>JAPMAC010000195.1:5975524-8963286 GCA_028671895.1 Oenanthe sinensis | reverse complement strand
AGAATTCTGACTTGGGATATTAACAGTTGATCAGCCATTCATCACATCTGTTGAGAAGCTAAAGATTGAAGTCAGTAATATCAGTCGACTACTCCATAGCATCCATCGAGGCAATACAATCAATTGATAATGAAACTTGAATCAAATGTTTCAATCCAGTTTATCAGTTGATAAACAAGCTTCAACTGATAACTGGTTTTCTAGTCAATGGATATTTATAAGTCATATCCATCGACTAGTTACAAAGTAATTTTAAGTCCCTATTATAATTCTAAGAAATTTGTTATCATCAAAACTTATAATTCCTAACAATCTCCCCCTATTTATGACTGTGTAAAACATTCATAAATCTTTTGTTGATGATAACAAAACTTCTGAACAATTTTTGTTCTTAGAATGAATTACAATATTGACAAGTATAGTTTGAGACAGAGTAATCTGATACCAGACAAAGATGAATTCTGATAATTTTGATGATTGAGGTTGAATCTTTTATTGTTTCCTTCTTCCCCTTGACTCATTCATCTTGTCTTCATTTTCCTTCATCTTCCTGTAAAGGGTTCCTTTCAATATCTTCTCATCTTCAATCCTGTCGTCTAATTGACTTGCCAGATGATTTAATTCCAAATTAGGCAGTTTGTCTATTTCTTGACAAATATCAATGCATTTTTCTCTGCCTTCCCTGTCCTTATATATCATTAAGTAGAATGGCTCATGAAGCACCTTTCTTCCTTCAAGGTTCCAAATCTTTATTCTGTCATCCCTTTCTTCTTGAACAGGTGCCTCCCTCATCTTCTTCATTCTTTCAAGGATGGCCTTTCCTAGCTCTTCAGTTAGATAATACTTCCTGTTGAGCATAGTGTAGATTTTCCTTAAGATGTCATATCCTTGATTTAAGACTTGGTTGAATGTAAAAGTTGAGTGTGATCCATCTTCATACTCAATGTGGAGAAGATCAACATCTTTCTTCCTTTGTCCTTTTGCTGCAATCATTCCCTCAGCTTTGATTGGCACAAAGTCTTCAGATTTGTGTTTGAACACCTCTATTTCTTTGGCTTGATTACTCCCAGAAGCTTGACCTTCAGCCTTGACTTGTTTTGGCTTCCTCTCCTTGTCTCCTTTGTCTTCAACAACCAATTGTCTTTTAACTCCAGAGGATTTTGGTGCATCTTTAGGCTTGTTTGCTCTTTGCTTCACTCTTGGCCTCCTTTCACCTTCTTTTCTTCTGGCTTCTCTTATTAGCCTATCCTCCTCATCATATTCCCTTTGCAATTGAATGGCTAATTCTTCTTGGGATTTTTCTTGGTGCTCCCTTTCTCTTATGCCAACTACTATGGCTTTGCTCAACAATTTTTCACTTTCCCCTCCACATGTGACAGCTTTCTTTTTACCATCTTCAATTAGCTTTCCCTTTCCTTTCCTGTCACCAGGTTGTGAGCTACTGGAGCTTGTCTCCTTGAATTTGCTAGCAATCAAATCAAACTTCCTTACTATATCCTGAGCCAACTCCTTCTTTGGATCTGTAGTCTTTGTCACTACAGTTTCACTTGCTTTGTCCAATTCAGCTTCACTTGCTTGCTTCTCGCCCTTTTTGTTATCAGCAACTTGCACTTGTGCTAATGATTGTGAGATAATAAGGGTCTCTAACAGTTTTCTCAGAAGATTGATCTGAGTGACTTGGTTTTTCAAGATTTGCTGCATGTTGAGCTCCATGGCAGCTACTCTTTTCTCCAATTCAATTGCCTTATCCTTGGCTGTAAACTCAGTGTCTAACCTTTGCTTGATTCTAGTTAGCATTGTGAGACTAAGCCTAGAATCAATGGTGGTGTCAAAGTGCATCCTTGAGCTTTCAATGTCCTCTCTTATCTTCTTCAACTCAAATCTGGAGCTTGTGACATGCATTTTCTGGATCTTCAAATTGTCTCTGTAAAAGTCCAAAATCCTTCTGTGCAAGGGATCCACCACATCTACTTCAGCCATTGACCTTTTGTAGACAGAAATGATGGCCCTTTCTGTTTCAGCCAAATTTGTTTCATCACTAGCCACCTGAGGATCTAAAAGTCCATCATCATCAGAGCTGTCGTCAAAATCCTCAGGATTCATGTGAGATACATCATCAGGTTGATTGGCCAGGAACTCCTTCCCACTCCTGAATTGTTCTTCTGTTTGCAGCAAACTCAGCATCTGCTCAGCTTCTTGATTAGATGCTGCTGCTAGTTCTTGATAATGGGGATCTGCATGTAGAAAGGTTGAAGCATCAAGATTGACATCAATCTCATCCTCCATTGTCAAGTTGACATCTGCAACTCCTGTAGAAACTTCATGTTTTCCATCTCCCCCTGACTCTAGTCCCAACTCCTGGGTGAGTTCAGCTGCTACATTCTCAGTTTTAGAAGTTGATGCTTCATCGGATTGAAAAACAAATTTCTCTCTATTCTTTTCTCTCTCACTCTCATCTCTCTTTTCTTGCATCAGGATCTCATCCTAGATTCTCACCTCTCCCTTACTTAGCTCTCCTTTTTCATCACTTTCTAAGGTGGAACTCTCTTTTGTCACACCTTCTCCTTTTGCCACCTCAGAAAAAGTTGAGGGCCCCTCATTCACACACTCTCCTTTTGCCAAGGTATGCAACCCTTGCCTCTCACTCATCTCACCCACTCCACTTAAACCTAAGAGTGTATTTGCCACAAGTGTTTCAGTGGAAGCTTCAGAAATTGAAATAAATTTCTCAATCGATGGATAAGGAATATCCATTGATGGGAGCTCGTCGATGGATGTAAGGATATCCATCGATGGAAGTGAACTAGTCAATGGATGTGGGATATCAGTTGATTGAATATTATCAATTGATTGAATATTATCAGTTGATTGAATATTATCCATTGACTTGAGAGATTTTTCAGCATTTTCCTGATCAACTAAGGTGTTATCCTTATTTGGTGATACAGGTGAGAGTGTTGGCTCCACCCTGAGTTGTAAAGAGGGTGAATTTGAAACAATGAAGTTGTCAATCAACACTGTTTCTGAAGAAAAAGATTTTGATGGAGATTGAGGAGAAGAAGCAGATAAAGAATGGGGTTGTGCCTCAGGAAGATTATGAGACACATCAAGAGAGGAAGGTGAAGGCTCCACCAAATTTGCATTTGGATTTGCAAGTTGTGTGTGTGTACCCTGTGCAATATGTGTAACCTTCTTTCTCCTTTTGTATGGTTGTATTGTTTTATGACCCTTATCCCCATCTGATGGTCCTGGTTCAGACCTCTTTTCAATAGTTACACCTTTTTGAGAAGATGCACCTAGAGATGTGTTTAAGTCCTTTACTACAACCTCAATCTGTTGGGAGATTGGGCTGGAGGCTGGCTGGTTTCTCTTAATCTCACTCTCCTTATTCTTCTGGCTTTCTTGATGTTGGCCAGCTCCCTCACCCTCAACCACCACCTTAACACTCCCCTCAGTGGTTTTCCTTTTCATAGATTTTGTAACAGTAGTCTTTTGAGAAACTACTGAGGTGGTTTGTTTAGATTTGGGTTTTGAAGGTTGTGCAACTTGGGTAGGAGGGATGGGGGCATTTCCATCTCCCTCCATTGTTGCAGAAGGCAAAAAAATTTGAGATTTTGAAGAAGAATGTAAAAGATTGAGATTTTGAAGATATACCTGCACAAGAGGAGGATAAATGAGGCACAACTTAGGGTGTAAGTTGATTCTCACAAGATCCTTGAAGACCCTCTTGTTTTGCATCCATGGCTCCAAGGACTTCATATCTGCACTTATCTCATATTCTCCAATAGAGGCATTAATAATCATCATGAAAAATCTGGAAAAATAAATATTATTTTTCCTAGATAACTTGGTTCCTAACTTGGCAGTTAATTCATTTAGGAGTAATGTGCCAAAATCAAAATATTTATCAAATAGGACAGAATAAGCAATTTCTTGCATACTAGTTGTAATTGCATCAAAATTACTTATTTTTCCAGAAAATACTTTAATTATGGCATCAAAGAAATAACTCCATTCTTTCCTAAGATTTTTCCTAACAACTTCTCCTAATCCAGTTTCAGCATTTGCATAATTAACGGATTCTAACATATCCCTAATTTCATTTTCAGTGGGTGGTTTATCACAGTTATTTGCAGGTAATCCTAAACATTCAGATAACGAAGTACTAGTAATTGTATAGGTATTACCTCTGCAAGAGTAAGAAATTACCTTCCCATCTGGTGATATTTCTACAGAGTTCCACAGTTCCTCAACAAATGAACACACGATTGTTGGTGCTTCGCTGAGAGCTTTGGACACTTTGCAGTCTCCTAGGAATCACATCAATGGATGAAAGTCCACAGGAGCATCATTCACCGTTAGACATGCTGTGAAGTTGTTCTGCTCGTAGATGAACCCAGTGGAAGAGACAATCTTCTTTTGTGGTGCCATTTTTCAGTTGATATTCAAGAAATTAAAGAGAACTTGGAAGTAATTAAGAGAATTCATGAGAATTAGAGAGAATTAGCTTTAGAGAGAGAGATACAGAGATGAATAGATTAGAGTTAGAAAGTAAAATAGCAGGTAAGAATGAATTTTTAATTGCAACTGCTATTTATATTTTCTGGTATTAAAAAGACTTGAAAAGACCTTTTTAATTAGGGAGATAACCGTTGATGTATAAAAGACTGTAGTTGATTACCCTTGAGAGTAATTATCCAACGGCTATAATCTGATCAACGGATAAATAAAACTGTATAAATTCTATTACTATCGACTGATATAATAAAGAGTTAATCATTTATCGATCGATCACTAATTACTGGAGTAATTATCTGTCGATAGATAAATATCCATCGATAGGAATAAAATTTATCAGTTGATCAATAAGTAAAGAATTTATCCATCGATTAAACAATTACTGAGGTAATTATCTGTCGATAGACAAATATCCATTGATAGAAATAAATATCCATTGATAATTAACACATTTATCAATTGATTACTTGGATTCAACAGATAATTGTGAACAATGGCTACAATTTAAAGAAAACTTGACAGACATTTCAAGATTGAGCAAAATTAAGCATACCTAACTCACAGACTAATCTGTTAAAGGTAGATTCATCTAGAGGTTTGGTAAAATTGTCTGCAAGTTGTTGTTCACTAGGGACAAAATGTAACTGAACTGTACCATTCATTACATGTTCCCTAAAGAAATGATACCTTATGTCAATATGTTTGGTTCTGGAGTGTTGCACAGGATTTTCTGTTATTGCAATGGCACTTGTATTGTCACAGAAAATGGGAATCTTGTTCAAGTTGAACCCATAGTCAAATAGTTGATTCCTCATCCATAATATTTGTCCACAGAAGCTTCCAGCAGCAATGTACTCAGCTTCTGCAGTTGAAGTTGATACTGAGTGTTGCTTTTTACTAAACCATGACACAAGTTTATTTCCAAGAAATTGACAGGTGCCTGTAGTACTTTTCCTGTCTATTTTGCAACCTGCATAATCTGCATCTGAGTAGCCTATTAGATTAAAACCAGAATCTCTAGGATACCAAATACCTAAATTTGATGTACCCTTAAGATATCTAAAAATTCTTTTAATAGCTACTAAATGAGATTCTATAGGATCAGCCTGAAATCTAGCACATAAGCATGTAGAGAACATTATATCTGGTCTGCTAGCAGTTAAATATAAAAGTGAGCCTACCATGCCTCTATAACTTAAAATATCCACCTTAGCTTTTTTGGTGTTTAATTCAAGTTTAGTGGCAGTGGCCATGGGAGTTTTTGCAGAAGAACATTCACTTAACTCAAATTTCTTTAACAAATCATGAATGTACTTTGTTTGATTTATAAAAATACCATCCTTAACCTGTTTGACTTGCAACCCAAGAAAGTAGGTAAGCTCTCCCATCATGCTCATTTTATATTTACTCTACATTAATTTGGCAAACTTCTTGCAAAGTTCCTCATTTGTTGATCCAAAAATAATGTCATCCACATAAATTTGTACAAGAATGATAGAGCCATTAACATTCCTACTAAATAGAGTTTTATCAACAGTACCTCTTGTGAAGTGATTCTCAATGAGGAACTGAGATAGAGTATCATATCAGGCCCTTGGTGCTTGCTTCAAGCCATAAAGTGCTTTGAGTAAATAGTAGACAAAGTTAGGGAATTTTGGAACTTCAAAACCAGGAGGCTGTTCCACATAGACTTCCTCTTCTAATACTCCATTCAAAAATGCACTCTTCACATCCATCTGGTAGACTTTGAAATTAGCATGTGCAGCGTAAGCCAGAAAGATTCTGATTGCTTCTAACCTTGCAACTGGTACAAATGTTTCATCAAAATCAATTCCTTCTTCTTGTGAATAACCCTTTGCTACAAGCCTTGCTTTGTTCCTAGTCACAATACCAGTTTCATCCATTTTATTCCTGAATACCCATTTTGTACCAATTACTGCTCTATCTTTTGGTCTGGGCACCAGCTTCCATACTTTATTTCTTTCAAATTGATTCAGTTCTTCCTGCATAGCTAGAACCCAATCAGGATCCATAATAGCATTTTCAATTCTTTTGGGTTCTTCTTGAGATAGAAAACTGCTATACAGACACTCATTTTGAGTAGCACTTCTTGTCTTGACACCTTCTTCTGCATTTCCAATGATCAGTTCAAATGGATGGCTTCTTGTCCATTTTCTTTGAGGAGGCAAATTTTGCCTTGATGATGAAGCTTCATGATCATTTGTATTGAATTCAAATTGATTTGAATTTGTCGATTGATTCTGAAACCCTCCCCCTGTGTTGGATACCCTTGTTGTAGAGTGTTGATTATCCATTGAAGAGTTACCAGTTGATGCATTATCAGTTGATGGAATTCTTTCAACTGAAAAATTATCCATTGATGCAGTAACATCAACTGATATTGGGTTTCTGAAAACTTGAGGTTTTATAATTTCTACCTCTTCATCATCATTTACATCATTTGATTCATTCTCAAAGTGCAGTATGTCATGATTTCCTTCATCAAACAAGCCTTGAATCTTTTTATCATCAAATACTACATGTACAGATTACATAACAATGTGTAGTCTGAGATTGTAGACTCTATAGGCTATGCCTGATAGTGCATACCCAACAAATATAGCTTCATCAGCCTTGGCTTCAAAATTTCCTAGGTTTTCACCTTGATTTCTTAGCACATAGCACTTGCAGCCAAAAACATGAAGAAACCCCACTTTTGGCTTTTTGTCTTTCTTGATCAATTGATAAGGTGTCTTCCCTTGAGCTTTATTTACTAGGGAAATGTTTTGAATGAAACATACTGTGTTTATGGCCTCAGCCCATAAATATGTTGGAAGTTTAGCATCCTCCAACATGGTTCTAGCTGCTTCAATCAATGTCCTATTTTTCCTTTCAACTACCCCATTTTGTTGAGGTGTTCTAGGTGCAGAGAATGTGTGTATGATTCCTTTTGATTCACAGAACTCTTTCATTGTGGAATTTTTGAATTCTGTCCCATTGTCACTCCTTATCTTCTTTACATCCAATTCAAGGTTTTTCTCAATTTCTCTTATGTGCTTGATAATGAGATGACTAGCTTCATCCTTTGAATGTAGAAAATAAGTCCATGAGAATCTTGAAAAATCATCCACAATAACTAGAGCATACTTCGTCTTTGCAATAGACATGATATTTACAGGACCAAACAAATCCATATGTAGTAACTCAAGTGGCTTTTCAATTGATGATTCCAATTTTGACTTAAATGATGCCTTCCTTTGTTTTCCTTTCTGACAGGCATCACAAAGTCCATCCTTGACAAATTCCATTTGTGGTAGGCCTCTCACTTGATTTTTCTTGACCAGTAAATTTATGGCTTTGAAATTCAAATGAGTTAATTTCTTATGCCACAACCAACTTTCATTTGTACTTGCCTTAGAGAGAAGACAAGTCATTGAATCTGCACTTGTTGAATTGAAGTCAGCTATATATACATTTCCTTTTCTGTTCCCAGTCATAACTAGGCTTCCATCTTCCTTGTTAGAAATTATGCATGCTTCTGTTGTGAAACAAACTTTATTTCCATTGTCACATAGTTGACTTATGCTTATCAAGTTATGTCTCAAGCCATCAACTAATGCAACTGGTTCAATGATGACATTCTCTTTTGAAATCAAGCCATATCCCATGGTGTACCCTTTGCTGTCATCTCCAAAAGTTACTCCAGGGCCAGCTTTCTCCTCAAACTTTGTGAGTAGGGATTTATCTCCAGTCATATGTCTTGAACACCCACTGTCCAAGTACCAAAGATTTCTTCTTTTTCCCTGCACACAGTCAAAACAGATCAAGTTGATTTTGGTACCCAAGTTGCCTTGGGTCCTTTCTTATTAGTTGCTATCTTTGGCTTGGTTTCTAATTTTTGTACCTTTGGTTTAGGTGGTTTTACTTCCACTTCAACCTTAGGTTTTGGTTTCCTTACCTCAGACTTCTCAGTGCCAATATTTGGAATGCCTATGCTTGCAGAATTGGAAAGATTTGATGTATGAAGATTATTAAGCATATTCCATTGCATGGCAGGCATATTCATGTTGGCAAATGCAAGATATGGATTAAACATATAAGGCATTGAAGCATACTGAGCATGAATAGCTTGAGAATCAACTAAATGAGGAAGAACAGAATTGGTATACATGTTAGGTACAGCAGGTACATTTGTTGTTGTAGGCATGGTGAGTTTACATTGCACAGATAAATGATTTTTACTACCACACTTAGCACATACTTTCCTAGGAGCATATTTGTCAGGTGTGTAGTTGTTGTGCTTGTTTATGCCTACTTTACCATTTCTATTTTTCTTCTTCTTTTCATTTGGCTGAATGTTAGGTTCTATCTTTTCCAATTTTTCTTTCAACTGATTTTTAGATAAGAATCCTATATTAGCCTGTTCAACTTTGATTTGAGATCCAGAGGAGCTACTTTCTTTGACAAATTTAACAGGTCTGTTAAGCTTGGTTTTGATAACACATTTCTTAGCAGTTGATGATTCCTCAATCGATGGATAATTATCCGTTGGAATAGCATTATCAATCGATGGATAATTCTTATCAGTTGATTCAGAATTATCAATCGATTGCTTCTTTTCCAAGGATTGATCTTCATCAATGGCTATTTTCTCAAGAGTTTCAGACAACATGGTGAAAGAGTTTGTTCCATGAATGTCTTTCATCTTCTTACTAGCTTTACTTGACCTGTTCCACTTATCAATGGTTCTTAGTTCATCTTCTAATTTTTCTTTTAACTTCTCTATTTCCTTTTTACTCTCAACTAGCTCATTTCTATCATCTTTGTTTTCCATCTTGAGTCTGTCCAATTGCACTAGCTCACTCTCTAGGAAATTGTTTCTTTCAGTGAGAGTTTCTAATGTTAATTTGAGCCTAGTGTTCTCTTTGTTCAAAGACTTAAGAGTGACATGCAAATTATACAATTCATTAGACATTTCATTAATAGTAATATTCCATTCATCCTTGGACAACTCAGATAGATTTGTAGAAATTACCTGATTGCTAGATGAACTAGCTTCCTGGTCATCTTGATTGGCCATTAGTGCAAGGTTGATGTGTTCTTCTTCTTCTTCAGAATCCTCCTCAGCAGCCCAGTCCTTTTCTTCTGTCACAAAGCCTTCTCTCTTTGTTTAAGCAGGTCAAAGTACTTCTTCTTATAGTTAATACCATCACTGGACTTTGACCTCTTTTCCATTTTAGGCTTTCTGCATTCACTTGAAAAGTGACCAGCCAATCCACAGTTGAAGCATCTGAATTGAGTCCTGTCAACAAGATTTTTGCTTTGTTGAGTGTCTCTCCTGAACTGTGATCCAGGCCTTTGCATTGGATTCCTTTTGAACTTGAGTTTAGAAAATTTTCTTGATAGAAAAGCTAAATGCTCATCTATTTCATCCATTTCATCTTTGATGAGTGACTCATCATTGTCACAAAGTTCTTTTCCTTTACCAGTAGAAGATTCATCATATCTAACATGATTTGCGCCATTGCCATGACCTTCTTTCTTCCCTTCTTTGAAATCAGCATCTTCATCTGTTTCTGCAACTTGCTTATCCTTGACCACCAAAGCAATGGACTTTTCTCTCTCCTGACTTTTCTCAATTTCCTCATCTTGTTGTAGCTCCAACTCATAGGTTTTCAAGATGCCATACAGCTTATCCAAGGTATAATCTTTAAAGTCAGGAGATTGTCTTATGGAAACAGTCATTGGTTTCAATTCTTTGGGTAAGGACCTCAAGAATTTGAGGTTGGTGTCCTCAACAGCATAAACTCTTCCATATAGTTTAAGCTCATTTAACAGCTTTTGAAACCTACTATATGTATCATTTATTGTTTCACCACTCTTGAAGTGAAAGGCCTCATACTTTTGAATCAAAAGTTGCATCTTGTTCTTTCTTACTTGCTCAGTGCCTTCACAGAGGGTTTGAAGAGTGTCCCAGACTTCTTTGGAGGTTGTACAACTGATGACATTGTCAAACATGTCCTTGTCAAGACCATTAAACAAGATGTTCATAGCCTTTTTGTCCTTGTGCACTTCCTTCTCATCTTCATCTGTATACTCACTCACAGATTTAGGAATGAGTTTGTCTGGTGCTTGAGTACTATCTGCATTTATACTTGTAACTATTTTCATAGGCACATGTGGACCTTTCTCTATGCAATGAACATAGGAAGGATCAATAGATAGAAGATGCAAGTGCATTTTTACTTTCCAGAGAAAATACTCATCTTTCTCTAGAACTGGAATCTTAACTCCTGTGTCTCTTTAACCCATTCTTGATGTACTTTTAGATCTTGACTTTCTGTTTATTGAAAGTTCGCTCTGATACCAATTGTTAATCGCCCTTAAGTACACTAAGTTTGGAGAAGGGGGGTTGAATACAAACTTAAGAATTAAGTGAAAATTCTTGCGGATTTAAGTTTGTTCAAAGAGAGTGTTTATTTAAGACTGATGTAACTAAGAACTAGATAATTAAAGTATTGAAGACAAAACTCAGTAAGGTTAAAAATTACTAGTGGATTGATTTTTCACTAGTGTATTTTTGCTTTCAATAGATCTTAGTAAGAATACCAAGCTGCTTACAAAGTTGAATTTGGAACTCAGAAAAGCATTACAAGTTCTGTCTATTTTTATTTTGCTTTAGTTGAGTTCTTGAAAACTATTGCCTTCTCTTTGCTACTGTGTTTTTCTAACTACTATATAGAAAAACTACATCTCTAGTTTTCTATCGACAGCTAACAATATAATATTACAATTTATATTGTTTACATGAAAATAGAAACTAGCTACTTTTCACAGCCTTCTTTTTTGAACTGACTAGTCCTGGAGATATCTTTGTCTTAATATATTCTTTGGATGCTGTGTTGCCTTGAAAGTCTTCACAATCCTGACAGGACTGTCTTCCAATGATTCAGTTTCTGCACTGTTCCCGTAATTCTTGGCTTTGGCTAAATAGGGAAACTTTAATCAACTAATAAATGTTGTTAAGCTTATCAGTTGATCCTCCTTTGCTTATCCATCGATGGATAGGATATCTGTTGATCAGTTGATGTGTCGATGGAGAATTGAGTTATTCATCGACTCCTTATCCATTGATGGTTCTTTATCAATTGATGATTGGTATCCGTTGATAGCCTTCATCCGTTGAGTAGTGTCTTCATCTATCGACTTCAATATCAGTTGATCACTTCACTTGTGAGAATTCTGACTTGGGATATTAACAGTTGATCAGCCATTCTTCACATCTGTTGAGAAGCTAAAGATTGAAGTCAGTAATATCAGTCGACTACTCCATAGCATCCATCGAGGCAATACAATCAATTGATAATGAAACTTGAATCAAATGTTTCAATCCAGTTTATCAGTTGATAAACAAGCTTCAACTGATAACTGGTTTTCTAGTCAATGGATATTTATAAGTCATATCCATCGACTAGTTACAAAGTAATTTTAAGTCCCTATTATAATTCTAAGAAATTTGTTATCATCAAAACTTATAATTCCTAACATTCCTTATCAGCTTTATGGATCAATTCATGAACATGTGGCCAAGAGATTTCTTCTTTTGTAAATTTCCAAGACATGTCCCAGACCTTTTGTCTGTGAGAGGAGAGAAGATCTACATTAGATGGCCCTGCTTTGGAACTGAAATCCCTCTTTATACCTTCAGCATCATCTAGAGTATCTTAAATTTCACCCTTGAGATTTTCCACCACCATGTAATCATGATAATCCATCATTAATCTTTCATGTACATCATGTGAATTGACAGATTACCTTTTTGAGTAGTACCTTTATGTGTAGGGGATTGATAGGTCTGTGACTTCTTCATCAGCAAAAATTGGCTCATCAAAGTCTGTGTCCTCCTCATCAGAGTTTATGACTTGGTCAGAGTTTGGCAAAGCATCAGAGTTTGCAGTGACAGATAAACTCTGAGTACCTGCAAAAGTAATAAAATATCCTAAATCACTCTGATTTTTTAAGTAATCTCATTACTTCTCACTTCATACATATCATAACTTTTGATAGTTAGATTTTTCTCACTAGAAGTAACTAACTTCTTTCTCAATTCTACCTCTCCTTTTGCTAGATTCAGTATCTGCCTCTCATTATTAATTATATTTTTTCACACATTTTACCTCATTCTTACATGAAATTCTCAAATCACAATGTCCTACAGAAATAAGAGGTGGCTGAAAAATGAGGTCTGTAGTCACATGAATAGGGGTATCCTTTTCAGGACAATTCCTGATCATTCCAGCCGTTAAAATAGGAAATATAAAATCTGAACTTATACTATCAGAGATGCAAATTCTGAAGAAAAGTCAGAGTTTATACCTTGAGTATTTGTGGATGTAAAAGGAGTCTCCATTGGCTGTGCAGAAAGTGGTTGCACCATGATTGCATCAGAAATTGACATTGGAGTTGTCTCAGAGTTTGTTTCACTAGCATCAGCAACAATAAAATCTTCATTTATGGTAATTATGCCTGCATCCAAACTTTGATTGAATGGTTCTTGTGTGGCAGGGGCCATAACAACCTCTTCAACCCTTTGAGTTGAAGGTTCTTGTGGGTTGTACCCCTGATTCATGCTGGCTTCATCTGCTTCTTCTTCATTGGCTGATGTTGAACTTTGATAAAAAGGTTCTTGTGTGCCTGGCCCTTCAATGACTGCTACCTCACTTTGAGAGGCAGGTTCTTGTGTGTCCTGGCCAAAAGAGATAATCTTTTTCTTCTTTCGTGAAAACTGCTTTGAACTTGGAGAGACTGAAGATGATTGAGATTTCTTTGCTTCCATTTCCTTTCTAACTTCTTCAGCTAGTTCCCTCACCCTTTCATAAGATATCTCCTTGATAATCTGCTTAGGGGAATGAACAGGAGAGTTAGAGATTGTCACAGGAACAACTTCCTCTAGAGTGACATATGACCCATCTTTCAAATAATTGTGTTGTCGCTCCTGTTCAGCCTTGAGCTAAAGATGAGTCAACTTCCCCAAATTTTTCCTGCAGACTGTCTTGTCAACAGTATCCCCTCGTCTAATACATTCACAGTTATAATGGGTAACATATGTCCACCAATCATCTTTTGACTTGACATACCGAAGAATCATGTTCTCAATTGGAACTGGTAATCCAGGTTCCTTCCAAGGAATATTTGCCTTCCAGCAATGCCATGCTTCATCAGAGTTTATCAAGACATCAGAGTTTAAAGGATATATTGGCTCAGAGTTTAGGATGTCTTTAGAGTTTAAATCTTGAGGTTTTGGCTGATCAGAGAATAGGACATCAGAGTTTATTGCTACACCTCAGAGTTTAACTCTTCAGTGTTTGCAGCATCAGAGATTGCAGCCTTGACCAAACTTCTCCTCTTCTTCTTCATTTCAGACATTGGATTTACTGTGAATGGATTCATAAAAGGTGTAGGAGGAATCTCAGAAGACTTCTTAATAATCTTCTTCTCAGGAAAAATAAACCCTTCATCAGAATCTGTATTTTCATCAATCAATTTCCTTTTCTTAGGAGAAGATTCTTTCACTGATTTGCCCTTCCTTTTGCTTGAACCCTGCTGAAAGGTTTGTTTTACAACTACAGTCTTTTGGGAGACTGTAGAGGTTGGCAAAAGTGTTTGGTTATCAGTGTTTGGTGGGTGGCTTGGGTTAGAATCAGAGGGTTCTAAACTCTAATCCATAGCCAAAGATAAGAAATCCCTCTCATACAAGGTAGACATTCTCTGATTTAAGAGAGGCCTGACCCATGTAGGATAAAAGTGAGGAGATAGATTACCTTTCTTTGCATCTTTCCTAGCTAAGTCAGCAAAAATTCTCTTATTCATGCTAAAACTAGCTAAACCCTAATCATTCTCAAAATTTACATTAGGCAATATATGGCTGCAAATCAATTATAAAAACCTAGCAAAATATATAGTATGTACATCATCATCTATTTTACTAGCTAAATGCCTAATTATCAAACAAGGAAAATTTAAATTTAAATTGTGGGTCATAAAATACCCATTCTGTCGAGACAGTTGCAGTATTGCATCAAAATTGGTGCATTTGGTAGCGAAGGTTCTTGTGATGTAATCAAAGAAGAAGCTTCATTCTCTTCTTAGATTCGGTTTTGTTAAACTCCCCAACATGGATAGGCTTCTACTATAACATATTTCTCTAAAAAAATCTTTTATTTAATCATCACCAACTAAATTATCGTAAACAACCACTTCTGGTAGATGAAGGGTTTGTCTCACTACAGCAGGAGTGATGGAAAATTTTCCGTTACATTGAAATGTGATGATGGGCTCTTCATCATCACCAGCATCATTAAACTTCCCAGAAGACCATATTTTGATTAGAGATTGAGCAGAGAAGTTTGTTGGTTCCTGTAGTGCATACCCAATATTAATGTTCTATAGAAAATCTTGAACAACATGAAAATCCTTAGGAGCTTCAGTTTTATCCAAGAGAGATATATAGTTTGTAGCAGTAAAATAGTAGTTTTGGAATGTAAGACCTTTGGATGTCATTGAATGTAATAACCTGAAAATTTAAGAGTTTTGAAAAAAAAATCAGGTGAATAGCGAATAGTGCTTTCTTTAAGTTTCCGGTGAATAGTGAATAGTGTTTTTGTAAATGTCGAAACTTAAAAGATTTCTAAGCCGTATTATTATTATATGGAAGAAATAAATGAATGTAATTCATATTGTTTTTCGAAAAATTTCAATTATGCTACTAGTTTTGTGCAGAACGGGATATTGGAGCGTACGCGACTTCTATGAGATTTCAGAGGCATATGACTTGAGGATATTTGTAGTATATGCTATTAAGTCAACTTATATAATAAATATGAAACTTTTTATTAAATTAGTTCCATAAAATATATTTAAAAGTCCTTTCGGAAGCCAGAACAGAGTTTGAGAAACGGAGAAGTGAATAGTATTTCTGCGGGAAAATAGTTTCATAAATTTTTGAAACAATTAAAGAGTATTAATTTAATCATTTTAGTATATATTAGAATCATAAAATGAGATTTTAAGTTTTAAAACTTAGGTGGGATGAAAGAAAAGAGAACGAGAATGAGAGATTAAACCGTTATCGGGAAACTGCGCGGTTAATACACAAACCTTTTTTAATAACAAGGCTTCCACCACACACCACACAAAAATCACTTTTACTTTTCTATTTCTTCATCTTGAAGAACTCAGCCGAAGCTCCATTGTGGGGGGGGGGAGAAAATTATTTTGATACATCATTTCTTGCTTGATTCTAGTGTTCTATAGCTTGAATCTAGTTTTGACAAGTGATAATAAAAGAGTTAAAACCCTCAAGGGAATTATAAGAGTATACTGATACGAGTTCTTGTCTATATTGAGGCGTCAGTGTCTAAGGATTTTGAGACACGACCTGACCAGGAGATATTAGAGAAAGAGAGGGAGAGAGCCCCATCTGAGGATGAGACTGCTCACGTAGCACTGATTTATAGAGTAATATTAAACTACTTATGTAAAAATAGTTACGACAAGTTAATAAATGATCTTTAATGAGAAGGTATCGGATACTAGTATGAGGAGACACATCGAGGCGGGTGGAGTTATGATTCAGACGGTGAGGTCGAATAGAGAATTTTGGAACCCCCATTGAGGAGTCAAGAAGTACAATCACTGTAGTACTAACTATCCTAGCAACCCCAGAGATAGAGGAAGCGTTATTGAGCGGAGATGGCCACATCGTTCTTAATACGATAGCCAGGTTAGCCAAGTTAGATCCAATGGCGCGTAAAAGCCTAACTAAACTTTCATTATTTGGCAACAAGCTGAAGTGATAGTGTGCATTTAACCAGACCTTATTAATGTTATGGAGCGAATTAGATTGATGGTCCAAGGAAATGACTGTCAATATTGTAGTTAATTGACTTTGTGCATTGATTGTGAATGTTGTTGGATTGTAATTGAGGTTTTTTTATACAGGGTATAATCCGTTTTACGAATAGGTCATGTCCAATTTTCGGTGGAAAATACATCCGCTAGAGTTCGGTCAATAAACGTTTAGAATCAACGAGACTTATAAACAAAATGTCTAAAGGTAAAATATAGTAGCATGGCCTAAAGGATATGGTCATCTATATATGAGTAATAATGGGGGAATTAGAGGGATTAAAATCTGTAATAAAGTGAACATGCATGTGGACTTAAGAAATATGGAAGTCCATAATGAAATAATATCGAGGAACAATTGTAATGAGATGTTGTGAGTTTCCCAATGGGAATTAGTTTGGTTGGGTCTGATATTGGGTTTTAATAACCAAATGTGTAGTCAAAGTGTGTCTGATTGATTTATGAGATTGAGCTAATATATATTTTGTTCAGTTAGAATGTTACTGAGTTAGAGTAATGTAAATTTTAAAGAAGTTTTATTTCATACGTACAATAGTGTTATCCAAAATTTATGGAGAATCATAGAAAGATAAAGTTTTTGGGCCTAGACAAGGGAAAGGCGGAAAGCCGGAAAGCTAGAAAAGAGTGCAGGGAATGTGAGCGTTCCTAGCAAAATTAATAAGGGACCAGAGCTCTATTTCAGTGAAAAATAAATGGATTAAGAACCCAAACTGAGATGGCAGTTAAGTGTGCCCATAACATGAAACTTAGATACTAGAGTACCGATCTTACGAAGATCTAATTCCTTTTTAGTTAAGAAATTTAGTTGCTTTATTGAGAATATATTAATTGATGAGTTGTGACGCTTATATTAATAGTGAGAGTAAGTATGTGAAGTTAAGCAAGCCCAATGAGAATGAGAATGTGTTTGAAAGAAGACAAAGAATAAGAAGTTTTGACCAAGGTTAAGACAGAGATTGTTGCAACGAGAGGTGAGGCTTACTTACCCTACGAGGTTGATATGGAAAAAGGAGAATACCTAGTAAAGAGGAGATTCTCATAGTTAATGAAAGAGATTATTTCTAAATGTTAGTTTTAGATAAATGAAGTTAAAATTTAAAACATGTTATATATGCAGAGAATGGAGTACCCGACTTGAGGGACATCCCTGTAGTGAATAAAATTGAGGATGTGTTTCCAAGAGACCTTCCGGGATTACCACCCGACCGAGACATAGAATTTGCTATAGACTTAGCACCAGAGACCTCACCAGTTTCGAAGGCTCCCTACCGGCTAACTCCTGTCGAGATGAAGGAATTGACCATTCAGTTAAAAGATTTATTAGAGAAGGGAATGATAAGTCTGAGGGTGTCACCTTGGGGTGCACCAGTGTTATTTGTAAAGAAGAAAGAGGGCAGTATGAGATGATGTATTGATTACCGAGAGCTAAATAAGCTGACCATTAGGAACAAATACCCATTGCTAAGGATAGATGATTTGTTTGACTAGCTGAAAGGCGTAGTCTACTTTTCAAAGATTGACCTGAAAACCGTATATCGCCAAATAAATATTAAACCAGAAGATGTGCCGAAAACGGCTTTCCGCACAAGATATGGACATTATGAGTTCTTAGTGATGTCATTCAGATTAACCAATGCGCTAGCCGCTTTTATGGATTTAATGAACCAAGTTTTCAAAAAGTATTTGGATAAGTATGTCATAGTATTCATTGATGATATATTGGTCTACTCCAAAACATAGGAAGAACATGGAGAACATTTGAGGCTAATTCTAGAGATACTGAGGAAAGAAAAGCTATACGCTAAATTTTCGAAGTGCGAGTTTTGGTTAAGAAAAGTACAGTTCTTAGGGCATGTGATCAGTAGTGAGGGAGTGTTGGTCGACCCCGCCAAGATAGAAGCTCTGATGAATTGGGAGAGACTGACTACCCCAACGGAAGTGAGAAATTTTGTGGGATTGGTAGGTTACTATTGGAGATTCGTTCAGGATTTTGCTAAGATAGTTGCCCCATTGACCCGACTTACTCGCAAGAGAGAGAAGTTTGAGTGAACAGAGAAATATGAAGAGAGCTTTCAAGAGCTAAAGAGAAGGTTAGTGACAGCCCCAGTGATGACAATACTTGATGATAAAGGAGATTTTATGATTTACAATGACGCATCTCATAAGGGATTAGGCTGTGTGCTAATGTAACACGACAAGGTAATTGCATATGCATCCAGATAGTTGAAAGAATATGAGATGAGGTACCCCACCCAAGACTTAGAGTTGGCAGCAATAGTCTTTGCACTGAAGATTTAGAGATACTACCTGTATGGGGAAAAATGTGAGATTTACACAGACCATAAAAGCCTTAAGTATATCTTCACCCAAAAAGAGTTAAATATGAGACATAGGAGATGGCTAGAGCTGATTAAAGATTATGACTGTTCGATAAATTATCACCCCGATAAGGCCAATGTGGTAGCCGATGCCTTGAGTAGGAAAGAATAACTAAAGATGTTAGTTTTTTCGGAAGAGTTAATAAGAGAGTTTGAGCGAATAGAGATCGAACTGAAGTTCCCAGATGAAGGGACTGAAACACTTCTTGAGATTCGAAGTCAACCAGAGCTAATCGAGAAGATACGAGTATGTCAAGGGAAAGTAATAGAGGAAGAAGGAGAGGAAATAGTTGGAGATAACCAAAGGTGTGAGAAAGACAAAAAGGGGATCCTGAGATTTATTAATAGAATTTGGATTCCAAATGTCCTAGAGCTGAAATATGAGATTTTGTACGAGGCACACAATTCGATATTTTTCCATCCACCATGGAAGCACCAAAATGTATAGAGACCTTAAAGGGTATTATTGGTGGCTAAACGTGCAATGAGATTGTTGCGAGACATGGGGTTTCAGTGACCATTGTGTCAGATAGAGATTCGATATTTAATTCTAGATTCTGGAGAAGATTTCAAGACTGTCTAGGGACTAAGTTGAACATGTGTACCACTTACATCCCCAAACAGACGGTCAAAGTGAAAGGACTATTCAAACCATAGAAGATATGTTGAGGGTTTGTGAAATAGATTTTAAGGAAAATTGGGATGATCATTTACCACTAATTGAGTTTTCTCATAATAACAGTTACCACGCGAGTATAGGAATGTCTCCTTATGAAGCCTTATATGGAAGAAAATGTCGATCTCCCCTATGTTGGGAAGAGGTTAGCGAGTGAAAATATTGGGACCCGAGTTGGTTCAGCGAACCAATGAGACAAGTGACCTAATAAGGAAGTAATTAGTGGCAGCCCAAGACAGGCAGTGCAAGTATGCTGACCAGTCTAGAAAAGACAGAGAATATGAAGTTGAAGACTTATTGTTACTTAAAGTGTCCCCGTGGAAGGGATTGATGAGGTTCGGTAAAAAGGGAAAGTTAAGTCCCAGATTTATTGGACCATTTGAGATCTTGAAGCGTGTTGGGAAAGTAACTTATGAGTTAGCTTTGCCTCCAAACCTTCAAAAGGTGCATAATGTATTCCATGTGTCTATGTTACGGTAATATAATGCGGACGCTAGACATGTGATATAGTATGAGTATATAGAGATCCAACCTGACCTATCCTATGTGGAGCAGCCGATAGAGATTCTTGATCGGAAAGAACAGGTTCTGAGAAACAAAGTTGTCAAACTAGTAAGAGTATTGTAGAGAAACCAGAAGGTCGAAGAGTCGACCTAGGAGTTAAAGAGTGAAATGCTAGAGAAATATCCTCACTTGTTCTAAATGAGATTCCGGGATGGAATCCTTTTAAGGAGGAGACACTGTAATAACCTGAAATTTTAAGAGGTTTGAAAGAAGAAAAAAAATCCGGTGAATAGCGAATAGTGCTTTCTTTAAGTTTTCGGTGAATAGTGAATAGTGTTTTTGTAAATGTCGAAACTTAAAAGATTTCTAAGCCGTATTATTATTATATGGATGAAATAAGTGAATGTAATTCATATTGTTTTTCGAAAAATTTCAATTCTGCTACTAGTTTTGTACAGAACGAGATATTGGAGCGTACGCGACTTCTGTGAGATTTCAGAGGCGTATGACTTGAGGATATTTGTAGTATATGCTATTAAGTCAACATATATAATAAATATGAGACTTCTTATTAAATTAGTTCCATAAAATATATTTAAAAGTCCTTTCGGAAGACAGAACAGAGTTTGAGAAACGGAGAAGTGAATAGTGTTTCTACGGAAAAATAGTTTCGTAAATTCTCGAAACAATTAAAGAATATTAATTTAATCATTCTAGAATATATTAGAATCATAAAATGAGATTTTAAGTTTTAAAACTTAGGTGGGACGAAAGAAAAGAGAACGAGAATGAGAGATTAAACCGTTATCGGGAAACTGCGCGGTTAATACACAAACCTTTTTAATAACAAGGCTTCCACCACACACCACACAAAAATTACTTTTTACTTTTCTATTTCTTCATCTTGAAGAACTCAGCCGAAGCTCCATTGTGGGGGGGGTGGGGAAATTATTTTGCTACATCATTTCTTGCTTGTTCTAGTGTTCTATAGCTTGAATCGAAGGTATTATCATAACCTTTCTTGTCTTTGATTCTTACACACACCCATTCACTTAATCTTTAGCTATGATTCAAAGAAGATGAGAATGAATGGTGTTTTCAAAAATAAATTTTTTATTTCTTGATTCTTGCCATGTTATGGTTTAGTAGATGATTGTTATAGTGTATACATGTTATGGGTAGTGTGAAATAAGCTTGGTGAGTCCAAGAAACACATGATTTGATCCATTGATTCTGGAGTTCATTTTTCATACTTGTCTTATTTTTGGAGCTTGAGATTGTGTAATGTTGTATTATAAATATGGTTGAGTTGCTGTGTTGCTTGGTTGAGTGAACTGAAGTAGTTAGAAATGGAAAACGTTGTAAACACAAACGTCGTAATGCCCGATTTTCCTAAGCTGTCAACCGTTGTCCAAAATCAGAAGGGGATTTTTCTTGTTCTTGATTAGTTATTTACTTGGTTCTGTAAAGGATAGTCTCTAGATCATTTGCGTGCTAATTTTGCGTCATTTGGAGTTACGAGTCAAAAGTTATGACCGATTTACTAAAGGTATCGCATAACTTAGAAACCATGTTAATAACTAACTTTGAGGCTATCATCAAAGTAGCTAGGATGCTTACTTTCATGTGAAACTTTTATCTAAGATACTAGAGATGTCAAGGATGACTCCAGAGAAATATTCAAGTTAATCGGATTAAAATTCAATTTACTAAAAATGCTAGAAGTTGGGTGTTTAAAGTGAGAATTACTAAAAAATGACTAAGTACGTATTGTCACTATAAAACGTAGACGTAAGTTGAACTTCAAGACTTAATTCCTACACGCGTTATATATGAAAGTTGTTAAGGGATAACATGAGAACGTGATGAGCTAAAGAAGTAGTTTAAAACTTGTTGTTACAAGGTACTTATGAAGTCATGAAAGTGAGTATAAGTCAATAAAGAGTATAAAATTCTAAGTACTAATTTGAGATTTTGTGCTGAATTCTTAGAGTATCGTCGAGGAACGGAAACCAACCAACCCTGTAAGAATTCCAGGCAAGTTTTCGAACATTTTTACCTTTTGGTGAATACTACTTCATAAAAAGGTTCTGTTGTGTTTTGGAATATATTTTCTTACAAACATACATATATGTCTATACTGTTCACTAATCATTACTTTGTGATTACTTATCAACTCTGAATCTTATAAAGTTAGAGTGTGCATAAGTAGAGAATGAGAAGAGTTCTAAGAGTCGAATTTCAGAGCTTGTGATTGAGATTTTGACCGGGAGTTAGGGTGTGAGTTTCTGACAGTTTGTCAAACAGAGTTTGAGAACTTTTCTTCGGAAATGCTTTGAGACATTATCAAATATTAAATAAATATTTTGTTAAACGACCATCAAATCTTTATAGTTTAATTAATTATTTAATTAATTTAATATTATTTGATTATTTAAATATTATTTAATGAGAGGTTAAAAAGTATGAAAATGTTTATTTAACCTTTGAGAAAATTATTTAAGTTATCCAAAATGGATATAAAATATTCTAAAAATGATTTAGTTATCCAATAATCATTCTGAGAACTTTGGTGATTTTAAAACAACTCTCTGGTCGTGTGATTTTAAAAACTTCTTGTGTGAGAAATATTTGAGCAAAAAGAGATTATTTGACTATAAGTCAACATGTACATATAAGATTACTTCCTCATAATTCTGAGAGTTAATCAATCCCCTGGTGTTGAAATCTGAGAAGAGAATGAGATGTGTTTTTGGACTGAATTCAATTTCCTTCCAAACAAATTATTCAATTGGACTGGAGTACTAGAGAAAGTCGACGTGCTTGCACCACACATTATGTGTACAAAGTGTAAGAGCTACCAGACGGGTATGCCATCAAGTATACTATGGCCCGAATGCGGTCAGGGTGACGTCAGAGAAAAGGCGGATCATCCACTACTAGTAGAAGAGTAGAAAAACAGAGATGTCCCTCGGAGAGGCAATTGTGGGCGGCTGATCACCGACCTATATTGTCGCTATAAATTACTCCAATGAAAGTCATTTCTTCCCAATTGGGATTCAACATTAACACTGTAATAAAAGCCTAGGTACTGAGTTACAGATAGTGTTGATGAGAATTGAGAAATCGTGTTGAGCATTTTATAGTGTTGTTGAGAGTTGAGAATTTTTTTTGTGCATTCCATAAGTGTTTTGAGTTGTTTATTTATTTAAACATATGGTGTATGGTAAATTTCAGATTTATATACTGTCTTTTACATTGAGATAAATTGCAGGTTATTATTGTTAAACTACTATGGTGTTTTAAATTATTGATGGGCTATAGTATCTCACTCTTGCATTGTTTTAAATTTCCAAACACAATATATAGGTGTGATGGCTCGAACATGTCCGACTGCCCACCAAAGCACAAGGGCAAGGGGCCCCTATGAGAGAGGGATATCTAGTATTCCAGAGTTAGACATGATCAGCTTGATAGGATTTCAGCTTTTGATTGTCAGAATTATTTTATGAGTACCACCTATGTTAAGACTTGTAAATTAAGTGACTTTTGAGCTTCCAATACAGTTTCAAGTAGAAACAGCTATAGGGGCATAAACTGATGTGTGATATTCTGGCAATGTAAATAACTAGTACTTATCAACTGTTAATGTAGATGTTTCATTTTCTGAGACTATGGCTCGAGTAAGTGTTGTGTTTAATGGGGTCACTATAGTTTATAATTTTATTATGGATCAAAGATATATGTGTTTATGAATAGGGATTAGACTGTGATGGCCTAGATCTCTGACCTCGGGTCTGGGGGTGTCACATTGAAAATCAGAGATTTGCAGGTATAAGAAATCAGGGTTTATATGAAACGAGAGAGAAAGAGAGAAATATTAGATGCAGATGTATAATTCAAAATGAAAATAAGAATTAAACTATTCTCTCTCATTTGCATATACTCTGTAGTGGGACACATGGCATAAAATTATTGGAAGAGTAATGAGTAGTGCAATTCTTAAAATACAGCAGGTGTGTGTGTATCTGTGCATAAAACTGAAACGTTTTTCATGACAAACACGCGCCCTATTATTAGTCCAATCAGAGAATAGCTCAGAGTTTAATCATGTAACAGAGTTTAGTGTAAACAGAGTTTATCATGAAATCAGAGTTTAAAGCAAACAGAGTTTAACATGTAATAAGAGTTTATAAAAATCAGAGTTTGCATAAACTGTAAGAGTTTACCATATACTATAACATAGTTGACCATAAACAGTGATAACTTGTGATCAGAGATTAGATGTTCCAATGATCAGAGTTTACTCCTATTTTCATCAGAGTTTACCACATACCCTGACAGAATTTTTCATATACTCTGATTGTCTGTTATTTGCCATCTAGAGTTGATCCACTTGTCACCTTTCGTAATTCAGAAACTAATCTTGTAAAATTTGCTTCACACAGTGGCTTGGTGAATATGTCTTCTAACTGTTGATCTGAGGGAACA
This sequence comes from Oenanthe sinensis, assembly GCA_028671895.1. Lineage (NCBI taxonomy): Eukaryota > Viridiplantae > Streptophyta > Magnoliopsida > Apiales > Apiaceae > Oenanthe > Oenanthe sinensis. Next base: position 8,938,791 of record JAPMAC010000195.1, on the reverse strand, counting down.
AAATGCATTTCAATTGTTCCTTCTATGACATGTTCCATTATGAAGTGATATATGATACTTATGTGCTTTGTCATAGAATGTTGAACTGGATTTTCTGTTATTGCAATAGCACTTTGATTATCACAATAAATAGGAATTTTAGAAAATTTCAAACCAGAATCTAACAGTTGATTTTTCATCCATAAGATTTGTGCACAATAGCTTCCTGCAGCTATATATTCAGTCTCTGCTATAGAAGTAAAGATAGATTTCTATTTCATACTGAACCATGAGACAATTCTTCCTCCTAAGAATTGACAACTACCACTTGGGCTTTTTCTATAAATTTTGCATCCTGCAAAGTCATCATTTGAATAGTCTATTAATTTAAAATCACTCTCTAGGATACCATAAGCCAAGATTAATGGTGCCTTTGAGAATTCTGAAAATTCTCTTACAGCAATCAAATGAGGTTCCCTCGGATTTGATTGAAATCTAGCACATAGATAGGTTGAAAATATAATGTCTGGTCTACTTGCAGTTAAATAGAGTAGAGATCCAATCATGCCTCTGTATGCTGTAATATCAACAGGTTCTCCAGTGTCTTGATCAAGTTTTATTATAGTAGCCATTGGAGTTGTAGCAGATGCAGAGTCTTGCATTTGGAATTTAATGAGTAGATTCTTTGTGTAATTAGACTGATTTATGAAAATTCCTTCCTCGGTCTGTTTAACTTGTAACCCTAGAAAATAACTCAATTCTCTCATCATGCTCATTTGATACCTAGACTGTATTAGCTTTGAAAATCTTTTACAGAGTTTCTCATTAGTGGAACCAAATATAATATCATCAACATATATTTGTACCAATAATAAATTCTTACCTTGAGTTTATGTACTCAGAGTTTGAATTGTCAGAGTTTGAGTGATCAGAGTTTGTGGTCTCAGGTTTTGATTGATTAGAGTTTAGGGTTTCAGAGTTTGTGTTTGTCAGAATTTGGTTAGACTCTGATATTTCAATAGTTGTGGTTTGTGCTCCAATATCAGTATTTGATTGATGTTGTTCCCCTCCACATGCGCATAATTTTCAATTTCTATTTCAATCATTTCTTGATCAGAGTTTAAGAAATCAGAGTTTACCTCACCATAGTTTGGTTGAACAGAGTTTTTGTTCTGCAATTCATTCTCAAATCTCAGAGATTCCTGAGCATCTTCATCATGTAATCCAGCTATCTTTTCTTTATCAAAAGAAACATTAATTGATTTCATGACTGTCCTTGTTCTTAGATTAAATACTTTGAATGCCTTTCAAGAGGTTTTAAAAGTTATTGCATAACCAACAAAAATTATTTCATCTGCTTTGAGTTCAAATTTCTTCAATTGTTCGGGATGTGTTTTGAGAATAAAACACTTGCTTCTAAAGATGTGAATGTATTTGACATTTGACTTTCTTACCTTCAAAGTTTCATATGGAGTCATTCCATGTTTGTTTATCAAAGTGCAATTCTAAGTAATGCATGCAGTATTCACAACTTCTGCCCAAAAATAAGTAGTTAGATTTGCCCTTCTAGCATTGTTCTGGCAGCTTCAATTAGAGTTCTGTTCTTTCTTTCAACTACACCATTTTGTTGGTGTGCCAGTTGCTGAGAATTGTTGAATAATTCCTTTTGTTGAGCAGAATTCCTCCATTGCAGAGTTTTTAAACTATGTTCCATTATCACTCCTTAAATTCTTTACCTTGCGTGGTGATCCATTTTCAATCATTACAATGTGATCAAAAATTATCTCTGCAGTTTCATCCTTTTTATACAAAAAGTACACCCAGGTAAATCGAGTATAATCATCAACTATCACCAGAGTATATTTCTTTTTTCCAATTGATATAATATTGACAAGTCCAAATAAATCAAGATGCAATAGATGAAAAGGTTAATCAATAGAATTTTTAGTTTTTCTCTTGAAATATGTCTTCTTTTGTTTTGCCTTTTAACGAATGACAGAGTCCATCAGGATTAAATTGAACTTTTGGAAGACCTCTAACTAGATCCTTTTTCACTAATTCATTAATGTTTCCAAAGTTCAGGTGACACAACTTTTTGTGCCAATTCCAGCTTTTCAAGGATGATGCCTTTCCAACTAGATAAGTTAAGGGACCATCAGAGTTTACATACAAGATACCTTCAAATAAGTTGTTATGTCTGTAACCAATAAGAACTATTTTACCATTCTTCTTATTTTTTATTTCACAATGAGTTCCATGAAATTCCACAGAATAACTTTTGTCTGTCATTTGACTCACACTTAACAGATTGTGCTTTAGTCCTTCAACCAGAGCTACATTTTCAATGATGACATTTTCAATAATAATATTGCCATATCCCAGTGTTCTTCCTATGTTGTCATCTCCATAAAATACTACTAGGCCAACCTTCTCCTCAAACTATGAAAGCATGGATTTATTTCCAGTCATATGTTCAGAACATCCATTACCAATCACTAGGATGTTTTTCCTGTTTCCCTGCAATCAGTTAATGCAAATTAATTAGTAGGTTTAGGGACCCAAACTAGTTTGAGTCCTTTCTTTTGAAACTTGTTAACTCTTGCAGCACAAGTATTTTTATCAGAGTTTATGTTAACAGAGTTTACATGATCAGAGTTTACATTTTCAGAGTTTATATTGTAAGAGTTTACTTCTCTTTTATCATATTTTATCACATAAATTTGTTTGACATCATGTTTTGGAGATACACTCAATTGAGGCAATGGTTCATAACAATTGTAATACAAAATATGATATTCTTTGCATGTATAAATAGAATGTCATAAACTACCACAATGAAAACATGGATTTTATGATCTATATCTAGTTTGTTTTCTAGCCTCTGAATTAGGTCTCTCAGATTCCTTCTTTTTGTTTTGTTTGCAGTCAATGGCAAGGTGATTTGAATTACCACAATTAAAGCAAGTTTTTCTAGGAGCATCAGGGATATACTTATAGTTATTTTCCTTAGTAATTCCTACCTTTCCATTTTTATTTCTTTTCACCATTTTAGGTTTGTCTTTATTAGTGACTGGCTTCAACTTTTCCTCAAGTTGCTTCTGAGAAAGTAATCCTATATTGAAAGGTTATTTTCTGACACACTAATCTTTTTTACTTATGTTATTATTAGAGAATTCACCATATATAGATTTCTTGTTATTACTAGCTCTAACAAATTTCACAGGTTCACTCAATGTTCTTTTTGTGTGTGCTTTAGTGTGTGTTTCTTTATCAGATTCATAACCTAAAGTAGAAGTCCAATTCTTGTTGGAAAGCATTTGTTGGTCTTTCTTGCCAAAATTTGTCCCAACTCTGAAAGTCTCCTTTTCCTTAGCTATCTCAAATTTCAAATATTCAACTTGAATTTCTAATTGAGTTTGCATGTGTATGGCTTTTTCACAGTCTTTCTAAATGCTAAGCATATTATAATTTCCAGATTCAAGAGACTTATTCCTAGCAGTCAGAATTTGTATCTCAGATTTCAATCTTTCATTTTCAAGAGACTGTGATTTAAATCTGTCATGCAATGACCTTAAGAAAGACTTTAATTCACAGATATTTTCAGTCTCAAAATTAAAGACAGAGTTTGGTACCTTGTCAGAGTTTAGGATGGGAGCATCAGAGTTTGCCATGAGAGCATAAGTTTGTTTCCTCTTCCGAAAGGCATATAACTAGGCCTACATGTAATAATTAGATGACAACTCAACTCTAACTATAAAGAGAAGTAAATAATAAATACCAAACAGGAATCAAGACGAAGACAGTCAACTAATCACAAAGGATCTAAGTATTAGAAGTATTTTCATGGGATTGTTACTCAACACTGGAAGAAGTCCATTAATATGTTCAAGCGTCAGTGAAAATAAAGTGGTAGTGTTTCTAAAGAATACAGAAGATATAAAAGATTTCAAGTGGTTACTACAGAAAGATTCTAGAAGAAGAGGAAATACAGTAAAGCAGAAGAATGATAGAAGGCCACAACTTAAAAGTTAATGAATGGAGAATATTGATTATAGTATGACACAAATGAACCAGACAGTACATTCGTGTGTAAACTAAATTAATAAATATTCAACAACGAGCTCAAGTGGTTTATGACAAAAGACAAAGAAAAGACGGGAAGACTTCAAAGCTGACTACTAAGTAATAAATGTCAAAGATAGTATTTTAATTATACTTTCAAATGAATAATTGATTATTCAATTTATCTAATTAAATTAATTCAAGTAGAATTTAATTTAATTTATAAATTAACTAATTAAATTAAATAGAATTAATTTATTATAAAGGGAATGACTTAATATGACTTTTAATGTAATTCAAATGACAATTTAATAAGTCATACCAAATTTTATAAAATAAGTCATACCGAATTTTATAAAATAAGTTATACCGAATTTAATTAAAAGAAGTCATACTGAATTTAATTAAAAGAAGTCATACCGAGTTCTTTAATTAAAAAGGTAATACTGATTTTATTTATAAAATAAGTCATTCCGAGCCTTTTTGATAGAAAAGTCATACCGAGTTCTATAATAAAAAGTCATACAAATTTTTTATTAATAGAAAATCATACCGACCTTTTTATTAAAAAAGGTCATACCGATTTCTTTATTAAATAAGTCATACTGATTTATTTAATTAAAAGAAAATTCGAATATGACTTTAGAAAAGTCATACTGAATTTTAGAAAGTCGTACCAGTAAAAACAGTCATGCCCAGTCTTTTGAAAAGTCATACAAGGGTTAATTTGTTTTTAAAAAGGTCATAGCACAAAAGTCATACCAGCTTTACCAATCTCTATAAATATGAGGCTTTGGCTTCATTATTTAGTGATTGAAAACATTCAAATTTCAGAAATTTGTATGCATTGTAATATTCACAGATTTCTGTGCATGTTTGAAATATAATTGTTAAACCCCGAACACTTTATTTCGAATTCGTTCTAGATTATTTTATCAATTATATACACTTTTCATCGGATAATTTTTGTAACACTTTTCAAGTTAAAAATTATATCTTCTACTTGAACAGTATTTCATTAATATTAATATTTCGTGATTAATTAAAATAATATTTTAAATCCGAAATTTCACGACAATTTATAGATATTTTAGTCAACCCCCCTTCTAAAATATCAGGGACCAACAATTGGCATCAAAGCTGGTTGATATTTTAAATATCAGATGCGAACCAAATATTCCACAACTCATACAGATCTCAAAAATTATTTTTTATTCGAAATAATTTTTTTTACAAAAAAATAATTTTGATCAAAAATTGTTTTAAGTCAAAAATTAAAATATTTTTTGAAACACTTAAATTTTAATCTTATTAAAGATGTGTCACGGAAAGTGACGAGTATTAAAATTTCACAGTTTGATAGAGATCACTACAATTTGTGGAAGCACAAAATGCTACTATTCATTGGGATTGCCAATCCCAAGTATGCATTAATTTTGGCCAAAGGTGTTGAACCCCCAATAACAGTTATTCTCCAACACGAGGAAGATGGAGTCGTAATTCCTCACAGACAATTTCCAAAAAGTCTAGCTGACTACATAATTGAAGAAAAGGAAGTTGTGTCCCTGGACAACAATCTCAAACTCATATTGATAGAATCCTTAGACTACGTCATGTACAATCACGTGGTCAATTATAAAAATGCACAGATTTGAGATACAATAGAGATAATCAACGAAGGGACTGAAGAAGTCAGAGAGAATAGACTGGAGATCCTAACCTCCCAGTACGAGTAGTTTAGATCCAACCCTGGTGAGGGTATCTCTGAGGTGTTTCAGAGATTAAATAAATTAATAAACGAGCTCAACCTTAATGGGAAATATTATCAGAACCAGGAGGTCAACATGAAGTTTTTGCTAACCTTGCCAGAGAATCTGGAACATAGGATCGCAGTTATCCGGGAGTCTAGGAACATGAAAGAACTTACACTAAACAGACTCTACAGAGTGCTAAAGACCTATGAATTGGATCAGATCCAGACAAGAGAAACATATGGCAGAGGTAAGGTTCTGAGTTCCTCCAAAGTTTTGATAGTGGAAGCACATGAGAAGATGGAAGTGAAGGCTGCTGTACCTTCAAATAAATCAATGGAGCATATGGTTCCAGAATTTGGACATACTTCTGATAAACAAGAAGATGGTGAATTCTACTCTTTGGAAGAATTGGATAAGCTGGAAGATGAATCTCTAGCTATGGTTGCCAGGAAGTTTGGAAACATGAGATTCTGAAGGAACTCCTCCTACAAAGTCAAACCTAATTTTGGAAGTTACCAAAAAGGATGGTCTTCATCAGCTAAATCAAGAAACGGCTACAAGACTGACTTAGTTGAAAGAAGAAGTTTCGTTGTTTCAACTGCAATGAGCTAGGCCACTTTGCAACTGAGTGCAAAAAGCCGAAGCAAGGGAAGAAGATAGAGTCTTATGAAGAGCTCAAGGAAAAGTATGATGCACTTGTAAAAAAGCCTCAAGGCAAATCTTATCTAGCAAAGGGCAAAAGCTGGGATGACTCAGACAATGATGATGAGGAAGAGCTGGGAAATCTTGCTCTTATGGCTTCATCTGAGGAATCACTGTCTCCTACACGACAAGGAAGAATAGATGTAAACCCTTCTTGCCCTAAAATGTTTGCATTGTTAGGTAAAGAACTAGATGGTGAAAGAGACAAGGTTAAGAAACTCAGACTCAAAATCAAAGATTTAATTGACGAGACTGAATTTCTTAAGCAGTTAAAAAGAAATCATGACCGGTTGACTATCAAGTTGACTGAGGACTTAGTTGTTCAAGTCAGTAAAGTCAGCTGTCATATTTTAGTTGAAACCAATATCAGAAACCAGATAGAGGAAGAAAAGAAAAAGTGTCTTGCATATAAGAATTCCTCGTATATTGTAAAGAACCTAGTTGACCAACAGGAAATAAGTCATAAAGTTGGAGTAGGCTTTGAGTACAATAAATTTGTAGGAAAGCCAAGCAACATAACCCCTTTCAAAAAAAGTGCTGAAGAAAGGGGTATCCCACATGTTGTTAAAGACACACCGAAACCTCTCTTCATAACACCGATAGCTGAACCCATCCTTGAGAGCTCCATACTGATTGCATATGAAATGTAGTTAGAGGATCTCGAGGAAGAGAAGAAAAGAGGAGAACAGGTTAAGGACATAAAAAGAGTTAATGTCTAGAAAGAGAAGAGTGCACCCAAAATACCAGTGAAAGTTGTGGGAACTTCTGATTTCCCCAAACCTGGTATAGGTGCTAAAAACTTAAAGAATAATATGAACAGACCTAATACGTTTGTTAATAGTAGGAATAGTAACAACAAATATCATTTTATTGAGAACTTTAAAACTGCTGATAAAGTTGAAGTAGAAACTGTTAAAACACCTATTGTTTTGAATAACATGCCTGTTATTGATGTATGCCATAAACCTTGTGGTATTTTAAATTGTATGTTATGTTCTTTTAATGCTATGACTGCTTATTTCAAACGCATGATTGCTAATAAAGAGAACATGACACCTAGACCACACATCAATAATAAATTTACAAAATCTAAGACTGCGATTCCTTCACCTGTCAAGAAAGAAAAATATATTCCTAACTCTAAACAGAAAGTTGTTAAGACTGTTTATAAGAATGTAGGTACAGTCAAGGAAGATGATGTTGTTATTCGAAAAGGATCTGTTGTCAAAGATGACAAAGGTCAATTGTTTAAGTATGCCGGACCCAATCAATTTTGGGCTCCGAAAATGAATTAATCCATTTGATATGTGCAGGGAGTTAAACAGGTACACCGAGTTATATGAATCCTAGACAATGGATCTTCAAGGTATATGACCGGAGATAGAGCCCTGCTATCAGACGTGGTTAAAAGAGCTGGCCCAATCGTCACATTTGGAGATAACAACAAAGGAATTACTACGGGATATGGCAGGTTAAATACTGGAAATGTTATCATTGAAAACGTCTCTTTAATGGAAGGACTTCAGCACAATCTACTCAGTGTCAGTCAATTTTGTGATAAAGGGTACAAAGTAAACTTTATCAAGGAGAAATGCTTAATAGCTCATTCTAAAGATGACAAACTGGCCTTACGTGGAGTAAGGAAAGAAAACTTGTATGAAGTCGAACTCAACTCCGGAACTGAAGATGAAGCAAACTGTTTCTACTCAAAAGCTTCATCAGAAGAAAGCTGGCTATGACACAAGAAACTCTGACATCTGAACTTCAAAATAATGAACTCTTTAGTTAAGAGGGATTTGGTGAGAGGATTGCCTCCGATGGAATTGTTATTCCTTATAACAATGTCAATATTTGTAGAAGGGGGGGGGGGTTGAATACAAATATTAAAACTTTTTGTGTGTTCTAATATTTGTTCTTGATGATTGAAAGAATAAGAGAACAAGTTCGAACAAATTAATGCTGAAAAATAAAACTGAACAAAGAGATTTAAAATTATTGATGGATTGGTTTTTCCATCAATATATATTTTTGCTCAATGCTCCTAGGTTAGAAGAAACCTAGCTGCGTTTACAAGATTAGAAAACAAATCAACTGTTCTTACACATGTGCTCTCAAGCTTGAACAATTGATTAAGAAATATGTCTAACCTGTATTTTCTAATAATGCTACTACACTTGTTTATATACCACAAGTGTTCTTTTACAATTCCTATTCTAGGATTGTTTCTACCTGCCTTCCTTTTACCTTTTTCTATTTTACAAAAAGGTTTGAAAGACAGCTTCTGATTGAGTCTTCACAGTCACTCTAGACTGTCTTCCATAGGTGTGCTTTTTGTTCTCTGGATCTTCAACAGATATTCTTTCTGTGTTGTCACACTCAATTGATAATTTGCTGTTAAGCATATCAATTGATCCATTCTTTAATCCATCAACTGATGTACTACTTCGATTGATCTTTATATCCATCGACTGATAAAAGATGTCTTATCGATTGATAGATGTTATCAATCGATATATCAGTCGATGGGTCTTCACATCAGTTGATGGTCTTCAATGCTTGACTTGGCTTCTTCGATTGATCCTTCATCCATCGATGCTTCAATATCAATTGATCATCCTTCACTTGTGCAATTTCTTATCTTCACATAATTACAATTTAACAGTTTAATTTACACATCAATTGATGATCCATATCAATCGACTCTAACATCAATTGATGAACAAAATATCAATTGATTTACCCCTTATCGATTGAAATAGACTAAGTACACCTATGCTACAATCCAAATTATCAGTTGATTCATATAAACACTTCAACTGATAAATGGTTTCCTGATCAATTGATATTTATAACTTTCATATCAATTGATCAGTTACAACAAATAAAATTTCTATGATTCTAAGATTAATGTTATCATCAAATCACATGTAGATTCCTAACAATCTCCCCCTATTTGTGTCTGTGTTATTAACAGGCATAAATCTACTTGATGATAACAAAAACCCTTAAAAAAAATTACATTTAGATAGAATCAAGAAACTTAATTGGCACATTAATTTTGGAAGTACCAGATTGATAGATAACTCCTGCAAGCAGCTTCAATGTCTTCATAATTTAATTTAGTTCTTCTTCCTCCTTTTCTCAGCATTTTCCTTTAGTTGCCTCATGAAAGAACTTCTCAATATTGCTTCATCCCTGTCAGTTTCTCCAAGTTGCCTCATAAGGTAGTGTATTTCTTCATCTGTGATTTTGTCCAGATATTTACAGATATCAAAGAACTTTGTGTTGCCCTCTATATCTGTAAAAATCATAGCATACTTTGGCTCCAACACCACCTTTTTGACCTGTGACTTCCATAGCTTTAGAGGTGAATCAGGTTCAGCTTCTGTCTTGGATCTCCTTAACCTTGAAATTTGTTGTTGTATCTCCTGAGCAATTGTTGTGTTGAGTTTGTACTTTCTGTTGAGTAGAGGAAGAATAGTCTTTAAAACATTGTAGCTTTGCTTCATTATCACCTTCAATGAATAGATTGTTTTCAGTCCATTTTCATACTCCAACCTCATTGATTCTTCATGGTTAGAGGTTGCAGGGTGAGTCCTTACTCCAATTAATCCTTTTTCATTGATTACTGGTATTCCCTTCAAATCATATCCTTCAATTGTGACCTCCTCCTTGATTTCTTCTTGTTCACCCTGGAGGTTTTCCTGAACCACTATTTCTTGAGTAGAACTTGACCTTTTCTTGGCCATAGAAACTTTTCTCCTTTTTCTCAAAGGTTGCTCTGCCTGTAGCTCTTCTTCCAAATGCCATTGCATTTCCATCTGTCTAGCAATCTCTTCATTCTCCCTTTCTCTCCTTGAGGCATCTGAGATTCCTGTAGTGATGGCTCCTTGAAGTAGCTTTTGACTTACTGGTTTAGTCTCTTTCTTCTTCTCTTCTTCAATCACTATTGCTTTCCCTTTCTTCTTTTCCTTAAGAGCTCCAATATCCAATTGAAGAAAAGCTTCTCTATTTGAGTTTCTTTCCTTGGCAACCTTTTGTGCATCTTCATTTATTTTTCTTGTTTGAGCAATGAACTCATCCAAGTCTCCTTTTTCTACTGCCTCTGTTACTAACTCAGTGCTTCTCCTTAGATCTTCAATTCTTTTCTTTTCCCTCTCAATCATTAATTGAGTTTATTTCTCCCTAGAAATTCTCCTAGCTTCAGTATCTTCATCAAACTTCTTGTATTCTTTCTTTTTCTATTCTAAATTATCTTTTAGAGAATTAGATGACTTAGATTTCTTTGAAGATTGATTGTCCCTGTTCCTTCTGCTTTTATATCTTTTGAGTGCAGAACCACCAATGCCACTTGACTTATCCATACCAGAACCACCTATACCACCACTTCCACTGCCTTTGCCATCACCACCATCATCATCCTTCTTCTTTGTATTCTCCCCCTTTTTGTTATCATCAATTGGAGGGGGTGGTGGAAGTCTGTCAAGAAACTTTTGAAGAATGGAAGCATGAAGATTTTGACCTCTGATAATATCATCCATCTTCTTTTCTAGAGAACCTACTCTTGTCTCCAAAGATGTAAAATTTTTGGATTCTTTGAAAAGCTTGTCTTTGATGCTATTCATGGTGTTGAATGGTAGCTTCTCATCCAATCTCCTGTCCATTGCATCCTTGTTAGATGAGATAGAGTCCTTAATCCTCTCCAGTTCCCTCCTTACTCCTGTTACTGTCATCTTTTGAATTTTCATTGATTCTCTCATATAGTGAGCAATTCTCCTTTGAGTAGGATCTTCAATTTCTCCTTCCACCATTGTTCTTCTATATTGAGAGAGAATTTCAGTCTCAGCAGCTTCTAAGGAACCATCAATAGTGCTCATCCATGGCTCTTCATCAGAATCACTCTCCAACTCTTCAGGTGCCATATAACAAGTGTCTGTTGTATTGGCAATGCTTTCCTTCAGATTCCTGGTCCTTTGATCTGTATGATCAATGCCCAAGAGTTGTTCTGCATTCCTGTTACTTGAAGTAGCCAACCCTTGATATTGTGGATCAGGATGAATGAAATTCTTTGGATCCAATTCACCAGCATCTATTTCCTCTTCAAAGTCTTTAGCAATTCCACTCCCACTAGCTTCAGCATTATTTGCTCCCCCTATCTCCTTTACTCCTTCTTCTGCCATCAGTTCAATTTCCAATTCCTGTGCAAAAAGTAGAATGTTTTTATCACTTTCACTTATCTCTCTATTTTGCATCAGGAACTCATCCTGGAATCTCACCTCTCCCTCACTCATTTCTTTTGCACCTACTAAGGTGGGGCCCTCAAGTGTTTCACTCTCATTCGTGGAAGAAATAAGAATGTTTTTACTCACTTCCTCTCCTTTTGCCAGGTTACAATCCTGCCTCTCACTCAACTCACTCAATCCTAAGAGTGTTTGTGCAACATCAATTGATTGAGCATCAATTGATGTATTGACATTATCAGTTGAAGTGGTGTTTGGGATATCCATCGATTGATGCATACCCATCGATTGATCTTGAGTATCGATCGATGGCTTATCAGTCGATGGCTGGATATCAATTGATGAAGGAACATCAATTGATGGAGAAGAAACAGTTGAGATAATTTGTGAAGTTATGTTTGAGATGATATTGGAAATAGAATCCTGAAAATTCTGAGAAGAAGATTCAGGAGAGAGTGTTAGCTTCTCCTTGAAAAACAAAGAAGGAGAATCTGAAAATGTTCGATAATCTATCAAAACATTTTCTGAAGAAGTTTGAGATGGGGAAAGAAGAATAGAAGAGATAGGAATTGAAAGAGAATGGGGCTGCATCTCATCATTTATATGAGATGCATCAAGCAGACTTTGTGAAGGCTCCTCCACAGTTTCCTGTGGTTTTGCAGTGTGTGATTCCCCAAGTGCAAAGGTGTCTTTCTTTTCTCTCCTTTTGTATGGTGTTAGTGTTTTGGCTTTTGTGTCCCCAACTTGATTCTGTGCCCCTGGTTGTGGGTTATTTTCAATATTGTCATCCTTTTGAGAGAATGTCAATAGGGATGTGGTATTTTCCATGTTAACATCCACAGTCTTTTGGGAGACTATGGAGTGGCTTGGTTGAGGTTGCACACCCTCACTCTCCTTATCCTTCTGGGTTCTTTGATGTTCCCCAGTTCCCTCACCACCTACATCCTCCTCTAATCTATCTACCACACTAGTTGATTTTCTTTTCTTGGTTTTTACAACAGCAGGTTTTTGAGAACCTGTTGAGGTTGGTTTCTTAGATTTGGATTTAGAGATTGGTTGTGTGGCTTGGGTAGGAGGGTTGGGGTCATTACTACCACCCTCCATAGTCACAGAAAGCAAAGAAGAATTAGGTTTAGAAGAGTTTAAAGTAGAGATAAATACCTGAACAAAAGGGGGATAGATCAATTCCACATTGCTGTGAAGATTGATCCTAACCAAGTCTTTAAAGACCCTTTTGTTTTGAGTCCAGCAATCTAAAATTTCTGTATTCCTGTCAATCTCAATATCCTTGACAAAGTGGTTAATAATAATCATAATAAATCTTGCATAATAAATATGATTAGATCTATTTATTTTATTCCCCAATTTGGCAGAAATTTCATTGAGTAACAGGCTTCCTAAATTATGATATCTATCATATAAAATGCTATACCCTACTTGTTGCATACTTGTTGTTATTGCATCAAAATTACTAACCTTACCAGAAAAACACTTTATTAAAGCATCAAAGAAATATGACCATTCTTTTCTTAGATTCTTTCTAACAATACTACCTAGACTAGCATCAGGAGCAGTATAGTTGATTTCCCTAAGCATGTTTCTAATATCTGTGTCAGTGGGTGCATTTTCGGTATTATTTGCAGGAATATTTAAACACTCACCCAAGACCACAGTGGTTAGAATATACCTTTGTCATTTGCATTCAAAGGAGATTGTAGAAAAATCATCTGCTACTTCTGCTGTTGTCCAGAATTCTTCAACTAGATTGCACTCTATTTTTGGTGCTTCTGAGAGGGCCTTTGCAATTTTTGAACTCCTTAGAAATTCCATTAGGGGATGAAATTCTGTTGGGGCTTCCTCCACCATAGTGCAAGCAACGAAGTTGTTGAGCTCATAGTAGAATCCAGATTGTGAGACTTTCTTTGAAGATGCCATTATCGAGTTTGAAGATTTATAATTGAATTAACTGGCAAACTTGTTAGTAATTATAACATAAACAATAGTTAGACAGTAGTAGATTAGGGTTCTTAGCAAGAGATAGATACAGAGTAAGTTCGAAGATTGAGAAAGAGAAAGACATAGAAAAATCGATAGTAAAAATGCAAGTAAGAATTAAAAGAAGTTTTAATCTCACTATTTATATTTACTGATTTCTCAAACAATTTCTTACTCAAAATAGAACTAAATCGACCGTTGGAAGAGTATTGATAATTAAAAGTTACCAATTTTGGCAATCGATTGTTATACATACAGGAATGTACGTATTAATCAATTGATAAAATAAGTAATCAATGGCTAGATTTTTGTACAGGTCGATTGATGACATGGACCCCTTTAAATTCTAGGTCATCGATTGATAAATTGCTTATCCATCGACATGTACAATTATCCATCGATAGACAAATATATCATCAATTGATATATTTATCTGTCGACAGCTCCAATAATATCCATTGATATGTAAAATATTTATCAGTTGATTATTGAAGAATCAATAATTTAACATAGTCAATGGCTACATGTACTATAAATACATAACTTGTCAGACATTTAAAGGATTAAATATAATTAAGCATACCTAAATCACAGACCAATCTATTGAAGGTAGATTCATCTAATGGTTTGGTAAAAATGTCTGCAAGTTGTCTTTCACTAGGGACAAAATGTAATTCAACTGTACCATTCATTACATGTTCCCTAATGAAGTGGTACCTTATGTCAATGTGCTTGGTTCTGGAATGTTGCACAGAATTTTCTGTTATAGCAATGGCACTAGTATTATCACAGAAAATAGGAATCTTGTTCAAGTTGAACCCATAGTCAAGTAGTTGATTCCTCATCCATAATATTTGTGCACAACAACTTCCAGCTACAATGTATTCAGCCTCTGCAGTAGATGTAGACACTGAATTCTGCTTCTTGCTAAACCATGAAACAAGCTTATTTCCTAGAAATTGACAAGAGCCTGTTGTGCTTTTTCTGTCAATTCTGCAACCTGCATAATCTGCATCTGAATAACCAATTAGATCAAATCCAGAATCTCTAGGATACCAAATTCCAAGATTTGGAGTTCCTTTGAGATATCTGAATATTCTTTTTATTGCAATCAAATGAGATTCTCTAGGATCAGCTTGAAACCTAGCACAAAGACATGTAGCAAACATTATGTCTGGCCTACTTGCAGTTAAATAAAGTAATGAGCCAACCATACCTCTATAACTTGAAATGTCCACTTTTGCTTCCTTAGTGTTTAATTCAAGTCTAGTTGCAGTGGCCATGGGAGTTTTAGCAGAAGAACATTCACTTAAATCAAATCTCTTTAATAAATCAGAAATATATTTGGTTTGATTTATGAAAATACCATTTCTGACTTGCTTGATTTGCAAACCAAGAAAATAGGTAAGTTCTCCCATCATGCTCATTTCATATTTACTCTGCATCAACTTTGCAAACTTTTTACAAAGTTTTTCATTAGTTGAGCCAAAAATAATGTCATCTACATAGATTTGAACAAGAATCATAGAGCCATTTACATTTCTATGAAAGAGAGTTTTATCAACAGTACCTCTTGTGAAGTGATTCTCAATCAAGAATTTAGACAATGTGTCATACCAGGCTCTAGGTGCTTGCTTCAATCCATAAAGTGCCTTGAGAAGATAGTATACAAATCCAGGATGAATAGGATCAATAAAACCAGGAGGTTGTTCTACATATACTTCTTCTTCTAGTTCTCCATTGAGAAAAGTACTTTTCACATCCATCTGATACACCTTGAAATTTGCATGAGCAGCATATGCTAAGAAGATTCTGATTGCTTCCAACCTTGCAACTGGTGCAAAGGTTTCATCAAAGTCAATGCCTTCTTCTTGTGAATAGCCCCTTGCCACTAATCTTGCTTTATTTCTTGTCACTGTACCAGATTCATCCATTTTGTTTCTGAACACCCATTTTGTACCAATGATAGACTTGTTCTTTGGTTTGGGCACCAGCTTCCATACCTTGTTTCTTTCAAATTGATTCAACTCTTCTTGCATAGCAATTATCCAATCAGGATCATTCAAGGCTTCTTCAATCCTTTTTGGTTCTTCTTGAGACAGGAAGTTACTATACAAGCATTCATTTTGAGTTGCACTTCTAGTTTTGACACCATCAGTTGCATCTCCAATTATTAATTCAAAGGGATGGCTTTTTGTCCATTTCCTTTGTGATGGTAAATTTGTCCTTGAAGATGATGCTTCATGATCATTGGAAGTGTTATGATCATTGTGATGTGATTGACTATTTGAGAACCCTCCCCCTGAGATGGACACTCTACTTGAAGATTGTTGAGCAGAGTTGATATCCATCGAATGATTATCAATTGATGTATTATCAGTTGATTGATGATTGTCAACTGATAAGTTATCTGTTGATGCATTGACATCAATTGATGGGAGGATTCTAGGTACTTGTGCTCTTGTGTTTTCCACATCATCTTCACTATCTTCAATATTACTTGTGGATTCATTTTCAAACTGCAATAGATCATGAAATCCTTCATCAAACAACCCTTGAATTTTCTTGTCATCAAAGACTACATGCATAGATTCCATAACAATGTGTAATCTAAGATTGTAGACTCTGTATGCTTTGGTTGTTATTCCATATCCAACAAATATAGCTTCATCAGCTTTGGCTTCAAATTTTCCTAGATTTTCACCTTGATTTCTCAGTACAAAGCATTTGCAGCCAAAGACATGAAAAAAGTTAACTGTTGGCTTCTTGTCTTTCTTTATCAATTGATATGGAGTTTTGCCTTGAAGTTTATTGATCATGGAAATATTTTGAATGTAACAAGCAGTATTAATTGCTTCTGCCCAGAAGTATGTAGGAAGTTTTGCTTCTTCTAACATAGTTCTAGCAGTTTCAATCAAGGTCCTATTTTTCCTTTCAACTACTCCATTTTGCTGTGGAGTTCTTGGAGCAGAGAAATGATGAGTGATACCTTTTTCTTCACAGAATTCTCTCATGGTTGAATTCTTGAATTCAGTACCATTGTCACTTCTAAATTTCTTGACCTTCCATTCAGTGCCATTGTCAACATTCTTCACATGATTGATAATTAATTTGCTTGCTTCATCCTTAGAGTGTAAGAAATATACCCATGAAAATCTTGTGAAGTCATCCACAATTACTAAGGCATATTTCTTTTTGGCAATTGACATGATGTTGACTGGACCAAATAAGTCCATGTGCAATAATTCCAGAGGCTTGTCAATTGATGATTCAGACTTTGACTTGAATGATGCTTTTCTTTGTTTTCCCTTTTGACAGGCATCACATAGTCCATCCTTGGTGAATTCCATCTGTGGAATGCCTCTAACCACATTCTTTCTAACCAATAAATTCATGGCTTTGAAATTCAAGTGGGCTAGTTTCTTGTGCCAAATCCAACTTTCATCTGTATTGGCTTTGCTAAGTAGACATGTCATTGAATTTGCCTTTACAGAGTGAAAATCAGCCACATAGACATTCCCTTTTCTTTCTCCAGTTAAGAGAATTTCACCAGATTCTTTGTTGGCTATGATGCATGATTCAGTTGTAAACCACACACCATTACCATTATCACACAGTTGACTAATACTGAGCAAATTGTGCTTCAATCCATCAACTAGTGCTACAGTTTCAATGATAACATTTTCTTTTGCAATTGAGCCATATCCCAGAGTAAAACCTTTGCTGTTATCTCCAAAAGTAACTCCTGGGCCAGCCTTTTCCACAAATTTTGTGAGCAGGGAAAAATCTCCAGTCATGTGCCTTGAACATCCACTATCCAAATACCAGAGATTTTTCTTCCTGTTTCCCTGCACACATATAAAACAATCAAGTTGCTTTTGGTACCCAAGTTGCCTTGGGTCCTCTTTTATTAGTTGCAGCCTGAGTCCCTGTTGTCAACTTAGGTTCCTTTTGTTTTGGTGGGTTTAAATCCACTTTAATTTTGGGAGTTGACTTTTGGGGCTTTGACACCTTGGAACTCATGGCAGAATTTCCATGAATTTCATCATTTACATTAAGCATGTTCCATGGCATACCAGGCATGTTCATATTAGGATATGCAAAGAAGGGATTATACATGTATGGAACTTGTGCATAAGGCATATGAACATTAGGTGCAACCAAAATTAGAAGACATGGCATTCATGAGCATAGGATTGGTAAACATGGCATTTGCAGTCATGGCATGTATATTTAAATCATTTGCAGATATAGAAATCTTTTCACTTTTGCATTGCATGGACAAATGATTTACACTACCACATTTAGCACAAACTTTTCTAGGTGCATACATATCAGGAGTGTAGTTACTGTGCTTATTTATGCCTACTTTACCATTCCTATTCTTTTTCTTTTTCTTAGGCTTAGGTTGAGTAATTTCCACAAGTGCTATCTTTTCTAATTTTTCTTTTAGTTGTTTCTTGGATAAGCTACCTATGTTGATTTTCTCCGCCTCAGCCTCAACTTGATTTTTGGTTTCCTTAACAAACTTAATAGGAGTGCTAAATTTGTTCTTTTTATTAGCCATTGATGATTTACTTGTCGATGGATGCTTATCGATTGATTCAGCATCAATCGATTGATAATCCTTATCAGTTGATGAAGGATTAGCAGTCGATTGATCTTTATCCATTGAAGTATCAGCCAATGACTTGCCTATTGATTTGGGGAGTTCTCCTAGAGTATCTACACCCTGAACATCAATAATTTGTTTGGCAGTTTTAGCAGACCTATTCCATTTGCTAATGGTTTCAATTTCTTCAGCTAATTGTTCTTTCAACAATTCTTCTCTTTTCAAACTGTTTACTAGTTCATTCCTAGCATCCTTTCTTTCCTGCTTAAATCTTTCTACACAAACAAGTTCATTTTCAAGAAAAATATTTCTCTCAGTTAAGGCATCAATGGTGTTCTTTAACTTGAGATTTTCTTTGTTTAGAGATTTTAGAGTGACATGCAAATTGTACAGTTCATTAGACATTTCATTAATAGTACTATTGCATTCCTCATATGTAAGCTCGGAAAAGTTGGTAGCTAGTACCTGATTAGATGCTGAACTAGCTTCTTCATCTTCATGATTGGCCATTAATGCAAGATTGACATATTCTTCAGAATCACTATCCTCAGCAGCCCAGTCCTTCTCCTCAGTTACAAAAGCCTTTTCTTTTTGTTTTAAAAGGTCAAAGTATTTCTTCTTATAATCAATACCCTCATATGACTTTGCCTTTTCTTGTTTTGGCTTCATGCACTCACTTGAGAAATGACCAGCCAATCCACAGTTAAAGCATTTGAATTTAGATCTATCAACCAGATTTTTATTTTGATTGTTGTTTCTAAACTGGGATCCAGGCCTTTGAGCATATGGATTCTTCTTGAATTTTAGCTTTGAAAATTTCCTTGTCAGAAATGCAAGGTTCTCATCAATCTCATCCAAATCATCCTGAGAGCATGTTTCATCTTCTTCACACTTGCTCTTTCCTTTTCTCTTGAATGATTCTTCAACAGCATCACCAGCCATCATGACTGACTCTTCTTCATAGCCATTTTCCTTCTTCTCTTCATTTCCCTTGACTACCAAAGCCACAGTTTTCTCTTTTCTTTGATTCTTCTCAATCTCTTCATCTTGTTGGATTTCCAACTCATATGTCTTGAGAATACCATAAAGTTTCTCCAGAGTAAAATCCTTGAAGTCCTGAGATTGTCTAATGGAAACAGTCATTGGTTTCCATTCTTTTGGAAGAGATCTAAGAAATTTTAGATTTGTATCCTCAGTTGCATAAACCCTACCATATAGCTTCAGTCCATTTAACAACTTCTGAAATCTGCTATAGGTGTCATTGATAGATTCTCCACTCTTGAAATGAAATGATTCATATTTTTGAATCAAGAGTTGCATCTTGTTTTTCCTTACTTGTTCAGTTCCTTCACACAGAGTTTGAAGTGTATCCCATACTTCTTTTGATGAAGTACAGTTTATAACATTGACAAACATATCTTTATCTAGACCATTAAACAGAATGTTCATGGCCTTCTTGTCTTTGAGTACTTCTTTTTCATCCTCTTCTGTGAACTCAGAAATAAGTTTTGGAACATGTCTGTCAAGTGCAGGAGTTCCATCAGGGTTTACACCTGTGACTAGCTTCATGGGAACATGAGGACCTTTTTCTATGCAGTTAACATAAGAAGGGTCGAGAGAAAGAAGATGCAGATGCATTTTGACCTTCCATGGAAAATATTCATCTTTCTCTAAAACTGGAATTTTCACACCTGAATCTTTTTGACCTATATTGACTGTTCTTGATCTTTAAACTTTCTGTATGTTGAAAGCCTGCTCTGATACCAATTGTTATTCCTTAGAACAATGTCAATATTTGTAAAAGGGGGGGGGGTTGAATACAAATATTAAAACTTGTTGTGTGTTCTAATATTTGTTCTTGATGATTGAAAGAATAAGAGAATAAGTTCGAACAAATTAATGCTGAAAAATAAAACTGAACAAAGAGATTTAAAATTATTGATGGATTGGTTTTTCCATCAATATATATTTTTGCTCAATGCTCCTAGGTTAGAAGAAACCTAGCTGCGTTTACAAGATTAGAAAACAAATCAACTGTTCTTACACATGTGCTCTCAAGCTTGAACAATTGATTAAGAAATATGTCTAACATGTGTTTTCTAATAATGCTACTACACTTGTTTATATACCACAAGTGTTCTTTTACAATTCCTATTCTAGGATTGTTTCTACCTGCCTTCCTTTTACCTTTTTCTATTTTACAAAAAGGTTTGAAAGACAGCTTCTGATTGAGTCTTCACAGTCACTCTAGACTGTCTTCCATAGGTGTGCTTTTTGTTCTCTGGATCTTCAACAGATATTCTTTCTGTGTTGTCACACTCAATTGATAATTTGCTGTTAAGCATATCAATTGATCCATTCTTTAATCCATCAACTGATGTACTACTTCGATTGATCTTTATATCCATCGACTGATAAAAGATGTCTTATCGATTGATAGATGTTATCAATCGATATATCAGTCGATGGGTCTTCACATCAGTTGATGGTCTTCAATGCTTGACTTGGCTTCTTCGATTGATCCTTCATCCATCGATGCTTCAATATCAATTGATCATCCTTCACTTGTGCAATTTCCTGTCTTCACATAATTACAATTTAACAATTTAATTTACACATCAATTGATGATCCATATCAATCGACTCTAACATCAATTGATGAACAAAATATCAATTGATTTACCCCTTATCGATTGAAATAGACTAAGTACACCTATGCTACAATCCAAATTATCAGTTGATTCATATAAACACTTCAACTGATAAATGGTTTCCTGATCAATTGATATTTATAACTTTCATATCAATTGATCAGTTACAACAAATAAAATTTCTATGATTCTAAGATTAATGTTATCATCAAATCACATGTAGGTTCCTAACAGGAATTTACACAAGAAGGATTATGTGAGGCATGTCAGAAAGGGAAGTCAAAGAAAGCTCACAGAGGCACAGACACTACAAACATCACTAAACCACTTCAACTCCTTCACATGGATTTATTTGATCCAGTAAATATTATGTCTATGTCAAGAAAGAAATACGCTTTAAGTGATTGTGGATGACTTCACAAAGTACACATGGGTGTTATTCTTGAACTCTAAGGATAAAACTCCACGTTTGGTGATTGATCATGTAAAGCTAATTGAGTTAGATTCAAAGTTACCTGTCCGGGCAATCAGATCAGATAACGGAACAGAATTCAAGAATGAAGTTCTGAATAACTTTTTCTCAGATAAGGGGATAACAAGACAATATTCAGCACCAAGGACTCCGCAACAGAATGGAGTTGTAGGAAGGAAAAATAGAACCCTAATTGAAGCTGCAAGAACTATGCTAAGTGAATCAAGGTTATATATCTACTTCTGGGCTGAAGCAGTAAACATAGCATGTTATACCTAGAATCGAACTCTGATCAACAAAGATCATATGAAGACTTCCTATGAATTAATGGCTGGCGAGAAATCTACTTTAAAGTACTTTCATGTATTTGAAGCCAAATGTTATGTGCTGAAAGATGGAGATGAACATTGTGTCAAGTTCGAGGCCAAGACACATGAAGCTATTTTTGTCGGATATTCAAGAAGAGCATATAGGGTGTACATAATTGATCAACACCCAGTAAAAGAAAGTGTCAATGTTACTTTTGATGACACTAAACTCCCTAGCATCCAAACTGAAGATCCTTCTGAGTCATTAAAACTTGATAATCATCTAGACTCAGATACAGATAGTGAAGAAGAACCTGAAGCTGCAACAGGAGATGATAATGGAAATAATAATGATAATGATTCAGGTAATAGTGGTGGAAACAATGGAAACACTAGAGATACTACTAATACCAGTGGTGGATTAACAAGTACTCCGGGCGGAAATTCAGAGTAAGATGGTGGATCGACTGACAGAACACAACATCCAAATGAATATCAAGGCGAATCATCAAGGTCAAACCTACCATGGGAAAGGATATGGAGTAAATATCATCCTTTTGAATTGATCATAGGTGATCCAGATGTTGGAGTTAGAACTAGAAGTTCAATTTTAAATGAATGTTTATTTTCAGTTTTTTTATCTCAAGAAGAACCAAAGAAGATTGAAGATGCATTAATTGATCCAGATTGGGTTCTTGCCATGCAAGAAGAGCTCAATCATTTCGAAAGATAAGAAGTCTGGACACTGGTACCCAGGCCTAAAGATAGATCCGTTATTGGCATGAAATGGGTATACAAGAACAAGTTAGATGATGATGGAATTATAACAAGGAACAAAGCCAGACTGGTGGCTAAGGGTTACTCTCAGGAAGAGGGAATTGATTATGACGAGACCTACGCACCAGTTGCAAGACTTAAAGCCATCAGAATATTTTTGGCATTCGCAGCTCATTCCAATTTTAAAGTTTATCAAATGGATGTGAAGAGTGCATTTCTGAATGGAGAGTTAGAAGAGGAAGTATATGTGGAATAGCCCCTTGGCTTTGAAAATCCAGAATTTGCTAATTTTGTGTATTTTCTATTCAAAGCTCTCTATGGACTCAAGCAAGCACCAAAGACACGGTATGACACTCTCTCTGTATTTTTACTTGAAAATAGTTTCATCAGAGGTGTCATAGATAAAACTCTCTTTTATAAATTGCATGAAAAAGATATGATATTTGTCCAAGTTTATGTTGACGATATTATATTTGGTTCTACTAACGAAAACTTGTGCAAGAGATTTGCTAAGTTAATGCAGAGCAGTTATGAAATGAGCATGATGGGTGAGCTGCCATTCTTCATTGGATTGGAAGTAAAGCAAAAGGAAGATGGGATTTTTATTTGCCAATCAAAGTACGTAAGGGATCTTCTCAGAAAATACAGTCTAGAAGATTCTTCACCGGAAAAAACTCCAATGCCAACAGCCACCAAGCTTGACAAAGATGAAACTGGTAAGAAAATTGACATCACAAGCTATAGAGGTATGATAGGCTCATTGCTATATCTAACTTCTAGTAGACCCGATATAATGTTTGCAACATGCTTATGTGCAAGGTTTAAATCTGATCCTAGGGAATCTCATCTTATAGCCGTTAAACAAATTTTTAGATATCTGAAGGGTACACCAAATCTTGGGATTTAGTACCCTAAAGATACAGGTTTTGACCTAATAGGCTATACAGATTCAGATTATGAAGGATGTAAGATGGACATGAAAAGTACTTCTGGAAGCAGTTAGTTTCTAGGAAGTCAGTTGATCTTCTGGTATAGCAAGAAACAACACTCGGTATCTACCTCAACAGCCGAAGCAGAATACATTGCGCATGTAGTTGTTGTGCACAGATCTTGTGGATAAGGAATCAACTGAATGATTATAGACTTGCGCTAACTTAAATTCCAATACTTTGTGATAACACAAGTGTCATAGCAATTTCAAATAATCCTGTACAACATTCAAGAACCAAGCACATAGACATAAGGTATCATTTCATCCAAGAGCATGTCATGAATGGAACTATGGTTTTACATTTTGTACCCACAGAAGATCAAATTGTTGACATCTTCACGAAACCACTTGATGAATCCACTTTCTCTAAGTTGGTTAGTGAGTTAGGGATGTTAAACATGAATTGATTAATGCATGATATTTTAAACTGCATATTTAATTTTAAGCAATTCTTGTAAATATACTGTATATATTCCTTAAAGATATCAAAAAAAATGAAAAAGAATAATAAAAAAGATTTTCCTTATTTTTGTATAGTTTATTCGATTGGCATCCGTACTGTAAATATTTTATATTGTTTTTGTTTTCAAACTTTTAGTATCATTATTTCTATATATATGTGTGTAAGTTTATTTTTATTGTCAAGTATAAGTTGGCATCGTTATTTTTATTTTTTTTCTAATACAGATATAAAATGGTGCTGATTATTTCATGTTACTTTTGAGAAGTAGGAAAGATCTATGAACTTGATCAACCAATAGTTTCTAACAGTTAGATCCTAATCATTGGCATCAATCTCTATCCAAGATCTTAGAACCAAACACATAAACACTATCACATCCATCTCTCTTTCCATTAAATAAATTACCTAATTGTTAAGAATGAGGGAGTCAATGCCTTGAGTGCATTTGATAAGGTTGGTTATGTTAGTGAACCAACAACTCTGTCTCCAGAAAGGTATTTCTAATATATAAATACCGAGATAACTGTTAGCTCATCTGTGTTCTCTCAAAAGGGTACATACATGGAAAAGGCAAAACCGTTACTAGGTTCATTCTCTCATCATAGTGAGTCTATTGAATTCAGTCTGTCAGCCAAGGCTACTAATGAAAAGTTAATTTCATCTGACATTTTCAAGAAACCACAAATAAATTGTTTTATTTTTAAGGACCACCAATTGGTATCCAAACGGGACCAATAATTAGGACCAAGAGGGAGCAACTAGAATGTCATGGGAATGATGAATTGACGGAAGCAATTATTCTAAACTTCCATATCAAGGAAGGAAGGATGATTGATGATTCTGACTGAATCAACATGCCTTCACAGGAATTAGAAGGAAACTTTGATCATTTACTACATTATGGATCCTTGTCTCCCTCTCCAGATGGAACATATCTGGATTCTTAACGGAATAGATCATCTTAGATGATTAGCAACTCATTGAATCTATTCCTGAAGCAATTCAGTTTTTAAAGTCAAAAGTGTTTATAGATTCAATTGAGGACGGGGATTTACGAAACCCCATTGCACCACCAGTGACCTCTCTTGAAGGGGCTATGGTGATCTTTCTTGCAGGTACAAAAGATTGTGTCATCCGTACTAAGAAAAAAACAGTGTTGTGAGAAAAGAGTGAAACACAAGTGAGAAAGAGTGAATATATATATTCTATGAATGAAACACTTAGAGAGTATATGAGCAATACACTTGTAAGATACACAAAGTAGAATCACACACTAGCACAATTACCAAATCCCATTCCCAATTATAAATTTCTAATGTTACTCAACTAAGGGGGAGGAAATTTCTTCTGAAGAGGATTACTCAGCTAAGGGGGAAAAGTGTTGAACAAGATACAAAAGGGAGAAGTGTTATCAAAAAAGGGAGAAATGTTGAATAAGACTTTTACAAAAAGGGAGAAGTGTTGAACAAGACTTTTACCAGAAGATGATTACTCAACTAAGGGGGAGAATTGTTCAACAAGAAAAAGGAGTATATAACAACATGCTTGGATTGGAAAGAACTAGTGATTACTTATTAGTCTTCTATTCCATTTGATTTTAGAAGATTCTTGTATATAGGATTAACCGGATTTTCTAAAATGCATAATATGTCATAGTTTATAATTTTTATATCTGCGATGGTTTAATGATGTATGTATGTCATGTCTGTTACCTCTATTAAAATGGTTGGATAATTCAAGTAAAGGGAGAATGAATTCACCTTGGGAGAGAAGGGAAGACAGGAGTTGGAGAAACAGAGGAGAAGTGGTAATTAGAAGATAACAAGACTACATCCCTGCCATCCTAAGAGGGAGTAGTGATTAGTCTGAGAAATGAAGATAATACTACTTGTATAATATGTCCAGTGCTAGAGGAACAATAATCTTTCATTTCTAGTTTACTTATGAAATCTGGAAATGTATTATATAATCCAAAAAATACTTTATTATTTACAGTTTTTACATGTTGCATTACTTTCTTAGTTTTAGTTGAGTTATCCTCCAGGAATTTGTGTGTTAAATGTTTAACAAAAAATAGAGGGAGATTGAAAGACATATTTGTAATAATTAGATGACAACTCAACTCTAACTATAAAGAGAAGTAAATAATAAATACTAAATAGGAATCAAGACGAAGACAGTCAACTAATCACAAAGGATCTAAGTATCAGAAGTATTTTCATGGGATTGCTACTCAACACTGGAAGAAGTTCATTAATATGTTCAAGCGTTAGTGAAAAATAAAGTGGTAGTGTTTCTAAAGAATACAGAAGATATAAAAGATTTCAAGTGGTTACTACAGAAAGATTCTAGAAGAAGAGGAAATGCAGTAAAGCAGAAGAATGATAGAAGGCCACAACTTAAATGTTAATGAATGGAGAATATTTATTATAGTATGAGACAAATGAACCAGACAGTACATTCGTGTGTCAACTAACTTAATAAATATTCAACATCGAGCTCAAGTGGTTTATGACAGAAGAAGAAGAAAAGACGGGAAGACTTCAAAGCTGACTACTAAGTAATAAATGTCAAAGATAGTATTTTAATTCTACTTTCAAATGATTAATTGATTATTTAATTTATCTAATTAAATTAATTCAAGTTTAATTTAATTTAATTTATAAATTAACTAATTAAATTAAGTAGAATTAATTTATTATAAAAGGAATGACTTAATATGACTTTTAATATAATTCAAATGACTATTTAATAAGTCATACCGAATTATATAAAAAAATTCATACCAAATTTTATAAAATAAGTCATACCGAATTTAATTAAAAGAAGTCATACCGAGTTCTTTAATTAAAAAGGTAATAATGATTTTATTTATAAAATAAGTCATACCGAGCCTTTTTGATAGAAAAGTCATACTGAGTTCTGTAATAAAAAGTCATACCGATTTTTTATTAATAGAAAGTCATACCCACCTTTTTATTAAAAAAGATCATACTGATTTCTTTATTAAATAAGTCATACTAATTTATTTAATTAAAAGAAAATTCGAATATGACTTTAGAAAAGTCATACCGAATTTTAGAAAGTCATACCGAGTAAAAACAGTCATGCCCAGCCTTTTGAAAAGTCATACAAGGGTTAATTTGTTTCTAAAAAGGTCATAGCACAAAAGTCATACCAGCTTTACTAACCTCTATAAATATGAGGCTTTGGCTTCATTATTAAGTGATTGAAAACGTTCAAATTTCAGAAATTTGTATGCATTGTAATATTCACAGATTTCTGTGCAAGTTTGGAATATAATTGTTAAACCCCGAACACTTCATGTCGAATTCGTTCTAGATTATTTTATCAATTATATACACTTTTCATCGGATAATTTTGGTAATACTTTTCAAGTTAAAAATTATATCTTCTACTTGAACAATATTTCATTAATATTAATATTTTGTGATTAATTAAAATAATATTTTAAATCTGAAATTTCACGACAATTTATAGATATTGTATTCAACCCCCCTTCTACAATTTCAGGGACCAACATCTTTAGAACCTGAGGAATACATCTAATCTTTCTTTGATGTGATGAGTGCTTTTCCAGATTCCTTGCTTCTGCACTCAGTAGCAAAATGTCCCATCTTATTATACTTGTAACACTTATCTTTTGATTTGTCAAGAATTTTTGACTTTCCATCTCTGTCTTCCGTTTTCTGAATTTGTCTTTCATGTCTGATTCTCCTTGCTAATTTTGGAAGTTCCCTTGCTTTCTATACTTCCTATATTTCATCTTTTTGAAGCCTTTAAAAATCATAACAACCATCTCCATTATGTCAGAATCTGAAGAATCATCAGAGTTTACATCAGAGTTTGCCTCAAACTCTGATTCACTATTTTCTTGGACCACTACAGCTTTTCCTTTTCTTATTGATGCCTTAAGGACTTTTTCAACAGGTTCTTCAATTTTGTCCACAACATTCAAGGCAACAGATTTTGGCTTGCTACTTTTTCTGTTTCTTCTTTGCTGTAATTCTAAGTCATGAGTTTTTAATTTTCCATAGACTTCATCTAAAGACATCTCATCTAAATAAGCCATGTCTCTTATCAAGGATGTCTGCAGATCCCATTCTTCAGGAAGAGCCATTAGAAATTTGGTATTGGAATCTTCATTATCATAAACTTTATCAACCAATGCCAAATTATTTAACAGAGTAAGAAATCTATCATATATATCTGTGATAGACTCATTGTGTTTAGCTTCAAAATATTCATATTCTTGTATCAAGACAGATCTCCTATTCTTTTTTATTTCCTTGGTTCCTTGGCATTGAACCTCTAGTGCATCCCAAATTTCTTTGGCAGTTTTACATGCAATTACCCTGTTAGACATAACAGAGTCAAGACTATTGTGCAGAATATTTCTTACCTTTGCATCTTTGAGTCTTCATTGGTCCATTCTTTCTTGTCCTTTAGAGTGTAATATTCAGGGATTTGTCTTCCTTCCACAATTGTAGATGGCATAAGTTTTGTTGGTAGATACTGACCTTTATGAATTTTGTCTAAATAATCAGGATCAGTTGCTTTCAAGAACATAATCATCTTCACCCACCATGTAGGGTATTCAACCTTCCTCAATATTAGAATCTTGATGCTTTCATACTTGTTTCCAGACATGATTATATGATCTTTGAGTTGAATTTAACTGCCTGCTCTGATACCAAATGTTTGCACAGAAATATATCTATTACAGAAGGGGGGTTGAATGTAATAGTACTAACTAATCGATTATGAACACAAGTATGAAGAATAAAATACTATTATGTACTGGTAATGAACTGTGTACAAAACTCTCTCAAGAAAATCAATGTTTTTAAGAGCTACAAGGTTGTGAAAGATAAGACTTGAAAGTTACATCTAATGTTAACCTATTTCTGTGTTTATATAGACACAGTTACAATTCAATTACAAAATAGATTATGACAAAAATAGCTTTAATAAGGCAATAGACTTGTATTAAGATTATTTCTTCATTATCCTAATCATATTCTGATTTGTCTTGCTTCTTCACAAACTCTGATGATGAACTATGTCGGTCTGATAATCTCTAATTTGAGCATTCTCTGTTAGAGTAAACTCTGATTGAATATTCTCTGATAGAGTAAACTCTAACCGAAAGCTTTCTTATTCTCTGATGACGTCAGCATAAACTCTGATCCTTATTCTCTAACAACATCAGTATTTATTTCCTAACAACTTTTCCCCTTTATGTTGACTTGAGTTGACTTTGAGAATCTCGTGGGTATTTTCTAAGTGTCGAATATTGTTTCCATGTATTAGTACTTAGAAAATAATCCATGTTTAATAGAGGGTCAATGTGTCAAATAATATTTCCTTGTATGTTGATTTGAGTTGACTTGATCATATGTGTTAATTTCTTTCTCCTTATATAGCTTATGTGTCGATTTTACTCCCCATGTATATGCCTTAGAATAATTTACATCATTCCAAGACCCTAAGTGTCGAATTCTATCTCTATGTAGATGCATGTGTCGATCTATCCTTCCATGTATAATTGACTTGGAATCTTTCTAGCATACTAAAGGCTATGTGTCGAATTTATTCTCCATGTATAGCTCATGTGTCCAATTTACTCTCACGTACATGCCTTAGAATAATTCACATCATTCAAATATTCTATGTGTCGAATTCTACCACCTTGTATGAGCATGTGTCAATTTTACTTCCTTGTAGAATTGATTTAGAATCTTTTTGTCATCTTAAAGGCTATGTGTCGAATTTTCTTACCTTGTAAAGGCAAGGGTCGATTTCTTCACCCTTGTACGATGACTTGGAGTAATTTCAACTTCTATTAAATCCTTATATACTTGGCTTCACCTGGCTTCCTGTCAATTCTTCTTGTGCAATAAACATGTTGACCAATTCCTTTGTGTTGACACTTAGTGCACTGGTCTAGTTCACAAATGACTAACACTGATCTTGATCTTCAATAAACATTGTACTTTTACTAGAATCTTTTCTGGTACTTAAACAACGTCTTCATAACTACTACAATCTTGAATACTTCATTCTCTGTTTTTCACTAACGCTTGAACCTATAAATGAACTTCTTTTAGTGAGTATAACTTCAAGACTACAGTTTTCTTCTTTCACCCATGTCTTTACCGTTTCTTCAATTCTTCTAGATTCTTATGCTTCGAACACTATTTATCTTCAATCAATGCCTTTACACTGAAATCTTCTAGTGACACTTGTATACTGAATCTTTAACACTTCTGAAACCCTAAAAGTCTTTAACCATTATTCTTCACTAAGGCATGAACATATTAATGAACTTCTTTCAGTGATCTGTAGTAGACTTCAAAACTTCTTCTAATATCTTCATTCACTGTATTAGCCTTTGAAAGTGTTTGACCTAAAACCAATCATGTATGATGAGTTAGGAAAAATTTTCTGCTTCTCTTATTTGATTTCATTTGATAATAATAAAGTATTTATGTTACGGGCTTAATCTATTTGAAGTGTATTAAATAAGATGTTCCAAAATTTAGAGCAAAGCTTCTAGAATTATAATGAGATTGTAATAATGAGATCTAGAAAATAATAGCTTTAGACTTAAACAGTTCCTGATCATAGGATAACTAATTAGAAATTGGTAAATCCGTAAAGATCAGTACATACTATGCTAGCTCTCTTAGGAGGATGTCTGTTCTCATAGACATTTGTGTGGTGACACTATAGCTAGTATGTAGGTGCTTTTTAAGGAATAAGTTCACTGAACATGACTCGATAAGTAGAACAACTAATGGAGTTCACTCACGTGTCGATAGTTGTTTATTAAGTAAATAGTTGTACAAGTATCCTTAGACTTGAGATCGTTAGAGTAATCTCGTACACAATGATTTATGCTTTGGTTTAGTCCTTAGTCTCTAGGACATTCATTAGGTCCATTCTGGGCATAGTGATTTGTGTATGGAGATAGTTAACGGATCAATAAAGGATCTTCCCCTTCTAGTAAAGGAAGTGAATATCCTATGTTATTCTTAGATATGCAAGTTCAAGAATCTCTGGCCAGAGTGAATGAAATTAGAAAGAGTTTCTAATTTGCATTAAAAGGAACTTTGCATTATGAATAAGAAATCATATGATTAAATTAGATAGGCTTGACACGAGTACCATGCCTTGTATTTAATCGGGATATTGAAGGGTAGAAAGAATTAATTGTACGGTAACTAATTACTGACAAGTTCTAAGTATTCTAAGCAATGATTTCGTATTATCTGGATAGTCGCGATATGTTGAGAAGCATCACTCACGATGTAGAATAAATATAATTAATCAGATTAATTATATTTAATGAATTAATAGAATTCATATAAATAATAAATAAAATGTTTATTATTATTTATTTCTACTATCGTCTTAATATTGAACCTAAAGAGTCACACCATAAGAGAGATTAAATTATAGATGAAGGAATAATTAATAATAGCTAGTCATTATTTATTTATGAAATAAATAATTACTTAGCAAATTTTATAAATTAATTAAATGAGATTTAATTAATTATAAATTATTTAAGATAAGATTTTAATATTATTAATTAAATATTTAATTAAAGTAATTAAATATGAAGAGAGAATAATTTTCTAAAAGAGTTTAGAAAAAGGAATTAATGATTAAAATAGTTTTAATCATTAACTAATTAATTAATAAGATTAATTAATTAAAAAGGGAATTAATAATAAGATATTTATAGAAAATATCTCAGTTGAGATATTTGCCTATAAATATAGGATTATAAACCCTAATAATAAAACCCTAATATTTGTGAGAAATATTTTAAAAGGGAGGCAATCTTAATTTCCTCTCTAGCCTTCTCCTTCATCTTTTAGTTTGATTCTTGGTGGATATCTTTAGAGCACTCCACACTTGAGGGGTGATTGCAAGGATTGAAGAACAAGATCTTCTCTAGCTGGTGCCGGAAAGCAATCGAGGTATTCTTCAATTTATAAAATAGTTTTGTATCTATATGTATGTATACATAGGAATATATACAAATAAATGTTATTCAATGCTTCCTCTTGTGCATAAATTCCTTCAATGGTATCAGAGCTTAGGTTATATGCATATAGATTCGTGGTCAAGTTTCAGAATTTTATGCGCATGTATGTATTTATTATGATTTATACAAGCAATATCATGTTTTAATTATGATTAATATGATATTGTTCATCAAAATTGTTTTGATAATTTTCCTGGGTTCTATAAGTGTTGTAGATCGTCCAGTTAATTTTTCATAATTTTCTGATGCGTAGAATATTTATTATGAATTTTGAAAGCAATAATAATGATTTAATTATGAATAATTCATTACTGTTCCTCAAAATTTATTTTATATTTTTCATGTGTTCTACGAGTGTTGTAGATCGTTCTGGTATTTTTAGAATATTTTTCTGAGCAATAGATTATTTATTATGGATTTTTAAAGTTGTTTTTAATTAATTCATAATTAAATAATAATATCTATAAAAAAAAAGGTGTAACGCATTCTGCGCATGTGTTACAAGCTAAAAAAGGGGGTTTTGGCTTGTAACGCATACCCGAGATGCGTGACAGGGTGTCTTGCACGCGCCTGACGCGCGTGCGCGCATGTGGATGCATTAGAAACTTCTCGGGGCGCGTAGGGGCGCGTGGGAGCTCAGAATGGGGCGTGTAATATATCGTTGGATTTTTTTTAACGAGACGGTTCTAATGGTATATTAAAATAATTTTTCTGAAATTATTTCGGACTGTTTAGAGCTTCCAAAAGTGTTTTAAAGAAAGTTTTAACTATTTTAAGTTGCTTTTAAATACACCATGTGATACATAGAGATGTATAATGCTTATATGTTGTAATATATGATTTAACATGCCTACCTTATGTTTATTCGTGATTATATATATGTGATATATGCTTGAATTATCATGAGATGATAGATTTAGGTGAACTTAATTAACATAAGGCGTATGTTAGACAATCTAGAATAGTGAAATTGTTTCGTGACCTTAATTTACATATTATGAATACAATCATGAGATTTTTGTGTTTATGAAACACGTGATTGAATATGAATCTTCAACTTAAGTGAAAGGATGATTCTGTCAAACAACAGATGTTCTATCTATAAGAAAGGGGGTTATTAAGAGACGCCTCTTGACAATGCTCCACCCCTGGCCTGGGATGACTCCAAGTATCAATAGTTGATTTGAAATATTTAATCCAATCTAAAAGAATCTCTTTATAATATGATTATGATTGTAACATGATATAATCCTCTAAAATATAAAGAATATTAAGTAGTAATTGGCCATAAAACACAAAGGGCTTGTGTTGGTCATAGCCTTCCAACATAATAGAAAGTATTTCTTGTTTTTTAAACTCTGTCGTTTCGTGCTACAGCCGAGGGCGTTGTTTCCGAAAGAAGAGATACTTGTCTATAACATGAGATGTGTATGATGAATTGGAATCTTATGGTCGTTACGTGCTACAGGCGTGGGCTATTTGAAACTAGTTTAATTATACGAGATGTTGGGATTGACTTGACTTAGAATATTGAGTTTGTTGTGCCACAGCTGTGACTCAAGTATTCAAGAGGCTAAAGTAAGATTAGGGAATAACATGAGATGTAGCTGACAAGAGTTGTCTGCCTATTGAACGTTACATGACGTTTCGTGCTACAGCCGAGGTTGTGTGATGGAATGTAGGATCCCTATCCCACTAACATTATGAATGCTTAATTTCAATAAGGGATATAGAAATTAGATAGAATAGTGGGAGGCACTTATAAATAAAGACCCGATTCATATGGTGTTTTAGATAATGAAATAGAGTATTTGCTAAATGTTGTTATGTGTTTATTATTTACAGATTTACTATATACATAATGTCTTCTGCACTATCACTCCGTTGCATGCTCGATGCACACAAATTAACTGGTCCCAACTATGCTGATTGGCTTCGAAACCTGAGAATTGTTCTCAGGATTGAGAAGAAGGAATATGTACTAGACTCACCTAAATCTGCTGAACCTGCTCAGGATGCACATAATGATGAACATATTGGTATCGTAATTGGATAGATGATGCAAGAGTTGCATAGTGTGTTATACTGGGATCTATGAATGATGAGCTCCAAAAGAAACACGAGCATATGGATGCTCACTCTATCCTTATGCATCTACAAGATTTGTATGATGTGGCAGGAAGGACAGCTCTATATGAGATATCGAAGGAGTTGTTCCGTTGTAGGATGACTGAGGGATCATCTTTGAATGTTCATGTGCTCAAGATGATCAATTTGATTGAGCGTCTTGGATAACTTGGATTTGTCATGGATGAGGAGCTGAGTCAAGAACTGGTCTTGCAATCACTTCCAGATTCATTCTCGTTGTTCGTTGTGAACTTTCACATGAACAAGTTGGATGTCAGCTTGCCTGAACTCCATAACATGTTGAAAACTGCTGAGTCGAATTTTCCCACAAAGAAGAGTTCTGTTCTTCTAATTGGTAAAGGCTCTAACCTTAAGAAGAGGAAGAGGAGCCCTCCTAAGAAGAAGAAGAAGAAGGTAGATGAGAAAAGGCCAGTTCCGCCAAAAGCTGAAGATGCCAAAAGCAAAGCTGTTTGCTTTCACTGCAACAAAGTGGGGCACTGGAAGAGAAAATGTAAGGCTTACCTTGCAGAATTGAAGAAGAAGAAGGGTGGTGAGACTACCGCTTCTGCTTCAAGTATGTTCATGATCGAACTAAATATATCACTTAATCAAACTTCTACTTGGGTATTAGATACCACATGTGGTTCTCACATTTGCAATTCGTTGCAGGGACTAAGGAGAAGTAAGACTCTTGAAGAAGAGGAGGTGATCCTACGTATGGGCAATGGAGCAAGAGTTGCTACTGTAGCTGTAGGATCGTTTGATTTAGTTATGCCTACGGGCAAGACTATTATTTTGGATAATTGTTATTTTATTCCCTCAATTGTGAGGAATATTATTTCTATTCCCATGTTAGACTTGAATGGTTTTTCGTTTGTTATTGAGAATAATAAATGTTCAATTTTTAGAAATAATGTTCTTTATGGTGTTGGTATTTTAAATAATGGTTTGTATGTATGTGACGTAGAACATAGTTTACTTCAAATTGAACATAGTAATAAAAGAAAAAGAGATGATGAAAATCCCACCTACTTGTGGCACTACAGACTTGGTCATATTAGTGAAAATAGACTTAAGACATTGCATAAGGAAGGGTTACTAGAACCTTTTGATTTTGAATCATATCCTACATGCGAGTCTTGTCTGTTAGGCAAAATGACCAAATCTCTATTTAGTGGACATGGAGAAAGAGCTACGGAGTTGCTTGGATTGGTACATACAGATGTGTATGGGCTGATGTCCACGCAAGCCATGGGTGGATTTTCACACTTCATTACTTTTACAGATGATTGATCTACATTTGAATATGTGTATTTGATGAAATACAAATCCGAAGCCTTTGAAAAGTTTAAAGAATATAAGTATGAAGTAGAGAAACAAACCAAGTATAGTATTAAAACCCTTCGATCAGATCAAGGAGGTGAATACTTAAGTGGCGAGTTTCTAAATTATCTCAAAGAAAATGGTATAATCTCTCAATGGACTCCTCCGGCCACTCCCTAGTTGAATGGAGTATCCGAAAGGAGAATCGAACTTTGTTGGACATGGTTCGATCCATGATGAGCTATACAGATCTTCCAGTATCACTTTGGGGTTATGCATTGGAAACATCAGCATATATATTGAACAAGGTGCCTTCCAAATCTGTTCCTCAAACTCCGTATGAGATATGGAAAGAAAGGAAACCGAGTCCTAAGCACGTTAAGATTTGGGGATGTCCGGCTTATGTCAAGAAAGTTGACCCCGATAAGCTAGAATCTCGATCCGTGAAATGTAGGTTTGTAGGATATCCTAAAGAGACTTTAGGGTATTACTTTTACACCAAACAAAGGGTGTTTGTCTCCCGACATGCTACCTTCCTGGAAAAACAGTTTATCCTTGAAGGGAATAGTGGGAGCAAGATTGAACTTGATGAAGTTCATGAAGAACAAACTACTACGGTTCAAGAGGAAACACCTATTCATATTGAACAACCTTCCGTAGAACAACCCATTCGTAGATCACAAAGGGTGTCTCACCAACCTGAGAGGTATTATGGCCTTGTCATTGAGAATGACAATGAATTGGCGGTCATTGATGGAGACGACCCTATGACCTTCAACGAGACTGTGAGTAGTGTTGACTCAGAGAAATGGCAGAGTGCCATGAAATCCGAAATGGACTCCATGTATGCCAACCAAGTATGGACTTTGGTAGAGGCACCCAAGGATATGAAGCCTATAGGGTGCAAGTGGGAAACAAGAGAAAGATTGGAGCAAATGGCCAGGTAGAGACCTACAAGGCCAGGCTCGTGGCAAAAGGATTCAAACAAAGACAAGGGATTGACTTTGATGAAACTTTTTCGCCTGTAGCCTTGCTCAAATCAATTCGGATTTTGCTTGCTATTGCAGCTTACTATGACTATGAGATCTGGCAAATGGACATAAAGACG
This sequence comes from Oenanthe sinensis, assembly GCA_028671895.1. Classification (NCBI taxonomy): domain Eukaryota; kingdom Viridiplantae; phylum Streptophyta; class Magnoliopsida; order Apiales; family Apiaceae; genus Oenanthe; species Oenanthe sinensis. The sequence goes on along the minus strand of JAPMAC010000195.1, from coordinate 8,902,147 downwards.
GCTTTCCTCAATGGGGAACTTGAAGAAGAAGTGTATACGACACAGTCAGAGGGTTTTATTTCCATAGGAAATGAACATCTAGTATGTAAGCTACTACGAACCATATATGGGTTAAAGCAAGCTTCTCGAAGATGGAACATTCATTTTGATGAGACAATCAAAGAGTTTGATTTTATCAAAAACATAGATGAACCATGTGTCTACAAGAAGGTTAGTGGGAGCGCAGTAACATTTCTTATTTTGTATGTAGATGACATACTCTTAATAGGAAATGACATACCAATCCTGCAATCAGTAAAAATGTGGCTATCAAAGAACTTCACTATGAAGGACTTGGGAGAAGCGTCCTACATTCTTGGTATGAAGATCTATAGAGATAGATCAAGAAGAATGATAGGTCTAACCCAAGGTACGTACATCGATAAGGTGCTTAAAAGGTTTAACATGGAAAACTCCAAGAGAGGTCTCATACCGATGAGCCATGGAGTCTCCCTTTCTGACAAGATGTCTCCTAAGACACCTGAAGAAAGAGAGCGTATGAGTAGGATTCCTTATGCGTCGGCAATAGGATCTATCATGTACGCGATGTTATGTACTAGACCTGATGTTGCTCACTCAATTAGTGTGACTAGCAGATATCAGTCAAATCCAGGTGAAGACCACTGGAAAGCAGTGAAGAACATCCTTAAGTACTTGAGAAGGACTAAGGATATTTTTCTTATTTTTGGTGGGTCTGAGTTGAAAATAGAGGGTTACACTGACTCTAGTTTTCAGTCAGAGTGTGATGATAGTACATCCATGTCAGGGTATGTGTTTACTCTAAATGGTGGGGCGATTAGTTGGAGAAGTCGTAAGCAATCTACGACGGATGACTCCACAGCAGAAGCAGAGTATATAGCTGCAAGTGAGGCTGCGAAGGAAGCTGTTTGGATGAAGAAATTTGTTTCTGAGTTGGGAGTAGTTCCTGGCATAGAGGGGCCTATTGTGTTATATTGTGACAATAACGCTGCAATATCTCAAGCCAAGGAACCGAGGTCTCACAAGAATACCAAACATATACTGCGACGGTTTCATTTGATTAGGGAGATCATTGAAAGAGGAGATGTCAAGATCGAAAGAGTTGACCCACATAACAACATAGCAGACCTGTTCATGACCGCTGTCTCAGTTAAATTTTTATCGTCATAAGGAGCGGATGGGTATTAGATACCAGAGTGATTGGCTTTAGGCCAAGTGGGAGATTGAAAGTGTTTGGCCTAAAACCAATCATGTATGATGAGTTAGGAAAAACTTTCTGCTACTCTTATTTGATTTCATTTGATAATAATAAAGTATTTATGTTACGGACTTAATCTATTTGAAGTGTATTAAATAAGATGTTCCATAATTTAGAGCAAAGCTTCTAGAATTATAATGAGATTGTAATAATGAGATCTAGAAGATAATAGCTTTAGTCTTAAACAGTTCTTGATCATAGGATAACTAATTGGAAATTGGTAAATTTGTAAAGATCAGTACATACTATGTTAGCTCTCTTAGGAGGATGTCTGTTCTCATAGACATTTGTGTGGTGACACTATAGCTAGTATGTAGGTGCTTATTAAGGAATAAGTTCATTGAACATGACTCGATAAGTAGAACAACTAATGGAGTTTACTCACGTGTCGATAGTTGTTTATTAAGTAAATAGTTGTACAAGTATCCTTAGACTTGAGATCGTTAGAGTAATCTCGTACACAATGATTTATATTTTGGTTTAGTTCTTAGTCTCTAGGACATTCATTAGGTCCATTCTGGGCATAGTGATTTGTGTATGGAGATAGTTAACGGATCAATAAAGGATCTGCCCCTTCCAGTAAAGGAAGTGAATATCCTATGTTATTCTTAGATATGCAAGTTCAAGAATCTCTGGCCAGAGTGAATGAAATTAGAAAGAGTTTCTAATTTGCATTAAAAAGAACTTTACATTATGAATAAGAAATCATATGATTAAATTAGATAGGCTTGACACGAGTTCCATGCCTTGTATTTAATCGGGATATTGAAGGGTAGACGGAATTAATTTTACGGTAACTAATTATTGACAGGTTCTAAGTATTCTAAGCAATGATTTCGTATTATCTGGATAGTCGCGATATGTTGAGAAACATCACTCACGATGTAGAATAAATATAATTAATCAGATTAATTATATTTAATGAATTAATAGAATTCATATAAATAAGAAATAAAATGTTTATTATTATTTATTTCTACTACCGGCTTAATATTGAACCTAAAGAGTCACACCATAAGAGAGATTAAATTATAGATGAAGGAATAATTAATAATAGCTAGTCATTATTTATTTATGAAATAAATAATTACTTAGCAAATTTTATAAATTAATTAAATTAGATTTAATTGATTATAAATTATTTAAGATAAGATCTTAATATTATTAATTAAATATTTAATTAAAGTAATTAAATATGAAGAGAGAATAATTTTTTAAAAGAGTTTAAAAAAAGGAATTAATGATTAAAATAGTTTTAATCATTAACTAATTAATTAATAAGATTAATTAATTAAAAAGGGAATTAATAATAAGATATTTATAGAAAATATCTCAGCTGAGATATTTGCCTATAAATATAGGATTATAAACCCTAATAATAAAACCCTAATATTTGTTAGAAATATTTTAAAATGGAGACAACCCTAATTTCCTCTCTAGCCTCCTCCTTCATCTTTTAGTTTGATTCTTGGTGGATATCTTTAGAGCACTCCACACTTGAGGGGTGATTGCAAGGATTGAAGAACAAGATCTTCTCTAGCTGTTGCCGGAAAGCAATCGAGATATTCTTCAATTTATAAAATAGTTTTGTATCTATATGTATGTATACATAGGAATATATGCAAATAAATGTTATTCAATGCTTCCGCTGGTGCATAAATTCCTTCAGCCTTAACTTCATTTCTTCCTGATTTCCGTGTAGGCGTAGTATTATTTACCTATCATATTCTAGTGTTGAGTTATCACGATTACTATTCATACATCTTCGTAGTCTCACTAATAGTCAATTAGGTCTTTTACTATGTAAAAAGAATTTGTAGAGGCTAGACACTTATTCTATTCTTCCACTATCTGATTTCTGAGATAGGATTCAACCTTACCAAAACAACTGACTCTATTTACGTGAAAAGCTAAGTCCTCAGTCAATTTGTTATTCTTTCTTTTTAACAGTTTTAAAACATCATTCTCATCAGTTAAAACTTTGTTTTTGAGAATTAGTTTCTTAACTCTGTCTCTTGTATCATCTAGTTCTTTACCTAGCAATTTAAACATTTTAGGGCAAGAAGGATTTACATATATTCCTCCTTGTCGAGTTGGAGACAATTATTCTTCGGATGAAGTCATAAGAGCAAGATTTCCCAACACTTCCTCATCATCATTTTCTGAGTCGTCTCAGCTTTTGCCTTCTGCTAGGTAAGACTTTTCTTGATGGTTTTTCACAAGTGCATCATAATTTTCTTTGAGCTCTTCATAAGACTCTTTCTTCTTCCCATGCTTCGGCTTCTTGCATTCAGTTGCAAAGTGACCTAGCTCATTACAGTTGAAGCAACGAAAATTGCTTCTATCAACTAAACTAGTCTTGTAGCCGTTTCTTGATACAGCTGTTGAAGAACCTTCTCTCTGGAACCTTCCAAAATTAGGTTTAACTTTGTAGATGGAGTTCCTTCAGAATCTCATGTTGTTAAACCTCCTGGCATCCAAATCTAGATATTCATCTTCTAGCTGATCCGGTTCTTCTAATGAGTAAAACTCACCATCTTCCTGGTTATCTGAAGTATGTCCAAATTCTGGAACCACTTATTCCATTGAACTGTTTGAAGGTACAACAACCTTCATTTCTTTCTTCTCTGGTGCTACCACTATCAGTGCTTTAGAAGAACTAAGAACCTTATATCTTCCATACGTTTCTCTTGCCTGGATCTGTTCCAATTCATAGGTCTTCAATACTCCATATAGTTTTTCTAGGGTTACATCTTTCATGTTCCTAAACTCCCGGATAGCTGTGCTCCTATGTTCCAGATGCTCGGGTAATTTTAGCAAAAACATCCTATTAACCTCCCAGTTCTTGTAATATTTCCCATTGAGGTTGAGCTCGTTTATCAGTTTATTCAATCTCTGAAACACCTCAGAGATACCCTCACCAGGGTTGGATCTAAACTGTTCATATTTGGATGTCAGGATCTCAAGTCTATTTTCCCTAACTTCTTCAGTCCCCTCATTGATAATTTCTATTGTATCCCAAATTTATTTCACATTTTTACAATTGACAATGTGATTGTACATAACGTAATCTAGGGATTCTACCAGTATGAGTTTGAGACTGTTATCCATGGCCATATTTTCCCTTTCATCCTCCGTATAATCAGACAGTTCTTTAGGGAACTGTCTATGATGAATTACAACCCAATCTACCTAATTCTCGAGAATAACTGTGGTGCTCAATACCTTTGGCCAAAATCCTTGCATATTTAGTATTGGCATTCCCAGGAAATAATAGCATCTTATGCACTACAAGAAAAATAGCTTCATACAATCATTTTTTTCCGTTGTCTGATACCCTGGAAAACTGTTGAATATCAAGCCACCGTCTGTTACATAGATCACACAACGGTACGCAATCGTTGTCTGTCTTGAAGCAAGACAATAACAAGGTCATGCAAAAATGTTGTTATAAGGTTGGTATAAACAATGATTCTGGTAAATAAACTATTGTAAGACTTTTAGTTATTCAAGTGTTTGTTATATGAAGCTCAATATCTGATATTCTTTAACACAATAGTCCCTATAAAAGGAAGTGTTGTTCTTCTTTTCTATAGTCAACCAGTTCTAAACAAAATCCATTGTCGAGATCGTATTATCACAATGGTTCCTCGATAAGAATGTAATGTCTGAAGATAATGAACACAACGGTTCCTAAATAAGAATCTGTTGGTTATACCCAGTTGTTACAATGGTTTGTAACTCAATATTTGTTGTAATAAATCAATGTGATAATGGTTCATATTTTAAATACACAAGTGTTTTATATTATTGTCTTAAAAACAAATTAAAATAGACAATTGTTTAACAATTGAAACTATGGTTTAATATACAAAAGTTATCAAGGAGAATTAGAACCTACAACTAAAATTCTATGTCTAACATCAATATAATCACAAACCCTATTATACTTGTTCTAATATCAACACTGTCCCAAACTTTATCAAATTAAACTCCTTTTATTTCACTTTTCTAGTAAAACTTTAACAAAAACAAGCAAGTACACTAACAAGTTTCATGGGTCATCATCATTAATTGTTGGAATACTATTCTGATATACTTGATAGCTGCTATTGATTGTGGCTGGATTGCTACGGCATTTTGTCTTTGTTGAGCTTGAACTTGAGCTTCCTCTATTAGAATAGTATATAATACTTAATAGTTGCTTCTGTATTTATAAACAAACACGATTGCTTAAATATTACCCATGAATTATATATTGTACATTCAAAGGTAACGAAAAACAAGTGAAATCTTTCCCATAAATTACATCTATTCTACAGCTAGGCTATAGATGCATTCATGGCTTTCGAGTTGAGATTTAAAGCCTGAACCTCTGTCTAGAAGTAAAACAGTTAAACATGCTCCAACAAATAAACAACAACAAACTCATCAATAAACATATCACAAGTAACAAATAAAAGGCTAATCCAGTGAATTATTATATAAGAAAAGAATATAACAGAGACAAAATATATTCTGAGTTGCAAAGTAGGCCAAGAAGATTGAGATAATTCCAATTGATGTGTATTCTCCGAACCCCCTTTACCTTTCGTACATCCTTTATTTCATCTCTTGGCATAAACGTTGTGAGTTGGTTTAGCAGTATCATTCAATGCCTCAAGCTTTTTATTGTAATCCTTCCACATAACAAAGGTCTCCACAAAACTTCTGTCTTCAGTTCCGCTACATGACTTCCACTTTCTGGAATCACTAGTTTCTACAAAACAATGTAAATAAACCCCTTTAGTCCAATAACAAGGAAAGTATCGAATCATCCCATTATATAAAAATCATAACAAACTAAGAAATCACATCAACATAGAAGATTCAATTAGGTACAAATTAATGCCTCCAAAAATCGATAAACAAGAGGCCTGCATAAAACCCTCTTCAGTTTATAATGTATATAATTCTATAATCTAACGATAGATTCACCTGTGATAAAATCTTACCAGCAATCAAGCCTTGTTTTCTATGTTTTGAACAAAATTCATCTAATTTCATTAGTACAAAAACACTATTGTGGTATTATATGAACAAAAGTATTATAATATAAACAAAACCGAGAATATCAGCCCATATAAAATCAACACTATAAAGTACACAACCTGAGCATTTATTTTGAGAGAGAGATGATTTGCTTGATACACCAGTAAAACACACAGAGGGAGAGATAGATTATTCAATTGACACCTCAAATCAAAACCCACTTCTTGCTCTATTCTGAATCATCGCGAAAACAATTAAAACACAACAATCTCAGTAAACACTATTGGACGCCCATTATTTCCATATCTTGCTCTGTTCTGAAACCTCATTTGATGTTATTGACCCTAACTGAGATTATTACCATGTTACTTCATCTAATGAAACTATAACAAAAAAAAGCTCTAAAAAACCCAATTGAAAAATGAAACTAGACCATTTATGAATAAAAAAGTCAATTGAGAAAGAGAGGTTTTTACCGATGACAATTTCTTCATCAAGACTTTGGATGGAACATCTTATCCTTTGAAGCATCTTGTCAATCAACACCCATGCCTTCATAATTTTGGATGAAGCATCTTATCCTTTGAAATAATATCAAGAAATGTAACAAAATCATATATGATTTGGCATGTGAAATGGATGATGGTGGCCATTGAATTTTTCAAGAGTCTAGGGTTAGAGAGAAAAAGAGGCGTAAGTGATAGAAAAAGAGAATGAAGTTTTTATATCATATATGCATGAATTCATTTTGGATTGTGGAGATTAAATCCCCAATTCAAATTAACGGTTCCAATCTTTAGCTTGAGTAGATCCTGGTGCTGCACTTTGAGCCAATAAACATCGACCATGACAAGCATATGTTTATAGATATATTTCTAATTAGTCCGTAAACAACAGTATTTTATATATTTATTTAATATCTAAAATGAATAAAAAAATTGTAAGTAATTTTACTTGCAAATTATATTATGTATCTAATTATAGTAAAAATGTAACCTATTAATTCAAACACCCAAAACTTTATATTTCAATAAAAATTAACAATAAAAATAAATAAAACTTCAAACTTGAAATTTTAAAAACCCCTTGTATTTATTTTTTTGGTTAAAAAAACTCGATTTTAACTTAAACCGGAATACTAAACATGAACATTGATATATTATAATAGTTAAATAAGACATGAATGATTCCAAAACTTCTTATTTTATCCATGACTCATTTTAAATTAAGAAATATTAGTTTTAATATATTACTGAAATTTATAATACATGATTACTCTCCTTATTTTATTATTATTATGTATTATTTGTATTTAGAATTTATTGAAAAAATATTATTTAATTAACTTACTAATATTGATAATTTTTAATACTCTTTTTTATTAGGTCAAGGAAAAATTATTATTTCCAAAAAGATTATTAATTTCTGAAGTATTAAATTATAAGGATTTTATTATATTTACTAAAAAATTAATTTTTAATGTAATAATTATTTCTGTACGTAGCCCTTACATAATTTTTATATCTAACATAAATTGAATGCAAGTATGTCACAATATATATATATATATATATATATATATATATATATATATATATATATATATATATATATGTCTCTATATCAATACGTTTGTATATCACCTAAAAATTAATTTTAATTTAATAATGTGAAAATTATAGATCTATCACAAAGTCATTGCCTAGGTCCTTGTACCATTAAATGCATACTCATTTTCATGCTTGAACCACAAAACTAGGTACTTAGTAATCATAAATAATATAAATTTATACATATCAATATTATAAATTTATTATTCAACTTATAGGATATAAAAATCAAAATTCATAAAAAATCTAATCTTTTTAACTTTTAAAAAAATCTAACTCATTATGCAATGGTTTTTTCTTTTTAAAAACTATTTTCTTAATTAAGGTAATAAAATGGTTTTTTAGAAGCATTATCTTATTTCATTTCATACATTATTTTATTCTACAATGGTCTTACGTTGAAAACTGATGTATTCTTTTAATTCATACAACACAACTGCTCAAAAAAACGTTGTCCGTTTGACAATACAAGACAAAAATTACCTTTTTATAATAAGATGAAAATTGTTTATTTATTATTTTGACTAGTTTTGTTAAAAAAAACATACAAAATAAATTTAAAATATATTGATTTTTTTATACATTACTAATATATATTGATCTTAACATCGGTACGATCAGATCATCGAAAAAATTATTTTTAATTTTAATAATGACATAATTGTAGATTTACCACCAAGTCATTGTCTACACCATAACTCGTAACATAAAAGGTATACACATTCTCATGTTCGAACTACAAAACTAGGTAGTTAGTATTCACAAATATATACATATCCATATTAAAAATATATATTTCAATTTATAGGGTACAAAAATTAAAATTCATAAAGAAAACAAATTTTTAATTTTAAAAAAAATGTAATTATACAAGTATTTTTTCGTTTTAAAAACTATTGTATGACATATTAATGAACAATGATATCAAAACTACTTGTGTGAATTCTAATAAAACAATAGTATAATAAAACAGTTATGCATCCTTTAACAACAATTATTTGACATGTTGTATGAATTCTAATAAAATAATATTTTTGTAAAACAGTTGTATAATATTTAACAACTGTTACCTTTTCCGTTGTATGAATTATAATAACACAACAGTCTTTAGAAATAGTTGCGTAACCTCCACAATTTTGAGTATTTTTTCACAACGGTTCTGAAAATCATTGTATTAAGCCTGGATTAGACCATGGTTTTTCGAGGGCAAAAATAAACCATTATTAGGAATATATTCATTTGATGATATACAAAATACTAGAATAGAGTCTAGCATAGTCTATTTGTAATAATTATTTCTAGTCTCTGAACTTTTATAATCAGAGTCTAGATAGTCAACATTCTTGTCACTTGTACTTAGAAAATTTTCTGTAGAAAGTGAAACCAGAGTCTGGATGAAAATCAGAGTCTGGAAGGTGATCAGGGTCTATAAACTATCAGAGTCTATAGTCTGTCAGAGTCTGAAGATTTCAGAGTCTGTAAAGTTGAAGTTAAATTAGGAAGATGATCATAGGAGTGGAAAGTCTTCTTAGATAAAGACAATTATATTTCAAATATGCTACGAGAAGGAAAGAGAATTTCAGAAGGAAACTGTTAGCTAATAATTAGGAATTCTATTCGTATTATAATTTGATTTTATGTTATTAATTGTTATGCATCTCTTTATATAAACACTCTATGTAACCTAATTTAAATGCCGAACTTTTGTGAGAGTATAGAGATAGAGAGAGTTATTCTGAGAAATACAGAGAAATTGCTAATTTGTGTACACCCTAAGAGAGTTTGTATTTAGTCGTCAATAATCCAAACAATATTCATTCATATCTTTGTGTTTAATCTTTGTTCTTAATTCAAAGTTTTAATTCATATTGAGTTGATTTTAATCAGGTAGAAAGAACACACAAATATTCAACCCCCCTTCTACTTGTGTAACTAGGAAAACAATGTTGGAGTAGGTGCCCTAGAGGCAATACAATGTTTATTTTGATAAACCTTTATGTCAATTGATTATTCAATAAACATATTTATTATGACTTTAATTACTGCGATATATTTGTTAGCATAATAAATGTCCTTAGAATCATGATACATATTGTATAGTTTAGTACATGACTTGAACTTGAGATTATATAATATATCATATTCTTAAATGTCCCTAGTCGAGTATTATTATTATAGGACAATAATAATACATAAATAGACTAGTATGTTGTTTGACAGATAACCACATCTCATTGGTTATAAGTATGGGGATACTAAAGTCAACACATAGGTACATGCAGGAGTACATGGTACTGGACAGACCCACAGTGAGATTCTTCATGTTTAATAAAGTCATAAGAAAGACTCACAGTGATAATGGTGTAATGATCCTCTGACTTGAGATCATTATATTTTTATACGAGGATTAATATACTTTGACTACATTAAAAGTTACCTTTGACCGGGTAATGATAAAAGTGGACATCGGGTATATCATGAGTCTAATGAGAAATATGAATGATAGATAAAGGATTTAACCCTCCTATAATTAGGAGAGATATTATTGGCCTCTTGATTGAGTGAGACTATAAAATGCATGGCCGTGCTCAAATAATGATTTGTTTTCATAGTCTACTCATGGATCAAGTAAACCCGGATTAAATGTTGAAGAGGATGACTAAATACATGCCTCGAGTTTAATCTATAATATATATGGTTAAAAGGATTATATTACACGGAAACATTAATCACGAAAGGTTTTATCGAATCACGATTTAATTATTGTTTAATTGGGTAGCAATGATGTATTACTAGATGCCGCTCATTGTTTATAATTTTATTGGAGAATAAAATTATTGCCAATTAAATAATAGCCTATAGGGTCACACGCAAAGAGCACTTAGAGGAATAGTTAATTTAAATTATAGATTTAAATTAATTGATAATTATTTGAATTTTTATTATATTAATTAAGTGAGACTTAATTAATTAAGATAATATAAATTCAAATTAGAATTGTATTTCTGTCCATAATAATTAAGTATGACTTAGTTATTAATTAAATAATAAAATTCGTTTTATTATTTTCCTAGACCTACATGGGTTAGGTTTTGCTGCTAAGGGCCTGTTAACCAAACATTATAAATAGATAATGTAGGGTTAAGAGGCACAACACGTTTTTGATAGAAAAACCCTAGAAGAGGCAGCAAAGAGGCAGGAAGACAATTCGAATTATCAAAGGTTTGCTAGTACATCCACTCCGTAATCAAGATCGTGAGACGCTCTTGAAGGTGCTCGTGTGGATACCATAGAGGTGTTTTCGAGAGGAAGACACAAGTCGTGATAGCAAGGATCTCCGTTGAGTTCGTGACATTCAAGATCGTAATAGGTATGATTCGATTATCACCATAATCCGTCCAATCTTATACATGATCCTGCGTTAGGGTTCCGAAATTTTTCGTTATATTTACGTTTATCCGCTGCGTTTTATGCCTCGGAACCCAACAATGGCATGAGGGTCAGTTTGTATATGATACAAACTGGTGGAAAGATTATGTTGGACATGATCTGTTAACTGGGATATGATAAGTATGTATATGATACATGCTTCTGAAACTGTGTAAATTGCAGTGGGGAAAAAGGCCAACAGATATGATCTGTAATTCAGAAATTGATGATTTCTGAATAGGACTAGTCTTCGAAAATAAAAAATTTCCAAGCTCGACCCCAGCTGGGGGCTGCCGCCCCCAGACCCCGCCCGGGGGCTGCCGCCCCCGGACCCCCGCCCAGGGGCTGCCGCCCCCGGACCCCCGGACCCCCGCCCAGGGGCTGCCGCCCCGGACCCCTGCATTATTTTTGTTGTGTACTTGAGCATGGTGCTGGTTATGTCCTTTGGACCCCTAGATTAATGGTTTTTGGTTTTGGTTTTATAAATACGACTTGCATGTCGTTTTCTTCATTCTTGTAATTGTTTAACCTCGAATGTAACTCGAGTTTTCTTATGTAAGTACATTAGTATAGATTGTATTCAATTATTCCATGTAATGTACTTGAAGATTGAAGGATGATCCAAGAAGAGGAGCAAGCACCCATGGATACAAGAAGAATGAAGACATGTAATTGTATTTATATTTTACCACCATAGATTGACTTTGATCCTTTCATTAGCTCGAAAGGATCACATAGGAAAAGGGCCATAACCAAGCACGTTTACATACTGCACTTTACATATTGATGTATGAATGTATGTGTAGAGTAGAAGATGCATGCTTTAATTAGATTAATGATGTATGCATGTATTAGATACGTCACCCATGCCATGCTTGCCATGCTAAACAAGATAAAATCTTTAACGATTTAAGATTTTAAAATTAACAAACGAACGATCATGAGATTCTTGTGTTTATGAAATATGGATTTTAAAACACGGAATTAAATATGAATTTTTGATATCTAAAACTGGGATTTTCTGTCAAAAGCGGATATGCGTATTCGTAAGGCTGATGGGTTTTAAGTGTGACCACTGGTATCCTCCATCTTCCTGGGAAATGAACAATTTAAGATGTCAATTTGAAATATTTGGTTTAAGGAAAAATTGAGGATCTCTTCATGATGTGATCATGATCGTCGTAAATTTTCTAAACCCCTTAACAAAATATTAAGTTTTAATCGGATGCTTTCCAATGAATGAACACTCATCGAATCCTAGATCGATTAGGGGAAAGACTGTCAGTGGTAGGGGACTCCTATCTATCGTGGTGAGATGCGACGAATATAAACGGTTATATTCAGCCGTTGTATCATTGGGTCAAACTTAACTGAGTCGTCATAATAAGGTGAAAGTAAACGGTTATATTCAACAATTATGAACTTAGAAGCATGGAGTTTGGTTAAAAATCTATTAGATAGATAAGATCAATCGTTGCTCACCAAACTATCCAAGAATTATATATGATATAATTGACAAATGTTGTCTACCTAAATAATCATTCTTAAGGACTTCCAGTGGTTGACTTAAGACATGACGAAATATGGATCTTGGCTCACTAGAAAGAATTATGGGATATACTTTCCAAATTAATAGTAAGGGCTATTGATTTGATAAAAATAGTGGGAGATATATTATGAATGTATCATAATCATTTGAACATAATAAATAACTCAGACAATCTAATGTTTATTTTGTGCTTTTATCATTGTAGATACCGAATAATGACAAACAACACAAACACACTATCCGTACGATATGTCCTTGAGAAGGATAAACTGACAGGAGGAAACAACTTCCTAGACTGGCAGAGGAATTTGAGGATTGTCCTCAGGCAGGAGCGCAAGCTTCATGTCATTGATATTCCTCCGGCAGGTCCCCTTCCTGAGGGCGCTACTGTTGAGGAACGAGCGGCCCACACAAAGGATGAGAATGATGCAACTGATGTTGCATGTCTTATGTTGGCAACTATGAGTGCTGAGCTTCAAAGACAACATGTGCATATGGATGCATATACTATCAATGAGCACTTGCAAAGCATGTTTGCAAGCCAAACTCGTCAAGAAAGGTTCAACACGAGCAAGTCACTCTTTAACTGCAAACAAGGGGCAAGTGAACCAGTTGGCCCACATGTTCTGAAAATGATTGGTTACATTAAGTATCTTGATACTTTGGGTTTCCCGATTGGTCCGGGAACTGGTATTGACCTAATCTTGAATTCTTTGAACAACAAATTCACTCAGTTTGTTATGAACTACAATATGAATGAATTTGACAAAACACCTACTGAATTGTTGGCTATGTTGAGAACATATGAGACCAACATGAAGACGGCTGAACCCGCTCCCATACTGATGGTGGGCAATAAAGGTAAGGCCAAAGGGAAAGGCAAGTGGAAGGGTAAAAAGAAGACAGGTTCTGATTCTACACCCAAGCCAAAGTCAGGTCCTAAACAGGCTTTAAAGCCTAAAGGTGGGGTCGCTAAGGGTGAATGTCACTACTGTAAGAAAACTGGTCACTGGAAGAGAAACTGTTCAGTTTACTTGGAGGATCTGAAGAAGAAGAGGGCTGAGCAAGCTTCTAATTCAGGTATATATGTTATAGAAGTCAATCTGTCTATTTCTACATCTTGGGTATTGGATACCGGATGTGCTTCTCACATTTGTATAAATGTGCAGGAAATGCAGAGAAGTAGGACATTGACTAAAGGAGAAATGGACCTACGAGTTGGCAACGGAGCAAGAGTTGCTGCTTTAGCTGTAGGAACCTATTATTTATCTTTGCCCTCTGGGCTAGTTTTAGAACTGGAGAAATGTTATTACGTGCCTGCAATTCGCAGAAACATTATTTCTGTTTCTTGTTTGGACAAGAAAGGTTTTTCGTTTACAATAAAGGACAACAGTTGCTCTTTTGCTTTGAATGATTTAACCTATGGTGTTGCGCGTTTGTTTAATGGTTTATATGTTCTTGACTTAGATAATCCTGTCTGTAATATAGAAAACAAACGACTTAAAGTTAATGACTCAAATCAAACATACCTCTGGCATTGTCGTCTAGGCCATATAAATGAGAAACGCATATCCAAATTACATAAGGATGGATATTTGGATAAGTTTGATTTTGAATCATACCAAGAATGCGAAACTTGTTTGCTTGGTAAAATGACTAAAGGCCCTTTCACTGGTAAGGGTCAAAGGGCCACTGAACGTTTGGAGCTAATACATAGTGATGTATGTGGCCCAATGCGTGTGATGGCTAGAGGAGGCTACTACTACTTCATAACATTTACTGATGATTTCAGTAGATATGGATATGTATATCTTATGAAGAATAAATCCGATTCTTTTGAAAAGTTCAAAGAATACAAAGCTGAAGTAGAGAAGCAAATTGGCGGAGGTGCAAGTATTAAAATCTTACGATCTGATCGTGGAGGAGAATACTTGAGCACTGAATTTAAAGATTATTTAAAGGAGTGTGGTATTGTATCACAACTCACTCCGCCAGGTACACCTCAATGGAATGGAGTTTCAGAGAGGAGAAATCGCACATTGTTGGACATGGTGCGATCGATGATGAGTCATGCAGATCTTCCAATTAGTTTATGGGGTTATGCTCTAGAAACAGCGGCTTTCACACTTAACCGTGTTCCTACTAAGAAGGTTCAAAAGACTCCATATGAGATATGGGAGAAGAAACGGTCAGGCATGAGCTTTATGAAAGTTTGGGGATGCAAGGCGTTTGTGAAGCGTCAAGTATCTGACAAGCTTGGACCTAAATCTGAAGAGTGCAATTTTGTGGGATACCCTAAGGAAACAAAGGCGTACTATTTCTATAGTCCTACTGAGCAGAAAGTGTTCATTGCTCGAGATGCTGTTTTCATGGAAAGAGATTTTGTTTCCAAAAGAAACAGTGGGAGAACTATAGACCTCGATGAAGATCGAGAACCACAAAATAGCATTGAACCTGAAGTGGAACAAGAGCAGGATAATGATAATGCTCAACAAACACAGGTTGTTCGTAGAACTGGTAGAATTCGCCATGAGCCAGAGAGATATGGATTTCTCTTGACTCAATGTGGTGATTTGATGCTCATAGACGAAGATGAGCCTCTCACATACCAAGATGCTACGAACAGTCCAGACTCTAAGAGATGGCTAGAAGCCATGAAATCTGAGATGGATTCCATGTACGAAAACCGAGTATGGACCTTGGTTGATCCACCTGAAGGGGTAAAACCCATAGGGTGCAAATGGGTTTTCAAGAAGAAAACTGACATGGATGGAAATGTTCAGACCTATAAAGCAAGGCTGGTTGCAAAAGGTTTCAGACAAATTCATGGTATTGACTATGATGAGACTTTCTCACCAGTGGCTATGGTCAAGTCTATAAGGATTTTGCTTGCTATTGCAGCATTCCATGATTATGAAATCTGGCAAATGGATGTCAAAACAGCCTTCCTTAACGGAATCCTTGAAGAGGATGTGGATGTGTACATGACACAACCTGAAGGTTTTGTCGATCCAAGAAATGTTAGCAAGGTATATAAATTACGTCGATCCATTTATGGATTGAAGCAAGCCTCTAGGAGATGGAATATCCGTTTTGATGAAACAGTCAAGGAGTATGGCTTTGTTCAAAACGAAGATGAACCTTGTGTTTACAAGAAGGTTAGTGGGAGCCATGTGGCATTCATAGTACTATATGTTGATGATATACTACTAATGGGGAATGACATACCTTCTCTCAAGGCTGTTAAGATTTGGTTAGGGAGCAACTTCTCTATGAAAGACTTAGGAGAAGCATCCTACATTCTAGGAATGAGGATCTATAGGGATAGATCTAGAAGGATGATCGGTCTAAGTCAGAGTACATACATCGAAAAGGTTTTGCATCGTTTTGGTATGCAAAATGCAAAAAGGGGATATGTCCCCGTATCTCAAGGGATAACGATCTCTAAAGATCAGTGTCCAAAATCATTGGATGACAAGGACCGCATGAGTAAGGTTCCATATGCCTCAGCAATTGGATCCATCATGTATGCAATGGTATGTACTCGCCCAGATGTTTCGTATGCTTTAAGCATGACGAGCAGATACCAATCTAATCTAGGTGAAGGTCACTGGACGGCTGTCAAGAATATTCTAAAGTACTTGAAAAGGACTAAAGATTCATTCTTGGTGTATGGAGGAGAGGAGAAACTGGTTGTAAAAGGTTACACCGATGCAAGTTTCCAAACAGACAGGGATGATACTGTATCACAGTCTGGTTTTGTGTTTTGTCTAAACGGAGGTGCTGTGAGTTGGAAGAGTTCAAAGCAAGAAACAGTAGCTGATTCTACAATGGAGGCTGAGTACATTGCAGCTTGTGAAGCGGCTAAGGAAGCTGTTTGGATTCGAAAATTCATTAATGATTTGGGAGTGGTTCCATCGATCGCAGATCCCATTGATCTATACTGCGATAATAATGGAGCCATTGCACAGGCTAAAGAACCTAGAGCTCACTCCCGAACCAAACACATACTCAGGAGATATCACCTCATTCGAGAGATTAATGAAAGGGGTGACATACACATATGTAAAGTGCACACAAATGATAACATTGCAGACCCACTGACCAAAGGCTTATCGCAGAAGAAGCACGACGGTCACACTAGTTCCATGGGTATTAGATACATGGGTGATTGGCTCTAGTGCAAGTGGGAGATTGTTGGAGTAGGTGCCCTAGAGGCAATACAATGTTTATTTTGATAAACCTTTATGTCAATTGATTATTAAATAAACATATTTATTATGACTTTAATTACTGCGATATATTTGTTAGCATAATAAATGTCCTTAGAATCATGATACATATTGTATAGTTTAGTACATGACTTGAACTTGAGATTATATAATATATCATATTCTTAAATGTCCCTAGTCGAGTATTATTATTATAGGACAATAATAATACATAAATAGACTAGTATGTTGTTTGACAGATAACCACATCTCATTGGTTATAAGTATGGGGATACTAAAGTCAACACATAGGTACATGCAGGAGTACATGGTACTGGACAGACCCACAGTGAGATTCTTCATGTTTAATAAAGTCATAAGAAAGACTCACAGTGATAATGGTGTAATGATCCTCTGACTTGAGATCATTATATTTTTATACGAGGATTAATATACTTTGACTACATTAAAAGTTACCTTTGACCGGGTAATGATAAAAGTGGACATCGGGTATATCATGAGTCTAATGAGAAATATGAATGATAGATAAAGGATTTAACCATCCTATAATTAGGAGAGATATTATTGGCCTCTTGATTGAGTGAGACTATAAAATGCATGGCCGTGCTCAAATAATGATTTGTTTTCATAGTCTACTCATGGATCAAGTAAACCCGGATTAAATGTTGAAGAGGATGACTAAATACATGCCTCGAGTTTAATCTATAATATATATGGTTAAAAGGATTATATTACACGGAAACATTAATCACGAAAGGTTTTATCGAATCACGATTTAATTATTGTTTAATTGGGTAGCAATGATGTATTACTAGATGCCGCTCATTGTTTATAATTTTATTGGAGAATAAAATTATTGCCAATTAAATAATAGCCTATAGGGTCACACGCAAAGAGCACTTAGAGGAATAGTTAATTTAAATTATAGATTTAAATTAATTGATAATTATTTGAATTTTTATTATATTAATTAAGTGAGACTTAATTAATTAAGATAATATAAATTCAAATTAGAATTGTATTTCTGCCCATAATAATTAAGTATGACTTAGTTATTAATTAAATAATAAAATTAGTTTTATTATTTTCCTAGACCTACATGGGTTAGGTTTTGCTGCTAAGGGCCTGTTAACCAAACATTATAAATAGATAATGTAGGGTTAAGAGGCACAACACGTTTTTGATAGAAAAACCCTAGAAGAGGCAGCAAAGAGGCAGGAAGACAATTCGAATTATCAAAGGTTTGCTAGTACATCCACTCCGTAATCAAGATCGTGAGACGCTCTTGAAGGTGCTCGTGTGGATACCATAGAGGTGTTTTCGAGAGGAAGACACAAGTCGTGATAGCAAGGATCTCCGTTGAGTTCGTGACATTCAAGATCGTAATAGGTATGATTCGATTATCACCATAATCCGTCCAATCTTATACATGATCCTGCGTTAGGGTTCCGAAATTTTTCGTTATATTTACGTTTATCCGCTGCGTTTTATGCCTCGGAACCCAACAAACAATTGGTATCAGAGCCTAACATTTAAAATCGATCAAAGATGTCTGGAAACAAAGATGACATTTCTAAGATTCCTATGCTTAAGAGAAATGAATACACCTACTGTAAGTTTAAGATGTTGCACCATCTGGAAGCTATAGACCCTGACTATCTTAACAAGATTCATGATGAACCCTATGTGCCCTCAAGGCTTGTTCCTTAAACCACTAAAGAAGGTAAAATAATTGAGGAGCACTTTGTTGAAAAATCAAAGGCTGAGTGGTCAAAGGAGGACAAAGAGAATTTCCTGAAGGAGGCAAAAGTAAAAAACATTCTCTTTAACAATTTGGATTTTGTTCTTACCAACTGTGTTATATCATACAAAACTGCTAAGGAGATGTAGACAAAACTTAAAGTGCACTGTGAAGGGAATGAAGATGTCAAGAAGAATGTTAGGTCTCTGCTAATTTAGGAGTATGAGTATTTTGAGGAAAAAATTGGAGAAACTATCATTGAGATGTATGATAGGTTTACCAAACTACTGAATGAGATGGCTATACTTGGTAAAGTGTATGACCCTGAAGACACAAACACCTAGTTTCTGAGAGCCCTTCCTGAATAGTGGGATAACAAAACAGCAGCAATAAGGGAAGCTAGAGACTTGGATGAAATAACTCTAGAAGAGTTAAATGGTAGACTCAAAACATATGATCTAGAGATGGAGCAGAGAAAGAAAAAGAAATCTTGAAAACCAAAATCTGTGGCACTCTTGATGGAGTCTGAAAAAGAACAACAGGAAGAATCCAAAGAATCAAGAGTCAAAGAGTCAATGAAAAAGGGTAAAATTGTTCTTGAGTCAGAGTCTACTGAAATAGACTTTGATGCTGAAGATGAGATAGATCTGAGTCAAATGATGGCTATGTTTGCTAAGAATTTCAAGAAAATGAAATTCAACAAAAGAACTGGTAAGTTTAGCAAGAGGCCATCATTCAAAAAGGAAGATGAGAAGATTGAGAAAGGTAAAAACACAGTTATCAAGCTTGAAAAAGAAAATGTCAAATGTTTCAACTATGGAATATTGATGCACTTTTTTAGTGAATGCAGAAAAGTAAAATGTCAAGGAAAAGGGAATGCACTTCTCTCAACAGGAAAGGATTGGGCAGATTGAAGCTTAGAGGATGAAATAGATTATGAAAATCTTTCATTAATAGAAGTATCCTCATAAATATCAGAGTCTCCCACTAG
Source organism: Oenanthe sinensis (assembly GCA_028671895.1). Taxonomy (NCBI): domain Eukaryota; kingdom Viridiplantae; phylum Streptophyta; class Magnoliopsida; order Apiales; family Apiaceae; genus Oenanthe; species Oenanthe sinensis. The sequence goes on along the minus strand of JAPMAC010000195.1, from coordinate 8,882,288 downwards.
AATCTCATCTCCCAAGACTTAGGGAATAAGGGTAAAGAAAGTACCCCTAATCTTGGACAATGGATGTTCATGACACATGACTAGAAAGAAAATCTTGCTTACAGACTTTGTGGAAAAATCTGGCCCAAAAGTATCCTTTGGAGATGGAAACAAAGGACAAACACTAGGATATGGAAAGATTGTACTTGGGAATGTCATCATTGATGAAGTAGCTCTAGTTGATGGCTTGAAACACAACTTAATTATCATAAGTCAACTTGGAGATAAAGGTTACCATAATGGCTTTGACAACAAAGAGTGTCTTGTGACTCACAAAGAAACATGCATTTTGGTTTTCAAAGGGCACATACATGGTAACATATATGAAGTCAGCTTGGAGGATTGCATTCACAATGAAGTCACATATTTATATAACAAGGCTTCAATTGAAGAAAGCTGGAAATGAAACAAGAAACTGTCACACATTAACTTCAAAACACTCAACAAATTGGTGAAACAGAATCTTGTGAGAGGAGTACCACAAGTTGACTTTGTGCAAGATGAACTTTGTGAAGCATGTCAACTTGGAAAGCAAAGGAAAATATCCTTCAAGAGCATGACAATAAACACCATTTCTGAACCCTTTTATCTATTATACTTTGATTTATTTGGTCTAGTAAATGTCATATCAATTAATAAAAAGAAATATGCTCTTGTCATTGTAGATGATTTTACAAGATACACATGGGTTTTCTTTATGCATTCAAAGGATAAAGATCTACAACACATAATAGACCATACCACTTTTCTGGAAACAAAATCAAAGAAGACAGTTCGAGTTCTAAGGAGTGACAATGGTATTGAATTCATGAATTCAATCGTAGAGGAATACTATGCATTAAAGGGAATTACTCAATAAATTTCTGCACCAGGAACACCCCACAAAAATGGAGTTGTTGAGAGAAAGAATAGAACACTCATAGAAGCTGTGATGACAATGTTGACAGAGTCTAAACTACCAGTATATTTTTACGCTGAGGCAGTCAATACAACATGTTTCACTCAAAACTGTACACTGATTAATATGTATGAAAAGACTTCCTATGAAATGGTGAAGAACAAGAGGCCAAGTGTGAAACACTTTCGCATATTTGGATGCAAATGCTATGTACTGAAAGTACACGCTGAAAATCTAAATAATTTTGAAGCAAAGGCTGATGAAGCTATCTTTCTTGGATATGCACCAAATACAAAGGCATTCAGAGTTTTTAATCTCAGAACCAGAATTATTATAGAATCTATTCATGTTACATTTGATGACAAAAAAATTACCGGATTGCAGGATGAGTTAGAGTTTACAACACTGGAATTTGAAAATCTTAAAAGTTCTGAGATAGATGAGGGTGATGAAGACGAAGAGTCAAATCGCTCCTGAAACAACACATGAACCTGCACACTCTAAGTTTACAACTCATAGTCTAACAGTTCAGGGTCTACCCAGACAGAGTCTAGATAGACAAAATTAAGTTTTTCAGAGTCTAACTCATCAGGGTCTGGGTCAGACAACTCTGAATCCTTTTCAGAGTCAAATAATTCAAGGGGAACATTTTCATTTGAATTTCACTCACATGCAGGAAATGCCAATGATTTAAGAAGATGTTCAAATTCAAGAATCAATCTTCCACAAGCTAGAAAATGGGCATGGGATCACACTCTTGATTTGATAATTGGTGATTCTGAGAGTGGTGTACAAATTGTTAGTAATTGTGCTCTAGAGACAATACTTTTATATATTTTAAGGAAAATATTTATTATTAAGGATTATGTTTTATTGATTATTATTTATTTATTATGTTTTATTTACTGCGTAATAAATTGAAAGCATAATAAATGTCCTTGGAATTTTGATACGTAATATATATCTTTAAGTATGTGACTTAAAAATGAGATTATATGAATAGTATCTTATTCCTAAAATTTCCTAGTCGAGTATTATTATTTAAGGACAATAATAATGCACAAAGACTACTATGTTTCTTGACAGATGACCACATCTCATTGGTCATAGGTATGGGGATACTAAAGTCAAGAACATAAGTGCATGTATCAATGCATGGCACTGGAATGACCCGCCGTGAGATTCTACATGTTAAGTAAGTGTCATAAGTAATTCTCACTGTGATAATGGTGTAATGATCCTTAGACCTGAAATCATTATATTTCTATACGAGAATTAATATACTTTGATTACATTAAAAGTTACCTTTGACCGGGTGATGATAAAAGTGGACATTGGGTATATTATGAATCGTATGAGAAATATGAATGATCTAGATGGGATTTAATCCTCCTAATTTTAGGAGAGATATTATTGGCCTCTTGTTTGAGTGAGACTATGAAATGCACGGCCGTGCTCAAATGTTGATTTGATTTTAATAGTCTACTCATCGATCAAGAAAATAAAGATTAAATTATGAAGAGGATGACACGAGACATGCCTTGAGTTTAATCTATAATATCAAGATTAAAGGGATTATATTACTTGGAACATTATTCACGAAAGGCTTAATCGAATCACCGATTTATTATTATTACTTGGGTAGCAATGATGTATTACTAGATGCCGCTCATTGTTTATAATTTTAATTAGATATTAAAATTATTGCCAACGTAATAATAACCTACAGGGTCACACACAAAGAACGCTTGAAGGAGAAATAATTTAAATTATGAATTTAAATTAAATAAGTAATTTATTTTATTTATGATATTAATTAAGTATGACTTAATTAATTATATAAATAGAATAAATGAATTACTTAAACTAATTCCAAAATTAATAATTAATTAATTAAGTGAGACTTAATTAAATAATTTAGAATTTTGGATTAGTATTAATTATAATTGGATTATAATTAGAAAACTTATTCCTCTCTCTATATAATCTCTTTATGGGCTGATTTAATAAAATAGAGATTTTACAAAAACCCTAGCCTCTCTGAGAGAGGAGGAAGGTAGAGAGAGAAGAAGTTTTCGGGTGCTAGTACACATCAATCCTTCATGAAAAGTGTTCGTGTGGATACCGTAGAGCGTAGATCGCGAGAGCGGGATACGTGGTGATTAAACAAGCTTTGGACCTCCATTAATCTTCCATTAATGAACTGTTAAAGCTTCTAAAGGTATTTATTCTTTATCTCCGAATTAAATCTTTTGTTTTCACATGGATCCTGCGGAGGGTTTCGCTATTTTGATTTATTTTTCGCGTTTATTCCGCTGCGTTTGTGTCACGAAACCCTTCAATGGCATCAGAGCTACTTGCGAAACGTTTTAATTCGGTTATGTGCTTAACAGTTTTTGATATATAAGCATGTATGCGATCTATCATGATTTTATATTGATATAATATGTATATGTTTATATATATTATGAATATATGATATTCATATGATGTATAATCATATGATGATTATGTGTGTTGATGTATGTATAGGATACATGTTTGTTCTTATTATGGGAATCGTATTCGATACGAATTCTGAAACGGCTGCCGTTGATTTTCTGAAATCTATGTCCAATGTCCGATTTTTGCAAACGATATGTGTTTTCTGACTGGAATCGGGTCACTGAGCAATACTGTCTATGTCAGCTTTGCGTATGTAAGCCATTAGATGTCGTTACAGCCCCCAAAACGGTGATTTATTATTTTATGAAAATTATTTAATTTTCTAAATTTTTTGAATATATGTATGTATATATTATGAATATATGATATTCATGTGATGTATAATCATATGATGATTGTATGTATCACTGTGTATGTATATATGATATATGCTTGTTCTTGTTATGACAATTGTATATGATACGATTTCTGAAACACCGTTAGATTTGGAGAAATCTGACTGCTGTATCCGATTTTCGTAAACGATATGTGTTTTCTGACTGGAATCGGGCCAATGAACAAAACTGATAGCAATTCTATCACCTAGGGGTCTGTAAGGCGTTTGACGTCATTAAGGGCCTCGAAATAGCGATTTATTGTCTTCAGAAATCTGTTTTTAATTTTCTGAAATTTCGAAATTTGTTATATATGATTATATGATATGATTATATAATATGAGATATATTATATGTGTTATATGATAGCATGGTGGATGGTTATGGCCTAAAGACCCATAGGATAGTGGTTTTGATTTATGGTTTTGGTTTCTAAATACGACTTGCATGTCGTTTATTCATTGTAATTTAATTATCTCGAATGTAACTCGAGTTCTTCTTGTAATTTCATTAGAATAGTTTTATTTTTATTATTCAATGTAATTATCAATGAAGACTTGCAAGCAAGGAGGCGATCCAAAAAGGGATGATGGAGCAATGAAGAAAGAAGACATGTAATAGATAGTATTTTTAAAACCACCATAGACTGACCTTGATATTTCCATTAGCTTGGAAATATCATATAGGATGGGGACATAACCAAACACGTTTAATTTACGCACATTACATATATGTATATGATTGCATGTATTGGTATGTATGCATAGATATAATTGAGATGCATGCTTAATATTGATTAATCATGTATGTATTAGATACGACACCCATGCCATGTTTGCTTAAACAAGATAAAATCTGTAACGATTCAAGATTTTAAAATTAACAAACGATCATGAGATTCTCGTGTTTATGAAATATGGATTTTTAAAACACGGAATTAAATATGGATTTTTGATATCTATAATTGGGATTTTCTGACAAAAGCGGATATGCGTATTCGTAAGGCTGATGGGTTTTAAGTGTGACCATTGGTATCCTCCATCTACCTGGGAAATGAACAATTTAAGATGTCGATTTGAAATTTTTGGTTCAAGGAAAAATTTAGGGTCTCTTTATGATGTGATCATGATCGTTATAAATTTTCTAAAACCCCTTAACAAAATATTAAGTTTTACTCGGATGCTTTCCAATGAATGAACACTCATCGAATCCTAGATCGATAAGGGGAAGGACTGTCAGTGGCAGGGGACTCCTATCTATCGTGGTGAGATGCGACGAATATAAACGGTTATATTCGGCCGTTGTATCATTGGGTCTAACTTAACTGAGTCGTCATAATAAGTGAAAATAAACGGTTATATTCAACTATTATGAACTTAGAAGCATAGAGTTTGGTTAAAAGTCTATTAGATAGATAAGATCAATCGTTGTTCACCAAACTATCCAAGAATTATATATGATATAATTGACAACTGTTGTCTACCTAAATAATCATTTTCTAAGGACTTCCAGTGGTTGACTTAGGACATGACGAAATATGGATCTTGGCTCACTAGAAAGAATTATGGGATATAATTTCCAAATTAATAGTAAGGGCTATTAGTTTGATAAAAATAGTGGGAGGTATATGATGATATACCATAATCACTTAAACATAATTAATATTAAATTTGCAATCTAGTTTATTTTATGCACTTTAATATTGTAGATATCAAATGATAAATACAAACAACTTCTCTATGCGATCAGTTCTTGAGAAGGACAAGTTGACGAGAATATATTTCCTTGACTGACATAGGAGCTTGAGGATCGTCCTCGGGCACCACGATATTAGTCAAATCTCTTCCCCTGCTCTTAAAGTTGAGAATGTAACATGTGCAAATCATAGTGCTTATTGGAAGCAAATTGATGTTGCGACTGATGTTTCATGTCTCATGCTCGCAAATATATGTGCTGAGCTTAAGAAGCAATACAAGCATATAGATGCTTATGAAACGATTGAGCACAAGATATATTTGAAAGGGCACTATACACTTACAAGTAGGGAGAGTGAGACCCGGTTACACCACATGTTCTAAAGATTATAGGGTATAATGAATACCATTGATATTTTGGGTTTCCAGATTGGTCTGGAGACAGTTAGATTTGATCTTACAATCTTTGGACAAATATTATTCTTATTTTGTTATGAACAATAAAGTGAATAAGATTGGTAAAACACCCATTGAGTTGCTAAGCATGTTGAGAACTGCTGAAAGTAATATGATAAATGCATGAACTACTACTATATTGATGGTAAACATAGGGAATGCAAAAGGGAAAGGAAAATGGAAAGGCAAGGAGAAGATTTGATCTAGTTCCGTTGTCAAACTAAAGTCCAATCCCTAAAGCAGACTCTAAAGTCTGAATGAGGTGTTGATAAAGAAGATGATTGTTACTAATGTGGAAAGTTGGGAGACTGGAAATTAAACTGCCATGCTTAATTGGAAGATTGGAAGATGATGATCAATAAGGGTCAAGCTTAAGGTATCGGGTTGGAATTGGAGTAAAGATAGTTGCTCTGGTTCGAAGAACTCGTTACTTAATTTTTGGCCTATAAGGAAAATTTAGAACTTAATAATTGTTATAACGTGCTTGCAATTGGCAGGGACATTATTTCAGTTTCTTGTTTGGACAAGAAAGGCTTTTTCATTTTAATTAAATAACAATAGTTGTTTATTCTATTTTGATGATGAGCCTTATAATGTTGCACAACTAATTAACAATTTATATGTTCTAAAGTGACTCAAATAAAATATTACATTTGGCACTGTTGTTGAGGCCATATTAATGAGAAACGCATTTTCAGAATACATAAGGATGCATTCATGGAAAAGTTTGATTATGAATTATACAAAAGGATGCGAATCTTGGCTTATTTGGCAAAATGACTAAAGCTCCTTTTACCGGACATGGTGAAGGGATCATTGAATGGGTATGACTTATACATAGTGATGTATGTGGTCATATGTGTACGATGACAAAAGGTAGATTTTATTAACTTCATAAAATTTACTAATTATTTTAGTAGATACGGATATATGTATCTTTTGAAGAACTAATCCAAATCATTTGAAAAGTTCAAAGACTATAAAGATGAAGTAGAAAATATCAAAGAAAGGTTTTTGATAGGAGGGATCACACCTTGTTGGACATGGTGCGATTAATGTTGAGTCAATAAATCTTTCAATTAGTTTCTGGGGTTGCACTCTGGAAACGGCTCCACATACACTTAACATTGTTCCTACTAAAATGGTTCAAAAGAATCCTTATGAGATATGGACTGAGAAACGTCACAGCATGTCATTTATGAAAATTTGGGGATGTGAAGCGTTTGTGAAACGTCAAATCTATGACAAGCTAGGACCAAAATCAGATAAATGTAATTTTGTGGAATACCCAACTGAAACAAGGGGTTATTCTTTCTATAATCCTTCCGAGAATAAAGTGTTTGTTGCTCGAACTGCTGAGAGACAGTGGGAGGATAATAGATCTCAATGAAGTTTGAGACCCACATGATAATGTTGAACCAATGGAGGAACCAGAGCAGAATATACAAGAAAAATAATACTGCTCAAGAAACACAGGTATTCGTAGGTCTAGTAGGATTCGCCATGAGCTCGAGAGATAATATGGATTTCTCTTGACTCAAAATGGTGATGTGATGCTTATGGATGAAGATGAGCCTCTCACCTACCAAGACGCTATGAACACTCCAGATTCTAAGAGATGGCTGGATGCTATTAAATCTGAGATGGAATCCATGTATACTAATCAAGTATGGACTTTGGTTGATCCACCTGAAGGGGTAAAACCTATAGGGTGCAAGTGGGTTTTCAAGAAGAAGACCGACATGGATGCTAATGTACAGACCTATAAGGCACGATTGGTGGCAAAAGGTTTCAAGAAAATTCATGGTATTGACTATGATGAGACCTTTTCACCAGTTGTTATGGTCATGTCCATCAGGATTTTGCTTGCTATAGCTGCTTACTATGACTATGAAATCTGGCAAATGGATGTCAAAACCGCTTTCTTAAATGAGAGCCTTGAAGAAGATATGGATGTGTACATGACACACCCTAAGGGTTTTGTTGATCTAAAGGATGCTGGAAATGTATGTAAGTTGCGTCGATCCATTTATGGATTAAAGCAGGCCTCGAGGAGATGGAACATTTGTTTTCATGAAACAGTCAAAAAGAGTTTGACTTTATTCAGAATGAAGATTAAACTTGTGTTTACAAGAAGTTTAGTGGGAGCCATGTGGCATTCCTAGTATTATATGTTGATGATATATTACTAATAGGGAATGACATTCCTTCTCTACAGACTGTGAAGACTTGGTTGAGAAATAATTTCTCAATGAAAGACTTAGGCGATGTGACATATATATTAGGGATCGAGATCTATAGAGATAGATCAAGGTGATTGATCGGCCTAATTTAGAGTACATACATTGACAAAGTTTTGCATCGATTTCAAATGCAAAGAGACTAAAATGGATATGTCCCAATGTCTCATGGGATAGTGATCTCAAAATAAAATTTGTCCTAAATCATTGGATGATAGGGACTGCATGAGTAAAATTCCATATGCGTCAGCAATTGGTTTTATAATGTATGCAATGATATGTACTTGTCCTGATGTCTCGTATGCTTTAACCATGATGAGTAGATACCGATCTAATCCAGGTGAAGGTCACTGGACGACAGTCAAGAATATTCTTAAGTACTTAAAGAGGACTAAAGATTCATTCTTGTTATATGGAGGAGATGTGAAGCTAGTTGTAAGAGGTTTCAGTGATACTGGTTTCTAGACAGATAACGATAATTTAATGTTTCTGTCTGGCTTTGTGTTTTATTGAGATGTTGTATGCTGGAATGGTTCACAGCAAAGACAATTGTTGATTTTACAATAGAACCTGAGTATATTGATGCTTGTGAAGCAGCCAATGAGGCTGTTTGGGCATGTACTTAGGAGATATCACCTAATTAATGAGATTAATGATCAAGGAGATATACATATATGTAAAGTGTATACTAATAATAATATTGCAGACACACTGACTAAGGCTTTGTCGCAGCAGAAGCACGAAAGTCACACTAGTTCCATGAGTATTGGATACTTGGGTAATTGGCTCTAGTGCAAGTGGGAGATTGTTAGTAATTGTGCTCTAGAGACAATACTTTTATATATTTTAAGGAAAATATTTATTATTAAGGATTATGTTTTATTGATTATTATTTATTTATTATGTTTTATTTACTGCGTAATAAATTGAAAGCATAATAAATGTCCTTGGAATTTTGATACGTATTATATATCTTTAAGTATGTGACTTAAAAATGAGATTATATGAATAGTATCTTATTCCTAAAATTCCCTAGTCGAGTATTATTATTTAAGGACAATAATAATGCACAAAGACTAGTATGTTTCTTGACAGATGACCACATCTCATTGGTCATAGGTATGGGGATACTAAAGTCAAGAACATAAGTGCATGTATCAATGCATGGCACTGGAATGACCCGCCGTGAGATTCTACATGTTAAGTAAGTGTCATAAGTAATTCTCACTGTGATAATGGTGTAATGATCCTTAGACCTGAAATCATTATATTTCTATACGAGAATTAATATACTTTGATTACATTAAAAGTTACCTTTGACCGGGTGATGATAAAAGTGGACATTGGGTATATTATGAATCGTATGAGAAATATGAATGATCTAGATGGGATTTAATCCTCCTAATTTTAGGAGTGATATTATTGGCCTCTTGTTTGAGTGAGACTATGAAATGCACGGCCGTGCTCAAATGTTGATTTGATTTTAATAGTCTACTCATCGATCAAGAAAATAAAGATTAAATTATGAAGAGGATGACACGAGACATGCCTTGAGTTTAATCTATAATATCAAGATTAAAGGGATTATATTACATGGAACATTATTCACGAAAGGCTTAATCGAATCACCGATTTATTATTATTACTTGGGTAGCAATGATGTATTACTAGATGCCGCTCATTGTTTACAATTTTAATTAGATATTAAAATTGTTGCCAACGTAATAATAACCTACAGGGTCACACACAAAGAACGCTTGAAGGAGAAATAATTTAAATTATGAATTTAAATTAAATAAGTAATTTATTTTATTTATGATATTAATTAAGTATGACTTAATTAATTATATAAATAGAATAAATGAATTAATTAAACTAATTCCAAAATTAATAATTAATTAATTAAGTGAGACTTAATTAAATAATTTAGAATTTTGGATTAGTATTAATTATAATTGGATTATAATTAGAAAACTTATTCCTCTCTCTATATAATCTCTTTATGAGTTGATTTAATAAAATAGAGATTTTACAAAAACCCTAGCCTCTCTGAGAGAGGAGGAAGGTAGAGAGAGAAGAAGTTTTCGGGTGCTAGTACACATCAATCCTTCATGAAAAGTGTTCGTGTGGATACCGTAGAGCGTAGATCGCGAGAGCGGGATACGTGGTGATTAAACAAGGTTTGGACCTCCATTAATCTTCCATTAATGAACTGTTAAAGCTTCTAAAGGTATTTATTCTTTATCTCCGAATTAAATCTTTTGTTTTCGCATGGATCCTGCGGAGGGTTTCGCTATTTTGATTTATTTTTCGCGTTTATTCCGCTGCGTTTGTGTCACGAAACCCTTCACAAACTAGAACAACCACTCAAAATAAATGTCTTTATAGCTGTTTTCTCTCAAAGAATGAACCCAAGAAAATTAAGGAAGCTTTTGCAAGACCCTGATTGGATTATTGCAATGCAAGAGTGAATGAATTTGAGAGAAATAAAGTGTGAAAATTTGTACCAAGACCCAGAAATAGATCAATTGTTGGTACAAAATGAGTGTTCAGAAACAAACATGTTGAGAATGGAACTATGATTAGAAACAAAGCAAGACTAGTTGCAAAAGGATACTCTTAGGAGGAAGGAATTGTCTATGATGAAACTTTTGTACCAGTAGAAAGATTGGAAGCTATCAGACTATTTCTTGCATTTTCAGCTCATTTCAAATTCAAGGTGTATCAGATGGATGTGAAAAGTGCCTTCTTGAATGGAAAATTGGAAGAAGAAATCTATGTAGAGCAACCACCAGGATTTGTTGATCCAAAGTTTCCTGATCATGTTTACAGGTTAGAAAAGGCACTATATTGATTGAAGCAGACACCTAGAGCAATGTATGAAACTCTATAAAAATTTCTTCTTGAAAATGGATTCATTAGATGTACCATTGACAAAACTCTCTTTATTAGAAAACATAAAGGTGATATTTTGCTTGTCCAAATTTATGTTGATGATATTATATTTGGTTCTACTAATGAAAAACTTTATGAAAAATTTAGCAAATTAATGCGGTCAAATTATGAAATGAGCATGATGGGAGAGTTAACCTTCTTTTTGGGACTTCAAGTCAAACAGAAGGATGATGGAATTTTCATCAATCAATCAAAGTATGTGAAAGAACTATTGAAGAAGTTTGATATGCAAGATTGTGCAACTACCAAAACTCCTATGTCAAAAGCCACTAAGCTAGACTCTGACCCAAAGGGTAAGAAAGTTGACAACACTAGCTATAGAGGTATGATTAGCTCATTGTTATATTTAACTGCTAGTAGACCAGATATAATGTTTGTAACATGCATGTGTGCTAGATTTCAGGCTGACCCTAGAGAATCATATTTGATAATTGTGAAAAGAATTTTCAGATATCTCAAGGGTGAACAAACTCTTGGACTTTGGTATCCAAGAGAGTCAGTTTTTCACTAATTGGTTATTCAGACTCTGACTATGCAGGATACAAAGTGGACAAGAAAAGCATAACAGGTCAATGCAAATTTCTTGGCAACAAATTAATTTCTTGTTTAGTAAGAAACAACAGAAAGTATCAGCCTCAACAGCTGAGGCTGAATACATAGCAGCTAGAAGTTGCAGTGCTCAAATTCTATGGATAAGAAATCAACTACTTGATTACAGACTAACAATCTCAAATATTTCTATGTATTGTGATAATATTATTGCTATTAAAATTACAGAGAATCCAGTCCAACATTCCAGAATAAAGTACATTGATGTCAGGTATCATTTTATTAGAGAACATGTTAAAAATGGTACTGTGGCACTTCACTATGTTCCAACTGATAGATAGATTACAGACATTTTAGAAAAACCACTTGATGAGTCTACTTTTCTCACACTGGTAGGTGAATTAGGTATATTAAATATGTAAGTGATCAATCATAACAAGAACCAAGGTATGTACTTTAATAATACTACCTGATTTATCAAACTATAATTTGTATTGCAAAAGTTTTGAGGTACTTTATCTTGACAAAATCTAACTTCTAGACTCTGACGGGTCTATAGACTCTGAGAGACTATAGACCCTGAAGGTTTAGACACTTAGACTCTGAAATGGTTAGAATTCGCGCCTGCAGAATCTGATTACGTTTAAACCAATCAAATGACTTGAAATAGGCGGTAATAGTTACTTTTTACTAGTTACAGGCTGTAGACTCATGTGTATTGTATGTAAGTTTAACAAAATATAAATTTTAACATACAATTAACTAACTTGTTTATTTCAATCTATTTTCTAAGGCAAAAATTACTTACAGATATTTTCAAGAACCCTAAGTTATTTTCTCAAGAATTTTCTTTACTTTCACTTCAATTACTTCAATTGCTGCTGTATCTACCATTATGAGGGGTCCCAAGGCGATTGCATTCACATTTGGGGACTTTGAGTTCATGACAACGAATCACGTGGAATCCCTTGGAGACGAGAAAGGGGTAGACGCTGACTACTACCTTGTGATGGATTTTTTGAAGCATAGTGAGCTCAGTTACATTTTCAAAGCATCTCTTATCATTCACATAGATGCTATTTCTCAGGCTTGGAGCACAGCCAAGGTAGTTGATCTGTCTCAGGATCAACCAGGTAAAATCATGTTCACCTTTGGCTCCACTACTTTTGATGTAACTGCTGATGTGATAAACTATGTGTTTAAGCTACCTGTTTGAACACCTTTTGATAAAACTGTTTCTGATAATGGTATTAAAAACATGATTAAATCACTAGGTTATTCTGCTAGTTTAGACAACATGAGCAAATTAATTAGGCCTTATTTGAGGAAGGAATGGTCCTTCTTTTTGATCAAATTACTAAGTGTTTTACTTGTAAATGTTGTGGTTTTGATGCTATTACTTTAATTACTTATCAAATTGGTCACAGTCTCATATTTGATAAGGTGATCAACATTGATGATATGTTATTCACTCAAATGGGAGAAAAAATGAACAATGTGTAAGAGGGAAGAAAGAAAGTCTATTATCATAGATTTTTTATGCTTCTCTTGAACCAATTTGTTCCTAACATGTCTGCCAAGCTTGCAGATGATTGTTGTATGTAGGCATACAAGAAAAAGAGAAGAATTTTCTCTGACATCAAGAGAATTGATGAGAAGAAGGGAACCAACCTGTCTGCCATGGTGTATCCACATGTAAGCAGGTAAAACTATCTACCTACAAACCTTCTATGTATAATTCTTCTTTCTTTGGAGGTGAAATGATGCTGGAACAAATTATGGAGAGTCCCCATGCACCTACCCAAGTAGCCAAATCCTCTTCCACCACGCAATCTCAAAAACCCAAATCTGTAAAGAAACCAACCTTTGTTGTCTCTCAAAAGACACCAGTTGTAAAGATGAGGAGATTGATCCAAGCCAGGCTGGTAGATGAGCAAAGTGATGAGGAGCTCAATCCCCTAGAGAAATAAGTTGTTGAAGGACTTTTTTTTCTAAAAGAGGGTCATGATACACTTGATTGTAGCCTTCAAGCTAAGACTGTAGACTCTCTAAAGGCTACAGCCTCTGAAAAACCTAAGGATGCACCTCAGGACTCTTAAATTGAGTCTCTTGAAAAATCTTTTACACAAAAGTATAAGAGGTTAAGGAAGGCTTCTTCTGCACACACACAAGCCTGTAATTACTACTAAACTTATTTTGCAGGAAACCGATGCTCCCAAGGCTCCTGCAGAGCCAGACTCTGACAACAAGAAAACTCCTGAACCAGAGTCTAATCTTGAGTTAGAGTCTAGACTGCCTTTAGACTCTGATCATGAAACAGTTTGGGAAGGATTGCCATTGGATGCAGCCTCATATCTCATTGATCAAATCATTACTCCAAGTGATGAGGTACTGCTATTCTTATATCCTTTAGTGGAACCAGTTGAAGATCCAGAGCAATATCAGACTCAATCTCAAGTCTTAGATCTTCTTATGACCTATGAAGCCCTAAGAAAGAGAATGGAGACGGAGCTACAAATGTCTGCACATGATGTGGTCACAACTCTATATAGTTAACTCTTCACTTCAAGACCAAGCAACTAGGATCATAGAAGGCAGGACAATTGAAATTCTCAAAGCACTTGATATTCCAGACTCTGAAAAGTCAAATCCTAAAAAGATTAAAAAATTCAAGGCCTAAAAAAGAGAAAATCAGATTCTGTTGCTGAGTCATAGACTGAGATTGAGCAACAAGTCTTTGATTATGAATCAATTTAGGATAATGGAGTTACCTACAGGACAACCAGTCAATGGATTTCTCACTTCTAACCTCTGTCGAGACAGGTGGTTAACTATCTTGTCAATAATATAGGTACCATTGCCAATAAGTAGATCTATCCAACCTTTCAGAGTAGATTGGATCAATTCAAGGGCATATACTTCTAAAAAGTGAGAAGGGAACTGTAAGAACTCTTCAATCTCACAGATTCCCAGGAAATCAATACAATCTATACAAGGGCCTTTCATCAAATTTGGATGCATTTATTCTTAAAGAACAACAGGAGGAAGAAGGTGTTAGAAGGAAGTTGGAAGATGGGACTAGTGCACCAGTGGTGACTAGTGAAATAGGTGCTCAGTCTGTCACACTCATACAAGAACCACCTAGTCAGAGGTTGGGTGCTAGTGGGATCGGGGAGCATGCTGAGAGGGCCTATTTGCCAACTCACCAAAATGATGATGAGAACCCCAATGATATGAGAGGACAAACTCTGATGGATGCTCATGAATAAATTCCACAATCTACTTTTCAGAGTCTATCCACTTTGAGGGGGAGTCTTATGCACTAGAAGCAAAAGATGGTGACACTCAGACTCTGGCTTCTAATGAAGTCATACTGAAGAAGTCAGAGTCTAGAATAGACTTTGAGACTGGAATACTGAAGCTAACAGACTCTGGTAAGAAAGAAGAAGCTAGTAAGGGTTTAGAGTCTGTTGCTGCTCACCCCTTGGTGGAAACCCCTAGCCTTCAGACTATTGAGGGGGTTCCCCTCTATCAAGGTGGTTCAGGTATTGAAGCTTATATTACTTCTCTCACACCCTCTTCTGTAGGATCTTTGACTGCACCCTCCCAAATGAGTGAAAAAATATAAATGAGAGGCTGGCACTGGTCCAGGCAAAAGGAGAGGTAGAAAAGGCTATAGAGAGCTAGAGCGAGGATGAGAAAGTGGTTGCCCAACCCCACTATGAGCGTGAGAGATTAGGGTATCCTGAGCCTAACTTCACTTAATGGGATCAAGATTTTCTCAAGAGTTGGTCCAATGAGTTGGGGCAGGGGATGGATGAAAGCTCATTTATGTTAATTATGCAGTTTGGTGAGAAAAAGGAAGCTCGGGCTGCATGAAATTCATTCACACAAAGACCACAACTTCATTTAGTGGATTCTCTAGCAAGGAGAGCAGACAAAGTTATGTAGGCTTTGGTGGCTGATCCACATATTCAATCTGAGACTACAATACTGAAGTCAGGAGAACCAATTCTTATCATGCCTCTTCAGGCTCGGATTCCAGAGTATATAGAGTCTGATCACTCTAAGGAAGATGTTCTCATAGTTACACAAGTAGAAGGGGGGTTGACTACTTGTGTGATTTTTCTGCCTGATTAAAATCAACTCAGTATGAATTAAAGACTTGAATTCATAACAAAGATTAAACACAAATATATGAATGAAAACTTTTTGTATTATTGATGTGCAAATACAAACTCTCCTAAGGTGTACACAAACCCTAACAACTTCTATGTGTTTCTCACGGCAACTCTCTATATCTCTATGCTCTCAAAAACTTTGATTAACTTCACACGTTACAATTAGGTTACATAGAGTGTTTATATAATGAGCTTCTTATCAACTAATGACAGAAAATCAAATTACAATATGATTATAATTCCTAATTATTAGCTGATAGTTTCCTTCTATAATTCTCCTTCCTTCCCATAACATATCTACAATATATTTAGCTTTATCTTCGAAGAATTTCCTTTTCTGTGATCATCTTCCAAATTCAGCTTTGACTTCATAGATTCTGAAATTTTCAGACTCTTCAGAATATAGACTCTGATAGACTATAGACTCTGATCATTTGTAGACTCTGATAGTCTATGGACTCTGATCACCTCCCAGACTCTGATCTCACTTTCTACAGAAAATCTTCTAAGTACAAGAATGTTGACTAACTAGACTCTGATTATAAAATTTCAGACACTAGAAAGACTAGAAAGACTTATTACAAATAAATTATGCTAAGTATGTTGTACTATTTTGTACATCATCAAATGAATATATTCCAAACAATCTCTCCATATTTATGCTTTATAAAATGTAAGCATAAATCAAGGTTTGATGATGTCAAAACTAAAGAATGAAACAATTAATCTACAACAATATAAAACTGTATAAGGAAAAAGAATTACTTCGCATTTAATCTTCTCAAAGGCTGGATTATTCTTCAAAAATGAATTCAGCATATTTTCTTCCACAATAGTAAGAGCTTCACCAGTATACTTCTTTAATTTCATCATTTCTTCATTGGAACATTTGTTTTGATAATAAGCTGCTCTCAGATCATTTGAACTTCTTTCTTGTTCCTTTAAATCCTTCAACATTAGAACAATAACTTTCCCACTCATAGATTGAAATCCAAAGTAATGACCCACACTCTCTTGAAATTTAATTTATTTTTCTTCTACTGGCATGTCTTGATCATTTCCTTCAGCATCAACATATTTTAAAGAAAATTTGCCCATCTGTCGATTTTCCTGTCTATGCAGAGTCAGCTTCCTGTCAATCTCTTTGAACCATTTGTGAGTGATAGCCTCTTTTATTTTATTTACTTGATAAGCTATTTATAAGAAAAATCTAATATACTGCAGTTCCTCAGCCTGTTTGAAAAAGATGAAGTTTGATTGACTTATCCATCTGACAGATCCTCATTCCATGAATACACAAGCATCTCATTTTATACTTTCTTTGTACCTTCTGACATCTTTCTTTCAAAAATATTATAAACAATTTTAACAGACACCACTTTGTTTAAGTTCTTTTGTGTGATCTTTTCAAACTGCCTATCTGTCAAAGATTGAGGATCCCTTGTTAGAATTGATGTTCTATTAATATCTGATTCTTCAAAGGCTCCAAGTCATGTCTTCTTTTTAGCTCTTAGTTGCTGATTAGATTGACTACATTGCCAGTAAGTAGGTTCTTTAGCTTCATCATTGTCTGACTTTTTCTTTTGCTTATCAGAGTCTGGCTTAGACTCTGACTTCCCATGTCTAGTCCCTAACTGGTGTGTTTGAGATTTTGGTAATATAGCCATTCCATAATATTTGAGTGGTACACCACCAGGACCCCTAGGACCATGAGAACTATCACCATCATCATCACCATCTCTCCTCCTTTTTACTCCCTTTTTATCAGCCTTGCATACGTCATCCTTATTGCTCCTGAAGGAATCAACTCTCTTCTCCCCCTTTTTGACATCATCATTACTTATTATAGCCAACAAAATTTCTTCAAGGACTGTGGAGATATTGGTTTGAGCAGCAATCACTGAGTCAACCTTGGTAGTTAGAGCAGATACTATGGTTTGAAGCTGGCCTTGATTTGTAGTAATATCAGCAATAACATCTTTGAAAGAGACCACTTTGGATGATTGAAGGGAATGGATTCTGTCAAATTGAGTCTTGAGCAAAGAAGTAGTATTATCAAAACAAGTAAGTTTGGTTTGAATATGAGATATATCATTCACCACACTAGCTAATTGGGAAACAACATTCTCTGTCTCAACCTGAAAATCTACATCTATAACTTGATCAGCTTCAGGAGGATAGTGACCATGTTCTTGTATGAATGATTTTTTCTGAAAAGCTTTAAGTCTTTCAGACTGGTGAATAGCCAAAATGCAGTCAAAAGTTGCTTTATCGTTGATGCTTTTTGTTGTACAGACTCCCAAGACTAAGGAAACACCTGATCAAACTAAAAAAAAAGATGGATTAACTGGTCCTTCATCCTCAGAAGTGCAATCCTCATCAATAAGATTCATCTTGATAACTGGAGTTGTAGACTCTGGTGGTGCTGTAGACTTTGAAACTGCAAAAGGGACTATAGACCCTGACTCCTCCTTAGAGTGATTAGAGTCTATAGATTCTGGAAGCCTAGTTCTAACAAGCATGATTAAAAGTGGTTCTTCTGACTTCAATTCTACAGTCTCAGTTGGAATGAGAGTTGGATTCATCAAAGTCTCTATGACTCTTTCTGCTCTCCTTGCTAGAGAATCCACCAAATGATGTTGTGGTCTCTGTGTGAATGACTTCTGAGCAGCTAGAGCCTCATCCTTTTTCCTAATCTGTATTATCAAAAGAAAAGAATTTGTATCCATCCCCTGCCCCAACTCATTCGACAAACTCTTAGGAAAATCTTGATCCCAATAAGTGAAGCTAGGTTCAGGATACCCTAATCTCTCATCCTCATAGTGGGGTTGGGCACCCACTTTCTCATTCTCACTCAGGATCTCTACAGCCTTTTCTACCTCTCTTTTTGCCTGGAACAGTGTCAGCCTCTCAATTATTTTTTCACTCATTTGGATAAGTGCACTCATATGTCCTACAGAAGATGGTGTGAGAGAAGAAACATTTGATGCAATACCTGAACCACCTTGATGGAGGGGTACCCCTTCAAATGTCTTAAGGCTTGGAGTTTTCACCAAGGGGTGAACATCAATAGACTCTGAACCCATACTAACTTCTTCTTTCTTTCCAGAGTCTATTGGCTCCAGTATTCCAGTCTCAGGGTCTACTCTAGACTCTGACTGCTTTAGTATGACTTCATTAGAAGCTAGAGTCTGAGTACCACCATCTTTGACTGTTGATGCATCAGACTCCCCCTCAAGGTGGATAGACTCTGATAGAATATAGTGTGGAATTTCTTCATGATCATCCATTAGAGTCTGTCATCCCATATCACTGGGGTCCCCAATAGCATATAGTAGAGTTGCCAAGGAGGGCCTAACAGCATGCTCCCCTACCCCACTATCACCCAACCTCTAACTAGGTGGTTCTTGTGTGGGTGAGATAGACTGAGCATATTTCTCACTAGCCACCACTGCTGCACTAGTCCCATCCTCAAACTTCCTTACAACACCTTCTTCCTCAT
The DNA here is from genome assembly GCA_028671895.1 of Oenanthe sinensis. Taxonomy (NCBI): domain Eukaryota; kingdom Viridiplantae; phylum Streptophyta; class Magnoliopsida; order Apiales; family Apiaceae; genus Oenanthe; species Oenanthe sinensis. The sequence continues at coordinate 8,862,955 of JAPMAC010000195.1, read as the reverse complement.
GTGATTCTACCATTGTTAATGCATCCAAATTGTTATTGAGAAAGGTCCTTGTATGGATGGCATTGATGGCCTGTGCATAACACATATGAAAGGAATCCTGTAGTTTCGTTGCAATTTTCTGATAGTATGAACCCTTTAGTTGATCCAATCTATTTTGATAGGGTGGATATATATATTTGTTGGTCACATTCCATACATTATGGACAAGAAAATCAACAACCTTCCTTGGAAGAGACTGAATAGTAGAAATCCAATCAATTTTTGTCTTGTAGGTAATTCCTTTATCCTAAATTGCTTCATAGTCAAAAACTGGTTGTTCAATCTCAATTTGCAACTCATCACCAGACTCTGATTCTCTCCTTCTGTGGACTTTAAGCTTTTTAGGCTTCTTTGAGTGTTGCTGTTCAGAGTCTAGCACTCCAAGTGCTTTGAGAACTGCATTAGTTTTTCATTCTATGAGCCCAGCTGCTTTGTCTTGTAATGAAGAGTTGAGGAGGTAGCTATATAGATTTGAGACCACATCCCGTGCATACATTTGTAGCTCCATCTCTATTCTCTTCCTTATGGCTGCATAGGTAGTGAGATGATCCAAGACTTATTGTGTCTTGTAGAGTTGATGATCTTCTAGTGATTTTACCAAAGGATATAGAAACAGCAATACCTCATCATGTGGAGTTATGATTTCATCAATGAGATATTAGGCTCCATCGAATGACTTTCCTTCCCAAAATGTTTCATGATCAGAGTCTAAAGGCAGTCTAGAATCTGATTCAACATTAGACTCTAGTTCATGAATTGTCTTGCTTTCAGAGTTTGGCCCTGCAGGAGCCTTGGGAGCATCTGTTTCCTGCAAAACAGGGTTAGTAACAATAATACGCTTGTGTGTGTGCATAATAAACCTTCCTCAACTTCTTATACTTCTGAGTAAAAGATTTCTCAGAAGACCCAATTTGAGGATCCTAAAGTACATCCCTAGGTTTATTAAAGTCTGTAGCCTTATGAGAGTCTACAGACTGGGTTTGAAGGTTAGAATCAAGTGTACCATGACCCTCTTTTAGCAAAGAAAGCCCTTCAACAACTTGTTTCTCTAGAAGGTTGAGCTCCTCATCACTTGGCTCATCTATTAGCCTTGATTGTACTAGTCTCCTCCTCTTTACAACTGGTGCCTGTTGAGAGACACCAGAGATTGGTTTCTTCTTGGATTTCTGTTTTGAAGATTGTTTAGTGGAAGGATATTTGGTTACTTGGGTAGGTGCAGGGGGGGTTCTCCAACCCTTGTTCCTGCATCATTTCACCACCAAAAAAATGAAGAATTATAGAGAGAAGGTTTGAAGTTAGAGAGTGTTACCTGCATTATCTGTGGATAAGTCATGACATGTAGATTCTTCTTCTTGTCATCAATTATCTTGATGTTAGAGAAAATCTTCCATTGTTGCTTATAGGCCTGCACATAACAATCATCTACAAGCTTGGCAGACATGTCAAGAATGAAGTGGTTCAAGAGAAGCATCAAAAATCTATGATAGTAGACTTTTCTTCATGCCCTCTTGCACATTGTTTAATTTTACTCCCATTTGAGTGAGTAACATATCCCCAATGTTAATCACCTTGTCAAACAGGAGACTGTATCCAATTTAATAAGTAATAAATGTAATAGCATCAAAACCACTACACTTACCAGTAAAGCACTTAACAATTTCATCAAAGAAAACGAACTATTCTTTCCTTAAGTAAGGCCTAGTTATTTTACTCATATTATCTAAGCTAGAAGAATAACCTATTGCCTTAAACATGCTCTTAATTTCATCATCTGATACAATATTATCAAAATTAGATTTGATAGGCAATTGAAACACATAATTTATCACATCAGCAGTGACATCAAAAGTGAAGTCACCAAAGGTAAACATAATCTTACCTGGTTGATCCTGAAAAGGATCAACTACCTTGGCTGAACTCCAGGCCTGTGATACAACATCCATATGAATCATTGGGGATGCTTTCATAATTTAGCTGAACTCATATTTCTCCAAGAAATCCATCATAGGGCAGTAGTCAGCATCTACCCCTTTCTTGTCGCCAAGGGCTGCCACATGATTAATGGTCATAAACTTATATTCCCCAAAAGTGAATGCTATAGCTTTGGTTCCCCTCATGACATTTGAGATAGCATCCATTGAAAATGTTGAATTGAGAGTGATGAAAATACTTGAAGAAATTAGTTAGGGTCCGTGAAGAGCTCTGTGAGTATTTTTACCTTAGAGAAAAATTGCAGTAAACAAGTGAGTAAATTGAATGAAAAATTATATTTTGTTGAAGTTGCATACAATACACATGAGTCTACAGCATGTCACCAGTCAAAAGTAACTGTTACCGCCTATTTCAAGTCATTTAATCAGTTTAAACATAATCAGAGTCTGCAGGAGCCAAGTTTAACCATTTCAGAGTTTAGGCACTTATAACCTTCCCATAGTCTACAGAAGACTCTTCAGAGTCTACAGAAGACTCTTCAGAGTCTACAGACTCTTCAGAGTTTACAGACTCATCAGAGTTTACAGACTCTATCAAGATACAATACCTCAAAAATTTTGCAATAACAAATTATAGTTTGAGAAATTAGGGACTATAATTAAAATACATACCTTGCTTCCTTTATGATAGAACACTTACATATTAAACATACCTAACTCACCAACCAGTCTGAGAAAGGTAAACTCATCAAGTGGTTTGGTTAATATGTCTGCAATCTGTCAGTCAGTTGGAACATAATGAAGTGTCACAGTACCATTTTCAACATGTTCTCTAATAAAATGTTATCGAACATCAATGTGCTTTGTTCTGGAATGTTGGGTTGGATTCTCTGCAATTTTGATAGCACTAGTATTATCACAATACATAGGAATTTTTGAGAATGTTAGTCCATAATCAATTAACTGATTTCTTATCCACAGAATTTGAGCGCAACAACTTCCAACTGCTATGTATTCAGCCTCAGCTATTGAGGTTAAAACTATTTATTATTTCTTGATGAACCCAGAAATTAACCTGTTGCCAAGAAATTGGCATTGACCTATTTGCTTTTCCTGTCCACTTTGCATCCTGCATAATCAGAGTCTGAATAGCCAGTTAATGAAAAATCAGACTCTCTAGGATACCAATGTCCCAGAGTCTATGCACCCTTGAGATATCTAAAAATTCTTTTCACAGCTATTAATTGTGATTCTCTAGGGTCAACTTGAAATATAGCACACAGGCATATTGTAAACATTATATCTGGTCCACTAGTAGTTAAATATAACAATGAGCCAATCATACCTATATAGCTAGTGTTGTCAACTTTCTTACCCTTTGAGTCAGAGTCTAGCTTAGTGGCTGTTGGTCCCTGATATTGTAGAAGGGGGGTTGAATACAATATCAAATATAATTCGCGAATTTGGATTTAAGAATAAAAAGTTAATTATAAACCTGAAATATTAATTTAGGTGAAATACTGTTCAAGTAGAATATTTAATTTTAACTTGAAAAGCATTACAAAATTAATATAGTGAATAGTGTTTATATCTGATAAATTGTCTAGAGTGATTTTGACATGACTTGTTCGGGTTTAACAATTTATATTCCAAACTAAGCACAGAAATCTGTGAATATTACAATGCATACAAATTTCTGAATTTGAATGTTTGAACGACAACTGAAAAATGAAGACAATCACCTCATATTTATAGAGGTGAAAAGCCAGTATGACTTATCTCATTATGACCTTTTAACTAATTGAATTAACACTTGTATGACTCATAAAAAGGCTGGGCATGACTTAAAATGGTCGGTATGACTCATAGAAATTCGGTATAACTCATTTTTAAGTCATATTTGAATTTTCTTTAATTAAAATAAATCATAATGACTTATATTAAATCAAAGAAAACTCGGTATGACTTATCTTTAATCAATTAAAATAGCTCGGTATTACTTATATCACAGGAGCTCAGTATGACTCATACTCAAGAGCTCGGTATGACTTTTTTTTTTATAAGTCATTTGATAAACAATTAATTCGGTATGACTTAACCAATTAACTCAGCATGACTTGCATTCTTTTGCTCGGTATGACTTGATTTATAAGTCATTTTTGAATCAAATCTTTTTAGTAAATTAATTCTTCTTTAATTTAATTAAATAATTTATGAATTAATTTAATTCAGACTTGAATTAATTTAATTAAATAAATTAAATAATTAACTTAATTTTAATTTGAGAATTAAAATACTATTAGGACTTGTTTAACTCTGTAGTCTGTTGCAGTCTTTTGTCATTCTCCGTCTTCTGTCATGGAACCACTTTCAGCTCAATGTTGAATATTTATTAATTAAAGTTGACACACAAATGTAGTGTCTGGTTCATTTGTGTCATACTCTAATAAATATTCTCCATTTCTTTTAACTTTAAATTAGTGGCCTTGTGTCTTTGCTTAGCTTTCCTGTCTTTTTTTCTGTTCTTTTTCTTCTGGAATCTTTGTGTAGTAATCACTTAAAATCTTCTGAATCTTCTGAATTCTTTTGAAATTACTACTTGATTATTATCCACTGACGCTTGAACATATTAATGAACTTCTTCAGTGTTGAGTAGTAGGATCAACTGAGTGCTTCTGATTCTGTTGATTCTCTGTGACTAGTTGACTGTCTTCGTCTTGATTCCAGCTTGATATTTATTATTTACCACTATTTCTAGATTGAGTTGAGTTGTCATCTAATTATTACAAATAGGCCTTAGTCATATGCCTTTCAGTGGCTGTTGACATGGGAGTTTTGGTAGTTGCACTTTCTTGCATATCAAACTTCTTCAATAGTTTTTTACTTTGATTGATTGATGAAGACTCTATCATAATCCTGTTTTAGTTAAAGTCCCAAAAAGAATTTCAATTCTCTCATCAAGCTCATTTCATAATTTGACTGCATTAATTTGTTAAACTTTTCACAGATTTTTTCATTAGTAGAACCAAATATAATATCATCAACATAAATTTGGACATGTAAAATATCACCTTGGTGTTTTCTGATAAAAAGAGTTTTGTCAATGGTACCTCAAATGAACCCATTTTCAAGAAATTTTTTTGATAGAGTTTCATACCATGCTCTTGGTGCTTGCTTCAATCCATGTAGTTCCTTGTCTAACCTATAAACATGATCAGGAAACTTTGGATTAACAAATCCTGGGGGTTGCTCCATATGAATTTCTTCTTCCAATTTTCCATTCAAGAAGGCACTTTTTACATCCATTTGATACACCTTGAATTTTGAATGAGCTGCAAATGCAAGGAACATTCTGATAGCTTCCAATCTTGTTACTGGTGCAAAAGTTTCATCATAATCAACTCCTTCTTCCTGAGAGTATCATTTTACAACTAACCTTTCTTTGTTTCTAATCATAGTTCCATTCTCATCAAGTTTGTTTCTGAACACCCATTTTACTCCAACAATGGACCTATCTTTGGGTCTTGGTACAAGTTTCCACACTTTATTTCTCTCAAATTCATTCATTTCCTCTTGCATTGTAATGATCCAATCAGGGTCTTATAATGCTTCCTCAACTTTCTTGGGTTCATTCTTTGAAAGAAAACAACTATAAAGACATTCATTTTGAGTGGCTGCTCTAGTTTGTATACCACTCTCAGGATCACCAATTATCAAATCAGGAGTGTGAAACCTTGTCCATTTTCTAGATGGTGGAAGATTAATTCTTGAACTTGATACTCCCCCTAAATCATTGGCATTTTCAGTTGTACTTTGAAATTCAAATGAAGGGCCCCCCCTGAATTGTTTGCCCTTGAAAATGATTCATAGTTGCCTTAGACTCTAAATAGTTTGGTTTTGTCTGGGTAGACTCTGAATTGTTAGACTCTGAATTATTTGTAGTTGAATTTTCTGCCCCCCCCCAGAGTTTGCAGGTTCTTGTGTTGTTTCAAGAGTTATTTGAATCTCTTCATCCTCATCATCTTCATTCATCTCAAAACTTTTCAAAATTTTAAATTCCAAAGTTGTAGACTCTGATTCATCCTGCAATCCTGTAATCTTTTTGTCATCAAGTGCAACATGAATAGAATCTATAACAATTATTGTTCTAAGATTAAACACCCTGAATGCCTTTGTATTTGATGTCTATCCAAGAAAAATTGCTTCATCAGCCTTGGCTTCAAATTTACTTAGATTTTCAAGATGTACTTTTAGTACAAAGCACTTGAATCTAAATATATGAAAATGTTTCACACTTGGCTTCTTGTTCTTTACCATCTCATATGGAGTCATTCCATGCATATTAATCAATTTACAATTTTGAGTGAAACATGTTGTACTTACTGCATCAGCCCAAAAATATACTGATAGCTTAGACTCTGCCAACATTGTTCTTGCAGCTTCTATGAGTGTTTTATTCTTTCTCTCCGCAACTCCATTTTGTTGGGGTGTTCCTGGTGCAGAAAATTGTTGAGTAATTCCCTTTGTTGCACAGTATTCCTCCATGATTTCATTCTTGAACTCAGTACCATTGTCACTTCTTAGAACTCTAACTGTTTTCTTTGATTTTGTTTCTAGAAAAGTGATACAGTCTATTATGTATTGTGAAGATTCATCCTTTGAGTGTAGAAAGAAGACCCATGTGAATCTTGTAAAATCATCTACAATGACAAGAACATATTTCTTTTTGTTAATTGACATCACATTTACTATACCAAATAAATCAAAATGTAATAAATAAAAGGGTTCAGAAATTGTGTTTATTTTATCTCTTGAAGGATGTTTTCTTTTGCTTTCCAAGTTGACATGCTTCATAGAGTCCATCTTGTACAAAGTCAACTTGTGGTAGTCCTCTCTCAAGATTCTGTTTCACCAACTTGTTGAGTGTTTTAAAGTTGATGTGTGATAGTTTCTTGTGTCATTTCCAGCTTTCTTCAGTTGAGGCCTTTCTATACAAACATGTGACTTTATTGTGAATGCAATCCTCTAAACTGGCTTCATATATGTTACTATGTCTGTGCCATTTGAAAACCAAAGTGCATGTTTCTTTGTGAGTCATAAGACACTCTTTGTTGTTAAAACCAGTATGGTAACCTTTATCTCTAAGTTGACTAATGTTAATCAAGTTATGTTTCAAGCCATCAACTAGAGCTACTTCTTCAATGATGACATTTCCATGTACAATCTTGCCATATCCCAGTGTTTGTCCTTTGTTACCATCTCCAAAGGATACTTTTGGGCCAGCCATCTCCACAAAGTCTATAAGTAGGGGTTTCTTTGCAGTCATGTGTCCTAAGTATCCACTGTCCAGGATTAGGGCTACTTTCTTTTCCCTAGTTCCCTGCATACATAAAGCAACTAGTTAGATGTTTTGGGGACCCAAACAGTTTTGGATCCTTTTATACTAACTTTGGGTGAGACAACCTTGATATTCTTCACTTTTGTTTTACCTATCTCATTTGTTGCTTTAGACTTTTATGGAGTCATGACAGTGTCATACCAACTTTTATCAATTGAGGATTTTAGCTCATAAAAATTGTAATACAAATCATGATAGTATCTACACATATAAATAGAATGAAATACGCTACCACAGTGATAACAAGGCTTCTGTGGAATGTAGTGACTTTTCAGAGTGTATGAAGGAATAGACTTTGATTTCTTCTCAATTTTTATTTTACTGTCTAGAGCTAAATGGTAGTGGTTGCCAAATCTGTAACACTTCTTTCTAGGAGCATTAGGATCCTTTTGATAGTTATTCTCCTTATTATTGCCTTCCTTACCATTCCTATTCCTCCTAGTGTTGGTAGACTCTGATAATTCTTTAGCATTTCCTTTAACTTAGACTTAGACAAGTACCCTATGTTAATATTTTTATTAGACTTATTTGCTCTTGGTTCATCTGTCTTTTTATCAACAACAGGGGGCCATTGATAGATGAGTTTGTGGTTTCTTTAGGTAGATCATTTTTTAATTCAGAAGTCAAAAACTTAACAGGGATAAAGGTACTTTTGTCCTTAGTCTTATTAATATGGTTAGCTTCTTCAATATTATCATTCTAAACAATAGGTATTATGCATTGAATCTTGTCATAGCCTAGACCATCAGTTTGACACACATTTTGATTATTGAGAATTTCTTGAACTTTTCTACTAGAGTCTGTCCAGACTCTAAACTTAAGTCTTTCTTTCTTTAGTTCTTTCTTAACATAGTCAAAGGCTTTCAAGATCTCAGTGTAGTTGTGACTATATTTCTCAGAATCCTTTTTGTATTGTTCCATTAATTTTAACTCAGACTCTAAATGATCATTCCTATTTGTCAAGGTTAAATTTTCTTCTCTTAACCTTTCAGTTTCATTAGTGAGATACCTACATTTTATCATTATTTTATTAACCTCACTTTGTACAATCTTTATACCATCAGAGTCTAAATTAAGTAAGGATTCTGGAGTAAAGATTGATACCTGAATCTTAGGAGAGGAAGGTTCTTTGGGAGATTCTGATTTTCTTGAGGAGGATGCCATCAGTGCTAGATTTTCATAATTAATTTCATCCTCGGAGCTTGAATCTGCCCAATCCTTTCCTATTGATAGAAGTGTTTTCCCTTTTCCTTGACTTTTTAATTTTCTGCATTCACTAGCAAAGTGCTCCAATATTTCACAGTTGAAATACTTGACCTTTGCTTTGTCAATTTGATTATAGTGCTCTTGCTCTTCTCAACATTTTCATCTTCCTTCTTGAATGATGGCCTCTTTGTAAATTAATCAGTTCTTTTGTTAAATTTTATTATTTTGAAATTTTTAGCAAACATAGCCATCATTTGACTTAGATCAATCTCTTCATCAGAATCAGAGTCTGTGTTAGTAGACTCTGACTCCACAACAACTTTACCCTTCTTCCTTGAATCCCTTGATTCTAGTTTCTATGGGTTCTTCCTGTTGTTCTTTCTCAGACTCCATTAAGAGTCCCACAGATTTTGTCTTCACAGATTTCCTATTCTTTCTTTGTTACATCTCTAAATCATATGTCTTGAGTCTGCCATACAATTCTTCTAGAGTTATTTCATCTAAATCTCTAGCTTCCTTTATGGCTATTGTTTTGTTGTCCCACTCTTCAAGAAGTGCTCTCAGAAACTTGGTGTTTGTATATTCAGAGTCATAAACCTTACTAAGCATAGCCATCTCATTCAAGAGTTTTGTAAACCTATCACACATCTCAGTAATAGATTCTCCAGATTTAGCTTCAAAATACTCATTTTTCTTGACATCTTTAGTCCCTTGACAATGCACTTCAAGTTTTGTCCATATCTCCTTAGCATTTTTGCATGATATAACATAGTTTGTAAGAACAAAATCCAAACTATTAAAGAGAATGATTTTGACTTTTGCATCCTTAAGGACATTCTCCTTGCCCTCTTTTGTCCATTTAGCCTTTGGTTTTTCAATGAAGTGTTCTTCAGTTACTTTACCTTCTTCAATGGTTTGAGACACAAGCTTTGAGGGCACATAGGGTCCTTCACGAATCCTTTCAAGATAGTCAGGGTCTATAGCTCTCAGATGGTGCAGCATCTTAACCTTCCAGTGAGTATACTCGTTTCTTTTAAGCATATGAATCATAGAATTGCCATCTTAGTTTCCAGACATCTTTGATCAATTTTAAACGTTAGGCTCTGATACCAATTTTTTTCTCATTTGCACAAGTAGAAGGGGATGTTGAATACTTATGTGCTTTTTCTGCCTGATTAAAATCAACTCAGTATGAATTAAAGATTTGAATTTAGAACAAAGATTAAACACAAAATATCAATGAAAATTGTTTGTATTATTGATGTGTAAATACAAACTCTCCTAAGGTGTACACAAACCCTAACAGCTTCTCTGTGTTTCTCACAACAACTCTCTCTATCTCTATGCTCTCAAAAACTTTGACTAACTTTACACATTACAATTATGTTACATAGAGTGTTTATATAGAGAGCTGCCTATCAACTAATGACAAAAAATCAAATTACAATAGGACTATAATTCCTAATTATTAGCTGACAGTTTCCTTCTGTAATTCTCCTCCCTTCCCATAGCATATCTGCAATATATTTGGCTTTATCTTCGAAGACTTCCATTTTCTGTGATCATCTTCCAAATTCAGTTTTAACTTTATAGACTCTGAAATCTTCATACTCTGCCAGACTATAGACTCTGATAGACTATAGACTCTGATAATTTGTAGACTCTGACAGATTGTAGACTCCGATAGTCTATAGACTCTGATCACTTCCCAGACTCTGATCTCACTTTTTACAGAAAATCTTTTAAGTACAAGAATGTTGACTAACTAGACTTTGATTATAAAACTTCAGAGACTAAGACTTATTACAAATAAACTATGCTAAGTCCCGTTCTAGTATTTTGTACATCATCAAATGAATATATTCCTAACAGAAGAGTAAGGGTCTATAGTCCCTTTTGTAGTTTCAGAGTCTACTCCACCACCAGAGTCTACAACTCCTCTTATAAAGATTTAGCATGTTGAAGCTGTTGATGATTTAGTCTCTGAAGATGAAGGGGAGATGAATCCATCTTTCACCTATTTTGATCAAGTTTTTCCTCAATCATTGGAAACAATACAGGCTAAGGGTTTCACTGATTTTGACAGTTTTAAGAGAATTTTGACTATTGATCAGTCTGAAAGACTTAAAGCTTTTCAAAAGAAGTATTTTCTTCAAGAGCATGGTCATTATCCTGATGAGGAACCAGATGCTTCTCTAATTCAAAAAAGTGAGGCTATAACAGTTGATAACAAGGAAGCTAGGGAAAATGCAGCTGATCAATTGGATGATGTGGTCACTAATATCTCTCATATCAACCTAAAATTGATCAGTGTTGACAATACCACATCTATGCTAAAGACACGGGTTGAATCTTTGCACTCTCTTCAACTCTCCAAAGATGTTGCAGTCAAGGATTCCTTGACTGATTTCAAGAAAAACCAAATAATTCCTCAAAATGATGTCAATTCTCTTACTACAAAGGTCGATTCTATGATTGCTGCTCAAGCCAACATCTCCTCAGTCCTTGAACAAATCCTTTTGGATGTCATAGGTGGTGATGATGTCAAAAATAGGGAGAAGAAAGTCGGTGATTCCCTCAGGAGAAATAAGGATTATGTATGCAAGGATGATAAACAAAAGGGAGTTAAAAGGAGGAGAGATGGTGATGATAATGAAGCTGGTGATAGTTTTCATGATCCTAGGGGTCCTAGTAGTGTATAACAAAAGAAGTATGGAGTGTTTGTTAAAACTCAATCTCAGACACACCAGTCAGGGACTGGACATGGAAAATCAGAGTCTAAACTAAACTCTGAAAAGAAAAAATTGAGTATAGACTCTGATGAGAAGAAGAAAGAGGAGGTTAAGTAACCAAGCTATTGGAAGTGTAGCCAATCAAATACTCAATTAAGGGCTAGGAGAACCAAAGTGTTTGGTGGCTTTTCAACATCTGATATTGACAAGACTACAACTCTAGTTGCTGATCCACAATCCCTTACAGATAGTCAGTTTGAAAAGATCACTCAAATTGACTACAATGTTTTTGAAAGTTGGTTTCCAGGAGGAAAAGTTAGAACTAAAAAGGTGAAAACTGAAATGCTGGTATATTTTCTAAATGGAGGAACTGTAAGGTGGATTAGTCAGCAAAATTTCATATTCAATAAACAGGCCGAGGAGTTGCAATATATAAGATTTCTTCTATCAATAGCAACTGAAGTGAACAAGAGTAGGAGAAAAGTAACCAATAAATGGTTTATAGAGATTGATAGGAAGTTGACTCTGCACAAACAGGTAAATAAGCAGATGGGTAAATTTTCTCTGAAATATATTGATACTGAAGGGAAGGATCAAGACATGCCTTTGGAAGTAAAAGAAATTAAATTTTAAGAAGGTGTGGGTCACTACTTTGGGATTCAACCTATGGAATGGAAGATTAATGTTTTGATGCTTAAAGACTTAAAAGAACAAGAATGTAGTGAAAATGATATAAGAGCAGCTCACTATCAAATAAATGTGAAAATGAAGAGATGATCAAATTGAAGAAGTTTGTTGGTGAAACTCTAGCTATTGTGGAGGAGAATATGTTGAATTCATTTCTAAGAAACAACACAGCTTTTGAGAAGATAAATTGATAAGTAATTCTTTGTTCCTTATAAATTTTTATACTATTCTAGATTAATTGTTTCATTCTTTAGTTTTGACATCATCAAACCTTTATTTATGCTTATATTTTAAAAATCATAAATATTCATTTGATGATATACAAAATACTAGAACAGGGTCTATTTTTAATAAGTCTTTATAGTCTCTGAACTTTTATAATCAGAGTCTAGATAGTCAACATTCTTGTCACTTGTACTTAGAAGATTTTCTGTAGAAAGTGAAACCAGAGTCTAGATGAAAATCGGAGTCTGGAAGGTGATCAAGGTCTATAGACTATCAGAGTCTATAGTTTGTCAGAGTCTGAACATTTCAAAGTCTGTAAAGTTGAAGCTAAATTTGGAAGATGATCACAAGAGTGAAAGTCTTCGAAGATAAAGACAATTATAATGTATATATGCTATAAGAAGGAAAGAGAATTTCAGAAGGAAACTGTTAGCTAATAATTAGGAATTATATTCCTATTGTAACTTGATTTTCTGTTATTAGTTGATAGGCAACTCTCTATATAAACACTCTATGTAACCTAATTTAAATATCAAACTTTTGTGAAAGCATAGAGATAGAGACAGTTGCTGTGAGAAACACAGAGAAGCTGCTAGGATTTGTGTATCTTTGTGTTTGATCTTTGTTCATATCTTTGTGCTTGATCTTTGTTCTTAATTCAAAGCTTTAATTCATATTGAGTTGATTTTAATCAGGCAGAAAGAGCACATTGTATGTTAATTCTAGGCAATGTTTTTTCGACCGAGCGTTGTCTGATGCTGTTTTTCTTGTAGTGATTCTTTCACAAGTTATAGTGATCTTTATCAAATAAAGAAATTTTAATGCTCGTCACTTTTTGTGTACTCAACTTTAATAAGATTAAAAATTAAGTGTTAAAAAAAACTTTTGACTTAAATAATTTCTTATCAGAAATAATTTTTGAGTAAAAATTATTTTGAATTAAAAATAATTTTTGAGTTCTGTATGAATTACGGAATATTTGTTTCAGATCTGATATTATAAATATCAACCAGTTCTGATGCCAATTGTTGGTCCCTGATATTGTAGAAGGGGGTTGAATACAATATCTGTATTTAATCATGGAATTTCATATTTTAAATATTGTTTTAATTTATCACAAAATATTAATGAAATAAAATTCAAGTAGAAGATGTGATTTTTTAACTTGAAAAGTATTACAAAATTAATATGATGAAAGTTTATATAATTGATAAACTAGCTAGAACGATTTCAACATGAATTGGTCTAATTTAACAATTATATTCAAAACCAACACATAAAGTCTGTGAATATTACAATGCAGACAAATGACTGAATTTGAATGTTTTTCAACGAACACAAAATATGAAGTACTAGCCTCATATTTATAAATGATTTCTAAAGCTTATATGACTTTCTAGATCAGGACATTTTTCAAATTTTATTTAAGCCTGTATGACTTTCAATTAATACTCATATGACTTTTGAAATCATTCGGTATGACATTTCCTTCAATCAGTATGACCTTTGAATATAGAAGCTCGGTATGGCTTTTCAGTCTTCATATTCAGTATGACCTTTGAATCTTGAGCTCGGTATGACTTTTTAACTTGGCTTGATATGACCTTTTTGAATAGCCTTGTATGACTTTTGATCCACTATTCGGTATGACTTTTGTTTAAACTTTGTATGACTTATTTTTTACCAGAATTTGGTATGGCTTTTAATAAGTCCAAGTCATATCCTTTATAATAAATTAATTCCACTTAATTTAATTAAATAATTTATAAATTAAATTAAATTCAACTTGAATTAATTAAATTAATTAATTAATTAATTAATTAACTCTTGGTAGTAGAATTAAAATACTGCATTGACTTGTATAACATTGTTGTTAGCACCGAAATCTTTCTGTCTTTGCTATGTATTCTTTCATAAAACCACTTAAGCTAGATGATAAATATTTATTAAATTAGTTGACACACAAATGTACTATCAGGTTCACTTGTACCAGACTAAAATAAATATTCATCATCTTTTAACTATCAAGTTGTGGTCTTCTGTCCTTCTGTTTTACTGTCTTTCATCTTTTGTTTTCTTCTTCTGGAATCTTCGTGTAGTAGCCACTTAATTTTTTTTTCTATCTTCTGAACACTTTTGAAATATTACTTCTTTATTTTCACTAATACTTGAACATATTAATGAACTTCTTCCAGTATTGAGTAGAAATCTCATTAAAATACTTCTAATACCAGGGTTCTTCGTGTCTAGTTGACTTTTTTCGTCTTGATTCATGTTATCTTATTTTATTATTTACTTCTTTTTTCTTATCTGAGTTGAGTTGCCATCTAATTATTAATCTAATTATTACAAATAGGCCTAGTCATATGCCTTTCAATGATATTTTAACCCTTACGTTACTACCCTGATATTTTTTCAAAATAATATTTTCTAATCTTACACACAATCAAACTGTAACTTATAGGAAATTAGTCAAAACAATAATTATGTGATAATTACAAATAATTTCAAAAGGTTTTCAAATTATAAAAGACACAATTAAATCAAAAAATTAGATGGTTAACAATCTCAACGATCATATGCATATATTTAGAAAGTCAAATATTTAACAATTAATAATTTTTATTTTTTTAAAAAATATACGGATATTACAAGAAATGCATCAAGCACTGCTTAGTAGTAAAACTAGTAACAAGGATGTGAAAACTGAAAAATTGTTGATAAACTACCTAATACTGTTAGAAAACATGTCAACAAGTATACAACTATAAAAAAAAGGATATAACCTAGTTTGGGTACCAAAGAAAACATGATCTATTTTTTATTGCTGGGTACAAGTAAGAAGAAGAAGGTTATGTGGATTTTGGATAGTGGATGTTCAAGGCACATGACTGGTGACAAGGCCCTGTTGTCACAATTCATAGAAGAGGTCGGCCATTTGGTAACATTTAGAGACAATATCATTGGTTATATAATGGGATAAGGCAAACTGGTTCATAGAAATATTGTCATTGAAGATTTAGCATTGGTGGATGGATTAAGCACAACTTGTTAAGCATTTTCCAATTCTCTAACAAGTATTTAAAAGTTGAGTTTGACAAGAAAGTGTGTCTCATCTCACACACAAAAAAAACTAAAGATGTTGCACTATGTGGTTTAAGAAAAGGAAGTTTGTTTGTAGCTAACATGAACTCTTCAAACAAGGAAAAATTTTATTATTACTACTTTAAGGCAACAGAAAAAGAAAGCTGGATAAGGCATACGAAAATACCCCTCCTAAACTTCAAAAATATCAGTTTTTTAGTAAAAAGGGAATTATCTAAGGACTTTCCTACCCTTGAGTTTTGTAACGAAAGATTATGTAAGGCTTATCAGAAAAGAAAGATGAAGAAATCAAATCACAAAAGAAAAGGAATGTAATCAATCACTTTGCCTCTACAAATGATTCACATGGATTTGTTTGATCATATGAATGTCATATTTATGTCCAAAGAGAGATATGCCCTTGTCATGATAGATTACTTCTCAAAATATATATGGATAGAGTTCTTGCATTCCAAAGATCAAGCTTCATGGATTATAATTGAAAATTTGAAGAGGTTGGACAAAGGAATAACTCCAGTGGTGGCAATCAAGAGTGATCATAGCACAGAATTCAAGAATGCTACACTCAATGAATTTGTTAGGGATTGTGGTGTTAACACTGTAATCAACTAATATCTTACTTAGATTAATTAGAAATTAACTAAGTAAAACATATTTTCATATACATATTGACAGTATGTTTAAAATGTCACTTGTAATAGTATGTACAAAAAGCCAAGTAAGTGACAGTAAGTATCAATAGTACTGTCTTGTAAAAATGTAATAAATGATCTATGAAGTAGAAGTTCACAAAGTGTTCATGCATAGCATGGATCAAATCATTGAGAGTAAAATTCTACAAACTGAAGCCTACGACAGCATATTCAAGTGACAACACCTTTTGAAGCAACTGACAGCAACTATTCCTTCGACAGTAAACTTGGCGGAGAATGACGATTCTAAGACAACAAGTTTTACTGACATCAACTATTCCTCGACACTAAACTTGGCGGAGAATTTAGATTCTAAGACAACAAATTTTACTGACAAAAACTATTCCTCGACAATAAACTTGGCGGAGATTGACAACAAGTTTCTCTGACAGTAACTTTGGCGGGGATAGTTGACAACATGTTTGGGGAGATAGCTGACAGTACCTTTGGACGACAGCATGGTTTAGAAGATTGGCAAGCTTGACAATAAAGTATGCGGAGTCGAAGATGCTGTCACCATAAAGAAACTAAAGGTTGATAGTAACCTTTTGGTGAAGCTTACAATCTGTTTCAGGTAACAGACTAGGTAATGTTAATTCACAGATTGACTTGATAATTCTACATAGTCTGTCAAGTCTACTACTGCAACTTAAGAAAAAATAAGCAAAAAGATAAAGCGTGCTCAAGGAGTCAAGAATGTCAAATCTTCTCAGAGCAACTTTATCTACAAATGGAATGAAGAAAATTTTGAATAGGAAAAGTGAAGTTTCTATTTCAAGCATTGTCCTAGGAACAAGGGAAAGTACACTTGTAAGTGGCATATGTGTTTTAGCATAAATACACATATCCCACAAACACTTTCCCTTAAGCAACTGAGCTTAACTTTTCTCAAGCATAGAAACACTAGAAATCTCTTGTAATTGTATCTATTGAAGCTAGAAATTTCTTCAAGTCAGTTGTAGCATAAACAAAAAATAATAAAATTAATTTTTGAAGTAAAACACTGTTATTCCTAAGAACAATGTCAATATTTAGAGAAGGGGGGGTTGAATACAAATATTAAAACTTTTTAGGTCATTTAATATTTGCTCTTGATGTTTGAAAGATTGACAGAATATGTTTGAACAAATAACTGAAAATTAAAATGAACAAGAGAGATTTAAAAATTACTGATGGATTGATTTTTCCATCAGATATATTTTTGCTCAATGTTCCTAGGTTAAAAACAACCTAGCTTCGATTTTACAAAGTTAGAAAGAATCAACTGATCTTACAATGTGCTCTTGAGCTTGATCAGTTGATTGTAGAAATATTGTCTAACTTTTCTATATCTTTTTTTAACAATGCTACTACACTTGTTTATATACTACAAGTGTATTTTTACAATTCATATTCTAGGATTGCTTCTTTCTGTCACTTTTTTCCCTTTTTCCTTTTTATAAAAACAGACTTGAAAGACAGCTACTGATTGAGTTTTCACAGCCACCCTAGACTGTCTTCCATAGGTGTGCTTTTGTTCTCTGGATTTACAACTGATAGACTTTCTGTGTTGTCACAATCAATTGATATATTGCTGTTAAGCATATCAATTGATTCATCCTTTAATTCATCAACTGATGTTCTTCTTCGATTGATCTTTACATCCTTCGATTGATATGGAATGACTTATCGACTGATAAATGATATCAATCGATATATATCAATTGATGGGTCTTCACATCAGTTGATGGTCTTCAATTCCTGACTTGGCTTCTTCAATTGATCTCTCATCTATTGAGGCTTCAATATCAATTGATCATCATTCACTTGTGCAATTTCCTATCTTCAAATAATTACAATTTGACAGTTTAATTTACACATCAATTGATGATCTATATCAATCGACTCTAACATCAATTGATAAGAATAATATCAGTTAATTTACACCTTATCGATTGAAATAGATTAAGTACACCTATGCTACAGTCCAAGTTATCAGTTGACTCATATAACATTTCAACTGATAAATGGTTTCCTGATCAATTGATATTTATAAACTTCATATTAATTGATCAGTTACATAAAACAAAATTTCTATGATTCTAAGATTAATGTTATCATAAAATTACATGTAGATTCCTAAAAATCTCCCCCTATTTGTGTCTGTGATATGAACAGGCATAAATCTACTTCATGATAACAAAACCCATAAAACAAAACATTCAGATAGAATCAAGAAATTTAATTAACACATTAATTTTGAAAATACCAGATTGATAGATAACTTCTGCAAGTAGCTTCAATGTCTTCATGATTTAATTAGCTCCTCTTCTTTCTCTTCTCAGCATTCTCCTTTAGCTTCCTCATGAAAGAACTCCTCAAAATTGCTTCATCCCTGTCAGTTTCTCCAAGCTGCCTCATTAGGTAGTGTATTTCTTCATCTGTGATTTTGTCCAGATATTTGCAGATATCAAAGAACTTTGTGTTTCCCTCCATATCTGTAAAAATCATAGCATACTTTGGCTCCAACACCACCTTTTTAACCTGTGACTTCCATATCTTTAGAGGTGAATCAGGTTCAGCTTCTTCCTTGGATCTTCTTAATCTTGAAATTTGTTGTTGAATCTCCTGAGCAATTGTTGTGTTGAGTTTGTACTTTCTGTTGAGTAGAGGAAGAATAGACTTTAAGACATTGTAACTCTGCTTCATTATCACTTTCATGGAATATGTGATCTTCACTCCATTTTCATACTCTAATCTCATAGATTCCTCTTGATTAGAAGTAGCAGGATGAGTCCTTACTCCAATTAGTTCTTTTTCATTGATTACTGGTATTCCATTCATATCATAACCTTCAATTGTTATCTCCTCCCTTATTTCTTCTTGTTGAACTTGAAGGTTTTCCTGAACCACTGTTTCTTGAGTAGTATTGACCTTTTCCTTGCCATAGCTATTTTTCTCTTTTTCCTCAGTGGTTGCTCCATTGATTGATCTTCCATATTCCATTCTATTTCCATTTGCCTTGCTATTTCCTCATTTTCCTTTTCTCTCCTTGCAGCATCTGACAATCTTGTAGAAATAGCTCCCTGAAGAAGCTTCTGGCCAACTGGCTCTTTCCTTTTCTTCTCTTCTTCAATCATTATGGCTTTGCCCTTTTTCTTCTCTTTTAGGACTTCAAGATCAATTGATAGAAAGGCTTCAGAATTTGAGTTGCTTTCTTTGGCAGCCTTTTGTGCATCTTCATTTATTTTTCTTGTTTGAGCAATGAACTCATTCAAGTCTCCTTTTTCTACTGCCTCAGTCACCAACTTTGTGTTTCTCTTCAAATATTCAATTCTTTTCCTTTCTCTCTCAATCATTGATTGAGTTTCTCTTTCCCTAGAGATCCTTCTAGCTTCTAGATCAGTTTCAAATTTCCTGAATTCCTCCTTTTTCTGTTCTAAGTCATCTTTGGGAGAATTAGATGACTTAGATCTCTTTGAAGACTGATTATCCCTGTTACTTCTGTACTTGAATCTTTTTTTTGCAGAACCACCAATGCCACTTGTCTTATCCATACCAGAACCACCAACACCACTACTTCCACTTTCTTTGCCATCACCATCATCATCATCCTTCTTCTTTGCATTCTCCCCCATTTTGTTATCATCAATTGGAGGAGTGGTGGCATTCTATCAAGGAACTTTTGAAGAATAGATGCATGAAGACTTTGACCTGCAATAATAACATCCATTTTCTTTTATAGAGAGCCCACTCTAGTTTCCAAAGCTGCGAAGTTCTTTGATTCCTTGAAGAGCTTGTCTTTGATGTGATTCATGGCGTTGAATGGTAGCTTTTCATCCAATCTCCTGTCCAAGACATCCTTGGAAGTGGAGATAGAGTCCTTGATAATCTCCAGTTCCCTCTTAACTCCTGTTACTGTCATCTTTTGAATCTTCAGTGATTCTCTCATACAGTGAGCAATTCTCCTCTGAGTAGGATCTTCAATTTCGCCTTCCACCATTGCCCTTCTATATTGAGAGAGAATTTCAATCTCAGCAGCTTCTAAGGAACCATCAATTGTGCTCATCCATGGCTCCTCATCAGAATCTTCTCCTAGCTCCTCAGGTGCCAAATAACATACATCTGTTGTATTGGCAATACTTTCCTTAAGATTTCTTGTCCTTTGTTCTGTATGATCAATCCCCAAGAGTTGTTCTGCATCCCTGTTACTGGAAGTAGCCAACCCCTGATATTGTGGATTAGGATGGATGAAGTTCTGTGGATCCAAATCACCAGCATCAATCTCCTCTTCAATGTCTTTAGCAACTCCACTCCCACTAGCTTCTGCATGAGGTACTCCCCTTAACTCCTTGACTTTCTCTTCTTCTACCATCAATTCACTTTCTAATTCCTGTGCAAATAAAAGAATTGTTTTATCTCTCTCACTCATCTCTCTATTTTGCATCAGGATCTCATCTTGGAATCTCACATCTCCCTCACTCATTTTCCTTGCACCTTCTAAGGTGGGGCCCTCAAGTGTTTCACTCTCATTCCTGGAAGAAATAGGAATGTCCTTACTCACTCCCTCTCCTTTTGCCAGGTTGCAATCCTTCCTCTCACTCAACTCACTCATTTCTAAGAGTGTTTGTGCAACATCAATTGATTGAGCATCAATTGATGTAAAGATATTAACAGTTGAGGTGTTTGGGATATCCATCGATTGATGCATACCCATCGATTGATCTTGAGTATCAATCTATGGCTTATCAGTCGATGGTTGAATATCAATTGATGAAGAAACATCAATTGATGGAGTAGAAACTGTTGAGGAAATTATTTGAGAAGAGATATTTTTAATAATATGAGAAATGGAATCCTGAATATCTTGTGAAGAAGATTCAGGAGGGAGTGTTGGCTTCTCCTTGAAGAATAAAGAAGGAGAATCTGAAAATGTTTGATAATCTATCATAACATTTTCTGAAGAAATTTGTTGGGATGGAGATCTAAGAATGGAAGGTATTGGAATTGAGAGAGAATGGGGCTGCATCTCATCATTTATATGAGACACATCAATCTGACTTTGAGAAGGCTCCACCACAGTTTCCTTTGATTTTGCAGCGTGTGATTCCCCATGTGCAAAAGTGACTTTCTTCTTTCTCCTTTCATATGGTGTTATTGTTTTGGCTTGTGTGTCCCCAAATTGGTTATGTGCCCCTGGTTGTGGGCTATTTTCAATACTATCATCCTTTTGAGAGGATGGCAATAGGGATGTGGTATTTTCCATATTAACATCCACAGTCTTTTGGGAGACTGTGGAGTGGCTTGGCTGAGGTTGTACACCCTCACTCTCCTTATTCTTCTGAGTTCTTTGATGTTCCCCAGTTCCCTCACCACCTACATCTCCTTCTAGTCTATCTACCAAAATAGTTGATTTCCTTTTCTTTTTTTTTTACAACAGCAGGTTTTTGAGAACCTGCTGAGGTTGGTTTCGTAGATTTGGATTTTGAGATTAGTTGTGTGACTTGGGTAGGAGGGTTGGGGTCATTACTGCTACCCTCCATAGTCATAGAAGGCAAAGAAGGTTGGGGATTGGAAGAAGTTAAGGTAGAGATAAATACCTGCACAAAAGGAGGATAGATTAATTCCACATTGCTGTGAAGATTGATCCTTACCAAGTCTTTAAAGACCCTTTTGTTTTGAGTCCAGCAATCCAAAACTTTTGTACTCCTGTCAATCTCAATATTCTTGACAAAGTGGTTAGTAATAATCATAATAAATCTAGCATAATAAATATGATTAGATCTATTTATTTTATTTCCCAATTTGGCAGATATTTCATTGATTAACAGGCTACCTATATTATGATATCTATCATATAAAATGTTATACCCTACCTGTTGCATACTTGTTGTTATTGCATCAAAATTACTAACCTTACCAGAAAAAAACTTAATTATTGCATCAAAGAAATATGACCATTCTTTTCTTAGATTCTTTCTAACTATACTTCCTAGACTAACATCAGGAGCTGTGTAATTGATTTCTCTAAGCATGTTTCTAATTTCTGTGTCAGTGGGTGAATTTTCTGTATTATTTGCAGGAAGATTTAAACACTCACCCAAGACTATAGTGGTTAGAATATACCTCTGTCATTTGCAATCAAAGGAGATTGAAGAGAAATCATCTGCTACCTCTGCAGTAGTCCAGAATTCTTTAACTAGATTGCACACTATCTTTGGTGCTTTTGTGAGGGCCTTTGATATCCTTGAACTTCTTAGGAATTCCATTAGAGGATGGAATTCTGTTGGGGCTTCCTCCACCATAGTTCAAGCAACAAAGTTGTTGAGTTCGTAGTAGAATCCAGATTGTGAGACTTTCTTTGATGATGCCATTAGTGTGTTTGAAGATGAGATGAGAATTAACTGGAAGGATTGTTAGTAATTATACAGAAACAGCAATTTAGAAAGTAGCAATTAGGGTTACTAGCAGAAGATAGATACAAAGAGAGAGTTCAGAGATTGAGAAAGAGAAATAGAAAGAGAATTCGTTAGTAAAAATTGCAAGTAAGAATGAACAATGTTTTAATCTCACTATATATATTTACTGATTTCTCAATCAATTTCTTACTCAAAATAGAACTTAATTGACCGTTAAAAAAATGAAAAGTAAAGGTTACCAATTTTGGCAGTCGATTGTTATACATACAAGAATGTATGTATTAATCAATTGATAAAATTAGTAATCAACGGCTAGATTTTTGTATAGATCGATTGATGACATGGATCTCTTTATATTCCAGGTCATCAACTGGTAAATCTTGTTTATCGACAGGTACATTTATCCATCAATAAATAAATATATCATCAATTGATATATTTATCTGTCGATAGCTACAACTATCCATCGATAGGCAAATATATCATCAATTGATATATTTATCTGTCGATAGCTACAACTATCCATCGATAGGCAAATATATCATCAATTGATATATTTATCTGTCTATAGCTACAACTATCCATCGATAGACAAATATATCATCAATTGATATATTTATCTATCGATAGCTACAACTATCCATCGATAGGCAAAATGTTTATCAATTGATTAATGAAGAATCAATAGATTAACATAGTCAATGGTTAAAATTTATATATTCATATATATATATATATATATATATATAACTTATCAGACATTTTAAATCATTAAACATAATTAAGCATACCTAAATCACATACCAATCTTTTGAATGAAGATTTATCTAGTGGTTTGGTAAAAATGTCTGCAAGTTATCTTTCACTAGGGACAAAATGTAATTCAATTGTACCATTCATTACATGTTCCCTAATGAAGCCTTATGTCAATGTGCTTGGTTCTGGAATGTTGCACAGGATTTTCTGTTATTGCAATGGCACTTGTATTATCACAGAAAATAGGAATCTTGTTCATGTTGAACCCATAGTCAAGTAGTTGATTCCTCATCCATAATATTTGTGCACAGCAACTTCCAGCTACAATGTATTCAGCCTCTGCAGTGGATGTAGACACTGAATTCTACTTTTTACTGAACCATGATACAAGCTTGTTTCCTAGAAATTGACAGGAGCCTGTTGTACTTTTTCTGTCAATTCTGCAACCTGCATAGTCTGCATCTGAATAACCAATTAGATCAAATCCAGAATCTCTGGGATACCAAATTCCAAGATTTGGAGTTCCCTTGAGATATCTGAATATTCTTTTTATTGCAATCAAATGAGATTCTCTAGGATCAGCCTAAAATCTAGCACACAAACATGTAGCAAACATTATGTCTGGCCTACTTGCAATTAAATAAAGTAATGAGTCAACCATGCCTCTATAACTTGAAATGTCCACCATAGCTTCTTTAGTATTCAGTTCAAGTTTAGTTGCAGTGGCCATGGGAGTTTTTGCAGAAGAACATTCACTTAAATCAAATCTCTTTAATAAATCAGAAATATATTTGGTTTGATTTATGAAAATGTCATTTTTGACTTGTTTGACTTGCAAACCTAGAAAGTAGGTAAGTTCTCCCATCATGCTCATTTCATATTTACTTTGCATCAACTTAGCGAACTTTTGACAAAGTTTTTCATTAGTTGAGCCAAAAATAATGTCATCTACATAGATTTGAACAAGAATCATAGAGCCACTAACATTTCTATGAAAGAGAGTTTTGTCAACTGTACCTCTTGTGAAGTGATTCCCAATCAAGAATTTAGATAGAGTTTCATACCAGGCCCTAGGTGTTTGTTTTAATCCATAAAGTGCCTTCAGAAGATAGTACACAAATCCGGGATGAACAAGATCAATAAAACCAGGAGGTTGTTCTACATATACTTCTTCTTCTATTTCTCCATTGAGAAAGGAACTTTTTACATCCATCTGATACACCTTGAAATTTGCATGAGCAGCATATGCTAAGAAGATTCTGATTGCTTCCAACCTTGCAACTGGTGCAAATGTTTCATCAAAATCTATGCCTTCTTCTTGTGAATAACCCTTTGCCACTAATCAGTTGAGTCAGCATCAATCGATTGATAATCCTTATCAGTTGATGAAGGATTAGCAGTCGATTGATCTTTATCCATTGAAGTATCAGTCAAGGGCTTGCCTATTGATTTGGGGAGTTCTCCTAGAGTATATACACCTTGAACATCAATAATTTGTTTGGCAGTTTTAGCAGACCTATTCCATTTGTTAATGGTTTCAATTTCTTCAGCCAATTATTCTTTTAACAATTCTTCTCTTTTCAAACTGTTCACTAGTTCATTCATAGCATCCTTACTTTCCTACTTAAATCTATCTAAACAAACAAGTTCATTTTCAAGAAAAATATTCCTCTCAGTTAAGACATCAATGGTGTTCTTTAACTTGAGATTTTCCTTGTTTAGAGATTTAAGTGTGACATGCAAATTGTACAACTCATTAGACATTTCATTGATAGTACTATTGGATTCATCAGTTGTAAGCTCAGAAAAGTTTGTAGCTAGTACCTGATTTGATGATAAACTAACTTCTTCATCTTCATGTTTGGCCATTAGAGTTAGATTGATGAATTCCTCTGAATCACTGTCCTCAGCAGCCCAGTCCTTCTCTTCAGTGACAAAAGCCTTTTCTTTCTGTTTCAAGAGGTCAAAGTATTTCTTTTTATAATCAATACCATCAAAAGACTTTTCCTTTTCTTGTTTTAGCTTCATGCACTCATTTGAGAAATGACCAGCCAATCCACAGTTAAAGCATTTGAATTTAGATCTATCAACCAAATTTTTGTTTTGATTGTTATTTCTAAACTGGGATCCAGGCCTTTGAGCATTTGGATTTCTCTTGAATTTTAGCTTTGAAAACTTCTTTGACAGAAATGCAAGGTGTTCATCAATCTCATCCAAATCATCCTGAGAGCATGTTTCATTTTCTTCACACTTGCCTTTTCCTCTTTTGAATGATTCTTCAACAGCATCACCAGCCATCATGACAGACTCTTCTTTACAGCCACTTTCTTTTTTTTCTTATTTCCTTTGACCATCAAAGCCACAGTTTTCTCTTTTCTTTGATTCATCTCAATCTCCTCATCTTGTTATATTTCCAACTCATATGTCTTGAGAATACCATAGAGTTTCTCAAGAGTATAATCCTTGAAGTCCTGAGATTGTCTAATGGAAACAGTCATTGGTTTCCATTCTTTTGGAAGAGATCTAAGAAATTTTAAATTTGTATCCTCAGTTGCATAAACCCTACCATATAGCTTCAGTCCATTTAATAACTTCTGAAATCTGTTATAAGTATCATTGATGGATTCTCCACTCTTGAAATGAAATGATTCATATTTTTGAATCAAGAGTTGCATCTTGTTTTTCCTTACTTGTTCAGTTCCTTCACATAGAGTTTGAAGAGTGTCCCATACTTCTTTTGATGAAGTACAATTTATCACATTGTCAAACATATCTTTATCTAGGCCATTAAACAGAATGTTCATAGCCTTCTTATCTTTAAGAACTTCTTTTTCATCCTCTTCTGTGTACTCAGAGATGAGTTTAGGAATATGTTTGTCAAGTGCAGGAGTTCCATCAGGGTTCACACCTGTGACTAGCTTCATGGGAATATGAGGACCTTTCTCTATGCAGTGAACATAGTAAGGTTCGAGAGAAAGAAGATGCAGATGCATTTTTAACTTCCATGGAAAGTATTCGTCCTTTTCTAACACTGGAATCTTTACACCTGAATCTTTTTGGCCCATATTGACTATTCTTGATCTTTTAAACTTTCTGTATGTTGAAAGCCTGCTCTGATACCAATTGTTATTCCTAAGAACAATGTCAATATTTAGAGAAGGGGGGGGGTTGAATACAAATATTAAAACTTTTTAGGGCATTTAATATTTTCTCTTGATGTTTGAAAGATTGACAGAATATGTTTGAACAAACAACTGAAAATTAAAATGAACAAGAGAGATTTAAAAATTACTGATGGATTGATTTTTCCATCAGATATATTTTTGCTCAATGTTCCTAGGTTAAAAACAACCTAGCTTCGATTTTATAAAGTTAGAAAGAATCGACTGATCTTACAATGTGCTCTTGAGCTTGATCAGTTGATTGTAGAAATATTTTCTAACTCTTCTATATCTTTTTTTAACAATGCTACTACACTTGTTTATATACTACAAGTGTATTTTTACAATTCCTATTCTAGGATTGCTTCTTTCTGTCACTCTTTTCCCTTTTTCCTTTTTAGAAAAACAGTCTTGAAAGACAGCTACTGATTGAATCTTCACAGCCACCCTAGGCTGTCTTCCATATGTGTGCTTTTGTTCTCCGGATCTACAACTGATAGACTTTCTGTGTTGTCACAATCCATTGATATATTGTTGTTAAGCATATCAATTGATTCATCCTTTAATTCTGAAGGGTTTCGGGCATGAAAACGCAGCGGAATTAACGTAAAAACAATAAAAATCGAAACCCAATCGTAGGATCCATGTATAACGTTGAATGATTATGGTGAAGAAGTCTATACCTTAACAAAGCTTTCGTATGTTGTTTAATGGAGGTCTAGAAAGATGAATCACATCAATCCTTTGTTGCAAAGATTTGCTCTCTAAAGAAGTCCACACGAATGCCCGATCGTCCTACGATCACCGGAGTCGGTACTAGCCGAATTGTTTGCCTCTCTCTCTCTTTCTCTAGCCTCTCTTGATGTTGAGCAGCTAGGGTTTTTCTCTAAAACGAAATTTGATCATTAAACCCTAATACTATACATCATTATGTATATATAGGGGAGAGAGAGATTTTGGGCCTAACCCTAATCCATGTGGTTTCCAAAACCCATTATGACTTTGGGTTATTATTATTATTAAATCTGAATTCTAATATAATTAATCAAGTCCCACTTAATTAATTCAATAATTAAATTTGAATAATAATAATACTTATTAAATCCGAATTCTAATATAATTAATCAAGTCCCACTTAATTAATTTAATAATTAAATTCAAATAAAAAATAATATATTTAAATTCGTAATTTAAATAAACCTCCGTTTTGACGTTCTTTGTGTGTGACCCTTTAGGTTATTATTACGTTGGCAATAATTTTATTATCTAATAATAAAATTATAAACAATGAGCGGCATCTAGTAATACATCATTGTTACCCAAGTAACAATAATAATTGGTGATTCAATTAAACCTTTCGTGAATAATGTGCAATGTAATATAATCCCTTTAACCTTATATTATAGATAAAACTCGAGGCATGTATAGTGTCATCCTCTTCAACGTTTAATCTTGGTTTCCTTGATCAATGAGTAGACTATTTAAACAAATCAATATTTGAGCATGGCCATGCATTTCATAGTCTCACTCAATCAAGAGGCCAATAATATCACTCCTAGAATTGGAGGGTTAAATCCTATATCTATCATTCATACTCCTCATACGATTCATAGCATACCCAATGTACACCTTTATCATTACCCGGTTAAAGGTAACTTTGAGTGTAATCAAAGTATATTAATTCTCGTATAGAAATATAATGATTTCAAGTCAGAGGATCATTACATCATTATCACAGTGAGATTTCTTATGACACTTATTAACATGTAGAATCTCACGTCGGGTCTTTCCAGTGTCATGTATTGATACATACACTTATGTTCTTGACTTTAGTATCACCATACCTATGACCAATGAGATGTGGTCATCCGTCAACAAACATACTAGTCTTATTGCATTATTATTGTCCTTAAATAATAATACTTGACTAGGAAATTTTAGGAATAAAATACTATTCATATAATCTCATTTTTAAGTCACATACTTAAAGATATATATTACGTATTAATATTCCAATGACATTTATTATCCTTTCAATTTATAACGCAGTAAATAAAGACATAATAAATAATAATTAAATAATCACATAAAATATAATCCTTAATTGTTTTCAATAAAACATTAAAAGTATTGTCTCTAGGACACCAATACTAACAATCTCCCACTTGTACTAGAGCCAATCTCTCATGTATCTAATACCCATGGAACTAGTATGACTTTCGTGCTTCTGCTGCGACAAAGCCTTAGTCAGTGGATCTGCAATGTTATCATTTGTATGCACTTTACATATATGTATATCTCCTTGATCATTAATCTCATTAATTAGGTGATATCTCCTAAATACATCCCCAAACAATCTCCTTGGCTGCTTCATAAGCATCAATATACTCAGGCTCTATTATAGAATCAATAACTGTCTCTGCTGTGAACCATTCCAGCATACAATATCTCCATTTAGACAAAACACAAATCCAGACTGAGAAATCGAATCATCCTTGTCTGTCTAGAAACTAGCGTCGGTGTAACCTTTTACAACCAGCTTATCTTCTCCTCCATATACCAAGAATTAATCTCTAATCCTCTTCAAGTACTTAAGAATATTCTTGACTACTGTCCAGTGACCTTCACCTGGATTAGACTAGTATCTACTCTGACTTAGGCCGATCATTCTTCTTGATCTATCTCTATAGATCTCGATACCTAAAATATAGGTCGCTTCGCCTAAGTCTTTCATTGAGAAATTCTTACTCAACCAAGTCTTAACAGCCTGTAAAGAAGGAATGTCATTCCCTATTATTAATATATCATCAATATATAATTATAGGAATGCCACATTGCTCCCACTTACCTTCTTATAAACACATGGTTCATATTCATTTTGAATAAACCCAAACTCTTTGATAGTTTCATCAAAACAAATGTTCCATCTCCTTGAGGCTTGTTTCAATCCATAAATGGATCACCGCAGCTTACATACGTTTACAGCATTCTTTGGATCAACAAAACCTTCAGGCTGTGTCATATACACATCCATATCTTCTTCAAGGCTCCCATTTAAGAAAGCGGTTTTGACATCCATCTGTCGGATTTCATAATCATAGTAAGCAGCTATAACAAGCAAAATCCTGATGGACATGACCATAGCCACTGGTGAAAAAGTCTCATCATAGTCAATACCATGAATTTGCTTGAAACCTTTTGCCACCAATCGTGCCTTATAGGTCTTTACATTACCATCCATGTCGGTCTTCTTCTTGAAAACCCACTTGCACCCTATAGGTTTTACCCCTTTAGGTGGATCAACCAAAGTCCATACTTGATTAGTATACATGGATTCCATCTCAGATTTCATGGCATCCAGCCATCTCTTGGATTCTGGAGTGTTCATAGCATCTTAGTAGGTGAGAGGCTCATCTTCGTCGATAAGCATCACATCACCATCTTGAGTTAAGAGTAATCCATAATATCTCTCAGGCTCATGGCGAATCCTAATAGACCTACGAGTAACCTGTGTTTCTTAAGCAGTGTTGTGGTCTTGTACATCCTGCTCAAGTTCCTCCATTGGTTCAATGTTATCTTGTGGGCCTCGAAATTCATCGAGATCTATTATCCTCCCACTGTTTTTCTTCGAAAGCATTTCTCTTTCAAGAAAAAACTGTAGTTCGAGCAACAAACACTTTGTTCTCGGAAGGATTATAGAATGAATAACCCTTTGTTTTAATTGGGTATCCCACAAAATTATATTTGTCTGATTTAGGTCCTAGCTTGTCAGAAGTTAAACGTTTCAAAAATGCTTCACATCCCCATATTTTCATAAATGACATGCTATGACGTTTCTTAGTCCATATCTCATATGGAGTCTTCTGAACCGTTTTAGTAGGAACTCGGTTAAGTGTATAAGCAGCCGTCTCCAGGGCGTAGCCCCAGAAACTAATTGGAAGATCTGTATGACTCATCATCGATCGTACCATGTCCAACAAAGTACGATTCCTCCTTTTAGAAACTCCATTTCATTGTGGTGTTCCGGGAGGAGTGAGTTGTGATACAATACCACACTCTTTTAATAAACTCTTAAATTCATGGCTTAAGTATTCACCTCCACGATCAGATCGTAGAGTCTTAATACTTCCGCTAGTTTGCTTTTCTACTTCAGCTTTGTATTCTTTGAACTTTTCAAAAGAATCGGATTTGTTCTTCATAAGATACACATATCTACTGAAATTATCAGTAAACATGATAAAGTAGTAAAAGCCACCTCTTGTCATAGTACGCATAGGACCACATACATCACTATGTATAAGTTCTAATCGTTCAGTGGCCCTTTCACCTTGTCCAGTAAAAGGAGATTTAGTCATTTTTCCAATGAGACAAGGTTCGCATGCTTCGTATGAGTCAAAGTCAAATTTATCCAAGTATCCGTCCTTATGTGACTTGGAAATGCGCTTCTCATTTATATGGCCTAAACGACAATGCTAGAGGTATGTTTGATTTGAGTCATTTATTTAAGACGTTTGTTATTCACATTATAGATAGGAGTGTCTAAATCAAGAACATATAAACCGTTAAATAAACGTGCAACCCCATAGGTAACATTATTCAAAGAAAAGGAACAACTATTGTTCTGAATTAAAAATGCAAAACCTTTCTTGTCTAAACAAGAAACCGAAATAATGTTTCTGCAAATTGCAGACACGTAAAAACAGTTCTCAAGTTCTAAAATAAGCCCAGTGGGCAATGATAAATAATAAGTCCCTACAGCTAAAACAACAACCTTTGCTCCATTGCCAACTCGTAGGTCGACCTCTCCTTTAGCCAAAGTCCTACTTCTTTGTAGTTCATGTACATTTATACAAATGTGAGAACCACATCTAGTATCCAATACCCATGATGTAGAAGTTGACAAATTGACCTCTATAACATAAATACCTGAATCAGAAGCTTGACCAGCCTTCTTCTTCTTCAGATCCTCCAAATAAGCATGAAAATTTCTCTTCCAATGACCTGGTTTACCATAGTAGTGACAATCACCCTTTGCAACAACACCCTTAGGCTTTAAAGCCTGTTTGGGATTAGCCTTTGGCTTGGGACCAGAAGCAAATCCAATCTTCTTCTTTCCCTTCCATTTGCCTTTCCTATTAGCCTTACCTTTGTTATCTACCATCAACATGGCAGCAGGTTCATCCTTTTCATGTTGGTTTCAGCAGTTCGTAACATGGCCAACAATTCAGTGAGTGTTTTGTCTATCTCATTCATATTGTAGTTCATAACAAAATGAGTATAGTTGCGGTTCAAAGATTGCAAGATTAAGTCAATCTGAGCTTCCAAACCAATCGGGAAACCCGAAGTATCAAGACACTCAATATAACCTATCATCTTCAGAACATGTGGTTGAACATGTTCACGCTCTCCCTGTTTGCAAGCATACAGTGCTTTTCTCGTGTCGAACCTTTCTTGACGAGATTGCCCCTCAAACATTCTTTGAAGGTGTTCAATCATCTCATAAGCATCCATATGCTCATGTTGTTTTTGAAGCTCAGCACTCATGGTTGCCAGCATGAGACATGCAATATCATTCACATCATCAATATGCTTCTGATAAGCATTTTGCTGAACGCAAGTTGCATTCTCAGTAGGAGGAGCAGGTGAAGGAATTTCAATGACATGGAGCTTACGCTCTTGCCT
Source organism: Oenanthe sinensis (assembly GCA_028671895.1). NCBI lineage: Eukaryota > Viridiplantae > Streptophyta > Magnoliopsida > Apiales > Apiaceae > Oenanthe > Oenanthe sinensis. The sequence goes on along the minus strand of JAPMAC010000195.1, from coordinate 8,830,943 downwards.
GAGGACAATCCTCAAATTCCTATACCAATCCAGGAAGTTAGTTACTGTCAGCTTGTCCTTCTCAAGGGTTGCTCGTACGGAGAAAGTATTTGTATTGTTTGCCATTTAAATATCTACAATGTTTAAAAATGAATGAAATAAACATTAGATTGTCTGAGTTATTTATTATGTTCAAATGATTATGATATATTCATAATATATCTCCCACTATTTTTATCAATTTAATAGCCCTTACTATTAATTTGGAAAGTATATCCCATAATTCTTTCTAGTGAGCCAAGATCCATATTTCGTCATGTCCTAAGTCAACCACTGGAAGTCCTTAAAAAATGATTATTTAGGTAGACAACAGTTGTCAATTATATCATATATAATTCTTGGATATTTTGGTGAACAACGATTGATCTTATCTATCTAATAGACTTTTAACCAAACTCTATGCTTCTAAGTTCATAATGGTTGAATATAACCGTTTATTTTCACCTTATTATGACGACTCAGTTAAGTTAGACCCAATGATACAACGGCCGAATATAACCGTTTATATTCGTCGCATCTCACCACGATAGATAGGAGTCACCTGCCACTGACAGTCCTTCCCCTAATCGATCTAGGATTCGATGAGTGTTCATTCATTGGAAAGCATCCGAGTAAAACTTAATATTTTGTTAAGGGGTTTAGAAAATTTATAGCGATCATGATCACATCATAAAGAGATCCTCAATTTTTCCTTGAACCAAATATTTCAAATTGACATTTTAAATTGTTCATTTCCCAGGTAGATGGAGGATACCAATGGTCACACTTAAAACCCATCAACCTTACGAATACGCATATCCGCTTTTGTCAGAAAATCCCAGTTATAGATATCAAAATCCATATTTAATTCCATGTTTTAAAATCCATATTTCATAAACACAAGAATCTCATGATCGTTTGTTAATTTTAAAATCTTGAATCGTTACAAATTTTATCTTTCTTAAGCAGACATGGCATGGGTGTCGTATCTAATACATACATCATTCCAACACATACATATCTACACATGCATTCATATACATATATGTATTGTGCATAAATTAAACGTGTTTGGTTATGGCCCCATCCTATGTGATATTTCCAAGCTAATGGAATTATCAAGGTCAATCTATGGTGGTTTCAAATACTACACTATTACATGTCTTTATCTTCTTCATTGCTCCATCATCTGGATTGCCTCCTAGCTTCCTTGCTTCCAAGTCTCCATTGAAAAATTACATTGAATAATAAATAAATCTATTCTAATGAAATTACAAGAAGAACTCGAGTTACATTCGAGATTAATAATTACAATGAATAAACGACATGCAAGTCGTATTTAGAAACCAAAACCATAAAACAAAACCACTATCCTATGGGTCTTTAGGCCATAACCATCCACCATGTTATCACATAACACATGTAATATATCTCATATTATATAAACATATCATATAATCATATATAATAAATTTCAAAATTTTAGAAAAACAAATAAATTTCATAAAATAATAAATCGCCGTTTAGGGGCCTGTAACGTCGTTAAACGGCTTACAGACGCGAAGCTGAATTTGTCAGTATTTCTCAGTGACACGATTCCAGTCAGAAAACACATATCGTTTGCGAAAATTGGACACTGGACACAGATTTCAGAAAATCTACCGAAGCCGTTTCAGAATTCGTATCGAATACGATTTCCATAACAAGAACAAACATGTATCATATACATACAGCAATACACACAATCATCCCATGATTATACAACACATGAATATCATATATTTAAAATCGTATAAAACATATATATCAATATATAGTCATGGCATATCATATATATGTTTACATACATTGAAAAATTGTTAAACACATAACCAAATCATCCCATTATACACGTAGCTCTGATGCCATTGAAGGGTTTTGGGCATGAAAACGCAGCGGAATTAACGTAAAAACAATAAAAATCGAAACCCAATCGCAGGATCCATCTATAACGTTGGATGATTATGGTGAAGAAGTCTGTACCTTAACAAAGCTTTCGTATGCTGTTTAATGGAGGTCCAGAAAGATGAATCACAGCAGTCCTTTGTTGCAAAGATTTGCTCTCTAAAGAAGTCCACACGAACGCCCGATCGTCCTACGATCACCGGAGTCGGTACTAGCCGAATTGTTTGCCTCTCTCTCTCTCTCTTTCTCTAGCCTCTCTTGATGTTGAGCAGCTAAGGTGTTTCTCTAAAACGAAATTTGATCATTAAACCCTAATACTATACTTCATTATGTATATATAGGGGAGAGATAGATTTTGGGCCTAACCCTAATCCATGTGGTTTCCAAAACCCATTATGACTTTGGGTTATTATTATTATTAAATCTGAATTCTAATATAATTAATCAAGTCCCACTTAATTGATTCAATAATTAAATTCGAATAATAATAATACTTATTAAATCCGAATTCTAATATAATTAATCAAGTCCCACTTAATTAATTTAATAATTAAATTCGAATAAACAATAATATATTTAAATTCGTAATTTAAATAAACCTCCGTTTTGACGTTCTTTGTGTGTGACCCTTTAGGTTATTATTACGTTGACAATAATTTTATTATCTAATAATAAAATTATAAATAATGAGCGGCATCTAGTAATACATCATTGTTACCCAAGTAACAATAATAATTGGTGATTCAATTAAACCTTTCGTGAATAATGTGCAATGTAATATAATCCCTTTAACCTTATATTATAGATAAAACTCGAGGCATGTATAGTGTCATCCTCTTCAACGTTTAATCTTGGTTTCCTTGATCAATGAGTAGACTATTTAAACAAATCAATATTTGAGCATGACCATGCATTTCATAGTCTCACTCAATCAAGAGGCCAATAATATCACTCCTAGAATTGGAGGGTTAAATCCTATATCTATCATTCATATTCCTCATACGATTCATAGCATACCCAATGTACACCTTTATCATTACCCGGTTAAAGGTAACTTTGAGTGTAATCAAAGTATATTAATTCTCGTATAGAAATATAATGATTTCAAGTCAGAGGATCATTACATCATTATCACAGTGAGATTTCTTATGACACTTATTAACATGTAGAATCTCACGGCGGGTCTTTCCAGTGTCATGTATTGATACATACACTTATGTTCTTGACTTTAGTATCAGCATACCTATGACCAATGAGATGTGGTCATCCGTCAACAAACATACTAGTCTTATTGCATTATTATTGTCCTTAAATAATAATACTTGACTAGGGAATTTTAGGAATAAATACTATTCATATAATCTCATTTTTAAGTCATATACTTAAAGATATATATTACGTATTAATATTCCAAGGACATTTATTATCCTTTCAATTTATAACGCAGTAAATAAAGACATAATAAATAATAATTAAATAATCACATAAAACATAATCCTTAATTGTTTTCAATAAAACATTAAAAGTATTGTCTCTAGGACACCAATACTAACAAATTCATCAACTGATGTTCTTCTTCGATTGATCTTTATATTCTTCGATTGATATGGAATGACTTATCGACTGATAAATGATATCAATCGATATATATCAATCGTTGGGTCTTCACATCAGTTGATGGTCTTCAATTCCTGACTTGGCTTCTTCAATTGATCTCTCATCTGTTGAGGCTTCAATATCAATTGATCATCCTTCACTTGTGCAATTTCATGTCTTCAAATAATTACAATTTGACGGTTTAATTTACACATCAATTGATGATCTATATCAATCGACTCTAACATCAATTGATAAGAATAATATCAGTTGATTTACACATTATCGATTGAAATAGATTAAGTACACCTATGCTACAGTCCAAATTATCAGTTGACTCGTATAACATTTCAACTGATAAATGGTTTCCTTATCAATTGATATTTATAAACTTCATATCAATTGATCAGTTACATAAAACAAAATTTTTATGATTCTAAGATTAATGTCATCATAAAATTACATGTAGATTCCTAACAAACACCTTTCTTCTTTTAATTGATTACTATTGTTTATATTTTTCACTTGATATTATTACTTCTTGTTTATTGTTAGCAAGATAAGTGATAAATTATCAAGTTGCATTCAATCCCCCCTTCTGCAACACTCATAACGTTTAACAACTGGTATCATAGCAGCAGGTTAGATATAGATAACCTGAAAAGATCTAAACATGAGTGCACATAAAGTAAGCAGCATAAAAATACACACCTTTGACAAAGAACACTACAAACTTTGGAAAAGAAAGATGATGTTACTGGGCAACATGGAAAACGAAACAATGACCTACATGGCAAGGAAGTTCTCCAACTCGAGATTCAAGAAGAACAAAGCTTTCAAACCCAGAGGACAAAGCTCCAGGTTCAATAAGCCAAATATTTAAAAACCTGAAGGAAGTGACAAAGGTGGATACAAAACAGGTATGGTGGATAGATCTAAGATAAGGTGTTACAACTGCAGTGAAATGGGGGAATTTTGCAACACAATGCAAGAAACCAAAACAAGTGAGAAGAAATGACAATGATTATGAGGAACTCAAAGGAAAATATAAAGCCTTGCTCAAAAAGCAACAATGAAGGGCTTTTATGGTTGAAGGAAAGTGTTGGGAAGACTCAGATGATGAAGAGGAAGAAGAATAGGGAAATCTTGCTCTCATGGCAAACTCTGGAGAAGGTTCATCTACATTATAAAGTCAGGTACCCTTTCTTACTACTGTTGATGTAAAATCTCGATATATATAATTATTATTTAATATTTAGTTATTAAATAATATATTATATATATATTGTATTTAATTAGAATACTAGTTATTATTAGTTTAAAAAATGGTTGAGAATAAAAAGAAAAGAATTAGGGATTTGACTTTTACGTTACTTTTGTTAGAGAGGAAGGAGAAGGAGGAAGAAGGAGAAGCTTAGCAAAATCTAATTTGAATAAGGATTTTAGTGTTCTAAGGTAAGAGATCATAACCCTTTTTGAAATAAGCAATCATATTTTGTTTAGGATATAAGACTTAAAGTTTTTCTATTGTTATATATATGAATTAGAGTTTATGGTGATTGAGATATCTAGAGTTCTTGAGCATCATTCTCATTTTCTGAATTTTAAGGTACAGATACTTTCGTTATACCCTCTATCTCATTTGATTTCAAGAAATTCGTATGTGAACTTTTAACAATGCTGAATTCTTATAAAATTGATAGTAAATTCGTTATATGTTCAAATTTAGTGGTTTCAGAATTTTTGGAAAGGATTTTGAATTTCATATAACTTTCGTTCTTTAACTTTTCTGAAATTCTGCTTACAACTGGGAGTATTATGCAATTTATGTAATCTGACAGTGTGTTTTTAAAATAGAATACTCAACTTTGAAAATTCGTAGTAAATTGAGTTTTGTTCAAAAAATTATGAATAATATCTTTCTGAAAAGCTCTTTTCGTTATCTGAATTTGTTATTAACATTCCGTTGGCAAACTTTGTGATTTCAATACCCTAAATATCAAAATACTTGTGAAATTAGGGTCTGATTCTATGCTGGCAGCCCGCACATATATATTTTCTGAATTCGTTACTTATGTGTTTTGAAAGAGCCTTAGCATTCTGGAAAGGTCTCGAAATTATTTACGATTCTCATGTTCTGTACGTTTTCAGATAAAGTCAATTTAGTATAGTAAATTGCTACTTTTCTGGGCATGTCAAGTATAAAACTGATTTAAGTTGTGTACTTTGTATGATGTTTGAGTTTTGTGTTCGAGTAAGCTATTTTGAAATGATATATGTTTTTACTTGGAATTGGGAGATATTGTAAGACCTCCGTCGTGAGTGGAGTGAATCTCATGCTTGACACCACCTATACGGTGTAATTAAATAGTATAGGCGTGTCGCCGGAGGTATGAGACACGTGTAGTCGCGACTAATTTGTGTATATTTGGCCTTTTGGGTAACATTGTGCTTAGTGCCTTGCAAGCTCCTGTAAGATTTTGGGTAGCATTTGCTTTGTGCTATGCAAACCTCCGTATGTTTTGATGACTACATATTTCTGGATCATCGAAAATGTAGGACATCCTGTAAGTAAGATTATCTCTCACCTGAGTTAGTAAGTTACACTTTCCGTTAAATTATTGTGATGATTGTTAGTAAGTATAAAAGTAAGATTATTTTAAGTGAAAATTGTGTGTGTTGATTTTGTAAATATCTATCTAGCCTTTCTACTCTTTTCATATAGTCTACAATATCTTTTCCATTTATCATATTATATCCATTTTTTTATCTATTTCCTGCTCACTTGACTTGTGTTATATCCGTATATGAGCCTTTCGCTCACTACTGGTCTTTATTTTGTTTTTATTTCCCCAGGCAGGTAAGAATACTTAGGTGGACTACTTTATGGGGAGAGCGAGAACTGCGAACGTAGAGAAGCTCATTTATTTTTATTTTTGCAGTTTATCAGACTCATATAATTTTTTTCAGAATTCATACTTGTGGATTTAAATCCGAATGTGGATGATTCAGTTATATTTTAATTGTTGGATTGTAAGTTGGATTGGAGAAGTTTTAATGTTTTATGGATTTTTGGAGAATTGTTAATTATGTGAATTTAAATAAGTTTGATAATTGTTGGGATGTTAAAGTTGGCATCAGAGCTAAGGTTTTATGATTCTATAGACTTGTTTTAGGCTCGACCTGTGAGGATTGGGTAGATGTAAGATATCTAGATTAAGTTTTATTTCAGTATATGGCATTGCATCGATATTTTGGTAATTGTGGAACTGAACAATTCATAATTGTAGGATGTCTACTCGACGATCCACTCGACTTTCTGGTGAGCAGCTTTCTGTTGAGGCTGACCGTACTGTACCAGGACGTAGAGGGAGAGGATCTGGTTCATCGGGTAGGGGTAGAGGAAGGTCTACTCGTGCTACTCGGAGGGCACAACCAGAAACTGTACCTCAAGATGAGCAAGAGGAAAATGTTATGGGGGAAAATGAGCAGCAAGTACCTGAGCAACCAGTGGCACAACCTTTGAATCAGTTGGGAATTGATCCGAATGTGCTGGCTAATATTGTGACTCAGGCAGTGGTTAATTCCCTCGAACAAATTATCAATCCTAATGTTATTAGTCAGGGGTAGAATATAGGGCAAGCTACTAATGTTGGGCAGAATAACACTAATAATCAGCAAGGGGTTGAGCATAATGCAATAGTGGTTCCCGATAACGATGCATATAGATATCCTCAGAATCAGGCTATTTACATTCCTATGTTTGAGAGGTTTAATAAGTAGAAGCTTAAGAGTTTTAATGGGTAGAGAGGACGAGAAGCAGCTGAGAACTGGTAGGGGCACCTTAGAAAGATTTTTCGATTGATTGGGTGTTCTGAAAATACTATGACGAGGTTTGCTGCATATAAGTTGGAGGATGATGCTGATAGATGGTGGACTACGGTGATTGCCACCAAACCAGAGCACTATATAGATGTTGTGAATTGGAATGAGTTCGAGGAGCTTTTTAATCAAATGTACTTCCCTGTAGCTGATAGGGAGAGGTATGTCCGTGAGTACCAGACAGTAAAGAACGGTGACACCGAGACAACTGCAGAGTATATCTCCAGATTTAACATGTTGGCCAGTTTTATAGCTTCAGAAATTAAGTCTGAAGAAGATAAGGCTAACAAGTTCAAGTGGGGCCTTAGGGTGGAGTACAGGTGATTTATACCAGGTTTGCGAATATAGAGCATGCGATCAGTGCAGCTAAGTATCAGGAGTTATCTGTCTTAGATGGGAAAAATGATTCTAGTAAAAAGAGGGCTAGAGATGAGCCATAGAGTTCCACTCGTAACCAACAGAGCTTTCGAGTAAATCAATTTCAAGGTGCTCAGCAGCATGGGCAACACTTGTCTCGGCAGAGTGGGCAGTCTTACTTCAGAAATAATGGTGGGAGTCAAGTTTTTCATAGGGGTTACCAGAATGTGGGTAATGGGAGGAGACCAGTGACATATAATGGTAATAGAGGAAACTTCCAGGGAAACCGACAAGTAAGGAAATGATGCAGGACTTGTGGGGGTAGCCATCTAGGAAATCCATCTTATAGAGAGACAGGAGATTGTTTTCAGTGTGGGAGGACTGGGCATATTGCCAGAGATTGTGCTATGCAACGTAGGGAGCATCAACAGACTTCAACAAAGGATAATCTGGGTCAGTCCCAAAATCAGCAAGGAGGCAATCAGGGTCAGAGAAATGCAGGTCGTGTTTATGCCACCACAGCTAGGGATACAGCAAATATCCCGGGTACTATTTCTGGTACTATAATTATTGGCAGTAGAGATGCTAGAGTGTTATTTGATACTGGTGCTACACATTCTATTGTTGCTTCTAGTTTTACTAAACACCTTTGAATAAAATCATATGAGTTAGTTCCATCGATTTGTATTAGCACTGCTGTAGGTATGAGTATTGATGTGCATGTTGAGTATCCTAATTGTCCAGTTAGAGTTGCGGATCACATACTACCAACTACTTTATTACCTTTGCATATGCAAGATTTTGATGTGATTTTAGGTATGGATTTGTTAGAGAAACACAGAGCAGTTATTTATTGTGAGAGTAGAGTGGTGAAGTTTAAGTTGGATGATGATTTAGTAGCCGGGTATCATGGCTCCAAACCTAGTGTTTTATACAGGGTTATATCTGCCATGAATGCTATAAGGTCTATAAAGAAAGGTTGTTGTGGTTATCTTGCTTATGTAGTTGATACAAATATGGCAGAATTGTGATTGAAAGATATACCAGTCGAGAAACACAGAGCAGTTATTTATTGTGAGAGTAGAGTGGTGAAGTTTAAGTTGGATGATGATTTAGTAGCCGGGTATCATGGCTCCAAACCTAGTGTTTTATACAGGGTTATATCTGCCATGAAGGCTGTAAGGTCTATAAAGAAAGGTTGTTGTGGTTATCTTGCTTATGTAGTTGATACAAATATGGCAGAATTGTGATTGAAAGATGTACCAGTGGTTAAAGAATTTAGTGATGTTTTTCCAAATGACCTTCCCGGATTACCTCCATACAGGGAGGTTGAGTTTTCAGTAGAACTCTACCAGGCTCTAAGCCGATTTCCAAGGATCCTTACCGAATGGCTCTAGCTGAACTAAAGGAGCTGAAAGAGCAATTGCAAGAGTTACTTGATAAGGGCATTGTTCGCCCTAGTGTATCTCCTTGGGGTGCTCCAATCCTATTTGTGAAGAAGAAAGACGGTTCGATGAGATTGTGCATAGATTATAGAGATCTGAATAAGATCACTATACGTAATCGATACCTGTTACCGCGTATTGATGACTTGTTTGATCAATTACAAGGGGCAAAATTCTTTTCAAAAATTGATTTGTGATCAGGATATCATCTGTTACGGGTGAGAGATGAAGATGTGCCAAAAATAGCTTTTCGAACAGGGTATGGACATTATGAGTTTCTTATCATGCCTTTCGGGTTAACTAATGCTCCGTCAGTTTTTATGGATTTGATGAATAGGGTCTTCAAAGACTTTTTAGACAAGTTTGTTATTTTTTTCATATATGACATTCTTGTGTACTCAAAGTGTGAAGAAGAACATGAAGAACACTTGAGGAAAGTGTTGGAGATTCTGAGGGGTCGTTAGTTGTTTGTTAAATTCTCAAAGTGTCAGTTTTTGATGAAACAAGTTTCATTCTTGGGGCATGTTGTTTCCACAGAAGGGATACAAGTAGACCCGTCAAAAATAGTAGCAGTGTCAGAATGATCAAGACCTACTACCGTGACAGAGGTTAGGAGTTTTTTGGGTTTAGCTGGTTTTACCGAAGATTTGTGGAAGGTTTTTCAACAATATCTATGCCTTTAACACGGTTGACAAGGAAGAATAATCGATTTATCTGGACCGATGAATGTGAGAAAAGCTTTCAGGAATTGAAGAAGAAGTTAACTACAGCTCCGGTATTGACAATACCATCAGGGACAGAGGGATTTGTTATCTATAGTGATGCTTCGAAAAAGGGGTTGGGAGCAGTTTTGATGCAACATGGTAAGGTGATTGCCTATGCGTCTAGACAGTTGAAGACACATGAGGAAAATTATCCAACGCGTGACTTGGAATTGGCAGCAGTGGTCTTTGCTCTAAAGTTGTGGAGACATTACTTATATGGGGCTTCATGTGATATTTGGACTGATTATCAAAACTTAAAATATATTTTCACTCAAAAAGAGCTAAATATGAGACAACGAAGATGGCTCGAGTTGATTAAAGACTATGATGTGCGAATTCAGTATAAGCCTGGAAAGGATAATGTTGTTGTAGATGCACTTAGTCATAAAACTTCTGGGCAGATTTTAGTGCTGTTTAAATTACCTAAGGAGTTGCAAGAAGAAGTACAAAGAAAGGGGTTAGCTCTTAGTGTTAGTGGTGTGGATGGTATGTTAGCTAATTTACAAATGGAACCGACATTGATTTCTAGAATTAAGGAGGCACATAAAGGGGACTTAGAGATTCAGGAAATTGTCCAAAATATCAAAGATGGGAAGCACTTGGACTTTAATGTAGATGAGCATGGTGTTCTTTGGTTTATGGGTAGGTTATGTGTTCCAAAATCAGCTATTCGAGAGGAGCTTTTAGCAGAAGCTCACAATTCACCATTCTCTGTACATCCCGGTAGTACCAAAATGTATAGGGACATGAAAGATCAATTTTGGTGGAGTGGCATGAAGAATGATATTGGTAAATATGTGTCAAAGTGTATGACTTGTCAGCTTGTTAAGATAGAACATCAAAGGCCAGTCGATGCGTTGCATTCATTGGATGTACCCGAATGGAAGTCAGAGCATATATGTATGGACTTCTTGATGGATTTACCTAGGACATTAAAGAAGCATGATGCTATTTGGGTGGTTGTAGATCGACTTACAAAATCTGCACGTTTGCTTGCTATTCGAGCGACTGAGTCGGTAGAGAAATTGGCTAAAATTTATAGAGATGAGATCATGAGATTACATGGGGTTCCAGTCAGTATTGTTTCAGATCGAGATCCACGGTTTACATCTCGATTTTGGGAAGGATTTCAAAAGGCATGGGGTACTAAACTGAGCGTTAGCATGACATTTCATCCGCAAACAGATGGTCAATCCAAGAGGACCATTCAAACCTTAGAAGATATGTTGAGGGATTGTGCAATAGGTTGGGCTGGCAAGTGGGATGAACATTTACCACTTGTGGAGTTTTCTTACAACAATAGTTGGCAAACTAGTATTGGGATGGCACCATACGAAGCGTTATATGGGAGGAGGTGTAGAATACCTATATATTGGGATGAGGTTGGTGAGAGGAAGTTAGAGGGGCCTGAAATAGTTGAAGAGACTAATGAGAAAGTAATGGTGATAAGAGAAAAATTAAGGCAAGCTCAAGATCGACAAAAGAAATATGTAGATGTGCATCGTAGGAGTTTGCATTTTCAGCCTGGTGAGAATGTATTTTTGAAAGTTTCTCCATGGAAGGAGTGCATCATTTTGGTCTCAGGGGAAAGTTGAATCCCAGATTTATTGGCCCATTTGAGATTCTAGAAAAAGTAGGAGAGGTAGCGTATGGATTGGCTTTACCTCCTCAATTGGTAAGGGTTCATAATGTGTTTCATGTATCTTTGTTAAGGGGTTATAATTATCATCTGTCGCATGTAGTAAGTTGTCCCTTGGATAAAGTTCGACCAGATTTAACTTATGAGGAGGAACCTGAAAGAATCTTGGAACGTCAAGAAAGGGTAATGCGTCGCCACACGATTCCGTTTGTGAGGATATTATGGAAATGTCAATTAGAACGAGAGGCTATTTAGGTGACAAAGGAAATTGTTCGGGCACGTTACCCACATCTTTTTTAGCAAAGTTACGTAGGATAAATTTTGGGGACGAAATTTCATTTAGAGGGGAAGAATGTAAAATCTCGATATATATAATTATTATTTAATATTTAGTTATTAAATAATATATTATATATATTGTATTTAGTTAGAATACTAGTTATTATTAGTTAAAAAAGGGTTGAGAATAAAAAGAAAAGAATTATGGATTTGACTTTTACATTACTTTTGTTAGAGAGGAAGGAGAAGGAGGAAGAGAGGAGGAAGAAGGAGAAGCTTAGCAAAATCTAATTTGAAAAAAGATTTTAGTGTTCTAAGGTAAGAGATCAAAACCCTCTTTGATATAAGCAATCATATTTTGTTTAGGATATGAGACTTATAGTTTCTCTATTGTTATATATATGAATTAGGGTTTATGGTGATTGAGATATCTAGAGTTCTTGAGCATCATTCTTATTTTCCGAATTTCAAGGTACGGATACTTTCGTTATACCCTCTATCTCATTTGATTTCAAGAAATTCGTATGTGAACTTTTAACAATGCCGAATTCTTATAAAATTGATAGTAAATTCGTTATATGTTCAAATTTAGTGTTTTCAGACTTTTCGGAAAGGATTTTGAATTTCCTTTAACTTTTGTTCTTTAACTTTTCTGAAATTCTGCTTACAACTGGGAGTATTCTGCAATTTATGTAATCTGGCAGTGTTTTTTCGGAACAGAATACTCAACTTTGAAAATTCGTAGTAAATTGAGTTTTGTTCCAAAAATTATGAATAATATCTTTCTGAAAAAAACTTTTCGTTATCTGTATTTCTTGTTTATATTCCGTTGGCAAACTCTGTGATTGCAATACCCTAAATATTAAAATACTTGTGAAATCAGGGTCCGATTCTATGTTGGCAACCCGCAAATATATATTTTCTGAATTCGTTACTTGTATGTTTTGAACGAGCCTTAGCATTGTAGAAAGGTCTCGAAATTATTTATGATTTTCATGTTCTGTACATTTTCAGATAAAGTCATTTTAGTAGAGTTATTACTTTTCTGGGCATGTCAAGTATAAAACTGATTTAAGTTGTGTACTTTATACGATGATTGAGTTTTGTGTTCGAGTAATCTATTTTGAAATGATATATGTTTTTGTTTGGAATTGAGAGATATTGTAAGACCTCCGTCGTGAGTGGAGTGAATCTCATGCTTGGCACCACCTATACGGTGTAATTAAATAGTATAAGCGTGTCACCGGAGGTATGAGACACGCATAGTCGCGACTAATTTGTGTATATTTTGCATGTTGGGTAGCATTGTGCTTAGTGCCTTGCAAGCCCCTATAAGATTTTGGGTAGCATTTGCTTTGTGTTATGCAAGCCTCCGTAAGTTTTGATGACTACATATTTCTGGATCACCGAAAATGTAGGACATCCTGTAAGTAAGATTATCTCACATTTGAGTATGTAAGTTACGCTTTCCGTTAAATTATTGTGATGATTTTTAGTAAGTATAAAAGTAAGATTATTTTAAGTGAAAATTATGTGTGTTTGTTTTGTAAATATCTATCTAGCCTTTCTCCAATTTTCATATAGTCTATAATATCTTTTTCATTTATCATATTATATCCATTTTTTTATCTATTTCCCGCTCACTTGACTTATGTTATATCCGTATATGAGGCTTTCGCTCACTGCCAGTCTTCGTTTTGTTTTTATTTCCGCGACAGGTAAGAATACTTAGGTGGGTTATTTTATGGGGAGAGCGAGAACTGCGAACGTAGATGAGCTCATTTGTTTTTATTTTTGCAGTTTATTAGACTCCTAGAATTTTATTCGGAATTGATACTTGTGGATTTAAATCTGAATTTGGATGATTCAGTTATATTTTAATTGTTGGATTGTAAGTTGGATTGGAGAAGTTTTAATGTTTTATGGATTTTTGGAGAATTGTTAATTATGTGGATTTAAATAAGTTTGATATTTGTTGGGATGTTAAAGTTGATATGACTACATCTCAGTATAAGAAAACTGTTGAGAGTATAAGTTCTGAAATTTTCAATATTCGTACAAGCATGTTAGCTGCCAATGAGGAAATAATTAAATTGTCTACTGCTAATGAGTTATTGAAGATTAAAAATCATGAACCAGAACTTAAATAGAATGCTTTTGAGTCCTTACAACAAGAAAATGAGATTCTTAAAAACAAGGTAGTTTGTGCTTCTCAGATTGAGGAATTTCTTAGAAAATAGATTTCTAAGAATGAACTAAAAATCAAGGCCTATAAGAATTCTTCTTCCCTGTTAAAATCATACCATGATGATAATACTGAAAATCAAAAGGTATGTATAGGTTTTAATTATGAGAAGAAAAATGGAAAGAAACATGTTGTAGAGGAAGACATCAAACATACTGTCAAACCTTCCATTCTAAAGAAATTTAAGAATCCCATGTTCAAAAAGGCAGAATTTGAATTTGATGAGGAAGCATTAATGATTAAACAAGACATAGATGATGAGGACAACGAAGTTGTCATTAAGTCCCTTAAGACAAAAGATACTGTCAAAATCCCTAAGATAGTTAGTTTTGACCTTGATAGTAACCCGCGTTTAAAAGATGCTATCAACACTGGTAAGACGGTAAGTTTAAAAGATGCTGTCAAGACTGTGAGATCCAAACTTACTATCGAGACAACTCCATCTAAACCTACTGTCAACACCAGCATGACAGTAACTTCTAAACATACTGTCATGAAGACCAAGAAGAATAGAAATAGAAAACTAGGAATTAATAAGAAAAATAATTATGATTATATTCCTAATGCTCCTAGAAAGTTGTACAACAATTGTGGGTCTTCTAGTCATCTAACTCATGTTTATAATAAGAACAAGTCAAATGTCAAGAATGCTACCTCTGTTAATGGAAATTTACACAGCATGCCTTTAAAGAAAAAATAAGTTAATCACTGTGGTGATTTTAATTGCATTTCTTGTAAAATGAACTTGATGAGTATATACTTTAACATGCCTTTTGCTAATAATCAAGAATGCCTGCATAAGAGTGATAAAACTGAAAAGACAAAGACTCCAAGTCCACATAAAGTGTTAGTAATTGTGCTCTAGAGACAATACTTTTTATATTTTAAGGAAAATATTTATTATTAAGGATTATGTTTTATTGATTATTATTTATTTATTATGTTTTATTTACTGCGTAATAAATTGAAAGCATAATAAATGTCCTTGGAATTTTGATACGTATTATATATTTTTAAGTATGTGACTTAAAAAATGAGATTATATGAATAGTATCTTATTCCTAAAATTCCCTAGTCGAGTATTATTATTTAAGGACAATAATAATGCACAAAGACTAGTATGTTTCTTGACAGATGACCACATCTCATTGGTCATAGGTATGGGGATACTAAAGTCAATAACATAAGTGCATGTATCAATGCATGGCACTGGAATGACCCGCCGTGAGATTCTACATGTTAAGTAAGTGTCATAAGTAATTCTCACTGTGATAATGGTGTAATGATCCTTAGACCTGAAATCATTATATTTCTATACGAGAATTAATATACTTTGATTACATTAAAAGTTACCTTTGACCGGGTGATGATAAAAGTGGACATTGGGTATATTATGAATCGAATGAGAAATATGAATGATCTAGATGGGATTTAATCCTCCTAATTTTAGGAGTGATATTATTGGCCTCTTGTTTGAGTGAGACTATGAAATGCACGGTCGTGCTCAAATGTTGATTTGATTTTAATAGTCTACTCATCGATCAAGAAAATAAAGATTAAATTATGAAGAGGATGACACGAGACATGCCTTGAGTTTAATCTATAATATCAAGATTAAAGGGATTATATTACATGGAACATTATTCACGAAAGGCTTAATCGAATCACCGATTTATTATTATTACTTGGGTAGCAATGATGTATTACTAGATGCCGCTCATTGTTTACAATTTTAATTAGATATTAAAATTGTTGTCAACGTAATAATAACCTACAGGGTCACACACAAAGAACGCTTGAAGGAGAAATAATTTAAATTATGAATTTAAATTAAATAAGTAATTTATTTTATTTATGATATTAATTAAGTATGACTTAATTAATTATATAAATAGAATAAATGAATTACCTAAACTAATTCCAAAATTAATAATTAATTAATTAAGTGAGACTTAATTAAATAATTTAGAATTTTGGATTAGTATTAATTATAATTGGATTATAATTAGAAAACTTATTCCTCTCTCTATATAATCTCTTTATGGGCTGATTTAATAATATAGAGATTTTACAAAACCCTAGCCGCTCTGAGAGAGGAGGAAGATAGAGAGAGAAGAAGTTTTCGGGTGCTAGTACACATCAATCCTTCATGAAAAGTGTTCGTGTGGATACCATAGAGCGTAGATCGCGAGAGTGGGATACGTGGTGATTAAACAAGCTTTGGACCTCCATTAATCTTCCATTAATGAACTGTTAAAGCTTCTAAAGGTATTTATTCTTTATCTCCGAATTAAATCTTTTGTTTTCGCATGGATCCTGCGGAGGGTTTCGCTATTTTGATTTATTTTTCGCGTTTATTCCGCTGCGTTTGTGTCACGAAACCCTTCAATGGCATCAGATCTACTTGCGAAATATTTTAATTCGGTTATGTGCTTAACAGTTTTTGATATATAAGCATGTATGCGATCTATCATGATTTTATATTGATATAATATGTATATATTTATATATATTATGAATATATGATATTTTATGATATATAATCATGTGATGATTATGTGTGTTGATGTATGTATATGATACATGTTTGTTCTTATTATGGGAATCGTATTCGATACGAATTCTGAAACGGCTGCCTTTGATTTTCTGAAATCTGTGTCCGTTGTCCGATTTTCGCAAACGATATGTGTTTTCTGACTGTAATCGGGTCACTAAGCAATACTGACAAAGTCAGCTCTGCGTCTGTAAGCCATTAGATGTCGTTACAGCCTCCAAAACGGTGATTTATGATTTTCTGAAAATTATTTGATTTTCTAAAATTTTGAGTATATGTATGTATATATTATGAATATATGATATTCATGTAATGTATAATCATATGATGATTGTAAGTATCTCTGTGTATGTATATATGATATATGCTTGTTCTTGTTATGAGAATTGTATATGATACGATTTCTGAAACATCGTCAGATTTGGAGAAATCTGACTGCTGTATCCGATTTTCATAAACGATATGTGTTTTCTGACTGGAATCGGTCCAATGAACAAAACTGATAGCTATGCTATCACCGACGGGTCTGTAAGGCGTTTGACGTCGGTAAGGGCCTCGAAATAGCGATTTATTGTCTTCAGAAATCTGTTTTTAATTTTCTGAAATTTCGAAATTTGTTATATATGATTATATGATATGATTATATAATATGAGATATATTATATGTGTTATATGATAGCATGGTGGATGGTTATGGCCTAAAGACCCATATGATAGTGGTTTTGATTTATGGTTTTGGTTTCTAAATACGACTTGCATGTCGTTTATTCATTGTAATTTAATTATCTCGAATGTAACTCGAGTTCTTCTTGTAATTTCATTAGAATAGTTTTATTTTTTATTATTCAATGTAATTATCAATAAAGACTTGCAAGTAAGGAGGCGATCCAAAAGGGGATGATGGAGCAATGAAGAAAGAAGACATGTAATAGATAGTATTTTTAAAACCACCATAGACTGACCTTGATATTTCCATTAGCTTGGAAATATCATATAGGATGGGGCCATAACCAAACACGTTTAATTTACGCACATTACATATATGTATATGATTGCATGTATTGGTATGTATGCGTAGATATAATTGAGATGTATGCTTAATATTGATTAATCATGTATGTATTAAATACGACACCCATGCCATGTTTGCTTAAATAAGATAAAATCTGTAACGATTCAAGATTTTAAAATTAACAAACGATCATGCGATTCTTGTGTTTATGAAATATGGATTTTTAAAACACGGAATTAAATATGGATTTTTGATATCTATAATTGAGATTTTCTGACAAAAGCGGATATGCGTATTCGTAAGGCTGATGGGTTTTAAGTGTGACCATTGGTATCCTCCATCTACCTGGGAAATGAACAATTTAAGATGTCGATTTGAAATATTTGGTTCAAGGAAAAATTAAGGATCTCTTTATGATGTGATCATGATCGTTATAAATTTTCTAAAACCCCTTAACAAAATATTAAGTTTTACTCGGATGCTTTCCAATGAATGAACACTCATCGAATCCTAGATCGATAAGGGGAAGGACTGTCAGTGGCAGGGGACTCCTATCTATCGTGGTGAGATGCGACGAATATAAACGGTTATATTCGGCCGTTGTATCATTGGGTCTAACTTAACTGAGTCGTCATAATAAGTGAAAATAAACGGTTATATTCAACTATTATGAACTTAGAAGCATAGAGTTTGGTTAAAAGTCTATTAGATAGATAAGATCAATCGTTGTTCACCAAACTATCCAAGAATTATATATGATATAATTGACAACTGTTGTCTACCTAAATAATCATTTTCTAAGGACTTCCAGTGGTTGACTTAGGACATGACGAAATATGGATCTTGGCTCACTAGAAAGAATTATGGGATATACTTTCCAAATTAATAGTAAGGGCTATTAGTTTGATAAAAATAGTGGGAGGTATATGATGATATACCATAATCACTTAAACATAATTAATATTAAATTTGCAATCTAGTTTATTTTATACACTTTAATATTGTAGATATCAAA
The DNA here is from genome assembly GCA_028671895.1 of Oenanthe sinensis. Lineage (NCBI taxonomy): Eukaryota > Viridiplantae > Streptophyta > Magnoliopsida > Apiales > Apiaceae > Oenanthe > Oenanthe sinensis. Next base: position 8,812,193 of record JAPMAC010000195.1, on the reverse strand, counting down.
TGATAAACACAAACAACTTCTCTATGCGATCAATTCTTGAGAAGGACAAGTTGACGAGAATATATTTCCTTGACTAACATAGGAGCTTGAGGATCGTCCTCGGGCACCACGATGTTAGTCAAATCTCTTCCCCTACTCTTAAAGTTGAGAATGTAACATGTGCAAATCATAGTGCTTATTGGAAGCAAATTGATGTTGCGACTGATGTTTCATGTCTCATGCTCGCAAATATATGTGCTGAGCTTAAGAAGCAATACGAGCATATAGATGCTTATGAAACGATTGAGCACAAGATATATTTGAAAGGGCACTATACACTTACAAGTAGGGAGAGTGAGACCCGGTTACACCACATGTTCTAAAGATTATAGGGTATAATGAATACCATTGATATTTTGGGTTTCCAGATTGGTCTGGAGACAGTTAGATTTGATCTTACAATCTTGGGACAAATATTATTCTTATTTTGTTATGAACAATAAAGTGAATAAGATTGGTAAAACACCCATTGAGTTGCTAAGCATGTTGAGAACTGCTGAAAGTAATATGATAAATGCATGAACTACTACTATATTGATGGTAAACATAGGGAATGCAAAAGGGAAAGGAAAATGGAAAGGCAAGGAGAAGATTTGATCTAGTTTCGTTGTCAAACCAAAGTCCAATCCCTAAAGCAGACTCTAAAGTCTGAATGAGGTGTTGATAAAGAAGACGATTGTCACTTCTGTGGAAAGTTGGGAGACTGGAAATTAAACTGTCATGCTTAATTGGAAGATCGGAAGATGATGATTAATAAGGGTCAAGCTTAAGGTATCGGGTTGGAATTGGAGTAAAGATAGTTGCTCTGGTTCGAGGAACTCGTTACTTAATTTTTGGCCTATAAGGAAAATTTAGAACTTAATAATTGTTATAGCGTGCTTGCAATTGGCAGAGACATTATTTCAGTTTCTTGTTTGGACAAGAAAGGCTTTTTCATTTTATAACAATAGTTGTTTATTCTATTTTTATGATGAGCCTTATAATGTTGCACATCTAATTAACAATTTATATGTTCTAAAGTGACTCAAATCAAATATTACCTTTGGCACTGTCGCTGAGGCCATATTAATGAGAAACGCATTTCCAGAATACATAAGGATGCATTCATGAATAAGTTTGATTATGAATCATACCAAAGGATACGAATCTTGGTTTATTTGGTAAAATGACTAAAGCTCCTTTTACCGGACATGGTGAAGGGATCATTGAATGGGTATGACTTATACATAGTGATGTATGTGGTCATATGTGTACGATGACAAAAGGTAGATTTTATTAACTTCATAAAATTTACTAATTATTTTAGTAGATACGGATATATGTATCTTTTGAAGAACTAATCCGAATCATTTGAAAAGTTCAAAGACTATAAAGATGAAGTAGAAAATATCAAAGAAAAGTTTTTTTTGATAGGAGAGATCACACCTTGTTGGACATGGTGCGATCAATGTTGAGTCAATGAATCTTCCAATTAGTTTCTGGGGTTGCACCCTGGAAACGGCTCCACATACACTTAACTGTGTTCTTACTAAATTGGTTCAAAAGACTCCTTATGAGATATGGACTGAGCAACGTCGCAGCATGTCATTTATAAAATTTTCGGGATGTGAAGCGTTTGTGAAATGTCTAATCTCTGACAAGCTAGGACCAAAATCAGACAAATGTAATTTTGTGGAATACCCAACTGAAACAATGGGTTATTCTTTCTATAATCCTTCCGAGAACAAAGTGTTTATTGCTCGAACTGCTGAGAGACAGTGGGAGGATAATAGATCTCAATGAAGTTTGAGACCCACATGATAACGTTGAACCAGTGGAGGAACCTGAGTAGAATGTACAAGAAAAATAATACTGCTCAAGAAACACAGGTGTTCGTAGGTTTAGTAGGATTCGCCATGAGCCCGAGAGATAATATGGATTTCTCTTGACTCAAGATGGTGATGTGATGCTTGTGGATGAAGATGAGCCTCTCACCTACCTAGATACTATAAACACTCCAGATTCTAAGAGATGGCTGGATGCCATTAAATCTGAGATGGAATCCATGTATACTAATCAAGTATGGACTTTGGTTGATCCACCTGAAGGGGTAAAACCTATAGGGTGCAAGTGGGTTTTCAAGAAGAAGACCGACATGGATGCTAATGTACAGACCTATAAGGCACGATTGGTGGCAAAAGGTTTCAAGAAAATTCATGGTATTGACTATGATGAGACCTTTTCACCAGTTGTTATGGTCATGTCCATCAGGATTTTGCTTGCTATAGCTGCTTACTATGACTATGAAATCTGGCAAATGGATGTCAAAACCGCTTTCTTAAATGAGAGCCTTGAAGAAGATATGGATGTGTACATGACACACCCTAAGGGTTTTGTTGATCTAAAGGATGCTGGAAATGTATGTAAGTTGCGTCGATCCATTTATGGATTAAAGCAGACCTCAAGGAGATGGAACATTTGTTTTCATGAAACAGTCAAAAAGAGTTTGACTTTATTCAGAATGAAGATGAAACTTGTGTTTACAAGAAGTTTAGTGGGAGCCATGTGGCATTCCTAGTATTATATGTTGATGATATATTACTAATAGGGAATGACATTCCTTCTCTACAGACTGTGAAGACTTGGTTGAGAAATAATTTCTCAATGAAAGACTTAGGCGATGTGACATATATATTAGGGATCGAGATCTATAGAGATAGATCAAGGTGATTGATCGGCCTAATTTAGAGTATATACATTGACAAAGTTTTGCATCGATTTCAAATGCAAAGAGACTAAAATGGATATGTCCCAATGTCTCATGGGATAGTGATCTCAAAATAAAATTTGTCATAAATCATTGGATGATAGGGACTGCATGAGTAAAATTCCATATGCGTTAGCAATTGGTTTTATAATGTATGCAATGATATGTACTTGTCCTGATGTCTCGTATGCTTTAACCATGATGAGTAGATACCGATCTAATCCAGGTGAAGGTCACTGGACGACAGTCAAGAATATTCTTAAGTACTTAAAGAGGACTAAAGATTCATTCTTGTTATATGGAGGAGATGTGAAGCTAGTTGTAAGAGGTTTCAGTGATACTGGTTTCTAGACAGATAACGATAATTTAATGTTTCTGTCTGGCTTTGTGTTTTATTGAGATGTTGTATGCTGGAATGGTTCACAGCAAAGACAATTGTTGATTTTACAATAGAACCTGAGTATATTGATGCTTGTGAAGCAGCCAAGGAGGCTGTTTGGGCATGTACTTAGGAGATATCACCTAATTAATGAGATTAATGATCAAGGAGATATACATATATGTAAAGTGTATACTAATAATAATATTGCAGACACACTGACTAAGGCTTTGTCGCAGCAGAAGCACGAAAGTCACACTAGTTCCATGAGTATTGGATACTTGGGTAATTGGCTCTAGTGCAAGTGGGAGATTGTTAGTAATTGTGCTCTAGAGACAATACTTTTTATATTTTAAGGAAAATATTTATTATTAAGGATTATGTTTTATTGATTATTATGTTTTATTATGTTTTATTTACTGCGTAATAAATTGAAAGCATAATAAATGTCCTTGGAATTTTGATACGTATTATATATTTTTAAGTATGTGACTTAAAAAATGAGATTATATGAATAGTATCTTATTCCTAAAATTCCCTAGTCGAGTATTATTATTTAAGGACAATAATAATGCACAAAGACTAGTATGTTTCTTGACAGATGACCACATCTCATTGGTCATAGGTATGGGGATACTAAAGTCAAGAACATAAGTGCATGTATCAATGCATGGCACTGGAATGACCCGCCGTGAGATTCTACATGTTAAGTAAGTGTCATAAGTAATTCTCACTGTGATAATGGTGTAATGATCCTTAGACCTGAAATCATTATATTTCTATACGAGAATTAATATACTTTGATTACATTAAAAGTTACCTTTGACCGGGTGATGATAAAAGTGGACATTGGGTATATTATGAATCGTATGAGAAATATGAATGATCTAGATGAGATTTAATCCTCCTAATTTTAGGAGTGATATTATTGGCCTCTTGTTTGAGTGAGACTATGAAATGCACGGCCGTGCTCAAATGTTGATTTGATTTTAATAGTCTACTCATCGATCAAGAAAATAAAGATTAAATTATGAAGAGGATGACACGAGACATGCCTTGAGTTTAATCTATAATATCAAGATTAAAGGGATTATATTACATGGAACATTATTCACGAAAGGCTTAATCGAATCACCGATTTATTATTATTACTTGGGTAGCAATGATGTATTACTAGATGCCGCTCATTGTTTATAATTTTAATTAGATATTAAAATTATTGTCAACGTAATAATAACCTACAGGGTCACACACAAAGAACGCTTGAAGGAGAAATAATTTAAATTATGAATTTAAATTAAATAAGTAATTTATTTTATTTATGATATTAATTAAGTATGACTTAATTAATTATATAAATAGAATAAATGAATTACCTAAACTAATTCCAAAATTAATAATTAATTAATTAAGTGAGACTTAATTAAATAATTTAGAATTTTGGATTAGTATTAATTATAATTGGATTATAATTAGAAAACTTATTCCTCTCTCTATATAATCTCTTTATGGACTGATTTAATAATATAGAGATTTTACAAAACCCTAGCCGCTCTGAGAGAGGAGGAAGATAGAGAGAGAAGAAGTTTTCGGGTGCTAGTACACATCAATCCTTCATGAAAAGTGTTCGTGTGGATACCATAGAGCGTAGATCGCGAGAGCGGGATACGTGGTGATTAAACAAGCTTTGGACCTCCATTAATCTTTCATTAATGAACTGTTAAAGCTTCTAAAGGTATTTATTCTTTATCTCCGAATTAAATCTTTTGTTTTCGCATGGATCCTGCGGAGGGTTTCGCTATTTTGATTTATTTTTCGCGTTTATTCCGCTGCGTTTGTGTCACGAAACCCTTCATAAAGTTATGATGGACAAGCCACCAAAGAGAAAATCTATCAAGCCAGTAATCAAATCTGAATGGGTAGCTACAGGAGTCTTGCTAAAAGCAAGACATGGAATCACAATTGAATCAACTTCTAACTATGATTTAGCTAAGCAGAATGGACCCAATGAAAATTGGGTACCAAAAGTAACTTGAAAATTTTGCTTTGCAGGGCAACAAGAAAAATAAAAGAATCATATGGATCATTGATAGTGGATGCTCAGGACACATGACAGGTGATAAAGCTCTGCTATCACATTTCAAGGAGATGGTTGGCCCTTGTGTAACTTTTGGTGACAACAGCATTGGTTTCACAATGGGATATGGCATTCTAGAAGTTGGAAATTTGAGAATAGAGAAAATTGCTCTAGTAAATGGTTTGAAGAACAATCTATTGAGTGTAACTCAATTTTGTGAAAGAGGATTTCTAGTGAACTTTGATCAAGACAGATGCTCCATTGACAACAAGAAGACAGGAGACGAAACTCTTCAAGGAGTTAGGAAAGGCAGGCTCTTCATAGCTGACTTGGATTCTGTGAGAAAAGACAAAGTCTACTATTTCTAAAGTAAGGCTTCCTCATCTGATAGTTGGCTGTGGCATAAGAAACTTTCCCATTTGAACTTCAAAGCAATGAATTATCTAATGAAGAGAGAATTGGTGAAAGGGCTTCCTCAACTTGAATTCTGTCAAGAAGGATTGTGTGAGGATTGCCAAAAAGAGAAGCTAATGAGAGCTTCACACAAAAGCACTCCTAATGGCTAAATCAACGAAGCATTTCAACCGATTCACATGGACTTATTTGGTCCTATGAATGTGCAATCACTAGCAAGAAAAAGAAACTCTTTAGTAATGGTTGATGATTTTTCAAGATACATTTGGGTGAGGTTTCTAGCATCCAAGGATGAAGCTGCACAAGAAATCATTGATTTGGTAAGGGTTCTTGACAAGAATCCCAAATACAAAGTGCAGATTTTAAGAAGTGATAATGGTACTGAGTTCAAAAACAGTATCATGAATGATTTCTGCAAAGACAATGGAATCACTCAATAATTCTCTGCACCAAGGACACCTCAGCAAAATGGTGTTATGGAAAGAAAGAACAGAACTCTAATTGAGGCTGCAAGAACTATGTTGAGTGAAGCGAAACTTCCTACCTATTTCTAGGGTGAAGCAATCAATACAGCCTGTTATACTCAAAACAGGACTATAGTCAACAAGGCTTATGGAAAGACACCCTATGAATTGCTTATATGAAGGAAACCAAATGTCAATTATTTTAATGTCTTTGGAAGCAAGTGCTACTTCATGAAAGATTCAACTGAGTTCAAAGGAAAATTTGACACTAAAGTAATTGAAGGAATCTTTGTAGGGCATGGCATTGATAGGACTGCATACAGAGTCTACATCATTTATCACAAGACTATAGAGGAAAGTGTAAATGTCACCTTTGATGAGTCAAAATTTCTTGGAGTTGAAGGAAGTCAAGAAATGGAACCACTGTTCTTTGAAAATCAAGGTTATCTAGAAGAGATTGATGAATATTTAACAAGAGTTGATTACACAATTTCTGGTCCATCAAATGATCATATCCAGTTTGGAGATAATGAAGGAAATTCTCAAATAACTGATTTGTCTGAGAATGTTCCCATGAATAGTGGTCTTGAAGAAATTGATATTGTTAACAGTACAAGAGCAAAAGATGATCTCAATCAATAAGGTGCTGAAGATTTCAGTGATTTTCTAAGAGAAACAAAATGGAATAGAGATCACACATATGATTTAATTATTAGTGATCCAGGAACTGGAGTCAAAACAAGAAGAAATGTTGCCAATGAATGCATGCACTCTTGTTTCCTTTCTCAAACTGAGCCTAAAACTCTAAAAGAAGCCTTGGCTGATCTAGATTGGATTAATGCCATGCTAGAAGAGCTTAATAAATTTGAAAGAAGCTGTGTTTGGAAATTAGTGCCTAGATCAAAGAAAAAATCCATAATAGGCACCAAATCGGTTTATAGGAACAAGATGGATGATTATGGTACTGTTACAAAAAACAAAGCAAGGCTGGTGGCAAAAGGTTACTATTAACAGGAATGGATTGATTATGAAGAAACATTTTCTCCTGTTGCCAGAGTTGAGGCAATAAGAATCTTTTTGGCCTTTGCTACATTCAACTTCAAAGTTTTCCAAATGGATGTGAAAAGTATTTTCCTTAATGGAGAATTAGAAGAAGAAGTATATGTTGAACAACCTCCTGGCTTTGAAGATCCAAAGATGAAGAACTTTGTGTACAGACTACTCAAGGCACTGTATGGCTTAAAACAAGCACCAAGGGCTTGGTATGATACTCTTTCCAAGTTCCTTCTTGACAACAACTTTACAAGAGGGATTGTGGATAAAACTCTTTTCTATAAAAAGCATGGAAATGATATCATTCTAGTCCAAGTGTATGTTGATGACATTATCTTTGGTTCAACAAATGAAGAACTATGCAAGAAATTCTCTGAGTTGATGCAGAATAAATATGAGATGAGTATGATGGGTGAATTGTTATTCTTTCTTAGACTTCAACTCTATCAAAAAGAAGATGGAATATTCATTTGTCAGACTAAGTATGTTAAAGATCTCTTGAAAAGATTTGATATGGAAGACTCATCTCCGGGAAAAACTCCAATCTCAACATCAACTCAACTTGACAAGGATCCAAAAGGAAAGAAGGTGGAAAACAAAATGTATAGATGAATGATTAGATATCTCCTCTATCTAATAGCTAGCAAGCCTGACATCATGTTTGCAACAAGGTTGTGTGCAAGGTTCCATTCTGATCCAAATGAGTCTCACTTAATGGTTGTAAAAAGAATTTTTAGATACATAAAAGGCACTCAAGACTTAAGCCTTTGGTATCCCAAAGATTCTGGATTTGACTTAGTTGGATATTCAAACTCAGACTATGCAGGGTGTAGGATAGACAGAAAGAGCACAACAGGTAGCTGTCAATTTCTGGGAGAAAGGTTGGTTTCATGGTTTAGCAAGAAGGAGCATTCAGTATCAAATTCAACTGCAGAAGCTGAATACATTACAACTGGTAGTTGTTGTGCTCAGTTACTTTGGATGAGGAACTAGCTATTGGACTATGGGTTGACTCTACAAGGAATTCCTATCTTTTGTGAGAACACCAGTGCCATAACAATTTCTGAGAATCCTGTTCAACATTCCAAAACTAAGCACATTCATATCAGACATCAGTTCATTAGAGAACATGTGGAGGAAGGCACAATCAAGCTTATCTATGTGCCCACAGAGAAACAACTTGCAGATATTTTCACCAAACCATTAGATGAAAAGATATTCAACAGGATAGTGAGTGAATTGGGTATGTTAAATCTGCCCTGTTAATGTAATTCTGTTTGGTTGATTAAAAATTTAGTTAACTGAATTTCTCTGTGAAATAATGGCCTCTTGATGTGTTTTGATTTTTATCACAGTGGAAAAACATGATGATATTTAACTGAGAGGTTAACTAATTTATTTTTAAGTAACTTAATTCTTATGTGACTAAAAAAAGAAACTGTCAAGTTGCTTGACAGTATATTTTATTTATACTGTCGCATAATGATAAGTTACTGTCAAAATCTGTAAAAACTTACTGTCACAAGATTGAGAAGTCTTGACAGTATAGTTCGCGGACAAAAACTTACTGTCACATGGTTGAGAAGTCTTGATAGTATAGTTCGCGAGACGAAAACTTATTGTCAAATCCTGTGAAACTTACTGTCAAAAGATTGAGAAATCTTGACAGCATATTATGTAAGACTGAAACTTACTATCAAGTTATGAAACTTACTATTAGCATCCTTTGACATTATAGTGTTCTAAAATCCCCGCATAACATACTATCAATAGTAAATATTAGGGTTATTCATTTATTTTATATATTTTCCCTAACCAATAATGTTACTGTCGAGAATGTGTGTGAATTCTAGCGCAGGAGTTACTGTCGAGGAATGGAACTAGAAGAAAACTGTCACTTAAAATCGTTTACAATTCCTTCTTGACAGTACCTTTTTCACATCATATATATACAAACAGCTTAAATCTCTCACATTCTTTATTTCTCTTTTAAACTTCAATTTTCTTCCCTTACATCCTAAAAACTCTCCATTTTCTCTGTAACCTCTCTTTCTCTAAACCGTTCTTCAAACTCTAAACTCTTCTTCATTTCTAAACTTCAAACTCTCAACCATGTCTGGACCTCAACTTATTTGCTCTCTTGCCCAAACTAACTTCACCACCATGGCCTTAGTGGGTGAAGTTGAAGAAGCCTTAAGATCTCTTGTTGGCTTCATGAACAATTCTTACCTCACATATGCCCTCACCCAAAGCCCCCATCTTGAAATACCTAGACTATCTCAGTTCTGGACCTCTGCCATATGTGAGGGGGAGCAAGATGCTAGCACTATCTCGTTCCAAATCAATGGTACCTCTTATACCATTGATTCCTCTCACATAAATGAAGCTCTTCATGTGGAAGAAATTGAAGGCTCGTTATTTCAGGAGCCTGCAAGTGACATTCAACTTGCAAAGTTCTTTAAAATGGTTGGGTATACTAGACCCAAGTTAAGCTCAAACAGTGATGAATGGTATTCATCTGGAGGCATGAACAGATAATATCTGAACAAAGAATGGAGTATGATGTTGGATGCTGTATTAAGGTCAATGTCGAGCAAGACCAGTGTCTGGAATGAGGTCCCGACCTACATCAGGAGAATTGTGCATTCCATGGTGCACAACTACATAATCAATATTGGAAAGCTCATGATGCCCCTGTTCAAACTAGTGCTTGGAAAGAAAGAAGCCTGAGAACCGGTAATCTACTATCCCATATTTTTTATGCTTATAATTAATTCTGTCATAGGAATAATAAATTTAGATAGTGTTCAACGCATGAAGTCCCAAACACTGAAAAAGAACACCTATTCTTTGTTAATCAGTAAACCACTTAACACTGAATTGGGTTTGTTTATAACTGAATTCATGATGTCAACTTTAAATGATTTAAACTTAAAATTTGTTGGGGACTACAATGTATTTACCTTGAGTAATGAGAATGGTATTGACCTCGCCATTCCTAACCCATACTCCAAACTTTATGAAGGAATCCGGCCTTCTCGAGCACTAAAACTATTAGCCAAGGGTCTGATTCCTCTCAAAAGGACCAGGCTCCTAAAAGGAGGAGAATCAATCAACCTAGGTTAGAAACCATTCCATAAATAGTTGGTGTAACTGCACAAGATGCAGCAAATAAGGCTGGTAGTTTGGACACAGAACCCATAGAGGGCCCTGGTGAGCCTAGAGGAAAGAAGGCAAGGGTATCAACCTCTGTAAGCCAGACCGTGTCCTCTCAAAAGGGCACAGATCTTAATAAGGAACAAAACACATCTTTAGGTGTTTCCTCTCAAAAGGAGGCATCTATTAAAATTGTCCAATCTCCCATGACACCTTGTACAGAGTCTGCACAACAGGTTGAACACACTCAACCTGAGCCCACACTTGAAGATATTCACACAACAAGGCTAGAAAATGTGGAACACAGCTCATTTAATTATGGTGCATCACATTTTACAAATTTTGAAGATTAAATTGTTGATGCACTATTCCAATAATTAAATGAGACTGATCATAGCAATCCACAAGAACCTTCCACTCACAGGGTGGAAGAGATTGCTGTCACAGCCTCTGAAGCTGTTAACGACAAAGTTGTTGTCAATCCTCATGACAGTAACTTCTAAACAGATATTGTCAAAGATGCTGTCAACACTCAAAATCCAGATAGCTATTCTCCAATGGCTACCACTTCTTAACAAACTGAAGATGATGACTCTGCTCTTATTTCCACAATCCTCAAGGTAAAATCTAAATCTCTTGTGCAAGATGTACCTGCTCAGTCTCTTGTACCTAGGATGAGTGACTGTGTGAAAAGAAAAAGAGAGATAAAAGAAAAGAGAAGTGAGTCAAAAAATGAGGGGTTGGGAAAATCCCATGTAAAAGGAGAGGGCCTGAGCAAGGCCAAATAAAAAAAACAAAATGTGGGAGCTAAAATATCTAAGGCACTAGGCCTTGAGAGTGATTTGGTGAGGAGTGATGAGATCACTCAGAAAAAGCAAGATAGTGTAAGAACCACCAAAGCCTCCAAATCCTCCAAACAAGCGGATGAAAGGTTGAAATCCCTTTCACATAAGGTTACAAAGCTATCAAAGAATCTGGACACTGTTGGCAGAAATCAAGTGAAGTTGGTCAACAGGATGGCTAGTTTGGAGCAAACCATGAATGAAGGATTCAAGGTCATTTTTGACAAGCTTCAAGAGTTCAATTCAAAATTTTCAAACCATGCACTTGCTACCTCAACTAAGGGGGAGAAAAGTACAGATCAAGCTGAAGTGTTTGTAGATGGGAGTGATAAGGAGAAAACATAAGCTGCATCTTAGGGAGAGAGTCAACTAGCATTGTTGTCTAGTGTGGCTCCTGAGATTGCTACACAGCTTGGTGGTAATAAGGAGGAGAAATAGAAGCATGTTGAGCGGCCTAAGGAGAAAGGAATTGTGATCAAGGAGGGTGTTGTGATGGCCCCTGTTCATGTAGCTGGGAAAGGAAATTAGAAACTCTTTAAGGATACAAATGATGATTTAATCATAAAAGAGAGAGAAGATTTTGATGATGAGCAGACTTCTATTATTATGGTGGATGAAAATGAAAATAGCAGAGTGTTTGAAGATGCTAAATTCAATAAAAGGATAAATGATCTAAGAGCCTTATCCAATAGGGATCCCAAGAAATTTTCATATTCAATGAGACAGTCAACAGTAGGAGCAGCTGTGATGGTGTCAAAGAGCAAAAAGTGGATAATCTCTATCAGAACTGAAGGAGGTTTTAGCTGGTGTGTGAGCATGGGATATTTGAGAAGACAAGAAATCTCAGTCATAGAAGCCATCAAACTTAAAATCAAGATAGACAAGACATGGCTAAATGAAAATCTAAAGAGGACACTGCAGAAGCTGATAGTTGAAAAATTACCAGAAATAATTCATAATCCTTTGGGCATAAAATTCAGCAGCTCTACAGATGGCAAATACAGGTCTATAAATTTGGAAAAGGGTTAGTATGTGCAGACCGAGGTCTGTAAAAGAAGCTTTTGACTACTTCAAGATAATTCCTGTAAATGAAGAAAGAATTGAGGTATTAAGGGTGTTGGATGAAGAATTGAAAAGGCTAGAAGAATTGAAGATAAGAAAGAATGTGAAGAAATCTCAAGAAAGAAGAGATGGAGATAATGATGATGAAAAGCCTGATGGAGGTGCAGGTAGTTCCAGCCAACACAACAACAATGGTGAATGATCATCTGGAACTGGAAATAAGGTGGATGAAAATAAAGAGAAGGATGAGAAGAAATATAAGGATGGTATTAAAGGAAGGGTTCTGAAAACTGTAGTCTTGGTTTTGAAGAAGACAATAAAGATGCTGTCAGGAGTGATAAGGGTGAAACTACTGTCACAAAACCTTCTGTCATGAAACCTACTGTTAAGCCTCAATTGACAGTAACTTCTTAAAGCATGTTGTCAAAAGAAGTTATGGAAGAGTTACTGTCAAGAAAAATATATATACCTAAAAGGTACATGAAGGCAAGTGCAGGAAGATCAAAACCTCATTCTAGCAGGAAGCCAATGAGTAGAAGTTGGAAGCTGAAAAATGAGAATCTGCATGAAGAATGTTTTGATGTCAGGAGACCCACCATCAACAAAATAGATGAGTCAAAGGCTGAATTAATCACTAAAGTTATTGCTGAGTAGTCTGAGTTTAATTCATTGATCAGGATAAATGTCTTTTATGCTACTGGTAAGGTTGAAGCTTTGAGACATGAAATGAAGGAAGCAAACTACTTTATGGTGAAAAGGATGTTTCAAATCACAAAAGGTCTTGATATTAGAACACAAGTCTTGAGAGGAGTGTTGATCAAGAAATGTAGGAATTTATGCACCAGCGGAAGCATTGAATAACATTTATTTGCATATATTCCTATGTATACATACATATAGATACAAAACTATTTTATAAATTGAAGAATACCTCGATTGCTTTCCGGCAACAGCTAGAGAATATCTTGTTCTTCAATCCTTGCAATCACCCCTCAAGTGTGGAGTGCTCTAAAGATATCCACCAAGAATCAAACTAAAAGATGAAGGAGGAGGCTAGAGAGGAAATTAGGGTTGCCTCCCTTTTAAAATATTTCTCACAAATATTAGGGTTTTCAAGTATTAGGGTTTATAATCCTATATTTATAGGCTAATATCTCAGCTGAGATATTTTCTATAAATATCTTAATATTAATTCCCTTTTTAATCAATTAATCTTATTAATTAATTAGTTATTGATTAAAACTATTTTAATCATTAATTCTTTTTTCTAAACTCTTTTAGAAAATTATTCTCTATTCATATTTAATTACTTTAATTAAATATTTAATTAGTAATATTAAGATCTTATATTAAATAATTTATAATCAATTAAATCTCATTTAATTAATTTATAAAATTTGCTAAGTAATTATTTATTTCATAAATAAATAATGACTAGCCATTATTAATTATTCATTCATCTATAATTTAATCTCTTTTATGGTGTGACTCTTTAAGTTCAATATTAAGCCGGTAGTAGAAATAAATAATAATAAACATTTTATTTATTATTTATATGAATTCTATTAATTCATTAAATATAATTAATCTGATTAATTATATTTATTCTTCATCGTGAGTGATGCTTCTCAACATATCGCGACTATCCAGATAATACGAAATCATTGCTTAGAATACTTAGAATCTATCAGTAATTAGTTACCTTACAATTAATTCCTTCTACCCTTCAATATCCCGATTAAATACAAGGCATGGAACTCGTGTCAAGCCTATCTAATTTAATCATATGATTTCTTATTCATAATGCAAAGTTCTTTTTAATGCAAATTAAAAACTCTTTCTAATTTCATTCACTCTGGCAAGAGATTCCTGAACTTGCATATCTAAGAATAACATAGGATATTCACTTCCTTTACTGGAAGGGGCAGATCCTTTATTGATCCGTTAACTATCTCCATACACAAATCACTATGCCCAGAATGGACCTAATGAGTGTCCTAGAGACTAAGGACTAAACCAAAGCATAAATCATTGTGTACGAGATTACTCTAACGATCTCAAGTCTAAGGATACTTGTACAACTATTTACTTAACAAACAACTATCGACATGTCAGTAAACTCTATTAGTTATTCTACTTATCGAGTCATGTTCAGTGAACTTATTCCTTAATAAGCACCTACATACTAGATATAGTGTCACCATACAAATGTCTATGAGAACAGACATCCTCCTAAGAGAGCTAGCATAGTATGTACTGATCTTTACGGATTTACCAATTTCCAATTAGTTATCCTATGATCAGGAACTGTTTAAGTCTAAAGCTATTATCTTTTAGATCTCATTATAATTCTAGAAGCTTTGATCTAAACTATGGAACATCTTATTTAATACACTTCAAATAGATTAAGCCTGTAACATAAATACTTTATTATTATCAAATGAAATCAAATAAGAGTAGCAGAAAGTTTTTCCTAACTCATCATACATGATTGGTTTTAGGTCAAACACTTTCAAGAAATTCTTAGAGCTAATGGCAACTTTCAAAACACATCCTTTGGATTTCACTGAAGCTGAAGAACCTGAGACAGTAGTATATTCAGATGGAGTGATGTTCGAAATGAAGATGGAGTCAAGGAATTCTGGAGTATAGATTCCTTACAGGACAAAAATACTGAACTTTTGATGAAACTTCAACAACTTCCTTATCCTGAAGAGCAAGGATTCATTTCCAAACTCCATATAATCATCTCAACCAAGGAACAATAGTAGTATGAGAAGAAAGTGGAATACGAGAAAACTCAACAATGTCTGCTAAGAAATCCTGAAATGATAGTCTTCTATAACTCTGAGATAGTCAAACTGATCAAGAGACAACTTCTCAAAATTACAAACTTTGAGGTGTTTGATCTCAAAAGGAAAGCAATACAGATCTGTGACTCCAAAGAAAAGGAAGAAAAGGAAAAGATGGAGAATTTTGAAAGTGAAGTGGAAGCTGCCAAGAAAAAGGTAGAGAAGATCACAAGAAGAACTAAGGAGGATGAGATTGACATGAAGCATGCAATGCTAAATGATCAATTATCAAAAAGAGCTACATATGTGTGTCCTGATTTTTTGGACCCTTGAGAGTTATTATTGATAGTACTGAAATGGAGGCTACAAATTTTAGGGTACTAAATAATGAGAATTTGATAAGGATCTATAGGCTAACTACAGGCTCATTTTTGGAAACAGAAAGAGACTTGAGTAAAATTGTCTGGGCGATTATTGAGTCAAGAGAAGATGAAGATGAAGCCATTGACAAACTCAGAGTGAAGTAGGTTTTCTCTTCTACAAAGGAAAGATTTCTCAAAGACATATTTGGTATGAAATATCTGTGTATCTGAAAAGGGCCAACTGAGAACTACTACACCTTCACAGAATTGAAGAATCTTTCTTACAAGATGGTGAAGCTAGACTTAGATTGTATCTCTGATCATGCCAAGACTGATGAAGAAAAATAGGAACTGAAAGCTCTTGAAGGTTTGTATGGAAGAATGACAGTAGTGAAAAAGTGAAGTTAAAGCTCAAGCTAAAAGTTGAAGATTTGCTCAGTTTAGAGGAACCTAGTTTGAGAGAGAATTGTACTTGTAATTTTTTTTCTTGTACAAACACTTTTGTTTTTATTAGTTGAGTTAGCATCTGCAATTTACTTTGAATTTGTCTTTATTTTTCATAAAAACAAATTGGGGGAGATTGTTAGGAATTGTGGTGTTAACATTATAATCAACTAATATCTTACTTAGATTAATTAGAAATTAACGAAGTAAAACATATTGTCTTATATATATTGACTGTATATTTAAAATATCACTTGTAATAGTATGTACAAAAAGCCAAGTAAGTGACAGTAAGTATCAATAGTTACTGTCTTGTAAAAATTAATAAATGATCTATGAAGTAGAAGTTCACAAAGTGTTTATGCATAATATGGATCAAATCATTGATAGTAACATTCTACAAACTGAAGCCTACAACAGCATATTCAAGTGACAGAACCTTTTCAAGCAACTGACATCAACTATTCATTTGACAGTAAACTTGACGGAGAATGAATATTCCAAGACAACAATTTTTACTCACAGCAACTATTCCTCGACAGTAAACTTGGCGGAGAATGAAGATTCTAAGACAGCAAGTTTTACTGACAGAAACTATTCCTCGATAGTAAATTTGGCGGAGATTGACAGCAAGTTTCTCTGATAATAACTTTGGCAGGGATAGTTGACAACATGTTTGGCAGGATAGTTGACAGTACCTTTAGATGACAGCATGGTTTAGAAGACTGGCAAGCTTGACAGTAAAGTATGTGGAGTCAAAGATGTTGTCACAAAAGAGAAGCTAAAGGTTTACAGTAACCTTTTGGTGAAGCTGACAGTCTGTTTAAGTAGCAGAGTAGATAATGTTAATTTATAGATTGATCTTGACAATTCTACCTAGTCTGTCAAGTCTACTACTGTAACTTGAGAAAAAGCAAAAAAAAAAGATAAAGCATGCTCAAGGAGTTAAGAATGTCAAATCTTCTCAGAAAAACTTTATCTACAAATGAAATGAAGACAATTTTGAATAGGAAAAGTGAAGTTTCTATTTCAAGCACTGTTCTAGGAAAAAGGGAAAGTACACTTGTAAGTGGGATATATGTTTTAGCATAAATATACATATCTCATAAACACTTTTCCTTAAGCAACCGAGCTTAATATTTCCCATGCATAAAAACACTAGCAATCTCTTGTTATTGTATCTATTGAAGCTGGAAATTTCTTCTAGTCAGTTCTAGGATAAAAAAAATTAATAAAATTAATTTTTGAAGTAAAACACCTTTCTTCTTTTAATTACTTACTGTTGTTTGTATTTTTCACTTGATATTATTACTTCTTATTTGTTGTTAGCAAGATAAGTAATAAATTATCAAGTTGTATTCAACCCCCCCTTCTGCAACACTCATAACATTTAATAGAATTCTACAAAGAGAATGGTATTACTCATCAGTTCTCTACACCTAGGACACCTAAAAAAATTAATTTGTAGAAAGAAAGAACAATACACTCATTAAGACTGCAAAGACTATACTTGGAGAAGCCAACTAGTTTTTGGGCTGAGGATATTAGCACTGCTTGCTACACTCAAAACATGACTCTCATCACCAAGCCTGCTAGGAAGCCTCCATACCATATCCTGACTAACAGGAAGTCTTCAGTCAAACATATGAATGTCTTTGGAAGTAAGTGATTTATGCTTAAGGAAAATGCTAATTAACTTGGAAAGTTTGGCTCTAAGGCATATGAAGGTATATTCATTGAACAAGATTGAATATAGAGTGTATGTGATAAAACATTAAAAAGTTATGGAAAGTACAAATGTGATATTTGATGAATTTAAGTTTCCTATCATGGACCTTGAAGGAGAAAAATGTGAAATACTCATATTTAAAAATGAAGTTGAAGTTGAGTTATCTGAGGATGAAAAAGATGATACTGCACATGAGAGTTCACATGTGGAAATCTCTCATGGTACTAATGTGGAAAGAAATACTGAAGACTTTAGTCATAATCCACTTAATAATTCTCAATACAACCCTAGTATCAACTTAGGGGGAACTTCTCAAGGATCAACAACAAATGCAAACAATATTCATGAAAAAACTACTTCAAACCCTAGAGATGTGGCTCATAAAACAAAATGGAATAGAGCACACACTATAAATTAAATTATTCGAAATCCCGATGAAGGAGTGAAGACTAGAAGAGCAACTCAACATGAATGTTTATATTTTTGTTTTCTGTCTCAAAATGAACATAAGAAAGTTAAAAAAGTATTGTTAGATCCAGACTAGATTGCTGCTATGTAGAAGAAGCTAAATCAGTCTAAAAGAAGCAATGTTTGAGAATTAGCCCCTCCACCAAAAGATATATCAATAATAGGCACTAAGTGGGTTGTTAAAAATAAAAAGGATGAAAATGGAATTGTAATAAGAAATAGGGTAAGGCTAGTTGCAAAAGGTTACTTTCAAGAAGAGTACATTTGATTATGCTAAAACCCTTGCACCTATTACAAGGCTTGAGGCAATAAGAATCTTTTTGGACTTTGGTGTCTACTCTTAGTTTAAAGTTTAAAAAATGTATGCCAAAAGTATATTTCTTAATGGTGAACTAAATAATAGGTATATGTGCAACAACCACCTGGTTTTGAAGATTCAAAGTTTATAGACTTTGTCTATACTGTTATAAAAATACTATATGGACTCAAACAAGCTCTAAGGGCATGGTACGTTACCTTGTCTAAATTCATGTTGAATAATCAGTTAACAAGAAGAACCATTGACAATACCTTGTTCTACAAGAAGCATGGTGATGACATCATCCTAGTTCTAATCTATATGGATGATATTATATTTTTTTCTACAAATAAAAAGATGTGTTAAAGATTTTCTAAGCTCATGTAGAATGAATATGAAATGAGCATGACGGGAGACGTAAACTACTTCTTAGATCTATAAATAACTCAAAGAACATATGGCATCTTTGTAAGTCAACTAAGTATATCAATGATCTCTTGAAGCCGATTTTGAGTTGTTGTACGAACCTGGCATACCTTTCGTTTTACTTCGAACTGGTTTCAAATCTTTTTTGTGGGCTAATTGCATCTTTTATGGATTTTCCATCCATTTTTGTGGACTTCAAGACTTTTAATTTGGGATTTATTACACCTTGAGTCTAACAACCTGGTAGCTAATTTGCTTTACTAAGTTTTATAGGTTTTTACTTGGACGTGTAAGTTTCTTTCTCCTTTTACCTTATAAGTAACTTATTTCTACTTCTATAAAAGAGTAGGGGGTGAACATTTTTCACACTTCTAATTCTTAGAAACTTCTCTCCCAACTAGTTATAAGAAATCCATTGGAGTTCTTCATCAAGACTTCAAGCATTTCAGCTTTCGTAGCCAAGGTATTTTTTATTTTCCTTTTGATATTCAAGTTCCTGAATTAATTCTTCAATTTTAGTTTTCATCAATAAGCAACCATGACTGATTCAGATAACTCCGAGCAGATAGCCGACATTGCCATTATTATGGCTGAAGCCCAAGCTCGTCATGCCAATCGTTCCTGTCATCGAGGTATGGAAATTCCTCGGCCAATCCTTTCTCTTTCACTTTTCTTATACGAAATGGGGGAGGCATACCCTATAAATACCAGCTTCGATGCTTCTTCATTTTCAAATACTATAATTGATGTAGCTATAGTTGATAGCTTGATATATTATATCATATTCGTCTTATGTATAGCTTGCATTATGCTTGTAGTGGTCATCGATCATGTAACAAGCGACCCTCATTTTTATATCTATTTAAAAAAACATTGAAATCGGGTCTTAGCTTTCCTCTTCATCAATTCCTCCCTATTTTGTTAAGAAATGTTCATGTCAATCTTTGCCAATTAGTTCCCAACTCAAAGAAAATTATCTTATGTTTTATGGTTGTTTATATTTGCAAAAACATTCCCCTTGACGTTTCTCTATTCAGGAACAATTTTCAATTAAAAAAAACATATAACTCGCCCGGGTGGGTGTGCATCCAACATCGGCCAGGTGTTCCCCATATTTGCTGCACAAATTCCTTCCCAGATAACAATCATGGTTGAAAAACCGAGTTTATGTTTGTTCATTTAAAGGATGGAGTTTGGGATGATGTGTTTCATACCTATTTTTCTAGAGTCTTTGATGGTTCAATTGATTTGGATAATATTAATCTAGAGAGGAGGCTCTGATTCAGTACATTTGTGAAGACAACGGGGAGGCTCACTACCGGAAGTTTTTAAGTGAGTTTTCGTTGAAGGCCATTGGCATTTGTAATGTTTCTGATAAGGGTAACCCTCTTTCATCACCTCTTCGATTCCATAACATTTCCTTGTCTTTTATTGATGTTTTTTTGTTTCCATTGCTAAAGGTATTGACAATGCTATCAGAAAGGAGGAAATGGCAAAGATGCGTCAAGCTAGGTTGGCACAAGAGAATTATCCTGATCCTAGGATTCCCGCTATCCTCAACATGTCACAAAATTCTGGTCGAAATGAGAAGCGCGTTCGGGAAGAATCTTCCCATGTCCGGGAAGAGAGCGAGACATGTACAAAATTTTTGAATCTTCCCATGTCCGGGAAGAATCTTCCCATGTCTGAAATTTGAATATTTTGGTCTTTTCAATCTTGAAATAATGAACAAAATATTCATATTTATAAAGAAAAAAGCAAGCAAGATTTTTGAATAAAACTTATTTAAAAAATCAAAAAGACTTTATAAAATAGCCTATAAGACTTTTTAAATAAGTTAGGTAAGACATTTCTTTCTCGGTAAGACTTTTCAAAAACTCGGTAAGACTTTTGAAAAGTCATGCCGAGACAAATGAAACTCAGTAAGACTTTTGAAAAGGTCTTACCGTGTTATCTCGGTAAGACTTTTAAAATGTCTTACCGAAATAATTCGGTAAGACTTTTGAAAAGGTCTTACCAATTTAATTCGGAAAGACTTTTAAAAAGTCTTACCGAAATAATTCGATAAAACTTTCTATTTTAGTGCAGCAAGACTTTCTTAAAATATAAAATTAAATCTTCTTTTTAACTTAATTAATTCTACAAATTATTAATTAAATAATTTATAAATTAAATTAATTCAAGATGAATTAATTTAAGTAGATAAATTAAATAATTAATTAACTTTTGATAGTAGAATTTATTTAGTTTCTTCACTGCACAACTCTTGTAGATTTGACTTGTGTCTTCATGTCTTCTGTCTGAAAATCACTTGAGCTAGGTGATAAATATTTACTTAATTAGTTGACACATAAATGTACTGTCTGGTTCATTTGTGTCATACTAAATAAATATTCTTCACCTTTTAACTTTAATAGTTATGATTTCCTGTCTTGTTCTTGCTTCTCGCTTTGTCTTCAATACTTCTTTTCTTGGAATCTCTTTGTAGTAGGCACTTGAAATCTTCTGAACTCTTTTGAAACACTACTTTATTATTTTTCGCCAACGCTTGAACATATTAATGAACTTCTTCCGGTGAATTGTAGCAACTTCATTAGAACACTTCTGATTTCTAGGATTCTTTATGTCTAGTTAATTTTGTTCGTCTTGATTCCTGTTATCATATTTATTATTTACTTCTTTTTCTTATTGTGTTGAGTTGTCATCTAATTATTACAAATAGGCCTAGTCATATGCCTTTCAATCTCCCCCTATTTGTCATTAAAATTTAACACAAAAAGTCCTACAGGATTACTCAACTAACAACTAAGAAAGTAATACGACATGTAAAAACTGTAAATAATAAAAAGTTCTGGTATTATATTTAACAATTTTCCAGATTAATATTTTAAAAGATAAGTAGAAGATAGATGTTCCTCTAGCACTGAGCAAATATTACATAGTTTTCTATCTTGAACTATCTAAATCTTCAGTCTTCAGACGTATCAACTTCACCTTCTTCTAGGTTTGAACCTTTATGCACAAGTTTCCTTGGTACCTTTTCAGATTATGATGATCCTATTGTAGTGGATTCTCTATACAACTTTCTTTATTCTGCTCTTGCTAACTGCTACAAAACTTCCTGTTCAACAGGATCTACTACTTCTTCTTCCACATCAATAGGCTGAGATGAGTCTATCCTCTTGATTTGCCTGATGTATGATGGAATCTTTTTGGACAAGTAGTAACTTCTTATCTTCTGTTCTGCATCTAGCTTGGCTTGTGATTTGAATCCTTTCAACCTTAGCATCTTCTCAACTTCAATCATGAATTTTATTGTGTAGCCCTTCAATGACTCCTCGTCTAGCTTCAAGATCTGATATAGCTTGTTTGACAAGAACCTTACTTCATGAGGGTCATATAGAATTTGAGGACTAACAGCTTTTGCGAAATCTCTGAGCCTGTCTCTCAACAGCTCATTCTCTTCTGAACTTCTCTTCACTTTATTCAACAATGTCCATATCATTGATAAACTTCTTTGTCTGAAGAACTCAAAGGATATTCTGAAAGTACCATTCCTGTGTGTGTAGACTAATATATACCAGTCTTCAAGAATGTGATCCACTATGATACTGATATAGTCCACTTCCTCTTTCAGAGCTTTCATGAAGTTATCAATGTTGTCATTTAAATTTTCTAGATGTTCAAATATTGATTTAAGATGTTTGTCTTCAAATGGACCCTTATGAAGTTTGTCCATTATTTCTCTTGTTATATCCCATTTCTTTTCAATTTCCATCTGCACATCCTTCTCTTTCTCCTTCACAGCTACAGCCCAAAGGTTCTGTTTCTCTAAACTTGCTTCCCTTTCAGCCTGTGCTTTTTGCTTGACTAGAGCTTCTAATTTTTCTATTTTAGCATGGCTCGCTTTGATGTCTTCTTTCAATTTTCTCATGGCCTCTTCATAGGAAGGATCAGACTCTTTTTCTTTGGGAAATAGAAATTATTCTTCAAAGGCAGCTTCTTCTTCTACTCTACAGTAGTCAGGGTGAAATGATTCATCAATAAATTTTTCATCAGCATAGTACTGCTCTTCTAGTGCTGGAACATTAGATTCAAAATCTTCTTCAGAATACAACTTTGCTTTGCCTTTACCTTTTTCAGTAACCCCTTAATCTTCAGCTACGTTCTTCTTTCCTTTCTCCCTCTTAGTTGAGGGATCCTCTTGAGATTTAGAAGCTTCAAATGATGTTACAAGTTTCTGCATGGTCATATAGACCTGCTTCAGTCCCTCATTCAAATGTGCCATACCATCATCCAGCTTGCTGAATCGTTTGGTGGAGATCTTTTCATTTTCAATTATTGTCAAGGTCAAACTTTTCTTAACTTCATCAATTCTTTCATGTAATCTTCTTACATCTTTCATATCCTCAGCAATGAGACTTTGCACGTTCTGAATATCTTGAGTTTTCTGAAGAATAGATTATTTTACATTTTCAACATCTTTCCGCCCGATTGTCAGCTGTTATGTTACAGAGGCAAACTTAGTTTCTGCTTGTGCTTTTTCTTTAGCCAATTCAGCCTGAACAATCTGCATTTCCCTCTAGAGAGCTTCCATTTTGAATAAAAGTTCATTGTGTGTGTGCACTCACCTCGCTTGCACTCTTGTTTGATTCTAAACTATGTGCATCTGTTTCACTCGGTGTTTGCCTCACTTCACTCGTGTTTTGCTCCTTTCCGGAGTCCGTTGTTGTACCTGTGTATAATATAATAGCTTTTGAAAAGTCGTAATGCTCTTCTGATGCCGGTGAAGGTGAGTCCTCAACAAGATTAACTTGAAGAGGCTCCGCTACTGACATAGCTACTCCGTGAATGGAGTCCCATCTCCCTCTATGGAGTGGTTGCCTCTCAAATCCACCAGTGGATTCGAGAACTTCCTTTAAGAAAACTGGATGTAAGAAATCCAGGGGGGTCACCACCTTAGACAATGTAGTGAGTTTCTCGTTAGAGTCTGTGGTGCCCCTTAATACCTGTAACGGCTCAAGATGTTGCATTGCATCAAAAATGTCTTGCTCCACTATAAACGTGGCATCCGACAAATTTGTTTGGAAAATATTTCCTTCATTTATAGATATGCCCTCATCTGATTGTGTTTCTGCAAGTGGAGGTCCTACTAATGTGAGCGTTAGCAGTGTGCGTGGCTCTTCACAAGATTCCGCGACCGGATGACAAATTTCAATAGAATCACCCATTTGATCGAGTGAGTCCAAAGACTGTTGAATTTCCATTTCAAAGTCCATATCCCAATGAGAGTATAATGATGAGTCTGCAGTTGTCTCAGGTTGAATTTTGGATCTTTTTATTGGTGGAGACAGAGTTGCGGGTTCACTCACTGTGACACCTCTACCTCTTACTTTTCTAACTGGTTTCTTCCTTTTTCTAATGTGACTCAAAGAAGTTGGTGAAGGAGAAACTATTTGAGGTTCTATGACAGCTTAGGATTGAACCTGTGTGTTGTCAAGTTTATAGCCGAAGTCCTGAAGTGTACGACCACAATTATAGTCTGCCACATATATATTTAAAGGTTCAGTAGGTATATTTATAGGTAGGAAATTTGAAGCCAGGGTGTAAGATATTACCTGATGTTCATGTGCTTCTTGTTCTGCATGATGAACAACTTCAATTAGTAGCTGCGCAGAACTTTCCATCTCCAATGGCACTGGCTCTTGCTGATGCAGTTGAGCCTGTGCTGGATTGGCTATTTGATTGAGAATGTCAGCCATATATTTTGTTGTTTCTATGACTACCCATTCAAATTTGTTTTTGTTGCTGAGTCTTGTGAATAAATTCTTCTGAGTTGTAGGGGATTCTTCCACTGGACTGTTTGTAAATATAGCTTTGTCCTCCTCTGATAAAACATTATTCATCAAGAGCATTAGAAATCTTGGATAAAAACAAGCTACTTTCTGATCTACATCCAGTCCTATACTCTCAGCAGTGCCCATCTTCCTGATTATTTCTGTCAAAATTAGTTTCCCAAAATTGATTCTCTTCTTATGGGTTACAGAATATCCAATCACTTGCAGTAGTGTTGATATGTTATGGAAGTTTCTCTTTATGGTAGGAGCAAATACTTTGGTTAATGTGTCGAAGAAGTAATCTCATTCACCTACTAATTGGGATTTTGACAGCTTTACCAAATTTATCGTGCCCTGATAGTGAATTAATTGTAGAAAGAAAATAATATCTTCAATTGAGGGTAGGGTCTCGAAATTCTCAGTCAGGAACCCTAAGACTCTGTTTACATCAATTTCATCTATAATATACTCCGTTTCTCCAATCTTGAATGAGAATTTAACTAGCCTGTCATTTGAAATATTTCTTGTTGTTGAATATAAGGCTCTGAGAGATTCAATTTGCAGTGGAGTGTTTAATGTAATTGATGTTCTAATCAAAGAATTTTCATTCATGAACCTAATCCAGGGCCTAAACCTAGCCTCTTTGCACTGTAATGGATCAAAGTACCCAACAAAATTCGTCTTTGCTATTACAAACATGGCTGCCATTTTAATTAATTAATTATAATAATTAATTAATTTTCTATTTAATTAGCCTTTAATAGAAAATTACAAGCAAAATCAGTACTTAAACAACTCGAAAGAAAAAACAACTCAAAACCCTAACTTTGATTTTAAATAGTCAAAAACAGTCCTTATAAATCCAATCAAAACCGAGTCAGAAAATTAAGAACAATTCGACTTCTTCGAAAAAAGGGCAGAGTTTCGGCTATTTGTTCTTGATTTTCTCAAACTAGCAAGCTTAAAGCTTGTGTTCACAAAGAATAGCAACTGAAACAGTTGTAATTAGTGAAAATCGATGGTTGTCTTGTTCGTTTGAATATGTGTATGTATACTACTGTGTGTATGTATATAAATGAGTAAGACCTTTAAACAAAAACGATTAAGTAAATTATAAACCGTCGGGAAGACTTTTGCTAAGACTCGGTAAGAATTTTTTTAAAAAGTCTTGCCGAGATTTAAAACAAAAGTCTTATTGAGAAATAAAAATAGTTAACTAAAATAAAACTATTAAGTACTAAAAAGCTCGATAAGACTTTTTATTAAACACTCGGTAAGACTTTTAAAAAGTCTTGCCGAGTTGTTTTTTTTAAAAAGGTCTTATTGAGATTTTACATAATAATTAATTGTTATTTACATAATAATAAATATAAATAATAAGTAAATATATAAAAACTAAAATAAATACATATAAATATTATTAATTGTTCTAAAATTCAAAGTAAAATAAAGTAAATTTTATTCAAAAATTAAATTAATTAATAATAATTAAAATATATTTATATGCAACTAGATTATTAAAGTACAATAGTAATTTGAAAAACATACAACAATTTACATACAAAAGCTTAAAATAATTATAAGTACTTATGCTATAATTGAAATAATTATCTTACAAGAGTATTAAATTAATCTCAAGATAATTTATTCAAAAATTCATAAGTCCTAGGATTTTATTAATTCAAGTCTCAGAAATTCTTTATATATTAACATTGAATATTTATAAGCTTAAATTAAATCCTAGCAATCAAAAAATTAACCAATGTTTAACACCCCTAGTTCACTAACCAACTTTGAGAAAATAGATTCATCAAGTGATTTCGTGAAGATGTCGGCTATTTGATCTTCTGTGGGTACAAAATGTAACACCACTATTCCATTCATGACATGCTCTCGGATAAAGTGATACCTTATGTCAATGTGCTTGGTTCGTGAATGTTGTACAAGATTGTTGGAAATAGCTCTAGTACTTGTGTTGTCGCAGAAAATTAGAATTTTTTTCAACGTAAGTCCATAGTCATTTAGCTGATTCCTTATCCACAAGATCTGTGCACAATAGCTACCTGCCATAATATATTCTGCTTCGGCTGTCGAGGTAGATACTGAGTGTTATTTCTTGCTATACCAGGAGATCAACCGACTTCCTAAAAATTGACAGCTTCCGGATGTACTTTTCATGTCCATCCTGCACCCTGCATAATCTGAATCTGTATAGCCTATTAGGTCAAAACCTGGACCTTTAGGGTACCAAATTCTAAGATTTGGTGTACCCTTCAGATATCTAAAAATTCGTTTAATGGCTATAAGATGAGATTCCCTAGGATCAGATTGAAACCTTGCACATAAGCATGTTGCCAACATTATATCGGGTCTACTAGCAGTTAGATATAGTAATGAGCCTATCATACCTCCGTAGCTTGTGATGTCAACTTTCTTACCAGTTTCATCTTTGTCAAGCTTGGTGGCTGTTAGCATTGGGGTTTTTGTCGGTGAAGAATCTTCTAGACTGTATTTTCTCATAAAATCCCTTACGTACTTTGATTGGCAAATAAAAATCTCATCCTCCTTTTGCTTTACTTGCAATCCAACAAAGAATGACAGCTCACTCGTCATGCTCATTTCATACATTCTCTGCATTAACTTAGCAAATCTTTTGTACAAGTTTTCGTTAGTAGAACCAAATATAATATCGTCAACATAAACTTGGACAAATATCATATCTTTTTCATGCAGTTTGTAAAAGAGAGTTTTATCTATGACACCTCTAATGAAAACATTTTCAAGTAAAATCTCAAAAAAGTGCCATACCATGTCCTCAATGCTTGCTTTAGTCCATAGAGAGCTATGAATAGAAAATGCACAAAATAATCAAACTCTGGATTTTCAAAGCCAGGGGGCTGTTCCACATATACTTCCTCTTCTAACTCTACATCCAGAAATGTACTCTTCACATTCATTTGATAGACTTTAAAATTGGAATGTGCTGCGAATGCCAGAAATATCCTGATGGCTTCAAGTCTTGCAACTGGTGCGTAGGTTTCGTCATAATCAATTCTCTCTTCCTAGGAGTAACCTTTTGCCACCAGTCTAGCTTTGTTCCTTCTAACAATGCCATCACCATCTAACTTGTTCCTGTATACCCATTTTGTGCCAACAACAGATCTATCTTTAGGCCTGGGTACCAGTGTCCAGACTTTTTGTCTTTCGAACTGATTGAGATCTTCTTGCATGGCAAGAACCCAATCTGGATCAGCTAATGCATCTTCAATTTTCTTTGGTTCTTCTTGAGATAAAAAAACTGAAAATAATAATTCATTTCAAGTTACACTTCTGGTTCTAACTCCCACATATGGATCACCTATGATCAATTTAAAAGGATGATCTATGCTCTATGTCCTTTCCCTTGGTAGGTTTGATCTTGGTGATTCACCTCGAAATTCATTGTGATGTTGTGTTCTGCCAGTAGATGCTTCATCTCCCCCTGAGTTGTTGCCAGGATGACTTGTTGATCTACCACTAGTATCAGTAGTATCTCCAGTGTTTCCATTGTTTCCACCACTAGCACCTGGATCATTATCATTAGTGTCATCATCATTTCCTGCTGCAACCTCAAGTTCTTCTTCGTCATCAAAATGTGAGTCTGGATAATTATCAAATTTTAATGACTTAGAAGAATCTTTAGTGTAGATACTTGGGAGTTTAGTGTCATCAAAAGTAACATTGACACTTTCTTTTACTTAGTTCTGATCAATTATGTACACCCTATATGCTCTTCTTGAATATCCGACAAAAATAGCTTCATGTGCCTTGGCCTCGAACTTGCCACGATGTTCATCTCCATCCTTTAGCATATAACATTTGGCTCCAAATACATGAAAGTACTTGAGTGTTGGTTTCTTGCCAACCAATAGTTCATAGGGTGTCATCATATGATCTTTGTTGATCAGAGTTCGATTCTGAATATAACATGATGTGTTCACTGCTTCAGCCCAGAAGTAGATAGGTAACCTTGATTCAATTAACATTGTTCTTGCAGCTTCAATCAGGGTTCTATTTTTCCTTTCTACAACTCCATTCTGTTGTGGAGTTCTTGGAGCTGAATATTGTCTTGTTATCCCCTTGTCTGAGCAGAAGTTATTCAGAACTTCATTTTTAAATTTTGTTCCATTATCTGATCTGATTGCCCAAACAGGTTACTTTGAATCTAACTCAATCAGCTTTGCATGATCAATCACCAATTATGGAGTTTCATCCATAGAGTTCAAGAATAAAACTCACATGTACTTTCTGAAGTCATCTACAATCACTAAGGCATATTTCTTTCTTGACATAGACATAATATTTACTGGACCAAATAAATCCATGTGAAGGAGTTGAAGTGGTTCAGTGATGTTTGTAGTGTCTGTGCCCCTATGACTTGTTTTCTTTGACTTCCCTTTCTGACATGCCTCACACAATCCTTCTTGTGTAAATTCCATCGGGGCAGTCCTCTCACCAAATCCCTCTTGACTAAAGAGTTTATTGCTTTGAAATTCAGATGTAAGAGTTTCTTGTGCCATAGCCAGCTTTCTTTTGATGAAGCCTTTGAATAAAAATAGTTTGTTTCATCTTCAGTTCTGAATTTGAGATCGGCTACGTACAAGTTTCCTTTCCTTACTCCACGTAAGGCCAGTTTGTCATCTTTAGAATGAGCTATTAAGAATTTCTCCTTGATAAAGTTTACTTTGTGTCCTTTATCACAGAATTGACTGACGCTGAGTAGATTGTGCTTAAGTCCTTCCACTAAAGAGATGTTTTCAATGATAAAATTTCCAGTGTTCAACTTGCCATATCCCATAGTCATTCCTTTGCTGTTATCTCCAAAGGTGACGATCGGGCCAGCTCTTTCAATCACGTCTGATAGCAGGACTCTATCTCGGGTCATATGCCTCGAAGATCCCCTGTCCAGGATCCATATAACCCGGTTTACCTGTTTAACTCCCTGCAAATATAAAACGGATTAATTCATTTTCGGAGCCCAAAATTGATTGGGTCCGGCATACTTAAAGAATTGACCTTTGTCAGCTTTGATAACAGTTCCTTTCTAAATAACAGCATCATCCTCCTTGACTGAACCTACCTTCCTATATACAGTCTTGACAACTTTCTGTTTAGACTTAGGAATATATGCTTCCTTCTTTACAGATGAAGGAGTCGCAGTCTTGGATTTGGTAAATTTATTATTGATGCATTGTCTAGGTGTCATGTAATCTTTCTTAGCAATCTTGCATTTGAAATAATAACCCATATCATTAAAAGCACATAACATACAATTTAAAATACCACAAGGTTTATGGAATGCATCAATAATAGGCATGTTATTCAAAACAGTATGTGACTTAACAGTTTCTACTTCAACTTTATCAGCAGTTTTAAAGTTCTCAGTAGAATGATATTTATTGTTACTGTTCCTACTATTAACAAATATAATAGGTCTTTTCACTTTATTCTTTAAGTCTTTAGCACCTATACCAGGTTTGAGGAAATCATAAGTTCCCACATCTTTCACTGGTGTCTTGGGTGCACTCTTCTCTTTTTGGACATTAACTCCTTCTATATCCTTAACTTGTTCCTTTCTTTTCTTTTCTTCCTCGAGATCCTCTAACTAAATTTCATAAGCAATCAGTATAGATCTCTCGAGGATTGGTTCAGCTATAGGGGTTATGAACAGAGGTTTAGGTGTGTCTTTAACAACATGTGGGATACCCCTTTCTTAAGCACTTTTCCTGAAAGGGTTTATGTTGCTTGGCTTTCCTACTGATTTATTGTACTCGAAGCCTATTCCAACTTTTCAGTTTATCTCCCGTTAGTTAACTAGGTTCTTTACAATATAAGAGAAATTCTTATATGCTAGACACTTCTTCTTCTCTTCCTCTATTTAGTTTCTGAGATAGGTTTCAACTTCAACAGAACAACTGACTTTATTGACTTGAAAAGCTAAGTCCTCAGTCAACTTGATAGTTAACTTGTCATTATTCTTTTTTAACAATTTTAAAACATCATTCTCGTCAGTTAGAACTTTGTTTTTAAGTCTTAGTTTCTTAACTTTATCTGTTTAACCATCTAGTTCTTTACCTAGCAATGCAAACATTTTAGGGCAAGAAGGATTTACATCGATTCCTCTTCCACGGGTGGGAGATAGTGATTCCTCGGATGAAGCCATAAGAGCAATATTTCCCAGCTCTTCCTCATCATCATTGTCTGAGTCATCCCAGCTTTTGCCCTCTACTAGATAAGACTTTCATTGATGATTTTTCACTAGTGCATCATACTTCTCCTTGAGCTCCTCGTAAGACTCTATCTTTTTTCCTTGCTTAGGCTTCTTGCACTCTATTGCAAAGTGGCCTAGTTCATTGTAGTTGAAGCAACGAAACTTGCTTCTATCAACTAAGTCGGTCTTGTAGTAGCTCTTTGATACAGCTGATGAAGAACCTCCTTTTTGGAACCTTTCAAAATTAGGCTTTACTCTGTAGGAGGAGTTTCTTCAAAATCTCATGTTGCCAAACCTCCTGGTAACCATAGCTAGAGATTCATCATCTAGCTGATCTAGTTCTTCCAAAGAGTAGAACTCACCATCTTTTTGTTTGTCAGAAGTATGTCCAAATTCTAGAACCACATACTCCACTATACTGTTATAAAGTGCAACAACCTTCACTTCTATCTTTTCAGGTGCTTCCACTATTAATGCTTTGGAGGAACTCAGAACCTTACCTCTCCCATACATCTCTCTGGTCTGGATCTGTTCCAATTCATAAGTCTTTAATACTCCGTAGAGTCTTTCTAGGGTTACCTCCTTCATATCCCTAGACTCCCGGATTGCTGCGATCCTGTGTTCCTGATGCTCGGGTAAGGTCAGTAAAAACTTCCTATTTACCTACTGATTCTGATAGTACTTACCATTCATGTTGAGCTCGTTTATTAGTTTGTTCAATCTCTGAAACACCTCAGAGATACCCTCACCGGGGTTGGATCTAAACTGTTCGTACTGGGAGATCAGGATTTCTAAGCTATTCTATTTGACTTCTTCAGTCCCCTCATTGATAATTTCTATTGTTTCTCAGATCTGTTTTGCATTTCTGCAATTGACTACTTGATTGTACATGATGTAGTCTAGGGATTCAATCAATATGAGTTTGAGGTTGTAGTCTAGGGACACAACTTCTGCTTCCTCTTCTGTGTAGTCTGCTGGACTTTTCGGAACCTGTCTATGGGGAATTACGACCCCATCTATCTCGTGTTCGAGAATAACTTTTATAGGGGTTTCAATACATTTGGCCAATACTAATGCATACTTGGGATTGGCAATCCCAATGAATAGTAGCATTTTGTGTTTCCACAAGTTGTAGTGTACTCTGTCGAACTGTGGAATTTTGATGCTAGTCACTTTCTGTGTACTCATCTTTAATAAGATTAAAATTTAAGTGTTTCAAAAAATATTTAAATTTTTGTCTTAAAACAATTTTTGATCAAAAATAATTTAAAAAAAAATTATTTTGAATAAAAAATTATTTCAAATTAAAAATTATTTTCAAGATCTGTATGAGTTACAGAATTTTTTGGTTCAGATCCGATATTGAAAATATCAACCAGCTCTGATGCCAATTGTTGGTCCCCGATATTGTAGAAGGAGGCTTGAATACAATATCTATAAATTGTCATGAAATTTTGGATTTAAAATATTATTTTAATTTATCTGGAAATATTAATCTTAATGAAATATTGTTCAAGTAGAAGATATAATTTTTAACTTGAAAAGTATTACAATAATTATATGAAGAAAAGTGTATATAATTGATAAAATAATCTTGAACGAATTTGACATGAAGTGTTCGGGTTTAATCAATTATATTCCAAACTTGCACAGAAAGCTGTGAATATAACAATCCATACAAATTTATGAAATTTGAATATTTTGATCTTTTCAATCTTGAAATAATGAAGACAATCTTCACATATTTATAGAGAAAAAACTAGCAAGACTTTTGAATAAAACTTATTTAAAAAATCAAAAGACTTTATAAAATAGCCTATAAGAATTTTTAAATAAGTTGGGCAAGACATTTCATTCTCGGTAAGATTTTCAAAAACTCGGTTTAAAAGTCTTACCAAAATATTTCGGTAGAACTTTCTATTTTAGTGCAGCAAGACTTTCTTAAAATGTAAAATTAAATCTTCTTTTTAACTTAATTAATTCCAAAAATTAATAATTAAATAATTTATAAATTAAATTAATTCAAAGTGAATTAATTTAAGTAGATAAAGTAAATAATTAATTAACTTTTGATAGTATAATTAATTTAGTTTCTTCACTGCACGACCCTTGTAGATTCGACTTGTGTCTTCCTATCTTCTGTCTGAAAATCACTTGAGCTAGGAGATAAATATTTACTTAATTAGTTGACACAAAAATGTACTGTTTGGTTCATTTGTGTCATACTAAATAAATATTCTTCAACTTTTAACTTTAATAGATATGATCTTCTGTCTTGTTCTTGCTTCACGCTTTGTCTTAAATACTTCTTTTCTTGGAATCTCTTTGTAGTAGGCACTTGAAATCTTCTGAAACTTCTGAAACACTACTTCATTATTTTTTGCCGACGCTTGAACATATTAATGAACTTCTTCTGGTGAATAGTAGCAGCTTCATTAGAATACTTTTGATTCCTAGGATTCTTTGTGTCTACTTAACTTTGTTTGTCTTGATTCCTGTTATCATATTTATTATTTACATCTTTTTCTTATTGGGTTGAGTTTTCATCTAATTATTACAAATAGGCCTACTCATATGCCTTTCAACTACCAGATGTAGTAACAATGAATGAGTTAAGAAAATGTCATCTATTTGGAGTTAGTTATGAGGATATTTATGAATGACATTTGGGATATAGATTTTGGACGGGAAACTGACAAGACCGTTCTGGAAGAGGCAAAGATATATTTTGTACAATGTGGATAAGTATAAAGATTTTGAGGATTCTATTTAGGATAAGAAGTCAAGGATAATTGTTAAGATGATGCGTAGTATTGGTACGGTTTAGAGTCGCAACGAAAAGTTAAGACGAGCATTTGTTGTATTTTCTAAGTATGTTAAGTATTTTCTGATCAAAGTGGGCCCCTTAGTGTAGGTGACCCACACATTCCGAATATTGTGATCAAGATGAAAAGTACGAATGACCCAGTGTGTAGTTGTTGGTACGAAGCTCCTTCTACTAGTGATGGGACTCCGGCTAGAAAGGGGGTCCGAGCAGTCATTGAGAATCTAATGGTTTAATTGAGATAAATGATTTGGGGAAAAAGGTCCTGTAATACAGTTATATATCCTTAGGCGTGAATTGATTGAGACTATATAATGGACAGTATGTCTCGTCCTTTTGGTAATATACCATATGTCGTGTAGATCATGAGTTTTGAAAAGTGACGGTCGGAAGGACCACACGATAAATGTATGAACATGAAATTGGTACAAGTTGTGAGGAATCTCCCCTTAGCTAGAAACCTGATAAGTAATATATATGATCCTACATATCTCACGTCGTGTTTGATAGCCTGTTGAGTAATATAATCGTACTGCTATTATGAATAGTGATAAGGATATATATGATGAGCATCATCCTATTTTGGCATCTACCTGTTGTTTCACCTTAGCACATAGACTATTCGTTTCCTGCTAGTCCCTGAGTACTGCACCTTGGAACGAAACTAGGCTTCCATACAACCAGTGACACAAAGAAAACAAATGATTTTGAAATAGTGATTTTAAAGAAAATTTTTGAACTCAATGTTTATATGGATTTAAAATTTCACCTACAAGGGATTTTCAAATATATTGGAAAAAGTTTGGGTATGAAGCCGTGAGCTTGAAACAAAATGATTGAATGAATCTTTTATCAAATTTGGGACAAGGACGAAATAACCTAAGTATAGAATATTATGAATTAATGTTCACAACAGTTTTCGAGTAGTTTCCTCGTATGATGTGACCAAATAAAATTGTAGTGATGGATATAAATTATTAACTGGTGATGATTCAAGAAATTGCTATAATAAAAAGTGGAAGCGTAAAGAGTGGTGATTCGAGAGTTTCAAGATTGCAAGACTGAGGCAGGAAGAGTAATATTGTATGAATAATTACTAGTGTCATTTAATGGAGATTTATTTTTTTTAGAAAGGAGAAGAGATGTAATGTCAAGATAAAAATATTGTCTGGATAGGATATTTAAACTAACGGTGGAGATAAAATAGTGAAGGTTAAGATTACACGATAATGATGAAGTTGTGTTCAAGGACAGAGAGACAAGATAAGGGATTATTTTTTTTATTATGATGGAAGTGAAAGGTCTATTACACTTTGGGTGATAGGTTGTTGGGAAACCATGATTGGTACGAAAGAAGAAATACTTGGAAAGAAAAGAAAGATTATATAGTAGTTAATGGGTTGATGATGTAATTATTAGCGACCTTATGAGGTACTACCTTATAGAGTTATATAATTCACCATTGATCTAGTGCCAGGAACAATGCTAGCATCAGAGACATTTAGAAATTTGCACCTACGAAGATAAAAAGGATTAAATACTCAATTAAAAGGAGTAATAGAGAAAGGCATGAGGAGATTGAAAGTATCACCATGATGTGCATCTGTTTTGATTATTAAAGAAAAGGATAGTGCCATGACTCAATGTATTAATTGCCAAAATTGATTAAGATTACAATTAGGAATGAATATCTTAACCATGGATAAAGATTATCCGATTCTTTGGAGTCATAATTTACCATTCGAGGATAGATTTTAGGATTAGGTATTATGAAATAAAGATTTACCTAGATGATTTGCCCAAAGTTGCATTCGACAAGAATTATGAACATTATGAGTTATAGGATGT
Organism: Oenanthe sinensis; assembly: GCA_028671895.1. Taxonomy (NCBI): domain Eukaryota; kingdom Viridiplantae; phylum Streptophyta; class Magnoliopsida; order Apiales; family Apiaceae; genus Oenanthe; species Oenanthe sinensis. Next base: position 8,776,683 of record JAPMAC010000195.1, on the reverse strand, counting down.
CAATTTGATCGATGAATGCACATATAACTTTTATGAATTTAATCAATAGAATATTTTTTTAAAGAAATGAATGGAAAAATGTCCATAGTTTTCATAAATGATATTTTGATCTACCAAAAGATGAAGAGAGAGAACGAAGAGCAAGTGTAATTAGCCTTAGAAAGAGAAAGGAGATTGTATGTCATTTTCTCTAAAGTGTGAGTTTTGGTTGAGTAAATATAAATTCTGGGAAATTAATCAATAGCAAAGGTGATGTGTTGACGTATTGAAATTGTTGAGAATTGTGTAAGACCCGATATACTAAAGGAGGTGAGAACTTGTGGACTACAGGTCCTTATAAATGTTCGTTAAGGTATCTGACTCGTGATCACAGCTGATAGCTATAGTATCCGTACATGAGATATAAAAACATTATATTGTGCAAATGAGAGTTTAATAATTATGAGGAACATGAGTGCCATAGAGATATTCAAGCCGAAAGTCTAGAATTGGGATGATGGGTTTGAGACCTCGTAAAATTGATTCCTAGATAAGTATGGACTTGTTTTATGTTAAGGTTCTGTAACATCTTAAGGAAGAAAACTCCTCACATCTTTTCAACATCATTTTCTTCTTCTTCCTATATTTGACAATTCGTCATCTGATTGGGATTGACAATACATATGATTTGACTTCTTGTCTGTGTGGCAAAAGTTGGGCGGGACGCCACCCAATTATGTGTTGAAAAGCCAAATCGTACTAAAGACTTTCCTTCACAAGTACATATATGTTTGTTCTTATACATATCAAAATTTTCTCTTCTCATATACATTTGGAAGTGAGTTTATTCATCTTTGAATCACTCTAATAATTTTGTTACAATGATATTCGACAAAAGGATCTCCAATTAAAATCTTGTGAAAAGTTAGCAATTCATGATAAAAGGTTTATGCCTTGGGTATCGAAAGGAGTTGGGAAAAGATAGGAGTTAAGCTCAAGGGTATTAAAGCTGGTAGGTCTTGAAGCATGATAGGAAAACATATACGTTGGTGCTGTTTCACAATATTTATAGTACGAAAAACTTCGCGTGCCCTACGCCTATATTACGAGAGAACGATTTGAATGCTAGGCACGTGTTAGAATAAGAAATCGTAGAAATAGTAACCAATTGTGTCTTATGACCGGTAGAGATCAATGATCGAAAAGAGAAAGTGTGGAGAAACAAACCCATAGCACCATAAAGAGTGTATGGATGAATCAAAAGGTTGAAGAGACGAACCTTAGTTCCTTTTGTTTAGATTCCGACAACGAAATCCTTTTAAAGAAGGTAGACTGTAATGACCCATATTTTTTATGCATTTTTTAATATTATTTTTATCTTATTTATAAACGACCTTGATGAATAGTATTCTACGTATTATGAAAAACTTTTTAGCCCACACTAGGTAAGTGGTGTAATATTGGACAACCGAAGATGTCATATTGTTGTATGAAGAAAATGAGTGAATGCAAAAGCCGTCAGAATCTAAACAATTTTCATTTTACTATTTGTTTCGTAATTTATGAAATATTAAGAATACAAGAATTATATTACAAAAAGGAGGATTACAATTTAGAAACCCAAGGGTTTATTTTGAAAATAAGCATTTAGAATATTAAGGATTTACGCTACAGAATTCCTACGACGAAAAGCTTTCAGAAATTAATCGAACTTACGTGGGGGATTAATGGCTAAGTGTTGGATGATAAGTGGCTAATGAGAATTCCCATGCAACTAGATTTGGTGGCAACCTAATGGGATTACAAACCATGCAACTAGAAGTGTGACTAGCTAATAAGGCTCACCATGCAAGTAACAAGTGGTTAAGGAACATAGTTCCTTAAATGATGGAACAAGGACATAGCCACCATACTTCTTTGACAAAACTAACAAAGCCATACTTGAACTTTCAAATTACCTCAATTTTCAAAAATCTAGAGAGCAAATAAATCAAGTAAATTCTCTCCCCCTTGTTCTTCATCTTCCATTCGGATTTTCAAGAGAAGTAAGGAAAGCAAAGTTTATAACTCAAGTTTTACTCATTCAAAAATCACTCAATTTTGACCATATCTCCTTCATTATATATCTAAGGTACGTATTTAATTTCATAATATTTGGAGGTGTTTTAGTTGGGTAAAGAAAATGTAGAACATGAAGGTGAATAGTAACTCCGAAAATTTACTAACTTATTTCTTAATTTCTCTTGCAAGTGTAAGGATGATAAGAATAGATCAAGGCTCTCTTAAGACTTACAAGCTCTTGTTAGTATGTTTAAGGATTCAAGAAAGGTATAAACTCCATTCACCCTTTGATTTACTTTGAGTTATAAGCTTGAGTTTGAGTTTTGTTCAAGTACATGTTAGTTCATGGAGTTTGGATTTCAAATGTCTGGATCTTGATGGTTGTTTGTTATGGGTTGATGTTAGTGGTGTATTCATGAATTTTATAAACTGATTTGGTTGTTAAAAATATTTGGTTTGATGATTTGATTGATGATTAAATGAATTTAACATAGTTAAATCCGGAAAACGTTCCGTTTATAGCCGTCGTAATGACCGTTTATTTCTAGAGTTATTTTGAACTATAATCCCGAACTAAAGAAACATTGGTCCTTGTCACCACTAACTATGAATGCATAGATCTTGTTCCATAGTTTGTTTTGGCACTTGAACCGTGTTATTCCGATTTACGGTTTAGGAGAAAAGATAGTTTTAGTGGAGGTGACTAAAATGACCAAACTACTGCGAATGACTCCCTTTGTAAATATAAACGGACTCTTTAACAGTTGTCAAAAATCATGAAATTTGGAGGCTAAATATTTTGGACAGTGTTTAAGGCCTCTGCAAAATTTCATGCACAGATGTTGAAACCAAAGTTGCACGTTGACACTATTCATTTGAGAAGCTACTGCCCTGTTTTGGACATTTGGGAAAATGAGTCCTCTGTCTAGGGCCAAACTTGGATGGATTGTATTCTAAGAATTCTCTAGATCGTGCACGCGAAAATGGTGCATCATTTAAGTTAACGATTAATGAGTTATGAGTGTTTTAGAGAAAGTGGTGTAAATAGTAAAACCCCGTAGTTGACTCGACTTTTAAAATGCATTTCACCAAGTTAAACTCATATGTTCCAAATCCAAATATTTTTGATAAATATTTCAAATACTCAAGAAGCTCCTTGAGTATTGGTTTCTCATTTAATTAAGCTTTTTCTGATTTATTAAAATTATTGGAGTGCGAGTCGCGTAATAGTAATTCTCAGGAAATTCAACTCTTAGGAACTGTTTGACGAGCCACTTTGGCCAAGATAATAGGATAATTTTGAGTCGGTTAAAATACAAAAGATGTTGAGGAATAACACGACTATCTATTGGAGTAAAAAGATTAGATTAAAAGTCGTTGACGAGATGGTTTATGAATGGTCAAGATAGACCCGTGGAGGTGAATGCCGGGTAAAATAAGTGTTAATAAAAAGACTAAGTACAAATTGAAGTTATCATAATTGGACTCGTTATGCCGTTATACTTATGAGTAATATAAATAGTTGATAGGATTAATTGTACTAATCAGGATTATGATATCTATTGATAGAGAATCCGAAATGAGTGGAACTCTGATAGCGTATCGTGGACTTCAGACAAGTTTTCTAACCTACGTTTTTACATATTAAATTATTGTATTAAAATGTATGCAAGTTTTCCTAACCTTATACTTTTAATATCAAAATGTTATATCCTTGAGCTTGCATATGAAATTAAAGTATGTGTATGCAAGTTTTCGAAACCTATACCTTATGTTCTACTGTTGATGTTGTGATATAACTGTTTAATTAAAAACTCGAATTGATTTAACTATTGTTAAGCATTCGCAAATGTTTTGGTTTATATGCTATAAGATATTATAGATATATACCAGTGTTTTATAGAGGCTCTAAGAGTATAGCGGTTTTCATTTTTTAAACGTAGACCGGGAGTCGGGAAGTTATTTTAAATACTGTTGTAATCTGGGAGATGTCGGAGACAGATTATTTTAAAATAATGATTTTAAATATTCTAATAAATATATTTTGAATATTTTATTGATAAATAATTAAATAGAGTCAATAAATATTATTTGAATATTTATTTAATAATAGAATATTATTCTTAATTTCATTTAAAAAGGGTTTTATTAATTGATTATTAATTAATAAATATTTATTAAATATTCTAAATTTATTTAAAAATTAGTGAAGGTCTTTAATAATTATTTAAAATATTGACCTTCAGAATATTTATTTAAATATAGTGAGGGTTCCCTAATATCTATTTATATTCTATTTTTTTCTTTTAATAAGAATAAAATATTCTCAGACTTATTAAAAATAGGGAACTCAGTTGGGGATCTAGGATTAAATTATGGTTCCAGGTTAGATAGATGAATCTATTAACAAGTATAATATACTTGGGGAACTAGGATTAAATTCATGTTCCAGGTTTATAGATTGTTCCAGTGGATTAGGAGATACTGCGTAAGAGGCCGAGTGACGCACGATCCAGCACTTTGGCCCATATGCAGTCTAGGGTGATTGCCAAGGTCGGAGGTATTTCCGTCGGCTCCCCCTTCTACATGTAGAGAAACAACAAGAGCTACCGTAGATTGCGACTGATCATCGTGTATGTGCGGTAGAAGTGTGTGAAAGGCTCCAGATACAGTCCCATCTTCCAATTGGAATTGTGCTGTAACATCGTAATGAAAGCCTATGAGCTGATTTACCGAGGGTGTTGTCAGTGGTTGATATGTTGAGATCTTCGTACTCATTCAAACTACTTTGAGAAAAAGTTTATTTTGCAAACTCGTAGAGTACGTAAAGTGTGCATAATATTGCAGTTTTAAACGATATTTAAAAAAGTATATTTACATTTATATATGTTTTTGCTAAGCTATATTGCTCACTCTTGCTTTCTTTATATATATCACAACACAACATGTCATCCGAGATATTTTGACGAAAGTTATTTTGAAAATTTAAGCGGGTACATGAGGTACACCAAATAGTTTATAAATCTTTAAAATGTTTTACTGGATTTTAAATCTTACGAACGGTATGGTTCAAAGTGATTTGATTTTCTTATGATGAGAAACAACTATTAATGCAGTATCTTGAACTGTGTACTCATTATATTATGGGAGTTTAGCAAAGCTATAGTTGATGATAATTTGCTATGTTACTGATATATTATTTCAAAACTGTGAACTTAAATAGTTCATTGGGTTCTATTTCAAAAGCTTCAGAGGAAGTATGAAAGAGTGGTAACACTATATTCAATAGTTCTTGTTTTATATAATGAACTAAAAAAATTGTTCGGATTATATTATTCTAAACTTCATGTTGAGTATAAATGTTTTTAACAGAAAAATCCGACTATATGTATCGTCGAGAGATACTTTGTTATGCTTACCCTAGACCGGTAACCTATGTTATACTATTGAGATAGTAGTGATTATCCTGTTCTTGGATTAGAGTCACATAGATAATTGGATGGATAATTTGATGGGCATTCTTTCGCTCACTCTTGCTTTATATTAAATTTTTCAGAAAAAGTGATAATACGTTCGATTGGCTCCATACTTCGAGGAAGGGAAATACGAGATTCACATTTGAGGTGGTTCAATTCAAAATTATTTCGCAGGATTAAGTTGAATAGGTTTTCAATATTGACCTAGTTATTAATGTTACTTCATGTAGGGGTTATCATTGATAGTGTGAGATCCTGGTTAAGTACATTTGGTTTGTAATAACTAATGATACTGGTTGTATATCGTTTCTAAGATTATAACTTGTATGTGTAAGAGAGGGGTCTATGATGTGATTTTCTTGGATTATTGGGTATTGTAGGTTTTAAATGATTGGATGGTGACATGATGACTCAAATCCCTGACCCCGGATTTGGGGGCGTTACACTGGCCAACACTTGAAGCTTCAATCTTTCTAAGAACCAAGTCCCCTAGCTGAAAGAACCTCTCATGAACCTAAGGTTGTAGTAGAATGAATCTCGTTTTTGATATTCGATGATCTAGGGATTAACCTCATCTCTAACTTCATCAATCAAGTGGAGAGCAAGTTCCATGCCTTTCTCATTTGTATTGGCTTCAAAAGCTTTCACCCATTGTGATACATGAGAAATTTTGATAAACACAACAGCCTCCACTCCATAACAAAAAGAAATGAGTTGCACTAGTAGTAACCTTTCATGTGGTGTTGTATGCCCATAAGATGGGAATGAGTTCATTAATCCAAGTATTTTTAGAGCGCTTGTGACGCCCCCAGATCCGGGGTCAGGAATCCGGGTCATCACGGTCCAATTTCCACAATAAGTAATGCTCACCTGCTTTAACAATTATAACAATCCAACATACATGCAATGACCCCAAACCAAATACACAACTCGAGTTATAGTCTCAGGAAACGAGCTCAAAATAATAACAGTTATTATAATCCAACTATAATAAACTCAGGATCCCATGCTACTAATATCACTTCTACATGATGTTACATTAGAAGTTAACAATGTTCCAACCTGTATTAATACCTTGCATAATTTTACAATAATTATTAGGATTCTAAACTGAAATCCTATCTAGCTTACACCGCATGTAGAAGCCTCGAACCTGACTAACTCAAGCTCGAATCTCTCCTTTCCTTTGCATCCCATGGGCAAGTCTTACTGCAAGATATAAGATTTACAAAAAGCAAGAATGAGCCAAAGAATGCTCAGCAAGTTATTTATCAGAATATTTCAAGGAAAAAGTGATAGCCATAATTATCCCAACTGGGTATTCAACAATAACAGTATACAACTTACAATAGGAGTGAAGATGTATAACCAATTATATCTCGACAAAAACGGAAGCAAAGTTCACGAGATAAGAAGATATTCACGATAAGAACGCAGTTCAAGTTACTGCGATACCACAATTTAAGTTCACAGTTTTGGGAACAACAGAATCGACAATTTAGCACAATGGCATCAACCACAGAGTACCATTTATTCGAGCATCAATAAGAAGGCAGTTCAAGATACTGTGAAAAGAATCAATAAAAGCTCAACAGTTCTCATTCACACTATCGTTAGTGTAGGACCAATGAAAGTTCAACAGTTCCCATTAACACTATCCTTAGTGTAGGACCAATGAAAGTTCAACAGTTCCCATTAACACTATCCTTAGTGTAGGACCAATGAAAGTTCAACAGTTCCCATTAACATTATCCTTAGTGTAGGACCAATGAAAGTTCAACAGTTCCCATTAACACTATCCTTAGTGTAGGACCAATGAAACTGATATATGCGAATAAAACAGTATTCAAAACAACCAACCAACTCAGAGTGGATTACATTCCCGTTGACACTATCGGTAACTCAGCACCTAGGCTTTCGTTACAGTGCAACGTCAAATTCCAATTGGAAGAAACGAGATTAACTGGAGATTTTTCAACGCCTTATTGTACTCGATGATCAGTCGCATGTACAACCGACATTACGTCATTTTCTCTACTAGTAGAAGGACAACCCCTTATCGGGACGTCACCCTAGGCAACTCATGGGCCTTTAATTACGGCTGGGTCGTGTGTCCCCGACCTCTTACGCAACTTTTACTCCAGTCCCTGATGAATACTTAAACATTCATCAAACCTAGAAGGAAATTTAATCAAGCCTTCTAGAACAACAACAATCCACTCTAGGATTCCAATCAACAGATAAGGAAGGGAATTTAATACAACCTTCCAGAACAACAACGACAATCCATCACAGGATTTCAATCAACAGGTAAGGAAGGGAATTTAATACAACCTTCCAGAACAACACAACAATCCATCACAGGATTTCAATCAACAGATAAGGAAGGGAATTTAATACAACCTTCCAGAACAACACAACAATCCATCACAGGATTTCAATCAACAGATAAGGAAGGGAATTTAATACAACCTTCCAGAACAACACAACAATCCATCATAGGATTTCATCAACAGATATGGAAGGGAATTTAATAAAACCTTCCAGAACAACAACGACCTATTGTAAGATTTCAATATCTGACAATAGCTTGGCTCCCGAAACAAGGTGGGAGTACTCTCGAAACATCTGGGTTGACTCTCAGTCAACGAATTTAACAAGACAGAAACTCTTGAATCAAGGAGACTCAAGAACGCGACCGGGGAGCCACTAATACAAGTGAAAATAGACTCCACAAAATATTACATTTTTGGAGTAAAACAATGGGCCATAGGGCACCTATACAACTGGGAGGAATATCGGAGCCGGACGTTACCTCCCGAACCTGGAGTTATCGACTCAGAATAAATACAAAATATTCGAGTCATCGCTCACTATTTATTATTTAATGATAAATAATATTTAAAGAAGTTTGGACAACTCTAGAATATTTTTAAAGAACAATTAAATATTTTATTAATATTTAGGATGCCCAGAATAGTCCTCGAAAAATATTAAAAGGATTTAAAAGAATTAAAATATTTAATTCAAATATAATCAGGATTATTTAATATTTAAATAATCTTAAATGATTCAACATATTTAAATAATATTTAAATAAACCAAAACGAGTCGAAAGTATTTAATTAACCTTTAAACACTTTCTATATTCTTTAAATAATATTTAATAAACTAAATATTATTTAAAACATTGAACCTCGACTTACCGTCGACACACGCTAGACTACTCCCGGTCGACCATCGAGCACCAAAAAAAAATGCTCAACACCAGATTCAGTAATACAAAACTGAAGAATAAACATCCTCTAACTTTTTAAGAAGTTCCGAGGAGTCTCAGGGTTAGGTTGAAAAAGATTCGAAACAACTCACGATAAACAATCTTAACAACCTATACACAATCTTGTCATAAATCAGAATTGAAATGACAAAGCGTCGGATACTTGCATACTCTAACTTTTCGAGAAGTTTAGAGTAGCAGAATAATCAAGTTATAAATGAACAAGACAGTTCCAAACACAACAAAAGTGTATAATCGAAGAACTTATCATTAAGTCAAGGAGTTCAAAAATTTTGGCATCACCAGGAATTAATAATATTCTGATATGGAATAAAAGGATAGAGTTGAAAACTTGCCTGTATGTTCCCGCGGAAGTAAGCTCCTTCCTGGCTTCGTCCGAGTATCTACGAATCGGAAACAAAACACGCTTAGCTATACGAGCATATCTTAATCGCTCTATTAAACATACTCGTATAACTACCTTAACCTTTCCAAACAACACACAATAAACAAGTCCATTAGCTTATAGCATTCTTATGTCATCACATGACATCTTGCGTTGAGGTTTCGTTTTCTCGTTTAGTCTCAAATGTCGTTTCATAATATGGAATAGCTAGGACTAAAACATTAGCATTTCCCTTAACTTTTCATTTGCACCACTTGGATTCAAACATTTTTCATAAATCAGATTTTAGTCTTTTTAACCCAATTCTTCTTTCCAAGTCTTCACATATATGCCTAATATTTAAAATAAAAGGCTCAAGATTTATGGAGTAGCTTAACTAGCATGATCACATCCTCCAAGTTAGGTGAAAACAGAGTTGCTGAGTTTTCTGCCCTCCTTTACCGTTTTGGCCATAACTTTTAGCTCATAACTCCGTTTGACGCAAAATTAGCGCGCAAACGATCTAGAGTCCATTATCTATCTAACCATATAAAGAAATCATCAAGCAAGGCAGGGTAGCCCCTTCGGGTGTGAGGACCAGTTGGGGGCAGAAACAAAAACGGGCATGGTCTCCTTTGTACGTTCATCGTTTGCCTCAATTTAATCTTCTCCAAATCAACCAAACAACTTCCATAAATTTTATACCACTACTTGGGAATGTACTCAAGACACCCCAAGTCCAAACACAATTTATTAATACTCCAAACATTGCCAATAAATCATAGAAATCAGCCAACAATTCAATCATGTTCTTACAAGCTAGTGTTCAACTACTCATAACTCTTTCAATCAAAGCTCAAAAATTACTAAACTTTGCAAACTTCTAGTAAAGAGATTTATGAACAACTTTCATCATTTGACCCACATCAAATAAGGTCTTTAACCTCTCCAAAACAATTCTCCAAAACAGGACAACCAATTCAAAAACATAAAACGTTACTGCGCACCCTTTACTCAAACATTTTTAATAAATTGAAACATAATCATTTTAATACCAAATTTTGCAGACATATTCTTGGATATCTGCCAAAGCTCTCATAAAAAAGTCATCTCAAAATAATTTTATTCATGCCAAAAACGAACTGAACAACTCTAAAAACCGAACACAGAAAATACTGCTCCGCGCTACCTTCGCTAAAACACTCATAACTTTTTACTCGTTTATCCAAACGACACAAGGTTTGCGCGTAAATAAAATAGAAACTAAATAGAACAACTTTCATCAAGACATCAATCGAAGAAAATAATGAAACTGGTCCGAATCAGTGCTTCAAAACAGGGCAATAGCTAGCTTAAACTGAAACCATAGTTGTAAGGAAAGAGTTTATACCTCTTTAGTCAAACCCATCAAGAATCAAGCAACCAAGCATTCTCTCTCTCCACTTTTCCTCTTCAATCAGCTGGAATGGAAAGGGAAAGTAGCTTGCTAACATCCTTTCTCTTCTTCCTCTTTCTTTCTTCATCTCTTCTCTCTTTGATTTCTAGACCATAACTTTCCAAAATCTGAAACTATCAGTTCATACAAACCAAGAAACGAACTAGAGAAGATAGGAGGTGTGGAGAGTGCTTACACTAGATGCATAGAGCTCGAGATAAACTTCGTTTTGAGTGGTAGAACGCGCAAAACGGACATGGCAATCCAAAGTTACGAGCTTTTCTTCTTCATTTTTCTTCTCTCCTTCTCCACTTCGGTTTTCTTCAAGAAAATGGGGGACAAACTGATTTTCGTTTTTCTTGGTAAATGTGCGGTGGAACTTGATATTTAATTTGGTTTGTACGGTACTCGCGTAACTTCCCGACTTCGTTTCAAGCTCTCGTTCTCGTTCTCTTTTCTTTCGTTCCACCTAAGTTTTAAAAACTTAAAATGTCATGATATGATTCTAATATATTTTAGAATCATTAAATTAATACTCTTTAATTGTTTCGAGAATTTTCGGAACAATTCTCCGAATAAATACTATTCACTTACACCGTCTCTCAAACTCTGCCACGACTTTCATCCGGTCTTCAAATTTATTTTGTTGGACCAAAAATAATTGTAAGTCCTATATTGTTTGCATATGCTACCGTAACACCGATACGCATATTTTCGAATATCCCGTATATTAATAATACGGTCTCACACTTCAAGTACCTTATGAAGAAAATAAATCCATAAAATCATTTATTCATAAAATGAAAAAAAATTATCCAAAAATCTCCATAATCTCAAGTGTCAAAATTTCGGGTTATTACAGCGCTCAAACCTCTTCTTCAAACCGCCAAACAATATTCAATTGGCCACTTCAACTTGCTTATTGGCCTGAGGATACGCTACAAAAGTGAAGTGAAATTTTATGTCACTGTCATCGCAATACTTCTTGAATTATTCATTATGGAATTCTTGCCCATTGTCCATTACTAGGATGTGTGGGATGTGTGGGATGCCAAAATGGTAGGTTAAATTCTCCCAATAGAATGCTGCTACTTGTTTCGTTGTTATTGTGGCCAAAGATTTAGCCTCAATCCATTTCGTGAAATAATCGATAGTGACAATTAGAAATTTCCTTTGTGCACTAACAAACGGAAAGGGACCAAGTATATAAATTCCCCATATTGTGAACGGTGTTGAAGAATTGATTGATGTTAACATCTCCGGTGGCTGCCTTATAATGGACGCATGTTTCTAACATCGGTCACACCGCTCCACGAACTCAGTAGAATCTGAGAGAATTTCTAACCAGTAGAAGTCTAGTTGCAAGATTTGTGCGTGAGAGCTTCCCCCCCCCCAAAGCGTTTACCACAGATGCCTTCGTGAACCTCCTTCAGAGTTGACATAACTTTGTGAGGTCATAAAAAATTTAGGAAAGGAATCACAAAAGACTTCTTATACAAAATTCCATCAATTAAGTCTTATTTTTTCACTCAAACTGTCAACTTTCATGCCTCCAAGGCATTGTCGGGGAGCCATCCCATTTCTAAGTGATCATTAATTGGATCAATCCAACAACTTCCCTGTCTTATTAGAACTACTTGCTTCATAGAAACACTTAATGCCTTCAACACTTTAAAATACACATTTCCTACATATTTCTCAATCTTAGAAGAAGAAAACTTAGATAGGGATCCGATGTGGGTAAAAATAGCCCTGAGGAAATAATAAATATAGCATTTATTATTTCATTAATTAGACCTGATATGGTCCAAAGGATTGGACCCTTGAAACGAACTAGGAAAATAAATCCTAGGATCAACTGGATTTGTAATCCAAAAATCAACTGGATTTGTAAATCCAGCCCACAAGCTCTGTTGAAGCCATAAGCCCAGTAAGCCTATATTATTTAATTAATTTCGTAATTAATTAATAAAGTCTCAGTAAAGGCCCAAGAAGCCTGTTGAATGCCCTAATCCTAGAAGGATCGAGAAACCCAAACGTGGGAATAGTCCAACGAGGACCCTCAGTCCTAGTAGGTTTAGACAACCTTGACAATAGGAAACTTAGCCACCAAGTCTCCTACTTTTAATCTAATTCTAAGGCCCTCGTGCGCCTATATAAAAGGTCTAACCCCTCAACATTATAACTACATTTTTTGGCTTGATTCTCACATCCACTAAGATACGTAGGTAGTTAACGAGGACCCGAGATAGTCACGAAATGTTAGTGCAGCCATAGAAGCTCGAAGCTCTCCCAAGCCCTTGTATTAACATTTGGCGCCATCTATGGGAAAACAAATAACAACCATGGCAAGAACACGAAGAACCGCGAGCACCCTCGAAGAAGAGATCCCTGACACCGTTGTTGACACCAACGTTTCCCCTGCTAGTGCGCAAGAACAAGGAACTATTGTTCCCACCACCTCCGTCGAGGACCCTGAAGCAAGTATTCGGCGTGCCGGACCCCTAAGCGTCGTTGTTCATCCTTCCAACCCTGACGTGTCCATCCATGCTTCGGTTCCTCCATTCCAGGTAATTCTTCCCCTTCGTACAACTTTTATTGCTCCTCCTACTTTGCATATCTCGTCTGCCATAACACCCGACCCACGTTACGGGCTCCCAAGAAACTACGAGCCTCCGTATGAGCAAGGGTTGTTGCCCCACTATACCTCACAACAAAGAAGTCATGACTTCTCTAGACCATACTCTATTGACGATAAGGAGTCTTCTGACGAGGATATAAACCAACGAAGGAGGCGACCCGGTAAGGAGCCCCTTGGAGGGAGGAGTACCCAGCCCCGAGGGCCTCAAGTTAATGACTCCCTAAGCCTTTAAGACAAAATACGCGTTCATGAAGCTGAAGCACAACGATTGAGGAAGGACCTAGAGAGGGCGTTAGCAAGGTGACAGCACCCCAGAATTGAAGGTGCTGGGGGGTCAATAACGAACGCACCTATGATAGATGTGGATGAGCCCCCATCTAGGAGACATGCAAGGACGAGTCATGTTAGGACTGACCCCCAAGATTTATTGCCACTTGGATATCCTGATGATCCTACCCCCCTTTTACTGAGAATATCATGAATGAGAAGATATCAAGGAAGTTTAAGATGCCTACAATTAGGGCCTATGATGGAACGGGAGATCACTCAAATCATGTTCTCACGTTCTCTAATGCATTGTTGCTGCAGCCCATAAATGACGCCATCAAGTGTAGGGCGTTCCCCTAAACCCTGAGTGGTATGGCTCAGCGGTGGTTCAGTCGTCTACCACCAAACTCTGTTGGGTCATTCAAGGATCTTAGCAGGGCTTTCATTGGACAATTCATCAGCAGTAAGACTCATGAGAAGAGCTCAGCTTCACTAATGAACATGCATCACGGGAAGAATGAGTCCTTGAGGGATTATATGAACAGGTTCCCAAAGGAAGCCTTGAAGGACCCTGATTTAGACTAGAAAGTAGCTATGATAGCCTTACAGCAAGGGACTTCTGACAAAAATTTTAGAAGATCGTTAGCCAAGAGGGCCCCTGAAAGTATGAATGAGCTCTAGGAGAGGGCTGGAAAGTATATCAAGGCCGGGGAAAGTATGAGGAAAGCCCAAGGGTTTCAAGCCTCGAACACCTACTCCAAGAAACGACCCAGCGATACTGAGTATACTGTCGATACCAAGTATGCAAAGAATGATGATGCTAATGACTCCAAGAAGAAGGAAGGATCCAGGTTCACCGAGTATGTAAGGCTAAATACTGCACGTAGCCAAATACTGATGGACATTGAGTATGGTAAACTCCTTCGATGGCCGAAGCCACTAAGGACTGATCCTGAAAGGAGAAATAAGAACGCGTACTGCCGGTTCCATAGGGATGTGGGACATGACACTGATGACTATTGTCAGTTGAAAGATGAGAAAGAGTTTCTGATTAGAAGAGGAAAGTTGGAAAAATACACCAAGGAGGGTGCTAGACATGACATGAGTCACTATGACAAACGAAGGGACTCTGACCCCAAAGATAGACACAATCAGCCCCGAGGGCCTGTGATCAACATAATCTCAAGAGGGCTAACCGCGACAGGTAACTCTCAAAACTCCAGGAAGGCATATACCCGAGAGGTAATGAGCATCGTAGAAGAACCTCCCAAGAAAGCAATGATTGAGGTCTCTTTGTCATTCGATGATTCTGACTTAGAAGGGGTAAGGTTCCCCCACGATGATCCCTTGGTAATCACCCCAATCATAGGAAACTCTCCGGTGAAGATAGTCTTGGTAGACGGTTGATCATCTGTAGACATCCTATTTTATGAAGCCTTTATGAAAATGGGGAATAACGATTCACAGCTGACCCCCTCCAACATGCCTATCTATGGTTTCAATGAAGTGGAGTCTCGGATAGAAGGAATTATACAACTACCCATGACTACGGGTAAAGAACCTCGACAGTCTACTCAGATGCTAAATTTCCTAGTTATCAAGGCAAGCACAACCTACAATGCGATCCTTGGCAGGACTGGGCTGCATGCCTTCAAGGCGATAGCCTTTACATACCATTTAAAGCTCAAATTCCCAACTAGGAATGTAGTGGGAGAAGAGAAAGGAGATCAAAAAATGGCTAGAAGTTGTTATGTAGCCGCCTTAAAGCCTAGTGGCACTAGGGGGCAGGTCCTCCTTATTAAAGACATGGATGTCAGGGACAGAGAAGAAAGGAGGGGTAAACCCGCAGAGGACCTGGAGCCTGCTCCTTTGGATCCTCTAAATCCCGAAAAGGTGACATATGTGGGGACTTCACTCCCCAAAGACCTAAAAGAACAGCTGGTTCAATTCTTGCAAAATAACAGGGATGTTTTCACTTGGATAATAGACGACATGCCAGGGATAGACCCCGAGCTTGTAACACATCGGTTGAATGTGAATCCTGGAAGTTCAACAGTCCAGCAGAAGAAAAGGATCTTTGCTCCTGAAAGATAGGAGGCCATTAAGCAGGAGGTAGATAAATTGTTAGAAGCTGGGTTTATTGAAGAAATTCAATTTCCTAAATGGTTGGCCAACCTTGTGATGGTCAAAAAGAGCAATGGGAAGTGGAGAATGTGCGTGAACTTCACTGATTTAAACGATGCCTGTCCTAAGGACTGTTTCCTATTGCCAAGGATAGACACGTTAATAGATGTCAAAGCTGGGCACGAGATGCTTAGCTTCATGGATGAATTCAGTGGCTGCAACCAAATTAAAATGCACCCCGATGATATCCCTAAGGTATCATTCATCACTGACTTTGGTGTTTTTTGTTATCTAGTTATGGCCTTTGGACTTAAGAATGCAGGATCCACGTATCAAAGGCTTGTAATAAATCTTCAAGCCCCTCATTGGTAAGACCATTGAGGTCTATGTTGATGACATGTTAGTCAAAAGCTTAGACAAGGTCGATCATCTTGAGCACCTGAGGGAGGCATTTGAAGTTCTGAGAACCCACAAGATGATGTTGAACCCAGCCAAGTGTGCTTTAGTGTAGGTTCTGGAAAATTTCTAGGCCTGATGGTCTCCAAAAGAGGCATTGAGGCCAATCCTGATAAAATTCAAGGAATCTTGGACATGGAGCCACCCAAGACAGTAAAAGATGTCCAAAAACATACGGGAAGGGTAGCATCCATGGGGCGCTTCATATCCAAGTCGGGAGAAAAGTGCCTACCATTCTTTAAGGCCCTCAAGAAGGTTAAAAACTTCGAGTGGAATGAGGAGAGTCAAGTAGCTTTTGAACAACTGAAGAAATATATGGCTGAGCCACCCTTGCTCACCAAACTGAAACCTAGAGAAGTGCTATACCTATACCTTGCAGTCTCTAACTTAGGCCGGAGTGCTGTTCTTGTGAAAGAGGAAGCAAAGGTTCAGAAATCCATTTATTATGTTAGAAAGATTCTGCATGGAGCAGAGCTGAACTACTCAAAGGTTGAGAAGTTTGCCTTAGCATTAGTAATGGATTGAAGGAAGCTACACTCGTACTTCTAAGCGCATATTGTTGAAGTCTTAACAGACTAACCCCTGAGAAACATACTGCACAGCCCCAAGGCCAGTGGGAGGCTAATCAAATGGGCTATTGAGCTTGGAGAGTTTGAAATCAGATACAAGCCAAGAATGGCCATCAAGGCTCAAGCTCTAGCTGACTTCGTGGTTGAATGTACTATTCCCAACCAAGAAGTCGGGGGGCAGGATAAGGAAAAAGAGGAGGAACTCGAAGAATACTGGCTACTCTTTTTTGACGGAGCTTCAAAAAAGAGCACTAGCGGAACTGTCTTGGTTTTGCAAAGCCCTCATGGGTTTGTTGTCGAGTATGCAATCAAGTTGGATTTCCTCACTACAAACAATGAAGCAGAGTATGAAGTTTTGATAGCTGGACTTGGTCTGGCCAGAAGCCCGAGAGTGAACAAGTTAAAGATATGTGGAGATTCAAGGCTAGTGAACTCTCAACTAAATGGGGATTTTGAGGCCCGAGAAGAAACTATGGCCATATATTTGAGGATTGTTAAGGCTCAAACTATGCACTTCAAAGAATGTCACTTCGAGTATATTCTAAGAGAAAAGAATGTAAAGGCCGATGCCTTATCCAAATTTGCATCATTAGAGAATGATAGATGTTCTGGCAGTGTTTATTTCCATGTCTTAAAGCCCCCAAGCATTAACGCTAAACTAGTAGCCTCGATTGGGCTGAGAGCGTGTTGGATGGATCCTATCAAGCTCCACTTGGAGACAGGAAAGAGACCAACTTACCCCATGGAGGCACGCAAGCTATCGGTAAGAGCCTTGAAGTATGCCCTCATAGAGGGGATACTTTATAAGAAATCGTATGTAATACCCTACTTGAAGTGTTTGAGATCCCACGAGGCTGAAGCTGTCCTAAGGGAAGTTCATGAAGGTATATGTGGCCAATACCTTGGAAAAAGGGCTATTTCTCATAAATCATAAGACTGGGATTCTATTGGCCTAAAATGCTTAGAGATGCTAAAGATTACATTAAGAAATCTGATCGTTGCCAAAAATTTGCGCCCATCGTTAGGTAGCCCCCTGAGATGCCGACGTCCATTAACTCTTCACTCCCCTTTGCCATGTGGGGAATGGATATCCTAGGCCCATTTTCTATGGCCAGTGCACAGAGGAAGTTTCTCATAGTCGCCATCGATTACTTCATTAAGTGGATATAAGCCAATCCCCTGGCCAAGATTGATACCAAGAATGTGACTCAATTCTTCTGAGAGAATGTTATATGTAGGTATGGGTTACCCCGAATCCTGGTGACGGATAATAGGACTCAATTTAGTAACAAGGACTTTATAAAGTACTGTGGGAACTACGAAATCGAACTACGCTTCACCTCAGTCGCTCATCCATAGTCAAATGGACAAGCCGAAGTGGCCAACAGAATCATCCTGGATAGACTCAAGAAGAGGATTGAACGCTCCCAAGGGACTTGGGTTGATGAATTGCTTCCAATCTTATGGGCATACAGAACTACTTGTAGAGCTTCAATAGGAGCTACATTGTTCCAACTAGCCTATGGGGCTGAGGCAGTAATGCCCGTTCAAATTACTCAGACATCACCAAGAGTGCAAGAGTTCCAGATTGACGTCAATGAAGAAGGCATGAAGTTGGTTTTAGAACTGGTAGATGAGTTACGCGACAAGGCCAATGCCCAAATAGTGGCAAACTAGAAGAAAACTTTGTTCTATTACAACCTTATAGTGAAGGAAAGGTTCTTCCATAGACTTAGTCCTGCGAAAGATCGAGGCATCTGGGACAGGTCCAAAGGGCAAATTAGCTCCGAACTGGGAATTAACCTACCAAGTGAAGGAAGTCACAGGGCAGGGCGCGTACAAGCTCCAAACTCTTGAAGGAGTTAAAATCCCAAGATGCTGGAATGCTGTCAACTTGAGAATTTATTATTTTTAAGTTTTCTACTTTGATTTTCAAAAACGTTTAAGTATCGGTTTATTAGCCTCAAAGGCATGACATGTTTTTAATACTAAGTTATGTTGGAAAACTTGATAAATTTATAAGGAATGTTTTCTATTATCTTTATAACATTGGTCATTTTCCCTAAGTCTTTTACAAGCCTCACAAGTATTTGTTGATTATGTTCAAGTTAAACATGGAAAACAAGCCAAACGAAGGCAGAAAGTAAATAGACAGAAATGTGAAAAAAAACACGATTACATATATAAAAGCCCGAGGGCCAAATGTTTATACAAAGCCGCAGAGGCCAACATAAATACAAGAGATAGAAAATTTATCTACTTTGACGGCTCCTCATCCTCCTCCTCTTCCTCCTCTCCCGATGACTCATCACCGCTAGATGAAGACGAACCCTCTTCGCCTTCACATGATTCTTCCTCTTCGGAAGAACTCTCTTCTGTTGGCTCTGGAGGAGTTGCCTTTAGAACAATCTGCTGGGGGGATGGAGTATGGCTAGGCTCACGAGCCATTTTCTACCTTACATCGGGACTGCTGTCCCCCTCGGTTTCCTCCTCTTGAGCAGCGATTAGCTGTTTTAAAGCTTCAGCTGATCGAAGACTCTGAAAGTCCACCTTAGGGTCAAACAACCCAGGATGTTTTTCCAACACCGCCTTTAGCGCCTCGTTCCACCCGATGGTGTAGTTGGCAGGAAAAAAGAGGTCGTCATGTTGAAGGATCAAATCTTGATATTCGTCCGAGGCCAGGTATTTGTCGATAATTACGTTTCTATCATCCCAGAGTTTAACTATTTCAGTTTGGGCCTGCTTCAGGATCTCCTCCTTCTCGGCCAGCTTCTCCTCTAAGTGCTTTAATTTGTTGTTAGCCACTGAAAGCTCCTTTTTATGCTTCCCTGTCTGAGCCTTCCACGACTCAGTTTGATGCAAGGAAGCCTGGAAATAGGCATTGACCTGAAAAATAAACAAGTTAGGATCACTAAAAAGAAGTCTAAAAAAGTGTGTATTAGTGAAGTGAAATGAGAATAAGTCAAGTAAAGAAACTTACTGATGCCAGTGCCTGTGCACCTAGGGCCTTGGTGCTCTCCTCATCGCTCCCCAAAACGATGTCCTTATAATCACAAGGGGTCAATGAATGAAGGGACCAGTCCCTAGCATGGTCCGTGCAACCGACCACGGTATCTGATTTTCTAAATCCCCAGCCTAGCTTGTATGCTACGGATTTTGGTGCCTTGACAGTATCGCTGCCTTCAACCTCAGTTGGCCCAGAGTGAGCCTGCAAAAAAACTGGCAGATCCTTCCCCTGTCTGGGATCGCTCATCAGCCTTAGCCGCTTCATACAGCCAGTTTCTTCAATAGGTGGAATAGTCCACTCGTTGATTTACGCAGCATCTGAAAAAATGAATAAAACATAAGCATGTTAGTAAAGCAATAAAATGTGTAGAGTAAAAAGGTAAATCTAGGTAAAAACAGTGTACCTTTACTTGAGGCCCTCGATAGGCCCATGACTTTTAACCTACGCTCATTAAGAAGAGCGCAAGAAACCTCTTTGGTCTCCACCTGAGTGAGTGCAGCATAGGCCTTATCTCCTCCTCTAAAAGCATGATAGAATCGGCGCACCCGTCTGCGACCTTGCCAAATGTGGGCCTAAAGAGAGTCCCCCAATCTCCCTCTTCCCATGAGATTTGTACAAAAAATTTCTTCTAAAAGGTTGTTATCGGGGATAGAAGAGTTATAAAAAATATGGAGTTTATTAGGCCTATGGGCAATGTGAACCCAGCTCAAGGAAAGGGTAAAAGAATTTTTAAATTGAAAAATTTTACGGAAAATAGGGACATTCATTTTTAATATCTTTTCTAAACAAAGGACCATAAAGCAATGGATGAGCCTCCATCCATTGGGAACGATTTGAGAAGGGTGTATTTGGACGTTGGCTAAAAGTGTGGGGATGAAGTCATATAAGGGAAACATAAGCCCCGCTAACAGGGCATCTATGTAAACAAACAATTTGGAAGGATTCCAATGGCAGGTCTTGTCGCCATGCTGTGCCAGAGAAATGGTAAAACGAGGGGGAAAGTTGAACAGGCGGTTGTATTCTTCTACTAAATCGGAGTCAAAAAATTTATTACTACGGCTATATGAGTCTAGGTGAGACAAGCTAGGGTACTCGTCCCCCCTTTGGTTTATCATATCTAACAAAGACATGTAAGAAGAAAAAATTGGGATTCGACGGAGGGGTTTACCTCTCTTAGCAGACCCCGCGTTCATAGCTGCCAATCGAGATGTCTTCTTGTTTGCCATTCGAAGCTTTGACTTCATGAGTATCCGCGACAGTATTAGAAGCTTGATTTGCTCGGAGACTTGAGAGCTCAAATGTGTTTGAAAAGTGAGAAATGAGAAATGAGAAGTGAGGGAAGTGAAGCCCCTCACTTCACTCATATATAACCTCTAGCCAGTCACCTACCCGTCCAAATTCCATTTCTTACCGGCATCTCTTGGTCATATAACTGTTGAAGGGTATGTCAACCGGTACAGTCGGTAAAGGGGCTCATATAGCAAGGCCCATAAACAAAGGCCCATAAGAAAAATAAATAAATCAAATAAAAAGAAATGGAGTTTTCTAGAACCTAGAAGAAGAATCTAGAAGTTAGGCCTGTGAATCCCATGGCCAACAAGCCATGAAGGCCCAAAAACCTCGAAGGCCTAGAATCTAAAAATCCCAAGGCCTAGAATGGCCAAATAGGGGTTAAAGGCTCGAAAAATACTAGAGGCACATAATCTAAGACTATTAGAGGCACATGATGCAAAAGCTGTGAAAGCCCACTATTTGGAAACATCAATTGGACTCTTTAACGAAAGGCTTAGTAAAGGCCTATATTATCTAGGGCCCAAAAGCCCAAAACCCTGTAAGGCTCTATTTAATCGAATCTTTAAAGGAACAACAACTCTACAACCCATGTGGGCATTTGAGGTTCATTTCGACCTCAATATCCCTTTAAAAACATAAAGGCTTGAATCCCACAACAATTTTGACATGGAAAACAAAATCAAGTATTGATCCACCTCAAACCAAGTCGAGAATCTACAACTATAGAGAAATAGAAAGGATCAACTTGGGTGCCTTTTTCAAGTCTAAGTCGACCTCAATCAAGGTCAAAAATCATGTATAGCCTAGAAGGCTTGTCCAGCTTTTAGAGTAAATTTAGATCTCAAATGAGATCGATGTCTAACCTCAAATCTACCATAATTTAAATTGGAGGTAAAAACGACCTCAAACAAGGTCGACAATCAACCTTGAATTTTAATCGACTTGGGTGTATTTTTGAGGTATAATTCAACCTCAATCGAGGTTGAAATTAAGTTGTAGCCAAGAGGCCAATCGACTTCATTCCAAAATCAAGTTAGGAGTAAAAACGATGATTATATTGACCTCATTCCAGGTAAACAGTCGACCTCGATTATGCATCGACTTCAATGAAAAAATATGGAATAGATCGACCTCAATTCAGGTCGAAATAGAAGCCCCAAGCCTAGAAGGCATGTTTCACTTTAAAGTCCCATTCAAGGTCGAAATTGATCTCAGTTTCAAGTTTTGAGCTCAATGAAAAATTGAGTCCTAATTCGACCTCAATCGAGGTTAAAATTGACCTTGTACCTTATATCAAAATTATAGAGCTTTGAAGGCCTAATTCGACTTCTGTCCGAGGTCGAAAGCAACAATAGCATCATATATCGACCTTAATAGCCAATTGAGGCCTAGTTCGATCTTAATCGAGATCGAAATCAACTGTAGAACAACATTTCAACTTCAAGGGGCCAATGGAGAAAAGTTCGACCTCGATCGAGGTCAAATTTCACTTTAGCCTCATGTATCGACCTCCAAGGTATTTTCAAGTCTAATTCGACATCAATCGAGGTTGAATTTGACCTCAGTCGCGTGATTGACCTTAAGGTAATTTTTCTGTTATGTTCAACTTCAATCGAAGTCGATTTCGACTTCAATACCTCATATCGACCTGGGAATGCATTTCATGTTTTGTTCGATTCCGATCGAAGTCGAATTCGACCTCATTTGGCTTAATCGACCTGGATGTAATGTTGACTCCGTTTTTGACCTCAATCCCCAAATCGACCTGGGGGTGAAAATGAGGCCCTGTTCGACGTCGATCCAGGTCGATTTGAGGCATGCCTGTGAGAAACTCATCCACGGTGAGTTTGCTAGAAAAAAAGTATATGGGGGACCAACTTATTAATTATTGATTCTTTAAAAGAATTTATAAATAAAGGCCTGAGCTCAAAAGACGAAATAAGGTTGATTAAAATAAGTCAAAAGCTCGGTAAGACACTTAAAACCCTTTGTCGAACCTTTACGAAAACTTATGAAGTTTTCCCAAAATTTGGAGGGGGGGGGGGGCAAATGATGTGGGTAAAAATAGCCCTGAGGAAATAATAAATATAGCATTTATTATTTAATTAATTAGACCTGGTATGGTCCAAAGGCTTGGGCCCTTGAAACGAACTAGGAAAATAAATTCTAGGAATAACTGGATATGTAATCCAAAGATCAACTGGATTTGTAAATCCATCCAACAAGCTCTATTGAAGCCATAGGCCTAGTAAGTCTATATTAATTAATTAATTTCATAATTAATTAATAAAGGTTTAGTAAAGGCCCAAGAAGTCTGTTGAAGGCCCTAATCCTAGAAGGATCTAGAAACCTAAACGTGGGAGGAGTCCAACGAGGACCCTCATTCCTAGTAGGTTTAGACAACCGTGATAATAGGAGACTTGGCCACTAAGTCTCCTACTTTTAATCTAATTCCAAGGCCCTCGTGCGCCTATATAAAGGATCTAACCCCTCAACATTAGAACTACGTTTTTTGACTTGATTCTCACACCCACTGAGATACGTAGACAGTTAACGAGGACCCGAGATAGTCACGAAATGTTAGTGCAGCCATAGAAGCTCGAAGCTCTCCCAAGCCCTAGTATTAACTACGTATTAAATACGTCTCGTTTTTAATCCGTGACAGGATCAATCATCCTTAGGGTTGTTTCTCTAGATATGTGCTCCATCGAGCATTGTTTGAACTAAGTCATCAAAGCTTTAACCATTCTCAAACACTTAACCATGGTCGAATCCCTCGTCTCGCACTCTCCATTCACTTGCAAGACAATTAGTCTTGAGTCTTTAAAAATTTTAAGATTCCTGGCCCTCACGGCTCTTTCCAGACCAAGTCCAGCGATCAGAGCTTCATACTCCGCTTTTATTATTTATAGTGGAGAACTCTAGCATATTGCACCATAAATCCTTCAACACTTTGAAAAACTAGACTAGCTCTACTTATGTTTGTTTTTGACGCTCGGTCAAAATAGAGAACCCAATACTGCTTAGGTTCTTTTTACTTAATCTTAGGGAACTTCTTCCTTGTCCTTGTCCTTCCTCCCGACTTCTTGTTTGTCAATGGTGCATTCAACCATGAAGTCAGCAAGATTTTGTGCCTTAATAGCAGTTCGAGGCTTATACTTTATGTGAAACTTGCCAAGCTCAATGGCCCATTTGATCAATCAATGTCCCAACATCTCAAACTAACAATATGCATTCTTATTTCTCTTTTCAATATCAATTCTTAGTGGCTCAACAATAGGACATCCTTATCCTTTTCAATGTCCATCAGGATTTGACTTCATACTGTATTAAAGTTAGTATAGTCATTGAAATTAGGTCACGAGAATTTTTTTTTGATGAAGAGTCGTCGTCTCTATCTGTTCAGGGATTCTTGTCCTTAACATTGTTCTCATTATCTCCTTTTTCCTTTTTGCCACCCCCGTTGTTCCCAAGTTGGGTAGTGGTCTTCTTCATGCTTTCTTTTGCCTTGATGTACTTACCAGTTATTTCTTACAACATGTGCATATTATCTGGAGCATGTTTGGCAAGTATATCTCGGAAAAGACGTCTATTGTGCCTTATTGTTAGGAAACCATGGCTACCTTCTCATCTAAGTCAGGGACTTTCAGAGATCACAAAACTTTTCTCATATATCTTCCCACTGATAAACTGGTCAATAAATGCTTGATTGAGTTCCTTGAATGATTCGACCGAATTAGAGGGATGCGACTATACCAACATTGTGTCATATCTCCCAGAGTTCGGGAAAAAGCCCTACACTTGACCGCATTAGATAAGGGTTGCAACAACAATGTATTCGAGAAAGTGTGAACGTGAATAGTAGCGTCACCAATACCATCATAAGTCTTGATGGTGGGTATGTTGAATTTTTGTGAGATGTGCGTATTCATTATCTCATCAGTAAAGGGAGGGTTTGGATTGTCAGGATCTCCTAGGGGCTACAATTCAGTTGGATCAACCTTTCTTCTTGGTAGAAGCAGTTCCAAGTTAATCATAGAAGGTGCATGTTGCTTTAAGGTGTGACAGGCGGTACTACGCTCTAAGTATTTTTGTAACTAACAAATTTACTCTTGACAAACATGAATTTTATCTTCAACCTTCTTCCTACCATCGGCTGATTCTTGTGGCCTTTGAGACTCATTATGCATGTCATATGCAGGTTCCTTGCACAAGCGCCACTTTCATGGGTGCCTGTCCTAATTCTATTGATTCATCATCCATTGAGTATGATCTAGAGAAGTCATGATATTGATAACTATAAATGGGCCCTAAGCCTATTAGGTATGGAAGAACATATTACTCATCTCCCATAGGTCCACGAGGAAGTGGAGGAGGAGGGGTAAGACCGCTTCCTTCACCAAGTCCTGGAATCCTTTAAGGAGGGTTTTGTTCTCCTTGCGATGGTTTAACAGTTGTAGGAACTTGTAAGCCTGGTGCATTTGTAGTCACATGATGAGTGAACTCAGTGAGATGGGGGAATCGCCCCTGTAAGCGCACCTTGAGAAATTGGGTGAATTGATAGAGGGATGACTATGGGAACATGTCAAGAGCTTGTCTCTTGAGCAACGGTACTTGGTGGTATGCCCGTAGCCGGAGTCGTGGAAATCAGAATTTTATCTAACACTCCTTTGTTAGGTGAATGAGGTTGATCTTCTGATCTAATTATGTTTCGTGTTCTCGTCACAGTGGATATTCTTGTCCCACAAACGGTGCCAAATGTCATGGATAAAAAATTAGGGATGTTGTCACGTGCCTAAAATGTGGCTTATATTTTCACAGGAGGTTGTAATATCAAAGCTATGACTGTTCTTGCGTTTCGAGACTAAGTTCGACATCAACAAGATGCTTATGTATCTCAAATGTATTGAGAATCAAGGCAAAATGTAGTTATTTTGGAATGAGGGGTTAGCCTTTTATATAGTCGTTGAGAGTCTTAGAATTTGAGTAGGGTTTGGAATTTTGGTGGGCAAGCCACCTCTTTGATGAGTTTTGTAAACGTTTTCTTATAGAAGTATGTTTAATTGGTGATTGAGGTGTCTTGAAGGCTAATCTTTTGAGAGTTTTCCTCTATCATGACACAATTAATTTATCAAGATATTAATCGAGGTAAAAAATGTACTGTTATTATTATGTTAAGATCAAAAATCTGTATTAAAAATATTAATTTATCGTGCCTATTAATTTATCAATTATTAATTAATCGAAATTTTACTATATATATAATATTCATTTGCATTGGTTTAATTTTTTTATAACATGTACTTGGTAAAATTAGAATCTAATTGATTCGTAAACATTGACAATTTAATTGAAATCTATCTTTATTTTTATTGTTTTATTAATGGACGAAAATAAATTAATAAATAATTATATACATTTTTTTTGATAAGCAGAACATTATATTAAAACTAAAAAGTTCGAGAACAGGAATGAAAAGAAGCAAACTAGGACAAACATGACTACTAGTTATCTAAGACCAGGACATAAGAATTTAAACTGCCAATGAATCTAACACAAGTCTAATGATTAAAGGCTGACAGTGTGCTCCTCCTCAAACCTTGCCATTTCCAACATCACTTGTTCTACTCTCATTAAACCACCAGAGATGTCCCCAACAATATAACCCCCTCCAGATTTCGAAAGGTTAGGAGCTCATCCAAGATAGGATCCAAGTTGTCATTCACCGTATGCTCGAGAATATCCTTTGCCATCATACCAAGAATGATATGAGCTTCCAAATTAATAACTTCCTTATCAAATTCCTTAGAAATGTAAACCAAATCTTTGATATCAATGATGGAAATAGCCTTTTGACATAAATAGACCATTATCAAACATCACACCATTAGAAAGAACTTTGATTTTCCCCTTGTTTCCAAACTGAGTCGGCATCTTATCATCGAAATCTGCAGCATTAGTATGAGGCTAATTACCATTGTTATCAAAAGCTCTTTCATGAACATTAACTTTAGCGAAGTTGAAGTTAAGATTAATCAAGATGTTACGAACATTGATGTTTGTCATATGAGGTGGCTCTTGAGCTGCAATTTCAGTCCCAACAGGGACTAGTTCCACCGAAGCCTCACTGTCATCACTCTCAATCACTATAATTTCTGGAGGTTAATCAGCATCCGAAACCTCACCAAAACCCATATTGGATTGAATTTCCAAAGATGGCAGTTGAAATCCAAGACCCATATCTGCATCTAAAATATGATGCAGCTCAGCAAATGGTAATTCAACAGTAACTAGTGAGGTAACTCTTACCAAACCTTGGGTGGCTAAGTAAACTGCAACATTGTTCATGTCTGGTATGGTAAGAGAGAAACGACAAGCAGTCAGCCCTTGCTTATAGTGATTAGCATGTATGGTATTTATCTGCTTTAGAGCCTCCTCTATTTCTTCTTCAAACAGAAACTCATCCTGATCTCTAACTGCTTGATAAACATCTGCATTGAGTTTTAAATTTCTTTAAGTTTATGACTTCCTTCATGGCTGTGTGCATCCCATAGAACTCTGCCTGAACAATGTTCATGCAGTGCATCGGTCCCATAGCCGCCCAAAGCATCTTACCTTGTTCGTCTCGCATAATGACTCCAATGCTATTTAAGTTACCATTCTGCAATGGATGATCTGGTTCCATACTATGCACATTAATTTTCACCAAATCCGGGTCCAGTGGAAACCAAACGACATCCATGATTTGAACACACAGACCAGGAAATGGTGACAATAGGAGAGGAGGGTAGCGACAATGAAGAATGATCCTCACAAAAGATATGAATGGGGAATATAAGAAAGATAAAGAGGAATAAACCATCATTGCCTTGAGAATTGTAATCACTCTGCATGCAAAATAGTTTTGATTAAGGAGGAAGCATGCTGATAGAAACACCAATGGGGTGGCTTACTTCTCTTGGAGATATCAATGTTTGGGAAAAGTAAAAAACCCAGCCACTATCCTTTCCGATTCATTCTCTCTCTGCTCTACAATTCTGCTTTTCGAGGAGCATACTTTAGAGAGAATCTATGAGATTGTCACATTATCCTAAATAAAGTTAAAAAACCCAAAAAGGTTTTAAACTTTATAAACAAAATATGCACATAAAAACCCAATCAACCGCCAAAATTAATCAGATTTTCCAATACGGATTCCTCCCCAATCCAAACTCCAATTCTTTTGACTGATTTCTCCATTAACCAAGCCTCCATGTTGTAGGCCCATTAAGCACAATACTCAAAGAACTGAGGTCTGTCTATGCCCGTTTTTGCAAGCGAATCTGCAAGCCCGTTGAATTCCGTTGGAACATAGCTAATTACCAATTTATTATGGTCTAAATTACCCAAATCAAATTTATGATCTGCAGGCAAAGCCCAAACATAATTACCATCCATTAGAGACGAGATAGCTTGGACCGAGTCCGAGCAAAATAATTATATACATTTATTTTTATATTTTTAAATGTATATAAGAATATTAATTTATAATTCATTTCATGCAGATATTTTTTACATTTTTAACTAATTATTTATATAAATATGTATCTCAATTTATAAAATATATATATATATATATATATAAGTATCAATATTATAATTATATATATGATGATATACACTTTCGATTTTAGAAAATTTGGGGTATTAGATGTGAATTTTAAATAATCATTTACAATTTATGATATTCAATATAAATTATTATTAATTTATTAAAATCTGACTGCATTCAAAAATTTATTGATACCTATAAAATTTAAAATTTAATTTTAAAATATATTTTAAAATTCTTAAAATCTTATTAAAATATAAAATATTCTATTGGATTCAGACTCATTCTACCTTAACTAAAGTTCGAGTATAATCATAAATCAACTGCACTATATTATAATCCATAAATTATTACTAATAATTTGTTAAAATTTTAATCGAATATACCTCTTAAATTGAATGTCAATTGATGTTATTTATATTAGATTTGTGGAAATTATCCTAAAGTTTAAAGTAAGTTGATATCCAACTTTTTTTTTGTAAAAACTGGTATTAGCAAAATTAACGATTTTTTCCCGAAATTCTCGAAATGCAAGAGAAAAAACACTAGATTTCTTGGTGTGCATTACAATATGGATTGATATCAATTTATGTAATCCAAACATTTGAGCTAGAAAAATATTAACACAAGTTTTAAGCCCTTGGACACTCCTGATACAGTCCGAGGTCTGTATTAATACAAGTTTATGTGATCCAAACATTTGTGCTGAGCTGTAGACTTTGTTGTTGTTGGGTTCCGAGGCATAAAACGCAGCGGATAAACGTAAATATAACGAAAATTTTCGGAACCCAAACGCAGGATCATGTATAAGAATTGACGGATTATGGTGATAATCGAATCATACCTATTAAGATTTTGAATGCCACGAACTCAACGGAGATCCTTGCTATCACGATTTGTGTCTTCCTCTCGAAAGCACCTCTATGGTATCCACACGAGCACCTTCAAGAGCGTCTCACGATCTTGATTACGGGATGGATGTACTAGCCTCCTTTGATGATTTCGAATGGCTGTCTTTGCTGCCTCTCTTGCTCTGCCTCTAGGGTTTTATCATATAAAAACGTGTAGCTCTTTTAACCTATCATTATCTATTTATAATGACTGGTTAAACGGGCCTAAGCAGTAAAACCTAACCCATGTAGGTATAGGATTAAATAATAAAACATGTTTCTATTATTTAATTAATAATTAAGTCATACTTAATTATTATGGGCAGAAATCCTCTTCAACTTCGAATTTATATTATTTCAATTAATTAAGTCTCACTTAATTAATATAATAAAATTCAAACAATCATCAATTAATTTAAATCTATAATTTAAATTAACTATTCCTCTAGATGCTCTATGTGTGTGACCCTATAGGCTATTATTTAATTAGCAATAATTTTATTCTCCAATAAAATTATAAACAATGAGCGGTATCTAGTAATACATCATTGCTACCCAATTAAACAATAATTAAATCGTGATTTGATAAAACCTTTCGTGATTAATGTTTCCGTGTAATATAATCCCTTTAACCATATATATTATAGATTAAACTCGAGGCATGTATTTAGTCATCCTCTTCAACATTTAATCCGGGTTTACTTGATCCATGAGTAGACTATGAAAAACAAATCATTATTTGAGCACGGCCATGCATTTTATAGTCTCACTCAATCAAGAGGCCAATAATATCTCTCCTAATTATAGGAGGGTTAAATCCTTTATCTATCATTCATATTTCTCATACGACTCATGATATACCCGATGTCCACTTTTATCATCACCCGGTCAAAGGTAACTTTTAATGTAGTCAAAGTATATCAATCCTCGTATAGAAATATAATGATCTCAAGTCAGAGGATCATTACACCATTATCACTGTGAGTCTTTCTTATGACTTAATTAAACATGAAGAATCTCACTGTGGGTCTGTCCAGTACCATGTACCCCTACATGTACCTATGTATTGACTTTAGTATCCCCATACTTATAACCAATGAGATGTGGTTATCTGTCAAACAACATACTAGTCTATTTATGTATTATTATTGTCCTATCATAATAATACTCGACTAGGGAACCTTTAAGAATATGATATATTATATAATCTCAAGTTCAATTCATGTACTTAAACTATATAACGAGTATCATGATTCTAAGGACATTTATTATGCTAACAAATATATCGCAGTAATTAAAGTCATAATAAATACGTTTATTGAATAATCAAATGACATAAATGTTTATTAAAAGGAAAAATTGTATTGCCTCTAGGGCACCTACACTAACAATCTCCCACTTGCACTAGAGTCAATCACCCATGTATCTAATACCCATGGAACTAGTGTGACCGTCGTGCTTCTGCTGCGACAAGCCTTTGGTCAGTGGGTCTGCAATGTTATCATTTGTGTGCACTTTACATATGTGTATGTCACCCCTCTCATTAATCTCTCGAATGAGGTGATATCTCCTGAGTATATGTTTGGTTCGGGAGTGAGCTCTAGGTTCTTTAGCTTGTGCAATGGCTCCATTATTATCGCAGTATAGATCAATGGGATCTGCGATTGATGGAACCACTCCCAATTCAGTAATGAATTTTCGAATCCAAACTGCTTCCTTAGCCGCTTCACAAGCTGCAATGTACTCAGCCTCCATTGTAGAATCAGCTACTGTTTCTTGTTTTGAACTCTTCCAACTTACAGCACCTCCGTTTAGACAAAACACAAAACCAGACTGTGATACAGTATCATCCCTGTCTGTTTGGAAACTTGCATCGGTGTAACCTTTTACTACTAGTTTCTCCTCTCCTCCATACACCAAGAATGAATCTTTAGTCCTTTTCAAGTACTTTAGAATATTCTTGACAGCCGTCCAGTGACCTTCACCTGGATTAGATTGGTATCTGCTCGTCATGCTTAAAGCATACGAAACATCTGGGCGAGTACATACCATCGCATACATGATGGATCCAATTGCTGAGGCATATGGAACCTTACTCATGCGGTCCTTGTCATCCAATGATTTCGGACACTGTTCTTTAGAGATCGTTATCCCTTGAGATACGGGGACATATCCCCTTTTTGCATTTTGCATACCAAAACGGTGCAAAACCTTATCGATGTATGTACTCTGACTTAGACCGATCATCCTTCTAGATCTATCCCTATAGATCCTCATTCCTAGAATGTAGGATGCATCTCCTAAGTCTTTCATAGAGAAATTACTCCCTAACCAAATCTTAACAGCCTTGAGAGAAGGTATGTCATTCCCCATTAGTAGTATGTCATCAACATATAGTACTATGAATGCCACATGGCTCCCACTAACCTTCTTGTAAACACAAGGTTCATCTTCGTTTTGAACAAAGCCATACTCTTTGACTGTTTCATCGAAACGGATATTCCATCTCCTAGAGGCTTGCTTCAATCCATAAATGGATCGACGTAATTTACATACCTTGCTAACATTCCTTGGATCGACAAAACCTTCAGGTTGTGTCATGTACACATCCACATCCTCTTCAAGTATTCCGTTAAGGAAGGCTGTTTTGACATCCATTTGCCAGATTTCATAATCATGGAATGCTGCAATAGCAAGCAAAATCCTTATGGACTTGACCATAGCCACTGGTGAGAAAGTCTCGTCATAGTCAATACCATGAATTTGTCTGAAACCTTTTGCAACCAGTCTTGCTTTATAGGTCTGAACATTTCCATCCATGTCAGTTTTCTTCTTGAAAACCCATTTGCACCCTATGGGTTTTACCCCTTCAGGTGGATCAACCAAAGTCCATACTCGGTTTTCGTACATGGAATCCATCTCGGATTTCATGGCTTCTAGCCATCTCTTAGAGTCTGGACTGTTCATAGCATCTTGGTATGTGAGAGGCTCATCTTCATCTATGAGCATCAAATCACCACATTGAGTCAAGAGAAATCCATATCTCTCTGGCTCATGGCGAATTCTACCAGTTCTACGAACAACCTGTGTTTGTTGAGCATTATCATTATCCTGCTTCTGTTCCACTTCAGGTTCAATGCTATTTTGTGGTTCTCGATCTTCATCGAGGTCTATAGTTCTCCCACTGTTTCTTTTGGAAACAAAATCCCTTTCCATGAAGACAGCATCTCGAGCAATAAACACTTTTTGCTCAGAAGGACTATAGAAATAATACGCCTTTGTTTCTTTAGGGTATCCCACAAAATTGCACTCTTCAGATTTAGGTCCAAGCTTGTCAGATACTTGACGCTTCACAAACGCCTTGCATCCCCAAACTTTCATAAAGCTCATGCCTGACCGTTTCTTCTCCCATATCTCATATGGAGTCTTTTGAACCTTCTTAGTAGGAACACGGTTAAGTGTGAAAGCCGCTGTTTCTAGAGCATAACCCCAGAAACTAATTGGAAGATCTGCATGACTCATCATCGATCGCACCATGTCCAACAAGGTGCGATTTCTCCTCTCTGAAACTCCATTCCATTGAGGTGTACCTGGCGGAGTGAGTTGTGATACAATACCACACTCCTTTAAATAATCTTTAAATTCAGTGCTCAAGTATTCTCCTCCACGATCAGATCGTAAGATTTTAATACTTGCACCTCCGCCAATTTGCTTCTCTACTTCAGCCTTGTATTCTTTGAACTTTTCAAAAGAATCGGATTTATTCTTCATAAGATATACATATCCATATCTACTGAAATCATCAGTAAATGTTATGAAGTAGTAGTAGCCTCCTCTAGCCATCACACGCATTGGGCCACATACATCACTATGTATTAGCTCCAAACGTTCAGTGGCCCTTTGACCCTTACCAGTGAAAGGGGCTTTAGTCATTTTACCAAGCAAACAAGATTCGCATTCTTGGTATGATTCAAAATCAAACTTATCCAAATATCCATCCTTATGTAATTTGGATATGCGTTTCTCATTTATATGGCCTAGACGACAATGCCAGAGGTATGTTTGATTTGAGTCATTAACTTTAAGTCGTTTATTTTCTATATTACAGACAGGATTATCTAAGTCAAGAACATATAAACCATTAAACAAACGCGCAACACCATAGGTTAAATCATTCAAAGCAAAAGAGCAACTGTTGTCCTTTATTGTAAACGAAAAACCTTTCTTGTCCAAACAAGAAACAGAAATAATGTTTCTGCGAATTGCAGGCACGTAATAACAATTCTCCAGTTCTAAAACTAGCCCAGAGGGCAAAGATAAATAATAGGTTCCTACAGCTAAAGCAGCAACTCTTGCTCCGTTGCCAACTCGTAGGTCCATTTCTCCTTTAGCCAATGTCCTACTTCTCTGCATTTCCTGCACATTTATACAAATGTGAGAAGCACATCCGGTATCCAATACCCAAGATGTAGAAATAGACAGATTGACTTCTATAACATATATACCTGAATTAGAAGCTTGCTCAGCCCTCTTCTTCTTCAGATCCTCCAAGTAAACTGAACAGTTTCTCTTCCAGTGACCAGTTTTCTTACAGTAGTGACATTCACCCTTAGCGACCCCACCTTTAGGCTTTAAAGCCTGTTTAGGACCTGACTTTGGCTTGGGTGTAGAATCAGAACCTGTCTTCTTCTTACCCTTCCACTTGCCTTTCCCTTTGGCCTTACCTTTATTGCCCACCATCAGTATGGGAGCGGGTTCAGCCGTCTTCATGTTGGTCTCATATGTTCTCAACATAGCCAACAATTCAGTAGGTGTTTTGTCAAATTCATTCATATTGTAGTTCATAACAAACTGAGTGAATTTGTTGTTCAAAGAATTCAAGATTAGGTCAATACCAGTTTCCGGACCAATCGGGAAACCCAAAGTATCAAGATACTCAATGTAACCAATCATTTTCAGAACATGTGGGCCAACTGGTTCACTTGCCCCTTGTTTGCAGTTAAAGAGTGACTTGCTCGTGTTGAACCTTTCTTGACGAGTTTGGGTTGCAAACATGCTTTGCAAGTGCTCATTGATAGTATATGCATCCATATGCACATGTTGTCTTTGAAGCTCAGCACTCATAGTTGCCAACATAAGACATGCAACATCAGTTGCATCATTCTCATCCTTTGTGTGGGCCGCTCGTTCCTCAACAGTAGCGCCCTCAGGAAGGGGACCTGCCGGAGGAATATCAATGACATGAAGCTTGCGCTCCTGCCTGAGGACAATCCTCAAATTCCTCTGCCAGTCTAGGAAGTTGTTTCCTCCTGTCAGCTTATCCTTCTCAAGGACAGATCGTACGGATAGTGTGTTTGTGTTGTTTGTCATTATTCGGTATCTACAATGATAAAAGCACAAAATAAACATTAGATTGTCTGAGTTATTTATTATGTTCAAATGATTATGATACATTCATAATATATCTCCCACTATTTTTATCAAATCAATAGCCCTTACTATTAATTTGGAAAGTATATCCCATAATTCTTTCTAGTGAGCCAAGATCCATATTTCGTCATGTCTTAAGTCAACCACTGGAAGTCCTTAAGAATGATTATTTAGGTAGACAACATTTGTCAATTATATCATATATAATTCTTGGATAGTTTGGTGAGCAACGATTGATCTTATCTATCTAATAGATTTTTAACCAAACTCCATGCTTCTAAGTTCATAATTGTTGAATATAACCGTTTACTTTCACCTTATTATGACGACTCAGTTAAGTTTGACCCAATGATACAACGGCCGAATATAACCGTTTATATTCGTCGCATCTCACCACGATAGACAGGAGTCCCCTGCCACTGACAGTCTTTCCCCTAATCGATCTAGGATTCGATGAGTGTTCATTCATTGGAAAGCATCTGATTAAAACTTAATATTTTGTTAAGGGGTTTAGAAGATTTTACGACGATCATGATCACATCATGAAGAGATCCTCAATTTTTCCTTGAACTAAATATTTCAAATTGACATCTTAAATTGTTCATTTCCCAGGTAGATGGAGGATACCAGTGGTCACACTTAAAACCCATCAGCCTTACGAATACGCATATCCGTTTTTGTCAGAAAATCCCAATTATAGATATCAAAATCCATATTCAATTCCGTGTTTTAAAAATCCATATTTCATAAACACAAGAATCTCATGATCGTTTGTTGATTTTAAAATCTTGAATCGTTACAGATTTTATCTTGAGTCGTTACAGATTTTATCTTGTTTAAACAAGCATGGCATGGGTGTCGTATCTAATACATACATACATACATACATGATTAATCTAATTAAAGCATGCATCATTCATACATCAATATGTAAAGTGCAGTATGTAAACGTGCTTGGTTATGGCCCCTTTCCTATGTGATCCTTTCGAGCTAATGAAAGGATCAAAGTCAATCTATGGTGGTAAAATATAAATACAATTACATGTCTTCATTCTTCTTGTATCCACTAGTGCCTGCTCCTCTTCTTGGATCATCTTTCAGTCTTCAAGTACATTACATGGAATAATTGAATACAACCTAAGCTAATGTACTTACATAAGAAAACTCGAGTTACATTCGAGGTTAAACAATTACAAGAATGAAGAAAACGACATGCAAGTCGTATTTATAAAACCAAAACCAAAAACCATTAATCTAGGGGTCCAAAGGCCATAACCAGCACCATGCTCAATTACACAACAAAAATAATGCAGGGGTCCGGGGGCGGCAGCCCCTGGGCGGGGGTCCGGGGGCGGCAGCCCCTGGGCGGGGGTTCGGGGGCAGCAGCCCCCGGGCGGGGTCTGGGGGCGGCAGCCCCCAGCTGGGGTCGAGCTGCCAGGTCAGCTGGGAAATTTTTTATTTTCGAAGACCAGTCCTATTCAGAAATCATCAATTTTTGAATTACAGATCATATCTGTTGGCCTTTTTCCCCACTGCAATTTACACAGTTTCAGAAGCATGTATCATATACATACTTATCATATCCCAGTTAACAGATCATGTCCAACATAATCTTTCCACCAGTTTGTATCATATACAAACTGACCCTCATGCAAAATATACAAATCGCAAACAGGCATATAAATCAGTCATGACAAATCATTAACATGCTAGTATCATCATCTATTTACTCATCATATGAATAACAATTCGAATATACATGGCAGTAGAATGGCAGTAGCATAACAGGCATGGCAGTAGCATAAGCAGTGGCATGGCAGTTATGACAAAGCAGTAGCATGGCATGACAGTCACCAAAATAGGCATGTATGCATCAAATACATAAAACACGTAACCAAATCAGTCCCTTATACACGTAGCTCTGATGCCATTGTTGGGTTCCGAGGCATAAAACGCAGCGGATAAACGTAAATATAACGAAAAATTTCGGAACCCAAACGCAGGATCATGTATAAGAATTGACGGATTATGGTGATAATCGAATCATACCTATTAAGATTTTGAATGCCACGAACTCAACGGAGATCCTTGCTATCACGATTTGTGTCTTCCTCTCGAAAGCACCTCTATGGTATCCACACGAGCACCTTCAAGAGCGTCTCACGATCTTGATTACGGGATGGATGTACTAGCCTCCTTTGATGATTTCGAATGGCTGTCTTTGCTGCCTCTCTTGCTCTGCCTCTAGGGTTTTATCATATAAAAACGTGTAGCTCTTTTAACCTATCATTATCTATTTATAATGACTGGTTAAACGGGCCTAAGCAGTAAAACCTAACCCATGTAGGTATAGGATTAAATAATAAAACATGTTTCAATTATTTAATTAATAATTAAGTCATACTTAATTATTATGGGCAGAAATCCTCTTCAACTTCGAATTTATATTATTTCAATTAATTAAGTCTCACTTAATTAATATAATAAAATTCAAACAATCATCAATTAATTTAAATCTATAATTTAAATTAACTATTCCTCTAGATGCTCTATGTGTGTGACCCTATAGGCTATTATTTAATTAGCAATAATTTTATTCTCCAATAAAATTATAAACAATGAGCGGTATCTAGTAATACATCATTGCTACCCAATTAAACAATAATTAAATCGTGATTTGATAAAACCTTTCGTGATTAATGTTTCCGTGTAATATAATCCCTTTAACCATATATATTATAGATTAAACTCGAGGCATGTATTTAGTCATCCTCTTCAACATTTAATCCGGGTTTACTTGATCCATGAGTAGACTATGAAAAACAAATCATTATTTGAGCACGGCCATGCATTTTATAGTCTCACTCAATCAAGAGGCCAATAATATCTCTCCTAATTATAGGAGGGTTAAATCCTTTATCTATCATTCATATTTCTCATACGACTCATGATATACCCGATGTCCACTTTTATCATCACCCGGTCAAAGGTAACTTTTAATGTAGTCAAAGTATATCAATCCTCGTATAGAAATATAATGATCTCAAGTCAGAGGATCATTACACCATTATCACTGTGAGTCTTTCTTATGACTTAATTAAACATGAAGAATCTCACTGTGGGTCTGTCCAGTACCATGTACCCCTACATGTACCTATGTATTGACTTTAGTATCCCCATACTTATAACCAATGAGATGTGGTTATCTGTCAAACAACATACTAGTCTATTTATGTATTATTATTGTCCTATCATAATAATACTCGACTAGGGAACCTTTAAGAATATGATATATTATATAATCTCAAGTTCAATTCATGTACTTAAACTATATAACGAGTATCATGATTCTAAGGACATTTATTATGCTAACAAATATATCGCAGTAATTAAAGTCATAATAAATACGTTTATTGAATAATCAAATGACATAAATGTTTATTAAAAGGAAAAATTGTATTGCCTCTAGGGCACCTACACTAACAGTTGTTACTGTTACCCCATGTTTTGTGTTCTATCGACCTTGTAATATTGTGCTGTCGATAAAATCATTTATGACGACATTTCTTTCTGTAAAGAAACCAGGTTGCAATGGCATTGGCAACTCTCCTTTGCTACCAAGCATTAGAACTACAGTCGACATGTTTGGCCTTTCTTCTGGAGATTGTTGCACACATAAGAGAGCGATATGAATTAAGCGTATCATTTCAAGCATGTAACGCGAGTCGTGCCTTAGGCATTGATGGACTAGTTCCAGCGACCTGCCTTCTTTATGTAGTCTCCATGCCTAAACAATGTTAATTAGTTCAGTAACTTCAGTTGCTGCTGTCAATTAAATAAATGTTAAACTGAAAGGGAATGTGTCTATGATTATGAGTATGACATGACTTACGTGTCCAAGTAGATTATGAAGGTGTTCTTTATGAATGAATCCTCTGTTTCTACTTCCGCACACAATTTCCAGTACTAGAACTCCGAAGCTAAACACGTCTGATTTAACAGAAAATAGTCCATCTACCGCATATTCAGGGGACATGTAGCCACTGCAGCATAATGTTGCCAATGGTTAAAAACTAATTGAACCATATCTTTTGTGTGTGTGAGTGTGTGTGCATGTTATTGTGTATCATGTAAATTGGTATGTAATTTCTCTTACAATGTCCCAACGATTAGGTTTGTGTTTGCTGTGGTCTCATATTCACTGAAGCTTCTTGCAGTGCCAAAGTCAGAGATTTTAGGATTCATCTGAATATCTAGCAATATATTGCTTGCTTTAAGATCTCTGTGGATAATTCTCAACCGCGAATCTTGATGAAGATAAAGAAGGCCCCTAGCAATTCCATCAATAATCTTGAAGCGTTTAGGCCAATCTAATAACTTGTTGCGATCTTCATCTGTCAAAAGTATGAATACTCGTCAGAGGACGTGTATGATGTGTATATAGTGCATTACAATAAGCTAAATTTAAAAGGGGCAAACCAAATATATGCCAGTCCAAGCTTTTGTTCGGCATGTATTCATAAATCAACATCTTTCTTTCCCCATTGATGCAGTATCCGAGAAGCCTCACAAGATTTCGATGCTGAAGTTTGGCAATAAATTTAACTTCGTTCATGAACTCAATGGTTCCTTGTTTAGAAGTTTCTGAGAGGCACTTCACAGCTATTTCTTGTCCGTCTTCCAGTATCCCCTAAAAATTAGAATACTTGACGTCACTAAAACAAATTTCACGAACTCGAAAAATGTATATAAAGTGATAACTGGTATAAAGAACATGTTTTGGATTACCTTATAAACAGGTCCAAATCCACCTTGTCCAAGCATATTTGTGGTTGAAAAATTGTTAGTTGCAAGAAGTAGCGTCGATGAGCAAAAATTTGGAAGCTCTACATCTTCGTTCTGGCTCATACTGTATTCTTTTGAAATGCTTCTAAGACTTACTAACAACAGAATTAATATTTTAGGCAATTGATACTCTCGAAAAAAAATATTTACTAGACAAAAAGATAAAATTTTGGAAAATTTGATACACAGACATATGGTATTTACCTTGTGATCTCTTCTTCTTCTTCTTTTTCAATATACAATAAACCAAGATTAAACCTAGTAAAGATACTCCTGCTAATACTGATAAACTGATTTTGAGTGCAGTTATCTTTTTCCCACTAGTCTTGAACTCCTTATCTAGAGAGAAATCAATTGAAGTAACCATGAGAAGAGGAAAAGCAATTACCTTGTTAAAAATACCTTAATTCTATCGATAAATTACCTGATTCAGATAAGGCCACCCGTATATATAAATCTTGACCTCCTCCAGGTACTTCTCGTATGTCAGTCAGGTTCCCAAACCACTGTAAACATCCACTTTCACCAGTAGATATGTTTAAAGTTGCATAAGCCATACAAGAACAGTTTTTCAGGCAAACTTCTTTACATTCCTTGAGATTCATTCTCTCATCAAACCAGGTGGACAGCGTATCTGGTACTTTAACATTAGAATATTTGTGAAATCCATCTCCTTTCTGGCAATTCAGTGATTTATTCCTTGTACATCCTTTTGTCCAATCTGCGTTACCCCAAGCAGCTCCATCTGTTGGCACAAACATGTCCAGACACCCGCAGGGAGGCCCATTAGAAATATTGCAGTCACCATAAGCACCACACAAGTTATAAGTATCACAATTATCAGCTGGTACCTTGTATAAAAGGTTCCACTTCTCTAAATTCTGAACCCATATCCAACGCTGCCCTATGCCAGACTGATTAATCACCAACCTATATATTGAGCTACTGGTCTCCTCAAACATATAGTACACCTCTTCCTTAGTAATAACTACTTTATGAGTGTAAGTTTTGTTACCAGTAGACTTTGGCCTGCCACTATATCGAAGACCATTCCATGCTCCAGTTTGAAATATCTCATTTCCATTCTTCCTGATTACATTATGAGGGTATCCAGTAGAGTCCATGCTATATGTAAACTCTCCCGGACCTGGATCATCACTACTCTTCCAACTAGTCAGATACGTCTCTTGCCCTGTCTTAAAATTTATTCCAAGTTTCATTCCGGATAGTAGTGTATCAGTTGGATGATCAAAACTCTGCCACAAGAACTTATCAGGCTTATCATCAGTTGCCTCCCTAATAACAAAATTCCCATGTCTTTGAAGCTCAGCTACTGGATTCTGAGCAGACACCGACGAATTGGAAGACCATATCGGACTAAGATCATTTGCATTTCCAAGAATCTGCAGAATTCCTGAGGTTGTGAGTTTCAACACACCTGAAGTACTTTTAAGAGGGGTCTCTCTATTAGCTACCCACACCACAGTTGTCGTAGAGAATCGCAACCACATTCCCAGATATCGGTCCTTCGAATTGCCCGGGCTGAAAAATCCCAGCACAAAATTTCCATCAGAGGAAACAATAGTGTCTCCATCCTTGATAAATTTATTGGCAGTTAAGGTAGATATAGCACTAGTTAGTGCAATTAAAGATGTAACAAGAATGATTGCAAAAGCTTTAGTTGAGATCCTCATCATCTTTCCACTCATAACATCATCAAATATCTTTACTTTTTCATATAAATTGATCTCTTTGATGTAACACGAGTTCTTCAGTTGACAATATGCATTTATGTGATAATCTAAAATATCAACAGGTAAAAGTCATGGCATAGACAGAGACAAACGACATCAACTTAGTTTTAATAAATGTATCATGAAAATTATATAAAATTTATTGACGATGTACATTTATTTTTTTATTTTTTTAAATAAATAAACTTATATCCCTATAATTTAATATCTATTTCAAAAAATCTCAGAAGTGAATTAGAATCGACCGGAAAACGGGACCACAAAAGGATAAACCTTGACAATACATTTATGATCAACAACGATGGATTGAACAAGTCCAAATCAAGTGTGTTTTTTCTTGTTAGTTTACAAAGTCGTACCTTTCACC
This sequence comes from Oenanthe sinensis, assembly GCA_028671895.1. NCBI lineage: Eukaryota > Viridiplantae > Streptophyta > Magnoliopsida > Apiales > Apiaceae > Oenanthe > Oenanthe sinensis. The sequence goes on along the minus strand of JAPMAC010000195.1, from coordinate 8,734,836 downwards.
TTTCAACCAATGAGCTTTCCTAGCAAGTGAACATCTTCATTATTTTTTACCTATTAAATTAACAAATTGTAGTCATGTGTGACATTATCATAGTATTTTTTTTATCAAATCTAAAATTCAGGACAAAGCTTTGAAATAATTATTTCTTTATTTTCTAACAATAAAAGAGATTAAATTGATTGGTGTTTAGGATTTACCAAATAACAAAAGAGGGGATAACCACAAACACATCATTGTTGCTTTCTATCCAGTTTGGTTGAAACCATGCATTTTAGAATTGATTTCAAGACTACATATATTTTTTAAATTTTAAATACTCAAAATAATTTGACAATCGCTTATTGGTTCTCGACATTAAAATTTGATGAAAATATTTATATAATCATAGACTCAATTGGGAAAAATTGGATTTGAATTCAATAAAAAAAATTTGATCTTTCTAAATCTAACTAATGAGTGTTGAGAATTCAAAAACCACATGCCATTTTAATTTCATAACAATGTACGTAGCTTATACTGTTTGGTTGTTGGAAATTATTTTTATGATGAATTGATGATAAAATACAGTAAAATCTCGATTAACTAAAAATTTACTAAAAATTAATATTTTTAATACCGAATTTTTATCTCATATATTGATAATAGTATATCTTTTATCTCAAATAATTATTAATTTTAATAAATTAATAAAATTTATCAATATTCATATTATTAATTTATAGAATTTTACGGTAACGTGAGAACAACACACTTGTTTAGAGACACAAACTCCTAGTCAAAACTCTGAAGGGGGGTGTCGATCTATTAATAACCACTCGGTCCACTCATCCGGAGCAGAGAATCATGAATTGAAAAATAGGTCATAGTCAATAACTCTATGCCTTAATTCTTTATCTTCTAATTATTTTTCTTTTATATTAAAAGAATGTCTTGTTTGAATATTCCCGTCATCAGACACGTCTTCACTTCTTAAGGGCAGGCTCTGGGGTGAGACGCGACCACTCGAAACCCAAAATTTTGAGACGTACATTTTTTTTCAAAAATAATTAGTATATATATTGTTGATAGAGAAATCTGGTAATTAAAAAAATTTGATGTTAACTACGTGAATAAGATCTAACAAGGATAAGATGATCAGGAAAATGGCCGGAATATGGCGGTGATATGTATTGGTGGCTGAGATTGTTCGGTTTTGGAATAACTAGAGCTTTGTTTGTCAGAGAAAATTAGGTTTTCTCTCCAATGGTTGTGTACTCTAGGTTTTCCCATCCCTAGCAATGTGTCTACGTACCTCTATTTATAGGCAAAATAGAGGATCAAACTCATGTAATTCTGGCAAAAAAGAGACCTAATAGGAAAGGAGAGTCCTTATTCGAATCAAAGTAGGCAATGGAATGGCAAGAGGAATCTTCCTGGAAGAGGTCTTTACGGCTTGTTTGGATAGGTCATAGCCCAATATAAGGTTCAAGGACTTCATGGATTCGACGTTGACTCGGAAATCGTGGGCTCTAGTCGGTCCACTACAACTATTTCCCGGATATAGGACACGTTGGACACGTCCTAAGCCCCAAACCGAGGATAACTCGCCGGAGTACTGGGAAAAGATCTTCCAAGATAAGGTTAGGAATATTCCAAAACCCTCCGTTGAGGGCAACTCATGGAATACAGAGCATGGGTCTTCAATTGACATTGATAGGCATAGGTGACAGACACTTTAAGGAACCAAGGCAAGTAACAGTAAGAAGCCAAGCATAATTTCCTTAAGGAGGACTCGCCCTCCCTCAAGGCCAAGCCTTAGCGCCTTTCTCCCAGGGCGCCCCCTAAGAGGTAGAGATTTTACAACAAGCCTTCCCAAGTCTTCTAATATGAAAATATTGTTCGATCCAAACGTGTATCAATAATATAAAAATAATCCTCTATAATTGAAGGTGAGTCCTCTTCCTTAGGGAGAGCCCTCATCTTCAGGGCGAGCCCTTTTCCTGAGGGAGAGCCCTCTTCAGAGAGAGCCCTCTCCTTCAGAGAGAGCCATCATGGCGAGGACGAGTCTTCCTCTTTAAGATGAGTCTTCATACCAGGGAGAACCCTCTTCTTCCTCAAGAAGAGTCTTTAAACCATGGCAAACCCTCTTTCTCTTGGAGGGCCCTTTTCATGGAGAGCCCTCTTCCTCCTCATGACGAGTCTTCAAACTAGGGCGAACCCTCTTCCTCAGGGAGAGCCCTCTTCCTCATCAAGACATTGATATCTCCTTCTTCTTTACCAGGGCGCGCCCTAACCTAGGAAGCCTCCCTACCGGCTCAGGACATGCCAAGAGCTGATGAGAAGAAGCACATGTCATATTAAAGTGTCCCAACTGAAGTCCAAGTCTACCCAATTTGATAAGAATTCTAATTCTGGGATGAGGCCGTTCCTCCTTCCAAGAGGAGACCGATTCCAAGAGAACCCTAACTCTAGGAGAAGCCCGACTCCAGGCGAAGCTCAACTCTAGGCGAACCCCAACTCCAGGGGAAGCCCAGTGGGTTAAGGTCTAGTGATAATATTAAAATATGAGAGAATTTCTTCACTTCCATTATTTTCTCACATTGCTCATATTTGGGTTTTTCCTACCTTGCAACTTTAAAAATTTCCCCAAAGCGCATGCAACAAAATTATATCCCATAAAGGGTCTTCATTCACCATGCTCTTCCATTTTTCAAAAGAATGTGTGTCCTGTAGTTTTGGCGTGTTCATAACATTCTCCGAAAACAATTTACTTCTTCCTAAAATTCTTCTAACGATTGTCTTTAATTTATCCTTATGCTATCTTCCGTCAAGATATGGAGCTTTACTCCTTTCAAATATCCTGAATGAGAGTTATCCAAGTGATGAAAGGTTCCTCTCCTACATGCATTACCTCTGCCTAAAAACGTTGGGCTTCTCCTGAATTTTCAATAGGAATACTCCTAACATATGAGCAACATGTAAAGTCCACCATAACACAGGTGTTTCGTCATCTCCCACCATCATCAAACTACTTTAAGTTTACATAAGAACGAGTGCTTTCTCCCTAGGAAGTGCTCCCAACATCAAAACCTGACAGTGTGGCTCTCCTACAGGTTATAGCATTTTCCTTTGGGAAGTTATACTGTATAAACTACATTGACCACCTCCTCCTTCTTGTCTCCCACCATGTTATTTGGCATCGGTTGTCTATAATTTCTAGTCTTCTTAACCTCCTTCACTACCATATTATAACAATCCATCGAATCGAACAATCACTTTCACCTATCACAAATATAAGAGGACTTATCCTCCTACCGACAATACTTTTTTACATAAATCGTGTATCTTCAATAATTCCTTCAATAAACTCCTTCATAGGAAGTGTGTCCAACAATTTAATTTAGAGTCAAAGTCAGGGTTACCCATAGTTTTCCCAGTTACACAAGTAGAAGGGGTGGGGGTTGAATACTTGTGTTATTTTATCTACCTGATTAAAATAAACTCAATATGAATTGAAGCTTTGAATTAAGAACAAAGATCAAATACACAGATATGAATGAATACTGTTTGTATTATTGAAGAGTAAATACAAACTCTCTTAGGGTGTACACAAACCCTAGCAGATTCTCTGTGTTTCTCACAGCAACTCTCTATATCTATATGCTCTCACAAAACTTCAACTTTGATAATTTGACTTCACACTTATAATTAGGTAACATAGAGTGTTTATATAGAGAGCTTCCTATCAACTAATAACAGAAAATCAAATAAAAATAGGAACAGAATTCCTAATTATTAGTTGATAGTTTCCTTCTGAAATTCTCTTTCCTTCCCATAGCATATTTGTAATATAATTTTCTTTATCTTCGAAGACTTTCCATTCCTGTAATCATCTTCCAAATTTAGGTTCAACTTTATAGACTCTGAATTCTTTAGACTTTGACAGACTATAAGCTCTGATAGTCTATGGAATCTGACAGACTATAGACTCTGATCACCTTCTAGACTCCGATATTCATCCAGACTCTGGTTTCACTTTCTACAGAAAATCTTCTAAGTATAAGTGACTAGAATTTTGACTATCTAGACTGATTATAAAATTTCAGTAGAAAGACTTATTACAAATAGACTATATTGGACTCTGTTCTAGTATTTTATACATCATCAAATGAATATATTCCTAGGAATCTCACCCTATTTATGCTTTATAAAATGTAAGCATAAATCAAGGTTTGATGATGTCATAACTAAATAATGAAACAATTAATCTAAAATAGTATTACCATTTATAAGGAAAAAGAATTACATCTCACTTAATCTTCTCAAAGGCTGAATTATTCTTCAAAAAAGACTTTAGCACGTTCTCCTCCACAATAGCAAGAACTTCACCAACATACTTCTTCAGTTTCTTCATTTCTTCATTAGAGCATTTAATTTGACAATAAGCTACTCTTAGATCATTTGCACTGCATTCTTGTTGAAAGGTTGTATGTATAGACCTATATGTAACATAGGGTTATAACTCAACACAAGAACAGGACGTGTAAATAATATGAAGTTATCACCAGAATCAGGAAGACATGAAGACTTGGTAAAGACAAAGGATAAAGAAGAAATTTACAGACTTGAAGCATTAGCTCACTGGAAGAAGTTCATTAATATGTTCATGCCTCAGTGAAGAATAAAGGTTGAAGTATTCAAGGATGTGGAAGCAGTGAAGCAGTTGTCTAAGTACCAGAAAGATTCTAGTGATCCAAATCTGCAAATCAGTCAAGCAATGAATTGCAGAGCTCAAGTACAGGAATCGAGAAGATAGAATATATTAGATGGAATCTTGGAGTCTATTATAGATTGCTGGAGGAAGTTCATTCATATGTACAGACTTCAGTGAAGGATAAAGTTCGAAGATGTTCAGGGTTTCAGATATGTTTATGGTTCAGCATAAGTGCCAGAGGATTCCAATGTACTTACAATAGAAGCACTTCTTAACAGCTAGAGAAACAGGGCCAATTGAATAGTCAAGAAAATGTGAAGATCAAGTTCGTGTTAGTCATTTGTGAACCAGACCAGTCGCACTAAACGTCAGCACAAAAGGAATTGAGAACTGCATCTATGTTAGAAAAGAATTGGCTGTATAACCGTTGTGTGCTAAAGCTCAGAGAAAATCAAGTTCAAGTAGTAAAGGTAAATTTATTAACTTGGTTGCAGTGAAAAGAAATATTACAGAGCTTTGAATCGTTGGAAAAACGGCTAAGGTGAATTACCGACAGTTGGTTTTAGCTGTTTGGCTGTTTCGTCTTATTTATCGATAGTTGGTGATAGGCTGTTTGGCTGTTTTGTCTTATTTCCGACGGTTGGGTTTCCTGTTTGGCTATTTCGTCTTATTTACCGACGGTTAGCAAATCACTCGACGGTTACCATTTTGGATATATTATTTATTTTATTTCACTCGACGGTTATGCATTTTGAGTCGATAGTTATTGGGTTCGACTGTTTCGTCTCGACGGTTACAGCATCTCGATAGTTAAGGGACTGAGATAAATATCCAGATTATTTATTCCATCGACGGTTAAGTCTCGATAGTTATGGCACTTCGATAGTTGAGGGTTTAAGATTGTTTAATCTACAGCCAGCCACAGCATGCCACCTATCATTGATATCCTTGAGCAAAATTATTTTAAGTGATTTATTTCAGTCTCGACGGTTATCAACAGACTCACCGATGGTTATAAATAAAATGTCTCGACGGTTGTTAATTCAAGAAGTGAAGAATCAGCTCAGTTACTTGGACCACATGAAGCCACGTAGCTGTACTGAAAAAGTCTACACATAAATTGAAGCAGAGCCATTCATTTCAGTCTGTCTTCTACAACACAACGAAAATAACCAGAGAGAGAGAAGGCGAAGCCGGAGAGGAGAGACACCAGAAAAATCTATACCTCCTCACCGGAGATGTATCAGTGGTCGGTTCCTTAATGAAAAATGTTCAGGGCCACTATATATCACTCTCTACGGTCTTAGTTTCCTTTGCACTGATCTAGAAATACTTGTATAGGAAATTGAGAGTTATATGTTTTTGTTAAGCAGCGAAGAACTTGTTCTTCGGACTGGATTTGTTGACCGGGTGTAGCAACCTCAGGGTTTATATTTATCAAATGATATATTCCCCGAATCTTGTGTTGTTTATTTTCCTGCTGATTTTCTAGAACCCAAATGATTAATCCTAAACACAGAAAATTAGTAAGCAGCTCCGTAAACACTATTCACCTTAAGAACATGAGCCTACTAACCGAACTCTAAATTATTTATCCGCAAAAGATTCGAAAGAATTTTTTGATTTAGTGAGTATCGTATTCAACCCCCCCCCCCTTCTACGATACTTCCGGGGCCTAACAATTGGTATCAGAGCTGACTGATTGATATACAAATCAGGATCCATTAGCTCAATGAAGCTCGCCAGGCGGAAGCTGTTTGGACTTAAATGTTTAGAGGCCTTGTTAAATAAGTTTAATTATAAACTTTTAATAATTTTATTTTATAAATTTTTATAAAATTTGTTTTATAAACTTTTATTAGTTTATATTATAAATTTTAATTAGTTTGTTTTATAAACTTATTATTAAATTTATTTTATAAACTTTTATAAAATTTGTTTTATAAACTTTTATTAGTTTATATTATAAATTTTAATTAGTTTATTTTATAAACTTAATACTAAATTTATTTTATAAACTTTTATAAAATATATTTTATAAACTTTTATTAGTTTATATTATAAATTTTAATTAGTTTATTTTATAAATTTAATAAAGTTTAAAGTTTAAATTTATTAAACAAATGTTGGTCCATTTTTCTTAACAGCAGTACTCGACAGAAGCATAATTTGGTGGCCAATTCTCGACCAAACAAGAAGTCAGTGAATTCATATCAAGTACAGTGAATTCATTTCTCAGCTGATGAATAGCGCAACTTGAAAAGCAGTTGGTGATACACGCGCAGAGCAACATTGTCCTTGAATTGTCCGATAGTTACTAACTATCGACACGTCCCCGATAGTTACTAACTATCGGAGCTGGATTCTGAAATTTTTTATTTTTGATTTATTATGTTTTAAAAAAATTTAAAATTCTTAACTTTAAATTTTTCTTAAATATTAATTTACGATTTATTTAATTTTTAAGAAAATTTGAAATTCTTGAAAATTAAATTTTTCTGTAAATATTTATTTTTGATTAATTTATTTTTTAAGAAAATTAAAATTTTTGGAAATTGAATTTTTCTTAAATATTAAATTAAGGGTGTCGAAGCTGCTTGGACGTCGCAGAGTGTTCATTTTTGAATTGCGTCTCAGAAAAAGATATTTGCCCCTGGTGTAATTTTTGTTTCCGGAATAAAAATTGACCAGTGTTTATTAAACTCTGAAACATGATCATATAGTATTTTTACTGTGTAATCATGTCTTACATATTAATATTGGCGAAGTTTCTTTTTGAGGAAAAATGTGAATCATTAGTGTTACACTTGGACATAAGCGCCTCAGATGCTATTTTGGCCTACTTAACGTTTTGAACCTCTAATATCTATTTTAGATTTATTTATTTTTTAAGAAAATTTAATATTCTTGTTAATTAAATTTTTCTTAAATATTAATTTACAATATTTTAATTTTTAAGAAAATTCAAAATTCTTGAAAATTAAGTTCTGTAAATTTTTATTTTTGTTTAATTTATTTTCTAAGAAAATTAAAAATTCTGTAAATTTAAATTTTTCTTAAGTACTTATTCGAGGATGCTCAGAAGTTAGTAGTTGAAGATTTTTACGGGTTATTGAAGATAATGAAGATCGACTGAAGATTATCCAAAGAAGTTGATTCTGGTTATGAAAAGATTATTTGGGTACAGTTTTTAGTTGGTTTGAGTTGAATTTGAAGATGAAAAATCTTAGGGGTTTAAGTAGTGTGAAGGAGAACAAACTGGACATCCTAGCATCTCAATACAGAAGATGTAAAGTTTATTCTACAAGGAGATTACAAGAAGTTCGTGCTAACACTGCAGATCATCTAGAACATAGGATTACAGCTACAAGGGATTTAAGGATACAACCACATTGTCTGTAAAAGACCTGTATGTGCTGAAGACCTATGAACTAGAACAAGAGCTGAAGAAGATAATATTTGGTAAAGTAGAAGTTGTTAGCATATCCACTGTATATGTAACCCAGGAACCAAATTTGATTGAAGTCAAGGTTGAAAACCTCTGAACAGAAATGAAAAGATCCTAGAAGCTGAATTGAAGATGTTGTAGCTCGAGGTAGTGGTCAAGGTGTTGCGTGTGAATTTGACACTTTGGAATATCTTGAGAACTAGACTGCAAGTCAAGCCTGCAGGGAAACAGGAAGTTCAGTGACATCAGATTCAGACGGAATTCCAATTCTAAATCTAAGGTCCTTGCCTATAGATTCCAAATAGGAGATTTTCAAGATCAGTTCAAGAGGCGGTTGCAAGACAGGGATGGTTGTTTATAGAAGACAAGATCAAAGGGGTTTGCTACACAGTTTGAAGAAGCCTGTACAAGCAAATGATGACAAACACTATGTTGGGTTGTAGCAGGATCTTAAACATTAGTGAGGATGCAGCAAGGGAAAGCATTTGTTGATGAAGTTAAAGGCAAGGCTGATTCTATCAGTGACAGTTATGAACCAAATGGATATCTGGCATCAATGACCAACACTAGAGATGAATCACTAAGCACTTCACAGGTACACCTACTAACTAGTATATCTTTATCTAATTCATAATTGTATGATTATTATGTTTTGAAATGTATTAGGCTCGTGTCAGCATGTTAGCATCTTAGAACTTAAATGCTTAATTGATTGCTAAGAATAAGATTTCATGCTTAGTTATATGAGTTTAGTGAGTACATTTCATACTTGATTTTCTATGCAGTAAAATGAATATCAAGAATTAGATAGTTGCTAGACTGTTAAGTGTATCCCTAAAATATTTGTTTGAAACTTGATTTAAATCTTCTGTGATTTAATACCTCTGCTAATGTTGTGAAAATTGCTAATAGACAAACAGGTCATAGATCAGATATTTGATATTTGTTCTTATTGTGATAAATGACTTGATAAGTATATGTGGAATTTGATATTGCTTATAATGTTTTATTCAAATATTCTGCATATTCTTAAATTGTTTATGTGCTTATTTTCACATGATTTGATTGCACTCACATAGTTGCACTTAAATGTCATATTAGATCATGTATTGCTTGTTAGGAATAAGATGGTGAATTTATCTAAGTAGTCAGTAACACTTGTTGATTCGAAGCTTAATCTAAAACTGACTTAGGTAATTAGAGATAGTTCAAAATGCTAGACAACGACAGAAATGGATTAGACAGGATTAGTAATTAATTTGTTAAGTTCTTCTATTCCATGTGCTTTATGCATATTGAAGCTGTTGTTACCTTTGATAATATCTCTAACCCATCTGGACTCAATTAAAATTGAGTACCAAGAAGCTTAATCATTTGTGATTGCAGAGTATGTATAAAGAAGCAAAAGTTATGTGATTTCTTGACAGTTATTGTTCGAGGCATATGACTAACATTAAAGCTCTTCTATCACTGTTGGTTGAGAAGGCCTCCCCAATGGTAACCTTTGGAGATGACAGCAAAGGATGTACAAGGGATATGGCTATCATGATTTAAGAACTGTCATCAGTGGAAGCATCTTTCTTGTTGAAGGACTTAAGCACTATCTACAGGGCACTAGGGAATTCTTTGTCAAGAGTTTTCTGGAAAAGCATTGAAAAGGAAAAGTACTTGATCTCAAACAAGAAGGTTGGCAGCTCACTCAACTGAGAGTGAGGAAGTTTGTTCGTAGCTGACATGGAGTTTATATTCAAAGGTGAAGTGAGTTTCTTAGTAAAGCTTCATCAGTAAAGAGTTGGCTATGGCATAGGAAGCTCTCACACTTGTTGATCAAGACAATGGATTCTCTGATAAAGATGAACTTGGTGAGAGGACTGCTTCATATGGAATTCTATCCAGAAGGACATTTTGAAGTACGTCACATAGGGAAGTCAAGGAAAACATCACACTGAAGTAAATTATGTCAAGAAAGAAATATGCTTAGTGGTGGTTGATGACAACCCTAGTTACAAGTTGGTGTTGTTCGTGCATTCAACAGACAAAATGTCACAGATGGTGAGTGATCACATCAGGTAGATCAAGTTGGAAGACAAGTACTTTGAAGCTGAAGCAATTAATACAGCATGCTGCTTTATTCAACAAGATCATTAAAAGACATCATATGAGTTAATGGCCAACCAGAAGCAAACACTGAAGATCTTTCTTATGTTTGGAGGAAATTGATATTTACTGAAGACGTATATGAGTATCTTGACAAGAAGTTAAGACTCAAGGAACAATTTTCCTCGGCTACTCATTGATGATGGAAAACCAGAAGGTGATTAAAAGTCTGAATGTATCGACCTACTACACCAAGCTCCCGAGCATTCAAATGAAAGACTATTCTGAATCTTTGAAGTTTGACATTCTGTCAGAGTCAAATTCAGATACTGATGATGAAACTGAGGTTGCAGAAGGAATCAGTGATAATGATGTTGATTCAGATCCTATTAGTGGAATTGGTAGTGAAACTACACAACTCGTGGACTTTAACAAAATCCACTGAAAAAGGTGAAGGATCTTCAACACATCCTAACAGCAACTCAGGGGGAGCAAAATAATAGAAGGATCTACTAGTCGTACTCAACACAATGAAGATCAAAGGAATACATTAAGAACATATCTGCCGAGATAAAGGGTTTGAAGTCAAAGTCATTCCTGGAGTCTAGTTCTTAGTGATCCGGATTATTGAGTAAAAGCTAGAAGTGCTAATCAAAATGAACATATATTTTTCGGGACCCAACAATCAATAATTGGTATCCCAAAGAATACTGAAGAAGCACTGATTGATCCAGATTGGGTGATTGCAAATGCAAGGTGATCTCAATCAGTTCGAAGGCAGAAACTACTGAAGCTGGAACCCAGACCACTAAAGTCGAAGCTGAAATTGGTACAGTAAGGGTTCACAGAAACTGGATAATAATTGGCATTGTTATGAGGGACAAAGCCAAAATGGTTGCTATAGGTTAGTACAAGGTAGAAGGTGTCGACGATGATGAAAACAGAATCTTCGGGACTTTCAAGATCTAACAGAAAGCAAGAGAGACGAGATTTGATCCTTTTAGGGCCTAACAATATGAGGACCTAACAGCAGGATATTCCTAGCACATGTTGAGCATTCAAGCATGAAGATCTATCAGATGAATGTGAACAAGTGCACTCCTGAATGGTGAGTTAGAAGTTGAAGTTGATGTACAACATTTCCTGGACTTTGAAGTTGCAGATCATTAGAATTTGTATATCATTCTCTTCACAAGCTCTCTATGAATGGAGATAGGGATTCAAGCAAATCGTCAAGGACATGGTATGACACTCTAACTACTAATTACTTGAAAATGATTTTATATTAGAGTAGTTATACACATATATCTATCTAGATTACAAAGCACACACAATGTAATATATGTGCAAGAATACCATGATTATATTATATGTGGGTCTACTAACGATAACTTTTCCAAGAGTTTATTGCTAAGTAAATGCAGAGTAGGTAAAATGAGCATGTTGGAAGAGTTGCAATTATTTTTGGATTACAAGTAATTCGAAAGAATGATGGCAATTAAATTAAGTCAAAGATCTTTTGAAGATGCGCAATTTAGAAGATTCAAGACCTGCTAAGACTTCTTTCCAACAAACCACTAAGCTTGATCAGGGCAAATCAGGTATATGAACTGAAGTGACAAGCTATAGAGGTAATCAGCTCATTACTTATTCAAGTGCATAAAGACCATATATTTTATTCTCTATATGCCTATGTGCAAGTTTCCAAGTGGATACTAGAGAATCTTATCTTATAGCTAAGTTTTGAATTGTTAGATATCTTAGGGGATCACCAATTCTTGGAATCTGGGACCCTGAAGATAATATGTTTAACCTAATTGGCTATATAGATATAGATAATGCAGGTTGTAAGAAAGACAGGGAAGTCATTCCTAGAAGCCGTCAACTTCAACAACTCTGCTGCTCTTCACACCACTTAAGGAACAAGCTCATGGACACCAGGTATCATTTCTTTCGAGATTGTCCTTAGTAGAATAAATTGCAGATATTTGTTAAACAACTTGATGAATTCATTTTGTCTAAGTTGGTTAGTGAATTTGGGATATTATTTATTTGCATATTTATTGGAAATCCCATCTGCAATGAATTCTTAAATGAGTTCACAAGTAATAAATTTTCAATATTTAAAGGACTTGTGAATTTATTTTAAATCCAGTACCTCATACTTTTTGCTACTAGTTTAATTATCATGCTTACAATGTTATATGCATATGTTGTAGTTAAATTATTTAGCATAAGTTAGAAGCATACTTATTTGCATGTTAAATATTTGATGAGTATTAGTCAAGATGTCTTGCTTAATTGCTCTGATATATTGCTCTGTTATTCTTAAATATTTTGTTACAAATAATTGTGATACTTTTGATATTAGTAACAATATTTAGAATTTCTGTTCTAAGTAATTAATGCATATTTAAAAAATCACTAATATTGGAAGGTGAAGTATTTTCTAAGTCATGTGTATAAAATTCTCAATATTTTATATACTTAGAAAATATTTCTAAATTTGTTTTTGTTGCGAGAAGTTGCTATTAGGAACACAAGTGTTAAATGTCTATATTTAAAGGACTTGTGAATTTCTATTCAACTATTTTCTCGAGCTTACATATATCAATAATAATTGTTATGAGTATAATTGTAATATGCTAGAGTGACAATTATTAGATATAGTGTAGGAAGTTAGATGCTAATATTCAAATCATATGAATATTTTAGTATTTAGCGAAATTATTTTATCCTATTAAAATTATGGATTGAAGCAATTCAATGATTATCAGTTTCATAATTTTGATTTGATAAAATATAAGAAGCACAATTTCTTGCATATTGAAATTATTGATAAATATCGAATAATTGGTATCAGCGTGCAATTAATTGTGATATTTTTAATATTAGTGGTAACACTAGTTGCTTATCTGAAATCACTAATAATAAAAATATGTCTTAATGCTTATTGTTCTACTGAATGATTATCATGTTTAGTTGATATATATATGCATGTGATTGGCAATTGCTTAGTATAACATAAGTATTTAATTTATTTTGATTTATTTAAATTATGATGATATAAAACAATTCAGTGAAATATCTGTTCCATGATTTAAGTAAATTAAAATAAATTAGAAGCATAATTATTTGTAGTATAATTATTATCTTTTATTACTCTGTGATAATTGAATAATATTTTATTACAAAATAATTGTGATATATTAATACTAATGGATTTGCTTAGTCTTTATACTAAGTAAATATTGGTTTTTGAAAAAGCCGTTAGTATTAGTATATTTAGTTTTCTTTCTTAGACTGATTCCTGAATGTATTTAAAAAGAAATTTTTGTCTATTTCTTTTTCAAAATGTTTTATTCAAAGATATATTCACGTTCTATCGGTTTTAGATAAGAAAACTTCAAAATTCTTTTTCAAAACTTCTTTTTTGAAAATCATTTGATTTACAGCCCTACTTTGATTTTTAAATCCCTGGGTGTGAATCAAACTTTTCTTGAGGATAATCTTTCTTTAAATCTCAAAATATTTTATCCTCTCTCCAAAGCTGGTTTTAAATGCTATATTTTCAAAACCGTTTTCTCTCTTAATTTTTCTTTTTATAGTGGCAGAAACTTTGTGACTGCTATTTTATTTGGAAAAATTGTTTTAACTTCGAGGTACCAATCACTTGTAAATTTATTTGTTTGTAAATACTTGTTTCAATGTATGTTTCACATTGATCTAGAGTGCCAAAACAGTGGTTGTTGCTTTGAAGGCCTAGTGCTGTATTGTTAAGCATTCATTCACCCCAATTGTCATGTTTTTATTTTAAGTCGGGGATGCTATCAGGTGGACGAAAATGATGTAAATCATAATTGCATTATGAGTCGGAAAATCATAGCCTCCATCTGATAAGGATGTTTTGCAAAACTATTTTCAAAACATACAGTGCTCAGGTTTTAAAGGAAAAGAGTCATTTTATTGAGATAAAATTTGGTAAGAGAGTTGAATTTCTTCTTTGGTATAAATTCCCGCATTTTATTATGAGAAGTTTGCCTTATTAGAAATTCATAAGGGATAGAATTTCTCTCTGATACTCCCGCGTTTTATTATGGGATAAGTATCATTGAAGAAAATTTCTATTGGTTTCATGTTCTTAAATGATAAATATTTAGAACCGACAAAACTCTTTTACTAAAAGTGCTTTAATACAATCGTTTACCATTCCTTCTTATATTTTTCCTTCTCCTAGAGATGAAAAATATGTTTTGGAATGTTAAAGTGATTATTTTGTTTTATCTTATTTAATTGATTTTATCCGTTTAGCCCCCAATGGCTACAGTAGCTGGCCAAGAGGTTGTAAACCCATCAATCTCTTACCCAGGCCATAATACCAAACACTCATTCATCCACTTCCATATATTAACCCCTGGAGTTATAAGGAACACATTTTAATTAGAGATTGATAAGGGAGAAACTGCACTTGATGCAGCAAATAAGGATGAAGTCGGAAGTGCACCCACAGCTCTACCTCCAAAGAAGTAAAGTAGTATATAACTGAGGTATCTGTAAGCTCATCTGTATCTTCTCAAAAGGATGTAGAGCTAAAAAGGCAATAAAACTGTCTCTGGAATCATTCTCTTAACAGGGTGAGTCCATTGAAATTCGCTCGTCAGCCAGAGCATCTTGTAATGAGTCAAGCACACCACTAGCGCTCACGCTGATGGTAAGCCTAAATAGATAACTTCTATGAACACATTGCAAGGAGTGCATAGTGAGAGGTATAGGCATTTAGAGGAGATACGGACTCTAGCCATACATAACATTGTCCAGGTATCTACCTCAAACAGAAGTTAATCTTCTGCATCCCGAAAGGGAGATCTCTTGTTCAGATTTATCTGGGCTTGAGAGGCAACTGCTTGACAAGAATTCTTCGGATGAGTCAAGTAGGGTATTTATACAAAATTCCCGTCACAGGGTTACGAGGGAAACGTAGGCTCTAAATTGCCATTCATTACATTGCCTACTACGTTGACCCTCCTGGAAGGAACATTTCCAGATCCTGAAAAGGAATGTCCACCTCCCGTTTACGGAGAAGGTGTGAGGCAACTCCTTGATAGAACAAGGCAGGATTCCCTAATAGATATTAATATCTTGGGATAACCCATCTCAAAGAGGTGAGGCTCCACTAGACAGTGATTTAGCAAAAGCTATTGAGTCTGGTGCTGAGACAGTGCTTATGCATGATAGATCAAGAACACCTCAACGAGGCAATTCTCCACTTGATAGTGATTTAGTTCATTCTGATGAATCAGGTGTTGGGAATATATGAATTGACGGATTTCACTTGCAGGTACAGAAGGTTATATTTGGAATGCAGAGTGAAAGTAAGGGAGTGAAACACTTAAGTGAAAGTGAGGGAGAGATACACTTGAGTGAGAGATAGGGAGAGAAAGAGTGAAACACTTAAAATGCTCGATACTAAAGTGTAAACACCAATAGAACGTAGTAGAAGTGAGGAAACCATAAGCCAAATACTTACTCTTGCTACTTCTGAAAGAAAAGTTACTATATTTTTCCCGCTCAACGACAGACGAGAACCTTCTTTGGAAGACAAACCATTCAAAAGTGGGCCATTGGAGGATTCCTCAACTAAGGGGGAGAATTTATAGGGAGAAAAAGGAGAAGTTAAATAAAGTCTTATCTTCGTACTTGGGAAAAGTTAATATCCTAAAGGGGTTCGTATCCTGGATCCTTAAGGGAAGATCCTTAGAAAAAGGGGGTTCGTATCCTTGGGAGACATTAATATCCTTAGGGGGAGATTTTAGAAAGAAAAAAAGAAGAAGAAAATCTTATCTTTTGATCCTGAAGGGAAATAACAGAAATATGGGAGAATCAAGAAACTGTATCCTATACTTGAAAGGAGTTGTCAGAAGAGGATTCCTCATCCAAGTGGGATGTACAGAAAAGAATTGACATTTCCATTGATTATCTAAAGGGGAGAAGAAGATAAAGAAGAAGAATTATATTCTCAGGGGGAGAACATTATTTGAGCAATGTTCTATATTTTATTGAAGATGTTCCAAGGAATTTTGATTCTCATGAAGCTCAGTTTATGATAAGTTCTTTATAGGTCAAGCAATGAAGAATTTTGAAGCAGAGAAAAGCTCAAACACAGAGGAATGAAGATAATATCTATTGAAGATGCGTTCAATGATAAAGGAACATTCATTTTCTATTTCTCTTTACTTTATAGAAATCTGGAAATGTATTATATGATCCAGAACCCAAGTAGTATTATTTACAAGTCTAGAGCATTAATATTTTCTTGTAGTTAGTTGAGTTATCCTCTAGGGATTTGCTTGTTAATCTCTACCAAACAAATAGGGGGAGATTGAAAGGCTGTATGTATAGACCTATATGTAACATAGGGTTATAACTCAACACAAGAACAAGACGTGTAAATAATATGAAGTTATCACCAGAATCAGGAAGACATGAAGACTTGGTAAAGACAAAGGATAAAGAAGAAATTTACAGACTTGAAGCATTAGCTCACTGGAAGAAGTTCATTAATATGTTCATGCCTCAGTGAAGAATAAAGGTTGAAGTATTCAAGGATGTGGAAGCAGTGAAGCAGTTGTCTAAGTACCAGAAAGATTCTAGTGATCCAAATCTGCAAATCAGTCAAGCAATGAATTGCAGAGCTCAAGTACAGGAATCGAGAAGATAGAATATACGGCAAATACAAAGAATCAAAATATTAGATGGAATCTTGGAGTCTATTATAGATTGCTGGAGGAAGTTCATTCATATGTACAGACTTCAGTGAAGGATAAAGTTCGAAGATGTTCAGGGTTTCAGATATGTTTATGGTTCAACATAAGTGCCAGAGGATTCCAATGTACTTACAATAGAAGCACTTCTTAACAGCTAGAGAAACAGGGCCAATTGAATAGTCAAGAAGATGTGAAGATCAAGTTCGTGTTAGTCGTTTGTGAACCAGACCAGTCGCACTAAACGTCAGCACAAAAGGAATTGAGAACTGCATCTATGTTAGAAAAGAATTGGCTGTATAACCGTTGTGTGCTAAAGCTCGGAGAAAATCAAGTTCAAGTAGTAAAGGTAAATTTATTAACTTGGTTGCAGTGAAAAGAAATATTACAGAGCTTTGAATCGTTGGAAAAACGACTAAGGTGAATTATCGATAGTTGGTTTTAGCTGTTTGGCTGTTTCGTCTTATTTATCGATAGTTGGTGATAGGCTGTTTGGCTGTTTTGTCTTATTTCCGACGGTTGGGTTTCCTGTTTGGCTATTTCGTCTTATTTACCGACGGTTAGCAAATCACTCGACGGTTACCATTTTGGATATATTATTTATTTTATTTCACTCGACGGTTATGCATTTTGAGTCGATAGTTATTGGGTTCGACTGTTTCGTCTCGACGGTTACAGCATCTCGATAGTTAAGGGACTGAGATAAATATCCAGATTATTTATTCCATCGACGGTTAAGTCTCGATAGTTATGGCACTTCGATAGTTGAGGGTTTAAGATTGTTTAATCTACAGCCAGCCACAGCATGCCACCTATCATTGATATCCTTGAGCAAAATTATTTTAAGTGATTTATTTCAGTCTCGACGGTTATCAACAGACTCACCGATGGTTATAAATAAAATGTCTCGACGGTTGTTAATTCAAGAAGTGAAGAATCAGCTCAGTTACTTGGACCACATGAAGCCACGTAGCTGTACTGAAAAAGTCTACACATAAATTGAAGCAGAGCCATTCATTTCAGTCTGTCTTCTACAACACAACGAAAATAACCAGAGAGAGAGAAGGCGAAGCCGGAGAGGAGAGACACCAGAAAAATCTATACCTCCTCACCGGAGATGTATCAGTGGTCGGTTCCTTAATGAAAAATGTTCAGGGCCACTATATATCACTCTCTACGGTCTTAGTTTCCTTTGCACTGATCTAGAAATACTTGTATAGGAAATTGAGAGTTATATGTTTTTGTTAAGCAGCGAATAACTTGTTCTTCGGACCGGATTTGTTGACCGGGTGTAGCAACCTCAGGGTTTATATTTATCAAATGATATATTCCCCGAATCTTGTGTTGTTTATTTTCCTGCTGATTTTCTAGAACCCAAATGATTAATCCTAAACACAGAAAATTAGTAAGCAGCTCCGTAAACACTATTCACCTTAAGAACATGAGCCCACTAACCGAACTCTAAATTATTTATCCGCAAAAGATTCGAAAGAATTTTTTGATTTAGTGAGTATCGTATTCAACCCCCCATTCTACGATACTTCCGGGGCCTAACACTTATTCTTTTAAATCTTTCAACATCAGAACACTAACTTTCCCACTCATAGGTTGAAACCCAAAGTAGTGACCCATACCTTCTTGGAATTTGATTTACTTTTCTTCTAATGGCATGTCTTGATCATTCCCTTCAGCATCAACATATTTTTATGAAAATTTGTCCATCTCTCTATTTGCCTATATGTGCAGGGTTAGCTTCCTGTCAATCTCCATAAACCATTTGTATGTGACAGCATCTTTGCTTTTATTCACTTCATAAGCAATTTGCAAGAGAAATCTAATATACTATAATTCCTCAGTCTGTTTGAAGAAGATGAAGTTTGATTGACTAATCCATCTAACATATTCTCCTTCTAAAAAGTATACAAGCATCTCATTTTACACCTTTTATGTACCTCCCTGACCTCCTGACACCATTATTTCAAAAACATTATAGACAATTTGAGCAGATACCACTTTGTTTAAGTGTTTTTGTGTAATCTTCTCAAACTGCCTATCTCTCAAGGATTAAGGATCCCTGGTTAGAGTAGTTGTTCTATCAATATCAGATTCTTCAAAACCTCTAAGTCCTATATTCTTTTTAGCTCTTAGCTGCAGATTTGATTGACAACATTGCCAATATGTAGGTTCTTGAATATTATCAAAGTATGATCTCTTTCTTTACTTATCAAAGTATGACTTTGACTCTGATTTCCCATGTCCTGTCCCTGACTAGTGTGATTGAGTTTTTGCTAATACAGCCACTCTAGACTGCTTTTGTTATAAATTGTCAGGACCCCTAGGACCATGAGAACTATCACCAGCTACATCATCATCACTATCTCCCATCCTTTTAACTCCTTTGTGTTTGGCTTCCTTGCATACATCATCCTTATTTTTCCTGAAGGAATCACCAACTTTCTTCTCCCCCTTTTTGACATCATCACCACCTGTGACAGCCAAAAGAATCTGTTCAAGGACTGAGGAGATGTTGGTCTGTATTGCAATGACTGAATCAACCTTGGTGGTTAATCAGAGACTATTATTTAGAGTTTGGCTTGATTAGCAGTGACATCAGCAATAACATATTTGAAAGTGACTTCTTTGGATAATTGAAGAAAATGAATTATATCAAATTGAGTTTTGAGCAGAGAAGTGGTATTATCAACACCAGTAAGCTTTGTTTGAATGTGAAAGATTTCTTTGACCACACTGGCCAATAGGGCAATGACATTCTCTGTCTCAACCTTAATATCTGCGTCTATAGCTTTGTCTTCTTCAATGAAGGAGGCATCGACATCCTCATCAGGATAATGACCATGTTATTGAAAAAAGTACTTCTTTTGAAAAGCCTTAAGTCTCTCAGATAGGTGAATGGCCAGGATACATCAAAAGTTGCTTTATCATCAATGCCTTTAAGTTTTGCTGATGCCCAAGATTGAGGAAAAAACTGATTAAATTACATAAAAGAAGGAGTAACTTTCCCATCATCCTCAGAAATGCAATCATCCTTTATATCAGCATCAACAGGCTTAATCTTTGTAACTAGAGGTGTAGACTCTGGTGGTTGAGTAGACTCTGAAACTGCATAAGGGACTACAGATCGTGATTCCTCCTTAGAGTGATCAAACTATGTAGACTTTGGAAGCCGATCCTGGATAGGCATAATAAGAATTGGTGCATCCGACTTCAATTCTACAGTCTCGGGTTGAATGTTAATTGTATTCACCAAAGCCTCCATGACTCTGTCTGCTCTCTTTGCTAGAGAATCCACTAAATGTTGTTGTGGTCTCTGTGTGAATGACTTTTGAACAGATAGAGCCTCCTCCTTCTTACCAATCTATAATATCAAGAAAAATGAATTTTCGTCCATCCCCTGCTTCAAATCATTGGGCCAACTTTTGAAAAATTCTTGATCCCAATAAGTAAAGCTAGGTTCAGGATACTCTCATCTCTCATTCTCATAGTGGGTCGGGCACCCACTTTCTCAATCTCACTCAGGCTCTCTACAACCTTTTCTACGTCTCCTTTTGCCTGGACCAGTGGTATCCCCTCATTATTAATTTTTTCACTCATTTGGATGGGTGCGCTCAAAAGTCCTACAGAAGAAGGTGTGAGAGAAGTAAGAAATGCTTCAATACCTGAACCACCTTGATGGAGGGGAACCCCTTCAATTGTCTGAAGGCTAGGGGTTTCCACCAAGGGCTGAGCAGCAACAGACTCTGAACCCTTACTAGCGTCTTCTTTTTTTCCGAGTCTATTGGCAACACTATTCCAACCTGATGGTCTACTCTAGACCCTGACTGCTTCAGTATGACTTCATTAGAAGCTAGAGTCTGAGTGTCACCATCTTTGACTATTAGTACATGAGACTCCTCCTCAAAGTGGATAGACTTTGATAGAATAGATTGTGAAATTTTTTCATGAGCATCCATCAGAGTCTGTCAGCCCATATCAATAGGGTTATCATCAGTATATTGGTGAGTTGCCAAGGAGGGCCTTTCAGCATGCTCCCCTACCCCACTATCACCCAATCTCTGACTAGGTGGTTCTTGTGTGGGTTAGGCAGACTGGACATCTTTCTCACTAGTCACCACTGGTGCACTAGTCTCATCCTCCAACTTTCATTCAATACCTGCTACCTCAGGTGGTTCTACCATAGTTAATGCGTCCAAGTTATCATTGAGAAATTTCTTTGCATTGAGTGCATTGATGGTCTGGGCATAAGTCATGTGAAAGAAATCTTGCAGTTAATTTGTAATTTTCTGATAAGAAGAGCTCTTGATTGTATCAAATCTACTCTGATAGGTTGGATAAATATATTTGTTGGTCACCTTCCCTACATTGTAGACAAGATAATCAACCACCTTCCTTGGAAGAGGCTGGATAGTAGAAATCCAATCAATGGTTGTCCTGTAGGTAATCCCTTTATCCCAAATTGCTTCATATTCAAAAACTAGTTGTTCAACCTTAGTTTCTAACTCAACAAAATTTAATACTCTCCTTTTATGGACCATAACTTTTTTTGGCTTCTTTGATTTTATTTTTTCAGAGTCTAGCACACCAAGTGCTTTAAGAATTGCATTAGTCATGCCTTCTATGAGCCTGCAGCTTGAGTTTGTAGTGAAGAATTGAAGAGGTAACTGTATAGATTTGTTACTGCCTCTTGTGGAGAGATTTATAGTTCCTTCTCCATCCTCTTCCTTAGTGTCTCATAAGAATAAAGAAGATCCCAAACATGTTGTTGTGTCTTGAAAGAATCTGGTTCTTCAAGTGATTTCACCAAAGGATATAAGAAGATAAGCACCTCATTAGTTGGAGTAACGATTGAATCAATAAGACATGAGGCTACTGCCTTTAGCATTCCTTCCCAAAATGTCTCATGATAAGAGTCTGAAGGAAGTCTAGACTCTGACTTAACATTAGACTCTAGTTTAGGAGATTTTTGTATTTCAGAGTCTGGCTCTATAGGAGCCTTGGGAGCATCTATTTCCTGCAAAACAGGGTTAGTGACAACAATATACTTATGTGTGTGTGCAGAATAAACCTTCATCAACCTCTTGTACTCTTAGCAAAGGATTTCACAGAAGACTCAATTTGAGAATCCAGATGTGCATCCATAGGTTTTTCAAAGACTGTAGCCTTTTGAGAGTCCGCAGTCTTGACTTCAAGGTTAGACTCAGGTGCATCATGACCTTCTTTTAGCAAAAAGAGCCCTTCAACAACCTGTTTCTCTAGGGGGTTGTTCTCCTCTTCACTTTGCTCATCTACCAGCCTGGTTTGGATCAATCTCCTCCTCTTTACAACTGATGTCTTTTGAGAGACACCAGAGGTTGGTTTCTTTTTGGATTTTGGTATTGGAGATTGTTTGGTTGAAGATGATTTGGCTATATGGGTAGGTGTAGGAGGACTCTCCATAACATGTTCTTGCTGAAAGTGTTTGACCTAAAACCAATCATGTATGATGAGTTAGGAAAAACTTTATGCTACTCTTATTTAATTTCATTTGATAATAATAAAGTATTTATTTATTATATTACGAGCTTAATCTATTTGAAGTGTATTAAATAAGATGTTCCATAGTTTAGAGCAAAGCTTCTAGAATTATAATGAGATTGTAATAATGAGATCTAGAAGATAATAGCTTTAGACTTAAACAGTTCCTGATCATAGGATAACTAATTGGAAATTGGTAAATCCGTAAAGATCAATACATACTATACTAGCTCTCATAGGAGGATGTCTGTTCTCATAGACATTTGTGCGGTGACACTATATCTAGTATGTAGGTGCTTATTAAGGAATAAGTTCACTGAACATGACTCGATAAGTAGAACAACTAATGGAGTTTACTCACGTGTCGATAGTTATTTATTAAGTAAATAGTTGTACAAGTATCCTTAGACTTGAGATCGTTAGAGTATGAAGGGTTTCAGGCATGAAAACGCAGCGGAATTAACGTAAAAACAATAAAAAAATCGAAACCCAATCGCATGATCCATGTATAACGTTGGATGATTATGGTGAAGAAGTATGTACCTTAACAAAACTTTCGTATGCTGTTTAATGGAGGTCCAGAAAGCTGAATCAAAGCAGTCCTTTGTTGCAAAGATTTGCTCTCTAAAGAAGTCCACACGAACGCCCGATCGTCCTACGATCACCGGAGTCGGTACTAGCCGAATTGTTTACCTCTCTCTCTCTCTCTCTTTCTCTAGCCTCTCTTGATGTTGAGCAGCTAGGGTTTTTCTCTAAAAACGAAATTTGATGATTAAACCCTAATATTATACATCATTATGTATATATAGGGGAGAGAGAGATTTTAGGCCTAACCCTAATCCATGTGGTTTCCAAAACCCATTATGACTTTGGGTTATTATTATTATTAAATCTGAATTATAATATAATTAATCAAGTCCCACTTAATTAATTCAATAATTAAATTCGAATAATAATAATACTTATTAAATCCGAATTCTAATATAATTAATCAAGTCCCACTTAATTAATTCAATAATTAAATTCGAATAAACAATAATATATTTAAATTCATAATTTAAATAAACCTCCGTTTTGACGTTCTTTGTGTGTGACCCTTTAGGTTATTATTACGTTGGCAATAATTTTATTATCTAATAATAAAATTATAAACAATGAGCGGCATCTAGTAATACATCATTGCTACCCAAGTAACAATAATAGTTGGTGATTCAATTAAACCTTTCGGGAATAATGTTCCATGTAATATAATCTCTTTAACCTTATATTATAGATCAAACTTGAGGCATGTATAGTGTCATCCTCTTCAATGTTTAATCTCGGTTTCCTTGATCAATGAGTAGACTATTTAAACAAATCAATATTTGAGCATGGCCATGCATTTCATAGTCTCACTCAATCAAGAGGCCAATAATATCACTCTAGAATTGGAGGGTTAAATCCTATATCTATCATTCATATTCCTCATACGATTCATAGCATACCCAATGTACACCTTTATCATTACCCGGTTAAAGGTAACTTTGAGTGTAATCAAAGTATATTAATTCTCGTATAGAAATATAATGATTTCAAGTCAGATGATCATTACATCATTATCACAGTGAGATTTCTTATGACACTTATTAACCTGTGGAATCTCACGGCGGGTCTTTCCAGTGTCATGTATTGATACATACACTTATGTTCTTGACTTTAGTATCACCATACCTATGACCAATGAGATGTGGTCATCCGTCAACAAACATACTAGTCTTATTGCATTATTATTGTCCTTAAATAATAATACTTGACTAGGAAATTTTAGGAATAAAATACTATTCATATAATCTCATTTTTAAGTCACATACTTAAAGATATATATTACGTATTAATATTCCAAGGACATTTATTATCCTTTCAATTTATAACGCAGTAAATAAAGACATAATAAATAATAATTAAATAATCACATAAAACATAATCCTTAATTGTTTTTAATAAAACATTAAAAGTATTGTCTCTAGGACACCAATACTAACAGAGTAATCTCGTACACAATGATTTATGCTTTGGTTTAGTCCTTAGTCTCTAGGACATTCATTAGGTCCATTCTGGGCATAGTGATTTGTGTATGGAGATAGTTAACGGATCAATAAAGGATTTGCCCCTTCCAGTAAAGGAAGTGAATATCCTATGTTATTCTTTGATATGCAAGTTCAGGAATCTCTGGCCAGAGTGAATGAAATTAGAAAGAGTTTCTAATTTGCATTAAAAGGAACTTTGCATTATGAATAAGAAATCATATGATTAAATTAGATAGGCTTGACACGAGTTCCATGCCTTGTATTTAATCGGGATATTGAAGGGTAGAAAGAATTAATTGTACGGTAACTAATTACTGACATGTTCTAAGTATTCTAAGCAATGATTTCGTATTATCTGGATAGTCGCGATATGTTGAGAAGCATCACTCACGATGTAGAATAAATATAATTAATCAGATTAATTATATTTAATGAATTAATAGAATTCTTATAAATAATAAATAAAATGTTTATTATTATTTATTTCTACTACCGGCTTAATATTGAACCTGAAGAGTCACACCATAAAACAGATTAAATTATAGATGAAGGAATAATTAATAATAGCTAGTCATTATTTATTTATGAAATAAATAATTACTTAGCAAATTTTATAAATTAATTAAATGAGATTTAATTGATTATAAATTATTTAAGATAAGATCTTAATATTATTAATTAAATATTTAATTAAAGTAATTAAATATGAAGAGAGAATAATTTTCTAAAAGAGTTTAGAAAAAGGAATTAATGATTAAAATAGTTTTAATCATTAACTAATTAATTAATTAGATTAATTAATTAAAAAGGGAATTAATAATAAGATATTTATAGAAAATATCTCAGCTGAGATATTTGCCTATAAATATAGGATTATAAACCCTAATACTGTAACCCTAATATTTGTGAGAAATAATTTAAAAGGGAGGCAACCCTAATTTCCTCTCTAGCATCCTCCTTCATCTTTTAGTTTGATTCTTGGTGGATATCTTTAGAGCACTCCACACTTGAGGGGTGATTGTAAGGATTGAAGAACAAGATCTTCTCTAGCTGTTGCCGGAAAGCAATCAATGTATTCTTCAATTTATAAAATAGTTTTTGTATCTATATGTATGTATACATAGGAATATATGCAAATAAATGTTATTCAATGCTTCCGTTGGTGCATAAATTCCTTCACCTGCACCATTTCACCACCAAAAAATGAATCATTATAGATGGAGGATTTGTAAGTTGAGAGTTTTACCTGCATTACCTGTGGATATGTCATGGTAGGTAGGCTCTTCTTTTTGTCATCTATTCTTTTAATATCAGAGAATATCCTCCGTTGTTGTCTATAGGCATGCACACAACAGTCATTTACAAGCTTGGCAGACATATTAGGAATGAAGTGATTAAGGAGAAGCATAAGGAATCTATGATAATAGACCTTCTTCCTCCCCTCTTGCACATTATTCAATTTTGCTCCCATTTGAGTGAGAAACATATCACCAATATTGATCACTTTGTTAAATATGAGTCTATGACTAATTTGATAGGTAATAAATGTAATAGCATCAAAACCACTACACTTACCAGTGAAACATTTAGCAATTTGGTCAAAAAAGAAAGACCATTCTTTCCTTAGGTAAGACCTAGTAATTTTACTCATGTTATCCAAGCTAGCAGAGTAACCTAATGATTTAAACATGCTTTTGATTTCTGATTCATCAACAGTTCCATTAAATGGTGTTTCACAGGAAATTTAAACATAGAGGTTATAATATCAGCAGTGACATCAAATGTAATATCACCAAATGTAAACATAATTTTTCATGGTTGATCCTGAGAAGGATCAACAACTGTTGTAGAACTCCATGCCTGCGATACTGCATCCATATTAATGATAGGAGATGCATTGAGAATGTAACTAAGTTCTCTTCTCCAAGAAATCCATCATAGGGTAGTAGTCAGTGTCTACCCCTTTCTTGTCTCCTAGGGCTGCCACGTGATTCATTGTTATGAACTCAAAGTCCCCAAATGTGAATGCAATCGTGAAGTGAAAGTGATGAAAATTCGTGAGAAAATAACTTAGGGTTTTTCAAAAAGCTCCGAGCGTATTTTTTCCTTAGAAAATAATTCGCAATAAATAGGTGAGTAAACTGTATATAAAAATTCTATTTTGTTCGAAGTGCATACCATACACACGAGTCTATAGCCTGTAACCAGTAAAAAGTAACTGTTACCACCTATTTCAAGTCATTTAAACATATTAAACGTAATCAGAATATGTAGGCGCAAATTCTAACCTTTTCAAAGTCTAAGTGGCTAAACCTTAAGAGTGTATAGTCTCTCAGAGTCTATACACCCATCAGAGTCTAGAAGTTAGACTCTGTCAAGATAAAGTACCTCAAAAATTTTGTAATAACAAATTATAGTTTGATAAATCAGGGACTATAATTAAAGTACATACCTTGCTTCTTATTATGATTGATCACTTACATATTTAACATACCTAATTCACTTACCAGTCTGAGAAAAGTAGCTCATCAAGTGGCTTTGTTAAAATGTCTGGAATCTATCTATCAGTTGAAACATAGTGAAGTGCCACAGTACCATTTTCAGCATGTTCTCTAATAAAGTGATATTGATATTAATGTGCTTTGTTCTGGAATGTTGGACTGGATTCTCTGAAATTTTAATAACACTAGTGTTATCACAATACATATGAATATTTGAGAATATTAGTCCGTAATCAAGTAACTGATTTCTCATCCATAGAATTTGAGCACAGCAACTTCCAGCTGCTATGTATTCAGCCTCAGCTGTTGAGGTTGATACAGTCTATTGTTTCTTGCTAAACCAAGAAATTAATTTGTTACCAAGAAATTAGCATTGACCTGTTTTGTTTTTTCTGTCCACTTTGCATCCTGCATAGTCAGAGTCTGAATAATCAATTAGTGAAAAATCTGACTCTCTAGGATACCAAAGTTAAAGAGTTTGTTCACCCTTGAGATATATGAAAATTCTTTTCACATCTAACAAATGTGATTCTCTAAGGTCAGCCTAAAATCTAGCACACAGGCATGTTGCAAACATTATATCTGGTCTACTTACAGTTAAATATAACAATGAGTCAATCATACTTCGATAGCTATTATTGTCAACTTTCTTACCCTTCGGGTCAGAGTCTAGCTTAGTGGTTGTTGACATGGAAGTTTTGGCAGTTGCACAGTCTTGCATATCAAACATCTTCAATAGTTATTTCACATACTTTGATTGATTGATGAAAATTCCATCATCATTTTCTTTGACTTGAAGTCCCAAAAAGAAGTTTAACTCTCTCATCATGCTCATTTCAAAATTTGACTACATTAATTTGCTAAACTTTTGTTCGCACTTTATTCACGCAAGAGAACGTGGTCACAAGTAATACAAAAATAAGTAGGATTCGTTCCCACAGAGACTCGACTTGCTTACGTTTAGTTCACTTAGACACTAGCTTATGATTAAATTTCACTGCTAAGAAAATAACAATTGGATTTTTGATTACACTACTAATTAAAACTTAACGAATTACTTATATAAAATAAACATGGGATTTTAACTTCATAATCTACCTCATCTAGAATCTTATGCCTTTTCAACCTAGCATGTGAAAGTGATGATAACTGATCAGACCCTCTAAACTGATAAACGCCAACTTTCGTTGTACGCATACCATCCTAATGAACATCCACAATTGATAGAAGTCAAATAGTCAACCACTACGATTAGTCCCTATATGTCTATAGAGATTGAAAACATAATGGCTTAAGCACAAGAATCCATAAAATCACATAGTCAGTGCAAGACGGTTAGAATTACACCACAAATTAATACATGCTCTTAACATGCAAAAACCTATGCTAGCATGGCATGTTCTAAACCCTAGATCCACTTTCGCATTCACAAGGGTTCAACAAACAATCATAAATGTTCGCGACGCATTTACAATGAATAAGCTTAACCATACTTGGATATCCATAACAATCACACACTTAGGCATAAAAACAATCAATATCTAGACTTGATAGAAAAATCCATTAAAATCCCATGACAACGATTAGCCCATAATTGGACTAGCCGACATCATGGGTTCATATGAAAACATAGTAGATAAACAATTAAACATAACAAAAACTGATTTTAATTGCAAGAGTAAAAGAAACAACCGATAATCCACGTGTAGAAAATTACAAAAGAAAAATAGCTTGACGGCTCACAAAGTACTCTGCCTCTTGTTTGATAATGACCTAGATAATACTTAACTTCCTAGATAATGAAAAAAATAATAATCCTTATGTCTTTATACTAGGTTACATAAAAACAATGATTCATGGGCTTGCTGCTTTCTGGGCTTCAAAACGGACCAACTGCAGAAAAATCAGCAACTGGAATCGGCTGGAAGGGCGGGCGCGCCTCATTAGTGGAGCGCGGGGGCGCCTTTAACGGGGTGGGCGCGCCTGACTATTCTGCCCGGAATTGCTTTTCTTTGGTCCTTGCTTCTTTAGCGCGTCGCCTTGCTTTCTCTTTGCTTCAACTCAAGCCTTGACCCTTCTCCCTTGAATTCCTAGCTCATGCACCACCAATTTATGCAATTAATTATCAATTCTGCTCCTGGGAATCTGCACATCAAAAACATAAAACACATCAAAAGACACTAAATATTTGGGTACTAGCGATCAATTTAAGCCAATTTGGAACGTATATAGTGGACGAAAAAGTCCACTAACACACCCCCAAACTTAAACCGATGCTTGTCCCCAAGCATAAACAGACTCTAAACAATCTAGTGCAATGCAATGCATGAATGCAACTACTATGAAATGCAAGGACCCCCTCGAACTCACCAAAACCATTTGACAACCCAAAGTCTCAAAGAGATGTGATACATCCGAACAGAGCTCGACTAAGTCCCCTTATACCGATACTACATGAACAGAAACGTGTGTGTGTGCGATGCTCATCAAATATACTCTGACACTAGATCAAAATCATACCTATTTTTCGCCAAGAGAATCACCTGCTTATAAACAGAATGAGTGGTAAACACTCCATAACATACAAACACCGCCATCAGTCATTTGAGTTAGACAGGGAATCACACTTTATTGCTAAACCACCACTATGACACATAACACAATACATAGGCTTATTTAACCGTGCAATGGATGAGACCCCTAAAGGCTTATACAATAATACCCATGTAGCGAGCTTTAGGTTAGTGGATCCCAGACTATAAAAAGCCTTAGGTCACTAGGCACAAAGTCCCCTCGAACTTAATTTCCCGAGTATTAAAGAGCTCATCCTGGTTAATTTTGCTTCGAATTATTCACATGACTCCCTTTTTTTTCTTTTTCTTTTTTTTTTCTCTTTTTTTTTTTTAAACATCTGGAATGAGAATTCTCAATTCCAACCCTAGACTACTCATAAAAATATGAGCCGGCTACTAGCCATTTGACGCCTAGCCATACTTGACAACTATTAACAATTAGCATGAATCTTTGTTTTCCCCCAAACTTATACTTTGGTATTCTTACATTATCAAGGGAATAACAAACATTCTAGATATAAACATGCGATTAAATCTAAAACAACTAAACAGGCATGACTCAACCTAGCCCAAAAGCAACCGATGAGACTGTGTAAAGAAAGTGCTTCTGAACATGCAAATCAAATTCATAAGGACTGTAAATCATCCCTCTGCTCATCAATACCACACTCAAATTGACATCGACTTATCAATCAGAATTAGCTCGTCCTAATGGATCATGAAATATGCATGCTATGAAATGCAACTAACATGGACTCACATGGTAACAGAACAAAACATAAAAAGTGCAAACATAATGCTTTATATGGACAATTAAAACCAAATGCGTGACAAACACGACATCTACATGTCCTATATGCATCTAACTACAATCTCCATTTCCCACCCCGAAACTTTAAAATATTCAATGTCCCCATTGAAGGCAAGAAACAAAGAAAGTGTGCAGATATACCTCAATCGTCAGCAGAGTCACCCTCCTCGGGTGAATCCGGTGGTGGATACACGGTGCCAGCTCCATAAACAGGCCAATCGACCTGTACACCAGTAGCCAGAAAGGCTGTACCGAGAGCCTGAGTCAGGTCAGCAGCAAACCGGCTCTGTCTATCATCAACTGCGTCCATCCGCCGAGCCAACCTCCGAAAATGAGCCTCACCCATACCAGCACTAGCCACAGCTGGCGGTGCCCTAGAAGATCCAGCCCTAGCCTCCTTCTGCTGTCTAGGTGGCACGTCACCACCCACAATATACCCTAAGCCTCTGGGATGCGGTACACCACCGTCCCATTCAGGTAGTCGAGCTATCGCCGCAGTGTCAATGGCACTCGCAGGAAGTTGCAACTGTTCCTCCGTCGGCCAGTGAATACCCACATCAACACACAGACGAACAACCACTGAGCCATACGGAATCGCTCCAGTGGTACTGCCCTGCAAAAATCGGATCATGTGCCTGTGGATAAGGGAGCCGAGGTCGATGTATCGCCCGCTGAGAATACCCCACAACAAAATAGCCCGATCCACGGTCACCTCATGAGTGTGCGACGATGGTACAATGTTAGCACACAGAAACAGGTTCCAGGCCTTAGCATACGGGATCAAAGCCATGGCGGAGAAGGTGACCGGCTCAGTAGAGCCTGCCCTGCGCTTCCAAGTAGTGCCGGGAACTGTCATATCCCGTAGAATGGCCTCAAGGTCAACCTCTCCACGGGTCTTCAACCCAAAATCTTCCACTCCCTCCTGCGGTGCAGGCAAATTCAAAACCCTAGTGATAGCGGCAGGAGTATAATCCACTACATACCCTCGAATTGCAGAATACCCATTCTTCTCTTGCTTGGCATTAGCATAGAACTCCCTAACGATACTCAATGGTATCGCCTCCGCAGCCTCACACACGGTCTCCCAACCGCGCTCACTAACCATCGCGATAAGAGACCCATCAAGAACACCCGGAATGAATCCCCTTTCCTTGACCACAGATTTGGTCATCAAGCGTGCAAACTCAATTTGGGCCTCCAGTGAATTGAATTGGGGCACAACTCCCCCACTCGAAGAAGAACTTGATGTCCCTGAGCGCCTAGATCACTTGGGTGCCATTGGTTGAGTGTAGATGTGTGAAGAGATGAGATGTGGTGCGTGTATAGTTGTGTGTATATGTGAGAATGCAAGAAGTGAAGTAAGTAAGTTGCTAGGGTTAGGGTATGCAAAGCCTTTATAAACAAGTGAGAGTGGGCTGGGTTGGGCCAAAAACTAATTAAAAGATAAAAAATTCTTAATTTTTCGATTTTCAGATTTTTTTAACTATTATTTTTTTTCTGGAACCGCGCCCAGGCGCGCCCGCGCCTCTAGGAGCGCGCCCGCCCCTGGTGCTTCTGTCCATTTTCTGATTTTTCATTTTTTTTTTTTTTTGTTATTTTTTTTATAAGAATAAAAATTACCATTCAAGCCGTAGGTTGCCTCCCACGAGCGCTGTCGTTAACGTCATTTAGCCGGACGTTACTTCAAGTCCTCAATCTGAGGTAGACAGAATCGCGACTGCAGCTTCGCGATTTACTTGTTCTCCCAAATAAGGCTTCAATCTCTGACCATTGACTTTAAACGCTTGATCTGGGGTCTTTTCATAAATCTCCACAGCTCCGTGTGGAAACACAGTCTTCACAACAAAGGGTCCTGACCACCTTGACTTGAGTTTTCCTGGAAACAATCGCAGACGAGAGTTAAATAATAAAACTAATTGACCAGGGACCAATACCTTTGTTGTCAACCGTCGATCATGCCATCTTTTCACTTTTTCCTTGTAGAGCTTGTTATTCTCATAAGCTTGTAGACGAAACTCATCCATTTCATTGATTTGCACCATCCTCTTTTCCCCTGCGGCTTTACAATCAAAATTCAGCTTCTGCAATGCCCAATAAGCCTTGTGTTCCAGTTCTGCCGGCAGATGACAAGCCTTTCCATAGACAAGTTGATATGGTGACATACCCAAAGGTGTTTTGAACGCAGTTCGGTAAGCCCACACAGCTTCATCCAGTTTTAAAGACCAATCTTTACGAGAAGGACTTACCACTTTTTCCAGAATGCGTTTGATCTCACGGTTTGATACTTCAGCTTGGCCATTGGTTTGAGGGTGGTATGCTGTCCCCACCCGATGGTTGATGTTGAATCTTGCCATCAGATTAGTGAACTTCCGATTGCAAAAGTGAGAACCCTCATCGTTGATAATGACCCTTGGAGTCCCAAATCTGGTGAAAATGTTCTTGTGAAGGAAGTTGAGCACTACATTGGCATCATTAGTTGGAAGTGCCTTGACCTCAACCCATTTGGAGACGTAATCCACAGCTAGCAAGATGTATTGGTTATTGCATGATGAAATGAATGGGCCCATGAAGTTGATCCCCCACACATCAAAAATTTCTACCTCTAGCATTACATTAAGGGGCATCTCATCCCTTTTTGAAATGTTGCCTACTCGCTGGCAATGATCACAACTGGTTACAAACTGATGAGCATCTTTGAAGAGTGATGGCCAATAAAATCCTGCCTGCAAAATACGAGTCGCTGTCTTTTCACCTCCATAATGGCCTCCATAAGCTGTGGCATGATAATCCCTCAGAATATTGTCTGTCTCACTATATGGTACACACCTCCTGATAACCTGGTCAGCCCCTTGTTTAAACAGATATGGCTCGTCCCAACGAAACCACTTGACGTCGTGCATGAATTTCTTCCTTTGAGCTGGCGACAACTCAGGTGGAACAATTTGACTTACCAGATAATTCACAATATCAGCATACCATGGTTCTTCTTCTTGTATTCCAAACAGCTGTTCATCTAGAAATGATTCATTGATGATGGTACTGTCTTGAGATGATTTACCAAGATCTTCCAATCGTGAGAGGTGATCAGCTACTTGATTTTCTGTCCCTTTTCGTTAGTTACCACCGTCATGCCTCCTTTCTTTGGCACACATTGAACTGGACTCACCCAAGCACTGTCAGAAATAGGATAGATAATCCCTGCATCCAACCACTTAATAATTTCCTTCTTCACTACTTCCTTCATGAGTGGATTAAGCCTTCTCTGATGTTCTACTGTTGGCTTACTTCCTTCTTCCAGCGGAATCTTATGCTAGCAATAGGCAGGGCTGATTCCTTTTATGTCTGCAATAGTCCAACCAATGGCTGATTTGAATTCCCTGAGAACCCGTAACAGCTTTTCTTCTTCAGGACCTGTAAGGTTAGCAGCAATAATCACAGGTAAAGTAGATGATTCCCCAAGAGAAGCATACCTTAAGTGATCAGGCAATGGTTTGAGCTCTAGCTTTGGTGCTTCCTCGATAGATGGTTTCAACCGCTGATGTGATTCTCTCAATTCAGATAAACCCAACGATTCTGGTTTCTCAAACTTTTGTTGCCAAGGAGAAGCATTCAGAGACTGTACCTGTTCTTCAACCTCATCCTCTTCAATTGTAAAGTCCCCACTTAAAGCCTTTTCCAGTGTATCATTCATAAGCATGTGTTCAATTTTTACTTGCACAGCAGATTCCACTACATCTACTTTAAAGCATTGATCTTCTTCTGTTGGAAATTGCATTGCTTTGAACACATTGAATGTGACATTCTGATCGTGCACTCTCATGGTGAGTTCTCCCTTCTGTACGTCAATCAATGTCTTTCCCGTTGCCAAGAATGGTCTACCAAGAATGATAGATATTTTCTTGTCTTCTTCAAAATCAAGGATGACAAAATCTGCTGGAAAGATTAGTTTGTCGACTTTCACCAAAACATCTTCGACAATTCCTCGCGGATAAGTGATTGAACGATCCGCCAACTGTAGTGACATGTTAGTCGGCTTTGGCTCAGGAAGACCAAGTTGTAAGAATATATAGTATGGCATGAGGTTGATGCTCGCTCCCAAATCGCACAAACATTTGTCGAACGACAAATTCCCAATTATGCATGGTATAGTGAAACTACCAGGATCCTTCAACTTTGGTGGTAACTTCTGCTGCAATACTGCACTACACTCTTCCGTCAAGGCAACAGTGTTTAACTCTTCTAGCTTTAGTTTCCTAGATAGAATGCCTTTCATGAATTTGGCGTAGCTTGGCATTTGCTCCAGCGCTTCAGCAAAAGGTAAGTTGATGTGTAGTTTCTTAAAAACTTCCAAGAATTTAGCAAACTGTTTATCCGATTTCTGCTTCTGAAGCCTTTTAGGGAATGGTGGAGGAGCAAATACTTCCTTGTGATCACTGTCTTTCTCTGAACTACTTTTCTCCTCTGAATCATTAATTTTTTTCTTAATCGGCTCCTCCTGCGTAACTTTTTCTGCCTGAGGAAGCGCGCCCGCCCTGCACCTCCTGCCCAGAATGCTGACGTTCTTCGTTTTGTGGAATTTCGACCTCCTGATTATTCGTAATCCTTCCAGAACTCAATGTAATAGCGTGTATTTGTTCCTTGCTTTCTTTCTTGCCTGGGTTAGCCTCTGTGTCACTTGGTAATTGTCCTTGAGGTCTGTTTAGAAGAGCACTTGCTAGTTGACCAATTTGATTTTCCAATGTTTTCAGTGTCACAGCTTGACTTTTATACATCATTCTCAGTTCTTCCATCTCTGACTTTTCATTTGAGTGCCCTTGTCCTCCCTGAGGTTGTTGATGGAAACCAGGAGGGTTGTATGATTGTCTTGGTGCATAAGATTGTTGAGGAACAGAATTGTTGAAAGGCCTTGTTCCAAATTGCTGACCCTGCGATGGTTGTGGCATGGCATTCTGATTGTTGCTCCAACTGAAGTTAGGATGATTCCTGTTGTTGGGGTGATATGTATTAGGTGCCGGTTGTGTAGGCTTCTGAAAGTTGCTAACAAAATACGCTGAATCGCTAGAAATAGCACACTGAGTTGTATCATGAGCACCTGCACATAGATCACAAACCATAGCGACTTGCTGAATTCCTGCCTTGGACAATGCGTCCACCTTTATAGATAAAGCTTGTAGTTGAGCTGTTATAGCCGTGGCAGCGTCCACTTCAAAAACACCTGCAGCTTTACTCTGCGACAATCGCTGAGTAGGATTCTGATACTCGTTGGCAGCCATCATTTCAATCAAGTCATAAGCTTCTTCATAGCTCTTGGCCCAAAGAGCTCCTCTAGATGCTGCATCAAGCATAGGTCGTGAATGATTCAATCCATTATAAAAACCGTTAATGACCATCCAATCTGGCATCCCATGATGGGGACACTTTCGAAGCATCTCTTTATACCTTTCCCAAGCTTCACACAACGTTTCTCCAGAATGTTGATTGAACTGTGTAAGAGCATTCCTCATGGCTGCCGTCTTAGCCATAGGAAAGAATTTAGTCAGAAACTTTTGTGCGAGATCCTCCCAAGTAGTTATAGAACCTGCTGGCAGTGAATGCAATCAGCTCTTTGCCTTGTCTCGTAGAGAGAATGGAAACAGCCTCAGTTTTATAGCATCTTCAGAAACCCCGTTGGTTTTAAAGGTATCACAGATCTCTATGAAGTCTCTGATATGCATATTAGGGTCCTCAGCAGGTGAACCCCCAAACTGCACAGAATTCTGAACCATTTGAATTGTGCCCGGCTTGATTTCGAAATTATTAGCTGCAATAGCCGGCCTAACAATGCTTGACTGAATGTCATTGATCTTCGGTTGAGAGTAATCCTTAAGAGCTTTCACTGGATCCCCCATTACTAATTCTGGTTCAATTTCTGGAACTGCAATTCCCTCTTCTTCGTCTAAGTGTTCTTCCAGTTTTTCCTTACTCGATTGAGAACGAGTACGCATACACGATCAATTACCTGAATTCACGTAACAAACAAGAACGATTAGTAACAAATCTCAGTCAGTGATATCTAACGATCACTGATGATAAGCACATTAACTAAACAAAACAATGAACCGAGTCCCCGGCAGCGGCGCCAAAAACTTGTTCGCACTTTATTCACGCAAGAGAACGTGGTCACAAGTAATACAGAAATAAGTAGGATTCGTTCCCACAGAGACTCGACTTGCTTACGTTTAGTTCACTTAGACACCAGCTTATGATTAAATTTCACTGCTAAGAAAATAACAATTGGAGTTTTGATTACACTACTAATTAAAACTTAACGAATTACTTATATAAAATAAACATGGGATTTTAACTTCATAATCTACCTCATCTAGAATCTTATGCCTTTTCAACCTAGCATGTGAAAGTGATGATAACTGATCAGACCCTCTAAACTGATAAACGCCAACTTTCGTTGTACGCATACCATCCTAATGAACATCCACAATTGATAGAAGTCAAATAGTCAACCACTACGATTAGTCCCTATATGTCTATAGAGATTGAAAACATAATGGCTTAAGCACAAGAATCCATAAAATCACATAGTCAGTGCAAGACGGTTAGAATTACACCACAAATTAATACATGCTCTTAACATGCAAAAACCTATGCTAGCATGGCATGTTCTAAACCCTAGATCCACTTTCGCATTCACAAGGGTTCAACAAACAATCATAAATGTTCGCGACGCATTTACAACGAATAAGCTTAACCATACTAGGATATCCATAACAATCACACACTTAGGCATAAAAACAATCAATATCTAGACTTGATAGAAAAATCCATTAAAATCCCATGACAACGATTAGCCCATAATTGGACTAGCCGACATCATGGGTTCATATGAAAACATAGTAGATAAACAATTAAACATAACAAAAACTGATTTTAATTGCAAGAGTAAAAGAAACAACCGATAATCCACGTGTAGAAAATTACAAAAGAAAAATAGCTTGACGGCTCACAAAGTACTCTACCTCTTGTCTGATAATGACCTAGATAATACTTAACTTCCTAGATAATGAAAAAAATAATAATCCTTATGTCTTTATACTAGGTTACATAAAAACAATGATTCATGGGCTTGCTGCTTTCTGGGCTTCGAAACGGACCAACTGCAGAAAAATCAGCAACTGGAATCGGCTGGAAGGGCGGGCGCGCCTCAAGGAGCGCGGGCGCGCCTCATTAGTGGAGCGCGGGGGCGCCTTTAACGGGGTGGGCGCGCCTGACTATTCTGCCCGGAATTGCTTTTCTTTGCTCCTTGCTTCTTTAGCGCGTCGCCTTGCTTTCTCTTTGCTTCAACTCAAGCCTTGACCCTTCTCCCTTGAATTCCTAGCTCATGCACCACCAATTTATGCAATTAATTATCAATTCTGCTCCGCCTGGGAATCTGCACATCAAAAACATAAAACACATCAAAAGACACTAAATACTTGGGTACTAGCGATCAATTTAAGCCAATTTGGAACGTATATAGTGGACGAAAAAGTCCACTAACAACTTTTCACAGAGTTTTTCATTAGTAGAACCAAATATAATATCATCAACATAAATTTGGACAAGTAAAATATCACCTTTATGTTTTCTAATAAAGAGAGTTTTGTCAATGGTACCTCTAATGAATCTATTTTCAAGAAGAAATTTTGATGAGTTTCATACCATGCTCTAGGTGTTTGATTCAATCCATATAGTGCCTTTTCTAACCTGTAAACATGATCAGGAAACTTTAGATCAACAAATCCTTGTGGTTGCTCCACATAGACTTTTTCTTTCAATTTTCCATTCAAGAAGGCACTTTTCACATCCATCTGAAATACCTTGAATTTTGAATGAGCTGAAAATGAAAGAGACATTCTGATAGCTTCCAATCTTAGATGATCAGGAAACTTTAGATCAACAAATCCTTGTGGTTGCTCCACATAGATTTTTTCTTTCAATTTTCCATTCAAGAAGGGACTTTTCACATCCATCTGAAACACCTTGAATTTTGAATGAGCTGAAAATGCAAGAGACATTCTGATAGCTTCCAATCTTGCTTCTGGTGCAAAAGTTTCATCATAGTCAATTCCTTCCTCCTGAGAGTATTCTTTTACAACTAGCCTTGATTGTGTCTGTCTAGACTCTGTCTGGGTAGACCCTGAACTGTTAGACTCTGAGTGGTTTAGAGTTGAATTTTATGGCTCCCCCTCAGAGTGTGCAGGTTCTTGTGTTGTTTCAGGAGTTATTTGAGACTCTTCATCCTCATCATCTTCATCTATCTCAAAACTTTTTAAATTTTCAAATTTCAGTATTGTAGACTCTGATTCATCCTGCAATCCTATAATATTTTTGTAATCAAATGCAACATGAATAGATTCCATAACAATTCTAGTTCTGAGATTAAACACTCTGAATGTCTTTGTGTTTGGTGCATATCCAAGAAAGATTGCTTCATCAACCTTGACTTCAAATTTTCTTAGATTTTTAGGATATACTTTCAGTACAAAGCACTTGCATCCAAATATGTGAAAGTGTTTCACACTTGACCTCTTACTATTTACCATTTCATAGGGATTCTTTACATGCATATTAATCAATGTATAGTTTTGAGTGAAACATGTTGTACTAACTACCTCAGCCCAGAAATATACTGGAAGTTTAGACTCTGCCAATATTGTCCTGGTAGCTTCTATGAGTGTTTTATTCTTTCTCTCCACAACTCCATTTTGTTGGGGTGTTCCTGGAGCAGAAAATTGTTGAGTAATTCCCTTTGATGCACAATATTCCTCTATGGTTAAATTCTTGAATTCAGTACCATTGTCACTCCTTAGAACTCTAACTGTCTTCTTTGATTTTGTTTCCAAAAAAGTCATATGGTCTATTATGTGTTGTGGAGCTTCATCATTTGAATGCAGAAAGAAAACCCATGTGAATCTTGTAAAATCATCTACAATTACAAGAGCATATTTCTTTTTGTTAATTAACATCACATTTTCTGGACCAAATAAATCAAAGTGTAATAGATAAAAGGGTTCAGAAATGGTGTTTATTGTCTTGCTCTTGAAGGATGTTTTCATTTGCTTTCTAAGTTAACATGCTTCACAAAGTCCATCTTGCACAAATTCAACTCATGGTACTCCTCTTACAAGATTCTATTACACCAACTTGTTGAGTGTTTTGAAGTTGATGTGTGATAGTTTCTTGTGCCATTTCCATCTTTCTTCAGTTGAGTCCTTGCTATATAGACATGTGACTTCATTGTTAATTCAATCCTCTTTGTTGGCTTCATATATGTTACCATGTCTGTGCCCTTTGAAAACCAAAATGTTTGTTTCTTTGTGAGTCACAAGACACTTTTTGTTGTCAAAGCCAGTATGGTAACCATTATATCCAAGTTGACTTATGCTTATTAAGTTGTGTTTCAAGCCATCAACTAGATCTACTTCATCAATTATGGCATTCCCAAGTACAATATTATCATATCCCAGTGTTTGTCCTTCATCGTCATCTCTAAAGAATACTTCTGGGCCAGCTTTTTTCACAAAGTCAGTAAGCAGGGATTTCTTTCCAATCATGTGTCCTGAATATCCACTTTCCAGGATTAGGGTTACTTTCTTTACCCTTGGTCCCTGCATACAAAAAGCAACTAGTTAGATATTTTGAGGACCCAAACAATTTGGGATCCTTTCTTATTAACTTTAGGTGAAACATGGTATTCTTGACTTTTGTTTTACCTATTTCATTTGTTGCCTTAGACTCTGGTGAAGTCTTCACAGTGTCATACCAACTTTTATCAATTGAAGAATTAATTCATAAAATTGTAATACAAATCATGATAGTCCCTACACATATAAATAGAATGAAATATTCTACCACAGTGATAACAAGGCTTTTGTGGAAAGTAGTGACTTTTCAGAGTCTGTGAAAGAATAGACTATAAATTTTTCACAATTTTTTTTATAGTCTAGAGCAAAATGGTTATTGTTCCCACATCTGTAACACTTCTTTCTAGGAGCATTAGGATCCTTTTGATAATTTTTAGGTCCTAAATCATCATAAAAGTGGGGTTGAATATGATGTTGGTAGTTTTTCAATTTTAAATGTGGATTATTATTCGTATGTTTGTGTTCTTGAGATATGAGCATGAGAAGATAAACAATCACAAACAATTCGGGAAAATATTGGTATATTAATAAATCCCTGAGGTGTTACACTCTAATCAAATAAATGATTAACCATAATGAATTACAATCAATTCGATTCAACAAAATACTATTTGGGCATTTATGGCTTTGAATTCTGCTCGTAGGTTGTTGACGGAAGTGAATACAAATTCTCTCACACTTCATTCTGAATTGAATTAGTTGTATTTATAGTGCAAGCTTAACAAAGGAGTTTCTTGTGGGCGCTTCAATTAGTTGATTGAATCTTATGGGCGCCTGCAGTTGTTGATTAGCCTATTAGGCACTTGCAATTGTTGACTGACCTATTGGGCGCTTACAGACATAGATGAGCTTATTGGGCGCCTTTGAGCTTTGATTAACTCATGAGCACCTTTGAGCTTTGATAAACTCATGCGCCATTGAGCTTTGATAAGCTCATTGGTGCCTTTAAGCTTTGATAAGCTCAAGGGCGCTTTCGAGTATAAATAGTCTTTTGACTTAGATTTATATCAAGTATTTCCAATACTTTATATAAATAAATCAACCGATTTCTATTTATCTTGACTTGACCTTAGTTCCTCTTGACTTTTGACTTGACTTGAATTTAGAAATACCTTTAATTTATTCTTTGCAATTATTTCTTTGTTTGTCATCAATTCTTCTTGCAGATAACTAATTCTTTGATTATGTAGAGTCAAGTCTTTTCTTGTTGTGCTAACGTCTTGTGCACTGGTCTGGTTCACAGATGTCTAACACTGATAAGAATGTTCTTTAATTACAATTAATGTCAGTCAACATATCCACAGCTGTTCCTTTGCTTCTTCCACTGAAATCCTGATTCTCATACTTGTACTACTTCACTGTCTTCATCCTGAATTGCTTCTGATCTTTTATTCGTCATTGAGGCTTGAACATATTAATGAACTTCTTTCATTGACGCTTCAAATGCTTTATTCCTTAATGTTGTGTAGTAGTGTATGAATATATTCTAATTGATTATCATCAAGGATTCATCTTCTTCACATTAATATTATTAATTTGTCTTTCTTGTTCTGTTGAGTTATCGTTACTATATTACATACTACGTTCCATTATATTTTACAATCTCCTTATTTGTTTGTTAGAGTTCGACAAGCAAATCATTTAAGAGGATAACTCAACTGACTATATAAGAAAAAGTAAAGTGTAGAAAGACTGAAAATAATATTAATTACATTCTGAATTTAATAGACATATTCCAGATTTCTACAGTTCTACAAGTACAAAGCTTTTATTCCACTAGTCCTGAACATATATTCTATTTTCACCTGCTTTGACTTGTTCTTTCTTTCTTCTTTGACTGCCTTTCTTGAATGCACTTTCTAATTTTCTCTTTTTTTTCTTTCAACCTTTTATTCACTAAATCCTTGCTTCGAATTCTAGTGTGTTTCTTGGAGGAGGATCTTCAAGCTTCTTCGACAACTCTTCAAGATAAGCAGTGT
Organism: Oenanthe sinensis; assembly: GCA_028671895.1. Classification (NCBI taxonomy): domain Eukaryota; kingdom Viridiplantae; phylum Streptophyta; class Magnoliopsida; order Apiales; family Apiaceae; genus Oenanthe; species Oenanthe sinensis. The sequence goes on along the minus strand of JAPMAC010000195.1, from coordinate 8,692,695 downwards.
TGTTGATTGATGAAATTCCTTTAAACTCCATAGATGTCTTTTGTGAGAATACAAACACAGTGATTCTTTTTGGAAACCCCTGTACTCAATCAGTATCAGTCACCTTTTTTGACATTTCTCTAGTTATCAGAGCTTGAGTGGCTTCTGCTAAGGCATATTTGTCACTTTCACAAGTTGACCTTTTGATAATTGACAGCGCTGTTATCATGGCATTTGAGTTATTTTCTGCAAAGTCTCTGACTTCAATCTTAGATCTTCCTCCTTTCCTTTTTTTAAACCTGAACCACATTTTTCCATTTTCATGCTTTATGCAGGGTTCTGTATCTTTCACTAACTCAGGACTTTCTGGGCCACTAGCGTTTTTCACCATTACAGGCCACAGATAACTTCTTTCAACATCCTTGAGATATGTCTTGGAAATTGCAATTGCTCGATTTAACCTGGATGCATAGATTAATGCAGCTACACTTTGATCTAATACAGTTCTGTTGACTTTGCATCTTAGTCTTCCTTCGACGAGCTTCATGTGCTTAAGATGACATCTCTCTAAACTTTCATCTGTGAAGGGCATGTTGTGTACAGTTGTAGGTTTGTAATATTTGACCACTGGAGATTCCAGAAAAGCTTCAACACTGATCTCATTCAATTTATCTTGAATTCTGTTTCTCATCAATTCATTCACTTTGTTCCATCCTTTGATATCCTTCCTCATTAGCACATACAACTACACTATGTTCAGTTTGTCAAAGCTTTTGGTTGTAAGAATCCTTGATCCCATAGAAGAGAAATTTATTGCATAGTCCATCCATTCTTCTGAGTGCTTATAGACACATTTGACACTTCATCACTGAGCTTCTCATAGAATGTGTGAATATCTGGAAATAATTTTCTCATCTCTCTTATCTTGTCAAGGGGTTATATATCCTGACATTCATCCAGGCCTAGTTTCTTTTTCTGGAATAGCTCTCTGGTTTTATCCCATTCTGGGCCTTCTTTTATAAGAGCATCATTTTCTCTGTCTCTTTTCAGTTTTTCCCTTCTCACTCTAACCAGCTTCCTTTTTAGCATATCTTGATAATTTTGGAAGTTCTGAGAAACAATTTCATCAAGACCAGTAAATAAGCAATCACTTAAGAATGCAAATTCATCAGCAAATTCATCTTCTTCATGAACACATCTTACTTTTTCTTCAACAACTTTCTCTAGCGGTACATAGGATTCATCTCTCTCTCCTTCTTCTAATATTCTTGCATCAGGCCTGTAGAAGATATCAGATTCTCCATTAGCTGTATATTCCATTATCATTGATTGATAAGGCCTCAACTTCAGATTTTTCTTGTTCTACTTTCTCCCACTTAGTTGGGTTAGCCTCTAAAGTTTGAATAGGAGGAACAACATCTGTTACTTTTTGAGACATTAATTGATTGATAAGATCTTTCATTTCCTTTATCTCTTGCTATTGAGCATTAATAAGTTGTTGTTGATTCATTTGTGCTGCGAGAAGATGATCAATTGTTCCCTACATCCCATTGACTTTAGCCTCTAGGTACCAAACCCTTTGGCTTTGTGCATGTATGTGTTCAGAGTGTATGGTGTCTAGTGGGCCACCAGGTGTCTCACCTCTTTCTGATGCTATTTGATCTTGGCCCTCGACACCCACTCTCGACTGTTTGGGTGTAGGGGAAGAATGATCACTCAGTCTTACTGCTACTGTTCCGCTCCTCTCTTGTTGAGCTTCTATGGCAGCAGCAGTATCTAGAGAATTCTTCGCACTTAGTTCATAAGGTTTATCCGAATCACCACCAAGTGGAGGATTAACTCGAAGAGGATTTTTTGGTCATTCTTGCTGAAGCACTAACTCATCACCAGGCTCAATAATTACTTCATCGCCTAGTGGAGCCTTATCTGCTAGAGATAGGTCATTCCAAGAAACAAATTCCTCGAAACCCCGTCCCCCTCTATAGGGAGGTTGCCTCTCCGCCGAACCACTTAGAGTAGGGAGACCTACTATAATAGAAACCGGAGGAATTAGATCCAGTGTGGTCACCACATTTGATTCTGTAATGATTGGCTGATGTGGAGAATCAGTAGTGCCAGCCAAAGTTATTGAAGGCATGTCCACAACAGGATCTACCTGAGGTAGAACTGCTACTAATGTAGCTACTTCCTGAATGGAGTTCCTGTTGGGTTCCGAGGCATAAAACGCAGCGGATAAACGTAAAATATAACAAAAAAAATTGGAACCCAAACTCAGGATCAATGTATAAGATTGGACAGATTATGGTGAAATAGAATTACACCTATTAAGATCTTGACTTTCACGAACTCAACAGAGATCCTAGCTTTCACGACTTGTGTCTTCCTCTCGAAAAACACCTCTATGGTATCCACACGAGCACCTTCAAGAACGTCTCACGATCTTGACTGTGGAATGGACGTACTAGCCTCCCTCTTGATTATTCGAGTTGTTTGTTTCTGCCTCCTTTGTTGCTGCCCCCTCTAGGGTTTGTTTCTCTCAAAATGTAATAGACTCTTAGCCCTTCATTATCTATTTATAATGACTGATTAATAGGCCCATAACAGCAAAACCTAACCCATGTAGGTATAGGATTAAATAATAAAATGAATTTCTATTATTTAATTAATAACTAAGTCATACTTAATTATTATGGGTTTAATACTCCTCTAATTTGAATTTATATTATCTCAATTAATTAAGTATCACTTAATTAATATAATAAAATTCAAATAATCATTAATTAATTTAAATCTATAATTTAAATTGACTATTCCTCTAAGTTCTCCATGCGTGTGACCCTATAGGCTATTATTTAATTGTCAATAATTTTATTATCCAATAAAATTATAAACAATGAGCGGTATCTAGTAATACATCATTGCTACCCAATTAAAAAATAATTAAATCGTGATTCTATAAAACCTTTCGTCATTAATGTTTCCGTGTAATATTATCCCTTTAACCATATATATTATAGATTAAAATCGAGGCATGTATTCAGTCATCCTCTTCAACATTTAATCCGGGTTTACTTGATCCATAGGTAGAATATGAAAAACAAATCATTATTTAAGCACGACCATGCATTTTATAGTCTCACTCAATCAAGAGGCCAATAATATCTCTCCTAATTATAGGAGGGTTAAATCCTTTATCTATCATTGTTGGTCCCTGATATTGTAGAAGGGGGGTTGAATACAATATCTGAAAATTAATCACGGAATAATTTGGATTAAAAATATTATTTTAATTATTCGCGAAATATTAATTAGAATGAAATACTGTTCAAGTGAAAGATATAATTTTAACTTGATTAGTATTACAAAATTAATATTTAGAAAACTGTTATATAATTGATAAAAAGTCTAGAACGAATTCGACATGAAGTGTTCGTGTTTAATCAATTATATTCAAACTCAGCACAGAAATCTGTGAATATTACAATGCAGATAAATTACTGAATTTGATCTGATTTTTCTAACTCTAAACCACTGAACTTTGAAAAATGAAGAGCTGATCTCATATTTATAGAGAATGAAAAAGGCTGATATGACCTTTTTCAGTATGACTTAATTTCAAGAAAATAAGTCTGTATGACTTATTTTAACCCTTGTATGACATTTAAAAACTGGGTATGACTTCTGAATGGTCGGTATGACTTACTGAATCTCGGTATGACTTATTTAAAGTCATATTCAGATTTTATCTAATTAAAATAAATCGGTATGACTTATTTTAATTAAACAAAATAGGTTCAGTATGACCTTTTGAGCACAGAAATCTCGGTATGACTTATCCACTGAGCTCGGTATGACTTATCAGTCGGCTGTTCCGGTATGACTTTTCTTTAACAGCTTCGGTATGACTTTTATTAATATAATTCGGTATGACTTATTAATAAACAGTCGGTATGACTTATTTATTAGTCATTTGAATTATATTAAAAGTCATATTAAGTCATATCTTTTATAATAAATTAATTCTACTTAAATTAATTAGTTAATTTACAAATTAAATTAAATTCAACTTGAATTAATTTAATTAGATAAATTAAATAATCAATTAACATTTGATAGTAGAATTAAAATACTATTTCGTCTTGTATTACCGTGCTATCAGTCTTGAAGTCTTCCAGTCTTCGTTATCTCTTTTGTCATAAAACCACTTGAGCTAGATGATGAATATTTATTATTTTAGTTGACACACAAATGTACTGTCTGGTTCATTTATGTCATACTATAATAAATATTCTTCATCTTTAACATTAAACTGTGGTCTTCTGTTCTTCTTCTACTTCACTGTCTTCATTCTTCTTCTGGAATCTTCTGTAGTAGCCACTTAGAATCTTCTGAACAACTGCTTCTCTATTTTTCTCCGACGCTTGAACATATAAATGAACTTCTTCGGGTGTAGAGTAGCAACTTCATTATAATTCTTCTGACAAGTTGATTCTTTGTGTCTAGTTGACATTCTTCGATTTGATTCCATCCTCAGAATTTATTACTTACTTTAATTTCTTACATGAGTTGAGTTGTCATCTACTAATTACAAATAGGCCTTGACATATGCCTTTCAATCTCCCCCTATTTGTTGTTAAACATTTAACACACAAATTCCTAGAGGATAACTCAACTAACAACTAAGAAACTAATATGACATTTAAGAACGGTAAGTAAATAAATTGTTCTCTGGATCATATAATACATTTCCAGATTTCTTTGAGTAACTGAAATGAAAGATGTTTGTTCCTCACAAGTGTTTCGCTCATATACTCTCTAAGTGTTTCACTCATAGAATATATATTTTCACTCTTCCTTACTTGTGTTTCACTCTTTTCTCACATCACTATATCTCTCTCAGTACGGATGACTCAGCCTTTTGTACCTGCAAGAAAGATCACCATAGCCCCTTCAAGAGAGGTCACTGGTGGTGCAATGGGGTTTCGCAAATCCCCGTCCTCAATTGAATCTATAAAAACATTTTGACTTTGAAAAAAAAACTGAATTGCTTCAGAAATAGCAATTCAGTCTATCTGCAAGAATCAATCGACTGATAAATATCGATCGATAAGTCATCAACTGATGGTAAGCCATCGACTGATAAAGCCAATCGAGAAGTCATCGATCGAGAAGTCATCAACTGATATTTATCAATCGAGAACTCAAGTCATCAACTGATATTCATCAATCGAGAACTCAAGTCATCAACTGATATTTATCAATCGAGAACTCAAGTCATCAACTGATATTTATCAATCGAGAACTCAAGTCATCAACTGATATTTATCAATCGAGAACTCAAGTCATCAACTGATATTTATCAATCGAGAACTCAAGTCATCAACTGATATTTATCAATCGAGAACTCATCAACGGATATACTACCGTCAATTCATCCTTCCTGTGACATTTCAATTGTTCTTTCTTGGTCCATTTTGGTCCCAAGTAAGTTCTTAAATTGTTGGTCCAAAATGCCAATTGAGTTGGTCCATCGTTGTCCCTAAAAATAAGACAATATTTGTGGTTTCTTGAAAAATGTCAGATGAAATTAACTCTTTGCTGATAGCCTTGGCTGACAAGCTGAATTCAATAGGCTCACTCTGTTGACAGAATGAACCTAGTAACAGTTTTGCCTTTTCCAAGTCTGTATCCTTTTGAGAGAACACAGATGAGCTAACAGTTGTCTCAGTTTATATGTATTTGAATCACCTTTCTGGAGACAGAGCTGTTGGTTCCCTCACATTACCAACCTTATCAAATGCACTCAAGGCATTGACTCCCTCATTCTTAGCAATTAGGTATTCTGTTTAATGGTTAGAGAGACGGATGTGATTGTGTTTGTGTGTTTGGTTCTAAGATCTTGGATAGAGATCGATGCCAATGTTTGGGATCTAACTATTAGAAACAATTGGATGATCAAGCTCATAGATCTTTCCTACTTCTCAAAAGAGACGCGAAATAATCAGCTTATATTTACGTATATATATAAAAATAATAAAGATAAGGATGTCAAAGTTGAAAAACAAATAACACTATACATACTTATATATATATATAAAATATATGCCAATTGTTGGAAAACAATTATAATAAACAATATTTACAGTAAATATGCCAATGAAATAACAACTGTACAAAATAAGGAAAATCTTTTTGAGTTTTCTTTTTCAATTTGTTTGTTTGTTTTTGATAATTTTTTAAGGAATATATACAGTGTATTTACAGTGCTTCAAAATAAATATGCAATTTAAAACAACATGCAATAATTAGTTCATGTTTAACATCCCTAACTCACTAACCAACTTAGAGAAAGTGGATTCATCAAGTGATTTCGTGAAGATGTCGGCAATTTGATCTTCTGTGGGTACAAAATGTAACACCACAGTTCCGTTCATGACATGTTCTCGGATAAAATGATACCTTATGTCTATGTGCTTGGTCGTTGAATGTTATACAGGATTATTGGAAATAGCTATGACACTTGTGTTGTCGCAAAGTATTGGAATTTTAGATAGCGCAAGTCCATAATCATTCAGCTGATTCCTTATCCACAAGATTTGTGCACAACAACTACCTGCCGCAATATATTCTGCTTCGGCTGTCGAGGTAGATACTGTGTGCTGTTTCTTACTGTACCAGGAAATCAACCGTCGTCCTAGAAACTGACAACTTCCAGATGTACTTTTCCTGTCCATCCTGCATCCTGCATAATCTGAATCTGTATAGCCTATTAGTTCAAAACCTGTACCTTTAGGGTACCAAATTCCAAGATTCGGTGTACCCTTCAGATATCTAAAAATTCTTTTAACAGCTATAAGATGAGATTCTCTAGGGTCAGTTTGAAACCTTGCACATAAGCATGTTGCAAACATTATATCGGGTCTACTAGCAGTTAGATATAATAATGAGCCTATCATACCTCTATAGCTTGTGATGTCAACCTTCTTACCAGTTTCATCTTTGTCAAGCTTTGTGGCTGTTGGCATAGGGGTTTTTGCCGGTGAAGAATCTTCTAGATTGTATTTCCTTAGAAGATCCCTTACGTACTTTGATTGGCAAATAAAAATCCCATCTTCCATCTGCTTCACTTGCAATCCAAGGAAGAATGACAGCTCACCCATCATGCTCATTTCATACCTACTCTGCATTAACTTAGCAAATCTCTTGCATAAGTTTTCATTAGTAGAACCAAATATAATATCGTCAACATAAACTTGGACAAATATCATATCTTTATCATGTAATTTATAAAAGAGAGTTTTATCTATGACACCTCTAGTAAAACCGTTTTCAAGTAAAAACTGAGAGAGTGTGTCATACCATGTCCTCGGTGCTTGCTTGAGTCCATAGAGGGCTTTGAATAAGAAGTATACAAAATCAGCAAACTCTGGATTTTCAAAGCCAGGGGGCTGTTCCACATATACTTCCTCTTCTATCTTTCCATTCAGAAATGCACTCTTCACATCCATTTGATAGACTTTAAAATTGGAATGTGCTGCGAATGCCAGAAATATTCTGATGGCTTCAAGTCTTGCAACTGGTGCGTAGGTCTCATCATTTTCAATTCCCTCTTCCTGGGAGTAACCCTTTGCCACCAGTCTGGCCTTGTTCATTGTAACAATGCCATCACCGTCTAACTTGTTCCTGTATACCCATTTCGTGCCAATAACAGATCTATCTTTAGGCCTGGGTACCAGTGTCCATACTTCTTGCCTTTCGAACTGATTGAGTTCTTCTTGCATGGCAAGAACCCAATATGGATAAGTTAGAGCATCTTCAATTTTCTTTGGTTCTTCTTGAGATAGAAAAACCGAAAATAAACATTCATTTGAAGTTGCACTTCTGGTTCTAACACCAACATCTGGATCACCTATGATCAATTCAAAGGGATGATCTTTGCTCCATTTCCTTTCCCTTGGTAGATTTGATCTTGATGATTCGCCTCTATATTCATTGTGATGTTGTGTTGTGCTAGTTGATCCTTTATCTCCCCCTGAGTTGCTGCCTGGATGACTTGTTGATCCACCACTGGTATTAGTAGTATCTCTAGTGTTGCCATTGTTTCCACCACCATTACCTAGATCATTACCATCATTGTTGTCATCATCATTTCCCGTTGCAACCTCAGGCTCTTCTTCATTATCCGAATCTGAGTCTGGATGATTGTCAAATTTTAATGACTCAGAAGGATCTTCAGTTTGGATGCTTGGGAGTTTAGTGTCGTCAAATGATACGTTGACACTTTCTTTTACTTGGTGCTGATCAATTATGTACACCCTATATGCTCTTTTTGAGTAGCCGACAAAAATTGCTTCATGTGCCTTGGCCTCGAATTTGCCACGATGTTCATCTCCATCTTTTAGCACAAAACATTTGGCTCCAAATACATGAAAGTATTTGAGTGTTGGTTTCTTGCCAGCCATTAATTCGTAGGGTGTCTTCATATGATCCTTGTTGATTAAAGTTCGATTCTGGGTATAACAAGCCGTGTTCACTGCTTCAGCCCAGAAGTAGATAGGCAACCTTGATTCACTTAACATTGTTCTTGCAGCTTCAATCAAGGTTCGATTCTTCCTTTCTACTACTCCATTCTGTTGCGGAGTTCTTAGCGCTGAGAATTGTCTTGTTATCCCTTTGTCTGAGCAGAAGCTATTTAAAATTTCATTCTTGAATTCTGTTCCATTATCTGATCTGATTGCCCGGACAGGTAGCTTTGAATCTAACTCAATCAATTTTACATGATCAATCACCAACTGTGGAGTTTCATCCTTAGAGTTCAAGAATAAAACCCACGTGTACTTTGTGAAGTCATCTACAATCACTAAGGCATATCTCTTCCTTGACATAGACAGAATATTTACTGGACCAAATAAATCCATATGAAGCAGCTGCAGTGGTTCAATAATATATGTAGTGTCTGTGCCTTTGTGAGTTGCTCTTTTTGACTTCCCTTTCTGACATGCCTCACACAATCCTTCTTGTGTAAATTCCATCGGAGGCAGTCCTCTCACCAAATCCCTCTTGACTAGAGAGTTCATTGTTTTGAAATTCAGGTGTGAGAGTTTCTTGTGCCATAGCCAACTTTCTTCTGATGAAGCTTTTGAATAAAAACAGTTTGCTTCAGCTTCAGTTCCCGAGTTGAAATCAGCTACGTACAAGTTTCCTTTCCTTACTCCACGCAAGGCTAGTCTGTCTTCTTTAGAATGAGCTATTAAGCACTTCTCCTTGATAAAGTTCACTTTGTAACCTTTATCACAGAATTGACTGACGCTGAGTAGATTGTGCTTAAGTCCTTCCACCAAAGAGACGTTTTCAATGATAACATTTCCAGTATTTAACTTGCCATATCCCGTAGTCATTCCTTTGCTGTTATCTCCAAAGGTGACGATTGGGCCAGCTCTTTCAACCACGTCTGATAGCAGGGCTCTATCTCCGGTCATATGCCTTGACGATCCGCTGTCTAGGATCCAAACAACCCGGTTTTCCTGTTTAACTCCCTGCACATATCAAACGGATTAGATTATCTTCGGAGCCCAAAATTGATTGGGCCCGGCATACTTAAAGAATTGACCTTTGTCAGCTTTGACAACAGATCCTTTTCGAACAACAGCCGCATCCTCCTTGACTGTACTTACTTTCCTATAAATAGTCTTAACAATTTTTTGTTTAGACTTAGGAATATATTTTTCCTTCTTGACAGGTGAAGGAATAGCAGTCTTGGATTTAGCAAATTTATTATTAATGTATTGTCTCGGTGTCATGTTCTTTTTATTAGCAGTCATGCATTTGAAATAAGCAGTCATAGCATTAAAAGCACATAACATACAATTTAACATACCACAAGGTTTATGGCATACATCAATAGCAGGCATGTTATTCACAGCAGTAGGAGTTTTAACAATTTCTACTTTAACTTTTTCAGCAGATTTAAAGTTTTCAGTAGAATGGCATCTGTTGTTACTATCCCTACTTCTAACAAACTTATTGTTAGGTCTGTTCAAATTATTCTTTAAGTTCTTAGCACCTAAACCAGGAGTGGATGAACTAGCAGAGTTCACATTTTCGATTGGTCTTTTAGGTACATATTTAGCTTTCTGGACATTTATTCCTTTTATGTCCCTAGTCTGTTCTTCTCTTTTCTTCTCTTCAAGGTCTTCACATTTTATTTCATAATCCACTATTACACAACTATCAAGAACTGGTTCTGCAATAGGAGTTATGAAAAGAGGTTTCTTGGTGTCCTTAATAACATGTGGAATACCCCTCTCTATAGCAGTCTTTTTAAAAGGGGTGATGTTACTAAGCTTTCCTACTGATTCATTATATTCAAAACCTATTCCAACTTTCCGATTGATCTCTTGTTGGTCAACTAGATCTTTCATAACAAATGAAGCAGTTCTATAGGCTTGACACCTGACCTTTTCTTTTTCAATTTTATCTTTCAAAAAAGCTTCAATTTCAACATAGCAGTTGACTCTATTAACTTGAAATGCAACATCTTCAGTTAATTTAACATTAATAAGTTTCAGCTTTTTCAATTCATAATTCTCCTCTGATAAAACTTTGTTTTCGAGAATTAAGACTTTTATTCGATCTCTAGCATCAGTTAAATTCTCACCTATCAATTTAAACATCTTAGGACAGCTAGGGTTTACCTCAATTCCTTGTCGAGGTGGAGATTGTGATCCTTCAGAAGAAGAGGCCATTAGAGCAAGATTTCCCATTTGATCTTCTTCATCATTGTCGGAATCATTCTAGTTTTTTCCTGCTGCTAAGTATGATTTTCCCTGATGCTTCTTCAGTAGAGCGTCATATTTCTGTTTGAGCTCGTCATATGAATCCTTCTTTTTTTCCTGCTTGGGCTTTCTACAATCAGTAGCAAAGTGTCCCATTTCATTGCAGTTGAAGCAACGGATCTTGCTTCTGTCTACCATCCCTGTCTTGTATCCACCTTTTGTGTTGGATGAACTAGAAGAACCACCTGTCTGAAATCTGTTTGCCATAGGCTTGAATTTGAAACTAGGGTTCCTCCTGAATCTTGTATTTCCAAATTTTCTAGCAATCAGAGCCAGAGATTCATCCTCAAGTTGATCGAGTTCTTCCATTGAGTAGAATTCACTATCAGTTGAATTCACTAGAGTTGCACCAACTTCTGCAACAATACCCTGATCAATGAGGTTGACTGAAGAAGATTCAGTCTTAGCTTTTCTGTACTCTGGTTCTTCTGCTACAAGAGCTGTAGACTTGCTGACCACCTTGCCTGTACCATATATTTCTTTCTGTTGAATTTGCTCTAGCTCATAGGTCTTCAGAATGCCATAAAGTCTTTCCAAAGAAATTTCATTCATGTCCCTTGACTCTCTGATGGCTGTTATCCTATGCTCTAGGTGTACTGGCATTGTCAGCAAAAACTTCCTATTGATCTCCTTCTTCGTATATTGTTTGCCATTGAGATTTAGATCATTTATCAGCTTGTTGTATCTCTCAAAAACTTCAGAGATACCTTCTCCAGGATTTGATCTAAAATGCTCATATTGAGACGTTAAGATTTCCAATCTGTTCTCCCTTACTTCTTCTGTTCCTTCATTTAGTATCTCTATCGTTTCCCAGATGTGTTTAGCATTTTTACAATTAACAACATGATTGTACATTCCGGGATCAAGAGATTCCACTAAAATTAACTGCAGACTGGTGTCCAATGTATCCAGTTCCTTTTCTGTCTCAGTGTACTCAGAAATATCTTTTTCAAATTGTCTGTGCGGAATGAGTACACCATCTTCCATATGCTCAGGAAAGATATTTATTGGAACAGCAACACCAGTTTTTAAAATATCCTAGTACTTGGGATTTGCAGCTCGAAGAAACAAGGTCATCTTTCTCTTCCACAGATTATAATTGTCTTTATCAAATTGTGGAATTTTAATGCTACTAACTCTTTGAGTACTCATCTTTAAATAAGATTAAAAATTAATTGATTCAAAAAATATTTTAATTTTTGACTTAAAATAATTTTTGATCAAAAATAATTTTTCGGAAAAAAATTTATTTCGAATAAATAATTATTTTGAATTTAAAATAATTTTTGAGATCTGTATGAGTTCGCGGAATTTGATTTGGATCTGATATGAAAATATATCAACCAGCTCTGATGCCAATTGTTGGTCCCTAATATTGTAGAAGGGGGGTTGAATACAATATCTGAAAATTAATCGCGGAATAATTTGGATTAAAAATATTATTTTAATTATTCGCGAAATATTAATTAGAATGAAATACTGTTCAAGTGAAAGATATAATTTTAACTTGATTAGTATTACAAAATTAATATTTAGAAAACTGTTATATAATTGATAAAAAGTCTAGAACGAATTCGACATGAAGTGTTCGTGTTTAATCAATTATATTCAAACTCAGCACAGAAATCTGTGAATATTACAATGCAGATAAATTACTGAATTTGATCTGATTTTTCTAACTCTTAACCACTGAACTTTGAAAAATGAAGAGCTGATCTCATATTTATAGAGAATGAAAAAGGCTGCTATGACCTTTTTCAGTATGACTTAATTTCAAGAAAATAAGTCTGTATGACTTATTTTAACCCTTGTATGACATTTAAAAACTGGGTATGACTTCTGAATGGTCGGTATGACTTACTGAATCTCGGTATGACTTATTTAAAGTCATATTCAGATTTTATCTAATTAAAATAAATCGGTATGACTTATTTTAATTAAACAAAATAGGTTCAGTATGACCTTTTGAGCACAGAAATCTCGGTATGACTTATCCACTGAGCTCGGTATGACTTATCAGTCGGCTGTTCCGGTATGACTTTTCTTTAACAGCTTCGGTATGACTTATCAGTCGGCTGCTCCGGTATGACTTTTCTTTAACAGCTTCGGTATGACTTATCAGTCGGCTGCTCCGGTATGACTTTTCTTTAACAGCTTCGGTATGACTTTTATTAATATAATTCGGTATGACTTATTAATAAACAGTCGGTATGACTTATTTATTAGTCATTTGAATTATATTAAAAGTCATATTAAGTCATATCTTTTATAATAAATTAATTCTACTTAAATTAATTAGTTAATTTACAAATTAAATTAAATTCAACTTGAATTAATTTAATTTGATAAATTAAATAATCAATTAACATTTGATAGTAGAATTAAAATACTATTTCGTCTTGTATTACCGTGCTATCAGTCTTGAAGTCTTCCAGTCTTCGTTGTCTCTTTTGTCATAAAACCACTTGAGCTAGATGATGAATATTTATTATTTTAGTTGACACACAAATGTACTGTCTGGTTCATTTATGTCATACTATAATAAATATTCTTCATCTTTAACATTAAGCTGTGGTCTTCTGTTCTTCTTCTATTTCACTGTCTTCATTCTTCTTCTGGAATCTTCTGTAGTAGCCACTTAGAATCTTCTGAATCTTCTGAACAACTGCTTCTCTATTTTTCTCCGACGCTTGAACATATAAATGAACTTCTTCCGGTGTAGAGTAACAACTTCATTATAATTCTTCTGACAAGTTGATTCTTTGTGTCTAGTTGACATTCTTCGATTTGATTCCATCCTCAGAATTTATTACTTACTTTAATTTCTTACATGAGTTGAGTTGTCATCTACTAATTACAAATAGGCCTTGACATATGCCTTTCAATCATTCATATTTCTCATTAGACTCATGATATACCCGATGTCCACTTTTATCATCACCCGGTCAAACGTAACTTTTAATGTAGTCAAAGTATATTAATCCTCCTATAGAAATATAATGATCTCAAGTCAAAGGATCATTACAACATTATCACTGTGAGTCTTTCTTATGAATTTATTAAACATGAAGAATCTCACTGTGGGTCTGTCCAGTACCATGTACTCCTACATGTACCTATGTATTGACTTTAGTATCCCCATACTTATAACCAATGAGATGTGGTTATCTATCAAAGAACATATTAGTCTATTTATGTATTATTATTGTCCTATAATAATAATACTCGACTAGGGACCATTAAGAATATGATATATTATATAATCTCAAGTTCAAGTCATGTACTTAAACTATACAATGTGTATCATGATTCTAAGGACATTTATTATGCTAACAAATATATCGTAGTAATTAAATTCATAATAAATACGTTTATTGAATAATCAAATGGCATAAAGGTCTATTAAAAGAAACAATGTATTGCCTCTAGGGCACCTACACCAACAATTACGACTCCTTCTAAAGAGCGGTTGCCTTTCCTCTTCACCCATATGGGGAGAGAAACTGTCATTTTCAGGACCTGGAGGTGTTAAGTCCAGGGGGGTCACCACATTAGACAATGTAATGCGATGCAAGTGATGCTATTGGAGTAGTCTCAATTTCCGTCAATTCTGCATTATAAAATGAACCTCTTAGAGATAAATCTATTTTTGCATTCAAAGTGGCCATCGAATGACCTTCTGAAGGTTTGGAAGAAATTGTTTCAAGGTTAGTAGATGCCTTAGTTTCAGAAAAATAAGTCTCCGTTTACGAGGAGGCAGAGCTGCTTGGGCTTCAATACTTGTACCACCCTTATTTGGTGCACTTGAGGCACTGACTCCCTCACTCTCATCTGGTTATTTTGTTTTAAGTGGTTGAGGAGTAGGGGATACTATTTGTTGTTCTAGAGCATGTGTTAAAATTGGTTGGTGGCCAGGTTCATTGCTCTGTCCTAAAGCCACTGGGGGTTGTTGTGTGTGAGATCCCTGTGGTTGTACATTATCTAAGAAATTGATAAATTCAGGATCCAGAAGAGTGTTTAGATTAAAACCTATATTTCCAAGCAGTGGATCAGTAGATTCTGCTTTAGCTCCTTCTAGTGGTCCAGGAATGTATACTTGATCATTCACAAGAATCTCTTCATCAACTGGGATTTCATTTTCAGGTATTACCTGATTTTTAGCCTTAGCCTGATGTGGTTGATGTTCTTCAGCACCTTGGACTTTTGCTCCTGCAACTTCAGCAAGAAGAGTAGCAAATAAAGCTTGAATTATGTCAGTAACAGGTGCTGGGAATACATTGTTTGGATAGTGATTAGTATTTTTTTTAATAGCATAGAAATTTTAAATGTTATGGCAGGAGGGTCAGTCATTCTGCTATTATAAAATGCATTCCTCTGTTCTGGTGACAACTTCTAATTCAGAGTCAGCTGAAGTAACCTTGGATAAACAAGATAATTGTCCTTAGTTGACTTCAGATTGAGTACGATCTCTTTCATTAGCAAATGACCAAAATTCAGCCTCAGTCCATGAGCAATCCCATATCCAATTGTTTGTGTAAGCCCTGGAAGACCATGAATCCTCCAATTTTGGGAGTAAAGGCATGAGATATGATGGTGAAGAAGAGATTCCTTTGTTTAGGGAGACTCAATTTATGAAGTTTTGTTGGCACTTTATTTTTTTCATCCAAAGAACATTGAATCCACTCAAGGAATTCTGTCAGGACAACTTTTGATGGAGGTTCTATGAAATTATCTGTTGGGAGATGTAAAGCTCTAGTCAGATTATCTTCAGTGATTTTGATCTTTGTCCCCTGTATTTCAAAAGAGAATCCCAATAGACCTCGTCTCGAAGTGTTTATTTTTGTAGTGCGAAGATGACTCAGCAGATCAAAATTTAACTACACTGAAGTGGTTAGAGCATATGTAGCCATTGATCCATTATTTAATAAACGAATCCACTTAGCAAGAAAATCTGATCTACTCAAGTCCCCATCTAATATAGAAAGAAAGTTGATCTTTTTAATCTCAAAATTACCGGCCATTTTAATTAATAAAATTAATTAACTTCAATTTATGGCAAATTTTTGAAGAAGAAAAAAGCTATTAAATTAATTATACAAGAACACAAGTTGCTCCATACCACAAAGAAACACACTTCGAATATTAAGCAAATTAATTTATTTAACCCAATTAATATTAAGCTATTCAAATAATCATAAAGCCAAACACCACTCTAAATTGAATTAATTTATTTAACTTAATTAATTAAGCCTTCATGCAAACTAATATTAGGCTACGAATTAACTAAGTTAATATCTTAACCAATTCAACCAAACAAACCCTCACCTTAGGGATACTAACACACGAACTGAGTTGACTCATTGAGTAAACTAGGTTAAGAACTTAGATCTGGAATTGATAATCTAGGATTAACTTGATTGATTTAACTATTTAAACACAATTACTAAGATGATTAACCAAAAATTAAGTCCCCAAATAATACTTAATCAGTCCTTAAACATAAAATCAAAACAAATAGAGATCAACAGTTCTTCATGGCGCTACAAGTGTATGTAACAATGAGTGAAAGTATCGCCTATTAGAACTAACACTGTTATTGCCATTAAAAAATAAAAGAAATAGGTTAATGGGCGCAAGAATATATATATTACTCCATGGGGCGCTTTTACCTATAGTTTCTAACTGGCGATTTTAGTAATAGATCTAAGGGGCGCTTCTAAGCGGCGATTTTAGTTCTAGATTTAAGAGGCGTTTTTAGTTCATGAACTAAGCAACGCAAAAGATTCTAGAACTATAGGGCAAAAATAGCTTTAGTTTTAAAGTGCGCTGCAAATACAAGTTCTAAGGGGTGATTTCTATGTAAGATTTAAGGGGCGCTTAGTATATTAGATAGAAAATCGCCTTTTAGATCTTGGTACTTAGAAAATTTTCTAAGAAAATGTTAATTTTTAGTTTATATCCGAATTTATCAAATTAAATTCAAACAATTAACAAATAATTGATGCATATTAATTATCATAAATAATATTTATAAAATATTATAATTTATATAATTAATTAATATAAATCACAATAAATTATATGAATTATTTATGCTTCTATATTTAATTTTTATGAATTCTAAAAATATTAACTATGATTATGTTCAATAAAATTAAATTCTCACAAAATATTTATTATTAATAAAATTAACATGAGTTGTTAAAATTATCAAAATAAAAAATTTATGCTTCTTATTATTTTACTTGTATTTTAAATATTAGAATAAATATAAATATTTATCCTTTTTATTTAAAATATTTTCAAATAATATATAAATATATAAGTGCTAAGAATTTATTAATTAAACACAAACACTTAAATATTTTCTAAGATCAAAAATAAATAAATACCAGATTAATAAAATTAGCAGGCATGCACAAGGTATTTATCTAATTTATAATCTTAAGAAGTGAAAAATAATTTGGTAAATAAATTCACAAGTCCTAAAAATATTGAAATTAATTAACTAGTGAATTTATCAACTTTAAATTGCAGTTTTTTGATTACTAACTAATTAGTTAGTAGAATTTAACATCCCAAGTTCACAAAACAGTCTAGTAAAAGTGATTTCATGCAGTAGTTTAGTGAAGATGTCTGCAATTTACTTCTCTGTAGGTACAAAATATAACTCTACAGTACCACTCATGACATGCTCTCTTATGAAATGATACCTGATATCAATGTGTTCGGTCCTTGAGTATTGAACATGATTGTTTGTGATTACTATGGCACTTGTGTTGTCACAGAATATTGAAATTTTGCTCAGCAACAGTCCATAGTCTTGAAGTTGGTTCCTTATCCACAATATTTGTGCATAGCAGCTTCCAGCAACGACATATTCAGCTTCAGCTGTTGACATTGCAACTGAGTGCTGCTTCTTGCTATACCATGAAACCAATCTTCTACCAAGGAATTGAAAAGTCCATGATGTACTTTTCTGATCAATCCTACAACCTGTATAATCAGAATCTTTATAGCCAACAAGGTCCAAACATGTATCTTTAGGGTATCAAATTCCAAGATTCAGACTTTCTTTAAGATACCTAAAAATGCGTTTAACAACTATAAGATGTGATTCTTTAGGGTCTGATTGAAACCTAGCAACCAAGCAAGTGGCAAACATAATATCTTGTCTACTTGCAGTTAAGTAAAGTAATGAGTTAATCATACCTCTATAGCTTATGATGTCTACCCTCTTACCAGTTTCATCTTTATCAAGCTTAGTGGCAGTTTGGGGTTTTGACTGGTGATGCATCTTCAAGACCATACTTCTTCAAAAGATTTCTAATGTACTTGGTCTGGAAAATGAAGATTCCATCTTTCATTTGGCTTACTTAGAGTCCAGGAAGTAATTCAGCTCCCCCATCATGCTCATTTTATACCTACTCTGCATTAGCTTATCAAATATACTACACAATTGATGGTTAGTATAACCAAATATAATGTCATCCACATATACTTGTACTAATATCATGTCATTTTTATGCATTTTATGAAATAGAGTTTTATCTATGACACCTCTAGTAAAACCATTTTCAAGTAAGAATACAGATAGAGTGTCATACCATGTCCGAGGTGCTTGCTTTAATCCATATAGTCCTTTGAAGAGACTTTTTGTCTCTTCAAATTGATTGATTTTGTCTAGGTTCCAACTTTCAGACTTTTTGTCTTTCAAATTGATTGATTTTGTCTTGCATCGCAATAACCCAATCTGGATCTTCCAGAGCTTCTTCAACTTTCTTTGGTTCCATCTCAGAGAGAAAACCAGAGTATATACATTCGTTCAGGGAAGCACGTCTAGTTTGAACTCCAGCATCTGGATCTTCTAGAATTAATTCAAAGGGTGATCTCTACTCTACACCCTATGTCTAGGAAGATTTTCCCTAGATGATTCAGCATGATTGTCATTAAAGTGATGAATCCTGTTAGTAGATCCTTCAGTTGCTCCCCCTAAGCTACTACTTAGTTGAGAATGAGATTATCTGCCACTACTAGTAGTTTCTGTGAATCTTCCACTGTTTCCACTACTAGGGTCAGAATCATCATTGTTGTTATTTTCAATTGGTGTTTGATTCTCTGTTACAGCTTCAGGTTCTACTTCACCTTCATCTGAATTCATATTTTCAAACTGTAGAGTTTCAGTGTTATCTGATCTTTGCAGACTTAGGTGCTTGAGATCATTGAAAGTTACATTCATTTTTTCAATGACCTTTTTGTGTTCAATCACATAAACCCTATATGCCTTAGATTCCAGAGAGTAGCCAAAAAATATGCATTCATGAGCCTTGGATTAAAACTTTCCTAGATGCTCATCATCTTTCAATACAAAGAACTTTGCTCCAAACACATGAAAGTACTTCAATGTTGGTTTCTTGTTTGCCATTAACTCGTATGGTGTAATAACCCGGATTTTTGGATGAAATTTTTTATTTTATTTATAAACGATTCTGATGAATAGTGATTCTACTGATTATGAAAAACTTTTTAGCCCACACTAGGTAAGTGTTGGAATATTAGAAATCCGAAGATGTCATATTATTGTATGAAGAAAATGAGTGAATGCAAAAGCCGTCAGAATCCGAAGATTTTCGCTTTTACAATTTGTTTCATAATTTATGAGATATCGAGGAATAAGAGAATTATGTTATGACCTGGAGGATTATAATTTAGAAAGTTCATGGTTATAATCGAATTAGAGTATTTGGCATATTAAGGATTTATGCTACGGAATTCCTACGACGAAATGCTTTCGGAAATTAATCAAACTTACGTGGAGGATTAAGTATAATTAATGAATGGCAAGTGAAGTGCATTACAAAGGAGCCATGCATGCAAGTACTTGCATTGGTAGAGAATTAACTAAGGCAAGTAACTAGACAAGGCAAGTAACCATGCAAGTAACCAAGGGTTAGAGACATGGTTCCCTAAATTAGGGAAAAGCAAGCCATAAAGCCACTTTATTACACTTGAACATTTCAACCAAGCCATAATTATGTGTAAATCAGTCATGTAACAATACATACACATTATACAAACACAAATACACCAACACAAAAAGCAAGAAAAGAGAGAAAAGCTCTCCCCCTCCATTTCTCCATTTTCTGCCCAGTTTGAGCAAGGTGCAAAGATGATTTTATAACTCCAGTTCTACTCATCCATAAATCACCAAATTTTAACCATAGCGTCTTCACTATATTTAGAAGGTACCTATTTAATTTCATAATATTTGGAGGTGTTTTGATTGGGTAAATAAATTGTAGAAGTTGAGGCTGAATAGTAACTCCGAAAATTTACTAACTTATTTCTTGATTTCTCTTGCAAGTTTAAGGATGTTAAGCATAGATCAAGGCTCCCTTAAGGCTTACAAGCTCTTGTTAGTATGTTAAGGATTCAAGGAAGGTATAAACATCATCCACCCTTTGATTTTGCTTTAAGTTATAAGCTTGAGTTTAAGTGATGTTTAAGTATAAGTTGATTTAAGGAGTTGGGTGTATATGGTTTAATATTGTTGGTCGAAAATTATGGATTGTTGATGGTGATAAATTTATGAAGTATATAAACTGATTATTTAGAAAAAATGTTTGGGTTGATGATTTGGTTGATGTTGAATGGATTAACATAAGTTAAATCCGGAAAACGTTACGATTATAGCCGTCGTAATGCCCGTTTACATATAGGCCTGTTTTAACCAAGATTTACGAACTGTCAAAATGATATTTTTGAATACCACTGACCATGGATATGTAGACCTTATTTCATAGTTTGTTTTGACACTTGAATCATATCGATACGATTTACGGTTTAGGAGATAAGTTCGTTTTCGTGAAAGTCGCGCAAGGAGACCAAACTGCTGCCTTGTACTCACTTTGATGCTATAAACGAACTAGTTAAGGGTGGACTAGAATTATGAAACTTGGATGATATATACCTTGGACAGTTAATAAGATCACCAAAAAGGTTTTGTATTAAAAATTTAATTTTTCGATTTTATAAAAATGTCGGAACCAAAGTTGCACGATGACACTATTCACATAAGAGGCTACTGCCTTCTTCAGTAAATTCGGAAAAATGAGTCATCTGTTCAGGGCCAGTCATCTGTTCAGGGCCAAAATTTTGATGGATTATATTCTAGACATTCTCTAGATCGTGCACGCGAAAATGGTGTATCATTTGAGTTAACGGTTAATAAGTTATGAGTGTTTTAGTGAAAGCGATGCAAATAGCAAAACTTCGTAGTTGACTCGATTTCTAAAATGTTTTTCGCTCAGTTAAACTCAAGTGTTTCAAATCAAAATATTTTTGATAAATATTACAAATACTCAAGAAGCTCCTTGAGGTGGTTTCATATTTAATTATGAATTTTCTGATTTACTAAAAATGTTAAAGTGCGAGTCGCGTAATAGTAATTCGCAGGAAAGTCAACTACAGAGACACGGTTTTGACGAGCCGTTTTGACTAAGATAAAAAGATAATTTCGAGTCGGTTAAAACACGAAAAATGTTGAGGAATAACATGACTACGTATTGGAGTAAAAAGATTAGATTGAAAGCCGTTGACGAGATGGTTTACGAATGGTTAAGATAGACCCGAGGAGGTGAATACCGGGTAAGACAAACGTTAGTAAAATGACTAAGTAAAATTCGAGGTTGTCATAATTGGAATCGAAATATGATTATACTTATTTGTAATATAAGTAGTTGATGGGATTATGAATACTAATTGGGATTATAATATCTATTGATAGAAGATCCGGAACGAGTGGGACTCTGAGAACGTATCTTGGACTCCAGGCAAGTTTTCTAACCTACGTTTTTACATATCAAAATATATGTATTGCTACGTATGCATGTTTTTAAACACCTGTACTTAATGTACTACTATTATGATCGAAAGACTGTTGTTATTGTGATATAACTGTATGTTGAAAATTACGAATTGTTTTATGTATTAAAGCTTTCGTAAATGTTTCGGTTATATGCTATAAGAAATATAGATATAAGCCGGTGAAGGTAAAAGGCTCTAAGTGTATAGCGAGTTATGTATTTTCGAACGTAAACCGGGAGTCGGAAAGTTATATTAAGTACTGTCGTAATCTGGAAGGAGCCGGAGACAGATTATTTTGAAATGATGATATAAATATTTTGATATTTATATTTTGATATTCTTTTAATAAAAGAATTAAATGAGGATAATAAATATTATTTCAATATTTATTTAATTAATGAATATTATTTGAATATTCATTTGAAGGAGATAATAAATATTATTTTAATATTTATTTAATTAATGAATATTATTTTGAATATTCATTTATTAAGGATTATTTATTAATTATAATTAATAAATATTATTTAAATATTTATTAATTATTTAAAATTCATTTACAAATTGTTTTAGGTCTTTAATAATTATTCGAAGCTTTCGATAATTATTTTAAATACTTTCCGACCTTCAGAAAATGGTTTAAAGATAGTGAGAGCTCCCTAATATTTTAATTTAATTATTTTATTTTATTCTTTTAATAAGAATAAAATAAGTTCAGACTTATCAAAAATAGGGAACTCGATCTAGGAAGTGAATACATATTTACTTCTCGAAAGCAGTCAAGTTTTGGAATCAGTTTCCACAGTAGAAAGAGCTTTTCAACCTATCAAAAGCAGAGTTTTACTAATCAAAATAAAGAAAAGTTTTCAGTTAACTCCCTGGTCATGGTTTTATAAAAGTTATCATTCCTTGATGAAAGAGATTAGTGAGTGAAGGTCACTTACCTGTGTGGTGAGAGGACAACCCGATTAATCTAATCAGTGACTACTCATAGCTATAAGGGTCTATCAACAAGTACGATATACTTGGGGAACTAGGATTACTTCCGGTTCCAGGTTAGATAGACAAATCTATTAACAAGTATTATATACTTGGGGAGCTTGGATTAATGTTCCAGTTCCAGACTTATAGATTGATTCAGCGGACTTGGAGATAGCGTAAGAGGCCGAGTGACGCACGGTCCAGCACTTTGACCCGTATGCGGTCTAGGGTGATTACCCGTTAACGGTAGCGAGTACCGGGGCTCCCCCTTCTACATGTAGAGAAACGGAAGGCTTCCATAGGTTGCTGATGAAGGCTGCCACGTGCTACGACTGATCATCGTGGATGTGTGGTAGCGGGCGTGTTGATGCTCCAGTTACAGTCCCTTCTTTCAATTGGAATTGTGCTTCACACCGTAATGAAAGCCTATGAGCTGAGTTACCGATGGTATTGATTGCAAATGAAATGTTGAAATGTTTTGACGAAAAGAAAGGAAAACTTCAGATGGGATCTGATGAGAAAAAGTTTTTAACAATTTGGAATGTCATCTTGTTATTCGTATGATTTAAGGAATAGTTATATGAAAACTTCAGAAGGTAACTGATGTATGAAAAGCTTACAAGATTTTGAAATGTTTATCAGAAAGTATGTTTATAGAAGTTATGATTATAGTGGGCCTATGTTTCTCACTCTTGTTTTCTTTATATATCACAACACAACAGGATCTTTAAAGATATTTTATGGGAGTTTAAACCTTATAAATGGTATGGTTCAAAGTGAGTTAATTTTCTCAAAGATAAGCAACTATGATTGTTGTATCTTGAATGGTGTACCCCGTATATTAAGGGAGTTTAGCAAAACTATAGTTGAAGCTATTTTGCTAAGTTATGGAAAGACTATTTCAAAACTATGGACGTAATAAGTTCATTAAGTTTTATCTTAAAAGTTTTAGAGGAGATATGAAAGCGTGGTAACACTATATTTGATAGTGTCTTATGTTATATACCGAACCAAATTGTTCATATGATATTTTCTAAACTTTATGTTTAGTACAAATATTTTTAGCAGAAAAACTCTGATCATGTGTATCATCGAAAGATACTTTATTATGCTTACCATATACTGTTAAACCTTATAACTATACTATTGAGATAGTAGTGATTATCATCTTCTTGAATGAGAGTCACATAGCTAAATGGGTGAATAACTTGCTGAGCATTCTTTCGCTCATTCTTGCTTATATTATATTTTTCAGAGAAAGTGAGAACATGTTTGATTGGCTTCGTGCCTAAAGAGAGGAATGTAGAAGATTCACCTTTGAGATGGTTCAGTTCAACCATATTCTACGAAAGTAAGTTGGATAAGTTTTCAGTATTGAGCTAGTTATTAATGTTACTTCTTGTAGAGGTTAGCATTGATAGTATGAGATCCTGGATAAGTACATTTGGTTTGTAATAACTAATGATACTTGTTGTATATCGTTTCTAAGACTCTAACTTATGTGTATGTGAGAGAGAGGGGTCTACGATGTGATTTCATTGGATTATTGAGTTATTGCAGGTTGTAAATGATTGGATGATGAAGTGGCGACTCAAATCCCTGACCCCGGATTTGGGGGCATCACATATGGTGTCTTGTCATGATCTTTATTAACCAGGGTACGATTTTGAGTGTAGCAAGCTATGTTAATTGCTTCAGCCCAAAAGTATAGAGGTAACTTAGATTCATTCAGCATTGTTCTTGATACTTCAGCTAAAGTTCTGCTCTTCCCTTCTACTACTCCATTTTGTTATGGAGTTTTGGGCACTGAATATTGTCTTAATATCCCTTTCTCAATACAAAAATCATTCAAGGTTACATTCCTGAATTCTGTTCCATTGTCAATTCTTATTTTTCTGACAGGCAATCAGCTTCTAACTCTATCTTCTTTATGTGATCAGTAATTGTTTGAGGGGCATCATCTCTTGAGGCTAGAAATAACACCCAAGTGTACTTGGAGTAGTCATCTGCAATTATTAGTGCATATCTCTTTCTTGACATAGACAATTATTAGTGCATATCTCTTTCTTGACATAGACATGACGTTGACTAAACCAAATAAATCCATATGCAGGAGTTGCAGTGGTTCAGTAATGTCTGATGAGTTTTACTTCGGTGAGATGCTTTCTTTGACTTCCCTTTCTCACATGATTCACACAAACCTTCTTGATAGAGTTCTATCTCAGGTAGACCTCTAACCAATTCCCTCTTAACTAAAGAGTTCATTGCCTTAAAGTTTAGGTGTGAAATTTTCTTGTGCCATAACCAACCGGCCTCTGTTGAAGATTTGCTATAAAAACATTGAACTTCACCTTTGCTTGCAGAGAATAAGTCAGCCACAAAGAGATTCCCCTTTCTTACTCCTTGTAGAGCAAGTTTCGCATCTTTCCTATTTTGGATTGCACACCTTTCCTTTTCCAACGGAAATTTGTAGCCCTTGTCAGTGAACTGACTGATACTTAGGAGGTTGTGCTTTAATCCTTCCACAAGAGAGATATTTTCAATGATAACATTTCCGATTTCTAAATTGTCATATCCCGTTACGAATCCCTTGTTTTTATCTCCAAAGGTCACTATCGGGCCAGCTTTTTCAATCACATTTGATAGTAGGGCTTTATCACCAGTCATATGCCTAGAAAAACCGCTGTTGAGAATCCACATTACACACTTGTTCTTTGCTATACCCTGTAACCACAGATTGATTAGTTCTTCTTTCACACCCAAATTTGATTGGGTCCAAGAGGCTTAGATAAGTTAAAAATTTAGCTGCAGAAATTTCCTTGTGGTTGTCTTTCTCATTGACCTATGCCCTTGCCCTTTGGTTTAACTTTGACATGTGTGTCTTTAGGCTTAGGGACATGGGCTTCCTTCCCAGACTTAGGAGGACTAGCAGTGTTTGCCCTAACATGCTTTCTATTCATGTTTACATCTGTATCAATACAGGTACTAGATGATGCATTCATCAAGTTTATATATGCAGACATGATGTTGAAAGAACATGACATGCTTACTACTTTACCACATGGTTAATGAGGGATAAACATGGCAGGCATATTAGAAGTTTATGTTTTCACTACTTTTATCTTTTTGCATACATATGTAAGATGACTAGTAGAATTACAATTGTTACAAACTTTTCAAATAGCTTTGGGAGAATATGCATAATCATTTTTCTTATTAACACCTATCTTGCCATTTCTGTTCAATTTCTTCTTTTTATTCTTGTTTCCTAAATCACATTTAATCTGTTTCTTAGGTTCTATAATTTTTACAGATTTTTTAGGCAGCTTATCTTTATCTTTTTCCTCTTTCTTTTTATCCTCAACAATGATTTCTTCTTTCATTAAGATTTGTTCTTCATCTATGGGTTGTATGACAAACTTCTTGTATAGGGGCTTAGGGACATTTTTTAACAAATGTGGAATGTCTTGCTTCAGAGGACTTTCCTCTGTAATTGATTCATCATGTCTCTTTTTTGCCTTCTTATCATAGTCAAATCCTACTCCAGTTTTTTGATCTATGACCTGTTTATCTATTGCCTCCTTAACAAGATTAGCAGACTTCTTATAAGCCTGAAATTTTAACTCTAACTCAAAAAATTTATTCTTAAGTGCAGTTTCTACTTCTTGGTTGCATTTATCTCTATTCTATAGATATTCTATTTTCTTTTTAAGATCTTATAAGTTAACACATGCAAGTTCTAGTTCTTCATTTCTAGCTTCTAGCATTATATTCTTTAGAACTAGTTTAGCATTTTCTTCTTCTGATGCTAGCATGCTTGTGTGTATATTAAACACTTCTACACTCAGATCTTCTACAGTTTTCTTATAATCAGAATTAGACATGTCAACAGTAAAAAGCAATGATACCTTCGATGACTGAGGTGATGCCTCTGAAGAGTCTGCCATTAGAGCAACATTTTCCATATGTCTCTTCTTCATCATTGTCTGAATCATCCCAGCTCTTTCCCTCGGCTATATAAGCTCTGTGATGCTTCTTTACCAGTGCATCATACTTCTGTTTCAATTCATCATACGACTCCTTTCTTTCTTTTTCTTGCTTAGGCTTCCGACATTCTGTAGCAAAATGTATGGGTTCATTGCAGTTGTAGCACTTAAACTTGTTACGGTCTACCATTCCAGTCTTATAACCTCCTTTGCTGAAAGACCCTGAAGATGGACTACCTCGGTTGTTGTTTCTGAAGCTGGAACCACTATAACTGGTGTTACTCTTGAATTTGTACTTAGGGTTCCTTCTAAACCTGAGGTTCTTGAACTTTCCTGCCATATAGGCCATTGTCTTGTTTTCCAACTGTTCAAGTTTTTCCATTAAGTAGAAGTCATTTTCATCACCTGGTTGAGCATTTTCTGTAAATTCAGCTTCTAGAATCTCTTCTTTCTCAGTTACGGGTTTTTCTGTGTTGGTCTCTGTGACATAAAAATCTTCAGCTACAAGTGTTGTAATTTTTAACAAAGATGTATTCTTACTGTCCACTGTTCCTGAACCATAAATGATATATCTTTGCTCTTTCTCCATTTCATGAGTCTTGAGCTTCCCATATAGAATTTAGATAGACATGTCATTTATGTCACTTCTTTCTCTAATAGCAGAAATTTTGTGTTCAAGATGCGCTGGAAGTGTCAACATAAATTTTCTATTGATCTCCCTATGTGAGTAGGCCTTCCCATGCAGTGACAAGTAATTCAACAATTTATTGTATCTCTCAAAGACTTAAGTGATACTTTCTTCAGGCAGTGACTTGAAAGCTTCGTACTGGGATGTAATAATATCCAGCCTGTTCTCCTTCACTTCTGCAGTACCTTCCATTAGCAGATCAATCATATCCCACATTTGTTTGGCACTAGTGCATTTTATCACTTGATTCAGCATTGTAGTGTCCAGTGAATCCATTAGGATACATTGAAGAAGATTATCCCATGCTACTCTTTCTTTGTTAGTGTTAGTGTACTCTGAAGGCTCCTTTGAGATAAATCCTTGAGGAATCCGTTCTCCTTCACCTGAGACTGTTCATGGTGTAAGCGTTTGAGGAACATAGGGTCCATTTTCCAAAATTCTCATGTATTGAGAATTAGTTAATTTGATGAAAGTGGACATCTTCTTCTTCCATAAAATGTATTCAGTTTTGTCAAAGGTTGTAATTTTGATGCTACTAAGTTTTTGGGTACTCATGGTCACGAAGAATTTTAAATCTCAAGAAATACTTAATTTCTTAAAAATTAAAATCAATTAGAATAAAAATTAAATTTTGAGAAATAAAATTATAATTCGAATTCTTGATGATTAATAGATTTTTGTTAAAAAAAATTGGTGGATTTAAAATCTTTAAAAAATTTAAAATTAAATTTTCTTTAAATATAAGGAAATTTTAATATGAATTTTCTAGATCTAAAAATATACTTTTTCGTAAAACTATTTTTGGATCTTGATTTGCAACTTCAATTAACAAGCTCTGATACCAATTGTTAGGTACTAAATCATCATAGAAGGGGGGTTGAATATGATGTTGGTAGTTTTCACTTTTAAATGCTGATTATTATTCGTATGGTTTGTGTTTTTGAGATATGAGTATGAGAAAAAAACAATCACAAACAATTTGGGGAAATATTTGTATTTTAATAAATCCCTGAGGTGCTACACTCTAATCAAAGAAATGATTAGCTACAAGAATTACAATCAATTCGATTCAACAAAATACTATCTGGGTGTTTATGGCTTTGAATGCTCCTCGTAGGTTGTTGACGGAAGTGAATGCAAATTCTCTCACACTTCATTCTGAATTGAATGAGTTGTATTTATGTGAAGGCTTAACAAAGAAGTTTCTTATGGGCGCTTCATGTAGTTGATTGAATCTTATGGGCGCCTGCAGTTGTTGATTTGCCTATTAGGTTCTTGTAGTTGTTGATTGACCTATTTGGCGCTTGCAGACATAGATGAGCTTATTGGGCACTTTTGAGCTTTGATAAACTCATGGCGCCTTTGAGCTTTGATAAATTTATGGGCACTTTTGAGCTTTGATAAACTCATAGGCGCCTTTGAGCTTTGATAAGCTCATGGGCGCCCTTGAGCTTTGATAAGCTCATGAGCGCTTTTGAGCTTTGATAAGCTCATGGGCGGTTTTGAGCTTTTATAAGCTCATGGGCACCTTTGATCTTTGATAAGCCCATGGACGCTTTTGAGTATCGATAGTCTTTTGACTTAGATTTATATCAAGTATTTCCAATACATGACATAAATAATTCATCCGATTTCTATGTATCTCTACTTGACCTCAGCTCCTCTTGACTTTTAACTTCAATTGACTTCAGAAATACCTTTAATTTATCCTTTGAAATTATTTCTTTGTCTGTCATTAATTCTTCTTGCTGATAACTGATTCCTTGATTATGTAGAGTCAATTCTTTTCTTGTTGTGCTGACGTCTTATGCACAGGTCTGGTTCACAGATGACTAATACTGATAAGAATGTTCTTTAATTACAATTAATGTCAGTTAACATATCCACAGCTATTCATTTGCTTCTTCCACTGAAATCTTGATTCTCATACTTGTACTAATTCACTGTCTTGATCCTGAATTGCTTCTGATCTTTTATTCGTCACTGAGGCTTGAACATATTAATGAACTTCTTTTATTGACGCTTCAGATGCTTCAGTCCTTAATGTTGTGTAATAGTGTATGAATAACTTATAATTGATTATCCTCGCGGATTCCTGTGCTTCACATTAATATTATTAATTTGTCTTTCTTGTTCTATTGAGTTATCGTTACGGTATTACATACTACGTTCCATTATGCTTTACAATAATTATTGTCCTTATTGATGCCTTCCTAACCATTCCTATTTCTCCTAGTCTTGGTAGACTCTGATAAATTCTCTAGCCTTTTCCTTAACTTAGACTTAGACAACTACCCAATGTTAATGTTTTTCCTAGATTTCTTTGCTCCTGTTTCATATGTCTTTTTGTCAACAACAGGGGAATCATTGACAGATGAGTTTGTGATTTCTTTAGGTAAATCAGTCTTTCCTTCAGAAGTCACAAAATTAATAGGAGTGGAGGTACTCTTGTCATTAGGCTTATTAATTTGGATAGCTTCTTCATTGTTATTATTCTTAACAATAGGTCTTTTATCTTGACTCTTGTTATAGCCTAGATCAGCAGTTTGACACACATTTTGATTGTTGAGAATTTTCTGAACTTTTCTACCAGAGTCTGTCCATACTCTGAACTTAAGCCTCTCTTTCTCTAGTTTTTTCTTAACAAAGTCATAGGCTTTCAAGACTTAAGTGTAGTTATGCCTGCATTTCTCATAATCGTTTTTGTATTCTTCCATTAACACTAACTAAAACTCTAAATGGTTATTCCTGCTTGTCAAGGTTAAATTCTCTTCTATTAACCTATCATTTTCATTAGTGAGAGACCTATAGTTTGTGATTATATTCTTAATCTCTCTTTGCACAATTTTTATAGCATCAGAGACTAATATAGGTAAGGATTTAGGACAGAAGATTGATACCTGAGTCTCAAAAGATAAAGGTTCTTTGGGAGGTTCTGATTTTCCTGAGGAGACAACCATCAATGCTAGATTTTCATTATCAATTTCATCCTCTGAGGTTGAATTTTCCCAATCATTTCCTGTTGAGAGAAGTGCCTTTCCTTTGCCTTGACTTTTTGCTTTTCTGCATTCACTGGCAAAATGCCCCAGTATTCTATAGGTGAAACATTTGACCTTTGTTTTGTCAAGCATGATAATTTTTCATTTACCCTTCTCAATCTTTTCATCTTCTTTCTTGAATGATGGCCTTTTGCTAAATTTACCAGTTCTTTTGTTGAATTTCTTTCTTTTGAAATTCTTATCAAACATAGCCATCATTGGACTTAGATCAATCTCTTCATCTGAATCAGAGTCTGTGTCAATAGACTCTAACTCAACAACAGTTTTACCCTTCTTCCTTAAATCATTGATTCTTGCTTCTGTGGGTTCTTCCTGTTGTTCTTTCTCAGACTCCATTATGAGTGCCACATATATTTCCTTCACAGACTTCTTATTCTTTCTCTGTTGCATCTCTAAATCATATGTCTTGTGTCTATCGTACAATTCTTCTAAAGTTATTTCATCCAAATCTCTAGCTTCCCTTATTGATGTTGTTTTGTTGTCCCACTCTTCTGGAATGGCTCTCATAAACTTGGAGTTTGTGTCTTTAGGATCATACATTTTACCAAGTATGGCCATCTCATTCAGTAGTTTGGTAAACCTATCATACATCTCAGTGGTAGTTTCTCCAGTTTTTGCCTCAAAATACTCAAACTCCTGAATTAGCAGAGATCTAGCATTCTTCTTGACATCTTTAGTCCCGTCACAGTGCACTTCAAGTTTTGTCCACATCTCCTTAACAGTTTTGCATGATATAACACTGTTTGTAAGAATAGAATCCAAACTGTTAAAGAGAATGTTTTTGACTTTTACCTCCTTAAGGATATTCTCATTGTCCTCCTTTATCGACTCAGCCTTTGGTTTTTCAACAAGGTGATCTTCAATTATTTTAACTTCTTCAGTGATTTGAGGAACAAGCCTTGAGGGCACATAGGGTCCTTCATGAATCCTGTCAAGATAGTCAGGGTCTGTAACTTCCAGATGGTGCAACATCTTAACCTTTAAGTGGGTGTATTCATTTCTCTTAAGCATAGGAATCTTAAAATTGTCATCTTTGATTCTAGACATCTTTGATCGATTTTAAACGTTAGGCTCTGAAACCAATTATTTTCCCAGTTACACAAGTAGAAGGGGGGGTTGAATACTTGTGTTATTTTTTCTGGCTGATTAAAATCAACTAAATATGAATTAAAGTTTTGAATTAAGAACAAAGATCAAATACACATATATGAATGAATACTGTTTTTATTATTGAAGAGTAAATACAAACTCTCCTAGGGTGTACACAAACCCTAACAGCTTCTCTGTATTTCTCACATCAACTCTCTTTATCTCTATGCTCTCACAAAAGTTCAACTTTGACAATTTGACTTCACACTTACAATTAGGTTACATAGAGTGTTTATATAGAGAGTTGCCTATCAACTAATAATAGTAAATCAAATTAAAATAGGAATAGAATTCCTAATTATTAGTTGACAGTTTCCTTCCATAATTCTCTTTCCTTCCCATAGCATATATACAATATAATTGTCTTTATCTTCGAAGACTTTCCATTCTTGTGATCATCTTTCTAATTTAGCTTTAACTTTTTAGACTATAAAATCTTCAGACTTTGAAAGACTATAGATTCTGATAGTCTATAGACTCTGATCACCTTCCATACTCCGATCTTCATCCAGACTCTGGTTTCACTTTCTACAGAAAATCTTTTAAGTACAAGTAACAAAAATGTTGACTATCTAGACTCTGATTATAAAAT
Organism: Oenanthe sinensis; assembly: GCA_028671895.1. Classification (NCBI taxonomy): domain Eukaryota; kingdom Viridiplantae; phylum Streptophyta; class Magnoliopsida; order Apiales; family Apiaceae; genus Oenanthe; species Oenanthe sinensis. The sequence continues at coordinate 8,660,560 of JAPMAC010000195.1, read as the reverse complement.
TTCAGAGACTAGAAAGGCTTATTACAAATAGACTATGCTAGACCTTATTCTAGTATTTTATACATCATAAAATGAATATATTCCTAACACCTATGTTGGTCATTAAGACACACCCTAAAATACTACGAGAGTTTCTTCTTTAAAGTTTCTTAGGGGAAGGGCCTAGGCATCGAATCCGGAATGAGGAGTAGCCTTGACGTCGACCCTTGCCTTGAAGATGACATTGACGAGGGGAAGGGCCTAGGCGTCGACTCCCGAAGGAGTGGTAGCCTTGGCACGCCCTCTCTCCCCTCACCTCCTTATACTTCAATGATGACCCCCCATTACCAAATCTACTCTTGACATTAACCTTTAAGAAACTATAGAGTGGTAATAGAATCACTTAAGATGTGAAGGTAATCCCTAGCATGTTCATTAGGGTGCACCCTCTATCACTGAGTACATGCATACATTTCACTATCAGACAACTTAGAGGGAAATGAAAGTGTTTTGTATGACAATATCTTCTCAGGAAGCATTCTCAAAAATTTATTTTTTTACCATCATAATTCAGAGGGCATACTACAGGGCGCACCCTAAGTAGGAGCCAATGAAAATTTCTATTTTGTCTTTCGCTGACATGAATTCTTCCACTGCAAGAGATATTCTAGCTTACGGGTCTAAGTTGAAGTCGGGTTCACCCCCAATGCTTGTGAGGGAGCGCCCTCCATGTACACCATGTATTTTTTTTCTCTTCCTCTTCCACCAGATAATCAACTGAAAGGGGACACCCTTGAATAGGTGGGTGACCTCAATGTATGGCGGTTAACATAAGATTCTCCACCTTATTCACCTTGACATTTATCCTAATTATGTATCTTTACAGATATCGATAGCATCACAGCTGCATTCGGGCGTTATGTAATGTAGCCCTATCAAGGACGAGCCCTCTACGAAGAAAGCGCTCAAAATGGTGATTGTTCCTAAAAACCTCAACCCCAAGAAAAAGGAGTAACAAGAAAGAGGACGCGCCCTCCCAGGCCTTCAAGAAGACAAAAGGTACCATCTTGCCATGCCTCATAATTTTTCTTTACATGCTATGAAATTCTTGGATGTATTTTGATTATTTCCCATGTGACAAGCTCTTCCAAGTCGTCAAAAACATAAAGCATAAATGAAGGGCGTGCCCTGATTTATATCAGGTAATTTCCCCTATCAAGTTATGTGTTGTTGTCACACCAATTACCAATATAGGCATCAACTGATATGTTAGGTGTATATGTATAGAGTGATCGCACCTCTATCGTTGACTTCATGCATACATTTATGTTAGTAGTAGGTCTTGGCCTCTTTAGACCATCAAGTTTTTCAATTGTCCATATTAATACCGAAAGTTTTAAAAATCAATGAGGAATTTGATCATTATAAGCCCTCCTCTTTATATCAAGAAGGGTGTAAATGAACTACCCCCTATTCCTTGCACTATTACAAATATAAGAGGAATTATATCTCCAGCTTCATCAAACATGCATACTTTTGCATGTCACCCCTCCAGGGCACGCCTTGTAGAAATAATCTTTATTATATCTTCAACAATTACCCTTTATTCATCAAATCAAATCTTCACACAAACTTTGTAGGATGATAAACATTAGGACTCGCCACTTGAGGTAATATACTTCTCTGAATCTAACACATAATTGAAACTGTATAAGTCAAGTATGTTTTCCCAGTTACATAAGTAGAAGGGGGATTAAATACTTGTGTTGACTTTTTGCCTGTTTTAAAATCAAACCCAATAGATTTAAGCTTCGAACAAATAAGAAAGATTAAACACAAAGTATGAACAAAACATTGTTTGTATTATTGATGAGTAAATACAAACTCTCATAGGATGTACATAAACCCTAGCAGCTTTTCTGTGTTTATCACATCAACTCTCTCTATCTCTATGCTCTCCAAATTTAGACAATTACATTAGGTTACATAGAGTGTTTACATAGAGAGCTGCCTAGTAACTAACAAAAGAAAATATAATTAAAATAAGAATAGAATTCCTAATTATTAGTTGACAGTTTCCTTCTATAACTCTCCTTCCTTCCCATCGCATATCTGTAATATATTTCCCTTTATCTTCGAAGAGTTTCCTTTACTGTAATCACATTTCAAATTGAGCTTCATCTTTATCAACTCTGAAAGACTTCAGACTCTAATGATCTTCAGTCTCTGGTAAACTATAGACTCTGATCAACTTCCAGACTCTGATTTGCATCCAGACTCTGGTTTTATTTCTTCTAAAAATTGTCCAAGTACAAATGACATTGATACCTGTACAGGGACTAACTAGACTCTGATTGTTTAACTATTCAGATAATATATAGACTTGTTTCAGATAAAACTATGCTATACCTTGTTCTAGTATTTTGTACATCATCAAATAAATATATTCCTAGCAATCTCCCCTTATTTATACTTTATAATATTTAAGTATAAATCATGGTTTGATGATGTCAAAACTAAAGAATGAGACAAATAATCTAGAACAGTATAAACTTTATAAGAAAAAAGAATTACTTCTCAATTTATCTTTTCAAAAGCTGATTTGTTCTTCAAAAATGACTTCAGTATATTTTCTGCAACAATTGCTAGAGCCTCACCAACAAACTTCTTCAATTTCTTGTCTGTGCAGAGTCAACTTTCTTTTAATTTCTATCAACCATTTTTCTGTCACTTCTTCTTTGCTTATATTTACTTCAGCTGTTGAAGATAAGAGAAATTTGATATACTGTAACTCCACAGCCTGCTTGATGAAAATAAAGTTTGGTTGGCTAACCCACCTTAGAGATCCTCCTTCCATAAAGTATATCAACATCTCAGTTTTGATCTTTTCAATTTGATATTGATCTCCTGGTAACTTCTTTTTAAAAATATTATAAAAAAATTGAGCAGACACTGCCTTGTTTAGATGCTTTTAAGTGATCTTTTCAAATTGTTTATCTATAAGTGAGTGAGAATCAGCAGCCAGATTTATAGTCATGTCTATATCTTTTAAATAAATTCCACCAATCCCTTTAGTATTTCTAGCCTTGAGCTGTAGATTGCTTTGATTGCATTTGAAATAACTTGGCTCATTCACTTCTTCCTTTTTTGTCTAATCAGAGTCTGAACTCTGTTTTCCCTTACCAGAGTCTGACTTAAACCCTAATTTCCCATATCCAGTCCATGACTAGTGTGACTGTGTTTTAACAAAAACTCCAAACTTCTTTTGTTGCACACCACAGGACCCCAAGGACCATGGAAACATCACCAACCTCATCATCATCATCTCTCCTCCTTTTAACTTCCTTTGTATCATCTTTTCCTTTATCATCCTTATCACTCCTTGAAGAATCACCAACTTTCTTCTCCCCCTTTTTGACATCACCACCACATTTGACAGCCAAAAGAATGTTTTCCAATACTGAAGAGATATTGGGTTGGGCAGCAATAACTGAATCCACTTTAGCATTAAGATAAGAGGTTGAATTCTGAAGAATAATCTATTGAGCCTTGAGTTCAGCAATGGAATCCTTAATAGTGACATCTTTCTGGACTTGAAGAGATTGCAAGCTTTAAAAAGTGGTTTTGAGTTTAGCTGTAGTATTATTAACACTAGTTAACTTAGTGCTAATATGAGAAATATCTATAACCACCTTAGCTAACTGACCAACTAAATTCTCCTCTTCAGCCCTGAAATCAGCAGCAACATCTTTACTCACTTGAAAAAGTGAAGCATCAGGCTCTTCATCAGGATAGAGACCATGTTCAGCTAAGAAATTCTTCTTTTGGAATGCCTTAAGCCTCTCTGATTGGTGAACTGCAAGTATGCATTCAAAGGTATCTCTATCAATTATACCTTTAGCATGTGTTGTTTCCCAATGTTGTGGAAAAACTTTATCAAAATAATAGAAAGATGGATTCACCTCCCATTCATCCTCAGAGGTGAAATCATCAGTCACAGCAGTATCAACAGGCTCAATTTCTGTTACAGGAGGGGTAGACTCTGATGGAGGCATATATTCTGAAACTGCATAAGAAACTATAGACCCCGACTCCTCAACAGAGTGATCAAGACCTGTAGACTATGGAAGTCTTGCCTGAATTGGCATGATAAAGATAAGTTGTTCTGACTTCAAGGTTGCAGTATCAGATTGATTTATATAATAATCCACCAATGCCTCTCTAACTCTTTCTGCTCTCCTTGCTAGAGAATCCAATAAATGAAGTTTTGGTTTCTGTCTGAATGTTTCTAAGTAGCTAGAGTCTCCTCCTTCTTGCTAATCTGAAAAATCAAGATAAATGAGCTTTCATCCATCTCATGCCTCAACTTATTGGACCAGCTCTTAGGATATTCTTTATCCCAATAACTGAATCTGGGTTTATGATACCCTAATATCTCATTCTCACAGTGGGGTTGGGCACACACTTTCTCAATCTCACTCAGACATTCTACAGCCTTTTCTACCTCTTTTTTTCCTCGATCAGTGCCAACCTCTCATTTTCAATTTTTTAACTCATTGGAAAAGGTGCACTCAATATTCCTACAGAATATGGTGTGAGAGAAATAAGAGATGTTTCAATACATGAACCACCTCAATGGATGGGAACCTCTTGAAATGTCTGAAGGCTAGGGGTTTCCACCAAGGGGTGAGCAGCAACAGACTCTGAACCCTTACAAGTATCCTCTTTCTTTTCAGGGTCTGTTGGCTCTAGTATCCTAGTCTCAGAATCTACTATATTCATTTGAAGCCAGAGTCTTAGTGTCACCTTCTTGTTCTGTTGGTGCATGAGACTCCCTCTCAAAGTGGATAGACTCTAACAGAATAGATTATGGATTTTCTTCATGAGTCTGTCCCCCAATATCATTGGGTTCTGAACAACAATTGTATGAGTTGGCAAAGAAGTCCTATGAGTATGTTTCATATCCCACTATCACCCAACCTCTGACTAGGTGGTTCTTGTGGGTGAGACAGGCTGAATACCTATACTACTAGTCACCACTGGTGCACTAATACCTTCTCTCATCTTCCTTTCAACACCTACGTCCTCATGATGTTATTCTATAATAAATGCATCTATATTGTGATCAAAGGCCCTTGTATAGATGGCATTAATTACATGTGCATTAGTGAGATTGAAAAAACTTGCAGATTATTCCTAATCTTTTGAAAATATGTGCACTTGAATAGATCCAATCTACTTTGATAAGTTTGATAGATAAACTTGTTGGCAACTTTTCCTACATTGTGGACTAGATGGTTAACCACCTATCTTGACGAAGGCTAAAAGTGAGAAATCCAATGAATGGATATGTTGTAGGTAACTCCATTTTCCCAAATTGCATTATAGTCAAAAACTAGTGGCTCGGTCTCAGTTTCCAACTCAACAATAGAGTCTAATTCGCTCATTTTAAGGGCTTTGGTCTTTTTGACTTTATTAGATTTTGGCTTTTCAGAGTTTGGCAACACCAAGTGCTTTGAGACCTTTATTTGACTTGCCTTCTATGACCCCAGTTGCTTGACTTTGAAGTGAAGAATTGAAGAGGTAGCTATATAGATTTATGACCACATTCTATCCAAATTTTTTTAGCTCCATCTCCATTTTCTTCCTTATGGCATGATATATAGTGAGAAGATCCAAGACTTGAGATATTATCTGATATGATACTGGATCTTCAACTGGTTCCATCAATGGATATAAGAACAATATCACCTCATCAATAGGAGTGATTATAGAGTCAATAAGACTTGAGGCTGTATCCATTGGCATTCCTTCCCCAAATGTTTCATGATTAGAGTCTAAAGGCAGTCTAGACTCTGACTCAACATTAGACTCTGATTCAGGAAATTTCTTTCTTTCAGAGTCTGGCTCTACAGGAGCCTTGAGAGCATCTATTTCCTGTAAAACAGGGTTAGTAACAATTACAGTCTTGTATGTGTATGATGAATAAGCCTTCATCAACCTCTTATACTTTTTGGGAAAAGATTTCTCATGAGACTCTGGTTGAGAATCCTGATGTGCAATCCGAGGTTGGTCAGAGGCTACAGCCTTTTGAGAGTCTACAGACTTGGCTTTTGGTATAGAATCAGGTGCATCATGACCTTCTTTTAACAAAGAAAGTCCTTCAATAACCTGCTTCTCTAGTGGGTTGAGCTCCTCATCACTTTGCTCATCTACAAGTCTGGTTTGGACCAATCTCCTCCATTTTACAACTAGTGCCTTTTGAGAGACACTAGAGGTAGGTTTCCTGGATTTAGGTTTTTGAGACTATTTTGTAGAAGGGGATTTGGCTACTTGGGAAGGTGCAGGGGGACTCTCCATTTTTTATTCTTGCAACACTTCACCACAAAAAAAATGAAGAAGTATAGATAAAAGGTTTCTAGGTTGAGAGTTTTACCTGTATTACCTGTGGATACACGATGGCAGGGAGACTTTTTTTCTTGTCATGTATTCTCTTAATATCAGATAATATCCTCCTTTGTTATTTATAAGCATGCATACAACAATCATCTACAAGCTTGGCAGACATATTAGGAATAAAATGATTTAGAAGAAGCATGAGAAATCTATGATAATAGACTTTCTTCTTCCCCTCCTACACATTATTTATTTTAGCTCTCATTTGAGTGAGCAATATATCACCAATGTTAATCACTTTGTCAAACAAGAGACTATGACCAATTTGATAAGTGATAAAAGTTAAAGCATCAAAACCACTGCACTTACTAGTGAAACACTTAGTAATTTGATCAAAAAATAAAGACCACTCTTTTCTCAAATAAGGCCTAGTTAACTTGCTCATGTTGTCTAAACTAGCAGTATAACCTAGTGAATTAAACATGCTCTTAATTTTATCATCAGAAATAGTTTCATCAAAAGGTTGTTTAATAGGCAGCTTAAACACAGAGATAGTCACATCATCAGTTAAATCAAAGGTGGTAGAGCCAAAAGTGAACATATTTTACCCGGTTGATCGTAGGAAAGATCAATTACCTTTGCAGAGCTCCATGCCTACGAGACTGCATCCATATGAATAATTAGGGATGCCTTCAACACATAGCTGAGCTCACTTTCCTCAAGAAAATCCATCACTAGGTAGTAGTCAGCATCTACACCCTTCTTGTCTCCTAGGGCTCCAACGTGGTTTGTTGTCATGAACTCAAAATTCCCAAATGTGAAGGCAATAGCTTTGGGTCCCCTTATAATAGTAGATTGAACAGTCATTGAAGTTGTTGAGAATAAAGTGATGAAAATACTTAAAGAAATTTGCTAGGGGTTCATAAATAGCTATGTGAGTATTTTTTCCTTGGAAATTAAATTGTAATAAACAAGTGAGTGAAATGTATGTAATTTTTCTATTTTGGTAAACTTGCATACAATACACGTGAGTCTACAACCTGTATCCAGTAAAAAGTAACCATTACCGCTTATTTCTAGTCAATTGAACATTTAAAAAATAAACAGAATCTGCAGGCACGAATTCTAACCATTCCAGAGTCTAAAATTCATGGCCTTCATCATCTACAGACTCTCAGAGTCTACAGACTCTCAGAGTCTACAGACTCTCAGAGTCTACAGACTCTCAGAGTCTAGAAGTTAGACTCTGTCAATATAAAGTACTTCAAGAATTTAGCAATAACAAATTATAGTTTGGCATAATTATTATGGTAGACCATGTTCTAATATTTTGTACATCATCAAATAAATATATTCCAAATAAAGAACAAAAGTAAAGGTATACAATCATTTAGGGTGCACCCTGAAGTAGTATAAGGCATTGGCCTTGGCATCGACCTGTGATAGGGAAGTGGCCTTCAACACAAATTTGACATAAATGAGTTTCAATACTTCATAAATTTACTCTAATCTATCACAATCATCTTAAGAGGGGCATCTCAAGCAGAGGCATCTCCATAGGAGGCATCCCAAGTATGGGGAATTTTTCATCAAAATAGATACTGTATCGAAATAGGTGAGGGCACAACCACCATATATAAATAGTATTATAAGTTATAGGAATGACATTTGACAACCTCCTATTGGAGGGAGCGCCCTCAGAATATTCCCCACAGGATCTGACAAAAATCTCTATTACAACAATCATTCTTACCCCTTATTCTCCAGTTTCTAGGTAGTCATTCTCATAATCATTTCAAAACTATGCTATCATTTAAACATAGAAATTAACCCAATCAACTTCTTCTAGGGCACACATTAAGGTGTGGACGCAGCCTAGGTGTTGTGGTGATGTAATGAGGAGAACCCTTAGTACCTGTAGTTTACACTGGTGGAACCTGGGCCACAAAAATGGTGGGCTGAGGCGTGCCATAAGAGTTTGGATGACCCTGAGTACCTGTAGATGATGCCTCAGTAACTTGGATTCATTCTTGACATGTGAAGAATGAGGCTACTTTCTCTACGTTTGATTATGGAAAGGGATTTGGCATCGACCCTGGTTGGTAGTGTGAGAAGTCACAGGAATAATGGTGGGCACCCTACCAAACTAGGGTACGATAGGCAAAGTGCTAGAATATCTTGAACCTTGTATTCTTCCCTGAATGGAAGGGCTCTGCCATAGCTTCTCTTTGTTTCTAAATTTGAAGTAGCGTTATCATATCTTTCCCTATGATTGTACATGTATCAGTACGTGAGTTGTTGTTGATAATTGAAGTGGAGGCATTGCCTAGACCTGGTTGTTTGTTAGGGGAGTGACAAGACTTGTTTGTGTTGGATTGATACCTTGGGGCACATCCTAAAGCTTGAGCGCGACATGAGGTTTGATAGGCGGGGACGAGCTTGGTAAGCCTGGTCCTAGAAGATGGAGGGCTAAGGCATACCCTGAGGGAGAGGTGGTGGAGGAGGTAAGTTGTTCCGCATAACCTGTTGATTAACGATGTATATGATTGAGGGGTGCCCTGAAGAGGTGGTCAAACCCAAATGCCTGTTGGCCGATTCTTAGTGGACGTGGCTTGGACTTGATTAGCAATGGGCTGAGGCACACCCTTGCTAGAAGTACCCATTGACTGATTCTGAGGTATTCTCCTTCCTCTTATCTGGGTCCGACCCTCCTAAGGGGATTAGCCATGGTGTTTATGTTCTGTCATAGCATTGACATGTGATGGACTGATGTCTACCCTCCCAAGGGTGGCAGAGTAATGTTGACTCTCCTAAGGGTGGGCGCGCCCCAGAGCTGTATTTCATTAAAAAATTTCATATTCATTGGTAGCGCGACCGGATATACACCTTCGAAAGATCTTCTCTGGTGAGGACGCACCATTAAAATTAGAAGTTTTTTTCATAAAATTAGGCACTTTTCTACTGGAGGACGCGCCCTAAGAATATTCCCTGTGATAGGGGTTGGCGAATATTTTCAAGGAGGCCACGAAAATTTGAAGGAGTCCAAAACAATATCACTGCACCAGCCTTTCAGAGAACGCGCCTTGATAGATTCGAGGGAAGAGGATGTGTTGTACCCAGAATTTATATTTGGAAGATTCCCTACATGTATAAAACCCAATTCACAATAGAAAATATCATAATGTAAGGCTTACCTGGTAGACGCATGTGGCTCTTGAATCTCATCACTGCTTGATTATAGTTGTGATGATGCTTTGACTCCATCCATTTTCCCGGAGGGTACTCCCCATATCCAGAATATTCATACCTTGCCTCCATCTCGGAATCGCATTCATAATCATCTCTTATCAGATCTGTTCTTCCGTTTTATTGTTGTGACATCCTTTCTCCTTAGATGCAAAGATGCCCTCCTTCTAATGCCAATTTGTTGATGAAGAAATACGGTAATCAACAAAATTTAAGGTTACATGCCGGAATAATATCTAAAAAGGCTGAGATGATCGGGAAAGTGGTTGGAGTATGGCGGTGATATGTATTGGGGGCTGAGATTACTAGTTTTTGGAATAACTAGAGCGTTGTTTATTAGAGAAAATTAGGTTTTCTCTCCAACGGCTGTACACTGAGGTTTTCCTATCACTAGCATTGTGCCTACATACCTCTATTTATAGGCAAAATAGAGGATGAAGCCCACATAGTTTTGGAAAAGAAGGGGCGCAAGAGGAAAGGAGAGTCCTTATCCGAATCGAAGTAGGCAATCAAATGGCAAGAGGAACCTTCTTGGAAGAGGTCTCTATATTAGGGCTTGTTTTGATAGGTCAAAGCCCAATATAAGGCCCAAAGACTTCATGAATTTGACGTTGACATGGAAACCGTGGGCTCTAGTCGGTCCACAACAGATATTTCCTGGATACCTTGACTACAGGCCAGTACTAGATCTATCGCAAATGTAGAACACGTCCTAAGCCCCTAGACGATGGTAACCCACCTGAGTGCATGGAAATGATCTTCCAAGATAAGGTTAGGAATATCCCAAAACTCTCTGCTGAGGACAACTTGTGGAATACAGAACACGGGTCTTCAATTGGCATTGATAGGCATAGGTGATAGAGATGCTAGTGAACCAAGGCAAGTACAACAAGAAGCTAAGCTGAATTTCATTAAGGAGGGTCCGCCCTCCCTCAAGGCCAAGCCAGGGCTCGCCTCCTTGAGTGGTGCAAGAATCACATATAAAAACCCTGGAGACGGAGGGCCTATTTCCTTTTTATTCATGGACTTACTCCTCCCCGAACACGTTTTGCTCACAAGGCATGCCTTAAGAGGTAGTGATTCTTCAACAAGCCTTCCCAAGTCTTCTAATATGAAAATAGCGTTCTACATGTGTATCAATAATATAAAAATACTCTATTTTCCCATATAAATAACTATTACAGAAGTGGGGTTGAATGTAACAGTACCAACTAATCCATTATGAACACAAGTATGTAGAATGAAATACTATTTTGTATTATAATAATGAACTTGAATACAAAACTCTCTCAAAAAATTCATTGTTCTCAAGAGCTTCTAGGTTATGAAAAATAATACTTTAAAGTTATAATAATGTTAACATATCTCTGTGTTTATATAGACATAGTTATAATTCAATTACAAAATAGATTTTGAAAAGAATAGCTTTAATAAGGCAATAGACTTGTATTTGGATTCCTTCTTAACTATCATAATCATACTCTAATTTGATTGATTCTTAACGAACTCTGATAGTAAAATCTGTCGGTTGGTTATTCTCTGATTTGAGCATTCTCTGTTAGAGTAAACTCTGATTGAGTATTCTCTGATAGAGTAAACTCCGTCCGATAGATTCTTAAACTTTGATGACGTCAGCAACATAAACTCTGTTATGATATTCTCTGACATCCTCAATGTTTATTTCCTAACAATATTCCACAATTTATACTTTATGAAGTAAAACATAAATTTTACTTATGATGTCAGAAATATGGACAAATGCATCAGAGTTTGAATCTTCATTCTTGATTTAAATCCTTCTGTAAGAAAAGTCTTCCTTTAGAAAATTATCTAGTAGCTTTTCCTCAGCATTCTTCAACAAATCAACTAACTTCTCTTTTAATTCTTTCATTTTCTTAGAAGAATCATCAATTTGAAATATAGCAGTCTTCGGAGAATAAATTGATGATCTTTCCATTCTTCCATCAAAGGGAATGCAACAGGCCTTTTTACCATCAGGGTTTAAAATTAGTGTAGGAATTCCTAACACCATCTTTACCCTTGCATCTCCTTTTGTCATGGCTTTCTCAATGTCATCTTCAAGTAGATAGCTTGTCTTATATTCCTCAGAGTTTGTCATCAGTAATCTCTCACTCTACTTCTTTTCATTTATCACACCTTCTAGAATCTTCATCCATCTGGAAGTGGCTTCATTTTCATCATTAAGTAGATAAAGAACATGTTCAAGTTCTTTAGATGCCTTGTGGATTAGATCTTCTTCAGCAATTTTTAAAACCCTTCAATTCTCCAAGAAATATAGAAGTTTCTTCTTTGCTTGTGCACCATCAAAAATGTCCTTCACTATTTTTACATAGATTAATCTATCCAAATGTTCTTGAGATAATTTTTCCTCAGGTTTATCTTTCAATGAGAAGGGATCTCTGAATGTAATAGCTTCACCCCTGTAGACTTTGTCTTGAGGATCACCAATACCATTCTTGTTTTTACCAAGTCTGACATTGAGAGTCAGAGTCTGAGTTTTTGTCCACAAAAGATTAGACCTTTTCTTTTTTATCAGAGATTGTTATTTTTATTCTTCCTCATCATCAAAGCTTGAACCACCTGAAAGAAATGTTGTTCCTGACAAAGTAAGATGAGTTTTTGATTTAGTTGGAGCTTTCTTATGAATTGAAGTTGACCTTGTTTGGATTGATGGAGTTGGTTTTTCTTGAATGATTGGCTTTTGAATTTCTTGAACAACTGTCTTCTTTTGAACAGTTGTCTTCCTTTGTACTTGAGCTTTCTTCACATATTTTCTTTTCTTCTGGACTTGAGCATTGTCAATACCAGATTTCTTCAATTCTTCCTCTACAGCAATTGGATCCATTTCTGTATTTTTTTCTTCAAAAAGTTATCTTGGCAGTTCTGCATCTTTCAAATTTTGTTCTTCAATCTTCTCAGGCTTTTCTTATTCTTAAAGCCTTTTTGCCAATTCCAAGTCTGCATCTATCAGAGTTTCTTGTCAGAGTTTAGCTCAGACTTTGATGTCATCAGAGTTTGAGAGGTTGTCAGAGTTTTTCCAATCAGAGTTTGTTGCATCAGTGTTTGCTTCACATCCTTATGACTCCCTTGATCTTCATCATCAGGTTTGTCAAATTTTTGAATAGCATCCTCCTTGCATTTGTCTGTAGACACCTTCTCCCCCATTCTGACATCATTGCCTTTTTTGACTGTGAGAATTTCAACAATTGTATGTAGCATGCTTTGCATAGAATTGATAGTAGTGGAAATATTATCAACCTTGACTTCCAAAGCATCCTATTTTGCTGAAACATTTTTGAGTTTTAATTCCAGAACATGTTGAGATTTTGTAACATCAGTTTGAATAGATGTAGTTGTTTTGTTGACAGATTCTTTTAACTCACAAACTTCATTTTGAAGTCCCTTAGACAACACAGTAGTAGCTTTCAACATAGTCTACATCTCTTCAGAGTTTATTTCCTTACAGCTTTATTGATCAACTCATGAACATGTGGCCAAGAGATTTCTTCATTTGAATATTTCCAAGGCATATCCCAGACCTTTTGTCTGTGAGAGGTGAGAAGATCTTCATTTAATAGCTCTGTTTTTTAGATGAAATCTATCTTGACACCTTCCGCATCTAAGGCAGCTTCAATTACTCATTTTAGCTTTTCCACCACCATGTAGTCAGGATAATCCATCCTCAACCTTTCATGAGCATCAAAGGAATCAACAGGCCATTTCTTTATTTTATACTTTTGAATGAAAGGGATTGACAGATCTGTAATTTCTTCATCAATAAAAATTGGCTCATTAGAGTCTATGTTCTCCCCATCAGAGTTTATGGTTTTATTAGAGATTGGTAAGTCATAGTTTGTGGTGACTGATAAACTCTGAGTACCTGCAAAAGTAACAGAACATCCTAAATCACTCTTTTCTTTTGAAGTAATCTCATTACTTCTCAAATCACACATATCATAACTTTTAATAGTTAGATTTTGCTCACTAGAAGTAACTAACTTCTTTCTCAATTATATCTCTCTTTTTACCAGATCTAGTGTCTACCTCTCATTATTAATTCTGTTTTTCACACATTTTACCTCAGACTTACTAGAAAGGCTCAACACACAATGTCCTACAGAAATAAGAGGTGGTTGAGAGAAGAGGTCTGTAGTCACATTAATAGGGGTTCCCTTTTCAGGACTATTCATGGTCATCCCAGCAGTAAGAATTGGAAAATTAAAATCTGAACTTATACTATCAGAGAATGCAAATTCTAAAGAAAAGTCAGAGTTTATACCTTCAGTTTTGTGGATGTGGATGGAGTCTCTATAGGATTTGCAGAAATTGGTTGCACTAAGATCGCATCAGATATTGCCATAGGAGCTGCATCAGATTAAATCTTCTCGACATCAGTAACAGCAAGATCATCATTGATTGATTGTGTGCCTGCGTCCAAACTTTGATTGGATGGTTCTGTGGGGCAGGGGCCTTAACAACTTCTTCAACCCTTTGAGTTGAAGGTTCTTGTGGGTTGTACCCCTAATCTCTGCTGGCTTCACTTTCTTCATCATCAATGGCTGCTGTTGAACTTTGATCAACATGTTCATGTGTGCCTGGCTTTTAAATGACTGCTACCTCACTTTAAGAGGCAGGTTCTTGTGGGTTTTGGCCAAAAGAGATTGACTTCTTCTTCTTCCTTGTAAATTGTTTTAAACTAGGAGAAAATACTGGAGATTTAGATTTCTTCTCAACCATCTTATTTCTAACTTCTTCTGCCAATTCCTTTACCCTTTCATATGACATCTCCTTGATAATTATTTTGGAGATTGAACTGGAGAATCAGAGATTGTCACAGGAAATACTTCACTTGGCATTTCTTCACTATTACAGGCTTTCCCCCAATTTATTGTCACTTAGTGAAAGAGTCTTGATTTGGTTTATATGTGAGTTTGTCATATATATCTATTTTTCAGACTTGGTTTGATTATTTATTGTAAAACTTTTAGAATTGTGTGGTTCAGGTTGTTCATCAACATTCATTTCAGCCAATTTATTATTTTCTTCTCTATTGGCATTTTCATCATCACCATCTACCTCAATTCCGTCGATGTTACTATTATTTGGTCAGGAAATACAGATTCACCAGGATTTATAACAGCATCAGATATTAGCATTGCATCAGAGAATAGATCTTGAGGTTTTGGCTGATTAGAGATTAGGACATCAGAGTTTAGCAATTTGTCAGAGTTTATTGCTGGATCAGAGTTTAACTCTTTAGTGTTTGCAGCATCAAAGATTGCAGCCTTGATCAATCTTCTTCTCTTTTTTTTCATTTCAGGCATTGGATTAACTGTAAAGGGCTTCATGAATAGTGTAGGAGGAATCTCAGAAGCCTTCTTAAT
The DNA here is from genome assembly GCA_028671895.1 of Oenanthe sinensis. Lineage (NCBI taxonomy): Eukaryota > Viridiplantae > Streptophyta > Magnoliopsida > Apiales > Apiaceae > Oenanthe > Oenanthe sinensis. The sequence goes on along the minus strand of JAPMAC010000195.1, from coordinate 8,645,534 downwards.
GATTTCATTATCGGAAAAACCAACCCTTCATCAGAATATGTATCTTCATCAATCAATTTCCTTTTCTTGGAAGAAGATTGCTTCACTGATTTTCCCTTCCTTTTGTTGCTTGGCCCTTGTTGAGAGGTGTTTGTTACATCTGCAGTCTTTTGGGAGACTTTAGAGGTGGGTAAAAGTGTTTGGGTATCAGTGTTTAGAGGTTGACTTGGGTTAGAATCAGAGATTGCTAAACTCTAATTCCCAGTCACTGATAGAAAATCCCTTCCATACATGGTAGGCATTCTCTTATTTAAGAGAAGTCTGACCCATGTGGGATAAAAAAAGTTAGCCAATTTACCTTCTTTTTCTTTCTTGATATCCTTCCTTGTCAAGTCAGTAAAGATCCTCTTATTCATACAAAAACTAACTAAACTCTGATCTTCCTCAAAATTTACATTAGGAAATAAAAAGCTAAAAATTAATTGTAAAAATCTAGCAAAATATACAGTATGAACATTATTATTAATTTTGCTAGCTAATGGCCTAATAATTGAACAGATAAAATTAAAACTTAGATTATGGGTCAGAGAATACCCAATTTGCTGTGAAAGCTGTGGAATTGCATCAAAATTAGTTCATTTAGCAGTGAAGGCCCTTGTGATGCAATCAAAGAAGAAGCTCCATTCTCTTCTTAAATTTGTCCTTGTGAGACTTCCTAGCTTTGATAGGCTTCCTTCATAGCCTATTGATCTGAAAAACTCTTTGACCTGTTCATCTCCAATAAGGTCATCATATACAGCCACTTCTGGGAGTTGAAGGGCTTTTCTCACCACAGCAGGTGTGATGGAGTGTTTTCCATTGCATTGAAATGTAATAACTGGTTCTTCATCATCACCAGCATTATTAAACATGGTTGTTGACCATACTCTTATCAGTGATTGAGCAGAGAAATTAGCTGGTTCCTGAAGAGCATACCTAATCTGGCTATGCTATAGAAAATCTTGAATGACATGAAATCCTGTGGTGCTTCAATTTTGGTCAAAAGAGAGATGAAGTTAGTAGTAGCGAAGGTATAGTTTTGGAATGTAAGACCTTTACATGCCATTTAAATACAGAGATTTGCAGTTTGAAGAGATTAGAGTTTAGAGAGAACGAGAGAGAATACAAGATGCAGATAGTGAAAATGTGAAACAATCTATTCCCTCTCAATTACATATTATGTTTAGTGGGACACGTGGCATAAAATTATTGGACGAGTAATGAGTAGAGCAATTCTCAAAATACAGCAAGTGTGTGTGTGTATCTGTGTATAAATCTGAAACGTTTTCTCTGACAAACATGATCCCTATGTTTAGTCTAATCAGAAAATAATAATTATGATTTCACAAAATAAAATATGATGTCATAAATAAATCTCAGAGTTTAATCATGTAACAGAGTTTAAAGTAAACATAGTTTAAAGAAAAGAGATTTTAACATGTAGACTGATATTAGAGTCTAGAGAAATCAGAGTTTAGATCAATCAGAGTTTAACATATGCAATATGAATTAGAGTTTATAGTAATCAGAGTTTGCATTATCTGTAAGAGTTTATCATATGCTCTGATAGAGTTTACCATAAACACTGATAACTTGTGATCAGAGAATAGATGTTCTAAAGATCAGAGTTTACTCCATTTCCATCATAGTTTACCACATACTCTGACAGATTTTATCATATACTCTAATTGTCTGCTACTTACCATCTGGAGTAGAGCCACTTGTTACCATCCCTAATTAAGAAACCAACCTTGTAAATGTTGTTTCACACAGTGGCTTGGTGAATATGTCTGCTAACTGTTGATCTGAGGGAACAAAATGCATTTCAATTGTTCCTTCCATGACATGTTCCCTTATGAAGTGATATATGATACCGATGTGATTTGTCAGAGAATGTTGAACTAGACTTCATGTCATTGAAATAGCACTTTAATTATCAAAATAAATAAAAAAAATTGAAAATTTCAAACCATAGTTTAACAGTTGATTTTTCATCCATAAAATTTGTGCACAGCAACTTCCTGCAACCATACATTCAGTCTCTGTTGTTGATGTTGAGATACATTTCTGTTTCTTACTGAACCATGACAAAAATCTTCCTCCTAAGAATTAAAAACTGCCACTTGTATTTTTCCTATCAATTTTCATCCTTCAAAGTCAGCATCTGAATACCCTCTTAATTTAAAATCAGACTCTCTAGGATACCAAAAGCCAAGATTAATGGTGCCTTTGAGATATCCAAAAAATTTCTTGACAACAATCAAATGAGGTTCCCTTGGATTTGCCTGAAATCTAGCACATAGACAGGTTGCAAACATAATGTTTGGTCTACTTGCAGTCAAATAGAGTAGAGATCCAATCATGTATTTGTATCCTGTAATATCTACAGGTTCTCTAGTGTCTTGATCAAGCTTTGTTGCAGTAGCCATTGGAGTTGTAGCAGATGCAGAGTCTTGCATTTGAAACTTAGTGAGTATATTCTTTGTATATTTAGACTTATTTAGAAAATAACTTCCTCGGTCTGTTTCACTTGTAACCCTAGAAAATAACTCAATTATCTCATCGTGCTCATTTGATACCTAGACTACATTAGCTTTGAAAATCTTTTATAGAGTTTCTCATTAGTGGAACCAAATATAATATCATCAACATATATTTGAACCAATAACAAATCCTTACCTTGAGTTCTATAAAATAAGGTTTTATCAATTGTACCTCTTATAAAACCACTTTCAAGTAAAAATTGAGCTAGTGTTTCATACCAGGCTCTTGGTGTTTGCTTGAGTCCATGTAAAGCTTTATCCATTTTGTAGACATGGTTTGGATATTTTGGATTGACAAAGCCAGGTGGTTGTTCAACATAAACTTCTTCTTCAAGTTCTCCACTTAAAAATGCACTTTTAACATCCATCTGGTAGACCTTGAATTTCTTGTGTGCAACATAAACAAGAAAAATTCTGATTGCTTCAAGTCCAGCTACAGGTGCAAAGGTTTCGTCATAATCAATACCTTTATGTTGAGAAAAACCTTTGCCAACTAGTCTTGCTTTGTTCCTTGTAATGATTCCATTAGTGTATGTCTTGTTTCTAAAAATCCACTTTGTGCCAACAATTAATCAATTCTTTGGCCTTGGAACTAGGGTCTAAACTTCATTTCTTTCAAACTCATTTAGTTCTTCCTACATTGCAGTAACCCAATCTACATCCTTCAAAGCATCTTTACCCTTCTTTGGTTCTGTTTGAGAAAGAAAACTATGAAATAGACATTCATTCTGAGTTGCTTTTCTTGTTAGTACTCCACTTTTTAGATCACCAATAATCAAGTCAGGTGTGTGATATTTGGTCCATTTTCTTGGATGTGGAAAATTTCTTGAACTAGATGTTCCCCCATGATTTATGCCTTCATAGAATGATTCTTCTGAAAATGTTGATCTTCCCCCTGAAGTTGTGCTTCTATTAGTGTTTGATGTCTCAGAGTTTATGTACTCAGAGTTTGAATGATCAGAGTTTGAGTGATCAGATTTTGTGATTTCAGAGTTTGATTGATCAGAGTTTAGGGTTTCAAAGTTTGTGTTTGTCAGAGTTTGGTCAGACTCTGATATTTCAATAACTGAGGTTTGTCCTTAGATTAAACACTTTGAATGCCCTTGAAGAGGTTTTAGAAGTTGTTGCATAACCAACAAAAAATCATTCATCTGCTTTAAGTTTAAATTTATTCAATTGTTCAGGATGTGTTTTGAGAATAAAACACTTGCTTCCAAAGACGTGAAAGTATTTAACATTTGGCTTTCTTCCCTTCAATGTTTCATATGGAGTCATTTCATGTTTGTATATCAAAGTGCAATTCTGAGTAATGCATGCATTATTCATAGCATCTACCAAAAAATAAGTAGGTAGTTTTGCTCCTTCTAGCATTGTTCTGGCAGCTTCAATTAGGGTTCTGTTCTTTCTTTCAACTACGCCATTTTGTTGAGGTGTGCCAGGTTCTGACAATTATTGAATAATACCTTTTATTGATCAGAATTCATCCATTGCAGAGTTCTTAAACTCTGTTCCATTGTCACTCCTTAAATTTTTTACCTTGTGTAGTGATCCATTTTCAATCATTGCAATATGATCAAAAATTATCTCTGCAGTTTCATCCTTCTTATGCAAAAAGTACACCCAGGTAAATATAGTGTAATTATCAACTATTACTAGAGTATATTTCTTCTTTACAATGAACATGATATATATAGAACAAAATAAATCAAGATGCGATTGATGAAAAGGTTGATCAATAGAATTTTCAGTTTTGCTCTTGAAAGATGTTTTCTTTTGTTTGGCCTTTTGATATGAATCATAGAGTCCATCAGGATGAAATTGAACTTTTGAAAGACCTCTAACTAGATCCTTTTTCACCAATTCATTAATGTTTCCAAAGTTCAAATGCACAGCTTTTTGTGCCAATTCCAGCTTTTCAAGGATGATGCCTTTCCAAGTAAAAAAATTAAGGGACCATCAGAGTTTACATCCAAGTTAGCTTCAAATAAGTTGTTATGTCTGTGACTAATAAGAACTACTTTGTTATCCTTTTTGCTTTTTACTTCACAATGAGTTCCATGAAATTCCACATAATAACTTCTGTCCGTCATTTGACTCATACTTAACAGATTATGCTTGAGTCCTTCAACCAGAGCTAAATTTTTAATGATGACATTTTTAATCACAATATTGTCATATTCCAGTGTTCTTCCTATGTTGCCATCTCCATAAGATACTGTTGGGTCAGCCTTCTCCTCAAACTCAGAAAGCAGGGATTTGTTTCCAGTCATATGTGCAGAACATCCACTATCAATAATTAGGATATTTTTCCTATTTCCCTGCAATCAGTTAATGCAAATTAATTAGTAGATTTGGGAACCCAAATAAGGTTGGGTCCTTTCTTTTGAAACTTGTAACTCTTGCAGCAATGAAACATTGCGGCAATTGCAATGAAAACCTGCTAGGCTTGCAATAATTTTTTATAATTTAAACAAGTTAAAAAACTAATATAATTATTATATATTAGACTTTTTAAGATTATAAAAATATTCATAATTTTAAAATAAATAATTTAATTATTAAAAAAATATTTGTGCATCGCACGAGTTAAAATCTAATATTTATAAATTTAATACTACTATTTTGATTTAATATAATATTGTTATATTAAATTTTATAATATTCAGCTAAGTCATAACTTTGTGGAAAAAAACATAAAAAATTATTATGAAATCACCGTCAAACGTCACGTTTTTCACAAGTTATATCTGACTTGCACCATCCGTTAAATCCTAGACTTGACTAGCTAAGCTCGAGCCTACCAAGGGACCCCTTCATTACGCTACCAATTAAATTAACAAATTATAATCTTGCGACTCATGTGTGACATCATCATATAATTTTTATCAAATCTAAACTTTAGGACAAAGCTTTGAAATAATTATTTCTTTATTTGCTAACAATAAAAGGGGTTAAATTGATTGGTGTACAGGGTTTAACAAACAATAGATGATGAGATAACTATTTGTTGTAGACTACAAAACACATCAGTCTTCCTTTCTATCCATTTGAAATCTTTCTGGAAATAATTTGAAGAATTCTAATATTTTTCAATATTTAAAATAATTTAATAATCGCTTATTTTTTCATGATATAACTTGTGATGAAAATATTTATATAATAAATTATAGACTCGAATTGTGAAAAATCAGATTTGAATTCCAATTATTTTATTTTGATTTTTCTAAATCTAAATAATGAGTGTTGAGAATTCAAACAGCGCGTGCCATGTAATTTCATTATACTGTATGTAGCTCAGTATATACTGTTCGGTTGGTGGCAATTATATATTATATATATGATGATAAAATAATGGAGAGTAAGACTCATTTCCAAGTCAACTTTTATACATATACCACCGTGGTCGGTGACGCATTTTCGTATAACTGTAAAATTAAATTATTTTTAGTTGTTTTATTTATTTTAATTAATATGTTATTATTTATTTTTAAAATTTTATTTTTAAACACTTCTATATATTTTTATTAATATTAAATTAATATTTATATTGTAATTAATAAATCACATTTATAATACAACTATATCTATGCATTATTAAATATTTTAATTTTGATTTTTGACTAAATTTTATTTTACCAATATAATATATATATTGTAAAAAGTTCTATTTATGAATTTTTTATTTTTTTACCCAAAATTTACTAAATTTTTGTATATAAAATGTAATATTTTATTCTTAAATATAATTTTCTAAACCCATTTATTTAATTGTACAAATCAAAATAGTTTGTTTATTAAATTTTGTCTAGTTACATATTACATCTCGTGAATATATTTTTTTATTGCACCCCCAAACTCTTCTAGTTTTTTTAATCATAATTACGACCTTTCGAAAATATTTTCATTTTTTCTCACATCTGCAATCTATGACTATGATTATATATCATGATATTACTGGTTCGATATCCAATAATTACATAAATTCTATCTTTTTTAATCAAAATTTTAAAATAATGATACATATATAATGATATATATATATATATATATACACACACACACACACACACACATAATATAATGGTCCGAATAACTGGGTGGTAAATATGAATGATGAATTTAAATATTTATATAAAATCTATTTTTTATATGAAATATATATTTAATACAAAGACATACAAACACACTCATATAATCATATTCAAGTAAGTTGATATTATTTTATTTTCCCCCAGAAAGATAATCTATTATAGAAGGGGGGTCGAATATAATAGTACCAATTAATCGAACAAGAACACAAATAAGTAAAGGAAACACTGTTTTGTATTAATTATATTGAATGGAATACAAAACTCTCTCAAGAAATTCTTTGTTCTCAAGAGCTGCTAGGTTATGAAAGATATGACTTGTAAAAGATACGTTAAGTTAACCTATGTCTGTGTTTATATAGAAACAGTTACAATTCAATTACAAATCAGATTAAGAAAAGAACAGATTTAATAAGAAAATAGACTTGCTTTCAGATTCATTCTCACTATCCTAATCATACTCTGATTTGATTGTTTCCTGACAAACTTTGATAATAAACTCTGTCAGTTGAATATTCTCTGATTGGAGTATTTTCTGTTAGAGTAAACTCTGATTGAGTATTTCTCTTATAGAGTAAACTCTGACCGACAACTCCTTCATTCTCTGATGACATCAGCATAAATTCTGATTGTTATTCTTTGAAAATCATCAGTGTTTGCATTCCTAACAATCTCCCCCAATTTATTCTTTATGAATTAAAACATAAATTCCAATTATGATGTCAGAAATATAAGAGAAATGCATCAAAGTTTATTTTTCCTTAGATTCTTCTTTATGAGAAGTCTTCTTTCCGAAACTGCTTGAGAACCTTTTCTTCAACATTCTTCAATAAATCAATTAGCTTCTCCTTCAAATCTTTCATCTGCTCAAAAGAATCATCAATTTGACATAAAACAGCCCTTAGAGCACAGATAGATGATCTATTCATTCTTTCATCCAAGGCAATGCAACAGGCCTTCAAACCATCAGTATTTAAAATTAGTGTAGGAATCCTTAACACCATCTTGACCTCTGCATCTCCTTTTCTCATAGCTCTCTCTGTTCCATCTTCAAATACATATCCAGGCTCATATTCTTCAGAGTATATCATCTGCAGCCTCTCATTCTTTTTCTTTTTAGCTATCACTCATCTAAGAGTTTTCACCCACCTAGAAGTTGTTTCATTTACATCATTGAATAGATAAAGAACATGTTCAAGTTCTTTAGATGTTTTTTGAATAAGATCTTCTTCAGCAATCTTCAAAACTCTTCCATCTTCTAAGAAATATAGAAGCTTCTCCTTGGCTTGAGCTCCATCATAAATGTCGTTCACTATGTTGACAAATATTAATTTGTCTAGATGTTTTTGTGACAACTCTTTCTCAGGTTTATCTTTTAATGAAAAAGGATCTCTGAAGATATTTGTTTCACCCCTGTAGACTTTGGCATGTGAATCACCAATAACACATTTGTCTTTTCCAAGTCTGGCATTGGGAGTCATAGTTTGTATATTAGTCCACAAAAGATCAAACCTTTTCTTTCTTATCAGAGATTGTAGTCGCTCTTCTTCTTCATCATCAAAACTAGATCCACCAGGAAGAAAAGTTGTTCCAGACATAGTGAAAAGGGTTTTTAATTTTGCTTGGTCTTTCTTCTGAATTGTAGTTGATCTTATTTAGATTGTAGGAGTTGGTTTTGCTTGAATGATTGGCTTTTGAATTTGAACAGGCTTTGCTTGAACTTCAACAGATTTTGCTTGAGAAATTTTCTTCTTTTGAACTGTAGCCTTTCTTGTTCTTACATTTCTTTTCTTCTAGACTTGAGCATTGTTAGTACCAGATTTCTTTAGTTCTTCTTCCACAGCAACTGGATCCATTCCTGAATTTTCTTTTTCAAAAAGTTTTCTTGCCAGTTCTGCATCTTTTGAATTTTGTTCTTCAATTTTCTCAGGCTTTTCTTCCTCTTCAAGCCTTTTTGCCAGTTCCATGTCATCTTCCATCAGACTTTGCTTTTTCTCAGAGTTTGTCTTCTTGCCAGAGTTTGTTGTCATTAGAGTTTGAGAGGTTGACAGAGTTTGATCAATCAGAGTTTACTGCTTCAGAGTTTGTTTCCCATCCTTATGACTCCCTTAATCTTCATCATCAGGTTTGTCAGATTTTTTTGCAACATCCTTCTTGCATTTGTATGAACCCTTCTCCCCCTTTCTTACATCAATTCTTTGTCTAACAGTAAGAATTTCAACAATAGTGTGTAACATTCCCTGCATAGAACTGACAATAGTGGAAAGATTATTAACCTTAGCTTCCAATGCATCCTGTTTTGCTGAAACAATTTTGAGTTTTAGTTCTAGAGAGTGTTGAGATGCTGTAACATTAGATTGAACAGATGCAGATGATTTGGTGACAGAATCCTTCAGTTCACCAATTTCATTATGAAGTCCCTTGGACAACACAATAGTAGCTTTCAATATTGACTTCATCTCATCAGAGTTTATATCTTTATCAGCTTTATTTATCAACTCATGAACATGTGGCCAAGAGATGTCTTCATTGGTGTATTTCCATGACATATCCAAGACTTTATGTCTGCGTGAATTTAACAATTCTTCCTGAGATAGTTCTGCCTTTGATGTGAAATCTCTTTTTACACCTTCATCGTCTAGTGCAACTTCAATTTCTCCTTTAAGTTTCTCCACCAACATGAAATCATTATAATCCATCATCAATCTTTCATGTGCATCATGTGAGTTTACAGGCCACTTCTTGGTGTTGAATGTTTATGTGTAGGGAATAGACAGATCTGTGATTTCTTCATCTGTAAAAATTGGCTCATCAGAGTCTATGTCCTCCCCATCAAAGTTTATTGCTTTGTCAGAGATTGGTAGATCAGAGTTTGAGGTGAATGATAAAATCTGAGTACCTGCAAAAGATATAGAACACCCTAAATCACTCTGATTTTTTAAAGTAATCTCATTACTTCTCACATCACACATATCATAACTTTTAAGAGTTAGATTTTGCTCACTAGAAGAAACTAACTTATTTCACAATTCTACCTCTCTTTTTGCCAGATCAGTGTTTGCCTCTCATTTATTATATTTTTCACACATTTTACCTCAGACTCACTAGAAAGGCTCAACACATAATGTTCTATAGAAATAAGAGGTGGCTGAGAAAGGTGGTCTGTAGTTACATGAGTAGGGGTACCCTTTTCAAGATTATTCATGATCATTCTAGCAGTTAAAACAGGAAAGGTAAAATATGAACTTAAACTATTAGAATGCAAATTCTGAAGAAAAGTCAGAGTTTATACCTTGAGCATTTGTTGATGTAGATGTTGTCTTCATTGGCTGTGCAGAGATTGGTTGCACCATGATTGCATCAGAGATTGCCATTGGAACTTCATCAGAGTTTGTCTTTTCAACAGTAGAATTAGAGTTTGTCTTCATCTTTATTTCTTGATCTGCAATCACAAAATTAGTGATTGGTTCTTGTGTGATTTGAGTCATATCAGCATCTGCTTCACCACTTTGAGGTGAAGGTTCTTGTGGGCATGATTCTGCCAGAGATTGGCCTTCAACATCAACAACAGTATGATCTTCTTTCATAGATTGTGTACCTGCATCCAAACTTTGATTAGATGGTTCTTGTGTAGCTGGGGCCTTGAAAACTGTAGGGTTTCGTGACACAAACGCAGCGGAATAAACGTGAAAAATAAATCAAAATAGCGAAACCCTCCGCAGGATCCATGCGAAAACAAAAGATTTAATTCGGAGATAAAGAATAAATACCTTTAGAAGCTTTAACAGTTCATTAATGGATGATTAATGGAGGTCCAAAGCTTGTTTAATCACCACGTATCCCGCTCTCGCGATCTACGCTCTACGGTATCCACACGAACACTTTTCATGAAGGATTGATGTGTACTAGCACCCGAAAACTTCTTCTCTCTCTATCTTCCTCCTCTCTCAGAGCGGCTAGGGTTTTTGTAAAATCTCTTATAATTAAATCAGCCCATAAAGAGATTATATAGAGAGAGGAATAAGTTTTCTAATTATAATCCAATTATAATTAATACTAATTCAAAATTCAAAATTATTTAATTAAGTCTCACTTAATTAATTAATTATTAATTTTGGAATTAGTTTAAGTAATTCATTTATTCTATTTATATAATTAATTAAGTCATACTTAATTAATATCATAAATAAAATAAATTACTTATTTAATTTAAATTCATAATTTAAATTATTTCTCCTTCAAACGTTCTATGTGTGTGACCCTGTAGGTTATTATTACGTTGGCAACAATTTTAATATCTAATTAAAATTGTAAATAATGAGCGGCATCTAGTAATACATCATTGCTACCCAAGTAATAATAATAAATCGGTGATTCGATTAAGCCTTTCGTGAATAATGTTCCATGTAATATAATCCCTTTAATCTTGATATTATAGATTAAACTCAAGGCATGTCTCGTGTCATCCTCTTCATAATTTAATCTTTATTTTCTTGATCGATGAGTAGACTATTAAAATCAAATCAACATTTGAGCACGGCCGTGCATTTCATAGTCTCACTCAAACAAGAGGCCAATAATATCACTCCTAAAATTAGGAGGATTAAATCCCATCTAGATCATTCATATTTCTCATACGATTCATAATATACCCAATGTCCACTTTTATTATCACCCAGTCAAAGGTAACTTTTAATGTAATCAAAGTATATTAATTCTCGTATAGAAATATAATGATTCCAGGTCTAAGGATCATTACACCATTATCACAGTGAGAATTACTTATGACACTTACTTAACATGTAGAATCTCACGGCGGGTCATTCCAGTGCCATGCATTGATACATGCACTTATGTTCTTGACTTTAGTATCCCCATACCTATGACCAATGAGATGTGGTCATCTGTCAAGAAACATACTAGTCTTTGTGCATTATTATTGTCCTTAAATAATAATACTTGACTAGGGAATTTTAGGAATAAGATACTATTCATATAATCTCATTTTTAAGTCACATACTTAAAGATATATAATACGTATCAAAATTCCAAGGACATTTATTATGCTTTCAATTTATTACGCAGTAAATAAAACATAATAAATAATAATCAATAAAACATAATCCTTAATAATAAATATTTTCCTTAAAATATAAAAAGTATTGTCTCTAGAGCACAATTACTAACAATCTCCCACTTGCACTAGAGCCAATTACCCAAGTATCCAATACTCATGGAACTAGTGTGACTTTCGTGCTTCTGCTGCGACAAAGCCTTAGTCAGTGTGTCTGCAATATTATTATTAGTATACACTTTACATATATGCATATCTCCTTGATCATTAATCTCATTAATTAGGTGATATCTCCTAAGTACATGCCCAAATAGCCTCCTTGGCTGCTTCACAAGCATCAATATACTCAGGTTCTGTTGTAAAATCAACAATTGTCTTTGCTGTGAACCATTCCAGCATACAACATCTCAATAAAACACAAAGCCAGACAGAAACATTAAATTATCGTTATCTGTCTAGAAACCAGTATCACTGAAACCTCTTACAACTAGCTTCACATCTCCTCCATATAACAAGAATGAATCTTTAGTCCTCTTTAAGTACTTAAGAATATTCTTGACTGTCGTCCAGTGACCTTCACCTGGATTAGATCGGTATCTACTCATCATGGTTAAAGCATACGAGACATCAGGACAAGTACATATCATTGCATACATTATAAAACCAATTGCTGACGCATATGGAATTTTACTCATGCAGTCCCTATCATCCAATGATTTAGGACAAATTTTATTTTGAGATCACTATCCCATGAGACATTGGGACATATCCATTTTAGTCTCTTTGCATTTGAAATCGATGCAAAACTTTGTCAATGTATGTACTATAAATTAGGCCGATCAATCACCTTGATCTATCTCTATAGATCTCGATCCCTAATATATATGTCACATCGCCTAAGTCTTTCATTGAGAAATTATTTCTCAACCAAGTCTTCACAGTCTGTAGAGAAGGAATGTCATTCCCTATTAGTAATATATCATCAACATATAATACTAGGAATGCCACATGGCTCCCACTAAACTTCTTGTAAACACAAGTTTCATCTTCATTCTGAATAAAGTCAAACTCTTTTTGACTGTTTCATGAAAATAAATGTTCCATCTCCTCGAGGCCTGCTTTAATCCATAAATGGATCGACGCAACTTACATACATTTCGAGCATCCTTTAGATCAACAAAACCCTTAGGGTGTGTCATGTACACATCCATATCTTCTTCAAGGCTCTCATTTAAGAAAGCGGTTTTGACATCCATTTGCCAGATTTCATAGTCATAGTAAGCAGCTATAGCAAGCAAAATCCTGATGGACATGACCATAACAACTGGTGAAAAGGTCTCATCATAGTCAATACCATGAATTTTCTTGAAACCTTTTGCCACCAATCGTGCCTTATAGGTCTGTACATTAGCATCCATGTCGGTCTTCTTCTTGAAAACCCACTTGCACACTATAGGTTTTACCCCTTCAGGTGGATCAACCAAAGTCCATACTTGATTAGTATACATGGATTCCATCTCAGATTTAATGGCATCCAGCCATCTCTTAGAATCTGGAGTGTTTATAGTATCTAGGTAGGTGAGAGGCTCATCTTCATCCACAAGCATCACATCACCATCTTGAGTCAAGAGAAATCCATATTATCTCTCGGGCTCATGGCGAATCCTACTAAACCTACGAACACCTGTGTTTCTTGAGCAGTATTATTTTTCTTGTACATTCTACTCAGGTTCCTCCACTGGTTCAACGTTATCATGTGGGTCTCAAACTTCATTGAGATCTATTATCCTCCCACTGTCTCTCAGCAGTTCGAGCAACAAACACTTTGTTCTCGGAAGGATTATAGAAAGAATAACCCCTTGTTTCAGTTGGGTATTCCACAAAATTACATTTGTCTGATTTTGGTCCTAGCTTGTCATAGATTAGACGTTTCACAAACGCTTCACATCCCCAAAATTTTATAAATGACATGCTGTGACGTTGCTCAGTCCATATCTCATAAGGAGTCTTTTGAACCAATTTAGTAGGAACACAGTTAAGTGTATGTGGAGCCGTTTTCAGGGTGCAACCCCAGAAACTAATTGGAAGATTCATTGACTCAACATTGATCGCACCATGTCCAACAAGGTGTGATCTCTCCTATCAAAAAAACTTTTCTTTGATATTTTCTACTTCATCTTTATAGTCTTTGAACTTTTCAAATGATTCGGATTAGTTTTTCAAAAGATACATATATCCGTATCTACTAAAATAATTAGTAAATTTTATGAAGTTAATAAAATCTACCATTTTGTCATCGTACACATATGACCACATACATCACTATGTATAAGTCATACCCATTCAATGATCCCTTCACCATGTCCGGTAAAAGGAGCTTTAGTCATTTTACCAAATAAACCAAGATTCGCATCCTTTTGTATGATTCATAATCAAACTTATCCATGAATGCATCCTTATGTATTCTGGAAATGCGTTTCTCATTAATATGGTCTCAGCGACAGTGCCAAAGGTAATATTTGATTTGAGTCACTTTAGAACATATAAATTGTTAATTAGATGTGCAACATTATAAGGCTCATCATCAAAATAGAATAAACAACTATTGTTATAAAATGAAAAAGCCTTTCTTGTCCAAACAAGAAACTGAAATAATGTCTCTACCAATTGCAAGCACGCTATAACAATTATTAAGTTCTAAATTTTCCTTATAGGCCAAAAATTAAGTAACGAGTTCCTCGAACCAGAGCAACTATCTTTACTCCAATTACAACCCGATACCTTAAGCTTGACCCTTAATGATCATCATCTTCCGATCTTCCAATTAAGCATGACAGTTTAATTTCCAGTCTCCCAACTTTCCACAGAAGTGACAATCGTCTTCTTTATCAACACCTCATTCAGACTTTAGAGTCTGCTTTAGGGATTGGACTTTGGTTTGACAACGGAACTAGATCAAATCTTCTCTTTGTCTTTCCATTTTCCTTTCCCTTTTGCATTCCCTATGTTTACCATCAATATAGTAGTAGTTCATGCATTTATCATATTACTTTCAGCAGTTCTCAACATGCTTAGCAACTCAATGGGTGTTTTACCAATCTTATTCACTTTATTGTTCATAACAAAATAAGAATAATATTTGTCCAAAGATTGTAAGATCAAATCTAACTGTCTCCAGACCAATCTGGAAACCCAAAATATCAATGGTATTCATTATACCCTATAATCTTTAGAACATGTGGTGTAACCGGGTCTCACTCTCCCTACTTGTAAGTGTATAGTGCCCTTTCAAATATATCTTGTGCTCAATCGTTTCATAAGCATCTATATGCTTGTATTGCTTCTTAAGCTCAGCACATATATTTGCGAGCATGAGACATGAAACATCAGTCGCAACATCAATTTGCTTCCAATAAGCACTATGATTTGCACATGTTACATTCTCAACTTTAAGAGCAGGGGAAGAGATTTGACTAATATCGTGGTGCCCGAGGACGATCCTCAAGCTCCTATGTCAGTCAAGGAAATATATTCTCGTCAACTTGTCCTTCTCAAGAACTGATCGCATAGAGAAGTTGTTTGTGTTTATTATTTGATATCTACAATATTAAAGTGCATAAAATAAACTAGATTGCAAATTTAATATTAATTATGTTTAAGTGATTATGGTATATCATCATATACCTCCCACTATTTTTATCAAACTAATAGCCCTTACTATTAATTTGGAAAGTATATCCCATAATTCTTTCTAGTGAGCCAAGATCCATATTTCGTCATGTCCTAAGTCAACCACTGGAAGTCCTTAGAAAATGATTATTTAGGTAGACAACAGTTGTCAATTATATCATATATAATTCTTGGATAGTTTGGTGAACAACGATTGATCTTATCTATCTAATAGACTTTTAACCAAACTCTATGCTTCTAAGTTCATAATAGTTGAATATAACCGTTTATTTTCACTTATTATGACGACTAAGTTAAGTTAGACCCAATGATACAACGGCCGAATATAACCGTTTATATTCGTCGCATCTCACCACGATAGATAGGAGTCCCCTGCCACTAACAGTCTTTCCCCTTATCGATCTAGGATTCGATGAGTGTTCATTCATTGGAAAGCATCCGAGTAAAACTTAATATTTTGTTAAGGGGTTTTAGAAAATTTATAACGATCATGATCACATCATAAAGAGATCCTCAATTTTTCCTTGAACCAAATATTTCAAATCGACATCTTAAATTGTTCATTTCCCAGGTAGATGGAGGATACCAATGGTCACACTTAAAACCCATCAGCCTTACGAATACGCATATCCGCTTTTGTCAGAAAATCCCAATTATAGATATCAAAAATCCATATTTAATTCCGTGTTTTAAAAATCCATATTTCATAAACACAAGAATCTCATGATTGTTTGTTAATTTTAAAATCTTGAATCGTTACAGATTTTATCTTGTTTAAGCAAACATGGCATGGGTGTCGTATCTAATACATACATGATTAATCAATATTAAGCATGCATCTCAATTATATCTACGCATACATACCAATACATGCAATCATATACATATATGTAATGTGCGTAAATTAAACGTGTTTGGTTATGGCCCCATCCTATATGATATTTCCAAGCTAATGGAAATATCAAGGTCAGTCTATGGTGGTTTTAAAAATACTATCTATTACATGTCTTCTTTCTTCATTGCTCCATCATCCCCTTTTGGATCGCCTCCTTACTTGCAAGTCTTCATTGATAATTACATTGAATAATAAAAAATAAAACTATTCTAATGAAATTACAAGAAGAACTCGAGTTACATTCGAGATAATTAAATTACAATGAATAAACGACATGCAAGTCGTATTTAGAAACCAAAACCATAAATCAAAACCACTATCCTATGGGTCTTTAGGCCATAACCATCCACCATGCTATCATATAACACATATAATATATCTCATATTATATAATCATATCATATAATCATATATAACAAATTTCGAAATTTCAGAAAATTAAAACAGATTTCTGAAGACAATAAATCGCTATTTCGAGGCCCTTAACGACGTCAAACGCCTTACAGACCCGTCGGTGATAGCATGGCTATTAGTTTTGTTCATTGGCCCGATTCCAGTCAGAAAACACATATCGTTTACGAAAATCAGATACAGCAGTCAGATTTCTCCAAATCTGACGGTGTTTCAGAAATCGTATCATATACAATTCTCATAACAAGAACAAGCATATATCATATATACATACACAGAGATACATACAATCATAATATGATTATACATTACATGAATATCATATATTCATAATATATACATACATATGCTCAAAATTTTAGAAAATCAAATAATTTTCAGAAAATCATAAATCACCGTTTTGGAGGCTGTAACGACATCTAATGGCTTACAGACGCAGAGTTGACTATTTCAGTATTGCTCAGTGACCCGATTACAGTCAGAAAACACATATCGTTTGCGAAAATCGGACAACGGACACAGATTTCAGAAAATCAACGGCAGCCGTTTCAGAATTCGTATCGAATACGATTCCCATAATAAGAACAAACATGTATCATATACATACATCAACACACATAATCATCACATGATTATACATCATATGGATATCATATATTCATAATATATATAAACATATACATATTATATCAATATAAAATCATGATAGATCGCATACATGCTTATATATCAAAAATTGTTAAGCACATAACCGAATTAAAACGTTTCGCAAGTAGCTCTGATGCCATTGTAGGGTTTCGTGACACAAACGCAGCGGAATAAACGTGAAAAATAAATCAAAATAGCGAAACCCTCCGTAGGATCCATGCGAAAACAAAAGATTTAATTCGGAGATAAAGAATAAATACCTTTAGAAGCTTTAACAGTTCATTAATGGATGATTAATGGAGGTCCAAAGCTTGTTTAATCACCACGTATCCCGCTCTCGCGATCTACGCTCTACGGTATCCACACGAACACTTTTCATGAAGGATTGATGTGTACTAGCACCCGAAAACTTCTTCTCTCTCTATCTTCCTCCTCTCTCAGAGCGGCTAGGGTTTTTGTAAAATCTCTTATAATTAAATCAGCCCATAAAGAGATTATATAGAGAGAGGAATAAGTTTTCTAATTATAATCCAATTATAATTAATACTAATTCAAAATTCAAAATTATTTAATTAAGTCTCACTTAATTAATTAATTATTAATTTTGGAATTAGTTTAAGTAATTCATTTATTCTATTTATATAATTAATTAAGTCATACTTAATTAATATCATAAATAAAATAAATTACTTATTTAATTTAAATTCATAATTTAAATTATTTCTCCTTCAAGCGTTCTATGTGTGTGACCCTGTAGGTTATTATTACGATGACAACAATTTTAATATCTAATTAAAATTGTAAACAATGAGCGGCATCTAGTAATACATCATTGCTACCCAAGTAATAATAATAAATCGGTGATTCGATTAAGCCTTTCATGAATAATGTTCCATGTAATATAATCCCTTTAATCTTGATATTATAGATTAAACTCAAGGCATGTCTCGTGTCATCCTCTTCATAATTTAATCTTTATTTTCTTGATCGATGAGTAGACTATTAAAATCAAATCAACATTTGAGCACGGCCGTGCATTTCATAGTCTCACTCAAACAAGAGGCCAATAATATCACTCCTAAAATTAGGAGGATTAAATCCCATCTAGATCATTCATATTTCTCATACGATTCATAATATACCCAATGTCCACTTTTATCATCACCCGGTCAAAGGTAACTTTTAATGTAATCAAAGTATATTAATTCTCGTATAGAAATATAATGATTTCAGGTCTAAGGATCATTACACCATTATCACAGTGAGAATTACTTATGACACTTACTTAACATGTAGAATCTCACGGCGGATCATTCCAATGCCATGCATTGATACATGCACTTATGTTCTTGACTTTAGTATCCCCATACCTATGACCAATGAGATGTGGTCATCTGTCAAGAAACATACTAGTCTTTGTGCATTATTATTGTCCTTAAATAATAATACTCGACTAGGGAATTTTAGGAATAAGATACTATTCATATAATCTCATTTTTAAGTCACATACTTAAAGATATATAATACGTATCAAAATTCCAAGGACATTTATTATGCTTTCAATTTATTACGCAGTAAATAAAACATAATCAATAATAATCAATAAAACATAATCCTTAATAATAAATATTTTCCTTAAAATATAAAAAGTATTGTCTCTAGAGAACAATTACTAACAAAAACTTCTTCACCCTTTGAGTTGAAGGTTCTTGTGGGTTGTACCCCTGATCCATACTAGCTTCATTTGCTGGAACTATGGCTTCTATTGAACATTGATCAATAGGTTCTTATGTGTCTGGCTATGTAGAGATTGCGGCCTCACTTTGAGACACAGGTTCTTGTGTATCTTGGCCAAAAGAGATTGTCTTCTTCTTATTTCTTGAAAACTGCTTGGAACTTGGAGATGCTGAAGAAGATTGAGATTTCTTTTCTTCCATTTCTTTTCTTACTTCTTCAGCCAGTTCCCTCACTCTTTCATAAGATATCTCCTTGATAATTTGTTTAGGGAAATGTGAAGGAGAATCAGTTACTGTTATAGGAACAGCTTCCTCTAGAGTGATATATGGCCTATCGTTCAAATAATTGTGTTGTCTCTCCTGTTCAGCCTTGAGCCAAAGATTAGTTAATTTCCCCAAAATTTTCCTGCAGACTGTCTTGTCAACAGTAGCCGCCCCGTCTAATACGTTCACGGTTATAATGGGTAACATTTGTCCACCAATCAGCTTTTGACTTGACATACTGAAGAATCATGTTCTCAATTGGAACTGGTAATCCAAGTTCCTTCTAAGGAATATTTGCCTTCCAGCAATGCCATGCTTCATCAGAGTTTGGCAAGACATCAGAGTTTAGAGGATATGTTGGCTCAGAGTTTAGGATGTCTTCAGAGTTTAAAACTTGAGATTTAGGCTGATCAGAGATTAGAACATCAGAGTTTATTGCTGCATCAGAGTTTAACCCTTCAGTATTTGCAGCATCAGAGATTGCAGCCTTGACTAATCGTTTCCTCTTCTTTTTCACTTCAGGCATTGGATTCACTGTGAATGGCTTCATGAAAGGTGCATGAGGTATCTCAGAAGCCTTCTTAACCATTTTTCTCTCAGGAAACACCAACCCTTCATCAGAATCTGTAACTTCATCAATCAATTTTCTCTTTTTAGAAGAAGATTCTTTTACTGATTTACCCTTCCTTTTGCTTGTGCCCTGTTGAGAGGTGTGTTTTACAGCTGCAGTCTTTTGGGAGACTATAGAGGTAGGAAAAAGTGTTTGGGTGTCAGTGTTTAGAGGGTAGCTTGGGTTAGAATCAGAGGGTTCTAAACTCTGATCCATAGCCACAAAGAGAAAATCCCTTCCATACATGGTAGGCATTCTCTGATTTAGGAGAAGCCTGACCCATATGTGATAAAAGAGAGGAGATAGATTACCTTTCTTTGCATCCTTCCTAGCTAAGTCAGCAAAAATTCTCTTATTCATATAAAAACTAGATATACTTTAATCATTCTCAAAATTTACATTAGGCAACAAATGGCATAAAATCAATTGAAGAAATCTAGCAAAATATACAGTGTGAGCATCATCATTTATTTTGCTAGTTAGCTGCCTAATTATTAAACAAGGAAAATTAAAATTAAGATTATGGGTCAGAGAGTACCCAATTTGTTGAGTTAATTGTGGGATGGCATCAAAGTTGGCTCATTTGCCTGTGAATGCCCTCGTGATGCAGTAAAAGAAGATACTCCATTCTCTTCTTATATTAGGTTTTGTTAAGCTCCCTGACTGGCTTCCTTAATAGCCTATAGACCTAAAAAACTCCTTTATTTGTTCATCTCCCACAACGTCATCATACTCAGCCACATCTGGAAGATGAAGGGCTTGTCGAACCACAACATGAGTAATCAAGTGTTTACCATTGCATTGAAAAATGATGATAGGTTCTTCATCATCACCTGCATTATTAAACTTTGCAGATGACCAGATTCTCAGCATCGTTTGAGAAGAAAAATTAGAAGGTTCCTAAAGTGCTTAACCAATATAAATTTATGCTAGAAAATCCTGAATGACATGAAAATCTTGAGTGGTATCAGTTTTATTCAAAAAAGAGATATAGTTTGTAGCAGTAAATGTGCTTCAACCTTCTTTGGTTCTGTTTGAGAAAGAAAACTATGAAATAGATATTCATTCTAGGTAGCTTTCCTTGTTTTCACTCCACTTTCTAGATCACCAATAATTAAATCAGGTGTGTGATCTTTTATCCATTTTCTTGGATGTGGATGATTTCTTAAACTAGATGTTCCCCCATTATTTGTGCCTTCATAGAATGATTCTTCTGTAAATGCTGATCCCCCCTTGAAGATGTGCTTCCATCAGTGTTTGATGTCTCAGAGTTTATGTACTCAAAGTTTGAATTATCAGAGATTGAGGTCTCAGAGTTTGTGGTCTCAGAGTTTCATTGATCAGATTTTAGGGTTTCAGAGTTTGTGTTGTTCAGAGTTTGGTCAGAATCTGATATTTCAATAACTTGGTTTTGTTCTCCAATATCAGTAAGTGATTGATGTTGCTCCCCCTCAATATGTGCAGAATCTTCAATTTCTATTTCAATCATTTCTGAATCAGAGTTTAAACAATCAGAGTTTACCTTACCAGTGTTTGGTTGAACATAGTTTATCTCATTAGAGTTTGGTTCAACAGTGTTTGACTTATCAGAGTTTAGTTTCTGAAATTCATTCTCAAATCTCAGAGTTTCTTGTGCATCTTTATCATGTAATCCAGCTATCTTTGCTTCATTAAAAGAGACATTAACTGATTCCATGACTGTCCTTGTCCTTAAATTGAACACTTTGAATGCCCTTGAAGAGGTTTTACAAGTTGTAGCATAACAGACAAAAATTCCTTCATCTGCTTTAAGTTCAAATTTCTTCAATTGTTTAGGATGTGTTTTGAGAATAAAACACATGCTTCCAAAGATGTGAAAGTACTTAGCATTTGGATTTCTTCCCTTCAAAGATTCATATGGAGTCATTCCATGTTTGTTTATTAAAGTATAATTCTGAGTAATGCATGCAGTATTCACAGCTTCTGCCCAAAAATAAATAGGTAGTTTTGCTCCTTCTAGCATTGTTCTGGCATCATCAATTAGAGTTCTGTTCTTTCTTTCTACTACACCATTTTGTTGAGGTGTGCCAGGTGCTAATAATTGTTGAATAATACCTTTTGTTGAGCAGAATTCCTCAATTGCAGAGTTCTTAAACTCTGTTCCATTGTCACTCCTTAAATTTTTTACCTTGTGAGTTGATCCATTCTCAATCATTGCAATATGATCAAAAATTATCTCTGCAGTTTCATCCTTCTTATGCAAAAAGTACACCCAGGTAAATCTAGTGTAATCATCAACTATCACCAGAGTATATTTCTTCTTTCCAATGGACATAATGTTGACAGGACTAAATAAATCAAGATGTAATAAATGATAATGTTGAGCAATTGAATTTTCAGTTTTGCCCTTGAAAGATGTCTTCTTTTGTTTGGCCTTTTGACATGAATCACATAGTCCATCAAGATAAAATTGAACTTTGGGAAGACCTCTAACTAGATCCTTTTTCACCAATTCATTAATGTTTCAAAAATTCAAATGACACAGCTTTTTGTGCCAATTCCAGCTTTCCAAGGATGATTCATTTCCTAGTAGGCAAGTTAAGGGACCGTCAGATTCAACATCCAAGCTCGCTTCAAATAAATTTTTATGTCTGTAACCAATAAGAACTACTTTCCCATTCTTCTTGCTTTTCCTTTCACAATGATTTCCATGAAATTCCACATAATAACCTTTGTCTGTCATTTAACTCACACTTAGAAGATTATGTTTGAGTCCTTCAACCAGAGCTACATTTTCAATGATGACATTTCCAATCACAATGTTTCCATATCTCAGTGTTCTTCCTATGTTGTCATCTCCATAAGATACTGCTTGGTCAGCCTTCTCTTCAAACTCTGAAATCAGGGATTTATTTCTAGTCATATATGCAGAACATCCACTATCAATCACTAGGATGTTTTTTCTGTTTCCCTGCAATCAGTAAATGCAATTTAATTAGTAGATTTGGGGACCTAAACTAGTTTAGGTCTTTTCTTTTAAAACTTGTTAACTTTTGCAGTAGAAGTACTTTTATAAGAGTTTGTGTTAACAGAGTTTACATGATCAGAGTTTGCATTCACAGAGTTTGTACTGTTAGAGTTTACACTCCTTTTAACAGACTTTATCACATCTATTTGTTTGACAGTATGTTTTGGAGAAATATTCATTTGAGACAATGGTTCATAAAAATTATAATACAAACTATGATATTCTTTGCATGTATAAATGGAATTCCACAAACTACCACAATGAAAACAGGGATTTTGTGGTCCATATCAAGTTTGTTTTCTAGCCTCAAAACTAGGTCTTTCAGGTTCCTTCTTTTTATTTTGTTTGCAGTCAATGGCAAGGTGATTTGAATTACCATAAGTAAAATAGGTTTTTCTAGGAGCATCAGGGATATTCATGTAGTTATTCTCCTTAGTAATTCATACTTTGCCATTCTTATTCCTTTTCACCTTTTTAGGTTTGTTTTTATTGGTGACTTCCTATAACTTTTCTTTAAGTTACTTCTGTGAAAGTAACCCTATGTTTACCTTTTTATTTTCTGATACACTATTATTTTTAGAGCATTCACTAGAAGTTTTCTTGTCATTACTTGTTCTAACAAATTTCACAAGTTTATTCACATTACTTTTTGGGTGTGATATAGTGTGTTTATTTTTGTTAGATTCATAACCTAGGGCAGAAGTCCAATTCTTGTTAGAAAGCATTTGTTGGACTCTCTTTCCAGAGTTTGTCCAAACTCTGAAAGTTTCTTTTTCTTTAGCTATCTTAAATTTTAGATATTCAATTTGAATTTCTAATTGAGTTTATATGTGAATAGCATTATCAAAGTCTTTCTTAATGTTTATCATATTAGAATTTTCAGATTTAAGAATGTTATTCCTAGCAGACATAGTTTGTATCTTAGATTTTAATCTCTCATTTTCTAGAGTCTGTGATTTAAAACTAACATGCAAAGATCTAAGAAAAGACTTTAGTTCACAGATGTTATCAGTATCAATATTGAAGACAGAGTTTGATACCTTGTCAGAGTTTGAGATGGGAGCATTAGTGTTTGCCATGAGTGCATAGTTCGTTTCTTCTTCAAAGTCTGAGGAATCTATCCAATCCTTCTTTGATGTGATTAGAGCTTTTCCAGATTCCTTACTTCTGCATTCAGTAGCAAAGTGCCCCATCTTGTTACACTTGTAACAATTAACTTTTGACTTGTCAACAGTCTTTGATTTCCCATCTCTATCTTCTCTTTTCTTGAACCTATCTTTCTTGTCTGACTCTGCATGCTTCTTCTGAAAATTTGCTTGCTTTTTATACTTTCTGTACTTCATATTTTTGAAGCCTTTAACAATCATAACAATCATCTCCATCATATCAGAGTCTATGGAGTCATCAGAGTTTGTTTCAAACTCTGATTCAATGCTTTCTTGGACTATTATTTCTTTCCCTTTCCTTGTTGAAGCCATAAGGACTTTTTCTTTTGGTTCTTCAATTTTGGTTTCAACATTCAAATCAATAGATCTTGCCTTGCTACTCTTTCTATTTCTTCTTTGCTATAACTCCAAGTCATGAGTTTTCAATTTTCCATAGACCTCATCTAAAGACATCTCAGCTAAATCAGCTATGTCTCTTATCAATGATGTCTGCAAATCCCATTCTTTTGGAAGAGCCCTTATAAACTTGGTGTTTGAGTCTTCATTATCATACACCTTATCCACCAAAGCCAAGTTGTTTAACAGAGTTAGAAATCTGTCTTAGATATATATGAGGGATTCATTTTGTTTTGCCTCAAAGTATTCATATTTCTGAATAAACACAGATCTTCTGGTTTTCTTAATTTCTATGGTTCCTTGGAATTGAACCTCTAATGCATCCCAGATTTCTTTATCAGTTTTATATGCAATCACCCTGTTTGACATCATAGAGTCAAGACTGTTATACAGAATATTCCTTACTTTTGCATCTTTGAGGACTTCTTGTTATACAGAATATTCCATACAGAATATTCCAGAATATACCCTGGCGTGAATTCTTCCACTGCAAGAGATATTCTAGCTTACGGGTCTAAGTTGAAGTCGGGTTCACCCCCAATGCTTGTGAGGGCGCGCCCTCCATGTACACCATCTAATTTTTTTTCTTTTCCTCTTCCACCAGATAATCAACTGAAAGGGGACACCCTTGAATAGGTGGGTGACCTCAAAGTATGGCAGTTAACATAAGATTCTCCATCTTATTCACCTTGACATTTATCCTAATTATGCATCTTTACAGATTTGGATAGCATTACCGCTGCATTCGGGCGTTATGCAATGTAGCCTTATCAAGGATGCGCCCTCTACGAAGAAAGTGCCGAAAAAGGTGATGGTTCCTAAAAACCTTAACCCCAAGAAAATGAGTAATAAGAAAGAGGACGCGCCCTCTCAGGCCTTCAAGAAGACTAAAGGTACCATCCTTCAAAAAGGAGAATATAAGGAAGGAGGTGGAGATTACTTGGAGGCAAAGCAATTAGAGAAAAAATCGAATGTTTGTTGGAGAAAAAAAGGAATAGAAGGAAATATTTTGAATTCAATTTGTAATCGATATAGAAAATCTAAATTATTTCCCCTATATATATGGGTCTCCTCTCTTGTATTTCAAGACCTTGACCTTGAACCTTAAGTTTAACTTTAGTTTTCAATAATTAGGAGTAGGAGTAGAGTACTTTTATTTTCTTAATCTTTCAGTACAAACAAGTTTTTATCTCTCAAACACTTTTTATGTTATTTGTTATTGCATGTCTTATATTAGTTGCTTTGTTTTGTTCTTCAATCATGTCTAGCTAATTTTCTTGCCCTAGGATGAAGATGAAGTTAATTACTTATTGTTAGTATTTAGTTGTTTTTATTGATTGATTCTCATAATTTTCTTGGTGCTTAATTGTTTAATTAACAAAGTGATTTTGATATATTACTGTTACCGAATTTATTTTTCATAGCCTATGCTTGCTCCATGTAGTTTTGATGGGTTATTATTAGATAATAAGTTTCATAGTATATGCTTGTCTCGTTAATTGATATTTATTTGTTGAAGAAAGAGAATTGAATTTTAGGGAAAGTTGGATATTAATTGTAATTGATTGATGGATTCGGATTCCTAGGTTTTCCATATTTATTTGTTCTTATTTGCTTATTAGGTTAAACAAATCTCATCTCAACATTATTTATCTAGTCTGCCTGATTTATTTATTAGGGTTTGGAAATTTCATAGTCTCTGAGGATCGATCTGTGATTGCTACAATTAATCACCGTGCGCTTGCAGTATTTTTACACATCAAGTTTTTGGCCGCTGCCGGGGACTATTGGTAATTTTTACTCCTTAATATTTAATTCTTCGGATTAGTTTCTTGTTTTTCTTTGTATTTTTTTAGGGATTTGTGAAGCGGAGAAAAGTTTGGATAAGAAGATCGTTAGAAGGCATCGTTGTCTCCTTAGAAATTTTTGGAAAGCACTTTTAGGTATTCCGTATCACCTCTCTAAATTTTGTTTTTTCTCACAAATATTAAAAAAAATCTAAAAAAAATAAATATTAAAAAAAATTAAAAAAAATTAGTTAGTTATTTGTCTTGTTAAAAACCAATTTGTTGCATCATTCATATCTCACATAGGAGCACGTCATCTAGTTTTTCTTTATTGTATTTTATTTCTTTCCATCTTATAATTGTGGTGATTGCTGAAGGAAAGAGGTGCGTACAATTTAGATTATTAATTCACGTAGTGTAGTGCATCCATAGTTGTTTATTTTCTCGTTCTTTGTGTGTAGCATTCATTTAATCAATCTTAAGGGTGCCACCCAATTACAAGATAAAGTAAGGGATTTCATCACCCTTTCCTTGACCCACAAATCACTAATACATTCATCTTGCATTCCCCTTACCTTAATAAAATCAAGTAGACATTGACCCCTAGGATTTCGCGCTCACTTAGGAAGAGAACCTAAGATGAGACAAAAATTTTACGTATTCTTACTTTTGGTGTCTAGGAAAGCGAGAGCTTACCTGGCCAATTTGGATTGGTGTCTAGAAAGGTGGTTAGCCTCTTGGCAATGATTCCATCTGCCTGGCCAATCGGTTTGAATATTTCTAGATTTGTGACTCTTAGTATTATCTTAAAGTTAGGAGCAGGTCTAGAATTTCTCTAGGTTAACATAGACATAGGATTTTTCTTTTGCATTTTTTTGTGTTTAGTTCTATCTCTTGTCTACTACGTGCTTACTTGCTTACTTGTAAGTCATGTCTATTCCATTTAGAGATCGTTGTTACCCCGCTCATTCCGCCCAACCCTCATGCATAGTCCTACCAACAGTAAATGGTAATAATTTTGAAATCAAATCTCACCACATTAGCATGTTACCTAGGTTTACTGGGTAGAAGGAGAGGATCCATATCTTTTCATCCGAGAGTTTGAGGAAGTTTGTGTCCTACAGAAAATTCAACAATTGACTGATGACTCCATTAAATTGAGACTTATCAACTTTGCTCTTAAAGAAAATGCTAAAAAATGGTTATATAGTCTACCCATTAATTCTATTTCAACTTGGGAGGGATTTGTAAGCATATTTCTAAAAAAATATTTTCCAAACCATAAGGCCAACAAACTTAGGAATGAAATCAACCAATTTCAACAAAATCAAAATGAGTCTTTTTGGAAATATTTTGA
Source organism: Oenanthe sinensis (assembly GCA_028671895.1). Classification (NCBI taxonomy): domain Eukaryota; kingdom Viridiplantae; phylum Streptophyta; class Magnoliopsida; order Apiales; family Apiaceae; genus Oenanthe; species Oenanthe sinensis. The sequence goes on along the minus strand of JAPMAC010000195.1, from coordinate 8,617,844 downwards.
TAGATTTAAAAATCTGTTGTCCCAATGTCCTCAACATGGTATAGAACAATGGAGACTTTGTAAAATTCTTTATGAAGCCTTAGATAGTCCAACCACTTCTTTGTTAGAGTCAATGTGTCAAGGTAAGTTCATGGATAAAAATGAAGAAGAAGCTTGGCAATTTTTTGAGGAGTTAGCTGAAAAAACAATGTTGTGGGAGTCAACTAGGGAACCAAGTCAGGAAACTGAAAAACCTAGCTCATCTAAGGGCATACATGTAATTGGTAATTCTATTGCAACTGAAGCTAAATTAGCTACAGTCACAAGAAGATTAGAAGCCTTAGAAACCAATAATGTGTCTTCACAAGTGTCTGTCTGTGCAAACTGTAACTCATTTAATCATGTGATATAAAATTGCCCTGAAATTCAACAAGTTAATGCCATGTTTCAAGCGAGAGTTATGAATGATCCCTTTTCACCCACATACAACACTCGTTGGAAAAATCACCCAAATTTCTCATGGAACCAAGGTCAATACAATCAGTATAACCAACCATCTCAACCTGCTTTTCAAAAGCCCCCTTCTGGTCCATATCCAACTCAAAGTCCCAACTCATGTCCTGCTCAAAATTTTGGCCCATATCCAACTTCTGTTTCAATTCCTTCGAATCCTCCTGGTTTTAATGAAACAGATAAGAAAATGAATTTCTTAGAAAAGAGTATTGAGGCATTATTGAAAACCCAAGCTAATATAACTCAATCTCAACAGGCTTTCATGCAAACTATGACCCAAGATAGACAGTTACTAAATTCCAATACTCAAGCCATATTTAAACTAGATGTACAAATGAGTCATTTAGCCAACACAATCAGTAAGAGAGAGAAAAATTGATTTCCTAATCAACCCAAGGTTAATCCAAAATTTCATCCAAACCAAAAATCCCATGAAAATGTGAATTCCATCATCTCTCTTAGGTCCGGTAATCAATTCAACGATCATGTTGGTCTCAATACTCAAGAGGAAGAAAAACTCACTTCTGAACCAAATCCTTTACTCTTAAATCCTAGTCTTGACCAATCCTTGTTTCCAAAGAATTCTGAAGTAGTAGTGCAATCTGGTGAACCTTCCAAATCTGATGAAGCCCCTTCAAAACCCATCTCTGATATGTCTAGTGAAAAAGTCTTCAAACCAAAAGCCCCATTTCCTCAAAGGCGTACTTCAAACAAACAATCTGCTCAATTGGATAAGATTTTGGAAGTCTTTAAACAAGTCGAGATCAATATTCCTCTTTTAGATGCAATTCAACAAATTCCATCTTATGCTAAGTGTCTAAAAGATTTGTGTACTCATAAAAAAACCACTCATATTCCTAAGAAAGCTTTCCTAACGTCTCTTGTTAGTTCTATCATATTGCATCAAATCCCTGTGAAGTATAAAGATCCTGGTTGTCCTACAATCTCTTGTTTCATAGGTGATACTTTCATTGACAAAACTCCTAAGGGCGTAGTGGAGTATGTGTTAATTAAGGTTGGTGATTTTATCTTTCCCATAGATTTTGTTGTTCTCGAGACCGAACCTGTCAAAAATTTCAAAAATCAAATTCCTATCATTTTAGGAAGACCTTTTCTTGCTACTTTCAATGCTTTGATCAACTGTAGGAATGGTTCGATAAAACTCACTTTTGGGAACATGACTCTAGATCTTAATATCTTTAATGTAGGAAGTTACTCCAATGATCTTTATGACCTACCTGTAGGAGTTAATTTCATTGTTGATGTTGTGTCTTGGTCGAATCTTGAGGATAGTTTGATTGAGTCTTTTCTTGAACATGATGTTGTATTAGAGTATGAGAGTAATAGAGAACTTCATGAGTTGTATCAAAATTTCACTTCTGATGAGATGTTAGATGAATTGAATATCATTTGTTCTAAACATGAAACCCAATTGAAGGATATTGCATTTGAGCCTAGGTCCATTGTTAAGACTTCTATAGGTGAGCCACCCTCACTTGATTCAAAACCATTTATATCCACTTTTGGTCAGTCCTTTGTAGGTTTCAATGAAACTCATCATGCTTTTATTTATAATGACTTAGTCCATGATCACAAATATCAAGTAATCAATCTGCTTAAACAATTTAAAGAAGCGTCTAATTGGTCTATAGATTATGTTAGTGATATGAGTTTTATCTTGTTGCAAGATCGTATATTTCTAGTGGATAATGTTGTTCTTGAGAATGTGTTTCAACAGTGTGCTTACTCTACGATGAAAGAAGTTTTTCCTCGATGTGGTGCTGGTTAGTAAGCTTTCTTCTTGATTGTCTCCCATAGTCCAATGTAGGTATGGGGGAGTAACTATCTGTGTGTGTTGTATAGTAGTCCTTTTGCTTCCTCCATCATTCTTTTATTAGGTATTCTCGTCCTTTTACTTTGTCATTTCTCTTCTCTGCATACATTGAGGACAATGCATGATTTAGGTATGGGGGAGGGAATTAGTAGTATTATAAAAAATTCAAAAATCCAAAAAAAATCAAAAAAATTAGAAAATCCAAAAATAGAGATGTTTTAGCTAAGTTTTCCACTCTTGTACCTTGATGCTATTTGGTGTTAATAATTTTTTATAAAATTATATATATGTAATGCCTTGAGATAATTCGAACGTAGTTGAGTAAGGTTTTCTTCATGAAACTTGTGTCGAACAAATTTTTGCTTAAAAGTCCAAGACAGAACTTATTGCACAAGGTCTTTGTTGGAAAGATTGTCAAGGGAAGTTTTCGATACCTGAGAGAGAGCCCACATGTTAAAATAATGTCGAATCAAATGTTTGTAGAAATAAATAAATAAATAAATAAATAAATATATATATATATATATATATATATATATATATATATATATATATATATATATATATATATATATATATATATATATAAAAGTATCAAGTACTCCTTTGAGATCAATGGGTGGCAAATACAATGTTATATGAAAAGGACGATCAATGTACATGTGCTGGTATTAAATGCGATTGTACGAGAAATAAATTTTTCTTGGTGACTTTTCACTGCCCTTGGTTACTGGAGAATTACTTGACGAGCTAGGGTAAAAGTAGTAATTGACTAGTCTTGTTTTGTGGCCTTTCTTACTCGAGTAATTAAGTCCGTAGGGGTATTTTGAAATCTAGTGCCCTAAGACCAACTGGTTTGGGAGTCATTGACCCAAAGATCGCTACATGGGAAACATAGAAAGCCTAAGAAAACATACATTATACGTCAATGGAAAAAAAAGAAAAAAAAAGTGAAAAAAATTGTGAATTTTGGCTAGATACTTATTTTAATAGAGATTGGGTCAGTTCAATATTGGTTGAAAAAGAGGAAATGTACTTATTCAATTGATTCTTCAGAGACCTATTTTCACAACACACCTTGGGAGTTTTTCAAACGTTTGCGTCGATATAAGTGGATTTTAGATACCTACATCTTATCTATTATTAAAAGAGACTTTAAGGTATGTAGTTTCCTAAAAATCTTCTTTTGTTGACACCGATAAACGTTATTGATAGAGTGTGATGCGTGCTAGAATATTTCACGGATTTTATGGGGATATCTTCTGTAAACCCTTAGGAGACAACACTCTTCTAGTAGAGATCGTGTACGAGTTTAACAGGTTGGTAAACCTAAAAGTACCCGTCACTCCTACGAAAAGGAGCATAGGACTTTTATAATATTTTTTTCTTTTGATTTTTCTCGAGGATGAGCAAAAGATAGGTATGGGGGTATTTGATAGGTCCATAATTAATACATCTTTAATACCTATTTTATATTTATTTTCATAATTTTATTAGTTAATTAATTATTTGTATTTTGTTTTGTAAGAAATTAATTAAAATCAGAATTGTAGCAGAAAAAGGAGAATACAAGGAAGGAGGTGGAGATTACTTTGAGGCAAAGCAATTAGAGAAAAAATTGAATATTTGTTGGAGAAAAAAAAAGGAATAGAAGGAAATATTTAGAATTCAATTTGTAATCGATATAGAAAATCTACATTATTTCCCCTATATATATGAGTCTCCTCTCTTGTATTTCAAGACCTTGACCTTGAACCTTAACTTTAACTTTAGTTTTCAATAATTAGGAGTAGGAGTAGAGTACTTTTATTTTCTTGATCTTTCAGTACAAACAAGTTTTTATCTCTCAAACACTTTTTATGTTATTTGTTATTGCATATCTTATATTAGTTGCTTTGTTTTGTTCTTCAATCATGTCTAGCTAATTCTCTTACCCCAGGATGAAGATGAAGTTAGTTACTTATTGTTAGTATTTACTTGTTTCTATTGATTGATTCTCATAATTTTCTTGGTGCTTAATTGTTTAATTAACAAAGTGATTTTGATATATTATTGTTACCGAATTTATTTTTCATAGCCTATGCTTGCTCCATGAAGTTTTGATGGGTTATTGTTAGATAATAAGTTTCATAGTATATGATTGTCTTGTTAATTGATATATATTTGTTACAGAAAGGGAATTGATTTTTAAGGCAAGTTGGATATTAATTGTAATTGATTGATGGATTCGGATTCCTAGGTTTTCCATATTTATTTGTTCTTATTTGCTTATTAGGTTAAACAAATCTCATCTCAACATTATTTATCTAGTCTGCCTGATTTATTTATTAGGGTTTGGAAATTTCATAGTCTTTGAGGATCGATCTGTGATTGCTACAATTAGCCACTGTGCGCTTGCAGTATTTTTACACATCATATATGCATAGAGTGATCGCACCTCTATCATTGACTTCATGCATACATTTATGTTAGTAGTAGGGCTTGGCCTCTTTAGACCATCAAGTCTTTCAATTGTCCACATTAGTACCGAAAGTTTTAAAAATCAATGAGGAATTTAATCATTATAAGCCCTCCTCTTTATATCAAGAAGGGTGTAAATGAACTACCCCTTATTCCTTGCACTATTACAAATATAAGAGGAATTATATCTCCAGCATCATATTCATGCATACTTTTCCATGTCACCCCTCCAAGGCGCGCCTTGTAGAAACAACCTTCATTATATCTTCAACAATTACCCTTTATTCATCAAATTAAATCTTCACACAGACTTTGTAGGATGATAAACATTGGGACTCGCCACTTGAGGTAATATACTTCTCTGAATCTAACACATAATTGAAACTGTATAAATCAAGTATGTTTTCCCAGTTACACAAGTAGAAAGGGGATTGAATACTTGTGTTGTCTTTTTGCCTGTTTTAAAATCAAAGCCAATAGATTTATGCTTCGAACAAATAAGAAATATTAAACACAAAGTATGAAGAAAACATTGTTTGTATTATTGATGAGTAAATACAAACTCTCCTAGGGTGTACACAAACCCTAGCAGCTTCTCTGTGTTTATCACATCAACTCTCTCTGTCTCTATCCTCTCCAAATTTAGACAATTACATTAGGTTACATATAGTGTTTACATAGAGAGCTGCCTAGTAACTAACAAAAGAAAATATAATTAAAATATGAATAGAATTCCTAATTATTAGTTGACAGTTTCCTTCTATAACTCTCATTCCTTCCCATCGCATATATGTAATATATTTCCCTTTATCTTCGAAGATTTTCCTTTACTGTAATCACCTTTCAAATTGAGCTTCAACTTTCTCGACTCTGAAAGACTTCAGACCCTAATGATCTTCAGTCTCTGGTAAACTATAGACTCTAATCAACTTCCAGAATCTGATTTGCATCCGGACTCTGGTTTTATTTCTTCTAAAAAATTTCTAAGTACAAATGACATTGATACATGTACAGGGACTAACTAGACTCTGATTGTTTAACTATTCAGATACTATATAGACTTATTACAGATAAAACTATGATATACCTTGTTCTAGTATTTTGTACATCATCAAATAAATATATTCCTAGCATTCTCCCCCTATTGATACTTTATAATATTTAAGTATAAATCAAGGTTTGATGATGTCAAAACTAAATAATGAGACAAATAATCTAGAACAATATAAACTTTACAAGAAAAAAGAAATACTTCTCAATTTATCTTTTCAAAAGCTGATCTGTTCTTCAAAAATGACTTCAGTATATTTTCGACAACAATTGCTAGAGCCTCACCAACAAACTTCTTTAATTTCTTCATCTCTTCATTTTCATATTTGATTTGACAATAAGCTGCTCTAAGATCATTTGCACTGCATTTTTGTTCTTTTAAATGTTTTAGCAACAAAACATTTTGCTTTCCTATCATAGGTTGAAATCTAAAGAAATGACCAACATTACCTTCACATTTTATTTCTTTTACCTCCAGAGGCATGGTTTGATCCTTCCCTTCATCATCAACATATTTTAGAGAGAATTTATCCATATGTTTGTTTGCTTGTCTGTGCAGAGTCAACTTTCTGTTAATTTCTATCAACCATTTCTTTGTCACTTCTTCTTTGCTTATATTTACTTTAGCTACTGAAGATAAGAGAAATTTGATATACTGTAACTCCATAGCCTGCTTGATGAAAATAAAGTTTAGTTGGCTAACCCACCTTAGAGATCCTCCTTCCATAAAGTATACCAACATCTCAGTTTTGATCTTTTCAATCTGATATTGATCTCCTGGTAACTTCTTTTCAAAAACATTATAAAAAATTTGAGCAGACACTGCCTTGTTTAGATGCTTTTAAGTGATCTTTTCAAATTGTTTATCTATAAGTGAGTGAGGATCAGTAGCTAGATTTATAGTCATGTCTATATCTTATAAATAAATCCCACCAAGCCCTTTAGTATTTCTAGCCTTGAGCTGTAGATTTCTTTGATTGCATTTCCAATAACTTGGCTCCTTCACTTCTTCCTTTTTTGTCTAATCAGAGTCTGAACTCTGTTTTCCCTTACCAAAGTCTGACATAAACCCTAATTTCCCATATCCAGTCCCTGACTAGTGTGACTCTGTTTTAACAAATACTCCAAACCTCTTTTATTGCACACCACCAGGACCCCATGGACCATGGCAACATCACCAACCTCATCATCACCGTCTCTCCTCCTTTTAACTCCCTTTGTATCATCTTTTCCTTTATCATCCATATCACTCCTTGAAGAATCAGCAACTGTCTTCTCCCCCTTTTTGACATCACCACCACATTTGACAGCCAAAAGAATATTTTCCAATACTGAAGAGATATTGGCTTGGGCAGCAATAACTGAATCCATTTTGGCATTAAGAGAAGAGACTAAATTCTGAAGAATAATCTATTGAGCCTTGAGTTCAGCAATGAAATCCTTAATAGTGACATCCTTCTGGACTTGAAGAGATTACAAGCTTTAAAAAGTGGTTTTGAGTTTAGCTGTAGTATTATCAACATTAGTTAACTTAGTGCTAATATGAGAAATATCTGTAACCACCTTCACTAACTAACCAACTAAATTCTCCTTTTCAGCCCTGAGATCAGCAGCAACATCTTGACTCTCTTGAAAAAGTAAAGCATCAGGGTCTTCATCAGGATAGTGACCATGTTCAGCTAAGAAATTCTTCTTTTGGAATGCCTTCAGCCTCTCTGATTGGTGAATTGCAAGTATGCATTCAAATGTATCTCTATCAACTATACCTTTAGCATGTGTTATTTCCCAATGCTGTGGAAAAACTTTATCAAAATAATTAAAAGATGGATTCACCTCCCATTCATCTTGAGAGGTGAAATCATCAGTCACAGCAATATCAACAGGCTCAATTTGTGTTATAGGAGGGGTAGACTCTGATGGAGGCATATATTATGAAACTGCATAAGGAACTGTAGACTCTGGAAGTCTTGCCTGAATTGGCATGATAAAGATAGGTTGTTCTGACTTCAACGTTGCAGTATCAGATTGATTTATATAATAGGCCACCAACGCTTCTCTAACTCTATCTGCTCTCCTTGCTAGAGAATCCAATAAAAAAGGTTGTGGTCTCTGTCTGAATGATTCTAAGCAGCTAGAGTCTCCTCCTTCTTGCCAATCTGAAAAATCAAGATAAATGAGCTTTCATCCATCCCATGCCTCGACTCATTGGACCAACTCTTGGGAAATTCTTGATCCCAATAAGTGAAGCTAGGTTCGTGATTCCCTAATATCTCATTCTCATAGTGGGGTTGGGCACACACTTTCTCAATCTCACTCAGGCTCTATACAGTCTTTTCTACCTCTCTTTTTTCCTAGATCAGTGCCAACCTCTCATTTTCAATTTTTTAACTCATTTGAAAAGGTGTACTCAATATTCCTATAGAAGAGGGTGTAAGAGAAATAAGAGATGTTTCAATACATGAACCACCTCGATGGATGGGAACCTATTCAAATGTCTGAAGGCTAGGGGTTTCCACCAAGGGGTAAGCAGCAACAGACTTTGAACCCTTACAAGCATCTTCTTTCTTTGCAGGGTCTGTTGGCTCTTGTATCCCAGTCTCAGGGTCTACTATATTCATTTGAAGCCAGAGTCCTAGTGTCACCTTCTTGTTCTGTTGGTGCATGAGACTCCCCCTCAAAGTGGATAGACTCTAACAGAATAGATTGTGGATTTTCTTCATGAGCATCCATTAGAGTCTGTCCCCCAATATCATTAGGGTTCTGAACAACAATTGTATGAGTTGGCAAAGAAGTCCTATGAGTATGTTTCATGTCCCACTATCACCCAACCTCTGACTAGGTGGTTCTTGTTTAGGTGAGACAGGCTGAATAACTATACTACTAGTCACCACTGGTGCACTAATACCTTTTCCCATCTTCCTTTCAGTACCTACTTCCTCATGATGTTATTCTATAATAAATGCATCCATATTGTGATCAAAGGCCCTTGTATAGATGACATTAATTACATGTGCATTGGTGAGATTGAAAAAACCTGCAGATTATTCCTAAACTTTTGAAAATATGTGCACTTGAATAGATCCAATCTACGTTGATAAGTTTGATAGATAAACTTGTTGGCAACTTTTCCTAAATTGAGGACTAGATTGTCAACCACCTATCTTGACAAAGGCTAAAAGTGAGAAATCCAATGAATGGATATCTTATAGGTAACTCCATTTTCAAAAATTGCATTATAGTCAAAAACTGGTGGCTTAGTCTCAGTTTCCAACTCAGTAATAGAGTCTAATTCACTCTTTTTAAGGGCTTTGGTCCTTTTGACTTTCTTAGATTTTGGCTTTTCAGAGTTTGGCAACACCAAGTGCTTTGAGACCTTCATTTGACTTGCCTTCTATGACCCCAGTTGCTTGACTTTGAAGTGAAGAATTGAAAGCTATATAGATTTATGACCACATCCTATCCAGACATTTTTAGCTCCATCTCCATTTTCTTCCTTATGGCATCATAGGTAGTGAGAAGATCCAAGACTTGAGATTTTGTCTGATATGATACTGGATCTTCAACTAGTTCCATCAATGGATATAAGAACAATATCACCTCATCAATAGGAGTGATTATAGAGTCAATAAGACTTGAGGCTGCATCTATTGACATTCCTTCCCAAAATGTTTCATGATTAGAGTCTAAAGGCAGTCTAGACTCTAACTCAACATTAGACTCTGATTTAGGAAAAAAATTTCTTTTAGAGTTTGGCTCTGCAGGAGTCTTTGGAGCATCTATTTCCTGTAAAACAGGGTTAGTAACAATTATAGTCTTGTGTGTGTATGATGAATAAGCCTTCATCAGCCTCTTATCTTTTTGGGAAAAGATTTCTCATGAGACTCTGGTTGAGAATCCTGATGTGCAATCCTAGGTTGGTCAGAGGTTATAGCCTTTTGAGAGTCTACAGACTTGGCTTTTGGGATAGAATCAGGTGCATCATGACCTTCTTTTAACAAAGAAAGTCCTTCAACAACCTGCTTCTCTAGTGGGTTGAGCTCCTCATCACTTTGCTTATCTAAAAGTCTGGTTTGGACCAATCTCCTCCATTTTACAACTGGTGCCTTTTGAGAGACACTAGAGGTTGGTTTCCTGGATTTAGGTTTTTGTGACTATTTTGTAGAAGGGGATTTGGCTACTTGGGAAGGTGCATGGGGACTCTCCATTTTTTATTCCTGCAACACTTCACCACCAAAAAATGAAAAAGTATAGATAGAAGGTTTCTAGGTTGAGAGTTTTACTTGTATTACCTGTGGATACACCATGGCAGGGAGACTTTTTTTTCTTATCATGTATTATCTTAATATCAGATAATATCCTCCTTTATTGCTTATAAACATGCACACAACAATCATCTACAAGCTTGGCCGACATATTAGGAATAAAATGATTGAGGAGAAGCATGAGAAATCTATGATAATAGACTTTCTTCTTCCCCTCCTGCATATTATTTAATTTAGCTCCCATTTGAGTGAGCAACATATCACCAATGTTAATCACTTTGTCAAACAAGAGACTATGACCAATTTGGTAAGTGATAAAACTTAAAGCATCAAATCCACTGGACTTACCAGTGAAACGCTTATCAAGTTGATCAAAAAATAAAGACCACTCTTTTCTCAAATAAGGCCTAGTTAATTTGCTCATGTTGTCTAAACTAGCAGTATAACCTAGTGAATTGAACATGCTCTTAATTTTATCATCAGAAATAGTTTCATTAAAAGGTTGTTTAATAGGCAACTTAAACACAGAGATAGTCACATCAAAGGTGGTAGAGCCAAAAGTGAACATATTTTACCTGGTTGATCGTAAGAAAGATCAATTACCTTTGCAGAGCTCCATGCCCACGAGACTTCAACACATAGCTGAGCTCACTTTCCTCAAGAAAATCCATCAATAGGTAGTAGTCAGCATCCACACCCTTCTTGTCTCCTAGGGCTGTAACGTGGTTTGTTGTCATGAACTCAAAATTCCCAAATGTGAAGGCAATAGCATTGGGTCCCCTCATAATAGTAGATTGAGCAGTCATTGAAGTTATTGAGATGAAAGTGATGAAAATACTTGAAGAAATTTGCTAGGGTTTGTAGATAGCTATGTGAGTATTTTTGCCTTGGAAAATAAATTGCAATAAACAAGTGAGTGAAATGTATGTAATTTTTCTGTTTTGTTAAACTTGCATACAATACACATGAGTCTACAACCTGTATCCAGTAAAAAGTAACCATTACCGCTTATTTCCAGTCAAATGAACATTTCAAAAATAAACAGAGTCTGCAGGCACGAATTCTAACCATTCCAGAGTCTAAAATTCATGGCCTTCATCATCTACAGACTCTCAGAGTCTACAGACTCTCAGAGTCTAGAAGTTAGACTCTGTCAAGATAAAGTACTTCAAGAATTTAGCAATAACAAATTATAGTTTAGCATAATTATTATGGTAGACCATGTTCTAATATTTTGTACATCATCAAATAAATATATTCCAAATAAAGAACAAAATTAAAAGTATACAATCATTTAAGGTGCGCCCTGAAGTAGTATAAGGCATTGGCCTTGGCATCGACCCGTGATAGGGAAGTGGCCTTTAACAAAAATTTGACATAAATGAGTTTCAATACTTCATAAATTTACTCTAACATATCACAATCATCCTAAGAGGGGCATCTCACGCAGAGGCATCTCTATATGAGGCATCCCAAGTATGGGGAATTTTTCATCAAAATAGATACTGTATCGAAATAGGTGAGGGCACAACCACCATATATAAAGAGTATTATAAGTTATATGAATGACATTTGACAACCTCCTATTGGAGGGCGCGCCCTCAGAATATTCCCCGCAGGATCTGGCAAAAATCTCTATTACAATAATCATTCTTACCCATTATTCTCCAGTTTCTAGGTAGTCATTCTCATAATCATTTCAAAACTATAATATCATTTAAACATAGAAATTAACCCAAGCAACTTTTTCTAGGGCACTTTTTAAGGTGTGGACGTGGCCTAGGTGTTGCGTTGATGCAATAAGGAGTACCCTGAGTACCTGTAGTTTATACTGGTGGAACCTGGGCCACGAAGATGGTGGGCTGAGGCGCGCCATAAGAGTTTGGATGACCCTGAGTATTTATAGTTGATGCCTCAGTACCATGGATTCATTCTTGACATGTGAAGATAAGGCTATTTTCTCTACGTTTGATTATGGAAATGGATTTGGCATCGACCCTGATTGGCAGTGTGAGAAGTCACAGGAATAATGGTGGGCACCCTACCAAACTAGGGTACGATAGGCAAAATGCGTGAATATCTTGAACCTTGTATTCTTCCCATGGACGGAAGGGCTCTGCCATAGCATCTCTTTCTTTCTAAATTTAAAGTAGCGTTATCATATATTTCCCTATGATTGTACATGTATCAGTACGTGAGTTGTTGCTGATAATTGAAGTGGAGGCATTGCCTGGACCTGGTTGTTTGTTAGGGGAGTGACAAGACTTATTTTTGTTGGATTGATACCTTGGGGCACATCTTGAGGCTTGAGGGCAACATGAGGTTTGATAGGCGGGGCCGATCCTGGTAAGCCTGGTCCTAGAAGATGGAGGGCTAAGTCGTACCCTGAGAGAGAGGTGGCGGAGGAGGCAAGTTGTTCCGCATAACTTGTTGATTAATGATGTATATGGTTGAGGGATGCGCTGAAGAGGAGGTCGAACCCAAATGCTTGTTGGCCGACTCTTAGTGGACGTGGCCTGGACTTGATTAGCAATGGGCTGAGGCACGCCCTTGCTAGAAGTACCCACAGATTGATTCTGAGGTATTCTCTTTCCTCTTACCTGGGGTCGACCCTCCTAAGGGGATTAACCATGGTGTTTATGTTCTGTCATAGCATTGACATGTGATGGATTGATGTCGACCCTCCCAAGGGTGGCAGAGTAATGTTGACTCTCCTAAGGGTGGGCGCGCCCCAGAGCTGTATTTCATTAAAAAATTTCATATTCATTGGGAGCACGACCGGATATGCACCTTTGAAAGATCTTCTCTGGTGAGGACGCACCATTAAAATTAGAAGTTTTGTTCATGACATTAGGCACTTTCCTACTGGAGGACGCGCCCTAAGAAGATTCCCTGTGATAGGGGTTGACGAAAATTTTCAAGGAGTCCACGAAAAATTGAAGGAGTTCAAAACAATATAACTACACCAGCCTTCCAGAGAACGCGCCTTGATAGATTCAAGGGAAGAGGATGTGTTGTACCCCATAATTTATATTTGGAAGATTCTCTACCTGTATAAAACCCAATTCACAATAGAAAATATTAGAATGCAAGGCTTACCTGGTAGACGGATGTGGCTCATGAATCTCATCACTGCTTGATTATAGTTGTGATGCTGCTTTGACTCCATCCCTTTCCCCAGAGGGTACTCCCCATAGCTAGAATATTTATACCTTGCCTCCATCTCAGAATCGTATTCATAATCATCTCTTATCAGATCTGTTCTTCCGTTTTATTGTTGTGACATCCTTTCTCCTTAGATGCAAAGATGCCCTCCTTCTAGCGCCAATTTGTTGATGATGAAATATGGTAATCAACAAAATTTAAGGTTACCTACCGGAATAATATCTAACAAGGCTGACATGATCGGGAAAGTGGTCGGAGTATGGCGGTGATATGTATTGGGGGCTGAGATTACTAGTTTTTGGAATAACTAGAGCGTTGTTTGTCAGAGAAAATTAGGTTTTCTCTCCAACAGCTATGTACTGAGGTTTTCCCACCACTAGCATTGTGCCTACATACCTCTATTTATAGGCAAAATAGAGGATGAAGCCCACATAGTTCTGGAAAAGAAGGGGCGCAATAGGAAATGAGAGTCCTTATCCGAATCGAAGTAGGCAATGAAATGGCAAGATGAACTTTCTTGGAAGAGGTCTCTATATTAGGGCTCATTTTGATAGGTCAAAGCCCAATATAAAGCCCAAGGACTTTATGGATTTGATGTTGACACGGAAACCATGGGCTTTAGTCGGTCCACAACAGATATTTCCTGGATACCTTGACTACATGCCAGCACTAGATCCACCGCAAATGTAGGACACGTCCTAAGCCCCTAGACGAGGGAAACCCACTTTTGTACATGGAAAGGATCTTCCAAGATAAGGTTAAGAATATCCCAAAACTCTCTGGTGAGGGTAACTTGTGGAATATAGAACACGGGTCTTCAATTGGCATTGATAGGCATAGGTGGCAGAGATGTTAGTGAACAAGGGCAAGTACAACAAGAAGCTAAGCTGAATTTCCTTAAGGATGGCCCGCCCTCCCTCAAGGCCAAGCCAGGGTTCGCCTCCTTGAGTGGTGCAAGAATCACATATAAAAACCCCAGGGACGGATGGCCTATTTCCTTTTTATTCACGGACTTACTCCTCCCCGAACACGCTTTGCTCACAGGGCACGCCTTAAGAGGTAGTGATTCTTCAACAAGCCTTCCCAAGTCTTCTAATATGAAAATAGCGTTCTAAGTGTGTATCAATAATATAAAAATACTCTGTTTTGCCAGATAAATAACTATTACAGAAGTGGGATTTAATGTAATAGTACCAACTAATCGATTATGAACACAATTATGTAGAATGAAATACTGTTTTGTATTCATGATAATGAACTTTAATACAAAATTCTCTCAAAAAATTCATTGTTCTCAAGAGCTTCTAGGTTATGAAAAATAAGACTTTAAAGTTATAATAATGTTAACCTATCTCTGTGTTTATATAGACACAGTTATAATTCAATTATAAAACAGATTATGAAAAGAATAGCTTTATTAAGGCAATAGAATTGTATTTGGATTCCTTCTTCACTATCCTAATCATACTCTAATTTGATTGATTCTTCACAAACTCTGATAGTAAACTCTGTCAGTTGTATATTCTATGATTTGAGCATTCTCTGTTAGAGTAAACTCTGATTGAGTATTCTCTGATAGAGTAAACTCCGTCTAATATATTCCTAAACTTTGATGACGTGAGCAACATAAACTCTGTTATGATATTCTCTGACATCCTTAATGTTTATTTCCTAAAAATATTCCCCAATTTATACTTTATGAAGTAAAACATAAATTTTACATATGATATCAGAAATATGGACAAATGCATCAGAGTTTGAATCTTCATTCTTGATTTAAATCCTTCTGTAAGAAAAGACTTCCTTTAGAAAATTATCCAATAGCTTTTCCTCAGCATTCTTCAACAAATCAACTAACTTCTCTTTTAATTCTTTCATTTTCTCAGAAGAATCATCAATTTAAAATATAGCCGTCCTCGGAGCATAAATTGATGATTTTTCCATTCTTCCATCGAAGGGAATGCAACAGGTCTTTTTACCATCAGGGTTTAAAATTAGTGTAGCAATTCCTAACACCATCTTGACCGTTGCATCTCCTTTTGTCATGGCTTTCTCAGTGTCATCTTCAAGTCGATAGTTTGGCTTATATTTCTCAGAGTTTGTCACCAGTAATCTCTCACTCTTCTTCTTTTCATTTATCACACCTTCTAGAATCTTCATCCATCTGGAAGTGGCTTCATTTTCATCATTAAGTAGATAAAAAAAAATGTTCAAGTTCTTTAGATGCCTTGTGGATTAAATCTTCTTCAGCAATTTTTAAAACCCTTCAATTCTCCAAGAAATATAGAAGCTTCTCATTTGCTTGTGCACCATCAAAAATGTCCTTCACTATGTTTACATAGATTAATCTGTCCAAATGTTCTTGAGATAATTTTTCCTCAGGTTTATCTTTCAATGAGAAAGGATCTCTGAATGTAGTAGCTTCACCCCTGTAGACTTTGACTTGAGGATCACCAATACCACCCTTGTTTTTACCAAGTCTGGCATTGAGAGTCAGAGTTTGAGTTTTTGTCCACAGAAGATCAGACCTTTTCTTTCTGATCAGAGATTGTTGTTGTTCTCTTCCTCATCATCAAAGCTTGAACCACCTGGAAGAAATGTTGTTCCTGACAAAGTAAGAGGAGTTTTTGATTTAGCTGGAGCTTTCTTATGAATTGAAGTTGACCTTGTTTGGATTGAAGGAGTTGGTTTTGCTTGAATGATTGGCTTTTGAATTTCTTGAACAATTGTCTTCTTTTGAACTGTTGCCTTCCTTTGTACTTGAGCTTTCTTCACATATTTTCTTTTCTTCTAGACTTGAACATTGTCAGTACCAGATTTCTTCAATTCTTCCTCTACAGCAACTCGATCCATTTCTGGATTTTCTTCTTCAAAAAGTTATCTTGGCAGTTCTGCATCTTTCAAATTTTGTTCTTCAATCTTCTCAGGATTTTCTTGTTCTTAAAGCCTTTTTGCCAATTCCAAGTCTGCATCTATCAGAGTTTTCTTGTCAGAGTTTAGCTCAGACTTTGATGTCATCAGAGTTTGAGATATTGTCAGAGTTTGTCCAATCAGAGTTTGTTGCATCAGAGTTTGCTCCCCATCCTTATGACTCTCTTGATCTTCATCATCAGGTTTGTCAAATTTTTGAATAGCATCCTCCTTGCATTTGTCTATAGACACCTTCTCCCCATTTCTGACATCATTTCCTTTTTTTACTGTGAGAATTTCAACAATTGTATGTAGCATGCTTTGCATAGAATTGACAATAGTGGAAAGACTATCAACCTTGACTTCCAAAGCATCCTATTTTACTGAAACATTCTTGAGTTTTAATTCCAGAGCATGTTGAGATTTTGTAATAGTAGTTTGAACAGATGCAGTTGTATTTGTTGACAGATTCTTTTAACTCACAAACTTCATTTTGAAGTCCCTTGGACAACACAGTAGTAGCTTTCAACATAGTCTTCATCTCTTCAGAGTTTATTTCCTTGCAGCTTAATTGATCAACTTATGAACATGTGGCCAAGAGATTTCTTCATTTGAATATTTCCAAGGCATATCCCAGACCTTTTATTTGTGAGAGGTGAGAGATCTTCATTTGATAGCTCGGTTTTTTAGCTGAAATCCCTATTGACACCTTCTGCATCTAAGGCAGCTTCAATTACTCCTTTTATCTTTTTCACCACCATGTAGTCAGGATAATCCATCCTCAACCTTTCATGAGCATCAAAGGAATCAACAGGCCATTTCTTTGTTTTATACCTTTGAGTGAAGGGGATTGATAGATCTGTAATTTCTTCATCATTAAAAATTGGCTCATTAGAGTCTATGTCCTTCCCATCAGAGTTTATGGCTTTATCAGAGATTGGTAAGTCATAGTTTGTGGTGACTGATAAACTCTGAGTACCTGCAAAAGTAACAGAACATCCTAAATCACTCTTTTCTTTTCAAGTAATCTCATTACTTCTCACATCACACATATCATAACTTTTCATAGTTACATTTTACTCACTGGAAGTAACTAACTTCTTTCTCAATTCTATCTCTCCTTTTGCCAGATCCAGTGTCTGCCTCTCATTATTAATTCTGTTTTTCACACATTTTACCTCAGACTTACTAGAAAAGCTCAACACACAATGTCCTACAGAAATAAGAGGTGGTTGAGAAAGGAGGTCTATAGTCACATTAATAGGGGTTCCCTTTTCAGGACAATTCATTGTCATCCCAGCAGTAAGAATTAGAAAATTAAAATCTGAACTTATACTATCAGAGAATGCAAATTCTAAAGAAAAGTCATAGTTTATACCTTCGGTATTTTTGGATGTGGATGGATTCTCTATAAGCTGTGCAGAAATTGGTTGCACTAAGATAGCATCAGATATTGCCATAGGAACTACTTCAGATTCAATCTTCTCGACATCAGCAACAACAAGATCTTCATTGATTGATTGTGTGCATGCGTCCAAACTTTGATTGGATGCTTTTTGTAGGGCAGGGCCTTAACAACTTCTTCAACCCTTTGAGTTGAAGGTTCTTGTGGGTTGTACCCCTGATCTTTGCTGGCTTCACTTGCTTCATCTTCCATGGCTGCTGTTGAACTTTGATCAATATGTTCTTGTGTTCCTGGCTTTTAAATGACTGCTACCTCACTTTGAGAGGCAGGTTCTTGTGGGTCTTGGCCAAAAGAGACTGACTTCTTCTTCTTCTTCCTTGTAAATCGTTTTGAACTAGGAGAGATTACAAGTTCCTTTCTAACTTCTACCTCACTTAGATTTCTTCTCAGCCATCTCATTTCTAACTTCTTCTGCCAATTCCTTTACTCTTTCATATGACATCTCCTTGATAATTTGTTTGGAGATTGAACTGGAGAATCAGAGATTGTCACAGGAACAACTTTACTTGGCATTTCTTCACTATTACAGGCTTTCCCCAATTTATTGTCACTTAGTGAAAGAGTCTTGATTTGATTTATATGTGATTTTGTCGTATCTATCTATTTTTCAGACTTGGTTTGATTATTTATTGTAAAACTTTTAGAACTGTGTGGTTCAGGTTGTTCATCAACATTCATTTCATCCAATTTATCATTTTCTTCTCTATTGGCATTTTCATCATCACCATCTACCTCAATTCCGTCGATGTTACTATTTATTTGGTCAGGAAATACAGATTCACCAGGATTCATAACAGCATCAAATATTAGCATTGCATCAGAGAATAGATCTTGAGGTTTTGGCTGATCAGAGATTAGGACATCAAAGTTTAGCAATTTGTCAGAGTTTATTGCTGGATCAGAGTTTAATTCTTTAGTGTTTGCAGCATCAGAGATTGTAGCCTTGATCAATCTTCTTCTCTTCTTTTTCATTTCAGGCATTTGATTAACTATAAAGGGCTTCATGAATGGTGCAGGAGGAATCTAAGAAGCCTTCTTAATGATCTTCTTTACCGGAAAAACCAACCCTTTATTAGAATCTGTATCTTCATCAATCAATTTCCTTTTCTTAGGAGAAGATTGCTTCATTGATTTTCCCTTCCTTTTGTTGCTTGGCCCTTGTTGAGAGGTGTTTGTTACATCTACTATCTTTTGGGAGACTGTAGAGGTGGGCAAAAGTGTTTGGGTATCAGTGTTTATAGTTTGACTTGGGTTAGAATTAGAGATTATTAAACTATGATTCTCAGTCCCTGATAGAAAATCCCTTCTATACATGGTAGGCATTCTCTGATTTAAGAAAAGCCTGACCCATGTGGGATAAAACAAGTTAGCCAATTTACCTTCTTTTTCTTTCGTGACATCCTTCCTTATCAAGTCAGCAAAGATTCTCTTATTCATACAAAAACTAACTAAACTCTGGTCTTCCTCAAAATTTACATTAGGAAATAAAAAGCTAAAAATCAATTGTATGAACATCATTATTAATTTTGTTATCTAATGGCCTAATAATTAAACAGAGAAAATTAAAATTTAGATTATGGGTCAGAGAATACCCAATCTGTTGTGAAAGGTGTGGAATTGCATCAAAATTAGTGCATTTAGCAGTGAAGGCCCTTGTGATGCAATCAAAGAAGAAGCTTCATTCTCTTCTTAGATTTGGCCTTGTGAGACTCCCTAGCTTTGATAGGCTTCCTTCATAGCCTATTGATCTGAAAAACTCTTTGACCTGTTCATCTCCAACAAGGTCATCATATACAGACACTTCTGGGAGTTGAAGGGTTTGTCTCACCACAACAGGTGTGATGGAGTGTTTTCTATTGCATTGAAATGTAATAACTGGTTCTTCATCATCACCAGCATTATTAAACTTGGTTGTTGACCATACTCTTATCAGTGATTGAGCAGAGAAATTAGCTGGTTCTTGGAGAGCATACCCTATTTGGCTATACTGTAGAAAATCTTGAATGACATAAAAATCTTGTGGTGCTTTAGTTTTATTCAAAAGAGAGATGAAGTTAGTAGTAGCGAAGGTATAGTTTTGGAATGTAAGACCTTTAGATGCCATTGAAATACAGAGATTTGCAGTTTGAAGAAATTAGGGTTTAGAAAAAATGATAGAGAATACAAGATGCAGATAGTGAAAATGTGAAATAATCTATTCCCTCTCAATTACATATTATGTTTAGTGGGACACGTGGCATAAAATTATTGGAAGAGTAATGAGTAGAGTAATTCTCAAAATACAGCAAGTGTGCGTGTATCTGTGTATAAATCTGAAACGTTTTCCATGACAAACATGCGCCCTATGTTTAGTCCAATCAGAGAATAATAATTATGATTTCACAAAATAAAATATGATGTCATAAATAAATCTTAGAGTTTAATCATGTAATAGATTTTTGAGTAAACATAGTTTAAAGAAAAGAGAGTTTAACATGTAGACTGATATTAGAGTCTAGAGCAATCAGAGTTTAGATCAATTAGAGTTTAACATATGCAATATGAATCAAAGTTTATAGTAATCAGAGTTTGCATTATCTGTCAGAGTTTATCATATGCTCTGATAGAGTTTACCATAAATACTGATAACTTGTGATCAGAGAATAGATGTTCTAAATATTAGAGTTTACTCCATTTCCATTAGAGTTTACCACATACTCTGACAGATTTTATCATATACTCTAATTGTCTGCTACTTACCATCTGGAGTTGAGCCACTTGTTACCATCCCTAATTCAGAAACCAACCTTGTATATGTTGCTTCACATAGTGGCTTGGTGAATATGTCTGCTAACTGTTGATCTGAGGGAACAAAATGCCTTTCAATTGTTCCTTCCATGACATGTTCCCTTATGAAGTGATATCTGATACTGATGTGCTTTGTCAGAGAATGTTGAACTAGATTTCCTGTCATTGAAATAGCACTTTGATTATCACAATAAATATGAATTTTTGAAAAGTTCAAACCATAGTCAAACAATTGATTTTTCATCCATAAAATTTGTGCATAGCAGCTTCCTGCAGCTATATATTCAGCCTCTACTGTTGATGTTGAGATAGATTTTTGTTTTTTACTGAACCATGACACAATTCTTCCTTCTAAGAATTGAAAACTGCCACTTGTGTTTTTCCTATCAATTTTGCATCCTGCAAAGTCAGCATCTGAATAACCTCTTAATTTAAAATCAGACTCTCTAGGATACCATAAGCCAAGATTAATGGTGCCTTTGAGATATCTGAAAATTCTCTTGATAACAATCAAATGTGGTTCCCTTGGATTTGCCTGAAATCTAGCACATAGACAGGTTGCAAACATAATGTTTGGTCTACTTGCAGTCAAATAGAGTAGAGATCCAATCATGCCTCTATATCCTGTAATATCTACAGGTTCTCTAGTGTCTTGATCAAGCTTTGTTGCAGTAGCCATTGGAGTTTTAGCAGATGTAGAGTCTTGCATTTGAAACTTATTGAGTAGATTCTTTGTATATTTAGACTAATTTAGAAAATACTTTTCTCGGTTTGTTTCACTTGTAACCCTAGAAAATAACTCAATTCTCCCATCATGCTCATTTGATACCTAGACTACATTAGCTTTGTACCTCTTGTAAAACCACTTTCAAGTAAAAATTGAGCCAGTGTTTCATACCAGGCTCTTGGTGCTTGCTTGAATCCATATAAAGCTTTATCCAGTCTGTAGACATGATTTAGATATTTTGGATTGACAAAGCCAGATGGTTGTTCAACATAAACTTCTTCTTCAAGTTCTCCACTTAAAAATGCACTTTTAACGTCTATCTGGTAGACCTTGAATTTCTTGTGTGTAGCATAAGCAAGAAAAATTCTGATTGCTTCAAGTCCAGCTACAGTTGCAAAGGTTTCATCATAATCAATACCTTCTTGTTGAAAATAACCTTTGGCAACTAGTCTTGCTTTGTTCCTTATAATGATTCCATCAAAGTCTGTCTTGTTTTTAAAAATCCACTTTGTACAACAATTGATCAATTCTTTGGCCTTGGAACTAGGGTCCAAACTTCATTTCTTTCAAACTCATTTAGTTCTTCCTGCATTGCAATAACCCAATCTACATCCTTCAAAGCATCTTCAACCTTCTTTGGTTCTTTTTGAGAAAGAAAGCTATGAAATAGACATTCATTATGAGTAGCTTTTCTTGTTTGTACTCCACTTTTTATATCACCAATAATCAAGTCAGGTGTGTGATCTTTGGTCCATTTTCTTGGATGTGGAAAATTTCTTGAAATAGATGTTCCCCCATGATTTGTGCCTTCATAGAACGATTCTTCTGAAAATGTTAATGCTCCCCCTGAAGTTGTGCTTCTATCAGTATTTGATGTCTCAGAGTTTATGTACTCAGAGTTTGTATGATCAGAGTTTGAGTGATCAGATTTTGTGGTTTCAGAGTTTGATTGATCAGAGTTTAGGGTTTCAGAGTTTGTGTTTGTCAGAGTTTGGTCAGACTCTGATATTTCAATAACTGAGGTTTGTTCTCCAATATTAGTATATGATTGATGTTGCTCCCCCTCAGCATGTGCAGAATCTTCGATATCTATTTTAATCATTTCTAAATCAGAGTTTAAGGGATCAGAGTTTAACTCACCAGAGTTTGGTTCAACAGAGTTTATCTCATCAGAGTTTGGTTCAACAGAGTTTATGTTCTGCAATTCATTCTCAAATCTTAGAGTTTCCTGAGCATCTTCATCATGTAAACAAAAGAGACATTATTTGATTCAAAAGAGACATTATTTTTCCTTCATCAAAAGAGACATTATTTGATTCAATGACTGTCATTGTCCTTAGATTAAACACTTTGAATGCCCTTGAAGAGGTTTTAGAAGTTGTTGCATAACCAACAAAAAATCCTTCATCTGCTTTAAGTTCAAACTTCTTCAATTGTTCAGGATGTGTTTTGAGAATAAAACACTTGCTTCCAAAGACGTGAAAGTATTTAACATTTGGCTTTCTTCCCTTCAATGTTTTATATGAAGTCATTTTATGTTTGTTTATCAAAGTGCAATTCTGAGTAATGCATGCAGTATTCACAGCATCTACCAAAAAATAAATAGGTAGTTTTGCTCCTTCTAGCAGCTTCATTTAGGGTTCTGCTCTTTCTTTCAACTACACCATTTTATTGAGGTGTTCCAGGTGCTGACAATTGTTGAATAATTCTTTTTGTTGATCAGAATTCCTCCATTGCAGAGTTCTTAAACTCTGTTCCATTGTCACTCCTTAAATTCTTTACCTTGTGTGGTGATCCATTTTCAATCATTGCAATATGATCAAAAATTATCTCTGCAGTTTCATCCTTCTTATGCAAAAAGTACACCCAAGTAAATATAATGTAATCATCAACTATTACCGGAGTATATTTCTTCTTTCCAATGGACATGATATTGATAGGACAAAATAAATCAAGATACGATTGGTGAAAAGATTGATCAATAGAATTTTCATTTTTGCTCTTGAAAGATGTCTTCTTTTCTTTTGTTTCCAATTCTAATATTTTTCAATATTTCAATATTTAAAATAATTTAATAATCGCTTATTTTTTCATGATATAACTTGTGATGAAAATATTTATATAATAAATTATAGACTCGAATTGTGAAAAATCGGATTTGAATTCCAATTATTTTATTTTGATTTTTCTAAATCTAACTAATGAGTGTTGAGAATTCAAAAACCGCGTACAATGTAATTTCATTATACTGTATGTAGCTCAGTAGTTTATACTGTTCGATTGATGGCAATTATATATTATATATATGATGATAAAATAATGGAGATTAAGACTCATTTTCAAGTCAACTTTTATGCATATACCACCGTGGGTCCGCCTTTTCATATAATCGTAAAATTAAATTTATTTTTAATTGTATTATTTATTTTAATTAATATGTTATTATTTATTTTTAAAATTTTAATTTTAAATGCTTCTATATATTTTTATTAATATTAAATTAATATTTATAATGTAATTAATAAATCACATATATAATACAACTATATCTATGCATTATTATATATTTTAATTTTGATTTTCTGACTAAATTTTATTTTACCAATATAATGTATATATTGTAAAAAGTTCTATTTATGAATTTTCTAATTTTTTACCCAAAATTTATTAAATTTTTGTATATAAAATTTAATATTTTATTCTTAAATATAATTTTCTAAACCCATTTATTTAATTGTACAAATCAAAATAGTTTATTTATTAAATTTTGTCTAGTTACATATTACAACATTTCGTGAATATTTTTTTTCTTGCACCCCCAAACTCTTCTAGTTTTTTTTATCATAGTTACGACCTCTCGAAAATATTTTCATTTTTTCTCACATCTGCAATCTATGACTATGATTATATATCATGATATTACTGGTTCGATATCCAATAATTACATAAATTCTATCTTTTTAATCAAAATTTTAAAATAATGATACATATATAATGATATATATAATTATACATAATATAAGGGTCCGAATAACTGGGTGGTACATATGAATGATTAATTTAAATATTTATTTAAAATCCATTTTTTATATGAAATATATATTTAATACAAAGACATACATACACACTTATATAATCATATTCAAGTAAATTCATATTATTTTATTTTTTCTCAAAAAGATAATCTATTACAGAAGGGGGGTTGAATGTAATAGTACCAATTAATCGAACAAGAACACAAGTATGTAAAGGAAACACTGTTTTGTATTAATTATAATGAATAGAATACAAAACTCTCTCAAGAAATTCTTTGTTCTCAAGAGCTGCTAGGTTATGAAAGATATGACTTGTAAAAGATACATTAAGTTAACCTATGTCTGTGTTTATATAGACACAGTTACAATTCAATTACAAATCAGATTAAGAAAATAACAGTTTTAATAAGGAAATAGACTTGCATTCAGATTCCTTCTCACTATCATAATCATACTCTGATTTGATTGTTTCTTGACAAACTCTGATAATAAATTTTATCGGTTGAATATTCTCTGATTGGAGTATTCTCTGTTAGAGTAAACTTTGATTGAGTATTTTCTGATAGAGTAAACTCTAACCGATAGCTCCTTCATTCTCTGATGACATCAGCATAAATTCTTATTGGTATTCTCTGACAATCATCAGTGTTTGCATTCCTAACAATCTCCCCCAATTTATGCTTTATGAATTAAAAGATAAATTCCAATTATGATGTCAGAAATATAAGACAAATGCATCAGAGTTTGTTTTTCCTTAGATTCTTCTGTATGAGAAGTCTTCTTTCCGAAACTGATTCAGAAGCTTTTCTTTAGCATTTTTCAATAAATCAACAAGCTTCTCCTTCAAATCTTTCATCTGCTCAGAAGAATCATCAATTTGATATATAGCAACCCTTAGAGCATAAATAGATGATCTCTATTCATTCTTTCATCCAAGGCAATGTAACAGGCCTTCAAACCATCAGGATTTAAAATTAGTATAGGAATCCCTAACATCATCTTGACCTCTACATCTCCTTTTCTCATAGCTCTCTATATTCCATCTCTTCAAGTACATATCCAGGCTCATATTCTTCAGAGTTTATCATCAACAACCTCTCATTCTTTTTCTTTTCAGCTATCACTCCTTCAAGATTTTTCACCCACCTGGAAGTTGTTTCATTTACACCATTGAATAGATAAAGAACATGTTCAAGTTCTTTAGATGCTTTTTGAATCAGATCTTCTTCAGCAATCTTTAAAACTCTTCCATCTTCTAAGAAATATAGAAGCTTATCCTTGACTTGAGCTCCATCAAAAATTTCTTTCACTATGTTGACAGATTTTAATTTGTCCAGATGTTTTTGTGACAACTCTTCCTCAGTTTTATCTTTTAATGAAAAAGGATCTCTGAAGATATTTGCTTCACCCCTGTAGACTTTGGCATGTGAATCACCAATACCACCTTTGTCTTTTCCAAGTCTGGCATTGAGAGTCAGAGTTTGTATATTAGTCCATAGAAGATCAAACCTTTTCTTTCTTATTAGAGATTGTTGTTGCTCTTCTTCTTCATTATCAAAACTAGATCCACCTGGAAGAAAAGTTGTTCCAGACATAGTGAGAGGAGTATTTGATTTTGCTGGGGCTTTCTTCTGAATTGTAGTTGATCTTGTTTGGATTGTAGGAGTTGGTTTTTCTTGAATGATTGGCTTTTGAATTTGAACAGGCTTTGCTTGAACTTCAACATATTTTGCTTGAGAAGTTTTCTTCTTTTAAACTGTAGCCTTTCTTGTTCTTATATTTCTTTTCTTCTGGACTTGAGCATTGTCAGTACCAGATTTCTTTAGTTCTTCTTCCACAGCAATTGGATCCATTCCTGAATTTTCTTCTTCAAAACGTTTTCTTGCCAGTTCTGCATCTTTTAAATTTTGTTCTTCAATTTTCTCAGGCTTTTCTTCCTCTTCAAGCCTTTTTACCTGTTCCATGTCAGCTTCCATCAGAGTTTGCTTTTTCTTAGAGTTTATCTTCTTGTCAGAGTTTGTTGTCATCAGAGTTTAAGAGGTTGATAGAGTTTGATCAATCAGAGTTTGCTGCTTTAGAGTTTGTTTCCCATCCTTATGACTCCCTTGATCTTCATCATCAGGTTTGTCAGATTTTTTTGCAGCATCCTTCTTGCATTTGTCTGAACCCTTCTCCCCCTTTCTGAAATCATTCATTTGTCTAATAGTAAGAATTTCAACAATAGTGTGTAACATTCCCTACATAGAACTGACAGTAGTGGAAAGATTATTAACCTTAGCTTCCAATGCATCCTGTTTTGTTGAAACAATTTTGAGTTTTAGCTCTAGAGAGTGTTGAGATGCTGTAACATCAGATTGAACAGATGCAGATGATTTGTTGACAGAATTCTTCAGTTCACCAATTTCATTGTGAAGTCCCTTGGACAACACAGTAGTAGCTTTCAAGATTGACTTCATCTCATCAGAGTTTATATCTTTTTCAACTTTATTTATCAACTCATAAACATATGGCCAAGAGATGTCTTCATTAGTGTATTTCCATGACATATTCCAGACTTTTTGTCTGTGAGAATTTAACAATTCTTCCTGAGATAGTTCTGCCTTTGATGTGAAATCTCTCTTTACACCTTCATCATCTAGTGCAGCTTCAATTTCTCCTTTAAGCTTCTCCACCACCATGTAATCAGTAAAGTCCATCATCAATCTTTCATGTGCATCATGTGAGTTTACAGGCCACTTCTTGGTGTTGAATCTTTTTGTGTAGGGAATGGACAGATCTGTGATTTCTTCAACTGTAAAAATTGGCTCATCAGAGTCTGTGTCCTCCTCGTCAGCGTTTAATTGCTTTGTCAGAGATTGGTAGATCAGAGTTTGAAGTGAATGATAAACTCTGAGTACCTGTAAAAGATATAGAACACCCTAAATCACTCTAATTTTTTAAAGTAATCTCATTACTTCTCACATCACACATATCATAACTTTTAAAAGTTAGATTTTGCTCAATAGAAGTAACTAACTGTTAGTATTGGTGTCCTAGAGAAATACTTTTAATGTTTTATTGAAAACAATTAAGGATTATGTTTTATGTGATTATTTAATTATTATTTATTATGTCTTTATTTACTGCGTTATAAATTGAAAGGATAATAAATGTCCTTGGAATATTAATACGTAATATATATCTTTAAGTATGTGACTTAAAAATGAGATTATATGAATAGTATTTTATTCCTAAAATTCCCTAGTCAAGTATTATTATTTAAGGACAATAATAATGCAATAAGACTAGTATGTTTGTTGACGGATGACCACATCTCATTGGTCATAGGTATGGTGATACTAAAGTCAAGAACATAAGTGTATGTATCAATACATGACACTGGAAAGACCCGCCGTGAGATTCTACATGTTAATAAGTGTCATAAGAAATATCACTGTGATAATGATGTAATGATCCTCTGACTTGAAATCATTATATTTCTATACGAGAATTAATATACTTTGATTACACTCAAAGTTACCTTTAACCGGGTAATGATAAAGGTGTACATTGGGTATGCTATGAATCGTATGAGGAATATGAATGATAGATATAAGATTTAACCCTCCAATTCTAGGAGTGATAATATTGGCCTCTTGATTGAGTGAGACTATGAAATGCATGGCCATGCTCAAATATTGATTTGTTTAAATAGTCTACTCACTGATCAAGGAAACCAAGATTAAACGTTGAAGAGGATGACACTATACATGCCTCGAGTTTTATCTATAATATAAGGTTAAAGGGATTATATTACATTGCACATTATTCACGAAAGGTTTAATTGAATCACCAATTATTATTGTTACTTGGGTAGCAATGATGTATTACTAGATGCCGCTCATTGTTTATAATTTTATTATTAGATAATAAAATTATTGCCAACGTAATAATAACCTAAAGGGTCACACACAAAGAACGTCAAAACGGAGGTTTATTTAAATTACGAATTTAAATATATTATTGTTTATTCGAATTTAATTATTAAGTTAATTAAGTGGGACTTGATTAATTATATTAGAATTCGGATTTAATAAGTATTATTATAATTCGAATTTAATTATTGAATTAATTAAGTGGGACTTGATTAATTATATTAGAATTCAGATTTAATAATAATAATAACCCAAAGTCATAATGGGTTTTGGAAACCACATGGATTAGGGTTAGGCCCAAAATCTCTCTCTCCCTTATATATACATAATGATGTATAGTATTAGGGTTTAATCATCAAATTTCATTTTAGAGAAAAACCCTAGATGCTCAACATCAAGAGAGGCTAGAGAAAGAGAGAGAGAGAGAGGCAAACAATTCGGCTAGTACCGACTCCGGTGATCGTAGAACGATCGGACGTTCGTGTGGACTTCTTTAGAGAGCAAATCTTTGCAACAAAGGACTGCTGTGATTCATCTTTCTGGACCTCCATTAAACAACATACGAAAGCTTTGTTAAGGTACAGACTTCTTCACCATAATCATCCAACGTTATGCATGGATCCTGTGATTGGGTTTCGACTTTTTTTTTTATTTTACGTTAATTCCGCTACGTTTTCATGCCCGAAACCCATCAATGGCATCAGAGCTACGTGTATAATGGGATGATTTGGTTATGTGTTTAACAGTTTTTCGATGTATGTAAACATATATATGATATGCCATGACTATATGTTGATATATATGTTTTATATGATTTTGAATATATGATATTCATGTGTTGTATAATCATGGGATGATTGTGTGTATTGCTGTATGTATATGATACATGTTTGTTCTTGTTATGAAAATCGTATTCGATACGAATTCTGAAACGGCTTCGGTAGATTTTCTGAAATCTGTGTCCAGTATCCGATTTTCGCAAACGATATGTGTTTTCTGACTGGAATCGTGTCACTGAGCAATACTGATTTAATCAGCTTCGCATATATAAGCCGTTTGACGACGTTACAGGCCCCGAAACGGCGATTTATTATTTTCTGAAATTTATTTGATTTTCTGAAATTTTGAAATTTATTATATATGATTATATGATATGTTTATATAATCTGAGATATATTACATGTCTTATGTGATAACATGGTGGATGGTTATGGCCTAAAGACCCATAGGATAGTGGTTTTGTTTTATGGTTTTGGTTTCTAAATACGACTTGCATGTCGTTTATTCATTGTAATTGTTAATCTCGAATGTAACTCGAGTTCTTCTTGTAATTTCATTAGAATAGATTTATTTATTATTCAATGTAATTGTTCAATGGAGACTTGGAAGCAAGGACGCTAGGAGGCAATCCAGATGATGGAGCAATGAAGAAGATAAAGACATGTAATAGTGTAGTATTTGAAACCACCATAGATTGACCTTGATAATTCCATTAGCTTGGAAATATCACATAGGATGGGGCCATAACCAAACACGTTTAATTTACGCACAATACATATATGTATATGAATGCATGTGTAGATATGTATGTGTTGGAATGATGTATGTATTAGATACGACACCCATGCCATGTCTGCTTAAGAAAGATAAAATCTGTAACGATTCAAGATTTTAAAATTAACAAACGATCATGAGATTCTTGTGTTTATAAAATATGGATTTTTAAAACACGGAATTAAATATTGATTTTTGATATCTATAACTGGGATTTTCTGACAAAAACGGATATGCGTATTCGTAAGGCTGATGGGTTTTAAGTGTGACCACTGGTATCCTCTATCTACCTGGGAAATGAACAATTTAAGATGTCAATTTGAAATATTTGGTTCAAGGAAAAATTGAGGATCTCTTTATGATGTGATCATGATCGTTATAAATTTTCTAAACCCCTTAACAAAATATTAAGTTTTACTCGGATGCTTTCCAATGAATGAACACTCATCGAATCCTAGATCGATTAGGGGAAGGGCTGTCAGTGGCAGGGGACTCCTATCTATCGTGGTGAGATGCGACGAATATAAACGGTTATATTCGGCCGTTGTATCATTGGGTCTAACTTAACTGAGTCGTCATAATAAGGTGAAAATAAACGGTTATATTCAACCATTATGAACTTAGAAGCATAAAGTTTGGTTAAAAGTCTATTAGATAGATAAGATCAATCGTTGTTCACCAAACTATCCAAGAATTATATATGATATAATTGACAACTGTTGTCTACCTAAATAATCAATTTTTAAGGACTTCCAGTGATTGACTTAGGACATGACGAAATATGGATCTTGGCTCACTAGAAAGAATTATGGGATATACTTTCCAAATTAATAGTAAGGGCTATTAATTTGATAAAAATAGTGGGAGATATATTATGAATATATCATAATCATTTGAACATAATAAATAACTCAGACAATCTAATGTTTATTTTATGCATTTTAAACATTGTAGATATTTAAATGGCAAACAATACAAATACTTTCTCCGTACGAGCAACCCTTGAGAAGGACAAGCTGACATGAACTAACTTCCTGGATTGGTATAGGAATTTGAGGATTGTCCTCAGGCAAGAGCGTGTTATTCCTTAGAACAATGTCAATATTTGTAGAAGGGGGGGTTGAATACAAATATTAAAACTTTTTGTGTGTTCTAATATTTGTTCTTGATGATTGATAGAATAAGAGAATAAGTTCGAACATATTAATGCTGAAAAATAAAACTTGAACAAAGAGATTTAAAATTATTGATGGATTGGTTTTTCCATCAATATATATTTTTGCTCAATGCTCCTAGGTTAGAAGAAACCTAGCTTCGTTTTTACAAGATTAGAAAACAAATCAACTGTTCTTACACAAGTGCTCTCAAGCTTGAATAGTTGATTAAGAAATATGTCTAACTTGTATGTTTTCTAATAATGCTACTACACTTGTTTATATACCACAAGTGTTCTTTTACAATTCCTATACTAGGATTGTTTCTACCTGCCTTCCTTTTACCTTTTTCTATTTTACAAAAAGGTTTGAAAGACAGTTTCTGATTGAGTCTTCACAGCCACTCTAGACTGTCTTCCATAGGTGTGCTTTTTGTTCTCTGGATCTTCAACAGATATTCTTTCTGTGTTGTCACACTCAATTGATAATTTGCTGTTAAGCATATCAATTGATCCATTCTTTAATCCATCAACTGATGTACTACTTCGATTGATCTTTATATCCATCGACTGATAAAAGATGTCTTATCGATTGATAGATGTTATCAATCGATATATCAGTCGATGGGTCTTCACATCAGTTGATGGTCTTCAATGCTTGACTTGGCTTCTTCGATTGATCCTTCATCCATCGATGCTTCAATATCAATTGATCATCCTTCACTTGTGCAATTTCCTGTCTTCACATAATTACAATTTAACAGTTTAATTTACACATCAATTGATGATCCATATCAATCGACTCTAACATCAATTGATGAACAAAATATCAATTGATTTACACCTTATCGATTGAAATAGACTAAGTACACCTATGCTACAATCCAAATTATCAGTTGATTCATATAAACACTTCAACTGATAAATGGTTTCCTGATCAATTGATATTTATAACTTTCATATCAATTGATCAGTTACAACAAATAAAATTTCTATGATTCTAAGATTAATGTTATCATCAAATCACATGTAGATTCCTAACAATCTCCCCCTATTTGTGTCTGTGTTATTAACAGGCATAAATCTACTTGATGATAACAAAAACCCTTAAAAAAAATTTACATTTAGATAGAATCAAGAAACTTAATTGGCACATTAATTTTGGAAGTACCAGATTGATAGATAACTCCTGCAAGCAGCTTCAATGTCTTCATAATTTAATTTAGTTCCTCTTCCTCCTTTTCTCAGCATTTTCCTTTAGTTGCCTCATGAAAGAACTTCTCAATATTGCTTCATCCCTGTCAGTTTCTCCAAGTTGCCTCATAAGGTAGTGTATTTCTTCATTTGTGATTTTGTCCAGATATTTGCAGATATCAAAGAACTTTGTGTTGCCCTCTATATCTGTAAAAATCATAGCATACTTTGGCTCCAACACCACCTTTTTGACCTGTGACTTCCATAGCTTTAGAGGTGAATTAGGTTCAGCTTCTGCCTTGGATCTTCTTAACCTTGAAATTTGTTGTTGTATCTCCTGAGCAATTGTTGTGTTGAGTTTGTACTTTCTGTTGAGTAGAGGAAGAATAGTCTTTAAAACATTGTAGCTTTGCTTCATTATCACCTTCAATGAATAGATTGTTTTCACTCCATTTTCATACTCCAACCTCATTGATTCTTCATGGTTAGAGGTTGCAGGGTGAGTCCTTACTCCAATTAATCCTTTTTCATTGATTACTGGTATTCCCTTCAAATCATAACCTTCAATTGTGACCTCCTCCTTGATTTCTTCTTGTTGACCCTGGAGGTTTTTCTGAACCACTATTTCTTGAGTAGAACTTGACCTTTTCTTGGCCATAGAAACTTTTCTCCTTTTTCTCAAAGGTTGCTCTGCCTGTAGCTCTTCTTCCAAATGCCATTGCATTTCCATCTGTCTAGCAATCTCTTCATTCTCCCTTTCTCTCCTTGAGGCATCTGAGATTCCTGTAGTGATGGCTCCTTGAAGTAGCTTTTGACTTACTGGTTCAGTCTCTTTCTTCTTCTCTTCTTCAATCACTATTGCTTTCCCTTGCTTCTTTTCTTTAAGAGCTTCAATATCCAATTGAAGAAAAGCTTTTGTATTTGAGTTTCTTTCCTTGGCAGCCTTTTGTGCATCTTCATTTATTTTTCTTGTTTGAGCAATGAACTCATCCAAGTCTCCTTTTTCTACTGCCTCTTTTACTAACTCAGTGCTTCTCCTTAGATCTTCAATTCTTTTCTTTTCTCTCTCAATCATTGATTGAGTTTCTTTCTCCCTAGAAATTCTCCTAGCTTCAAGATCATCATCAAACTTCTTGTAATCTTTCTTTTTCTGTTCTAAATTATCTTTTGGAGAATTAGATGACTTAGATTTCTTTGAAGATTGATTGCCCATGTTACTTCTGCTTTTATCTCTTCTGGGTGCAGAACCACCAATGCCACTTGACTTATCCATACCAGAACCACTTATTCCACCACTTCCACTGCCTTTGCCATCACCACCATCATCATCCTTCTTCTTTGTATTCTCCCCCTTTTTGTTATCATCAATTGGAGGGGGTGGTGGAAGTCTGTCAAGAAACTTTTGAAGAATGGAAGCATGAAGATTTTGACCTCTGATAATATCATCCATCTTCTTTTCTAGAGAACCGACTCGTGTCTCCAAAGATGTAAAATTTTTGGATTCTTTGAAAAACTTGTCTTTGATGCTATTCATGGTGTTGAATGGTAGCTTCTCATCCAATCTTCTGTCCATTGCATCCTTGTTAGATGAGATAGAGTCCTTAATCCTCTCCAGTTCCCTCCTTACTCCTGTTACTGTCATCTTTTGAATTTTCATTGATTCTCTCATATAGTGAGCAATTCTCCTTTGAGTAGGATCTTCAATTTCTCCTTCCACCATTGTTCTTCTATATTGAGAGAGAATTTCAGTCTCAGCAGCTTCTAAGGAACCATCAATAGTGCTCATCCATGGCTCTTCATCAGAATCACTCTCCAACTCTTCAGGTGCCATATAACAAGTGTCTGTTGTATTGGCAATGCTTTCCTTCAGATTCCTGGTCCTTTGATCTGTATGATCAATGCCCAAGAGTTGTTCTGCATTCCTGTTACTTGAAGTAGCCAACCCTTGATATTGTGGATCAGGATGAATGAAATTCTTTGGATCCAATTCACCAGCATCTATTTCCTCTTCAAAGTCTTTAGCAATTCCACTCCCACTAGCTTCAGCATTATTTGCTCCCCCTATCTCCTTTACTCCTTCTTCTGCCATCATTTCAATTTCCAATTCCTGTGCAAAAAGTAGAATGTTTTTATCACTTTCACTCATCTCTCTATTTTGCATCAGGATCTCATCCTGGAATCTCACCTCTCCCTCACTCATTTCTTTTGCACCTACTAAGGTGGGGCCCTCAAGTGTTTCACTCTCATTCCTGGAAGAAATAGGAATGTTTTTACTCACTTCCTCTCCTTTTGCCAGGTTACAATCCTGCCTCTCACTCAACTCACTCATTCCTAAGAGTGTTTATGCAACATCAATTGATTGAGCATCAATTGATGTATTGACATTATCAGTTGAAGTGGTGTTTGGGATATCCATCGATTGATGCATACCCATCGATTGATCTTGAGTATCGATCGATGGCTTATCAGTCGATGGCTGAATATCAATTGATGAAGGAACATCAATTGATGGAGAAGAAACAGTTGAGATAATTTGTGAAGTTATGTTTGAGATGATATTGGAAATAGAATCCTGAAAATTCTGAGAAGAAGATTCAAGAGAGAGTGTTGGCTTCTCCTTGAAAAACAAAGAAGGAGAATCTGAAAATGTTCGATAATCTATCAAAACATTTTCTGAAGAAGTTTGAGATGGGGATAGAAGAATAGAAGAGATTGGAATTGAAAGAGAATGGGGCTGCATCTCATCATTTATATGAGATGCATCAAGCAGACTTTGTGAAGGCTCCTCCACAGTTTCCTGTGGTTTTGCAGTGTGTGATTCCCCAAGTGCAAAGGTGACTTTCTTTTCTCTTCTTTTGTATGGTGTTAGTGTTTTGGCTTTTGTGTCCCCAATTTGATTCGGTGCCCCTGGTTGTGGGCTATTTTCAATATTGTCATCCTTTTGAGAGAATGACAATAGGGATGTGGTATTTTCCATGTTAACATCCACAGTCTTTTGGGAGACTATGGAGTGGCTAGGTTGAGGTTGCACACCCTCACTCTCCTTATCCTTCTGGGTTCTTTGATGTTCCCCAGTTCCCTCACCACCTACATCCTCCTCTAATCTATCTACCACACTAGTTGCTTTTCTTTTCTTGGTTTTTACAACAGCAGGTTTTTGAGAACCTGTTGAGGTTGGTTTCTTAGATTTAGATTTAGAGATTGGTTGTGTGGCCTGGGTAGGAGGGTTGGGGTCATTACTACCACCCTCCATAGTCACAGAAGGCAAAGAAGAATTAGGTTTAGAAGAGTTTAAAGTAGAGATAAATACCTGAACAAAAAGGGGATAGATCAATTCCACATTGCTGTGAAGATTGATCCTAACCAAGTCTTTAAAGACCCTTTTGTTTTGAGTCCAGCAATCCAAAATTTCTGTATTCCTGTCAATCTCAATATCCTTGACAAAGTGGTTAATAATAATCAGAATAAATCTTGCATAATAAATATGATTAGATCTATTTATTTTATTCCCCAATTTGGCAGATATTTCATTGAGTAACAGGCTTCCTAAATTATGATATCTATCATATAAAATGCTATACCCTACTTGTTGCATACTTGTTGTTATTGCATCAAAATTACTAACCTTACCAGAAAAACACTTTATTAAAGCATCGAAGAAATATGACCATTCTTTTCTTAGATTCTTTCTAACAATACTACCTAGACTAGCATCAGGAGCAGTATAGTTGATTTCCCTAAGCATGTTTCTAATATCGGTGTCAGTGGGTGCATTTTCGGTATTATTTGCAGGAATATTTAAACACTCACCCAAGACCACAGTGGTTAGAATATACCTTTGTCCTTTGCATTCAAAGGAGATTGTAGAAAAATCATCTGCTACTTCTGCTGTTGTCCAGAATTCTTCAACTAGATTGCACACTATTTTTGGTGCTTCTGAGAGGGCCTTTGCAATTTTCGAACTCCTTAGAAATTCCATTAGGGGATGAAATTCTGTTGGGGCTTCCTCCACCATAGTGCAAGCAACGAAGTTATTGAGCTCATAGTAGAATCCAGATTGTGAGACTTTCTTTGAAGATGCCATTATCGAGTTTGAAGATTTATAATTGAATTAACTGGCAAACTTGTTAGTAATTATAACAGAAACAATAATTAGACAGTAGTAGATTAGGGTTCTTAGCAAGAGATAGATACAGAGTAAGTTCGAAGATTGAGAAAGAGAAAGAGATAGAAAAATCGATAGTAAAAATGCAAGTAAGAATTAAAAGAAGTTTTAATCTCACTATTTATATTTACTGATTTCCCAACCAATTTCTTACTCAAAATAGAACTAAATCGACCGTTGGAAGAGTATTGATAATTAAAAGTTACCAATTTTGGCAATCGATTGTTATACATACAGGAATGTACGTTTTAATCAATTGATAAAATAAGTAATCAACGGCTAGATTTTTGTACAGGTCGATTGATGACATGGACCCCTTTAAATTCTAGGTCATCGATTGATAAATTGCTTATCCATCGACAGGTACAATTATCCATCGATAGACAAATATATCATTGATTGATATATCTATCTGTCAATAGTTACCCCTATCCATCGATAAACAAATATATCATCAATTGATATATTTATCTTTCGACAGCTCCAATAATATCTATTGATATGTAAAATATTTATCAGTTGATTATTGAAGAATCAATAATTTAACATAGTCAATGGCTACATGTAATATAAATACATAACTTGTCAGACATTTAAAGGATTAGATATAATTAAGCATACCTAAATCACAGACCAATCTATTGAAGGTAGATTCATCTAATGGTTTGGTAAAAATGTCTGCAAATTGTCTTTCACTAGGGACAAAATGTAATTCAACTGTACCATTCATTACATGTTCCCTAATGAAGTGATACCTTATGTCAATGTGCTTGGTTCTGGAATGTTGTACAGGATTTTCTGTTATAGCAATGGCACTAGTATTATCACAGAAAATAGGAATCTTGTTCAAGTTGAACCCATAGTCAAGTAGTTGATTCCTCATCCATAATATTTGTGCACAACAACTTCCAGCTGCAATGTATTCAGCCTCTGCAGTAGATGTAGACACTGAATTCTGCTTCTTGCTAAACCATGAAACAAGCTTATTTCCTAGAAATTGACAGGAGCCTGTTGTGCTTTTTCTGTCAATTCTGCAACCTGCATAATCTGCATCTGAATAACCAATTAGATCAAATCCAGAATCTCTAGGATACCAAATTCCAAGATTTGGAGTTCCTTTGAGATATCTGAATATTCTTTTTATTGCAATCAAATGAGATTCTCTAGGATCAGCTTGAAACCTAGCACAAAGACATGTAGCAAACATTATGTCTGGCCTACTTGCAGTTAAATAAAGTAATGAGCCTACCATACCTCTATAACTTGAAATGTCCACTTTTGCTTCCTTAGTGTTTAATTCAAGTCTAGTTGCAGTGGCCATGGGAGTTTTAGCAGAAAAACATTCACTTAAATCAAATCTCTTTAATAAATCAGAAATATATTTGGTTTGATTTATGAAAATACCATCTTTAACTTGCTTGATTTGCAAACCAAGAAAATAGGTTAGTTCTCCCATCATGCTCATTTCATATTTACTCTGCATCAACTTAGCAAACTTTTTACAAAGTTTTTCATTAGTTGAGCCAAAAATAATGTCATCTACATAGATTTGAACAAGAATCATAGAGCCATTTACATTTCTATGAAAGAGAGTTTTATCAACAGTACCTCTTGTGAAGTGATTTTCAATCAAGAATTTAGACAATGTGTCATACCAGGCTCTAGGTGCTTGCTTCAATCCATAAAGTGCCTTGAGAAGATAGTATACAAATCCAGGATGAACAGGATCAATAAAGCCAGGAGGTTGTTCTACATATACTTCTTCTTCTAGTTCTCCATTGAGAAAAGCACTTTTCACATCCATCTGATACACCTTGAAATTAGCATGAGCAGCATATGCTAGAAAGATTCTGATTGCTTCCAATCTTGCAACTGGTGCAAAAGTTTCATCAAAATCTATGCCTTCTTCTTGTGAATAGCCCTTTGCCACTAATCTTGCTTTATTTCTTGTCACTGTACCAGATTCATCCATTTTGTTTCTGAACACCCATTTTGTACCAATGATAGACTTGTTCTTTGGTTTGGGCACCAGCTTCCATACCTTGTTTCTTTCAAATTGATTCAACTCTTCTTGCATAGCAATTATCCAATCAGGATCATTCAAGGCTTCTTCAATCCTTTTTGGTTCTTCTTGAGACAGGAAGCTACTATACAAGCATTCATTTTGAGTTGCACTTCTAGTTTTGACACCATCATTTGCATCTCCAATTATTAATTCAAAGGGATGGCTTTTTGTCCATTTCCTTTGTGATGGTAAATTTGTCTTTGAAGATGATGCTTCATGATCATTGGAAGTGTTATGATCATTGTGATGTGATTGACTATTTGAGAACCCTCCCCCTGAGATGGACACTCTACTTGAAGATTGTTGAGCAGAGTTGATATCCATCGAATGATTATCAATTGATGTATTATCAGTTGATTGATGATTGTCAACTGATAAGTTATCTGTTGATGCATTGACATCAATTGATGGGAGGATTCTAGGTACTTGAACTCTTGTGATTTCCACATCATCATCACTATCTTCAATATTACTTGTGGATTCATTTTCAAACTGTAATAGATTATGAAATCCTTCATCAAACAACCCTTGAATTTTCTTGTCATCAAAAACTACATGCATAGATTCCATAACAATGTGTAATCTAAGATTGTAGACTCTGTATGCTTTGGTTGTTATTCCATATCCAACAAATATAGCTTCATCAGCTTTGGCTTCAAATTTTCCTAGATTTTCACCTTGATTTCTCAGTACAAAGCATTTGCAGCCAAAGACATAAAGAAAGTTAACTATTGGCTTCTTATCTTTCTTTATCAATTGATATGGAGTTTTGCCTTGAAGTTTATTGATCATGGAAATATTTTGAATGTAACAAGCAGTATTAATTGCTTCTGCCCAGAAGTATGCAGGAAGTTTTGCTTCTTCTAACATAGTTCTAGCAGCTTCAATCAAGGTCCTATTTTTCCTTTCAACTACTCCATTTTGCTGTGGAGTTCTTGGAGCAGAGAAATGATGAGTGATACCTTTTTCTTCACAGAATTCTCTCATGGTTGAATTCTTGAATTCAGTACCATTGTCACTTCTAAATTTCTTGACCTTCCATTCAGTGCCATTGTCAACATTCTTCACATGATTGATAATTAATTTGCTTGCTTCATCCTTAGAATGTAAGAAATATACCCATGAAAATCTTGTGAAGTCATCCACAATTACTAAGGCATATTTCTTTTTGGCAATTGACATGATGTTGACTGGACCAAATAAGTCCAAGTGCAATAATTCCAGAGGCTTATCAATTGATGATTCAGACTTTGACTTGAATGATGCTATTCTTTGTTTTCCCTTTTGACATGCATCACATAGTCCATCCTTGGTGAATTCCATCTGTGGAATGCCTCTAACCAGATTCTTTCTAACCAATAAATTCATGGCTTTGAAATTCAAGTGGGCTAGTTTCTTGTGCCAAATCCAACTTTCATCTGTATTGACTTTGCTAAGTAGACATGTCATTGAATTTGCTTTTACAGAGAGAAAATCAGCCACATAGACATTTCCTTTTCTTTCTCCAGTTAAGAGAATTTCACCAGATTCTTTGTTGGCTATGATGCATGATTCAGTTGTAAACCACACACCATTACCATTATCACACAGTTGACTAATACTGAGCAAATTATGCTTCAATCCATCAACTAGTGCTACAGATTCAATGATAACATTTTCTTTTGCAATTGAGCCATATCCCAGAGTAAAACCTTTGCTGTTATCTCCAAAAGTAACTCCCGGGCCAGCCTTTTCCACAAACTTTGTGAGCAGGGACAAATCTCCAGTCATGTGCCTTAAACATCCACTATCCAAATACCAGAGATTTTTCTTCCTGTTTCCCTGCACACACATAAAACAATCAAGTTGCTTTTGGTACCCAAGTTGCCTTGGGTCATCTTTTATTAGTTGCAGCTTGAGCCCCTGTTGTCAACTTAGGTTCCTTTTGTTTTGGTGGGTTTAAATCCACTTTATCTTTGGGAGTTGACTTTTGGGGCTTTGACACCTTAGAACTCATGGCAGAATTTCCATGGATTTCATCATATACATTAGGCATGTTCCATGGCATACCAGGCATGTTCATATTAGGATATGCAAAGAAGGGATTATACATGTATGGAACTTGTGCATAAGGCATATAAACATTAGGTGCAACCAAATTAGAAGACATGGCATTCATAAGCATAGGATTGGTAAACATGGCATTTGCAGTCATGGCATGTATATTTAAATCATTTACAGATATAGAATTCTTTTCACTTTTGCATTGCATGGACAAATGATTTACACTACCACATTTAGCACATACCTTTCTAGGTGCATACATATCAGGAGTGTAATTATTGTGCTTATTTATGCCTACTTTACCATTCCTATTCTTTTTCTTTTTCTCAGACTTAGATAGAGTAATTTCCACAGGTGCTATCTTTTCTAATTTTTCTTTTAATTGTTTCTTGGATAAGCTACCTATGTTGATCTTCTCAGTCTCAGTCTCAACTTGATTCTTGGTTTCCTTAACAAACTTAATAGGGGTGCTAAATTTGTTCTTTTTATTAGCCATTGATGATTTACTTGTCGATGGATGCTTATCGATTGATTCAGCATCAATCGATTGATAATCCTTATTAGTTGATAAAGGATTAGCAGTCGATTGATCTTTATCCATTGAAGTATCAGCCAATGACTTGCCTATTGATTTGGGGAGATCTCCTAGAGTATCTACACCCTGAACATCAATAATTTGTTTGGCAGTTTTAGCAGACCTATTCCATTTGCTAATGGTTTCAATTTCTTCAGCTAATTGTTCTTTCAACAATTCTTCTCTTTTCAAACTGTTTACTAGTTCATTCCTAGCATCCTTTCTTTCCTGCTTAAATCTTTCTAAACAAACAAGTTCATTTTCAAGAAAAATATTTCTCTCAGTTAAGGCATCAATGGTGTTCTTTAACTTGAGATTTTCTTTGTTTAAAGATTTTAGAATGACATGCAAATTGTACAGTTCATTAGACATTTCATTAATAGTACTATTGCATTCCTCAGATGTAAGCTCGAAAAAGTTGGTAGCTAGTACCTGATTAGATGCTGAACTAGCTTCTTCATCTTCATGATTGGCCATTAATGCAAGATTGACATATTCTTCAGAATCACTATCCTCAGCAGCCCAGTCCTTCTCCTCAGTTACAAAAGCCTTTTCTTTTTGTTTTAAAAGGTCAAAGTATTTCTTTTTATAATCAATACCCTCATATGACTTTGCCTTTTCTTGTTTTGGCTTCCTGCACTCACTTGAGAAATGACCAGCCAATCCACAGTTAAAGCATTTGAATTTAGATCTGTCAACCAGATTTTTATTTTGATTGTTGTTTCTAAACTGGGATCCAGGCCTTTGAGCATATGGATTCTTCTTGAATTTTAGCTTTGAAAATTTCCTTGTCAGAAATGCAAGGTGCTCATCAATCTCATCCAAATCATCCTGAGAGCATGTTTCATCTTCTTCACACTTGCTCTTTCCTTTTCTCTTGAATGATTCTTCAACAGCATCACCAGCCATCATGACTGACTCTTCTTCATAGCCATTTTCCTTCTTCTCTTCATTTCCCTTGACTACCAAAGCCACAATTTTCTCTTTTCTTTGATTCTTCTCAATCTCTTCATCTTGTTGGATTTCCAACTCATATGTCTTGAGAATACCATAAAGTTTCTCCAGTGTAAAATCCTTGAAGTCCTGAGATTGTCTAATGGAAACAGTCATTGGTTTCCATTCTTTTGGAAGAGATCTAAGAAATTTTAGATTTGTATCCTCAGTTGCATAAACCCTACCATACAGCTTCAGTCCATTTAACAACTTCTGAAATCTCTTATAGGTGTCATTAATAGATTCTCCACTCTTGAAATGGAATGATTCATATTTTTTAATCAAGAGTTGCATCTTGTTTTTCCTTACTTGTTCAGTTCCTTCACACAGAGTTTGAAGTGTATCCCATACTTCTTTTGATGAAGTACAGTTTATTATATTGTCAAACATATCTTTATCTAGACCATTAAACAGAATGTTCATGGCCTTCTTGTCTTTGAGTACTTCTTTTTCATCCTCTTCTGTGAACTCAGAAATAAGTTTTGGAACATGTCTGTCAAGTGCAGGAGTTCCATCAGGATTTACACCTGTGACTAGCTTCATGGGAACATGAGGACCTTTTTCTATGCAGTTAACATAAGAAGGGTCGAGAGAAAGAAGATGCAGATGCATTTTGACCTTCCATGGAAAATATTCATCTTTCTCTAAAACTGGAATTTTCACACCTGAATCTTTTTGACCCATATTGACTGTTCTTGATCTTTAAACTTTCTGTATGTTGAAAGCCTGCTCTGATACCAATTGTTATTCCTTAGAACAATGTCAATATTTGTAGAAGGGGGGGTTGAATACAAATATTAAAACTTTTTGTGTGTTCTAATATTTGTTCTTGATGATTGATAGAATAAGAGAATAAGTTCGAACAAATTAATGCTGAAAAATAAAACTTGAACAAAGAGATTTAAAATTATTGATGGATTGGTTTTTCCATCAATATATATTTTTGCTCAATGCTCCTAGGTTAGAAGAAACCTAGCTTCGTTTTTACAAGATTAGAAAACAAATCAACTGTTCTTACACAAGTGCTCTCAAGCTTGAACAGTTGATTAAGAAATATGTCTAACTTGTATGTTTTCTAATAATGCTACTACACTTGTTTATATACCACAAGTGTTCTTTTACAATTCCTATACTAGGATTGTTT
Organism: Oenanthe sinensis; assembly: GCA_028671895.1. Taxonomy (NCBI): domain Eukaryota; kingdom Viridiplantae; phylum Streptophyta; class Magnoliopsida; order Apiales; family Apiaceae; genus Oenanthe; species Oenanthe sinensis. The sequence continues at coordinate 8,574,858 of JAPMAC010000195.1, read as the reverse complement.
CTACCTGCCTTCCTTTTACCTTTTCCTATTTTACAAAAAGGTTTGAAAGACAGCTTCTGATTGAGTCTTCACAGCCACTCTAGACTGTCTTCCATAGGTGTGCTTTTTGTTCTCTGGATCTTCAACAGATATTCTTTCTGTGTTGTCACACTCAATTGATAATTTGCTGTTAAGCATATCAATTGATCCATTCTTTAATCCATCAACTGATGTACTACTTCGATTGATCTTTATATCCATCGACTGATAAAAGATGTCTTATCGATTGATAGATGTTATCAATCGATATATCAGTCGATGGGTCTTCACATTAGTTGATGGTCTTCAATGCTTGACTTGGCTTCTTCGATTGATCCTTCATCCATCGATGCTTCAATATCAATTGATCATCCTTCACTTGTGCAATTTCCTGTCTTCACATAATTACAATTTAACAGTTTAATTTACACATCAATTGATGATCCATATCAATCGACTCTAACATCAATTGATGAACAAAATATCAATTGATTTACACCTTATCGATTGAAATAGACTAAGTACACCTATGCTACAATCCAAATTATCAGTTGATTCATATAAACACTTCAACTGATAAATGGTTTCCTGATCAATTGATATTTATAACTTTCATATCAATTGATCAGTTACAACAAATAAAATTTCTATGATTCTAAGATTAATGTTATCATCAAATCACATGTAGATTCCTAACAGAGCGTAAGCTCCATGTCATTGAAATTCCTTCACCTGCTCCTCCTGCTGAGAATGTAACTCGCGTTAAGCAAAATGCTTATCAGAAGCATATTGATGATGTGAATGATATTGCATGTCTCATGCTGGCAACCATGAGTGTTGACCTTCAAAAACAACATGAGCATATGGATGCTTATGAGATGATTGAACACCTTCAAAGAATGTTTGAGGGACAAGCTCGTCAAGAAAGGTTCGACACGAGCAAAGCACTGTATGCTTGCAAACAGGGAGAACGTGAACCTGTTCAACCACATGTTCTGAAGATGATAGGTTATATTGAGTATCTTGATACTTTGGGTTTCCCGATTGGTTTGGAACCTCAGATTGACTTAATCTTGCAATCTTTGAACCGCAACTATACTCATTTTGTTATGAACTACAATATGAATGAGATAGACAAAACACCCACTGAATTGTTGGCCATGTTACGAACTACTGAAACCAACATGAAAAGGCTGAACCTGCTGCCATGTTGATGGTAGATAACAAAGGTAAGGCTAATAGGAAAGGCAAATGGAAGGGAAAAAAGAAGATTGGATCTGCTTCTGGTCCTAAGCCAAAGGCTAATCCCAAACAGGCTTTAAAGCCTAAGGGTGTTGTTGCAAAGGGTGATTGTCATTACTATGGTAAACCAGGTCATTGGAAGAGAAACTGTCATGCTTATTTGGAGGATCTGAAGAAGAAGAAGGCTGGTCAAGCTTCTGATTCAGGTATTTATGTTATAGAGGTCAATTTTTCAACTTCTACATCATGGGTATTGGATACTGGATGTGGTTCTCACATTTGTATAAATGTACATGAACTACAAAGGAGTAGGACTTTGGCTAAAGGAGAGGTTGACCTACGAATTGGCAATGGAGTAAAGGTTGCTGTTTTAGCTGTAGGGACTTATTATTTATCATTGCCCACTGTGCTTATTTTAGAACTTGAGAACTGTTTTTACGTGCCTGCAATTTGCAGAAACATTATTTCGGTTTCTTGTTTAGACAAGAAAGGTTTTGCATTTTTAATTCAGAACAATAGTTGTTCCTTTTCTTTGAATAATGTTACCTATGGGGTTGCACGTTTATTTAACGGTTTATATGTTCTTGATTTAGACACTCCTATCTATAATGTGAATAACAAACGTTTTAAAATAAATGATCCAAATCAAACATACCTCTGGCACTGTCGTTTAGGCCATATAAATGAGAAGTGCATTTCCAAGTTATATAAGGATGGATAATTGGATAAGTTTGACTTTGAATCATACGAAGCATGCGAACATTGTCTCATTGGAAAAATGACTAAATCTCCTTTTACTGGACAAGGTGAAAGGGCCACTGAATGATTAGAACTTATACATAGTGATGTATGGGTCCTACTTTATCACGTTTACTGATAATTTCAGTAGATATGTGTATCTTATGAAGAACAAATCCGATTCTTTTGAAAAGTTCAAAGAATACAAAGCTGAAGTAGAAAAGCAAACTGGCGGAAGTATTAAGACTCTACGATTTGATCATGGAGGTGAATACTTAAGCCATGAATTTAAGAGTTTATTAAAAGAGTGTGGTATTGTATCACAACTCACTCCTCCCGGAACATCACAATGGAATGGAGTTTTCTGAAAGGAGGAATCGTACTTTGTTGGACATGGTACGATCGATGATGAGTCATGCAGATCTTTCAATTAGTTTCTGGGGCTACGCCCTGGAGACGGCTGCTTATACACTTAACCGAGTTCCTACTAAAACGGTTCAGAAGACTCCATATGAGATATGGACTAAGAAACGTCATAACATGTCATTTATGAAAATATGGGGATGTGAAGCGTTTGTGAAACGTTTAACTTCTGACAAGCTAGGACCTAAATCAGATAAATATAATTTTATGGGATACCCAATTGAAACAAAGGGTTATTCATTCTATAATCCTTCCGAGAACAAAGTGTTTGTTGCTCGAACTACAGTTTTTCTTGAAAGAGAAATGCTTTCGAAGAAAAATAGTGGGAGGATAATAGATCTCGATGAAGTTCGAGGCCCACAAGATAACATTGAACCAATGAAGGAATTTGAGCAGGATGTACAAGACCACAACACTGCTCAAGAAACATAGGTTATTCGTAGGTCTAGTAGGATTCGCCATGAGCCTGAGAGATATTATGGATTTCTCTTAACTCAAGATGGTGATGTGATGCTTATCGACGAAGATGAGCCTCTCACCTACTAAGATGCTATGAACACTCCAGAATCCAAGAGATGGCTGGATGCCATGAAATCTGAGATGGAATCCATGTATACTAATCAAGTATGGACTTTGGTTGATCCACCTAAAGGGGTAAAACCTATAGGGTGCAAGTGGGTTTTCAAGAAGAAGACCGACATGGATGGTAATGTACAGACCTATAAGGCACGATTGGTGGCAAAAGGTTTCAAGCAAATTCACGGTATTGACTATGATGAGACTTTTTCACCAGTGACTATGGTCAAGTCCATCAGGATTTTGCTTGCTATAGCTGCTTACTATGATTATGAAATCTGGCAGATGGATGTCAAAACCGCTTTCTTAAATGGGAGCCTTGAAGAAGATATGGATGTGTATATGACACAGCCTGAAGGTTTTGTTGATCCAAAGAATGCTGTAAAGTTATGTAAGCTGCGTCGATCCATTTATGGATTGAAACAAGCCTCAAGGAGATGGAACATTCGTTTTGATGAAACTGTCAAAGAGTTTGGGTTTATTCAAAATGAAGATGAACCATGTGTTTACAAGAAGGTAAGTGGGAGAAATGTGGCATTCATATAATTATATGTTGATGATATATTAATAATAGGGAATGACATTCCTTCTTTACAGGCTTTTAAGACTTGGTTGAGTAAGAATTTCTCAATGAAAGACTTAGGCGAAGCGACCTATATTTTAGGTATCAAGATCTATAGAGATAGATCAAGAAGAATGATCGGCCTAAGTCAGAGTAGATACTAGTCTAATCCAGGTGAAGGTCACTGGACAACAGTCAAGAATATTCTTAAGTACTTGAAGAGGACTAAAGATTAATTCTTGGTATATGGAGGAGAAGATAAGCTGGTAGTAAAAGGTTACACCGACGCTAGTTTCTAGACAGACAAGGATGATTCGATTTCTCAGTCTGGATTTGTGTTTTGTCTAAATGGAGATGTTGTATGCTGGAATGGTTCACAGCTGAGACAGTTGTTGATTCTACAATAGAGCCTGAGTATATTGATGCTTGTGAAACAACCAAGGAGGCTGTTTGGGGATGTACTTAGGAGATATCACCTAATTAATAAGATTAATAATCGAGGGGATATACATATATGTAAAGTGCTTACAAATGATAACATTGCAGATCCACTGACTAAGGCTTTGTCGCAGCAGAAGCACGAAGGTCGTACTAGTTCCATGGGTATTAGATACATGAGAGATTGGCTCTAGTACAAGTGGGAGATTGTTAGTATTGGTGTCCTAGAGACAATACTTTTAATGTTTTATTGAAAACAATTAAGGATTATGTTTTACGTGATTATTTAATTATTAATTATTATGTCTTTATTTACTGCGTTATAAATTGAAAGGATAATAAATTTCCTTGGAATATTAATACGTAATATATATCTTTAAGTATGTGACTTAAAAATGAGATTATATGAATAGTATTTTATTCCTAAAATTCCCTAGTCAAGTATTATTATTTAAGGACAATAATAATGCAATAAGACTAGTATGTTTGTTGACGGATGACCACATCTCATTGGTCATAGGTATGGTGATACTAAAGTCAAGAACATAAGTGTATGTATCAATACATGACACTGGAAAGACCCGTCGTGGGATTCTACATGTTAATAAGTGTCATAAGAAATCTCACTGTGATAATGATGTAATGATCCTCTGACTTGAAATCATTATATTTCTATACGAGAATTAATATACTTTGATTACACTCAAAGTTATCTTTAACCGGGTAATGATAAAGGTGTACATTGGGTATGCTATGAATCGTATGAGAAATATGAATGATAGATATAGGATTTAACCCTCCAATTCTAGGAGTGATATTATTGGCCTCTTGATTGAGTGAGACTATGAAATGCATGGCCATGCTCAAATATTGATTTGTTTAAATAGTCTACTCATTGATCAAGGAAACCAAGATTAAACGTTGAAGAGGATGACACTATACATGCCTCGAGTTTTATCTATAATATAAGGTTAAAGGGATTATATTACATTGCACATTATTCACGAAAGGTTTAATTGAATCACCAATTATTATTGTTACTTGGGTAGCAATGATGTATTACTAGATGCCGCTCATTGTTTATAATTTTATTATTAGATAATAAAATTATTGACAACGTAATAATAACCTAAATGGTCACACACAAAGAACGTCAAAACGGAGGTTTATTTAAATTACGAATTTAAATATATTATTGTTTATTCGAATTTAATTATTGAATTAATTAAGTGGGACTTGATTAATTATATTAGAATTCAGATTTAATAAGTATTATTATTATTCGAATTTAATTATTGAATTAATTAAGTGGGACTTGATTAATTATATTAGAATTCAGATTTAATAATAATAATACCCCAAAGTCATAATGGGTTTTGGAAACCACATGGATTAGGGTTAGGCCCAAAATCTCTCTCTCCCCTATATATACATAATGATGTATAGTATTAGGGTTTAATCATCAAATTTTGTTTTAGAGAAAAATCCTAGCTGCTCAACATCAAGAGAGGCTAGAGAAAGAGAGAGAGGGAGAGAGGCAAACAATTCGGCTAGTACCGACTCCGGTGATCGTAGGACGATCGGGCGTTCGTGTGGACTTCTTTAGAGAGCAAATCTTTGCAACAAAGGACTGCTGTGATTCATCTTTCTGGACCTCCATTAAACAGCATACGAAAGCTTTGTTAAGGTACAAACTTCTTCACCATAATCATCCAACGTTATACATGGATCCTGCGATTGGGTTTCAATTTTTTTTATTATTTTACGTTAATTCCGCTGTGTTTTCATGCCCGAAACCCTTCACTAACTTCTTTCTAAATTCTACCTCTCCTTTTGCCAGATCCAGTGTCTGCCTCTCATTTATTCTATTTTTCTCACATTTTACCTCAGACTCACTAGAAAGGCTCAACACATAATGTTCTACAGAAATAAGAGGTGGCTGAGAAATGTGGTCTGTAGTTACATGAGTAGGGGTACCCTTTTCAGGACTATTCATGATCATTCTAGCAGTTGAAATAGGAAAGGTAAAATCTGATCTTAAACTATCAGAGAATGCAAATTCTGAAGAAAAGTCAGAGTTTATACCTTGAACATTTGTGGATATATATATTGTCTCCATTGGCTGTGCAGAGATTGGTTACACCATGATTGAATCAGAGATTGGCATTTGAACTTTATCAGAGTTTGTCTTTTCAATAGTAGAATCAGAGTTTGTCTTCATCTTTATTTCTTGATCTGCAATCACAAAATTAGTGATTGGTTCTTGTGTGATCTGAGTCATATCAGCAGCTGCTTCACCACTTTGAGGTGAAGGTTCTTATGGGCTTGACTCTGCCAAAGATTGACCTTCAGCATCAGCAACAATAGGATCTTCTTTCATAGATTGAATGCCTACATCCAAACTTTGATTGGATGGTTCTTGTGTAGCTGGGGCCTTGACAACTTCTTCAACCCTTTGAGCTGAAGGTTCTTGTGGGTTGTACCCCTGATCCATACTGGCTTCATTTCTGGAACTGTGGCTTCTATTGAACATTGATCAATAGGTTTTTATGTGCCTGGCTATGTAGAGATTGCGGCCTCACTTTGAGAGACATGTTCTGGTGTATCTTGGCCAAAAAAGACAGTCTTCTTCTTCTTTCTTGAAAACTGCTTGGAACTTGGAGATGCTGAAGAAGATTGAGATTTCTTTGCCTCCATTTCTTTTCGTACATCTTCAACCAGTTCCCTCACTCTTTCAAAAGGTATCTCCTTGATGATTTGCTTAGGGGAATGTGAAGGAGAATCAGTTACTGTTACAGGAACAACTTCCTCTAGAGTGATATATGGCCCATCTTTCAAATAATTGTGTTGTCGTTCATGTTCAGCCTTGAGCCAAAGATTAGTTAATTTCCCCAAATTTATCATGCAGACTGTCTTGTCAACAGTAGCCCCCATCTAATACGTTCACGGTTATAATGGGCAACATTTATCCACCACAATTGGAACTTATAATCCAGGTTCTTTCCAAGGAATATTTGCCTTCTAGCAATGCCATGCTTCATCAGAGTTTGTCATGACATCAGAGTTTAGAGGATATGTTGGCTCAGAGTTTAAGATGTTTTCAGAGTTTAAAACTTGAGATTTTGGCTGATTAGAGATTAGAACATCAGAGTTTATTGCTACATCAAAGTTTAACCCTTCATTATTTGCAGCATCAGAGATTGCAGCCTTGACTAATCTTTTTCTCTTCTTTTCACTTCAGGCATTGGATTCACTGTGAATGGCTTCATGAAAGGTGCATGAGGTATCTTAGAAGCCTTCTTAACCATTTTTCTCTCAGGAAACACCAACCCTTCATACAGTGTGAACAACATCATTTATTTTTCTAGATAGCTGCCTAATTATCAAATAAGGAAAATTAAAATTAAGATTATGGGTCAGAGAGTACCCAATTTGTTGAGTTAATTGTAGGATGGCATCAAAGTTGGTGCATTTTCCTGTGAATGCCCTCGTGATGCAGTCAAAGAAGAAACTCCATTCTCTTCTTATATTAGGTCTTGTTAAGCTCCCTAGCTTTGACAGGCTTCCTCCATAGCCTATAGACCTGGAAAACTCCTTTATTTGTTCATCTCCCACAATGTCATCATACTCAGCCACTTCTGGAAGATGAAGGGCTTGTCGAACCACAACATGAGTAATCAAGTGTTTGCCATTACATTGAAAAGTGATGATAGGTTCTTCATCATCACCTGCATTATTAAACTTTGTAGACGACCAGATTCTCAGCATCGTTTGAGCAGAAAAATTAGAAGGTTCCTAAAGTCCATAACCAATGTAACTTTGTGCTAGAAAATCCTGAACGACATGAAAATCTTGAGGGGTATCGGTTTTATTCAAAAGAGAAATATAGTTTGTAGCAGCAAATGTGTAATTCTGGAAAGTTACACCTTTGGATGCCATTGAAACAACAAAGATTTGCAAGTTTGAGCAGTTAGGGTTTATATGAAACGAGAGAGCAAGAGAAGAATAATAGATACAGATGAATAATTCAAAGTGAAAATAAGAATTAAACTGTGCCTTTTCATTAGATAATGTTTCATACCATGTTTTCCCAGTCATACAAGTAGAAGGGGGGGTTGAATACTTGTATGTCTTTTCTGCTCGATTTAAAATCAAATTAAGAACAAACTCAAACACAAAAATATGAATTAGTACTGTTTTGTATTATTGATTTGTGAATACAAAACTCTCCTAGGGTGTACACAAACCCTAGCAGCTTCTCTGTGTTTATCACAGCAACTCTCTCTATCTCTATGCTCTCACAAAATTTCACTCAGATAATTATGCTTCGACTTCCACACCTTTACAATTAGGTTACATAGAGTTTATATAGAGAGCTGCCTATCAACTAATAACAGAAAGATAAATTACAATAGGAATAGAATTCCTAATTATTAGTTGACAGTTTCCTTCTAGAATTCTCTTTCTTTCCCATAGCATATCTGCAATATATTTATCTTGATCTTCGAAGACTTTCCATTCCTGTGATCTTCTTCCAAATTTATCCTCAACTGTATAGACTCTGAAATCTTCAGACTCTGATGATCTTCAGACTCTGATCACATGTAGACTCTGATAGATCATAGACTCTGATAGTCTATAGACTCTGATCACCTTCCAGACTCTGGTTTCATTTTCTACAGAAATTCTTCCAAGTACAAATAACTTGAATATTGACTATCTAGACTCTGATTATACATTTCAGAGACTAGAAAAACTTATTACAGATAAACTAATCTAGAACCTGTTCTAGTATTTTGTACATCATCAAATGAATATATCCCTAACAATCTCCCCCTATTTATGCTTTATAAAATGTAAGCATAAATCAAGGTTTGATGATGTCAAAACTAAAGAATAAAACTATTAATCTAGAACAGTATAAAAGAATCATAAATGAAAAAGAATTACTTTTTATTTAATCTTTTCAAAGGCTGGATTATTCTTCAAAAATGAATTCAGCATATTTTCCTCCACAATTGCCAGAGCCTCATCAATAAATTTCTTCAATTTCTTCATTTCTTCACTTGAGCATTTGATTTGACAATAAGCTGCTCTAAGATCATTTGCACTACTTTCTTGATCTTTTAAGTCTTTCAACATCAGAACACTAACTTTCCCACTCATAGGCTGAAACCCAAAGTAATGACCCACACCTTCTTGAAATTTAATCTGTTTTTCTTCCAATGGCATGACTTGATCATTTCCCTCAGTATCAACATATTTTAAAGAAAATTTGCCCATTTGTCGATTTGCCTGTCTGTGCAAAATCAGCTTCCTATCAATCTCCTTGAACCATTTGTGTGTGACAGCTTCTTTGCTCTTGTTAACTTCATAAGCAATTTGAAGTAGGAATCTAATATACTGTAATTCCTCAGCCTGTTTGAAAAAGATAAAATTTGACTGACTAATCCATTTTACACTTCCACCTTCTAAGAAGTAAACCAGCATCTCATTTTTCACCTTTTCTGTACGTCCCTGACCTCCTTGTATCTTTGTTTCAAAAACATTATAAACAATTTGAGCAGACACTGAAGGAAATTTACGGAGGTGCGGAAGCATGATATAACAATTATTTGCCGTAAAACCATATATATGATCGCATATAATCATATAAAACCGAGATGGAATCGAAACCTTACCTTTAAAGCGATCCAAGTGTGTGAACAAGAGATCCTAGCAGCTACTTCTCAGAGTGTGAAGTACTCTACCTGTATCCACCAAGAATTCTTCCTTTGATGAAGTTCTTCAAATAATTTCTAAAACTTATTTTAGAGAGAAAAGAGAGAGAGAGAGAGAGATGGAGGCTAGTGTTTTCTCCAAAACTAAAAGTTCACCCTAAAAGTTCACTCTCCCTAGAATGAAGCATCTCATTCTATTTATAGGACTATCCTAGGGTTTTTCCATAAATAATATATCAATATATATTATTATATTAAACCCCATATTTTATAAAATGCATTAATAATAATTAAAACTATTTTAATCATTATTTCCTTTTTCTAAACTATTTAGAAAATAATTCTCTCTCTCATAATTTAAATCTTTTCATCAAAGAAAATATTCTTTTATGGTGTGACCATGTAGGTTCAATATTAAGCCGGTAGTAGAAATAAATAATAATAAACTTTTTATTTATTATTTATATGAATTCTAATAATTCATTAAATATAATTAACTGATTAATTATATTTATTCTACATCGTGAGTGATGCTTCTCAACATATCGCGACTATCCGGATAATATGAATTCACTGCCAAGAACCTGTCAGTGACTAGTTACCGTACAATCAATTCCTTCCACCCTACAATATCCCGATTAAATACAAGGCATGGAACTCGTGTCAAGCCTATCAAATTTAATCATATGTTTTCTTATTCATAGTGCAAAGTTCATATTAATGCAAATTAGAAACTCCTTTCTAATTTCATTCACTCTGGCCAGAGATTCCAGAACTCGCATACTAAGAATAACATAGGATATTCCCTTCCCATATTGGAAGGGGTGGATCCTCTATTGACGTTAACTATCTTCATACACAATCCCTATGCCCGGAATAGACCTAATGGATGTCCTTGAGACTAAGGACTAAACCAAAACATAGTTCATTATATACAAGATAACTTTAACGATCTCAAGTCTAAGGATACTTGCACAACTATCACTTAGTGAACAACTATTGACACATGAGTAAACTCCATTAGTTGTTCAATTTATCGAGTCACGTTCAGTGAACTTATTCCTTAATAAGCACCTACATACTAGCTATAGTGTCACCACACAAATGCCTATGAGAACAGACATCCTCCTTAAAGGAGCAAGCATAGTATGTACCAATCTTTGCGGATTCACTAACTTCCAATTAGTTATCCTATGATCAGGAATTGTTTAAGTCAAGAGTCATCATCTTCTAGATCTCACTATTATAATCTCATTATAATTCTAGAAGCTTCACTCTAAACTATGGAACATCTTATTTAAGACACTTTAAACAGATAAAGCCCGTAATAAAACAAATAAGTCTTTTATTAATATTAATGAAATCAAATAAGAATACAAGAAAGTTCTTCCTAACTCATCATACATGATTGGATTTAGGACAAACACTTTCAGACACCACTTTATTTAAGTGCTTCTGAGTGATCTTCTCAAACTGCCTATCTGTCAAGGATTAAGGATCTCTGGTTAGAGTAGATGTTCTGTCAATGTCAAATTCTTCAAATCCTCCAAGACCTATCTTCTTTTTAGCTCTAAGTTGCAGATTTGATTGACTACACTTCCAATATGAAGGTTCTTGAGTTTGATCAGAGTCTGACTTCTTTCTTTGCTGATCAGAGTCTGACTTAGACTCTGATTTCACATGTCTAGTCCCTGACTGATGTGTTTGAGTTCTTGATACGCCTGATTGCTTTTGTTGCACATCATCAAGACCCCTAGGACCATGAGAACTATCACCATCATCACCATCTCTCCTCCTTTTAACTCCCCTTGATTTATCCTTGCATCCCTCATCCTTATGTCTCCTGGAGGACTCACCTTGCTTCACCTTCTCCCCCTTTTTGACATCATCATCACTGGTGACAGCCAAAAGAATCTGCTCAAGAACAGTGGAGATATTTGCCTGGGCTGCAATAACTGAATCAACCTTAGTGATCAAATCAGAAACTGTAGTTTGAAGAGAGGCTTGAGTGGTAGTGATAGCAGCTAGAGCATCTTTAAAAGCGACCTCTTTGGATAATTGAAGGGAGTGAATTCTGTCAAATCTTGTATTGAGCAGAGAAGTTGTATTATCAACACCAGTGAGCTTTGTTTTAATATGAGAAATGTCCTGGACTACACTGGATAATTGAGCAGCAACATTAGGTAGCTTAGCTTTAACAGCTCCATCCAAGACTTGATCTTTTTCACCAGGATAGTAACCATGTTCCTGTTGAAAAGATTTTTTCTGAAAAGCCTTAAGTCTCTCAGAAAGATGAATATCCAAAATACACTCAAAAGAATCTTTATCATTGATGCCTCTTTGTTGTGCAGACTCCCAAGACTGAGGAAACACTTGATCAAAATAGATAAAAGAAGGAGTAACATGATCATCATCTGCAGAAGTGCACTCCTCAGCAACAGGCTCTAGCTTTGTGAATGGAGGTGTAGACTCTGGTGGTGGTGTAGACTCCGAAACTGCAAACGGGACTATAGACCCTGACTCCTCCTGAGAGTCATCAGAGACTGTAGACTCTGGAAGTCTAGCCCTTATAGGCATGATTAAGAGTGGTTCGTCTGACTTCGAATATGCAGCCTCAGTTGTAATTACAGGATTATCCACCAAGGTCTCCATGACCCTATCTGCTCTCCTTGCTAGAGAATCCACCAGATGAAGATGTGGTCTCTGTGTAAATGATTTCTGAGCAGCAAGAGCCTCCTCCTGTTTGTCAATCTGCACAATCAGACATAGTGAATTGTCATCCATCCCCTGCTCCAACTCATTGGACCAACTCTTTGGAAAATCTTGATCCCAATAAGTAAAGCTAGGTTCAGGATACCCTAATTTCTCATGCTCACAGTGGGGTTGGGCACCCACTTTCTCAATCTCACTCAGGCTCTCTACAGCCTTATCTACCTCTCCTTTTGCCTGGTCCAGTGCCAGCCTCTCATATATTTTGTCACTCAATGTGGTGGGTGCACTCAATAAACCTACAGAAGAGGGGTTGAGAGATAAAAATGGTGCTTCAATACCTGAACCACCTTGATGGAGGGGAACCCCTTCAAATGTCTGAAGGCTAGGGGTTTCCACCAAGGGGTGAGCATCAACAGATTCTGAACCCTTACTAGCATCTTCTCTCTTTTCAGAGTCTGTTGGCTCCAGTATTCCAGTCTCATGGTCTACTCTAGACTCTGACTGCTTCAGTATGACTTCATTAGAAGCCAGAGTCTGAGTGTTACCATCTTTGACTGTTGGTGCATGAGACTCCCCCTCAAGGTGGATAGACTCTGATAGAATAGATTGGGAAATCACTTCATGAGCATCCATCAGAGTCTGTCCTCCCATATCACTGGGGTTCTCATCAGCTCGTTGATGAGTTGTCAAGGAGGGCCCAACAGCATACTCCCCTGTCCCACTATCACCCAACCTCTGACTAGGTGGTTCTTGTGTGGGTGAGGCAGACTGAGCATCTTTATCACTAGTCACCACTGGTGCACTAGTCCCAACCTCCAACTACCTTGCACCACCTGCTACCTCCTGTTGTTCTTCAAGAATAAATGCATCCAACTTGTGATGAAAGGCCCTGAGATGGATTGCATTGATTGCCTGGGCATCTGTGAGATTGAAGAGGTCCTGCAGTTCCCTTCTTACTCTTTGAAAATATGTGCCCTTGAATTGATCCAGTCTACTTTGGTAGGTTGGATAGATGTATTTGTTGGTAATTGTACCTATATTATGGACAAGATAGTCAGCCACCTGTCTTGACAGAGGTTGAATTTGAGAGATCCATTGAATGGCTGTCCTGTAGGTAACTCCATTATCCCAAATTGCTTCATAGTTAAAAACTGGTTGCTCAATCTCAGTTTCCACCTCAGCAGCAGACTCTTATGCTCTCCTTTTGTGGACCTTAAGCTTTTTAGACTTCTTTGTAATTTTCTGTTCAGAGTCTGGCACACCTAGTGCTTTGAGAACTTCATTAGTTCTGCCTTCTATGAGCCCAGCTGCTTGTACTTGGAATGAAGAGTTGAATAGGTAGCTGTAGAGATTTTTGACCACATCCTGTGCAGACATTTGTAGCTCCTGTTCCATTCTCTTCCTTAGGGCTTCATAGGTTGAAAGAAAATCCAAGACTTGAGATTTAGTCTGATATTGCTCTGGATCTTCAATTGATTCAACCAAAGGATATAAGAATAGCAGTGCCTCATCACTTGGAGTAATGATCTCATCAATTAGGCATGAGGCTGCATCCAATGGCATTCCTTCCCAAAATGTTTCATGATCAGAGTCTAAAGGCAGTCTAGACTCTGACTCAACATTAGACTCTGGTTCAGGTGTTTTCTTGATTTCAGAGTCTGGCTCTACAGGAGCCTTGGGAGCATCTGTTTCCTGCAAAACAGGGTTAGTAATAATAACAGGCTTGAGTGTGTGTGCAGAATAAGCCTTCCTTAACCTTCTGTACTTCTTAGCAAAAGATTTCTCAGGAGACTCAATGTGAGAATCCTGAGGTGCTTCCCTAGGTTTTTCAGAGTCTGTAGCCTTTTGAGAGTCTACAGACTTGGCTTGAAGGTTAGAATCAAGTGTATCATGACCTTCCTTTAGCAAAGAAAGTCCTTCAACAACTTGTTTCTCTAGTGGATTGAGCTCCTCATCACTGTGCTCATCTATAAGCCTAGATTGAATCAATTTTCTCCTCTTTACAATTGGTGTCTGTTGAGAGACACCAGAGGTTGGTTTCTTTTTGGATTTTGGTTTGGAAGATTGTATAATTGAAGGGGATTGGGTGACTTGGGTAGGTGCAGGGGGACTCTCCATTACTTGTTCCTGCACCATTTCACCACCAAAAAATGAAGCATTGTAGATAGAAGGTTTGTAGGATGAGAGTTTTACCTGCATTACATGTGGATATGTCATTGCAGGTAGACTCTTCTTCTTGTCATCAATTCTCTTAATGTCAGAGAATATCATCCTTTGCTGTTTGTATGCCTGCACACAGCAATCATCTGCTAACTTGGTTGACATGTCAGGAATGAAGTGATTGAGGAGAATCATAAGAAATCTATGATAGTAGACTTTCTTTCTCCCCTCATGCACATTATTTAATTTTGCTCCCATTTGAGTGAGCAACATATCACCAATGTTGATTATTCTATCAAATAGGAGACTATGACCAATTTGAAAAGTAATAGCAGTAATAGCATCAAATCCACTACACTTACCAGTAAAACACTTAGCAATTTGATCGAAGAAAAATGACCATTCTTTCCTTAAGTAAGGCCTAGTTATCTTGCTCATGTTATCTAAGCTAGCAGAATAACTTATTGCCTTAAACATGCTTTTAATGTCATCATCAGATACAATTTCATCAAAAGAAGATTTAACAGGCAGTTTAAACACAGAATTAAGCACATCTGCAGTGACATCAAATGTAGTCGAACCAAAGGTAAACATTATTTTACCTGGTTGATCCTGAGAAGGATCAACTACCTTTGCAGTGCTCCATGCTTGTGATACAGCATCCATGTGAATGACTGGTGATACTTTGAAAATGTAGTGTAGCTCGGATTGCTCCAAGAAATCCATCATAGGGTAGTAGTCAGCGTCTACCCCTTTCTTATCTCCAAGAGCAGCAACATGATTTGTGGTCATGAACTCGAAATCCCCAAATGTGAACGCAATCGCCTTGGGTCCCCTCATGACAGTAGAAACGGCAGCCATTAAAGTTGTTGAGTTGAAAGTGATGGAGAAGCTTGAAAAAATTAGCTAGGGTTCGTAAAAAGCTCTGTGAATATTTTTGCCTTAGAAATCAATTGCAATAAACAAGTGAGTAAATTGTATGAAACATTCTATTTTGTTCAAGTTGCATATAATACACACGAGTCTACAGCCTGTCTCCGGTCAAAAGATAACTGTTACCGCCTATTTCAAGTCATTTGAACATTTTAAATGCAATCAGAGTCTGCAGGCGCGAATTTTAACCGTTTCAGAGTCTAGGCGATAATTTTCTCAGAGTCTACTGACTTTCAGAGTCTACAGACTCGTCAGAGTCTACAGACTCGTCAGAGTCTAAAAACTAGACTCTGTCAAGGTAAAATACCAAACAAAATGTTGCACTAACAATTAATCACAGTTTGTTAAGACAGGGACTATAATTAAAGTACATACCTTGCTTCTTGTAATTATTGATCACTTACATATTTAACATAACTAATTCACCTACCAGTCTGAGAAAGGTAGACTCATCAAGTGGTTTTGTTAAAATGTCTACAATCTGTCTGTCAGTTGGAACATAGTGAAGTGTCACAGTACCATTTTCAACATGTTATCTAATAAAGTGATATCTGACATCAATGTGCTTTGTTCTAGAGTGTTGGATTGGATTCTCTGCAAGTTTAATAGCACTAGTATTATCACAATACATAGGAATATTTGAGAATGTTAGTCCATAATCAAGTAATTGATTTCTCATCCACAGAATTTGAGCACAGCAACTTCCAGCTGCAATGTATTCAGCCTCAGCTGTTGAGGTTGATACAGTCTGTTGTTTCTTGCTAAACCAAGACATTAATCTGTTGCCAAGAAACTGGCATTGTCCTGTTGTGCTTTCCCTATCTACTTTGCATCCTGCATAGTCAGAATCTGAATAGCCAATTAGTAAAAAATCTGACTCTCTAGGATACCAAAGTCCAAGAGTTTGTGCCCCCTTGAGATATCTAAAAATTCTTTTCACAGCTATTAAGTGTGATTCTCTAGGGTCAGCTTGAAATCTGGCACACAGACAAGTTGCAAACATTATATCTGGTCTACTAGCAGTTAAATATAACAATGAGCCAATCATACCTCTGTAACTAGTGTTGTCAACTTTCTTACCCTTTGGGTCAGAGTCTAGCTTAGTAGCTGTTGACATGGGAGTTTTAGCAGTTGCAGAATCTTGCATATCAAACTTCTTCAACAGTTCTTTTACATACTTTGTTTGATTGATGAAAATTCCATCATCATTCTGTTTGACTTGAAGCCCCAAAAAGAAGTTTAATTCTCCCATCATGCTCATTTCATAATTTGACTGCATTAGTTGACTAAACTTTTCACAGAGATAATCATTAGTAGATCCAAATATAATATCATCAACATAAATTTGGACAAGCAAAATATCACCTTTATATTTTCTAATAAAGAGAGTTTTGTCAATGGTACCTCTTGTGAATCCATTTTCAAGAAGGAATTTTGAAAGAGATTCATACCATGCTCTAGGTGCTTGCTTCAATCCATATAGTGCCTTGTCTAACCTGTAAACATGATCAGGAAACTTTGGATCAACAAATCCTGGTGGTTGCTCCACATAGACTTCTTCTTCCAATTCTCCATTTAAGAAAGCACTTTTCACATCTATCTGATACACCTTGAATTTTGAATGAGCTGCAAAGGCTAGAAACATTCTAATAGCTTCCAATCTTGCTACTGGTGCAGAAGTTTCATCATAGTCAATTCCTTCCTCCTCTGAGTATCCTTTTGCAACTAGCCTTGCTTTATTTCTTACTACAGTTCCATTCTCATCAAGTTTATTTCTATACACCCATTTTGCACCAACCACTGATCTATCTCTAGGTCTTGGTACAAGTTTCCACACTTTATTTCTCTCAAATTCATTCAATTCTTCTTGCATTGCAATAATCCAATCAGGGTCTTGCAAGGCTTCCTCAATTTTCTTGGGTTCATTCTTTGAGAGAAAACAGCTATAAAGACATTCATTTTGAGTGGTTGTTCTTGTTTGTACACCACTCTCAGGATCACCAATTATCAAGTCAGGAGTGTGATTCCTTGTCCATTTTCTAGCAGGTGGAAGATTGGTTCTTGAGCTTGAAACTCCCCCTAAGTCATTTGCATCTTCTGTATTTGAGTGAAATTCAAATGAAGAGGCTCCCCCTAAATTGCTTGACTCTGACAAGAGTTTAGAGTTGCTTGATCCAGACCCTGATGAGTTAGACTCTATCTGTCTAGACTCTGTCTGGATAGACTCTGTCTGGGTAGACCCTGACCTGTTAGACTCTGAATTATTTGGAGTTGAATTTTCTGGCTCCCCCTCAGAATGTGCAGGTTCCTGTGTTAGTTCAGGATTTATTCTAGGGTCTTCATCCTCTTCTTCTTCATTTATCTCAGAACTTTTTAGATTTTCAAATTCCAGTGTTGTAGACTCTGACTCATCCTGCAATTCTGTAAACTTTTTATCATCAAATGCAACATGAATAGATTCTATAACAATTTTGGTTCTGAGATTAAACACTCTGAATGCTTTTGTGTTCGATGCATATCCAAGAAAGATTGATTCATCTGCCTTGGCTTCGAATTTGCTTAGATTTTCAGGATGTACTTTCAGTACATAACACTTGCATCCAAATATGTGAAAGTGTTTCACACTTGGCTTCTTGTCCTTTATCATTTCATAGGGAGTCTTTCCATGCATGTTTATTAGAGTGCAGTTTTGAGTGAAACATGCTGTATTGACTGCCTCAGCCCAAAAATATACTGGCAGCTTAGACTCTGCCAACATTGTTCTGGCAGCTTCTATGAGTGTCCTATTCTTTCTTTCCACAACTCCATTTTGTTGAGGAGTTCCTGGCGCAGAAAATTGTTGAGTAATTCCCTTTGATGCACAGTGGTTCTCCATGATTGAATTCTTGAATTCAGTACCATTGTCACTCCTCAGAATTCTTACTGTTTTCTTTGATTTTCTTTCTAGAAAAGTGATATGATCTATTATATGTTGTGAAGCTTCATCCTTTGAATGTAGAAAGAAAACCCATGTGAATCTTGTAAAATCATCTACAATAACAAGAGTATATTTATTTTTGTTAATTGACATAACATTTACTGGACCAAATAAATCAAGATGCAGTAAATAAAAGGGTTCAGAAATGGTATTTATTGTCTTACTCTTGAAGGATGATTTCCTTTGTTTTCCAAGTTGACATGCTTCACAAAGTCCATCTTGTACAAAATCAACCTGTGGTAATCCTCTTACAAGATTCTGTTTAACCAACTTGTTGAGTGTTTTGAAGTTGATGTGTGATAGTTTCTTGTGTCATTTCCAGCTTTCTTCAGTTGAGGCCTTGCTGTATAGACATGTGACTTCACTGTTTATGCAATCCTCCAAGCTGGCTTCATAAATGTTACCATGTCTGTGTCCTTTGAAAACCACAATGTCTGTTTCTTTGTGAGTCACAAGACACTCTTTGTTGTCAAAGCCAGTATGGTAACCTTTGTCTCCAAGTTGACTTATGCTTATTAAATTGTGCCTTAAGCCATCAACTAGAGCTACTTGTTCAATGATGACATTCCCAAGTACAATCTTGCCATATCCCAGTGTTTTTCCTTTGTTGCCATCTCCAAAGGATACTTCTGGGCCAGCCATTTCCTCAAAGTCTGTAAGCAGGGATTTCTTTCCAGTCATATGTCCTGAGCATCCACTGTCCAGGATTAGGGTTACTTTCTTTACCCTAGTTCCCTGCATACATAAAGCAACTAGTTAGATGTTTTGAGGACCCAAATAGTTTTGGATCCTTTTCTACTAATTTTAGGAGAAACAGGCTTAATAATTTTCACCTTTGGCTTACCTGTCTCTTTTGTTGCTCTAGACTGTGGTGGAGTCTTAACAGTGTCATACCAACTCTTATCAATAGAAGATTTTAGCTCATAAAAATTGTAATACAAATCATGATAGTCCCTACACATATATATAGAATGAAATATGCTACCACAGTGATAACAAGATTTCGGTGGTATGTAGTGACTTTTCAGAGTCTGAGAAGGACTAGACTCTGATTTCATCTCAATTTTTGTTTTACAATCTATAGCTAAATGGTTTTGGTTGCCACATCTATAACACTTCTTTCTAGGAGCATTAGGATCTTTTTGATAATTATTAGCCTTATTGATGCCTTCCTTACCATTCCTATTTCTCCTAGTTTTGGTGGACTCTGATAAGTTCTATAGCCTTTCTTTCAACTTAGACTTAGACAAGTACCCTATGTTTATAATTTTCTTAGAGTTATTTGCCCCTGTTTCATCTATCTTTTTGTCAACAACAGGGGGACTATTGACAGATGAGTTTGTGGCTTCAGTTTTTTCTTTAGGGATCACAAACTTAACAGGAACAAATGTACTTTTGTCTTTAGTCTTATTAATTTTGCTAGCTTCTTCATTGTTATCATTCTCAACAATAGGTCTTTTGTCTTGACTCTTGTCATAGCCTAGACCAGCAGTTTGACACACGTTTTGATTATTGAGAATTTCTTGAACTTTTCTTCCAGAGTCTGTCCATACTTTAAACTTAAGCCTTTCTTCTTCTAGTTCTTTCCTAACATAGTCATAGGCTTTCAAAATTTCAGTGTAGTTATGACTATATTTCTCAGAATCCTTTTTGTATTGTTCCATTAATGATAACTCAGATTCTACATGACAATTCCTTTTAGTTAAGGTTAAATTTTCTTCTCTCAACCTTTCACTTTCACTAGTGAGAGACCTACATGTTGTCATTATTTTATTAACCTCACTTTTCACAATCTCTATGCCATCAGAGACTAAATTAATTAAGGATTCAGGAGTAAAGATTGATACCTGAGTTTTAGGAGATGAGGGTTCTTTGGGAGACTGTGATTTTCTTGAGGAGGATGCCATCAGTGCTAGATTTTCATAATCAATTTCATCCTCTGAGCTTGAGTCTGCCCAGTCCTTTCCTGTTGATAGAAGTGTTTTTCCTTTTCCTTGACTTTTTGACTTTCTGCATTCACTGGCAAAGTGCCCTAATATTCCACAGTTGAAACATTTGACCTTTGCTTTGTCAAGTTTGATAATTGTACTCTTGCTCTTCTCAACCTTTTCATCTTCCTTATTGAGTGATGGCCTTTTGCTAAATTTGCTAGTTCTTTTGTTGAATTTCATTCTTTTGAAATTTTTAGCAAACATAGCCATCATTTGACTTAGATCAAACTCTTCATCAGAATCAGAGTCTGTGTCAGTAGACTCTGACTTCACAGCAGCTTTACCCTTCTTTCTTAAATCCTTGATTCTTGCTTCTGTGGATGGTTCCTGTTGTTCTTTCTCAGACTCCATCAAGAGTGCCACAGATTTTGTCTTTACAGACTTCTTATTCTTTCTCTGTTGCATCTCCAAATCATATGTCTTGAGTCTGCCATACAATTCTTCTAGAGTTAGTTCATCCAAATTTCTAGCTTCCCTTATGGCTGTAGTCTTATTGTCCCACTCTTCAGGAAGTGCTCTCAGAAACTTGGTGTTCGTATCTTCAGAATCATAAACCTTACCAAGCATAGCCATCTCATTCAAGAGTTTTGTAAACCTATCATACATCTCAGTGATAGATTCTCCAGATTTTGCTTCAAAGTACTCATACTCTTGAATAAGCAAAGACCTAGCATTCTTCTTGACATCTTTAGTCCCTTGACAGTGCACCTCAAGTTTTGTCCACATCTCCTTAGCAGTCTTGCATGATATGACACAGTTAGTTAGAACAGAATCTAAACTATTAAAGAGAATGTTCTTTACTTTTGCCTCCTTAAGGACATTTTCTTTGTCCTCTTTTGTCCATTCAGCCTTTGGTTTCTCAACGAGGTGTTCTTCAGTTATTTTGCCTTCTTCATTGATTTGAGGCACAATTTTTAAGGGCACAAAGGGTCCTTCATTAATCCTGTCAAGATAGTCAGGGTCTGTTGCTTCCAGATGGTGCAGCATCTTAACCTTCCAGTGGGTGAACTCGTTTCTCTTAAGCATAGGAATCTTAGAATTGCCATCTTTGTTTCCAGACATCTTTGATCGATTTTTAAACGTTAGGCTCTGATACCAATTATTTTCCCAGTCGTACAACTAGAAGGGGGGGGGGTTGAATACTTGTATGTCTTTTCTGCCCGATTTAAAATCAAATTAAGAACAAACTCAAACACAAAAATATGAATAAGTACTGTTTTGTATTATTGATTTGTGAATACAAAACTCTCCTAGGGTGTACACAAACCCTAGCAGCTTCTCTGTGTTTATCACAGCAACTCTCTCTATCTCTATGCTCTCACAAAATTTCACTTAGATAATTATGCTTCGACTTCCACACCTTTACAATTAGGTTACATAGAGTTTATATAGAGAGCTGCCTATCAACTAATAACAGAAAGATAAATTACAATAGGAATAGAATTCCTAATTATTAGTTGACAGTTTCCTTCTAGAATTCTCTTTCTTTCTCATAGCATATCTGCAATATATTTATCTTGATCTTCGAAGACTTTCCATTCCTGTGATCTTCTTCCAAATTTATCCTCAACTGTATAGACTCTGAAATCTTCAGACTCTGATGATCTTCAGACTCTGATCACATGTAGACTCTGATAGATCATAGACTCTGATAGTCTATAGACTCTGATCACCTTCCAGACTCTGGTTTCATTTTCTACAGAAATTCTTCTAAGTACAAATAATATGAATATTGACTATCTAGACTCTGATTATACATTTCAGAGACTAGAAAAACTTATTACAAATAAACTAATCTAGACCCTGTTCTAGTATTTTGTACATCATCAAATGAATATATCCCTAACATACCAGGCTCTAGATGCTTGCTACAGTCCATAATGTGTTAGTAATTGTGCTCTAGAGACAATATTTTTTATATTTTAAGGAAAATATTTATTATTAAGGATTATGTTTTATTGATTATTATTTATTTATTATGTTTAATTTACTGCGTAATAAATTGAAAGCATAATAAATGTCCTTGGAATTTTGATACGTATTATATATCTTTAAGTATGTGACTTAAAAATGAGATTATATGAATAGTATCTTATTCCTAAAATTTCCTAGTCGAGTATTATTATTTAAAGACAATAATAATGCACAAAGACTAGTATGTTTCTTGACAGATGACCACATCTCATTGGTCATAGGTATGGTGATACTAAAGTCAAGAACATAAGTGCATGTCTCAATGCATGGCACTAGAATGACCCGCCGTGAGATTCTACATGTTAAATAAGTGTCATAAGTAATTCTCACTGTGATAATGGTGTAATGATCCTTAGACCTGAAATCATTATATTTCTATACGAGAATTAATATACTTTGATTACATTAAAAGTTACCTTTGACCGGGTGATAATAAAAGTGGACATTGGGTATATTATGAATCGTATGAGAAATATGAATGATCTATATGAGATTTAATCCTCCTAATTTTAGGAGTGATATTATTGGCCTCTTGTTTGAGTGAGACTATGAAATGCACGGCCGTGCTAAAATGTTGATTTGATTTTAATAGTCTACTCATCGATCAAGAAAATAAAGATTAAATTATGAAGAGGATGACACGAGACATGCCTTGAGTTTAATCTATAATATCAAGATTAAAGGGATTATATTACATGGAACATTATTCACGAAAGTCTTAATCGAATCACCGATTTATTATTATTACTTGGGTAGCAATGATGTATTACTAGATGCCGCTCATTGTTTACAATTTTAATTATATATTAAAATTGTTGCCAACGTAATAATAACCTACAGGGTCACACACAAAGAACGCTTGAAGGAGAAATAATTTAAATTATGAATTTAAATTAAATAAGTAATTTATTTTATTTATGATATTAATTAAATATGACTTAATTAATTATATAAATAGAATAAATGAATTATTTAAACTAATTACAAAATTAATAATTAATTAAGTGAGACTTAATTAAATAATTTAGAATTTTGGATTAGTATTAATTATAATTGGATTATAATTAGAAAACTTATTCCTCTCTCTATATAATCTCTTTATGGGCTGATTTAATTTAAGAGACATATTTTTACTAAAACCCTAGCCGTTTTGAGAAAAGAGGAAGATAGAGAGAGAGAAGCAGTTTCCGGGTGCTAGTACACATCAATCCTTCATGAAAAGTGTTCGTGTGGATACCGTAGAGCGTAGATCGCGAGAGCGGGATACGTGGTGATTAAACAAGTTTTGGACCTCCATTAATCTTCCATTAATGAACTGTTAAAGCTTCTAAAGGTATTTATTCTTTATCTCCGAATTAAATCTTTTGTTTTGGCATGGATCCTGCGGAGGGTTTCGCTATTTTGATTTATTTTTTGCATTTATTTCGCTGTGTTTGTGCTTCGAAACCCTTCAATGGCATCAGAGCTACTTGCGAAACGTTTTAATTCGGTTATGTGCTTAATAGTTTTCGATATGTAAGCATGTATGCGATCTATCATGATTTTGTATTGATACAATATGTACATATTTTTATATATTATGAATATATGATATTCATATGATGTATAATCATGTGATGATTGTGTGTATTGATGTACATATATGATACATGTTTGTTCTTATTATGAGAATCGTATTCGATACGAATTCTGAAACGGCTGTCGTTGATTTTCTTAAATCTGTGTCCGTTGTCCGATTTTTCGCAAACGATATGTGTTTTCTGACTGGAATCGGATCACTGAGCAATACTGACATATTCAGCTCTGCGTCTGTAAGCCATTAGATGTCGTTACAGGCCCCAAAACGGTGATTTATTATTTTCTAAAAATTATTTGATTTTCTAAAATTTTGAGTATATGTATGTATATATTAAGAATATATGATATTCATGTAATGTATAATCATGTGATGATTGTATGTATCACTGTGTATGTATATATGATATATTCTTGTTCTTGTTATGGGGATTGTATATGAAACGATTTCCGAAACACCGTCAAATTTGGTGAAATTTGATTGCCGAATCCGATTTTCACAAACGATATGTGTTTTCTGACTGGAATCGGGCCAATGAACAAAATAGATAGCTATGCTATCATCGACAGGTCTGTAAGGCGTTTGACGTCGTTAAGGGCCTCGAAACAGCGATTTATTATCTTCAGAAATCTGTTTTTTAATTTTCTGAAATTTCAAAATTTGTTATATATGATTATATGATATGTTTATATAATATGAGATATATTATATGTGTTATGTGATAGCATGGTGGATGGTTATGGCCTAAAGACCTATAGTATAGTGGTTTTGATTTATGGTTTTGGTTTCTAAATACGACTTGCATGTCGTTTATTCATTGTAATTTAATTATTTCGAATGTAACTCGAGTTCTTCTTGTAATTTCATTAGAATAGTTTTATTTTATTATTCAATGTAATTATCAATGAAGACTTGCAAGCAAGGAGGCGATCCAAAAGGGGATGATGGAGCAATGAAGAAAGAAAACATGTAATAGATAGTATTTTTAAAACCACCGTAGACTAACCTTGATATTTCCATTAGCTTGGAAAGATCACATAGGATGGGGCCATAACCAAACACGTTTAATTTACGCACATTACATATATGTATATGATTGCATGTATTGGTATGTATGCGTAGATATAATCGAGATGCATGCTTAATATTGATTAATCATGTATGTATTAGATACGACACCCATGCCATGTTTGCTTAAGAAAGATAAAATCTGTAACGATTCAAGATTTTAAAATTGAACAAACGATCATGAGATTCTTGTGTTTATGAACACGGTATTAAATATAAATTTTCTTTTTCTGATATGGGGAGATTTTGTCAAAAGCGGATTATTAGTTTAATTCGTAAGGAAGTTGGGTTTTAAGTGAGACCGCTTGTGACTTCTCCGACGACCTGGAAATCAATCCATTGACGAATATTGAAATGAATTATTTGATCAAGGAAAAATTGAGAATCTCTTTATGATGGGATCATGATCGTTCATATAAACAATAAAAATCCCTAAATACATATTAAGTTAATCGGATGCCTTCCAATGTTTAATACTCGTCAAGATCTAGATTGAGAAGGAGTGGGTTTGCCAAAGCTAGGTGCTTTTATCAATCATGGGAAGACGTGATAAGTAAGTGTACTTAGTTTATTGAAACATTGGGTCTAACTTAACTAAATCATCACAATAGGATTGTGGGTTTAGAGGCATAGAATTTGGTGAGATTTATTGGATAAATGTGTACAAAGGGTTGTTCCACCAAACTTTCCAAGAATTATATTTGATATAATCGACAAATGTTGTCTACCTAAATAGTCATGTTTTGAGTGTATTAGCCAACGCTATCTTAAAACATGGATGAAATATGGATCTTGGCTCACTAGAAAGATTTAAAGAAATTTTTTCCGAATTAATAGTTAGGGCTATTAGTTTGATAAAAATAGTGGGAGGTATATGGTGATATACCATAATCACTTAAACATAATTAATATTAAATTTGTAATCTAGTTTATTTTATACACTTTAATATTTTAGATATCAAATGATAAACACAAACAACTTCTCTATGCGATCAGTTCTTGAGAAGGACAAGTTGACGATAATATATTTCCTTGACTGACATAGGAGCTTGAGGATCGTCCTCGGACACTACGATGTTAGTCAAATCTATTCCCCTGCTCTTAAAGTTGAGAATGTAACATATGCAAATCATAGTACTTATTGGAAGCAAATTGATGTTGCGACTGATGTTTCATGTCTCATGCTTGCAAATATGTGTGCTGAGCTTAAGAAGCAACACGAGCATATAGATGCTTACGAGACGTTTGAGCACAAGATATATTTGAAAATAAAAGGGCACTATTCACTTACAAGTAAGGAGAGTGAGACCCGGTTACACCACATGTTCTAAAGATTATAGGGTATAATGAGTACCTTTGATATTTTGGGTTTCCAGATTGGTCTGGAGACTTAGTTAGATTTGAACTTACAATCTTCGGACAAATATTATTCTTAGTTTGTTATGAACAATAAAATGAATAACATTTGTAAAACACCCATTGAGTTGCTAAGCATGTTGAGAACTGCTGAAAGCAATATGATAAATGCATGAACTACTACTATATTGATGGTAAACATAGGGAATGCAAAAGGGAAAGGAAAATGGAAAGGAAAGGGGAAGATTTGATCTAGTTCCGTTATCAAACCAAAGTCCAATACCTAAAGCAAACTTTAAAGTCTGAATGAGGTGTTGATAAAGAAGACGATTGTCGCTTCTGTGGAAAATTAGGAGACTGGAAATTAAACTGTCACGCTTATTTGGAAGATCTGATAAAGATGATCAATAAGGGTCAAGCTTCAGGTATTGGGTTGGAATTGGAGTAAAAGTAGTTGCTCTGGTTAGAGGAATTCGTTACTTAACTTTTAGCCTATAAGGAAAATTTAGAACTTGATAATTGTTATAACGTGCTTGCAATTGGCAGAGACATTATTTCAGTTTCTTGTTTAGACAAGAAATGCTTTTTCATTTTAATTAAATAACAATAGTTGTTTATTCTATTTTAATGATGAGGCTTATAATGTTGCACAACTAATTAATAATTTATATGTTTAAAAGTGACTCAAATCAAATATTACCTTTGGCACTGTTGTTGAGGCCATATTAATGAAAAACGCATTTCCAGAATACATAAGGATGCATTCATGGATAAGTTTGATTATGAATTATACAAAATGATGGGAATCTTAGTTTATGTGGAAAAATGACTAAAGCTCCTTTACCGGACATGGTGAAGGGGTCATTGAACGGGTATGACTTATACATAGTGATGTATGTGGTCATATGTGTATGATGACAAAAGGTAGATTTTATTAACTTCATAAAATTTACTAATTATTTTAGTAGATACGGATATATGTATCTTTTGAAGAACTAATCCGAATCATTTGAAAAGTTCAAAGACTATAAAGATGAAGTAGAAAATATCAAAGAAAAAGTTTTTTTGATATGAGGGATCACACCTTGTTGGACATGGTGCGATCAATGTTGAGTCAAGGAATCTTCCGATTAGTTTCTGGGGTTGCACCCTGGAAACGGCTCCACATACACTTAACCGTGTTCCTACTAAAACGGTCCAAAAGATTCCTTATGAGATATGGACTGAGAAACGTCACAACATGTCATTTATGAAAATTTAGGGATGTGAAGCGTTTGTGAAACATCTAATCTCTAACAAGCTAGGACCAAAATCAGACAAATGTAATTATGTGGGATACCCAACTGAAACAAGGGGTTATTCTTTCTATAATCCTTCCGAGAACAAAGTGTTTGTTGCTTGAACTGCTATGTTCCTTGAGAGAGATGCTCTCTAAGAAAGACAGTGGAAGGATAATAGATCTCGATGAAGTTCGAGACCCACATGATAACATTGAACCAATGGAGGAACCTAAGCAGAATGTACAAGAAAACAATATTGCTCAAGAAACACAGGTTGTTCGTAGGTCTGGTAGGATTCTCCATGAGCCCGAGAGATATTATGGATTTCTCTTGACTCAAGATAGTGATGTGATGCTTGTGGATGAAGATGAGCCTCTCACCTACCAAGACGCTATGAACACTCCAGATTCTAAGAGATGGAACATTTATTTTCATGAAACAGTCAAAAAGAGTTTGACTTTATTCAGAATGAAGATGAAACTTGTGTTTACAAGAAGTTTAGTGGGAGCCATGTGGCATTCCTAGTATTATATGTTGATGATATATTACTAATAGGGAATGACATTCCTTCTCTACAGACTGTGGAGACTTGGTTGAGAAATAATTTTTCAATGAAAGACTTAGGTGATGCGACCTATATATTATGGATCATGATCTATAGAGATAGATCAAGGAGATTGATCGGCCTAAGTTAGAGTACATACATTAACAAAGTTTTACATCAATTTCGAATGCAAAGAGGCTAAATGGATATGTCCCAATGTCTTATGGGATAATGATCTCAAAATAAAATTTGTCATAAATCATTGGATGATAAGGACCGCATGAGTAAAGTTCCATATGCGTCAGCAATTGTTTTTATAATGTATGCAATGATATGTACTCGTCCTAATGTCTCGTATGCTTTAAGCATGACGAGTAGATATCGGTCTAATCCAGGTGAAGGTCACTGGACGGCAGTCAAGAATATTCTTAAGTACTTGAAGAGGACTAAAGATTTATTCTTGTTATATGGAAGAGATGTGAAGCTAGTTGTAAGAGGTTTCAGTGATGCTAATTTCTAGACAGATAACGATGATTTAATGTTTCTGTCTGGTTTTGTGTTTTATCTATTTTTATTGAGATGTTTATGCTGGAATGGTTCACAGCAGAGACAGTTGTTGATTCTACAATAGAGCCTGAGCATATTGATGCTTGCGAAGCAGCCAATGAGGCTTTTTGGGCATGTACTTAGGAGATATCAACTAATTAATGAGATTAATGATCAAGGAGATATACATTTATGTAAAGTGCATATTAATTATAATATTGCAGACCCACTGACTAAGGCTTTGTCGCAGCAGAAGCACGAAAGTCACACTAGTTCCATGAGTATTGGATACTTGGGTAATTGGCTCTAGTGCAAGTGGGAGATTGTTAGTAATTGTGCTCTAGAGATAATACTTTTTATATTTTAAGGAAAATATTTATTATTAAGGATTATGTTTTATTGATTATTATTTATTTATTATGTTTTATTTACTGCGTAATAAATTGAAAGCATAATAAATGTCTTTGGAATTTTGATACGTATTATATATCTTTAAGTATATGACTTAAAAATGAGATTATATGAATAATATCTTATTCCTAAAATTCCCTAGTCGAGTATTATTATTTAAGGACAATAATAATGCACAAAGACTAGTATGTTTCTTGACAGATGCCCACATCTCATTGGTCATAGGTATGGTGATACTAAAGTCAAGAACATAAGTGCATGTCTCAATGCATGGCACTAGAATGACCCGCCGTGAGATTCTACATGTTAAATAAGTGTCATAAGTAATTCTCACTGTGATAATGGTGTAATGATCCTTAGACCTGAAATCATTATATTTCTATACGAGAATTAATATACTTTGATTACATTAAAAGTTACCTTTGACCGGGTGATAATAAAAGTGGACATTGGGTATATTATGAATCGTATGAGAAATATGAATGATCTAGATGAGATTTAATCCTCCTAATTTTAGGAGTGATATTATTGGCCTCTTGTTTGAGTGAGACTATGAAATGCACGGCCGTGCTCAACTGTTGATTTGATTTTAATAGTATACTCATCGATCAAGAAAATAAAGATTAAATTATGAAGAGGATGACACGAGACATGCCTTGAGTTTAATCTATAATATCAAGATTAAAGGGATTATATTACATGGAACATTATTCACGAAAGGATTAATCGAATCACCGATTTATTATTATTACTTGGGTAGCAATGATGTATTACTAGATGCCGCTCATTATTTACAATTTTAATTAGATATTAAAATTGTTGCCAACGTAATAATAACCTACAGGGTCACACACAAAGAACACTTGAAGGAGAAATAATTTAAATTGTGAATTTAAATTAAATAAGTAATTTATTTTATTTATGATATTAATTAAGTATGACTTAATTAATTATATAAATAGAATAAATGAATTATTTAAACTAATTACAAAATTAATAATTAATTAATTAAGTGAGACTTAATTAAATAATTTAGAATTTTGGATTAGTATTAATTATAATTGGATTATAATTAGAAAACTTATTCCTCTCTCTATATAATCTCTTTATGGGCTGATTTAATTTAAGAGACATATTTTTACTAAAACCCTAGCCGTTTTGAGAAAAGAGGAAGATAGAGAGAGAGAAGCAGTTTCCGGGTGCTAGTACACATCAATCCTTCATGAAAAGTGTTCGTGTGGATACCGTAGAGCGTAGATCGCGAGAGCGGGATACGTGGTGATTAAACAAGCTTTGGACCTCCATTAATCTTCCATTAATGAACTGTTAAAGCTTCTAAAGGTATTTATTCTTTATCTCCGAATTAAATCTTTTGTTTTCGCATGGATCTTGCGGAGGGTTTCGCTATTTTGATTTATTTTTCACGTTTATTCCGCTGCGTTTGTGCCTCGAAACCCTTCATAATGTGCCTTGAGAAGATAGTATACAAATCCAGGATGAATAGGATCAATGAAACCATGAGGTTGTTCTACATACACTTTTTCCTCTAGTTCTCCATTGAGGAAAGCACTTTTTACATCCATCTAATACAATTTAAAATTAGCATGAGAAACATATGATAGAAAGATTCTGATTGTTTCCAACCATACAACTGGTGCAAATGCTTCATCAAAATCTATGCCTTCTTCTTATGAGTAGCCCTTTTCCACTAATCTTGCTTTATTCCTTGTCACTATACCAGATTCATCCATATTTTTCTGAACACCCATTTTGTACCAATGAAACACTTGTTATTTGGTTTGGGCACCAACTTCCATACCTTATTTCTTTCAAACTGATTCAACTCTTCTTGCATAGCAATTATCTAATTAGGATCATTCAAGGCTTCTTCATTCCTTTTTGGTTCTTCTTGAGACAAGAAGCTACTATACAAGCATTCATTTTGAGTTGCACTTCTAGTTTTGACACCATCATTTGCATCTCCAATGAACAATTCAAAGGGATGGCTCCTTGTCCATTTCCTTTGTAGTGGTAAATTTGATCTTAAAGATGATTGTTAGGTCCCGAAAGTATCGTAGAAGGGGGGTTGAATACGATACTCACTAAATTAAAAAATTCTTTCGAATCTGTTGCGGATATATAATTTAGAGTTCGGTTAGTGGTTCGAGTTCAGGAGTGTTTAGGAGACTCGCTTACTAATTTTCTGTGTTTAGGATTGAACAATAATGATCTAGAAAATTAGCAAGTAATTTAAGTGAGACATGTTTCGGGGAATAGTACTTTCGTATTAATCCCTGAGGTTTTGCTACACCCAGTTAAAAATATAACTGGCTTCCAAAGAACTGATTCGTTATTTGCTTCTACAGAGAGGTAAAACTTAATTCCTATTACAAGATTTGACTGTGTTTTGTACTAACTGGAATCAAACTAACAGTGAGTGTTTTACAATAGCCCTAAGTATTTGTGACATGATTAACCGGCTGGATTGTAAAACCCAGTGAAGAAGGTAAAGATATGGCACTGTGACATCTTCTTCTCCGGCTTCTAAATATCTCACTGTCTCTCTCTAGTTGGCTGTGTGTCTCCACAACTCCACGAATCAAAATGAACCAGTCATTTTAATTAATATAGTGTAGACTTTCAAATCAATTAAATTGATTTGCTTCTTCAATGCTAAGTCCTATGTTGCGTCTGTAGAGTGAATGCAGTGTGTAGGCGTCACTTGAAGCTATGTTGCGCCTTAGTCTTCATGTTAGTTGCGCCTATACAGTGGTTTCCATGTATAGGCGCCACTAATGACTTAACCATTTTAGCTGCGCCTGTTGCCTTTGTTAGTTGCGCCTCTACTCTTGTAACACTGTGTAGGCGCCACTTGTGCCTTAGAATTCTTTTCTTTGCCTTGGAATGTATGTGGCGCCTGCACTCTATACACCCTGTATAGGCGCCACTTACATTCAACTCCTTGTGTTGGCCTTGGATAACTTATGTTGCGCCTATACACTTGTTGCACTGTATAGGCGCCACAACTGTGTTAGAATCTAAGTACAAACAATTTCCTTACGCCTTGATAGATTAGTTGCGCCTACACTCTCATTGCCCTGTGTAGGCGCCATTAACTTTGCCTTAGCTTTTCTTGTGCCTAGAAATGTATGTTGCGCCTCTCCATTGCTTCCAGAGTGTTAATGCCACAAATGTAGTAATACTTGCCTTAGCATATTCTTGAGATGCTTGAAGTATTTACCACTTGAACTTCACTCCTTTGGCTTGGCTTGATCAACTGATTTTCTACTGATTAATCAAAGTAATTCTCTTCTAATTGTGTTGACGCTTAGTGCACTGGTCTGGTTCACAAACGACTAACACTGAATTGAATTCCCTGGATTTCTTTTCTGTTTCAGCTGAATAACCTAGCTAGGACTGTTGCATTGCTTCGAACACTAACTGTTGAAAGACACTGCAATTTCACTGCAATCTTTTCCGGTACTTCGACAACGTCTTCATTACTACAATCTTGAATACTTCATTATCTGTTCTTCACTGACGTTTGAACATATTAATGAACTTCTTTCAGTGAGTATAACTCCAAGACTGTAGCTGTCTTCTGTAACCTTTGTCTTCACCCTCCTAGATTCCTATGCTTCAAACACTGTATATCTTCAATCAATGCTACTACACTGAAGTCTTTTAGTGGCACTGCTATACTGAATCTTCAACCTATCTGAAACCCTGAAAGTCTTTAAACATTATTCTCCACTGAGGCATGAACATATAAATGAACTTCTTTCAGTGACCTGTAGTAGACTTCAAAACTTCTTCTAATGTCTTGATTCACTGTATTTGCCTTGTCTTCATTCCTTGCTGATTTCTGTGTAAGCGTAGTATTATTTACTTGTCATGTTCTAGTGTTGAGTTATCATGATTACTATTCATACAACTTCGTAATCTCCGACAATCTCCCCCTATTTGATTGTTAAACTTTAGCAAACAAATCTCATAGGGAGGATAACTCAACTAACAACTAGAAAAAGTAATCGTCCGAGACTTGTAAATAATGCTACTGGTTTTTCTGGATCAGATACTGCATTTCAAGAATTCTTGTGTAACTGAAACGAAAGATGTTTGTTCCTTTAGCACTGAACTAATATTCAAGTTGTATCATCTTCATTTCTGTCTGTTTGAGCTTTCTCCGTCTCAAAATCCTTCATAGTTTGAACTTAAAGAACTTATCATGAACAGAGCTTCATAAGAATCATTATTCCTGGGACATCTTCAATAGAATACAGAACATAGCTCAAATAATGTTCTCCCCCTAAGAATGTGATTCTCCTTCTTATTCTTCTTCTCCCTTTAGAAAATTAATGGAATAGTCATTTCTTCTCTGTTCTTCCCACTTGGATTATGAATCCACTTCTGAGAACTCCTTTCAAGTATAGGATACAGTTTCTTGATTCTCCCATATTCTATTGTTTCCCCTCAGGATCAGAAGATAAGATTTTCTTCTTTTTCTTGTCTAAAATCTCCCCTAAGGATATTAACTTCTCCCAAGGATACGAACCCCTTTTTCCAAGGATCTTCCAGGATCCAGGATACGAACCCCTTTAGGATTATTAACTTTTCCCAAGTACGAAGATAAGACCTGATTAACTTCTCCTTTTTCTTACTATAATTTCTCCCCCTTAGTTGAGGAATCCTCCAATGGCCCACTTTTGAATGGTTTGTCTTCCAAAGAAGGTTCTCGTCTGTCGTTGATTGGGAAAAATATAGTAGCTTTTCTTTCAGAAGTAGCAAGTAGCAAGGGTAAGTGTTTGGCTTATGGTTTCCTCACTTCTACTACGTTCTGTTGGTGTTTATACTTTAGTATTGAGCATTTTTAAGTGTTTCACTCTTTCTCTCCCTATCTCTCACTCAAGTGTATCTCTCCCTCACTTTTACTTAAGTGTTTCTCTCTCTCACTTTCACTCTGCATTCCAAATATAGCCTTCTGTACCTGCAAGTGAAATCCGTCAATTCATATTCCCAACACCTGATTCATCAAAATGAACTGAATCACTATCAAGTGGAGAATTGCCTCAGTGAGGTGTTATTGATCTATCATGCATAAGCACTGTCTCAGCACCAGACTCAATAGCAATTGCTAAATCACTGTCTAGTGGAGCCTCACCTCTTTGAGATGGGTTATCCCAAGATTTAAATCTTTTAGGGAATCCTGCCTTGTTCTATCAAGGAGTTGCCTCACACCTTCTCCATAAATGGGAGGTGGACATTCCTTTTCAGGATCTGGAAATGTTCCTTCCAGGAGGGGCAACGTGGTAGACAATATA
Source organism: Oenanthe sinensis (assembly GCA_028671895.1). Classification (NCBI taxonomy): domain Eukaryota; kingdom Viridiplantae; phylum Streptophyta; class Magnoliopsida; order Apiales; family Apiaceae; genus Oenanthe; species Oenanthe sinensis. The sequence continues at coordinate 8,540,292 of JAPMAC010000195.1, read as the reverse complement.
ATGAATGGCAAATTAGAGTCTACGTTTCCCTCGTAACCCTGTGACGGGAATTTGTATTAAATACCCTACTTGACTCATCCGAAGAATTCTTGTCAAGCAGTTGCCTCTCAAGCCCAGATAAATCTGAATAAGAGATCTCCCTTTCGGGATGCAGAAGATTAACTTCTGTTTGAGGTAAATACTTGGACAATGTATGCATGGCTAAAGTCCGTATCTCCTCTAAATGCCTATACCTCTCATTGTGCACGCCTTGCTATGTGTTCCTAGAATTTATCTGTTTGGGCTTACCATCAGCGTGATTGCTAGTGGTGTGCTTGACTCATTACAAGGTGCTCTGGTTGACGAACGAATTTCAATGGACTCACCCTATTGAGAGAATGATTACAGAGACAGTTTTATTGCATTTTCAGCTCTGCATCCTTTTGAGAAGATACAGATGAGCTTACAGTTACCTGAGTTATATACTTCTTTTCTTCTCGGGAGGTAGAGTTGTGGGTGCACTTCCGACTTCATCCTTATTTGCTGCATCAAGTGCAGTTTCTCCCTTATCAACCTCTAACTTACATATGTTCCTTATATCTCCAAGGGTTAATATATGGAAGTGGATGAATGAGTGTTTGGTATTATGGCCTGGGTAAGAGATTGATGGGTTTTCAACCTCTTGGCCAGCTTCTATAGCCTCTGGGGGCTAAACGGAAAGAATCGATAAGATAAAAACATAATCATCTTAACATTCCAAAACATATTTTTCATCTCAAAAAGAAGGAAAAATATAAGAAAGAATGATAATCGATTGCATTAAAGCACTTTTAGTAAAAGAGTTTTGTCGGTTCTAAAAAATTATCATTTAAGAATATGATACCAATAGAAATTTTCTTTAAGATACTTATCCCATAATAAAACGCGAGAAAGTGTATCAGAGAAAAATTCTATCCCTTATGAATTTCTTATAAGGCAAACTTCCCAAAATAAAATGCGGGAATTTATACCAAAGAAGAAATTCAACTCTTCTACCAAATTATATCTTAATAAAATGACTTTTTTCCTTTAAAACCGAAGTACTGTAAGTTTCGAAAACAGTTTTGCAAAACATCCTTATCAGATAGAGGACTATGATTTTCCGACTCATAATGCAATTATGATTTACATCATTTTTGTCTACCTGATAGTATCCCCGACTTAATATAAAAACATGACAATTGGGGTGAATGAATGCTTAACAATACAACACTAGGTCTTCAAAGCAACAACCACTGTTTAGTACTGTGAATCAATGTGAAACATACATTGAAACAAGTATTTAAAAACAAATCATTTTACAAGTGATTGGTACCTCGAAGTTAGAAATAATTTCTCCAAATAAAATAGCAGTTACAAAGTTTCTGCCACTTTAAAAAGAAAAATTAAGAGAGAAAAAGCTTTTAAAGATAAAACTTTTAAAACTAGCTTTTGGGAGAGTATAATAGACTTTTAGATTTAAAGAAAGATTATCCTCAAGAAAAGTTTAACACCCTAGGATTTAGAAATCAAAGTAGGGCGGTAAATCAAAAAAATTTCAAAAGAGAAGTTTTGAAAAAGAATTTTGATGTTTTCTTCTCTAAAACTGATAGAAAAATGAATGTATCTTTGAATAAAACATTTTGAAAAAGAATCAGACAAGAAATTCTTTTTAATACATTCAAGTTTAAAATTCAGTCAAAGAAAGAAAACTAGTAGTAATACTTATGCAATACTAAACAGTTACCACAGACATGCATATATAAATCAAATAACATGTGGCAAGTATTCAGTAAAGCAATAAGCATTTAAACATATTTTTATTATTAGTGATTTCAGATATACAACTTGTATTATCACTAATATTAAAAATATCACAATTAATTGCACGCTGATACCAATTATTCGATATTTATCAATAATTTCAAGATGCAAGAAATTGTGCTTCTTATATTTTATCAAATCAATATTATGAAACTGATAATCATTGTATTGCTTCAATCCATAATTTTAATAAGATAAAATAATTTCGCTAAATACTAAAATATTCATAAGATTGAATATTAGCATCTAACTTCCTACACTATATCTAATAATTGTCACTCTAGCATATTATAGTTATACTCATAACAATTATTATTGATATATGTAAGCTCGAGAAAATAGTTGAATAGAAATTTACAAGTCCTTTAAATATAGATATTTAACACTTGTGTTTCTAATAGCAACTTCTCGCAACAAAAATAAATTTAGAAATATTTTCTAAGTATATAAAATATTGAGAATTTTATACACTTAACTTAGAAAATACTTCGTCTTCCAATATTAATGAGTTTTGAAATATGCATTAATTATTTAGAACAGAAATTCTAAATACCGTCACTAATATCAAAAGTATCACAATTATTTGTAACAAAATATTTAAGAATATCAGAGCAATTAAGCAAGACATCTTGACTAATACTCATCAAATATTTAACATGCAAATAATTATGCTTCTAACTTATGCTAAATAATTTAACTACCACTTATGTATATTGCATTGTAAGAATGATAATTAAACTAGTAGCAATAAGCATGAGGAACTGGATTTAAAATAAATTCACAAGTCCTTTAAATATTAAAATTTTAATACTTGTGAACTCATTTGAGAATTTCTTGCAGATGGGATTTCCAACAAATATGCATATAAATAATATCCCAAGTTCACTAACCAACTTAGACAAAATGAATTCATCAAGTTGTTTAACAAATATCTGCAAGTTATTCTACTAAGGACAATCTCGAAAGAACTGATACCTGGTGTCCATGAGCTTGTTCCTTAAGTGGTGTGGAGAGATCAACAGAGTTGCTGGAAATAATGACAGCTTGTAGGAATGACTTCCCTGTCTTTCTTACAACCTGCATTATCTATATCTATATAGCCAATTAGGTTAAACCTGGTATGTTTAGGGTCCCAGATTTCAAGAATTGGTGATCCCCTAAGATATCTAACAATTCATAACGAGAATAAAATATATGGTCTTTAGCACTTGAATAAGTAATGAGCTGATCATACCTCTATAGCTTGTCACTTCAGTTCATATACCTGATTTGCCCTGATCAAGCTTAGTGGTCTATTGGAAAGTAGTCTTGGCAGGTCTAGAATCTTCCAAATTGCGCATCTTCAAAAGATTCTTGAATTACTTTAATTGCCATCATTCTTTCGAATTACTTATAATTCAAAAAGAATTGCAACTCTTCCAACATGCTCATCTTGTACCTACTCTGCATTAACTTAGCAAAAATCTCTTGCCAAATTTTTATTAGTAGACCCACATATAATATAATCATTATATTCTAGCACTAATATTGAATTGTGTGTGCTTTGTATTCTAAAGAGATATATATGTATATAACTACTCTAATATAAAATCATTTTCAAGTAATTAGTAGTTAGAGTGTCATACCATGTCCTCGACGATTTTCTTGAATCCCTACCTCCGTCATAGAAGAGCTTGGGAAGAGAATGATATACAAATTCCAATGATATGCAACTTCAAAGTCCAGGAAATGTTGTACATCAACTTCAACTTCTAACTCACCATTCAGGAGTGCCCTTGTTCACATTCATCTGATAGATATTCATGGTTGAATGCTTAACAGGTGCTAGGTTAGGTCCTCATCTTGTTAGGCCCTAAAAGAATCAAGTCTCGTCTCTGGTGCTTGCTGTTAGATCTTGAAAGTCCCGAAGATTCTGTTTTCATCATCGTCGATACCTTCTACTTAATATTAACCTGTAGCAATCAGTTTGGCTTTGTCCCTCATAACAATGCCAATAATTATCCAGTTTCTGTGAACCCTTACTGTACCAATTTCAGCTTCGACTTTTGTGTCCTGGGTTCCAGCTTCAGTAGTTTCTGCCTTTGTACTGATTGAGATCATCTTGCATTTGCAATCACCCAATCTGGATCAATCAGTGCATCTTCACTATTCCTTGGGATACCAAATGTTGATTGTTGGGTCCCAAAAAATATATGTTCATTTTGATTAGCACTTCTAGTCTTTACTCAAAATCCGGTTTACTAAGAACTAAACTCCAGGAATGACTTTGACTTCAAACCCTTTGTCTCGGCAGAAATGTTCTTGATGTATTCCTTTGATCTTCATTGTGTTGAGTATGACTAGTAGATCCTTCTTTTATTTGCTCCCCCTGAGTTGCTGTTAGGATGTGTTGAAGATCCTTCACCTTATTCAGTGGATTCTTTTAAAGTTCACGAGTTGTGTAGTTTCACTACCATTTCCACTAATAGGATCTGAATCATCATCATTATCATTGTTTCCTTCTGCAACCTCAGTTTCATCATCAGTATCTGAATTTGACTCTGACAAGATGTCATACTTCAAAGATTCAGAATAGTCTTTCATTTGAATGCTTGAGAGCTTGGTGTAGTAGGTCGATACATTCAGACTTTCAATCACCTTCTGGTTTTACATCATCAGTGAGTAGCCGAGGAAAATTGTTCCTTGAGTCTTAACTTCTTGTCAAGATACTCATATAAGTCTTCAGTAAGTATCAATTTCCTCCAAACACATGAAAGAGCTTCAGTGTTTGCTTCTGGTTGGCCATTAACTCATATGATGTCTTTTCACTATCTTTGTTGATTAAAGCAACATGCTGTATTAATTGCTTTAGCTTCAAAGTACCTTTATTAGTGCAGACTTCATTTAGAACTTCACTCGCGAAATTCAGTTCCAATATCTGACTTCAAAGTTCTCACAGCTTACTTTACTTCCAACTTGATCTTCCTTATTTGATCAATCACTATTTGTGACATTTGTCTGTTGAATGCACGAACATCACCAACTAGTAACTAGGGTCATCATCAACCACCACTAAGCATATTTCTTCCATGACATAATTTGCTTCGTGTGATGTTTTCATTGACTTCCCTATGTGACGTACTTCAAAATGTCCTTCTAGATTGAATTTCATATGAAGCAGTCCTCTCACCAATTTCTTCTTTATCGGAGAATCCATTGTCTTGAATATCAAGTGTGAGAGCTTCTTTTGCCATAGCTAACTCTTTACTAATAAAGCTTTACTGAAAAGTTCACTTCACCTTTGCTTATTGAATTCCATGTCAGCTATGAACAAATTTCCTCACTCTCAGTTGAGTGAGCTGTCAACCTTCTTGTTTAAGATCAAACACTTTTCCTTTTCAATGCTTTTCTAGAAAACCCTTGATAAAGAATTCCCTAGTGCCCTGTAGATAGTGCTGAAGTCCTTCCACAAGAAAGATGCTTCCATTGATGACAATTCTTAAATCATGATAGCCATATCCCTTGTACATCCTTTGCTGTCATCTCCAAAGGTTACCATCGGGGAGGCCTTCTCAACCAATTGTGATAGTAGAGCTTTAATCTTCATCATATGCCTCGAACAGTAAATGTTACGAAGTCACATAACTTTTGTCTTTTGTTACATACTCTGCAATCACAAATGATTAAGCTTCTTGGTACTCAACTTCAATTGAGTCCAGATGGGTTAGAGATATTATCAGAGGTAACAACAGCTTCAATATGCATAAAAGCGCATGGATAGAAGAACTAATAAATTAATTACTAATTCTGTCTAATCCATTTCTATTGTTGTCTAACATTTTTAACTATCTCTAATTACCTAAGTCAGTTTTAGATTAATCCTCGAATCAACAAATGTTACTGACAACTTAGATAATTCTACCATCTTATCCCTAACAAGCAATACATGAAATGATATGACATTTACGTGCAACTATGTGAGTGCGAGCAAATCATGTGAAAATAAGCACATAAACAATTCAAGAATATGCAGAATATTTGAATAAAACATTATAAGCAATATCAAATTCCACATACACTTATCAAGTCATTTATCACAATAAGAACAAATATAAAATATCTGATCTATGACCTGTTTGTCTATTTAGAAATTTTCACAACATTAGCAGAGGTATTAAATCACAGAAGATTTAAATCAAGTTCCAGCAATTGTTTGGGGATACACATAACCGTCTAGAACACCCTATCTAATTCTCCAGATATTCATTTTACTGCATATAAAATCAAGTATCAAATGTACTAATTAAACTCATGAATCCTAGCATGCAATCTTATTCTTAGCAATCAATTAAGCATTTAAGTCCTAAGATGCAAACATGCTATCATGAATATAATACATTTCAAAACTTAATAAACATACAGTTCTGAATTAGATAAACGTATACTTGTTAGAATGTGTACCTGTGAAGTGCTTAGTGATTCATCTCCAGTGTTGGTCATTGATGCCAGATATCCATTTGGTTCATCACTGTCACTGATAGAATCATCATTGCATTTAACTTCATCAACAAATATTTTCCCTTGCTGCATCCTCACTAATGCTTAAGATTCCTACTTCAACCCAAAATAGTGTCTTCATCTTTTGCTTGTACAGGCTTCTTCAAATTGTGTAGCAAACCCCTGATCTTGTCTTTTATAATCAACCATCCCTGTCTTGGAACCGCCTCTTGAACTGATCTTGAAAATCTCCTTTACGGAATCTATAGGTAATGACCTTAGATTACGAATTGGGATTCCGTCTGAATCTGATGTCACTGAACTTCCTGTTGCCCTGCAGGCTTGACTTGCAGTCCAGTTCTTAAGATATTCCAAAGTGTCAGATTCACATACAACACCTTGACCACTACCTCGAGCTACAACATCTTCAATTCAGCATCTTGGATCAATTCGTTTCTGTTCAGAGGTTCTCAACCTTGACGTCAATCAAATTTGGTTCCTGGGTCACAAATACAGTGGATATGCTAACAACCTGCTTTATCAAATATTATCTGCTCCAGCTCTTGTTCTAGTTCATAGGCCTCCAGCACACAAATAGTTCATCTAAAGATAATGTGGTTGTATCCTTAGATTCCCTATGGCTGTAACCCTGTTTACCAGATGATCTGCAGTGTTAGCACGAACTTCCTGTAATCCCTGTAGAAAGAAAACTTCAACGCTTGCACAGAGATGCCAAGTAGTCCAGTCTGTTCTCCTTCACAACTTTTAACCTCCAAGATTTTTCATTCACAAACATCAACTCAAATTAACCAAAACTGTACCCAGATTAATTTCCTCTTTTGCAGCTTCCAAAATATTAGTGGGATCCTTTGGAGTAAACCTCTGAGGAAATTAATACCACTAAATCTTCAGCCTGTTCTAGAATTAATTTCATCGGATAATCTTCAGTCAATTTCAGTTGTCTTCAAATACCCAGAAAAATCTTCATCTACTAACTCCTTGAGCACCTTCAAATTAATAACCGCGTCTGCTGCTTCCTTTGAGAGATGAGCCGTATAATGTTTTAATAAATTTAAATGATAAACTTTAATATTTAAAATTTATAAAATAAACTAATTAAAATTTATAACATAAACTTATTAAAAGTTTATAAAATAAATTTCATAAGAGTTCAGAAAATAAATTTTATCTAAAATTTATGAAATAAACTAATTTAAAATTTATAAACCAAACTAATGAAAGTTTATAAAATAAATTTTATAAGAGTTTACAAAATAAATTTTATTTAAAATTCATGAGATAAACTAATTAAAATTTCTAAACCAAACTAATAAAAGTTTATAAGATAAATTTTATAAGAGTTTACAAATTAAATTTTAAACTAATTAAAATTTCTAAACCAAACTAATAAAAGTTTATAAGATAAATTTTATAAGAGTTTACAAAATAAATTTTATTTAAAATTTATGAGATAAACTAATTAAAATTTATATCATAAACTAATAAAAGTTTATAAAATAAATTTTATGAAAGTTTATCAAATAAATTCTATTTTAAAATTTATAAGGTGAACTAATTAAAATTTATAATATCAACTAATAACAGTTTGTTAAACAAATTTTATAAAAGTTTATAAAATAAATTTTATCTAAAATTTATAAAATAAACTAATTAAAATTTATAATATTAACTAATAAAAGTTTGTTAAACAAATTTTATGAAAGTTTATAAAATAAATTTTATCTAAAATTTATAAAATAAACTAATTAAAATTTATAATATCAACTAATAAAAGTTTGTTAAATAAATTTTATAAAAGTTTATAAAATAAATTTTATCTATAATTTATAAAATAAACTAATTAAAATTTATAACATAAACTAATAAAAGTTTACAAAATAAATTTTATAAAAGTTTATAAAATAAATTTTATTTAAACAGTTTTAAAATTAAATTTATTTAACACGGCCTCCATTCTGAGTCCACACAGCTTCGGCACGGTGAGCTTCACTGATCTACCGGATCTTGATTTGTATATCAATCAGTCTGCTCCGATACCAATTGTTAGGTCCCGAAAGTATCGTAGAAGGGGGGTTGAATACGATACTCACTAAATTAAAAAATTCTTTCGAATCTTTTACGGATATATAATTTAGAGTTCGGTTAGTGGTTCGAGTTCAGGAGTGTTTAGGAGACTCACTTACTAATTTTCTGTGTTTAGGATTGAACAATAATGATCTAGAAAATTAGCTAGTAATTTAAGTGAGATAGGTTTCGGGGAATAGTACTTTCGTATTAATCCCTGAGGTTTTGCTACACCCAGTTAAAAATATAACTGGCTTCCAAAGAACTGATTCGTTCTTTGCTTCTACAGAGAGGTAAAACTTAATTCCTATTACAAGATTTGACTGTGTTTTGTACTAACTGGAATCAAACTAACAGTGAGTGTTTTACAATAGCCCTAAGTATTTGTGACATGATTAACCGGCTGGATTGTAAAACCCAGTGAAGAAGGTAAAGATATGGCACTGTGACATCTTCTTCTCCGGCTTCTAAATATCTCACTGTCTCTCTCTGGTTGGCTGTGTGTCTCCACAACTCCACGAATCAAAATGAACCAGTCATTTTAATTAATATAGTGTAGACTTTCAAATCAATTAAATTGATTTGCTTCTTCAATGCTAAGTCCTATGTTGCGCCTGTAGAGTGAATGCAGTGTGTAGGCGTCACTTGAAGCTATGTTGCGCCTTAGTCTTCATGTTAGTTGCGCCTATACAGTGGTTTCCATGTATAGGCGCCACTAATGACTTAACCATTTTAGCTACGCCTGTTGCCTTTGTTAGTTGCGCCTCTACTCTTGTAACACTGTGTAGGCGCCACTTGTGCCTTAGAATTCTTTTCTTTGCCTTGGAATGTATGTGGCGCCTGCACTATATACACCCTGTATAGGCGCCACTTACATTCAACTCCTTGTGTTGGCCTTGGATAACTTATGTTGCGCCTATACACTTATTACACTGTATAGGCGCCACAACTGTGTTAGAATCTAAGTACAAACAATTTCCTTGCGCCTTGATAGATTAGTTGCGCATACACTCTCATTGCCCTGTGTAGGCGCCACTAACTTTGCCTTAGCTTTTCTTGTGCCTAGAAATGTATGTTGCGCCTCTCCATTGCTTCCAGAGTGTTAATGCCACAAATGTAGTAATACTTGCCTTAGCATATTCTTGAGATGCTTGAAGTATTTACCACTTGAACTTCACTCCTTTGGCTTGGCTTGATCAACTGATTTTCTACTGATTAATCAAAGTAATTCTCTTCTAATTGTACTGACGCTTAGTGCACTAGTCTGGTTCACAAATGACTAACACTGAATTGAATTCCCTTGATTTCTTTTTTGTTTCAGCTGAATAACCTAGGACTGTTGCATTGCTTCGAACACTAACTGTTGAAAGACACTGCAATTTCACTGCAATCTTTTCTGGTACTTCGACAACGTCTTCATTACTACAATCTTGAATACTTCATTATCTGTTCTTCACTGACTTTTGAACATATTAATGAACTTCTTTCAGTGAGTATAACTCCAAGACTGTAGCTGTCTTCTGTAACCTTTGTCTTCACCCTCCTAGATTCCTATGCTTCAAACACTGTATATCTTCAATCAATGCTACTACACTGAAGTCTTTTAGTGGCACTGCTATACTGAATCTTCAACCTATCTGAAACCCTGAAAGTCTTTAAACATTATTCTCCACTGAGGCATGAACATATAAATGAACTTCTTTCAGTGACCTGTGGTAGACTTCAAAACTTCTTCTAATGTCTTGATTCACTGTATCTGCCTTGTCTTCATTCCTTGCTGATTTCTGTGTAAGCGTAGTATTATTTACTTGTCCTGTTCTAGTGTTGAGTTATCATGATTACTATTCATACAGCTTCGTAATCTCCAACAATCTCCCCCTATTTGATTGATAATTATTAACTGATAAGTTATCTGTTGATGAAGTGACATCAATTGATGGGGTGTTTCTGGGTACTTGATTTCTTGAAATTTCTACATTGTCATCACTTTCTTCACCATTGCCTATTGATTCATTTTCAAAATGCAATAAGTCATGGTATCCTTCATCAAACAACTATTGAATGTTCTTATCATCAAAGCCTACATGCATAGATTCCATAACAATGTGTAATATAAGATTGTAGACTCTGTAAGCTTTGGTTATTATTCCATATCCAACAAATATAGCTTCATCATCCTTGGCTTCAAACTTTCCTAGAGTTTCACCTTGATTTCTTAGTACAAAGCATTTGCAGCAAAAGACATGAAGAAAATTAACTGTTGGCTTCTTGTCTTTCTTCATCAATTGATATGGTGTATTGTCTTGTAGTTGATTGACCATGAAAATATTTTAAATATAATAAGCAGTATTAATTGTTTCTGCCCAGAAATATGTAGGAAGTTTTTCTTCTTCTAACATAGTTCTAGCAGCTTCAATCAAGGTCCTATTTTTCCTTTCAACAACTCCATTTTACTATGGAGTCCTTGGTACAGAGAAATGATGAGTGATACCTTTTTCTTCACAGAATTCTTTCATTGTTGCATTCTTGAATTCAGTACCTTTATCACTTCTTATTTTATTGACCTTGCATTCAGTGCCATTGTCAACATTCCTCACATGGTTGATAATGAATTTGCTTGCTTCATCCTTAGAATGTTGGAAATATACCCATGTATATCTAGTGAAGTCATCCACTATTACTAAGGCATATTTCTTTTTGGCAATTGACAAGATGTTGACAGGACCAAATAAGTCCATGTGCAATAATTTCAAAGGTTTTTCAATTGTTGATTCAGACTTTGACTTGAATGATGATTTCCTTTATTTTCCATTTTGACAGGCATCACATAGTCCATCCTTGGTGAATTCCATTTGTGGAATGCCTCTAACCATATTCTTTCTAACAAATTGATTCATGGCTTTGAAGTTCAAATGGGCTAGTTTCTTGTGCCAAATCCAACTTTCATCTGTATTGGCTTTACTAAGTAAACAAATTAGCCACATAGACATTTCTTTTTCTTTCACCATTCAAGAGAATTTCACAAGATTCTTTATTGGCTATGATGCATGATCCAGTTGAGAACCACATACCATTTCCACTATCACACAACTGACTAATAATGAGTAAATTTTGCCTCAATCCATCAACTAGGGCTACAGATTGAATGATAACATTTTCTCTTGTAATTGAGCCATATCCCAGAGTAAAACATTTATTGTTATCTCTAAAAGTAACTCATGAGCCAGTCTTTCCCCTAAACTTTGTGAGCAGGGATAAATCTCCAGTCATGTGCCTAAAACATCCACTATCCAAATACAAGAGATTTTTCTTCCTGTTTTCCTGCACACATGTAAAACAATCAAGTTGCTTTTGGTACCCAAGTTGCCTTAGGTCCTCTTTTATTAGTTATAGCCTGGGCCTTGGTTGCCAACTTTGATTCCTTTTATTTTGGTGGGTTTAAATCCACTTTAACTTTGGGAGTTGGATTTTGTGGCTCAAACACCTTGGAACTCATGGAAGAATTTCCATGCATTTCATTATCTACATTAGGCATGTTCTATGGCATTCTAGGCAAGTTCATATTTACATATACATAGAATGGATTATACATGTATGGAAATTGTGCATAAGGCATAGAACATTGGGTGCAACCAAATTAGAAGACATGGCACTCATGAGTATAGGATTGGTAAGCATGGCATTAACAGACATGGCATGTGCATTCAAATCATTTAAAGGTATGAAAAAATTTTCTTTCTTACATTGCATAGACAAATGATTTACACTACCACATTTAGCACACACTTTCTTAGGTGCATACATATCAGGAGTATAATTATTGTGCTCGTTTATGCCTACTCTCACATTCATATTCTTCTTCTTTTTCCCAGACTTAGGGTGAATGATTTCAACATGTGTTATCCCTTCTAATTTCTCTTTTATTTGTTTCTTAGATAAGCCTCCAATGTTGATCTTTTCAACCTTAGTCTCAACTTGATTCTTGGTTTCCTTAATAAACTTGACAAGAGTGCTAAATTTGTTCTTTTTGTTAGCCATTGATGATTTACTTGTCGATTGATGCTTATCAGTTGATTCAGCATCAATCGATTGATAATCCTTATCAGTTGATGAAGGATTAGCAGTCGATTGTTCTTTATCCATTGAAGTATCAGTCAATGGCCTGCCTATTGATTCGGGGAGTTCTCCTAGAGTATCTACACATTGAACATCAATAATTTGTTTGGTAGTTTTAGCAGACATATTCCATTTATTAATATTTTCAATTTCTTTAGCCAATTGTTCTTTTAACAATTCTTCTCTTTTCAAACTATTTACTAGTTCATCTCTAGCATCCTTACTTTCCTGCTTAAATCTATCTAAACAAACAAGTTCATTTTCAAGAAAAATATTCCTCTCAGTTAAGACATCAATGGTGTTCTTCAATTTGAGATTTTCTTTGTTTAGAGATTTTAGAGTGACATGTAAATTGTACAATTCATTGGACATTTCATTAATAGTACCATTGCATTCATCAGTTGTAAGTTCAGAAAAGTTTATAGCTAGTACCTGATTTGATGATGAACTAGCTTCTTCATCTTCATGTTTAGCCATTAGTTCTAGATTGATGAATTCCTCAGAATCACTGTCCTCAGCAGCCCAGTCCTTCTCTTCAGTGACAAAAGCCTTTTCTTTCTGTTTCAAAAGGTCAAAGTATTTATTTTTATAATCAATACCATCATAAGACTTTGCCTTTTCTTGTTTTGGCTTCCTGCACTCATTTGAGAAATGACCAGCCAATCAACAGTTAAAACATTTGAATTTAGATCTATCAACCAAAATTTTGCTTTGATTGTTACTTCTAAACTGGGATCCAGGCCTTTGAGCATTTAGATTCCTCTTGAATTTTAGATTTGAGAATTTCCTTGATAGAAATGCAATGTGCTCATCAATCTCATCCAAATCATCCTGAGAGCATGTTTCATTTTCTTCACACTTGCCCTTTCCCTTTACTTTAGATGACTATTTATCAGTCTCATTAGCCACCATGACAGAACCTTCTACACAACCTCTTTCCTTCTTCTCTTCATTTCCCTTGACCATCAAAGCCAAAATTTTCTCTTTTCGTTGATTCTTCTACATCTCCTCATCTTGTTGGATTTCCAACTCATATGTCTTGAGAATACCATAAAGTTTCTCAAGAGTGTAATCCTTGAAATCTTGAGATTGTCTAATGGAAACAGTCATTGGTTTCCATTCCTTTGGAAGAGATCTAAGAAATTTTAGATTTGTATCCTTAGTTGTATAAACCCTACCATATAGCTTCAATCTATTTAACATCTTCTGAAATCTGCTATAGGTGTCATTGATAGACTCTCCACTCTTGAAATGAAATGATTCATATTTTTGTATCAAGAGTTGCATCTTGTTTTTTTCTTACTTACTCATTTTCTTCACACAAAGTTTAAAATGTATCCCATACTTCTTTTGATGATGTGCAGTTTATCATATTGTCAAACATATCTTTATCTAGACCATTAAAAAGAATGTTCATGGCCTTCTTGTCTTTAAGAACTTCCTTTTCATCCTCTTCTGTGTACTCAGTAATGAGTTTTGGGACATGTTTGTCAAATGCAGGAGTTCGATCAGGATTTACACCTGTGACTTGCTTTATGGGAACATGAGGACCTTTTTCTTTGCAGTGAATATAGGAAGGGTCAAGAGAGAGTAGATGCAGATATATTTTCACTTTTCATGCAAAATATTCATCCTTTTCTAGCATTGGAATTTTCATACATGAATCTTTTTGGCCCATATTGATTGTTCTTGATCTTTAAACTTTATGTATGTTGAAAGCCTGCTCTAATACCAATTGTTATTCCCGAGAACAATGTCAATATTTGTAGAAGGGGGGTAGAATACAAATATTCAAAACTTTTTGTTATTTTAATATTTGTTCTTGATGTTTGAGTGTTTTAGAGAATATGTATAAACAAGAATGAAACTGAAAGTACAATGAATAAAGATATTTAAAATTACTGATGGATTGGGTTTTCCATCAGTATTTATTTTTGCTCAATGTTTCTTGGTTAATAAAACCTAGCTTCATTTTTACAAGGTTAGAAAATAAACCAATTGTTCTTACAAAGCTCTAAGGCTGAACAGTTGATTCAAGAGATATTGTCTAACTTGTATATTTCTAACAATGCTACCACACTTGTTTATATACCACAAGTGTGTTTACGATTCCTAGAAAGAGTATTAAAATAATTAATCTAAACTATGATTGTTTCTTATCTATCATTCCTCTTGCCTTCTTCCATTCTGGAAAATGTCTTCAAACTTGGAAAGACAGCTTCAACTTGAGTCTTCACAGTCATCATAGACTTTCTTCCTTAGGTGTGCTTTTGTCCGTTAACTTGTCAACCTGTGTTGTCACACTCAATTGATAATTATTGTTAAGCATATCAATTGATCCTTCCTTTTATCCATCAACTGGTATTGCTGTTCAATTGATCTTTGTATCCATCGATTGATATAAGATGATTCATCAATTGATAGATGTTATCAGTCGATATATCAGTCGATGGGTCTTCACACCAGTTGATGGTCTTCAATGCTTGACTTGGTTTCTTCAATTGATCTTATATCCATCGATGCTTCAATATCAACTGATCATCCTTCACTTGTATAATTTCTTGTCTTTAAATAATTACAATTTTATAGTCTAAGTTACACATCAGTTGATGACCTATATCAATCGATTCTAACATCAATTGATGAGAATAATATCAATTGACTTACACCTTATCGATTGAAATAGACTAAGTACACCTATCTACAATCTAATTTATCAGTTGATTCACATAAACTTTTCAACTTATAATTGGTTTCCTGATCAATTGATATTTATAATTTTCATATCAATTGATCAGTTACATCGATTAAAATTTATATGATTCTAAGATTAAAGTTTTCAACAAATTACATGTAGATTCCTAATAATATATATATATATATATATATATATATATATATATATATATATATATATATATATATATATATATATTACAATATATATATATATATATATATATATATAACAATATATATATATATATATATACGTACATATTAATATAGAAAAGAATATCTAAATATTCTTTTATAAGAAAAAATCCTAATATTAATTGCATATATCTATTATGATTAGATGATATCTATACTAAAACTAAATTGACAATAATGCATTTGACCAATATTTATTCAAAATTTGGTCGAATATTTATTTTATTCAGAAATTAAAAAGTTAATGTTAAATTTACTAAATGTTTTAAAAAAAAATTAATTGTAAATAGTTAAAAATATATGGTTATATTTACTAATTATTTTAAAAAAGATTTCAATTGTATATAGCTAAAAATGTTGGGTTAAATTTATTAAATATATTAAAATGGGGCTTTAGTTGTATATTTTTGAAATTGCAGGTAGGGCTGTAAAATGATCCGGGTTGAACCGGACACTCATGTGTTCAAGTATTAGAGCATTTTATTTTTTGTATGTCCCGATTTGGGTCCGGGAACATTTTATTCGGATACAAATTGATCTCGGGTATATGAGGTTCGGATCCAAACTAAATATGAACTAGTACCATATTTTTTTATTTCCTAACCGGGTAGTTTATGATCCACCGAATATGAGACAAATATGATCCACTAATATTAAGTATCATTTTTAGTTCAACTATTCAAATAATTATCATTTAGTCAAATAAATATAATACTATATAAACTTAATAATTATGAATTAAAACTTATGTATATATAATTTATCACGGTGAATAAATCATATTTTGTGAAAGTTTAAATTTATATAAGATATTAAGAAATTATAAAATCATTATTTAGTTACAAATGTAATAGACTAAAAATATAATTTATATATGGGTTTGAATCGAATATGAACCATGGATCATATTCGGATATTCGGCTATGATCATTATATAAAAAATAATATGATACCTAATGTTAGACCAAATCAAGCCTATTCTATGTAATTATTTGTCTTGATGTAACATATTGTGTACTTCTGTATTAGATTAGTGACTTAGTTAACTCAATATATAATTGCAGTTAGATGTGTGATCAAATTGTATTTCCATGTTGTAATTTAAAGTCAAGAATAAAGTCTATTAGAAGATTCAAGTTGAATCATGCAACAAGACAAAGAAAGCTACTTGACGAATAAGGAATGCAGTCTGGAAGTTCTTCTAAGGCTACTAGTTCATTCGAGAAGTCACTACATTCGAGAAGTCACAAATATGCAACTGGTCGAGAAGTCTCAAAATGCTCATTGGTTCAGTATTCGATCGAGAAGTGTTCAATCGAGAAGTCAAGGAATCAAGTCAATCGAGTAGTGTGAAAATGTCATACATTCGAGAAGTACAGAATAACAATTCGAGAAGTTAGCAAAAAAAGTATCGAGAAGTCATAAGGCTGAACCAATCGAGAAATCATAAGGCTGAACCAATCGAGAAGTCATAAGGTTGAACCAATCGAGAAGTCACAATGAACAACTGATCGAGAAGTCACAACATACAACTGATCGAGAAGTCTCAGCATAAACCTATTCGAGAAGTTAATCATCATGACTTCTCGAATCAAATCTAACAGAGTACTCGACTGTCCAAAGAGCTAGTTTCAAGCAGAATTACAGAAGAACAAGACAAGTAATTTGCAGCACTGTCATTACAGGGTCAGTCAAATCTGTGATGATAGAGACAATTCTATAATGAAGCTTGGAAGATACATAAGAAAAATGACAGAAGAGATAAAGCAGAAAGCTATAGACTGTCAAAAGAATGTGTTAGCTAGAAATAGATAGTAGTCAAATGTAAAGTTATCTTTGTCTATTTCTAGTTTTAGCTTAACTGACTTATGAGAGCATGTGCCAAAAGACATGTTGTCTATATAGCTTATGCACTGTTTTCATTAGTAAGTATCTTTGAATTCATCAAGTTCATATCTTGTATCTTCTAAGAACAAGAAGCTGAAATTTACACTGAATTTCAGATTGTAGCAAGTTCAATTCTAATACAAATTAGATTGAAAATTATATTTTGTGTTTACTTTATTTCCTACATTATCCTTCTATATAGACTTGAATTGTTAAAGCTACATAAACCAAACAAATAGTTCATCAAAAGAAAAGTCCATAAAAATTTAAAGTATACATTCACCCCCACCCCCTCTGTACACTTCTGTTGAACTCTAATTCCTAACAAGTGATATCAGAGCCAGGCTGTTAACATACATACAGTTTAAAGATCAAAATGAGTTCTCAAAAGCTGAGAAGTATAAAGATTCCTTCTTTTGACAAATAAAACTACAACTTATGGAAAAGAAAAATGTTAGTGTTCATAAGGGCTACCAACCCCATATATCCAGAAATCTTGAAGAATGACCCTTTTATGCCAGTAACATTGGTTCCTAACACCACCAGTGGATCTGAGGTAATACCTGCCACATGGATACCCAAAGATCCATCTCAGTACACAGACACAGTGAAAGAGAAGGTGTCACTTGACAATAGTCTAATGCTTATACTCATTTAATCTCTAGACATTGTTATGTATAACAATATTGTTAACTACACCTCTGCAAAACACATATGGGAAACCATAGAGATTCTGTGTAAAGGAACTGAAGAAGTAAGAGATAACCATAGGCAATTCATTGTCTCACAGTATGAGGCTTTCATGTCAAAACAAAATGAAGGTATAACTGAAATGTTTGAAAGATTCAACAAGCTCATCAATGACCTTCAACTCCATGGAAAGTACTATGAAACAAAGAAAAGAACATGAAGTTCCTGTTGACTCTCCCAGAATATTTGGAGCACAAAATCTCTACAATTAGAGAAGGGAGAGATCTAACAAAACTTCCACTTGAAACCCTCTATGGAATTTTAAAGACATATGAACTAGAATTCAATTAAAAGAAGGCCATTTTATGAAATAGAGGAAAGATAGAAAATGTGTCAAATGCCTTGGTTAAAAATGAACCACTAAGAACTGAGAAGATTGGTACAAGTAAGAAAGTGAAGATTGAAGAACTTGAAGAGCAGGAACAAGAAGAAAGGGACTCTATCAAGAGTGAATCAAGTGAAGAAGATTTTTACACCATTGATGAACTTGAAGGAATAGACAACAAGACCATGACCTTCATGGCAAAGAAATTTGAAAACTTAAGATTCAAGAAAAATAAAAGTTTTAAACCAAAACCAAATTTCAAATCTTCAAGCAAAGGAAAGACTCCTACAAGAGGCAATACCAATGGAGGGTATAAAACTGGAACAATTATAGATCTAAAATAAGATGTTATAACTGTAATGAGTTTGACACTTTGCAACAGAATGTAGAAAACCTAAAGTAATCAAGAAAGACAAATATTACTTGGAACTGGAAGACAAATATGAAGTACTCCTAAAAAACCAGGCAAAAAAGCTTACATAGTTGAAGGAAAATGATCGGATGACACAGATGAAGACGAGGAAGAGGAATATGGGAATCTAGCACTCATGTCTAACTCACATAATGGAGCATCATCCTCAAACACTCAGTTACCCTCATTAGTCTCACTTGACATGTCAAATTCTCAGTATAAGAAAACTGTTGAAGAATTGAGCATTGAAATGTTTAATATTCACACTAGTATGACTGATGCATATGAGGAAATTGCTAGATTGCTAAAAGCTAATGATGAACTGACTGCTAAGAATGAAACCTTAGAATTGTCCTTGATAACTCTGGAAAACTTGAAACAAAAGAATGAGTATCTCAGAAACAAAGTTATTTGCTCTAAGTAAATTGAAAAATTTCTTAAAGAAAAAATTTCTGAAAATGAATTGAAAATAAAATCTTACCAAAACTCGTCCACTATTGTTCAAGAATTCTATGAGAAGCATCAGGAAAATTCTAGGATTGAGATTGGTTTTGATTATGACACTCTCAAGAAAAAGAAACTCTCAAGAAAAAGAAATTTTTGTCAACAAAAGGCAAGAAAACTAAGATTCTGGGAAATCCTCACATTTTGAAAAATGTTAAGGCACCAATTTTTAAGAAAGGAACTATGGAACTTGATAAAGTTAGTATGGTCATCAAGCAACAGTTGAATGATGAGGATCAGATAACAACTAAGACTGATGTGCCTTCTGTTGAAAAAGAAGAACCAATAGTCAAACCCAAGTCCATTATTGTTAAAACAAAATGTGAAAAAAATGACACCATGCATGCTAAGAAGAAAAATGCAAATAGAAATGACAAAGTAGGCATCAACAAACACAATAACTACGCACATGTTCACAATGCTCCCAGGAAGATTTCTAAAAACTGTGGATCAACAAATCATCTTACACATGTATGCAAGAAACCTGTTGTTAATAATGCTGAATTTGCATGTGGCTTTGTGAAACCTTTGATGCATGATAATCATAAATTCTGTTACAAATTTGATTGTATGTCATGTAACATGAATATCATGAACACTTACTTTAGGCTCAAAAAACAGTTTATTGATGGATGCATAGGTCAAAACTTAAACATCAACACTTCTAGGCCTAAGACTGCTAGTCCTGTTAAACAAAAAAAACACTCAATGTCACCTAAGCATGCATCTAGTTCAGGAAGTTCAAATTTGACTAAAAATCAAAACCATAAAAATGAATGTATGCATGTTAAAGTGACTAAGAATGTTAAGAACATGAATGACATTCATGTGACTAAGCATAAAGGACCCAACCCTATTTGGGTACCAAAGAAAGCTTGATTTGTTTGTGTTTGCAGGGCACAGGTAAAAAGAAGGTCATGTGGATCTTGGATAGTGGATGTTCAAGGCATATGAATGGTGACAAAGCCCTACTGTCACAATTCAAAGATGAGGTCGGCCCAATGGTAACCTTTAGAGACAACAACATTGGTTTCACCATGGAATATGGCAAATTGATTCATAGAAATGTTGTCATTGAAGATGTAGCTTTGGTCAGTGATTAGAAGCATAATCTACTCAGCATCACTCAATTCTGCAATAAAGATTTAAAGGTGGAGTTTGACAAAAAATTGTGTCTCATATTACATAGAACTACCAAAGAGGTTGCTCTACAAGGAGTAAGAAAAGGAAGCTTGTTTGTAGCAGATTTGGATTCTGCAAACAAGGAGAAAATCTGTTGTTTCTACACAAAGGCCTCAGAAAATGAAAGTTGGCTTTGGCACAAGAGACTGTCTCATTTAAATTTCAAGAACATTAACTCTCTAGTCAAAAGAGAATTAGTGAAGGATCTCCCCTCACTTGAATTCTGCGTAGAAGGATTGTGTGTGGCATGTCAAAAAGAAAAAATGAAGATGTCAAGTCACAGGAGTAAGGAATTTACATCAATCACTAAACCACTACATTTGATTCATATGCATCTCTTCAGACCAGTAAATGTCATGTCGATGTCATAGAAAAGATATGCACTAGTCATGGTTGATGACTTCTCCAAATACACTTGGGTGGAATTCTTGCACTCAAAAAATGAAGCTCCTGGAATTATTATTGAAAATTTGAAGAGATTGGACAAAGGCCCAATACCTGTTGTAGCCATAAGAAGTGACAATGGAACATAATTCAAAAATGTTACACTAAGTGAATTCTGCAAAGAAAGTGGAATCACTCACCAATTCTCAGCTCCAAGAACTCCACAACAAAATGGAGTTGTTGAGAGAAAGAATATGACTCGTATTGAAGCTGCAAGAACCATGTTAGCAGAAGCAAATCTTTCAACTAGGTTTTGGGTTAAAGCTGTCAGGACTGCATGTTATATTCAAAATAGAACACTTATCACAAAACCAGTTGGAAAGACTCATTATCACATCATGACAAATAAAAGACCATCTGTGAAGTACATGCATGTGTTTGGAACAAAATGATTTATTCTCAAGGATGATGCTAACAATCATGGGAAGTTTGAAGCCAAGACATATGAAAGAATTTTTGTGGGATACTCTTTGGACAAAACTGTCTATAGAGTATATGTCGATCAACAAAAAGTAATGGAAAGCACAAATGTGACATTTGATGATTTAAAGTTTCCTGCAATGAATCTGGAAGGTGAAAACTGTGATACTTTGAGATTTGAAAATGAAATGGAGTCTGACTCACTTACAACTGAAAAGGTTATCAATACTCATGAAGACTCACAATTAGACATCTCATATGGAACAAATGAGGAAAGAGAAAATGATGATTCCAGTCATATTCAGCTTGAGAATTCTCCACATAAACCTAGCATCAACTCAGGGGGAGCATCTCAAGGGTCTGCAATAAATGGAACAAACTTCAATTTGGAGGAAATATGTTCGAGTGATAGAGATGTAGCTCATCAAATTAAATGGAATAGAGCTCACACAGTTGATCAAATCATTGGAAATCCTGATGAAGGTGTAAGGACAAGAAAACAACTATGAATGAATGCTTATTTTCTTACTTTCCGTCTCAAAATGAGCCAAAAAGAATTGAAGAAGCCATGTTGGATCTTGACTGGATAATTGTCATGCAAGAGGAATTGAATCAGTTTGTGAAAAATAATATTTGGGAATTAGTGCCACCTCCAAAGGATAGATCAGTAATTGGCACTAAGTGGGTCTACAGAAATAAAATGGATGAACATGGAATTATAATAAGAAAAAAGGCAAGGTTGGTTGCAAAAGGCTATTCACAAGAAGAAGGCATTGACTATAATGAGACTTTTGCTCCTATTGCAAGACTAGAAGCCATTAGAATTTTTCTGGCCTTTGCAGCACACTCAAACTTCAAAGTCTATCAAATGGATGTCAAAAGTGCATTTCTTAATGGTGAGCTAGAAGAAGAAGAAGTATATGTGCAACAATCACTTGTCTTTGAGGATCCAAATTTTTTAGATTTTGTTTACAGACTCATCAAAGCATTGTGTGGACTTAAAGAAGCCCCTAGAGCATGGTATGACACTTTGTCAAAATTTCTTCTAGAAAATCAATTCACTAGAGGAAAAATTGACAAAATTCTTTTCTACAGGAAGTATGGTGAGGATACCATACTTGTTCAAATTTATGTGAATGATATTATTTTTAGGTCTACAAATGAAAAACTGTGTCAAAGATTTTCTAAGCTAATGCAAAGTGAATATAAGATGAGCATGATGGGAGAGCTCAATTATTTTCTAGGCCTTCAAGTAAGTCAAATGATAGATGACATTTTCATAAGTCAAACAAAATATATCAATGACTTACTCAAGAGGTTTGATATGCAAGATTGCTCAACTGCCAAAACTTTAATGTCTACAGCTACAAAACTTGATGAAGATAAGAAAGGAAAACGTGTAGCCATGAAGACCTACAGAGGAATGATTGGATCTCTTCTCTATCTCATAACTAGTAGACCTGACATTATGTGCTCTACCTGTCTATGTGTAAGATTTCAGGCAAATCCCAAGGAATCTCATCTCATTGCTGTCAAAAGGATTCTAAGATACATCAAAGGAACACTTTTCATGGGTTTATAGTACCCTAAAAAATAGAATTCAACTTGGTTGGATATTCAGATGCTGATTTTACTGGATGTAGAGTGGATAGGAAAAGAACCTCAAGAAGCTGTCAATTCCTTGGACAGAGATTGGTGTCTTGGTTTAGCAAAAAACAACAATCAGTCTTTACTTTAACAGCTGAAGCTGAATACAATGCTGCTAGAAGCTGTTGTGCTCAAGTGCTTTAGATCAGGAATCAACTAAGGGATTATGGACTAGTGTTGGAAAGAATTTCTATCATGTGTGACAACACCAGTGCCATTTCAATTGTTGTCAATCCAGTCAACCATTCCAAGACATAGCATATTGATGTAAGGTACTATTTCATAAAGGAACATGCAAAAAATGGAGTGATTGAATTATTCTATGTTCCTACACAAAAACGGTTGGTTAATATATTTATTAAACCACTTGATGAAGCCACCTTCAACAGGTTGGTTAGTTAAATTGGAATGCTAAATTCTGCAGGATAAGTGGCCAAATAAATATATCTTCCCAACTGTTACAATAATTGTTTCACAGGCATGAAGCTAAATAATTTATCTAAGTGAAACAAAATTGGTGTATACTTATAAATATATCAGTTACATTATTGTACATTATTTTACTTAAAAATATTTTTGTAAAAAATTAACTTGGAACTATTTCCTTGTTCTAAGGAAGCCTAAAGAAAATTATTATACTTGGTCATTGTTAAATAACAAGTGTAATAATTAAAATTTCAGGAATATTGTTCAAACATATTTCTTACTTTAAAAATGAATAAATAAATTTCATTTTTTTTTGAAATGAGGTTTGTAAATTATTATTTTATTTTCCAAGTGAAGATAGAATAATCCTTCAAAACTGAAGTTTGTGATTAAGTTGTCATCCTTTCTGACTTCTCGACTGAGTATAATTTCCGAGATCTCGATTGAGTATTATTGAGATTTATCGAATCATTTGAGTTCTCGAACAGTTCATTTTAAGAGTTCTCGATTGAGTATTATTGAGAGTTCTCAAATCATTTTAGTAATCGAACAGTTCATTTCTAGAGTTCTCGATTAAGTATCATTAAGAGTTCTCGAATCATCAGAGTTCTCGACTACAGTTTTGGGTGAGTTCTCGATTGACTTAGTTCTCGAATCAATAAACAAACACAATTTGAGTTATCTACCAAAATTAAACAGTTCTCTTCGAAAATTAACTTTACTCTTTTCTGAGTTCTCGAACATTTAAATTGATTACAATTCTAGTCGAGTTGTCTAAGTCATATAAATAGCAAAGTAAATCTAACACTTCGTTTCTATACTTAATTCCTACTTGAAAGAAGCATTGTTGGCCAACCCCACTCTTTACATTGATATACTGGAGCAGTTTTAGAACATGGCAACATGGGAAGAAATAGCTTTGAAGGATGGCAGCTCCATGATTGTGGTGACCTGCAAAATATAAAAGGAGGACATAAGTTTTAATGAAGATGATGTGAACAAAAGTTTATTGCCAACTGAGAAGTTTGATGCTGAACCATCTTAAAGTGATCTTCTAGACTTCCTAGAGTTTATTAGGTACTCAGACATTTCGGAGAAAGGAACTGAGAAATAGAGGCTGGGCAAAATTAACAAGAAGTACATGAGGAAGAAGTGGTCATTCCTGTTTGACACTATTCTTAGAGTGTTCACTTGCAGAAAAACAGGGTTTGACCAAATAAGTAGCATTGCCTTGAAGTTGGACTATTCATTGGCTTACAACCAGAAGCTCAATGTTGGGAAGTTGATTCTTAGGGAGCTCACAACCAGGATTTCTTAGAGAAGTAATGAAATTTTCTTCCCTCACTTTATTCAATCAATACTTAATTATAAAAATCCAACTTTGATTGAACTGCATGGGATGAACAAATATAGAATTGGCTACTCCAAATCCATGTCAAAAATCATTTTTGCTACATTGGATAGGAGAACCACAGTGAATGTGCATCTTCAAATCACACCTCATATGAGGAGTGTATTTGAAAGGTACCCAGTAGTGCAACCTAAATATGGTTACCTTGATAGAGTAGGAGGTCCTAAGGCTGTAGAAGAATCAAATGCACCTAACCCAAGGACCTCTAACCCAACTGTGGACCCTACTTTGAATACAATAGATGTTAGTGAGCCAACCTCTACATCCTCTCAACAGGGTGTGGTTGAAAAGAAGAGGAGGAAGAAACCTGCTACAAAGAAGCAATTATAAGTAGTTGTAGAAGAAAATATAGAGGAAATTGATGAGTCACCTGTGGAACCTTTAAAGAGGAGGAAGAAAAATCAAAAGGCCACAACAGACCACTCTACATCCTCCCAACAGGATGTAGAGGTACATAAGGGATTAAACCTACTTCTAGGTGCACTTTCTCAACAAGATGCATCTATTGAAATTGGGAGTCAGCCCACTCCATCTTGTACAAAGTCTGCACCATTGCAGGTGAAGGGTTTCGGGCATGAAAACGCAGCGGAATTAACGTAAAAACAATAAAAAAAAATCGAAACCCAATCGCAGGATCCATGTATAACATTGGATGATTATGGTGAAGAAGTCTGTACCTTAACAAAGCTTTCGTATGCTGTTTAATGGAGGTCCAGAAAGATGAATCACAGCAGTCCTTTGTTGCAAAGATTTTCTCTCTAAAGAAGTCCACACGAACGCCCGATCGTCCAACGATCACCGGAGTCGGTACTAGCCGAATTGTTTGCCTCTCTCTCTCTCTTTCTCTAGCCTCTCTTGATGTCGAGCAGCTAGGGTTTTTCTCTAAAATGAAATTTGATGATTAAAACCCAATACTATACATCATTATGTATATATAGGGGAGAGAGAGATTTTGGGCCTAACCCTAATCCATGTGGTTTCCAAAACCCATTATGACTTTGGGTTATTATTATTATTAAATCTGAATTCTAATATAATTAATCAAGTCCCACTTAATTAATTCAATAATTAAATTCGAATAAATAATAATATATTTAAATTCGTAATTTAAATAAACCTCCGTTTTGACGTTCTTTGTGTGTGACCCTTTAGGTTATTATTACGTTGGCAATAATTTTATTATCTAATAATAAAATTATAAACAATGAGCGGCATCTAGTAATACATCATTGCTACCCAAGTAACAATAATAATTGGTGATTCAATTAAACTTTTCGTGAATAATGTTCCATGTAATATAATCCCTTTAACCTTATATTATAGATCAAACTCGAGGCGTGTATAGTGTCATCCTCTTCAACGTTTAATCTCGGTTTCCTTGATTAATGAGTAGACTATTTAAACAAATCAATATTT
Organism: Oenanthe sinensis; assembly: GCA_028671895.1. Taxonomy (NCBI): domain Eukaryota; kingdom Viridiplantae; phylum Streptophyta; class Magnoliopsida; order Apiales; family Apiaceae; genus Oenanthe; species Oenanthe sinensis. The sequence goes on along the minus strand of JAPMAC010000195.1, from coordinate 8,514,036 downwards.
GAGCATGACCATGCATTTCATAGTCTCACTCAATCAAGAGGCCAATAATATCACTCCTAGAATTGGAGGGTTAAATCCTATATCTATCATTCATATTCCTCATACGATTCATAGCATACCCAATGTACACCTTTATCATTACCCGGTTAAAGGTAACTTTGAGTGTAATCAAAGTATATTAATTCTCGTATAGAAATATAATGATTTCAAGTCAGAGGATCATTACATCATTATCACAGTGAGATTTCTTATGACACTTATTAACATGTAGAATCTCACGGCGGGTCTTTCCAGTGTCATGTATTGATACATACACTTATGTTCTTGACTTTAGTATCACCATACCTATGACCAATGAGATGTGGTCATCCGTCAACAAACATACTAGTCTTATTGCATTATTATTTTCCTTAAATAATAATACTTGACTAGGGAATTTTAGGAATAAAATACTATTCATATAATCTCATTTTTTAAGTCACATACTTAAATATATATATTAAGTATTAATATTCCAAGGACATTTATTATCCTTTCAATTTATAACGCAGTAAATAAAGACATAATAAATAATAATTAAATAATCACATAAAACATAATCCTTAATTGTTTTCAATAAAACATTAAAAGTATTGTCTCTAGGACACCAATACTAACAATCTCCCACTTGTACTAGAGCCAATCTCTCATGTATCTAATACCCATGGAACTAGTATGACCTTCGTGTTTCTGCTGCGACAAAGCCTTAGTCAGTGGATCTGCAATGTTATCATTTGTATGCACTTTACATATATGTATATCCCCTCGATTATTAATCTTATTAATTAGGTGATATCTCCTAAGTACATCCCCAAACAGCCTCCTTGGCTGCTTCGCAAGCATCAATATACTCAGGCTCTACTGTAGAATCAACAACTGTCTCAGCTGTGAACCATTCCAGCATACAACATCTCCATTTAGACAAAACACAAATCCAGACTGAGAAATCAAATCATCCTTGTCTTTCTAGAAACTAGCGTCGGTGTAACCTTTTACTACCAGCTTATCTTCTCCTCCATATACCAAGAATTAATCTTTAGTCCTCTTCAAGTACTTAAGAATATTCTTGACTGTTGTCCAGTGACCTTCACCTGGATTAGACTAGTCATAGTCATAGTCATAGTAAGCAGCTATAGCAAGCAAAATCCTGATGGACATGACCATAACAACTGGTAAAAAGGTCTCATCATAGTCAATACCATGAATTTTCTTGAAACCTTTTGCCACCAATCGTGCCTTATAGGTCTCTACATTAGCATCCATGTCGGTCTTCTTCTTAAAAACCCACTTGCACCCTATAGGTTTTACCCCTTCAGGTGGATCAACCAAAGTCCATACTTGATTAGTATACATGGATTCCATCTCAGATTTCATGGCATCCAGCCATCTCTTGGATTCTGGAGTGTTCATAGCATCTTGGTATGTGAGAGGCTCATCTTCGTCGATAAGCATCACATCACCATCTTGAGTTAAGAGAAATCCATAATATCTCTCAGGCTCATGGCGAATCCTACTAGACCTACGAATAACCTGTGTTTCTTGAGCAGTGTTGTGGTCTTGTACATCCTGCTCAAGTTCCTCCATTGGTTCAATGTTATCTTGTGGGCCTCGAACTTCATCGAGATCTATTATCCTCCCACTGTTTTTCTTCGAAATCATTTCTCTTTCAAGAAAAACTGTAGTTCGAGCAACAAACACTTTGTTCTCGGAAGGATTATAGAATGAATAACCCTTTGTTTCAATTGGGTATCCCACAAAATTATATTTGTCTGATTTAGGTCCTAGCTTGTCAGAAGTTAAACGTTTCACAAATGCTTCACATCCCCATATTTTCATAAATGACATGCTATGATGTTTCTTAGTCCATATCTCATATGGAGTCTTCTGAACCGTTTTAGTAGGAACTCGGTTAAGTGTATAAACAGCCGTCTCCAGGGCGTAGCCCCATAAACTAATTGGAAGATTTGTATGACTCATCATCGATCGTACCATGTCCAACAAAGTATGATTCCTCCTTTCAGAAACTCCATTCCATTGTGGTGTTCCGGGAGGAGTGAGTTGTGATATAATACCACACTCTTTTAATAAACTCTTAAATTCATGGCTTAAGTATTCACCTCCACGATCAGATCGTAGAGTCTTAATACTTCCGCCAGTTTACTTTTCTACTTCAGCTTTGTTTCTTTGAACTTTTCAAAAGAATCGGATTTGTTCTTCATAAGATACACATATCTACTGAAATTATCAATAAACGTGATCAAGTAGTAAAAGCCACCTCTTGTCATAGTACGTATAGAACCACATACATCACTATGTATATGTTCTAATCGTTCAGTGGCCCTTTCACCTTGTCCAGTAAAAGGAGATTTAGTCATTTTTCCAATGAGACAAGGTTCGCATGCTTCGTATGATTCAAAGTCAGACTTATCCAAGTATCCATCCTTATGTAGCTTGGAAATGCGCTTCTCATTTATATGGCCTAAACGACAGTGCCAGAGGTATGTTTAATTTGAGTCATTTATTTTAAGACGTTTGTTATTCACATTATAGATAGGAGTGTCTAAATCAAGAACATATAAACTGTTAAATAAACGTGCAACCTCATAGGTAACATTATTCAAAGAAAAGGAACAACTATTGTTCTGAATTAAAATGCAAAACCTTTCTTGTCTAAACAAGAAACCGAAATAATGTTTCTGCAAATTACAGGCACGTAAAAACAGTTCTCAAGTTCTAAAATAAGCCCAGTGGGCAATGATAAATAATAAGTCCCTACAGCTAAAACAGCAACCTTTGCTCCATTGCCAACTCGTAGGTCAACCTCTCCTTTAGCCAAAGTCCTACTCCTTTGTAGTTCATGTACATTTATACAAATGTGAGAACCACATCCAGTATCCAATACCCATGATGTAGAAGTTGACAAATTGACCTCTATAACATAAATACCTGAATCAGAAGCTTGACCAGCCTTCTTCTTCTTCAGATCCTCCAAATAAGCATGACAGTTTCTCTTCCAATGACCTGGTTTACCAGAGTAGTGACAATCACCCTTTGCAACAATACCCTTAGGTTTTAAAGCCTGTTTGGGATTAGCCTTTGGCTTGGGACCAGAAGCAGATCCAATCTTCTTCTTTCCCTTCCATTTGCCTTTCCTATTAGCCTTACCTTTGTTATCTACCATCAACATGGCAGCAGGTTCAGCCTTTTCATGTTGGTTTCAGTAGTTCGTAACATGGCCAACAATTCAGTGGGTGTTTTGTCTATCTCATTCATATTGTAGTTCATAACAAAATGAGTATAGTTGCGGTTCAAAGATTGCAAGATTAAGTCAATCTGAGCTTTCAAACAAATCGGGAAACCCAAAGTATCAAGATACTCAATATAACCTATCATCTTCAGAACATGTGGTTCAACAGGTTCACGCTCTCCCTGTTTGCAAGCATACAGTGCTTTGCTCGTGTCGAACCTTTCTTGACGAGCTTGTCCCTCAAACATTCTTTGAAGGTGTTCAATCATCTCATAAGCATCCATATGCTCATGTTGTTTTTGAAGCTCAACACTCATGGTTGCCAGCATGAGACATGCAATATCATTCACATCATCAATATGCTTCTGATAAGCATTTTGCTGAACGCGAGTTGCATTCTCAGCAGGAGGAGCAGGTGAAGGAATTTCAATGACATGGAGCTTACGCTCTTGCCTGAGGACAATCCTCAAATTCCTATACCAATCCAGGAAGTTAGTTCCTGTCAGCTTGTCCTTCTCAAGGGTTGCTCGTACGGAGAAAGTATTTGTATTATTTGCCATTTAAATATCTACAATGTTTAAAATGAATAAAATAAACATTAGATTGTCTGAGTTATTTATTATGTTCAAATGATTATGATATATTCATAATATATCTCCCGCTATTTTTATCAAATTAATAGCCCTTACTATCAATTTGGAAAGTATATCCCATAATTCTTTCTAGTGAGCCAAGATCCATATTTCGTCATGTCCTAAGTCAACCACTGGCAGTCCTTAAAAAATGATTATTTAGGTAGACAACAGTTGTCAATTATATCATATATAATTCTTGGATAGTTTGGTGAACAACGATTGATCTTATCTATCTAATAGACTTTTAACCAAACTCTATGCTTCTAAGTTTATAATGGTTGAATATAACCGTTTATTTTCACCTTATTATGACGACTCAGTTAAGTTAGACCCAATGATACAACGTCCGAATATAACCGTTTATATTCGTCGCATCTCACTACGATAGATAGGAGTCCCCTGCCACTGATAGTCCTTCCCCTAATCGATCTAGGATTCGATGAGTGTTCATTCATTGGAAAGCATCCGAGTAAAACTTAATATTTTGTTAAGGGGTTTAGAAAATTTATAACGATCATGATCACATCATAAAGAGATCCTCAATTTTTCCTTGAACCAAATATTTCAAATTGACATCTTAAATTGTTCATTTCCCAGGTAGATGGAGGATACCAGTGGTCACAGTTAAAACCCATCAGCCTTACGAATACGCATATCCGTTTTTGTCAGAAAATCCCAGTTATAGATATCAAAAATCAATATTTAATTCCGTGTTTTAAAAATCCATATTTCATAAACACAAGAATCTCATGATCGTTTGTTAATTTTAAAATCTTGAATCGTTACAGATTTTATCTTTCTTAAGCAGACATGGCATGGGTGTCGTATCTAATACATACATCATTCCAACACATACATATCTACACATGCATTCATATACATATATGTATTGTGCATAAATTAAACGTGTTTGGTTATGGCCCCATCCTATGTGATATTTCCAAGCTAATGGAATTATCAAGGTCAATCTATAGTGGTTTCAAATACTACACTATTACATGTCTTTATCTTCTTCATTGCTCCATCATCTGGATTGTCTCCTAGCTTCCTTGCTTCCAAGTCTCCATTGAACAATTACATTGAATAAAAAATAAATCTATTCTAATGAAATTACAAGAAGAACTCGAGTTACATTCGACATTAAAAATTACAATGAATAAACGACATGCAAGTCGTATTTAGAAACCAAAACCATAAAACAAAACCACTATCCTATGGGTCTTTAGGCCATAACCATTCACCATGTTATCACATAACACATGTAATATATCTCAGATTATATAAACATATCATATAATCATATATAATAAATTTCAAAATTTCAGAAAATCAAATAAATTTCAGAAAATAATAAATCGCCGTTTCGGGGCCTGTAACGTCGTCAAACGGCTTACAGACGCGAATCTGACTATGTCAGTATTGCTCAGTGATACAATTCTAGTCAGAAAACACATATCGTTTGCGAAAATCGGACACTGAACACAGATTTCAGAAAATCTACCGAAGCCGTTTCAGAATTCGTATCGAATACGATTTCCATAACAAGAACAAACATGTATCATATACATACAGCAATAAACACAATCATCCCATGATTATACAACACATGAATATCATATATTCAAAATCATATAAAACATATATATCAATATATAGTCATGGTATATCATATATATGTTTACATACATCGAAAAACTGTTAAACACATAACCAAATCATCCCATTATACACGTAGCTCTGATGCCATTGAAGGGTTTCGGGCATGAAAACGCAGCGGAATTAACGTAAAAACAATTAAAAAAAAAATCGAAACCCAATCGCAGGATCCATGTATAACGTTGGATGATAATGGTGAAGAAGTCTGTACCTTAACAAAGCTTTCGTATGCTATTTAATGGAGGTCCAGAAAGATGAATCACAGCAGTCCTTTGTTGCAAAGATTTGCTCTCTAAAGAAGTCCACACGAACGCCCGATCGTCCTACGATCACCGGAGTCGGTACTAGCCGAATTGTTTGCCTCTCTCTCTCTCTTTCTCTAGCCTCTCTTGATGTTGAGCAGCTAGGGTTTTTCTCTAAAATGAAATTTGATGATTAAAACCCAATACTATACATCATTATGTATATATAGGGGATAGAGAGATTTTGGGCCTAACCCTAATCCATGTGGTTTCCAAAACCCATTATGACTTTGGGTTATTATTATTATTAAATCTGAATTCTAATATAATTAATCAAGTCCCACTTAATTAATTCAATAATTAAATTCGAATAAATAATAATATATTTAAATTCGTAATTTAAATAAACCTCCGTTTTGACGTTCTTTGTGTGTGACCCTTTAGGTTATTATTACGTTGACAATAATTTTATTATCTAATAATAAAATTATAAACAATGAGTGGCATCTAGTAATACATCATTGCTACCCAAGTAACAATAATAATTGGTGATTCAATTAAACATTTCGTGAATAATGTTCCATGTAATATAATCCCTTTAACCTTATATTATAGATCAAACTCGAGGCGTGTATAGTGTCATCCTCTTCAACGTTTAATCTCGGTTTCCTTGATCAATGAGTAGACTATTTAAACAAATCAATATTTGAGCATGGCCATGCATTTCATAGTCTCACTCAATCAAGAGGCCAATAATATCACTCCTAGAATTAGAGGGTTAAATCCTATATCTATCATTCATATTCCTCATACGATTCATAACATACCCAATGTACACTTTATCATTACTCGGTTAAAGGTAACTTTGAGTGTAATCAAATTATATTAATTCTCGTATAGAAATATAATGATTTCAAGTCAGAGGATCATTACATCATTATCACAGTGAGATTTCTTATGACACTTATTAACATGTAGAATCTCACGGCGGGTCTTTCCAGTGTCATGTATTGATACATACACTTATGTTCTTGACTTTAGTATCACCATACCTATGACCAATGAGATGTGGTCATCCGTCAACAAACATACTAGTCTTATTGCATTATTATTTTCCTTAAATAATAATACTTGACTAGGGAATTTTAGGAATAAAATACTATTCATATAATCTCATTTTTTAAGTCACATACTTAAAGATATATATTACGTATTAATATTCCAAGGACATTTATTATCCTTTCAATTTATAACGTAGTAAATAAAGACATAATAAATAATAATTAAATAATCACATAAAACATAATCCTTAATTGTTTTCAATAAAATATTAAAAGTATTTTCTCTAGGACACCAATACTAACAGCAGGAACTCACTCCTGTCAATGAAGAAGTTCTAGTAGAAAATGAAACACAATGTGCACAGTTAGAGACTTCTATTAAAACTTCCCCATTTTCTCAGGAGGAGTTGCCAATACTCACAACTACTCACAATCTCTCTTCTATTTCCAATATTTCTTCATAACCAAATGTGTCTAGCCAAGCACATGAAGTTTTTGATCATCAGGATTCCTTCTTCCCTGGTGAGCCCTATTCTAGTGACTTGGTACATGGCACCTTGTTCACCACTCAGGACACACATCTAGATGGTGAGGGTGTGCATGTTGAGGCATATCCTGATGACACCATCAAAGCCATAGAGGCTTCAGAAGTTTTTACTTCAGACTCTATAGTGGCTAAATAATTTGAAAACCAAGTGTCTTCACAGACATTGGGTAATTTAGGGGACCTCCACACCATGCAAATGGCATCCCCTAAAAACTCCCCATTCATTCAAAGACTGTCTCCTCAAGAGAAATCACCTATTCATCAAGTATCTAAGGATTCATCTAAGCAATTGGATGATGAATTTAATGCTGAGGGGGACCACTGTAACAAATGGCCCTACCTCTCACTCTCTGTCACAATGGCTAAAACCTGTGCAACATGACAGGGAATCAGGACCATCATCTCATGGTGGGACACTTCAGATGAGAAATTAAAGGAACTATATGGAGATCAATTGGATGGTTTCTACCATAATGCATAGCAACTCATCACCTTTTATTTACCCAACAAGGACTATGCTGTAATATTTTTGGAGTATGTTAAGAATCAAGAGGAAATAAAGGACAAAAATGTTGATATGACTGAAGATGGAGAGGCCAATGTTGATGCTTGGTTGGACAACAAAAATACTGTGAGCATGGATGAGATGCTACAATGGATGAGACAGAAGTATCTAACATATCTTGGATCCTGTGAGAAAACTTTCACTCCCACTGCCATTTATGATGCTATACATGAGGCAACCAAAGTCCAACTATAATCCAATCATTATCTTACAAGGGGGCTTACAGTCAGAAATTGCAGAGCATAGAGCCAAAATGGAAGGATTTCTCAAAGCTATTGAAGATAAACTAAAGCCTGGAGGTCTTTATGCTCCTGTTACCTCGAGAACAGATTCTTCATTTTCCATTCACAAGGTTCAAGAAATGAATGACAAAATGGACAAGATGGAGAAGACCTTTCAAGAAATGATTGTCATCCAAACAGCAACTCAACAAAAACAGACCACAATCAACAACTTGGTTGAGGTTCTGTACAAAAACAGGCATGCGGACAGTTTGCCTGAAGATGTTCACCTTCATGAATTGGCTCCTATATAAGTAGATCTATTTTATTAATCAAAGGCCAAGGCAGAAAAGGATGAAGCTGTTGCATTGTTGAAACTCAAAGAAAATGTGGATACCTTGATAGATGCTCAATCATCACTCTCAACTATAGTCTCAGAAGTGGTGGCCAATGTCAACTCTCTCAAAAGAGATTTTGAATCATTTAGCTCTACTCAAGGCACCACACTTCAACAAATCTCTAATCAACTTGCTTCAATTCAAGTTTTGATTTCATCACTGCATGTGTCTGGTCAAGCATCTCAAGTCCAAGTTCTTACTCAACTCCAGCCTTCTCACTCTTCATTTTTATCCATGCATCAAGATATCAACCCTAAGGGGGGGAGACAAGGAAAGAAATTGAAAAATAAAGGGATGAGATAGAAGCTGAGAGATAAAAAGCTGTAATGGCAATACTAAGGGAGGAGGCCAGGAAGCCACTTGCAGTCAAGGCGTTTATGATGAATTTGAAAACCATTAAAGCAAATGTCAAGGAAAATCACTGGAATTACAGGAGAATGTTGCAAAACAGCATCTACATGGTGAGAGGAGTGAGGATTCAAGTAAATGGTGTGGAGGTCAAAGTACCAGTAGTGCAGATGGAATCTGGCTAATACAAGGTATCTCTAGAGCTGTTTCATGGACTCTCATACACAGAACTAGAGTGCCTGCACAAAGCAATAGAGAATGTGACTAAGGAAGACAATGAATTAAAGAACATGCTAGGCCTTTTGTTGCCCACAGCACTTCCTGAAGCCTACTGTAACCTTGATGAGATTCTTTACATGACCAAGACAAACACTCTCTCTCACTTCAGAATCCCTCAGCATTTAAACCCTGATAACAGAAGCCAAATCATAAGTCTGTTGGATCTGTTAAAGAAGAAGCCAATGATTAGAGAAGAAAACAATGTGATTATGGAGAAATTGAGAAAATTTATGAATGGTCAACTGTCAACTTTTGCAAATGATGAATTAAAGAAGAAAAGAAAGGATGATGAAGATAAGGGACAGGGAAAGAGAGATAAAAAACCTGATTCCAGGAGTGATAAGGATGGGAAGAAAGATTAAAATGTTTTCCCAGTGGCACAAGTAGAAGAGGGGTTTAATACTTGTGTGCTTTTTGTGCCTGATTAAAATCAACTCAGTATGAATTAAAGACTTGAATATAGAACAAAGATTAAGCATAAGATATGAATGAGAACTATTTGTATTATTGATATGTAAATACAAACTCTCCTAAGGTGTACACAAACCCTAGCAGTTTCTCTATGTTTCTCACAGAAACTATCTCTGTCTATATGCTCTCAAAAACTTCGACTTATTTTTCTCACACTATAATTAGGTTATATAGAGTATTTATATAGGGAGCTGTCTATCAACTAATAACAAAAAATTAAATTACAATAGGAATATAATTCCTAATCATAACTGATAGTTTCCTTCTGCAATTCTCCATCCTTCCCATAACATATCTACAATATCTTTGGCTTTATCTTCGAAGACTTCCCTTTTCTGTAATCATCTTCCAAATTCAGCTTTAACTTCAGAGACTCTGAAATCTTCAGACTCTGTCAGACTATAGACTCTGATCATTTGTAGACTTTGACAGATTGTAGACTCCGATAGTCTGTAAACTCTGATCATCTACCAGCCTCTGATCTCCATCTAGACTCTGGTTTCACTTTCTACAGAAAATCTTCTAAGTTCAAGAATGTTGACTAACTAGACTCTGATTATAAAATTCAGAGACTAGAAAGACTTATTACAAATAAACTATGTTAAATACTGTTCTAGTATTTTGTACATCATCAAATGAATATTTTCCTAACAATCTCCCCTATTTATACTTTATAAAATGTAAGCATAAATCAGGGTTTGATGATGTCAAAACTAAAGAATAAAACAATTTCTCTAGAACAATAAAACTGTATAAGGAAAAAGAATTACTTCTTACTTAATCTTTTCAAAGTCTGGATTATTCTACAAAAATGAATTAAGCATATTTTCCTCCACAGTAGCAAGAGCTTCACCAATATATTTCTTTAATTTTTTTATTTCTACATTTGATTTGACAATAAGCTGCTCTCAGATCATTTACACTGCTTTCTTGTTCCTTCAAATCCTTTAACATAAGAACACTAACTTTCCCACTTATAGGTTGAAATCCAAAGTAATGACCCACACCTTCTTGAAATTTAATTTGTTTTTCTTCTACTAACATGACTTGATCATTTCCTTCAGTATCAACATATTTTAAAGAAAATTTGTCCATCTGTCAATTTATCTATGTAGAGTCAGTTTCCTGTCAATCTCTTTAAACCATTTATGAGTGACAACCTATTTGCTTTTATTTACTTCATAAGCTATTTGTAGGAGAAATCTAATATACTGCAATTCTTCAGCCTATTTGAAAAAGATGAAATTTGATTGACTTCAATTTCGCAGTCTCAGTTGGAATGATAGTTGGATCCACTAATGCCTCCATGACTCTTTCTACTCTTCTTGTAAGAGAATCCACCAAATAATGTTTTGATCTCTGTGTGAATGACTTTTTGAAAGGTAGAGTGTCTAAACTTGTAACACTATATCTAATGTAACTCAACTAAAGAAAAGATACTTAACCGGAAGACAATCAAGAACAAGAAGTCACAAAGAAATCAATTCAAATTGAAGACAAGGTAATTGATACAATTTAACATAGTTAATTATGATCAATCAAAGATGAAACCACTGGAAGAAGTTCAAGTCAAAGTTGCTCATGCCTCAGTGATGTGTAACTTAAAAGAATCAAGATCACAACAATCAGTATCAATAAGACTAATTGATTTCAAGTGAAGAAGCAGGAAAGCGACAATTGGAAAGCCACATTACTAATTGAATATGGTAACCTATTCAGAAGCAAGAACCCTATCAAGACTAGTCACTTATGAACCAGACCATTGCATCAAGTGTCAGGACATTGATAGCAAGTTTATGTCAGTAATAGAGATCCATGTTCAAGAGCTTGTTGAAGAATATAGAAGACAAGAAGAAATCACAAGTTCAAGATGTTGCATTGAAGTTTCTAGTTGAAGCCCAGAATTTCTCTAAGTACTTACAAGGGAACCTAATTAGAAATTTCTATCTAGAAATTCTAGATAAGTTTCTACTTAGAGCCAAGTAGAAATTCTGCAAGTAGAAAATATCTATCTCGAAATTCCTATGTAGAAGTTGTACTTAGAATATTCGAGATAGAGCCTATGTAGAAGTTCTACTTAAATGTTCTAGATGACAAGTAGAAAATTCCTATGTAGAAGTTCCACTTAAATGTTCGAGATGACAAGTAGAAATTCCTAAGTAGAAGTTCTACATAGAGGACAGTTTCAACATGACACATGACATCATCTGATTGGCTATTTCCAAGCTTTCAAGACAAGATAAGATTTATGTGGACAACATTGGACCACTCATATCTTATCTATTGAAGAATACAAGTCATAGATTACAAGTAGTATAAATAGAATTACTCGTGTAACATTGTAAAGAGTGAGCAATATTGAAAGAAACACTTGTAAAAGAGAGAGAGAGTATTCACAGAGCTTAGTATCATTTACTACCCTCTTTACTTCTGTTGTACTATTGTAATGAATGTTGTAGCAACCCCTTCAAGTTATATATAAAACATATATTCCTTGAATCATTGTGTTCATTTATTACAAAGTATTTATTGCTTCATTAATTTGAAAAAGTTGTATTCACCCCCCCCCCTCTACAACACATTTAGACCTAACAATTGGTATCAGAGCTTCATGTTTAATATACAAAACATAGATCCTTGTGTTTGGTAGAAGATTTGTGAGTTTTTCATTAACAGATCTACTTTTCAAGTTTTTCTTGAAAAGTGTGCTTTAATTCATTTATCAGTGAAAACTCATCCTAAAAATTATTTAAATACTCCAGGTGTGATTAATTAGCTTGGGTGGATTTTAGATAATTTTTGTGAATTATTCTGGGTACTTTGATTCTTGGTGTTTTTCAAAAAGTCATCATTGTTCTTGATAAAGAAGACAAACCCAGCAACTTTTGATTTCCTTTTTCAAAAGACAAAAAAGTGAAAAAGGTGTTATTGGCTTTTGATTGGACAACTTTCTCACTGCACAAAAAGATATTAAAGATTACTATGTACCTGTCACATGGTTGGTAGGTGAGTTAGGTGAGAAAAGACACAAAAGTCAAAAAGTGTGAAAAGTGACCTGCAGCAAAGTTTTTTTTTCTTCTAAGGACAAAAAGTTCTACATAGAATATCTACTTGAGATTTTCTACTTAGTGAAAATTTCGACTTAGTGAAAATTTCTACTTGACAGATTTTCTACTTGGTGAAATTTCGACTTAGGCAAAAGTTCTACATAGATTTTTCTACATAGCCTAGTCCTGAGTACTTAGAAATTTTTGGTGACCAGAATTTAAACGTTGATTTATTCAGAGATAATTCGATTTTCTTTCAATTACTAATCAAGTAATAAGAAAAGTTTATTATCTATACTTTAAATCTACATTAAGATGGCGCCTAAAAATAATTTCAAAATTCCAATGTTCGACCGAGATCACTATGAAGAATGGGTGTTGAGAATGAAACTTTACCTTGAGTCCATCAATCCTGAATATCTAGAAGTCCTTGACAAAGGTAAATTTGTACCAATAGTTGTTGTTCTTGAGCATATGGAAGGAGATGTGATTGTTCCACAATGGTCTGAGCCTAAGAAGGCAGTGGACTTTTCAGATGCTGATAAGGAGCAAATAGCTTTCGATACATCCGTTCGATAAACATTAATGGAATCCCTAGATCATGAGATGTTTAATGTAGTAAAAGGACTAACTACAGCGAAAAAGATTTGGGATAAAAAAGAGGTCGTCATGGAAGGTACCGCTGAGGTCAGAAACAACAAAACACTTATACTCAAGATGGAGTATGACACCTTCAGAATAAGAAAATGAGAAAGCATAATAGATGTCTATCTAAGATTCAGTCAGTTAGTGTTGGATTTGAATCTGAAAGGTAAACCAGAGATTTGCATACAACTTCTCTGGAAGAATATTATGGAATTTTAAAGACCTATGAGCTGGAGACCCTTCAAGATCAAGCATGGGATAATGATTCAAGAGGAAAGGAAGCGGCATCAGGATTAATTGCTGATGAAGAAGAGTCTAAAAAGGCAATGACTGCAGAAAAACCTAGATCATCACATGCACCACATCAAGTTGAAAATGATGATGAGTGCACATTAAATAGTGATGATGACTACTTCACCCAAGAAGAGCTGGACAACATGGATGATAGTGTAGTGGCAGACATGGCAAGAAAGTTCAACAACATAAAATTCAGAAAAAGTAACCGTCCACAAAGAAAATCTTCATCTTACTATCGGGTTACTAAGGGTGGTGGTAGTTCTCAAGGTTATAAAGGGAAAGGCAAGAGTATCAGCTACAAATCACCCTTGGATTTCAAAATGAAGTTCAAATGCTATAACTGTGGTGAAGCTGGACATTTTGCTACAGACTGCAAGAAGCCGAAACAGACATACCCCAAAGAAACTTATGAAGCCCTCAAAAGCAAGTATGAAGCTCTGGTGAAGGAAAGACATGGAAAGAGAGCTTTGGTTGTAAAAGAAGGCAGAGCTTGGGATGATTCAGATGAGGAAGAAGTTACCCATGCAGCAAACTTTGCCCTCATGGCTGAGACATCAGATGAACCAGAGGTACCAGTTCTAACCCTTAAAAAAGAAATGTCTATTGATGATTATAAGGTGCAGAATGGGGCTCTTAGCGAAGAGATCTATATGTTGTGCAAAAGCCTAAATACTTCTAAAAAAGAACATAAAACACTTGTTGCCAAATGCAGAATGCTGAATTAGAGGCTGTTTGCACTATAGATACTTTCCTAAGAGACTCTATTAAATCTTTGGAACACAAGCTCAACCTTAAAGATGAAATAGAAGCATGTCTAAGGAATAAACTAGCTGAGGTAGAAACTAAATGCGAAGCTTATAAACTAGCAGCTAGTAAAGTGAATGTTGATAGTGACACATTTAAGAAGATAACTGGAGTAGGTGTAGGACTTGACTATTCTAACTTATCTAAGAAAGAAGGAAAAAGGCTTGTAGACACAAGTTCCAGTGAGATTAATAAGGAAATACCTACAATTCTTAAATCTGCTATCAAACCTATCTTTAAACACTTCGTTCCTCGTGAAGAAGGAGAGACTGAATTGTTAGTTAGATATGAGATTGAAATGGAAGATCGGAAGAAAGAACAACCTATAACTCCTACTAAATCAGTTAAAATCAATTCCCCTAGAGATGAGTCTAGACAAGGATTAGGAGCTCAGGCTGTCAAACAACAGAGTAAAAAGGAAAAAGGCTTAAAAGAGGTTAAGGCAGAACGAATAAAGAAAGCATGTTATCACTGTAAATCAACTGAACATCTTTCTTATGCATGTAAATCTAACATGAATATTCCTGTTACACATACCATGCCTGTACCACACACAATGAATAATATGCATCAGAATCATGTACAATGTGGTCAACCAAATTGTATGTCATGCACTTTTAACGTCATGCAAACATTTGTGAACTTGATGAATGCAACTAGCCAAACATGTCTAAATTTTTCTACTAGTTCTAATGTCAAAAAGAAGCATGTAAGAGCTAAGACTGTTAGTCCTCCTAAAGTTAGGAGTGACAAGGCTTCTCCTAAGACTGACAAATTTGTCAAGTCTGAAAAAGGAAAAGACAAAGTCGAAAGCTCTAGTAATGTTAAAAAGAGTGCATCTCCTGTTGTTAAATCTGATAATTCTCGATCTTGTAGAAAAGTCGGGCCCAATCAATCTTGGGTTCTGAAGAACGCCTAATCAATCTGTTGTTGCAGGGCATTAAGCAGAAATGAAATAAAGTTATATGGGTGCTAGATAGTGGAGCATGAAGGCATATGACAGGAAACAAGTCCCTGCTTACATAGTTGGTTATGAAGGCTGTCCCTTATGTCACCTTTGGAGATGACAGCATAGGTGTAACAAAGGGATATGGCAAATTGAAAACTGGTAATATCATCATTGAAGATATTTCCTATGTTGAGGGATTGAAACACAATCTATTGAGTATCAGTCAATTCTGTGACAAATGATACGAAATTGTCTTCAATAAGAAAGGTGTATCAATCATTCACATTAAGGAAGGTTCGTTGGCTTTAAGAGGAGTTCGAAAGGCAGATCTTTTTGTTGCTGATATGGATTCGGCAAACTAGAATGAAGTCACCTGTTTCTACAGTAAATCTTCAGATGATGAAAGTTGGTTATGGCATAAAAAGCTATCTCACTTAAACTTCAAAATGATGAATGATCTCGCCAGACGAGAATTGGTGAAGATCTACCTCAAATGGAGTTTTCTCCTAAAGGACTCTGCGAAGCCTGTGAAATGGGAAAGTCAAAGCGAGCATCGCATAAGTCTAAAGAAATTTCTAGTATCACTGAGCCACTGCAACTTCTACATATGGATTTATTTGGCCTAGTGAATGTCCTATCTTTGTCTAGGAAAAGATATGCATTGGTAATCGTGGATGACTTCTCCAATTATACATGGGTATTGTTTGTTATGACAAAAGACGAAGTACCTTTCCAAATCATTGATCACATCACTGAAATTGAGAATGTTTCAACACTCACTGTGAAGACGATTAAATCAGACAACGGCACTGAATTTAAAAATGCAATACTGAATGATTTCTGCATTTCTAAAGGAATACGTCGTCAGTACTCTGCCCCGAGAACTCCACAGCAAAATGGAGTAGTTGAAAGGAAGAACAGAACATTGGTTGAAGTAGCATGAACTTTGTTGTATGAATCAAAACTTCCTCTATACTTTTGGGCCGAAGCTGTGAGTACAGTGTGTTACACTCAGAACAGAACCTTGATTATAAAAGATAAAGAAAAGACACCATGTGAACTAATGAATAACAAAAGACCAACAATCAAATACTTTCATGTCTTTGGAGCTAAATGCTATGTGCTAATAGACGATGAAAAGCTAGGCAAGTTCGAAGCAAAAGCTCGTGAAGGGATATTTGTTGGGTATTCTACAGATACGGTGGCAGCTTATCGGGTATTATTAGTGAATGATCGAAAAGTGATTGAAAGTTATAATGTCATATTCGACGATACCAAACTCCCATCAATTTCTAAAGATAATAGTGAACCTGAGTCCCTAAAATTTCATAATCTGGACTTGGATGAAATTAAGGATGAACCTGAGTTGTTTGTTACTTCAAATATACCAAGTTTTCATGAAGAAATACCTGAGTCTAGTGGACAATCGATTTTTACAAGATCAGAAGAAACTTCTTCAGAACAATTCGGCAACAACTCAGGGGGAGTAAATACCATCTCAAGGACAAGTGCTCAAAACTCAAGAAGAGATGACACTAGTTCTGCAGGAGCTGGCACTAACTCAGGGGGAGTTAGTAGAAATAATACAAGTAGTCAACACAACAATTCATAAAGTCAAACTGAATCATCAAGACATTTACCAAAAGAACGAGTTTGGAATAAAGACCATCCGTTTGAATTAATAATTGGTGATCCAGACGCCGGTGTGACTACTAGAAGATCTACAAGAGCTGACATGGCTAATATACGCCGTTGCAAGACTTGAGGCCGTCAGGATGTTCTTGGCCTTTGCAGCACACAAGAACTTCAAGGTTTTTCAGATGGATGTGAAAAGTGCCTTCCTGAATGGAGAGCTAGAAGAAGAAGTATATCTGGAATAGCCACCTGGCTTTATTGATCCAGAACTTGTAGATTTTGTATACTTTCTCTTCAAAGCTGTCTATGGCCTCAGGCAATCCCTAAGATGATGGTATGAAACCCTATCCTTGTTCTTAATTGAAAGTGGTTTTACTAGGGGAGTAATTGATAAAAAATTGTTCTATAAAAATGTAAAGGGTGAGTTAATACTTGTTCAAGTTTATGTGGATGATATTATTTTTGGGTTATCTAATGAGCGCTTGTGTGAGAAATTTGCTAAGTTAATGCAGGATAGTATGAGATGAGCATGATGGGGGAGCTGTCATTCTTCCTTGGATTACAGATCAGTCAGAGAAAAGAAGGAATCTTTATCTATCAGTCCAAGTATGTCAAAGATTTACTCAAGACGTATAATCTAGAAGATGCGTCACCAGCTAAAACTCCCATGGCAACTGCCACGAAGCTTGATGAAGACAAATCACCAGTTGACATCACAAGCTATCGAGGTATGATTGCCTCACTTCTTTATTTAACTGCAAGTAGACCAGATATAATGTTCGCAACTTGTTTGTGTGCAAGGTTCCAAACGGATCCTAGAGAGTCACATCTCATAGCCGTCAAACGAATCTTTAGGTATCTCAAGGGAACTTCAAATCTAGGGATTTGGTACCCAAGAGATACATGTTTTAATCTAATAGGCTATTCGGATTCAGACTATGCAGGTTGCAGGATTGATAGGAAAAGCACATCTGGTGCCTGTCAATTCCTAGGAAAAAGATTGGTGTTGTGACGCCCTCCCGATCCGGGGTCTAGATCGGGGAGTCACTACCACTCTATATGCATGCACCCTAAATAACAATAACAGAAAATACGCATAAATGTGACCCCGACTACTAGCCTGGACCTTTCAAGGTAATGGTATGAAACAAGCACACAACTACATTCATTTATATTTACATTTACAGTAACAAAATAATATTATTACAACTCCTGCATCATCTCAAAATCTACTAATAAAATACAAGACTAAACAAAGTCTTTTCCTTCCAACTCTGCCTTGATCCTACCTGTTCAATCTCAGCCAGCCTAGCATAGTTCATATGAGACATGTTCTTCCTGGCAGTCTGCTTAATACGTACCATGATTCTCAAAATCAGTAGATGTTAGAAAATAAAAGAATGAGCCACAAAAGCTCAGCAAGTAACCATACTGGTTAAAAACAGTTCTACAGGCTTATATATGATTTAAAAAGTCTTTTCTCAAAACCATGCTTTAAAATCATTGCTGGACCTCATTGTCCCATAATTGTAATCAAAATTCTAGTCAGGGTATTCATTACTCGCAAAACTTTCTTTTATAAATCCACTGGCAGGGTTAAATGATTTTAATAACTGGTACAAGGTATTTAAGAAACTGGAAAGTAATAATCATTTTCAAGTATAGGAGTAATCTGCAGGGTTAGATGGATAACAGGAAGTAATGTATAACAATTGAAACAAAGTCAAATCAAGGTATATCTGACAGTTGAAGCTGTATATGACAGGTTATAACAAGGCATTTCATTATTCATTACTAATCATTCCAAAGTCCATTTGTATAAAACTGTCCTTTCATTAGGATTAATTCTTTCAAAACATTTTATAAAACTGTCCTCTCATTAGGACCTTACTTTTCAAATCATTTATAAAAACTGTCCTCTCATTAGGACCTTTACTGATTAGAAACAAATCATTTTGATTGGAGTTTTCTCACAACGCCAGACAATACGGGTGATCAGCCACGTAAAGTCCCCATAACGGACTAAAGTCCCTCTGGACATAAAGAGTACTCATAAAGGCACTTATTGCCATTGGCCTTGGGCTATCTCATTATAGCCATTGACTATCTCATTATAGTCTTCACATAAAAAGTGCTGGACCGGCGTCACTCGGCCTCTTACGCCTCCAACCTATAGGAATCCGCAGAAACCATATTTGATCGGAATTCCTATAATAACCAAAACCTTTCCTTTTTAAAATTACCAAATCATTTGATGAAAAAGACCTCTTGAAAGTCGGATTTCATATTTAAATCCATTTTTAAGATCATTAGACAGAGGTAAAGTTTATTCCAGGATAAGTCTCAAAACAAGTCTCTGTTGTAATAAAGTAAGCTGAAATCATAAACTAGGGATCAAAACCAAGCTATAGTTGTGAAGTCAGGTTACAGGGTTAATTCACAGGTATAACAAGATGTTTTGAAAACAGTTGTAAGACATTTAGTTGTAACAGTAGTTAGGCAATAGCAACAGGGTAAGTTCAGAATTAAAGTTCAAGTAAACATTACTAAGGAAATGGTGAAAACATAAGTCACAATTCAAGGTTACTGGTTTAAGATTTTTAAAACTAGTTTATAAGCTGTCAGTAGCAGTTCAGGGATTGAAAAGTTTAAAGTGCAATTAAAAACTGGTACGAGGTTGCAGTTTAAGTAAAACAATTAAGGTAAGGTAGGCTATAGATTAAAACAGTTGAAATAAGATAACATAGTTGCAGGGTCATAAAACATTTCAGAAATAGTGCTTAAGTTAAAAGAGATCAGGCAGTAGTTACTTGCCTTAAAAAGGAATGCTACAGCTGCTGAACAGGTAGATCTCCTACACCAGTCACTAACTCTCTACTTTAGCTTTCCCTTTATCTTTCACCCCAATGTCCTTCGTAGCTACACATAAATAGTCTTGTATCAGTATCTTATACACTCTCGACGTTCTCTTTAACGTCTAACTATTCTACCCTTTCGTTAATGTCACCCCTTAACACATATATAATATACAGTAGACATACTTTACCATTTAATCACTTCTATTTGGCAAGCAAATAGCACATAGAAAATTATATGATCTACAGTATTCCTGACTGATAGTCTTTCCTATACAGAAGTGGTGTGCCAATAATGTTTTATAAAATCGTTTTAGTTTTAGAAAATTTTGGCAGCACTTCCCCTGTAATTGGAGCTACCCGTCGGAATACAACCGACCCAAACAATCATTCAATGTCAATCATACATAATCAGGCAATCATATATCATACTCAATCTCTGTCACATAGAATTATGCCCAAACAAGTTACAAGGATTAAATCTTCAACTATCATTTAATTATATAATTCGAATATAATATATATGTATATATGTATATTCGAAAATTTTGAATATAGGCACATAACCAACTCAAATATTCCTTAAAATGCACATCCTAACTAATTCTTATTAGGACTTAGCAAATAGCATCAAACTCCATCAAATGCTCACATATAATCAAATCTTCGAATATAAATTAATATACATATACATTCGAAATTAAGACTAAAAAAAATAGTAATTAGCAATCGGCTATTACACCTCAATTAAATCAATTAACAATTGCATAATTTGCTCTCATCTCATAACCAAGCTTAGCATTTACAATTAAACATATATATATTTACTACTAATCGGCAAATAGCAATTTGGCCGGAAAATTGATTATAAATATATAGAATTCGAAAACTAATCATGCAATTTAACATGTCATCGACAACTGCACAGCAACTAGCATCAACATTACATAAAACGAAGCTATACAAGGTTACACTAGTCGGCTACAAGTCGGAAATCTCAAAACCATGGCCGGAAAAATTGTCACGACTCACATGCATCAATTAATTCGACATGCAACTCAATTAATGGACAAGTATGAGTAATTTAGGCAGTAATTAGGCTCAAGAACATCATAGCCTTGGTCACCAACTCACCGAGTTCATCGTTGGTGACTCGGGTTTCCGGTGGAGTGCCGGAGTTGCTCCGGTTTCTCTACACCGAACCCAAATCTCTCTCCCATAGCTAGTTTATGTAATATCTGAACTCACCAAATACATAGCATCTAATTACATGGATTGCATGCAACTATACACCAACATATACATACGGCAGCAATCATATGTACATAAAACGGAGCCATGAATCAAAGATTTCAATCAAAGCAACTTGGTCACAAGTGTTAATCGGAGATTAACATGATAATTAAACAATTCGTAGGAAACAAGGAAGAAGCAAAGAAATCGCAAGAGAGAAGAAATGAGACCTGAACCAAGAAGTGCAGAGCAAGTGAAATGGCTAGTGGGCGGTGGGTTTTGAAAAAATAAAGACAAGGGCATTCTAGTAACTTCATAATTACTAATTTCTGAATTTAAAACAATTAAAATTCGAGTTTTGAGAGAAACAGGGTTCAAAAATAAATTTTATATTTTTAAAATAAAGACCATGAATTTAGAAGCTTACCCATATTTTTAAAATATGTTTCTGATGAGCAGATAATTAACTAAAAATCTTTGAAGTTAACTCACTTTAAATAGAAATAGGAGTAGGAAAATCTTTAAAAATACATTTGGGCTCGAATAAAATAAAATTTTATTTTTCAAAAGTCTCAGAATATTTAAGAAACATTTTGGAACAGGTTTCATGATTTTTGGACATTCCAATAATTAAATATGGAATTTAGAAGAGTAATATCTCTAGAATAAAACAGGAATGAAAGATTTATATAAAATCACTGGCACTAAAATTAAATACATCACCATTTTTAGAAAGTCTCTAAAATCACATAAAAGCTACATATAAAATTTCATAATTATTGGACACACCAATAATTTTATAAAAATCAAACAGTTACTCAATTAAGCATGAAAAATCAATTAATCACTTAATTAAAACACTTAAGCATAATGCGGTCAAACAGGCAGTCAACTAGACATATAAAAGATCATGTTGGGTCCCGGAAGTATCGTAGAAGGGGGGTTGAATGCGATACTGACAACAATTTAAAATTCTTTTCAGAATTTGCGGAATTAAATTATTGCTTAAGCTGAGGGTTCGAGTATTTGTAGTGTTTGGGAGGCTGACTTACTAGCTTTCTATTTTTATGATTAAACATTTAAGATATAGAAATTAGCAAGTAAGTAAACAAGATTCAAGTTAAATATGTATATTAAACTTGAATGGGTATTACAATATTCTGTAGAATAAACTTTAATTCCTAGAACAAATTTGACATGAATTGTTCTACTTAAGGAATTAAAACCAAACTAGCACAGAAACTCTGTGAATATAACTTTGCAGACAAATTGCTGAATTTGTAAGTTTTTCTACTCTGAAAAATGAAGCCCCCGGCCTCATATTTATAGAGGTGGAAAGCCAGCATGACTCTTTCAATATGACTCTTTTTCTCATCAAATTAAGCCTTGTATGACTCTTCAGAAAGCTGGGCATGACTTATTTCTGTCGGTATGACTCTTCAAAATTCGGTATGACTCATTGAAATTCGGTATGACTCTTTGTAAGTCATATTTAAATTTTCTTTAATTTAAAATAAATCAAAATGACTTATATTAAAGTAAAGAAACTCAGTATGACTCACATAAAGTATTCTTCGGTATGACTCTTGATAATCAAAGCTCGGTATGACTCTTTTTGATTTCTTCGGTATGACACATGAATCAACAGCCAATTTCATTCTTTTCTTCTTGAGTGGGACACATGTCAAGCTCTTATTGGCTACTTTAAAATAAAACTCCTGCCATTTCAAATTGAAAAAGCAATGGGGCTTATTTCGTCCTGTAGTGATGAGCTCCGTAGAAATGCTTTTCGACCCGCACAGCTTATATTCTTTGATTAATAAATAATAAATTTAATTCATAAATTATAAAAATAAATATCTAATATTATTTAAATATTTATAAATATAATTTACTAAATAAATAAAATATTTATTAATTAAATAAATCCTTACGCTCTAAGCTGCGGTCTTCTGAATGTCTGGAACCGGACTCCTTTTGACTTGAAAATTATAAATCAATTCCAACCGGGGTTCCACTTTTAAGAATATATGAATTTGCATTTCTTCCGTGTCAATATTTTTACCGCCTTGTCTTCAAGTCTGTACCGTCAGGCCTGTTTATCTATATCTACAGTTGTAATTAGAAGTACCTCTGTTTCTTAAATAATCTGATTCTTTAAACTAGACCATACTTCTTTTCACCACTGCATGTACCCAGTCAAATATTCAATCTTGGATTCTGACTCTTGTACACTGCAATACAAACAAACCTGTATCCCTTTGAGCTTCCAGCTTCTGTCTTCTGTCATTCTTTTTAACCCCTTGAACTTTTTGATGACGAATCTTCACTGACATTGTTTACACCCTGTGCACTGGTCTGGTTCACGGATGACTAACTACAATGTTGATTCTCATTTCTGCTGTAGTGGTCTTTGTGTCTTGTCTTGTCATGTCTTGGCTTCTTTTTATTATTCCTCTATATTCAATATTTATTATTTACTTCGCTTTCTTATCTGAGTTGAGTTGTCATCTACTTATTACAAATAGGACTAGTAATATGACTTTCAATCTCCCTCTATTTGTTGTTAAACATTTAACACACAAATTCCTAGAGGATAACTCAACTAACAACTAAGAAAATAAATACAACATTTAAGAACTGTAAATAATAAATTGTTTTCTGGATCATATAATACATTTCCAGATTTCAATTATGAAAGATAATTATAAGATAGATGTTCCTCTAGACTGAACATATTTAACAAAGTTCTATCTTGACTTACCTATCATTACCAGCTTCAGAAGTATCAACTTCACCTTCTTATAGTGTTTAACTTTTGAGATCAGGTGTCATTGGTAGATCTTCAGTGGTTGGTTTCTCTGGATCAGATTCTGCATTTCCAGATTTCTTGAGAAACTGAAATGAAAGATGTTTGTTCCTCTGGCACTGAACATATTATACATGTAGTATTATCTTCATTTCTCAGACTCATCACTACTCCCCCTTAGGATGGCAGGGATGAAGTCTTGTTCTCTTCTTATCACCATTTTTCCTCTGTTTCTCCAACTCCTGTCTTCCATTCTCTTCCAAGGTGAATTCATTCTCCCCTTATGTGAATTATCCAACCAATTTAATAGAGGTAACAACAGACATGGCATACATACAGTATTAAACCATCGCAGATATAAAAAATGCAAACTATGACATGTTATGCATTTTAGAAAATCCAGTTAATCCTATACACAAGAATTTTCTAAAATCAAATGGATCCAATCCAAGCATGTTGTTATATACCCCCTTTTCAACAATGGAGTAATCCTCTTCTAGTAAAAGTCTTTGTTAAACAATTCTCCCATTTAGATCTTGTTCAACACTTTTCCCTTTTTGGATCTACTTCTCCCTTTTTGGATCTTGTTCAACAGTTCGAACTGTTCAACACTTCTCCCCCTTAGTTGAGTAATCATCTTCAGAATCCTTATTAATAGAAGAAATTTCATCCCCCTTAGTTGAGTAACATTATAAATCTGTAACAGATAATTGGGAATGGGATTTGGTAATTGTGTTAGTGTGTGATTTTACTTTGTGTTTCTCACAAGTGTTTCGCTCATATACTCTCTAAGTGTTTCACTCATAGAATATATATTTTCACTCTTTCTCACTTGTGTTTCACTCTTTCCTCACAACACTGTTTCTCTCTCTCAGTACTGATGACACAATCGTTTGTACCTGCAAGAAAGATCACCATAGCCCCTTCAAGAGAGGTCACTGGTGGTGCAATGGGGTTTCGTAAATCCCCGTCCTCAATTGAATCCATTAAAATATTTGACTTTGAAAACTGAATTGCTTCAGGAATAGATTCAATGAGTTGCTGATCATCTAAGATGATCTATTCCGTTAGGAATCCAGATATGTTCCATCTGGGGAGGGAGACAAGGATCTATAATGTAGCACATGATCCAAGTTTCCTCCTGACGCCTGTGAAGGCATGTTGATTCAGTCAGAATCATCAATCATCCTTCCTTCCTTGATATGGAAGTTTAGAATAATTGCTTCCGTCAATTCATCCTTAGTGTGTGACAATCCTTACAGTGCATTTGAATATATACATTTATGGTTTGCAGTGTTTGAGAGTGTCCAGATGAAGTTGACTCTTTACAAATGGCCTTGGCTGACAGGCCGAATTCAATAGACTCACTCTGTTGAGAGAATGAACCTAGTAACAGTTTTGCCATTTGTAAATCTATACCCTTTTGAGAGGATATAAATTAGTTAGCAGTTGCCTTGGTTTCAATTTCATATTCTAACTAGAGGCAGAGCTGCTGGAACACTCATAGATACTTCTCTTTTCTAGTGCACTAGAGGCACTTACTCTCTCTCCCTCTTTAGTTAAAAAAACCTTTCTTTCC
Organism: Oenanthe sinensis; assembly: GCA_028671895.1. Taxonomy (NCBI): domain Eukaryota; kingdom Viridiplantae; phylum Streptophyta; class Magnoliopsida; order Apiales; family Apiaceae; genus Oenanthe; species Oenanthe sinensis. Next base: position 8,488,474 of record JAPMAC010000195.1, on the reverse strand, counting down.
AGGGATTTAGTAGATGAAGTTGTATCTGTTTGAGTGTTTGGTTCTATGATCTATGTTAGAGATTGTAGGTTTTCAATCCCTTGATCTTGTCCTATAGCCACTAAGGGCTCAATATATCAATTGTATATATATTTTTCTATATCAATTGATTAAACAATATATCAAGATCGAGATTACCTGCTTTTACCTCGAGTCGATTGCTCTTGTTCGGCAGAACACAGAAATGCTTTTATTATTAGTGATTTTCAGATAAACAATAAATATATATTATCACTAACAACAAAAATCATAATTAATTGCAATGAAACAATAACAAACTATCAAAATATGATAATTAATAATAATTTCAAAAAGCAAGTAATTATGCTCCTAATATCTCATCGTATTAAAACAATGAAACTAATAAACGATGAATTGTTTCAATTCATAATTTTAATAAGATAAAATAATCTTGCTAAATACTAAATAATCATAGGAATGAAAATTAGCATTTAACTTCATACATTATATCTAATAATTGTTACTCAAGCATATGACAATTATACTCATAGCAATTATCAGTGATATATGTAAGTTCGAGAAAGTACATGTAAAGAAATTCACAAGTCCTTTAAATATTGACATTTAATACTTATGATTCTTAGAACAATTTCTCGTAGACAAAATAAATTTAAAAATAAAATGAAATAAACTAAAAAAAATATGCCAATTTAATAAAAAAAATAAACACAAAATAAAAACAAACTTATACACATATAACGAAATTTTCTTTAAGATACATATCCCTTCATAAAATGCGGGAAAAATTGTATCTGAGAAGAAAGTTTCTTTCACTTATGAATTTCCTATAAGACAAATTTCCCATAATAAAATACGGGAATTTGTACCAAAGAAGAAATTCAACTCTCTTAAGGAAAAAAAAAAAATATATATATATATATTTACAGTATGAATGCCAATTAAATAAAACTGTACAAAACTAAAAATGTTACATGTACCTCTCACTGTGCACGCCTTGCAATGTGTTCCTAGAATTTATCTATTTAGGCTTACCATCAGCGTGAGTGCCGGTGGTGTGCTTGACTCATTACAAAGTGCTCTAGCTGACGAGCGAATTTCAATGGATTCATCCTGTAGAGAGAATGATTACAGAGACAGTTTTATTGCCTTTTCAGCTCTACATCCTTTTGAGAAGATGCAGATGAGCTTACAGTTACCTCAGTTATATACTCCTTTTCTTCTCTGGAGGTAGAGCTGTGGGTGCACTTCCGACATCATCCTTATTTGCTGCATCAAGTGCAGTTTCTCCCTTATCAACCTCTAACTTACATGAGTTCCTTATATCTCCAGGGGTTAATATATGGAAGTGGATGAAATGATGTTTGGTACTATGGCCTGGGTAAGAGATTGATGGGTTTTCAACCTCTTGGCCAGTTTCTAAAGCCACTAGGGGCTAACAGGAAAGAACCAATCGAGATAAAAAGATAATCGCCTTAAAATTCCAAAACATATTTTTCATCCCAAAGAGAAGGAAAAATATAATAAAGAATAGTAATAGATTGCATTAAAGTACTTTTAGTAAAAAGAGTTTTGTCAGAACTAAAGATTTATAATTTAAAAGCATGATACAAAATTTTCTTTAAGATACATATCCCATAATAAAACGCGGGAAAGTTGTATCATAGAAGAAAGTTTTTATCCTTTATGAATTTCCTATAAGGCAAACTTCCCATTATAAAACGCGAGAATTTATACCAAATAAGAAATTCAACTCTCTTACCAAATTATATCTCGTTAAAATGACTATTTTCCTTTATACCTTAATACTGTATGATTTGAAAATAATTTTGCAAACCATCATTATCAAATAGAGGACTATGATTTTTCGACTCATAATGAAATTATGATCTTCATCATTTTTGTCCACCTGATATTATCCCTGACTTAAAATAGAAAATTTCATGATAATAAGGGTGGATGTATTCTTAGTATTACAGTATAAGACCTTCAAAGCAACAACCACTGTTTAAGTACTTTTTATCAATGTGAAACATACACTAAAACAAGTGTTTGAAAATAAATCATTTCATAAATGGTTGATACCTCGAAGTAAAAACAATTTTGAAAATATTTCTAAGTATATAAAATATTGAGAATTTTACACAGGTAACTTAGAAAATACTTCACCATAATGCAATTATGATCTTCATCATTTTCGTCCACCTGATATTATCCCTAACTTAAAATAAAAAATTTCATGACAATAAGGGTGGATGTATTCTTAGCAATACAGTATAAGGTCTTCAAAGCAACAACCACTATTTAGGTACTTTGAATCAATGTGCAACAAACATTGAAACAAGTGTTTAAAAACAAATCATTTTACAAATGGTTGATACCTCGAAGTAAAAACAATTTTGGAAATATTTCTAAGTATATAAAATATTGAGAATTTTATATACGCATAACTTAGAAAATACTTCCGTTTTTCAATATTAGTGTTTTTGAAATATGCATTGATTACTTAGATCAGTAATTCTAAATAATGTCACTAATATTAAAAGTATCACAATTATTTGTAACAAAATATTTAAAAATATCAGAGAAAAATATCAAAACAATTAAGCAAGATATCGTTAACTAATACTCATAAAATATTTATCATACAAACAATTATGCTGCATATTATTTTAATTCATTTAAATCATGAGACTGATATGACATTGAATTGTCTAACATCATAATTTAAATCAATTAAGATAATATACAAACTTATGCTAAAACACCTAATTACCATATATGCATATTACATTGTAAACATGATAATTAAAGTAGTAGCAATAAGCACGAGGTTCTGGATTTCAGATAAATTCACAAGTCCTTTAAATATGAAAATTTTAATACTTGTGAACTCATTTAAGAATTCTTTACAGATGAGATTTCCAAAAAATATGAACATAAATAATATCCCAACTTCACTAACCAACTTAGACAAAATGAATTCATCAAGCTGTTTAGCAAATATCTGCAAGTTATTCTACTAAGGACTACTCTCGATATAAATGATACCTAGTGTCCATGCGCTTGTTCCGTGAGTGGTGAAGAGATTATCCAGCAGAGTTGATGGAGTTTGACAGCTTCTGGTAATTACCTCCCTGTCTTTCTTATAACCTGCATTATATATATCTATATAGCCAATTAGGTTAAACCTGGTATCTTTAGGGTACCTGATTCTTAGAATTGGTAATCCCTTAAGATATCTAACAATTCATATCTTAGCTATAAGATTAGATTCTCTAGTATCCACTTGGAAACTTACACATAGACATATTGAGAATAAAATATATGGTCTTTATGCACAGTAGACCCACATATAAAATAATCATGGTATACTTGCACTAAACATTATGTGTGTGTGCCTTGTATTCTAGAGAGATATGTGTATAACGACTCTAATATAAAATCATATTCAAGTAATTATCAGTTAGAGTGTCATACTATGTCCTTGACGATTGCTTGATCTCTTACCTCCGTCATAGAGAGCTTTGTGAAGACAATGATATACAAATTCCAGTGGATATGAAACTTCAAAGTCCAGGAGTTGTTGTACATCAACTTGTTCAGCCCTAATAGTATCAAGTCTCGTCTCTGGTGCTTTAGTTAGATCTTGAAAGTCCCGAAGATTCTGTTTCCATCATCGTCGATACCTTCTGTAGCAACCAGTTTGGCTTTGTCCCTCATAACAATGCCAAAAATCATCCAGTCTCTGAAAACCCTTACAGTACCAATTACAACTTTGTCTTGTGGCCTGGGTTCCAGATTCAGTAGATTCTGCCTTCGAACTGATTGAGATCATCTTGCATTGCAATCACTCAATCTGGATCAATCAGTGCTTCTTCAATCTTCTTTAGGATTTCAACTGTTTAACAATTGTTCTTTCCCGAAGAGTAACCATTTACTTTGCATAGCACTTCTAGTCTTTACTCTAGTATCCGGATCACTAAGAACTAGACTCCAGGAATGACTTTGACTCCAAACCCTTTGTCTCGGCAGATATGTTCTTAATGTGTTCCTTTGATCTTCATTGTATTGAGTACGACTAGTAGATCCTTCTTTTATTTGCTCCCCCTGAGTTGCTGCTAGGATGTGTTGAAGATCCTTCACCTTGTTGAGTGGATTCTGTTAAAGTCCATGAGTTGTGTAGATTCACTACCATTTCCACTACTAGGATCTGAATCATCATTATTAACATTGATTCCTTCTGCAACCTCAGTTTCATCATCAATATCTGAATATGACTCTGACAAGATGTCAAGCTTCACAGATTCAGAATAGACTTTTATTTTAATGCTCGGGAGCTCCTTGAATAGTGTAACACAGCCCTGATCTTGCCTTACTACTTTTAGCCTCATATGTTTCTTCAATTGTGACCTCTAACGATTCTTAAATCCGTTTTGTATAAGTACAAAAACTAGAATGATCATTAGAGTCAGAAAAAAAATCTTCAGAGTTCCCCACTAATAAATCTATCCTATCTTTACATTTGAGCAGTTTGTGGAACTGTAACATGAACAGTCGAATCATCCATAATAAAATCCAAATGTTCCGGAATAAACTTACTAATACGAAATGACCACTTTCCTCGAAACCAGGTCATATGCTCTGGGAATTAATTCTGAGCCAAAACGGAGAATTTTCCAACTACAAACCCTTTTTGAAAAATGGACCAAGTTTTAATATCTTTAGATTATAAATTAAATTTATATAAATTTAAATAATAAATTTACTTCAATTAAATTTATAAAATAAATTTATTTAAATTAAGTTTATAAAATAAACCTTTTCAAGTTTAAAATATAAACTACTTTAAATTAAATTTATAAAATAAATTTATTTAAATAAAATTTATAAAATAAATTTATCTAAATTTGACTTTATAAAATAAATTTATCTAAATAAATTTAAATTATAAAAGGAAATCTATTTAAATTTAAAGAATAAATTTATTTAATTTAAAATTTATAAAGTAAACTTATTTAAATTAAGTTTATAAAAGAAACTTTTTCAAGTTTAAATAATAAACTCATTTAAATTAAATTCACAAAATAAATTTATTTTAAATAACATTTATAAAATAAATTTATCTAAATTTAAATTTATAAAATAAAATTATCTAAATAAATTTAAATTATAAAAGTAAGTCTATTTAAATTTAAAGAATAAATTTATTTAAATTAAAATTTATAAAGTAAACTTATTTAAATTAAGTTTATAAAACAAACTTTTTCAAGTTTAAATCATAAACTCATTTAAATTAAATTCACAAAATAAATTTATTTTAAATAACATTTATAAAATAAATTTATCTAAAGTTAAATTTATAAAATAAAATTATCTAAAAATATTTAAATTATAAAAGGAAATCTATTTAAATTTAAAGAATAAATTTATTTAAATTAAAATTTATAAAGTAAACTTATTTAAATTAAGTTTATAAAAGAAACTTTTTCAAGTTTAAATAATAAACTCATTTAAATAAAATTCACAAAATAAATTTATTTTAAATAACATTTATAAAATAAATTTATCTAAATTTAAATTTATAAACTAAATTTATTTAACAAGGTCTCTAGATATTCAGAGTTCAAAACAGCTTCGGTACCCTGAGCTTCACTGGACTGCGGATCTTGATTTGTATATCAATCAGCTTACTCTGATACCAATTGTTGGGTCCCGGAAGTATCGTAGAAGGGGGGTTGAATGCGATACTGACAACAATTTAAAATTCTTTTCAGAATTTGCGAAATTAAATTATTGCTTAAGCTGAGGGTTCGAGTATTTGTAGTATTTGGGAGGCTGACTTACTAGCTTTCTATTTTTATGATTAAACATTTAAGATATAGAAATTAGCAAGTAAGTAAACAAGATTCAAGTTAAATATGTATATTAAACTTGAATGGGTATTACAATATTCGGTAGAATAAACTTTAATTCCAAACTAGCACAGAAAGTCTGTGAATATAACTTTGCAGACAAATTGCTGAATTTGTAAGTTTTTCTACTCTGAAAAATGAAGCCTCCGGCCTCATATTTATAGAGGTGGAAAGCCAGCATGACTCTTTCAATACGACTCTTTTTCTCATCAAATTAAGTCTTGTATGACTCTTTAGAAAACTGGGCATGACTTATTTCTGTCGGTATGACTCTTCAAAATTCGGTATGACTCATTGAAATTCGGTATGACTCTTTGTAAGTCATATTTAAATTTTCTTTAATTTAAAATAAATCAAAATGACTTATATTAAAGTAAAGAAACTCGGTATGACTCACATAAAGTATTCTTCGGTATGACTCTTGATAATCAAAGCTCGGTATGACTCTTTTTGATTTCTTCGGTATGACACATGAATCAACAGCCAATTTCATTCTTTTCTTCTTGAGTGGGACACATGTCAAGCTCTTATTGGCTACTTTAAAATAAAACTCCTGCCATTTCAAATTGAAAAAGCAATGGGGCTTATTTCGTCCTGTAGTGTTGAGCTCCGTAGAAATATTTTTCGACCCGCACAGCTTATATTCTTTGATTAATAATTAATAAATTTAATTCATAAATTATAAAAATAAATATCTAATATTATTTAGATATTTATAAATATAATTTACTAAATAAATAAAATATTTATTAATTAAATAAATCCTTACGCTCTAAGCTGCGGTCTTGTGAATGTCTGGAACCGGACTCCTTTTGACTTGGAAATGATAAATCAATTCCAACCGGGGTTCCACTTTTAAGAATATATGAATTTGCATTTCTTCCGTGTCAATATTTTTACCGCCTTGTCTTCAAGTCTGTACCGTCAGGCCTGTTTAGCTGTATCTACAGTTGTAATTAGAAGTACCTCTGTTCCTTAAATAATCTGATTCTTTAAACTAGACCATACTTCTTTTCACCACTGCATGTACCCAGTCAAATATTCAATCTTGGATTCTGACTCTTGTACACTGCAATACAAACAAACCTGTATCTCTTTCCAGCTTCTGTCTTCTGTCATTCTTTTTAACCACTTGAACTTTTTGATGACGAATCTTCACTGACATTGTTGACACCCTGTGCACTGGTCTGGTTCACGAATGACTAACTACAATGTTGATTCTCATTTCTGCTGTAGTGGTCTTTATGTCTTGTCTTGTCATGTCTTGGTTTCTTTTTATTCTTCCTCTATATTCAATATTTATTATTTACTTCGCTTTCTTATCTGAGTTGAGTTGTCATCTACTTATTACAAATAGGACTAGTAATATGACTTTCAGATCATATATCACCTTTTGTCACATTGGAACACATAAATACTATAACTCATATTACTCAAATAAATATAAATATCTCGATCGTTACAGGTGTCCTGGCAAAGTAAAAAGCAACATACAGTATCTACTTCTACTGCTGAAGCTGAGTACATCGCTGCTGGAAGCTGTGTAGCTCAAATACTGTGGATGAAGAACCAATCGAAAGATTATGGCATGGAGCACAAGAAGATTCCTATCATGTGTGACAACACTAGTGCCATTGCCATGACCAACAATCCTGTGGATCACTCCAGAACCAAGCACATAGATATAAGATATCACTTCATAAGAGGACATGTTGAGGAGGGGACTGTGGAGTTATATTTTGTACCCACAATGCAACAAATTGCAGATATATTCACTAAACCTCTTGATGAAGTTGAAGGGTTTCGAGGCACAAACGCAGCGGAATAAACGTGAAAAATAAATCAAAATAGCGAAACCCTCCGCATGATCCATGCAAAAACAAAAGATTTAATTCGGAGATAAAGAATAAATACCTTTAGAAGCTTTAACAGTTCATTAATGGAAGATTAATGGAGGTCCAAAGCTTATTTAATCAGCACGTATCCCGCTCTCGCGATCTACGCTCTACTGTATCCACACGAACACTTTTCATGAAGGATTGATGTGTACTAGCACCCAAAAACTGCTTCTCTCTCTATCTTCCTCTTTTCTCAAAACGGCTAGAGTTTTAGTAAAATATGTCTCATTTATTAAATCTGCCCTTAAAGAGATTATATAGAGAGGGGAAAAAGTTTTCTAATTATAATCCAATTATAATTAATATTAATCTAAAATTCTAAATTATTTAATTAAGTCTCACTTAATTAATTAATTATTAATTTTGGAATTAGTTTAAATAATTCATTTATTCTATTTATATAATTAATTAAGTCATACTTAATTAATATCATAAATAAAATAAATTACTTATTTAATTTAAATTCATAATTTAAATTATTTCTCCTTCAAACGTTCTTTGTGTGTGACCCTGTAGGTAATTATTACGTTGGCAACAATTTTAATATCTAATTAAAATTGTAAACAATGAGCGGCATCTAGTAATACATCATTGCTACCCAAGTAATAATAATAAATCGGTGATTCGATTAAGCATTTCGTGAATAATGTTCCATGTAATATAATCCCTTTAATCTTGATATTATAGATTAAACTCAAGGCATGTCTCGTGTCATCCTCTTCATAATTTAATCTTTATTTTCTTGATCGATGAGTAGACTATTAAAATCAAATCAACATTTGAGCAAGGCCGTGCATTTTATAGTCTCACTCAAACAAGAGGCCAATAATATCACTCCTAAAATTAGGAGGATCAAATCCCATCTAGATCATTCATATTTCTCATACGATTCATAATATACCCAATGTCCACTTTTATCATCACCCAGTCAAAGGTAACTTTTAATGTAATGAAAGTATATTAATTCTCGTATATAAATATAATGATTTCAGGTTTAAGGATCATTACACCATTATCACAGTGAGAATTACTTATGACACTTATTTAACATGTAGAATCTCATGGCGGGTCATTCCAGTGCCATGCATTGATACATGCACTTATGTTCTTGACTTTAGTATCACCATACCTATGACCAATGAGATGTTGTCATCTATCAAGAAACATACTAGTCTTTGTGCATTATTATTGTCCTTAAATAATAATACTCGACTAGGGAATTTTAGGAATAAGATAATATTCATATAATCTCATTTTTAAGTCATATACTTAAAGATATATAATACGTATCAAAATTTCAAGGACATTTATTATGCTTTCAATTTATTATGCAGTAAATAAAACATAATAAATAAATAATAATCAATAAAACATAATCCTTAATAATAAATATTTTCCTTAAAATATAAAAAGTATTGTCTCTAGAGCACAATTACTAACAATCTCCCACTTGCACTAGAGCCAATTACCCAAGTATCCAATACTCATAGAACTAGTGTGACTTTCGTACTTCTGCTGCGACAAAGCCTTAGTCAGTGGGTCTACAATATTATTATTAGTATGCACTTTACATATATGTATATCTCCTTAATCATTAATCTCATTAATTAGGTGATATCTCCTGAGTACATGCCCAAACAACCTCCTTGGCTGCTTCGCAAGCATCAATATACTCGGGCTCTATTGTAGAATCAACAACTGTCTCTGCTGTGAACCATTCCAGCATACAACATCTCAATAAAAATAGATAAAACACAAAGCCAGACAGAAACATTAAATCATCGTTGTCTGTCTAGAAACCAGCATCACTGAAACCTCTTACAACTAACTTCACATCTTCTCCATATAATAAGAATGAATCTTTAGTCCTCTTCAAGTACATAAGAATATTCTTGACTGTCGTCCAGTGACCTTCACCTGGATTAGACCGGTATCTACTCGTTATGTTTAAAGCATACGAGACATCGGGATGAGTACATATCATTGCATACATTATAAAACCAATTGCTGACGCATATGGAACTTTACTCATGCGGTCCTTATCATCTAATGATTTAGGACAAATTTTATTTTCAGATCACTATCTCATGAGACATTGGGACATATCCATTTTGCCTCTTTGCATTCGAAATCGATGTAAAACTTTGTCAATATATGTACTCTAACTTAGGCCGATCAATCTCCTTGATCTATCTTTATAGATCATGATCCCTAATATATAGGTCGCATCGCCTAAGTCTTTCATTGAGAAATTATTTCCCAACCAAGTCTCCACAGTCTATAGAGAAGGAATGACATTCCTTATTAGTAATATATCATCAACATATAATAATAGGAATGCCACATGGCTCCCACTAAACTTCTTGTAAACACAAGTTTCATCTTCATTCTAAATAAAGTCAAACTCTTTTTGACTATTTCATCAAAATGAATCTTCCATCTCCTCGAGGCCTACTTTAATCCATAAATGGATCGACGCAACTTACATACCTTTCCAGCATCCTTTGGATCAACAAAACCCTCGGGGTATGTCATGTACACATCCACATCTTCTTCAAGGCTTTCATTTAAGAAAGCGGTTTTGACATCCATTTGCCAGATTTTATATTCATAGTAAGCAGCTATAGCAAGCAAAATTCTGATGGACTTGACCATAACCACTGATGAAAAGGTCTCATCATAGTCAATACCATGAATTTTCTTGAAACCTTTTGCCACCAATCATGCCTTATAGGTCTGTACATTACCATCCATGTCGGTCTTCTTCTTGAAAACTCACTTGCACCCTATAGATTTTACCCCTTCAGGTGGATCAACCAAAGTCCATACTTGATTAGTATACATGGAGTCCGTCTCAGATTTAATGGCATCAAACCATCTCTTAGAATCTGGAGTGTTTATAGTGTCTAGGTAGGTGAGAGGCTCATCGTTTTCCACAAGCATCACATCACCATCTTGAGTCAAGAGAAATCCATAATATCTCTCGGGCTCATGGTGAATCCTACTAGACCTACGAATAACTTGTGTTTCTTGAGCAGTATTATTTTCTTGTACATTCTGCTTAGGTTCCTCCATTAGTTCAATATTATCATGTGGGTCTCGAACTTCATCGGGATCTATTATCCTCCCATTGTCTTTCTTAGAGAGCAACTCTCTCAAGGAACATAGCAGTTCAAGCAACAAACACTTTGTTCTCGGAAGGATTATAGAAAGAATAACCCTTTGTTTCAGTTGGGTATCCCACAAAATTATATTTGTCTGATTTTGGTCCTAGCTTGTCAGAGATTAGACGTTTCACAAACGCTTCACATCCCTAAATTTTCATAAATGACATGTTGTGACGTTTCTCAGTCCATATCTCATAAGGAGTCTTTTGAACCATTTTAGTAGGAACACGATTAAGTGTATGTGGAGCCGTTTCCAGGGTGCAACCCCAAAAACTAATTGGAAGATTCCTTGACTCAACATTGATCGCACCATGTCCAACAAGGTGTGATCCCTCCTATCAAAAAAAACTTTTCTTTGATATTTTCTACTTCATCTTTATAGTCTTTGAACTTTTCAAATGATTCAGATTAGTTCTTCAAAAGATACATATATCCGTATCTACTAAAATAATTAGTAAATTTTATGAAGTTAATAAAATCTACCTTTTGTCATCGTACACATATGACCACATACATCATTATGTATAAGTCATACCCGTTCAATAATCCCTTCACCATGTCCAGTAAAAGGAGCTTTAGTCATTTTACCAAATAAACTAAGATTCGCATCCTTTTGTACAATTCATAATCAAACTTATCCATGAATGCATCTTTATGTATTCTGGAAATGCGTTTCTCATTAATATGGCCTAAAAAACAATGCCAAAGGTAATATTTGATTTGAGTCACTTTAGAACATATAAATTGTTAATTAGTTGTGCAACATTATAAGCCTCATCATCAAAATAGAATAAACAATTATTGTTATTTAATTAGAATGAAAAAGCCTTTCTTGTCCAAACAAGAAACTGAAATAATGTCTTTGCCAATTGCAAGCACGTTATAATAATTATCAAGTTCTAAATTTTCCTTATAGGTTAAAAGTTAAGTAACGAGTTCATCTAACCAGAGCAACTACTTTTACTCCAATTCAAACCAGATACCTGAAGCTTGACCCTTATTGATCATCTTTTTCAGATCTTCCAAATAAGCATGACAGTTTAATTTCCAGTCTCCCAATTTTCCACAGAAGCGACAATCGTCTTCTTTATCAACACCTCATTCAGACTTTAGAGTCTGCTTTAGGGATTGAACTTTGGTTTGACAACGGAACTAGATCAAATCTTCTCCTTGCCTTTCCAATTTCCTTTCCCTTTTGCATTCCCTATGTTTACCATCAATATAATAGTAGTTCATGCATTTATCATATTGCTTTCAGCAGTTCTCAACATGCTTAGCAACTCAATGGGTGTTTTACCAATTTTATCCATTTTATTGTTCATAACAAACTAAGAATAATATTTGTCCAAAGATTGTAAGATCAAATCTAACTAAGTCTCCAGACCAATCTGGAAACCCAAAATATCAAAGGTACTCATTATACCCTATAATCTTTAGAACATGTGGTGTAACCGGGTCTCACTCTCCCTACTTGTAAGTGTATAGTGCCCTTTTATTTTCAAATATATCTTGTGCTCAATCGTCTTATAAGCATCTATATGCTCGTGTTGCTTCTTAAGCTCAACACACATATTTGCGAGCATGAGACATGAAACATCAGTCGCAACATCAATTTACTTCCAATAAGCACTATGATTTGTACATGTTACATTCTCAACTTTAAGAGCAGGGGAAGAGATTTGACTAACATCGTAGTGTCCGAGGACGATCCTCAAGCTCCTATGTCAGTCAAGGAAATATATTCTCGTCAACTTGTCCTTCTCAAGAACTGACCGCATAGAGAAGTTGTTTGTGTTTATCATTTGATATCTACAATATTAAAGTGTATAAAATAAACTAGATTGCAAATTTAATATTAATTATGTTTAAGTGATTATGGTATATCACCATATACCTCCCACTATTTTTATCAAACTAATAGCCCTAACTATTAATTCGGAAAACATTTCTTTAAATCTTTTTAGTGAGCCAAGATCCATATTTCATCCATGTTTTAAGATAGCGTTGGCTAATACACTCAAAACATGACTATTTAAGTAGACAACATTTGTCGATTATATCAAATATAACTCTTGAAAAGTTTGGTGGAACAACCCTTTGTACACATTTATCCAATAAATCTCACCAAACTCTATGCCTCTAAACCCACAATCCTATTGTGATGATTTAGTTAAGTTAGACCCAATGTTTCAACAAACTAAGTACACTTACTTATCACGTCTTCCCATGATTGATAAAAGCACCTTGCTTTGGCAAACCCACTCCTTCTCAATCTAGATCTTGACGAGTATTAAACATTGGAAGGCATCCGATTAACTTAATATGTATTTATGGATTTTTATTGTTTATATGAACGATCATGATCCCATCATAAAGAGATTCTCAATTTTTCCTTGATCAAATAATTCATTTCAATATTCGTCAATGGATTGATTTCCAGGTCGTCGGAGAAGTCACAAGCGGTCTCACTTAAAACCCAACTTCCTTACGAATTAAACTAATAATCCACTTTTGACAAAATCTCCCCAAATTAGAAAAAAAATCATATTTAATACCATGTTTCATAAACACAAGAATCTCATGATCGTTTGTTCAATTTTAAAATCTTGAATCGTTACAGATTTTATCTTTCTTAAGCAAATATGGCATAGGTGTCGTATCTAATACATACATGGTTAATCAATATTAAGCATGCATCTCGATTATGTCTACGCATACATACCAATACATGCAATCATATACATATATGTAATGTGCGTAAATTAAACGTGTTTGGTTATGGCCCCATCCTATGTGATCTTTCCAAGCTAATGGAAATATCAAGGTCATTCTATGGTGGTTTTAAAAATACTATCTATTATATGTCTTCTTTCTTCATTGCTCCATCATCCCCTTTTAGATCGCCTCCTTGCTTGCAAGTCTTCATTTATAATTACATTGAATAATAAAAATAAAACTATTCTAATAAAATTACAAGAAGAACTCGAGTTACATTCGAGATAATTAAATTACAATGAATAAACGACATGCAAGTCGTATTTAGAAACCAAAATCATAAATCAAAACCACTATATTATGGGTCCTTAGGCCATAACCATCCACTAGGCTATCACATAACACACATAATATATCTAAGATTATATAAACATATCATATAATCATATATAACAAATTTTGAAATTTCAGAAAATTAAAAACAGATTTCTGAAGATAATAAATCGTTGTTTCGAGGCCCTTAACGACGTCAAACTCCTTACATATCCGTCGATGATAGAAACGCTATCAGTTTTGTTCATTGGCCCGATTCCAGTCAGAAAACACATATTGTTTGCGAAAATCGGATACGACAATCAGATTTCACCAAATCTAACGGTGTTTCAGAAATCGTATCATATACAATCCCCATAACAAGAATAAGAATATATCATATATACATACACAGTGATATATACAATCATCATATGATTATACATCACATGAATATCATATATTCATAATATATACATACATATACTGAAAATTTTAGAAAATCAAATAATTTTCAAAAAATAATAAATCACCGTTTCGGGGCCTGTAACGACATCTAATGGCTTACAGACGCAGAGCTGACAAAGTCAGTATTGCTCATTGACCCGATTCCAGTCAGAAAACATATCGTTTGCAAAAAACGGATTTGACAATCAGATTTCACCAAATCTGACGGTGTTTCGGAAATCGTATCATATACAATCCACATAACAAGAACAAGAATATATCATATATACATACACAGTGATACATACAATCATCACATGATTATACATCATATGAATATCATATATTCATAATATATACATACATATACTCAAAATTTTAGAAAATCAAATAATTTTCAGAAAATAATAAATCACCGTTTTGGGGCCTGTAACGACATCTAATGGCTTACAAAAGCAGAGCTGACTTTTTCAGTATTTCTCAGTAACCCGATTCCAGTCAGAAAACACATATCGTTTGCGAAAATCGGACAACGGACACATATTTCAAAAAATCTATGACAGCCGTTTCAGAATTCGTATCGAATACGATTCTCATAATAAGAACAAACATGTATCATATACATACATCAATACACACAATCATCACATGATTATACATCATATGAATATCATATATTCATAATATATAAAAACATATACATATTGTATCAATACAAAATCATGATAGATCGCATACATGCTTACATATCAAAAACTATTAAGCACATAACCGAATTAAAACGTTTCGCAAGTAGCTCTGATGCCATTGAAGGGTTTCGAGGCACAAACGCAGCGGAATAAACGCGAAAAATAAATCAAAATAGCGAAACCATCCGCAGGATCCATGCGAAAATAAAAGATTTAATTCGGAGAAAAAGAATAAATACCTTTAGAAGATTAATGGAGGTCCAAAGCTTATTTAATCACCACGTATCCCGCTCTCGCGATCTACGCTCTACGGTATCCACACGAACACTTTTCATGAAGGATTGATGTGTACTAGCACCCGAAAACTGCTACTCTCTCTATCTTCCTCTTTTCTCAAAACGGCTAGGGTTTTAGTAAAATATGTCTCATTTATTAAATCATCCCATTAAGAGATTATATAGAGAGAGGAATAAGTTTTCTGATTATAATCCAATTATAATTAATATTAATCCAAAATTCTAAATTATTTAATTAAGTCTCACTTAATTAATTAATTATTAATTTTGGAATTAGTTTAAGTAATTCATTTATTCTATTTATATAATTAATTAAGTCATACCTAATTAATATTATAAATAAAATAAATTACTTATTTAATTTAAATTCATAATTTAAATTATTTCTCCTTCAAGCGTTATTTGTGTGTGACCTTGTAGGTTATTATTACGTTGGCAACAATTTTAATATCTAATTAAAATTGTAAACAATGAGTGGCATCTAGTAATACATCATTGCTACCCAAGTAATAATAATAAATCGGTGATTCGATTAAGCCTTTCGTGAATAATGTTCCATGTAATATAATTCATTTAATCTTGATATTATAGATTAAACTCAAGGCATGTCTCGTGTCATCCTCTTCATAATTTAATCTTTATTTTCTTGATCGATGAGTAGACTATTAAAATCAAGTCAACATTTGAGCACGGCCGTGCATTTTATAGTCTCACTCAAACAAGAGGCCAATAATATCACTCATAAAATTAGGAGGATCAAATCTCATCTAGATCATTCATATTTCTCATACGATTTATAATATACCTAATGTCCACTTTTATCATCACCCGGTCAAAAATAACTTTTAATGTAATCAAAGTATATTAATTCTCGTATAGAAATATAATGATTTCAGGTTTAAGCATCATTACACCATTATCACAGTGAAAATTACTTATGACACTTATTTAACATGTAGAATCTCATGATGGGTCATTCCAGTGCCATGCATTGATACATGCACTTATGTTCTTGACTTTAGTATCACCATACCTATGACCAATGAGATGTGAGCATCTATCAAGAAACATACTAGTCTTTGTGCATTATTATTGTCCTTAAATAATAATACTCGACTAGGGAATTTTAGGAATAAGATACTATTTATATAATCTCATTTTTAAGTCACATACTTAAAGATATATAATACGTATCAAAATACCAAGGACATTTATTATGCTTTCAATTTATTACGCAGTAAATAAAACATAATAAATAAATAATAATCAATAAAACATAATCCTTAATAATAAATATTTTCCTTAAAATATAAAAAGTATTGTCTCTAGAGCACAATTACTAACAGAAGTCACATTCAATAGGTTGGTTGGTGAATTGAGAATGCTTAACACAAGTTAGTAAATCCTCTTATCTGTAAAATCCCAGTTTTGATCAAGTACATATGTTTTTCTTCTTAAAATTTCCCAATTTTAATTGTGCCTAGTTGAAAATATATGTAAATAATCCAGAAAGTTGCTAAAAATATCACTTCTGCATGCTACTTAATCATTATAGACTTAGACTTTAAAATGTTTTATTGATGATTATTATATGTGTATGATGTGTTATTTTTCATAAATTAATTGTGCATTGAGTGCAATTATTTGTAAAAACTTTGAATTTATGCTCATTTAATTGCATGAACATAGGGGGAGTTAAATCCATAGATCTTTAAATCTGTCATGATTTTTAAATGGATTTTTCTATGTTTTTCATGTAATTTTTATGCTTGGAATTGGTATTTATTTTAATTTGGCAAAATTTAATTATTGTATTTCATGAAAATTGCCAAATTTTACTAAGTATCTTCAAAATTTCGAGATATGTTCTATCTCGAAACTCATCTCGAAATTCGACCTTAGGCTTCCAGGAGTGAAGTTTTGAAAATTCTAAGTCTAGAAAGAAATCCGACTTGATGTTCGACTTGAGGTCTATCTCGAACATTATCTCAAAATTCGACTTGATTTTCGACTTCGGTTCTATCTCGAACATTATCTCGAAATTCGACTTGATGTTCGACTTAGGTTCTATCTCGAACATTATCTCGAAATTCGACTTGATGTTTGACTTAGGTTCTATCTCGAACATTATCTCGAAATTCGACTTGATGTTCGACTTAGGTTCTATCTCGAACATTATCTCGAATATCGACTTGATGTTCGAGATAGGTTTTCCTTGAGGGTTTTGACTGTAAATTATTTTAAGTGAATAAAACTTCGAGTTAGCGCCTATGTCGAAACTCAAGTCGAAGTTCGACTTGATGTTCGACATAGTGTTCGACTTAGATTACCCTGTACGTAATTAAGTTTTTTTTCAATTTTACAGGGATATTTTTGTCATTTCACAATAATGCCTATATATATACATCACTAACTCGATTTTATTTTCACTTTTACCCATTGATTAAAACCTAATTTTTACAGCCCCCATTTTCACAGCGGTTTCTGTGTTAATATTCATACATACCATGAACTACTGTCAAAATTGTGTTTGCATCTATTGTTTGCATATCTGATCACTGTGTGTTTTTGTGTTTTGCATCGTGTCTATTCATCTTCAATCTCGATATATACACACGCCTATACACACACTTTCACACACGTATTGTCATTACAATAACGTAGTTTGGTTGGTATTGCTGTGTTTGATTTCGTATCATTGACTTCAATTCCGTAGTTTATTTTCCAGATTAATTCTCTGTTAATTAAAAGGAATTGTTTTCATTTTTTTCTCTTCTTTAATTGTGTGCATTTTTTTATATATACAAAAATCCAAGTAATTCACGAAGAAATTTTTTTTTTTCTCACAAAAAATGTCTCATCAATTTTCACTTGCTAAAAATAACTGTTATAATATTTCTACGGAAATTAGTGATCAACTCCTGCGTTTCAAGTTTTGGGTACGATTTCTCAATTTGTACTCCAAAGCTAGTACTGCCTTCACTGCAAAACCAACACTGGTTCATGATGCTTTGCAGCAATTATGGACCAGTGCGGTTCCTTATGGGAGTAAATCGACCCCCTATGGTTTTAAGATTACCATAGAAGGTCAAGAATTTGAGGTTACAGGGGGCGTTTTTAATAGAATTCTTGGTTTCCTAGTCAGGGATTCTTATGACCCTGTACCTACAGCGGCCGAGCGCCTACAATTTTTTGAGGACATTGGATGTTATCCTCCCACTGGCAAAATATCCACTTCCTCTATTCAAAAACAATTTTTTCATATGGAATGGAATTACTTTTTCGAAGCTATCACTAGATGTTTTCGTGCACGCGAAAGAGATTTTCATCAAATTCCCATTCCCATGCAAATCTTTGGTGTTTCCCTGGCCCGTGAACTAAACATCAATTATGGAAGAATTGTTCTTTCTGAAATTGTGGCCATGATGGGATCACCAGATACCAGGGACATTGCAACCAATGATGTTGTATGCTGGTATCCCTGTTTTTTACAAATGCTGATTAATAATCTTGTACCCTCTAATGCATTATCAATTTGGCAGGCATTTGTTAGGAGTTCAACCTCTGCATCTCTTGGTATGGGGACTAAGTCACTAACCACAATTGCTAACCAGGATAAGCATCAGGGTAAACCTATGTCTATTCCTAAGAATATTCGAGTGTGGCTTTCTTATGATGCAGGTGTCACTACTTTGGCGGGGACTTCACAGCTATCATCACATGCTCAGAATCCATCTGCTCATACTGATGCCTTTCAAGGGATTCCTGACGAGAAGCTTGATGATGAAGAAGAAGAGGGTCACTCTCTCAGTCAGTACTCTACCGGGCAAAGGGTGCAGCATCCGTCTCCTAGGTCACCTACTGCTGAATCTGATCCCTTTGCTGACCAAGGTAATGAAGGAGGTAATTTCTTTTAACATGAGGTACCCTCTGTTCACACTACCAATACTTCCTCTTCATCTAATTCTGATTCCGTGACCCAAGATTTTGCTAACCCGCAGGATCTATCCCAGGGTAATAGCCATATTTATGAGTCTGCTTCCCTGACTTCTTCACTTTCACCCTTGTTGACGGGAGTTAAAAGGCCGGCACCTGTAGAATTAGGTGAGAGTTCTGATGAGAGTAACCCTGAAGTGCAGCCACTAATATGGAAGTGAGCCAAAATTTCTCACGCTACTACTTCACAAGCCCAGTCCAAATCTAGTGTGTCTATCACAACCACTCCACCTCACGTGAGTGGTTCTCCCCTTGCACATTCTATACATAGGACTTTCAGTGATGATTTTGTGCCCTCTGAGGAGCCTGTTGCTTCAGAGAGGCCGGAAGTTTTATTTACTTCCACCGTACCTTCACCGGTACATACTGATGCTGCAAAGAGGATCGGTTCAGATGTTGTACTTGAACACTTTGCAGCCTCTCAGCCTGAGATTCCACCTCAGGTACAGACAGGATCTTTCGATCCCATAACTATTCTTCACTTTTCTTATCCAGTTTCTGCAGGTACTGTTTTTACTCTTGGTGATATTGTTGAAGACATAAACGAGCGTGAGACAGGGAGTGTGTGTAAGCGTTTAGGGAGTGAGGGACCTTCATTTTTAAGGCCCGAATCTGAGCGACAAACACTAACATAACAATTTTTAGAGCGAGAACACATAAGCCAAACACCGTCCCTTATTCTTGCAAATCCTGATACTCGTATGACCGAAATGGAAAATCAGGTGAAGCGGTTCGGGTAGACAATGGAGCAGTTAGGGGTAAATGTTGGAGACAACCGGAGAGCTCTTGATGACTACGCAGCACGAATGGCAAGTCAATCGGAAGCATTAAACGATGTCACCAACAAGGTGAATGACTTGGGCCATGCTGGTGGCATATTAGGAAGTACTCTGTATGAGTGGTTGGGGAGCGTAGAAAGTGTTATGCATACCATGGCAACGGAGATCAGTCGAATGATGTATGCAATTCGCCATTTGGTACCCCCGGAGTGGTTTGACAAACAGTACAATCAACCTCCCCTAGATGATGGTGATGCTGGTGGAGCTGGCGGCGCTGGTACTGGACCTTCTAAATCTACACATGGTGGTTCTCAGCATGCTGCAGGAACTACGGATCAGGGTGATGTTCCGGATAACTCACCTAAGGGGGAGAGAGAAACTGAGACGAGACAACAGTCAACTCTGGTTGAAGAAGAACAAATGAAGGAAAGTGAGCCAGTGACTGATGAGGAGGCTCAAAGAAAGAGAAAGGGTAAAGCAGTGGTGGTTGAAGAAGAAAAACCATTCGTTGACTTTGGCGGTCGACAGGAAGAAGTACATGTTGTTGATTCAGACTCTGATATGAAAGACGTGCCCCTAACACATGCTATTAAAAGATCTTTGAAGGAACAAGGTGGAGGTGCTGGGATGTCTACTGGAGAGACTGAAGAGATACATGTTGATGAAGAGACCTTGAAAGCTCAACAGTTGGCTTTGGAACAAGCTCAGTTCTTTAAAATGAAAATGATGCAAGAAGATGTTGTTTTCTTAGAGAAGAAAGTGGAACTCAAGGAGAAGCAGTATGAATATGAGCTTGCAAGGTTAACTGATCCACAGACTGAATTGAAAAATAGGAGGATTGGATAGAAATGGGATGATGCAAGGAAGATATTAATGGGGACTTGTACAAATGGAGTTCATAACAAGGAGGCAGATGATCTTTTCCATAACTTGAACCTGAAAAATCCAATGACGGTGGACTACATAAATGCTTTGAAAAGAATGATCTCAAAAGTCCGTGTTGGATATAAACTAGTGGTAAAGGAGTGGCAAGTCATTCTGACCTTAGTTGAAGGAGCCGCAATGTCTTTCCTATACGTGGATGATCAATTTATCTCGAGAAGATCTGCTTTAGAGTTGTTCTTGCTAGCAACTAAAATTCAATACTCTCAAGCTGAGGAACTTAGCATTCTGTATAGAGATAAGTTAATGCAGCTAGCAGAGGACAAGGGACCAGAATTCTCAGCCAATCCAGATGTTGTTCGTATGGTAGTTGATGGAAAAATGAAGAGGGTTAGTATGGAGGAAGAAGATCTGATGGCTCTATCAGAGGAATCCTTGAAAGCAATATGTAGACAAATGATGAGCAAGAGATTCACTTCTGATGTTAAAGAAAAATCAGTGGAGTTCATTGAGAAGATAATATTCAAGAAAAGCAACGAAATATGGAAATGTGATATTATTGCTCCAAATGGAGAAAAAATGGAATATTCTACAAGCTATAAAAAGTGTAGATGAAGCTCTGACTCTTCCTTCTGGACCGCTGGAACAAGGAGAAATAAGGGAGGCAATTGGTGTTCTAGGAAGAGAAAGTGTATACTGGATTCACCCCTATGCTGATGATACAGCTGATGCCTTGGTATTCATTGATGCAGATCAGAAACAGACATTCTTGCATATGAGTAGGAAATGGCTGCTACAGACTCAAGATGCTGCATTTCTAGACAAAGTACTGGAAGAGTTCAAATTGGGTGATGTAGAGGATACGTTTGTTAATGAGAAGCAGAGAATACTGAAGTACCTGTCTGAGATAGTCCAGGAGAAAAGAAGAATGGAGTTAGATGCGGCTAGTGTCTACAATACTAACTGTGTCAAGGGCTACCCCAAAATGATCTACTGTCAGTTTAAGGCTGATAAAACTCACTGGAAATCACAGCTCGTCATGAAGAATTTTAAGGATATTCCAAAGATCAGGACTACTCAGGAGGTGGAAAAACTCAGGAGACTTTTCAGACATCCTTATCCAGAACCCAAGAATCCTCTAGAAATGGAAGCAGTAAGTCTGTTGAATGCACAATGGGAACAGTTACATGATCCAGTCTACAAAAGAGAACAGCAAAAGAAAGAGAGGTGCATAAAAAAAAGAGAAGATAGACGCGATGCTGAGAAAGAAATTAGGAAGGGGAAAGAGAATTAGAATGAAAGCTCGGAGGAATGTGAACTTGAAGTTGGAAAAAATACATATCTTTTAGTTGCTCTAACTCACTTGAGGAAAATTCATATGACCACAGTATGCGAGATAGGCTAATTTACCATACTGTAACCGTGAATCAGAGTGGATCCAATAAGGTGATATGAGTTTGACTGAAAGACATGAAATAATCCAGGTGATAGAAATCATTCCAAAGATCTTTTATTCGAGGTTCGAATTCTCTTTCTAGTTTAAGTTACTTATTAAGTTCTTTGTATTGTTTTTCAATTTTCATTTCAGTTGTAATTTGAACAAGACTTTAAGGTTACTTATCTTTTCTCGTCTCATTTATTTAGTTGAGTTATCCTTCTTTAATTTGAATGTCATTGTTAGACAATCAAATAGGGGGAGATTGAAAGGCAGAGTGTCTAAACTTGTAACACTATATCTAATGTAACTCAACTAAAGAAAAGATACTTAACCGGAAGACAATCAAGAACAAGAAGTCACAAAGAAATCAATTCAAATTGAAGACAAGGTAATTGATACAATTTAACATAGTTAATTATGATCAATCAAAGATGAAATCACTGGAAGAAGTTCAAGTCAAAGTTGTTCATGCCTCAGTGATGTGTAACTTAAAAGAATCAAGATCATAACAATCAGTATCAATAAGACTAATTGATTTCAAGTGAAGAAGCAGGAAAGCGACAATTGGAAAGCCACATTACTAATTGAATATGGTAACCTATTCAGAAGCAAGAACCCTATCAAGACTAGTCACTTATGAACCAGACCATTGCATCAAGTGTCAGGACATTGATAGCAAGTTTATGTCAGTAATAGAGATCCATGTTCAAGAGCTTATTGAAGAATATAGAATACAAGAAGAAATCACAAGTTCAAGATGTTGCATTGAAATTTCTAGTTGAAGCCCAGAATTTCTCTAAATACTTACAAGGGAACTTAAGTAGAAATTTCTATCTAGAAATTCTAGATAAGTTTCTACTTAGAGCCAAGTAGAAATTCTGCAAGTAGAAAATTTCTATCTCGAAATTCCTATGTAGAAGTTCTACTTAGAATATTCGAGATAGAGCCTATGTAGAAATTCCTATGTAGAAGTTCTACTTAAATGTTCTAGATGCCAAGTAGAAAATTCTTATGTAGAAGTTCTACTTAAATGTTTGAGATGACAAGTAGAAATTCCTAAGTAGAAGTTCTACATAGAGGACAGTTTCAATATGACACATGGCATCATCTGATTGGCTATTTCCAAGCTTTCAAGACAAGATAAGATTTATGTGGACAACATTGGACCATTCATATCTTATATGTTGAAGACTACTAGTCATAGATTACAAGTAGTATAAATAGAATTACTCGTGTAACATTTTAAAGAGTGAGCAATATTGAAAGAAACACTTGTAAAAGAGAGAGAGAGAGTATTCACAAAGCTTAGTATCATTTACTACCCTCTTTACTTCTGTTGTACTATTGTAATGAATGTTGTAGCAACCCCTTCAAGTTATATATAAAACATATATTCCTTGAATCATTGTGTTCATTTATTACAAAGTATTTATTGCTTCATTAATTTGAAAAAGTTGTATTCACCCCCCCCCCTCTACAACACATTTGGACCTAACACTTTTGTGCAGCTAGAGCCTCCTCCTTTTTCCCAATCTGCATTATTAATAGAAAAAATATTTCATCCATCCCCTTACCCAACTCATTGGACCAACTCTTAGGAAATTCTTTATCCCAATAAGTAAAGCTATGTTCAGGATACCCTAATCTCTCATCCTCACAGTGGAGTTGGGCACCCACTCTCTCTTTCTCACTCAGTCTCTCTACATCCTTATCTACCTCTCCTTTTGTCTGGACCAGTGTTAGCCTCTCATTTAGTTTTTCACTTATTTGGATAGGTGCACTCAAAAGTCCTACAGAAGAGGAGGTGAGAGAAATGATAGTTTCTTCAATACCTGAACCACCTTGATAGAGGGGAACCCCTTCAAATGTCTGAAGGCTAGGGGTTTCCACTAAGGGGTGACCAACAACAGATCCTGAACCCTTACAAGCTTCTTCTTTCTTTTCAAAGTCTGTTGGCTCCAGTATTCCAGTCTCAGGGTCTACTCTAGACTCTGATTGCTTCAGTATGACTTTATTAGAATCCAGAGTCTGAGTATCACCATCTTTGTCTGTTGTTGGTTGAGAATCCCCCTCAAGGTGGATAGACTCTGATAGAGTAGAGTGTGGAATGTCTTCATGAGCATCTATCTGAGTTTATCCTCCCATATCACTGGGATTCCCAATAGTATATTTGAGAGATGCCAAGGAGGGCCTAACAACATGATCTCTTGCCTCACTATCACCCAACCTCTGACTAGGTGATTCTTGTATGAGTGAGGCAGACTGAGAGGACAAACATCCTTGCAATACCTTCTACCTCATGTGGTTCTACCATTGTTAATGAATCCAAGTTGTTATTTAGAAAAGTCCTTGCATGGATTGCATTGATGGCCTGGGCATGAGCCATGTGAAATGAATCCTGCAGTTCCCTTACAATCTTCTAATAGTATGAGCCCTTTATGTGATCCAATCTACTCTAATAGGTTGGATATATATATTTATTGGCCACATTTCCTAAATTATGGACAAGAAAATCAACCACCTTTCTTGGAAGAGGCTGAATAGTTGAAATCTAATCAATAGTTGTCCTGTAGGTAATTCCTTTATCCCAAATTGCTTCATAGTCAAAAACTGGTTGCTAAATCTCAGTTTCCAACTCAGTAACAGACTCTGATTCTCTCCTATTGTGGACCTTAAGCTTTTTAGGCTTCTTTGTGTTTTGTTTTTCAGAGTCTGGCACACCAATTGCTTTGAGAACTTCATTAGTCCTGCCTTCTATGAGCTCAGCTGCTTTGTCTTGTAGTGAAATGTTGAAGAGGTAACTATATAGATTTGTGACAGCATCTTGTGCAGACATTTATAGCTCCATCTTCATTCTCTTCCTAAGGGCTGCATAGATTGTGAAAAGATCCAAGACTTGTTGTTCTGTCTTGTAGAGTTGATGATCTTCTAGTGACTCCACCAAAGGATATAGAAATAGCAGTACCTCATCATGTGGAGTAATGATTTCATCAATGAGACATGAGGCTGTATCTAATGGCATTCCTTCCAAAAATGTCTCATAATCAGAGTCTAAAGGCAGTCTAGACTCTTACTCGACATTAGACTCTGGTTTAAAAGTTTTCTTACTTTCAGAGTCTAGCCCTACAGGAGCCTTGGAAGCATCTGTTTCCTGCAAAACAGGGTTAGTAACAATAATAGGCTTGTGTGTGTGCGCAAAATAAGACTTCCTCAACCTCCTGTATTTCTGAGCAAAAGATTTCTCAGGAGACCCAATTTGAGAATCCTGAGGTGCTTCCCTAGGTTTATCAGAGTTTGTAGCCTTTTGAGAGTCTATAGACTTGGATTGAAGGTTATAATTAGGTGTATCATGACCTTCATTTAGTAAAGAGAGTCCTTCAACAACCTGTTTCTCAAGGGGATGGAGCTTCTCATCGCTTGTCTCATCTACAAGCCTTGATTTTACCAATCTTCTCTTATTTACAACTGGTGTCTGTTGAGAGACACTAGAGGTTGGTTGCTTTTTAGATTTTGGTTTTGAAGATTGTTTATTTGAAAGGGATTTGGTTACTTGGGTAGGTGTAGGAGGGTTCTCCATTACTTGTTCCTGCACCATTTCACCACCAAAAAATGAAGAGTTATAGATAAATGGTTTGTAGGTTGAAAGCTTTACATGCATTACTCGTGGGTAGACCATAGTAGGTAGACCATTGTTTGTATGCCTACACACAACAATCATCTGCAATCTTGGCAGACATGTCATGAATTTATGATAGTAGACTTTATTTTTGCCCTCTTTGCAATTGTTTAATTTTGCTCCCATTTGAGTGAGCAATATATCACCAATGTTGATCACCTTGTCAAACAGGAGACTGTAACCAATTTGATAAGTAATCAGTATCCAAATGATAAGGGTAGTAGTCAGTATCTACCCTTTCTTGTCGCCAAGGGCTTTCACATGGTTAGTGGTTATGAACTCAAAGTCTCCAAATGTGAATGCAATAGCTTTGGGACCCCTCATAACAGTTGAGATAACAGCCATTAAAAATGTCGAGTTGAAAGTGATGGAAATTCTTCAGAAAATTAGCTAGGGTTCGTGAAAAGCTCTGTGAGTGTTTTTGCCTTAGAGAAAAAAAAGTACAGTAAACAAGTGAGTAAATTATATGAAAAATTCAATTTTGTTAAAATTGCATACAATACACAGGAGTCTACATCCTGTCACCAGTCAAAAGTAACTGTTACCGCCTATTTCAAGTCATTTGAACAGTTTAAACGTAATCAGAGTCTGCAAGCGCGAATGTTAACCGTTTCAGAGTCTAGGCACTTATAACATTCTCAGAGTCTATAGACTCGTCAGAGTCTAAAGACTCATCAGAGTCTAGGAGTTGGACTCTGTCAAGATATAGTACCTCAATAATTTTGTAAGAACAAATCTTAGTTTGAGAAATAAAGGACTATAATTAAAGTACATACCTTGCTTCCTTTATGATAGAACACTTACATATTTAACATACCTAGCTCACCTATCAGTTTGAGAAAGGTAGATTCATCAAGTGGTTTGGTTAATATGTCTGCAATCTGTCTGTCAGTTAGAACATAGTGAAATGTCACAATACCATTTTCAACATGTTCTCTAATAAAATGATACCTGACATCAATGTGCTTTGTTATGGAATGTTGGACTGGATTCTATGTAATTTTAATAGCACTACTATTGTCACAATACATAGGAATATTTGATAACTTAGTCCATAATCAAGTAACTGATTTCTCATCCACATAATTTGAGCACAACAACTTCCAGTTGCTATGTATTCAGCCTCATCTATTGAGGTTGAAACTGTTTGTTGTCTCTTGCTAAACCAAGAAATTGGCATTGACCTGTTGTGCTTTTCATGTCAACTTTGCATCCTGCATAGTCAGAGTCTGAATAGCCAATTAGTGAAAAATCAGACTCTCTAGGATATCAAAGTCCTAGAGTCTGTGCACCTTTGAGATATCTAAAAATTCTTTTCACAACTATTATATGTGATTCTCTAGGGTCAGCTTGAAATCTAGCACACAGGCAGGTTGTAAACAGTATATATGGTCTACTAGCAGTTAAATATAATAATGAGCCAATCATACCTCTATAGCTAGTGTTGTCAACTTTCTTACCCTTTGAGTTAGAGTCTAGCTTAGTGGCATTTGACATGGGAGTTTTAGCAGTTGCACTTTCTTGCATATCAAACTTCTTTAATAGTTCTTTAACATACTTTGATTGATTGATAAAAATTCTATCATCATTTTGTTTGACTTGAAGTCCCAAAAAGAAGTTTAATTCTCCCATCATGCTCATTTCTTAATTTGACTGCATTAACTTGCTAAACTTTTCACAGAGTTTTTTATTAGTAGAACCAAAGATAATATCATCAACATAAATTTGAACAAGCAAAATATCACCTTTATGTTTTCTAATAAAAAGAGTTTTGTCAATAGCACCTCTAATGAATCCATTTTCAAGAAGAAATTTTGATAGAGTTTCATACCATGCTCTAGGTGCTTGCTTGAATCCATATAGTGCCTTGTCTAACCTGTAAACATGATCAGGAAATTTTGGATCAACAAATCCTGGTGGTTGCTCCACATAGACATCTTCTTCCAATTTCCCATTCAAGAAAGCACTTTTCACATCCATTTGATAAACCTTCAATTTTGAATGGGCTACAAATGCAAGAAACATTCTAATTGCTTCCAATCTTTCTACTAGTGCAAAAGTTTCATCATAATCAATTCTTTCCTCCTAAGAGTATCATTTTGCAACTAGCCTTTCTTTGTTTCTAATCACAGTCCCATTTTCATCAAGCCTGTTTCTGAACACCCATTTGGCTCCAATAATTGATCTATCTCTTGGTCTTGGTACAAGTTCTACACTTTATTTCCCTCAAATTCATTCAATTCTTCTTGTATTGCAATGATCCAATCAGGGTCTTTTAATGATTCATCAACTTTCTTAGGTTCATTCTCTGAGAGAAAACAACTATAAGGACATTCATTTTGAGTGGTTGCTCTAGTTTGTATACCACTCTCAGAATCCCCAGTTATCAAATCAGGAGTGTGATCCCTTGTCCATTTTCTAGCTGGTGGAAAATTGATTCTTGAACTTGAAGCTCTCCCTAAATCATTGGCATTTCCTAAGTGAGAGTGAAATTCAAATGAGAAAGCTCCCCCTGAATTGTTTGTTTCTGAGAAGAATTTAGAGTTTCCTAATCCAGACCCTGAAGAGTTAGACTCTGAAAAACTTGATTTTGTCTATCTAGACACTCTGTCTAGGTAGACTCTGAACTGTTAGACTATGAATTATTTGGAGTTGAATTTTCTGGCTCCACCTCAGAGTGTGCAGGATTTTGTGTTGTTTGAATCTCTTCATCCTCGTCATCTTCATCTATCTCAGAACTTTTTAAATTTTCAAATTCCAATATTGTAGACTTCAATTCATCCTGCAATCCTGTAATCTTTTTGTCATCAAATGCAACATGAATAGATTCCATAACAATTCTGGTTCTGAGATTAAATACTTTGAATGCCTTTGTGTTTGATGCATATCTAAGAAAAATTTCTTCATCAGCCTTGGTTTCAAATTTGCTTAGATTTTCTGGATGTACTTTTAGTACAAAACACTTGCATCCAAATATGTGAAAATACTTCACACTTGGCTTCTTGTTCTTTACCATCTCATATGGAGTCATTTCATGCATATTAATCAATGTACAATTTTGAGTGAAACATGATGTATTTACTGCCTCAGCCCAAAAATATACTGGTAGTTTATACTCTGCTAACATTGTTCTGGCAGCATCTATGAGTGTTTTATTCTTTCTCTCCACAACTCCATTTTGTTGGGGTGTTCCTGGTGTAAAAAATTGTTGAGTAATTCCTTTTGATGCACAGTATTCCTCGATGGTTGCATTCTTGAATTCAGTACCATTGTCACTTCTTAGAACTCTAACTATTTTCTTTGATTTTGTTTCCAGAAAAGTGATATGGTCTAATATATGTTGTGAAGCTTCATTCTTGAATTAACAAAACGAAGTATGCTCTTATCATTGAAGGTGAATTTTGTAAAATCATCTACAATGACAAGAGCATACTTCGTTTTGTTAATTGACATCACATTTACTGGACCAAAAAAACGAAGATGTAATAAATAAAAGGGTTCTGAAATTGTATTTATTGTCTTGCTCTTGAAGGATGTTTTCTTTTTCTTTCCAAGTTGACATGCTTCACAAAGTCTATCTTGCACAAAATCAACATGTGGTAATCCTCTCACAAGATTTTGTTTAACTAGCTTGTTGAGTGTTTTGAAGTTGATGTGTGACAGTTTCTTGTGCCATTTCCAGCTTTCTTCAGTTGAGGCCTTGTTGTATAAACATGTGACTTCATTGTAAATATAATCCTCCAAGATGGCTTCATATATGTTACCATGCATGTGCCCTTTGAAGACCAAAATGCCTGTTTCTTTGTGAGTTACAAGACACTCTTTGTTGTCAAAGTCAGTATGGAAACCTTTATCTCCAAGTTAACTAATGCTAATTAGGCTGTGTTTTAGGCCATCAACTAGTGCTACTTCTTCAATGATGACATTTCCAAGTACAATCTTTCCATATCCCAGTGTTTGTCCTTTGTTTTCATCTCCAAAGGATACTTTTGGGTCAGCCAACTCCTCAAAGTCTGTAAGTAGAGATTTCTTTCTAGTCATGTGTCATGAGCATCCACTATCCATGATTAGGGTCACATTCTTTTCCCTAGTTCCCTGCATACATTAAAACAACTAGTTTGATGTTTTGGGGATCCAAACAGTTTTGGATCCTTTTCTACTAACTTTGGTGAAACAGATTTAGAATTCTTCACTTTTGTTTTACTTGTCTCCTTTGTTGCTTTAGACTCTAGTGGAGTCCTGACAGTGTCATACCAACTTTTATCAATTAAAGATTTTAGCTCATAAAAGTTGTAATACAAATCATGATAGTCTCTACTGATATAAATATAATGAAATATGCTACCACAGTGATAACAAGGCTTCTGTGGAATGTAGTGACTTTTCAGAGTCTTTGAAGGAATAGACTCTAATTTCTTCTCAATTTTTGCTTTACAGTCTAGAGATAAATGGTTGTGGTTGTCACATCTGTAACACTTCTTTCTAGGAGCATTAAGATCCTTTCAATATTTATTGGCCTTGTTTATGCCTTCCTTACCATTCCTATTTCTTCTAGTTTTAGTAGACTCTGATAAGTTCTCTAGCCATCCTTTAACTTAGACTTAGACAAGTACCCTATGTTAATGTTTTTCTTAGATTTATTTAATCCTGGTTCATCTGTCTTTTTATCAACAACAGAGGAAAAATTGACAAATGAGTTTGTGGTTTCTTTAGGTAAATCATTTTTTAATTCAGAAGTCACAAACTTAACAGGGATAAAGGTACTTTTGTCCTTAGTCTTATTAATTTGACTAGCTTCATCAATGTTATCACTCTCAACAATATGAATTTTGCCTTGACTCTTGTCATAGCCTAGACCAGCAGTTTGACACACATGTTGATTATTAAGAATTTCCTGAACTTTTCTTCCAGAGTCTGTCCAGACTCTGAACTTAAGTCTCTCTTCCTATAGTTCTTTCTAAATATAGTCAAAGGCTTTCAAAATTTCAGTGTAGTTGTGACTATATTTCTCAGAATCCTTCTTGTATTGTTCCATTAATTTTAACTCAGACTCTAAATGATCATTCATGTTTGTCAAGGTTAAATTTTCTTCTCTTAACCTTTCACTTTTACTAGTGAAAGATCTACAGTTTATCATTATTTTATTAACCTCACTTTGCACAATTTGTATACCATCAGTGTCTAAATTATGAGTGAAGATTGATACATGAGTTTTAGGAGATGAGGGTTCTTTGGGAGATTGTGATTTTCTTGAGGAAGATGTCATCAATGCTAAATTTTCATAATCAATGTACTCCTTTGAGCTTGAATCTGCCCATTCTTTTCCTGTTGATAGAAGTGTTTTCCCTTTTCCTTGACTTTTTAACTTTCTGCATTCACTAGCAAAGTGCCCCAATATTCCACAGTTGAAACACTTGACCTTTGCTTTGTCATGTTTGATTTAGTTCTCTTGCTCTTCTCAACCTTCTCATCTTCCTTCTTGAATGATGGCCTCTTGCTAAATTTTCCAGTTTTTTTTGTTAAATTTCATTCTTTTGAAATTTTTAGCAAACATAGCCATCATTTGATTTAGATCAATCTCTTCATCAGAATCATAGTCTCTGTCAATAGACTCTGACTCCTCTACAACTTTACCCTTCTTCCTTGAATCCTTGATTCTAGCTTCTATGGGTTGTTCTTGTTATTCTTTCTCAGACTCTATTAAGAGTGCCATAGATTTTATCTTTATAGATTTCTTATTTTTCCTCTGTTGCATCTCTAAATCATATGTCTTGAGTCTGCCGTACAATTCTTCTAGAGTTATGTCATCTAAATCTCTAGCTTCCCTTATGGTTGTTGTTTTATTGTCCCACTCTTCATGAAGTGCTCTCAAAAACTTGGTGTTTGTATCTTCAGAATCATAAACTTTACCAACCATAGCCATCTCATTCAAGAGTTTTGTAAACCTATCATACATCTCAGTAATAGATTCTTCAGATTTAGCTTCAAAATACTCATACTCCTGAATTAGCAAAGACTTGGCATTATTCTTGACATCTTTAGTCCCTTGACAGTGCACTTCAAGTTTTGTCCACATTTCCTTAGCAGTTTTGCATGATATAACATAATTTGTAATAACAGAATCCAAACTATTAAAGAGAATATTTTTGACCTTTGCCTCTTTAAGAACATTATCATTGTCCTCTTTTGTCCATTCAACCTTTGGCTTTTCAATGAAGTGTTTTTCAGTTACTTTACCTTTTTCAATGATTTGAGGCATAAGTTTTAAGGGCACATAGGGTCCTTCATGAATCCTTTCAAGATAGTTAGGGTCTGTACCTTCCAGATGGTGCAGCATCTTAACCTTCTAGTGGGTGTACTCGTTTCTCTTAAGCATAGGAATCTTAAAATTGTCATCTTTGTTCCAGACATCTTTGATCGATTTTAAACGTTAAGCTTTGATACCAATTGTTTTCCTAGTTGCACAAGTAGAAGGGGGGGTTGAATACTTGTGTGCTTTTTGTGCCTAATTAAAGTCAACTCAGTATGAATTAAAGACTTGAATACAGAACAAAGATTAAACACAAGATATGAATGAAAACTGTTTGTATTATTGATGTGTAAATACAAACTCTCCCATGTTGTACACAAACCCTAGCAGCATCTATGTGTTTCTCACAGCAACTCTCTCTGTCTCTATGCTCTAAAAAACTTTGACTTATTTTTCTCACACTATAATTAGGTTACATAGAGTGTTTATATAGAGAGATGCCTATCAACTAATAACAGAAAATCAAATTACAATAGGAATATAATTCCTAATCATTAGCTTACAGTTTCCTTATGCAATTCTCCTTCCTTCCCATAGCATATTTGCAATATCTTTGGCTTTATCTTCGAAGACTTCCATTTTCTGTAATCATCTTCCAAATTTAGCATTGACTTCATAGACTCTGAAATCTTCAGACTCTGCCAGACTATAGACTTTGATCATTTGTAGACTCTGACAGATTGTAGACTCTGATAGTCGATAAACTCTGATCTCCATCTAGACTCTGGTTTCACTTTCTACAGAAAATCTTTTAAGTACAAGAATGTTGACTAACTAGACTCTGATTATAAAATTCAGAGACTAGAAAGACTTATTATAAATAAACTATGCTAAATCCTGTTATAGTATTTTGCACATCATCAAATGAATATTTTCCTAACAGAAAAGAAGAAAGAAGGTGACGACAAGAAGAAGAGAGATGCCTCAGGAAAAGAAAAGACTTATGAGAGAAAGAAGCCTTCAGAGCAGCAAGCTGTTGGTGTTCATTCTAGTACACCTACCAAAATTCAAGGTACTAGTATGACTCCAACAGTTTCTGAAACTGCTATGATCCCAGAATCCAAAGAGCCAAAGAGATTTCTATTCAAGGTGATTGCTCATGGAGTGATAAGGAAGGAAGTGAAAAAGAATCAAATCAAGATACTGAAGCCATGTCAATAGATCAAAATCAACTCTGCTACAAGAACAAGATTCAAGAAATCTATTAGTTCATTGTTAGTTAGATGTCCTAAATGGAGAAAACAGCTCATTGTTCCTGACAAAGGTTTACAAGTTAAACCCATCCAAGAAATTACTGAAGTGAATAAAGTAAAGATCAAACAATGGAAGGCAGATAGAATCAACAAGGTTGAAATCATGGACAATAGAATATTTGGGACTACTGTTGATGGGAAAGAAAGAGCCTTCCATCATGACAAATTAACCTCAACAACCCATGACATCAAAGGAGTGATCAGTATTTTTGACAAAAGGTGCATGGTAGATAAATTGAAAATGGTGGAAATGGTTAAATACTTGGCTAGGAAGTACCAAAAGAAAATTGATAAAGTCAAGTACTTAGAGGATATGATAGAAAAGAAGAAGAAGGAAGATAAAGAAATAGAAAGATTGTCTGAAGAACTGAGAAGACAGGGAAAATGCAGAGTATTCAAAAACCCTGATAGAGTTGAGTTCAAACTGAGAAATGGAGTAACAACCAAAATTAGAGTCAAGTTTGCCTTTGATTACCCTATGCAAACTCTCAAAATTGTTGCTGACATGTTAGATGGTGCAATTCTAATTGAAGAAGTCATGGCCAGACAGCAAATCCTCTATGCTATTGAAGAAATCAAGTCAAGGTAAGAAAAAGAAAGGAAAGAGAGATATGATCAACAACATCAACAAAATAGGTAGGCTTGATATCTTGTATTAATTTGTGAAATTTGCCTTTTTCCAAATTGGAGGAGATTGGTGGACCAAATCAAGTCTACTCTATGTAATTATTTATCTAGATGTAACATATTTTGTACTTCTGTATTAGATTAGTGACTTAGTTAATTCAATGTATAATTGCAGTTAGAAGTGTGATCAAATTGTATTTCCAAGTTGTAATTTAAAGTCAAGAATAAAGTATGTTAGAAAATTCAAGTTGAATCATGCAATAAGACAAAAAAGGCTACTTGAAGAATAAGAAATGCAATCTGGAAATTCTTCTAAAGCAACTAGTTCATTCGAGAAGTCACAATTATGCAACTGGTCGAGAAGTCTCAAAATGCTCATTGGCTCAGTATTCGATCGAGAAGTGTTCAATCGAGAAGTCAAGGAATCAAGTCAATCGAGTAGTGTGAAAATGTCATACATTCGAGAAGTTCAGAATAAGATTTCGAGAAGTTAGCAAAAGAAGCAATCGAGAAGTCATAAGGCTGAACCTATGAAGAAGTTTTAAGACTGAACCAATCGAGAAGTCATAAGGTTGAACCAATTGAAAAGTCACAACGAACAACTGATCGAGAAGTCATAACATAAAACTGATCGAGAAGTCTCAGCATGAACCTATTTGAGAAGTCAATCATCATGACTTCTCGAATCAAATCTAACAGAGTACTCGACTGTCCAAAGAGCTAGTTTCAAGGAGAATTGCAGAAGAACAAGACAAGTAATTTGCAGCACTGTCATTATAGGGTCAGTCAAACATGTGATGATAGAGACAAGTCTACAATGAAGCTTGGAAGATACATAAGACAAATGAATGAACAGATAAGGCAGAAAGCTACAGACTGTCAAAAGAATGTATTAGCTAGAAATAGATAGTAGTCAAATGTAAAGTTATCTTTGTCTATTTCTAGTTTTAGCTTAACTGACTTATGAGAGCATGTGCCAAAAGACATGTTGTCTATATAGCTTATGCACTGTTTTCATTAGTCAGTATCTTTGAATTCATCAAGTTAATACTTTATATCTTCTATGAACAAGAAACTGAAATTCACACTGAATTTCAGATTGTAGCAAGTTCAATTCTAATACAAATTAGATTGAAAATTATATTATGTATTTACTTTATTTCCTGCATTATCCTTCTGTAAACACTTGAATTGTTAAAGCTATATAAACTAAACAAACAGTTCATCAAAAGAAAAGTCCATCAATTTGAAGTATACATTCACCCCCATCTGTACACTTC
Organism: Oenanthe sinensis; assembly: GCA_028671895.1. NCBI lineage: Eukaryota > Viridiplantae > Streptophyta > Magnoliopsida > Apiales > Apiaceae > Oenanthe > Oenanthe sinensis. The sequence continues at coordinate 8,452,776 of JAPMAC010000195.1, read as the reverse complement.
TATTGAACTCTAATTCCTAACACCTAATATGAGCGGGTATATGAGTGTTTATCCAGAATCATATTTTATCCGGGTTTAATATTTCCGCCAGATTTGGATTATTTATAAAACGGATATGAAATATGTATCATATTTTCGAGCCGGATATAAGCCGAGATAGCGGATAGTCCGGATTAATTTACAGCCTTAAACGCAGGGTTTAAATTGTATTTAAATATTTTAAATCATCTAATTTTAGGATAAAATGTTAGAATTTATAGTAATTTAATCATTCAAAATATCATAGAATAAAGTATTATAATAATAGTAATCAATATAATAAATTAAATAATAAATTTATGTAATCTATATATTTAAAAATGAGAGTTATACATATATAAATTATTATTATCGTATAAAGAATAAGAGTTATATTTATTATTAAATATATATTAATTTTTAAAATAAATTTTATTTTTTTGCAAGTATACAAATAAAAATGTTATAAATATATAAAATATATATAATAATAATAAACCGGTCGATATCGGTCCGGTTTCGATCTTTACCGGTCCAGTTTCAAAGACCGAATATAACCGATACAGTGTTCGGTCCACACATTTATGCTTGGAAGAATGATTAGATGTGTTTCAAGATGAGCTTATCAAACATGTGATGGAATGAAATTCAACCATTTTGGCAATCTTCAGTATTTTGTTTTTTGTAAATTTGTTACTCCCTCGGTCTCATAAATTTTGTCTTTATTTGACTTTTTAAAATCAAATTAATCAATTTTGATTAACAAATAAAATATATTAAATAATAATATATATATTTTTTAAAAAATATCATAACAAACTTTGATTATCCTATATTATGAATCAATTTGTAGATTTAAAAAATAATAAATTATTATTTTTTAATTATTAGTCAAAGTTGGATTAGTTTGACTTTGAAAAGTCAAACTGTGACAAGATTTATGGGACGGATGGAGTATAAAATAATTTAGTTTTGCATAATTAAAAATTGTACAAAAATTAAACCATCGTCTACCTACGTTCAGGAAGGAGGAGAAAATTTCTCAGTCATTTCACGGGATTCATCATAGACTCGCCATTTTGATCAAACTAACTAGAGTTTTCTCTCTCAACTTTTGAGATCACAAGAAGAAACAATTTTAAAAAAATATCTTACTAGTACAATTACATTTTACTAATTAATTACAATTGTATCAGCACCCACTTTTTGTAACTTCTCATGTTTAGATGTTTAGTACAACCAAATATTTATATTGTTTCTCTCTGGTTTACTTTTAGATAATATAGATATGAGAAAGATAATAAATATAGATATGAGAAGATAAACCTAACAAACAAAAACTTCAATTTTTTCTCACCTACATCTCGTCAAACTAAGGCCCCGTTTGTCTTAACTTATAAACAGCTTATAAGCTGAAAAAATTGGTATATATGTACTTTTTCTGAAAATAAGTAACTTATTTTCAATTTTGGAAATAAGATTTGGTCTTAAATTTCTAAAATAAATATTAATTTTCAAAAAAAATATGAAAATACTTTTTTAAAAAAAATAACTTATTACTTATAAACTAAGTCAAACACCCCCTAAATTGAACCTCCTTATAAATATTCTTTTACTGATTACTATATTTCCAACTCAAATTTAAGAAAACTCAGCACAAAACTTACTCTTACACCTTTCTGCTCGTATCAAATATGGCTACTTCCGGCACTTCCAGGCAGAGCTTCATCCTGATTTTGGTTGCAGCTCTTTCACTTTCGGTCATAGATGTGAGTTTCGGAACTCGTCGCTTGCTGCAAACTTCAGCACCAACACTGCCAAATATTCCATCATTGCCTGCAATGCCAACACTTCCCGAATGCAGTATTACCACCTTTGCCAGCAACTCCTCTGCCTACACTACCAACTATGCCAACGCTTCCCACTATGCCCTCTACAATTCCACAGGTGACATTACCTCCTTTGCCTGCATCAATCCCAACCATACCAACAACAATGCCTTCTTTTCCAAACATCAACATTCCTATAACAATGCCTTCTTTTCCAAACATCAACATTCCTATAACAATGCCATCTATTCCATTCTTCACTCCACCCCCATCTTCTACTAGCCCTTAAAGTTAAAACCTGCATTCATATATCAATACAACTTGTTTACTTTTGCTCAATTGATTTTAAGCATACTCTTTTTCCTTGGGAACTTATAGAACTACTTGTGTTTCTATAATGTCTACTTTTATATTATTTTATCACTGTTTCATTTCCGGTTCTAATGTTCCTACGCAGTCTGTAAATTGTTATGAATATAATTTCTTATTCAGTTACTGTACATGAGCTTTTGACTCTATCTCAACCTACTTCGAGATGAACAAACTAGTTATATTTATTTTTGGCATAAACTTTAACTGATGCATGACATAGATAATTTAATGTGACCATAATATAAATACAAATTGTTAGTCCGCCATTCTCAAGCGTTTGGACATTCTCCACAAATCTAAACGTCTAATTTCACAACATATAACTTCAAGTTCTCTAGAAGGCTAGAAGCTATATAAATACAACTGCCAGTTGCTCTATTCACCTGACACGGTAGTCAGACCTCATGACTGATAAATCAAATCAGTACCAGGATGCAGCATTGCAGAAAACCTCACAACTGTCTGATGTCCTTTTCAGATGAATTTTGACCTGAGGAATCAAAGATTAGATATTAGAGGTCTAATCACTTATCCAACAATGGTATATACAAAAGTCCTGTATATAAATTATACACAATCACCAATAGTAAAGCCAATAAAATCAGACAAAAGAACCCTCAAAATTTGTTAATCAATCAAGTTCAACACGTTACAAGGTATTAATAAGTTGAAAGCAAAGACAAGAAAATACAACCAGTGTCATAATTTAACATAATTCACATAGATAAAGAGATCCAAGATAAAATGATGCACTGGTTCTAGTTCTAGATTAATGAAGGAAAGCCGAGCTCTGGGTGTATGTTTAAGTAGGCCAGTCAGTTTAAGGACAGTCAGTTTAAGTAGGCCAGCCATGATGCCTTTTTGTAGGTCTATATTAATAAGCTGTTTTGTGTAAAGTTTAACTTTATAAAAATAGAAATTTAAATAAACTATTACTCCCACTTTTTTATTTGTCATTTTGACTTTTGGCACACATATTGAGGTGCTTTGAGTGTATAATAAAAATTATTATTTTTAATTAATTTTTTTTATAAATTAAAGTTTTGATTACATATTTTTATTTAGAAGAAGAAAATTTGAAAAATAATAATTTTAACTATGTGGTCAAAACTCCTAAATTATGTGACAGAAAGTGAAACGTCAAATAAAAAAAATAGAGTATATTCTAATTGTCCACGTATAATTAGGGATGGCAAAATTATTCGACCCGACGGATAACCGATCCGAAACCCGATTTTTTGGATTTACCGAACCCGATTTTTTGGATTTGAATATGGATATGGATTTAAATTTTAAACCCGAAAGATTTTGGATATGGATATGGATTTCATGTATACCGAGCCGAAACCCGACCCGAAACCCGAAACCCGATCCAAACCCGAGGCAAACCCGAAACCCGAAAAAACCCTAATTATATTTATTATATTTTATATTTCATATATTGTATATCATATGTTGTATCTTGTATATTATACATTATAATATATACTTTATATGGAGTATGTATTATTTGTTAGTAAATTATTAATAACAAAAGTAGAAGTGGAATTAGGGTTATTGACTAAATTAGTCGGACTAAGTTCATAAAATATAAAATATTTTTTTTTAAATTTACAATGAATTGATTTTATTTTAAAAATTAAATAAAATATTTTATGAAAAATAATAATATTTAATTGAAATTACTAAAAACTTTTATCGTAAAAAATAAAAGTTTATAATAATTATAGATTATTAAAAGTTAGCTAATATAATAAAGTTATTATAATAATTTTAAAATCAACAATTCTTTTTTTAAAAAATACTATTTTTAAAAATATTTTCGGGTTTCGGGTATCCGTTAGATTCGGGTATCCGTTGGATTCGGATATGGATATTAATTTTCGGGTATTTTTCGGGTATGGATCGGATTCGGGTATGGCTTGGATTTTCGGGTATGGATATGGATATTGCCATATCCGAGCCTATCCAACCCGAATGCCATCCCTACGTATAATAGATGATATGTAGATGAGAAGATAAACTAACAAAAAATTCACACTCACCCACCCATATCTCATCAAACTCTTTTCTAAACCTACTCTTCCATCCTAAAAAGACCCCTTCAGATTACTATATATGGCTATTGTTAGACATTCTTTGATCTAGTTTGCTGTTATATTTATCACTCTCAAGTCATAGACGTAAACATTGGGGCACGCCACTACAAGCTTCAGCACCAACACTTCCATATTTTCCATCATTGCCTAAGGTTTCATTTCCTCCAATACCAAGCATGCCAACTCTTCCTCCCATACCCACTACATTCCCAAAGGTGACATGACCTCATTTACCTGCATCACTGCCAACATTTCCAACACCACCACGACCTATTTTAAACACTGACATTCCCACAACATTCGCATCCATTCCCTTCTTCACTCCAACCCACCCACCACGAGGATCTATATTTATATATGCAATACCAGTTCTCTGTTACTTTTATTAATTATATGTATGATTATTGCCTCCAGACCTTTTGTTTCTCATTATTTTCTGTTAGTGTTATGTTTGTACTGTGCTATAATTCCTTTCTATAATCATATAAAACTAGTTTCTGATTTCTCTGTATTATATGATATGTCAGCTGGTCTCTCAGCTACATCCCTGTTAACAAGGTGCACAAATGCTTTGTTCTAATTCATACCAGCTAAACCGTATTTATGCTAAATCATAAATCCAAAGTATTCCGCCAAATTGATCAAATAAAAACCTTGAATACAGGAGGAGAGTCATGAACATAACTAAATTTGATCAAAATCTCGGATTATCATCCTCATTTAATTTGGAGCCATTTAGATACAGCATGTTAAAATCCCATGACATGGAAGCCTTCAGCACTATAACCTACAACCCCATCACCAAATCTATGATATTAACAACAGTAACAGGCTAAAAGCTACGTGTACAACCAGAAATGTAAGAACTTAAAACAAATCTTTCAGCGGAGCCTATTGAGTGACAAGTCTTTACTTCTCAAGTTTATCTAAGACAAGTATTAAGATAAGAGTAAAATATGAGTTCATATGGTGTAAATTTAGATGATATGGTGTAGAAAGTAACTCCAAGTTTCATCATCAAACCTTCTCAAAAACATTATTTTTATATATTATATCTCAAAATATGTATAAATTGAAAAAATTACCAAACAATCGTCTGATTTTCCTGACAGCACTTTTTCCACCAGCATTTTTTATTTTTTCTCACAGCACAACAATTTTTAATAGGAATCCCAAATGGAGCCTTAGTAGAGAAGTTGAACTGATTAAAATTCAGACTTCCGCCAAAATCTACCTGAACTCTTCTAAAATGTTTCCCATAGATGATGACGACTAATTACAAAACCCTAGTTCACAAACTCAAAAACATGAACCCGTAATTTTAGATCTTTTAGCTTCTGGTCCAGCAAACATTAATTACTATAAGACATTGAACTATCCTATCTACTTTTTGTACCTTTATCCTTTTATTTATAGATAAAAAAGAATATATAAAGATGAAAAAAATTAAAAGAACTCTAGGGGGAGAGAAAAAATTAGGATCATAAACTAGTTAAATATCAATCACATGATTTGTTGGATCCAAAAAAATCCTTTATACAAAATTGATAATACTTATACACATCTTAATATTACTCATAACCAGTGTTATCAAAATCGCGCGCGCAACTGATGCGCATCGCATAGTATATGCGATGCAAGTTCAATCATGCGTGCGCTTAGAAGCGCATCCAGGGGATTAAGCGAGATGCGAAAAGCACAAAAAGCGCGCTTTTGTATCGACAGTTGACTGGGTCATTGACTAGCTTGACTAGGTCATTGACTAGGCTGTTTAAATAGATATGGGTCATAAAAAAATCCTAAAACACTTCTCCGCAGCCTTCAAAACATACGAGTGATCGATTCAAAGCCCCTTCTTTCTTTCTTCTTCTCACGGGTAATAATCTCATCTTTTAATTCTCACATATACATACATACACACACAGATATCTCATCTTCTAATTCTTGTATATACATATATACATACATAAACATACATATATCTCATCTTTCTTCTGTCAATTGATACATCTTAAAATTGATTCAAAGCTCCTTTCTTTCTTCTTTCACTGATCATCATCTAAAAGACGTTTAATTGGCAAAGAAATAATTGAGAATGAGGACGAGGATTAAGATGAAATTGAATTTGTTAAGGATCCGAATCAAAATAGTGAAGAAGATGATTTTGTGAATCTTGATGAAGATGAAAAAGATAATTAGTGGCCACTAACTTTGCATTTCCTTGCTACTTTGCCTTTATATTATTCTAGACTTCGAATTTATGTGATGAACTTGATTGATTTATCATTTATGATAATTTACTTTTGATTATAAATGTCTTATTATCTATAAGTATATAAGGTTTTACAATATGTACATCTTATACGTGTATATTTACTTGTCTTCGATGAATCCGCGCGTTTCGCGTTGCGCCAGGAGGTATTTGCGCTTCGGTGCGCATATCGCCTTAAATAACACGGCTTATAACTATATCCCACTACAACATGCTCTCTATACCAATAGACCTCTCTAGTACAAGCACCAAAAGAGCTAATAACCAAAGCACCATGCTACAACCTCACAAAATCGCACCCAAACCGTACCACATAAAAAACAAAATATCGAAACAATACAAATTCATGTCAACAACTCAATATACACACAAATATGTGTGTGAAATTCTTTATTTAGACAAAATACAGTAAAACCTTAAATCTCATTTAATTAACAATACAATCTCCAAAAATGTACTACTACAACCAATACAATCTGAACCTATAAAATGTACTACTTAATCAATATTATTAAGCAACAGCGTATTATCAATATAAATCATTAAGCAAAAGCAATAGCTTATTATCGAGATAAAATTAAGCAATTGCGTAATACCGAGAAATCATTAAGCAATAGCATATTATCGAGAAATCATTAAGAAAAAGCAATATCTAATTATCGAGATATCATTAAGAAATAGTTTATTATCGATAAATAATTTTAAATTTTTATCATTTTTCATTTACAAATTCTCCTTGTGTGATATATATGTGCATTTAGTGGTTTAAATGAGACCTTGTTTAAACGAGTGATCTAAGTGAGGGATTTTGAATGCAATGAGTGACCACTTTGATATAAAACCCTATACATATATAGCACTCCTTTGAAACCCTAAATATAACTATTGAATATTGATATTGAGTTCGGATTTGAATGGAACGGGTCAGGTTGCAACCTGTCAAACACAGTCAGCAAAACTAGCCCTTATTTGACAACACATACTTTTTTTACTAGGTGGATAACAATTTCCATCAACAAATTTTAATAACCTAACAGTAGTGAGTCGAGTGATTCATCTCATAGTATATTAAGTGGACTAATACCCATGGACTATGATAATCTATCTGCGATCATTTACCGACTACATTGATGACTTTGATAACTAATCCCAATGAAAATTCATGTCAACTCAACATTATAATTCTGTAAAACCTTAAATCGTTAAGCAAACACATATTATCGAGAACTCATTAAGCAATAGCGTATTATCGAGAAATCATTAACCACTAGTATATCATCGAGATCATATTACCTAATCTTGTCATTTCTCGACATTATTTACAATACCGATCAGCCTTCTTCTTAACACGATCATCAAGCGCATCTTCCACCGACTTCAACTCCTTCACTTTCGGGTCATACCCGAACTTCTTCGCCTCAACTGGAAACAACTCATCATACTTCATCTTCTTCGCCGCATCGATTGTGTACACATCTTCTCCCACCGCCACTGCCGCCGATGAACCTTCTTCCTCGTCGATTGTTTCCGACGCGACGGCGATAGCGTCGTCACCGGAGAGGATAGTTTCGGGCTTTTTCTTCTTCTTTTTGAGCTTCTTGTCAATTGATTTGCTGCGAATCGCAAGGTCGCCTCCTTTGAATGTTAGACGCCCTGCTTTTACCCTTCCGTACGGATCCGCCATTGTTCAATTTGATTTCACTTTCGCCACCACCTCTATGTAATTAATATATGGTATAGATAGACCCTAAGTTTATAACGGGGCTTTTGTATTTTCTATATTTTTATTTAGTAAATTTTTTATTAAATAAAATATTTTTTAAAAATTCTTTCCATTTTAATATTGAACAAATAAATGAATAAAAATGATTATTTCATTCCTAATAAAATTAATATTATTAAATGGAAAAAGAATTAAATGAACATTTGTTCTACCTAATTCTCGTATCAATAACATTTCATTCTCCGACTCATTCTCATCTCAATTCCGTGCTCATTCAAATCTTTCCAACCAAACACACTCTAACTAAATTATGGTTGTTTTAGTATTTATTTATTCATTTAATATAAATATATATTTATGTATTAGTTCTTTATAGTTTTTTAAAATAATATTTTGTAAATTTATTAATTTTTTAGAGTTACTTTAATATATTGTTAATATGATTGTTGAATTTTAATACATTTTTTATAATTTTTGAACTTCAATTTATTAGATTTGATATTTAAATATGTATTAGTATTTTTATAATAATAAATAATTATTTTTTCGGTATTTATCAAAAATACTGCATTTTTAACTTTTTTGAGATTTTATTATCTTTTAAATCTTGGAACAATAAATAATAGATTTTAATATTTTGTTAATGAGAATTAAACTTTAAATTAATTACCATTACGTTGGTCCCTGATATTGTAGAATAGGGGTGGGGACCATGATCTTTCGAAAGGCTTGTCTTCGAAAGAGGGTTCTCGTTTGACATTGATTGGAAAAACATAGTAACTTTTCTTTTAAAAGTAGTATGTAACAAAGGTAAGTGTTTGATTTATGGTTTCCTCACTTCTACTATGTTCTCTTGGTGTTTACACTTCAGTGTCTACCACTTGGACGTGTTTCACTCTTTCTTTCCTTATCTCTCATCAAAGTGTACCTCTCCCTCACTTTTACTCAATTGCGTCTCTCTATCACTTGCACTCTACATTCCAAATAGAACATTCTCTACCTGCAAGTTAAATTCGTCAATTCATTTATATTTGTTAGGAAGTAAACACTGATGGCTGTCAGAGAATACAAGTCAGAGTTTACATTGTTGAGCCTGATTTCCCGAGTATGAGTGTTGAGGGTCGTACAAACACAGAAATAGTGAGAAGTGAGACACCCTTTACCCAAATAAACACCCCACACATTGCACACACTGCACGTAGCCAAAGAATTCTAAATCTGGAGGCCCAGGTAACTGAAATTCACTATTCAATAAGAAAGATCTTGGAGGTGCAGGAGCAACAGCGAATAGAAATGAAAGAAATCAAAGATTTGGTTAAACAACTGCTTGCTCAGAAAGTTCCTATTTCTACTCGATCAGCTTCAACAACTCAAATTACTCCGATCAGAAGAGAAGATAACCCAACTAAGGGGGAGAGAATAGTACAAGAAAAAGAAGTTGAAACTGAAATGATATTGGAGTATACAGCCTAGGGGGAGACAGATTTCTTTTATAGGCCTGGAGCGAGGCAACTTGAAGAAGGAGAAATTCTTGAACCCTATGTGCCAATGGAGATTCCAACTGAGAATGAAATAGAGGAGACTGCAAAAGCAGCTGGAATAGATGTTGAAGAGGAGTTTGCTGAAGAATATGCCTTTGATAATGACTGTCTTCTAGTTGGTGTAGATGAAGTTGTGACTCAAGGTATAGATCAAGCTCAAGAACTGATGAAGAGAAAATGGAAAATAGTACAGCTCGTAATAGAAAGAAGAAATAGAATCAAGGACATTGAAGCAAAGGTTGGTCCTGATTGCGATGAAGCAAGGAGTCTTCTAAAGAAAAAAGAGTTAACTCTTACATAAAAGAAAGACAGATAAGTCCTTGATCTATTCAGGACCATGAGAGAAAGATTTGAAGATGTTCATGAATTCTATGCAATGCTATCAGAAGAAATAACAAACGTGTCAGTAAGTGCATTCAAACAAGGATGGAAAATGTTCTTAAACTCAAAATCACTGGGGTCAAAGATTTTGTCGACAAAGAGTTTTGAAAAGGTGAACATTGTAGAGTTGTATGTGCTGAAGAGGAAAGACATCTTTGGAGGGCACAAAACAAATGAGATAATGAGAGATCTGATTGAGAAGAAGATAATAGAGATCGATGTCGAAGCGTTTGAGAAGCCTCCAGTAGTCAAATACTACAAAGAAACAACTCTCCATAATCTAACTTTGTCTGACGAATGTCTGGATTCAAGCCACGCAATGTTCATGCAATATGTAGAAGGGAAACTCAGAAGCAAGAAGAATAGAACAGAAGAAAATCTTAAGGCTGCTGAGTTGATCTATGCATTCAGACTGAACAAAGCAATTAAAACATCAGGGAGATACCTAATGGAAACAACCAGATACTATCAAGAACCAGTGTTTGTGAGAAGAGATGATGGCACAGAAGTACTTGAAACCATAAAAGATTCTGAACCTTGCATTCATACGGAGCCAAATGGAACAAAACACTTCCTATTCAAGAAGAATGAAGTGGATAAGAAGAAGGATCTATCAAAACTAAGGAGAAATAATTCTGAAACAATCCGAAAAGTCTTTTCAAGGGTAAAGAGATCCACTGTCAAATCAGACAAGAAGGCTTTGTGGATGATTGAAGATGTTCTAAGGGAGAAACTGGCAGAAGAGTCAATGCATGACACTGACAGAGTTAAAGGCTTTCCAAAGAGAATAACAATGTTCCTGTTTTCAAAGAGACAATCTCTAGCCTTCGAGTCAATCTCCAAGACAACTCAACCGCTTTTCTCACTGAAGTTTTGAAGAAGTTAGAAGAACCACCTCCAGTCAATACTCTTGAAGTAGAAGCTAGAGATTTAGTGAAGGAAAGGTTGGAGCAGAAGGAAGAAGAGCTTAGAAAGCATTACTCTGAAACAAGATCGAAACACAAACAAGACTCGGTACAAAGAAGAAAAAGATCATAGAATTATTTGTTCAGGCTAGAGGAACAAACTTCTATTGTACACAAGAAATCTGGAAATGAAAAATCTAATCCAGAATGTATTTAATATTATTTACTATCTTTCCGCACTTTATTTTTTTCCTGTAAGTATCAGTTGAGTTATCCTCTCACAGGATTTGCTTGTCGAACTCTAACAAACAAATAGGGGGAGATTGTAAAGCATAATGTAACTTAGTATGTAATAGTGATATCGGTAACTCAACTAAGAAACAAAGACAGATAAATAATACTAATATACAGCACAGAAATCCAGAAGGACATGCAAACAGAAATCATACATACGTCATTGCTGAGCATTCAAGATGTAATATTTACTGAACGACAGCAAGAGAAGTTCATTAATATGTTCAGGCCTCAGCAACAAATAAGTGTTCAGTAGATTTCAGACTAAAGGCAGTGCAATGATTCAAGTATAGTTGTCAAAGGGTTTCAGTGATCAGAAGCAATGAAGCAGTCCAAAGTTAGTCAACTGAAACAGAACAGAAGTCAAGAGAATTTAATTCAGTGTTAGTCGTTTGTGAACCAGACCAGTGCACCAAGCGTCAGCACAACAAGAAAAGAATTGTCTTGATTAATCAAAAGAAAATCAGTTGATCAAGCCAAGCCAGAAGAGTGAAAACTAAGTGGTAATTTCTTTAAGAATTCAAGAAATATGTTAAGACAAGTATTACTTAGTTTGGTGACGTTTGAACTCCAGAAATACTCTAGAGGCGCAACAAAAGAGCAGGAAATCAATTCAAAGGGATTTATGGCGCCTACACAAGGATTGTATAGTGTAGGCGCAACAAAGCAAACCAAGGCTCTTCAAATCTCTAAGGGAAGGAGTTTGTGGTGCCTGCACTAGGAACTCAATGTGCAGGCGCAACAAAATATGAGGCGCAACAAACCAGAAGGCGCAACAAAAGCTTAAAAGGTGCATCAATTCACTTGAAATTATTCTCAAGCAGTTTGTGGCGCCTACACAAGGGATTGAGAGTGCAGGCGCAACAAAAGCTCAATAGGCGCAACAAAGTTTAAATGGCGCAACAAACTACCAAGTGGCGCCTACACACCACTCCCACTCTACAGGCGCAACAAAGGACTTGAACAATTGTGGAATTCAATTTTCCAAAAGTCTACAGATTATATATGGGTTAAATCAAAATGGGCAGAAGGAATTCATTTTCATCTTCAACAAAAAGAGATACAGACGGGAGCACCATTAAAGCTGGACATTAATATCACCCAACTATATTTTCTATTGTAATTTTGATTGAACCCACTGAAGCTAATCATCTGATTAGAAGTGTAGCACCTCAGGGATTTAATAATACATTGTTATTTCCCCGAATCGTTGTGTTTCATTAACTACCACTTTTATATCTCAAGAACACAAACACTTAATCCGCCTTTAAACAAAAAATCTACCATATCATATTCAACCCCCCCTTCTATGATGATTTTGGACCTAACAGTAAAGCTATTATATTTCTAATCTGATTTGTAATTGAATTGTAACTGTGTCTATATAAACATAGACATAGTTTAACATTGAGATATCTGTCAAGTCTTATTTTTTCATAACCTAACAGCTCTTAAGAACAAACAACTTCTTGAGAGAGTTTTGTAATTTATTCATAATCTTTAATACATAACAATATTCATCTTTTACATACTCGTGTTCTTACTTGATTTACTGGTACTATTACATTCAACCCCCCTTCTGTAATAGTTTATTCATCTAGGTAAACAAGTGGTATCAGAGCAGGCAGCTCGAATTCAACTATTAGATCATAAATCATGTCTGGAAATAAGTATGAAAGTATAAGAATTCCTATCTTAAAGAAAGCTGAGTACTTTACATGGAGGGTGAAGATGTTGATGTTCTAGAAGCAACAGATCCTGAATACTTGGACAGGATCAATGAAGGCCAGTACATGCCAACAAAACTAGTACCTGCAACTATTGTGGATGGAAGACAAGTTCTTGAACATTATACCCTCAAAGACAAAAAGGAGTGGACTAATGAGGAAAAACAAGAAGTCCTCAAAGATGCCAAGGTAAGGAACATATTACACAATAGTCTTGACTCTATAATGTCAAACAGGGTTATAGCATGCAAAGCTGCAAAAGTGATCTGGGATGCACTAGAGATTCAATGTCAAGGAACTAGGGAAATCAAGAAAAATAGAAGATCTGTGTTAATTCAGGAGTATGAATACTTTGAGGCAAAATAGAATGAATCCATAACATATATCTATGACAGATTTCTAACTCTGTTAAATAACTTGGATTTGGTGGATAAAGTATATGACAAAGAAGACTCAAATGCCAAGTTTCTAAGGGCTCTTCCATAAGAATGGGATCTACAGACATCTTTAATTAGAGACAGGTCTAACTTAGATGAAATGTCATTAGATGAAGTATATGGTAAATTAAAAACTCATGACCTAGAGTTACAACAAAGAAGAAATAGGAAGAGCAGCAAGGCAAGATCTATTGCTTTGAATGTTGGAACCAAGATTGAATAACCAAAAGAAAAGATGCTTAAGGTCTCAACAAGGAAAGGAATGGAGGTAGTAATTCAAGAAAGCAGTGAATCAGAGTTTGAGACAAACTTTGAAGCTAACTCTGATGACTCCACAGATTCTGATATGATGGAGATGGTTGCAATGATTGTTAAAGGCTTCAAAAAGATGAAATACAGAAAGTATAATAAGCAAGCAAATTTTCAGAAGAAGCATGGTGAGTCAGAAAAGAAAGACAGGTTCAAGAAAAGAGAAGATAGAGATGGGAAATCAAAAAATATTGATAAATCAAAGATCAAGTGTTACAAGTGTAACAAGATGGGGCACTTTGCTACTGAATGCAGAAGTAAGGAATCATAGAAAGCTTTAATAACATCAAAGAAGGGTTGGATGGATTCCTCAGATTCTGAACAAGATATAAATTATGCACTCATGGCAAACACTGATACTCTAAACTCTAATAAGGTACCTCACTCTGTCTTTAACTTTCAAACTGATAATATCTGTGAACTGAAGTCTTTTCTTAGATCTTTACACGTTAGCTTCAAATCTCAGACATTGGAGAATGATAGATTAAAATCTGAGATACAAACTCTGACTACTAGAAATAATATGCTTGAATCTGAAAACTCTGATATGTTCAAAATTAAGAAAGATTTTAATAATGCTATTCACATACAAACATAGTTAGAAATTCAAGTTGAATATCTAAAATCTGAAATAGCAAAAGAAAAGGAAACTTTCAGAGTTTGGACAAACTCTGGAAAGAAAGTCCAACAAATGCTGACTAATAAGAATTGGACTTCTACTTTAGGCTATGAATCTGAAACACACACTAAATCACACATAAAAGGAATATTAAATAAACCTGTGAAATTTGTTAGAGCAAGTATTAAGGAAACTCCTACTTAATGCTCCAAGAATAATAGTATCTCAGAATCTAAAATGGTAAATATAGGATTACTTTCTCAGAAGCAACTTAAGGAAAAGTTGAAGGCAGTCACCAATAAAGGAAAATCTAAAAAGGTTAAAAGAAATAGAAATGGTAAAATAGGAATTATTAAGGAGACTAACTACATGAATATTACTGATGCTCCTAGGAAAACATGTTTTACTTGTGGTAATTCAAATCACCTTGACGTTGACTGCAAACAAAAGAAAAATAATAAGACTGAAAAACCTAGGATTGAGGATAGAAAACAAATTAGATATAATCCCTGTTTTCATTGTGGTAGTATGAGACATTCCATTTATACATGCAGAGAATATCAAAATTTGTATTATAATTTTTATAAACCACAACCTCAAATAAATAATTCTCCAAAATAAACTGTCAAACAAATATATGTGATAAAGTATGATAAAAGAAGTGTAAACTCTGACAGTACAAACTCTGTGAATGCAAACTCTGCTTCTGTAAACTCTGTTAACACAAAATTTGATAAAATACTTCTGCTGCAAAAGTTGACAAGTTTTCAAAGAAAGGACCCAAACTAGTTTGGGTCCCCAAACCTACTAAATAAGTTGCATTTATTGATTGCAGGGAAATAGGAAAAACAACCTAGTGATTGATAGTGGATATTCTATACATATGACTGGAAACAAATCCCTGCTTTCAGAGTTTGAGGAGAAAGCTAGCCCAGTAATATCTTATGGAGATGGCAACATAGGAAGAACATTGAGATATGACAATATTGTGATTGGAAATGTCATAATTGAAAATGTAGCTATGGTTGAAGGACTCCAACATAATCTACTTAGTGTGAGTCAAATAATAAACAAAGGTTATTTTGTGGAATTTAATGGTACTCATTGTGAAGTAAAAAGCAAGAAAAATGGGGAAATAGTTCTTATTGGTCACAGATATAACAATTTATTTGAAGCTAGCTTGGATGATAATATTGATGGTTCGTTATCTTGTCTACTTGGAAAAACATCATCCTTGGAAAGATAGAATTGACACAAAAATCTGTGTCACTTAAATTTTGGAAACATTAATGAATTAGTGAAAAAGGACATAGTTAGAGGACTTTCAAAAGTTCAATTTCATCCTGATGGACTTTATGATTCATGTCAAAAAGCCAAACAAAAGAAGACATCTTTCAAGAGAAAGACTGAAAATTCAATTGATCAACCTTTTTACTTACTACATCTTGACTTATTTGGTCCTGTCAACATAATGTCCATTAGAAAGAAGAAATACACTCTTGTGATAGTTGATGATTTCACAAGATTTACTTGGGTATATTTTTTGCATAAGAAGGATGAGTCTGCAGAGAATTTTTGAACATATTACAATGATTGAGAATGGATCAATTCATAAGGTGAAGAATCTAAGGAGTGACAATGGAACAGAGTTTAAAAATTCTGCAATGGAGGATTTCTGCTCAACAAAAGGTATTATTCAACAATTCTCAGCACCTGGATCACCTCAACAAAATGGTGTAGTTGAAAGAAAGAACAGAACTCTAATAGAAGCTGCAAGAACAATGCTAGAAGGAGCAAAGCTACCTACTTACTTTTGAACAGAAGTTGTGAACACTGCATGCATTACTCAAAATTGTTATTTAATAAACAAACATGGAATGACTCCATATGAATCTTTGAAGGGAAGAAATCCAAATGTTAAGCACTTTCATATCTTTGGAAGCAAATGTTTTATTCTTAAAACACACCCTGAGCAATTGAAGAAATTTGAACTTAAAGCAGATGAAGGATTTTTTATTAGATATATAACAACTTTTAAAACCTCTTCAAGGGCATTCAAAGTATTCAATCGAAGGACAAAGACAGTCATGGAATCAATTAATGTCTTCTTTGATGAAGGAAAAATAGTTGGATTACATGATAAGGATGCACAGGAAACTCTAAAATTTAATAATGAACTGCAGGAAATAAACTCTGGTGATTCAATCTCTGATGAGACAAACTCTGTTAAACTAAACTCTGATGAGGTAAACTATGATTCTTTAAACTCTGATTCAGAAATGATTGAAATAGAAATTGAAGATTCTGCACATGTTGAGGGGGAGCAACATCATTCAAATACTGACATTAAAGATCAAAACACAGTAATTGAAATATCAGAATCTGACCAAACTCTGAACAACCCAAACTCTGAACCCTTAAACTCTGATCCATCAATCTCTGATACTACAATCTCTGAAACCTCAATCTCTGATAATTCAAACTCTGTGCAAATAAACTCTGAGACATCCATCACTGATGACAACACATATTCAGGGGGAGGATCAACATTTACAGAAGAATCTTTCTATGAAGGCCCAAATCATGGGGGAGCATCTACTTCTAGAAATTTTTCACATCCAAGAAAGTGGACAAAAGATCACACACCTGATTTAATCATTGGTGATCTGGAAAGTGGAGAAAAAATAAGAAAAGCTACTCAAAATGAATGTCTATTTCATAGTTTTCTTTCTCAAATAGAACCAAAGAAGGTTGAAGATGCTTTGAAGGATGCAGATTGGGTTACTACAATGAAGGAAGAATTAAATGAGTTTGAATGAAATGAAGTTTGGACATTAGTACCCAGGCCAAAAAACAGATCTATTGTAGGCACAAAATGGGTATTCAGGAATAAGACAGATTCTGATGGCATCATTACAAGAAATAAGGCAAGACTGGTAGCCAAAGGTTATTCTCAACAAGAAGGCATTGATTATGATGAAACATATGCACCAGTAGCCAGACTTGAAGCAATCAGAATTTTTCTTGCTTATGCTGCACATAAGAAATTCAAGGTCTACCAGATGAATGTTAAAAGTGCATTTTTTAAATGGTGAACTTGAAGAAGAAGTTTATGTTGAACAACCATCTGACTTTGTCAATCCAAAATATCCAAATCATGTCTACAGACTGGATAAAGCTTTATAAGGACTAAAACAAGCACCAAGGGCTTGGTATGAAACTTTAGCTTTATTCTTACTTGAAAGTCGTTTCACTAGAGGTACAACTGATAAAACCTTGTTTTATAAAACTCAAGGTAAGGATCTATTATTGGTACAAATATATGTTGATGGTATAATATTTGGTTCCACTAATGAGAAGCTCTGTGAAAGATTTTCAAAGTTAATGCAGTCTAGGTATCAAATGAGCCTGATGGGAGAATTGAGTTATTTTCTAGGTTTACAAGTAAAATAGACTGAGGAAGGCATATTCATCAATCAGTCTAAATATACAAAGAATCTACTCAAAAAATTTCAAATGCAAGACTCTGCATCTGCTACAACACCTATGACTACTGCAACAAGGCTTGATCAAAACATTGGAGAACCTCTTGACATTACAACATACAGAGGAATGATTGGTTCTTTACTTTATTTGACTGCAAGTAAACCAGACATCATGTTTGCAATATGTCTATGTGCTAGATTTCAAGCAGATCCAAGGGCACCTCATTTGATAGCTGTAAAGAGGATTTTCAGATATCTCAAGGGCATTATTAATCTTGGCTTATGGTATCCTAGAGAGTCTGATTTTAAATTAATTGGCTATTCATATGCTGACTTTGCAGAATGTAAAATTGATAGAAAAAGTACAAGTGGTAGTTGTCAATTTCTAGGTGGAAGACTAGTGTCATGGTTTAGCAAGAAGCAGAAATCAATCTCAACATCAACAGCAGAGGCTAAATATATAGCTGCAGAAAGTTGTTGTGCTCAGATCTTATGGATGAAAAATCAACTGTTGGATTATGGTTTGAACTTTTCTAAAATTCCTATTTATTGTGATAATCAAAGTGTTGTTGCAATGACAGGAAATCCAGTTCAACATTCTCTGACAAAGCACATCAGTATCATATATCATTTCATAAGGGAACATGTTATGGAAGGCACAATTGAATTACACTTTGTTCCCACAGATCAACAAATAGCTGATATTTTCACTAAACCTTTGCCTGAAGCAATATTTAACAGACTGGTTTCTGAATTAGGGATGGTAACAAGTGGCTCAACTTGACTTAGCAAGTTTCAGATAATCAGAGTATATATCAGAGTATGAGATAAACTCTAATAGAAGATGAAGTAAACTCTGATAAAGCAAACTCTGATCAATGTGGCATCTAATCTCTGATCACAAGTTATTAGTGTTTATGGTAAACTTTGTCAGAGTCTGTGGTAAACTCTAATAGTTCATTCTAAACTCCGACTCTTATAAACTCTGACTTGTTAAACTCTGTTTAAGTGGTAAACTCTGAGATCATATTTATGACATCATATTTCATTTTTTTGACATCATAATTATCATTCTCTGATTGGATTTGAAACAAGGCGCATGTATCTCACTAATGACGGTTTATATACTTATTCAGATATATAAACACTTGCCGAATTTTGAGACTTGTGTTAATAATTGCTCTTCAAATCAATTTTCGCCACGTGTCCCACTACAGATGTCATGCAAATGAAAAGGCACAGATTAATTTTATTTATCATTTTTGAGTTATTGATCTGTATCTATTATTCTTCATTTGCTCTTCTTCCCTAGTTTCTCTAAAACCGTAACTGTTCTAAACTTCACATTTTCATTATTTCAATGGCATCAAAAGGACAAACCTTCCAAACCTACACCTTTGTAGCCACCAACTATATTTCTCTGTTAAACAAATCTGATGCACCTGAAGATTTTCATGTTATTCAAGATTTTTTATGACAAAGTTACATTGACTATGCCTTAAAGGAACCGTTAAACTTTTCTGCTCAATCTTTGATAAGGATATGGTCAACGATCAAGTTTAACAATGCGGGTGATGATGAAGAACTAATCATTACATTCAACTGCAATGGCAAGCACATGATAACACCTACTGTTGTTTGACAAGCCCTTCATCTCCCGAAAGTGGCTGAGTATGATGATATTGTGGGAGATGATCAAATCAAAGACTTTTTTAGGTCTATAGGCTATAGAGGAAGCCTATCGAAGTTGGGGAGCCTGACAAGACCCAATCTTCGAAAAGAATGGAGTTTCTTCTTCGATTGCATAACAAGGGCCTTCACAGGCAAGTGCATAAATTTTGATGCAATCCCTCAACTGGCACAACAGATTGGATATTCTCTAACCCATAATCTCAATTTCAATTTTTCTTGTTTAATTATTAGGCAGCTAGCTAGAAAAATTGATGATGATGTTCACACTGTATATTTTTCTAGATTTCTTCAGTTAATTTTTTTATTATTTGTTGCCTAATATAAATTTTGAGGATGATCAGAGTTTAGCTAGTTTTAGTATGAATAAAAGAATTTTTTCGGACCTTGCTAGGAAGGATACTAAGAAAGGTACTATATCTCCTCTCTTTTATCTCACATGGGTCAGGCTTCTTTTAAATCAAAGAATGCATACCATGTATGGAAGGGATTTTCTCTCTGTGGCTATGGATCAGAGTTTAGCACCCTCTGATTCAAACCCAGGCCACCCTCTAAACACTGATATCCAAACACTTTTGCCAACCTCTACAGTCTCCCAAAAGGCTGTAGCTGTAAAACAAACCTCTCAACATGGCACCAGCAAAAGGAAGGGGAAGGCAGTGAAAGAATCTTCTCCTAAAAGGAGAAAATTAATTAATGAAGATTCTGATACTGATGAAGGGTTGGTTTTTGCCAAGAGAAAGACTGTTGAACAGGCTTCTGAGATACCTCATGCACCTTTTATGAAGCCATTCACAGTAAATCCAAAGCCTGAGGTAAAGAAGAAGAAGAGAAGATTAGTCAAGGCTGTAAACTCTGAGGCTGTAAACACTGAAGGACTAAACTCTGATGTAGCAATAAATTCTGATGTTTTAATCTCTGATTAGCAAATATCTCAAGGGTTAAACTCTGAAGACATTCTAAACTCTAAACCAAACTCTGATGTCTTGACAAATTCTGTTGATACATGGCGTTTCTGGAAGGCAAATATTCCTTGGAAGGAACCTGGATTACCAGTTCCAATTCAGAACATTATTCTTTGATATGTCAAGTCAAAAACTGATTGGTGGACAAATGTTGCACATTATAACCGTGAACGTATAAGACGGGGGGCTACTGTTGACAAGACAGTCTGCAGGAAAAATTTAGGGAATCTAAATGATCTTTGGCTCAAGGATGAACATGAGCGACAACATAATTATTTGAAAGATGAGCCATACGTCAATCCAAAAGAAGTTGTTCCTGTAACAATCTATGATTCTCCAACAAACTTACATAAGTAAATTATCAAGGAGATTTCTTATGAAAGAGTTAGGGAGTTGGTAGAACAAGTAAGGAAAGAGATGGAAGAAAAGAAGTCTACATCATCTGCCTCTCCAAGTTCAAAACATTTTTCAAGAAGAAAGAGGAAGTCTGTCACTTTTGGCCAGGATCCACAAGAACCTATCTCTCAAAGTGAGATAGCAATCTCTACATGGCCAGGCACACAAGAACCTGTTGATCAAAGTTCAACAGCAGCCACAGTTCCAGCAAATGAAGCCATCTTGGATCAGGGTTATAACCCACAAGAACCTTCATCTCAAAGGGTTGAAGAAGTTGTTAAGGCCCCAGCCACACAAGAACCATCCAATCAAAGTTTGGATGCAGGCAATTTACATATTCTAGAAGACCTTGTTGTTGCTGATGCTGAAGGCCAATCTTTGGCAGAGTCAAGCCCACAAGAACCTTCATCTCAAAGTGGTGAAGCAGCTGAAGATATGACTCAGGTCCGACAAGAACCAATCATCAATTTTATGATTGCAGACCAAGATTCTAATATTAGACAGACAAACTTTGATGAAGCTCCACTGGCAATCACTGATGCTCTTATGGTGCTACCAATCTCTGCACAGCCAATGGAGACAACATCCACATCCACAACTCAAGGTATAAAAAGTCTGACTTTTCTTCAGAATATGCATTCTCTGATAGTTTACGTTCAGATTTTACCTTTCCTAATTTAACTGCTAGAATGATCGTGAATAGTCCTGAAAAGGGTACCCCTACTCATGTAACTACAGTCAACATTTCTCAGCCACCTCTTATTTCTGTAGGACATTGTGTGTTGAGCCTTTCTAGTGAGTCTGAGGTAAAATGTGTGAAAAAAAATTAATGAGAGGCAGACACTAGATCTGGCAAAAGGTGAGGTAGAATTGAGAAAGAAGTTAGTTACTTCTAGTGAGCAAAATTTAACTCTTAAAAGTTATGATATGTGTGATGTGAGAAGTAATGAGATTACTTTAAAAAATAAGAGTGCCTTAAGATGTTCCATATCTTTTGCAGGTACTCAGAGTTTATCAGTTGTAAACTCTGATCCATTATTAAACTCTAAGAAAGCCACAAACTCTGATGGGGAGGACACAGACTCTGATGAGCCCATTTTTGCTGATGAAGAAGTCATAGACTTGTCCATTCCTTATTCCCAAAGATACAATACAAAGAAATGGCTAGTCAATTTACATGATGCACATGAAAGACTGAGCATGAGCTATCCTGATTACATGGTGGTAGAGGATCTTAGAGGAGATATTGAAGCTGCTCTGGATACTGAGGGTGTTCAAAGAGATTTCTCTTCTCAACCAGGAACTTCTCAAGAAGTGTTGATATATTATCTTAAATAAAGAGTTTGGGATAGTTCTTAGAAATATTCACATGAAGATATCTTTTGTCCACATGTTCATGATTTTGTTAATAAGGCTGATAAGGAGATTAATTCTGTAGAACTGAAGTCTATTTTGAAAGCTACTACTGTCATATCCAAAGGTCTTTACACTGAAGTTGGTGCACTTCAGGATTCTCTCACCAATAACTCTGCTTTTGTTAAATCTTTACAGAATTCTATGGAGATCAAATTCAAGAATGTCTCAGCTAGGCAAGATGCTCTGGAGGCAAAAGTGGATACTCTGTCTCACTCTATCAGTTCTATGCAAGGGATGCTACACACCATAGTTGATATTCTTACTGTCAAGCAAAGGTCTGATGTCAGAAAGGGGGAGAGTTCAGTTAAAGATAAATGCAAGGAGGATGCTGCACAACAACCTGATAAACCTGATGATGAAGATCAAGGGAGTTACAGGGAGGGTAAACAAATTCTGAAGCAGCAAACTCTGATTGATCAAAGTCAAACTCTGTCAACTACTCAAACTCTGATGACACTGATCTCTGACAAATAGAACAAGCAGCAAACTCTGATAGAAGCTGATTTAGAACTTGCAAAGACGCTTGAAGAGGAAGAGAAGTCTGAGAAAATTGAGAAGTAAAATATGAAAAATGCAGAAATGGCAAAGAGGTTATTTGAAGAAGAACATCCTGGAATGGATCCAGCTGCTGTAGAAGCTGAATTGAAGAAGTCTAGTACTGACATTGCTCAAGTCTAGAAAAAGAAGAGATATGTAAGAAAAAGTCAAATTCAGAAGAAGATACATGTTCAAAAGAATCCAGAATCAAAGCCCATTCAAGTTCAGAATGTTGAAACTTCTAAACCAGTTGCTCAATCAAAACCAGGTTCAAAAATACAAACAAGATCATTTACAAGAAATCAACAAAAAGCTCTAGTTAAGCCAAAGAATCCTCTCACTATGTCTGGAACAACTTTTCTTCTAGGTGGTTCAAACTTTGATGATGAGGTAGAAGAACAACAACAATTTCTAATAAAGAAGAAAAAGTCTGATCTTCTGTGGACAAAGACTCAAACTCTGACTCTCAATGCCAGACTTGGAAATGACAAATGTGGTATTGGTGATGCATATGCTAAGGTCTACAGAGGTGAAGCAAACATCTTCAGAGATCCTTATTCATTGAAAGACAAACCTGAAGAAGAGCTGTCTCAAGAACATTTGGACAAATTAATCTCTGTTAATATTGTGAAGGATATCTTTGATGGTGCTCAAGCTAAGGAGAAGATCATTTATTTCTTGGAAGATGGGAGAGTTATGAAGATTGCTCAAGAAAATTTAATTCAAAAAGCATCTAAAGAACTTGAACATATTTTATTTCTCCTAAATGATGAAAATGAAGTTACTTCTAGATGGGTAAAAATTCTTGAAGGAGCAATAGCTGAGAAGAAGAAAAGTGAAAGATTAATGATGATAAACTCTGAGGAGTATGAGCCTGGATACTTACTTGAAGATGGATCAAGAAGAACAATGAGAAAGGGAGATGCAAAAGTCAAAATGGTGTTAGGGATTCCTACACTAATCTTAAATCCTGATGGAATGAAGGCTTGTTGCATTGCTTTGGATGAAAGGATGAATAGATCATCTATCTATGCTTTAAGGACTGATGTCTATCAGATTGATGATTCTTCTGATCAAATGATGGAACTGAAAGAGAAGCTGGTTGATTTGCTTAAAGCTGCTGAAGATAAACTTCTGAATCAATTTCTGAAAGATGATTTCTCTTACAGAAGAATCTGAGTTAAAAAAAGGGTAAACAAACTCTGAAGCATTTGTCTTGGATTTCTGACATCATATGTGAAATTAATGTTTTATTTCTTAAAGCATAAATTGGGGGAGATTGTTAGGAAGCAAACACTGATGGATGTCAGAGAATACAAGTCAGAGTTTACATTGCTGACGTCATTAGAGTTTAAGGAACTGTCGGACAGAGTTTACTCTATCAGAGAATACTCAATCAGAGTTTACTCTAATAGAGAATTATCTATCAGAGAATAACAACCGATAGAGTTTATTATCAGAGTTTGTTAGGAAGCAATTGGAATCAGAGTCTGAATAGAAAAGTAAGAAGGAATCCGAATGCAAGACTATTTCCTTATGTAAAGCTATTCTATTTCTAATCTGATTTGTAATTGAATTGTAACTGTGTCTTTATAAACACCGACATAGGTTAACATTGAGATATCTGTCAAGTCTTATTTTTTCATAAACTAGTAGCTCTTAAGAACAAACAACTTCTTGAGAGAGTTTTGTAATCTATTCATAATCTTTAATACAGAACATTATTCATCTTTTACATACTCGTGTTCTTAATCGATTTACTGGTACTATTACATTCAACCCCCCTTCTGTAATAGTTTATTCATCTGGGCAAACAATATTCTCATCACCAGATTCATCAGAGTAAACTGAATCATGACCTAGTGGAGAACTGCCTCTAAGAGGTAAATCTAGATTTTCATGCATAAGCATCGCCTCATCACCAGACTCATTAGTTGTTGATAATTCATCGTGAAAGACATGTGACTAGGCCTATTTATAATAATTAGATGACAACTCTACTCTAGCTATAAAGAGAAGTAAATAATAAATACCAAATAGGAATCAAGATGAAGACAGTCAACTAATCACAGATGATCTAAGTATCAGAAGTATTTTGTTTGATTGCTACTCAACATTGGAAGAAGTTCATTAATATGTTCAAGCGTCAGTGAAAAATAAAGTGATATTGTTTCTAAAGAATACAGAAGATATAAAAGATTTCAAGTGATTACTACAGAAAGATTCCAGAAGAAGAGGAAAGACAGTAAAGTAGAAGAATGACAGAAGGCCACAACTTAAATGTTAATAAATGAAAAATATTTATTATAGTATGACATAAATGAACTAGACAGTACATTTATGTGTCAACTAAATTAATAAGTATTCAACATCGAGCTCAAGTGGTTTATGACAGAAGACAAAGAAAAGACGGGAAGACTTCAAAGTTGACTACTATGTAATAAATCACAGAGATAGTATTTTAATTCTACTATAAAAAATTAATTGATTATTTAATTTGTCTAATTAAATTAATTCAATTTGAATTTAATTTAATTTATAAATTAACTAATTAAATTAAGTAGAATTAATTTATTATAAAAGATTAGACTTAATATGACTTTTAATATAATTCAAATGACTATTTAATAAGTCATATCGAATTATATTAAATAAGTCATACCGAAATTTTTGATTAAAAGTCATACCGAAATGATTTTTAATTAATTGATTAAAAGTCATACCGAGTTCTTTAATAAAAAATCATACCAATTTTCTATAATAAAAAGTCATACCGACCTTTTATTAAGAAAGTCATACCGACCTTTTTATTAAAGGTCATACCATTTTCTTTATTAAATAAGTCATACTGATTTATTTAATTAAAAGAAAATTCGAATATGATTTTAGAAAAGTCATACCGAATTTTAGAAAGTCATACCGAGTAAAAAAACGTCATGTCCAGCCTTTTAGAAAGTCATACAAGGATTAATTTCTTTCTAAAAAGGTCATAGCACAAAAGTCATACCAGCTTTACCAACCTCTATAAATATGAGGCATTGGCTTCATTATTCAGAGTTAGAAAAAACAATTCAAATTCAGAAATTTGTCTACATTGTAATATTCACAGATTTCTGTGCAAATTTGAAATATAATTGTTAAACTCGAACAATTCATGTCTAAATCGTTCTAAGCTTTTAAACAGTTATATAAACTTTCTACTTATTAATTTTTTAATACTTTTCAAGTTAAAATTATATCTTCTACTTGAACAGTATTTCATCACAATTAATATTTCGTGAGAATTTAAAATAATATTTTTAAATCCAATATTCCGCGATAATTTATAGATATTGTATTCAACCCCCCTTCTACAATATCAGGGACCAACAATTGGCATCAGAGCTGGTTGATATTTCTAATATCAAATCCGAACAAAAAATTCCACAACTCATATATAGATCTCAAAAATTATTTTTAATTCGAAATATATTTTTTTAAAAAAAAATTATGTTTGATCAAAAATTATTTTCAGTCAAAAATTAAAATATTTTTTTTGAAACACTTAATTTTTAATCTTATTAAAGATGAGTACTCAGAAAGTGACTAGCATCAAAATCCCACAGTTCGACAAAGAGCACTACAACTTGTGGAAACACAAAATGCTACTGTTCATTGGGATTGCCAATCCCAAGTACGCATTAGTATTGACCAAAGGTGTTGATGCACAATTTGTAATAACGTGTTATGGTCAACATATTTTTTCTAAAATCTCACATCGAATGCTAATGAACACCGTAAAAAATGTTAGTATCACAATATTAATGAATATCATAAAAAATTAAAATCAGGTCTATTTTTATAATTTCATCATCTTCTTTATCAAAATTAAAACCACGTCATCCATAATCATTTTTATGAAATATTTCAGTACCCCTTACCATAAAGTCATCATTAAGAGCTTTAAAGTCATTATGTAAAATTTGTTCAAAGAACTCTAAGATTTTGACAAGATCTGATACATATATTTTGAATACTTGACTTGAACCATATTAAGAAGCTAGTTACGGAAACTCTAAAAAAATTCACCGTAGAACATGCATATAATGGAATATATGAGTAACGAATATGAGAATATCTTGATTTATGTTCTTTGCTGGAACTATGCTAAGAACCTAAATTCTGAATATATTCTCAAAGAAATCATTGTAGAACATATAATGGAATATATGAATAATGGATATGTGAAAATATTTGCATATGTTATTTGGTAAAACTTCATGGTGAACGGCACACAAATCAAACTGTTCCTTCTAAGATTCTAATTTTTTTCTATCATTTGACAATTGTATGATATTCGGATCTCTGGGCAATCCAAGAATTCATATACATCATCCTTGTTGATGGGATAATTTCCCTCTTTAACAGTTAACGAAGATTCATTTGGCTGATATGATTTTATAATAAAATAACAAAGTTTTGACAAATATTCTCTCATCTTAAACAATAACAATGACCCGAACCCAGTATCTTTTATCCATTTTTTTGATCGTCTAATAGCAAGGCTATGATGTCGATTATTAAACATGACTTGAACCGCTACAAGAACCTGGTGTCCGAATCTGACCGGGATGACGTTGCTTGTATTAGGTATGTATAGAACACATATTAGAATATATGAAGAACATAGAAAAAAATACGGATTCTTAAATTATGTGTTACCTTGAGTAGTAATTTTTTAGTGTTCTAATGATGGTGGTTTTGATGAGTTGTAGACTTGCAGTGTTTTATTGCACATGTTAATATAAAATATAATACTGTAGTTACAATAATTAAAAAAGATTCAATTAGATTGTATAAATCGTAATATGTAATGTAATATACATTATACATAATTATTATGAATTTATTACTTACTAAAAATGATACATATATGATTTTATTACATACCAGAAGTGATATAAAACTTGAGTAATGATGTGGTATAAAAGTGATATACCAAAAGTGAACCAAACAAATCTCCTAAAAAAATTCTCCAAAATGATGTGGCATGATGCATATGGCAAGATGAGTAGTTTTAATTGATTTGAATATAGAAAGGCCCATCTCATTAATTATTCTCACAATCAATCAGAACGAGACATGTGTCATTTTGAAAATATTTTGTAAAACTTTTTTGGTTCTCTAGCATTACTCATAAAACTTTGATTTGATTTTATTACTTACCTAAAATGACATATACCTGTAAATGTATTCATAATTATGTTTTTTCACTACTGCCCTTTTAGTTTAAATATTGAATAATATTAATTAATTTGTCTATGATTTGTGCCGATAGATTAAATTGAGATCAATGGTTAAAAAGTTGGTTATCTAGTTCTCTCATTTAGCTATTTCTCTCTAGATCACTGACATATATACACATGTATATATATATATATATGTATGTATGTATGTATATACATATATTGTTAGGGATTATGGTATTATCAATGTAACCAACTAATACTTACTTAGATTAATTAAATATTAACTAAGTAAAACCTACTGTCATATACACATTGACAGTATGTTTAAATGTCACTTGTAATAGTATATACAAAAAGTCAAGTAGATGAGAGTAAGTATCAATAATTACTGTCTTGTACAAATATAATAAATGATCCATGAAATAGAAGTTCACAAGGTGTTCATGCACAACATAGATAAAATCATTTATAGTAACATTCTGCAAACTGAAGCCTACAACAGCACATTCAAGTGACAACACCTTTTGGAACAGATGACAGCAACTATTCCGTGAGAGTAAATTTGGCAGATAATGAAGATAATAAGACAACAAGTTTTACTGACAGCAACTATTTCTTGACAATAAACTTGGCGGAGATTGAAGAATCGAAAACAACAAGTTTCCTGACACTAGCTTTGGCGGAGATAGTTGACAGCATGTTTGGCGGGATAGTCGACATCATATTTGGCGGGATAGTCGACAGCATGTTTGGCGGGATAGTTGATAGTACCTTTAGACGACATCATGTTTTAGAAGACTGGCGATCTTGATAGTAAAGTATGCAGAATCAAAGATGTTGTCACCAAAAAGAAGCTACAGATTGACAGTAACCTTTTGGTGAAGATGACAGTCTGTTTCAAGAAGCAGACTAGGTAAAGTTCATTCACTGATTGATCTTGACAACTCTACCTAGTCTGTCAAGTGTACTAATGCAACTTGAGAAAAAGAAAATAAAAAGATGAAGCGTGCTCATGGAGTTAAGAATGTCAAATTCTCTCAGAGCAACTTTAACTACAAATGGAATGAAGACAAATTTGAGAAGAAAAAGTGAAGTTTCTATTTCAAGTATTGTCCAGGAAACAAGGGAAAGTACACTTGTAAGTGATGTATGTGTTTTAGCATAAATACACATATCTCACAAACACTTTCCCTTATGCAACTGAGTTTAACATTTCTCAAGTATAGAAACATTAGCATTCTCTTGTTATTGTATCGATTGAAGATTGAAACTTCTTTCAGACAGTTGTAGCAAAAACAAAAATTAGTAAAATTAATTTTTGAAGCAAAACACCTTGTGTCTTTTATTTGCTTACTGTTGTTTGTATTCTTGACTTGATTTTATTATATCTTGTTTTGTTGTTAGCAAGATTAGCGATAAAATATCAAGTTGCATTCAACCCCCCCTTCTGCAACACTCTTTTCGTTTAACATATATATATATATGTGTGTGTGTGTGTGTGTGTTCTGCAAGCAGTACATATATGGTCTCCGACGTCTCCAACAAAAAGTGTCTCCGTATAACTTAACCCATAATATATGTTTATATATGTATATGTGTATATGTATATATATGTGTGTATATATATATATATATATATATATATATATATATATATATATATATATATATATATATATTTATTTATTTATATATATATATATATATATACAGTTTTAATATATTGATGAAGAGTTTCGAACCTTAAAACTATGTAAATATTTTTGAAATTTAAATTTGGTACTAATAAATATCAAACTTACTATTTAATAATATTTAAATAAGATTTCTTTTATGCTTATTATATAGGATATAATTATTTTTTCATTTTATCGCCTAAATAATACAGACAGGCAGTAATTTAAAATTCAAAATACACTCGAATTTTTAAAATAATTTGATTTTGGCGATATATAATGATTATGATTTGATTTTCATTGTCCACGACAAATTTAAATCCTTATTGAGTAGGATGTAAATGAACTGAATTGATTAATAAATTCATTCGAGTTCGACTACTTTTAAACTCCATAAATTCAGTTGGATATATTATCGAAATTGAATTTGGATAAAAAATTATGTTGATAACATTATCAAATATTATTTGGTTAAGGAATTTTCGATAACAGAAAAATTGATTTGTTAATAAATAAAAGTATAAAAAAGTCTAAATTTTCAATAAATTTTCGAGTTCAACTCTATTCAAACTCGGTTCGATATGTCATCCAACACGATTGAATGATAAAAAAAAATGTTTGATAATATATTAAACATTATTCAGTTCGGTAAAAAACTGCTCAAATTCAATAAGAAACGTTTGAAGTCGGTTCAATTCGTTTATGATAAAACCAAAATTTGAATTTTTATTATATTTTTTTATCAAAGCAAAATAATAATAATAATTAAGTTTTTATATTAGTTTTGTATAATATACATTTTACAAGTCTATGTGTTACATATGAAGATCAGCACAAGTGCACAACCATTCAGCAAATGTTAAAGCGAATAGAAGCAAAAAAGTTGATAACAGCTCATCCATTTAACAAGTATAATGGTTGATTGTGTAAGTGCATTTTTTGGTAGAGATTCTCTCTGCCTAAAAGTGCACAGCCGCAGCTTATCAACTGATTGCTGCCGATGGTTATGGGGATTAATTCATATTTATATGATTCCACTATCCAAAGAACTTGTATAAATATGCACTTTCTTGTAAGAACCCTATCAAAGTTTAAAAGAATGGAGTGTCATTTAAAATTCATCACTGTAGTTGCATTGTCCATTCTGTTGTTTTCAGCTTTAGTTCAACTGGTTTATGCTGATTTCACGCAACTCTTCAAGCCCAACTGGGCACCTGATCATATTGTTACTCAAGGGGAAAACATTTTGTTAACACTTGACAATACAACTGGTACTATTAATGCTGCAATATAATTTAGACACAAGCATACAAAGTATTAAATTTTTCGTTTTCGTGCTTGTTTTTTATAGTTTACGTTTTTTTAGTGCATTAGATTTTAGGTACACGGAGAGGGGGGCTTGGGGAAAGGGTGAGAAACAAAGTCTCAACCTAATGTTGCACTAGGGGCGGTCTTGCCACTGCTGGCCACTCCAGATTCTCAACACACTATTAAGTTTGGTATATGAGTATAAAAAAATATATGATGTTTCATAAAAATGCAGGCTGTGGATTTGAATCCAGGAGAAAGTACTTATTTGGGATAGCAAGCTTACAAGTCAAATTAATCGAAGGCGATTCAGCTGGAATAGTCACTGCTTTTTATGTAAGAATATTTTGTTACTGAATTTCAGTCATCTGGTCTATTACTCACCCTTATTCATTGTAAGCAGTTCCATGTAATCATACTAGTAACTGATTTGCAGGAATAAATTGTTGTTAGTACGCATTTGTACTCTGATCATGAATGACTGAATCAGACTCATATTTGACTGTTTCACATGCAACTCATCTGACATAAACATGTTACGGTAAAGTATATAATTTTGATCGTGCAGATGTCATCGGAGGGGCCTAATCATGATGAGCTAGACTTCGAATTTCTGGGAAATATATCAGGAGAGCCTTACCTTGTTCAGACAAATGTGTATGTTAATGGCTCTGGAAATCGAGAGCAGAGACATACCCTTTGGTTTAATCCTGCAGCCGACTTCCACACCTATTCCTTCTTTTGGAATCATCGCTTCATCGTGTAAGCTGTTATTTTCCACTAGTGCCAAGCATCAACATATTTCTGTTGCCTTTTTTTTTTTAATCTATACTTTGTGCAGACAATTTATAACAATCGGAGTCGATCTCAACATCAAAACATGTGAATGTAACTAATCACTATTATATCAGGCTTTATTTGTTAACACTTAACAGATGTTTCAACTATTATGATAAACTTACATTTTTTCTTTTTTTGTGTAGTGTTTTGATATAAAGGTAGTCCATTATGCCTTCTTGTTTGATTGAGAAGTAATCTATTCTCTTTTCCCCTTGTCCCCCTGTTTCAACTGCAACCTTGGCATGCAGCAAATTAGTGCTGCTTTTAGCGAGTTGTAGATGTAGCAGTAGCTTCAATAACGTCCTTAAGAAGTAATACCCTTCATCCTAAACTAAATATAATCATCTCTCCTCTCCCAAGGTGAGGAGAAATGTGTGTTTTTTACTTGGGGAAGGAGGATATGAGGATCCAATCTGAGTTTATTTCAACTATGAGATACGCTTTAAATAGTACGTTGCTCGTTGATCCTTTGGAGAAAATGTGTTTACAACATTCTTCGAGTGAATTGAACAAAGAGTGTTCTTGAATAATCTAGCATTTTTAAATCTGGACATAGTATCATAGAAGGATAGCATACAATGTAGTAATATACACAAGAACATATTTTCATATTATATTTTCCTCTCATGGAAAAAACTTCCTTGTTACAAATTTAATACTTTGCAATTTGCAGGTTTCTTATTGATGACATCCCAATACGGACATTTGAAAACAAAGAGAAAATAGGAGTTCCATACCCAAAAGCTCAAGCTATGGGAATCCATGGATCACTTTGGAATGCCGATGACTGGGCTACACAAGGAGGAAGAGTGAAAACAAACTGGACTAATGCCCCCTTTGTATCCATGTTTAGATCCTTCGACATCGATGCTTGCCAGCTTTTGCCTGAATCCGATGGCCTTGCCGGAAAATGTAACAAGTTGGGACAGTTTTGGTGGGACAAGCCAGCCATGAATAGGTTAAACAAGCAGAAAAGAAAGCAACTAAAGTGGGTTCTAGCCAACCATTTGGTATATGATTATTGTAAGGATGTATCAAGATTCCTTGAGATGCCAAAGGAGTGCCTAAAATAACTTTATTATGTTGTACATGTTTTTATTATATCTTGCAACTTTTCAAGAATGTAATATAACTACCAAGTTTCTAGTTCCATTGATTTCTTTACCTTTACTTAATTATATTATGCAAAATAAGTGAGGTTTCATGACATATTTGAACATGACACTCATTTGATAAGCAGCAGAGAAAAGTAAATGAAGCACTAGTTCAAATGATAGCAACATAACATCTTTATATATATATATATATAGCAGAAATACCAGCAATTGATCCATGGCAAATTTCGCTTACAGCATGAACTAAGGGTTTTCTTTAGAATTCATCGTCACCTAAAGTTATGAGGAGCTCTTATGCTTTCCAAGTAGAAGAGTTGTGATGCGGACCACATAGAAGCATGTCAATGTTCTTCATCTTGTCCCACAGCTTAGAAACCCTCCTGCCACTCCGTCTCACACTCCCACCGCCGCCCCGCCATCGTCGCTTCGGATCACTGCCAGCCGCTTCTTCGTCCACCTGGAAGCAATCCTCCAATGTCACTTCTCCACTTTTATGCTTCATAATCTTTTTCATAGTGATCTTACACTTTTTTTCCTCTTCTTGTTTAACAAGCTGCTCATAATACTCCCTGTTCCGTTTCTCCAAACTATATATCTGAGCTTGAAGATTTTCTATCTTTCGACTAAGCATACACACCCTATGATCATCTCTCAATTTCAATACACAACGTGCAAGCTCACTGGCCTTTCTCTTCATGAACAAAGACTCAGCAGCCAACCCTTTGTTCTCTTCCATCAAAATACCAACTCTGTATCCTAACCTAGCATTCTCATTCAATAAAACCAACCTTTCTGATTCCAAAACCTCCAACAAGCTCTTTTGTAACTCCATCTTCCTCGAAAAATCCTGCCACTTTTGGTCCCCGCCATCCAACTCATCAACAATGATCTCATACTCAATATTCTTGATCACGAGTTCAGCAACAATCTGATCAGCATCGGTTATGACTTGACGATTCTTGCATAGGGTCGAGAATGGAGCTTGGAAGGACAATGAGCTCTCAATATCAGACTCATTGTCAACTTCGCTACAACAATATATTTCTTCATCAGAATTTAACTGGAAATTTGGGATTGATGATGCCGATGAATTTTGTCGATGCTTAGCAAGCGTTTGGCAGTAACGGTCAGCTAAAGTGAGGTAGCCATTGTAAAGATCTTGGAGTAGAGATAATAGCTGAGGGCGTTTCTCGTAATATGTAGCAGCTTGTTCAGCAAAACTGTCCCCTTTATCCTCTTCTTTGTTAGTGTTTGAAGATACCATTTTCATCCTTCTGTCCAAATCTGTAATTGCCATAATTTGCAAATTTGACCAACACAAATGCACTTCAAAATTTTAATCTATTCTTTGCACAATTCTAAATCTATACTATACTATATTATTATAACGAAAAGATTAAAAGTTTTGGTCGTCGGTATGGTGGTAGGTGAACCATATAAAAGATCTTAACCGTTCAATTTTATGTTAACCATAGAAACAATTTTAACCATTGAATATTAATAAAATATAATTTTAAAAAGAATATAATCATACATACAACTCTAACATCAGTAGTCCCCCATTTATGCAAAATAGGATAATAAGATATGATAATATTATATTATATTTAAATTATATTATATATTTTTTTATGAATCCTACTTATCCTATAATTTTTATTTAATATATCATTAAAGTTTATCCTATAATTTTTATTTAATATATCATTAAAGTTTATGATAAACAATATGCATTTTTTTAGTTTCCATCTATTTCTCTGTTTTAATCGCATAATACAAATTATTTATCAAAACACAAGCTCTACTCAAATTAGAAGAACTTTGCTCAAACTAGAACAACCAGATCTCATCAATACTCGTATATTCAAATTAGAAGACCGACATCAACACCCTATATACAACTCTAACCCCCAATAGTCCTCCTTTTATACAACTCATTACGGATAGAATAATATTATATTATATTTAAATTAGATTCTATGAATATTAAATTAATAATATTATTTTATTAACATTAATTAAATTTTATCACTATGTTATATCTATATTATCAATACTTTTATATTATATTATTTTTAAAAAGAACTTCATTTTTTATAAGAATATATAGTTGTACTCACAATCTACTAACATGTTTCAATTTTCCTCATTCCTCAAACACTTTAGTTTATTTAAAATTACAATTTTATAATTAAAATTTTTGAATATTAAAATTATATTATATTTTACCTACATTAAAATATACTCTTTTATTTAAATTTTAATTAAAATATTTCTAATATATTTGTAACTATTTTTATTAATAAAAATTTCCTAATTAAATTTAAAGAAAAATAAAAAGTTTGGTCAGTTGGTCGTCTGTCCAGTAAGTCATCTTTTTATACAACTCTTTTTATCATCCGTAAGTTTTCTTTTTATACGAATTTTTTATGCAATTATGATACAATTATAATTTAATTTTAAAACATATATATTTTACATATAACTCTATCATCAGTGAGTCATTTTTTGTACAACAATCTAATAACATATCTCACTTCATTTCTACTTGAAATTACAACTTATTATTTAAATCTCATAAATATTAAAACTTATTAATTAAATCTCATGAATATGAAAATAATATTATTATTTTATCTATAAATAATTTTTATTATATATTATATTATCATAACCGATATAATAAAAAAATTTAAATTATATATTTAAATCATATAAAATAATTAATATATAATTTATTAATCCCGTACCTGCTTTGCACCGATTATAATATACTCCCTCTGTCTGATTCAATTCTATACACTTTCCTTTTTTGGATGTCCCTCTCATTTGTATACATTCCAAAAATAGTAAAGTTTTAATAATAAAAAATACTATTACATCCACTAACTTTCCTCCACTATCTCAAATCTATTATTAAATATTAATAGGTCCCATCATTTTACCCACTTTTTACCTAACTTTATAATTACACTATTATTTTTAAAAAATTTCCTTGTCCTCCGTGCCCATTTGATTTGTATATATATATATATATATATATATATATCATACAGTAATCACTTGAATGTCTGCTTCTCATATAATTAAACACTCTAGTAGCAATATAACATCTTAGAATATGTATATGCATGAAAATTTCAAGTGCTGTCCTAGTACTATATGAATATTTAAGGGTCACAGTACAAAAAAATTTTGCAAAAAATTCATAATTTAAATAAGTCCAAAATCACAAGTGTGTCGCCAGTAGGACAATGGCGAGATTCTTTGGCAAGTTTTTCCCGTGCGCGATGCAACTGTTATTTAAGGTCCTGCTCCCGAGTTTTAAAAAACGAGAAAAACAAGTGAAAAGGAAGTCAAGTACTTTTATCCCAATTTTAGAGTGAAAATTTTGGGTTGAAAGTTTGCCTAATTTACATTTACTTTCAGTTGCTTTCTTCCCTATTGAAAATTCGGGAGTATAAAAATGAGTGAAAATGAAATTACTTTACTTTCTTTTCACTTGCTTTTCTCCCTCTTTAAAACTCGGGAGGAAGGTGCAAGTCCCTACTCACATGTTGAGATATATTGAACCCTACTCCAAATTGCGATAATTTGGATATTGTGTTATTACAAAATCGAGAAACCTTGGATTCCAAATAGTATGCTACAACTTTAAAAAGCAAAGTACATTTTGTAGCATATGGACAGTCACTGTGAGTGATTAAGGCATAAATCCCAGAAAATCCCAAATTGAAAATCCCAGACATATTTCAAGATATTGAAAACCTCATCCATGCATGTACACTATTCAAATTTTGAACAAGTATAATCTGTAATAGTAATAGTACTAGTACAAAGTAAAAGGACAAATGCAGCATACATATAACATATAGTTGCAGCATAAATTTACATTCGCTTTCATTTGTTTTCTCTTCTGTTAAAAACTCGGTAGCATAAATATGAGTGAAAGTGAAATTACTTTATTTCTCTTTCACTTGTTTTTCTTCCTCTTTAAAACTCGGGAGCAAGGTGTAAGGCCCTACCCACATATTGGGATATATTGAACCCTACTCCAAATTGCGATGATTTGGATATTGTGTTATTACAAAAACGAGAAACCTTGGATTCGGAATAATATGAGAAAGCATTTTATGCTACAACTTTATAAAGAAAAGTACATTTTGTAGCATATGGATAGTCACTGTGAGGGATTAAGTAGGACATAAATCCCAAATTGAAAATCCCGGACATATTCCAAGATATTGAAAACCTCATCCATGTACACCATTCAAATTTTGAACAAGTATAATCTGTAATAGTAATAGTACTAGTACAAAGTAAAAGGACAAATGCAGACATAAAGATAACATATAGTTGCAGCTTTTGATGAATAGGCCTATTCAACATCATTTTTTGTATAGATATAGTAAGTAGAAAGTGACCCTTCAAATTTGATTCTCAAATTCTGGTTATCTGCAATCTACCGAAATGCAGGAAGAAAATTAGTAGGTCCATTAGAACATGGGCCAACCAGACCATTAATTGTGGTGTTTTTTTTACTTTCTCACTTGTGTTTTAAATAATAGTAGTATAAGAAAGTATTCTGAGTGGCGGTTAAACTTTTTTACTTTCATCTTTGTTTCACTCTGCCGACAACAGGGTAAATATCTTTATAAACCTTTGGCCTGGCACTTTTCCAAAGAATGATCAAGAAAGGCATCTAACAAGGTAAATAAAGGGCAACTCAAATTATCAGTAATAATATAGTGTATTAGCTAACAAGAAAAGCTCATGTCCTGGTGGAAATTTGTAACAGATTGCATATCTTGCTTCATTATATTTTCTATAAAGGAGATTTCATGGAAGAATGAACAACATTTTCAGCTATGTCATTCGGATACAAACCATTCGATACCATATATATTTGAGTGTAGCCTTGCGATTTTCTGAAAGTTTGGGACAGGAAGGAAGACTACGTCTTACTTTGAGACATGTGAAGAGAGTCAGAGACACACCACGATGAACAAGTATATTAGATTAGATTTTGTAACAAAAATTAACAATAAAATTCAAGCTAAACTAGATTTTGGAAAATAGTTTGCTAACTATGAGTCTTCATCTTTTGTGCTCATTTCTTCTCCATTGTTTTCATTTTGCATCCTAAACATCATCTTAATCCTTATATGGTTTACTTCAGTTGATCAAAATGTCCATATTTTGGTATCTGACATAGAATAAGTGTGTTTTCCCAATGACCATGTCCCCAACGCAAATACAAGTACACTACTGGTAAAAACAACATTTTAAATATCTTATGGAATAACCTTGAAGTCTGAACTGGTTATATCAATTATGCAAGATGTGACAAAGAATAATTGTTACTGAAATAAAAGGAAAAAAATGGGGCTCACTTTTGAGACAAGAACAAAATAAACGGACCGCGAGAACGTACCAGCCACGGAGAGAAGCAACCAAGAAGGCTTGATGAATGTGCCATTTCTTCTATTGTTTTGGTTTAAATGATTTGAATTATTATTATTGTTACTATCTCTTTTTTCTTCTACCTTCTGCTTTTCTTCCATATCTCCGGACTTATTTCCCTACAATATCACCACTCAATCAATCATATTATATTCTTCATGTAACATAACACAGCAATGTGAGTTAACAAAATAAACTCGTAAAACTCTGTTACAGTGTGGAGATCCCAAAACAAAGTTTAAAACTGACACATTGTAATAACAGTAGTAACTTTTTTTTCTTTAAAAAAAAGACGAACAGAGTTTCATGTTTTGCAATTCGGGTTACTCATTGTTCTTTTGATCAGTTTCTCATCACTAGTGGTTCAAGAACTCTACACACAAAAAACTAAGCTGGTTATAATTCGAAGCTGTAATATTCGTCAGAGTAATAAAATTTTCACCAATTATTCATGATTAGCAGTGGCTCAAATTAAAATTTAAGCTGATTTTTAAGGACCAAGTGAGACTTGAGATAAAAAAAATTCTTTAATTTTTTCGACTCAACAGAACTTCAGCAGTTACACGTTTTGCCACTGGCAAACACACACACACACATGATGATAATCATGATGATGATCGTGATGATGAGTTGTTGCTAAACCAGACAGAAAGGGTGGTTTAGCAAAAGCACACACACAATGTGATCATATAAAATATAAACACGCAGTAACATAAACTTCAGGAGAAGAAGGGTTTGAAATGCTTAACTTGAGAAAAAAGCTCAGCTGCAGGTTAGTGAGTGAGTGAGTGATGTAGATCAAGGGTTTTGAATTTAATGTAACAAGTGTAAATGGACTCTGTATATAATCACAAATGCTTTTTGTAGTAAGAAAAAAATAAGAAGCAGCCTTGTATTAGTGATTGCATGTGTACATACATGGGGTCAGTGTTAAAGTAGAACTTTATTACTATTGTCAGTTGTTGAAAATAGTGAAAATAATTTTCCATAATAAGCAAACCTAACCATGTTTTAGTTAGTTTCCTATAAATATTGCTATATAAAATAATAGATCTTAGTCATTTAGATAATCTATTTTGTATATCAACTTCAATAATTTTTCCTATATTCATTACTTTTTACTAGCTTATACCCCAACAGTGAAAAAACCCGCGTTTCGCAGCAGTTTTATAATAAATTTTAAATTTATTAAAATTTCTCTCACAAAGTTACAAAGTTACATTACTGATAATTGAACTGCATATGATAAAATTTGATATAACAAAATTATATTAAACCAAAATAGTAGTATTAAATTTATAAATATTATAAAATCAAATAATAATTTCAAAATATATATGTGTATTATAATTCACAACTTACTAATTTGTTATGATTCTAAGGTCTTTTTTTTCCTCATCCACCGCTAATAATATCAATGCAGGCCAAGCAACCCATGACATCTAGATAAGTATTATTTCCCGTTTGGGATTTTTTATAAGTTACTTATAAATTGAAAAATGTATGTATTTTTCAACTTATAAGTAACTTATAAGAGGAAACAAACATGCTCTTAATAACATTATGTAAATATTAAAGAATATAATTTCAAATTATATACGTGTGTGTGAGACTTATAATATCTTATTTTAGCAAAATATCTGACAGTATATTAGTGTCATTAAAAGTTGTTTCAATTATATCACGACATATGAACTCAAATCCATGTAGTGGTATGTTGATGATTCTCCTCCTTCTAACCTTTTTGGGACGTTGTACATAGAAATATCACTTTAAACTCACATGATAGTGGTCTATATCGGCTAGTACTTGTAACTACTTTTAGGTTTTTAATACTATATAAAGACCTTTCTTCAAAAATATGTTTGAATCGAAAAAGTAGATGTTTTTGAATCGTTGCATGGATAAGATTTTTCTATCATAAATTAAAGCATCAAAAAATTAGTATGAATGCATAATTGTAATAAATTAATAAATAATAAAAATTTATTAACCTTCTCGTCAATTAAAATCATGTCAAGACTAAATTTATTGTCTGATTGTGTATTGATGCATCCCACATCCTGCATACTCTCACTCTTATCATCCAATCGTCTCTATTGTTATTTAAAACATTCAAGAGAGTGTAATCCATGATTATGTATTAGACATTAAATGTAAATAGCTCTATGAAAAAAAAATTGTGATTTATTTTTTGATGCTTGATATTTAATTTATATAAGTGATGGTCTATATTTTTTACATGGAAACACATTCAATTTAGGTAAAAGAATAAATTAACTTTTTTATTATAGATAGTGTTTTTTTGAAAAATCAAAATAGTTTCGATTTTTAATAATTTAATGCATTTTCTAAAATTTCTAATTATAATAATGTCTTTTCTAAAATTTCAAAACTTATCTGATGGATAATAATAATTTACTTTACTT
The DNA here is from genome assembly GCA_028671895.1 of Oenanthe sinensis. Classification (NCBI taxonomy): domain Eukaryota; kingdom Viridiplantae; phylum Streptophyta; class Magnoliopsida; order Apiales; family Apiaceae; genus Oenanthe; species Oenanthe sinensis. Next base: position 8,411,703 of record JAPMAC010000195.1, on the reverse strand, counting down.
GAGTAGAAAGTTTAGGAGAATATAACGTAAATTAGATTCTTCATAATTTGGAGAAAGTTTATGAGAATATAAAGTAACTTAGATTTTTTTTATAATATTTAAAATTTACTAATTCAAAATTTCAAGAAAATTAGAAAAATACATTGGGACGATTTGGGAGCGCCACCTAACCGTCTCCGTGTTCTCCTTTATATTCATATATATATATATATATTGATGTGATGCATGGGTTTCTTTTTAATAATAATTCTATAATTAAAATTTTAAATTTTTGAAAATTTATATTTATTCAATTTTAATATATTTTCTTCTAAAATAATATTAAGTTAATTATTGATATTGGTTGATAGTTACACCATAATCATTTTATTAACAAATAAATCTAAAAAAAATTGTACTCGCGAAGAATCGAACTTGAATCAAATAATTAATTAATTAATAATATTTAGGAATCTACGTCTTTACTCATACCATGTTATCTCCCTTATTCCAATTATATAGAGGATATCTATACTATATTATTAAAGCCGAAGGACAAATGTTTGGTCCTTCGTCGGTCTGGTCTTTTGTGTCTTACTCAACTTCAAATACACATATGTCTCTACTCAATTTCAAACATATTCTTGTAATCAATAAACAACCATGTTTTAATCTCTTCATTAGACAATCTCTTTAATTTATTTAATATCATAATTTATTAATTAAATTTTATGAATATTAAAATGATATTATTATTTTATTTATATTAATTAAATTTTATTATTATGTTCTCTATATATTATATATATTTTTATATTATATTACTCTAAACAGACTTCTTCTTTAATTAGAATATAGAGTTGTACTAACTACTAATAGCATGTTTTAATTTTCTCATCGCTCAAACACTTTAATTTATTTAAAATTATAATTTTATAATAAAACTTTTCGAATATTAAAATTATATTAAAATTATATATATATATATATATATATATATATATATATTAAAACATACTCTTTTATTTAAATTTTAATTAAAATATTTTCTAATATATTCAAAACTTTTTTTATTAATAAAAATTTATTAATGTTGCAGGGGTTATTAATCTATGTTAAAAATAATTTATCCCATGTACCGCATTACATAAAAAATATTAATAACATAAATAATCAAATTAAATATTTAATTCATTTAAAATATATAATATATTATTTAGTACTCTACTCCCGTACTTTGATTATTATAATAATAAATTTGAATTTAACTAATCTTGAAAAAGGAGGGAAGAGAAAGAATTAAAGAGAAAAGATGATGAAAAAGAGGGAAATGAACTTTTTTTATTCATTAAAATGAAATAGTTGCATCCCTATTAATAGGACACCATTAATAAATTAGAAAATCAATTAAGACTTTCCTAAACTATATGAATTTTTGAGTTTAAGTCGTTAAACTATTTTTTTCGGAATTGAGTCCTTAAACTATATAATTTTTAGATTTAAGTCCTTAATTATGAAAAAAATAGTTTAAGGAGTTAAATCCAAAAATAATATAATTTAATGACTCGGTTACGAAAAAAATAGTTTAAAGACTTAAACTCAAAAAATTATATAATTTAGGAATGTCCTACTTGATTTTCCCTTAATAAATTTGAGGATGTCCTGGTGATTTAGTAAAATTACTAAAATACTGTTTGAATCATATTTTACGACACATTCCCTCTTTTTGAGTTTATGAATTCATTTAAGCAAGGTGTTGGACTTACTCTAACGAAGTCATCTCATATTTTTTGTAGAGTGGTCGACTAATTATAACGTTTATGTTCATAGATATTTATTTATACGCTTTCTTTAAAAAACTAACTTTTAGTAATAATGTAATTAAAAATATGGAAAGAAATTAGAGTTTTGAGAATCGACTCCCGTATCTGGCCTTCTAGTCGTCACTTCTCCACTTTCATACCTTCACCCCCTTCACCGATTAAGCCCCCTTCGCTCTCTCATCATCTCTTATATTTACCAGTTTTTTAATAAAATCGAGATCTAATCCTTTTTGGAAAAGATCTTGTTGGTACCTTGTTATCAAGGTTGTTAGTCGTGCCCATCTTTTTGGGATGTTTTATGTTTTAATGTTTTTGTGTGTCTTGTTATGAGTTTCAATCATTTTTCTGAAAATGATTTATATGATATTTTGGTAATTTGTAAGACTCGCATCGAATTTGGGACGATGGCAGAGATCGCAAGAGCTCACCTTTCACAACAAAAAAAATATTCATATTTTGAGGTGTAAAGCATAATGTAACGTAATATATAATAGTGATATCCATAACTCAACTAAGAATCAAAGACTGTCAAATAATACTAATATGCAGCACAGGAATCCAGAAGGACATGTAAACATGAAACATATATACATCATTACAGAGCATTCAAGTTGAATGGCTTACTGAATGTCAGCGAGAGAAGTTCATTACTATGTTCAGGCATCAACAACAAATAAGAGTTCAGAAGATTTCATATTAAAGATAGTGTAATGATTTGAGTAAATGTCAAAGGGTTTCAGTGATCAGAAGCAATGCAAAAGTCCAAGGTTAATTAGCTGAAACAGAACAGAAGTCAAGGGAATTCAATTCTGTGTTAGTCGTTTATGAACCAGACCATTGCACTAAGTGTTAGCACAACAAGAAAAGAATTGTCTTGATATATCAGAAAAAAATCAGTTGATCAAGCCAGAAGAGTGAAAACCAAGTGGTAAATACTTTAGAAATTCAAGATATTGTTTAAGGCAAGTATTACTACATTTGGTGGTTCCTACACAGTTGAAACCTTGTATGAGGCGCAACAAAATAGTTGACTTGGTGTTTGGTGAAGTCTTGGCGTAACAAAAGTTGAAGGGAAGATGTTTGTGGCGCCTACACAAGGAATCAAGTGTAGAGGCACCACAAACAAGTCACTTGGGCGCAAGGAAAGTTCAAGGGTATTTGGTGGCGCCTCTACAGGGTAAATAGAGTACAGGCGCAACAAAAATGCATATAGGCGCAAGGAAAATTCTATTGAAGGATTCTAAGTACTATATGACGCCTACACACTGCAACTAGAGTGTAGGCGCAACAAATTCCCTTGGCGCAACAAAGACAGTGGCACAACAAAGCTTCATGTGGCGCCTACACACCATTATCACTCTACAAGGCGCAACAAAGGACTTAAGCAATTGTTGGATAATCAATTCAATTGATTTCCAAAAGTCTACAGAATATATATGGGTGAAATTCGAAAGAATAGGTGTGTATCTTCTTCAGCAAACTCAACAAACTTACGGGAGCTCCATTAATAGCCAAGCATTAAACACCCACCTGTATTTTTATTGTAATATTGATTGAACCCATAGAAGCTAATCTTTTGATTAGAGGTGTAGTACCTCAGGATTTAATAATATATCTTTAATTTCTCGAATCGTTGTGTTTCATTTACTACCATTTTTATATCTCAAGATCACAAACACTTAATCCGCAATTAAATGAATAACTACCTGTTGGGTTCCGAGGCATAAAACGCAGCGGATAAACGTAAATATAACGAAAATTTCGGAACCCAAACGCAGGATCATGTATAAGAATTGACGGATTATGGTGATAATCGAATCATACCTATTAAGATTTTGAATGCCACGAACTCAACGGAGATCCTTGCTATCACGATTTGTGTCTTCCTCTCGAAAGCACCTCTATGGTATCCACACGAGCACCTTCAAGAACGTCTCACGATCTTGAACACGGAACGGAAGTACTAGCCTCCTTTGATAGGTTTCGAATTCTCTCTGCCTCTTCCTATGCTGCCTCTTCTGCTAGGGTTTTCACAAAAACGTGCAAGCCATTTAACCTATCATTATCTATTTATAATGATTGGTTAATGGGCCTTTTTAGCAAAAACCTAACCCATGTAGGCATAGGATTAAATAATAAAACATGCTTCTATTATTTAATTAATAATTAAGTCACACTTAATTATTATTGGCAGAAATATAATTCTTCAAATTCGAATTTATTTCAATTAATTAAGTCTCACTTAATTAATATAATAAATTCGAATTAATCATCAATTAATTTAAATCTATAATTTAAATTAACTATTCCTCTAGGTGCTCTATGTGTGTGACCCTATAGGCTATTATTTAATTAGCAATAATTTTATTCTCCAATAAAATTATAAACAATGAGCGGTATCTAGTAATACATCATTGCTACCTAATTAAACAATAATTAAATCGTGATTCGATAAAACCTTTCGTGATTAATGTTTCCGTGTAATATAATCCCTTTAACCATATATATTATAGATTAAACTCGAGGCATGTATTTAGTCATCCTCTTCAACATTTAATCCGGGTTTACTTGATCCATGAGTAGACTATGAAAAACAAATCATTATTTGAGCACGGCCATGCATTTTATAGTCTCACTCAATCAAGAGGCCAATAATATCTCTCCTAATTATAGGAGGGTTAAATCCTTTATCTATCATTCATATTTCTCATACGACTCATGATATACCCGATGTCCACTTTTATCATCACCCGGTCAAAGGTAACTTTTAATGTAGTCAAAGTATATCAATCCTCGTATAGAAATATAATGATCTCAAGTCAGAGGATCATTACACCATTATCACTGTGAGTCTTTCTTATGACTTAATTAAACATGAAGAATCTCACTGTGGGTCTGTCCAGTACCATGTACCCCTACATGTACCTATGTATTGACTTTAGTATCCCCATACTTATAACCAATGAGATGTGGTTATCTGTCAAACAACATACTAGTCTATTTATGTATTATTATTGTCCTATCATAATAATACTCGACTAGGGAACCTTTAAGAATATGATATATTATATAATCTCAAGTTCAAGTCATGTACTTAAACTATATAACGAGTATCATGATTCTAAGGACATTTATTATGCTAACAAATATATCGCAGTAATTAAAGTCATAATAAATACGTTTATTGAATAATCAAATGACATAAATGTTTATTAAAAGGAAAAATTGTATTGCCTCTAGGGCACCTACACTAACAATCTCCCACTTGCACTAGAGCCAATCACCCATGTATCTAATACCCATGGAACTAGTGTGACCGTCGTGCTTCTGCTGCGACAAGCCTTTGGTCAGTGGGTCTGCAATGTTATCATTTGTGTGCACTTTACATATGTGTATGTCACCCCTCTCATTAATCTCTCGAATGAGGTGATATCTCCTGAGTATATGTTTGGTTCGGGAGTGAGCTCTAGGTTCTTTAGCTTGTGCAATGGCTCCATTATTATCGCAGTATAGATCAATGGGATCTGCGATTGATGGAACCACTCCCAATTCAGTAATGAATTTTCGAATCCAAACTGCTTCCTTAGCCGCTTCACAAGCTGCAATGTACTCAGCCTCCATTGTAGAATCAGCTACTGTTTCTTGTTTTGAACTCTTCCAACTTACAGCACCTCCGTTTAGACAAAACACAAAACCAGACTGTGATACAGTATCATCCCTGTCTGTTTGGAAACTTGCATCGGTGTAACCTTTTACTACTAGTTTCTCCTCTCCTCCATACACCAAGAATGAATCTTTAGTCCTTTTCAAGTACTTTAGAATATTCTTGACAGCCGTCCAGTGACCTTCACCTGGATTAGATTTGTATCTGCTCGTCATGCTTAAAGCATACGAAACATCTGGGCGAGTACATACCATCGCATACATGATGGATCCAATTGCTGAGGCATATGGAACCTTACTCATGCGGTCCTTGTCATCCAATGATTTCGGACACTGATCTTTAGAGATCGTTATCCCTTGAGATACGGGGACATATCCCCTTTTTGCATTTTGCATACCAAAACGGTGCAAAACCTTATCGATGTATGTACTCTGACTTAGACCGATCATCCTTCTAGATCTATCCCTATAGATCCTCATTCCTAGAATGTAGGATGCATCTCCTAAGTCTTTCATAGAGAAATTACTCCCTAACCAAATCTTAACAGCCTTGAGAGAAGGTATGTCATTCCCCATTAGTAGTATGTCATCAACATATAGTACTATGAATGCCACATGGCTCCCACTAACCTTCTTGTAAACACAAGGTTCATCCTCGTTTTGAACAAATCCATACTCTTTGATAGTTTCATCAAAACGGATGTTCCATCTCCTAGAGGCTTGCTTTAATCCATAAATGGATCGACGTAATTTACATATCTTGCTAACATTCCCTGGACTGACAAAACCTTCAGGTTGTGTCATGTACACATCCACATCTTCTTCAAGGCTTCCATTAAGGAAGGCTGTTTTGACATCCATTTGCCAGATTTCATAATCATGGAATGCTGCAATAGCAAGCAAAATCCTTATGGATTTGACCATAGCCACTGGTGAGAAGGTTTCATCATAGTCAATACCATGAATTTGCTTGAAACCTTTTGCAACTAGCCTTGCTTTATAGGTCTGAACATTTCCATCCATGTCAGTTTTCTTCTTGAAAACCCATTTGCACCCTATGGGTTTTACCCCTTCAGGTGGATCAACCAAAGTCCATACTTGGTTTTCATACATGGATTCCATCTCGGATTTCATGGCTTCTAGCCATCTCTTAGATTCTGGACTGCTCATAGCATCTTGGTATGTGAGAGGCTCATCTTCATCTATGAGCATCAAATCACAACATTGAGTCAAAAGAAATCCATATCTCTCTGGCTCATGGCGAATTCTACCAGTTCTACGAACAACCTGTGTTTGTTGAGCGTTATTATTATCCTGCTCTTGTTCCACTTCAGGTTCAATGCTATTTTGTGGTTCTCGATCTTCATCGAGGTCTATAGTTCTCCCACTGTTTCTTTTGGAAACAAAATCCCTTTCCATGAAGACAGCATCTCGAGCAATAAACACTTTTTGCTCAGAAGGACTATAGAAATAATACGCCTTTGTTTCTTTAGGGTATCCCACAAAATTGCACTCTTCAGATTTAGGTCCAAGCTTGTCAGATACTTGACGCTTCACAAACGCCTTGCATCCCCAAACTTTCATAAAGCTCATGCCTGACCGTTTCTTCTCCCATATCTCATATGGAGTCTTTTGAACCTTCTTAGTAGGAACACGGTTAAGTGTGAAAGCCGCTGTTTCTAGAGCATAACCCCAGAAACTAATTGGAAGATCTGCATGACTCATCATCGATCGCACCATGTCCAACAAGGTGCGATTTCTCCTCTCTGAAACTCCATTCCATTGAGGTGTACCTGGTGGAGTGAGTTGTGATACAATACCACACTCCTTTAAATAATCTTTAAATTCAGTGCTCAAGTATTCTCCTCCACGATCAGATCGTAAGATTTTAATACTTGCACCTCCGCCAATTTGCTTCTCTACTTCAGCCTTGTATTCTTTGAACTTTTCAAAAGAATCGGATTTATTCTTCATAAGATATACATATCCATATCTACTGAAATCATCAGTAAATGTTATGAAGTAGTAGTAGCCTCCTCTAGCCATCACACGCATTGGGCCACATACATCACTATGTATTAGCTCCAAACGTTCAGTGGCCCTTTGACCCTTACCAGTGAAAGGGGCTTTAGTCATTTTACCAAGCAAACAAGATTCGCATTCTTGGTATGATTCAAAATCAAACTTATCCAAATATCCATCCTTATGTAATTTGGATATGCGTTTCTCATTTATATGGCCTAGACGACAATGCCAGAGGTATGTTTGATTTGAGTCATTAACTTTAAGTCGTTTGTTTTCTATATTACAGACAGGATTATCTAAGTCAAGAACATATAAACCATTAAACAAACGCGCAACACCATAGGTTAAATCATTCAAAGCAAAAGAGCAACTGTTGTCCTTTATTGTAAACGAAAAACCTTTCTTGTCCAAACAAGAAACAGAAATAATGTTTCTGCGAATTGCAGGCACGTAATAACAATTCTCCAGTTCTAAAACTAGCCCAGAGGGCAAAGATAAATAATAGGTTCCTACAGCTAAAGCAGCAACTCTTGCTCCGTTGCCAACTCGTAGGTCCATTTCTCCTTTAGCCAATGTCCTACTTCTCTGCATTTCCTGCACATTTATACAAATGTGAGAAGCACATCCGGTATCCAATACCCAAGATGTAGAAATAGATAGATTGACTTCTATAACATATATACCTGAATTAGAAGCTTGCTCAGCCCTCTTCTTCTTCAGATCCTCCAAGTAAACTGAACAGTTTCTCTTCCAGTGACCAGTTTTCTTACAGTAGTGACATTCACCCTTAGCGACCCCACCTTTAGGCTTTAAAGCCTGTTTAGGACCTGACTTTGGCTTGGGTGTAGAATCAGAACCTGTCTTCTTCTTACCCTTCCACTTGCCTTTCCCTTTGGCCTTACCTTTATTGCCCACCATCAGTATGGGAGCAGGTTCAGCCGTCTTCATGTTGGTCTCATATGTTCTCAACATAGCCAACAATTCAGTAGGTGTTTTGTCAAACTCATTCATATTGTAGTTCATAACAAACTGAGTGAATTTGTTGTTCAAAGAATTCAAGATTAGGTCAATACCAGTTTCCGGACCAATCGGGAAACCCAAAGTATCAAGATACTCAATGTAACCAATCATCTTCAGAACATGTGGGCCAACTGGTTCATTTGCCCCTTGTTTGCAGTTAAAGAGTGACTTGCTCGTGTTGAACCTTTCTTGACGAGTTTGGCTTGCAAACATGCTTTGCAAGTGCTCATTGATAGTATATGCATCCATATGCACATGCTGTCTTTGAAGCTCAGCACTCATAGTTGCTAACATAAGACACGCAACATCAGTTGCATCATTCTCATCCTTTGTGTGGGCCGCTCGTTCCTCAACAGTAGCGCCCTCAGGAAGGGGACCTGCCGGAGGAATATCAATGACATGAAGCTTGCGCTCCTGCCTGAGGACAATCCTCAAATTCCTCTGCCAGTCTAGGAAGTTGTTTCCTCCTGTCAGCTTATCCTTCTCAAGGACAGATCGTACGGATAGTGTGTTTGTGTTGTTTGTCATTACTTGGTATCTACAATGATAAAAGCACAAAATTAAACATTAGATTGTCTGAGTTATTTATTATGTTCAAATGATTATGATACATTCATAATATATCTCCCACTATTTTTATCAAATCAATAGCCCTTACTATTAATTTGGAAAGTATATCCCATAATCCTTTCTAGTGAGCCAAGATCCATATTTCGTCATGTCTCAAGTCAACCACTGGAAGTCCTTAAGAATGATTATTTAGGTAGACAACATTTGTCAATTATATCATATATAATTCTTGGATAGTTTGGTGAGCAACGATTGATCTTATCTATCTAATAGATTTTTAACCAAACTCTATGCTTCTAAGTTCATAATGGTTGAATATAACCGTTTACTTTCACCTTATTATGACAACTCAGTTAAGTTTGACCCAATGATACAACGGCCGAATATAACCGTTTATATTCGTCGCATCTCACCACGATAGACAGGAGTCCCCTGCCACTGACAGTCTTTCCCCTAATCGATCTAGGATTCGATGAGTGTTCATTCATTGGAAAGCATCTGATTAAAACTTAATATTTTGTTAAGGGGTTTAGAAAATTTTACGACGATCATGATCACATCATGAAGAGATCCTCAATTTTTCCTTGAACTAAATATTTCAAATTGACATCTTAAATTGTTCATTTCCCAGGTAGATGGAGGATACCAGTGGTCACACTTAAAACCCATCAGCCTTACGAATACGCATATCCGTTTTTGTCAGAAAATCCCAATTATAGATATCAAAATCCATATTCAATTTCGTGTTTTAAAAATCCATATTTCATAAACACAAGAATCTCATGATCGTTTGTTGATTTTAAAATCTTGAATCGTTACAGATTTTATCTTGAGTCGTTACAGATTTTATCTTGTTTAAACAAGCATGGCATGGGTGTCGTATCTAATACATACATACATACATACATGATTAATCTAATTAAAGCATGCATCTTCTACTCTACACATACATTCATACATCAATATGTAAAGTGCAGTATGTAAACGTGCTTGGTTATGGCCCCTTTCCTATGTGATCCTTTCGAGCTAATGAAAGGATCAAAGTCAATCTATGGTGGTGAAATATAAATACAATTACATGTCTTCATTCTTCTTGTATCCATGGGTTCTTGCTCCTCTTCTTGGATCATCCTTCAATCTTCAAGTACATTACATGGAATAATTGAATACAACCTATACTAATGTACTTACATAAGAAAACTCGAGTTACATTCGAGGTTAAACAATTACAAGAATGAAGAAAACGACATGCAAGTCGTATTTATAAAACCAAAACCAAAACCATTAATCTAGGGTCTAAGGGCCATAACCAGCACCATGCTCAAGTACACAAAATAAAATATTGCGGGGGTCCGGGGGCGGCAGCCCCTGGGCGGGGGTTCGGGGGCGGCAGCCCCCGGGCGGGGTCTGGGGGCGGCAGCCCCCAGCTGGGGTCGAGCTGCCAGGTCAGCTTGGAAATTTTTATTTTCGAAGACCAGTCCTATTCAGAAATCATCAATTTCTGAACTACAGATCATATCTGTTGGCCTTTTTCCCCACTGCAATTTATACAGTCCATCAGAGTTTACTGCTAAACTCTGATCAGCACAGTCCATCAGAGTTTACTGCTAAACTCTGATCAGCACAATCCATCAGTGTTTACTGCTAAACTCTGATCAGAGACCATCGGAGTTTGTTAAACTCTGACCATGCTCTATACTCTGACCTGACCATCAGAGTTTATTAAACTCTGAGCGAGTCCATCAGAGTTTGTTAAACTCTGACACAGTCCATCAGAGTTTACTACTAAACTCTGATCAGACCATCAGAGTTTATTAAACTCTGAGCGAGTCCATCAGAGTTTGTTAAACTCTGACCCAGCCCCAATTTCACAAACTCTGATCAGACACTGAATATACATTCTCTGACAGTTACATATTGGCAGAAGCATAGCAGTCTCATAACAGGCATGGCAGTCGCATAACAGATTATGACAAAGCAGTAGCATGGCATGGCAGTCACCAAAACAGGCATGTATGCATCAAATACATAAAACACGTAACCAAATCAGTCCCTTATACACGTAGCTCTGATGCCATTGTTGGGTTCCGAGGCATAAAACGCAGCGGATAAACGTAAATATAACGAAAATTTCGGAACCCAAACGCAGGATCATGTATAAGAATTGACGGATTATGGTGATAATCGAATCATACCTATTAAGATTTTGAATGCCACGAACTCAACGGAGATCCTTGCTATCACGATTTGTGTCTTCCTCTCGAAAGCACCTCTATGGTATCCACACGAGCACCTTCAAGAACGTCTCACGATCTTGAACACGGAACGGAAGTACTAGCCTCCTTTGATAGGTTTCGAATTCTCTCTGCCTCTTCCTATGCTGCCTCTTCTGCTAGGGTTTTCACAAAAACGTGCAAGCCATTTAACCTATCATTATCTATTTATAATGATTGGTTAATGGGCCTTTTTAGCAAAAACCTAACCCATGTAGGCATAGGATTAAATAATAAAACATGCTTCTATTATTTAATTAATAATTAAGTCACACTTAATTATTATTGGTAGAAATATAATTCTTCAAATTCGAATTTATTTCAATTAATTAAGTCTCACTTAATTAATATAATAAATTCGAATTAATCATCAATTAATTTAAATCTATAATTTAAATTAACTATTCCTCTAGGTGCTCTATGTGTGTGACCCTATAGGCTATTATTTAATTAGCAATAATTTTATTCTCCAATAAAATTATAAACAATGAGCGGTATCTAGTAATACATCATTGCTACCTAATTAAACAATAATTAAATCGTGATTCGATAAAACCTTTCGTGATTAATGTTTCCGTGTAATATAATCCCTTTAACCATATATATTATAGATTAAACTCGAGGCATGTATTTAGTCATCCTCTTCAACATTTAATCCGGGTTTACTTGATCCATGAGTAGACTATGAAAAACAAATCATTATTTGAGCACAGCCATGCATTTTATAGTCTCACTCAATCAAGAGGCCAATAATATCTCTCCTAATTATAGGAGGGTTAAATCCTTTATCTATCATTCATATTTCTCATACGACTCATGATATACCCGATGTCCACTTTTATCATCACCCGGTCAAAGGTAACTTTTAATGTAGTCAAAGTATATCAATCCTCGTATAGAAATATAATGATCTCAAGTCAGAGGATCATTACACCATTATCACTGTGAGTCTTTCTTATGACTTAATTAAACATGAAGAATCTCACTGTGGGTCTGTCCAGTACCATGTACCCCTACATGTACCTATGTATTGACTTTAGTATCCCCATACTTATAACCAATGAGATGTGGTTATCTGTCAAACAACATACTAGTCTATTTATGTATTATTATTGTCCTATCATAATAATACTCGACTAGGGAACCTTTAAGAATATGATATATTATATAATCTCAAGTTCAAGTCATGTACTTAAACTATATAACGAGTATCATGATTCTAAGGACATTTATTATGCTAACAAATATATCGCAGTAATTAAAGTCATAATAAATACGTTTATTGAATAATCAAATGACATAAATGTTTATTAAAAGGAAAAATTGTATTGCCTCTAGGGCACCTACACTAACACTACCAACATCATATTCAACACCCCCTCCCCCCCCCGCCCTTCTATGATGATTTATGAACTAACAATTGGTATCAGAGCTTGTTGATTGAAGTTACAAATCAAGATCCAAAAATAATTTTTCGAAAAAGTGCATTTTTAGATCTAGAAAAATTTATGTTGATATTTCTTTATTTATAAAGAAAATTCAATTTCGAATTTTTTAAAGATTTTAAATCCATTAATTTTTAAAGAGCTGTTAATCGTCAAAAATTCGAATTAAAATTTTATTTTTATTTGAATTGATTTTAATTTTTAAGAAATTAATTATTTCTTGAGATTTAAAATTCTTCGTAAACAGAAGTATCTAAAAACTTAGTAGCATCAAAATCCCAACCTTTGATAAAAATGAATACATTTTATGGAAGAAGAAGTTGTCCACTTTCATCAAATCAGCTAATTCTCAATACATAGGAATTCTGGAAAATGGACCCTATGTTTCTCAGAAGCTTACACCAGAATCAGTCCCAGATAACGGAAAATGGATTCCTCAAGGATTTACCCCAAAGGAGCCTTCATAGTACACTGCCACTGATAGAGAAAGAGTAGCATGAGATAATCATCTTCAATGTATCCTAATGGATTCCCTGGACACCACAATGTTAAATCAGGTGATAAACTGTACAAGTGCCAAATAAATATGGGATACGATTGATCTACTAATGGAAGGTACTGTAGAAGTGAAGGAGAACATGTTGGATATTCTTATATCCCAGTACGAAGCTTTCAAGTCACTGTCAGGAGAAAGTATCACTCAAGTCTTTGAGAGATACAATAAATTGTTGAATGACTTGTCACTGCATGGGAAGACCTACTCACGTAGGGAGATCATTAGAAAATTTATGTTGACACTGCCAGCTCATCTTGAACACAATATCTCTACCATCAGAGAGAGAAGTGACATAAATGACATGTCTATCAAAATTCTATATGGGAAGCTCAAGACTCATGAAATGGAGCAAGAGTAAAGACAGATCATTTATGGTTCAGGAACAGTGGAGAGTAAGAATACAACACTGTTAAAAATAACAACACTTATAACTAAAGATTTTGCTGATACAGAGACCAATAAATAAAAACCTGTAACTGAGAAAGAAGAGATTTTAGAAGCTGAATTCACAGAGAATGCTCAGGCAGGTGATGAAGATGACTTCTACTCAATGGAAGAACTTGAACAGTTGAAAAACAAAACAATGGCCTATATTGCGGGAAATTTCAAGAACCTCAGGTTTAGAAGGAACCCTATGTACAAATACAAGAGTAACACCAATTAGAGTGGTTCCAGCTTCAGAAACAACAACCGAGGTGGTTCATCTTCAGGGTCTCACAGCAAAGGAGGTTATAAGACTGGAATGGTAGACCGCAGTAAGTTTAAGTGCTACAACTGTAATGAACCCGAACATTTTACTACAGAATGTCGGAAGCCTAAGAAAGGAAAAGAAAGAAAGGATCCATATGATGAATTGAAAGAGAAGTATGATGCACTGGTAAAGAAGCATCAGGGCAGAGCTTACATAGCCGAGGGAAAGAGCTGGGATGATTAAGATAACGATGAAGAAGAAACATATGGAAATATTGCATTAATGACAGACTCTTCAGAGGCATCACCTCAGTCATCGAAGGTATCATTTCTTTCCACAGTTGACATGTCTAATTCTGATTACAAAAAAACTGTAGAAGATCTTAGTGTAGAAATGTTTAATATACATACAAGCATGCTAGCATCAGAAGAAGAAAGTTCTAAACTAGTTCTAAAGAATAAAATGCTAGAATCTAGAAATGAAGAACTAGAACTTGCTTTTGTTAACATAGAAGATCTTAAACAGAAAATAGAATATCTACAGAATAGAGACAAATGCAACCAAGAAGTAGAAACTGCTCTTAGGAATAAAATTTCTGAGTTATAGATAAAACTTCAGGCTTATGAGAAATCTGCTAATCTTGTTAAGGAGGCAATAGATAAACCGGTCATAGGTCAAAAAACTAGAATATGATTTGACTATGATAAGAAGGCAGGGAAGAGACACGAGGAATCAATTACTAATGAAAGTCCTATGAAGCAAGACATTCCCCATGTGTTAAAAATGTCTCTAAGCCCCTATATAAGAAATTTGTCATACAACCCTTAGATGAAGAATAGATCTTAATAAAAGAAGAAATCCTTGCTGAGGATAAAATGAAAGAGGAAGAAGATAAAGAGAAGTTGCCTAAGAAATCTGTTAAATTGTAAAACCTAAGGAATAGATTAAAAGTGAATTAGGCAACAAAAATGAAAAAATTAAAGCTAATAGAAATGGCAAGATAGGTGTTAATAAGAAAAATGATTATGCCTATTCTCCCAAAGCTATTAGGAAAGTTTGTAACAATTGTAATTCTACTGATCATCTTACGCATGCATGCAAAAGATAAAAGTAGTGAAAACAAAAACTTCTAATATGCCTGCCATGCCTTCCATTTCTATCACTCATCAACCATACAGTAAAGTAGGATGCATGCCATGTGCTTTCAACATCATGTCTGCATACATAAACTTGATGAATGCATCATCTAGTACCTGCATTAATAAAGATGTGAACATGAATATAAAGCATGTTAGGGCAAAGACTGATAGTCCTCCTAACTCTAGGAAGGAAGCCCTTGTCCTTAATCCTAAAGACACACCTGTCAAGGCTAAACCAAAGGGCAAGGGCACAGTCAATGAGAAATACAAAGACAAGGAAATATCTGCAGCTAAATTTGTTAACTTATCTAAGCCTCTTCGACCCAATCAAGTTTGGGTGCCAAAGAAAAAGTAATCAATCTATGGTTGCAGGGCATAACAAAGTACAAGCGTGTCATATGGATTCTTGACAGCAGCTGTTTTAGGCATATGACTGGTGATAGAGCCCTGCTATCAGATGTGATTGAGAATACTGGCCCGATAGTGACCTTTGGAGATAACAACAAGGTATTCACAACAGGATATGGCAATTTGGAGATCGGAAATGTTATCATTGAAAATATCTCTCTTGTAGACGAATTAAAGCACAACCTCCTAAGTATCGGTCAGTTCACTAACAAGGGCTACAAAGTTATTTTTGAAAAGAAAAAGTGTGCAATTCAAAACAGGAAAGATGCTAAGCTTGCTCTTCAAGGAGTGAGAAAGGGGAATCTCTTTGTGGCTGTCTTATTCTCTATAAGCAAAGGTGAAGTTCAATATTTTTATAGCAAAGCTTCAATAGAGGACAGTTGGTTATGGCATAAGAAACTTTTACACCTGAACTTTAAGGCAATGAACTCTTTAGTTAAGATGGAATTGGTTAGAGGTCTACCTGAGATGGAATTCTGTCAAGAAGGTTTGTGTGAAGCATGTGAAAAGGGGAAGTCAAAGAAAGCATCTCACTGAAGCAAAGACTCGTCAGACATTACTGAACCACTGCAACTTCTGCATATGGATTTATTTGGTCTAGTCAACGTCAAGGAAGAGATATGCACTAGTAATTGTAGATGACTACTCCAAGTACACTTGGGTGTTATTTCTAGACTCAAAGGATGAAGCCCCTCAAACAATTATTGATCATATAAAGAAGATAGAGTTAGAAGCTGATTTGCCTGTCAGGAAAATAAGGGCTGACAACGGAACAGAATTCAGGAATGTAACCCTGAATGATTTCTGTATTGAGAAAAGGGATTTCAAGACAATACGCAATGCCTAGAACTCCACAACAAAATGGATTAGTAGAAAGGAAGAATAGAACTCTAGTTGAAGCAACAAGAACAATGTTGAATGAAGCTAAGTTATCTCTATACTTTTGGGCTGAAGAAGTCAACACAACTTGATATACTCAGAACTGTACCCTGATTAATAAAGATCATGACAAGACTCTATACGAGTTGATGGAAAACAAGAAACCAACACTGAAATACTTTCATGTGTTTGGGGGAAAGTGCTTTGTATTGAAAGACGATGAACATCTAGGAAAGATTGAATCCAAGGCACATGAAGGCATATTTCTTGGCTACTATCTGGAATCTAAAGCATACAACGATTATGTGATTTAACACAAAGAGGTCATTAAAAGCATGAATATAACTTTCAATGATCTCAAGCTCCTATGTCCGCAAAGAACAGATAACACTGAAACTCTGCAGTTTGAGAATATGAACTCAGATGAAGGTGAAGTAGAACCTGAAGCTGCAATAGAAAATCAAGCACCAATTGAGAATAACAACAATGACAATTCTGACCCTAGTAGTGGCAAAGAATTTGCTGATTTTGTGTACTTTTTCTTTAAAACACTCTATGGCCTAAAGTAAGCACCTCAGACATGGTATGACACTGTATCTGTATTCCTACTTGAAAATGATTTCACTAGAGGTGTCATAGATAAGACTATGTTTCATAAAATGCATAAAAATGACATGATATTAGTACAAGTGTATGTGGATGACATTATATTTGGTTCTACTAACGATCAGTTGTGTAATAGATTTGCTAAGTTAATGCAGAGTAGGTATAAAATGAGCATGATGAGAGAGATGAATTACTTCCTTGGAATCCATGTAAGCCAAAGGAAAGATGAAATCTTCATTTGCCAGACCAAGTACATCAGAGATCTTTTGAAGAAGTATGGTCTTGAAGATGCATCACCAGCCAAAACCCCAATGGCAACTGCCACGAAGCTTGATAAAGATGAACCTGGTAAGAGGGTAGACATCATAAACTACAGAGGTATGATCGGCTCATTACTTTACTTAACTGCAAGTAAGCCAGATATTATGTTTGCAACATACTTGTGTGCTAGGTTTCAGTCTAACCCTAAAGAATCACATCTTATAGCTGTTTAACGGATTTTTAGGTATCTTAAGGGAAGTCTGAATCTAAGAATTTGGTACCCTAAAGATACAAGTTTTGACCTTGTTGGCTATATAGATTTTAATTATGCAGGTTGTAGGATTGATAGGAAAAGGACATCAGGGAATCGTCAATTCCGTGGTAGAAGATTGGTTTCATGGTATAGCAAGAAGCAGCACTCAATTGCAATGTCAATAGCTAAAGCTGAATATGTAGCTGCTGGAAGCTGCTGTGCACAAATATTGTGGATAAGGAACGAACTTCAAGATATGGACTGTTGCTGAGCAAAATTCCAATATTCTGTAACAACAGTAGTGCCATAGCAATCACAAACAATCATGTTTAACACTCAAGGACCAAGCACATTGATATCAAGTATCATTTCATAACAGAGAATGTCATTAGTGGTACTGTAGAGTTACATTTTGTACCTACAGAGCAGCAAATTGCAGAAATCTTCACTAAACCACGAGATGAAATCACATTCACTGGGCTGGTTTGTGAACTTGGGATGTTAAATTCTACTAACTAGCTAGTTAGTAATCAAAAACTGCAATTTGAAGCTGATAAATTCACTAGTTGATTAATTTCTATATTTTTAGGACTTGTGAATTTATTTACCAAATTATTTTCCAGTTCTTAGGATTATATGTTAGATAAATACCTTGTGCATGCCTGCTAATTTGTTAATCTGGTATTTATTTAATTTATGATCTTAAAAATATTTAAATGATTGTGTTTAAATAATAAATTCTTAGCACTTATACATTTAAATATTATTTAAAATTCTTTTAAATATAAAGGATATATATTTATATTTGTTCTCATTTGTTTTAAAAATTAAAAGTAAAATAATAAGTAGCATAATTTATTTATTTTGATAATTTTAACAATTAATATTATTATTATTATTAATAAATATTTTGTGAGTTTTGATAATTATTGGATCTTATTATAGTAAATATTTTAAAGGCCATAAGTATTAATATTGATAGGTAGCATAAATTATAAATATTTATAATTTTAACAATTTATTGTTATTATTATAAATTATTAATAATTATAACAATTTATTGTTATTATTATAAATTATTAATAATTTGTGATATATATATATATATATATATATATATATATATATATATATATTAGAGCAGCAAAATAGTTGAGCAATGAATTTGCTCAAGGCATTTCATGGCGACAAGTTGTTTTGTTGCGCCAGAACAGTGTAACCACTGTGTAGGCACAATAAAATGAGGCGTTGAGTTGGTAAAACTTTTATTGCGCCATGCCCATTTTGTGGAGCTTACATAATGCTTCCACTGTGTAGGCGCAACGAAATCTTACCTTCAACTTTTGTGAGTTTTGTTGCGCCTGTAGGTTTTGTTTCACTCATACAGTGGTTACACTGTAGAGGCGCAACAAAACACTTAGAATTTTTTTCTTTCTTTCTTTGCTGCGCCAATATATATATATATATATATATATATATATATATATATATATATATATATATATATATATATATATATATATATATATTGTAATATTTTCTCTTTATTTAGTTGCGATTACACCTATACACACAACTGAACCACCATTAGAGGCGCAAGAAAAGTTCGAGATCTAGAATTTTAAATCGACCATAATTTAATCATTTATTGACCAAATTTTAATCTGAGGCTAGTTTTGTGAAACCCATTCACTGACCTGCATTTTGCAACTGTCATATCTTCATTTGGTGTAGGTTTGCAAAATTAATGTTCTTGAACTATTCGAGTTATATATTAGAATTCATTTGGTATAGTTTATAGTCGATTAAAAATTAATCAAAAATAGTAGTGTACTTAGAATTACTAGGAGATCACCATATATTTATTTCAAGTCAATCTAAGTAATTTTAAAATTAGGGTTTAATTCATAATTTAGTTAAATTAATTTGACTTTAATTAGTAATTTTAATTCGTAAAAATTACCTTTCACTTTAATTAAATGGCAGGTCGTTTTGAGATTAAAAAGATTAATTATTTATCTATTTCAGTAGATGATTGGACTGAAGCAGGTGAGTTAGGCAAATGGGCCCGATTTTTAAATGAAAATTCAATAATCCGTTATGCATTAACCACTAATGTCCCTTTGAATAGAAATCTTCTTAGACAGGTGTACAGCTCTTCTAAAGACACATCTGCAGATGGGGTATCAGCCTTCACTTTTTCAATTCAGTGACAAAAAGTGCAAATAACAGAAAATGACATCAATCAAGCACTTCATTTGTCAACTGAAAATTTTGAAGATGAACCATCTCAAACTGAGTTAAACAACTTCTTCATATTTCTGCACTGCACTAGGGAAAACAACAATCTCCCGAAGAAGATCTACAAGCATCATCTACCCAAGGAGTGGAATCTGTTTTTCAACATCTTATGTCATGGTTTTGCACCAAAGATAGGTGGCTTCCACGGGATAACACAGTTCAACAAGGTGATCGCTTATGCAGTGGCTTCAGATGTCAGAATCAACTTTGGAAGATTTATCATGGCTGATATCTTAAAGAACCAAGAAAAAATGGAGAACTTTTGCCTATATCTAAGGTTTTTGCAATTGGTGTTGAACTAAGTACTGAACTGTAGGGTTTCGTGACACAAACGCAGCAGAATAAACGCGAAAAATAAATCAAAATAGCGAAACCCTCCGCAGGATCCATGCGAAAACAAAAGATTTAATTCGGAGATAAAGAATAAATACCTTTAGAAGCTTTAACAGTTCATTAATGGAAGATAAATGGAGGTCCAAAGCTTGTTTAATCACCACGTATCCCGCTCTTGCGATCTACGCTCTACGGTATCCACACGAATACTTTTCATGAAGGATTGATGTGTACTAGCACCCGAAAACTTCTTCTCTCTCTATCTTCCTCCTCTCTCAGAGCGGCTAGGGTTTTTGTAAAATCTCTATTTTATTAAATCAGCCCATAAAGAGATTATATAGAGAGAGGAATAAGTTTTCTAATTATAATCCAATTATAATTAATACTAATCCAAAATTCTAAATTATTTAATTAAGTCTCACTTAATTAATTAATTATTAATTTTGGAATTAGTTTAAGTAATTCATTAATTCTATTTATATAATTAATTAAGTCATACTTAATTAATATCATAAATAAAATAAATTACTTATTTAATTTAAATTCATAATTTAAATTATTTCTCCTTCAAGCGTTCTTTGTGTGTGACCCTGTAGGTTATTATTACGTTGGCAACAATTTTAATATCTAATTAAAATTGTAAACAATGAGCGGCATCTAGTAATACATCATTGCTACCCAAGTAATAATAATAAATCGGTGATTCGATTAAGCCTTTCGTGAATAATGTTCCATGTAATATAATCCCTTTAATCTTGATATTATAGATTAAACTCAAGGCATGTCTCATGTCATCCTCTTCATAATTTAATATTTATTTTCTTGATCGATGAGTAGACTATTAAAATCAAATCAACATTTGAGCACGGCCGTGCATTTCATAGTCTCACTCAAACAAGAGGCCAATAATATCACTCCTAAAATTAGGAGGATTAAATCCCATCTAGATCATTCATATTTCTCATACGATTCATAATATACCCAATGTCCACTTTTATCATCACCCAGTCAAAGGTAACTTTTAATGTAATCAAAGTATATTAATTCTCGTATAGAAATATAATGATTTCAGGTCTAAGGATCATTACACCATTATCACAGTGAGAATTACTTATGACACTTACTTAACATGTAGAATCTCACGGCGGGTCATTCCAGTGCCATGTATTGATACATGCACTTATGTTCTTGACTTTAGTATCCCCATACCTATGACCAATGAGATGTGGTCATCTGTCAAGAAACATACTAGTCTTTGTGCATTATTATTGTCCTTAAATAATAATACTCGACTAGAGAATTTTAGGAATAAGATACTATTCATATAATCTCATTTTTTAAGTCACATACTTAAAGATATATAATACGTATCAAAATTCCAAGGACATTTATTATGCTTTCAATTTATTACGCAGTATATAAAACATAATAAATAAATAATAATCAATAAAACATAATCCTTAATAATAAATATTTTCCTTAAAATATTGTAAGTATTGTCTCTAGAGCACAATTACTAACAATCTCCCACTTGCACTAGAGCCAATTACCCAAGTATCCAATACTCATGGAACTAGTGTGACTTTCGTGCTTCTGCTGCGACAAAGCCTTAGTCAGTGTGTCTGCAATATTATTATTAGTATACACTTTACATATATGTATATCTCCTTGATAATTAATCTCATTAATTAGGTGATATCTCCTAAGTACATGCCCAAATAGCCTCCTTGGCTGCTTCACAAGCATCAATATACTCAGGTTCTATTGTAAAATCAACAATTATCTTTGCTGTGAACCATTCCAGCATACAACATCTCAATAAAACACAAAGCCAGACAAAAACATTAAATTATCGTTATCTGTCTAGAAACCAGTATCACTGAAACCTCTTACAACTAGCTTCACATCTCCTCCATATAACAAGAATGAATCTTTAGTCCTCTTTAAGTACTTAAGAATATTCTTGACTGTTGTCCAGTGACCTTCACCTGGATTAGATCGGTATCTACTCATCATACGAGACATCAAGACAAGTACATATCATTGCATACATTATAAAACCAATTGCTGACGCATATGGAATTTTACTCATGCAGTCCCTATCATCCAATGATTTAGGACAAATTTTATTTTGAGATCACTATCCCATGAGACATTGGGACATATCCATTTTAGTCTCTTTGCATTTGAAATCGATGCAAAACTTTGTCAATGTATGTACTCTAAATTAGGCCGATCAATCCCCTTGATCTATCTCTATAGATCTCGATCCCTAATATATATGTCACATCGCCTAAGTCTTTCATTGAGAAATTATTTCTCAACCAAGTCTTCACAGTCTGTAGAGAAGGAATGTCATTCCCTATTAGTAATATATCATCAACATATAATACTAGGAATGCCACATGGCTCCCACTAAACTTCTTGTAAACACAAGTTTCATCTTCATTCTGAATAAAGTCAAACTCTTTTTGACTGTTTCATGAAAACAAATGTTCCATCTCCTCGAGGCCTGCTTTAATCCATAAATGGATCGACGCAACTTACATACATTTCCAGCATCCTTTAGATCAACAAAACCCTTAGGGTGTGTCATGTACACATCCATATCTTCTTCAAGGCTCTCATTTAAGAAAGCGGTTTTGACATCCATTTGCCAGATTTCATAGTCATAGTAAGCAGCTATAGCAAGCAAAATCCTGATGGACATGACCATAACAACTGGTAAAAAGGTCTCATCATAGTCAATACCATGAATTTTCTTGAAACCTTTTGCCACCAATCGTGCCTTATAGGTCTATACATTAGCATCCATGTCGGTCTTCTTCTTAAAAACCCACTTGCACCCTATAGGTTTTACCCCTTCAGGTGGATCAACCAAAGTCCATACTTGATTAGTATACATGGATTCCATCTCAGATTTAATGGCATCCAGCCATCTCTTAGAATCTGGAGTGTTTATAGTATCTAGGTAGGTAAGAGGCTCATCTTCATCCACAAGCATCACATCACCATCTTGAGTCAAGAGAAATCCATATTATCTCTCGGGCTCATGGCGAATCCTACTAAACCTACGAACACCTGTGTTTCTTGAGCAGTATTATTTTTTCTTGT
Organism: Oenanthe sinensis; assembly: GCA_028671895.1. Lineage (NCBI taxonomy): Eukaryota > Viridiplantae > Streptophyta > Magnoliopsida > Apiales > Apiaceae > Oenanthe > Oenanthe sinensis. The sequence continues at coordinate 8,388,364 of JAPMAC010000195.1, read as the reverse complement.
ACATTCTACTCAGGTTCCTCCACTGGTTCAACGTTATCATGTGGGTCTCAAACTTCATTGAGATCTATTATCCTCCCACTGTCTCTCATCAGTTCGAGCAACAAACACTTTGTTCTCGGAAGGATTATAGAAAGAATAACCCCTTGTTTCAGTTGGGTATTCCACAAAATTACATTTGTCTGATTTTGGTCCTAGCTTGTCAGAGATTAGACGTTTCACAAACGCTTCACATCCCCAAAATTTTATAAATGACATGCTGTGACGTTGCTCAGTCCATATCTCATAAGGAGTCTTTTGAACCAATTTAGTAGGAACACAGTTAAGTGTATGTGGAGCCGTTTCCAGGGTGCAACCCCAGAAACTAATTGGAAGATTCATTGACTCAACATTGATCGCACCATGTCCAACAAGGTGTGATCTCTCCTATCAAAAAACTTTTCTTTGATATTTTCTACTTCATCTTTATAGTCTTTGAACTTTTCAAATGATTCAGATTAGTTCTTCAAAAGATACATATATCCGTATCTACTAAAATAATGAAGTTAATAAAATCTACCTTTTGTCATCGTACACATATGACCACATACATCACTATGTATAAATCATACCCATTCAATGATCCTTTCACCATGTCCGGTAAAAGGAGCTTCAGTCATTTTACCAAATAAACCAAGATTCGCATCCTTTTGTATGATTCATAATCAAACTTATCCATGAATGCATCCTTATGTATTCTGAAAATGCGTTTCTTATTAATACAGCCTCAACAACAGTGCCAAAGGTAATATTTGATTTGAGTCACTTTAGAACATATAAATTGTTAATTAGATGTGCAACATTATAAGGCTCATCATCAAAATAGAATAAACAACTATTGTTATAAAATGAAAAAGCCTTTCTTGTCCAAACAAGAAACTGAAATAATGTCTCTGTCAATTGCAAGCACGCTATAACAATTATTAAGTTCTAAATTTTCCTTATAGGCCAAAAATTAAGTAACGAGTTCCTCGAACCAGAGCAACTATCTTTACTCCAATTCCAACCTGATACCTTAAGCTTGACCCTTATTGATCATCATATTCCGATCTTCCAATTAAGCATGACGGTTTAATTTCCAGTCTCCCAACTTTCCACAGAAGTGACAATCGTCTTCTTTATCAACACCTCATTCAGACTTTAGAGTCTGCTTTAGGGATTGGACTTTGGTTTGACAACGGAACTAGATCAAATCTTCTCCTTGCCTTTCCATTTTCCTTTCCCTTTTGCATTCCCTATGTTTACCATCAATATAGTAGTAGTTCATGCATTTATCATATTACTTTCAGCAGTTCTCAACATGCTTAGAAACTCAATGGGTGTTTTACCAATCTTATTCACTTTATTGTTCATAACAAAATAAGAATAATATTTGTCCAAGGATTGTAAGATCAAATCTAACTGTATCCAGACCAATCTGGAAACCCAAAATATTAATGGTATTCATTATACCCTATAATCTTTAGAACATGTGGTGTAACCGGGTCTCACTCTCCCTACTTGTAAGTGTATAGTGCCCTTTCAAATATATCTTGTGCTCAATCATTTCATAAGCATCTATATGCTTGTATTGCTTCTTAAGCTCAGCACATATATTTGCGAGCATGAGACATGAAACATCAGTCGCAACATCAATTTGCTTCCAATAAGCACTATGATTTGCACATGTTACATTCTCAACTTTAAGAGCAGGGGAAGAGATTTGACTAATATCGTGGTGCCCGAGGACGATCCTCAAGCTCCTATGTCAGTCAAGGAAATATATTCTCGTCAACTTGTCCTTCTCAAGAACTGATCGCATAGAGAAGTTGTTTGTGTTTATCATTTGATATCTACAATATTAAAGTGCATAAAATAAACTAGATTGCAAATTTAATATTAATTATGTTTAAATGATTATGGTATATCATCATATACCTCCCACTATTTTTATCAAACTAATAGCCCTTACTATTAATTTGGAAAGTATATCCCATAATTCTTTCTAGTGAGCCAAGATCCATATTTCGTCATGTCCTAAGTCAACCACTGGAAGTCCTTAGAAAATGATTGTTTAGGTAGACAACAGTTGCCAATTATATCATATATAATTCTTGGATAGTTTGGTGAACAACGATTGATCTTATCTATCTAATAGACTTTTAACCAAACTCTATGCTTCTAAGTTCATAATAGTTGAATATAACCGTTTATTTTCACTTATTATGACGACTCAGTTAAGTTAGACCCAATGATACAACGGCCAAATATAACCGTTTATATTCGTCGCATCTCACCACGATAGATAGGAGTCCCCTACCACTGACAGTCCTTCCCCTTATCGATCTAGGATTCGATGAGTGTTCATTCATTGGAAAGCATCCGAGTAAAACTTAATATTTTGTTAAGGGATTTTAGAAAATTTATAACGATCATGATCACATCATAAAGAGATCCTCAATTTTTCCTTGAACCAAATATTTCAAATCGACATCTTAAATTGTTCATTTCCCAGGTAGATGGAGGATACCAATGGTCACACTTAAAACCCATCAGCCTTACGAATACGCATATCCGCTTTTGTCAGAAAATCCCAATTATAGATATCAAAAATCCATATTTAATTCCGTGTTTTAAAAATCCATATTTCATAAACACAAGAATCTCATGATCGTTTGTTAATTTTAAAATCTTGAATCGTTACAGATTTTATCTTGTTTAAGCAAACATGGCATGGGTGTCGTATCTAATACATACATGATTAATCAATATTAAGCATGCATCTCAATTATATCTACGTATACATACCAATACATGCAGTCATATACATATATGTAATGTGCGTAAATTAAACGTGTTTGGTTATGGCCCCATCCTATATGATATTTCCAAGCTAATGGAAATATCAAGGTCAGTCTATGGTGGTTTTAAAAATACTATCTATTACATGTCTTCTTTCTTCATTGCTCCATCATCCCCTTTTGGATCGCCTCCTTGCTTGCAAGTCTTCATTGATAATTACATTGAATAATAAAAATAAAACTATTCTAATGAAATTACAAGAAGAACTCGAGTTACATTCGAGATAATTAAATTACAATGAATAAACGACATGCAAGTCGTATTTAGAAACCAAAACCATAAATCAAAACCACTATCCTATGGGTCTTTAGGCCATAACCATCCACCATACTATCATATAACACATATAATATATCTCATATTATACAATCATATCATATAATCATATACAACAAATTTCGAAATTTCAGAAAATTAAAAACAGATTTCTGAAGACAATAAATCGCTATTTCGAGGCCCTTAACGACGTCAAACGCCTTACAGACCCGTCGGTGATAGCATAGCTATCTGTTTTGTTCATTGGCCCGATTCCAGTTAGAAAACACATATTGTTTACGAAAATCGGATACAGCAGTCAGATTTCTCCAAATCTGACGGTGTTTCAGAAATCGTATCATATACAATTCTCATAACAAGAACAAACATATATCATATATACATACACAGAGATACATACAATCATCATATGATTATACATTACATGAATATCATATATTCATAATATATACATACATATACTCAAAATTTTAGAAAATCAAATAATTTTCAGAAAATCATAAATCACCGTTTTGGAGGCCGTAACGACATCTAATGGCTTACAGACGCAGAGCTGACTTTGTCAGTATTGCTCATTGACCCGATTACAGTCAGAAAATACATATCGTTTGCAAAAATCGGACATTGGACACAGATTTCAAAAAATCTACGGCAGCCGTTTCAGAATTCGTATCGAATACGATTCTCATAATAAGAACAAACATGTATCATATACATACATCAACACACATAATCATCACATGATTATACATCATATGAATATCATATATTCATAATATATATAAACATATACATATTATATCAATATAAAATCATGATAGATCGCATACATGCTTATATATCAAAAACTGTTAAGCACATAACCGAATTAAAACGTTTCGCAAGTAGCTCTGATGCCATTGTAGGGTTTCGTGACACAAACGCAGCAGAATAAACGCGAAAAATAAATCAAAATAGCGAAACCCTCCGTAGGATCCATGCGAAAACAAAAGATTTAATTCGGAGATAAAGAATAAATACCTTTAGAAGCTTTAACAGTTCATTAATGGAAGATTAATGGAGGTCCAAAGCTTGTTTAATCACCACGTATCCCGCTCTTGCGATCTACGCTCTACAGTATCCACACGAACACTTTTCATGAAGGATTGATATGTACTAGCACCCGAAAACTTCTTCTCTCTCTATCTTCCTCCTCTCTCAGAGCGGCTAGGGTTTTTGTAAAATCTCTATTTTATTAAATCAGCCCATAAAGAGATTATATAGAGAGATGAATAAGTTTTCTAATTATAATCCAATTATAATTAATACTAATCCAAAATTCTAAATTATTTAATTAAGTCTCACTTAATTAATTAATTATTAATTTTGGAATTAGTCTAAGTAATTCATTAATTCTATTTATATAATTAATTAAGTCATACTTAATTAATATCATAAATAAAATAAATTACTTATTTAATTTAAATTCATAATTTAAATTATTTCTCCTTCAAGCGTTCTTTGTGTGTGACCCTATAGGTTATTATTACGTTGGCAACAATTTTAATATCTAATTAAAATTGTAAACAATGAGCGGCATCTAGTAATACATCATTGCTACCCAAGTAATAATAATAAATCGGTGATTCGATTAAGCCTTTCGTGAATAATGTTCCATGTAATATAATCCCTTTAATCTTGATATTATAGATTAAACTCAAGGCATGTCTCGTGTCATCCTCTTCATAATTTAATCTTTATTTTCTTGATCGATGAGTAGACTATTAAAATCAAATCAACATTTGAGCACGGCCGTGCATTTCATAGTCTCACTCAAACAAGAGGCCAATAATATCACTCCTAAAATTAGGAGGATTAAATCCCAACTAGATCATTCATATTTCTCATACGATTCATAATATACCCAATGTCCACTTTTATCATCACCCGGTCAAAGGTAACTTTTAATGTAATCAAAGTATATTAATTCTCGTATAGAAATATAATGATTTCAGGTCTAAGGATCATTACACCATTATCACAGTGAGAATTACTTATGACACTTACTTAACATGTAGAATCTCACGGCGGGTCATTCCAGTGCCATGCATTGATACATGCACTTATGTTCTTGACTTTAGTATCCCCATACCTATGACCAATGAGATGTGGTCATCTGTTAAGAAACATACTAATCTTTGTGCATTATTATTGTCCTTAAATAATAATACTCGACTAGGGAATTTTAGGAATAAGATACTATTCATATAATCTCATTTTTTAAGTCACATACTTAAAGATATATAATACGTATAAAAATTCCAAGGACATTTATTATGCTTTCAATTTATTACGCAGTAAATAAAACATAATAAATAAATAATAATCAATAAAACATAATCCTTAATAATAAATATTTTCCTTAAAATATTGTAAGTATTGTCTCTAGAGCACAATTACTAACATGAACGCTGATCAACTTCAATCATTTCAGAATAGTCCTTTGGAAGAATCACCCTCACTGCAGTTCAAAATAATCTTGTTGCTACAACATGAGGATGACTACCCAAACAGGTTTACTCCTGCTCCAATGACTAATTCTATTCGAGATTACTTTGCTCTTCTTAGACAGGCTGAAGAACAAGCTACAGAAGAAGAAGATCATGTATCTGAAAATGATAAGTCATCAAATGAGGATTCAGAAGAAGCAGCCTCTCAAGAGGAGATTGAAGCTTAAACATCAGATGACTCTGGAAGCAAAGAAGCATCACAAGAAGATGAACCAAAAATTGAAAAAGAAGATGAAATCATGGATGAAGCTGGTTCAGAAAATGAACGAGAACCAGATCCTGAACAAGAACAACAAAGGAAAAGCCCTAATAATGCAACATAGGAGGTATCTGTTGAGAACATAGTGGAAGAGACTCAGAACACTGAAATGTACATTCCTGACCTTTCTAATGAATAAATAGAAGAAGGTACACTTCTGGATTTTGACTTTTCTGCTTTTCTTCAAGATGAATTTGTCATTATATCTACCTCTATGCCTCAAACGATAGTGCACACACTTGAGCCCTCAATGGCCTTCGAAGCTGGAAATGAACTTGGCGACCAACACATTCTAACCACTGCCAGAGATCAACAAACACTTCCTATCTCTCCTGAAACTAGAAAAGAACACTTGATATAGATGATATGAGTGAATCCCTACCGAAATTATTGAAATAACCCCTACAGCTCTGCCTTCTCGAAAATGTCATAAAATGAATTTTAAACCTAAGGCAACTGTGAACCAAGAACCTGATTCTCCAATCTCTGAGACCTTTCTTTTTCTTCGTGACCTCAATTCTGAAATTGACAATATGCTGAAAGGTACGGGAACTGAAACAGAGAAGGGAACATTTTCAGCTACATCAGTAGCAAGTACTATTTTGGTTGATCCAATTCAGAACCTGTCTTCACAAACAGCTGGGGGCATCACTGACTCTCAAGAGCCATTCATTACATTGTCAAATGTGGTGACCCCCTGGATTTAACATCTCCAGATCCTAATAAGGATGTTTTCCCTCCCCAATTGGGTGAAGTGGAAAGGCAACTCTCCTTTAGAAGGGAAGAGGTCTCCATTCATGGAGTAGCTGCGTCAGCAGCATCACCACTTTAAGTGGTATTGCCTTCATAGGTGTTGCGGGGCACCACATGGTCTAATTTATCATTCATTACATTGCCTGAGATGGTGACCCCCCTGGAAATTACAAATCCATCTCCTTCAAAGGAGGTCTTCCCCACCTTTTCAGGTCAGACGGAGGGACACACACCCATAGAAGGGATGTGGACTCTATACTTAGAGTATCTGCTGCTTTGGTAGTAGAACCTGTTCAGGGTGCCTCTGAACAGGTAATGCTTTCAATAGCTTCAGCTAGCATCACGGATTCTTCAACTCTACCAATCATTACAACATCCATAGTTGTGACCACACTGGGTCTAATTCTCCCAGTTCCTGAAAAAGGAGTTCAGCCCACCCGAAGCGGTCTGGCGATGATGCAACCTACCCATAGAAGGGATAGGGATTTTTATGCAGGTACTGAAGATCATGATGCTTTCAATAAGATGAGTGAAATAATTAACTTGAGTGATCTTCATTTCCCTAACCCTGATTAGCCGAATGTGAGTGTTGAGAGACAAGAACAAACAGTTACAGTGAGCGGTGAGACACCCACTGACCAAATAAACACCTCACACAATGCACACACATCACATAGCCAAAAGATTCTAAATCAGGAGGCCCAAGTCACTGAAATTAATTATTCACTAAGAAATATCTTGGAAGTGCAAGAGCAGTAGATAAATGAAATGAAAGAACCTAAAGATTTTAGTACAACACCTGCTAGCTCAGAAAACTCCTACTACTCAACAATCAACTTCTACAGCTCAGATAACTCTGGTCGAAAGGGAGGATAACCCAACTGAGGGGGAGAGAAGAGAGCAAGAAAAAGTTGGAGCGAAAATGATAATGAAATATACAACTCAAGGGGAGACGAATATCTTTTACAGGCCTAGAGCAAGGCAACTGGAAGAAGGTGAAATCTTAGAACCCTATGTGCCAATGCCAATGGATATTCCTATTGAGAATGAGATAGAGGAGACTGCAAAGGCTGCAAGTATTGATGTCGAGGAGGAATTTACTGAGGAGTATGCATTTGATAATGACTATCTTCTAGTTGGTGTAGATGAAGTTGTTACTCAAGATGTAGCTCAAGCTCAGGATTTAATGAAAAGAAAGTGGAAAAGAGTTCAACATGGAATGGAAAGAAGAAATACAATCAAGGACATTGAAACTAAAGTGGCTCGTGAATGGGATAAAGCAAGGAGTCTGTTGGAGAAGAAAGAACTAACTCTAAGCCAGAAGAAAGACAGAGAAGTCCTTGACCAGTTCAGAACCATAAGGGAAAAATTTTAAGATGTTCATGAGTACTATGCTACTCTATCAGAAGAAGTAACAAGTGTGTCAGTTAGTGCATTCAAATCCGGTTGGGAGATGTATATCAATTCAACAACATTGAGATCGAGAATCTTGTCGATAAAGATCTTCGAGAAAATGAATATAGTGGAGTTGTATGTGCTGAAAAGAAAAGTCATCTTTGGGGGGCACAAGTCGAATGAGATACTGAGAGATCTAATTGAGAAGAAGATTATTGAGATCGGTGTCAAAGCATTTGAGAAGCCTCCGGTGGTCAAGTACTATAAAACAACAACTCTACACAATCTAACTTTGTCTGATGAAGGTCTAGAGTCAAGCCAAGTGATGTTCATGCATTATGTAGAGGGAAGACTTAGAAGGAAGAAGAACAGAACTGAAGAAGATCTTAAGGCTGCTGATTAATCTATGCATTCAGGCTCAACAGGGCTATCAAAACATCAGAAAGATATCTTATGGAGACAACCAGATACTATCAGGATCCAGTGTATGTTAGAAAGGAGGATGACACTGAAGAACTTGAAACTATTAAGGATTCTGAACCTTGCATCAAAACTGAACAAAATGGAACAAAGTACTTATTGTACAAGAAAGATGGAGTGGAGAAGAGAAAAGAACTGTCAAAGCTGAAAAGGAACAATTCTAAAATCATCAGAAAAGTCTTTTCTAGGGTAAAAAGATCCACTGTCAAATATGATAAAAAGGATTTGAGGATCATATAAGATGTTCTGGTGGAGAAATTAGCAGAATAGTCTATGCATGACACTAACAAAGTGAAATGCTTTCCAAAAAGAATAACGGTGTTCGTGTTTTTAAAAAGACAATCACTGGCCTACGAGTCAATCTCAAATACAAATTCAACTGCATTTCTCACAGAAGTTTGAAGAAATTAGAAGATCCACCTCCTGTCAACACTCTTGAAGTTGAAGTGAGGGATTTGGTAAAGGAAAGATTAGAAGAAAAGGAAGAAGAGCTAAGACTACATTACTCCGAGACAAGATCAAATAAGCAACAAGATTCAAAATAAGCAAGCAGAAGATCATATAAATTTATGTTCAGGCTAGAGGAAAAAACTTCACTTATACTTGTAAAGAAATCTGGAAATGTATAATCCAATCCAGAATGTAATTAATATTAGTTTCTGTCTTTCTGCACTTTACTTTTTCCGGTAAGTATCAGTTGAGTTATCCTCTCACAGGATTTGCTTGTCGAACTCTAACAACCAAATAAGGGAGATTGTAAAGCATAATGTAACGTAATATGTAATAGTGGTATCGATAACTCAACTAAGAATCAAAGATAGTCAAATAATACTAATATACAGCACAAGAATCGAGAAGGACATGTAAATAGGAAACATACATACATCCTTATAGAGCATTCAAGATGAAAGGCTTACAGAACGTCAGCGAGAGAAGTTCATTAATATGTTCATGCCTCGGCAACAAATAAGAGTTCAAAAGATTTCATATTAAAGACAGTGTAACGATTCGAGTAAATGTCAAAGGGTATCAGTGATCAGAAGCAATGCAAAAGTCCAAGATTAATCAGCTAAAACAGAACATAAGTCAAGGGAATTCAATTCAGTGTTAGTCATTTGTGAACCAGACCAGAGCACTAAGCGTCAGCATAACAAGAAAAGAATTGTCTTGATATATTAGAAGAAAATTAGTTGATCAAGCCAGAAGAGTGAAAACTAAGTGGTAAATACTTCAGGAATTAAAGATATTATTTAAGGCAAGTATTACTACATTTGGTGATTCCTACACAGTTGAAACCTTGTATGAGGCGCAACAAAATAGTTGACTTGGTGTTTGGTGAAGTCTTGGCATAACAAAAGTTGAAGGGAAGATGTTTGTGGATCCTACACAAGGAATCAAGTGTAGAGGCGCCACAAACAAGTCACTTGGGCGCAAAGAAAGTTCAAGGGTATTTGGTGGCGCCTCTACATGGTAAATAAAGTACATGTTGGTGAGATTACGAAGCTGTATGAATAATAATCATGATAACTCAATACTAGAAAAGGACAAGTAAATAATACTATGCCTATACAAAAATTAGGAAGAAATGAAAACTAGGCAGATACAGTGAATCAAGACATTAGAAGATGTTTTGAAGTCTACTACAGGTCACTGAAAGAAGTTCATTAATATGTTCATGCCTTAGTGAAGAATAATGTTTGAAGACCTTCAGGGTTTCAGAAGTGTTGAAGATACAGTATAGAAGTGCCATAAGAAGATATCAGTGTAAAGGCATTGATTGAAGATAGACAGTGTTCGAAGGATAGGAATGTAGAAGGGTGAAGACAAAGGTTAAAGAAGACAGCTACAGTCTTGATGTTATACTCACAGAAAGAAGTTCATTTATATGTTCAAGCGTTAGTGAGGAACAGAGAATGAAGTATTCAAGATTGTGGTAATAATGGAGACATTGTCGAAGAACTAGAAAAGATTTTAGTGAAAGTACTATTTTTATCAACAATTAGTGTTTAAAGCAATGCAACAGTCCAAGGTTAATCAGCTGAAACAGAATAGAAGTCAAAAGAATTCAATTCAATGTTAGTCGTTTGTGAACCAGACCAGTACACTAAGCGTCAGCACAACAAGGAGAGAATTACTTTGATTTATCAGAAGATATTCAGTTGATCAAGCTATAAGAGTGAAAACCAAGTGGTAAATACTTCAAGCATTTCAAGAATATGACCAAGGCAAGTATTATTACATTTGGTGGTTCCTACTCACTTGAAACCTTGTATGAGGCACAACAAAATGTCTAAGGCGCAAGGAAAAGGTCTTGTCGCACCTATACAAAGAAACTAGTGTATAGGCGCAACTAAACTTGTCCAAGGCGCAACAAAGTTTAAGGGAGAATTTGGTGGCGCCTACACATGGGTTGTAGAGTACAGGCACAAGAAAATGAGGCTAGGCGCAAAGAAAAACATCTAGCAAATTCACCAAGTGTTTTGTGGCGCCTCCCCAAGGTCACAGGAGTACATGCGCAACAAACTAGTACTTGGGCGCAACAAAACTCCCAATGGTGCATTTTGGTGGCGCCTATACAAAGCAATGAGAGTGCAGGCGCATGGAAATATTTGTTTAATATTCTAAGTGATTTGTGGCGCCTATACAAGGCCATAAGAGTATAGGCGTAACAAAATTCTTCATTGGCGCAACAAACATATTGGGGCGCAACAAACATCTTTTGTGGCGCCTACACACTGCAGTCACTCTACAAGCGCAACATAGGACTTAAGCATTGTGAAGCAAATCAATTTTAATTGATTTAAAAAGTTAATACATATAAACAAAATGACGTGCTCATTTTGAATTGCTGAGATATACAACCATACAGAGAGATACAGAGAGAATATTGAAGCTGGAGAAGAAGAAGTCACAAAGCCATATTCATTCCTTCTTTACCGGAGTTTTATATTCTAGCCGGTTCATTATGTTGCAAATACATAGGGCTATTGTCAAACACTCTCTGTTAGCTTGATTCCATTAGTACAACACATAGTCAAACATTGTACAGGGATTAAGCTATATCTCTTTGTAGAAGCAAATAACTAATTTGTTCTTTGGAAACTAGTAGATGAAAATTTTTCCGGATATTGAAGACAACTAAAATTGACTGAAGATTATCCAATGAAATTAATTCTGGAAGAGGTTGAAGAAGAAGTGATACTAATTTCCTCAGAGGTCTACTCCATAGGATCCCACTGTTTATTAGGATGCTGGAAAAGAAGAAATTAATTTGGGTACAGTTTTTGGTTAATTTGAGTTGAATATTTTTAGATGAAAAATCTTAGGGCTTAAGTAGTGAAGGAGAAAAGACTGGACATCCTGGAATCTCAGTACAAGCCTTAACGATTATTCTACATGGAGATTACAGGAAGTTCGTGCTAACACTGCAGATCATTTGGAACACAGGATTACAGCCAACAGGGATTTAAGGATACAACCACATTGTCTATAAAAGAACTGTATGTGCTGAAGGCCTATGAACTAGAACAAGAGCTGAAGAAGATAATATTTGGTAAAGTAGGTTATTAGCATATCCACTGTATTTGTGACCCATGAAACAAATTTGATTGACGTCAAGGTTGAGAACTTCTAAATAGAAACGAATTGATCCAAGAAGCTGAATTGAAGATGTTGTAGCTCGAGGTAGTGGTCAAGGTGTTGTATGTGAATTTGTCTAAGTTGGTTAGTGAACTTTGGGATATTATTTATGTGCATATTTGTTGAAAATCCCATCTGCAAGGAATTCTCAAATGAGTTCACAAGTATTAAATTTTTAATATTTAAAGGACTTGTGAATTTATTTGAAATCCAGTACCTCGTACTATTTTCTACTAGTTTAATTATCATGCTTACAATGTTATATGCATATGTTGTAGTTAAATTTTCTATCATAAGTTAGCAGCATAATTATTTGTTTGTTAAATATTTAATGACTATTAGTCAATGATATCTTGCTTAATTGATATGATATTTTGCTCTGATATTTCTCAATATTTTATTAAAAATAATTGTGATACATTTGATATTAGTGACAGTATTTAGAATTTATGTTCTAAATAAATAATGCATATTTCAAAACTCACTAATATTGGAAGATGAAGTATTTTCTAAGTCATGTGTATAAAACTCTCAATATTTTATATACTTAGAAAATATTTCTAAAATTTGATTTTATTTGCGAGGAATTGTAATTAAGATCACAAGTATTAAATGTCTATATTTAAAGGACTTGTGAATTTCTTTTCAACTATTTCTTCGAGCTTACATATATCATTAATAATTGTTCTGAGTATAATTGCAATATGCTTGAGTGACAATTATTATATATAGTGTAGGAAGTTAGATGCTAATATTCAATCTTATGAATATCTTAGTGTTTAGTGAAATTATTTTATCTTATTAAAATTATGGATTGAAGCAATTCAATGTTTATTAGTTTCATAATTTTGATTTGATAAAATATTAGAAGCATAATTTCTTGCATTTTGAAATTATTGATAAATATCAACTAATGATATTTTTTTAATATTTTCGTGCAATTAATTGTGATATTTTTAATATTAGTGAGAATATAAGTTGTTTATCTGAAACCACTAATAATAAAAATATGTCTTAATACTTATTGTTCTACTAAATGATTGTCATGCCTATCAGATTTATATATATACATGTTATTGATAATTGTTTAGTACAATATAAGTATTTAATTTATTTTGATTTATTTAAATTATGATGATATAAAACAATTCAGTGATATATTGGTTCCATGATTTAAGTAAATTAAAATAAATTTGCAGCATAATTATTCGTAGTATAAATATTCTCTTTTATTACTTTGTGATAATTGATTAATATTTTATTACAAAATAATTGTGATATATTGATACTAATAGATTTTTTTAGTCTTTATTCTAAGTAAAATTGGTTTTTGAAAAAGCCGTTAGTATTAATATATTTAGTTTTATTTCTTTGACTGAGTTTTAACCTGAATGTATTAAAAAGAACTTCTTATCTATTTCTTTTTCAAAATGTACTATTCAAAGATACATTCATTTTTCTATCAGTTTTAGAAAAGAAAACATCAAAATTCTTTTTCAAAACTTCTCTTTTGAAAATCTTTTGATTTAAAGCCCTACTTTGATTTCTAAATCCTAGAGTGTGAATCAAACTTTTCTTGAGGATAATCTTTCTTTAAATCTCAAAAAAATTTATCCTCTAACAAAAGCTAGTTTTAAAACTTTTATCTTACAAAACGCTTTCTCTCTTAATTTTTCCTTTTAGAGTGGCAGAAACATTGTGACTACTATTTTATTCAGAGAAATTGATTTTAACTTCGAGGTACCAATCACTTGTAAAATGATTTGTTTTCAAAAACTTGTTTCAATGTATGTTTCACATTGATTCATAGTACCAAAATAGTGGTTGTTGCTTTAAAGGTCTTGTACTGTATTGTTAAGCATTCATTCACCCCAATTGTCATGTTTTTACTTTAAGTCAGGGATATTATTAGGTGGACGAAAATGATGTAAATCATAATTGCAAAACTGTTTTCAAAACTTACAGTACTTAGGTTTTACTGGAAAAGAGTCATTTTATTGAGATATAATTTGGTAAGAAAGTTGAATTTCTTCTTTGGTATAAATTCCCACATTTTATTATGAGAAGTTTGGCTTATAAGAAATTCATAAGAGATAGAAACTTTCTTCTCTAATACACTTTCCCGCGTTTTATTATGGGATAAGTATCTTAATTTTTTTTTCGTATCATGCTCTTAAATGATAAATTTTCAGATCTGAAAAAACTATATTATTAAAAGCGCTTTAATGCAATCCATTACCATTCCTTATTATATTTTTCCTTCTCTTTGAGATGAAAAATATGTTTTGGAATGTTAAAGTGGTTATTTTTTTTATCTTATTGATTCTTTCCGTTTAGCCCTCAGTGGCTTAAGAAGCTGACCAAGAGGCTGAAAACCCATCAATCTCTTACCCAGACCTTAGTACCAAACACTAATTCATCCAATTCCATATATTAACCCCTGGAGATACAAGGAACATATGTAAGTTAGAGGTTGTTAAGGGAGAAACTGCACTTGATGTAGCAAATAAGGATGAAGTCGGTAGTGCACCCACAGCTCTACCTCCGGAGAAGTAAAGTAGTATAAAACTAAGGTAACTGTAAGCTCATTTGTATTTTCTCAAAAGGATGCAGAGATGAAAAGGCAATAAAACTATCTCTGGAATCTTTCTCTCAACAGGGTGAGTCCATTCAAATTCGCTCGTCAGCCAGAACATCTTCTAATGAGTCAAGCACACCACCGATACTCATGCTAATGGTAAGCCTAAATAGATAAATTCTAGGAACACATTGCAAGGCATGCACAGTGTGAGGTACAGACATTCAGAAGAGATATGGACTCTAGTTAGCCATACATTACATTGTCCAAGTATCTACCTCAAACAAAAGTTAATCTTCTGCATCCCGAAAGGGAGATCTCTTGTTCAGATTTATCTGGGCTTGAGAGGCAACTGCTTGACAAGAATTCTTCGGATGAGTCAAGTAGGGTATTTTACATAAAATTCCCGTCACATGGTTGCGAGGGAAATGTAGGATCTAATATGTCATTCATTACATTGCCTATTATGACGCCCCTCCTGGAAGGAACATTTCTAGATCCTGAAAATGAATGTCAACCTCCCATTTACGGAGAAGGTGTGAGGCAACTCCTTGATATAACAAGGCAGGATTCCCTAACAGATATTAATATCTTGGGATAACCCATATCAAAGAGGTGAGGCTTCACTAGACAGTGATTTAGCAAATACTATTGAGTCTGGTGCTGAGAGACTACTTATGCATGATAGATCAAGAACACCTCTACGAAGAAATTCTCTACTTGATAGTAATTCAGTTCATTCTGATGAATCAGGCGATGAGAATATAAATGAATTGATGGATTTTACTTGCAGGTACATAATGTTATATTTGGAATGCAGAGTAAAAGTATGGGAGAGAAACACTTAAGTGAAAGTGAGGGAGAGATACACTTGAGTGAGATATATGAAGAGAAAGAGTGAAACACTTCAAAGTGCTCGACACTTTAGTGTAAACACCAACAGAACGTAGTAAAAGTGAGGAAACGATAGACCAAACACTTACCCTTGCTACTTGCTACTTCTGAAAGAAAAACTACTATGTTTTTCCAATCAATGACAGACGAGAACCTTCTTTGGAAGACAAGCCATTTGAAAGATCATGGGCCATTGGAAGATTCCTCAACTAAGGGGGAGAATTTAGTATACAAGAACAAGTAAAAAAAGGAGAAGGTCTTATATTCATATCCTTAGGGGGAGAATTTAGACAAGAAAAAGAAGAAAATCTTATCTTCTGATCCTTATGGGAAACAACAGATTATGGGAGAATCAAGAAACTGTATCTTATACTTGAAATGAGTTGTTAGTAGAGGATTCCTCATCCAAGTGGGATATATAAAAAAGAATTGACACTTCCATTGATCATCTAAAGGGGAGAAGAAGATAGAGAAGAAGAATCACATTCTCAGGGGGAGAACATTAATTGAGCTATGTTCTATGTTCTATTGAAGATGTTCCCAGGAAGATTGATTCTGATGAAGCTCTGTTCATGATAAGTTCTTTAAGTTCAACTATGAAGAATTTTGAAGCAGAGAAAGCTCAAACACAGACAGAAATGGAGATGATACTAAGTGAATATCAATTCAGTGTTAGAGGAACAAACATCTTTCATTTCATTACTCAAGAATTCTAGAAATGCAAAATCTGATCTAGAAAAACCAGTAGCATTATTTACAAGTCCTGGACGATTACTTTTTCGAGTTATTAGTTGAGTTATCCTTTCTATAGGATTCGTTTGCTAAGTTTAACACTCGAATAGGGGGAGATCATTGGTGAGATTACGAAGCTATATGAATAGTAATCATGATAACTCAACACTAGAACAGGACAAGTAAATAATACTATGCCTACATAGAAATTAGGAAGAAATGTAGACAACGCAGATACAGTAAATCAAGACATTAGAAGAAGTTTTGAAGTCTACTACAGGTCACTGAAAGAAGTTCATTAATATGTTCATGCCTCAGTGAAGAATAATGGTTGAAGACTTTCAGGATTTCAGAAGTGTTGAAGATTCAGTATAGAAGTGCCACAAGAAGATTTCAGTGTAAAGGCATTGATTGAAGATAGACAGTGTTCAAAGTATAGGAATCTAGAAGGGTGAAGACAAAGTGAAAGACATATGACTAGGCCTATTTGTAATAATTAGATGACAACTCAACTCAGATAAGAAATAGTAGTAAATAATAAATATCAAACTGGAATCAAGACAAAGACAGTCTACTAGTCACAAGGAATCCTAGTATCAGAAGTACTCAGTTGAAGCTACTACTCAACACTGGAAGAAGTTCATTTATTTGTTCAAGCGTCAGTAAAATTAAATGAAGTAGTAATTCAAAAGAATTCAGAAGATACAGAAGATTTTAAAGTGGCTACTACATGAAGATTCCAGAAGAAAAAGAACAGAAGAGGGAAGACAGAAAAGCAGAAGGCCACATCTTTAAATGTTAAGAATGGAGAATATTTATTGGTTTGACACAAATGAACCAGACAGTACATTTGTGTGTCAATAATAAAATATTTATTCTTCATTCTAGCTAAAGTGGTTTCAAGATAAAAGTCAAAGAAAAGACGAAAAGACTGTGAAGCTGGCTACAGAGTTATACAAGTCAAATAGTATGTTTAATTCTACTAATCAAAAGGAATTTAATTATTTAATTTATTTAATTAAATTAATTCAAGTTGAATTTAATTTAATTTATAAATTATTTAATTAAATAAAGTAGAATTAATTTACTATAAAAGATTTAGTTAATATTACTTTTGAAATAACTCAAATTACCTTGTAAAAAGGTAATACCGAATTACCTAATTAAAAAGGTAATTCTGAGCTATTTAAAAAGGTAATACCGAGTCTTGTAAAAAGGTAATACCGAATTACCTTTTAAAAAAGGTAATACCGAAGTACTACTTGAAAAGGTAATACCGAATTTTCAAATGTAATGCCCAGCTTTTTCAAAGGTAATTCTAGGCTTATTTCTCAGTTTAAAAAGTAATGCTGAAAAGTAATGCTAAGCTTTTCTAACCTCTATAAATATGAGGAGATCACTTCTCATTTCTGTAGTCGTTCAAACATTCAAATTCAGAAATTTGTATGCATTGTAATATTCACAGATTTCTGTGCTTAGTTTGGAATATAATTGTTAAACTCGAACAATTCATGTCGAAATCGTTCCAGAACATTTAAATCAATTATATTCACCTTGATCATATTAATTTTGTAATACTTTTCAAGTTAAACTTTATATCTTATACTTGAACTGTATTTCAACTTAATTAATATTTCGTGTTTATTTTAATTTATATTTTTACAATACGAAATTCAGAGAGAAATTCAGATATAGTATTCAACCCCCCCTTCTACTATATCAGGGACCAACAATTGGCATCAGAGCTGGTTGATATAGTTAATATCAGATCCAAATCAAATTCCGCGAACTCATACAGATCACAAAAATTATTTTAAATTCGAAATAATTTTTTTTTCTCTGAAAAATTATTTTTGATCAAAAATTGTTTTAAGTCAAAAATTAAAATATTTTTTGAAACACTTAATTTTTAATCTTATTAAAGATGAATACCCAGAAAGTGACCGGTATCAAAATTCCACAATTCGACAGAGAACATTACAATCTGTGGAAACATAAAATGCTACTGTTCATCGGGATTGCAAATCCCAAGTACGCATTAGTCATGGCAAAAGGTGTTGAACCCCCTATATCAGTTATTCTCGAACACACGGTTGATGGGGTTGTAATTCCCCACAGACAGTTTCCAAAAAGTCCGGCAGACTATACAGATGAAGAAACAGAAGCTGTGTCCCTTGATAATAACCTGAAGCTCATATTAATTGAATCCCTAGACTACATCATGTCAACCAAGTAGTCAATTGCAAGAATGCAAAACAGATCTGGGAAACAGTTGAAATTATCAATGAGGGAACTGAAGAAGTTAAGGAGAATAGACTGGAGATCCTGACCACCCAATATGAGCAGTTTAGATCCAACCCTGGTGAGGGTATCTCTGAGGTGTTTCAGAGACTAAACAAATTGATAAACGAGCTCAACATGAATGGAAAGTTTTATCAGAACCAAGAGGTGAACAGGAAATTTTTGCTGACCTTACCAGAGCATCTGGAGCACAGGATTGCAGCCATCCGGGAATCTAGGGACATGAAAGAAGTAACCCTAGAAAGACTCTACGGAGTTTTAAAAACTTATGAGCTGGAACAGATCCAAACCAGAGAGATGTACGGAAGAGGTAAAGTACTGAGTTCCTCCAAGGCATTAATGGTAGAAGCACCAGAGAAAGAAGAAGTGAAGGCTGTTGCACCTTCTAACAGTTTAACAGAGTATGTGGTTCCAGAACTTGGACATACGTCTGACAAACAAAAAGATGGTGAGTTCTACTCGCTGGAAGAACTAGATCAGCTGGAAGATGAATCTCTAGCTATAGTTGCCAGGAAGTTTGGCAACATGAGATTTCGAAGAAACTCCTCTTTCAGAAGTAAGCCTAATTTTGGAAGATTCCAAAAAGGAGGTTCTTCGACAGCAGTATCAAAAAGCGGCTACAAGACCGGCTTAGTTGATAGAAGCAAGTTTCGTTGCTTTAACTGTAATGAGCTAGGCCACTTTGCAACTGAGTGCAAGAAGCCTAAGCAAGGGAAGAAGAGAGAGTCTTACGAAGAGCTCAAAGAGAAGTATGATGCGCTCGTGAAAAAGCATCAGGGAAAGTCCTATCTGGTAGAGGGCAGAAGCTGGGATGACTCAGATAATGATGATGAGGAAGAGCTGGGAAATCTTGCTCTTATGGCTTCATCCGAGGAATCACTATCTCCCACCCGTCAAGGAGGAATAGAGGTAAATCCTTCGTGCCCTAAGATGTTTGCTCTACTAGGAAAAGAACTAGATGGCGAAAGAGATAAAGTTAAGAAACTCAGACTCAAAGTCAAAGTGTTAGTTGATGAGACTGAAGTTCTTAAACAGTTAAAAAGAAATCATGACAAGTTGACTGTTAAGTTGACTGAAGACTTAGCTGTTCAAGTCAGTAAAGTCAGTTGTCATGAGGTAGTAGAAACTAATCTCAGAAACCAGATAGAAGAAGAAAAGAAGAAGTGTCTTGCATATAAGAATTCCTCATATATTGTAAAGAACCTAGTTGACCAATAAGAAATAAGTCGTAAAGTTGGGATAGGCTTCGAGTACAATAAATCTGTAGGAAAGCCAAGCAACATAACCCCCTTTAGAAAAAGTGCTGTAGAAAGGGGTATCCCACATGTTGTTAAAGACACACCAAAACCTCTCTTCATAACACCGATAGCTGAACCTATCCTTGAGAGCTCTGTACTGATTGCATATGAAACGCAGTTGGAAGATCTTGAGGAAGAGAAGAAGAGAGGAGAACAGGTTAAGGACATAAAAGGAGTTAATGTCCAGAAAGAGAAGTGTGCACCAAAGACACCAGTGAAAGATGTTGGAACTTCTGATTCCCCCAAACCTGGTGTAGGTGCAAAAGACTTAAAGAATAAAATGAACAGACCCAACACATTTGTGAACAGTAGGAACAGTAACAATAAATTTCATTCAACTGAAAACTTCAAATCTGCTGATAAAATTGAAGTAGAATCTGTTAAGACCCCTACTGTATTGAATAACATGCCTACTATTGATGCTTTCCATAAACCATGTGGAATAATGAATTGTATGTTATGTGCTTTTAATGCTATGACTTCTTACTTTAAACGCATGATAGCTAAGAAAGATAACATGACACCTAGACAGCATGTCAATAGTAAATTTTCTAAATCCAAGACTGCGACTCCTTCACCAGAGAAGAAGGAATCATATATTCCTAAGTCTAAACAGAAAGTTGTTAAGACTGTTTTTAGGAAGGTAGGAACAGTCAAGGAAGAAAATAATGTTATTCGAAAAGGATCTGTTGTCAAAGCAGACAAAGGTCAATTCTCTAAGTATGCCGAGCCCAATCAATTTTGGGCTCCGAAGACAAATTAATCCGTTTGATAATTGCAGGGAGTTAAACAGGTGAACCGAGTTATATGGATCCTGGACAGCGGATCGTCAAGGCATATGACCGGAGATAGAGCCCTGCTATCAGACGTGATTGAAAGAGCTGGCCCAATCGTCACCTTTGGAGATAACAGCAAAGGAATGACTACGGGCTATGGCAAGTTAAATACTGGAAATGTTATCATTGAAAACGTCTCTTTAGTGGAAGGACTTAAGCACAATCTACTCAGCGTCAGTCAATTTTGTGATAAAGGGTACAAAGTAAACTTTATCAAGGAGAAATGCTTAATAGCTCATTCTAAGGATGACAAACTGGTCTTGCGTGGAGTAAGGAAAGGAAACTTGTACGTAGCCGATCTCAATTCAGGAACTGAAAATGAAGCAAACTGTTTCTACTTAAAGGCTTCATCAGAAGAAAGCTGGCTATGGCATAAGAAACTCTCACATCTTAACTTCAAAACAATGAACTCTTTAGTCAAGAGGGATTTGGTGAGAGGACTGCCTCCGATGGAATTTACACAAGAAGGCTTGTGTGAGGCATGTCAGAAAGGGAAGTCAAAGAAAGCAACTCATAGAGGCACAGACACTACAAACATCACTGAACCACTTCAACTCATTCACATGGATTTATTTGGTCCAGTAAATATTCTGTCTATGTCAAGGAAAAAATACGCCTTAGTGATTGTGGATGACTTCACAAAATATACTTGGGTTAAATTCTTGAACTCTAAGGATGAAACCCCACACTTGGTGATTGATCACATAAAGCTGATTGAGTTGGAGTCAAAGTTAACTGTCCGAGCAATCAGATCAGATAATGGAACAAAATTCAGAAATGAAGTTCTGAATAACTTCTGCTCAGACAAGGGAATAACAAGGCAATGTTCAGCGCCAAGAACTCCGCAACAAAATGGAGTTGTAGAAAGGAAAAACAGAACCCTGATTGAAGCTGCAAGAACTATGCTAAGTGAATCAAGGTTACCTATCTACTTCTGGGCTGAAGCAGTAAATACAGCCTGTTATACTCAGAATCGAACTCTGATCAACAAAGATCATATAAAAACTCCATATGAATTAATGGCTGGCAAGAAACCTACTCTCAAGTACTTTCATGTATTTGGAGCCAAATGCTTTGTGCTAAAGGATGGAGATGAATATCGTGGCAAATTTGAGGCCAAGGCACACGAAGCTATTTTTGTCGGATATTCAAAAAGAGCATATAGGGTGTACATAATTGATCAGCACCAAGTGAAGGAAAGTGTCAATGTAACTTTTGATGACACTAAACTCCCAAGTATCCAAAATGAAGATTCTTCTGAGTCATTAAAATTCGACAATTATACTGACTCGCATTCTGATGACGAAGAAGAACCTGAGATTGCAACAGGAAATGATGACAATAATAATAATAATGATCCAGGTAATAGTGGTGGAAACAACGGTAACAATGGAGATACCACTAATACCAGTGGTGGATCAACAAGTCATCCTAGCAGCAACTCAGGGGGAGATGAAGGATCAACTGGCAGAACACAACATCACAATGAACTACGAGGCGAATTATCAAGATCAAATTTACCTAGAGAAAGGATATGGAGCAGAGATCATCCTTAGGAATTGATCATAGGTGATCCAGATGTTGGAGTTAGAACCAGAAGTGCAACTTCAAATGAATGTCTATTTTCAGTTTTTCTATCTCAAGAAGAACCCAAGAAAATTGAAGATGCTCTAACTGATCCAGATTGGGTTATTGCCATGCAAGAAGAGCTCAATCAGTTCGAGAGACAAGAAGTATGGACACTGGTACCCAGGCCTAAAGATAGATCTGTTATTGGCACGAAATGGGTATATAGGAACAAGTTACACGGTGATGGCATTGTTACAAGGAACAAAGCCAGACTGGTAGCAAAGGGTTACTCTCTGGAAGAAGGAATTGATTATGATGAGACCTACGCACCAGTTGCAAGACTTGAAGCCATCAGGATATTTCTGGCATTCGCAGCACATTCCAATTTTAAAGTCTATCAAATGGATGTGAAGAGTGCATTTCTGAATGGAGAGCTAGAAGAGGAAGTATATGTGGAACAGCCCCTGGTTTTGAAAATCCAGAGTTTGCTGATTTTGTGTATTATCTATTCAAAGCCCTCTATGGACTCAAGCAAGCACCGAGGACATGGTATGACACTCTCACTGTATTTTTACTTGAAAATGGTTTCACTAGAGGTGTCATAGATAAAACTCTCTTTTATAAATTACATGAAAAAGATATGATATTTGTCCAAGTTTATGTTGATGATATTATATTTGGTTCTACTAACGAAAACTTGTGCAAAAGATTTGCTAAGTTAATGCAAAGCAGGTATGAAATGAGTATGATGGGTGAACTGTCATTCTTCCTTGGATTGCAAGTAAACCAAAAGGAAGAAGGGATTTTTATATGCCAATCAAAGTACGTAAGGGATCTTCTGAGAAAATACAGTCTAGAAGGTTCTTCACCGGCAAAAACCCCAATGCCAACAGCCACTAAGCTTGACAAAGATGAAACTGGTAAGAAAGTTGACATCACAAGCGACAGAGGTATGATAGGCTCATTGTTATATCTAACTGCTAGTAGACCCGATATAATGTTTGCAACATGCTTATGTGCAAGGTTTCAATCTGACCCAAGAGAATCTCATCTTATAGCCGTTAAACGTATTTTTAGATATCTGAAGGGTACACCAAATCTTGGAATTTGGTACCCTAAAGATACAGGTTTTGAACTAATAGGCTATACAGATTCAGATTATACAGGGTGCAGGATGGACAGGAAAAGTACGTCTGGAAGCTGTCAGTTTCTAGGAAGACGGTTGATCTCCTGGTACAGCAAGAAACAACACACAGTGTCTACCTCAACAACCGAAGCAGAATATATAGCGGCAGGTAGCTGTTGTGCACAGATCTTGTGGATAAGGAATCAACTAAATGACTATGGACTTGCGTTGAACAAAATTCCAATTTTCTGTGACAACACAAGTGCTATAGCTACTTCCAACAATCCTGTACAACATTCGCGAACCAAGCACATTGACATTAGGTATCATTTTATCCGAGAGCATGTCATGAATGGAACTGTGGTGCTACATTTTGTACCCACAGAAGATCAACTAGCCGACATCTTCACGAAACCACTAGATGAATCCACTTTCTCTAAGTTGGTTAGTGAACTAGGGATGTTAAATAATGGCTAATCTTTGGTTACTAAGAATTAATTTAAGCTCATAGATATTGAATGTTAATATTTAAAGAATTTATGAGACTTGAATTAATAAAATCCTAGGGCTTATCAATTTTTGGAAAATTATCTTAAGACTAAATTAATATTCTTAAAAGATAATTATCACAATTATATCATAAGTAACTTTGTTTAACTTAAGCATTATTTTATATTATTTTCATGTTAATCTTTAATTATTATAGCACATATATAAATGAGTATATTATTAATTAATCAATTAATTTACTCATTAGATTAATTCAAACTTGATTTAATCTAATTTCTAAATTAATGAGAACAATTAATAATATAAATATTTACTATATGTCCTTAATAATTAATGAGCTTGTAAATATTTATTGATATTTATAATTAAATCTAAAAATTGAATAAAATTTTTAATATTTTATTTCGAATTTAGAATTAATTAATACTAATATATATGTTTTCTTTGCTCGGCATTACTTATTAAATAAAAATCTCGGCATTACTTTTGTTATAAAGAATCTCAGCATTACCTTTTTAACATAACAACTCAGCATTACCTTTTATATTTTCTCGGCATTACTTTTTGAGAAAAAAAAAAGTAATACCGAGTCATATATAAAGGTAATATCGAAGTTTTTCTTTAAAGGTAATACCGAAGTTCTTCTTTAAAAGTAATACCGATTTTTTTTAAAAAAAGGTAATACCGACTATTTCTTTTAAAAGGTAATACTAACCTTTTATTTACTATACCAGTTCTATATCATATATATATACACACTGTTACACACACACGAACAGTCACAACATTACTTTCTTCAAAACCCTCGATTTTCAATAATTTTCAACTGATAATCAGTTGCTTGTGTTGATTTCAAGCTGAATTGCTTGCTAGTTTGTGCAAAATCAACCTATTAAGCCAAAGTACTGCCCATTTTTCTTCAAAACCGAGTTGACTCAGTGTTTAATAATCAAGGACTGATTTGGTGTTGTTTGGTAGTGAAATCGATTTGGAGATTTTTTTTCAATTAGGGCATTGCCTTGTTTATGTGATTTTCGATTAATTGGGTGTTAGTCGGATTTTAGTGGTGTGTTTGGACTTTATTCGGATTTATTTAAAAAAAAATTATTATTATTATATAATAATGGCTGATAATTGTGAAATTGTCAAGACTAATTTTGTAGGTTATTTTAACCCAGTGAACTGTTCAATCGAGAGGTTTCGACCTTGGATCGTATTTTTAAATGAACACTCACTTATTAGAACAGCCCTTACCCTTGACACCCCTCTAATAGTTGATGCACTAAGGGCTCTGTACTCGACTGCTACAAACATGACAGCTGGAGAAAAAGTACAATTTTCTTTCACCATTGGAGAGCATGAGTACATGGTGACTGAAGATGATGTAAATAGAATCTTAGGGTTTCCAACTGAAGATTTTGTTGACCCTCCAACTGCTCCAGAATTAATTAATTTTTTCCAAGCCATTCAATATCAAGGGGAAATTAATTTGGTAAGAATGAGCAAATCCAAACTGGTTAGTGAATGGACCTACTTCTTTGATACACTGGCTAAGGTTTTTTCACCTACGACAAAAGGGAACTTCAACAATCTCTCCTCTCTTCTACAAATCATTGGGTATTCTGTGGCCCACAATATGAGGATAAATTTTTGAAGAATTGTGTTAGCTGAAATTATCAAGAAGATGGGGACACCAGAGAGCAGAGAACAAATTGTATTATGCTATTATCCAAGATTCTTAATGCTATTCATAAATGATTTTGTTTCAGATGAAGATAAGGCTCTGTTCCAGAACAGCAGAATAGAGATTTCTCCCACCCCTCAGAAAAATCTCTTCACAATGTTAGGGAATAAGGCTAAGTTCCCTAACATACCAATTGTGAGGACTCAATATATGGGTGAGATCCTAGATCAAATTGCAAATCCAGAACAAGCTCAACAGGCAGAGCTAGAGCCAGAGCAGGAAGAGGAATTGCAAGTGGCTGCGCAGCTATTGGTTGAAGCTGCTAATCAAGCTCAACAGGAACTAAATGAACAATAGGTATTATCTCATACCCTGGGTTCTATTTTCCTTCCTATAAGTATAAATAGTCCACTTGTAGATTTATCTGTAGCAGACTATGATTGTGTTCTTACACTCCAGGATATCAGCTACGAACCTGAAAACACACAGGTTCTGTCCCAAGCTGAATTAGAGCCTCAAACAGTTTCTCCTTCATCCTCCTCTTTGGTACAAGTCAGAAAAAGGAAGAAACCTGTGAGAATAATTAGGGGTCTTGGTGCTGATGTGAGTGAACCCGCAGCTCTGTCTCCTCCTACAAAAAAATCTAGATTTGAACCTGAGACAACTGCAGCCTCAACCTATTTCGGTCAATGGGATATGGATTTTGACATGGCCATCCAAGATTCTCTAGATACACTTGCTCAACCAGGTGATCTAATTCGCTGCTCGGCTACAGCATCAGATAGTGAGGAAAACACACTGCTAGCAATCACACTAGCAGGACCTTCACTTGAAGAAATACAAACACAGGAGGGCACATTTGTTGAACAAAATGTTTTTATTAAAAACTCGTCGGAAGCCACCTATGTTGTGGACCATGACATTTTCGATGCAGTGAAGCATCAGATACCCTCCGAGGTACTAAGGAGCACCACATACTCTCAAAAGCCTGTCATTACATTGTCTAAGGTGGTGACTCCCCTGGATTTCTTACATCCAGTTCTCATTAGAGAAGGTCTCGAATCCACTGGTGGATTTGAGAGGCAACCACTCCATAGAAGGAGATGGGACTCCATTCACGGAGTAGCTACGTCAGTAGCGGAGCCTCTTTAAGTTAACCTTGTTGAGGACGCGCCTTCACAGGCATCCGAAGAGCATTTCGACTCTTCAAAAGCTATTGTTATATATGCAGGTACAGCTTCAGGATCTGGAAAGGAGCTAAACATGAGTGATGTGAGGCAAACACAGAGTGAAACACATGCACAGAGTGATAGTGAGATAAACAGGAGTGCAAGTGAGTTGAGTGCACACACACACTGTGAACTATTATCCAAAATGGAGGCTCTCCAGAATGAAATGAAAATTGTTCAAGCTGAGTTATTAAAAGTTAAAGCACAAGCAGAAGAAAAATCTACATCTGCCTCTGTAACACAGCAGCTGACAATAGTACGAAAAGATGTTGATGATGTCAAATCCTCCATTCTACTAAAAACTCAAGACATCCAGAACGTTCAAAATCTAATTGCTGAGGATATGAAAGAAGTGAGCAAACTGCATGAAAGAATTGATGACGTTGAGAAAAACTTAACCCTCACAATATTGAAAATGAAAAGATTTATACTCAACGCTTCAGCAAACTGGATGATGGCATGACGCATCTAAATGAAGGAATGAAGCAAGTCTATCTGACTATGCAGAAAATGTTGACATCTTTTGAAGCCTCTAAAACTCAAGAGGATCCCTCAACTAAGGGGGATAAAGCAAATGAGAAAGTAGCTGGAGATGAAGGGGCTACTACTCAAGATAAAGGTAAAGCAAAGCTGTTTTCTGAAGAAGAATTTCAATCATATGATCAAGAACCAGAAGAACAGTATTATGCTCAAGAGCAATTCATTGATGACAGTGCTCATGATGAATCAAACATTCCTGACTACTGCAGAGCTGAGGAAGAAACTGCATTTGATGAAGATTTTTTGTTTCAAAAAGAAAAAGAAGTTGATCCAGCCTATGAAGAGGCAATAAAGAAACTTAAAGAAGACATCAAGGCAAGCCAAGCAAAGACTGAAAATCTGAAAGCTGTAGTCATGGAAAGATCTCAGGCAGAAAGAGAAGAGAGCCAACAAAAGCAAAATTTGTGGGCTATAGCTGTCAGAAAGAAGAAAGAAGATGTGCGATTGAAAATAGGGAAGAAATGGGATACCGCTAGAGAAATCATGGACAAACTTCAGAAAGGACCGTTTGAAGATTACAAGTTACAATTTCTAATTGAAAGCCTGCAAAATTCAAATGACTGTCTGGATAACTTCATGAAAGCAATCAAAGAAGAAGTTGACTACATCACTGTGATTGTGGATAACATTCTAGATGACTGGCAGATTCTGTTATACACACACAAGAATGGCACATTCAGAGTTTCTTTGGAATTCTTTCGTCAAAAATCTCTATCTGTAATATGGACATTGATGAATAAAGTCAAAAGAAGTTTAGAAGAAAATGAACTTTTAAGGGACAGACTTCGAGAGATAGCAAGAGCTGTTAGTCCGCAAATCTTAAACGACCCTCATGAGGTAAGGTTCTACAACAATAAGCTTTATTAAATTATGAAGCTGAATGAGGAGTCACTAAAGGGCTACACAGTTAAATACATGATTGAAGTTGAAACAATGTTGAGATCCAAGGGATTCAGGTCCCAGGCTAAGTTGGATGCAGCTCAAAAGATAAGAGACTACTGCCTATCAAAGAAAATTCAATCATACATTAGGCAGATGCATAAAATTGATTCAACACAGCCTTATGACATAGAAGAAGAGGTAGTAGATCCTGTTAAACAGGAAGTGTTGTGGCAGTTAGCAAGAGCTGAGCAAAGAAGGTTATATGGAGAATCCACCACAACAGATCAATCAGTATCTGAAGAAGTACCAAGGACACCAGTTCATAAAAGTTCAAATCTAGAAGAAGGTGAAGTTGATACATCAGAAGAATGAATACTTAGATAGAACAAGATAGAAACTTTGTAATATTTGTTCAGTGCTAGGAGGAACATCTATCTTATATTTATCTTTCATGTATGAATCTGGAAAATTGTTAAATATAAAACCAGAACTTTTGTTTATTATTTACAGTCATTACAAGTCGTATCTACTTTCTTAGTTGTTAGTTGAGTTATCCTCTAGGAATTTGTGTGTTAAATATTTAACAACAAATAGGGGGAGATTGAAAGGCATATGACTAGGCCTATTTGTAATAATTAGATGACAACTCAACTCAGATAAGAAATAGTAGTAAATAATAAATATCAAACTGAAATCAAGACAAAGACAGTCTACTAGTCACAAGGAATCCTAGTATCAGAAGTACTCAGTTGAAGCTACTACTCAACACTGGAAGAAGTTCATTTATTTGTTCAAGCGTCAGTAAAATTAAATGAAGTAGTAATTCAAAAGAATTCAGAAGATACAGAAGATTTTAAAGTGGCTACTACATGAAGATTCCAGAAGAAAAAGAACAGAAGAGGGAAGACAGAAAAGCAGAAGGCCACATCTTTAAATCTTAAGAATGGAGAATATTTATTGGTTTGACACAAATGAACCAGACAGTACATTTGTGTGTCAACAATAAAATATTTATTCTTCATTCTAGCTAAAGTGGTTTCAAGATAAAAGTCAAAGAAAAGACGAAAAGACTGTGAAGCTGGCTATAGAGTTATACAAGTCAAATAGTATGTTTAATTCTACTAATCAAAAGGAATTTAATTATTTAATATATTTAATTAAATTAATTCAAGTTGAATTTAATTTAATTTATAAATTATTTAATTAAATAAAGTAGAATTAATTTACTATAAAAGATTTAGTTAATATTACTTTTGAAATAACTCAAATTACCTTTTAAAAAGGTAATACCGAATTACCTAATTAAAAAGGTAATTCTGAGCTATTTAAAAAGGTAATACCGAGTCTTGAAAAAAGGTAATACCGAATTACCTATTTAAAAAGGTAATACCGAATTACCTAATTAAAAAGGTAATTTTGAGCTATTTAAAAAGGTAATACCGAATTACCTTTTAAAAAAGGTAATACCGAAGTACTATTTGAAAAGGTAATACCGAATTTTCAAATGTAATGCCCAGCTTTTTCAAAGGTAATTCTAGGCTTATTTCTCAGTTTAAAAAGTAATGCTGAAAAGTAATGCTAAGCTTTTCTAACCTCTATAAATATGAGGAGATCACTTCTCATTTCTGTAGTCGTTCAAACATTCAAATTCAGAAATTTGTATGCATTGTAATATTCACAGATTTCTGTGCTTAGTTTGGAATATAATTGTTAAACTCGAACAATTCATGTCGAAATCGTTCCAGAACATTTAAATCAATTATATTCACCTTGATCATATTAATTTTATAATACTTTTCAAGTTAAACTTTATATCTTATACTTGAACTGTATTTCAACTTAATTAATATTTCGTGTTTATTTTAATTTATATTTTTACAATACGAAATTCAGAGAGAAATTCAGATATAGTATTCAACCCCCCCTTCTACTATATCAGGGACCAACACAAAGGTTAAAGAAGACAACTGCAGTCTTGAAGTTATACTCACTGAAAGAAGTTCATTTATATGTTTAAGCGTTAGTGAAGAACAGAGAATGAAGTATTCAAGATTGTGGTAATAATGGAGATTTTGTCGAAGAACCAAAAAAGATTCTAGTGAAAGTACTATGTTGATCAACAGTCAGTGTTTGAAGCAATGCAACAGTCCAAGGTTAATCAGCTGAAATAGAATAAAAGTCAAGGGAATTCAATTCAGTGTTTGTCTTTTGTGAACCTGACCAGTGCACTAAGATTCAGCACAACAAGGAGAGAATTACTTTGATTTATCAGAAGAAATTTAGTTGATCAAGCCAGAAGAGTGAAAACTAAGTGGTAAATACTTCAAGCATTTCAAGAATATGACCAAGGCAAGTATTACTATATTTGGTGGTTCATACTCACTTGAAACCTTATATGAGGCACTACAAAATGTCCAAGGCGCAAGGAAAAGGTCTTGTCGCGCCTATACAAAGAAACTAGTGTATAGGCATAACTGAACTTTTCCGAGGCGTAAAAAAGTTTAAGGGAGAATTTGGTGATGCCTACACAAGGGTTGTAGAGTACAGGCGCAAGAAAATGAGGATAGGCGCAAGGAAAAACATCTAGTAAATTCACCAAGTGTTTTTTGGCTCCTCCCCAAGGCCACAGGAATACAGGCGCAACAAACTAGTACTTGGGCGTAACAAAACTCTCAAGGGTGCATTTTGGTGGTGCCTATACAAAGCAATGAGAGTGCATGCGCAAGGAAACATTTGTTTAATATTTCAAGTGATTTGTGGCGCCTATATAAGGCCATAAGAGTATAGGTGCAACAAAACTCTTCCTCGACGCAACAAACATACTGGGGCGCAACAAACAACTTTTGTGGCGCCTATACACTACAGTCACTCCACAAGCACAACATAGGATTTAAGCATTGTGAAGTAAATCAATTTTAATTGATTTGAAAAGTCTACACATATAAATAAAATGACGTGCTCATTTTGAATTGTTGAGATATACAACCATATAGAGAGATACAGAGAGAATATTGAAGCAGGAGAATAAGAAGTCACAAAGCCATATTCATTCCTTCTTCATCGGAGTTTTATATTCTAGCCGGTTCATTATGTTACAAATACATAGGGTTATTGTAAAACACTCTCTATTACCTTGATTCCGTTAGTACAACACATAGTCAAACATTGTATAGGGATTAAGCTATATCTCTTTATAGAAGCAAAGAACTAATTTGTTCTTTGGAAACTAGTTATATTTTCAACTGGATGTAGCAATTTCTGGGTTTATATACGAAAGATATATTCTACGAAACTTGTCTCATTAAATTACTTGCTAATTTTCTAGAACATTAATGATTATTCATAAATATAGAAAATTAGTAAGCCAGCCTCCTAAACATTTTTCACCTCATGAACTCGAACGCACTAACCAAACTCTAAATTATTTATTCGCAAAAGATTCGAAAGAATTTTTAATTTAGTCAATATCGTATTCAACCCCCCTTCTACGATACTTCGGGACCCAACAATATAGGCGCAACAAAAATACATATAGGCGCAAAGAAACTTCTATTGAAGGATTCTAAGTACTATATGGCATCTACACACTGCAACTAGAGTATAGGCGCAACAAACTTCCTTGGCGCAACAAAGACAGTGGCGCGACAAAGCTTCATGTGGCGCCTACACACCATTATCACTGTACAAGGCGCAAGAAAGGACTTAAGCAATTGTTGGATAACCAATTCAATTAATTTCCAAAAGTCTACAGAATATATATGGGTGAAATTCGAAAGAATAGGTGTGCATCTTCTTCAACAAACTCAACAAACTTACGGGAGCTCCATTAATAGCCAAGCATTAAACACCCACCTGTATTTTTATTGTAATATTGATTGAATCCATAGAAGTTAATCTTTTGATTAGAAGTTTAGCACCTCAGGGATTTAATAATATATCTTTATTTCCCCGAATCGTGTTTCATTTACTAACATTTTTATATCTCAAGAACACAAACACTTAATCCGCAATTAAACGAAAATCTACCAACATCATATTGAACCCCCCTCCCTTCTATGATGATTTAGGACCTAACATGAGGATATTTGTTCCTCCAATATCAGTTAATGTAATTGATAGTTTTGAACATTGGGCTACAGATGATAATTATGTGAAGGTCAATTGTGATGCTACTGGTTTCACAGCCGATGTAAGTTGGATTGCTCGAGATGTCATTGTAATACTTTTTAGATTAAAGAATTTGAATATTCTATGTGTTAAGCGATCTGAAAACAAAACGACCATTTTTTTAGCTCGTTCTTTGTTTCATAATCAGGTTGTAGTTGACAGTTTGGAGATTTGTTCCAGCTGGGTTATATTGTTTTAATAAAATCCTTTTATTTGTCAAGAAAAAAAGAGATGGAAAACAAGTTCAGCCTCGTCTCCAAAAAAAACAAAGTCATATTTGTTTTTGACTACATATACCTACTTCTAAATAAATTGTATCAAAATACAATAATCCAGGAGTTTCTTTATAAAGCATAATGTAACATAATATGTAATAGTGATAACGATAACTCAACTAAGAGACAAAGATAGATAAATAATACTAATGTGCAGCACAGAAATCCAGAAGGACATGTAAACATGAATCATACATACATCATTGCAGAGCATTCAAGATGTAAAGTTAACTGAACGACAGCGAGAGAAGTTCATTAATATGTTTAGGCTTCGGCAATAAATAAGAGTTCAGAAGATTTTAGACTAAAGACAGTGTAATGATTTAAGTATGAATGTCAAAGGGTTTCAGTGATCAGAAGCAATGCAATAGGCCAAAGTTAATCGGCTGAAACAAAATAGAAGTTAAGGGAATTCAATTTAGTGTTAGTCTTTTGTGAACCAGACCAGTGCACTAAGCGTCAGCACAACAAGAAAAGAATTGTCTTGATTAATCAGAAGAAAATCAGTTGATCAAGCCAGAAGAGTAAAAACCAAGTAGTGTTTACTTCAAACACTTTAAGAAATTGGTTAACTCAAGTAAAACTATATTTGGTGGCTCATGTACTCTCGAAGTACTCTAGAGGCGCAACAAAAAGACAAAGGCATAACATAAGTCTACATTGGCGCATGGAAAACTCATTCTAAGTTTTGAAGTGTTTTTGTGGTGCATACACAAGGGATGCAGAGTATAGGCGCAACAAACCAAGACAGAAGCGCAACATAAGTTCCAAGGAAGAGTTTGTGGCGCATGCACACTGCAACTAGTGTGCATGCATAACAAAAGGGCATCAAGGCACAACAAAACTTATGAGAATGTTTTCTAAGTCATTAGTGGCGCATATACAGGGAAACCAGTGTATTGGCGCAACTAACCTTAGTACTAGGCGCAACAAAGTTATAGGGGCGCAACAAAAATGTTCAAGGCGCAACAAACTTCTTTGTGGAGCCTACAAACCACCAACACTCTTACAGGCGCAACAAAAAACTTGTATTGTTGGAAATCCATTTCCAAAAAGGCTACAGATTATATATGGGTGAAAATCAATATAGACAGTTAGGAATTCATTCAACTTCAATAAAAGACATACAGACGGGAACTCCATAAAAGCTCTACATTAAACACACCCAATTGTATTTCTGTTGTAACATTTATTGAACCCATTGAAGATAATCATACTGATTAGAAGTGTAGCACTCAGGGATTTAATAATATACTTTTATTTCTCCGAATCATTGTGTTTCATTTATTGTCATTTTCATATCTCAAAAACACAAACACTTATTCTACAATTAAACAAAAAATCTACCATATTATATTCAACCATCCCCTTCTATGATGATTTTGGACTTAACAATTGGTATCAGAGCTTGTTGATTGAAGTTACAAATCAAGATCCAAAAATAGTTTTACGAAAAAGTGCATTTTTAGATCTAGAAAATTTTATATTGAAATTTCTTTATTTTTAAAGAAAATTAAATTTCAATTTTTTTTAAAGATTTTAAATACACTAATTAAAAAAAAGCTATCAATCATCAAGAATTCGAACAAAAATTTTATTTTACGAAATTCAATTTTTATTCGAATTAATTTTAATTTTTTGAGAAATTAATTATTTCTTAAGATTTAAAATTCTTCCCAACCATGAGTACCCAAAAACTTAGTAGCATCAAAATCCCAGCCTTTGATAAAAATGAATACATTTTATGGAAGAAGAAGATGTCCATTTTCATTAAATCAGCTAATTCTCAATTCATGGGAATTTTGGAAAATGGACCCTATGTACCTCAGAAGATGACATCAGAAACAGTCTCAGATGACGACTACTGGATTCCTCAAGGATTTTCCCCAAATGAGCCTTCAGAGTGCACTGACACTGACAAAGATCGAGTTGCATGGGATAATCATCTTTAATGTATCCTAATGGATTCACTAGACACTACGATGCTGAATCAAGTGATTAATTGCACTAGTGCCAAACAAATGTGGGATACGATTGATCTGTTAATAGAAGGTACAACAGAAGTGAAGGAGAACAGGCTGGATATTCTTACCTCCCAGTATGAAGTATTCAAGTCACTACTAGGAGAAAGTATCACTCAAGTCTTTGAGAGATACAATAAATTATTGAATGACTTATCACTGCTTGAGAAGGCCACGTAGGGAGATCAATAGGAAATTCATGTTGACACTGCCAGCACACCTTGAACACAAAATCTCTGCCATCAGAGAGAGGAGTGACATAACTGACATGTCCATTAAAATTCTATATGGGAAGCTCAAGACTCATGAAATGGAGCAAGAGAAGAGACAAATCATTTATGGGTCAGGTACAGTGGACAGCAAGAATACAGTACTGTTGAAGATTACAACACTTGTAGCCAAGGATTTTGCTGTAACAGAGACCAGCTCAGTGAAGCCTGTTATT
This sequence comes from Oenanthe sinensis, assembly GCA_028671895.1. NCBI lineage: Eukaryota > Viridiplantae > Streptophyta > Magnoliopsida > Apiales > Apiaceae > Oenanthe > Oenanthe sinensis. The sequence goes on along the minus strand of JAPMAC010000195.1, from coordinate 8,353,049 downwards.
GAAAAAGAAGAGATTCTAGAAGCTGAAATTTCAGAGAATGCTCAAGCAGGTGATGAAGATGACTTCTATTCAATGGAAGAACTTGAACAATTGGAAAACAAGATAATGGCCTTTATGGCAGGGAACTTCAAGAACCTCAGGTTTAAGAGAAACCCTAAGTACAAATTCAAGAGTAACTCAAGTTATAGTGGTTCCAATTTTAGAAACAGAAATCGAGGTGGTTCGTCTTCAGGGTCTTACAGCAAAGGAGGTTATAAGACGGGGATGATAGACCGCAGTAAGTTTAAGTGCTATAACTGTGATGAACCCGGACATTTTGCTACAGAATGCCGGAAGCCTAAGCAAGGAAAAGAAAGAAAGGAGTCGTATGATGAACTCAAGCAAAAATATGATGCACTGGTAAAGAAGCATCAGGGCAGAGCTTATATAGCCGAGGGAAAGAGCTGGGATGACTCAGACAATGATGAAGAAGAAACATATGGAAATGTTGATCTAATGGCAGACTCTTCAGAGGCATCACCTCAGTCATCTAAGGTATCATTTCTTTCCATAGTTGATATGTCTAACTCTGATTATAAGAAAACTGTAGAGGATCTTAGTGTAGAAATGTTTAACATTCACACAAGCATGTTATCATCTGAAGAAGAAATGCTAAACTAGTTCTAAAGAATAAAATGCAAGAAACTAGAAATGAAGAACTAGATCTTGCATGTGTTAACTTAGAAGATCTGAAATAGAAGATAGAATATCTCCAGAATTGAGACAAATGCAACTAGGAAGTAGAAATTGTGCTTAGGAATAAAATTTCTGAGTTAAAGTTAAAAGTCATGCTTATAAGAAATCTGCTAATCTTGTTAGGGAGGCAATAAATAAACAGGTCATAGGTCAAAAAACTGGAATATGATTTGACTATGATAAAAAGGCAGGAAAGAGACATGAGGAATCAATTGCTGAGGAAAGTCCTGTGAAACAAGATATTCCACATGTATTAAAAAAATGTCCCTAAGCCCCTATACAAGAAGTTTGTCATCGAACCCCTAGATGAAGAATAGATCTTAATGAAAGAAGAAATTCTTACTGAGGATCAAACGAAAGAGGAAGTAAGTACAAAGGAGTTGCCTAAGAAATCTGTAAAAATTGTAGAACCTAAGGAACAGATTAAAAGTGATATAGGAAACAAGAATGAAAAGAAGAAAGCTAACAGAAATGGCAAGATAGGTGTTAACAAGAAAAATGATTATGCCTACTCTCCTAAAGCTGTTAGAAAAGTTTGTAATAATTTCAATTCTACTGGTCATCTTACGCATGCATGCAAAAAGATAAAAGTAGTAAAAGAAGAAACTTCTAATATGCCTGCCATGTCTATCCCTCATCAACCATGTGGTAAAGTAGGATGCATGCAATGTGCTTTCAACATCATGTTTGCCTACATAAACTTAATGAATACATCATCTAGTACTTGCATGAATACAAATGTGAACATGAATAGAAAAAATGTTAGGGCAAAGACTGCTAGTCCTCCTAAGTCTAGGAAGGAAGCCCCTGTCCCTAAGCCTAAACACACTCCTGTCAAGGCTAAACCAAAGGGCAAGGGCACAGTCGATGAGAAAGACAAGGACACGAAAATTTCTGCAGCTAAATCTGTTTACTTATCTAAGCCTCTTGGACCCAATCAAATTTGGGTGCCAAAGAAGAAGTAATCAATCTGTGGTTGCAGGGCATAGCAAAGAGCAAGCGTGTCACGTGGATTCTCGGCAGCGGTTGTTCAAGGCATATGACCGGTGATAAGGTCCTGCTATCAGATGTGATTGAGAAAACTATCCCGATAGTGACCTTTGGAGATAACAGCAAGGGATTCACAATGGGATATGGCAATCTGGAAGTTGTCAATGTTATCATGGAAAATATCTCTCTTGTGGACGGATTAAAGCACAACCTTCTAAGTATCAATCAGTTCATTGACAAGGGCTTCAAAGTAACATTTGAGAAAGAAATATGTGTAATCTAAAATAGGAAAAATGCGAAGCTTGCTCTTCAAGGAGTGAGAAAGGGGAATCTCTTTGTAGTTGACTTATTCTCTACAAGCAAAGGCGAAGTTCAATATTTTTATAGCAAAGCTTCAACCGAGGACAGTTGGTTATTGCATAAGAAACTTTCACACCTGAACTTCAAGTCAATGAACTCTTTGGTAAAGAGGGAATTGGTTAGAGGTTTACCTGAGATGGAATTATGTCAAGAAGGGTTATGTGAAGCATATGAAAATGGGAAGTCAAAGAAAGCATATCACCGAAGCAAAGATTCTTCAGACATTACTGAACCACTGCAACTTTTGCATATGGATTTATTTGGTCCAGTCAATGTCATGTCTATGTCAAGGAAGAGATATGCACTAGTAATTGTTTCTAGCCTCAAAGGATGAAGCCCCTCAAACAATCATTGATCACATAAAAAAGATAGAGTTAGAAGCTGGTTTGCCTGTCAGAAAATTAGGTCTGACAATGGAACATAATTCAGGAATATAACCCTGAATGATTTCTGTATAGAGAAAGGGATTTCAAGACAATACTCAGCGCCCAGAACTCCACAGCAAAATGGAGTGGTAAAAAGGAAGAACGGAACTCTAGTTGAAGCAGCAAGAACAATGCTAAATGAAGGTAAGTTACCTCTATACTTCTGGGCTGAAGCAGTCAACACAGCTTGTTACACTCAGAATTGTACCCTGGTAAATAAAGATCATGATAAGACTCCGTAAGAGTTGATGGAACAAAGTGCTTTGTACTAAAAGATGATGAGCATCGAGGAAAGTTCAAATCCAAGGCTCATGAAGGCATATGTCTTGGCTACTCTCTGGAATATAAGGCATACAGGGTTTATGTGATTGATCACAAGAAAGTCATTGAAAGCATGAATGTAAATTTCGATGATCTCAAGCTTCCAAGTCTACAAAAATCAGATGACACTGAAACTCTGCAGTTTGAAAATTTGAACTAAGATGAAGGTGTAGAAGTGCCTGAAGCTGCAACAGAAAATCATGCACCAAATGGAAATATCAACAATGATGATTCTGACCCTAGTAGTGGAAACAGTGGAAGATGGTACCCAGGACAAAGAACAAGTCTATAATTGGCACAAAGTGGGTATTCAGAAATAAACTGGATGAAGATGGCATTGTTACGAGGAACAAAGCCAGACTGGTTGCTAAAGGGTATTCCCAAGAGGAAGGAATAGATTATGATGAAACATATGCACCAGTGGCAAGGCTCGAAGCTATCAGGATGTTTCTGGCATTCGCAGCATATTTCAACTTTAAAGTCTATCAGATGGTTGTGAAGAGTGCTTTACTGAATGGAGAGCTTGAAGAAGAAGTGTATGTGGAACAACCCCCAGGGTTTGAAGATCCAGAATTTGCAGATTTTGTATACTTCCTCTTCAAGGCACTCTATGGCTTAAAGCAAGCACATCGGACACGGTATGACACTCTATCTATATTCCTACTTAAAAATGGTTTCAATAGAGGTGTCATAGATAAGACTCTGTTTCATAAAATGCATAAAAATGACATGATATTAGTACAAGTATATGTGGATGACATTATATTTGGTTCTACTAACGATCAGTTGTGTAGTAGATTTGCTAAGCTAATGTAGAGTAGGTATGAAATGAGCATGATGGGAGAGCTGAATTACTTCCTTGGACTCCAAGTAAGACAAAGGAAAGATGGAATCTTCATTTGCCAGACCAAGTACATCAATGATCTTTTAAAGAAGTATGATCTTAAAGATGCATCAACAGCTAAAACTCTTATGGCAACTGCCACTAAGCTTGATCAAGATGAATCTAGTAAGAAGGTAGACATCACAAGCTACAGAGGTATGATCGGCTCATTACTTTACTTAACTGCAAGTAGGCCAGATATTATATTTGCTACATGCTTGTTGTTGGTGTCAGAATTTTACATGTCCGACGGGAATATCTTGACGTCGATACTAAGGACATGACGGGAACAATGACGTCCGACGACAACTCAGCAGACACCAGAAATAGTCAAATAACTGTCCAGAATTTTAGGAAGGGATGATTATCTTATCCCTAAAATTTCGGATCATGGAGATAATCACTCCTACAAGCTAGGCACGTGCTGATGAAGGTGGAGGCTAATATATATCTATATATTTAGATAATTATACAAGAAATACACAAGTTCTAGCTTCTCACCTACTTACAATATACACACAATATATACAGCCGACGAGTAGCTGCTGCATAGTCGACGAGTAGGCAGTTCATGTATTTTTCTTCATTCAAATCACTTGTAATCGATCTTAAACAACTTTATAGTGGATATTCTTGGCTGGGCACATCCCACCCGCGGTTTTTACCTCTCAACGGGGGTTTTCCGCGTCACCAAAACCTTGTGTTCTTGTTCTTTGGTTTACTTGTTTGCACTTGTCTTACTACTTTGTTACTTGTTCTTCAAACACGAAATCGATTAGACTTAGCTATTAACCCTGAAAAATCTGGTTAAAACAGTTGGCGCCGTCTGTGGGAAATTAGCTAAGAGTCTATACGAATTCAACAACGATGGAGGACAATCAGCAAACTACGAATGAAGGCAACAACATGACGACGGACGACGACATAATTTTGGCCATGAAAAAATTACAACATGACGTGGTTTTGTTACGATCAGAGAATGAGGCACTCAAAGCGGAGTTCTATACAAGTAAATATAACAATAAAATGGCATCACGACGGACAACTGCAAGAATGTAGTATGACGTCTAAACATGGACGACATACCTGATGACATACATGATGACAAACAGTTTTAAACTGATATAATACATGTGGTAGTCGCTGACATTGATGAAAATGGCACATTGGAAAATGACAATAACATAGACCGCTGACGACAACATGACGTGACGGATGGACACGACGCTGGGCTTGACAGATTCGACAGAAGGTTCAAACATGTAGAGGTTCCAAGCCCATAGGTCACTTGTTAAACACTTGACATAACTTAATTACACATGTCATCAATCTGGCACGTTGGATGATCAAGGGATAGTCGTCTGTCAAGTCAATATGTCTGACAGAAGAAGAATATGTCCAACGAGATATGCTGACAGTAGACATCTCGACTTACCTGATGACAAATATCAAGAAATATGTGGTAGACATACCTGACAAATATCAAGAAATAGGTTTCAGTCTAACCCTAAAGAATCACATCTTATAGCTGTTAAACGGATATTTAGGTATCTTAAGGGAAGTCTAAATTTTAGAATTTGGTACCCTAAAGATACATATTTTGACCTTGTTGGCTATACAGATTCTGATTATGCAGGTTGTAGGATTGATAAAAAGAGCACATCAGAGAGTTGTAAATTCCTTGGTAGAAGATTGGTGTCCTGGTATAGCAAGAAGCAACACTCAGTTACAATGTCGATAGCTAAAGATGAATATGTTGTTGTTGAAAGCTGCTATGCACAAATTCTGTGGATAAGGAACCAACTTCAAGACTATGGACTGTTGCTGAGCAAAATTCCAATATTCTGTGACAACACAAGTGCCATAGCCATCACAAACAATCCTGTTCAACATTCAAGGACCAAGCACATTGATATCAGGTATCATTTCATTAGAGAGCATGTCATGAATGGTACTATAGAGTTACATTTTATACCTACAAAGCAGCAAATTGCAGACATCTTCACTAAACCACTGGATGAAATCACTTTAACTAGACTGGTTTGTGAACTTGGGATGTTAAATTCTACAAACTAATTAGTTAGTAATCTAAAACTGCAATGTGAAGCTGATAAATTCACTGGTTAATTAATGTTAATATTTTTAGGACTTGTGAATTTATCTATCAAATTATTTTCCAGTTAATATGATTAAATATTAGATAAATATCTTATGCATGCCTGCTAATATTATTAATATGGTATTTGTTTAATTTTGATCTTAGAAAATATGTAAGTACTTGTATTTAATTGATAAATTCTTGGCACTTATATATTTAAATATTATTTTAAATTATTTTAAATAAAAAGGATAAATATTTATATTTATTCCTATATTAAAAAAAATAAAATAATAAGAAGCATAATTTATTTATGATAATAATTTTAACAATCAATATTGTTATTGTTATTAATAAATATTTTGTGAAATAATATTTGTGAGTAATTAATTATTATTGATTAATTATACAAATTATCCATAAATATTATTTATATTAATTAGTAACAAAATCTAGGAGCACTTGAGAATTTATCAAGTACTTTGTGTCTCTTAGTAAATTTAGTGGCGCCTATACAGTGGCTTGACTGTATAGGCGCAACATATCTAAACCATAAGTACTTAATTAAAAGAATCAAGTGGTGCCTATAGGATTTTGTTGCGCCTACACAGTGATTCCACTGTAAAAGCGAAACAAAATACTTGAAGATTTTGATTACATTTTTGTGGCTCTAGGTAATTTATGTGGCGTCAACACAGTGATTACACAATGGAGGCGCAACATAAATATTTTGTTGCGCTAGTATTGTTTAGTGGCGCCTACACAGTGCAATCACTGTGCAGACGCAACTAAAGTACTTAGCAACTTTTATTTTAGTTTTGTGGCGCCTATATATAGCGGTGTTGTTTTGCTGCGCTTCAAAATATACGTACACAGTGCATACAACTAGTAAGGCGCAAGAAAAGCTGAGATCTAACATTTTTTTAATCGAACATATCTAGGCCAATTCTTGTCCAATTTTTGATCTAAAACCAGTTTTGTGGTACCCACATTCTTACTATTAATTTACAAGTGGTCCCATTAATTTTGGTTAGGGTTCTAAAATACTCAATTTTTTAAAAACTCGAACTAATTGGCTAGGGTTTGTCTCTGTTAAAATCGATTAAAAATAATAATAAAATTAAAAGTGTGCTTAAAATTACTAGGAGTTCATTAAATATTTATTTTACGAAAATCCAAGTAATTTTTAATTTTAAGATTTTAGATCATAATTTACTTGATTAATTCAATTAATTAGTAATTTTAATTCATAAAAATTATCTTTCATTTTAATTAAATGGCAGGTCATTTTAAGATTAAAAAGACCAATTATTTATCCATATTAGTAGATAATTGGACTGAAGCATGGGAGTTAGGTAATTGGGCTAGGTTTTTAAATGAACATTCTATAGTCCAGTACACACTAACGACTTCTGTTCCTTTGAATAGAAATTTGTTAAGACAGGTTTACAGGTTTGCTCAGGACACATCTGGAGATGGCATCTCAGCCTTCACATGTAAGATTCAGAGACAGAAGGTGCGAATAACTGAGAACGACATCAATCGAGCACTTCATATGCCTTCTGAGAATTTTGAAGATGAGCCATCTCAGGCAGATCTGGACAACTTCTTCATGTTCCTGCACTGCACCAGAGTGAACAATAATCTTCTAAAGAAGATTTACAAGAATCACCTACCCAAGGAGTGGAACTTGTTTTTCAATATTTTGTCTCACGGCTTCGCACCAAAGATAGGTGGGTTTCACGGGATCACTCAATTCAACAAGGTGATTGGCTATGCAGTGGCATCTGGGTCCAGAATAAATTTTAGCAAGTTGATCATGACAGAGATTCTTAAGAACCAGGCAAAGATGGAGAACTTCTGTTTGTATCCCAGATTCTTACAGCTGGTGTTGAATCAAGTGCTGAGAGCTAATCAACTGCAAATATTTCAGAACAGTCCATTGGAAGAGTCACCCTCACTTCAATTCAAGACAATTCTTTTGCTACAAAATGAGGCTGACTATCCCAACATGGATACTCCTACTCCGATGACTGACTCTATCAGAGATTTCTTTGATCTTCTTAGACAGATTAATGAAGAAGAAGTAGAAGAAGAAGAAGAAAAAGCTGCTGCAGAAGAAGAAGAAGCAACCTCTGAAGAGGGCAATGAAGCTGAAACCTCAAGTGAGTCTGGAAACTCAGCAACAAAAAAAGACGAAGAACCAAGCTCCGAAAAAGAAGATGAAATTATAGAAGAAGCTGGATCTGAACATGAGAAAGAACAAATTCCTGAAGAAGAAGAATAAATGAATAACCCTGAAAATCAAACAGAGGAGATAGTTGTTGAGGCAGAAGTGGAAGAGCCTCAGACTACAGAGGTGTACATTCCTGATCTCTCTGATGAGCAAATGGAAGATGGTACACTTCTAGACTTTGACTTTTCTACCTTTTATAAGATGAATTTGTCACAATATCTTCCTTTGTGCCTAAAACGGCCATGCACACACAAGAGCCCTCAGTGGCCATCGAAGCTGGCAATGAACTGGCAGACCAACCAGTTCTAACCACTGCTAGAGAACAACAAATACTACCTTCATCGCCCAAAACCAAGAAAAGAACCATTGATTTAGATAATAGGAGTGAGTCCCTACTGTATTAGGAAATTTTTGAAATATCCCCCACAGCTCTGCCTTCTCGAAAACGTCGAAAAATGAATTTTAAGCCTAAAGCATCTGTCAGCCAAGAACCCGATTCTCCAATCTCTGAAACCTTTCTTTTCCATCGTGACCTTAATTTTGAAATTGATAAAATCCTGCAAGGTACGGGAACAGAACCAGAGATTGTAACAATATCCGCTACTTCAGTAGCTAGTACTATTTTGGTTGATCCAATTCAGAACCTGTCTTCACAGACAGTTAGGGGCATCACTGACTCTAACGAGCCGTTCATTATATTGTCAAATGTGGTGACTCCACTGGACTTAACATCTCCAGATCCTATTTAGGATATTTTCTCACCCCAAGTGGGTGAAGTGGAAAGGCAACTCTCCTATAGAAGGGAAGAGGTCTCCATTCATGGAGTAGCTGCGTCAGCAGCATCACCACTTCAAGTGGAAATGCCTTCACAGGCTTCGTGGGGCACCATAGGCTCTCAATTGTCATACATTACATTGCCTGAGGTGGTGACCCCCCTGGAGATTCAAATTCCAACTCCTACAATGGAGGTCCTCCCCACCTTATCAGGTCAGGCGGAGGGACAACACACCCATAGAGGGGATGTGGACTCTATTAATAGAGTATCTGTTGCTTCGACAGTAGAACCTATTCAGGGTGTCTCTGAGCAGGTAAGGCCTTCAATGGCTTCAGCTGGCATCACGGATTCTACACTCTTGCCAATCATTACAGAATCCACAGTGGTGACCACACTGGGTTTCAACCCCCCAATTCCTGAAAAAAGAGCTCTCTCTACCCATAGTGGTCAGGCGGAGAGGCAACCTACCCATAGAAGGGATAGGGATTTTGATGCAGGTACTGAAGATCTGGATGATATTCAGAACATGAGTGAAACACTAAACCTAAGCAATCTTCAATTCCCTGACCCTGATTATCCGAGTGTGAGTGTTGAGGGTCGTGCTCAAACAGAAACAGTGAGGAGTGAAACACCCACTAACCAAACAAAGACCCCACACATTGCATACATTACGCACAACCAAAGGATTATAAATCTGGAGGCCCAAGTAACATAAATTCACTACTCAATAAGAAAGATCTTGGAGGTGTAGGAGCAGCAGAGAGCAAAAATGAAAAAAAATCAAAGATTCGGTCAAACAACTACTGGCTCAGAAAATTCCTATTTCTACTCAATCAACTTCGATAACTCAGATTACTCCAATCAGAAGGGAGGATAACCCAACTGATGGGGAGAGGTTAGCATAAGAAAAAGCTAGAGCTAAAATGATCTTGGAATACACAGCTCAGGGGGAGTCAGATATCTTCTATAGACCTGGAGCTAGGTAACTTGAAGAAGGAGAAATGTTTGAACCCTATGTGCCATTGGAGATTCCAACTGAGATTGAAATAGAGGAAACTGCAAAGGCTGCAGGAATATATGTTGAGGAGGAGTTTGCAGAAGAACATGCTTTTGATAATGACTGTCTTCTGGTTGGTGTAGACGAATTTGTTACTCAAGACATAGTTCAGGCTCAAGAATTAATAAAGAGAAAGTGGAAGAGAGTACAGAATTCAATGGAAAGAAGGAATAGAGTCAAGGATATAGAAGCTAAAGTTGGTCCTGATTGGGATGAAGCAAGGAGTCTACTGAAGAAGAAGGAGTTAACCCTGACTCAGAAGAAAGACATAGAAGTCCTTGATCTCTTCAGGACCATGTGGGAAAAATTTAAAGATGTTTATGAACTCTATACAATGCTATCAGAAGAGATTACAAGCGTGTCAGTAAGTGCGTCCAAGTACGGGTGGAAAATATTCATAAATTCAACATCACTGGGTTCAAAGATTTTATCGACAAAGAGATTTGAAAAGATGAATATTGTTGAGTTGTATGTGCTGAAGAGGAAAGTCATCTTGGTGGGCATAAAACAAATGAGATACTGAGAGATATGATTGAGAAAAAGATTATGGAGATCGGTGTCGAAGCATTTGAAAAGCCTCCGGTGGTCAAGTACTACAAAGCAACAACACTTCATAACTTAACCTTGTCAGATGAATGTTTGGATTCAAGTCATGTAATGTTCATGCAATATATAGAAGGGAGACTCAGAAGCAAGAACAATATAACAGAAGAAGATTTAAAGGCTGCTGAGTTGATCTACGCATTCAGGCTGAACAGAGCAATTAAAACATCAGGGAGATATCAAATAGAAACAACCATATATTATCAAGACCCAGTGTATGTAAGAAGAGAGGATGACACAGAAGTACTTGAAACCATAAGAGATTCTGAACCTTGCATTCAGACGGATCCAAATGGAACAAAATACTTCCTTTTCAAGAAGAATGAAACGGATAAAAAGAAGGAGCTATCAAAACTAAGGAGAAACAATTCTGAAATTATCCGAAAAGTCCTTTCAAGGGTGAAGAGATCCATAGTCAAATCCGATAAAAAGTCTTTGAAGATGATTGAAGATGTCCTGGTGGAGAAATTGGCCGAAGAGTCGATGCATGATGTAACGCCCCCAAATCCGGGGTCATGGATCTGGTCGTCACTGCGGAAATTCTCAATATAAAATCACCCATGTAATGATTATGATTTCACCTGTAAACATTCAATAACTGAAAATAGATATGCGACCCCAACTCTCAAGAATCTTTTAGGTTATAGGGCTAGAAACAAGAATTCCAAGTCAGACCTCAATTATTACATTTCACAACAAGCCAAATCATACTCCTGACCCCATCCATAAAGTTCCTCAAATTTTTATTTTTAGCAACAATTTCCCAATTACAACAAAGCACTATAATCAGTCTCCGTTTACACAAATCTTAACAAACTAGTATAACTTCGATAAGAAGTATACCAGCTACCAATAATATTATATACAAGATAATATTTGTTACATATCAACTTATAAATAATCTTACACTGGATCTAGATACTCTGAATCAAATAATCTTTCATCATGGCAGCTTGCCTTCTTTTTCCGAACTAAGCGGATAAGCCTCGCCAATCTACCTTTTTCTGAAAGGTTAATATTTGCAACAAGCAAGTATGAGCGAAAGAAATGCTCAGCAAGTTCATTAGTAAATAACAAAAGTATATTTTCAACATAAGTAAGGGGTTTTCAGCTTCGACAGATAATTAACACTGAAAGAAATATTTGCAACAATAAATTTTTAAACAGGAGGAGGTTTACTGAATTCTAGAAATGATTCACCTCAACAACTTTAAGACAATTTTGATATTTGATCATAACAAATCTCACGGAGAGGAGTAAGCACGACAACTTCAGAATTGAACAATTTAGAACTTTGCAATAAATCGGAGTTCACGATGCAAAAAGATATTCACGATAATAATGCAGTTCAAGATACTGCGAATAGAAGCAATAAAAGTTCAACAGTTCTCATTAACACTATCAGTAACTCAGCACCTTGGCTTTCGTTATAGTGTAGGACCAATGAAAGTTCAACTGTTCCCATTAACACTATCAGTAACTTAGCACCTTGGCTTTCGTTATAGTGTAGGACCAATGAAAGTTCAACTGTTCCCATTAACACTATCAGTAACTTAGCACCTAGGCCTTCATTACAGTGTTAATGTCAAATTCCAATTGGAAGAAAAGAAGATACTGGAGCATCCACCGCGCCTATTGTACACGATGATCAGTCGTATAGTACAATAGTTAAGTAACCTTTTCTACTAGTAGAAGGATGATCCAAAACAGGTCATCACCCTAGGCAACACATGGGCCTTTAAATGTTGGACCGGCGCCACTCGGCCTCTTACGCTAGATGGACTGTGCCGCACACAAGCCTCTTACACTTTATATCTCCAGTTCCCTTTGAGTACAATCAACAAGTCTAGAAGGAAATTTTTAACCCAATACTCCAGAATAACAACAATTCTTTCTAAGATTTCAACATCATATAATGGATTCACTTCCGGAATTATGTGGAAGTAATCTCGTATGTACAGGTTGACCTTCCGTCAACTAATCCCCGTTGGATAAAGTGTTTTTCGAATAAGAAGTTTCAAAATCAATAATTCAAGGTTTTAGCAATTTTTGTAAAACGAGGTTCATTTGCTCGATACAATTTTATAATAATTCATGAAATTGAATCCAAAGTTGAATCAGTCATTGACAGGATAATTTTGAATGTAACCTTTGAATACATATAGGTTAAGAACAGAAAGTTTGCAAGGCACGAGTTTTAGAACGAAATACTTGCATAAACATGCTTCACAATATTCTTATATAGAATAAAAGTACGGAGTTAGAATACTTGCCTTTGGTCCTTAGCAATGAAGTACAAATTCTAATTAATTCTCCTTTGATCACAATAGGTACATATCTTCTCTCGTCACATGATGTCATAATACTCCATCTCGATAACGTTCTAACATCACAAGATATATATCAGCTCGATCTCATATCCCAAGCAAACACAACTCAAATACACATTTAGTTATTAACCCCAAAATCAAATCAAACGAACAAATCCCTATTGGAAAACTCACAGCTTCTTATTGCCGACTTGCTTTATCAATTATTCCTCGCAACTTCCTTTTGAAACTAATTCTAGATATTATCTCGATGCCTTCATCTTAATTAAACCCTTAGGGTCACCCATTTTATACTTAAACATTTCATTTACAAAATTTGTTAATCCTAGACGCTTATTAGGCATATGTGAATGTCTTTTCTACAGAAATTTGGGCATGACCTTTTCGTAAATTGGACTATGCCCGGTGTAAAACACCTCAAATACAACCTCAATTTAATCCCAAAATATTTATAACAATCCACAATTCATCTCAGTATCTCATTCATCTCCAATATCAATTTATCTATTATTTTGAACTATTACGCATTTGGAATTATAAGATAAAATATTAAATACCAATCAATTCGTACCATTCTTGGTATACAACTAGACAAAATCGAAACTAATAACTTTCAGATTTTAATCATTTCTAAAGGAGTCCTCTAACTCATTCGAATTTAATTTCCACAATGTTTCCTTGAGATAGCATTCTTAAAGACTCTTTATTAACCTCTCATTTTTATACATCTTTCATAAATTTATATCTTGTTCTTTTGACACCTACGCATAGTCATGATATTCCTTAACAACTTTCATTTAAAGTTCGTTTTATAAACTAGCCTCGAAACCTTACTTATGACTTTGTTTAGTTAAGGTCAAAACAACAAGTTCTACAAGGCTTTCTTACTTGCATCTACTTGACTCCAACAATTTTCATAAATCGGATTTTAATCTTTTTACTCCGAAACCTTTTTCCAAGTCTTTTCAGATGTCCCTAGTATTTTAGACAAAAGTTTCACATTTTATTAAGCATTCTAGCTAATTTAATTATAGCCTCAAAGTTCAGTGATCACAGACTTTAACAATTCTGGACTACCTTTACTAAATAATTCATATCTTTTCGCTCGTAACTCCGATTGACATGAATTTTACGCCTAAACGATCTAGAGACCATCCTCTACCCATCTATGCCCAGAACTGGTTCAGAAATACAGGGCAACCCCTTCGGTTTCCCCAGGTCAGTTATGGCCAGAAAAAAAATGGCGTAGTTATGTTTGTAAAATCATCGTTTTCCATTTTTAAAAATATACCAAAACCAACATCAATCAATCCCAAACTCCTCATACATCAATATATACTAGCAATCTACAGAAAACCAAGCCAAACCAGTTGGCACAACCAAGTGAACCTCAACCAACTCATTACCAAAAATTCAATCCATTATAAACCCTTAACTACTTTAACAAATCAAAACAAAATCTCTAGTTTAGTCAAGGTTATAACTTTATACATTTTTGACTCTAACACCTTAACTAAAACTTCGAATATACTATTAGAATCCCACTTAAAACATTACGAACTTTAACATTTCTAAAGATTCAAAAGTGAAATTAAAACTATATAATGAACACATGCATCCATGACTTCTTTTTCTATCCTATCAGCCCTGATTGGCTTCACAAAACAATTAATAACTCCCAGCTGGTTTAATAAAATCCATTGATTCCTTTTTCTGAGTAAATCAGACATTCAGGGCTATGACATACCCGAAATTCACTTTATAATATGAAATTTTCAATTTACAACATAATATTAAAGTTGGCCCTGCAGCATGTTTAAATTCAAGACTACATACCTAGAGTAATTCAGCTATAAGAAACAATCTAAAGGTTTGATTGCAACCAAAACTTGTAGACATATACTTGACACCTAAACATACAACTTTTATCATTTGACTAACATGAGATAAGGCTTCTAACCCTTTCGAAATAATTACCCAAAACAGGGCAGACAATCTGGAAAATCAAACTTTACTGCGCACCACTTACTCTATCATTTTTAATAAATCCAAAAATGTTCTATAAATTACCAAATTTTACAGACCTCTTCCTTTGTCACCTATACATCTTAAATAAAAATTTCAGTTCGAATTAAAGAGTTTACCTAGGTGAAACATTGCTCCAAATTTCAGTGTTTAGTCAAATTCGGAGGTTATGAACAAGCTACACTAAAACTGCCATAACTCCTAGCTCGTAAATCCGATCAACGCAAAATTAGCGCCCAAATAAACTAGAAAACATAAGGAACAATTTCTCCACATACTCACTGTCTAAAACAGAGCATATCAGACCAAGAACTGAATGATCCAAACAGGACAGATTCTAACCAGAAAACATAATTCCATGAAAATGGTGCTCAGTTTATCCCTCATAACTTTTGGTACACATGTTCAACAACTATGAAATTTCGCAGAACTATAAAGCAAACAATTCTCAACAAATTTTATGTTTTAACCATCTCTTAATTAGACTCTTAAATCTCACGAATTTTACATACAAAACAAGGCAGTAACCTTACAGAAAATCTGAAGTTAAGACTTGAAACCAAAGATTGTATACCTTCTTTGCATAAAACTAAACTTGGTCTTCTCTTCCTCTCTTGTTCTTCTTCATATCAGCTGAAATGGAAGTGGAGAGTAGCTTGCTTACATCCTTTCTCCTCTTCCTCTTCCTTTCTCCATCTCTTTTCTCTCTTCTCTCTTTTCTCTTCTTCCCTCTTTTCTCTCTTCTCTCTTTTCTCTCTTCTCTCTTTTCTCTCTTCTCTCTTCTTTTCAATCGGTAAAATGAAGAAAATGGAAAGGGCGGCCGATTATATTAGGTTAACCACAATTGTGTGGTTAAAAACTAGCTTAGGTGGAAGCTTGCAACCCACATAAATAAAATGCTAGCTTTACTCCTCGTTTTTACTACCACACTCGGCTAATTCATATCTTGAGCTAGAAATTCTAATTTGTAAAAATTAAATTTCTAACATAATTAAATACTAGAATATTTTTGAAGATTTATGGAAAAAGAATTAGAATTAATTCTCATTTTTCCAATTTGATATGCATTTTACAAATCATTAAATTATTTAATGATTTTGAGAATAAAATCCATTTTAAAAATAAATAAGAATGAGAATAAAAATATTCATGGGATGAAATCATATTTATAAATGTGTAATCTCATTCTTAAAATATCTCAAAATGTTTATAAGTGACGAATCAAAATTAATTGATTTCCCCCCTTGATTTGAATAAAATATATACATTTTATCCAACCACCATTTAATAAAATTAAAATCTCCATCTCTACAAATTTTTATAAATCCTCAAATACTTACATAAATATTTTTCACCATTTAAACAAATAAACTATTTACCTGAATAAAATACTGACTCGAGATACCAACTCGATCAATAAAATTTTTAAACAAACTCAATTCCTCTGAATCGGGAATTAACTAAATAAATAATGTTGGAAATCCATCCAACTAGAATAATAAATAAAAAAAATCCTCCAATATTTCAGAAAATCAATAATTATTTAAATAATAATAAAAATTAAATTCTGAAAAATCTGGGTTGTTATACATGACACTGACCGGGTAAAGGGCTTTCCAAAAAGGATAACAGTGTTTGTGTTTTCAAAGAGACAATCTCTGGCTTTCGAGTCAATCTCCAAGACAAACTCAACCACTTTTCTCACTGAAGTTTTGAAGAAGTTAGAAGAACCACCTCCAGTCAATACTCTTGAAATGGAAGCTAGAGATACAGTGAAGGCAAGGTTGGAGCAGAAGGGGAAGAATTGAGAAAGCATTATTCCAAGACAAGATCTAAGAACAGGCAAGACTAGATACAAAAAAGTAGAAGATCATAAAATTATGTGTTCAGGCTAGAGGAACAAACTTCTATTGTACTCAAAGAAATCTGAAAATGTAAAATCTAATCCAGAATGTAATTAATATTATTTACTCTCTTTTTGCAGTTTACTTTTTCTTGTAAGTATCAGTTAAGTTATACTCTCACAGGATTTGCTTGTTGAACTCTAACAACCAAATATGGGGAGATTGTAAAGCATAATGTAACGTAGTATGTAATAGTGATAACGATAACTCAACTAAAAGACAAAGACAAATAAATAATACTAATGTGCAGCACAAGAATCCAGAAGGACATATAAATAGGAATCATACATACATCATTGCAGAGCATTCAAGATGTAAAGTTAACTGAACGACAGTGAGAGAAATTCATTAATATGTTCAGGCATCGCCAACAAATAAGAGTTCAGAAGATTTCAGACTAAAGACAGTGTAATGATTTAAGTATGAATGTCAAAGGGTTTCAGTGATCAGAAGCAATGCAATAAGCAAAAGTTAATCAGCTGAAACAAAATAGAAGTCAAGGGAATTCAATTCAGTGTTAGTCGTTTGTGAACCAGACCAGTGCACTAAGCGTCAGCACAACAAGAAAAGAATTGTCTTGATTAATCAGAAGAAAATCAGTTGATCAAGCCAGAAGAGTAAAAACCAAGTAGTGTTTACTTCAAACACTTCAAGAAATTGGTTAAGTCAAGTAAAACTACATTTGGTGGCTCATGTACTCTCGAAGTACTCTAGAGGCGCAACAAAAAGACAAAGGTACAACATAAGTCTACATTGGCGCAAGAAAAACTCATTCTAAGTGTCTAAGTGTTTTTGTGGCGCCTACACAAGGGATGCAGAGTGTAGGCACAACAAACCAAGACAGAAGCGCAACATAAGTTCTAAGGAAGAGTTTGTGTCGCCTAACACTGTAACTAGTGTGCAGGCACAACAAAAGGGCATCAAGGCGCAACAAAACTTATGAGAATGTTTTCTAAGTCATTAGTGGCACCAATACAAGGAAACCAGTGTATAAGCGCAACTAACCTTAGTACTAGGCGCAACAAAGTTATAGGGGCGCAACAAAAAATGTTCAAGGCGCAACAAACTTCTTTGTGGCGCAACAAACTTCTTTGTGGCGCCTACACACCACCAACACTCTTGCAGGCGCAACAAATGACTTGCATTGTTGGAAATCAATTTCCAAAAAGACTACAGATTATATATGGGTGAAAATCAATATGGACAGTAAGGAATTCATTCATCTTCAACAAAAGACATACATACAGAAACTCCATTAAAGCTCTACATTAAACACACCCAACTGTATTTCTATTGTAACATTGATTGAACCCATTAAAGCTAATCATACTGATTAGAAGTGTAGCACTCAGGAATTTAATAATATACTTTTATTTTCCTGAATCATTGTGTTTCATTTATTGGCATTTTCATATCTCAAAAACATAAACACTTATTCCGCAATTAAACAAAAAATCTACCGTATCATATTCAACCCCCCCTTCTATAATGATTTTGGACCTAACATTCTTTCATTTAAAAATCTTATCATCTAACCAAAGGACATGAAAATGTTCCCGGAAATTCGGACAATAAGGTATTATTGTATGAGAAGAGAACACCCTTAATGTTTGAGAAGAGAACACCCGTCGTACTCCAATCAACAAAATATGTATGTCGTCCGATCCAATCCAGAAAACGCTAAAAAACACATCTGAAATTGAAAAAAGAATAGAATAATAAGTATTTAGTATGTCTAATATAAATCATAGTACATATATATATATATATATATATATATATATATATATATATATATATATATATATATATATATATATATATATATATATAACTCCCAATATATGAAAAAAGTCATCCAATATGACATAAAATCGTCATACAATGACATATAACAACCATCATATATGGTTAAAATGCCAAAACAATTGGCAACGATTTATACAGGAAAACATATGATACCAGAATCGATCAAAAAATTCATATTTAAAAAATTTGAAAACAGATATGATTAATATGAAATCGATCTGAAAAATATAAAAACAGATCTGCAAATTTTAAAACAAAAAGTTTTTAGAAAGATTTTGATATAAGAATATTTGTGTCATATAATATATATAATAGAAGAAGATTTTGAAATTGTTAGACTATATGAATAAAATTAAATTGTATTCTATTATTTTATTTTTATAACTTGTAAATTGATTTTGTAACTCCCTCCATAATGACTAAATATTGATGTGTTCTTTATGTTAGTTCATTATGGTAGATGTTACATTTTTGATTTATTGTATAAGTTACATATCTTCTACTCCTATAGAAGGAGAGCCCTGCTCCATTGTTTGGGGTAGAGGAAAAATGATTACAAGTTTTCTTCATTTTCTGGCCATTCTCATCTTAGAGCTCTAAGTTCTGTTCTGTTAGATAGCAGTGGTGTTTGTTCAGTTCATAGAAGGCAGATTTGCAAATGTTTCAAATCACCTTTGTTCGTTGAATCCTGGGAGACAGAGGTCATCACACCTTCAAGCACCATACGAAAGGGGCTTATCTGTTTTAAGGATAGCGTGATTTTCACGTGCTTTGAACTATTCTTGGTATTTTTATTCTTGATTTCTTGATTTCGGGTATGACACTAAATTATACTTCTTACAAGCTTAAAATATATCCCATAATTCATATAAAGTAGTTTTCTTAATAAACTAATTTGTGTGGATTTGTTTTTAAGTATAGCTTATTTTGACATACAACATTCCTGGTTTTTTCCATGCTCAAGTTTCATTTTTTATTTATTATAATTTCTTAATTTCAGGTGAAAGGAACCATGTTTTATGTCATTTCAACTGTGTTAAAGTAATTTTTTGATTTAGCCCTATATTGGTATTGTTAGAAGAGAATACATATTGTGCTCCGTTAATCTATTTTCTATATCTGTTATATGGGTTTAATTATTTTAGTTTTCTTGTCACCTCATATGGTCAATTTCGTGTATGACACCTAATGTGTATGTTTTTTTAATGGTCTTGAATGATATATTATTGCCTCTTATTTTATTTAGTTGGTACTTGTTTTCTTTATTAGAAATACATGTTGAGTGATATTTTCTCATGATAGATTCCTTGATTTTTTTTTCTTGTTGGAAAAAATATATTGTATATTTTGTGACACTTATATGTTAATCTCTTTTATTGGGAATTATATTGAGAGTTTTTTTTGTGAGATTTGTTTATCTCTCGGGGAATAGTTGTCAACTAGTTTTAGATTAGTTTTGTGACTAGATCTTGTTTATAGTTTTCTTTTATAATTAATATAGAGCAATTAAAATGTTTACTATATTAGGAAAAAAATGCCTTGTGATTTATAAGATTTGGATTTGTGTTAGCACTTTATGTATGTATTAGCATGTATTAGCAGTACGTGAATTGATTTCCCATTTTGGTTTCATATAATTGGTTTTTTTTCAATCATGTTAATACTAGGTTTTTTTAAATTTAGTAATATGGGTTATACACTCATAGTTTTGTGTGTGATTATTGATACATAAGTGTTGATATGGTCTTATTGTCATGATTGGCTTTGAAGTTGAATGCATCCATGATTTGGTATTAGTGGAGTTAATTTAGATCAAATCTATATATGGTATTGAGTTATTTCAGTTTAAAACGTATGACTATATATATTAAGGTATTAATGTATGTGCAAGCAGTGTAACATGATGGTTATTATTTGCATATTATATTTATTCAATTAATATATATATATATATATATATATATATATATATATATATATATATATATATATATATATATATATATATATATATACATTGTTAAATAGTGCTTGAGATGAGATTTTAATTCATGCCTCTCTCGATGCAAGGGTATTTTTTTAACCGAAACATGCATATATAGATTATTTTGTGTCTTTATTAGGCATATAAGTCTCTCGGCGTGGTAACTGTTCAAATGTTGAGCATTAAAATCTCTTTGGAGCGTTAAAATTATTTGTGTAACTCTTGTGGTATGTAATTTCAAATTGATAATTATTGAATTTACATATTTTATATTTGTATTATTTAACATGTTTATATGATTAACATTTGATGATTCAGGATTTAATTATGAATACAATCATGAGATTATTTTTAATAGATTAAAATATATATTTTTTGATATTAATAATGGAAAATTCTGTCTAGGATTTGGGTTTTAAGTGGGACCGTTGTGACCCCTCTGAAACCTGAAAATTATCCGTTGATATATCAAAATTGGTGTATTTAATTCTAAAAAAAATCAATTTTTAATTTGATTATGTTTGTAACATAAAATAATGAATAAAGTGAATAATTCATTATAATTTTTTACTTATGTAAATCGATTAATTGGAATAATTCATTTGCGGTGATGACCATGTGACTGCTGAGGCAGTGCGAGTGCCTAACGCGGTGACCATTGTGGTGCTTAATATGGCTGTACCGATAACCATTTACGCGGAAAAATCGGAGAAATTCAGTGGGCTGAATTTCAAGAAAAATATGAAGAGAGACGGTAACAAGTATTTTGTCACATATATGGATGATAATACAAGATTTTGTTATGTCTATTTCTTATAAAGCAAAGATGAAATTATAGAGAAGTTTGAACTCTATAAAATGGAAGTTCAAACTCAACGAGAATATTAAAGTAATAAGAAGTGACTGAGGTCGTGAATAGGTATCACCGTTTGATAAATTTTGTACGTAACATGGAATTATTCACGAAGACATTGTATCGTACTTGCCTCAATCAAATAGGATTTTTGAGCGTAAAAATAGGACTTTGAAAGAAATGAGCAATGCAATGTTGCTAAGTTCAGAGTCACTTGAAAATATATGGGGAAATGTTGTTTTGTCAGCACATTATCTATTTAATAAGATTCCCCTGAAAAAATCAAGAGCAGACACCCTATGAATTATGAAAACAAAAGAAGGATTCCTATAAATTCTTATAAGTGTGGGGGTGTGATGCATTGAAATTAAAGGGTTCTAGTATCAGAACAAAAAAAGGGTGAAAATTGGTCCACAGCTAGTGGATTGTATTTTATTGGGTATGTACACGACAGTAGTGCATATAGGTTTCTTATGCATGAATAAAAAAAATTCCCGATATTGATATGCACACAATAATGAAATAGAGAAATGATTCATTTTTTGAACATGTGTTTCCACGTAAGTCCAAAAAAAATTCAAGTTAATCGAAAAGGACATGTGAAACTATATATGAAAATGATGAATACTCTCAAGTCCATTAGACAACTACTCTCATTTGATTTTATAAAGGCAAAAGATAACACTACGGATCCACTAACCAAGGGGTTAACAAGAGAGTTAGTTGAGAAATCATCGAAAGGAATGAGACTAAAGCCCGTAATAAAAGTCGATACAAAGGAAACCCAACCATGTTGATTGGCGATCCCAAGATCATGGTTCAATGGGACAACCTAACTGTAAAGACTTAGTGATATCACTGTGGGGGTTCTACTCTCAGGTCCTTTCATATGATGAAAAACAGTGATAAAATATGGATAAGGCTAATCAATACTTTTAATGATCCTTGTGTGTCGATAAGTCAAACAAAATAATACAATGGTATTATTTAAAGATATCACCTATGTGAGTTAAGTGTGGTCACTTCAAGAAAGAATTGTGGGGCTAATTCTGGGTAAAACTCACAGAACCAGGATAAAGCTCAAGACCAAAACGGGCTTAACAGTGAGAACTGAACAAATATAGGAAAGACTCCAGTGGGGTATGTATCATCATTTCACAATACAGAACATAGTCAAGGTCAACGCGACTACTGATTTTCTAGAAATGTAAATATGTTCTTACAAAGGAAGGTTCAAGGGGTAACCCCTACCTATCCTATGGTGTCGACCGTCGCTCTATCTCCGTGTCATATTCATTTTACAATGTCAGTTTTTTTCATGTGGGGGATTGTTAGACTATATGAATAAAATTAAATTGTATTCTATTATTTTATATTTGTAACTTGTAAATTGATTTTGTAACTCCCCCCATAATGACTAAATATTGATGTGTTCTTTATGTTAGTTCATTATGGTAGAGATTACAATTTTGATTTATTGTATAAGTTACATATCTTCTACTCCTATAGAACGAGAGCATTGCTCCATTGTTTGGGGTAGAGGAAAAATGGTTACAAGTTTTCTTCATTTTTTGGTCATTCTCATCTTAGAGCTCTAGGTTCTGTTCTGTGAGATAGTAGCGGTGTTTGTTCAGTTCGTAGAAGGCTGATTTGCAAGTGCTTCAAATCACCTTTGTTCTTGTATCCTGGGAGACAAAGGCCATCACACCTTCAAGTACCATACGGAAGAGGCTTATCTGTTTTAAGGATATCGTGGTTTTCAGGTGCCTCGAACTATTCTTAGTATTTTTGTTCTTGATTTCTTGATTTCAGGTATTATACTAAACTACACTTCCTATAGAAATTATGGTTTATTATTGGAGGTTCTCAAAAACTTAATGTTCTGTTTATATATATATATATATATATATATATATATATATATATTGAATCTAGATTCAAAATGTTACATCAGAAATTGAATTTAAGATCAAAAAATTTGCACCCAAATTTCTTTTTATCCGCTCTTAAAAATATGTATATATATAAACTGTGATGTACCCAAAAATTATACCAAATTTGTCTCAAATGCTAAGTTGTCATTGTGTAATTAGTAAATTTCCTATAATAATATGAGACCACGTATGCATATATATGCGTCCACAAATTAAAACAAACTATATGTCTTATCATGTACATCATTTGGGGAAAAAAATTTAGATAACTTTTGAGGTAGGTAGCATTACTCATATAATACTCTTTCCATTCTCTATTATTTCTTTTTTAAAGTTGTTGCACATAAAACAACATTTAATTTATTATTTTAAATATTGATATAGTTAATGTTTTATTTATATAAATACCCCTAATACTGAAATCATTTAAATATAACATTTATTATCTTATAAACATATAATTGAACTTCTAGTATTAATTATACCTTGAAAGTGAAACAAAATCAAATATTTTGAAATAAGTTTTTGACTACGGGTTTCAGGTTGATTTCGGGTTACCCGAAACTCACATGAAATAACCCAAAATTATATATATATATATATATATATATATATATATATATATAAATTATATATATATATATATTAAATAAAATAAATATTATTTTTATATTAATTTATTATTTAAATATTATATATTTTATTTAAATATTAATAAAAATAATTTTTATAATAAAAATAATTATTTTTTAAAATTTATTATTTGTTATTTATATTTATTAATAAATTATAAATATTTCGGATCGGGTTCGGATTAGTCGGGTTCAGATTGGGTATTTTAACCCATTAAAATTTTGGCTCGAATTTCGATTAGATTCAAATTCTGAACCGAGTCTATCCAACCGACCCGAACCCAAAATTGCTAAGCCTAGATGGGAGACACTAACTGTGGTGTATAATATTATATTATTATGAACAAAGATCTAGCATTAGTATCCGTCCTCTTCTTTAAGCAGGCCATGCGTCTACTTTATGAGTAGCTCCACATTGGATACCCTCCACCATCTACCATTCATCCTATTATCCGTGCAAGTGATGTATCTGTCTCATGTACATAGATTTATATCGGTTATTTTATACATTTGTTGCATTTTTAGGGAGGTTTTTCTTAGCTGTTTTTTTTGTTTTAATTAAAAATTTACTTAATATACGATAATTATTGTCTTAACATGAATTACGTACCCTGCTATTATTTAAACTATTTCATAACCATTTTTTTTCCATGTAATCTGATCGAAATGAACCATAACAATGATATATAGCATTTGATATTGTTGTGAAATAAAAACTAGGGTATATTAATTACGAGATGTGTCGGAAGTTTTCGAGGTTTGATGACTGATCTTGCTTGTCGGAACTATCTCTATTCTAGCAAGATATCTACGTATCTCAAGCGTATTGAGAGTCAGGCAAGTCACCTTGTTGATGGATGTTTCCATATAGAACATTATTTCCTTACATGATTATGTTTCCTTGTTGATAGAGGTGCATTGACGACTACTCCTTGGAGTAATTGCCTTTTATTTGAAGTCAATCAATTAGCTGTTTATTTAGCTAATTGATTAATTACTAATTTATTTAATAATTAGGGTTTTATGTCTCATTAAATGAGCATCCCTTTTGGACCAAATTAGGTCTAATTAAGGCTACATTAATTGTGTCTATGGGAGCCTTGAAGAAGATATGGATGTGTATATGACACAGCCTGAAGGTTTTGTTGATCCAAAAAATGCTGTAAAGGTACGTAAGCTGCGTCGATCCATTTATGGATTGAAACAAGCCTCAAGGAGATGGAACATTCGTTTTGATGAAACTGTCGAAGAGTTTGGGTTTATTCAAAATGAAGATGAACCATGTGTTTACAAGAAGGTAAGTGGGAGTAATGTGGCATTCCTATAATTATATGTTGATGATATATTAATAATAGGGAATGACATTCCTTCTTTACAGGCTGTTAAGACTTGGTTGAGTAAGAATTTCTCAATAAAAGACTTAGGCGAAGCGACCTATATTTTAGGTATCAAGATTTATAGAGATAGATCAAGAAGAATGATAGGTCTAAGTCAGAGTAGATACTAGTCTAATCCAGGTGAAGGTCACTGGACAGCAGTCAAGAATATTCTTAAGTACTTGAAGAGGACTAAAGATTAATTCTTGGTATATGGAGGAAAAGATAAGCTGGTTGTAAAAGGTTACACCGACGCTAGTTTCTAGACAGACAAGGATGATTCGATTTCTCAGTCTGGATTTGTGTTTTGTCTAAATGGAGATCTATAATATAAGGTTAAAGGGATTATATTACATGGAACATTATTCACGAAAGGTTTAATTGAATCACCAATTATTATTGTTACTTGGGTAGCAATGATGTATTACTAGATGCCACTCATTGTTTATAATTTTATTATTAGATAATAAAATTATTGCCAACGTAATAATAACCTAAAGGGTCACACACAAAGAACGTCAAAACGGAGGTTTATTTAAATTACGAATTTAAATATATTATTGTTTATTCGAATTTAATTATTAAATTAATTAAGTAGGACTTGATTAATTATATTAGAATTTGGATTTAATAAGTATTATTATTATTCGAATTTAATTATTGAATTAATTAAGTGGGACTTGATTATTATATTAGAATTCAGATTTAATAATAATAATAACCCAAAGTCATAATGGGTTTTGGAAACCACATGGATTAGGGTTAGGCCCAAAATCTCTCTCTCCCCTATATATACATAATGATGTATAATATTAGGGTTTAAATCATCAAATTTCGTTTTAGAGAAAAAACCTAGCTGCTCAACATCAAGAGAGGCTAGAGAAAGAGAGAGAGAGGCAAACAATTCGGCCAGTACCGACTCCGGTGATCGTAGGACGATCGGGCGTTCGTGTGGACTTCTTTAGAGAACAAATCTTTGCAACAAAGGACTGCTGTGATTCATCTTTCTGGACCTCCATTAAACAGCATACGAAAGCTTTGTTAAGGTACAGACTTCTTCACCATAATCATCCAACGTTATACATGGATCCTGCGATTGGGTTTCGATTTTTTTTTTTGTTTTTACGTTAATTCCGTTGCGTTTTCATGCCCGAAACCCTTCAATTCTGGGTGCTGAATATTGTCTTGAAACCCCTTTCTCAATACAGAAATCATTCAGGGTTACATTCCTGAATTCTGTTCCATTGTCAGACCTTATTTTCCTGACAGGAAAATCAGCTTCTAACTATATCTTCTTTACATGATCAATAATTATTTGAGGGGCTTCATCCTTTGAGGCTAGAAACCACACCCACGTGTACTTGGAGTAATCCTCTACAATTACAAGTGCATATCTCTTCCTTGACATAGACATGATGTTGACCGGACTAAATAAATCCATATGCAGAAGTTGTAGTGTTTCAGTAATGTCTGATGAGACTTTGCTTCGGTGAGATGCTTTCTTTGACTTCCCCTTTTCACATGCTTCACATAAACCTTCTTGACAGAATTCCATCTTAGGTAAACCTCTAACTAATTCCCTCTTAACTAAAGAGTTCATTGCCTTGAAGTTCAGGTATGAAAGTTTCTTATGCCATAACCAATTGTCCTCTATTGAAGCTTTGCTGTAAAAACATTGAAATTCGCCTTTGCTCACAGAGAATAAGTCAGCCACAAAGAGATTCCCCTTTCTCACTCCTTGAAGAGCAAGCTTCACATTTTTCCTGTTTTGGACTGCACATCTTTCATTTTCAGAAGTTACTTTGTAGCCCTTGTCAATGAACTGACTGATACTTAGAAGGTTGTGCTTTAATCTGTCAAGAGATATAGTTTCTATGATAACATTTCCAATTTCCACGTTGCCATATCCCGTTCTGAATCCCTTGTTGGTATCTCCAAAGGTCACTATCGGGCCATCTTTCTCAATCACATCTGATAGTAGGGCTTTATCACCAATCATATACCTTGAAAAACAGCTGTCGAGAATCCACAGACACATTTGTTCTTTGTTATGCCCTGCAACCATAGATTGATTACTTCTTCTTTGGCACCCAAATTTGATTGGGTCCAAGAGGCTTAGATAAGTAAATAGATTTATCTGGAAAAAATTTCTGGTCATTGTCTTTCTCATCGACTGTGCCCTTGCCCTTTGGTTTAGCCTTGACAGAGTTGTCTTTAGGCTTAGGGACATGGGCTTCCTTCCTAGACTTAGGAGGACTAGCAGTCTTTGCCCTAACATGCTTTCTATTCATGTTCACATCTGTATTAATGC
This sequence comes from Oenanthe sinensis, assembly GCA_028671895.1. NCBI lineage: Eukaryota > Viridiplantae > Streptophyta > Magnoliopsida > Apiales > Apiaceae > Oenanthe > Oenanthe sinensis. The sequence continues at coordinate 8,325,408 of JAPMAC010000195.1, read as the reverse complement.
AAGTACAAGATGATGCATTCATCAAATTTATGTATGCAGAAATGATGTTGAAAACACATGGCATGCATCCTACTTTACCACATGGTTGATGAGGGATAGACATGGCAGGCATGACAGGCATATTAGAAGTTTCTGTTTTTACTACTTTTATCTTTTTGCATGCATGCATAAGATGACCAGTATAATTTTAATTGTTACAAACTTTTCTAATAGCTTTGGGAGAGTAGGCATAATCATTTTTCTTATTAACACCTATCTTGCCATTTCTGTTAGCTTTCTTCTTTTCATTCTTGTTGCCTAAATCACTTTTAATCTGTTCCTTAGGTTCTACAATTTTTACAAATTTCTTAGGCAACTCCTTTTTACTTTCTTCCTCTTTCTTTTTATCCTCAGCAATAATTTCTTCTTTCATAAAGATTTGTTCTTCATCTAGGGGTTCAATGACAAACTTCTTGTATAGGGGGCTTAGGGACATTTTTTAATACATGTGGAATATCTTGTTTCACAGGACTTTCCTCGGCAATTGATTCCTCACGTCTCTTTCCTGCCTTTTTATCATAGTCAAATCATATTCCAGTTTTTTGACCTATGACCTGTTTATTTATTGCATCCTTAACAAGATTAGCAGATTTCTTATAAGCCTGAAGTTTTAACTCTAACTCAGATATTTTATTCCTAAGAGCAGTTTCTACTTCTTGGTTGCATTTGTCTCTATTATGCAGGTATTCTATCTTCTGTTTCAGATCTTCTAAGTTAACACATGCAAGCTCTAGTTCTTCATTTCTAGCTTCTAGCATTTTATTCTTTAGAACTAGTTTAACATTTTCTTCTTTAGATGGTAGCATGCTTGAGTGAATGTTAAACATTTCTACGCTTAGATCTTCTATAGTTTTCTTATAATCAGAATTAGATATGTCAACTATGGAAAGAAATGATACCTTTGATGACTGAGGTGATTCATCTGAAGAGTCTCCCATTAGTGCAACATTTCCATAAGTCTCTTCTTCATCATTGTCTGAGTCATCCCAGCTCTTTCCCTCGGCTATATAAGCTCTGCCCTGATGCTTCTTCACCAGTGCATCATACTTTTGTTTGAGTTCATCATACGACTTCTTTCTTTCCTTTCATTGCTTAGGCTTCCAGCATTCTGTAGCAAAATACCCGCGTTAATCACAGTTGTACATTTGAACTTGCTGCGGTCTACCATTCGCATTTTCTAACCTCTTTTGTTGAAAGACCCTGAAGACGTACCACCTCGGTTGTTGTTTCTGAAATTGAAACTGAAAGTGTTTGACCTAAAACCAATCATGTATGATGAGTTAGGAAAAACTTTCTGCTACTCTTATTTAATTTCATTTGATAATAATAAAGTATTTATTTGTTATGTTACGGGCTTAATCTATTTGAGGTGTATTAAATAAGATGTTCCATAGTTTAGAGCAAAGCTTCTAGAATTATAATGAGATTGTAATAATGAGATCTAGAAGATAATAGCTTTAGAATTAAACAGTTCCTGATCATAGGATAACTAATTGGAATTTGGTAAATCCGCAAAGATCAGTACATACTATGCTAGCTCTTAGGAGGATGTCTGTTCTCATAGACATTTGTGTGGTGACACTATAGCTACTATGTAGGTGCTTATTAAGGAATAAGTTCACTGAACATGACTCGATAAGTAGAACAACTAATGGAGTTTACTCACGTGTCGATAGTTGCTTATTAAGTAAATAGTAGTACAAGTATCCTTAGACTTGAGATCGTTAAAGTAATCTCGTACACAATGATTTATGCATTGGTTTAGTCCTTAGTCTCTAGGACATTCATTAGTTCCATTCTGTGCATAGTGATTTGTGTATGGAGATAGTTAACGGATCAATAAAAGATCTGCCCCTTCCAGTAAAGGAAGTGAATATCCTATGTTATTTTTAGATATGCAAGTTCAGGAATCTCTGGTCAGAGTGAATGAAATTAGAAAGAGTTTCTAATTTGCATTAAAAGGAACTTTGCATTATGAATAGGAAATCATATGATTAAATTAGATAGGCCTGACACGAGTTCCATGCCTTGTATTTAATCGGGATATTGAAGGGTAGAAGGAATTAATTGTACGGTAACAAATTACTGACAGATTCTAAGTATTCAAAGCAATGATTTCGTATTATCTGGATAGTCGCGATATGTTGAGAAGCATCACTCACGATGTAGAATAAATATAATTAATCAGATTAATTATATTTAATGAATTAATAGAATTCATATAAATAACAAATAAAATGTTTATTATTATTTATTTCTACTACCGGCTTAATATTGAACCTAAAGAGTCACACCATAAAAGAGATTAAATTATAGATGAATGAATAATTAATAATAGCTAGTCATTATTTATTTATGAAATAAATAATTACTTAGTAAATTTTATAAATTAATTAAATGAGATTTAATTGATTATAAATTATTTAAGATAAGATCTTAATATTATTAATTAAATATTTAATTAAAGTAATTAAATATGAAGAGAGAATAATTTTCTAAAAGAGTTTAGAAAAAGGAATTAATGATTAAAATAGTTTTAATCATTAACTAATTAATTAATAAGATTAATTAATTAAAAAGGGAATTAATAATAAGATATTTATAGAAAATATCTCAGCTGAGATATTTGCCTATAAATATAGGATTATAAACCCTAATACTAGAACCCTAATATTTGTGAGAAATATTTTAAAAGGGAGGCAACCATAATTTCCTCTCTAACCTCCTCCTTCATCTTTTAGTTTGATTCTTGGTCGATATCTTTAGAGCACTCCACACTTGAGGGGTGACTGCAAGGATTGAAGAACAAGATCTTCTCTAGCTGTTGTCGGAAAGCAATCGAGGTATTCTTCAATTTATAAAATAGTTTTTGTATCTATATGTATGTATACATAGGAATATATGCAAATAAATGTTATTTAATGCTTCCGCTGATGCATAAATTCCTACAATGGTATCAGAGTTTGGGTTGTATGCATATAGATTCGTGGTCAAGTTTTAGAATTTTATGAGCAGGTATGTATTTATTATGATTTATACAAGCAATATCATGTTTTAATTATGATTAATATGATACTGTTCGTCAAAATTGTTTTGATAATTTTCCTGGGTTCTATAAGTGTTGTAGATCGTCCAGTTAATTTTTCATAATTTTATGATGCGTAGAATATTTATTATAAATTTTGAAAGCAATAATAATGATTTAATTATGATTAATTCATTACTGTTCCTCAAAATTTATTTCATATTTTTCATGTGTTCTACAAGTGTTGTAGATCGTCCAGGTATTTTTAGAATATTTTTCTGAGCAATAGATTATTTATTATGGATTTTTAAAGTTGTTTTTAATTAATTCATAATTAAATAATAATATCTGGAAGAAAAAAAGGGTGTAACGCATTTTGCGCATGCGTTACAAGCCAAAAACTTTTTGGCTTGTAACGCATACCCGAGATGCGTGACATGGTGTCTTGCACGCACCTGACGCGCGTGCGCGCATGAGAATGCGTCAGAAACTTCTCGGGGCGCGTGCGGGCGCGTGGGAGCTCAGAATGGGGCGTGTAATATACTGTTGGATTCGTTTTTCCAAGACGGTTCTAATGGTATATTAGAATATTTTTTCTGAAATTGTTTCGGACTGTTTAGAGCTTCCAAAGGTGTTTTAAAGCAAGTTTTAACTGTTTTAAGTTGCTTTTAAATATACCATGTGATACATAGAGATGTATAATGCTTATATGTTGTAATATATTATTTAACATGCCTACCTTATGTTTATTCGTGATTATATATATGTGATATATGCTTGAATTATCGTGAGATGATAGATTTAGGTAAACTTAATTAACATAAGGCGTATGTTAGACAATCTAGAATAGTGAAATTGTTTCGTGACCTTTATTTACATATTATGAATACAATCATGAGATTTTTGTGTTAATGAAACACGTGATTGAATATGAATTTTCAACTTAAGTGAAAGGATGATTCTGTCAAATAACAGATATTTTATATGTAAGAAAGGGGGTTATTAAGAGACGCCTCTTGACAATGCTCCACCCCTGGCCTGGGATGACTCTAAGTATCAATAGTTGATTTGAAATATTTAATCCAATCTAAAATAATCTCTTTATAATATGATTATGATTGTAACATAATATAATCTCCTAAAATATAAAGAATATCAAGTAGTAATTGGCCATAAAACACAAAGGGTTTGTGTTGGTCATAGCCTTCCAACATAATAGAAAGTATTTCTTGTTTTTGAAACTCTGTCATTTCGTGCTACAGCCGAGGGCGTTGTTTCCGAAAGAAGAGATACTTGTCTATAACATGAGTTGTGTATGATGAATTGGAATCTTATGGTCGTTACGTGCTACAGTCGTGGGCTATTTAAAACTAGTTTAATTATACGAGATGTTGGGATTGACTTGACTTCGAATATTGAGTTTGTCGTGCCACAGCCGTGACTCAAGTATTCAAGAGGCTAAAGTAAGATTAGGGAATAACATGAGATGTAGCTGACAAGAGTTGTCTGCCTATTGAACGTTACATGACGTTTCGTGCTACAGCCGAGGTTGTGTGATGGAATGTAGGATCCCTATCCAACTATCGTTATGAATGCTTAATTTCAATAAGGGATATCGAAATTAGATAGAATAGTGAGAGGCATTTATGAATAAAGACCCGATTCATATGGTGTTTTAGATAATGAAATAGAGTATTTGCTAAATGTTGTTATGTGTTTATTATTTGCAGATTTACTATATACATAATGTCTTCTGCACTATCACTCCGTTGCATGCTCGATGCACACAAATTAAATGGTCCCAACTATGCTGATTGGCTTCGAAACCTGATAATTGTTCTCAGGATTGAGAAGAAGGAATATGTACTAGACAACCCTAAACCTGCTGAACCTGCTCAGGATGCACATAATGATGAACATATTGTGTATCGTAATTGGATAGATGATGCAAGAGTTGCACAGTGTGTTATGATGGGATCCATGAATGATGAGCTCCAAAAGCAACACGAGCATATGGATGCTTACTCTATCCTTATGCATCTACAAGATTTGTATGATGTGGCAGGAAGGACAGCTCGATATGAGATATCGAAGGAGTTGTTCTGTTGTAGGATGACTGAGGGATCATCTGTGAATGTTCATGTGCTCAAGATGATCAATTTGATTGAACGTCTTGGGCAACTTGGATTTGTCATGGATGGGGAGCTGAGTCAAGATCTGGTCTTGCAATCACTTCCAGATTCATTCTCGCAGTTCGTTATGAATTTCACATGAACAAGTTGGATGTCAGCTTGCCTGAACTCCATAACATGCTGAAAACTGCTGAGTCGAATTTTCCCACAAAGAAGAGTTCTGTTCTTCTAATTGGTGAAGGCTCTAACCCTAAGAAGAGGAAGAGGAGCCCTCCTAAGAAGAAGAAGAAGGTAGGTGAGAAAAGGCCAGTTCCGCCAAAAGCCGAAGATCCCAAAAGCAAAGCTGTTTGCTTTCACTGCAACAAAGTGGGGCACTGGAAGAGAAACTGTAAGGCTTACCTTGTAGAATTGAAGAAGAAGAAGGGTGGTGAGACTACCGCTTCTGCTTCAGGTATGTTCATGATCGAACTAAATATGTCACTTAATCAAACTTCTACTTGGGTATTAGATACCGCCTGTGGTTCTCACATTTGCAATTCGTTGCAGGGACTAAGGAGAAGTAAGACTCTTGAAGAAGAAGAGGTGATCCTACGTATGTGTTGGGTTCCGAGGCATAAAACGCAGCGGATTAACGTAAATATAACAAAATTTCGGAACCCTAACGCATGATCATGTATAAGATTGACAGATTATGGTGAAACAGAATTATACCTTTTCTGGTCTTGACTTTCATGAACTCAACGGAGATCCTAGCTTTCATGACTTGTGTCTTCCTCTCGAAAAACACCTCTATGGTATCCACACGAGCACCTTCAAGAACATCTCACGATCTTGATTACGGAATGGATGTACTAGCCTCCTTTTGATGATTTCGAATTTCTGCCTTCTTGCTGCTGCTGCCTTTAGGGTTTTAATTCACAAAAACGTAATGGCAATTTAACCTATCATTATCTATTTATAATGACTAGTTAACGGGCTTATTCAGCAAAACCTAACCCATATAGGTATAGGATTAAATAATAAAACGTGTTTCTATTATTTAATTAATAATTAAGTTATACTTAATTATTATGGGCATAAATCCTCTTCAAATTCGAATTTATATTATTTCAATTAATTAAGTCTCACTTAATTAATATAATAAAATTCAAATAATCATCAATTAATTTAAATCTATAATTTAAATTAACTATTCCTCTAAGTGCTCTATGTGTGTGACCCTATAGGCTATTATTTAATTAGCAATAATTTTATTCTCCAATAAAATTATAAACAATGAACGGTATCTAGTAATACATCATTGCTACCCAATTAAATAATAATTAAATCGTGATTCGATAAAACCTTTAGTGATTAATGTTTCCGTGTAATATAACCCATTTAACCATATATATATATTATAGATTAAACTCGAGGCATGTATTTAGTCATCCTCTACAACATTTAATCCGGGTTTACTTGATCAATGAGTAGACTATGAAAACAAATCATTATTTGAGCACGGCCATGCATTTTATAGTCTTACTCAGTCAAGAGGCCAATAATATCTCTCCTAATTATAGGAGGGTTAAATCCTTTATCTATCATTCATATTTCTCATACGACTCATGATATACCCGATGTCCACTTTTATCATCACCCGGTCAAAGGTAACTTTTAATGTAGTCAAAGTATATTAATCCTCGTATAGAAATATAATGATCTCAAGTCAAAGGATCATTACACCATTATCATTGTGAGTCTTTCTTATGACTTTATTAAACATGAAGAATCTCACTGTGGGTCTGTCCAGTATCATGTACTCCTACATGTACCTATGTATTGACTTTAGTATCCCCATACTTATAACCAATGAGATGTGGTTATCAGTCAAACAACATACTAGTCTATTTATGTATTATTATTGTCCTATAATAATAATACTCGACTAGGGACCTTTTAAGAATATGATATATTATATAATCTCAAGTTCAAGTCATGTACTTAAACTATACAATGTGTATCATGATTCTAAGGACATTTATTATGCTAACAAATATATCGCAGTAATTAAAGTCATAATAAATACGTTTAATGAATAATCAAATGACATAAAGGTCCATAAGAAAATGAACATTGTATTGCCTCTAGGGCACCTACACTAACAATCTCCCACTTGCACTAGAGCCAATCACCCATGTATCTAATACCCATGGAACTAGTGTGACCGTCGTGCTTCGTCTGCGACAAGCCTTTGGTCAGTGGGTCTACAATGTTATCATTTGTGTGCACTTTACATATGTGTATGTCACCCCTTTCATTAATCTCTTGAATGAGGTGATATCTCCTGAGTATATGTTTGGTTCGGGAGTGAGATCTAGGTTCTTTAGCCTGTGCAATAGCTCCATTATTATCGCAGTATAGATCAATGGGATCTGCGATCGATGGAACCACTCCCAAATCAGTAATGAATTTTCGAATCCAAACAGCTTCCTTTGCTGCTTCACAAGCTGCAATGTACTCAGCCTCCATTGTAGAATCAGCTACTGTTTCTTGCTTTGAACTCTTCCAACTTACAGCACCTCCGTTTAGACAAAACACAAAACCAGACTGTGATACAGTATCATCCCTGTCTGTTTAGAAACTTGCATCGGTGTAACCTTTTACAACCAGTTTCTCCTCTCCTCCATACACCAAGAATGAATCTTTAGTCCTTTTCAAGTACTTTAGAATATTCTTGACTGCCGTCCAGTGACCTTCACCTGGATTAGATTGGTATATGCTCGTCATGCTTAAAGCATACGAAACATCTGGGCGAGTACATACTATTGCATACATGATAGATTCAATTGCTGAGGCATATGGAACCTTACTCATGCGGTCCTTGTCATCCAATGATTTCGAACACTGATCTTTAAAGATCATTATCCCTTGAGACACAGGGACATATCCCATTTTTGCATTTTACATACCAAAACGATGCAAAACCTTATCGATGTATGTACTCTGACTTAGACCGATCATCCTTCTAGATCTATCCCTATAGATCCTCATTCCTAGAATGTAGGATGCATCTCCTAAGTCTTTCATAGAGAAGTTGCTCCCTAACCAAGTCTTAACAGCCTTAAGAGAAGGTATGTCATTCCCCATTAGTAGTATGTCATCAACATATAGTACTATGAATGCCACATGGCTCCCATTAACCTTCTTGTAAACACAAGGTTCATCTTCGTTTTGAACAAAGCCATACTCTTTGACTGTTTCATCAAAACGGATATTCCATCTCCTAGAGGCTTGCTTCAATCCATAAATGGATCGACGTAATTTACATACCTTGCTAACATTCCTTGGATCGACAAAACCTACAGGTTGTGTCATGTACACATCCACATCCTCTTCAAGGCTTCCATTAAGGAAGGTTGTTTTGACATCCATTTTCCAGATTTCATAATCATGGAATGCTGCAATAGCAAGCAAAATCCTTATGGACTTGACCATAGCCACTGGTGAGAAAGTTTCATCATAGTCAATACCATGAATTTGTTTGAAACCTTTTGCAACCAGCCTTGCTTTATAGGTCTGAACATTTTGAAAGGCATAGGTGTACTAACTTGTAACACTTAATTACTATGTAACTCAACTAGGTAAAAGATAAAACAACAGCAAAACAAGGGAAACTGAAGAAGCACATGGAATCAATCTACTGATGAAATGGTAATGATACTTGGTAACTACAAGTAACTAATTTGGTTAATCAAGAATGCCTAAGTGAGAAGAAGTTCAATCTCAGTATTGCTCATGCCCTAATTTACCTAATGGAGAATCAAATTAATGTCAAAGAAGTATCAAGAAGACCAAAGTGATTTCATGTAATGTATCTCAACAACTGGATAATGTAAAGGTTAATCAACAAATGAGAACTGACATTCAGAAGCAAGAACCCCTACAAGACTAGTCACTTATGAACCAGACCATTGCATCAAGTGTCAGGACATTGGAGGCAAGTTCATGTCAGTAATAGAAGATCTCATTTGAACTGAGTGAGGAAAAGAAATTGAAGAAGCTAGGAAAACTTGCTCATAAAGGTTAATCCACAATTAGTCACTAAAGAAAGTCAACATTGGATGAGTGCATATTTGTTAAGGTAAATGTCGATCCACAGCAGATCGAGATGCAGATCGAGATTGATAATTGAAGAAAAACATTGCAACGCAAATCTCGATCCACGGCAGATCGAGATTCTCACAGATCGAGATCGAGATTCTTATAGATCGAGATCGAGATTTTCACAGATCGAGATCGAGATTCTCATAGATCGAGATCGAGATTTTCACAAATTGAGATCGAGATTTTCACAGATCGAGATCGAGATTTTCACAGATCGAGATCGAGATCGAGATTGTCGACCAAGATCGAGATCGAGATGGGTCCAGGCCGAGATCGAGATGCGGGTCGATATGTAGCATTTAATGTTCAAGGGAAAAGTGGCTTATTGTGAACGGTTGATCCAGAGTGGTTGGGAAAGTACTTTTTGTTGTCAAGTTCTGATTGGGCCACGTACACAAAAAGGACAAGATCAAGACTACACGACATTATAAAAGCAGCACTTTGTTTTCATTTGTATTTGACTTTTATCCATCTCTGTATTTTCAACGATATTTTTCAAGAGAGAGCATTTACTGTAAAACAATAGTGAGAGAGAGGATCAGTTGAATCAAGCTTTAATTGTTGTATTTATTGTTCAACTGATCATGATGCTTTTATGAATGTTGTAGCAAATCCCTCAATGAATATAAAGATATATTTTTGAAATTCTGTGTCATCATTTATTACCTGCATATTTGTATATTTTCTCATTACTTTCAAACAGTTGTATTCACCCCCCCTCTACAACACTTTGGACCTAACAATTGGTATCAGAGCTACTGTTAAACACATCTAACAGAGATCCTACCGTGTTGTTTGAGTTGGTTCTTGAAAATCCCAGATCCAATTTTTTTTGAAGTTTGTGCCGAAAGCTTTTATTTGTGTCTTCTTGAAAAGTTCATAGATCTAAAAAGTTCTGAGTCATGGTGTATGGAATATTTGTACAACATTCCAAAACGTTATACTTTAGAGCTTTGTGGGTTTTCTTGTGGTCAAAAATCTGGTTATAAAAGAATATTTGATTGGTTGACTAGGTAACTTGAATCAATGGTTTGACTGAACAAAAAGGACATATTCGAACTTCTATCAACTAGAAAGTGAACAACTTTTTTGTTTGGACTTGAAAAACTGGTGGACCCTGCTACTGTTCCTGTGATTAGAACTAACTTGCTTGAATCTTAAGTGAAAAACCCATTGGATATTAAGTGTTGGATATTTAAAGTGAGATAATTAATTTTTCAAGTAAATACAATTTATTGTAATTTGAAAAGTGTATTATCTTAATTTTAAACTTTATTAAAATGGTCGCCGCACACAGATTTAAGATACCTCCGTTTGATGCACAACATTATGACGAATGGACCGGAAGGATGAAAGCCTACCTTGAATCAATAAACAAGGTATACTTGAGAATATTGGAGAACGGTCCATACATACCCATGAAAATTGAGCCAGAGCGAATGGAATGAGGGATACTAATACCATCCCGGTCTGTTCCTAAAGAGGAAATGGAGTTTTCAGACGCAAATAAAGAATTGGTTGGTATGGATGCCTCGTTACGCAACGTCATAATTGAATCCCTAGACTCAGAGTACTATGTTCAGATAAAGGGATTAAAAACAGCTAAAGCCATGTGAGATAAACTGGCTGTAGTGATGGAGGGGACCGAGGAAGTTAGAGATAATCACAAGCGCATTCTGATATCTGAATATGAATCGTTCAGGATACGAACGAGGAGAAGGTGTAACAGATGTTTACAAACGTTACAGTAAACTGCTTATCGAGCTGAGTATAAGAGATAAAGTCTATCCACTGGCAGATTCAAATATCAAGTTTCTCTTGAATTTGCCTAAACATCTGGAACACAGGATCACTGCCATTCGAGAGTCAAGAGACTTGAAAAATACTTCTCTCGAAAAGCTGTGTGGTGTTTTAAAGACCTACGAGCTGGAGCAGGAACAAAATGACAAAAAAAGATCCTACAATAGTGGAGAATATAAAACAGTAAGTGAGTCTAGACTTGTAGCTGAAGAGTCTGCTGTAAAGGCACTTGCAGCTGTCTCATTGAAAACTGCTAATCCTGAAAGGGTGGTATTAGACATTGAAGATCCATCCGAAGAAAGTGAGGATGAATAATATACCCTTGAAGAGCTGGACAAATTAGAAGACAAGTCATATGCTTGTATTGCTCAAGAATTTGCTCATATCAGCTTCAGGAAGTCAAGAAGAGGTAAAGGACGATTTGGTAGTTCTTTCAGCCGAAGAGGCAGCAGCAGTAGAGGCAGTAGTGTAAGTGGTCGGGGAAGTTACAGCGGTCGAGGTAGCACATCTGGTAGTGGCTACAGATCTAACCTGGTAGACAAGAACAAGTTCAGATGCTACAACTGTAATGAATTGGGGCACTTTGCAACAGAGTGCAAGAAGCCCAAGTACATTCATCCCAAGGAATCCTATGCTGATCTGAAAAAGAAATATGATGCCTTGGTTAGCAAGCAACAGAAGGGAAGCCGGGCGTATGTTGTGACTGAAGGGAAGGGTTGGGACGAGTCTGATGAAGATGAAGATCAGGAACTATGCAACTTCGCTTTAATGGCAAGATCTTCAGAACAATCATAGGTACCAATTCTAACCATAAATGAAATGTCTATTTCTGAGTACCAAAATGAATTAGCTGCCATGACTAAAGACATGTACAATCTCCAACTGAATCTAATCGCTGTTAATGAGGAAAATGCTAAACTTTCCCTTAAAAATAGACTTCTCGAGGCCAGGGTAGAGGAATTAGAATCAGGAGAAAGTACAAAAAGGCAGTTAATGAATCAGGTAGACGTTTTAGAACACAAGCTTAAGATTAGGGAAGACCTTAACGAAGAACTTAAAAATGAATTAGCTTAGCTTAAAATAACATGTCAATCTTTTAAAGAAGCAGCTAATAAAGTTTTCGTAGAAAGGGACATGTACATGAAACTGGCAGGCAAGAGTAAAAATGAAAAAGTAAACATAGGACTTGACTACACACAGAAAAAAAAATAGGGCTGCTGAGTTGTTAGAGCCAGTGTTAGTCAAAGAAGATGTGCCTGAGGTTCTAGTGAATGTTAGAAAACCTATCTTTAAGCAGTTTGAGCCTAGGACCATAGATCCTATTGCTATTAAAATTGAACATGAGATTAAAATGGAAAAAGATTCAGAAGAAAAAGTAGTAGAACCTACAACTTCTAAGAGAGTGAGTAAGATTGCTTATGCTAAGAGAGGTGTAGGAACCAAGAAGGCTAAGACGGTGTCACATAAACAATGGGTAGCAGGGTCAGACCAAATGAAAACACATGTAGAGGCAGTTAAAACTGAACCTGTATCTGTATCTACATCTACACGAGCTAGGAAGGCATGCTATATCTGTAATCAAACTGATCATTTGTCTTACTATTGCCCGTCCTATGTAGAGGAAGAAAAACCTGTTGGTTGTAATACCATGCCTGCAACTACTGCTTTGCCTAACATGTATGCAAATCATGCCAAATGCAATAATCCTAATTGTATGCCATGTGCTGTAAACATCATGCATGCTTATTTTAATTTGATGAATACTGCTAGTGCATCTGTTGAACATACATTTAGTAGTGGTAAGAAAAAGCATGCTGGGTCAAAGGCTAAGACTTCAAGTCCTCCTAAAGTTAGGAGTGACCAGTCTACTCCCAAACCTGACAAACCAGTCAAGGTTGATAAGGGAAAAGACAAAGTCAAGATGAATGCCCCTGATGGCAACAAGGCAAAGCCTTCTGTATCTGAAAAGAAAAAGAAAATTATTGATGCCGGGCCCAAACATCATTGGGTTCCGATGAACGCCTAACCTTTCTGGATTTGCAGGGCAGTGAACAGGAAAAGAGTAAAGTCATATGGGTGCTGGACAGTGGAGCATCAAGGCATATGACCGGCAATAAGTCCCTGCTAACAGATTTGGTGTTGAGAGCCGGCTCCGTGGTTACTTTTAGAGATAACAGCAAAGGTTACACCCGGGGATATGGCAAGATTATTTGTGGAAATGTTATCATTGAGGACGTGTCTTTTGTGGAAGGATTGCGACATAATCTTCTCAGCGTTAGTCAGTTCACCGACAGGGGTTTTGACATCAACTTTGGGAAGCATGACTGTTCGATTCGAAGCAAAAAGTATGGAAGCCTTGCTCTCAAAGGAGTAAGGAAGTCAAATTTGTTCATAGCCGACATGAATTTTGCTGATCAGTCTGAAGTCACGTGTTTCTACAGCAAGGCTTCTGCTGATGAAAGTTGGCTATGGCATAAAAGATTATCTCACCTGAACTTCAAAGCAATGAATAATCTAGTAAGGAGAGAGTTGGTGAGAGGGCTGCCGCAGATGGAGTTTACTCCAGATGGACTCTGCGAAGCATGTGAGATGGGAAAATCGAAAAGAGCCTCGCATAAGGATAAGCAAGTGAATAGCATTACCGAGCCCCTACAACTTCTTCACATGGATTTGTTTGGACCCGTTAATGTTATGTCAATGTCAAGGAAAAGATACGCGCTGGTGATTGTCGATGACTTTTCCAAATACACATGTGTGATGTTTGTGACATCGAAAGATGAAGTGCCACATGAGATCATTAGGCATGTACTGGTAATTGAAAACGTAGCAAGTATGAATGTGAAGACTATCCGATCCGACAACGGGACAGAATTCAAGAACTCGGTGTTAATGGAATTCTGCATATCTAAAGGGATCAGACGACAGTATTCAGCACCGAGAACACCGCAACAGAATGGGGTGGTAGAAAGGAAGAATAGGACACTGGTTGAAGCAGCTAGGACAATGCTGTATGAGTCAAGACTTCCTTTGTATTGTTGGGCTGAAGCAGTTAGCGCAGCTTGCTATACACAGAACAGAACCCTGATTACAAAGGACTATAATGAGACGCCGTATTATCTGATGAATAAACGAAAACCATCTATCAAGTACTTTCACGTGTTTGGTGCCAAATGCTTTGTGTTAAGAGACAATGCACAACTTAGAAAGTTTGATGCCAAAGCAGATGAAGGGGTTTTCATTGAATATTCTCTTGAAGTAGTAGCAGCGTACAGGGTGTTTGTGCTTAATGATAGCAAGGTGGTTGAAAGCCTTAATGTCACATTCGACGACTCAAAGCTCCCTTCTATACTAAAGGAAGACAGTGAGCCCACTTCCCTAAGATTTGAAAATATGGATATTGATGAAGTGGATACAGTTCCTAAGTCTGTAGTGCAGTGTAGTGATCCAAACGATAAATAAAGTAATTAATCAAGAGTCTAGTGTTTCGCCAATACAAAACACTAGGGCTGAGGGATCACCTTCCGTTAGACCTGGTACTAACTCAGGGGGAGCAGCTCACTCAGGGGGAGCTAGTACTAGCTCAGGGGAAGCTAGTGGAAGTGCTTCTAGACTAAGTCACCTTCACTTACAAGATCAAGCTGAGTCATCAAGAACATTTGCTAGGGATCGTACTTGGAACAAGGACCATCCATTTGAGCTAATTATTGGTGATCCAGATACCGGAGTGACTACTAGAGGAAAAGCTAGAGCTGAAATTGCCACTGAGAATGAATGTCTATACTCAGTGTTCCTTTCCTAGATGGAACCTAAAGTGGTGGAAGAAGCTCTAGATGACGCTGATTGGGTGATTGCTATACAAGAGGAACTCAATCAGTTTGAAAGGCAGAAGGTATGGAAGCTGGTACCCAGACCAAAGAATAGATCTGTTGTTGGAACAAAATGGGTATTCAGAAACAAGCTGGATGAAAACGGACTTGTAGCATGAAATAAAGCTCACCTGGTTGCTAAGGGTTATACTCAAAGAGAAGGAATTGATTATGATGAAACCTACGCACCAGTAGCAAGGCTAGAGGCAGTAAAGATGTTCTTAGCATTCGCAACACATCATGGTTTTAAAGTCTATCAGATGGATGTCAAGAGTGCATTCTTAAACGGTGAACTGGATGAAGAAGTGTATGTCGATCAACCTCCCGGGTTTGTCGACAGCAAATACTGTGATTATGTTTATCGTCTCTTCAAATCAGTATATGGCCTTAAGCAGTCTCCGCGGAAGTGGTATGAAACTCTGTCAGACTTCTTACTAGTTAGTGGTTTCACCAGAGGAGTAATCGACAAGACGCTTTTCTACAAGAAATGCAAAGATGATCTAATAATGGTGCAAGTATATGTGGATGACATTATCTTTGGGTCTGCAAATGAGAAGCTGTGTGCTAAATTCGCAAAGTTAATGCAATCGAGGTATGAGATGAGCATGATGGGAGAGCTGACGTTCTTTCTGGGTATTCAAGTTAGTCAGAAGAAGGACGGGATATTTATCTGCCAGACCAAGTACATTCATGATCTATTGAAGAAGTATGGTCTCGAAGATGTATCACAAGCTAAGACTCCTATGGCAACAGCCACGAAGCTTGAAGAGGATAAAACGGGTAAACCTGTAGACATCTCAAGCTATCGAGGTATGATCGGCTCACTTTTGTATTTAACTGCTAGCAGACCTGATATTATATTCTCTACATGCTTATGTGCAAGGTTCCAAGCGGATCCTAGAGAGTCACATCTCATAGCCGTAAAGCGTATTTTTAGGTATCTCAAGGGAACATCAAATCTCGGGATTTGGTACCCAAGAGATACAGGATTTAATCTTGTTGGCTATTCGGATTCAGATTACGCAGGCTGTAGAATAGATAGGAAGAGCACTTCAGGAAGCTGTCAGTTCCTTGGAAGAAGGTTGGTGTCTTGGCAAAGCAAGAAACAACACACAGTATCTACCTCGACAGCTGAAGTAGAATATATTGCTGCTGGAAGCTGTGTGGCCCAGATACTGTGGATGAAGAACCAACTCAAGGACTACGGTGTGGAAGTATCAAAGATTCCTATCATGTGTGACAACACAAGTGCTATTGAAATGACCAACAACCCCGTGGATCACTCCAGGACCAAGCACATTGATATCAGGTATCATTTTATTAGAGAGCATGTAGAAAATGAAACTTTAGAGTTGCATTTTGTGTCTACTGAACTTCAAATAGCAGATATATTCACAAAACCTCTAGACGAATCAATATTTTCTAGATTGGTTGGTGAATTGGGAATGCTTAACACCTGTTAGTTTTGTTACCTATCTGTTATAATTCAGTATGTGTACATATTATTGTTGTGCATGAATATTCATAATTAATAATGTGTACTTAATTTCAAAAATGTATGTGTTGCATGTCATAAGGGAAAGTTAGAAAGTTTCATGAAATTAATCTTGTGCTGATCTGTGTATCTATATGATTAATGTCAAATGAAGTGATGGGATTTAATGCTAGACTTAATTTTGAAATGCATAATTTATTTGCTAAATTCCCTGTTATTTCAAAATTGTAAGTTTCTAAAATGGTGTGAAAATTTGTGGTGAAATCTTACGAATTTTACATATAGATGTTTAATTCCTGTAATTTCATTGAAATTTTCTAAGGCAAATCTCGATCTGTTTCTGGATCGAGATCGAGATCGACTTGCGAAAATTGCTTAAAAAGTTTAAGGCAAATCTAGATCTGTCCACATCGAGATCGAGATCGAGATGTAGATCGAGATCGACATCGAGATCGACATCAAGATGTAGATCGAGATCGACATCGAGATCGACATCGAGATGTACATTGAGATGTAGATCGAGATGTAGATCGAGATCGACATCGAGATGTAGATCGAGATGCGTATCTCGAGATCGAGATGTGACTTGTCTTTTCAGTTACCTTTTTAAGCGTGCCTATATATATATATATCATTATATTGACTGTTCATTATTTCCATTAACTTTCTCTCTCTCTTTCAAAAAGTTTAAGTTCATTCAAATACACACGCATATACATACATACACAGCATCCTCTTCCCTGCCATTACACCAAGTTTTCTTGTGATTTTCTTAAACAAAAATCACTAACTGTTACTTAAAAGCATTAATCACTAAAACAAAACTCTGCCAAAATTTTGTTTAAAATAAACTGTTGAACTCTTTGCGCTTTTTCTACGTCATTCGTGTTCTTGCAAATCGTTCTTTAGTTTTCTTTTCATTCGAGTGAGTTTGTTTTTTTTTGGTTTCGTGCTTTCTTGTTCTTCATTTATTTTGTGTTCTTGAGTGGAATAGTTGTGAGTATTACTGTTTAATCCATAAAGTGCAACTTAACCGCCCTGTTTTGTGTTTTTCTGAAATATAAGTTTTTTTATAGCTAAAACAACAAAAATGGCTGTTCACTTTAATTTTCTAAAACTCAACCGTCAATCATTAGTGGGGAGTTAAGTGGTCATTAGTGGAGAAGTTAATTTGTCTTAAATTGTGTCACAAATTACGTGGGGTAATTAGTGGGGATAGTGTACGTTTTTTTTTGTTTAAATTTAGAACTTGTTCTCTAAATTTCCATTGCAAAACCTTTTCAGAACATTTCTTTTCTCAAACACAAATTTAAAATGGCTAACTCAAATTTCACAATTCCCAAAACCAACTTTGTTAATCTCTCTGCTGATCGAGCAACTGGTAGATTCATTCACTATCAGTTCTGGATTGAGTCCCTCAACAACACATTTATAATAAGTCATGCTTTAACCACCTCTCCCATCCTGAATATCGAAGCCCTTCAAGCTGCTTACTCAACATTAGAGATTCAGGGTGGTAAAGCAAATCCAACAGGCTTATCCTTCACTATCGGTGGTGCTAAATATGAGGTTAGTCTGCAGAAGTTCAATGAGATACTCGGGCTTCCTTCCGAAAATTTTGCTCTGGAACCCACTATGGAGGATATGTTACAATTATTCACGGAGATAGGTTGTCGCCCTCCCACGGGTCCTATCAAGGTAACAAAGGTTAACACCGGTATGCTACCAGCTGAGTGGGATTATGTAGTTCAAGCCATTCAACGCTGCATGCTCCCAAAGGACAAAGACTACAAGCCGATGAACAACAGCTGTCGGGTAATACTATATGGAGTGGCCAACAACAGGAAGGTGAATGTGGGCAAACATCTATTGATTCAGTTGCTTGAGAGGTGGGCAATGGAAAAGAATGCATCTAGGAATCCGGAAGATGGACCAGTCAAATGCTGGATGCCAAGATTCCTTCAGATGGTTCTGGATGACGTCCTTTCAGAGGAGCACAGAAGAGTATTTCAAGGCTCTGAAAGGATGGCATGTTTTGATATGACCTTAAAGAGTTTCTCCACCATGGAAACCCAGCAAAAGTCAAGACTTTTTGAGTTGCGCCTGACTTCGTACTTCCAGGATCTGCAAGATGAGTATGCTAGGATGCACGCTTCTCAGTTTACCACAGTAGAAGCTGAAAGTAGCGGTAACGAAGCTGCAGGTGGAGATCAAGTATCTGGAAATTTGGGAGAAGCAGGTGTGGATGTTGACATGGCCAATGCAAATGTTACAGAAGCTGGAGCCGACAAGGATGACGATCTTCTGAGTCAGGTACCTATTCTTGCTGATCTTGACCAATCGTCAATTCAATCAACCCTTGTTTTCTACAGCCGTGGGCCTAAAAACCCCCAGGCTCTATCCCAGGTTGCAAGCCCTTCTGTTCACAAACATACAACCAGCCCTAAAACTGGTGATAAAAGGAAGGCAAGCTCATCTGAGTCGAGTGAATCGAGTGGAGGGAGTGTCGGAGTTGAGAGAGTAGTCATCAGCAACTCTGCCACCCTCAAAGAAGTAGCTCAACAGCCAATAGGAGCTGACCCTACCTCCCCTGAGTTGTCCGCTCAGGGCTCTTTGAGCAATTTCTCGGAAGAGGAAAGGCAAACTGAGACTCGCCCTTCTGATGCTAGGATCTCAGGAAGTTTATATGTGAAAGAGTCTGTCGAATCCAGTACGGATGACTCTTCCTCATCTGAATCAGAAAACAAGTTGCTCGCAGAGCAACGACATCTGGTGACTGGTGGGTCTACGCCTCCAGAACAGCCCAGCGAACCAGAAAAGGTTCTTGGTGAACAAGGGGATGACATGGTCATAATGCCATCTCCTAACGTAGACACAGCGCTTAAAGGTTCAGTCTCACTGACCGATATCGCCGACCAACTCACCGCTAGTCCCCAGCGACTAGTAGATGAGGCTCTAGTACTGTTAGGCTCTAAACACGAGGGAGAGACAGGGATAGTAGATCCCTTCTCTTTAGGGATCTTGAGTGAAACAGAACCCGACGAGAGTAAACAGTTTAACCCAAGCCAAACACCGTCCCCTAAATTGCAGGATCTAGTGAAGAAGGTGGAGGCTTTGGAGGCTGGAGTTGCTGGTGTTACTGCTGCTGTCTCTTCTCACTCTGGAAGACTGGAGGTCGGAGCTCAGTACATGGAGAACCTGATTGCCGTCCAAAATCAAATGATTGAAAAGATAAACAATCTTGGATTGGTACAGGTGGAGGTTGGGCGGTCAGTCGATGATGTCACTCATGGCATGTCTCAGGTCTAGACGAAGCTGAATGAACTACTTGATGCTGTCTTTGGACGTAACAGGGCTGGACCTGGTCCTTCAACCGGTGGTGGTGGTGACGATAATAATGATGATGATGCTCCTGATGAGGATAACCCACCTAAGGGGGAAGAGGAGGATCATGGTCTGAAAAAGCTGACTAGTAAGGGTCCGGTGATCGAGTCCTCAAACAAATCTAGTGAAAAGGTGGAGGAGGCTCAACCGGCTCTTAAGGACAAAGGCAAACAGAAGATGGTAGTTGAAGAAGAAGCTGAGAAAGAAACACCTCTCGTCGATGTATTTATGGGAAACCTTATTGAAGATTCTGATGATGATGAGATGGATGTAGAAGCCTTAGTGGCAAGGAGATCGAGACTGGAGCAACGGGCAAAAGAGTGGGAACAAGAAAGAGGTCTAAATCCTGGCGGATCCGGCGTAGGAGTTGCAGGTGATGCAGGAGACCACTCGGTTGCTGACGAGCATGTGCCAGAAGAAGAAGTTGTTAAAGTAGTGAAAGAAGCGCAGATGCAAGAAGAGATTTTCAGGGAAGCCAGAAAAAGAGTGAATGAAGAAGTGCTTCAAGGAATAGTGGAAAAGGAACTAATGGCAAAGGAGAAGAGAGCGGCTCAGAAAACTCAGCATGAGTATGAAATGAAAAAGATCAAAGATCCTAAGGTCCAGGCTGACATAAGGAGGGAAGGTCCCGAGTGGGATAAGGCTAGAGAAGCCTTAGCTGGACCAAGAGCCTATGCTCCTGACTCAGAAAGATTGAGTTTCCTTCTCCACAAGCTAGAAAATCTAAACCCTGGGCTGCTAAACTATCTAAACTGTATAAGACAGGGATGCACCTCCGTACAAGTCATATTCAAGGAGAAGGCATGGAATCTGATGATTACTTGGACACCCATAACAAGAATCGAGCCGTATATGGTCGATGAAGCTTTCTTCCATGCAAGGGGTGTAAGTGAACTGGTAGAATTCGCTCACAAGGTAGACACCTCTGTCAAGGCTGGAGTGTTGTTTAAGGAGAAACTGTTGAAGATGGCTGAAGGCAGAGGGGTTGACATTATTCTAAATCCCTACCAGATCAGATACGTCCATGACAAGGTCCTGAGGATCGTAAATCTGTATGACTCGAAACTGACCCCGAGCGGAAATGTACTGAAGGCAGTTGAAAAGCTAGTCCTCTCAAAGGGTTTTTTAACGAAGGAAAAGAAGATGGTTGCTAAGGACTTGGAGAAGTTACTAAGAAGGCAAGATGTTAGATACAAGTTACCTGAAACCAAACTACCAGTGGTTAAGAAGGAGCCTGAAGACTCTGCATTCGAGCAACAAGAAGAGGCAATAAAGGAGTATGTGCAGAGATACGAAGATCCAAGATTAGACATTCCTGGAGAAGGAGAAATTAGGGAGGAAGTTAGTGTAGTGGTTGGTGCAAATGTCAAGTTTGTCAAAAGCAAAGCTGAGAATGAGAATGATCTGCTGATCTATACAGATAAGCATCAGGTGGAAACCGTCATTGAGATCAAGTACGACATCTTTGCATAACACAGTCATGAAACACTGTGTATCATAAGGGAATTGATTGATGAGATGGATGATGTTGACGAGTTTGATCAGGATTATCTAAGGGTCACATTTGATAACTTCTGTAAGAGAAGACAACAACTTGACATTCAGAGGCTACAGCAATGCACCACCGCTATTGTCATTGGATACCCTAAGCAGCTGGTCATAAGGAAGAAAGGGGAAAAGGGGCATCCTGACAAAGTCACTAAGCTGAGGTTTGAAGACATTCCCACGAAGCTTACCACTCGCAGCATGGTTGAGAGGTGGTTGAGGTTGTTTCGAGACTACAAGATCAGAAATCATGTGGAAGCGGAAGGACTTAATCTTCTCAAGAAAAGGATGGATGAAGTCTGCAACCCTGAGTTCATGAAGAAAGAAAAAGCAGCCAAGAAGAAAGCTCGTGAGGAAGAGGAGCGCAAGAAATCGAAGTTTTAATGTATTATGCTTGTAATGTTTCTTTGCGTTGTAATTTGTTTTCTTATTTTCCAGCATTGTAAGTATATTATCTGTTTTCTTGTGTAGTGTAAGGTAGAAGTTAGTTAGCTAAGTGTCTTGAAACTGGTTTATATTAGGCGTCAATTATTTCACGAAGTTCGGCGGTGGTAATACTGCTAAAACGACTTCAGAAGGATAATTGAAAATTGAGTGGACCGTGCTCTTAAGTACTTAGAGAAAATCTCTAGAAGAGCATGAAGCCATTTGATCGAGCCAACAGGTGTCCAATTTTGGCACTTGAAGTATCAGTAATAGACATGAAGCTAGTTAATCAAGTCAAGCATTATGCAAGTTGACATGATCTTTTATGAATGTTATTTTATCTTTTTCAGTCCCTAGTTAGTTGAGTTATCCTCATTGTGAATTTGGTTGTCATTGTTAGACAATCAAATAGGGGGAGATTGAAAGGCATATGTGTACTAACTTGTAACACTTAATTACTATGTAACTCAACTAGGTAAAAGATAAAACAACAGCAAAACAAGGGAAACTGAAGAAGCACATGGAATCAATCTACTGAAGAAATGGTAATGATACTTGGTAACTACAAGTAACTAATTTGGTTAATCAAGAATGCCTAAGTGAGAAGAAGTTCAATCTCAGTATTGTTCATGCCCTAACTTACCTAATGGAGAATCAAATTAATGTCAAAGAAGTATCAAGAAGACCAAAGTGATTTCATGTAATGTATCTCAACAACTGGATAATGTAAAGGTTAATCAACAAATGAGAACTGACATTCAGAAGCAAGAACCCCTACAAGACTAGTCACTTATGAACCAGACCATTGCATCAAGTGTCAGGACATTGGAGGCAAGTTCATGTCAGTAATAGAAGATCTCATTTGAATTGAGTGAGGAAAAGAAATTGAAGAAGCTAGGGAAACTTGCTCATAAAGGTTAATCCACAATTAGTCACTAAAGAAAGTCAACATTGGATGAGTGCATATTTGCTAAGCCAAATGTCGATCCACAGCAGATCGAGATGCGGATCGAGATTGATAATTGAAGAAAAACATTGCAAGGCAAATCTCGATCCACGGCAGATCGAGATTCTCACAGATCGAGATCGAGATTCTCATAGATCGAGATCGAGATTTTCACAGATCGAGATCGAGATCGAGATTGTCGACCAAGATCGAGATCGAGATGGGTCCAGGCCGAGATCGAGATGCGGGTCGATATGTAGCATTTAATGTTCAAGGGACAAGTGGCTTATTGTGAACGGTTCATCCAGAGTGGTTGGGAAAGTACTTTTTGTTGTTAAGCCCTGATTGGGCCACGTACACAAAAAGGACAAGATCAAGACTACACGACATTATAAAAGCAGCACTTTGTTTTCATTTGTATTTGACTTTTATCCATCTCTGTATTTTCAACGATATTTTTCAAGAGAGAGCATTTACAATAAAACAATAGTGAGAGAGAGGATCAGTTGAATCAAGCTTTAATTGCTGTATTTATTGTTCAACTGATCATGATGCTTTTATGAATGTTGTAGCAAATCCCTCAATGAATATAAAGATATATTCTTGAAATTCTGTGTCATCATTTATTACCTGCATATTTGTATATTTTCTCATTACTTTCAAACAGTTGTATTCACCCCCCCTCTACAACACTTTGGACCTAACACATTTCCATTCATGTCAGTTTTCTTCTTGAAAACCCATTTGCACCCTATGGGTTTTACCCCTTCAGGTGGATCAACCAAAGTCCATACTTGGTTTTCATACATGGAATCCATCTCGGATTTCATGGCTTCTAGCCATCTCTTAGAGTCTGGACTGTTCATAGCATCTTGGTATGTGAGAGGCTCATCTTCATCTTTGAGCATCAAATCACCACATTGAGTCAAGAGAAATCCATATCTCTCTGGCTCATTGCGAATTCTACCAGTTCTACGAACAACATGTGTTTGTTGAGCATTATCATTATCCTGCTCTTGTTCCACTTCAGGTTCAATGCTATTTTGTGGTTCTCGATCTTCATCGAGGTCTATGGTTCTCCCACTGTTTCTTTTGGAAATAAAATCTCTTTCCATGAAAATAGCATCTCGAGCAATGAACACTTTCTGCTCAGAAGGACTATAAAAATAGTACACCTTTGTTTCCCTAGGGTATCCCACAAAATTGCACTCTTCAGATTTAGGTCCAAGCTTGTCAGATACTTGACGCTTCACAAACGCCTTGCATCCCCAAACTTTCATAAAGCTCATGCCTGACCGTTTCTTCTCCCATATCTCATATGGAGTCTTTTGAACCTTCTTAGTAGGAACACGGTTAAATGTGAAAGCCGCTGTTTCTAGAGCATAACCCCAGAAACTAATTATAAGATCTGCATGACTCATCATCGATCGCACCATGTCCAACAAGGTGCGATTTCTCCTCTCTAAAACTCCATTCCATTGAGGTGTACCTGGCGGAGTGAGTTGTGATACAATACCACACTCCTTTAAATAATCTTTAAATTCTGTGCTCAAGTATTCTCCACCACGATCAGATCATAAGATTTTAATACTTGTGCCTCCGCCAATTTGCTTCTCTACTTCAGCCTTGTATTCTTTGAACTTTTCAAAAGAATCGGATTTATTCTTCATAAGATATACATATCCATATCTACTGAAATCATCAGTAAATGTTATGAAGTAGTAGTAGCCTCCTCTAGCCATCACACGCATTGGGCCACATACATCACTATGTATTAGCTCCAGACGTTCGGTGGCCCTTTGACCCTTACCGGTGAAAGGGGCTTTAGTCATTTTACCAAGCAAACAAGATTCGCATTTTTGGTATGATTCAAAATCAAACTTATCCAAGTATCCATCCTTATGTAATTTAGATATGCGTTTCTCATTTATATGGCCTAGACGACAATGCCAGAGGTATGTTTGATTTGAGTCATTAACTTTAAGTCATTTGTTTTCTATATTATAGACAGGATTATCTAAGTCAAGAACATATAAACCATTAAAAAAACGCGCAACACCATAGGTTAAATCATTCAAAGCAAAAGAGCAACAATTGTTCTTTATCGTAAACGAAAAACCTTTCTTGTCCAAACAAGAAACAAAAATAATGTTTCTGCGAATCGCCGGCACGTAAAAACAATTCTCCAGTTCTAAAACTAGCCCTGAGGGCAAAGATAAATAATAGGTTCCTACAGCTAAAGCAGCAACTCTTGCTTCATTGCCAACTCGTAGGTCCACTTCTCCTTTAGCCAATGTCCTACTTCTCTGCATTTCCTGCACATTTATACAAATGTGAGTAGCACATCCAGTATCCAATACCCAAGATGTTGAAATAGACAAATGGACTTCTATAACATATATACCTGAAGTAGAAGCTTGCTCAGCCCTCTTCTTCTTCAGATCCTCCAAGTAAACTGAACAGTTTCTCTTCCAGTGACCAGTTTTCTTACAGTAGTGACATTCACCCTTAGCGACCCCACCCTTAGGCTTTAAAGCCTGTTTAGGACCTGACTTTGGCTTGGGTGTAGAATCAGATCCTGTCTTCTTCTTACCCTTCCACTTGCCTTTCCCTTTGGCCTTACCTTTATTGCCCACCATCAGTATGGGAGCAGGTTCAGCCGTCTTCATGTTGGTGTCATATGTTTTCAACATAGCCAACAATTCAGTAGGTGTTTTGTCAAATTCATTCATATTGTAGTTTATGACAAACTGGGTGAATTTGTTGTTCAAAGAATTCATGATTAGGTCAATACCAATTTCCTGAATAATCGGAAAACCCAAAGTTTCAAGGTACTCAATGTAACCAATCATCTTCAGAACATGTGGGCCAACTGGTTCACTTGCCCCTTGTTTGCAATTAAAGAGTGACTTACTCGTGTTGAACCTTTCTTGACGAGTTTGGCTTGCAAACATGCTTTGCAAGTGCTCATTGATAGTATATGCATCCATATGCACATGCTGTCTTTGAAGCTCAGCACTCATACTTGCCAACATAAGACATGCAACATCATTTGCATCATTCTCATCTTTTGTGTGGGCCGCTCGTTCCTCAACAGTAGCGCCCTCAGGAAGAGGACCTGCAGGAGGAATATCAATGACATGAAGCTTGCGCTCCTGTCTGAGGACGATCCTCAAATTCCTCTGCCAGTCTAGGAAGTTGTTTCCTCCTGTCAGCTTATCCTTCTCAAGGACTGATCGTACGGATAGTGTGTTTGTGTTGTTTGCCATTACTTGGTATCTACAATGATAAAAGTACAAAATAAACATTAGATTGTCTGAGTTATTTATTATGTTCAAATGATTTTGATATATTCATAATATATCTCCCACTATTTTTATCAAATTAATAGCCCTTACTATTAATTTGGAAAGTATATCCCATAATTCTTTCTAGTGAGCCAAGATCCATATTTCGTCATGTCCAAAGACAACCACTGGAAGTCCTTAAAAATGATTATTATGTAGACAACAGTTGTCAATTATATCATATATAATTCTTGGATAGTTTGGTGAACAACGATTGATCTTATCTATCTAATAGACTTTTAACCAAACTCTATGCTTCTAAGTTCATAATGGTTGAATATAACCGTTTATTTTCACCTTATTATGACGACTCAGTTAAGTTAGACCCAATGATACAACGGCCGAATATAACCGTTTATATTCATCGCATCTCACCACGATAGATAGGAGTCCCCTGCCACTGACAGTCTTTACCCTAATCGATCTAGGATTCGATGAGTGTTCATTCATTGGAAAGCATCCGAGTAAAACTTAATATTTTGTTAAGGGTTTTAGAAAATTTACGACGATTATGATCACATCATGAAGAGATCCTCAATTTTTCCTTGAATCAAATATTTCAAATTGACATCTTAAATTGTTCATTTCCCAGGTAGATGGAGGATACCAGTGGTCACACTTAAAACCCATCAGCCTTACGAATACGCATATCCGTTTTTGTCAGAAAATCCCAATTATAGATATCAAAATCCATATTCAATTCCGTGTTTTAAAAATCCATATTTCATAAACACAAGAATCTCATGATCGTTTGTTAATTTTAAAATCTTAAATCATTACAGATTTTATCTTGTTTAGTATGACAAGCATGGCATGGGTGACGTATCTAATACATGCATACATCATTAATCTAATTAAAGCATGCATCTTCTACTCTACACATACATTCATACATCAATATGTAAAGTGCAATATGTAAACGTGCTTGGTTATGGCCCCTTTCCTATGTGATCCTTTCGAGCTAATGAAAGGATCAAAGTCAATCTATGGTGGTGGTAAAATATAAATACAGTTGCTTGTCTTCATTCTTCTTGCATCCATGGCTGCCTTCTATTCTTCTTGGATCATCCTTTGTCTTCAAGTACATTACATGGAATAATTGAATGCAACCTAAGCTAATGTACTTACATAAGAAAATTCGAGTTACATTCGAGGTTCAGCAATTACAAGAATGAAGAAAACGACATGCAAGTCGTATTTATAAAACCAAAACCAAAAACCAAAACCATTAATCTAGGGTCTAAGGCCATAACCAGCACCATGCCCACATAACAATTACTGACATCTCAGAATGCATAATCATACCAGCGTGCATCATATATGTCATGATCAAAGCATCATAAAAAAAATTATCAAAAATTTAAAATTATGATCTAAAAATAGAAAACTGCGTTTTTGAGGCCCTTAACGATGTTAAATGGCCAAAAAACACCATAGGTCACAGTATAAACGTGATTTTTGCTCGTGGCGATTTTCCCTTTCCAAAAAGAGTAAATTCGACCCATTCTGACTCCGTCGAAAAACACTATTCACTGTAGAATCACTATTCACAGCAAACCGCATCTTATGCAGTTGTGTTTTTAAACGTCTCAGAACGATTCCGACGACCTTCGTATGACCGCATCTCGTATCACATACATACAGTGCCTCACACATATCATGCCATAACAGATTATAACATTGCAGTAGCATGGCAGTTTCAAATCAGTAGCATGGCAGTTTCATGGCAGTCACCAAAATAGGCATATTTGCATCAAATACAATTAACACGTAACCAAGTCAGTCCCTTATACACGTAGCTCTGATACCATTGTTGGGTTTCGAGGAATAGAACGCAGCGGATTAACGTAAATATAGCAAAATTTCGGAACCCTAACGCAGGATCATGTATAAGATTGACAGATTATGGTGAAACAGAATTATACCTTTTCTGGTCTTGACTTTCACGAACTCAACGAAGATCCTAGCTTTCACGACTTGTGTCTTCCTCTCAAAAAACACCTCTATGGTATTCACACGAGCACCTTCAAGAACGTCTCACGATCTTGATTACGGAATGGATGTACTAGCCTCCTTTTGATGATTTCGAATTTCTGCCTTCTTGCTGCTGCTGCCTTTAGGGTTTTAATTCACAAAAACGTAATGGCAATTTAACCTATCATTATCTATTTATAATGACTGGTTAACGGGCCTATTCAGCAAAACCTAACCCATGTAGGTATATGACTAAATAATAAAACGTGTTTCTATTATTTAATTAATAATTAAGTCATACTTAATTATAATGGGCATAAATCCTCTTCAAATTCGAATTTATATTATTTCAATTAATTAAGTCTCACTTAATTAATATAATAAAATTCGAATAATGATCAATTAATTTAAATCTATAATTTAAATTAACTATTCCTCTAAGTGCTCTATGTGTGTGACCTTATAGGCTATTATTTAATTAGCAATAATTTTATTCTCCAATAAAATTATAGACAATGAGCGGTATCTAGTAATACATCATTGCTACCCAATTAAATAATAATTAAATCGTGATTCGATAAAACCTTTAGTGATTAATGTTTCCGTGTAATATAATCCATTTAACCATATATATATATATTATAGATTAAACTCGAGGCATGTATTTAGTCATCCTCTACAACATTTAATCCGGGTTTACTTGATCAATGAGTAGACTATGAAAACAAATCATTATTTGAGCACGGCCATGCATTTTATAGTCTTACTCAGTCAAGAGGCCAATAATATCTCTCCTAATTATAGGAGGGTTAAATCCTTTATCTATCATTCATATTTCTCATACGACTCATGATATACCCGATGTCCACTTTTATCATCACCCAGTCAAAGGTAACTTTTAATGTAGTCAAAGTATATTAATCCTCGTATAGAAATATAATGATCTCAAGTCAAAGGATCATTACACCATTATCATTGTGAGTCTTTCTTATGACTTTATTAAACATGAAGAATCTCACTGTGGGTCTGTCCAGTATCATGTACTCCTACATGTACCTATGTATTGACTTTAGTATCCCCATACTTATAACCAATGAGATGTGGTTATCAGTCAAACAACATACTAGTCTATTTATGTATTATTATTGTCCTATAATAATAATACTCGACTAGGGACCTTTTAAGAATATGATATATTATATAATCTCAAGTTCAAGTCATGTACTTAAACTATACAATGTGTATCATGATTCTAAGGACATTTATTATGCTAACAAATATATCGCAGTAATTAAAGTCATAATAAATACGTTTAATGAATAATCAAATGACATAAAGGTCCATAAGAAAAGGAACATTGTATTGCCTTTAGGGCACCTACACTAACAGTATGGGAAATGGAGCAAGAGTTGTTGCTGTAGCTGTAGGATCGTTTGATTTACTTATGCCTACGAGCAAGACTATTATTTTGGATAATTGTTATTTTGTTCCCTCAATTGTGAGGAATATTATTTCTATTCCCATGTTAGACTTGGATGGTTTTTCGTTTGTTATTGAGAATAATAAATGTTCAATTTTTAGAAATAATGTTCTATATGGTGTTGGTATTTTAAATAATGGTTTGTCTGTATGTGACGTAGAACATAGTTTACTTCAAATTGAACATAGTAATAAAAGAAAAAGAGATGATGAAAATCCCACCTACTTGTGGCACTGCAGACTTGGTCATAGTAGTGAAAATAGACTTAAGACATTGCATAAGGAAGGGTTACTAGAACCTTTTGATTTTGAATCATATCCTACATGCGAGTCTTGTCTGTTAGGTAGAATGACCAAATCTCCATTTAGTGGACATGGAGAAAGAGCTGCGGAGTTGCTTGGATTGGTACATACAGATGTGTGTGGGCCGATGTCCACGCAAGCCATGGGTGGATTTTCATACTTCATTACTTTTACAGATGATCGATCTAGATTTGGATATGTGTATTTGATGAAATACAAATCCGAAGCCTTTGAAAAGTTCAAAGAATATAAGTATGAAGTAGAGAAACAAACCAAGTATAGTATTAAAACCTTTCGATCAGATCGAGGAGGTGACTACATAAGTGGCGAGTTTCTAAATTATCTCAAAAAAATGGTATAGTCTCTCAATGGACTCCTCCGGCCACTCCCTAGTTGAATGGAGTATCCGAAAGGAGAAATCTAACTTTGTTGGACATGGTTCGATCCATGATGAGATATACAGATCTTCCAGTATCACTTTGGGGTTATGCATTGGAAACATCAGCATATATATTGAACAAGGTGCCTTCCAAATCTGTTCCTCAAACTCCGTATGAGATATGGAAAGAAAGGAAACCGAGTCTTAAGCACGTTAAGATTTGGGGATGTCCGGCTTATGTCAAGAAATTTGACCCCGATAAGCTAGAATCTCAATCCGTGAAATGTAGGTTTGTAGGATATCCTAAAGAGACTTTAGGGTATTACTTTTACACCGAACAAAGGGTGTTTGTCTCCCGACATGCTACCTTCCTGGAAAAATAGTTTATCCTTGAAGGGAATAGTGGGAGCAAGATTGAACTTGATGAAGTTCATGAAGAACAAACTACTACGGTTCAAGAGGAAACACCTGTTCATATTGAACAACCTTCCGTAGAACAGCCCATCCGTAGATCACAAAGGGTGTCTCGCCAACCTGAGAGGTATTATGGCCTTGTCATTAAGAATGACAATGAATTGGCGGTCATTGATGGAGACGACCCTATGACCTTCAACGAGGCTGTGAGTAGTGTTGACTCAGAGAAATGGCAGAGTGCCATGAAATCCGAAATGGACTCCATGTATGCCAACCAAGTATGGACTTTGGTAGAGGCACCCAAGGATATGAAGCCTATAGGGTGCAAGTGGGGATACAAGAGAAAGATTGGAGGAAATGGCCAGGTAGAGACCTACAAGGCCAGGCTCATGGCAAAAGGATTCAAACAAAGACAAGGGATTGACTTTGATGAAACTTTTTCGCCTGTAGCCTTGCTCAAATCAATTCCGATTTTACTTGCTATTGCAGCTTACTATGACTATGAGATCTGGCAAATGAACGTAAAGAAGGCTTTCCTCAATGGGGAACTTGAAGAAGAAGTGTATATGACACAGCCAGAGGGTTTTATTTCCATAGGAAATGAACATCTAGTATGTAAGCTACTACGAACCATATATGGGTTAAAGCAAGCTTCTCGAAGATGGAACATTCGTTTTGATGAGACAATCAAAGAGTTTGATTTTATCAAAAACATAGATGAACCATGTGTCTACAAGAAGGTTAGTGGGAGCGCAGTAACATTTCTTATTTTGTATGTAGATGACATACTCTTAATAGGAAATGACATACCAATGCTGCAATCAGTAAAAATGTGGCTATCAAAGAACTTCACTATGAAGGACTTGGGAGAAGCGTCGTACATTCTTGGTATGAAGATCTATAGAGATAGATCAAGAAGAATGATAGGTCTAACCCAAGGTACGTACATCGATAAGGTGCTTAAAAGGTTTAGCATGGAAAACTCCAAGAGAGGTCTCATACCGATGAGCCATGGAGTCTCCCTTTCTGACAAGATGTCTCCTAAGACACCTGAAGAAAGAAAGCGTATGAGTAGGATTCCTTATGCGTCGGCAATAGGATCTATCATGTACGCGATGTTAAGTACTAGACCTGATGTTGCTCACTCAATTAGTGTGACTAGCAGATATCAGTCAAATTCAGGTGAAGACCACTGGAAAGCAGTGAAGAACATCCTTAAGTACTTGAGAAGGACTAAGGATATTTTTCTTGTTTTTGGTGGGTCTGAGTTGAAAATAGAGGGTTACACTGACTCTAGTTTTCAGTCAGAGTGTGATGATAGTACATCCATGTCAGGGTATGTGTTTACTCTAAATGGAGGGGCGATTAGTTGGAGAAGTCATAAGCAATCTACGACGGCTGACTCCACAGCAGAAGCAGAGTATATAGCTGCAAGTGAGGCTGCAAAGGAAGCTGTTTGGATGAAGAAATTTGTTTCTGAGTTGGGAGTAGTTCCTGGCATAGAGGGGCCTATTGTGTTATATTGTGACAATAACGCTGCAATAGCTCAAGCCAAGGAACCGAGGTCTCACAAGAATACCAAACATATATTGCGACAGTTTCATTTGATTAGGGAGATCATTGAAAGAGGAGATGTCAAGATCGAAAGGGTTGACACACATAACAACATAGCAGACCCGTTCACGAAGCCGCTGTCTCAGTTAAATTTTGATCGTCATAAGGAGCGGATGGGTATTAGATACCAGAGTGATTGGCTTTAGGCCAAGTGGGAGATTGAAAGTGTTTGACCTAAAACAAATTATGTATGATGAGTTAGGAAAAACTTTCTGCTACTTTTATTTAATTTCATTTGATAATAATAAAGTATTTATTTGTTATGTTACGGGCTTAATCTATTTGAAGTGTATTAAATAAGATATTCCATAGTTTAGAGCAAAGCTTCTAGAATTATAATGAAATTGTAATAATGAGATCTAGAAGATAATAAATTTAGACTTAAATAGTTCCTGATCATAGGATAACTAATTGGAAATTGGTAAATCCGTAAAGATCAGTACATACTATGCTAGCTCTCTTAGGAGGATGTCTATTCTCATAGACATTTGTGTGGTGACACTATAGCTAGTATGTAGGTGCGTATTAAGGAATAAGTTCACTGAACATGACTCGATAAGTAGAACAACTAATTAATGATTTTCTAAAAGAGTTTAGAAAAAGGAATTAATGATTAAAATAGTTTTAATCATTAACTAATTAATTAATAAGATTAATTAATTAAAAAGGGAATTAATAATAAGATATTTATAGAAAATATCTCAGCTGAGATATTTGCCTATAAATATAGGATTATAAACCCTAATACTAGAATCCTAATATTTGTGAGAAATATTTTAAAAAGGAGGCACCCCTAATTTCCTCTCTAGCCTCCTCCTTCATCTTTTAGTTTGATTCTTGGTGGATATCTTTAGAGCACTCCACACTTGATGGGTGATTGCAAGGATTGAAAAACAAGATCTTCTCTAGCTGTTGCCGGAAAGCAATCGAGGTATTCTTCAATTTATAAAATAGTTTTTGTATCTATATGTATGTATACATAGGAATATATGCAAATAAATGTTATTCAATGCTTCCGCTAGTGCATAAATTCCTACAGAAACCACTCTAACTGGTGTTACTCTTGAATTTGTACTTAGGGTTCCTTCTAAACCTGAGGTTCTTGAACTTCCCTGCCATATAGGCCATTGTCTTATTTTCCAACTGTTCAAGTCCTTCCATTGAGTAAAAGTCATCTTCATCACCTGTTTGAGCATTCTCTGAAATTTCAGCTTCTAAAATCTCTTCTTTCTCAACAACAGGCTTCACTGTACTGGTCTCTGTGACAGCCAAATCTTTGGCTACAAGTGCTGTAGTTTTCAACAGTGCTGTATTCTTACTGTCCACTATTCCTGAACCATAAATGATCTATCTCTGTTCTTGCTCCATTTCATGAGTCTTGAGCTTCCCAAATAGAATTTCAATGGACATGTTATTTATGTCACTTCTCTCTCTGATGGCAGAGATTTTGTGTTCAAGATGCGCTGGTAGTGTCAACATGAATTTTCTGTTGATATCCCTACGTGAGTAGGCCTTCCCATGCAGTGACAAGTCATTCAACAATTTGTTGTATCTCTTAAAGACTTTAGTGATACTTTCTCCATGTAGTGAGTTGAACGCTTCATACTGGGATGTAAGAATATCCAGCATGTTCTCCTTCACTTCTGTTGTACCTTCCATTAGCAGATCAATCGTATCCCACATTTGTTTGGCACTAGTGCAATTAATCACACTATTCAACATTGTAGTGTCCAGTGAATCCATTAGTATGCATTGAATATGATTATCCCATGCAACTCTATCTTTATCAGTGTTAGTGTACTCTGAAGGCTCCTTTGGGGTAAATCCTTGAGGAATCCGTTCACCGTCATCTGAGACTGTTTCTGCTGTTAGCTTCTGCGGTACATAGGGTCCATTTTCCAAAATTCCCATGTATTGAGAATTAGATGATTTGATAAAAGTGGACATCTTCTTCTTCCAAAAAATGTACTCATTTTTATCAAAGGCTGGGATTTTGATGCTACTAAGTTTTTGGGTACTCATGGTTACGAAGAATTTTAAATCTCAAGAAATAATTAATTTTTTAAAAATTTAAATTAATTCGAATAAAAATTGAATTTCGTGAAATAGATTTTTTGTTCGAATTCTTGATGATTGATAGCTTTTTAAAATTAGGGTATTTAAAATATTTAAAAAATTCGAATATTGAATTTTCCTTAAAAATAAAGAGATTTCAATATAATTTTTTCTAGATTTAAAATGCACTTTTTCGTAAAACTATTTTTGGATCTTGATTTGTAAATTTAATCAACAAGCTCTGATACCAATTGTTAGGTCCAAAATCATCATAGAAGGGGGGGTTGAATATGACGTGGTAGATTTTTCATTTAATTGCGGATTAAGTGTTTGTGTTCTTGAGATATAAAAATGGTAGTAAATGAAACACAACTATTAGGGAAAATAAAGATATCTTATTAATTCCCTGAGGTGCTACACTTTTAATCAAATGATTAGCTTCAATGGGTTCAATGAATATTACAACAGAAATACAGTTGGATGTGTTTAATGTAAGGCTTTAATGGAGTCTCCCATCTGTATGTCTTGTTTGTTGAAGATGAATGAATTCCCTACTATTTGTATTGATTTCACCCATATATATTCTGTAGACTTTTGGAAATTTAATTAATTGATTTTCCAACAATGTATAAGTCCTCTTGCGCCTTGTAGAGTGTTGACAGTGTGTAGACGCCACTAACTTGTTTGTTGCACCTTGAACATGTTTGTTGCGCCTCTAGACAAAGGTTAGTTGCGCCTATACACCGGTTTCCTTGTATAGGCACCACTAATGACTTAGAAACATTCAAATAAGTCTTGTTGCACCTCTTTGACCTTTTGTTGCGCCTGCACATTAGTTGCAGTGTGTAGGCGCCACAAAATCTTCTATATAACTTTTGTTGCGCAACAACATAATTATATTGCGCCTGCACTCCCATTTCCTTGTGCAGGTGCCACAAACCTTTTTCTTATCTTCCCTTGGATTTGAACTTGGTTTGTTGCGCCTTTACAAAGTTTGTTGCGCCTCTAGTATACCTCAAGAGTACAGGAGCTACC
Organism: Oenanthe sinensis; assembly: GCA_028671895.1. Lineage (NCBI taxonomy): Eukaryota > Viridiplantae > Streptophyta > Magnoliopsida > Apiales > Apiaceae > Oenanthe > Oenanthe sinensis. Next base: position 8,290,004 of record JAPMAC010000195.1, on the reverse strand, counting down.
AAATATAGCATTACTTGTAGGGTTTCGTGACACAAACGCAGCGGAATAAACGCGAAAAATAAATCAAAATAGCGAAACCCTCCGCAGGATCCATGCGAAAACAAAAGATTTAATTCGGAGATAAAGAATAAATACCTTTAGAAGCTTTAACAGTTCATTAATGGAAGATTAATGGAGGTTCAAAGCTTGTTTAATCACCACGTATCCCGCTCTCGCGATCTACGCTCTACGGTATCCACACGAACACTTTTCATGAAGGATTGATGTGTACTAGCACCCGAAAACTTCTTCTCTCTCTATCTTCCTCCTCTCTAAGAGCGGCTAGGGTTTTTGTAAAATCTCTTTTTTATTAAATCAGCCCATAAAGAGATTATATAGAGAGAGGAATAAGTTTTCTAATTATAATCCAATTATAATTAATACTAATTCAAAATTCTAAATTATTTAATTAAGTCTCACTTAATTAATTAATTATTAATTTTGGAATTAGTTTAAGTAATTCATTTATTCTATTTATATAATTAATTAAGTCATACTTAATTAATATCATAAATAAAATAAATTACTTATTTAATTTAAATTCATAATTTAAATTATTTCTCCTTCAAGCGTTCTTTGTGTGTGACCCTGTAGGTTATTATTACGTTGGCAACAATTTTAATATCTAATTAAAATTTTAAACAATGAGCGGCATCTAGTAATACATCATTGCTACCCAAGTAATAATAATAAATCGGTGATTCGATTAAGCCTTTCGTGAATAATGTTCCATGTAATATAATCCCTTTAATCTTGATATTATAGATTAAACTCAAGGCATGTCTCGTGTCATCCTCTTCATAATTTAATCTTTATTTTCTTGATCGATGAGTAGACTATTAAAATCAAATCAACATTTGAGCACGGCCGTGCATTTCATAGTCTCACTCAAACAAGAGGCCAATAATATCACTCCTAAAATTAGGAGGATTAAATCCCATCTAGATCATTCATATTTCTCATACGATTCATAATATACCCAATGTCCACTTTTATCATCACCCGGTCAAAGGTAATTTTTAATGTAATCAAAGTATATTAATTCTCGTATAGAAATATAATGATTTCAGGTCTAAGGATCATTACACCATTATCACAGTGAGAATTACTTATGACACTTACTTAACATGTAGAATCTCACGGCGGGTCATTCCAGTGCCATGCATTGATACATGCACTTATGTTCTTGACTTTAGTATCCCCATACCTATGACCAATGAGATGTGGTCATCGGTCAAGAAACATACTAGTCTTTGTGCATTATTATTGTCCTTAAATAATAATACTCGACTAGGGAATTTTAGGAATAAGATACTATTCATATAATCTCATTTTTAAGTCACTTACTTAAAGATATATAATACGTATCAAAATTCCAAGGACATTTATTATGCTTTCAATTTATTACGCAGTAAATAAAACATAATAAATAATAATCAATAAAACATAATCCTTAATAATAAATATTTTCCTTAAAATATAAAAAGTATTGTCTCTAGAGCACAATTACTAACAATCTCCCACTTGCACTAGAGCCAATTACCCAAGTATCCAATACTCATGAAACTAGTGTGACTTTCATGCTTCTGCTGCGACAAAGCCTTAGTCAGTGGGTCTGCAATATTATTATTAGTATGCACTTTACATATATGTATATCTCCTTGATCATTAATCTCATTAATTAGGTGATATCTCCTAAGTACATGCCCAAACAGCCTCCTTGGCTGCTTCGCAAGCATCAATATACTCAGGTTCTATTGTAAAATCAACAATTGTCTTTGCTGTGAACCATTCCAGCATACAACATCTCAATAAAACACAAAGCCAGACATAAACATTAAATTATCGTTATCTGTCTAGAAACCAGTATCACTGAAACCTCTTACAACTAGCTTCACATCTCCTCCATATAACAAGAATGAATCTTTAGTCCTCTTTAAGTACTTAAGAATATTCTTGACTGTCGTCCAGTGACCTTCACCTGGATTAGATCGGTATCTACTCATCATGGTTAAAGCATACGAGACATCAGGACAAGTACATATCATTGCATACATTATAAAACCAATTGCTGACGCATATGGAATTTTACTCATGCAGTCCCTATCATCCAATGATTTAGGACAAATTTTATTTTGAGATCACTATCCCATGAGACATTGGGACATATCCATTTTAGTCTCTTTGCATTTGAAATCGATGCAAAACTTTGTCAATGTATGTACTCTAAATTAGGCCGATCAATCACCTTGATCTATCTCTATAGATCTCGATCCCTAATATATATGTCACATCGCCTAAGTCTTTCATTGAGAAATTATTTCTCAACCAAGTCTTCACAGTCTATAGAGAAGGAATGTCATTCCCTATTAGTAATATATCATCAACATATAATACTAGGAATGCCACATGGCTCCCACTAAACTTCTTGTAAACACAAGTTTCATTTTCATTCTGAATAAAGTCAAACTCTTTTTGACTGTTTCATGAAAACAAATGTTCCATCTCCTCGAGGCCTGCTTTAATCCATAAATGGATCGACGCAACTTACATATATTTCCAGCATCCTTTAGATCAACAAAACCCTTAGGGTGTGTCATGTACACATCCATATCTTCTTCAAGGCTCTCATTTAAGAAAGCGGTTTTGACATCCATTTGCCAGATTTCATAGTCATAGTAAGCAGCTATAGCAAGCAAAATCCTGATGGATATGACCATAACAACTGGTGAAAAGGTCTCATCATAGTCAATACCATGAATTTTCTTGAAACCTTTTGCCACCAATCGTGCCTTATAGGTCTGTACATTAGCATCCATGTCGGTCTTCTTCTTGAAAACCCACTTGCACCCTATAGGTTTTACCCCTTCAGGTGGATCAACCAAAGTCCATACTTGATTAGTATACATGGATTCCATCTCAGATTTAATAGCATCCAGCCATCTCTTAGAATCTGGAGTGTTCATAGCGTCTTGGTAGGTGAGAGGCTCATCTTCATCCATAAGCATCACATCACCATCTTGAGTCAAGAGAAATCCATATTATCTCTCGAGCTCATGGCGAATCCTATTAGACCTACGAATACCTGTGTTTCTTGAGCAGTATTATTTTTCTTGTACATTCTACTCAAGTTCCTCCACTGGTTCAACATTATCATGTGGGTCTCAAACTTCATTGAGATCTATTATCCTCCCACTGTCTCTCAGCAGTTCGAGCAACAAACACTTTGTTCTCGGAAAGATTATAGAAAGGATAACCCCTTGTTTCAGTTGGGTATTCCACAAAATTGCATTTGTCTGATTTTGGTCCTAGCTTGTCAGAGATTAGACGTTTCACAAACGCTTCACATCCCCAAAATTTTATAAATGACATGCTGTGACGTTGCTCAGTCCATATCTCATAAGGAGTCTTTTGAACCAATTTAGTAGGAACACAGTTAAGTGTATGTGGAACCGTTTCCAGGGTGTAACCCTAGAAACTAATTGGAAGATTCATTGACTCAACATTGATCGCACCATGTCCAACAAGGTGTGATCTCTCCTATCAAAAAAAACTTTTCTTTGATATTTTCTACTTCATCTTTATAGTCTTTGAACTTTTCAAATGATTCGGATTAGTTCTTCAAAAGATACATATATCCGTATCTACTAAAATAATTAGTAAATTTTATGAAGTTAATAAAATCTACCTTTTGTCATCGTACACATATGACCACATACATCACTATGTATAAGTCATACCCATTCAATGATCCCTTCACCATGTCCGGTAAAAGGAGCTTTAGTCATTTTACCAAATAAACCAAGATTCGCATCCTTTTGTATGATTCATAATCAAACTTATCCATGAATGCATCCTTATGTATTCTGAAAATGCGTTTCTTATTAATACGGCCTCAACAACAGTGCCAAAGGTAATATTTGATTTGAGTCACTTTAGAACATATAAATTGTTAATTAGATGTGCAACATTATAAGGCTCATCATCAAAATAGAATAAACAACTATTGTTATAAAATGAAAAAGCCTTTCTTGTCCAAACAAGAAACTGAAATAATGTCTCTGCCAATTGCAAGCACGCTATAACAATTATTAAGTTCTAAATTTTCCTTATAGGCCAAAAATTAAGTAACGAGTTCCTCGAACCAGAGCAACTATCTTTACTCCAATTCCAACCCGATACCTTAAGCTTGACCCTTATTGATCATCATCTTCCGATCTTCCAATTAAGCATGACAGTTTAATTTCCAGTCTCCCAACTTTCCACAGAAGTGACAATCGTCTTCTTTATCAACACCTCATTCAGACTTTAGAGTCTGCTTTAGGGATTGGACTTTGGTTTGACAACGGAACTAGATCAAATCTTCTCCTTGCCTTTCTATTTTCCTTTCCCTTTTGCATTCCCTATGTTTACCATCAATATAGTAGTAGTTCATGCATTTATCATATTACTTTCAGCAGTTCTCAACATGCTTAGCAACTCAATGGGTGTTTTACCAATCTTATTCACTTTATTGTTCATAACAAAATAAGAATAATATTTGTCCAAAGATTGTAAGATCAAATCTAACTGTCTCCAGACCAATCTGGAAACCCAAAATATCAATGGTATTCATTATACCCTATAATCTTTAGAACATGTGGTGTAACCGGATCTCACTCTCCCTACTTGTAAGTGTATAGTGCCCTTTCAAATATATCTTGTGCTCAATCGTTTCATAAGCATCTATATGCTTGTATTGCTTCTTAAGCTCAGCACATATATTTGCGAGCATGAGACATGAAACATCAGTCGCAACATCAATTTGCTTCCAATAAGCACTATGATTTGCACATGTTACATTCTCAACTTTAAGAGCAGGGGAAGAGATTTGACTAATATCGTGGTGCCCGAGGACGATCCTCAAGCTCCTATGTCAGTCAAGGAAATATATTCTCGTCAACTTGTCCTTCTCAAGAACTGATCGCATAGAGAAGTTGTTTGTGTTTATCATTTGATATCTACAATATTAAAGTACATAAAATAAACTAGGTTGCAAATTTAATATTAATTATGTTTAAGTGATTATGGTATATCATCATATACCTCCCACTATTTTTATCAAACTAATAGCCCTTACTATTAATTTGGAAAGTGTATCACATAATTCTTTCTAGTGAGCCAAGATCCATATTTCGTCATGTCCTAAGTCAACCACTGGAAGTCCTTAGAAAATGATTATTTAGGTAGACAACAGTTGTCAATTATATCATATATAATTCTTGGATAGTTTGGTGAACAACGATTGATCTTATCTATCTAATAGACTTTTAACCAAACTCTATGCTTCTAAGTTCATAATAGTTGAATATAACCGTTTATTTTCACTTATTATGACGACTCAGTTAAGTTAGACCCAATGATACAACGGCCGAATATAACCGTTTATATTCGTCGCATCTCACCACGATAGATAGGAGTCCCCTGTCACTGACAGTCATTCCCCTTATCGATCTAGGATTCGATGAGTGTTCATTCATTGGAAAGCATCCGAGTAAAACTTAATATTTTGTTAAGGGGTTTTAGAAAATTTATAACGATCATGATCACATCATAAAGAGATCCTCAATTTTTCCTTGAACCAAATATTTCAAATCGACATCTTAAATTGTTCATTTCCCAGGTAGATGGAGGATACCAATGGTCACACTTAAAACCCATCAGCCTTACGAATACGCATATCCGCTTTTGTCAGAAAATCCCAATTATAGATATCAAAAATCCATATTTAATTCCGTGTTTTAAAAATCCATATTTCATAAACACAAGAATCTCATGATCGTTTGTTAATTTTAAAATCTTGAATCGTTACAGATTTTATCTTGTTTAAGTAAACATGGCATGGGTGTCGTATCTAATACATACATGATTAATCAATATTAAGCATGCATCTCAATTATATCTACGCATACATACCAATACATGCAATCATATACATATATGTAATGTGCGTAAATTAAACGTGTTTGGTTATGGCCCCATCCTATATGATATTTCCAAGCTAATGGAAATATCAAGGTCAGTCTATGGTGGTTTTAAAAATACTATCTATTACATGTCTTCTTTCTTCATTGCTCCATCATCCCCTTTTGGATCGCCTCCTTGCTTGCAAGTCTTCATTGATAATTACATTGAATAATAAAAATAAAACTATTCTAATGAAATTACAAGAAGAACTCGAGTTACATTCGAGATAATTAAATTACAATGAATAAACGACATGCAAGTCGTATTTAGAAACCAAAACCATAAATCAAAACCACTATCCTATGGGTCTTTAGGCCATAACCATCCACCATGCTATCATATAACACATATAATATATCTCTTATTATATAATCATATCATATAATCATATATAACAAATTTTGAAATTTCAGAAAATTAAAAACAGATTTCTGAAGACAATAAATCGCTATTTCGAGGCCCTTAACGACGTCAAACGCCTTACAGACCCGTCGTTGATATCTAAGCTATCAGTTTTGTTCATTGGCCCGATTCCAGTCAGAAAACACATATCGTTTGCGAAAATCGGATACAGCAGTCAGATTTCTCCAAATCTTTCAGAAATCGTATCATATACAATTCCCATAACAAAAACAAGCATATATCATATATACATATACAGAGATACATACAATCATCATATGATTATACATTACATGAATATCATATATTCATAATATATACATACATATACTCAAAATTTTTAAAAAATCAAATAATTTTCAGAAAATAATAAATCACCGGTTTGGGGGCTGTAACGACATCTAATGGCTTACAGACGAAGAGCTGACTTTGTCAGTATTTCTCAGTGACCCGATTCCAGTCAGAAAACACATATCGTTTGCGAAAATCGGACAACGGACACAGATTTCAGAAAATCAACGGCAGCCGTTTCAGAATTCGTATCGAATACGATTCCCATAATAAGAACAAACATGTATCATATACATACATCAACACACATAATCATCACATGATTATATATCATAAAATATCATATATTCATAATATATATAAACATATACATATTGTATCAATATAAAATCATGATAGATCGCATACATGCTTATATATCAAAAACTGTTAAGCACATAACCGAATTAAAACGTTTCGCAAGTAGCTCTGATGCCATTGTAGGGTTTCGTGACACAAACGCAGCGGAATAAACGCGAAAAATAAATCAAAATAGCGAAACCCTCCGCAGGATCCATGCGAAAACAAAAGATTTAATTCGGAGATAAAGAATAAATACCTTTAGAAGCTTTAACAGTTCATTAATGGAAGATTAATGGAGGTCCAAAGCTTGTTTAATCACCACGTATCCCGCTCTCGCGATCTACGCTCTACGGTATCCACACGAACACTTTTCATGAAGGATTGATGTGTACTAGCACCCGAAAACTTCTTCTCTCTCTATCTTCCTCCTCTCTAAGAGCGGCTAGGGTTTTTGTAAAATCTCTTTTTTATTAAATCAGCCCATAAAGAGATTATATAGAGAGAGGAATAAGTTTTCTAATTATAATCCAATTATAATTAATACTAATTCAAAATTCTAAATTATTTAATTAAGTCTCACTTAATTAATTAATTATTAATTTTGGAATTAGTTTAAGTAATTCATTTATTCTATTTATATAATTAATTAAGTCATACTTAATTAATATCATAAATAAAATAAATTACTTATTTAATTTAAATTCATAATTTAAATTATTTCTCCTTCAAGCGTTCTTTGTGTGTGACCCTGTAGGTTATTATTACGTTGGCAACAATTTTAATATCTAATTAAAATTTTAAACAATGAGCGGCATCTAGTAATACATCATTGCTACCCAAGTAATAATAATAAATCGGTGATTCGATTAAGCCTTTCGTGAATAATGTTCCATGTAATATAATCCCTTTAATCTTGATATTATAGATTAAACTCAAGGCATGTCTCGTGTCATCCTCTTCATAATTTAATCTTTATTTTCTTGATCGATGAGTAGACTATTAAAATCAAATCAACATTTGAGCACGGCCGTGCATTTCATAGTCTCACTCAAACAAGAGGCCAATAATATCACTCCTAAAATTAGGAGGATTAAATCCCATCTAGATCATTCATATTTCTCATACGATTCATAATATACCCAATGTCCACTTTTATCATCACCCGGTCAAAGGTAATTTTTAATGTAATCAAAGTATATTAATTCTCGTATAGAAATATAATGATTTCAGGTCTAAGGATCATTACACCATTATCACAGTGAGAATTACTTATGACACTTACTTAACATGTAGAATCTCACGGCGGGTCATTCCAGTGCCATGCATTGATACATGCACTTATGTTCTTGACTTTAGTATCCCCATACCTATGACCAATGAGATGTGGTCATCTGTCAAGAAACATACTAGTCTTTGTGCATTATTATTGTCCTTAAATAATAATACTCGACTAGGGAATTTTAGGAATAAGATACTATTCATATAATCTCATTTTTAAGTCACTTACTTAAAGATATATAATACGTATCAAAATTCCAAGGACATTTATTATGCTTTCAATTTATTACGCAGTAAATAAAACATAATAAATAATAATCAATAAAACATAATCCTTAATAATAAATATTTTCCTTAAAATATAAAAAGTATTGTCTCTAGAGCACAATTACTAACATTACTTGCCTTAAACAATTTCTTAAACTGCTTGAAGTGTTTACCACTTGGTTTTCACTCTTTTGGCTTGATCAACTGATTTTCTTTTGATTAACCAAGACAATTCTTTTCTTGTTGTGCTGACGCTTAGTGCACTGGTCTGGTTCACAAACGACTAACAATGAATTGAATTCCTTTGACTTCTGTTTTGTTTCAGCTAATTAACTTTAGACTGTTGCATTGCTTCTAATCACTGAAAACCTTTGACATTTATACTTAAATCATTACACTGTCTTTAGTATGAAATCTTCTGAACTCTTATTTGTTGTTGAGGCCTGAACATATTAATGAACTTCTCTCACTGACGTTCAGTAAGCCTTTCATCTTGAATGCTCTGCAATGCTGTATGTATGATTCATGTTTACATGTCCTTCTGGATTTCTCTGCTTCATATTAGTATTATTTGACTGTCTTTTTCTTAGTTGAGTTATCGTTACCACTATTACATATTACGTTACATTATGCTTTACAAACTCTATCGGTTGTTTATTATCTGATTTGAGCATTCTCTGTTAGAGTAAACTCTGATTGAGTATTCTCTGATAGAGTAAACTCTGACTGACAGCTTCCTAAACTATGATGACATCAACAGTATAAACTCTGATCTTTATTCTCAGACATCATCAGTGTTTGTTTTCTAACAATCCCCCCAATTTATGCTTTATGAAGTAAAACATAAATTTTACTTATGATGTCAGAAATATGAGGACATATGCATCAGAGTTTGAATCTTCATTCTTTAATCAAATTCTTCTGAATGAGAACTCTTCTTTCTGAAATTGATCCAGCATCTTTTCCTCAGCAGTCTTTAACAAATCAACTAACTTCTCCTTTAATTCCTTTATTTGCTCAGAAGAATCATCAATTTGAAATATAGCAGTTCTCAGAGCATAGATTGATGATCTCTCCATTCTTTCATCTAAGGGAATACAACAGGCCTTCTTACCATCTGGATTTAAAATTAGTGTAGGAATGCCTAACACCATCTTAACCCTTGCATCTCCCTTTGTCATTGCTTTCTCTGTGTCATCTTCAAGAACATATTCTGGTCTGTATTCTTCAGAGTTTATCATCAATAACCTTTCATTCTTCTTCTTTTCATTTATCACTCCTTCAAGGATCTTTACTCATCTGGAAGTGACTTTATTTTCACCATTGAGAAGATACAGAACATGGTCAAGTTCTTTTGAGCCCTTGTGAATAAGATCTTCTTCAGAAATTTTCAATGTTCTTCCATTTTCCAAGAAATAAATAAGCTTTTCTTTTGCTTGAGCACCATCAAAGATATCCTTCACTATATTGACATATATTAGTTTGTCTAGATGCTTTTGAGATAAATCTTTCTCACGCTTGTATTTTAATGAAAAAGGATCTCTGAAAATGTTGGCTTCACCCCTGTAGACTTTGGCATGTGAATCACCAATACCACCCTTATTTTTACCAAGTCTGGCATTGAGAGTCAGAGTTTGTGTTTTGGTCCACAGAAGATCAGACCTTTTCTTTTTGATCAGAGATTGTTGTTTCTCTTCTTCTTCATCATCAAAACTAGATCCACCTGGAAAAAAAGTAGTTCCTGACATAGTGAGATGGGTCTTTGGTTTAGGTGCTGCTTTTTGTGAATTCTTGAAGTTCACCTTGTTTGAATTTCAGAGGTAGGTTTTGATTGAGCAGCTGTCTTAGGAGTTTCAATTGGTTTGGTTTGAACAGGCTTAGATTCAGATTTCTTTTATTGAGTAGATGTCTTCCTTTGAATTGGACCTTTCTTCACATATTTTCTCTTTTTCTGGACTTGAGCATTGTCAGTACCAGATTTCTTTAATTCTGCTTCTACAGCAATTGGATCTAATCCTGGATTTTCTTCTTCAAACAACATTCTTGCCAATTCTGCATCCTTTAAATTTTGTTCTTCTATCTTTTCAAGCTTATGTTCTTCAAGCCTCTTTGCTAATTCTATGCCAGCTTCCATCAGAGTTTGCTTTTTATCAGAGTTTATCTTCTTGTGAGAGTTTGCTGTCATCAAAGTTTGAGAGGTTGACATAGTTTGATCAATCAGAGTTTGTTTCCCATCCTTATGACTCCCTTGATCTTCATCATCAGGTTTGTCATATTTTTGTGCATCCTCCTCCTTGCATTTGTCTGAAACCTTCTCCCCCTTTCTGACATCATTCCATTTTCTAACTGTAAGAATTTCAACAATTGTGTGTAGTGTACCCTTCATAGAATTAACAGAAGTAGAAAGATTATCAACATTAGCTTCCAATGCATCCTGCTTTGCTGAAACAGTCTTGAGCTACAATTCCAGAGCATGTTGAGATGCTGAAACAACAGTTTGAACAGATGCAGAAGTTTTGTTAACAGATTCCTTAAGATCACAAACTTCATTGTGAAGTCCCTTGGACAACATAGTGGTAGCTTTCAACATAGTTTTCATCTCATCAGAATTTAATTCTTTGTGTACCTTGTTGATTAATTCATGAACATGTGGCCAAGAGATTTTTTCATTTGCAAATTTCCATGACATAACCCAGACCTTTTGTCTATGAAATGAGAGAAGATCTTCATTAGATGGCCCTGCTTTGGAACTGAAATCCCTCTTTATACCTTCATCATCTAGGGCAGCTTCGATCTCACCCTTGAGGGTTTTCATAACCATATATTCAGGATAATCCATCCTTAATCTTTCATGAGCATCATGTGAATTGATAGGCCACCTTTTGGAGTGTACCTTTGTGTGTAGGGGATGGACAGGTCTGTGACTTCTTCATCAGCAAAAATTGGCTCATCAAAGTCTGTGTCCTCCCCATCAGAGTTTACAGCTTGATCAGAGTTTAGCAAAACCCCAGAGTTTGTAGTGACAGATAAACTCTGAGTACCTACAAAAATAATAGAACACCCTAAATCACTCTGATTTTTTAAAGTAATCTCATTACTTCTCACTTCACACGTATCATAACTTTTAATAGTTAGATTTTGCTCACTAGAAGTATCTAACTTCTTTCTCAATTCTACCTCTCATTTTGCCAGATTCAGTATCTACCTCTCATTATTAATACTATTTTTCACACAATTTATCTCATTCTCACATGAAAAGCTCAAATCACAGTGTCCTACAGAAATAAGAGGTGGCTGAGAAAAAAGGTCTGTAGTCACATGAATATGGATATCCTTTTCAGGACTATTCATGATCATTCCAGCAGTTAAAATAGGAAAGATAAAATATGAACTTATACTATCAGAGAATGTAAATTCTGAAAAAAGTCAGAGTTTATACCTTGAGTATTTGTAGATGTTGAAAGAGTCTCTATTGGCTGTGCAGAGAGTGGTTGCACCATGATTGCATCAGAGATTGCCATTAGAGTTGTCTCAGAGTTGTTTCACTTGCATAAGCAATAACAGAATCTTCATTTATGGTAGTTGTGCCTGCTTCCAAATTTTGATTGGATGGTTCTTGTGTGGCAAGGGCATTAACAACTTCTTCAACCCTTTGAGCTGAAGGTTCTTGTGGGTCATACCCCTTATTCCGGCTGGCTTCATCTATTTCTTCTTTATTGGATGCTGTTGAACTTTGATCAACAGGTTCTTGTGTGCCTGGACTTTGAAGGACTGCTACCTCACTTTGAGAGGCAGGTTCTTGTGTGTCCTAGGCAAAAGAAACAGTCTTCTTCTCCTTTCTTGTAAACTGCTTTGAAATAGTAGAGACCGAAGATGATTGAGATTTCTTTGCCTCCATTTCTTTTCTAACTTCTTCAGCCAGCTCCCTCACCCTTTCATAAGATATCTCTTTGATAATTTGGTTAGGAGAATGAATAAGAGAGTCAGAGATTATTACAGGAACAACTTCCTCTGGAGTGACATATGGCCCATCTTTCAAATAATTGTGTTGTCGCTCCTGTTCAGCCTTGAGCCAAAGATGAGTCAACTTCTCCAAATTTTTCCTACAGACCGTCTTGTCAACAGTAGCCCCCGTCTAATACATTCATGGTTATGATGGGCAACATTTGTCCACCAATCAGCTTTTGACTTGACATACCAAAGAATCATGTTCTCAATTGGAACTGGCAATCCAGGTTCCTTCCAAGGAATATTTGCCTTCCAGCAATGCCATGCTTCATCAGAGTTTATCAAGACATCAGAGTTTAAAGGATTTATTGGCTCAGAATTTAGGATGTCTTCAGAGTTTAAATCTTGAGGTCTTGGCTGATCAGAGATTAGAACATCAGAGTTTATTGCTGCATCAGAGTTTAACTCTTCAGTGTTTGCAGCATCAGAGATTGCAACCTTGACCAATCTTTTCCTTTTCTTTTTCATTTCAGGCATTGGATTTACTGTGAATGGCTTTATAAAAGGTGTAGGAGGAATCTCAGAAGCCTTCATAACAATCTTTCTCTCAGGAAAAACCAACCCTTCATCAGAATCTGTATCATCATCAATCAATTTCCTCTTTTTAGGAGAAAATTCTTTCACTGATTTGCCTTTCCTTTTGCTTATTCACTGTTGAGATGTGTGTTTTACAACTGCAGTCTTTTGGGAGACTGTAGAGGTTGGCAAAAGTGTTTGGTTATCAGTGTTGGGAGGGTAGCTTGGGTTTTAATCAAATGGTGCTAAACTCTGATCCATAGCCACAGAAAGAAAATCCCTTCCATACATGGTAGGCATTCTCTGATTTAAGAGAAGTCTGACCTATGTGGGATAAAAGAGAGGACATATATTACCTTTCTTTGCATCCTTCCTAGCTAAGTCAGTAAAAATTCTCTTGTTCATACAAAAACTAGCTAGACTTTGATCATTCTCAAAATTTACATTAGGCATTAAATGACTAAAAATCAATTGTAAAAATCTAGTAAAATATACAGTGTGAGCATCATCATTTATTTTGCTAGCTAATTGCCTAATTATCGAACAAAGAAAATTAAAATTTAGATTATGGGTCAGAGAATACCCAATATGTTGTGCCAATTATGGAATTGCATCAAAGTTGGTGCATTTTATTATGAAAACTCTTGTGATGCAATCAAAGAAGAAACTCCACTCTTGTCTTAAATGAGGCCTTGCCAGACTCCCTAGCTTTGATAGACTACCTCCATACTGTATTACTCTTAAAAACTTTCTTATTTGATCATCCCCCACTATTTCATCATACACGGCCACTTTTGGAAGATGAATGGCCTGTCTCACAACAACAGGAGTGATAGAGAATTTTCTGTTGCATTGAAATGTGATGATAGGCTCTTCATCATAATCAATACCTTCTTGTTGAGAATAACCTTTGGCTAGCATTTTTACTTTGTTTCTTGTAATGATTCCATCAGAGTCTATCTTGTTTCTAAATATCCATTTTGTGCCAACAATAGATTTGTTCTTTGGCCTTGGAACTAGGGTCCAAACTTCATTTCTTTCAAACTCATTCAATTCTTCTTGCATTGCAGTAACCTAATATGCATCCTTCAAAGCATCTTTAAACTTTTTTGGTTCTGTTTGAGAAAGGACTATGAAATAGACATTCATTCTGAGTGGCTTTCCTTGTATTTACTCGACTTTCTAGATCACCAATAATTAAATCAGGTGTGTGATCTTTGGTCAATTTTCTTGGATGTAGATGATTTCTTGGACTAGATGTTCCCCCATGATTTGTGCCTTCATAGAATGATTCTTCTGTAAATGTTGATCTTCCTCCTGAAGATGTGATTCCATCAGTGTTTGATGTCTCAGAGTTTATGTTCTCAGAGTTTGAATTATCAGAGATTGAGTGATCAGAGTTTATGGTCTCAGAGTTGATTGATCAGAGTTTGTGTTTGTCAGAGTTTGGTTAGACTCTGATAATTCAATAACTGTTGTTTGTTCTCCAATGTCAGTATTTGATTGATATTGTTCCCCCTTAACATGTGCAGAATCTCCAATATCTGTTTCAATCATTAAAGAATCAGAGTTTATCTCACAAGAGTTTGGTTGAACAGTGTTTAATTCATTAGAGTTTAGTTCAATAGAGTTTAACTCTTCTGAGTCTGGTTCAACAGAGTTTATGTTCTGCAATTCATTTTCAAATCTCAGAGTTTCCTGTGCATCTTCATTATGTAATCCAACTATATTTCCTTCATCAAAAGAGACATTATTTGATTCCATGATTGTCCTTGTCCTTAGATTAAACACTTTGAATGCCCTTGAAGAAGTTTTAGAAGTTATTGCATAACCAACAAAAATTCCTTCATCTACTTTAAGTTCAAATTTCTTCAATTGTTCAGGATGTGTTTTAAGAATTAAACACTTGCTTCCAAAGATGTGAAAGTATTTGACATTTGGCTTTCTTTCCTTCAAAGTTTCATATGTAGTCATTCCATGTCTGTTTATTAAAGAACAATTATGAGTAATGCATGTAGTATATACAGCTTCTGCCTAAAAATAAGTGGGTAGCTTTGCTCCTTCTAGTATTGTTTTGGCAGCTTCAACTAGAGTTCTGTTCTTTCTTTCAACTATACCATTTTATTGAGCTCTGCCAAGTGCTGAGAATTGTTGAATAATACCTTTTATTGAGCAGAATTCCTCCATTGTAGAGTTCTTAAACTCTGTTCCATTGTCACTCTTTAGATTCTTTACCTTGTGCGTTGATCCATACTCAATCATTGCAATATGATCAAAAATTATCTTTGCAGTTTCATCCTTCTTAAGAAAAAAGTACACCCAGGTAAATCTAGTGTAATCATCAACTATCACCAGAGTATATTTCTTCTTTCCAATGGACATAATGTTGACAAGACCAAATAATTCAAGATGCAATAGATGATAAGGTTGATCAATAGAATTTTCAGTTTTGCTCTTGAAAGATGTCTTCTTTTGTTTGGCCTTTTGACATGAATCACAGAGTCCATCAGGATGAAATTGAACTTTTGGAAGACCTCTAACTAGATACTTTTTCACTAATTCATTAATGTTTCTAAAATTCAAGTGACACAGCTTTTTGTGCCAGTTCTAACTTTCCAAAGATGATGCCTTTCCAAGTAGGCAAGTTAAGGGACCATCAGAGTTTAAATCCAAGCTTGCTTCAAATAGGTTGTTATGTCTGTGACCAATAAGATCTAATTTTCCATCCTTCTTGCTTTTCACTTCACAATGAGTTTCATGAAATTCCATAGAATAACCTATGTCTGTCATTTGACTCACACGTAACAGATTATGCTTGAGTCCTTCAACCAGAGCTACATTTTCAATGATGACATTTCCAATAACAATATTGCCATATCCCAGTGTTCTTCCTATGTTGCCATCTCCATAAGATACTGTTAGGCCAACCTTCTCCTCAAACTCTGAAAGCAGGGATTTATTTCCAGTCATATGTGCAGAACATCCACTATCAATCACTAGGATGTTTTTCATGTTTCCTTGCAATCAATAAATACAAATTAATTAGTAGGTTTGGGGACCCAAACTAGTTTGGGTCCTTTCTTTTGAAACTTGTTAACTCTTGCAACATAAGTATTTTTATCAGAGTTTATGTTAATAGAGTTTACATGATTAGAGTTTGCATTTTCAGAGTTTATAATGTCAGTGTTTACTTCTCTTTTATCAGATTTTATCACATAAATTTGTTAGACAACATGTTTTAGAGATACATTTAGTTGAGGCATTGGTTCATAATAATTGTAATACAAACTATGATAATCTTTGCATGTATAAATAGAATGCCACAAACTACCACAATGAAAACAAAGATTTTGCGGTCTGTATCTAATTTGTTTTCTTGCCTCTGAATTAGGTTTCCCAAATTCTTTCTTTTTGTTTTGTTTACAGTCAATGGCAAGGTGATTAGAGTTTCCACAATTAAAGCAGGTTTTTCTAGGAGCATCATGGATATATTTATAGTTATTATCCTTAATAATTCCTACTTTACCATTTCTATTTCTTTTCACCTTTTTAGGTTTATCTTTCTTAGTGACTGCCTTTAACTTTTCCTTAAGTTGCTTCTGAGAAAGTAATCTTATATTTACAGGTTTATTTTCTGACACACTAATCTTTTTACTTTTGTTATTATTAGAGCATTCACCAGGTGTAGATTTCTTGTTATTACTAGCTCTAACAAATTTCACAGGTTCACTCAATGTTCTTTTTGTGTGTGCTTTAGTTTGTGTTTCTATATCAAATTCATAACCTAAAGCAAAAGTCCAATTTTTGTTGGAAATCATTTGTTGGACTTTCTTGCCAGAGTTTGTCCAAATACTGAAAGTATCATTTTCCTTAGCTATCTCAAATTTTAAATATTCAACTTGAATTTATAATTGAGTTTGCATGTGTATGGCATTTTCACAGTCTTTCTTAATGCTAAGCATATTAGAATTTTCAGATTTAAGAGACTTATTCCTAGCAGTCATAGTTTGTATGTCAGATTTTAATATTTCATTTTCAAGAGACTGTGATTTAAAACTAACATGTAATGATCTAAGGAAATACTTTAATTCACAGATATTTTCAGTGTCAAAATTAAAGACATAATTTAGTACCTTGTCAGAGTTTAGGATGAGAGCATCAGAGTTTTCCATGAGGGCATAGTTTGTTTCTTCTTCAGAATCTGAAGAATCCATCCAATCTTTCTTTGATGTGATCAGTGTTTTTCCAAATTCTTTGCTTCTGAACTCAGTAGCAAAATGTCACATCTTATAAACAAATAGGAAAAGTAAAAATCTTCGGATTCTGACGACTTTTCCATTCACTCATTTACTTCATAAAACAATATCACATCTTCGGTTTTCCAATATTCCACCACTTACCTAGTGTGGGCTAAAAAGTTTTTCATAATCCGTAAAATCACTATTTATCATGGTCGTTTATAAATAATAAAAAATGCGTCAAAAATACGGGTGATTACATTCGCTCCATTGAAGTTCATAGGTTTCTAAAGATGTGCTACGGGCACATGATGTGCAGCGAGCATAACAGGCTGAGTAACCACCCCTCGCATCATAGGTGCAGTTTGCACCCCTTGCATTATAGGCGCAGTTTGAACTCTATGCATTATAGGCGCTGTTTGCATCGTTGGTTGCATGTATCCAACTTGGTTCTATCCAAACGGAACACTAAACTATCCAACAATTATTTTCCTAGCAGGTGTTTGGTCTATCGGCCCTTGTCCAACAACCGTATTACCCCCATCAGATGACACTATCTGTGCGTTGGGGCTTGGTGTTGACTAGTTACCCCCATCAGACAACACTATCTATGCATTGGGGTCAACCACTGAGTTTCCGTTAACATTCACAGTATTGTCAGCCATTAATCTGTCATCGAACAAAAACCACGTATGCGTTAATCACATATAGAAAATAAAATAGATTTAAGATTGTTAACCAATCTGCCAAAAACACAATAATATAACACGAGTGATTGTGTGTGCAAGCAACAGAGTAGTGTATGACTATAAACAAAATTGTTAAAGAGAAGGGATATGAAATGGAAGATATCTTGAGTCCAGTGCGGAACTGTCTCCTTAAAGCTATTTCGCCCCTCACCGTATGTTTGAGTCGATAGCCTCCCAGGATAAAACGAGAACACGATGATGTCACGAAGAACAACACCTTCAGCGAGCTTGAACAGAGAAAGAAAACTATCACCATGAAGAGAGGGTTATTTGAGGACGACTATGTTTAGGGTTATGAGAGATTCGATGATTAACCCTAAGACCTATGAGATGTATATATAGGCTTGAGGATACTTGTGCGCTACACAATTGCCTTACTTGTGCCCTACATAATTTCCTTACTTGTGCGTTAAACAATTTCCTTATTAACCACGTGTTAATTAATTATGGAAGGATGTTGTCAAAATTAATTCGTAATAAATTTCGAATTAATAATAATAATTATTATTAAAACAAAATAACGAATTATTTATTGAGCCAAAACCCAGTGGAAATGATTATTTCACCAAAACTGGTCTGGATTTATTCGGCCAAATTTTATTGCATTCATGTCCGCATGTCACCCACGCGGAAAGCCCGAAGGCTTGCAAAGCCACGAATTTGCCCTCGAAATCCCATGATTTGCACCCCCCCTGCGTGCACGTGGGTGGTGGAGCAACACTATACTAACACAACTTAAACACTACATAAGTGTTCTACTATATAAAATCATGAAAACCCCTTTTCCAATTCAATGTGAGATTCAAGTTCTCATTCTTAATTTTCCACTTTCAAGGAACCAACTTTTGATAATCATATCTCATACATTCCTTGATCATTTTGAATACTTAAATATGCGTTAGAAAGCTCTCTCGAAGAAGAACGTACTCCAACCATTACTTGTTGCGCACACGCACCCAAGAAACATTCAAACTTAGGCTCAAAATGACTTGATAATGTGGGACTTCTACCCACATTTTCCAACAGTATACTTAACAAAATTGCCCGAACAGTACTAGCTTTGTAGCAATTGTGTAGATAATTTGTCCGATGCTGAATCAACTTCAGTTTTGTATTTGTAGATCCGTGTCGAGCTTTGTCATATTTGTCGAGTTCAAGAACTTATATTTATCAATGTCGGATTCGTTCTTGGCGAGGTCTTTGGATTCGCTCTTGGCGAGTGTTTAAAGTTTGTATCTTTGAAGTTCAATGATCTTGTGAGAAATTTTTTATCAAGATTTATGGCCTTCTGAGCTTGAATTCTTTGGCCTTTTCAGATTTTTTTTGTCGGTAAAATTGAAGAATTGACCTCCTATGCAGACTCTACAGAGATTCACAACTTGTACTTGGCGGTCCATAACACCTTTTTGTTGGAGAATTAACCTCACTTAGAGGTTCTTGGGAGATTCACATATCGGACTTGATAGTTAATAGCTTGTTTACATTGGATACTTGGAGTTTTTTGAAAATCGTCGAGCATCCTTGGATACTTTTTCAGCCTACAAATTCAAGGTTTTTGAAGTAGGAAAACCATTAAAAATGCAGTACCATAATCAAATTTCTTGACAGAATCATGAGGAGTCCTGTCAGACAATATTTTAAACTAGATGAATATTTTACGGGGCTTGAAGCGGTTCGACATCAAAATTAGGCAAAACTGAAGTCGTGCCTCGAAACCAAAGCTTCCATACAATTTTACAACTTTAATATTTTTTTACTTGTATCTGGCAGTTTTTGTAGGTCACTTGTAAGTAGTGTTGTGAGCTGATTAATGGTTGTTCAATCTAGTATGTGGATCAGATGATTATAATGTATTTGCAACAATTTCTTTACCGTTGGAGCTTTCGTTCTTAAATGTCGATGATAAAGTAGGAACAATATTAACACATGCTCTTTTCTTCATCGTGATTACAGAGGTTTCCAAGGATTGTTACAGAATCTTCATTATCTTTTGGGGATCATGCATCTGATAATTGAACAAGTAGAGGTATACCTGCAACAACTGTGGTGGCCCATTTCCATCCATCATCCTCCTGAAATAGAAGGGAAGGCAATGCGACGACACTGTTGTTGTTTCTTAGATGACAGCCCAAGAAGAGAAACTCCATAGCATCCCTGAAGGCACTTCATAGTATGCCTTCATCATTATGCAATATGAGAATGGATCTTATCGACTCATTGCTCTTTCACCAGAAATGGCAAGTGAGATTTAAATTGCTCCACAAAAGTCTTCTCAATGTCTTCAGGATCCGAAGCTCTTATAATTTCGGCTTTGTTGTCATAAATCATTATTGCAGAAGCTATTGCCCAAAGTTTCAGTTACTTGTGCAGGATTCAAAACTTCCTGCCAAATATATTTGCAAGAGCACACTGCATTCTTGTGCATATTCAGCTTGCTTAAATTCCTTTGGAGTAATTGCAGCATTTACCAAAACGGATATATCATTATAGATCAATTAGGCAGTTGTGTATATGGTTTGTTTGCAAGTATTTGTTGAGCTCGTGAATGAGTATAATTTGGGGCACACAATTGTTTCAGATCATATGCGGATCCAGGGGTCTTGGCCTCCCTCCGGCCTGGAGAAAAATGCGACTAGTATAATATATGATTATTTATTCATTTAGTATATATAAAATATGTATAAATTGGAAATTTTATAAATATATATATATATATATATTATAAAAAATGTATATAGATATTATAGGATAAATAAGACCATTCTTTTTCCTAATCAGTATATTGGGCCGTCTGACTTCATATACAGGCATTTCAGTCATTATATCTATTAATTTTAATTATATATATTTTTTAAATAGGTGGACAATTATAATATTTATCTTAGTTTAATCCTCAAATACAATTAAAACTCAAAAAATGAATACGCTCGGGATCAGAAAATTATATTCATTAATCGAGATTATTCATTTATTGATGTACGTCAAAAATACATTGTGTCTATCATGTTATTATTCATTTGATGAGATTATTTATTTATCGAGGTTTTACTGTAAATGTAGCAACAAATTTTTTCTTATTGATATTATTTAATTAATAACATATTAATATTAATTTTGAAGAAATTAATTAATTTAAAATACACATTAAATGGTTGAACAAGAAAAGTATTGAGTAATTCATGTAAGGGAAGAATGAATTCACCTTGGGTGAGAAGTGAAGACAGAAGTTGGAGAAACAGAGGAGAAGTGGTAACAAGAGAACAAGACTTCATCTATGTCTTCTTAAGGGGGAGTAGTGATGAGTCTGAGAAGTGAAAATGATGTAACTTGAAGATTTGTCTTTCATCTTTCATTTCAGTTACTCAAGAAATCTGGAAATGTAGAATCTGAACTAGGGAAACCAGCTGCTGAAGATGTACCAATAACACCCGTACACAAAAGTTCAACTCTAGAAGAAGGTCAAATTGATACTCTTGAAGCTGGTAATTGTAGGTAAGTCAAGATAGAACTTTGTAAACTATGTTCAATCTATATGAATATCTATCTTATATTTATCTTTCATGTTTGAATCTGGAAAATTGTTAAATATAATTCCAGAACTTTTTATTATTTACAGTTCCCAATGTTTTATTATTTTCTTATTTGTTAGTTGAGTTATCCTCTAAGAATTTGTGTGTTAAATGTTTGACAACAAATAGGGGGAGATTGAAAGGCATATGATAATGCCTATTTATAATTATTAGATGACAGCTAAACTCATATTAGAAAGAGAAGTAAATAATAAATATGATAACATTAATCAAGTCGAAGAATGTCAACTAGACACGAATAATCAGAATATCAGAAGAATTCTGACAAGGCTGCTACTCAACACTGGAAGAAGTTCATATGTTCAAGCGTTGGTGTAAAATAAAAGAGTATACCTCAAGGAGTTCAGAAGATACTGAAGGTTTTAAGTGCCTACTATAGAAAGATTCCAGAAGAAGATGTTGTAAGGAAAAATAGAAGAAGACAAGACAGGATAAAACAAGATATAAAGACCACTATATCAGAAATTAGAAAAAATATTGTAGTTAGTCATCCGTGAACCTATTTAGAAATGAGAAGCAATTTGAACTCTGATTGTTTAGAGACCTTGATAAATAAATTTATTTTATAATTTTCAATTTAGATAAATTTATTTTTTAAATTTTATTTAAATAAATTTATTTTATAAATTTAATTTAAATGATTTTATGATTTAACTTGAAAAGGTTTATTTTATAAACTTAATTAAAATAAATTTATTTTATAATTGTAAATTAAATAAATTTATTCTATAAATTTAAATAGATTTACTTTTATAATTTAAATTAATTTAAATAAATTTATTTTATGAATTCAAATTTGGATAAATTTATTTTGTAAATTTTATTTAAATAAACTTATTTTATAAATTTATTTTAAATTAGTTTATTATTTAAACTTGAAAAGGTTTATTTTGTAAACTTAATTAAAATAAATTTATTTTATAAATTTAAGCTAAGTAAATTTATTATTTAAATTTATATATATTTATTTTATTATCTAAAGTTATTAAAAATCTTGGTCCATTTTTTAATTCGGAAGCAACTGGATTTCTTCCGATAGTTAGCAAGTTAGTTGTTAGTCCACTCCGATAATTACCAAATTTTTTGTTTTTGATTTATTTACTTTTTCAAAAATTTTAAAATTCTTAAATTTAATTTTTTCTTAAATATTAATTTATATTTTATTTAATTTTTAAGAAAATTCAAATTTTTGAAAATTATTTTTTCGTAAATAATTATTTTTGATTATTTTTTTTCTAAGAAAATGAAAAATTTTAAATTTTTCTTAAATATTAAATTAAGGGTGATCAAGGGGTTTGTAGTTGGAAAATTCTTCATTTTGACTCAGAATCAATTCCTAGAGCATATGACCATGTTTCGAGGAAAGTGGTCATTTCATATATGTAGGTTTATTTCGGAGCGTTTGAATTTTATTATGGATGTTACGATTGTTTATGTTATAGTTCCACAAACTGCTCAAATGTAAAGAAAGGATAGATTTATTAGTAGGGAACTCTACTGAATTTTTCTCTAACTCTACTGATCATTCATGTTTTTGTACAATTGTACTTCTACAAAATAGATTTAAGAATCGTTAATGGTCAGAACTGAAGGAACATATGAGGTTAAAGAATAAAAGACTGGACTTTGTTTGCCCAGATGAATAAACTATTACAGAAGGGGGGTTGAATGTAATAGTATCAGTAAATCGATTAAGAACACAAATATGTAAAAAATGAATATTGTTATGTATTAAAGGTTATGAACAGGTTACAAAACTATCTCAAGAAGTTATTTATTCTCAAGAGCTACTAGGTTATGAAAAATAAGACTTGACAGATATTTCAATGATAACCTATGTCTGTGTTTATATAGACACAGTTACAATTCAATTACAAAACTGATTAGAAATATAACAGATTTACATAAGGAAATGGACTTGCATTCAGATTCCTTCTTACTATCCTATTCAGACTCTGATTCGAATTTCATCTTGACAAACTCTGATAATAAACTCTGTCGGTTGTTTATTCTGTGATAGAGCATTCTCTGTTAGAGTAAACTCTGATTGAGTATTCTCTGATAGAGTAAACTTTGTCCGACAGTTCCTTAAACTCTGATGACGTCGTAAACTGTGACTTGTATTCTCTGACAGCCATCAGTGTTTGCTTCCTAACAATCTCCCCCAATTTATGCTTTAAGAAATAAAACATAGATTTTACTTATGATGTCAGAAAATCCAAGACAAATGCATCAGAGTTTGTTTACCATTTTTAACTCAGATTCTTCTGTAAGAAAAATCATCTTTCAGAAATTGATTCAGAAGTTTTTCTTCAGCACTTTCAGCAGATCAATTAGCTTCTCCTTCAATTCCATCATTTGATCAGAAGAATCATCAATCTGATAAATAGCAGCCCTTAGAGCATAGATAGATGATATGTTCATTCTTTCATCCAAAGCAATGCAACAAGCCTTCATACCATCAGGATTTAAGTTTAGTGTAGGAATCCCTAACAACATTTTGACTTTTGCATCTCCTTTTCTCATTGCTCTTCTTGATCCATCTTCAAGTAAGTATCCAGGTTCATACTCCTCAGAGTTGATCATCATTAATCTTTCACTTTTCTTCTTCTCGGCTATTGCTCCTTCAAGAATTTTTACCCATCTAGAAGTAACCTCATTTTCATCATTTAGGAGAAACACAATATGTTCAAGTTCTTTAGATGCTTTCTGAATTAAATCTTCTTGAGCAATCTTCATAACTCTCCCATCCTCCAAGAAATAAATGAGCTTTTCCTTAGCTTGAGCACCATCAAAGATATCCTTTACAATATTAACAAAGATTAATTTGTCCAAATTTTCTTGAGACAACTCTTCTTCAGGTTTGTCTTTCAATGAATAAGGATCTCTGAAGATGTTTGCTTCACCTCTGTAGACCTTAGCATGTGCAACACCAATACCACCTTTATCTTTTCCAAGTCTTGCATTGAGAGTCAGAGTTTGAGTTTTTGTCCACAGAAGATCATACTTTTTCTTCCTTATCAGAGATTGTTGTTGTTCTTCTTCCTCATCATCAAAGCTTGAACCACCTGGAAGAAAATTTGTTCCAGACATAGTGAAAGGATTCTTTGGCTTAGCTGGAGCTTTTTGTTGAATTGTTGTAGATGATCTTGTTTGTATTTCTGAACCTGATTTTGATTGAGCAACTGGCTTGGAAATTTAAACATTCTTAATTTGAATGGGCTTTGATTATGGCTTCTTTTGAACAAGTACCATCTTCTGAATTTGACCTTTTCTCACATATCTTCTCTTTTTATGGACTTGAGCAATGTCAGTACCAGACTTCTTCAATTTAGCTTCTACAGCAGCTGGATCCATTCCAGGATGTTCTTATTCAAATAACTTTTTTTCCATTTCTGCATCTTTCAGATTTTGCTCCTCAATTTTCTCAGGCTTCTCTTCCTCTTCAAGCCTCTTTGCAAATTCTAAATTAGCTTTTATCAGAGTTTGCTGCTTGTTCTGTTTGTCAGAGATTGGTGCCATCAGAGTTTGAGTGGTTGACAGAGTTTGTTATTCGCCCTTAAGTACACTAAGTTTGGAGAAGGGGGGGTTGAATACAAACTTAAGAATTAATTCAACTTCTTGCGGAAATAAGTTTGTACAAAGAGAGTGTTTAATTAAGATTGATGTAACTAAGAACTGGATAACTAAAGTGTTGAAAACAGAAACAACAAGATTAAAAATTACTAGTGGATTGTTTTTCCACTAGTGAGTTTTTGCTTTCAATTGATCTTAGTAAAAATACTAAGCTGCTTACAAAGTTGAATGTAGAACTTAGAAAAGCATTACAAGTTCTGCCTGATTTTCTACTTTGCTTTTCTTGAGTTCTTCAAAAAAACTCATACTTTGCTATTGTGTTTTTGTGACTTATTTATACAAAAACTACTACTCTAGTTTTTCTATCGACTGATAACAATATAATATTACAATTTATACTGTTTTCATAAAAATAGAAACTAGCTTCTTTTCACAGCCTTCCTTGTAGAACTAACTAGCTCTGGAAGTGTCTTTGTCTTAAGATATTCCTTGGATGCTGTGTTGCCTTGAAAGTCTTCACAATCCTGACAGGACTGTCTTCCAATGATTCAGTTTCTGCACTGTTCCCGTAATTTCTGGCTTTTAGCTAAATAGGGAAACTTTAATCAACTGATAAATGTTGTTAAGCTTATCAGTTGATTCACCTTTGCTTATCCATCGATGGATAGGATATCTGTTGATCAGTTGATGTGTCGATGGATAATTGAGTTATCCATCGACTCCTTATCCATTGATGGTTCTTTATCCGTTGACTGTTTTTATCCATTGATGACTTGTATCAGTTGATAGCTTTCATTCGTTGAGTAGTGTCTTCATCCATCGACTTCAACATCAGTTGATCACTTCACTTGTGAGAATTCTGACTTAGAATATTTACAATTGATCAGCCATTCTTCACATCTGTTGAGAAGCTAGAAATTGAAGTCAATAACATCAGTTGACTACATCATAGCATCCATCGAGGTAATACAATCAATTGATAGTGAAACATAAATCAATGTTACAATCCAGTTTATCAGTTGATAAACAAGTTTCAACTGATAACTGGTTTCCTAGTCAATGGATATTTATAAGTCATATTCATTGATCAGTTACAAAGTAATTTTGAGTCCCTATTGAAATTCTAAGTAATTTGTTATCATCAAAACTCATAATTCCTAACAATCTCCCCTTATTTATGAATATGTAAAATATGCATAAATTTTCTGTTGATGATAACAAAACTCCTGAACATTTTCATTCTTAGCAAGAATTACAATATTGATAAGTAAAGTTTGAGACAGAGTAATCAGATACCAGACAGGGATGAATTCTGATAATTTTGATGATTGAGGTTGAATCTCCTATCTTCTCCTTCTTCCCCTTGACTCATTCATCTTGTCTTCATTCTCCTTCATCTTCCTGTAGAGGGTTCCCTTCAATATCTTCTCATCTTCAATCCTGTAGTCCAATTGACTTGCCAGATGATTTAATTCCAGATAGGGCAGTTTGTCTATTTCTTGACAAATATCAATGCATTTTTCTCTGCCTTCCCTGTCCTTATATATCATCAAGTAGAAGGGCTCATGAAGCACTTTTCTTCCTTCAGGATTCCAGATCTTTATTTTGTCATCCCTTTCTTCTTGAACAGGTGCCTCCCTTATCTTCTTCATTCTTTCAAGGATGGCCTTTCCTAGCTCTTCAGTTAGATAATACTTCCTGTTGAGCATAGTGTAGATTTTCCTTAAGATGCCATATCCTTGATCCAAGACTTGGTTGAATGTGAAGGTTGAGTGTGATCCATCTTCATACTCAATGTGAAGAAGATCAACATCTTTCTTCTTTTGTCCTTTTGCTACAATCATTCCCTCAGCTTTGATTGGCACAAAGTTTTCAGATTTGTGTTTGAACACCTCTATTTCTTTAGCTTGATTACTCCCAGAAGCTTGACCTTCAGTCGTGACTTGTTTTGGCTTCTTCTCCTTGTCTCCTTTGTCTTCAACAACTAATGGTCTTTTAACTCCAGATGATTTTGGTGCATCTTTGGGCTTGTTTGCTCTTTGCTTCACCCTTGGCCTCCTTTCACCTTCTTTTCTTCTGGCTTCTCTTATTATTAGCCTATCCTCTTCATCATATTCCCTTTGCAATTGAATGGCTAATTCTTCTTGGGATTTTCCTTGTTGCTCCCTTTCTCTTATGCCAACTACTATGGCTTTGCTCAACAATTTTTCACCTTCCCCTCCACCTGTGACAGCTTTCTTTTTATCATCTTCAATTAGCTTTCCCTTTCCTTTCCTGTCACCAGGTTGTGAGCTACTGGAACTTGTCTCCTTGAATTTGCTAGTAATTGCATCAAATTTCCTTACTATGTCTTGAGCCAACTCCTTCTTGGGATCTGTAGACTTTGCCACCACAGCTTCAGTACCACTTGCTTTCTCCAATGCATCAGTTTCTTGCTTCTCCCCCTTTTTGTTATCAGCAACTGGCACTTCTGCTACTGACTGAGAGAGTATGGGAGTCTCTAAGAGTTTACCCAGAAGATTGATTTGAGTGACTTGATTGTTCAAAATTTGCTGCATGTTGAGCTCCATAGAGGCTACTCTTTTCTCCAATTCCATTACCTTGTCCTTGGCTGAAAACTCAGTGTCCAACCTTTGCTTGATTCTAGTCAGCATTGTGAGGCTGAGTCTAGAGTCAATGGTGGTGTCAAAATGCATCCTGGAGCTGTCAATGTCATCTCTTATTTTCTTCAATTCATACTTGGAGCTTGTGACGTGCATTTTCTGGATCTTCAAATTATCCCTGTAAAAGTTCAGAATTCTCCTTTGCAGGGGATCCACCACATTTACTTCAGCCATTGACCTTCTGTAAAGAGAAATGATGGCCCTTTCTGTTTCAGCCAAATTAGTTTCATCACTTGCCACTTGTGGATCTAGAAGTTCATCATCAGAATTATCATCAAAATCTTCAGGATTCATGTGGGATATATCATCAGGTTGACTGGCCAAAAACTCTTTCCCACTCCTGAATTGCTCTTCTGTCTGCACTAAACCCAGCATTTGCTCAGCTATTTGATTAGATGCTGCTGCTAGTTCTTGATAATGAGGATCTTCATGTTGAAAGGTTGAAGCATCAAGATTGACATCAATTTCATCCTCCACCTCCATGTTGACTTCTGCAACTCCTGCAGGGACTCCATAGTCTATAACTCCCCCTGACTCTAGCCCCAACTCCTGGGGTGAGTCCTGCTTCAAACTGCTCAGTTTTAGAGGTTGATGCTTCATGAGATGGTGAAATTGGTTTCTCTCTATTCTTTTCTCTCTCACTCTCTTCTCTCTTTTCTTGCATCAGGATCACATCCTGGATTCTCACCTCTCCCTTACTTTCCTCTCCTTTTTCATCACCTGCTAAGGTGGGACTCTCTTTTCTCACACCCTCTCTTTTTGCCACCTCAGAAGAATTTGAGGGCCCCTCATTCACACACTCTCCTTTTGCCAAGGTATGCAAACCTTGCATCTCACACACCTCACCCACTCCACTCAATCCTAATAGAGTATTGGCCACTTGAAGTGTTTCAATGGATGATTCATGAATTGACATTAAGGGATCAATCGATGGATAAGAAGTATCCATCGATGGATGAATATCCGTTGATGGGAGCTCGTCGATGGATGTAAGGATATCCATCGATGAAAGTGAACTAGTCAATGGATGTTGGAAGTTATCAGTTGATTGCATAATATCCATTGACTGGAGAGAAATTACAGTATTTTCCTGATCAACCAAGGTGTTAACCTTATTTGGTGATGCAGGTGAGAGTGTTGGCTCCACCCTGAGTTGCAAAGAGGGTGAATTTGAAACATTGAATTTGTCAATCAACACTGTTTCTGAAGAAATAGTTTTTGAAGGAGATTGAAGAGAAGATTCAGATAAAGAATGGGGCTGTGCCTCAGGAAGATTCTGAGACACATCAAAAGAAGAAACTGAAGGCTCCACCAAATTTTCATTTGGCTTTGCATGTGTGTGTGTGCCCTGTGCAGTATTTGTAACCTTCTTTCTTCTTTTGTATGGATGTATTATTTGGTGACCCTTATCCCCATCTGATGGTCCTGGTTGAGACCTCTTTTCAATAGTTACATCTTTTTGAGAAGATGTAACTAGGGATGTGTTCAAGTCCTTTACTACAGCCTCAATCTGTTGGGAGATTGGACTGGTGGCTGGCTGGTTCCTCTCAATCTCACTCTCCTTATTCTTCTGGCTTTCTTGATGTTGGCCAGTTCCCTCACCCTTATCAACCACCTTCACACTCCCCTTAGTGGTTTTTCTTTTCTTAGATCTTACAACAGTAGTCTTTTGAGAAACTACTGAGGTGGTTTGATCAGACTTGTGTTTCGAAGGTTGTGCAACTTGGGTAGGAGGAATGGGGGCATTTCCATCTCCCTCCATTGTTGCTGAAGGCAAAGAAATTTGAGATTTTGAAGAAGAATGTACAAGATGGAGATTTTGAAGATATACCTGTACAAGAGGAGGATAAATGAGGCACAACTTAGGGTGTAAGTTGATTCTCACAAGATCCTTGAAGACCCTCTTGTTTTGCATCCATGGCTCCAAGGACTCCATATCTGCACTTATTTCATACTCTCCAACAGAGGCATTAATAATCATCATGAAAAATCTTGCAAAGTAGATATTATTTTTCCTAGATGACTTGGGTCCTAACTTAGCAGATAATTCATTTAGGAGTAGTGTGCCAAAATCGAAGTATTTATCAAACAGGATAGAATAAGCAATTTCTTGCATACTGATCGTAATTGCATCAAAATTACTTATTTTTCCAGAAAATACTTTAATTATGGCATCAAAGAAATAACTCCATTCTTTCCTAAGATTTTTCCTAACAACTTCTCCTAATCCAGTTTCAGCATTTGCATAATTAACGGATTCTAACATGTCCCTAATTTCATTTTCAGTGGGTGGTTTATTACAATTATTTGCAGGCAACCCTAAACATTCAGATAATGAAGTACTAGTAATTGTATAGGGATTACCTTTGCAAGAATAAGAAATTACCTTCCCATCTGGTGAAATCTCTGCAGAGGTCCACAGTTCCTCAACAAAGGAACACACAATTGTTGGTGCTTCGCTGAGAGCTTTGGAAACTTTGCAATCTCCTAGGAATCGCATCAATGGATGAAAGTCCACAGGAGCATCATTCACCGTTAGACATGCTGTGAAGTTGTTCTGTTCATAGGTGAACCCAGTGGAAGAGACGATCTTCTTTTGTGGTGCCATTCTTTCAATTGATATTCAAGAAATTAAAGTGAACTTGAAAGAATTTGTGAGAGCTCGTGAGAATTAGATAAAATTAGCTTGAGAGAGAGACAGAGATGAATAGTTTAGAGTAAAAAAAAATAGCAGGTAAGAATGAATTTTTAATTGCAACTGCTATTTATATTTTCTAGTATTAAAAAGACTTGAAAGGACTTTTTAATTAGGCAGATAACCGTTGATGTATAAAAGACTGTAGTTTATTACCCTAGATGGTAATTCTCCAACGGCTATAATCTGATCAACGGATGAATAAAACTGTAGAAATTCTATTACTATCGACGGATAAAATAGAGAGTTAATCATTTATCGATCGATCACTAACTACCAAGATAATTAACTGTCGATAGATAAATATCCATCGATAGGAATAACATTTATTTGTTGATCAAATAAGAAGAGATTTATCCGTCGATAAATAATTACTTAGGTAATTATCTGTCGATAGATAAATATCCATTGATAATTGTGAACAATGGCTACAAAACAAAAAAAAAAGAAAAACTTGACAGACATTTTAAGCATGAGCAAAATTAAGCATACCTAACTCAGAGACTAATCTATTAAAAGTAGATTCATCTAGAGGTTTGGTAAATATGTCTGCAAGTTGTTGTTCACTAGGGACAAAATGTAATTCAACTGTACCATTCATTACATGTTCCCTAATGAAATGATACCTTATGTCAATGTGTTTGGTTCTGGAATGTTGCACAGGATTTTCTGTTATTGTAATGGCACTTGTATTGTCACAGAAGATAGGAATTTTGTTCAAGTTGAACCCATAGTCAAATAGTTGATTCCTCATCCATAAAATTTGTGCACAGCAACTTCCAGCAGCAATGTACTCAGCTTCTGCAGTTGAAGTTGATACTGAATGTTGCTTTTTACTAAACCATGACACAAGTTTGTTTCCCAGAAATTGACAGGTGCCTGTAGTACTTTTCCTGTCTATTTTGCAACCTGCATAATCTGCATCTGAGTAGCCTATTAGATTAAAACCAGAATCTCTAGGATACCAAATACCTAAATTTGATGTACCCTTAAGATATCTGAAAATTCTTTTAATAGCTACTAAATGAGATTCTCTAGGATCAGCCTGAAATCTAGCACATAAGCATGTAGAGAACATTATATCTGGCCTACTAGCAGTTAAATATAAAAGTGAGCCTACCATGCCTCTATAACTTGAAATATCCACATAAATTTGTACAAGAATGATAGAGCCATTAACATTTCTACTGAATAGAGTTTTATCAACAGTACCTCTTGTGAAATGATTCTCAATGAGAAACTGAGATAAAGTGTCATACCAGGCCCTTGGTGCTTGCTTCAACCCATAAAGTGCTTTGAGTAAAATGTAGACAAAGTTAGGAAATTTTGGATCTTCAAAGCCAGGAGGTTGATCCACATAGACTTCCTCTTCTAGTACTCCATTCAAAAATGCACTTTTCACATCCATCTGGTAGACTTTGAAATTAGCATGTGCAGCATAAGCCAGAAAGATTCTGATTGCTTCTAACCTTGCAACTGGTGTAAAAGTTTCATCAAAATCAATTCCTTCTTCTTGTGAATAACCCTTTGCTACAAGCCTTGCTTTGTTCCTAGTCACAATACCAGTTTCATCCATTTTATTTCTGAATACCCATTTTGTACCAATTACTGATCTATCTTTTGGTCTGGGCACCAGCTTCCATACTTTATTTCTTTCAAACTGATTCAGTTCTTCTTGCATAGCCAAAACCCAATCAGGATCCATGAGAGCCTCTTCAATTCTTTTGGGTTCTTCTTGAGATAGAAAACTGCTATACAGGCACTCATTTTTAGTAGCACTTCTTGTCTTGACACTATCTTCTACATTTCCAATGATTAGTTCAAATGGATGGCTTCTTGTCCATTTTCTTTGAGGAGGCAAATTTTGCCTTGATGATGAAGCTTCATGATCATTTGTATTGAACTCAAAGTGATCTGAATTTGTAGATTGATTCTGAAACCCTCCCCCTGAAGTGGATACCCTTGATGTAGATTGTTGATTAACCGTTGAGGAGTTATCAGTTGATGCATTATCAGTTGATGGATTTCTGTCAACTGATAAATTATCCATTGATGCAATAACATCAACTAATATTGGGTTTCTGAACACTTGAGGTTTTATAATTTCTGCCTCTTCATCATCATTTACATTATTTGATTCATTCTCAAAATGCAGTGTGTCATGATTTCCTTCATCAAACAAGCCTTGAATCTTTTTATCATCAAATACTACATGTACAGATTCCATAATAATGTGTAGTCTGAGATTGTAGACTCTATAGGCTACGCCTGATAGTGCATACCCAACAAATATAGCTTCATCAGCCTTGGCTTCAAATTTTCCTAGGTTTTCACCTTGATTTCTTAGCACATAGCACTTGCAGCCAAAGACATGAAGAAATCCCACCTTTGGCTTTTTGTCTTTCTTGATCAATTGAGAAGGAGTCTTCCCTTGAGCTTTATTTACTAGGGAGATGTTTTGAGTAAAACATGTTGTGTTTATGGCCTCAACCCAGAAGTATGTTGGGAGTTTGGCATCTTCCAACATGGTTCTAGCAGCTTCAATCAATGTCCTATTTTTCCTTTCCACTACCCCATTTTGTTGAGGTGTTCTGGGTGCAGAGAATGTGTGTATGATTCCTTTTGATTCACATAACTCTTTCATTATGGAATTTTTGAATTCTGTTCCATTGTCACTCCTTATCTTCTTTACATCCAATTCAAGATTTTTCTCATTTTCTCTTATGTGCTTGATGATGAGATGACTAGCTTCATCCTTTGAATGTAGAAAATAAGTCCATGAGAATCTTGAAAAATCATCCACAATGACTAGAGCATACTTCTTCTTTGCAATAGACATGATATTTACAGGACCAAACAAATCCATATGTAATAACTCAAGTGGCTTTTCAATTGAAGATTCCAATTTCGACTTAAATGATGCCTTCCTCTGCTTTCCTTTCTGACAAGCATCACAAAGTCCATCCTTGACAAATTCCATTTGTGGTAAGCCTCTCACTTGATTTTTCTTAACCAAGAGATTCATGGCTTTGAAATTCAAGTGAGCTAATTTCTTATGCCACAGCCAACTTTCTTTTGTACTTGCCTTAGAGAGAAGACAAGTCATTGATTCTGCATTTGTTGAGTTGAAGTCAGCTATGTACACATTCCCTTTTCTATTCCCAGTCATGACCAGGCTTCCATCTACCTTGTTGGAAATTATGCATGCTTCTGTTGTGAAACAGACTTTATTTCCATTGTCACATAGTTGACTTATGCTTAACAAGTTATGTCTTAAGCCATCAACTAATTCAACAGGTTCAATGATGACATTCTCTTTTGAAATCAAGCCATATCCCATGGGGTGCCCTTTGCTGTCATCTCCAAAAGTTACTCCAGGGCCAGCTTTCTCCTCAAACTTTGTGAGCAGGGATTTATCTCCAGTCATGTGTCTTGAACACCCACTGTCCAAGTACCAAAGATTTCTTCTTTTTCCCTGCACACAGTCAGAACAAATCAAGTTGATTTTGGTACCCAAGTTGCCTTGGGTCCTTTCTTATTAGTTGTTATCTTTGGCTTGGTTTCCAATTTTTGTACCTTTGGTTTGGGTGGTTTTACTTCCACTTCAACCTTAGGTGTTGGTCTCCTTACCTCAGAATTCTCAGTGCTAATATTTGGAATGCTCATGCTTGCAGAATTGGAAAAATTTGGTGCATGAAGATTGTTAAGCATATTCCATGGCATAGCAGGCATATTCATATTGGCAAATGCAAGATATGGATTAAACATATAAGGCATTGATGCATACTGAGCATGAATAGCATGAGAATCAACTAAATGAGGAAAAACAGAATTGGTATGCATGTTGGGTACAACAGGTACATTTGTTGCTGTAGGCATGGTGAGTTTACATTGCACAGATAAATGATTTTTACTACCACACTTAGCACATACTTTCCTAGGAGCATATTTGTCAGGTGTGTAGTTGTTGTGCTTGTTTATGCCTACTTTACCATTTCTATTTTTCTTCTTCTTTTCATTTGGCTGAATATTAGGTTCTATCTTTTCCAATTTCTCTTTCAACTGATTTTTAGATAAGAATCCTATATTAGCCTGTTCAACTTTGATTTGAGATTCAGTGGAGCTACTTTCTTTGACAAATTTAATAGGTCTGTTAAACTTAGTTTTAATATCACATTTTTTAGCAGTTGATGACTTCTCAATCGATGGATAATTATCCGTTGGAATAGCATTATCAATCGATGGATAATTCTTATCAGTTGATTCAGAATTATCAATCGATTGCTTCTTTTCCAAAGATTGATCTTCATCAATGGCTATTTTCTCAAGAGTTTCAGACAATATGGTGAAAGAGTTTGTTCCATGAATGTCATTCATCTTCTTACTGGCTTTACTTGACCTGTTCCACTTGTCAATGGTTCTTAGTTCATCCTCTAATTTTTCTTTTAACTTCTCTATTTCCTTTTTACTGTCAACTAGTTCATTTCTAGCATCTTTGTTTTCCATCTTGAGTCTGTCCAATTGCACTAGCTCATTCTCTAAGAAATTGTTTCTTTCAGTGAGAGTTTCTAATGTTAATTTGAGCCTAGTGTTCTCTTTGTTCAAAGACTTAAGAGTGACATACAAATTATACAATTCATTAGACATTTCATTAATAGTAATATTGCATTCATCTTTGGACAACTCAGATAGATTTGTATAAATTACCTGATTGCTAGAAGAACTAGCTTCCTGGTCATCTTGATTGGCCATTAGTGCAAGATTGATGTGTTCTTCTTCTTCTTCAGAATCCTCCTCAGCAGCCCAGTCCTTTTCTTCTGTCACAAAAGCCTTCTCTCTTTGTTTGAGCAAGTCAAAGTACTTCTTCTTATAGTCAATACCATCACTGGACTTTGACCTCTTTTCAACTTTGGGCTTTCTGCATTCACTTGAAAAGTGACCAGCCAATCCACAGTTAAAGCATCTAAATTGAGTCCTGTCAACAAGATTTTTGCCTTGTTGAGTGTCTCTCCTGAACTGTGATCCAGGCCTTTGCATTGGATTCCTTTTGAACTTGAGTTTAGAGAATTTTCTTGATAGAAAAGCTAAATGCTCATCTATTTCATCCATTTCATCTTTGATGAGTGACTCATCACTGTCACAAAGTTCTTTTCCTTTACCAGTAGAAGATTCATCATATCTAACATAATTTGCACCATTGCCATGACCTTCTTTCTTCCCTTCTTTGAAATCAGCATCTTCATCTGTTTCTGCAACTTGCTTTTCCTTGACCACCAAAGCAATGGACTTTTCTCTCTTCTGACTTTTCTCAATTTCCTCATCTTGCTGTAGCTCCAACTCATAGGTTTTCAAGATGCCATACAGCTTATCCAAAGTATAATCTTTAAAGTCAGGAGATTGCCTTATAGAGACAGTCATTGGTTTCCATTCTTTGGGTAGGGACCTCAAGAATTTGAGGTTGGTGTCCTCAACAGCATAAACTCTTCCATATAGTTTAAGCTCATTCAACAGCTTTTGAAACCTACTATATGTATCATTTATTGTTTCACCACCCTTGAAGTGAAAGGCCTCATACTTTTGAATCAAGAGTTGCATCTTGTTCTTTCTTACTTGCTCAGTACCTTCACAGAGGGTTTGAAGAGTGTCCCAGACTTCTTTGGAGGTTGTACAACTGATGACATTGTCAAACATGTCCTTGTCAAGACCATTAAACAAGATATTCATAGCCTTTTTGTCCTTGTGTACTTCCTTTTCATCTTCATCTGTATACTCACTCACAGATTTAGGAATGAGTTTGTCTGGTGCTTGAGTACCGTCTGCATTTACACTTGTAACTATTTTCATAGGCATATGTGGACCTTTCTCTATGCAATGAACATA
Source organism: Oenanthe sinensis (assembly GCA_028671895.1). NCBI lineage: Eukaryota > Viridiplantae > Streptophyta > Magnoliopsida > Apiales > Apiaceae > Oenanthe > Oenanthe sinensis. The sequence goes on along the minus strand of JAPMAC010000195.1, from coordinate 8,253,464 downwards.
GGAAGGATCAATAGATAGCAGATGCAAGTGCATTTTTACTTTCCAGGGAAAATATTCATCTTTCTCTAGAACTGGAATCTTAACTCCTGTATCTCTTTGACCCATTCTTGATGTACTTTTAGATCTTGACTTTCTGTTTGTTGAAAGCCTGCTCTGATACCAATTGTTATTCGCCCTTAAGTACACTAAGTTTGGAGAAGGGGGGGTTGAATACAAACTTAAGAATTAATTCAACTTTTTACGGAAATAAGTTTGTACAAAGAGAGTGTTTAATTAAGATTGATGTAACTAAGAACTGGATAACTAAAGTGTTGAAAACAGAAACAACAAGATTAAAAATTACTAGTGGATTGTTTTTCCACTAGTGAGTTTTTGCTTTCAATTGATCTTAGTAAAAATACTAAGTTGCTTACAAAGTTGAATGTAGAACTTAGAAAAGCATTACAAGTTCTGCCTGATTTTCTACTTTGCTTTTCTTGAGTTCTTCAAAAAAACTCATACTTTGCTACTGTGTTTTTGTGACTTATTTATACAAAAACTACTACTCTAGTTTTTCTATCGACTGATAACAATATAATATTACAATTTATACTGTTTTCATAAAAATAGAAACTAGCTTCTTTTCACAGCCTTCCTTGTAGAACTAACTAGCTCTGGAAGTGTCTTTGTCTTAAGATATTCCTTGGATGCTGTGTTGCCTTGAAAGTCTTCACAATCCTGACATGGCTGTCTTCCAATGATTCAGTTTCTGCATTGTTCCCGTAATTTCTGGCTTTTAGCTAAATAGGGAAACTTTAATCAACTGATAAATGCTGTTAAGCTTATCAGTTGATTCACCTTTGCTTATCCATCGATGGATAGGATATCTGTTGATCAGTTGATGTGTCGATGGATAATTGAGTTATCCATCGACTCCTTATCCATTGATGGTTCTTTATCCGTTGACTGTTTTTATCCATTGATGACTTGTATCAGTTGATAGCTTTCATCTGTTGAGTAGTGTCTTCATCCATCGACTTCAACATCAGTTGATCACTTCACTTGTGAGAATTCTGACTTAATATATTTACAATTGATCAGCCATTCTTCATATCTGTTGAGAAGCTAGAAATTGAAGTCAATAACATCAGTTGACTACATCATAACATCCATCGAGGTAATACAATCAATTGATAGTGAAACATAAATCAATGCTACAATCCAGTTTATCAGTTGATAAACAAGTTTCAACTGATAACTGGTTTCCTAGTCAATGGATATTTATAAGTCATATCCATTGATCAGTTACAAAGTAATTTTGAGTCCCTATTGAAATTCTAAGTAATTTGTTATCATCAAAACTCATAATTCCTAACAGAGTTTGACTTTGATCAATCAGAGTTTGCTTCTTCAGAATTTGTTTATCCTCCATGTGACTCCCTTGATCTTTATCATCAGGTTTATCAGGTAGTTGTGTAGCATCCTCCTTGCATTTGTCTTTAACTTTACTCTCCCCTTTTCTAACATCAGATCTTTGCTTGATAGTAAGAATATCACTATTGTGTGTAGTATTCCCTGCCTCCAGAGCATCTTGTCTAGCTGAGACATTCTTGAAAAGATTTAACAAAAGTAGAGTTATTGGTGAGAGAATCCTTAATTGCACCAACTTCGTGTGAAGGCCTTTGGATAAAACAGTAGTAGCTTTTAAAATAGACTTCAGTTCTATATAATTAATTTCCTTATCAGCCTTATTAACAAAATCATGAACATGTGACCAAAAGATATCTTCATTGGAATATTTCCAAGAACTATCCCAAAGTTTTTGTTTAAGAGAGTCTATCAACACATCTTGAGAAGTTCCTGGTAGAGAAGAGAAATCTCTATGAACACCCACAACATCTAGAGCAGCTTCAATCTCTCCTTTAAGCTCATCTACCACCATGTAATCAGGATAACTCATGCTCAGTCTTTCATGTGCACCATGTGAATTTACTGGCCACTTCTTAGTATTGTATCTTTGAGAGTAGGGAATGGACAAGTCTGTGACTTCTTCATCAACAAAAATGGGCTCATCAGAGTCTGTGTCCTCCCCATCAGAGTTTGTGGCTTTCTCAGAGTTTGATAATGGATCAGAGTTTACAACTGATAAACTTTGAGTACCTGCAAAAGATATGGAACATCCTAAGACACTCTTATTTTTTAAAGTAATCTCATTACTTCTCACATCACACATATCATAACTATTAAAAGTTAGATTTTTCTCACTAGAAGTAACTAACTTCTTTCTCAATTCTCCCTCACCTTTTGCCAGATCCAGTGTCTACCTCTCATTAATTCTGTTTTTCACACATTTTACCTCAGACTCACTAGAAAGGCTCAACACACAATGTCCTACAGAAATAAGAGGTGGTTGAGAAAGGTTGACTGTAGTTATATGAGTAGGGGTACCCTTTTCAGGACTATTCATGATCATTCTAGCAGTTAAATTAGGAAAGGTAAAATATGAACTTAAACTATCAGAGAATACATATTCTGAAGAAAAGTCAGAGTTTATACCTTGAGTTGTGGATGTGGATGTGGATGTGGTCTCCATTGGTTGTGCAGAGATTGGTAGCACCATAAGAGCATTAGTGATTGCCAGTGGAGCTTCATCAGAGTTTGTCTGTCCAATATTTGAATCTTGGTCTGTAATCGTAAAATTGATGATTGGTTCTTGTGGGACCTGAGTCATATTTGCAACTGCTTCACCACTTTGAGGTGAAGGTTCATGTGGGCTTGACCCTGCCAGAGATTGGCATTCAGCATCAGCAACAGCAAGGTCTACAAGAATAGGTAAATTGCCTGCATCCAAACTTTGAGTGGATGGTTCTTGTGTGGCTGGGGCCTTAACAACTTCTTCAACCCTTTGAGCTGAAGGTTCTTGTGGGTTGTACCCCTGATCCAAGCTGGCTTCATCTGCTAGAACTGTGGCTGCTATTGAACTTTGATCAACAAGTTCTTGTATGACTGGCCATGTAGAGATTGCTATCTCACTTTGACAGATAGGTTCTTGTGGATCCTAGCCAAAAGTGACAGACTTCATCTTCTTCTTCCTTGAGAAATGTTTGGAACTTGGAGAGACAGATGATATAAACTTCTTATCTTCCATTTCTTTTCTCACTTGTTCTGTCAACTCCCTAACCCTTTCATAAGATATTTCCTTAATAATCTCCTTGGGTGAATGAGCAGGAGAATCAAATACTACAACTGGAGCAGGGTCTCTTATACTAACATGAACACTAATAGTTTCATTTACTCCAGCCAAATCAGATGTTATCAACTCATCAGAGTTTATCAAGGAATTAGAGTTTATGATTTCATCAGAAAATAAAGGCTCAGAGTTTAATAAAACATTTGTGTTTAATGCTAGAGGATGATCAAATTTTACAAAATCAGAGACTACAACATCAGTGTTTATTCCTTCAGAGTTTAAACCTTCAGTGTCTGTAGCGTTGATCAATTTTCTCTTCTTTTTCTTTTTCATCTCTGGCATCGGATTGATAGAGAAGGGCTTCATAAATGGTGCAGGAGGAATCTCAGAAGCCTTTTTTATAACTTTCTTTACTGGAAAAACCAGACCATCAGCACTATCATCAGAATCAGTTTTCTCATCAATCAATTTCCTTTTCTTTTCAGATTTTTCCTTTCTACTCTTGCTTGGGCCTTGTTCGGTGGTGTGTTTTACAACTACAGTCTTTTGGGAGACTGTAGAGGTTGGTAATTGTGGATGGGTGGCAATGATTGGATTGTGACTTGGGTTAGAATCAGAGTGTGGTAAATTTTGACTCATAGTCACTGACAAGAATTCCCTCCCATACATGGTAGGCATTCTCTGATGTAAGAGAAGTCTGACCCATATGGGATAAAACAGGTTAGAAAGTTTACCTTCATTGTTTTTATTCACATCTTTTCTTGTAAGATCAGCAAATATCTTCTTATTCATAGAAAAACTAACTAAACTTTTGTCATCCTCAAAAGAAACATCAGGTAAGAGATAAGAGAAAATTAACTGTAAAAACTAGCAAAGTAAACTATATGTGCATCATCATCTATTTTTCTAGGTATTTGCCTAATTATCAAACATGGAAAATTAAAATTTAAGTTATGGGTCAGAGAATATCCAATTTGCTATGATAGTTGAGGAATAACATCAAAATTTGTACACTTTGCAGTAAATGCTCTTGTTATACAATCGAAGAAGAAACTCTATTCTCTTCTAAGATTTAGTCTTGTTAAGCTCCCCAACTTTGATAGGCTTCCTCCATAGCCTATAGACCTGAAAAAGTCTTTTATTTGATCATCTCCCACAATATCATCATACTCAGCCACTTCTGGGAGATGAAGGGCTTGACGAACAATAGCAGGTGTTATTGAATGTTTCCCATTACATTGAAAAGTAATCACCGGTTCTTCATCATCACTAGCATTGTTGAATTTCATAGAAGACCATATTTTTATCAGTGATTGGGCAGAGAAATTGGAAGGTTCTTGAAGAGCATAACCAATGTAACTTTGCTGTAAAAAATCCTGGACAACATAAAAATCTTCAGATGCTTCTGACTTATTCAACAAAGAGATGTAGTTTGTGGCAGTGAATGTATAGTTACGAAAAGTTTGACCTTTGGATGCCATTATATCAATCGAGATATGCAGGTTAGAATAACTAGGGTTTATGAAATGAGAGAGAGAAAGAAAGATACACAGTGTAGATGTACAACTCAAGATGAACAAAATGAATTAAACTATTCCCTCTTATTTCCATAGAACCTGTTGCGGGACACGTGGCATGATATTACAGGATAAGCAATTATTAGTATAAGTCTCAAAATACAGCAAGTGTTTGTGTAAGTATATAAACCATCATTCGTGAGATACACGCGCCTTGTTTCAAATCTAATCAGAGAATGATAATTATGATGTCATAAAAATAAAAGATGATGTCATAAATATGATCTTAGAGTTTATCACTTAAACAGAGTTTAACAAGTCAGAGTTTATAAGAGTCAGAGTTTAGAATGAACAGTCAGAGTTTACCACAGACTCTGATAGAGTTTACCATAAACACTGATAACTTGTGATCAGAGATAAGATGTTGTAAAGATCAGAGTTTACTCCAATTTCATCAGAGTTTGTCTCATACTCTGACATATTCTCTGATTGTCTGAAACTTGCTAAGTCAAGTTGACCCACTTGTCACCATCCCTAATTCAGAAACCGGTTTGCATTTGAAATTTTGTGAGTAGATTCTTTGTATATTTAGACTGATTGATGAATATGCCTTCCTCAGTCTGTTTTACTTGTAAACCTAGAAAATAACTCAATTCTCCCATCATGCTCATTTGTTACCTGAACTGCATTAACTTTGAAAATCTTTCACAGAGCTTCTCATTAGTAGAACCAAATATTATATCATCAACATATATTTGTACCAATAATAGATCCTTACTTTGAGTTCTATAAAACAAGGTTTTATTAATTGAACCTCTAGTGAAACCATTTTTAAGTAAGAACAAAGCTAAAGTTTCATATCAAGCCCTTGGTGCTTGCTTTAGTCCATATAAACCTTTATCCAGTCTATAGACATGATTTGGATATTTTGGATTGACAAAGCCAGGTGGTTATTCAACATAGACTTCTTCTTCAAGTTCACTATTTAAAAATGCACTTTTAATATCCATCTGGTAGACCTTGAATTTCTTATGTGTAGCATAAGTAAGAAAAATTCTGATTGCTTCAAGTCTGGCTACTGGTGCATATGTTTTATCATAGTCAATCCCTTCCTATTGAGAATAACCTTTAGCTACCAGTCTTGCCTTATTTCTTGTAATGATTCCATCAGAATTTGTCTTATTCCTGAATACCCATTTTGTGCCTACAATAGATCTGTTCTTTGGCCTGGGTACTAGTGTCCAAACTTCATTTCTTTCAAACTCATTTAATTCTTCCTGCATTGCTGTAACCCAATCTGCATCTTTCAAAGCATCTTCAACCTTCTTTGGTTCTGTTTGAGAAAGAAAACTATGAAATAGACATTCATTTTGAGTAGCTTTTCTTATTTTTATTCCACTTTCCAGATCACCAATAATCAAATCAGGTGTGTGATCTTTTGTCCATTTATTTGGATGTGAAAAATTTCTAGAACTAGATGATCCCCCATGATTTGTGCCTTCATAGTAAGATTCTTCTGTAAATGCTGATCCTCCCCCTAAATATGTGCTGTCATTAGTGTTTGATGTCTCAGAGTTTATATGCTCAGAGTTTGAATTATCAGAGATTGAGGTTTCAGAATTTGTAGTCTCAGAGTTTGATGGATCAGAGTTTAAGGGTTCAGAGTTTGGGTTGTTCAGAGTTTGGTCAGATTTTGATATTTCAATTACTGTGTTTTTGATATCTAATGTCAGTATTTGAATGTTGTTGCTCCCCCTCAACATGTGCAGAATCTTCAATTTCTATTTCAATCATTTCTGAATCAGAGTTTAAAGAATCAGAGTTTACCTCACTAGTGTTTAATTTAGCAGAGTTTGTCTTATCAGATTTTGAATCACCAGAGTTTATTTCCTGTAGTTCACTCTCAAATCTCAGAGTTTCCTGTGCATCCTTATCATGTAATCCAGCTATTTTTCCTTCATCAAAAGAGACATTAATTGATTCCATGAATGTCTTTGTCCTTAGATTGAATACTTTGAATCCCCTTAAAGAGGTTTTAGAAGTTGTTGTATATCCAATAAAGATTCCTTCATCTGCTTTAAGTTCAAATTTCTTCAACAAAATTCAAATTCAAATTCAAATTCAAATTCAATTTTGGATAGCTGCAAGACAGGATGGTCTATAGATGAAACATCGGGTGCTGCAACAAAACTTCAGTTTATATGAAGACTTTACAAGCATTCAAGGACATGGACTTATTCTTTGAACTAAGATAATGGTGATGTAGTGTTGAATGATCATCAGCTAAGCTTATTTTGCTGAAGTAAAGAGATGGGATGACTCAGATGATTCAGAGAAATAAATGTAATCTTGCTCTAATAGTAATCTCTGAAGATAATTCACACCAGTAATCTCAGGTATGAATTTTTTCTATCAATGCAATGATTAATTCTAAAATATGAAATACATGATTAAGATCTTAAAGGTTAAATGTTTATCACACACAATAAAACTATAACATGTCAAGAAGATGAAAACTATTGGATATGTTATTAAGAACACTCTTCTAGATGTTAGAAATGTTAATCTGGTGTATGTTACATTAGAAGATCTTACATATGTTAAGAATTATTTGAGAATTAAGATAATTGAAATGGTGAGATTAAAATCTTTTCTTATAGCTTTAAAGTCTTGGACTAATAACCATGTTTCAGAATCCCTAGAAGAATTAGATTTTCTTATTTAATCATGAATTGCTTGTTTAGGATAAGAAATAAATTGAAGGTTATACGGAAATTACTAAAAGAGTTTAGTTAAAATTTGTTATATCTAAAACTCACATAGGTAATTAGAGATAGTTAAAATGTTAGACACAACAGAAATAGATTAGAGAGAATTATTAATTAAATTGTTAGTTCTTCTATTCTATGTGATTTTAGAAACTTATTGAATATCTGTAAATCTGCTATACACCTATTACACTCGTGTAGAATGGTTAAAATAGATAGTACTAAATTTTCTAATATGCATAACATGCCTGAATTGCATAATTCTTATCTATAATGCATTGAAGCTGAATGTTACCATGTGTTCTTATTTTCATGATTGTTCATTTAAATTTGAAAATGCATATCTTAAGACTTCATAATCTTAGGCAAAACATGTATAAGAATCACAATAGGGTCAAGACTGCTAGTCTATCTAGTTAGATTGGAATCACTAATCTCATAGCCTTAAGACTACCTTGTCAAGGCTGCTGTAAATGAGAAGTGATTAGTCAAAGATAAGTTTGTGCATGTTAAGATTGAAGCTGTTGTTACCACAACTGAAGGTAATATCTCTAACCCATCTGGACTCAATTAAAGTTGAGTACCAAGAAGTTTAATCATTTGTGATTGCAGAGTACGTAAAAAAAGACAAAAGTTATGTGAATTCATGACAATTATTGTTCGAGGCATATGACTAGCATTAAAGCTCTACTATCATAATTGGTTGAGAAAGCCTACCCAACGGTAACCTTTGGACATGACAACAAAGGACGTACAAGGGAGTTGGCTATCATGTTTTTGGAATTGTCATCACTGGAAGTATCTTTCTTGTCAACGGAATTAAGCACTATCTACAGGGCACTAGAGAATTCTTTGTCAAGGGTTCTTTGGAAAAGCATTAAAGAGGAAAACTGTTTGATCTTAAGCAAGAAAGATGGAAGCTCACTCAACTGGGAGTGAGAAATTTGCTCATAGCTAATATGGATTCAATATGCAAAGGTGAAGTGAGTTTCTTCGTAAAGCTTCATCAGTAAAGAGTTGGCTATGGCATAATAAGCTCTCACACTTGTTGAATAAGACAATGGATTCTTTGATAAAGAAGAAATTGGTGAAGGCACTTCTTCATATAGAATTCTATCCAGAAGGACATTTTGAAGTATGTCATATAGGGAAGTCAATGAAAATATCACACTGAAACAAGTAATGTCATGGAAGAAATATTCTTAGTGGTAGTTGGTGACAACCCTAGTTACAATTTGGTGATGTTCGTGCATTCAACAGATAATATATCACATATGGTAATTGATCACATCATGTAGATCAAGTTAGAAGCAAATTAAACTATGAGAACTTTGAAGTCACGAATAAAGTTCTAAATGAAGTCTGCACTTATAAAGGTACGTTGAAGTTAAAACAATTAACACAGTTTGCTACTTTATTCAAAAAAGATCATGAAAAAACATTATATGAGTTAATGGCCAACCAGAAGCAAAAACTAAAGCTCTTTCGTGTGTTTGGAGGAAATTAATATTTATTGAAGATTTAAATGAGTATCTTGGCAAGTTTAAAATTAAGGCTCATTGAACAATTTTCTTCGGCTACTCATTAAAGTCGAAAGTTTTCAAGGTATATGTGATTCAAAACCAGAAGGTGATTGAAAGTCTAAATGTGTCGTCCAACTACACCAAGCTCCCGAGCATTCAAATGAAAGTCTATTTTGAATCTTTAAAGTTTGACATCTTGTCAATGTCATTTTCAGATATTGATGATGAAACTGAGGTTGCAGAAGGAATCAATGTAAATGATGATGATTCAGATCCTAGTAGTGGAAATGGTAATGAATCTACACAACTCATGAACTTTAACAGAATCCACTCAACAAGGTGAAGGATCTTCAACACATCCTAGCAGCAACTTAGGAGGAGCAAATAAAAGAAGGATCTACTAGTCGTACTCAACACAATAAAGATCAAGGGTATACATTAAGAATATATTTGTTAAGACAAAGGTTTTGGAGTCAAAGTCATTCCTGGAGTCTAGTTCTTAGTGATCTGGATACTAGAGTAAAGACTAGAAGTGTTATGCAAAGTAAATGATTATTCTTCAGGAAAGAACAATTGTTAACAGTTTATATCCTAAAGAAGTTGAAGAAGCACTGATTGATCCAAATTGGTTGATTGCAAATGCAAGATGATCTCAATCAGTTCGAAAGGTAGAATCTACTAAAGTTGGAACCCAGACCACAATACAAGGTTGTAATTGGTATTGTAAGGGTTTTTAGAGACTGGATAATTATTGACATTGTTATGAGGGAAAAAGCCAAAATGGTTGCTACAGGTTACTATCAAGTAGAAGGTATCGATGATGATGGAAATAAAATCTTCAAGACTTTCAAGATCTAGCTACAAGCATTAGTGACCAGACTTGATCCTATTAGGCCTGAACAAGTTGATGTCCTAACTGTAGGATAGTTCTCGCACCTCTTACACATTCAAACATAAATAACTATCAGATGAATGTGAACTAGTGCACTCCTGAATGGTGAGTTAGAAGTTGAAGTTGATGTACAACATTTCCTGGACTTTGAAGTTATATATCCTTTAGAATTTGTATATCATTCTCTTCACAAACTCTCTACGACGGAGGTAGGAAATCAAGCAATCATCAAGGACATGGTATGACACTCTAACTGCTAATTACTTGAAAATGATTTTATATTAGAGTCGTTATACACATATCTCTCTAGAATACAAGGCACACACATAATGTAATATTAGTGCAAGTATACCATGATTATATTATATGTGGGTCTACTAACGTAAATTTGGCAAGGGATTTTTGCTAAGTTGATGCAAAGTAGGTACAAGATGAACATGTTGAAAGAGTTACGATTCTTTTTGGATTATAAGTACTTCAAAAGAATGATAACAATTAAAGTAAGTCAATGATCTTTTGAAAATGCGAAATCTGGAAGATTCTAGAGCTGCTAAGACTTCTTGCCAACAAACCACTAAGCTTGATCAGGGAAAATCAGGTATATAACTGAAGTGACAAGCTACAGAGGTATGATCAACTCATTACTTATTCAAGTGCATAAAGACCATATATTTTATTCTCGATATGCCTAAGTGCAAGTTTTCAAGTTGATACTGGAGAATCTAATATTATAGCTAAGATATGAATTGTTAGATATCTTAAGGGATTACCAATTCTAAGAATCAGGTACCCTAAAGATACTAGATTTAACCTAACTTGCTATATAGATAAAGAAGATGCAGGTTGTAAGAAAGACATGGAAGTAATTCATATAAAAGCTGTCAACTCTAACAACTCTGTTGGATACTCTCTACACCACGTGTGGAAAAAGCGCATGAACATCAGGTATCATTTCTTTCGAGAGTAGTCCTCAGTAGAATAACTTGCAGATATTTGACAAACAACTTGATAAATTCATTTTGTCTAAGTTGGTTAGTGATGTTGGGATATTATTAATGTGGATATTTGTTAGTAATCTCATCTGTAAGGAATTCATAAATAAGTTCACAAGTATTAAATTATCCATATTTAAAAGACTTGTGAATTTATTTTAAAACTAGTACCTCGTACTTTGTGCTACTACTTTAATTATCTTTCTTACAATGTTATATGCATATGTGATAGTTAAATTGTCTAGCATAAGTTAGTAGCATAATTATTTGTATGTCAGATACTTTTAAATATTTTGTTACAAATAATTGTGACACTTTTAATATTAGTGATATTATTTAGAATTTATGTTCTAAGTAATCATTTCATATTTCAAAATTCATTGATATTGAAAGGTGAAGTATTTTCTAAGTTATGTGTATAAAATTTTAAATATTTTATATACTTAGAAATATTTCCAAAATTATTTTTACTTCGAGGTATCAACCATTTGTAAAATGATTTATTTTCAAACACTTGTTTTAATGTATTTTTCACATTGATTCAAAGTACCTAAACAGTGGTTGTTGTTTTGAAGGCCTTATACTGTATTGCTAAGAATACATCCACCCCTTTTGTCACGTATTTATGTTTCAAGTTGGGGATACTATCAGATGGACGAAAACGATGAAAATCATAATTGCATTATGAGTTAGAAAATTATTATCCTCTATCTGATAAGGATGGTGTGCAAAACTATTTTCAAATCATACAGTATTAAGGTATAAAGAAAAATAGTCATTTTAAGATATAATTTGGTAAGAGAGTTAAATTTCTTATTTGGTATAAATTCTCACGTTTTATTATGGGAAGTTTTCTTTATAGGAAATTCATAAGGGATTTAAACTTTCTTTTATGATATAATTTTTCCGCGTTTTATTATGGGATATATATCTTAAAATAATTTCATATGATGCTCTTAAATGATAAATCTTTAGTTCCGACAAAACACTTTTTACTAAAAGCACTTTAATGCAATATATTACCATTCCTTATTATATTTTTCCTTCTCTTTGAAATGAAAAATATGTTTTGGAATGCTAAGATGATTATCTTTTTATCTCGACTGGTTCTATCCGGTTAGCCCCCAGTGGCTTTAGAAGCTGGCCAAGAGGTTGAAAACCCATCAATCTCTTACCCAGACCATAGTACCAAACACCAATTCATCCACTTCAATATATTAACCCCTGGAAATATAAGGAAATCATGTAAGTTAGAGGTTGATAAGGGAGAAATTGCACTTGATGCAGAAAATAAGGATGAAGTCGGAAGTGCACCCACAGCTCTACCTCCATAAAAAATGAGTATATAATTGAGGTAATTGTAAGCTCATCTGTAGCTTCTCAAAAAGATGCAGAGCTGAAAAGGCAATAAAACTGTCTCTGGAATCATTCAATCTACAGGATGAGTCTATTGAAATTCGCTCGTTAGCCAGAGCACCTTGTAAAGAGTCAAGCACACCACTGACACTCAAGTTGATGGTAAGCCTAAATAGATAAATTTTAGGAACACATTGCAAGGCGTGCACAGTGAGAGGTACATGGAACATCCCCAACTTCTATATTTACCATTTATTACAGTAGATGAAGTTGTTGCGATCGGAAAAATGTATATGCCTTCATAAGAGTCAGGAGGAAACTTGGATCAATTGCTACATTATAGATCCTTGTCTCCTTCCCCAAATGAAACATATCTGGATTCCTAACGGAACAGATCATTTTAGACGATTAACAACTCATTGAATCTATTCCTAAAGCAATTCAGTTATCAAAATAAAATATTTTCATAGATTCAATTGAGGACGGGGATTTACGAAACCCCATTGCACCACCAGTGACCTCTCTTGAAGGGGCTTTGTTTTGTGAGAAAAGAGTGAAACACAAGTGAGAAAGAGTGAAAATATATATTATATGAGCGAAACACTTAGAGAGTATATGAGCGAAACACTTGTCAGATACACAAAGGAAAATCACACACTAGCACAAATACCAAATCTCATTCTTTATTCCCTGATACATAGTTCTAATGATTACTTTGAAGGGGAGATATAAGGAATCTGGCTACATTGGTGATTTGGAACACAATTGACTGCCTAAGGTAAATTTAGTAATATGAAACGGAATTACAAGCATGTCACCTAGGATACCTGACTCTGATACTTGGTTATCTAGTTTGAAGTTACTACTTCTTTGTATTCTAACAATTGATATTTTATCAATTGGTATCCAACATAAAGAAACCTACTTTTGAAACACAAGAAATATTACTCAACTAAGAGGGAGGAAATTTTTTCTGGAGAGGATTACTTAACTAAGGGGGATAATTATTGAACAAGAAAATGGGGTACATAACAACATGCTTGGATTGGATAGAACTAGTGATTATATATTAATTCTTTTATTCCATTTGATTTTAGAAAATTCTTCTATATAGGATAAACCGAATTTTCTAAAATGCAGAACATGTCATAGTTTGCATTTTTTTTATATTTGCAATGGTTTAATGTTGAATGTATGTCATGTCTGTTATTACCTCTATTAAAATGTTTGAACAAGAAAAGTCTTGAGTAATTCACGTACGGGGAGAATGAATTCCGCTTGGGTGAAAAGTGAAGACAGAAGTTGTAGAAACAGAGAAAAAGTGGTAACAAGAGAACAAGACTTCATCCCTGTCATCCTAAGGAAGATGATGTAACTTGAAGATTTGTCTTTCATCTTTCATTTCAGTTACTCAAGAAATCTGGAAATATAGAATTTGAACCACAGAAACTAGTCACTGAAGATGTACCAATGACAACCGTACACAAAAGTTCAACTCTAGAAGAAGATGAAGTTGATACTTCTGAAGCTAGTAATTATAGATAAGTCAAGATAAAACTTTGTAAAATATGTTCAGTCTAGAGGAACATTTATCTTATATTTATCTTTAATGTTTGAATCTAGAAAATTGTAAAATATAATTTCAGAACTTTTTATTATTTATAGTTCTCAATGTTTTATTATTTTCTTATTTGTTAATTGAGTTATCCTCTAGGAATTTATTTGTTAAATGTTTAACAAAAAATGGGGGGAGATTGAAAGGCATATGATAAGGCCTATTTGTAATTATTAGATGACAACTCAACTCAGATTAGAAAGAGAAATAAATAATAAATATGATAACATGAATCAAGTCAAAGAATGTCAAGTAGACACGAAGAATCAGAATATCAGAAGAATTCTGACAAGACTGCTACTCAACATTGGAAGAAGTTCATATGTTCAAGCGTCAGTGTAAAATAAAATAGTAGTATCTCAAGGAGTTCAGAAGATATAGAAGGTTTTAAGTGCCTACTACAGAAAGATTCCAGAAGAAGTTGTAGAGGAAAAACAGAAGAAGACAAGACAGGACAAGACAAAATATAAAGGCCATTACATCATAAATGAGAATCAATATTCTAGTTAGTCATCCGTGAACCAGACCAGTGCACAAGATGTCAACAATGTAAGTGAAGATTCGTCATCAAAAAGTTCAAGTAGTTAGAAAGGTTATTGTTGAAGAACAGAAGGTTATTGTGCAGTGAAGAAACTAGTTAATTCATGATCCGCGGAAGATATAGTTTCCTTTCCATAGATTTCAAATTTATTCAATAAAATTAATAACATAAGTTATAGTAAAAGATAAAACTAATTGAGAACCGTATATACATAACACGATTATTACCTCAATTTTAGTATCGACTAAGTAAAATTCAATATGCTGGTACATGTTAGCAAGGGTTAACTATCTTGCTTTAAAATATTCGTACGTTTTACTTTTGATCAATAATAATGTGTTTTTTTAATTATAGACTACCAAATTTTAAACGTTTCAGTTTTGATAATATAGTATAGAAGTATATGTATGTATACATAACGTGTTAGCTATGAATGTACATGCAACCATGCAAGGCTATTTACTAATATATATTAGGTGATTATAGAGTCTTTTTCATTTTATTTCATTTATATTCGATCATAATTCATAAACCATAAAACAAGAAGTCACCTGTATTAAAATAATGATTTGAAGACATAGAGTATAGGACTTGAATCCATGAGCCAGAGGTCGTAACTGAAGAATAATAAATTTTCCTTAATTAAGAAATTTGAGAACTCGTTAGTTCGATATTCTCTAATTCGTAGCATGCATGAGATAATTGCTACTTTTCAACTTTTTTTTTATTAATATAGTGTTATGGAATAGAGTCTAAGGTGTATTAATTACGATACGTGTCGGAGCTTGTCGAGTTTTAATGGCTACGCTTGTGTTCCGTGACTTAGTTCTACCTTCACAAGATGCTTACGTATCTCAAGCGTATTGAGAATCAAGTCAGACATAGTTCTTGGAATGAGGGGTTAGGCCCTTTATATAGACGTAGGGAGTCCAAGAATTAGAGTAGGTTTAGGAACCTTGATAGGTAAGCCACTTCCTAGAAGGATTCTGCATCCTTCTTGTGATAGAAGCAGTTTTCATGTAGGAATATGTTTTCTTGTTGATTGAGGTGTCTTCGGGGCTACTCCTTGGAGTAGTTTCCTTATGATCGAACATAATTAATTAGCTGTATATTTAGCTAATTAATTAATTATGAATTTATTTAATAATTAGGGTTTCGAGCCTCATTGAATGGATCTCCTTTTTGGACCAAACTAGGTCCAATTAATGATACATTAATTGTGTCTTTATGGCTTACTTTTAGCTCATATCATTTGCCCCCTAACTTCTGTAAAGCGTGCAACACTTTGTAGAAGTTAAGGTCCATAGACTTTATCTTTGAAGTCGGTCTTTGTAACTTTCCATGTTTGGCTAAGATCCATCATGTCTTCGTGGGTTTATTTATAGAAAAAATTTCCCTTATTTACTTGTACCCACAGGTATTTTTCTAATAATTTTCCCCTATTTATAGAGAATTTTCTATATTTTATCTGTACCGACATGTATTTTTCTATAAATATTCCTTTATTTATAGAGAATTTTCCATAATTTATTTGTACCAACAAGTATTTTTCTAGGAATTTTCCTCTATTTATAGAGAATTTTTCATAATTTATTTATACCCATAGGTATTTTTTAAAGAATTTTCCTCTATTAATAGAGAATTTTACATAATTTATTTTTACTCACATGTATTTTTCTAGGAATTTTTCTCTATTTATAGAGAATTTTCCATACTTTATTTGTACGCACATGTATTTTTCTAGGAATTTTTCTCTATTTATAGAGAATTTTTCATAATTTATCTTTACCCATAGGTATTTTTCTAGGATTTTTCCTCTATTTATAGAGAATTTTCCATAATTTATTCCCTATTTAAATCATTTTTAATGATTTTTAGCATATTTTCTGAGATATTTTCGACCAGGAATCCTCGACGAATTCGACCAGGATCCTGGTCATTTTTGCCTTCAATTGAACCCTGGTCGACAGGGGTTCCAGGTCGGCCAAGGTTCGTAAATGTTCTTGATTGACCTGGAGTCCTAGTCGATTTCGACCAGGATCCTGGTCATTTTTAGGCCTCAATCGGGCTTCTAATCGATGGTGGTTTCTAATCGAATTTGATTAGGATCCTAGTCGTTTGGAGACTTTACTATATCCTGGTCGAAGCTGAGTCCTGGTCGATTTTAGACCTTCTTTAGGCTTCTTTGGAGTCCTGGTCCCTTTTGGAACAGATGACAACAACTATTCATTTGACAATAAACTTGGCGGAGAATGAAGATTCTAAGACAACAAGTTTTATTGACAGCAACATTGGAGTCCTGGTCGAACAGGGTTCCTGGTCAATTTTTGACCAGGATCCTAGTTCGAGAAGTCAAGGAATCATGTCACTCGAGTAGTGTGAAAATGCCATACATTCGAGAAGTTCAGAATAAACAATTCGAGAAGTTAGCAAAAGAACCAATCGAGAAGTCATAAGGCTGAACCAATCGAGAAGTCATAAGGCTAACCCAATCGAGAAGTCACTTCAAGCAACTGATTGAGATGGTCGAACAGGGTTCCTGGTCAATTATCGACCAGGTACTAGTCGATTGTACTCCATTTCTGAGACCCTGGTTGATAGGGATTTTTAGTCAAATTTAGGCCATCAATTAGCTTGTAGTCGAATGGGATTCCTAGTCGATTTTTGCAAAAGGCCCTATTTGATGGCTTAATTGACCTTGGCTCATTTCATTTTTCAATTTGTTTTAGTTCACATCGATTTTTGGGACAAAGGCCTGCTAGGCCCAATTAGTTTGTGGGTCTTGTTTGTTTTGCAGCTGTGGAAAACATCAACTTTCATTTTGGCATGGGTGATCAGGAAACCCACAAGACGAGGAAGGCTCGCGAGGCTATCGAAGCCCCAATTAAGGAGCCCAATCTTCCTGGGTTCCTTCAACCTTGTGACAAGACCCAAAGAAAGAGGCCTCGAGTTGACGAGGAGGAGAACCCAGAGACTGCGGCTTGGAGGCCCAGTTGGGGCTTAAGGAGGCAAGATACCGTTATTGAGAGTACCCTGAACTCCGTCAATTAGTCACATAATTCCATTTATCTGGTCGACAAGGCCAAGATTGTCCTTAAAATGAACATAGAAGAGGCGGAGACTTTGGGGGTCCAAGTCGTTGCCATGGTAAGACCCATTCGTTTCTCATCTTTCTACACTTAGTCTTTTTTCCTTCATTTTGATGAGTTCTGTTTTGGACAGGTCAATACTTATTTTCAGACTATGGCCCACCAGGCCAAGACATGGCATTTCTCTTAGAAGGCCCAAAGGAAGGGCAAGGCCAAAGCTGATGCAAAAGTGGTCGTCCTTGAGAAGAAGTTGCTCGAGAAGGAGTAAAAGATGGTGGCGGCCCATGCTGAGCTGCACGAGCTTAGGACCGGGAAGAAGGCTGTGATTGACGAGTACATGGAGTCGGAAGATATCTATGCTTTCATCGATAAACATGATGATTTGGTTTTTGCGACTGCCGGTGCTTAATCTTGGGACAAATGTCTCATTGCCATCTTGGCTAAGCATCTGAGATTGTTTGATCCGGCTGATTTCCCATGTCCCATGGGTCAGCCATTGGCCTTGACTTCTACTACTCGAGCGACAGGTTTGGGCGACTTGTCAGGCGGCGAGGCCTTGAAAGAGTATGATCGGGTTTTCGACTTTACTCCGGAGGCTGAAGACAATACCCGAAAGGAAGTAGAGGAAGAAGAGAAGACTGATGAAGATGAGGACATTGAAGATCTCCCTTAGTTTCTTTTTCCTCCTTGTATCGCTTTTTTGTATTCCTTGTATTTTCCTTTTTCATTTAAATTATGTACTCCCAAGAATCTTTATCTATAAAAAGTCCTTTGTCGTTTGTTTTTTTCTTTTTCGTGCTTTAGCATATTTGATAAAATATACTTTATCGAGCATAAAAGAACAAATGGGATATTAATCGAAGTGCCAAACAGGCTTCTTATTCCTTTTTCATAAAGGAATTAATCAAAATTGATTGCCAATCTAGGCTAAGCATGCATGCTTTTGGAAATGCCATAAGGCCGAAAACTTTATTACTAATGCCTACGAGACTAAAGTGGGCACAACCCTTACAAAACAGAAATCCCGTCTGGAGGGAAAGACTCTTACATCCTAATGGTTTCATCGAACCTTATTCCTACTTAGTTTGTGCAAAATATAAGAACTCGTAGTCGAATTCTTTAAGTGTAATAAACTTCCCGGTTTGAGGCATGCCACATTCTTGGAACCTCGATATCTTCTAGGGTTTCAAGGATGTATGATCCTCCTCCCTTGTTTATCTTCTAAGGCCCTTTCCAGTTTGGGGACAACTTGCCCTTGGGGCCTACTCCGAAGTCTTCAGTTTTTCTGAGGACCAAGTCCCCTTGTCTGAAAATCTTTCTTTAACCCTTAGGTTGTAGTAGAAAGATGACTTCTTCTGATATTCAATGATATTTGCATGAGCCTTGTCCCTGACTTCGTCAATCAGGTCTAATGCAAGTTTCATCCCTTCCTCATTTTCCTCATGCTCAAAGGCCTTGATTCTTGGGGATACATGTGATATTTCAACTGGGACCACCGCCTCGGCTCCATAAGCCAGGAAGAACGGAGTTGCATCAGTAGTAACTTTATGAGTGGTTCTCTATGCCCAGAGTATTGGCAAAAGTTCATCTACCCACGTGTTAGCAGAACACTCGATCCTTTTCTTGAGTCCATCAAGGATGATTCGATTGGCTACCTCAGTCTGACCATTTGTTTGGGGATGTGAAACAGAATTAAAGCGTAGATTGATGTCATTATCATTATAATACCCCTTGAATTCTTCATTATTGAACTGTGTGCCATTGTCCGTCACTAGGATTCGTGGTATTCCGTACTTGTATATGATGTTTTCCCAGAGGAATTAAGCTACTTGCTTTGTGGTTACCTTGGCTAGTGGTTTAGCATCAATCCATTTAGTGAAGTAATCAATTACAATGATTAGGAACTTTCTATGTACGCTAGCCATTGGGAAATGCCCAAGGATGTCCATTCCCCACATTACAAAGGGGATGGGGGAATTGATGGACGTCAACATCTCAGGAGGTTGTCTGATGACTGGTGCATGCCTTTGACACCTATCACACCTTTTCACATACTCTTTCGAATCTTTTAACAAGTGAGTCCAGTAAAAGCCAAGGCGGGTGATTTTGTGAGCCAAAGATCTGCCCCATAAGTGTTGGCCACAAATTCCTTCGTATACTTCTTTCAAAGCCTCATGGGATTCATCTGGCCTTAGACATTTCAAGTTGAAATAAAAACAGATTTCTTATAGAGAATTACATCAATAAGAGCGTACCTTAATACCCTCACAGTAAGTTTTCTGGCTTCTATGGCATTGGCAAGCTTCCATCCAGATTGAATGTGGGCTTTAATTGGATACATCCAGCAGTTGCCTAAGTTTATCGGGGCTACCCATTTTGCATTGATGCTGGGGGTTTTCAAGACTTAGAAGTAGACATTTCCCATATGTTCATCCACTTCTGATGAGGCGAACTTCGATAAGGTGTTGGCCTTTACGTTCTCTTCTCTAGGAACATATTCAATCTGACATTCCTCAAATTGAGTCATTATACCTTTCACTAGTCAGAGGTATCCAATCATGACTTCTTCCCCTGCTTCAAACTCTCCATTTACTTGAGATATGACCAATTTCGAGTCTCCGCAGATTTTAAGGTGTTTGGCATTCAGTGCCTTAGCCAGGCACAGGCCAGCTACCAAAGCTTCATATTCGGCTTCATTGTTGGTTGTTGGAAAGTCATGCTTAATAACATATTCAGTGACAAATCCTTCGGGACTTTGTAACACCAAGCCTGCTCCACTAGATTTTGTTTTTGATGCCCCATCAAAATTGAGGACGCCATATTCTTTAGGAGCTTGTCCTTTTTTCTGTGTCGTTTCCTCTCCCCCAACTTCTTGGTCATTAACGGTACATTCGACTATGAAGTCAGCAAGAGATTGAGTTTTAATGGTTGTTCGAGGCTTATACTTGATGTCGAATTCTCCTAACTCTATGATCCATTTAATCAATCTTCCACTCGCCTTGGGGCTATGAATGATGTTTCTCAAAGGTTGATCAGTTAATACCTCGATTTTGTGTGCTTGAAAGTAGGGTCGTAATTTTCTTTAGGCTAGCGCAAAATTTTCAATCTTGGAGTAGTTAAGCACCGCTCCATGCAAGACCTTGCTCACAAAATAAACTAGTTTTTGAATCTTTTCTTCTTCCTTTATAAGGGCAGCACTCAGGGCCTTTTCTGATACGGCCAGATACAAGTATAAGATGTCCTCAGGATTAGACTTGGCCAATAACGGAGCCTCGTCCATATATTTCTTCAGTTCCTCGAAGGCTGCTTGACTTTCTTCTGTCCACACAAAATCTTTTACTTTCTTTAATGTCTTGAAGAAGGGTATGCATTTATCTCCAAACTTCGAGATAAACCTTCCTAGGGCCGCAACTCTTCCTGTCAATTTCTGGACGTCCCTTACTGACTTTGAGGGTTCCATGTCGAGTATAGACTTAATTTTGTCAAGATTGGCCTCAATCCCCCTTTTAGAGACCATCATTCCTCAGAATTTCCCAGATCCTACGCCAAAGGTGCATTTTACAGGGTTTAACATCATTTTATGGTGCAATTTGAAAGCCTCTCCAAGGTGTTTAATATGATCGGCCCTATCGAGGCTTTTAACTAGCACATCGTCAACATAAGCCTCCATGGTTTTTCCAATAAGATGCTTGGAAATTTTTAACTAGACTTTGATAGGTGACTCCTGCATTCTTTATCCCAAAGGCCATAATAAGATAACAAAATACACCAAAGTCAGTGATGAAAGATACCTTTGAAGGAATTTACGGAGGTACGGAAGCGTGATATTACAATTATTTCCGTAAACCCATATATATGATCGCATATTATCATATAAATCGAGATGGAATCGAAACCATACCTTTAAAGCGATCCAAGTGTGTGAACAAGAGATCCTAGCAGCTACTTCTCAGAGTGTGAAGTACTCTACCTGTATCCACCAAGAATTCTTCCTTTGATGAAGATCTTCAAATAATTTCTAAAACCTTTTTAGAGAGAAAAGAGAGAGAGAGAGATGGAGGCTTGTGTTTTCTCCAAAACCTAGAAGTGTCCTTAGAATGATGCATCTCATTCTATTTATAGGACTATCCTAGGGTTTTTCCTATAAATAATATATCAATATATATTATTATATTAAACCCCATATTATAATAAAATGCTTTAATAATAATTAAAACTATTTTAATAATTATTTCCTTTTCTAAACTATTTAGAAAATAATTCTCTCTCTCATAATTTAAATCTTTTCATCAAAGAAAATATTCTTTTATGGTGTGACCATGTAGGTTCAATATTAAGCCGGTAGTAGAAATAAATAATAATAAACTTTTTATTTATTATTTATATGAATTCTAATAATTCATTAAATATAATTAACTGATTAATTATATTTATTCTACATCGTGAGTGATGCTTCTCAACATATCGCGACAATCCGGATAATATGAATTCACTGCCAAGAACCTGTCAGTGACTAGTTACCGCACAATCAATTCCTTCCACCCTACAATATCCCGATTAAATACAAGGCATGGAACTCGTGTCAAGCCTATTAAATTTAATCATATGTTTTCTTATTCATAGTGCAAAGTTCATATTAATGCAAATTAGAAACTCCTTTCTAATTTCATTCACTCTGGCCAGAGATTCCAGAACTCGCATACTAAGAATAACATAGGATATTCTCTTCCCATACTGGAAGGGGTGGATCCTCTATTGACGTTAACTATCTTCATACACAAATCCCTATGCCCGGAATAGACCTAATGGATGTCCTTGAGACTAAGGACTAAACCAAAACATAGTTCATTATATACAAGATAACTTTAACGATCTCAAGTCTAAGGATACTTGCACAACTATCACTTAGTGAACAACTATTGACACATGAGTAAACTCCATTAGTTGTTCAATTTATCGAGTCACGTTCAGTGAACTTATTTCTTAATAAGCACCTACATACTAGCTATAGTGTCACCACACAAATGCCTATGAGAACAGACATCCTCCTTAAAGGAGCAAGCATAGTATGTACCAATCTTTGCGGATTCACTAACTTCCAATTAGTTATCCTATGATCAGGAACTGTTTAAGTCAAGAGTCATCATCTTCTAGATCTCACTATTATAATCTCATTATAATTCTAGAAGCTTCACTCTAAACTATGGAACATCTTATTTAAGACACTTTAAACAGATAAAGCCCGTAATAAAACAAATAAGTCTTTTATTAATATTAATGAAATCAAATAAGAATACAAGAAAGTTCTTCCTAACTCATCATACATGATTGGATTTAAGACAAACACTTTCAACCTTAGCAATGTCATCCTCGTGTATCCTGATTTAATTGTATCCACCAAAGCCATCCATGAAGCTTAACATCCCATGTCCTGTTGTGCCATCTATAAGTGCATCGATCCTCGGAAGAGGGATGCAATCCTTTGGACATGCATCATTTAAATCAGTAAAGTCTACACACATTCTCCACTTGGCATTGGATTTCCGAACCATCACAGGGTTAGCTAGCCATTAAGGAAATTGAATTTCTTTGATAAAACCAGCCTCTAAAAACTATTCCACTTCTTTCTTTATGGCTTCTTGTCTTTCTGGAGTGAAATTTCTCTTCTTTTGCTTCACATTTTCCGTCTCGAATCCACGTTAAGCTTGTGAGTGATCAGGTCGGGGGCAATCCCTAGCATATCAGCGGTTGTCCAAGCAAATAAGTCCCCATTTTATTGCAATAACTTTGTTAATTTTTCTTTCATGGGCTCTTTTAATGAGGCCCCAACTCCTCAACACTAGGAACAACTCCCAACTCAGAAACAAATTTCCTCATCCAAACGGCTTCTTTCGCAGCCTCACTTGCAGCTATATACTCTGCTTCCGCTGTGGAGTCAGCCGTTGTAGACTGTTTGGAACTCTTCCAACTAATCGCACCACCATTCAGAGTAAACACGTACCCTGACATAGATTTGCTATCATCACATTCTGATTGAAAACTAGAGTTGGTATAACCTTCTATTATCAATTCAGAACCACCAAAAACAAGAAAAATATCCTTAGTCCTTCGCAAGTACTTAAGGATGTTCTTTACTGCTTTCCAGTATTCTTCACCTGGATCGGACTGATATCTGCTCGTCACACTGATTGAATGAGCAACATCAGGCCTAGTACATATCATCGCGTACATGATAGATCCTATTGCTGAAGCATAAGGAATCTTACTCATACGCTCTCTTTCCTCAGCTGTCTTAGGAGACATTTTCTCGGAAAGGGACACTCCATGGCTCATCGGCATGAGACCTCTCTTGGAGTTTTCCATGCTAAATCTTTTAAGCACTTTCTCGATGTATGTACTCTGGGTAAGACCTATCATTCTTCTAGATCTATCTCTATAGATCTTTATACCGAGAATGTAGGATGCTTATCCCAAGTCCTTCATAGTGAAGTTCTTTGATAGCCACACTTTGACTGATTGAAGCATCGGTATATCATTTCCTATAAGAAGTATGTCATCCACATACAACATAAGAAATGTTACCGCGCTCCCACTAACCTTCTTGTAGATACATGGTTCATCTATGTTTTTGATAAAACCAAACTCTTTGATTGTCTCATCAAAACGGATGTTCCATCTACGAGAAGCTTGCCTCAATCCATATATGGTTCGTAGCAGCTTGCACACTAGGTGTTCATTCCCTTTGGAAATAAAACCCTCTGGCTGTGTCATATACACTTCCTCTTCAAGTTTCCCATTGAGGAAGGCCGTTTTCACGTCCATTTGCCAGATCTCATAGTCATAGTAAGCTGCAATCGCAAGCAAAATCCGAATTGATTTAAGCAGGGCTACAGGCGAAAAAGTTTCATCAAAGTCAATCCCTTGCCTTTGTTTGAATCCTTTTGCCACGAGCCTGGCCTTATAGGTCTCCACCTGGCCTTCCGCTCCAATCTTTCTTTTGTATATCCATTTGCACCCTACAGGTTTCACATCCTTGGGTGCTTCAACCAAAGTCCATACTTGGTTGGTATACATAGAATCCATTTCGGATTTCATGGCACTTAGCCATTTCTCTGAGTCAATACTACTTATAGCCTCATTATAGGTCATTGGGTCGTCATCATTAACGATTGTTAACTCATTGTCATTCTCAATGACAAGGCCATAATACCTCTCAGGTTGGCGAGACACTCTCTCTGACCTACGAATGGGCTGTTCCACAGAAGGTTGTTCAGTCTGAACAGGTGTTTCCTCTTGAACTATAGTAGTTTGTGTTTCTTGAACTTCATTAAGTTCTATTTTGCTCCCACTGTTTCCTTCAAGGATAAACTGTTTTTCCAAGAAGGTAGCAAGTCTGGAGACAAACACCCTATGATCGGTGTAGAAGTAATACCCTAAAGTCTCTTTAGGATATCCCACAAATCTACATTTTACAGATCGAGATTCCAGTTTATCAGGGTCAACTTTCTTGACATAAGCTGGACATCCCCATATCTTAACGTGTTTAAGACTCGGTTTCCTTTCTTTCCATATCTCATACGGAGTTTGAGGAACAGATTTGGAAGGCACCTTATTCAGTAAATATGCTGAGGTTTCCAATGCATAACCCCATAGGAATACTGGAAGATCTGCATAGCTCATTATGGATCGAACCATGTCTAACAAAGTTCGATTTCTCCTTTCTGATACTCCATTTAACTGTGGAGTATATGGAGGAGTCCATTGAGAGATTATACCATTTTCTTTGAGATAATCTAGAAACTCTCCATTCAAGTATTCACCACCTCGATCTGATCGAAGGGTTTTAATACTATGTTTGGTTTGTTTCTCTACTTCATACTTATATTCTTTGAACTTTTCAAAGGCTTCAGATTTGTGTTTCATCAAATACACATATCCGAATCTAGATCGATCATCTGTGAAAGTAATGAAGTAGGAAAAACCACCCATGGCTTGCGTAGACATCGGTCCACATACATCTGTGTGTACCAATCCTAGCAAATCTGCAGCCCTTTCTCCATGTCCACTAAATGGAGATTTGGTCATTTTTCCCAATAGACAAGACTCACATGTAGGATATGATTCAAAATCAAAAGGTTCAAGTAACCCTTCCTTGTGCAATGTCCGTAGTCTATTTTCACTAATATGACCAAGTCTGCAGTGCCATAAATATGTGAGATTTTCATCATCCCTTTTCCTTTTATTAGTATGTTCAACTTGTAGTAAACTATGCTCTACGTCACATACATACAGACCATTATTCAAAATACCACTACCATAAAGAACATTATCTCTAAGAATTGAACATTCATTATTCTTAATAATAAACGAAAATCCAGCCTTGTCTAACATGGGAATAGAAATAATATTCCTCACAATCGAGGGAACAAAATAACAATTATTTAAAACAATAGTCTTGCCCGTAGGCATATGTAAATCAAATAATCCTACAGATACAGCAGCAACTCTTGTTCCATTGCCCATCCGCAGAATAACCTCCTCTTCCTCAAGAGTCCTACTATCCCTTAGTCCCTGCAATGAATTGCAAATGTGAGAACCACAGGCGGTATCTAATACCCAAGTAGAAATTTGATTTAGTGACATGTTTACTTCAATCATAAACATACCTGAGCCAGAAGCGGCAGTCTCACTACCCTTCTTCTTCTTCAGTTCTGCAAGGTAAACCTTACAGTTCCTCTTCCAGTGCCCCACCTTGTTACAGTGAAAGCAAACAGCTTTGCTTTTGGGGTCTTCAGCTTTTGGTGGAACTGGCTTCTTCTCACCTACTTTCTTCTTCTTGGGAGGATTCCACTTCCTTTTCTTGGAAGTGGATCTACCACCAATCAGAAAAACAGAACCTTTCTTAGAGGGAAAGTTCGACTCAGCAGTCTTCAACATGTTATGGAGTTCAGGCAGGCTCACATCCAATTTGTTCATGTGAAAGTTCACAACAAACTGCGAGAACGAATCTGGGAGTGATTGCAAGACCAAGTCTTGGCTCAACTCCCCATCCATGACAAAACCAAGTTGCCCAAGACGCTCAATCAGATTGATTATCTTAAGCACATGATCATTCACAGATGATCCCTCCGCCATTCTACAACGGAATAGCTCCCTCGATATCTCATATCGAGCAGTCCTGCTTTGTACATCATACAACTCTTGTAGGCGTACTAGAATGGTATGAGCATCCATGTTCTCATGCTGTTTTTGCAGCTCAGAGTTCATAGATGCCAGCATGATGCACTGAGCAACATTTGCTTCATCCATCCACTTCCTGTAAGTTACATGCTCATCATCATGAGCATCTTCGGCAGGAGCATTGGGTACTGGTGAGTTCAGCACATAGTCCAACTTCTCAGCCCTAAGAACAATTCTTAGGTTTCGAAGCCAATCAGCAAAGTTTGGACCAGTCAACTTGTGAGCATCTAGTATGCTTCGTAGTGATAGTGCAGAAGACATGATGTATATCTAAAATCTGTAAATGACAAACACATAACAACACTTAGCAAATAATCAATTTCATTATTAAAACACTATATGAATCGGGTCTTTATTCATAAGTGGCTCCCATTAGTTTATCTAATTTATACAACCCTCTAAGTGAAAAATTAAGCATTCATAATGCTAGTGGGAATAGGGATCCTACATTCCATCACACAACCTCAGCTGTAGCACGAAACGCCATGTGATGTTCAGTAGGCAGACAACTCTTGTCAATAACATCTCATGTCATTCCCTAATTAAAACTTTAGCCTCTTGAATAATTGAGTCACGGCTGTGGCACGACAAACTCAATATTCTAAGTCAAGTCTAACCCAACATTTCATACAACTGAATTGTTAGTAATTGTGCTCTAGAGACAATACTTTTTATATTTTAAGGAAAATATTTATTATTAAGGATTATGTTTTATTGATTATTATTTATTTATTATGTTTTGTTTACTGCGTAATAAATTGAAAGCATAATAAATGTCCTTGGAATTTTGATACGTATTATATATCTTTAAGTATGTGACTTAAAAATGAGATTATATGAATAGTATCTTATTCCTAAAATTCCCTAGTCGAGTATTATTATTTAAGGACAATAATAATGCACAAAGACTAGTATGTTTCTTGACCGATGACCACATCTCATTGGTCATAGGTATGGGGATACTAAAGTCAAGAACATAAGTGCATGTATCAATGCATGGCACTGGAATGACCCACCGTGAGATTCTACATGTTAAGTAAGTGTCATAAGTAATTCTCACTGTGATAATGGTGTAATGATCCTTAGACCTGAAATCATTATATTTCTATACGAGAATTAATATACTTTGATTACATTAAAAGTTACCTTTGACCGGGTGATGATAAAAGTGGACATTGGGTATATTATGAATCGTATGAGAAATATGAATGATCTAGATGGGATTTAATCCTCCTAATTTTAGGAGTGATATTATTGGCCTCTTATTTGAGTGAGACTATGAAATGCACGGCCGTGCTCAAATATTGATTTGATTTTAATAGTCTACTCATCGATCAAGAAAATAAAGATTAAATTATGAAGAGGATGACACGAGACATGCCTTGAGTTTAATCTATAATATCAAGATTAAAGGGATTATATTACATGGAACATTATTCACGAAAAGCTTAATCGAATCACCGATTTATTATTATTACTTGGGTAGCAATGATGTATTACTAGATGCCGCTCATTGTTTACAATTTTAATTAGATATTAAAATTGTTGCCAACGTAATAATAACCTACAGGGTCACACACAAAGAACGCTTGAAGGAGAAATAATTTAAATTATGAATTTAAATTAAATAAGTAATTTATTTTATTTATGATATTAATTAAGTATGACTTAATTAATTATATAAATAGAATAAATGAATTACTTAAACTAATTCCAAAATTAATAATTAATTAATTAAGTGAGACTTAATTAAATAATTTAGAATTTTGGATTAGTATTAATTATAATTGGATTATAATTAGAAAACTTATTCCTCTCTCTATATAATCTCTTTATGGGCTGATTTAATAGAAAAGAGATTTTACAAAAACCCTAGCCGCTCTGAAAGAGGAGGAAGATAGAGAGAGAAGAAATTTTCGGGTGCTAGTACACATCAATCCTTCATGAAAAGTGTTCGTGTGGATATTGTAGAGCGTAGATCGCGAGAGCGGGATACGTGGTGATTAAACAAGCTTTGGACCTCCATTAATCTTCCATTAATGAACTGTTAAAGCTTCTAAAGGTATTTATTCTTTATCTCCGAATTAAATCTTTTGTTTTCGCATGGATCCTGCGGAGGGTTTCGCTATTTTGATTTATTTTTCGCGTTTATTCCGCTGCGTTTGTGTCACGAAACCCTTCAATGGCATCAGAGCTACTTGCGAAACGTTTTAATTCGGTTATGTGCTTAACAGTTTTTGATATATAAGCATGTATGCGATCTATCATGATTTTATATTGATACAATATGTATATGTTTATATATATTATGAATATATGATATTTTATGATATATAATCATGTGATGATTATGTGTGTTGATGTATGTATATGATACATGTTTGTTTTTATTATGGGAA
This sequence comes from Oenanthe sinensis, assembly GCA_028671895.1. Lineage (NCBI taxonomy): Eukaryota > Viridiplantae > Streptophyta > Magnoliopsida > Apiales > Apiaceae > Oenanthe > Oenanthe sinensis. The sequence goes on along the minus strand of JAPMAC010000195.1, from coordinate 8,224,363 downwards.
TCGTATTCGATACGAATTCTGAAACGGCTGCTGTTGATTTTCTGAAATCTGTGTCCGTTGTCCGATTTTCACAAACGATATGTGTTTTCTGACTGGAATCGGGTCACTGAGCAATACTGACAAAGTCAGCTCTTCGTCTGTAAGCCATTAGATGTCGTTACAGCCTCCAAAACGGTGATTTATGATTTTCTGAAAATTATTTGATTTTCTAAAATTTTGAGTATATGTATGTATATATTATGAATATATGATATTCATGTAATGTATAATCATATGATGATTGTATGTATCTCTGTATATGTATATATGATATATGCTTGTTTTTGTTATGAGAATTGTATATGATACGATTTCTGAAACACCGTCAGATTTGGAGAAATCTGACTACTGTATCTGATTTTTGTAAACGATATGTGTTTTCTGACTGGAATCGGGCCAATGAACAAAACTGATAGCTATGCTATCACCGACGGGTCTGTAAGGCGTTTGACGTCGTTAAGGGCCTCGAAATAGCGATTTATTGTCTTCAGAAATCTGTTTTTAATTTTCTGAAATTTCGAAATTTGTTATATATGATTATATAATATGATTATATAATATGAGATATATTATATGTGTTATATGATAGCATGGTGGATGGTTATGGCCTAAAGACCCATAGGATAGTGGTTTTGATTTATGGTTTTGGTTTCTAAATACGACTTGCATGTCGTTTATTCATTGTAATTTAATTATCTCGAATGTAACTCGAGTTCTTCTTGTAATTTCATTAGAATAGTTTTATTTTTTATTATTCAATGTAATTATCAATGAAGACTTGCAAGTAAGGAGGCGATCCAAAAGGGGATGATGGAGCAATGAAGAAAGAAGACATGTAATAGATAGTATTTTTAAAACCACCATAGACTGACCTTGATATTTCCATTAGCTTGGAAATATCATATAGGATGGGGCCATAACCAAACACGTTTAATTTACGCACATTACATATATGTATATGATTGCATGTATTGGTATGTATGCGTAGATATAATTGAGATGCATGCTTAATATTGATTAATCATGTATGTATTAGATACGACACCCATGCCATGTTTGCTTAAACAAGATAAAATATGTAACGATTCAAGATTTTAAAATTAACAAACGATCATGAGATTCTTGTGTTTATGAAATATGGATTTTTAAAACACGGAATTAAATATGGATTTTTGATATCTATAATTGGGATTTTCTGACAAAAGCGGATATGCGTATTCGTAAGGCTGATGGGTTTTAAGTGTGACCATTGGTATCCTCCATCTACCTGGGAAATGAACAATTTAAGATGTCGATTTGAAATATTTGGTTCAAGGAAAAATTGAGGATCTCTTTATGATGTGATCATGATCGTTATAAATTTTCTAAAACCCCTTAACAAAATATTAAGTTTTACTCGGATGCTTTCCAATGAATGAACACTCATCGAATCCTAGATCGATAAGGGGAAGGACTGTCAGTGGCAGGGGACTCCTATCTATCGTGGTGAGATGCGACGAATATAAACGGTTATATTCGGCCGTTGTATCATTGGGTCTAACTTAACTGAGTCGTCATAATAAGTGAAAATAAACGGTTATATTCAACTATTATGAACTTAGAAGCATAGAGTTTGGTTAAAAGTCTATTAGATAGATAAGATCAATCGTTGTTCACCAAACTATCCAAGAATTATATATGATATAATTGACAACTGTTGTCTACCTAAATAATCATTTTCTAAGGACTTCCAGTGGTTGACTTAGGACATGACGAAATATGGATCTTGGCTCACTAGAAAGAATTATGGGATATACTTTCCAAATTAATAGTAAGGGCTATTAGTTTGATAAAAATAGTGGGAGGTATATGATGATATACCATAATCACTTAAACATAATTAATATTAAATTTGCAATCTAGTTTATTTTATGCACTTTAATATTGTAGATATCAAATGATAAACACAAACAACTTCTCTATGCGATCAGTTCTTGAGAAGGACAAGTTGACGAGAATATATTTCCTTGACTGACATAGGAGCTTGAGGATCGTCCTCGGGCACCACGATATTAGTCAAATCTCTTCCCCTGCTCTTAAAGTTGAGAATGTAACATGTGCAAATCATAGTGCTTATTGGAAGCAAATTGATGTTGCGACTGATGTTTCATGTCTCAATCTCGCAAATATATGTGCTGAGCTTAAGAAGCAATACAAGCATATAGATGCTTATGAAACGATTGAGCACAAGATATATTTGAAAGGGCACTATACACTTACAAGTAGGGAGAGTGAGACCCGGTTACACCACATGTTCTAAAGATTATAGGATATAATGAATACCATTGATATTTTGGATTTCCAGATTGGTCTGGAGACAGTTAGATTTGATCTTACAATCCTTGGACAAATATTATTCTTATTTTGTTATGAACAATAAAGTGAATAAGATTGGTAAAACACCCATTGAGTTGCTAAGCATGTTGGGAACTGCTGAAAGTAATATGATAAATGCATGAACTACTACTATATTGATGGTAAACATAGGGAATGTAAAAGGGAAAGGAAAATGGAAAGGCAAGGAGAAGATTTGATCTAGTTCCGTTGTCAAACCAAAGTCCAATCCCTAAAGCAGACTCTAAAGTCTGAATGAGGTGTTGATAAAGAAGACGATTGTTACTTCTGTGGAAAGTTGGGAGACTGGAAATTAAACTGTCATGCTTAATTGGAAGATCGGAAGATGATGATCAATAAGGGTCAAGGTTAAGGTATCGGGTTGGAATTGGAGTAAAGATAGTTGCTCTGGTTCGAGGAACTCGTTACTTAATTTTTGGCCTATAAGGAAAATTTAGAACTTGATAATTGTTATAACGTGCTTGCAATTGGCAGGGACATTATTTCAGTTTCTTGTTTGGACAAGAAAGGCTTTTTCAATTTAATTAAATAACAATAGTTGTTTATTCTAATTTGATGATGAGCCTTATAATGTTGCACAACTAACTAACAATTTATATGTTCTAAAGTGACTCAAATAAAATATTACCTTTGGCACTGTTGTTGAGGCCATATTAATGAGAAACGCATTTTCAGAATACATAAGGATGCATTCATGGATAAGTTTGATTATGAATCATACAAAAGGATGCGAATCTTGGTTTATTTGGTAAAATGACTAAAGCTCCTTTTACCGGACATGGTGAAGGGATCATTGAATGGGTATGACTTATACATAGTGATGTATGTGGTCATATGTGTACGATGACAAAAGGTAGATTTTATTAACTTCATAAAATTTACTAATTATTTTAGTAGATACGGATATATGTATCTTTTGAAGAACTAATCCGAATCATTTGAAAAGTTCAAAGACTATAAAGATGAAGTAGAAAATATCAAAGAAAAGTTTTTTTGATAGGAGAGATCATACCTTGTTGGACATGGTGCGATCAATGTTGAGTCAATGAATCTTCCAATTAGTTTCTGGGGTTGCACCCTGGAAACGGCTCCACATACACTTAACTGTGTTCCTACTAAATTGGTTCAAAAGACTCCTTATGAGATATGGACTGAACAACGTCACAGCATGTCATTTATAAAATTTTGGGGATGTGAAGCGTTTGTGAAACGTCTAATCTCTGACAAGCTAGGACCAAAATCAGACAAATGTAATTTTGTGGAATACCCAACTGAAACAAGGGGTTATTCTTTCTATAATCCTTCCGAGAACAAAGTGTTTGTTGCTCGAACTGCTGAGAGACAGTGGGAGGATAATAGATCTCAATGAAGTTTGAGACCCACATGATAACGTTGAACCAGTGGAGGAACCTGAGTAGAATGTACAAGAAAAATAATACTGCTCAAGAAACACAGGTGTTCGTAGGTTTAGTAGGATTCGCCATGAGCCCGAGAGATAATATGGATTTCTCTTGACTCATGATGGTGATGTGATGCTTGTGGATGAAGATGAGCCTCTCACCTACCTAAATACTATAAACACTCCAGATTCTAAGAGATGGCTGGATGCCATTAAATCTGAGATGGAATCCATGTATACTAATCAAGTATGGACTTTGGTTGATCCACCTGAAGGGGTAAAACCTATAGGGTGCAAGTGGGTTTTCAAGAAGAAGACCGACATGGATGCTAATGTACAGACCTATAAGGCACGATTGGTGGCAAAAGGTTTCAAGAAAATTCATGGTATTGACTATGATGAGACCTTTTCACCAGTTGTTATGGTCATGTCCATCAGGATTTTGCTTGCTATAGCTGCTTACTATGACTATGAAATCTGGCAAATGGATGTCAAAACCGCTTTCTTAAATGAGAGCCTTGAAGAAGATATGGATGTGTACATGACACACCCTAGGGGTTTTGTTGATCTAAAGGATGCTGGAAATGTATGTAAGTTGCGTCGATCCATTTATGGATTAAAGCAGGCCTCGAGGAGATGGAACATTTGTTTTCATGAAACAGTCAAAAAGAGTTTGACTTTATTCAGAATGAAGATGAAACTTGTGTTTACAAGAAGTTTAGTGGGAGCCATGTGGCATTCCTAGTATTATATGTTGATGATATATTACTAATAGGGAATGACATTCCTTCTCTACAGACTGTGAAGACTTGGTTGAGAAATAATTTCTCAATGAAAGACTTAGGCGATGTGACATATATATTAGGGATCGAGATCTATAGAGATAGATCAAGGTGATTGATCGGCCTAATTTAGAGTACATACATTGACAAAGTTTTGCATCGATTTCAAATGCAAAGAGACTAAAATGGATATGTCCCAATGTCTCATGGGATAGTGATCTCAAAATAAAATTTGTCCTAAATCATTGGATGATAGGGACTGCATGAGTAAAATTCCATATGCGTCAGCAATTGGTTTTATAATGTATGCAATGATATGTACTTGTCCTGATGTCTCGTATGCTTTAACCATGATGAGTAGATACCGATCTAATCCAGGTGAAGGTCACTGGACGACAGTCAAGAATATTCTTAAGTACTTAAAGAGGACTAAAGATTCATTCTTGTTATATGGAGGAGATGTGAAGCTAGTTATAAGAGGTTTCAGTGATACTGGTTTCTAGACAGATAACGGTAATTTAATGTTTCTGTCTGTCTTTGTGTTTTATCTAATTTTATTGAGATGTTGTATGCTGGAATGGTTCACAGCAGAGACAATAGTTGATTCTACAATAGAGCCTGAGTATATTGATGCTTGCGAAGCAGCCAAGGAGGCTGTTTGGGCATGTACTTAGGAGATATCACCTAATTAATGAGATTAATGATCAAGGAGATATACATATATGTAAAGTGCATAATAATAATAATATTGCAGACCCACTGACTAAGGCTTTGTCGCAGCAGAAGCATGAAAGTCACACTAGTTTCATGAGTATTGGATACTTGGGTAATTGGCTCTAGTGCAAGTGGGAGATTGTTAGTAATTGTGCTCTAGAGACAATACTTTTTATATTTTAAGGAAAATATTTATTATTAAGGATTATGTTTTATTGATTATTATTTATTTATTATGTTTTGTTTACTGCGTAATAAATTGAAAGCATAATAAATGTCCTTGGAATTTTGATACGTATTATATATCTTTAAGTATGTGACTTAAAAATGAGATTATATGAATAGTATCTTATTCCTAAAATTCCCTAGTCGAGTATTATTATTTAAGGACAATAATAATGCACAAAGACTAGTATGTTTCTTGACCGATGACCACATCTCATTGGTCATAGGTATGGGGATACTAAAGTCAAGAACATAAGTGCATGTATCAATGCATGGCACTGGAATGACCCGCCGTGAGATTCTACATGTTAAGTAAGTGTCATAAGTAATTCTCACTGTGATAATGGTGTAATGATCCTTAGACCTGAAATCATTATATTTCTATACGAGAATTAATATACTTTGATTACATTAAAAGTTACCTTTGACCGGGTGATGATAAAAGTGGACATTGGGTATATTATGAATCGTATGAGAAATATGAATGATCTAGATGGGATTTAATCCTCCTAATTTTAGGAGTGATATTATTGGCCTCTTATTTGAGTGAGACTATGAAATGCACGACCGTGCTCAAATATTGATTTGATTTTAATAGTCTACTCATCGATCAAGAAAATAAAGATTAAATTATGAAGAGGATGACACGAGACATGCCTTGAGTTTAATCTATAATATCAAGATTAAAGGGATTATATTACATGGAACATTATTCACGAAAAGCTTAATCGAATCACCGATTTATTATTATTACTTGGGTAGCAATGATGTATTACTAGATGCCGCTCATTGTTTACAATTTTAATTAGATATTAAAATTGTTGCCAACGTAATAATAACCTACAGGGTCACACACAAAGAACGCTTGAAGGAGAAATAATTTAAATTATGAATTTAAATTAAATAAGTAATTTATTTTATTTATGATATTAATTAAGTATGACTTAATTAATTATATAAATAGAATAAATGAATTACTTAAACTAATTCCAAAATTAATAATTAATTAATTAAGTGAGACTTAATTAAATAATTTAGAATTTTGGATTAGTATTAATTATAATTGGATTATAATTAGAAAACTTATTCCTCTCTCTATATAATCTCTTTATGGGCTGATTTAATAGAAAAGAGATTTTACAAAAACCCTAGCCGCTCTGAAAGAGGAGGAAGATAGAGAGAGAAGAAATTTTCGGGTGCTAGTACACATCAATCCTTCATGAAAAGTGTTCGTGTGGATATTGTAGAGCGTAGATCGCGAGAGCGGGATACGTGGTGATTAAACAAGCTTTGGACCTCCATTAATCTTCCATTAATGAACTGTTAAAGCTTCTAAAGGTATTTATTCTTTATCTCCGAATTAAATCTTTTGTTTTCGCATGGATCCTGCGGAGGGTTTCGCTATTTTGATTTATTTTTCGCGTTTATTCCGCTGCGTTTGTGTCACGAAACCCTTCATGAATCAGTCTCCAACTGCCCACGGCTGTGGCACGTAACGACTATTAGATTCTAACTCATTGTATACATCTCTATGTAATAGACAAGTATTTCTTATTTCGAAATCAAAGCCCTCGGCTGTAGCACGAAACGAGAATGATTCAAAAATAAGAACTACTTTCTATCATGTTGGAAGGCTATGACCGACACAAGCCCGTTGTGTCATTGGCCAATTACTACTTGATATTATTTTTAATTAAGAGGGATTTTTATTATAAAGTTTATAATTACACATATTTTATAGACACAAATTTCAATTAAATGTTTTCTATAAAGTATTACAATTACTAACCAAATAATTAATTAATAATCAAAACTCTTTTAATTATTAATACTATTTCTAAACCCTTTTAGAAAATAAATATCTCCCTTAATTTAATTTCTTAAATAAATCAATAATTAATAATATTAAGATCACATCCTTACTATTTTATAATCGAATAAATCTTATTTAATCAATTAATAAAATTTGTTAACTGATTATTTATTTCATAAATAAATAATTATCAACTATTATTAATTAAACAATATTATTTAACAATCATAATCATATTATAAAGAGATTCTTCCTTTTAAATTAAATATTTCAAACCAATAATCGATAATCGGATAATTCCCAGATCGGGGGAAGCATTGTCAAGAGGCGTCACTTAATACCCCTTTCTTAGACAGAATCATCCTTTCTCTCAATATTGAAAATTCATATTTAATTACGTGTTTCGCAAACACAAGAATCTCATGATTGTATATATAATATTATTGTTAGGGCAAAAAACGATTCATATTCTAGATTTTCTAGAGCACGCCTTATGTTGATTTAGGTTCACCTAAATCTATCATCGCATGGTAAATCTAGGCATATATCTCATATATAAAATTAAATAAACAAGTAAGCATGCAAGAAATATCATGTCATACAATGATATAATGATGTATGGATTTATTATAGTAAAAATTAAAACAATTAATACATGCTTTAAAACACTTTAGGGAATATGGATAGTTCAAAACCTTTATATTAAAATTATTTGACCACTCCATTAAATCCGTCTCGGAAAAACGAATCTAACGATATATTGCACGCCCAAATCGGAGTTACGGAACTCCAAAAAATCAAATTTAATGTGGACAGGAGGGGCGTAACGCATTTATCACACGCGTTACAGCCATTAAAGCCAATTTTCCGGTGTAACGCGTGTGTCGTATGCGTTACAAGTTGTAACGCATTTCATAAATGCGTAATAGACACTGTCGCGCATTCCTTTAATGCGCAACAGCCCATATCCTTGTCTGTTAGCCACGCGCGCGTGACCGCAGCTGGGAAAGAAAAAAAATTTGACCGTTGAATGTTACACAGTCTGCCGTTTCGTTTTATACATAAACGTTTATATATATTAACTATTATAATAACTATTATTAATATCTTTATATTTTAATATTAATAAATTAATTAACTATTAATTAATAAATTAATAAAAAAACATAAAAACATCATTTTTGATATCCAACAGCATATTAAAATAACCAAATCAGCCAAGGGTCCTAGTGCAAATATTAATCCATATTTTTCAACATGCATAATTATTACATGAATTTTAATTAAAATAATTTTAAAAAATTCATAACAAATAATCTATACATCAGAAAATTATGAAAAAAAATACCCAGATGATCCACAACACTTGTAGAATCCAGATCAGTGGTCAAAATCTCATGCAAAAAATATTTCGAATTAATTCATAATTAAATCTAAACAAACTTGCAAAAATCATAATAAATCCATACATGCTCCAAAAAATCTGAATTTTTTTACATGAATCTCTATATGCATAACCTAGCTCTGATGCCATTGAAGGAATTTACGGAGGTACGGAAGCGTGATATTACAATTATTTCCGTAAACCCATATATATGATCGCATATTATCATATAAATCGAGATGGAATCGAAACCATACCTTTAACGCGATCCAAGTGTGTGAACAAGAGATCCTAGCAGCTACTTCTCAGAGTGTGAAGTACTCTACCTGTATCCACCAAGAATTCTTCCTTTGATGAAGATCTTCAAATAATTTCTAAAACCTTTTTAGAGAGAAAAGAGAGAGAGAGAGATGGAGGCTTGTGTTTTCTCCAAAACCTAGAAGTGTCCTTAGAATGATGCATCTCATTCTATTTATAGGACTATCCTAGGGTTTTTCCTATAAATAATATATCAATATATATTATTATATTAAACCCCATATTATAATAAAATGCTTTAATAATAATTAAAACTATTTTAATAATTATTTCCTTTTCTAAACTATTTAGAAAATAATTCTCTCTCTCATAATTTAAATCTTTTCATCAAAGAAAATATTCTTTTATGGTGTGACCATGTAGGTTCAATATTAAGCCGGTAGTAGAAATAAATAATAATAAACTTTTTATTTATTATTTATATGAATTCTAATAATTCATTAAATATAATTAACTGATTAATTATATTTATTCTACATCGTGAGTGATGCTTCTCAACATATCGCGACAATCCGGATAATATGAATTCACTGCCAAGAACCTGTCAGTGACTAGTTACCGCACAATCAATTCCTTCCACCCTACAATATCCCGATTAAATACAAGGCATGGAACTCGTGTCAAGCCTATTAAATTTAATCATATGTTTTCTTATTCATAGTGCAAAGTTCATATTAATGCAAATTAGAAACTCCTTTCTAATTTCATTCACTCTGGCCAGAGATTCCAGAACTCGCATACTAAGAATAACATAGGATATTCTCTTCCCATACTGGAAGGGGTGGATCCTCTATTGACGTTAACTATCTTCATACACAAATCCCTATGCCCGGAATAGACCTAATGGATGTCCTTGAGACTAAGGACTAAACCAAAACATAGTTCATTATATACAAGATAACTTTAACGATCTCAAGTCTAAGGATACTTGCACAACTATCACTTAGTGAACAACTATTGACACATGAGTAAACTCCATTAGTTGTTCAATTTATCGAGTCACGTTCAGTGAACTTATTTCTTAATAAGCACCTACATACTAGCTATAGTGTCACCACACAAATGCCTATGAGAACAGACATCCTCCTTAAAGGAGCAAGCATAGTATGTACCAATCTTTGCGGATTCACTAACTTCCAATTAGTTATCCTATGATCAGGAACTGTTTAAGTCAAGAGTCATCATCTTCTAGATCTCACTATTATAATCTCATTATAATTCTAGAAGCTTCACTCTAAACTATGGAACATCTTATTTAAGACACTTTAAACAGATAAAGCCCGTAATAAAACAAATAAGTCTTTTATTAATATTAATGAAATCAAATAAGAATACAAGAAAGTTCTTCCTAACTCATCATACATGATTGGATTTAAGACAAACACTTTCAACCTTAGCAATGTCATCCTCGTGTATCCTGATTTAATTGTATCCACCAAAGCCATCCATGAAGCTTAACATCCCATGTCCTGTTGTGCCATCTATAAGTGCATCGATCCTCGGAAGAGGGATGCAATCCTTTGGACATGCATCATTTAAATCAGTAAAGTCTACACACATTCTCCACTTGGCATTGGATTTCCGAACCATCACAGGGTTAGCTAGCCATTAAGGAAATTGAATTTCTTTGATAAAACCAGCCTCTAAAAACTATTCCACTTCTTTCTTTATGGCTTCTTGTCTTTCTGGAGTGAAATTTCTCTTCTTTTGCTTCACATTTTCCGTCTCGAATCCACGTTAAGCTTGTGAGTGATCAGGTCGGGGGCAATCCCTAGCATATCAGCGGTTGTCCAAGCAAATAAGTCCCCATTTTATTGCAATAACTTTGTTAATTTTTCTTTCATGGGCTCTTTTAATGAGGCCCCAATATAGGTGACCTTCTCAGGTTCTCCCGGAACTAAGGGAATTGGAACCAAGTCCTCAGCTGGTTTCCCTCTTTTTTTTTCACCCTCTCTTGAGTCCATGTCCTTCATGGGCAAGATTTGCCCCCTGACTCCATCGGGCCTCGGGGTTGCCACGTCACAAAATTTTGCCATTCTTTGATATCCTTTTTCCTCCCCAACACTGTTTTTGGTGGGGAACTTGATCTTCAAGTGATAACTTGAGGCAATAGCCTTGAAAGCATGCAAGCCTGTTCTTCAAAGGATTGCAATGTACGTAGAAGATTATTTGATTACTATAAAGGTTAGCATCTGAGTGGCCTCTGTGAATGCACACCTAGAGGGGGGGTGAATAGGTGTATATGACTAACTAATGCCAATTTTAACTTTTACCAACTTGTATCGACTGTTACAAACAAAACAGTCTGCTGCTGACACTGTCAGCTTGCTGATTACATATTACAGAGTATAATAGCTTGCTGTTATGATGCAGTGCAGAATGTAAATACTGAAAATAAAGTACACAATCGATTTTAGCCAGGTTCGACCCCTATCCACTAATGGTCTACGTCCTGGTCCCTTACCAACCCGGTAAGAGAATATATTATTGATCAATAAAAATACCAATTACACGATACAATAATATATCTCCCTTTAACCCAGTTGCTGAAAACGGCTTGCTGAAACACTATGTTTCCCTTTGAATAATCAGCCCTCTTGAACCCCAAGATCCTCTAACAAGCTTGTTCCTCTTGAACTCTGAATTCCTCGAGCAAACCACTCCCTTGAATTCCTTAGTTCCCGAACAACCTGTTCTCTAATACAAAGAGTTCCCTAGAGCAATATTCCCTGATCACCAAGATCCCTTGCCACTACTTCAGCAACTAATCAATACAACTTTGTTTACAAAGAATAATAAGCGTTACAACCCAAACTATAAACTCTTGTATATAATATACGTGTATATAACTATGGAGCTCAGAGTTTATAAAATTAAAGTGTTTTGAGAGAGAAGAGATGAAGCGTGTATATTCAGGACTCAAAACTTTTTACGTTGTATATCGATTGGTTACTTGCAATAAAGATTGCAAGTGAATATATATAAGAAGCATACAACGGGTCTGAGAATATTATGTAATAAGAAAAGATTTGATTAGCATAATATATTCTCCAACAACTAGGATATTAGAAGATTTGAAATTCGAAATTTGAAATAGTTTAAATCTTCTAACAATTCAATTTTGAAAGTTAATATCAATTTCCAACAGCTAGAAAAAGATCAAAACGAATTTGAGCTGTTATGAAAAGATTTTGATATGGAAAAGATTGATAGAAATCTGTTTTGGAAAGATATGGTAAGGAGAATCAAATCTGAGTAAATAAGGAAGGTATTTGAAAATCCTTTTTGAGCTCTATTAATTATATAAACTATATATTATATAATAGAGTCCTTACATATTTAAATCCTAACCAATCTCTGATCTCTCCAAGCATCTTCAAGGAATATCCATTATCGAAATTGATTTTGAATAGCTTCTGGGCGGAACAGTGTCAGCTTGCTGATATAGTTCTGGGCGGAATAGTGTCAGCTTGCTGTTACGGTTCTGTGACTGATCTTAGCAGGCTGTTACGAACACTTTCCTGAAACTTTGTCTTTCCACATACTCAACCAAGTTACCTGAGAATATACTTATACATAGCAAACTCATATATATGTAGGATATATCAAGTGAGTCAATCATATAATGGTAAGCTGTATAGATTAAAACTAGTTACTTAGCAAGCTGTTACAGTAACAAATAGCAAATCAGCATGCTGTTATATATCATCAAAACACATCAGATTAACAATCTCCCCCTTTTTGATGATTATACACCAATATATGATTGTGCTAATATCTCCCCCTCAAACAATGCGGGTGTGAGCTAAACGGCTCCCCCTCAAACAATGCTTCCTGCAAAACAAGCTCAATATGCAATATATCTTTCTCACAAATATTAGACATGCATAAAACATATTTATCTCCAGTATAGCATTAACCACGTAAGCATGCAATCAGACTATAAATTTTCTCCCCCTTAATCATCAAAAAAAATATCACCTTTCATGCACATCACATAAGTCCATATATAGCAAGTAATAAGATTAGATACCAGACTTTTCAAAGTAGCTTGCTATTTAGACATTGCACATCCCAAGTTCCCTTCGAAGAACAGAAAATCTTTCTTCTGCTAAGGGTTTGGTGAAGATGTCAGCTAGCTGATACTCTGTAGGCACAAATATCAGCTCTACCTTTCCCTTTGCAACATTATCTCTCAAGAAATGGTGTCGAACATCAATATGTTTTGTTCTTGAGTGATTCCCTGGATTCTTTGAAATGTTGATAGTGCTTGTATTGTCACAATAGATTGGAATTTTCTCACATTTAATTCCAAAGTCCTTGAGTGTTTGAATCATCCAAAGCATTTGAGAGCAACAACTACCAGCTGCCAAATACTCCCCTTCTGCAGTAGATAATGCAACAGATGTTTGCTTCTTGCATTGCCAAGATACCAAACTCTGTCCTAAAAATGCACAAACACCACTAGTACTCTTTCTATCCGTTTGACAACCTGCATAATCTGCATCACTATATCCAACAAGATCAAATGCATTTGTGATAGAATAAAATAAACCAAGAGTTATAGTACCACTCAAATATCTAAATATCCTCTTGACAGCATTCAAATGAGACTCTTTTGGTTTTGCTTGAAATCTTGCACAAACACATACACTATACATGATATCAGGTCTAGAGGCAGTTAAGTACAATAAACAACCGATCATACCTCGATATCTAGTGATTTCTACATCCTTACCCTTTTCATCCGAAGTCAGCTTGCTGGCTGGGGTCATTGGAGTAGATTTTGGCTTAACATTTTCAAATCCAAATCTTTTGAGTAATTCTTTTATGTACTTGGATTGATGCACATAGATTCCATCTTTTGTTTGCTTGATTTGGAGCCCCAAGAAATAATTGAGCTCTCCCATCATGCTCATGTCAAATTCACTGTGCATACACTCAGAGAACCACTTACACATACTTTCATTAGTAGATCCAAAAATTATATCATCTACATAAACTTGAACAACAAGTATATCATTCTTATCATGCTTAGTAAATAAAGTGGGATCTATTTTACCTCGTGTGAAACCATTCTTAAGTAAAAACTTACTGAGCCTTTCATACCATGACCTAGGAGCTTGCTTTAATCCATACAAGGCCTTTTTCAGCTTGTATACATAATCTGGAAATTGCTCATGCTCGAAACCAGGAGGCTGTTTTACATATACTTCCTCTTTTAAGTAGCCATTTAGGAAAGCGCTCTTCACGTCCATCTGATACAGCTTGAATTTCTTGTAGCATGCAAATGAGAGAAGCATCCTAATAGATTCCAACCTTGCAACAGGTGCATAAGTCTGATCATAGTCGATTCCCTCTTGCTGATTGTATCCTTATGCGACCAATCTTGCTTTATTTCGGGTAACTGTTCCATATTCATCCAATTTGTTCTTGTATACCCATTTTGTTCCTATTATTGAAGCATCCTTTGGTGGCTTGACGAGTTCCCAAACATCACATCTTTTAAAATTGTTAAGTTCCTCTTGCATCGCCACTACCCAATTTTCATCTTCCAATGCTTCTTTGACATTTTTCGGTTCTTCTTGAGCTAAAAAGGCAGCATAAGCACAAAAATTTATTGCTCCTTTTCTGGTCCTCATTCTTTCATTAACATTCCCAATCACAAGCTCTTGTGGATGATTCTTTGATGTCCTTGTTGTCTTTGGCAATGTATGTTGAGAGATTTCTTTATAAAGATCAGCAACTCTTCTAACTTTTGATGATGGTGATGAATGATCTGATTCAATGGTATTAGACCTCTCTGGAGTTGTTGGTGAAGATCCTCCAACAAAATCAGCTACTGGAGTTGAGGTTCCAGCTTGCTGTTCACTATTAGTATTTTTATCAGGTGTTCTGTCAGCTGGCTGTTTCTCTTCTGCAATGCTTCTCAGCTTGCTGTCAGTACCTGTACCTGCATCATCTTCCTCATCTCTTGACAGAACATTAGTAGCTTCTTGAAATGTAACATTAATAGACTCTTCAACAATACGTTTTTGTATGTTATAGACTCTATAAGTTCTACTATTTAAAGAATAGCCAAGAAATATAGATTCATAAGATTTTGCATCAAATTTACCATCATTACCAATCGTTTTGAGTACAAAGCACTTGGAACCAAATATTCTAAAGTACCCAATATTTGGCTTCTTGTTCCTCAGCAATTCATAAGGAGTTTTGTTGAGAATAGGTCTGATCAGCACTCTGTTAAGAACATAGCTTGCTGTATTTACAGCTTCTGCCCAGAAACTCCTTGGCAGCTTGCTTTCTTGCAACAGTGTCCTTGCTGTTTCTTGTAGTGACCTGTTTTTCCTTTCAACAACACCGTTTTGCTGTGGAGTTCTTGGTGCAGAGAATTCATGAGAGATACCTCTTTCTTCACAATAAGTTACAAACTCCTTTTGAAATTCTCCACATCGATCACTTCGAATACCTACAAGTCTTGTATCTAGCTTGTTCTCAAGTAATTTGATTAGTTTCTCAAATTCACTAAAAGCAGAATCTTTAGTACGAAGAAACAATACCCAAGTAAATCTAGAGTAATCATCAACAATTACAAAACCATACTTTTTACCTCCAATACTTTCATATGCTTCGGGACCAAACAAGTCCAAATGAAGAAGCTCTAAAGGTTTAGAAGTAGATACCATTTTCTTTGACTTGTGAGGTGTCCTGACCTGTTTTCCTAATTGGCAAGATGAACATGTTTCGGTTTTGACATACTTCAATTTGGGCAGTCCTCTAACTAGCTTCTTTGAAGACAGCTTGCTGATTAAGTCCATGTGAGCATGTCCTAGCCTTCTATGCCAAATATATGGTTCAACATCAAGAGCTGCTAAACAATACGCTGTTTCCTGCATCTCAAAGTCCACAATATATATATTTCCTTCCCTTCTAGCAACTAGGGGGATTTTGTTAGTACCAACAGTAATAGTACATTTATCTTTACCAAAATTAACAGCATGTCCATCATCATATAATTGACTTACACTAAGCAAATTATACTTAAGACCTTGGACATATTGTACATTATCAATTGAAATCATACTATTACCAACTTTGCCTTTTCCAAGAATTTGAAGAGTCTTGTTATCACCAATTGTGACTCTTCCTCCCTTTTTCCTCTTAAGGCTAAGAAACTGAGATTTGTCTCCACACATATGTCTTGTACAACCACTGTCCAATATCCATTGCTTTGCATTTATTTTGGCAGCAAGACATACCTACAAAACAAACAAAAACAACTCAACATTTTGGTACCCATATAGGTTTGGGTCCAAATTGGTTAGTTGATAACACATAAAGAACAGTTAAATCAGATTTCTTGATCCACTTTTGGATCACTTTTGGTGCTTGATTCTTTGCTTTTTGTGTTCTTCCAAACTGTTGTCGGCTAGCTGTCTGTCTGTTCCAGCAAGCTGATTCTGCATTCTGCAGTTTGCAATGCTTTGACAGGTGGCCCTTTCTTTGACACTTCTGACAAATCTTCCAAGGCATAGCATAGTCATATGGAATACCATGTTTTCCTTCATACTTGAGACCTTTATCCTTCAATTTAGTTTCCATTCCTAATCCTTCTTTTGCCAATGGTACTTTAGTTTGCTTCATCATGGATTTGAGAACTTCTTCACCTTGAACAAACTTTCCCATTCCTTTTTCAAGATGTTTTATCTCCTGTTCCAACTCTTTGATCTTTTCAGCTTGCTGAGATACTTCTCCAGAATCTGATTCCATAAGTTTGAACGTCTCAAGGCATACATCTCTAGCTTCAATGTCTGCTTTCAGCTCGCTGATTTCCTTCATCAGAACATCATTTCTCTTTTGCACAAGTTTGTTAATTCCTTCAAGATTAGAAACTTCATTTTTGAGTTGAACAAGTTCATCACTGTTATCATTGGGCATCTTTCCATCCAAGACATCATATAACATTCTCTTGAGATAAGCATTCTTTTCTTCCAGCTTGTTGGTTTTAGCTTTTAGTGCTAAAAACTCATCTATCGAAACGACTTCTATTTCCTGCATGGTTAGTGATTTCGGAATAATAGTTTCAGATGGTTTACCAGAATAAAAGGAGTTTACCTCACTACCATCTGATTCTGAATCAGAAACATCACTTTCAAGCAACACTTCTTCTGTATTCTCTTGAAGTATTTCATTATCGAGACCAACAAGTGCTAGGTTGACCATGTCACCACTTGATTCATCACCAGAACCATCTTCATCATCACTCCATGACAAAAAAACTTTTGATTTCGTTTTCTCCTTTGTAGCAGCTTGTTGTTTGTTCTTCAGCTTATAACAGTCCTTTCTGTAGTGTCCTGGCTTGCCACATTCAAAGCAATTTTCCTCTGAATCTCTGGAGTATTTTCTTCCTTTTTCTTTCTTCATCATGTTCTTCTTGTGTATGAGCATCTTGATCTTTCTGGATAGTAAAGCTATATCTTCATCTTCTGATTCTTCTGATTCCAGCTTGCTGTTATCAGTATGAAGTGCCAAGTTTTTCATCTTAACCACTGGAGCTTGAATGATTTCAGTTTGACTAGCCTTTATTTTGCTTTCAAACTGTTCTAGTTCAGCAAATACCGCCAAGGTATCCATAGTATCTATTATTGGTGAAGATTCCAATGCAGTCACCTTTGGTTCGTAGATAAATGGCACGGCACTGAGTATTTTCATATTGATTTCTTCTTGAGGAATCTCCTTGCCAAGTTGTTTGAGAGCATTCATATTTATTTGAAATCTAGATTGACTTTCTCTGATTGTTTCTCCTTCTGCAAGCTTGAAATTCCCAAACTCGTTCATCAGCTTGCTGAGTTTCACCTTTTTCAGCCCTTTAGAACCTTCATGACATAATTCCAAGGTATCCCAGATTTCTTTTGCCGTCTTGCATGAAGAAACTTTGTCACATTCAGTAGGACACAATCCATTCATTAGAGTGTTCCTTGCTCTGCCATTATAACTCATCTTTGATAGTTCACCATCTGTGAGATCATCAATGTCTTTTGCCTTGCCGTCTTTGTCTGTAAACTCAAACGGACCCTTCTGGACAACTCTCCATTCAAGTGGCTCTCTAGTTAGATGTATCTCCATTCTATTTTTCCACCAGTTGTAATTTTCAGTACCCAAGAGAAGTGGTGGCCTCGAACTCGATGTTCCTTCAGGATAAAAGTTAGTAGCCATGGCCATAGGACTCGTACTTTCCTGTTACAGAAATATTAGTACACCAAAGCTCTGATACCAAATGTGAATGCACACCTAGAGGGGGGTGAATAGGTGTATATGACTAACTAATGCCAATTTTAACTTTTACCAACTTGTATCGATTGTTACAAACAAAACAGTCTGCTGCTGACACTGTCAGCTTGCTGATTACAGATTACAGAGTATAATAGCTTGCTGTTATGATGCAGTGCAGAATGTAAATACTGAAAATAAAGTACACAATCGATTTTAGCCAGGTTCGACCCCTATCCACTAATGGTCTACGTCCTGGTCCCTTACCAACCCGGTAAGAGAATATATTATTGATCAATAAAAATACCAATTACACGATACAATAATATATCTCCCTTTAACCCAGTTGCTGAAAACGGCTTGCTGAAACACTATGTTTCCCTTTGAATAATCAGCCCTCTTGAACCCCAAGATCCTCTAACAAGCTTGTTCCTCTTGAACTCTGAATTCCTCGAGCAAACCACTCCCTTGAATTCCTTAGTTCCCGAACAACCTGTTCTCTAATACAAAGAGTTCCCTAGAGCAATATTCCCTGATCACCAAGATCCCTTGCCACTACTTCAGCAACTAATCAATACAACTTTGTTTACAAAGAATAATAAGCGTTACAACCCAAACTATAAACTCTTGTATATAATATACGTGTATATAACTATGGAGCTCAGAGTTTATAAAATTAAAGTGTTTTGAGAGAGAAGAGATGAAGCGTGTATATTCAGGACTCAAAACTTTTTACGTTGTATATCGATTGGTTACTTGCAATAAAGATTGCAAGTGAATATATATAAGAAGCATACAACGGGTCTGAGAATATTATGTAATAAGAAAAGATTTGATTAGCATAATATATTCTCCAACAACTAGGATATTAGAAGATTTGAAATTCGAAATTTGAAATAGTTTAAATCTTCTAACAATTCAATTTTGAAAGTTAATATCAATTTCCAACAGCTAGAAAAAGATCAAAACGAATTTGAGCTGTTATGAAAAGATTTTGATATGGAAAAGATTGATAGAAATCTGTTTTGGAAAGATATGGTAAGGAGAATCAAATCTGAGTAAATAAGGAAGGTATTTGAAAATCCTTTTTGAGCTCTATTAATTATATAAACTATATATTATATAATAGAGTCCTTACATATTTAAATCCTAACCAATCTCTGATCTCTCCAAGCATCTTCAAGGAATATCCATTATCGAAATTGATTTTGAATAGCTTCTGGGCGGAACAGTGTCAGCTTGCTGATATAGTTCTGGGCGGAATAGTGTCAGCTTGCTGTTACGGTTCTGTGACTGATCTTAGCAGGCTGTTACGAACACTTTCCTGAAACTTTGTCTTTCCACATACTCAACCAAGTTACCTGAGAATATACTTATACATAGCAAACTCATATATATGTAGGATATATCAAGTGAGTCAATCATATAATGGTAAGCTGTATAGATTAAAACTAGTTACTTAGCAAGCTGTTACAGTAACAAATAGCAAATCAGCATGCTGTTATATATCATCAAAACACATCAGATTAACAGCCTCCTGAGGCTCTCTTCCTATTGTCATAGGTAGTTGAATGGTTCCTTCCACTTTCGACTCCACGCCATTAAAACCATAGATTTGAACATCTGAAAGGGTTAGTTGGGAATCATTATACTCCATCTTCACAAAGGCATTATAGAATAAGATATCAACTGATGCTCCATTATCCAGCAGGACACTTTTTACTTCTGAATTCCCTATCAATGGGGCTACGACGAGAGGATCATCGTGGGGAAACTTTATCCCTTCCAAGTTTGAGTCATTAAAGGATATGACCATCTCCGTTCTAGCACGTTTAGGTGCTTCAGGGGTTTAGGACATCTCAGGTCTTGATCCCTTTCAATACCCATCAGGATTTAGCTTCGAGGCGTATTCAACATTGCGTATTCAGTGAATTTTTGTCCCAAGTTATTTTTCTTAGGGGGGATTCTGAATCCTTATCTGTCTTGGAATAATTATCTCGGGCATCATACTCTTGATCGCCTTTTCTCTTCTTGTTATTATTCCTATGTGTCGCCACTGATATAGTGGTTTTATTCATGATTTCTTCTGCCTTAATATATTTCCCTGCTCTGTCTTGGAGAAGGAGCATGTTCTCGAGTGGATGTTTAGCCAGAGATCTCTTGAAATAAGGATCAGTCATCCCCTGCTGTAGGGCTATCATAGCTACTTTATCATCCAAGTCTGGTACCTTCAAGTCTTCCTTGGTGAAATGGTTCAAGTAGTCCCTCAAGGATTCGTTCTTTCCCTGTTCTAGATTCATGAGCGAGGCTAATCTCTTTTTGTGCACTCTCCTGCTTATGAACTGGTTTATAAAAGCTTTGCATAATTCTTTAAAGGATCCAATAGAGTTGGGAGGTAACCATCTATACCAACGTTGAGCCATGCCCCCCAGGGTTTGAGGAAAAGCCCTGCACTTGACAGCATCGTTGATAGGTTGTAATAACAAAGCATTCGAAAAGGTTCTTACGTGATTAAATGGATCGCCCGCTCCATCATAAGTTTTGATGGTAGGCATCTTGAATTTCCTTGAGATGTGAGAGTTCATGATCGCTTCGGTAAAGGGTGGTGTCGTATCATCAGGATCTCCGAGTGGTAGAAACTCAGTGGGATCAGCCCTTGCAGTTTCCCTCCTCCTCTCTCGAGGGGTCCATCTAGTTCTATGATGGCAGGGGCTTTATGTCTCGGGGCTGGCTTTGGGTCATGTCGACCTAAGCTTTTCTTTAGCTCTTTGAGTTCAGCCTCATAGGAACCAATTTTCTATTCTAGCGTCCTACGGGACTGTGAATGTTGGATCCCTACGGGTTTCTTGCCAGGCCTTCTCCTTCTAGGATTAATATCGGTACCCTCAGAGCTTTCATCATCCGTTGAATATGGTCCTGAGAAATCACGGAATCCTTCTCTACGCCCATAATTTCGTGGGGATTCCAACCCTCGGATGTAAGGAGGGGGATAAGCTTGGGAAAGTCCAAGCCTAGGTTGGGAAACATTACTACTAGGGATAACAATAATAGAAATTTGTGCATGAGGAGGAGCAGTAGCAATAAAAAGAGTTTGATTTACCTGGGATAGAGGGTTGGATCCATAGATGACTTCCTCAGGATTGGTAGAGTGGACGATCTCACTGAACGGGCCAAGCCTTTGAGTGCTAGGACCTTGAGTTTCAGCAGGAATAATGGTGGTAACGGGGACCTCAGTGATTTGAGTCTCATCAGGAGGAATCAGCGGTCGGTTCTCCTGTGGTAGGGACGATGTCTCCATCAGCCCTTCGTGTTCTTGTTATGGTTGATGTTGTCTTCCCACAGATAGTGCCAAATGTTATGAAATAAAATCTAGGGTGTATTAATTGCGATACATATCGGAGCTTGTCGAGCTTTAATGGTTGCGCTTGTGTTCCGTGACTTAGTTCTCCCTCACAAGATGCCTACGCATCTCAAGCGTATTGAGAATCAAGCCAGACGTAGTTCTTGGAATGAGGGGTTATGCCCTTTATATAGACGTAGAGAGTCTAAGAATTAGAGTAGGTTGAGGAACCTTGATAGGTAAGACACTTCCTAGAAGGATTCTGGATCCTTCTTGTGATATAAGCAGTTTCCATGTAGGAATATGTTTCCTTGTTGATTGTGGTGTCTTGGGGGCTACTCCTTGGAGGAGTTTCCTTGTAAGCATACATAATTAATTAGCTATATATTTAGCTAATTAATTAATTACGAATTTATTTAATAATTAGGGTTTCGAGCCTCATTAAATGGGTCTCCCTTTTGGACCAAACTAGGTCCAATTAATGCTACATTAATTTCTTTTTTCTGATGACACAATAATTAACTCTGTATTTTTCGAACAAAACATCAATCTGCGGTTGAGTTCAGATTTTAATTTTTATTCATGTTAAGAAAGAGTAAGCCTATTTATTTCTGGCTCGAAGACTCACAGTTCTGGTGGTCGATGTGTCTTTAGGGCTTACTTTTAGCCCATATCATATAGGATAAATTTGAAAGAAAATAAGATAGTGGAATGCGGAAAATTTTCTCTTAGGTTTTAACATTTTCCCAATACCGTCGATGAAGCCGCAACACTCTACGATATCTGGACAACAGCTGCGAGGCGTTGTAGTTGCTCCAGCACAAACCATGACAGCCATGAGTACCATCATAAACATCAACTTTGCTAAACACTTCATGTTTCCTTCCATCTCCTCAATTAATTAGTGGATCAAAAATAGGGTAAGAGTTAAGTTTTTGTTTCTTTTGGATAAGTAGTGAGATGAATATTTTTCTGTGTTAATGGTATCTATTTATAAAGAAATTATATATGAGGATAATCCAAATCAGTTAAATAATTAAAAGAGAGATTTCTTTTTTTTTTTGCTGCAAATTATTATATATAGGCGGAAGAATAACTTATGGCATATCATTATGTACATTTTAAAAAGAAATATATATGTAAATTTAATTGCTAGATATTTGCCCACATAATTTAATTATATTGCTAGAATAGATGGGAAAGTACGTACCAAAAAAATATTCCGCACATGGTTTATGTATATTATAATTTATAATGACCTCTTAAATGCAAAAAATTGTATTATATTTTTTTTTTGTATTTTACATATAAGCATGGAGAAAAAACTTTCCTCCATAACTTGCATCAAGAAATATTTATGACGGTTTTAACAAAAAGTTCATTGTTTTGTTTATAGTACAAGTAGACGTAACAACGGATATGTGATTCGATCGGATACGAGAGCTTATAATCCGATATAAATTTATTTAAAATTAATTTGATTCGTTAAAACTTTGATTCAAGTAAATATAATTATGCATGTATATTATATATATATAATATATATATATATAATATATATATAATTTGATTTATTGACCATGCTCAAGATCTCCCCTCAACATGGAGGATACTTGCGTGTCTTGACGCCATAGAGGAGAAACACCACTTGGGGGTCACTATTGATGACATTGGTTATTGCTACAACACCAAAAAAAATAATGGTTGTCATTATGGGCTAGTCAGCAAGAAGAAAGAGGACCCTTTGATCTTGAATCTCGACGTTGTCAAAGATCGAGGCTAGAAGAATGAATTCTTTTTCGTGGAAAAGTCACCACCGAACAATGCTTGTGCTTTTTTCTCGAGAAATAGAATAAGAGGGTACTTCTTCACAATTTTGCACACCATCTGTTTGATATTTGTTTTTTTTTTTTCATTTTCTGCCCTGAATTTGAAATTTATCATGCACTCATTTGTATGTACTATTTCTCTCCTCGTAGTTCCTTGTCATACTTTCACTACTTGTAAAGTTGATGTATAGATGAGAGACGATTGAAAGTAGCTTGTGCTCTGATTTTACTCTTGTCTATTATTTATATTGTGTAGACTGTTCGATTGAATCTGTTAAAAATAATGATGTTGTAGCTGATATTGTTGAGAGAATTGTAAGCCTCCCTATTGAGGACAAGATTTGGCTCAACTGTCTAGGTCGTCATGTCCGCAATACTACACCTGTCATTATTAGTGAATGGATTGAGAAACAAAACAAAATGTTGGTGAAGTATGATGGTAATGTAACTAAGAAATCATAAGTGAAAAGTGCTGCTAGTAGGACACGTTGCAAGAGCATTCACATAGCTTCTCCTGCTTCCAAGAATGTCCATGATCTTTTCTCTAGGACTAGTGATAGTACAGAGTCTGTTCCATGAATTGAGATGACCTTAGGTCGACAGTATGCCAGAGGTACGTGTCGACTGATCTCTAAGATTGAACCTTTTTTATGATTGTAGAGTTTAAACCTCCTACTCTGTGTGCACTCACCATTGCTAGTAAAGATTTGTTTGCTAAGAGGCCTCGTGATGAAAAGTTGACAGATATAGATATATTCATCCAAAGCCCTTGACATCATATACCCATCCTGAAGAAAATTAAGAACCTTCCCACTCCTTCTACGTCTGTTGTCAAAAGTGAGTCCAATGTTCCATCATTTGTATTTGTTTATAGCGTCGATGCAGACCCTATCTCTTTCATTCCTCAACTGGAGGGTTCTTTACTCCCACAAACTGTGGAAGGTCATTCTGAGAAATCAGTTAAACAAGTCATCGAAACTGCCGTGGGACATGTATTTCATGTAAGCCTCTTTATTTTCATTTCTTTGCACAAATTATTCCACATGTTCTCTTCACATTTTCCTTTTGTATATTGGCAGTCCTTCCAGGACGTGTTGAACACATAAAAAAATTGCTGAACATATAAAAAACTACAGAATATAAAATAATCATAAAACAAACAAAAAAAATTACATAACATACAAAAAATATAGACCACAAAATTACAGAACACTATTCAATGTTAGTGTTCTGTAATTTGTATTCTATATTTTTTGTATATTATGTAATTTTTTTATTTGTTTTGCAATTATTTTTGGTATTTTATGATTTTTTTTGTATGTTTTATAGTTTCTATAGTTATTTGTTAAATCAAATTCTTATAAAATAGAAATTGGTTTCTCAGTTACTCAAATATGGAGTTTCTCGCTGAGCCTCTATAAATATAATATATAATAATTAATATATACAATACACACCCTCTCTCTCACACACATAAAATACAATCTTTAAAAAAGAACCTATGTTTAAAAAAAGTACATAAAATTTTTGTGTTGACATTCTATATATTTCAGATTGTTATCAACAAGGATCCCAAGTATTAAATTGATCTAGTTACTTTTCTCTGAATACTCGGATGTTTAGGTTGATGGTGCAATATCATATAAAATGACCAGATTACCTTTCTATAATATAAAATATATGATGACGATTAAATAGTTAGATATCTTGTATCATATTTAAGTTATGTATACAAGATTTTGACGCTATTATATGTCATATCCATATATTGGTGCAGCCAGGAGCTTCATCTTCGATATGTGCTGATATAAATGTGGGAAGAAGTGGTACTAGTTATCATGTAAGTTGTTCCTATTATTACCTTTTTAAAAAGTAAATCTTAGTAAAAGACACGGAATTTGAAAGTCTCTTTGCGTCTCCCGAATGATAGCTAGTCTCTTATTATTAACAAGATGAAATTTCATAGTGCCTCATGAAATTTGGGGTGGGAAAAATTCAAGATGTCCCAAAATACGAGATGAAATTGACAAGAAAAAATTCAAATTATAATATGGATTTTCAAGTTTCTAATCTCATTCGAGTTGATTAAAAATTAACCTTAAAAAATAAGGTCAATTTGAAGACAACCTAATTAAAATAATTTGACAATCAAAATCATAATATTATAAAATTTACGCACATATACATTATATGTTAGTTCAACGTATATAACGTATAACAAACCCAAATCTAATTAGTATATATAATATGGCAGGCCGAAATTTTGTTAGTCCTATATATGAATTTTTTAGAAGTACAAATTCGTGTACCAAAATAATATCTTATCATTTTAATTATTTTATATATTAATTTGTAACACTTTTACGGTCAAATAATTTCTCGCATGTTCTAAAACCTTCCAAATCTATTATAAATATTAGTTATCTTCCAATTTTCATTTACCCACTAACTACACACAATCATCTTTTGTTCGTCCCTATTTTTCCTCTTCCACTTTGTCAAACTCCTCTTTTCTTTCATCATTTTATCCCCAACTATATGTATTAAACTTATATTTTCATCTAAATTTTAATAAACAAAAGATTGTTGTATATCTTTAAATACTAAATTTACCTATTATCGCACACACCTCTCCTACCACTTTGCTTTGCTTTCGAATTACACCACTTGACTTCTGAATACACCTTCAACAAATTTGCCATAACAAGAATATATAATCTAAAATTAAAGTTGATTGTGATTTAGACCCATTTCAATAGTTTTTTTTGCGTGTATGCAAGATTAATGACTTTTTCATTTATACTTGCAAAATACTTAGAATCATCAGATTTGTAAGTTGTCTCTATCTTAAATTATTATATATACACACACATGCACATATATATTGGAGCATTTTTTTTTCCGAATAAAAGAGTATCTAGTTTATTCCCATCTAATTGGATTCACGTGAACACAAATTATGGTATTAAAATTTTATTAGTGTAAATTGGATTCATGAATTCAGCTTATGCTAGATTTTGTATATGATATTTTACAAAATTTCAAAAACAAATAATTTTTAAAGTCAAATGTTAAAAATGGGCTTAAAAATTAAATTTTATTTATTTATGTTTATTTTACATAAAACTTATTTAAAACCAACTTAATAATTTATTTTATATGGACTATGTAATGTGTAAAGCCTAATAATAAGTTTTATTAGGATTAATGAAGCCTAATTAGGATATTATATGTAAAATATTAAAAGTTTTGGCCATGTTAATCACAATCTCTATTTCTCCAATTCCATTAATTAAGAGCAAGATACAACAAAAGAAAAATCGAAAAATTAAAGTCCACAATCCGTAATTACATCCAACCATCATGGAATTAGGTATGCCTCAGCGCACCCTCGGCACTAGCTATAATCTCATGTATACTTAATTATTATATAACTTCCGGTTTATAAATTTTAATTGCAGAAAACAATGTAGAAAATGCTCAACCAAAATTGAGTTTTGCGTCTTCTCCTCGATCACGTAATATTTTTTATATTTATGAAATTTATGTTTGCCCAGATGAATAAACTATTACAGAAGGAGGATTGAATGTAATAATACTAGTAAATCGATTAAGAACACAAGTATGTAAAAGATGAATATTGTTATATATTTAAAATAATGAATGGGTTACAAAACTCTCTCAAGAAGTTCGTTGTTCTCAAGAGCTGCTAGGTTATGAATATTATGATTTGCAAAGATATATTGTTGTTAACCTATTCCTGTGTTTATATAGACACAGTTACAATTCAATTGCAAATCAGATTAAAAATAGAATAGCTTTACATAAGGAAATAGTCTTGCATTAGGATTCCTTCTTACTATCCTATTCAGAATCTGATTCGAATTACTTCCTGATAAACTCTGATAATAAACTCTGTCGGTTATTATTCTTTGATAGAGCATTTTCTATTAGAGTAAACTTTGATTGAGTATTCTCTGATAGAGTAAACTATGTCTGACAGTTCCTTAAACTCTGATGACGTCAGCAATGTAAACTTTGACTTGGATTCTCTGACAACCATCAGTGTTTGCTTCATAACAATCTCCCCCAATTTATGCTTTAAGAAATAAAACATAAATTTCACTTATGATGTCAGAAATCCAAGACAAATGCATCAGAGTTTGGTTACCCTTTTTAACTCAGATTCTTCTGTAAGAAAAATCATCTTTCTGAAATTGATTCAGAAGTTTTTCTTCAGCAGCTTTCAACAAATCAACCAGCTTCTCCTTCAATTCCATCATCTGATCAAAAGAATCATCAATCTGATAAATAGTAGCCCTTAAAGCATAGATAGATGACATGTTCATTCTTTCATCCAAGACAATGCAACGAACCTTCATACTATCAGGATTTAAAATTAGTGTAGGAATCCCTAACACCATTTTGACTCTTGCATCTCCCTTCCTCATTGCTCTTCTTGATCCATCTTCAAGTAAGTATACAGGCTCATACTCCTCAGAGTTTATCATCATTAATTTTTCATTTTTCTTCTTCTCAGCTATTGCTCCTTCAAGAATTTTTACTCATCGAGAAGTAACTTCATTTTCATCATTTAGGAGAAACAAAATATGTTCAAGTTCTTTAGATGCTTTTTGAATTAAATATTCTTGAGCAATCTTCATAACTCTCCCATCCTCCAAGAAATAAATGAGCTTCTCCTTAGCTTGAGCACCATCAAAGATATCCTTCACAATATTAACAGAGATTAGTTTGTCCAAATGTTCTTGAGACAGCTCTTCTTCAGGTTTGTCTTTCAATGAATAAGGATCTCTGAAGATGTTTACTTCACCTCTGTAGACCTTAGCATGTGCATCACCAATACCACCTTTGTCTTTTCCAAGTCTGGCATTGAGAGTCAGAGCTTGGGTCTTTGTCCACAGAAGATCAAACTTTTTCTTCCTTATCAGAGACTGTTGTTGCTCTTCTTCCTCATCATCAAAGTTTGAACCACCTGGAAGAAAAGTTATTCCAGACATAGTGATAGGATTCTTTGGCTTAGCTTGAGCTTTTTGTTGAATTCTTGTAGATGATCTTGTTTGAATTTCTGAACCTGATTTTGATTGAGCAATTGGCTTTGAAGTTTCAACATTTTTAATTTGACTAGGCTTTGCTTCTGACTTCTTCTGTTGAACAGGTCCTTTCTTTTGAATTGGACCTCTTCTTATATATCTTCTCTTTTTCTGGACTTAAGCAATGTCAGTATCAGACTTCTTTAATTCATCTTCCACAGCGACTGGATCCATTCTAGGGTGTTCTTCTTCAAATAACCTTTTTGCCAGTTCTGCATCTTTCAGATTTTGCTCTTCAATTTTCTCAGGCTTTTCTTCCTCTTCAAGCCTCTTTGCAAATGCTAAATCAGCTTCTATCAGATTTTGCTACAATTTTTGTTTGTCAAAGATTAGTGCCATCAGAGTTTGAGTGGTTGACAGAGTTTGACTTTTATCAATTAGAGTTTGCTGCTTCAGAATTTGTTTACCCTCTATGTGACTCCCTTGATCTTCATCATCAGGTTTATCAAGTTATTGGTCAGCATCCTCCTTGCATTTGTCTTTGACTGAACTATCCCCTTTTCTGACATCAGGCCCTTGCTTGACAGTAAGAATGTCAACTATTGTGTGTAGCATCCCCTGCATAGAACTGATAGATTGAGAAAGAGTATCCACATTTGCCTCTAGAGCATCCTGTTTGGCTGAGACATTCTTGAGTTTGATCTCCATAGAGTTTTGTAAGGATTTATCAAAAGCAGAGTTGTTGGTTAGGGAATCTTTGATTGCGCCAACTTCAGTGTGAAGTCCTTTGGATAAGACAGTAGTAGCTTTCAAAATGGACTTCAGTTCTGCAGAATTAACCTCCTTATCAGCCTTATTAACTAAATCATGAACATGTGGCCAATAGATAGCTTCATTTGAATATTTCCAAGAACTATACCAAACTTTTTGTTTAAGAGAATCTATCAACACATCTTGAGAAGTTCCTGGTTGAGAAGAGAAATCTCTTTGTACACCCTCAGCATCTAGAGTAGCTTCAATCTCCCCTTTAAGCTCTTCTACCACCATGTAATTAGGATAGCTCATGCTCAGTCTTTCATGTGCATCGTGTGAATTGACCGGCCACTTCTTTATATTGTATCTTTGGGAATAGGGAATGGACAAGTCTGTGACTTCTTCATCAACAAAAATGGGCTCATCAGAGTCTGTGTCCTCTCCATTAGAGTTTGTGGCTGGCTCAGAGTTGAATAATGGATCAGAGTTTACAACTGATAAACTCTGAGTACCTGCAAAATATATGGACCATCCTAAGGCACTCTTATTTTTTTAAAGTAATCTCATTACTTCTCACATCACACATATCATAACTTTTAAGAGTTAGATTTTGCTCACTAGAAGTAACTAACTTCTTTCTCAATTCTACCTCACCTTTTGCCAGATCCAGTGTTTGCCTCTCATTAATTCTGTTTTTCACACATTTTTCCTCAGACTCACTAGAAAAGCTCAACACACAAAGTCCTACAGAAATAAGAGGTGGTTGAGAAAGGTTGATTGTAGTTACATGACTAGGGGTACCCTTTTCAGGACTATTCATGATCATTCTAGCAGTTAAAATAGGAAAGGTAAAATCTGAACTTAAACTATCAGAGAATGCATATTCTGAAGAAAAGTCAGAGTTTATACCTTGAGTTTTGGAAGTGGGTGTGGTCTCCATTGGTTGTGCAGAGATTGGTAACACCATAAGAGCATTAGAGACTGCCAATGGAGCTTCATCAGAGTTTGTCTGTCCAACATTTGAATCTTGGTCTGCAATCATAAAATTGATGATTGGTTCTTGTGGGACCTGAGTTATATCTGCAGTTGCTTCACCACTTTGATGTAAAGGTTCTTGTGGGCTTGACTCTGCCAGAGATTGGCCTTAAGCATCAGCAACAACAAGGTCTGCTAGAATAGGTAAATTGCCTGCATCTAAACTTTGATTGGATGGTTCTTGTGTGGCTGGGGCCTTAACAACTTCTTCAACCCTTTGAGCTGAAGGTTCTTGTGGGTTTTACCCCTGATCCAAGCTGGCTTCATCTGTTGGAATAGTGGCTGCTGTTGAACTTTGATCAACAGGTTCTTGTGTGCCTGGCCATGTGGAGATTGCTATCTCACTTTGAGAGATAGGTTCTTGTGGATCCTGGCCAAAAGTGACAGACTTCGTCTTCTTCTTTCTTGAGAATTGTTTGGAGCATGGAGAGGCAGATGATGTAGACTTCTTATCTTCCATTTCTTTTCTTACTTGTTCTGCTAATTCCCTAACCCTTTCATAAGATATTTCTTTAATAATCTTCTTGGGTGAATGAGCAGGAGAATCAGATACCACAACTGGAGTAGGGTCTCTTGCACTAACATGAACACCAATAGTTTCATTTACTCCAACCAAATCAGATTTTATCAACTCATCAAAGTTTATCAAGGCATTAGAGTTTATGATTTCATCAGAAAATAATGGCTCAGAGTTTAATAGAACATTAGTGTTTATTCCCTCAGAGTTTAAACCTTCAGTGTCTGCAGCCTTAATCAATCTTCTCTTCTTTTTCTTTTTCATCTCTGGCATGGGATTGACAGAGAATGGCTTCATAAATGGTGCATGAGGAATCTCAGAAGCTTTCTTTATAACTTTCTTTACTGGAAAAACCAAACCATTAGCACTATCATCAGAATCAGTTTTCTCATCAATCAATTTCTTCTTCTTTTCAGATTTTTCATTTCTCCTCTTGCGTGGGCCTTGTTCAGTGGTGTGTTTTACAACTACAGTCTTTTGGGAGACTATAGAAGTTGGAAATTGTGTATGGGTGACAATGATTGGATTGTGACTTGGGTTAGATTCAGAGTGTGGTAAAGTCTGACTCATAGTCACTGACAAGAATTCCCTCCCATACATGGTAGGCATTCTCTGATGTAAGAGAAGTCTGATTCATGTGGGATAAAATAAGTTACAAAGTTTACCTTCATTATTTTTCTTCACATCTTTTCTTGTAAGATTATTAAATATCCTCTTATTCATAGAAAAACTAACTAAAATTTAGTCATCCTCAAAAGAAACATCAGGCAAGAGATAAGAGAAAATTAACTGTAAAAATCTAGAAAAGTAAACTGTATGTGCATCATCATCTATTTTGCTAGCTATCTACCTAATTATCAAACATGGAAAATTAAAATTTAAGTTATGGGTCAGAGAATACCCAATCTGCTGTGATAGTTGAAGAATAGCATCAAAATTTGTAGACCTTGCAGTGAATGCTCTTATTATACAATTGAAGAAGAAACTCCATTCTCTTCTAAGATTTGGCCTTGTCAGACTACCCAACTTCGATAGACTACCTACATAGCCTATGGACCTGAAGAACTCCTTTATCTATTTTCTTCAACAAGATTATCATAGTTGGCCACTTCCGGGAGATGAAGGGCTTGCCTTACCACAACAGGTGTTATCGAATGTTTCCCATTTCATTGAAAAGTAATCACTGGTTCTTAATCATCACTAGCATTGTGAAATTTCGTAGAAGACCATATTTTTATCAGTGATTGGGCAGAGAAATTGGAAGGTTCTTGAAGAGCATAACCAATGTAACTTTGTTGTAAAAAATCCTGGATAACATGAAAATATTCAGATGCTTCGGACTTATTCAACAAAGAGATGTAGTTTGTGGCAGCGAATGTATAGTTATGAAAAGTTTGACCTTTGGATGCTATTTTATCAATCGAGATGTGCAGGTTAGAATAACTAGGGTTTAAGAAATGAGAGAGAGAGAGAGAAAGATACAAAGTGTAGATGTATAAATCAAGATGAAAAAACTGAATTAAACTATTCCCTCTCATTTCCATAGAACCTATAGTGGGACACGTGGCATGATATTACAGGATAAGCAATTATTAGTGCGGGACTCAAAATACAGCATGTATATGTGTATCTGTGTAATGAACCGTCATTCGTGAGATATACGCGCCTGATTTTAATTCCAATCAGAGAATGATAATTATGATGTCACAAAAATGAAATATGATGTCATAGATATTATCTCAGAGTTTAGCACTTAATCAGAGTTTATTTAGCATGAAATCAGAGTTTATATAGTTCAGAGTTTAGAATATATTGTCAGAGTTTACCACATACTCTGATAGAGTTTACCATAAACACTGATAACTTGTGATCAGAGATTAGATGTTGTAATGATCAGAGTTTACTCCAATTTCATCAGAGTTTATATCATACTCTGACATATTCTCTGATTGTCTTAAACTTGCTAAGTCAAGTTGGCTCACTTGTCACCATCCCTAATTCAGAAACCAGTCTGTTAAATGTTGCTTCAGGCAAAGGCTTGGTAAATATATTTTCTATTTGTTGATCTGTGGGAATAAAATGTAATTCAATTGTGCCTTTCATAACATGTTCCCTTATGAAATGATATCTGATACTAATGTGCTTTGTCAGAGAATGTTGAACTGGATTTTATGTCATTGCAATAACACTTTAATTACCACAATAAATAGGAATTTTAGAAAATTTCAAACCATAATCCAACAGTTGATTTTTCATCCATAAGATCTGTGCACAACAGCTTCCTACATCTATATATTCAGCGTGAAAGTGTTTGACCTAAAACCAATCATGTATGATGAGTTAGGAAAAACTTTCTGCTACTCTTATTTGATTTCATTTGATAATAATAAAGTATTTATGTTACGGGCTTAATCTATTTGAAGTGTATTAAATAAGATGTTTCATAGTTTAGAGCAAAGCTTCTAGAATTATAATGAGATTGTAATAATGAGATCTAGAAGATAATAGCTTTAGACTTAAACAGTTCCTGATCATAGGATAACTAATTGGAAATTAGTAAATCCGTAAAGATCAGTACATACTATGCTAGCTCTCTTAGGAGGATGTCTGTTCTCATAGACATTTGTGTGGTGACACTATATCTAGTATCTAGGTGCTTATTAAGGAATAAGTTCACTGAACATGACTCGATAAGTAGAACAACTAATGGAGTTTACTCACGTGTCGATAGTTGTTTATTAAGTAAATAGTTGTACAAGTATCCTTAGACTTGAGATCGTTAGAGTAATCTTGTACACAATGATTTATGCTTTGGTTTAGTCCTTAGTCTCTAGGACATTCATTAGGTCAATTTTGGGCATTGTGATTTGTGTATGGAGATAGTTAACGGATCAATAAATGATCTGCCCCTTCCAGTAAAGGAAGTGAATATCCTATGTTATTCTTAGATATACAAGTTCAGGAATCTCTGGCCAGAGTGAATGAAATTAGAAAGAGTTTCTAATTTGCATTAAAAGGAACTTTGCATTATGAATAAGAAATCATATGATTAAATTAGATAGGCTTGACACGAGTTCCATGCCTTGTATTTAATCGGGATATTGAAGGGTAGAAGGAATTAATTGTATGGTAAATAATTACTGACAGGTTCTAAGTATTCTAAGCAATGATTTCGTATTATCTGGATAGTCGCGATATGTTGAGAAGCATCACTCACGATGTAGAATAAATATAATTAATCAGATTAATTATATTTAATGAATTAATAGAATTCATATAATTAATAAATAAAATGTTTATTATTATTTATTTCTACTACCGGCTTAATATTGAACCTAAAGAGTCACACCATAAAAGAGATTAAATTATAGATGAAAGAATAATTAAGAGTAAATAGCAGTTTGCATCCCTTATCTTTAGTCATTTTGTCAATTTGGTCTTAAATTTTTAATATTGGCAGAATGCAACCCTTAACTTTAAATTTTGTTGCATATTGCATTTATGCAATTAAAGGTAATGACCGTCTTGAACGGAAGTTGATAAAATGGTTGTAATATGAAGTGAATTTTAAAGTTAAGGGTTGCATTTGGCTAAAATTAAAAATTTAAGACCAAATTGAAAAAATGACTAAAGATAAAGAGTGCAATATGCAACAAAATATAAAGTTAAGGGTTGCATTCTGCCAATATTAAAAAATTAAGACCAAATCGACAAAATGACTAAAGATAAGGGATGCAAACTGCTATTTTGTCAATAATTAATAATAGCTAGTCATTATTTATTTATGAAATAAATAATTACTTAGCAAATTTTATAAATTAATTAAATGAGATTTAATTGATTATAAATTATTTAAGATAAGATCTTAATATTATTATTTAAATATTTAATTAAAGTAATTAAATATGAAGAGAGAATAATTTTCTAAAAGAGTTTAGAAAAAGGAATTAATGATTAAAATAGTTTTAATCATTAACTAATTAATTAATAAGATTAATTCATTAAAAAGGGAATTAATAATAAGATATTTATAGAAAATATCTCAGCCGAGATATTTGCCTATAAATATAGGATTATAAACCCTAATAGTTGAGACCCTAATATTTGTGAGAAATATTTTAAAAGGGAGGCAACCCTAATTTCTTCTCTAGCCTCCTCCTTCATCTTTTAGTTTGATTCTTGGTGGATATCTTTAGAGCACTCCACACTTGAGGGGTGATTGCAAGGATTGAAGAACAAGATCTTCTCTAGATGTTGCCGGAAAGCAATCGAGGTATTCTTCAATTTATAAAATAGTTTTGTATCTATATGTATGTATACATATGAATATATGCAAATAAATGTTATTCAATGCTTCCGCTGGTGCATAAATTCCCTCAATGGTATCAGAGCTTAGGTTGTATGCATATAGATTCTTGGTCAAGTTTCAGAATTTTATGAGCATGTATGTATTTATTATGATTTATACAAGCAATATCATGTTTTAATTATGATTAATATGATACTGTTCATCAAAATTGTTTTGATAATTTTCATGGGTTCTATAAGTGTTGTAGATCGTCCAGTTAATTTTTCATAATTTTCTAATGCGTAGAATATTTATTATAAATTTTGAAAGCAATAATAATGATTTAATTATGATTAATTCATTATTGTTCCTCAAAATTTATTTTATATTTTTCATGTGTTCTGTGTTGTAGATCGTCCAGGTATTTTTAGAATATTTTGCTGATCAATAGATCATTTATTATAGATTTTTAAAGTTGTTTTTAATTAATTCATAATTAAATAATAATATCTAGAAAAAAAAGGTGTAACGCATTCTGCGCATGCGTTACAAGCTAAAAAGGGGTTTTTGACTTGTAACGCATACCCGAGATTCGTGACAGGGTGTCTTGCACGCGCCTGACGCGCGTGCGCGCATGGAGATGCGTCAGAAACTTCTCGGGGCGCGTGCGGGCGCGTGGGAGCTCAGAATAGGGCGTGCAATATACCGTTGGATTCGTTTTTCCGAGACGGTTCTAATGGTATATTACAATAATTTTTCTGAAATTGTTTCGGACTGTTTAGAGCTTCCAAAAGTGTTTTAAAACAAGTTTTAACTGTTTTAAGTTGCTTTTAAATACACCATGTGATACATAGAGATGTATAATGCTTATATGTTGTAATATATGATTTAACATGCCTACCTTATGTTTATTCGTGATTATATATATGTGATATATGCTTGAATTATCATGAGATGATAGATTTAGGTGAACTTAATTAACATAAGGCGTATGTTAGACAATCTAGAATAGTGAAATTGTTTCATGACCTTAATTTATATATTATGAATACAATCATGAGATTTTTGTGTTTATGAATCACGTGATTGAATATGAATTTTCAACTTAAGTGAAAGGATGATTCTGTCAAACAATAGATGTTCTATCTGTAAGAAAGGGGGTTATTAAGAGACGTCTCTTGACAATGCTCCACCCCTGGTCTGGGATGACTCCAAGTATCAATAGTTGATTTGAAATATTTAATCCAATTTAAAAGAATCTCTTTATAATATGATTATGATTGTAACATAATATAATCCCCTAAAATATAAAGAATATCAAGTAGTAATTGGCCATAAAACACAAAGGGCTTGTGTTGGTCATAGCCTTCCAACATAATAGAAAGTATTTCTTGTTTTTGAAACTCTGTTGTTTCGTGCTACAGCCGAGGGCTTTGTTTCCGAAAGAAGAGATACTTGTCTATAACATGAGTTGTGTATGATGAATTGGAATCTTATGGTCGTTACGTGCTACAGCCGTGGGCTATTTGAAACTAGTTTAATTATACGAGATGTTGGGATTGACTTGACTTAGAATATTGAGTTTGTCGTGCCACAGCCGTGACTCAAGTATTCAAGAGGCTAAGGTTAGATTAGGGAATAACATGAGATGTAACTGACAAGAGTTGTCTGCCTATTGAACGTTACATGGCGTTTCGTACTACAGCCGAGGTTGTGTGATGGAATGTAGGATCCATATCACACTATCATTATGAATACTTAATTTCAATAAGGGATATAGAAATTAGATAGAATAGTGGGAGACACTTATGAATAAAGACCCGATTCATATGGTGTTTTAGATAATGAAATAGAGTATTTGTTAAATGTTGTTATGTGTTTATTATTTGCAGATTTACTATATACGTAATGTCTTCTGCACTATCACTCCGTTGCATGCTCGATGCATACAAATTAACTGGTCCCAACTATGCTGATTGGCTTCGAAACCTGAGAATTGTTCTCAGGATTAAGAAGAAGGAATATGTACTAGACTCACCTAAACCTGCTGAACCTGCTCAGGATGTACATAATGATGAACATATTGTGTATCGTAATTGGATAGATGATGCAAGAGTTGCACAGTGTGTTATGCTGGGATCCATGAATGATGAGCTCCAAAAGAAACACGAGCATATGGATGCTCACTCTATCCTTATGCATCTACAAGATTTGTATGATGTGGCAGGAAGGACAGCTCGATATGAGATATCGAAGGAGCTGTTCTGTTATAGGATGACTGAGGGATCATCTGTGAATGTTCATGTGCTCAAGATGATCAATTTGATTGAGCGTCTTGGACAACTTGGATTTGTCATGGATGGGGAGCTGAGTCAAGATCTGGTCTTGCAATCACTTCCAGATTCCTTCTTGCAGTTCGTTGTGAACTTTCACATGAACAAGTTGGATGTCAGCTTGCCTGAACTCCATAACATGCTGAAAACTGCTGAGTTAAATTTTCCCACAAAGAAGAGTTCTGTTCTTCTAATTGGTGAAGGCTCTAACCCTAAGAAGAGGAAGAGGAGCCCTCCTAAAAAGAAGAAGAAGGTAGGTGAGAAAAGGTCAGTTCTGCCAAAAGCTGAAGATCCCAAAAGCAAAGCTGTTTGCTTTCACTGCAACAAAGTGGGACACTGGAAGAGAAACTGTAAGGCTTACCTTGCAGAATTGAAGAGGAAGAAGGGTGGTGAGACTACTGCTTCTGCTTCAGGTATGTTCATGATCGAACTAAATATGTCACTTAATCAAACTTCTACTTGGGTATTAGATACTGCCTGTGGTTCTCACATTTGCAATTCGTTGCAGGGACTAAGGAGAAGTAAGACTCTTGAAGAAGAAGAGGTGATCCTACGTATGGGCAATGGAGCAAGAGTTGTTACTGTAGCTGTAGGATCGTTTGATTTACTTATGCCTACGGGCAAGACTATTATTTTGGATAATTGTTATTTTGTTCCCTCAATTGTGAGGAATATTATTCCTATTCTCATGTTAGACTTGGATGGTTTTTCGTTTGTTATTGAGAATAATAAATGTTCAATTTTTAGAAATAATGTTCTTTATGGTGTTGGTATTTTAAATAATGGTTTGTATGTATGTGACGTAGAACATAGTTTACTTCAAATTGAACATAGTAATAAAAGAAAAAGAGATGATGAACATCCCACCTACTTGTGGCACTGCAGACTTGGCCATATTAGTGAAAATAGACTTAAGACATTGCATAAAGAAGGGTTACTAGAACCTTTTGATTTTGAATCATATCCTACATGCGAGTCTTGTCTGTTAGGCAGAATGACCAAATATCCATTTAGTGGACATGGAGAAAGAGCTGCGGAGTGTCTTGGATTGGTACATACAGATGTGTGTGGGCCGATGTCCACGCAAGCCATGGGTGGATTTTCATACTTCATTACTTTTACAGATGATCGATTAGATTTGGATATGTGTATTTGATGAAATACAAATCCGAAGCCTTTGAAAAGTTCAAAGAATATAAGTATGAAGTAGAGAAACAAACCAAGTATAGTATTAAAACCCTTCGATCAGATCGAGGAGGGGAATACTTAAGTGACGAGTTTCTAAATTATCTCAAAGAAAATGGTATAGTCTCTCAATGTACTCCTCCGACCACTCCCCAGTTGAATGGAGTATCCGAAAGGAGAAATCGAACTTTGTTGGA
Organism: Oenanthe sinensis; assembly: GCA_028671895.1. Lineage (NCBI taxonomy): Eukaryota > Viridiplantae > Streptophyta > Magnoliopsida > Apiales > Apiaceae > Oenanthe > Oenanthe sinensis. The sequence goes on along the minus strand of JAPMAC010000195.1, from coordinate 8,185,494 downwards.
CATGGTTCGATCCATGATGAGCTATACAGATCTTCCAGTATCACTTTGGGATTATGCATTAGAAACATCAGCATATATATTGAACAAGGTGCCTTCCAAATCTGTTTCTCAAACTCCGAATGAGATATGGAAAGAAAGGAAACCGAGTTTTAAGCACGTTAAGATTTGAGGATGTCCGGCTTATGTCAAGAAAGTTGACCCCGATAAGCTAGAATCTCGATCCGTGAAATGTAGGTTTGTAGGATATCTTAAAGAGACTTTAGGGTATTACTTTTACACCGAACAAAGGGTGTTTGTCTCCCGACATGCTACCTTCCTGGAAAAATAGTTTATCCTTGAAGGGAATAGTGGGAGCAAGATTGAACTTGACGAAGTTCATGAAGAACAAACTACTACGGTTCAAGAGGAAACACATGTTTATATTGAACAACCTTCCATAGAACAACCCATCCGTAGATCACAAAGGGTGTCTCACTAACCTGAGAGGTATTATGGCCTTGTCATTGAGAATGACAATGAATTGACGGTCATTGATGGAGACGACCCTATGACCTTCAACGAGGCTGTGAGTAGTGTTGACTCAGAGAAATGGCAGAGTGCCATGAAATCCGAAATGGACTCCATGTATGCCAACCAAGTATGGACTTTGGTAGAGGCACCCAAGGATATGAAGCCTATAGGGTGCAAGTGGGTATACAAGAGAGAGATTGGAGGAAATGGCCAGGTAGAGACCTACAAGGCCAGGCTCGTGGCAAAAGGATTCAAACAAAGACAAGGGATTGACTTTGATGAAACTTTTTCGCCTGTAGCCTTGCTCAAATCAATTCGGATTTTGCTTGCTATTGCAGCTTACTATGACTATGAGATCTGGCAAATGGACGTAAAGACGGCTTTACTCAATGGGGAACTTGAAGAAGAAGTGTATATGACACATCCAGAGGGTTTTATTTCCATAGGTAATGAACATCTAGTATGTAAGCTATTACGAACCATATATGGGTTAAAGCAAGCTTCTCGAAGATGGAACATTCGTTTTGATGAGACAATCAAAGAGTTTGATTTTATCAAAAACATAGATGAACCATGTGTCTACAAGAAGGTTAGTGGGAGCGCAGTAACATTTCTTATTTTGTATGTAGATGACATACTCTTAATAGGAAATGACATACCAATGCTGCAATCAGTAAAAATGTGGCTATCAAAGAACTTCACTATGAAGGACTTGGGAGAAGCGTCCTACATTCTTGGTATGAAGATCTATAGAGATAGATCAAGAAGAATGATAGGTCTAACCCAAGGTACGTACATCGATAAGGTGCTTAAAAGGTTTAGCATGGAAAACTCCAAGAGAGGTCTCATACCGATGAGCCATGGAGTCTCCCTTTCTGATAAGATGTCTCCTAAGACACCTGAAGAAAGAGAGCGTATGAGTAGGATTCCTTATGCGTCGGCAATAGGATCTATCATGTACGCGATGTTATGTACTAGACCTGATGTTGCTCACTCAATTAGTGTGACTAGCAGATATCAGTCAAATCCAGGTGAAGACCACTGAAAAGCAGTGAAAAACATCCTTAAGTACTTGAGAAGGACTAAGGATATTTTTCTTGTTTTTGGTGGGTCTGAGTTGAAAATAGAGGGTTACACTGACTCTAGTTTTCAGTCAGAGTGTGATGATAGTACATCCATGTCAGGGTATGTGTTTACTCTAAATGGTGGGGCGATTAGTTGGAGAAGTCATAAGCAATCTACGACGGCTGACTCCACAGCAGAAGTAGAGTATATAGCTGCAAGTGAGGCTGCAAACGAAGCTATTTGGATGAAGAAATTTGTTTCTGAGTTGGGAGTAGTTCCTGGCATAGAGGGGCCTATTGTGTTATATTGTGACAATAACGCTGCAATAGCTCAAGCCAAGGAACCGAGGTCTCACAAGAATACCAAACATATATTGCGACGATTTTATTTGATTAGGGAGATCATTGAAAGAGGAGATGTCAAGATCGAAAGAGTTGACACACATAACAACATAGCAGACCTGTTCACGAAGCCGCTGTCTCAGTTAAATTTTGATCGTCATAAGGAGCGGATGGGTATTAGATACCAGAGTGATTGACTTTAGGCCAAGTAGGAGATTGAAAGTGTTTGACCTAAAACCAATCATGTATGATGAGTTAGGAAAAACTTTATGCTACTCTTATTTGATTTCATTTGATAATAATAAAGTATTTATGTTACGGGCTTAATCTATTTGAAGTGTATTAAATAAGATGTTCCATAGTTTAGAGGAAAGCTTCTAGAATTATAATGAGATTGTAATAATGAGATCTAGAAGATAATAGATTTAGACTTACACAGTTCCTGATCATAGGATAACTAATTGGAAATTGGTAAATCCGTAAAGATCAGTACATACTATGCTAGCTCTCTTAGGAGGATGTCTGTTCTCATAGACATTTGTATGGTGACACTATATCTAGTATGTAGGTGTTTATTAAGGAATAAGTTCACTGAACATGACTCGATAAGTAGAACAACTAATGGAGTTTACTCACGTGTCGATAGTTGTTTATTAAGTAAATAGTTGTACAAGTATCCTTAGACTTGAGATCGTTAGAGTAATCTCGTACACAATGATTTATGCTTTGGTTTAGTCCTTAGTCTCTAGGACATTCATTAGGTTCATTCTGGGCATAGTGATTTGTGTATGGAGATAGTTAACGGATCAATAAAGGATCTGCCCCTTCTAGTAAAGGAAGTGAATATCCTATGTTATTATTAGATATGCAAGTTCAGGAATCTCTGGCCAGAGTGAATGAAATTAGAAAGAGTTTCTAATTTGCATTAAAAGGAACTTTGCATTATGAATAAGAAATCATATGATTAAATTAGATAGGCTTGACACGAGTTCCATGCCTTGTATTTAATCGGGATATTGAAAGGTAGAAGGAATTAATTGCACGGTAACTAATTACTGACAGGTTTTAAGTATTCTAAGCAATGATTTCGTATTATCTGGATAGTCGCGATATGTTGAGAAGCATCACTCACGATGTAGAATAAATATAATTAATCAGATTAATTATATTTAATGAATTAATAGAATTCATATAAATAATAAATAAAATGTTAATTATTATTTATTTCTACTACCGGCTTAATATTGAACCTAAAGAGTCACACCATAAAAGAGATTAAATTATAGATGAAGGAATAATTAATAATAGCTAGTCATTATTTATTTATGAAATAAATAATTACTTAGAAAATTTTATAAATTAATTAAATGAGATTTAATTGATTATAAACTATTTAAGATAAGATCTTAATATTATTATTTAAATATTTAATTAAAGTAATTAAATATGAAGAGAGAATAATTTTCTAAAAGAGTTTAGAAAAAGGAATTAATGATTAAAATAGTTTTAATCATTAACTAATTAATTAATAAGATTAATTAATTAAAAAGGGAATTAATAATAAGATATTTATAGAAAATATCTCAGCTGAGATATTTGCCTACAAATATAGGATTATAAACCCTAATAGTTGAGACCCTAATATTTGTGAGAAATATTTTAAAAGGGAGGCAACCCTAATTTCTTCTCTAGCCTCCTCCTTCATCTTTTAGTTTGATTCTTGGTGGATATCTTTAGAGCACTCCACACTTGAGGGGTGATTGCAAGGATTGAAGAACAAGATCTTCTCTAGCTGTTGCCGGAAAGCAATCGAGGTATTCTTCAATTTATAAAATAGTTTTGTATCTATATGTATGTATACATAGGAATATATGCAAATAAATGTTATTCAATGCTTTCGCTGGTGCATAAATTCCTTCACAGCGTCTGCTGTTGATGTTGAGATTGATTTCTGCTTCTTGCTAAACCATGACACTAGTCTTCCACCCAGAAATTGACAACTACCACTTGTACTTTTTCTGTCAACTTTACATCCTGCAAATTCAGCATCTGAATAGCCAATTAATTTAAAATCATACTCTCTAGGATACCATAAGCCAAGATTAATAGTGCCCTTGAGATATCTGAAAATCCTCTTCACAGCTATCAAATGAGGTGTCCTTGGATCTGCTTGAAATCTAGCACATAGACATGTTGCAAACATGATGTCTGGTCTACTTGCAGTCAAATAAAGTAGATAACCAATCATTCCTCTGTATGCTGTAATGTCAACAGGTTCTCCAGTGTTTTGATCAAGCTTTGTTGTAGTAGCCATAGGTGTTGTAGCAGATGCAGAGTCTTGCATTTGAAATTTTGTGAGTAGATTCTTTGTATATTTAGACTGATTAATGAAAATGCCTTCCTCAGTCTGTTTTACTTTTAAACCTAGAAAATAACTCAATTCTCCCATCATGCCCATTTGATACCTGGACTGCATTAACTTTGAAAATCTTTCACAGAGCTTCTCATTAGTGGAACCAAATAGTATATCATCAACATATATTTGTACCAATAATAGATCCTTAGTTTTTCTATAAAATAAGGTTTTATCAATTGTACCTCTAGTGAAACCACTTTCAAGTAAGAATAAAGTTAAAGTTTCATACTAGGTCCTTGGTACTTGCTTTAGTCCATATAAAGCTTTATCCAGTCTGTAGACGTGATTTGGATATTTTGGATTGACAAAGCCAGGTAGTTGTTCAACATAGACTTCTTCTTCAAGTTCACCATTTAAAAATGCACTTTTAACATCCATCTGGTAGACCTTGAATTTCTTATGTGCAGCATAAGCAAGAAAAATTCTGATTGCTTCAAGTATGGCTACTGGTGCATATGTTACATCATAATCAATGTCTTCTTGTTGAAAATAGCCTTTAGCTACCAGTCTTGCCTTATTTCTTATAATGATTCCATCAGAATCTGTCTTATTCCAGAATACCCATTCTGTGCCTACAATAGATCTGTTCTTTGGCCTGGGTACTAGTGTCCAAACTTCATTTCTTTCAAACTCATTTAATTCTTCCTGCATTGCAGTAACCTAATCTGCATCCTTCAAAGCATCTTCAACCTTCTTTGGTTCTGTTTGAGAAAGAAAACTATGAAATAGACATTCATTTTGAGTAGATTTTCTTGTTTTTACTCCACTTTCCAGATCACCAATAATTAAATTAGGTGTGTGATCTTTTGTCCACTTTCTTGGATGTGAAAAAATTTTAGAAGTAGATGCTCCCCCATGATTTATGCCTTCATAGAAAGATTATTATGTAAATGTTGATCCTCCCCTTGAATATGTGATATCATCAGTCTTTGATGTCTCAGAGTTTATATACTCAGAGTTTGAATTATCAGAGATTGAGGTTTCAGAGTTTGTAGTCTCAGAGTTTGATGGATCAGAGTTTAGGGGTTCAGAGTTTGGGTTGTTCAGAGTTTGTCAGATTTTGATATTTCAATTACTGTGTTTTGATCTCCAATGTTAGTATTTGATTGATGTTGCTCCCCCTCAAAATGTGCTAAATCTTCAATTTCTATTTCAATCATTTCTGAATCAGAGTTTACCTCACCAGAGTTTAGTTGAACAGAGTTTGTCTCATCAGAGTTTGAATCACCAGAGTTTAGTTCCTGCAGTTCATTCTCAAATCTCAGAGTTTCCTGTGCATCCTTATCATGTAATCCAGCTATTTTCCCTTCATCAAAAGAGACATTAATTAATTCCATGATTGTCCTTGTCCTTAGATTAAATACTTTGAACGCCTTTGAAGAGGTTTTAGAAGTTGTTGCATATCCAACAAAAATTCTTTCATCTGCTTTAAGTTCAAATTTCTTTAATTGCTCAGGGTGTGTTTTAAGAATAAAACACTTGCTTCCAAAGATATGAAAGTACTTAACATTTGCCTTTCTTCCCTTCAAAGATTCATATGGAGTCATTCCATGTTTGTTTATTAAAGAACAATTCTGAGTAATGCATGCAATGTTCACAGCTTTTGCCCAAAAGTAAGTAGGTAGTTTTGCTCCTTCTAGCATTGGTCTTGCAGCTTCTATTAGAGTTCTGTTCTTTCTTTCAACTACACCATTTTGTTGAGGTGTTCCAGGTGCGGAGAATTATTGAATAATTCATTTTATTGAGCAGAATTCCTCCATAGCAGAGTTTTTAAACTCTGTTCCATTGTCACTTCTTAGATACTTCACTTTGTGTATTGATCCATTCTCAATCATTGCAACATGTTCAATAATTATTTTTGTAGTTTCACCATTTTTATGCAAAAAGTATACCCAAGTAAATCTTGTGAAATCATCAACTATGACAAGAGTGTATTTTTTCTTTCGAATGGACATTATGTTGACAGGACCAAATAAATCAAGATGCAGTAAGTGAAAAGGTTGATCAATTGAATTTTCAGTTTTTCTCTTGAAAGATGTCTTCTTTTGTTTGGCCTTTTGATATGAATCACAAAGTCCATCAGGATGAAATTGAACTTTTAGAAGACCTCTAACTAGGTCCTTTTTCACTAATTCATTAATGTTTCCAAAATTCAAGTGACACAACTTTTTGTGCCAATTCCAGCTTTTCAAGGATGATGCCTTTCCAAGTAGACAAGATAAAGGACTATCAGAATTATCATCCAAACTAGCTTCAAATAAATTGTTATGTATGTGACCAATAAGAACTACTTTCCCATTCTTCTTGCTTTTCACTTCACAATGAGTTCCATGAAATTCCACAAAATAACCTATGTCTGTCATTTGACTCACACTTAGTAGATTATGTTTGAGTCCTTCAACCAGAGCTACATTTTCAATGATGACATTTCCAATCACAATATTGCCATATCCCAGTGTTCTTCCTATGTTGCCATCTCCATAAGATACTACTGGGCCAGCCTTCTCCTCAAACTCTGAAAGCAGGGATTTATTTCCAGTCATATGTGCAGAACATCCACTATCAATCACTAGAATGTTTTTCCTGTTTCCCTGCAATCAGTAAATGCAACTTAATTAGTAGGTTTGAGGACCCAAACTAGTTTGGGTCCTTTCTTTGAAAACTTGTTAACTTATGCAGCAGAAGTACATTTATCAGAGTTTGTGTTAACAGAGTTTACAGAAGCAGAGTTTGCATTCACAGAGTTTGTACTGTCAGAGTTTACACTTCTTTTATTAGACTTTATCACATATATTTGCTTGACAGTTTGTTTTGGAGAATTATTTATTTGAGGTTGTGGTTTATAAAAATTATAATACAAATTTTGATATTCTTTGCATGTATAAATGGAATGCCTCATACTACCACAACGAAAACAGGGATTATGTCTAATTTATTTTCTATCCTCAATCCTAGGTTTCTCAGGCTTATTATTTTTCTTTTGTTTGCAGTCAACAGCAAGGTGATTTGAATTACCACAAGTAAAGCATGTTTTCCTAGGAACATTATGAATATTCATGTAGTTAGTCTCCTTAGTAATTCATATTTTGCCATTTCTATTTCTTTTAGCCTTTTTAGAGTTTCCTTAATACTTGCTCTAACAAATTTCATAGGTTTATTCAATATTCCTTTTATGTGAGCTTTAGTGTATGTATCAGATTCATATCCTAGAGCAGAAGTCCAATTCTTGTTAGTTAGCATTTGTTGGACTTTCTTTCCAGAGTTTGTCCAAACTCTGAAGGTTTCCTTTTCTTTTGCTATTTCTGATTTTAAGTATTGAACTTGAATTTCCAATTGTGTTTGCATGTGAATAGCATTATCAAAGTCTTTCTTTATTTTTAATATTTCAGAGTTTTCAGATTCAAGCATGTTATTTCTAGTAGTCAGAGTTTGTATCTCAGATTTTAATCTATCATTCTCCAAAGTTTGAGATTTAAAGCTAACATGTAAAGATCTAAAAAAAGACTTCAGTTCACAGATATTATCAGTTTGAAAGTTAAAGACAGAGTCAGGTACCTTATTAGAGTTTAGAGCATCAGTGTTTGCCATGAGTGCATAATTTGTTTCTTGTTCAGAATCTGAGGAATCCATCCAATCCTTCTTTGATGTTATTAAAGTTTTCCCTGATTCCTTACTTCTGCATTCAGTAGCAAAGTGCCCCATCTTGTTACACTTGTAACACTTAATATTTTTTTTATCAATAGTTTTTGATTTTCATCTCAATCTTCTCTTTTCTTAAGCCTTTCTTTCTTTTCTGACTCTCCATGCTTCTTCTGAAAATTTGCTTACTTCTTGTATTTCCTGTACTTCATCTTTTTGAAGCCTTTCACTATCATTGCAACCATCTCCATCATATCAGAGTTTGTGGAGTCATCAGAGTTTGCTTCAGAGTTTGTCTCAAACTCTGATTCACTGCTTTCTTGAATTACAACCTCTTTTCCTTTCCTTGTTGAGACCTTAAGCACCTTTTCTTTTGGTTCTTCAATCTTGGTTTCAACATTCAAAGCAATAGATCTTGCCTTGTTGCTCTTCCTGTTTCTTCTTTACTGTAACTCTAGGTCATGAGTTTTTAATTTGCTATATACTTCATCTAATGACATCTCATCTAAATCAGACCTATCTCTAATTAGAGATGTATGTAGATCCCATTCTTCTAGAAGAGCCCTTAGAAACTTGGTGTTTGAATCTTCATTGTCATATACTTTATCCACCAAAGCAAAGTTATTTAACAAAGTTAGAAATTTGTTATAGATATCTGTTAGGGATTCATTCTTTTTTGCCTCAAAGTATTCATAATCCTGAATTAACACAAATCTTCTGTTTTTCTTGATTTCCCTAGTTCCTTAACATTGAACCTCTAGTGCATCCCAGATCTCCTTTGCAATTTTGCATGCTATAACCCTGTTGGACATTACAGAGTCAAGACTATTGTGTAATATGTTCCTTACCTTGGCATCTTTGAGGACTTCTTGTTTTTCCTCATTAGTCCACTCCTTTTTGTCTTTGAGGGTATAATATTCAGGAACTTGTCTTCCATCCATAATAGTTGCAGGTACCAGTTTTGTTGCCATATACTGGTCTTCATTGATCATGTCCAAGTAATCAGGATCTGTTGCTTATAGGAACATCAACATCTTCACCCTCCATGTAGGGTACTCAGCTTTCTTTAAGATATGAATTCTTATACTCTCATACTTGTATCCAAACATGATTTATGATCTAACAGTTAAATTCGAACTGCCTGCTCTGATACCACTTGTTTGCCCAGATGAATAAACTATTACAGAAGGGGGATTAAATGTAATAATACTAGTAAATCGATTAAGAACACAAGTATGTAAAAGATGAATACTGTTCTGTATTTTAAATAATGAATAGGTTACAAAACTCTCTCAAGAAGTTCGTTGTTTTCAAGAGCTGCTAGGTTATGAATATTATGATTTGCAAAGATATATTGTTGTTAACCTATGCTCGTGTTTATATAAACACAGTTACAATTCAATTACAAATCAGATTAGAAATAAAATAGCTTTACATAATGAAATAGTCTTGCATTAGGATTCCTTCTTACTATTCTATTCAGACTCTTATTCGAATTACTTCCTGACAAACTCTGATAATAAAATATGTCTGTTATTATTCTCTGATAGATTAAACTCTGTCCGATAGTTCCTTAAACTCTGATCACGTCAGCAATGTAAACTCTGACTTGTATTCTCTGACAGCCATCAGTGTTTGCTTCCTAACAATTTATGAAATTAATATTTACACTAATATAGAATCCATCATTTTCAATATTTGTATATATAATATATTTAACAATAATTTATTATAAAAAAATATTTTAATTTTTTTGTATAGATTGACAGTGTCTTACCCACATCTATATTTTGCTTCTAGAATATTAAGCTTCTTTGTGTAATCAATTACGGAAAAAAATTGAAACATAGAAATGGTTTGTATCTCTATGGCATGAAATAAAGACAAACTGGGGCAAATACGGCATACAAACGGTGCTTCCAAGCCTTTATTTATATTATATTATATTATGAAAAAGTATACAAGTCTCTGAATATAGGCAATGCATGGTTGTATACTTCAAGTCTTCTTACAGTTTGGGTTCAAGCAGTTCACTTATCATGTGTGCTATTTGCAGAAACTGCACGCTTCATTTTCTAGGGGGTCTGGTAAAATCGTTCAACTACATGAATTTCCATGTGATATGATTTCTTGGTGCATGAGGGGGAGAGTAACACCCATTAATTTGTGGACATGCAGTAGCAAGAGATCCTTTATTTCAAGTAGTAGTTTCTTTTGCAATAGCAGTAGTGTCTTGTATCAACAAATGTATATTTCAAATAATTTTAGCCAAAATCCATCACATCTCAAGCCACCAATGAGCCCCGATCAACTCTGACTATTCCAGGGCCATCGATTATTCTGAGCCAGAATCAAGGTGCCAGTGAGGACTAACTGTTGGCGATATGTATGTAATCACAAAGGGTAGACAAAATATTGAGCAGAGTATATGATATCTCATGTGATGAAAATAAAAATAGGGAACAAATCAAAATTTATCATATGAAGATCAAGACAACTTATCTGAAAAAAAGTCATGGCGTGAACTTAATCACTACGCTAAAGTTAAATTTGCCCTGCTACATACACACGGACTCATGACAATCAACTTCCAGCGTTACACGACATCTATCTCACTGGTGTAATATAGGGAAACAGATTGAAAACTCTTTTGATCATTGCCCATAAACATATATTTATGAGAGTATTTTTGAGTTGTGTAATCAATACCATGGAGACCCATTTTTTTCCATGTCCATCAAACTTCCCAAAACCCTGACCCCTAGAGAGTCATCTATCACCAAAAAATATAATGGAAGAAGTTCAAAACATAAAAGGTCTCCAAGTTCTCCTTTTAAAGTCCTAAAACAAAAAAGTTTCACACATAAAATAATATATATAATCTTTCTTTTGAAACAAACTATAAAATTGGAATAATATTTATTTATTTAAAATAATAAAATATATAAATTCCAACAATCCCCCACATGTTTTAAAAGAAAAAAAAGTTTTATGGTAATGGATAATCAGTTTATTAAGTATCAATGTCTTGTGGACTTGAATTGATACTTAGTGCATCCAAGTATGTTCCACAACCATGTTAGGTGAAACAAATTCTTGAACCTCTCATGGTAGTTAGTGAAAACATATATGAGCACTAAAACCTTTCTCAAATCAAAAGTATTCTCGCAGGGCATTAACCTTGAATGCTCCATTGTAGCTTGATATTCATGAATGATCCAGAGTCTTTAGCCTATAGGATCTCATAGGGAAATGGACGTAACCCCCACATTCACATAGGTAAGTTCATCAAGTTTGTATTGTCGCAAACCTCCTCATATAAGATTATGAACTTATTAAGAACATTAGTAGTATTAAACACTCTTAATTACGGGTCTCAACACTCAACACTCAACACTCAAGAGCCCAATATTAGTCTTCTTTATGTAGGCTTCCAACATATTAAACCAAAATTATATTAAACCAAAATAGTAGTATTAAATTTATAAATATTATAAAATTAAATAATAATTTCAAAATATATATGTGTATTATAATTCACAACTTACTAATTTGTTATAATTCTAAAGATCTTTTTTTTTCTCATCCGTCGCTAACAATATCAATGTCACCAATGTAGGTCAAGCAGTACACGACATCTAGATAAGTATTAGTAACATTATTGTTACAGATTGAAAACTAGGTCGTCTTTAATGTGTAATTAGTGCTAGGGCTTATTGATTGCGCGGAGCTTATCGAGTTTTAATGGCTGTGTTAACATTTCGTGACTATCTCAGGTCCTCGTTAACTGCCTATGTATTTCAATGTGTGTGAGAATCAAGCCAATAACGTAGTTCTAAGGTTGAGGGGTTAGGCCCTTTATATAGGCGCACAAGGGCCTTGGAGTTAGATTAGGGTTAGGAGACTTGATGACCAAGTCTCCTAGTGAGGTTAAGTTGTTATAACCTTCCAAGGATGAGAGTCCTCATTGGATTCTTATCACGTTAAGGTTTCTAGATCCTTCTCAGATGAGGGCCTTCAACATGCTTCTTGGACCTTTACTGAGCCTTTATTAATTAATTATAAAATTAATTAATAACAAAGGCTTAATGGGCCTATGACTTTAACGGAGCTTGTGGGCTGGACTTACAAATCCAGTTGATCCTAGGATTTATTTTCCTTATTCGTTTCATCGGTACAAGCCTTTGGACCATGCTAGGTCTAAATGAAATAATAAATGTTATATTTATTATTTCTTTAGGGTTATTTTTTACCCATATCATTTACCCCCAACTTTTGGAAAAACATCGTGAGTTTTTGTAAAAGTTTCACAAAGGGTTTTCAGTGCCTTATCGGGCTTTTGACTCATTTCTGCCAATTTTATCTCGTCTTTTGGGCTTAGGCCTTTCCATTATTAATCCCTGGAAAAGAATTAATATTATATAAATTGGCCCCCCAAATACTTTCTTTTTAGCAACTTTGTAAAGGAAAATTTTTTGTGGTCCTGACCAAATCGACCTAGAATGAGGTCGAATTGGGGCTTATTTCCACCCCCAGCTCAATTCTGGGATTGAGCCCCTCATCGACCTGGGTCGAGGTCGAATAGGGCCTCGAAACCTCTCCCAGGTCGATTCCTGGGATTGAGGTCGAATATCTCAATTACTGGATTCCATCGACCTGGAATGAGGTCGAACTAGACCTCAATTCCCTGTCCAGGTCGATGAGATTTGAGGTCGAACATGCCTTCTTTGCTTATTTCCCTGTCAACCTGGAATGAAGTCGAACTAGACCTCAATTCCCTATCCAGGTCGATGGGATTTGAGGTCGAACAGGCCTTCTTGGCTTATTTTCTTGTTGACCTAGAATGAGGTCGAATTATACTTCGTTTTTGCATCCAGGTCGATATTAAATTGAAGTCGATCATTGACATCATTTGAAGTCGAGAGAAACTTCATTCCTGGCATTCCAATCTAGGCCGATGTTCGTCTTGGCTTGAATGCATGTTGACCTAATTCAAGGTCGAATTAGACCTCATTTTACCATCCTAGTCGATGTCTTTTAGGGCCTCATGGAATTGTAACTTTTGACTTAGAATGAGGTCGAATTAACACTCATTTCACCTCCCAGGTCGAAATGTTTTGGGGCCTCATGACTTTGTAATTTTTGACTTGAAATGAGGTTGAATTAACACTCATTTTACCTTCTAAGTTGAAATGTTTTGGGGCCTTATGGCTTTGTTATTTTCGACTTAAAATGAGGTCGACTTAACACTCATTTCACCTCCCAGGTTGAAATTTTTTGGGGCCTCATGGCTTTGTCATTTTCGACTTGGAATGAGATCGAATTATCTATCAAATACCCATTTAAGTCAAAAATTTCTTTGTTCCTTCAGGAATGAAAGTGAGTTGATCCCTGTGGGTTTTGGGCCTTCGACAATATGGGCATTGGTTGGACTTTTTGTAGAAGGTTTGAGGCTTCAATTTCGCCCTTGATTTTAAGTGGTTCATGGGCCTTTATTTGTAGATTCATAGGCCTTTAACCCTTTGGACAACCTAATAGTCTGGGCCTTCAAGGCTTTTTGATTTGTGTGTTGGGCCTTTATGTCTGGTGGACCCTGTATTTCACAGGCCCAAGTTCTAGGTCCTTCTTCTGAGTTCTAGAACATATATTTTATTTATTTTTTATTTTGTAACCCTAGGGCCTTCATTCATGGGCCTTGTTAGATGAGCTCATTCACCGGTCGTACCAGTTGATTTGCCTCTTAACGGTCATGTGACCTAGAAACACTTGTTAAAAGATGAATTTAAACGGTCATGTGATCGGTTGAGGAGTTATATATGAGTTGTGTGAGGGGCTTCATTTTCCACAATTCTTACTTCTCAAATTTCTTGCAAACACTCGAGCTCTCTAGCTTTTAAGCAAATCCAGCCTTTACTTTCTTCAAGGGTATTAAGTAGATCGAAGAAAGCGATGGCTGACAAGAAGGCATCAAGGTTGGTTGCCATGACCGCAGGGTCTGCAAAGAGAGGTAAACCCCTTTTCCATATTTCAATTTTTCTCCATACATGTCCTTTGTAGATATGATAAACTAAAGGGGGGATGAGCACCCTAGTCTATCACACCTTGACTCTTATGGCCATAGTGGTAAGTTTTTTGACATTGACCGGGTAGATGACTACAATAGGTTGTTTAACTTTCCTTATCATTTTACCTTTTCTCTGGTTGGGCCTGGTGATAGAATATGTCACTAGAAACCCGACCAACTATTTGTCTACGTAGATGCCCTGTTGGCGGGGCTTAGGTTTCCTGTGCATGATTTCATCCCTATTCTCTTGGTCGATGTACAAATCAACCCTTTCCAAATTGCACCCAATGGATGGAAGCTCATCCATTGGTTTATGGTTCTTTGTTTAGAAAATAAAATAGAAATGACCGTTTCTTTGTTCCGCAAAATTTTTCAGTTTAAGAATTCTTCTTGCCTTTCTTTGGGTTGGGTTCACATAGACCCAACCAATCTCATATTTTCGACAACTACTCCATTCCTGACAATAACCCCAATTGGAAGGAAAATTTTCTGCAAATAAAATGGGAAGGGGGTGACTGAGGGACTCTCTTTAGGCCATCTTTTAGGAAGGTGGCTGACGGGAGTGCCGACTCTCTCGTGCCTAATGAGGTTGAGGGCAACGGGACTGCCAAAGTTCCACGATCTCAATCCTACATACTAAGATGGGGATTCAGAAAATCTGACACGGAGGTCGGGTGCACAGACCACACAAAAGACTGGTCCCTCTATTCTATTACTCCTTGTGATTACAAGGAAATAGTGGTGGGACGTGACGAAGAAAGCACTCAGGCTCTTAGTGCACAACCATTGGCATCGGTAAGTCTTCTTGATTGTCTTCAATTTTACACACTTAGCACACATACGTCTTGGTTTTTCCCTAGTTTGTAGGCTTTCTTTCAATTCACTCCTGGTTTGATGGTCTTCCAGGCTAATGTTTACTTCTAGACTTTTCTGCATCAGACCGAGTCATGGAAGACTCAGGCAGGGAAGCATAAAAAGGATCTCACTATGGCGAATGCCAAAATCAAACATTTGCAGGAAATGCTGGCTGAGAAGGAGGAGCTTTTGAAGCAGGCTCAAGCCGAGGTGGTCGAACTTTAGGCCGATAAGAACGCTATTATTGATAAGTATATGGCCTCGGAGGAGTAACAGGATTTGATAAAGGCTCACGACAACCTTATCTACCCGACCAACTACACCATCGGGTAGAATGAGGCTCTTAAGGCCGTGCTGGAGAAGCATACAGGTTTGTTTGACCCGAGGGTGGATTTTAAAAGTCCTCAGTCTGCCGAGGTCTTGAAGCGGTTGATCGAGGCACAAGAAGAGGAAGAAACTGACGGGGAGGACAACCAGGATATCAGGCCAAAGAAGGCTCGTGAGGCTAGTCTTACTCATTCTCCTCGCCGCGTTGTGCTAAAGAAGAATATTCCTGAGGCAACCCCTCAGAAATTGGCTGAGGATAGTTCTTTTGATTCTAGTTCTTTCGAGGAGGAGGAAGAAGAGGAACCGAAAAAAGTTGGTGAAGAGTCATCGTCTAGCAAGGAAGATTCTTCTGAAAGCGAGGAGAAGGAAGAAGACAAGTAGCTAGGATATTTATCCTTGTATTTATGTTGGCCCTTGGTGGCTTGTAAAAGAATGTTTGACCCTTAGGCTTTTATTTATGTACTTGTGTTTTTCTAAATTTTCATCCTTTACTTCTGCCTTTGTTTTTCGTGTTTACCTTGAACATAAACAACAAACACTCGCGAGGCTTGTAAAAGACTTAACGAAAATAACTAATGCCAGATAAACATTCCTTGGAAACTACCAAGTTTTCAAACGAAACTTAATATCAAAAACAAGTTTTGCCTTCAAGTCTAACAAACCGACACAAACATTTTTGAAAATCAAAGTCATAAACTTAAACATAATAAATTCTTAAGTTGGCAGCATTCCATCTTCTTCGGATTTCAACCACTTCAAGGGTTTAAAGCTTGTATGCACCTTTCTCTGTGACTTCCTTTACTTGGTATGGTCCTTCCCAATTTGGAGCTAGCTTGCCTTTGGGACCAGCTCCGGATGCCTCGATCTTTCGCAGGCCTAAGTCTCCCTCACGGAAGAACCTTTCCTTGACCCTGAGGTTGTAGTAAAACGAAGCTTTTTTTTTTGTTCTCTACAATTCTGGCGTTAGCTTCATCACGTAGCTCGACTATCAACTCTAGAGCCAACCTCATGCCTTAACCATTGGTGTCAATCTGAAACTCATGCACTCTTGGTGACATTTGAGTAATTTCGATGGGCACCACTACCTTGGCCCCATAGGCTAGTTGAAAAGATGTTGCCCCTGTTGAAGCCTTACAAGTAGTTCTGTATGCCCACAAGATTGGGAGTAGTTCGTCAACCTAAGTCACTTGAGAGCGTTCAATCTTCTTTTTGAGTCCGTCTAGGAAAATTCTATGGGCAACCTCAGCTTGCCCATTTGACTGTGGATGAGCTACTGAAATGAAGCGTAGTTCAATGTTGTAGTTTCCACAATATTTTACGAAGTCCTTTTTGTTAAACTGAGTTTCGTTGTCCATCACTAGGATTCTGGGTAACCCATACCTGCATATAACGTTTTCCCAGAAGAATTGAGTCACATTCCTAGTGTCAATCTTGGCCAATGGCTTGGCTTCTATCCACTTAGTGAAGTAGTCAACGACGACAATGAGGAACTTCCTTTGTGCACTGGCCATAGGAAACGGACCTAAGATATCCATTCCCCACATAGCAAAGGGGAGTGGGGAGTTGATGGATGCAGCATCTCAGGGGGCTGCCTAACAATTGGTGCAAACCTTTGGCAACGATCACACTTCTTAACATAAGCTTTAGCATCTTTAAGCATCTCAGGCCAGTAGAATCCTAGTCTCATTACTTTATAAGCAAGAGCCCTACTTCCATGGTGCTGGCCGCATATACCTTCATGAACTTTCCTTAGGGCAGGTTCAGCCTTATGGGGTCTCAGACACTTTAAATAGGGTACCACATACGATTTCTTGTAAAGTATTCCTTCTATAAGGGCATATTTCAAGGCTCTTACTGATAGCTTGCATGCCTCCATGGGGTCAGTTGGTGTTTTCCCCATTTCCAAGTAGAGCTTGATGGGATCCATCCAACATGCTCCCAGCCCAATCGGGGTTACTAGTTTAGCATCAATGATCGTGGTCTTCATGACTTGGAAATAAACACTGCTAAAGTAATTCCCAATCTCCGATGATGCAAATTTAGACGACATCAGCCTTCACATTCACCTCTCTTAGAATATACTCAAAGTGACATTCTTTGAACTGCGTGGCTTGAGCTTTAACAATTCTCAAATATTTTGTCATAGCCTCTTCACGGGCCTCAAACTCCCCATTCACTTGAGAGATTACTAGCCTTGAGTCGCCACATACTTTCATGTTTTTCACCCTTAGGGCTCTGGCCAAGCCAAGCCCAGCAATCAAAGCTTCATATTCTGCCTCGTTGTTTGTAGTTGGAAAATCCAACTTGATTGCATATTCGACAATAAACTCATTCGGGCTTTGCAAAACTAGGCCATTTCCTCTAGTTTTTGTTTTTGAAGCTCCGTCAAAAAAAGGCACCCAATATTCTTTGAGTTCTTCCTTTCTTTCTTCCTCTTTCTTTTTACTCTCTTTCACCCCCCGACTTTTTGGTTGGGAATGGTACATTCAACCACGAAGTAAGCTAGAGCATGGGCCTTGATGGCCATGCTTGGCTTGTATCTAATTTCAAACTCTCCAAGCTCAGTGGCCCATTTGATCAGCCTTCCACTGGCTTTGGGGTTGTGTAGTATATTTCTCAGGGGATGGTCTGTCAAGAGTTCAATAACATGCACCTGAAAGTACGGATGTAGCTTCCTTGAAGCCATTATCAATGCTAAGGCAAACTTCTCAACCTTTGAGTAGTTTAGCTCTGCACCCTGCAGAATCTTACTGACATAATAAATGGGTTTCTGAACCTTGGCTTCCTCTTTCACAAGAACATCACTCAGGGCTGAGCTAGAGATAGCAAGGTAGGTGTACAACACTTCTTCAGGTATTGGTTTGGCAAGCAACGGTGGCTCAGCCATATATTTCTACAACTCCTCGAATGTTGCTTGGCTCTCGTCATTCCATTCAATGTCCTTGACCTTCTTGAGGGCCTTGAAGAATGGTAGACACTTTCCTCCAGACTTGGATATGAAGTGCCCCAGGGCTGCTACCCTTTTTGTGAGCTTTTGGTCATCTTTTATTGTCTTAGGGGGCTCCATATCCAAGATTGCTTGAATTTTATCTGGATTGGCCTCAATGTCTGTTTTGGAGACCATCAAGCCTAAAAATTTTCCAGATCCTTCACCAAATGCACACTTGGCTGGGTTCAACATCATCTTATGGGTTCTCAGAACTTCAAATGCCTCTCTTAGGTGCTCAAGATGATCGGCCTTGTCTAAACTTTTGACTAACATGTCATCAATGTAGACCTCCATGGTCTTACCAATGAGGTGCTTGAAACTTTTATTTACAGGCCTTTGATATGTGGCTCCTGCATTCTTATGTCCAAAAGCCATAACCAAATAACAAAAAACACCAAAGTCAGTGATGAATGATACCTTAGGGATGTCATCGGGGTACATTTTGATCTGGGTTTAGCCACTGAAGCCATCCATGAAGCTAAGCATCTCGTGCCCAGCTGTGGCATCAATCAACGTTTAAAATCCTGAATTATTCACTTAAATAAAAATCTAAAAAAAATCCAATAAGAAGTTACAATTTCTCAATATCCAACAACTTACAATCCAAATATAAAAGTACAACTCATTTATCTAAATTCAAATCTAAATATAAACCTTACAACTCCTTAGAGTCAGCAACACGCACTCTTTCCAAAAGGCATCCCACCTAATAATGAATACATGTCAGGGGAAATCAAGAAACATAGACCGATAGTGAGCGAAAGGCTCATATACGGATATATAAAAAAATGCACAAAGTGAACAAAGATTAGATGATGACAATATATAATTCAAATTGAATATCAAAATGATGATCGATGATAAAGAAAATTGAATGAGAAAGAGTACTATATATACTTATCTCAAAATACAAACATACGTACTTAAAATCAAAGAAAACTTACCCACTCATACTCTTACCACTTACTGAAAATAATATCAAATAAATCAAAAGTGAACTTACTTACGGATATGGGAGACAATCATACACCTACAGGATGTCCTACATTTCGGTTCTCCAGAATATGTAGTCATCAAAATTTACAGGGGCTTGCATAGAACAAATCAAATGCTACCCAAAATCTTACAAGGGCTTGCATGGTACAAAACACAATGCTACCCAAAGGGCCAAAACACACATGCACAATAGTCATGTCTCAACGTGTCTTACGAAATATCCCAAATCATACATATATCACAAATAAATTGAAGGTACATTACTTAAATATCACATACCCAAATATCTTACAAAAATAGACTATTAATAATAAAAATCAGATCTGCCCTGTTAAGAAATAAGGCAATTTACTCTATCAAGATAAGTGCAAATGAAAAAGTATAGAACACAAAGATCGTAGAAAATTCCAAGATCTTTCTAGAATGGTAAGATTCGTTAAAAAAGGATAAGAAACGAATGCAGAAAACAAACAAATATGGGATATTAGAACAAAATCAGCACCTAATCACAAAAGTATTTTGATATTTAAGATATCAAAATTACAATATTTACAGCGGAATGTAAACAAAGAACGCAGAGCTCGAAAAGACCTGTCCAGAATGATGTTACACACAAAAATCGAATACAATTCCAATTTACTATGAATTTCTGATGTTACAACATATAAACCTGAATTAACTCATCAAGCCACATAAAAGGCTGATTTCAACATGCTTGTAGGACGAATTTCAGAAAATACAAAGAATAAAAGATGTAGGTAATTGAAATACCTTTCTAGGAACACTAAGATTATAACAATCCGATAAATATCGAAGGAGACACGAATTTAACAAGAATGAGAATGGATATAAACTGATACACATGAATATACCATGTACATACAATTTAAAAGTAACAATACGAATATCGAGTAATGATGCGAAGATAAAGAATTCTGAAAAGATATATGTACATTAACAATACGATAACGAAGAGAGTGTATGTAGAAATATCTGTACCTTGGAACTCAAAGAATACGAATGAACCTCAAGAAATCTAGATGCTCCAATTACACGAATGCTAGTTCAACACCATAACCCATCCTCTTAACTCTTTCCTCCAATTCTTTTTTTTTTCTCTCTCTCTCTCTCTCTCTTTTTGTTTTTCTTTCTTCCATATGGTTGCTCCTACAAAACTTACTTATCTCTTGTTTTTCAAAACTAACTCTTTTTTCTTTTCTTTTTATCTATTCTTTTTTTTTCTTTTTCTCTTATTACTAATAATATCTTCTAAAATATTTTAATAATAAAATAAATATAACTAATAAATTAATAATAACTCACTAATATTATTTCTAATATTTAAATAATATAACTAAATATATTATAAAAAATACGGGATGTTATATTTTTCCCTCCTAATAAAAATTTCGTCCTCAAAATTAATCTTTCACACCACTATTAAAAAAATATTTGTGATAACATACACGAACCGTTTCCTCTATTCTCTTATGTAGCTCCATATTGAAGTTGTATTTAACTAGAATCATGGTTTTCTGGATGACTAACAATGAAGTCTTAAATCGATCATTTACTTGACATATCCTGTAAGTGCCCTCGATTCCCATTAGGTGTCGTCGACCTCCTTCCATCGCTGATATTTTGATAATACCTCTAAAATACACAATATCCACATTTCAATCTAACAAAATGACATACGTTAAGTCGAAACTGATGAAGATATCCTTGTTATTGTCATTCATGAACATGATTTTATTAAAAAAAATGTTTGTAGTTGAGACCTCGCATTACATCTTTATTTAGTAGTTTTCATCATATTGCACACACTTACGGTAAGGATCGCATGAAAGACGATTCTAAATTCTAACGAAAAAATTTCCAAATAATACGAAACAAATAATATTCTTAACTAACTAACATACTTACTATCTACCCATACTCACAGGTCGAGCCTAAAGGCAAATCTTCGTAATCCTTAAATCTATCTTACAATTACCTAAATCTCACAAGTCGAGCCTAAAGGCAAGTCTACAGAATCATATAACTCTAGCTCTGATACCAACCTTAAAATCCCAAATTATTCACTAAAATAAAATGCTCCAAAAATCTAATAAAAAGTTATAGCAGCTCAACATTCAGCATCTTACAAGATATAAATTAAAAATACAACTAAGGACTCCAAATTTCGTAACTCGCACTCTGCCCACAAAGTAGTCCACTTAACCTGCCGGGGGAGATTAAAGAAACATAGATCGACAGTGAGCGAAAGGCTCGTATACGGATATAAAATTATGCAAAGAGTACAAGGGTTAGAACGATGACAATATGAACAAATAAAATATCTGAATAAAGAATGATGAAACAAATTGAAAGAGATAAAATATACTTGTCATACTTAACTCACAGTATAAAAAAACAAAAAAAACACGATAGATACTTATCTTACAATTCCAACATACATACTTTTTATTCATAAATTTCTTACTCTTACACATACTCTTAGCACTTACTGATAATAATATCAAATAGATCAAAAGTGAACTTACTTACGGATATGAGAGATAATCTTACACTTACAAGATGTCCTACATTTCGATTCTCCACACAAAAATCGAATACAATTCCAATTTACTATGAATTTCTGAAGTTACAACATATAAACCTGAATTAACACATCAGACCACATAAAAGGTAGATTTCAATATGCTTGTAGGAAGAATTTCAGAAAATAGAAAGAACGAAAGATGTAGGTAATTGAAATACCTTTCTAGGCACAATAAGATCGTAATAATACGATAAATAACGAAGGAGATACGAATTTAATAAGAATGAGAAGGATACAAACTGATACACATGAATATACCATATACATACAATTTAAAAGTAAAAATAAGAATTTCGAGTAATGATGCGAATATAAAGAGTTTTGAAAAGATATATGTACATTAAAAATACGATAACGAAGAGAGAGAGTGTAGAAATTTGGACCTCAAAGAATACGAATGAACCTCAAGAAATCTAGATGATCCAATTACATGAACCCTAGTTCAACACCATAACCCATCCTCTTAAATCTTTTCTCCAATTCTTCTTTTTTCTTTCTCTCTCTCTTTCTCTTTTTCTTTCTTCCATATGGTTGTTCCTACAAAACTTACGTATCTCTTGTTTTTTCAAATCCTAACTCTTTTTCCTTTTCTTTTTATCTATTCTTTTTTTTTTCTTTCTCTTATTGATAATAATATCTTCTAAAATATTCTAATAATAAAATAAGTATAACTAATAAATCAATAATAACTCACTAATATTACTCCTAATACTTTAATAATATAACTAAATATATTATAAAAAATATGGGATGTTACACAACGTGTCTATCCTTGGCAAGGGGAAACAGTCCTTTGGACAAGTATCATTCAAATCTGTGAAGTCCACGCACATTCTCCACTTTCCATTAGTCTTCTTGACCATCACAAGGTTAGCTAGCCACTCAGGAACTTAAATTTCTTCAATAAACCCGACTTCCAACAACTTCTCCACTTCTTGCTTAATGGCATCTTGCCTTTCGGGAGCAAAATTTATTTTCTTCTGCTTGACTACTGTCCTTACATACAACTGATGCGTTATGAGTTTGGGGTCTATCCCTGACATGTCGGCTGTTGTCCAAGCAAAGACATCTCTGTTGTCTTGCAAGAACTGAACTAGTTATTGTTTCAGGTCCTTGGGGAGTGAAGTCTCAACATATGTCACTTTCTCTTGATTTAGAGGATCCAGAAGAACGGGCTCCAAGTCCTCAGCGGGCTTCCCCCTTCTTTCTTCTTGATCTCTGACATCTAAGTCTTCGATGGGGAGGACCTGCCCCCTAGTGCCATCCGGCTTCAAGGCGGCCACGTAACAACTTCTGGCCATTTTTTGATCTCCTCTCTCTTCTCCCACTTCATTCCAGTTGGGAATTTGAGTTTCAGATGGTATGTAGAAGCTATTGTCTTGAAGGCATGCAGCCCAGTCCTCTCAAGCATTGCATAGTAGGTAGTGTTTGCCTTGATAACTAGGAAATTCAACATTTGAATGGTTGACGAGGTTCTTCACCCATAGTCATAGGTAGTTGTATAATCCCCTCAATCCGATATTCCAATCCATTGAAACCATAGATAGGCCTATTGGAGGGGGTCAGTTGCGAATCATTGTATCCCATTTTCACAAAAGCATCATAAAACAGGATTTCTACAGACGACCCATTGTCTACCAAGACTCTTTTTACATGAAAGTTTCCTATGACGGGGTGATCACCAAGGGGTCATCATGGGGAACCTCACCCCTTCCAAGTCAGAATCATCAAAGGACAAAGAGACCTCCGTCCTTGCTCTCTTAGGAGGCTCACCTACAATGCTCATTACCTCTCGGGAATAAGCCTTTCTAGAATTTTGGGAGTTCCCTAAGCGGTTGGTTCCCCTGAAATTACATTGATCACAGGCCCACGGGGCTGATTATTTCTTTCTTTTGGGTCTAAGTCCCTTCATTTGTCATTGTACCCTCTGTCATTTCTAACACCATCTTTGGTGTATTTGTTCAACTTCCATCTTCGAATCAGAAACTCGATCTCATCTTTTAACTGACATCAAACATCATTATCGTGTCCCACATCTCTATGGAACCAGCAGTAAGCATTCTTATTTCTCTTTTCAGGATCAGTTCTTAGTGGCTTTGGCCATTGAAGGTCCTTGTCCTTCTCAATATCCATCAATATTTTCCTCTGAATGGTGTTTAGCCTTCCATACTCAGTGAACCTTGATCCTCCTTTCTTCTTGGAGTCGTTAGCATCATCACTCTTCGCATACTTGGCATCGACCATATACTCGGTATCACTGGCTCACTTCTTAGAGTAGGTGTTCGAGGCCTGAAACACTTGGGCTTTCCTTATACCCTCTTCAGCTTTGATGTACTTTCCAGCTCTCTCCTGGAGCTCATTCATACTTTCGGGGGCCCTCTTGGCTAACGATCTTCTGAAATTATCTTCTGAAGTTCCTTGTTGTAAGGCTATCATAGCTACCTTCTGGTCTAGATCGGGGACCTTCAAGGCTTCCTTAATGAGTTTTTTCATATAATCTCTCAAGACCTCATTATTCCCCTGATGCATATTCATGAGCGAAGCTGAACTCTTCTCATGAGTTTTGTTACTGATAAACTGACCAATGAAGGCCCTGCTCAGATCTTTGAATGACCCAACGGAGTTGATGAATAGACTTTTAATCCATCTTTGCGCCATACCGCTCAGGGTTTGAGGGAACGCTCTACACTTGACAACGTCATTAACAGGTTGTTACAATAGTGCATTTGAGAACGTGAGAACATGGTTTGAGGGGTCTCCAGTTCCATCATAGGCCTTGATAGTAGGCATCTTCCACTTTCTTGAGATTTTTTCATTCATAATCTTCTCTGTGAAGGGAGGTACCAGGATCATCAGGATCTTCAAGTGGTAATAAGTCTTGGGGATCAGCCCTAACATGACTTGACCTTACTTGTCTTCTGGTTGGGGGATCATCCAAATCTATCACAGGTGCACTCCTTGTCAAACCTCTAGCCCCCTCAACTCTAGGGCATTGTTACCTTGTTAATGCCTTTTCCAGGTCTCTCTTCAATCATTGGGCCTCTGCCTCGTGAGCATGAATCCTTTCCTGAAGGTTTAGGAAGTCAGTGTTTTGGGACTTGGGTACTCCTCCCTTCAAGGGGCTCCTTGTTGGGTCGCCTCCTTCGGGGGTTAACATCCTCGTCAGACGACTCCTCATCATCAGTGGAGTAAGTTCCAGAGAAATCTTGATTCCTTCATCGCGAGGTATAGTAAGGAAGCAGCCCTTACTTATAAGAGGGCTCGTAGTTTTTCGGGAGCCCATAGCGAGGTCGAGTGTTATAGCAGACGAGACCTGCAAGGTAGGAGGAGCGATAAAAGTTGTACTAAGGGGTGGAATTACCTAGAGTGGAGGAACCGAAGCATGAATAGATACATCAGGGTTGGAAGGATGAACGGCGATGCTAAGGGGTCTGGTACGCTGGGTACTTGCTTCAGGGTCCTCAACGGAGGTGATTGGAATAATAGCTCCTTGTTCCCGCGCCCTGGAAGGGGAACATTGGTGTCAACAGTGGTGTTAGGGATCTCTCCTTCGAGGGTGCTCGTGGTACTTCGTGTTCTTGCCATGGTACTATTATTTTCCCACAGATGGCACCAAATGTTACGGATTGAATACTAGGTCGTCTTTAATGTGTAATTAGTGTTAGGGCTTCTTGATTGTGCGGAGCTTATCGAACTTTAATGGTCGCGTTAATGTTTCGTGACTATCTCAGGTTCCGTTAACTTCTTACATATCTCAATGTGTGTAAGAATCAGGCCAATAACGTAGTTCTAAGGTTGAGGGGTTAGACCCTTTATATTGGCGCACAAGGGCCTTGGAGTTAGATTAGGGTTAGGAGACTTGATGATCAAGTCTCCTAGTGAGGTTAAGTTGTTGTAACCTTCCAAGAATGAAAGTCCTCATTGGAATCTTCCCACGTTAGGGTTTCTAGATCCTTCTCGGATGAGGGTCTTCAACAGGCTTCTTGGGCCTTTACTGAGCCTTTATTAATTAATTATGAAATTAATTAATAACAAAGGCTTAATGGGCCTATGGCTTCAACAGAGCTTGTGGGCTGGACTTACAAATCCAATTGATCCTAGGATTTATTTTTCTTATTCGTTTCAAGGGCCCAAGCCTTTGGACCATGCTAGGTCTAAATGAAATAATAAATGTTATATTTATTATTTTTTTAGAGTTAACTTTTACCCATATCAATTATGTAAATATTAAATAATAAAATTTAAAATTATATGTGTGTGTGTGACTTGTAATATCCTATTTTAGTAAAATACCTGACAGTATATTAGTGTCATTAATACGTGCTTCCATTATATAGAGACATGTGAACTCAAATTCATGTAGTGATATGTTGATGATTCCTTATTTCAGCTTTTTTGGCGCCGTTATACGTAGAAACATCACTTCAAACTCACATGATAGTGGTTTATATCAGTCGGTACTTGCAACTACTTTTAAGTTTTTAAAGCTATATAAAGACCCTTCTTCCAAAATATATTTGAATCGAAAAAGTAAATGTTTTTGAATCGTTCCTTGAATAAGATTTTCTTATCATAAATTAAAGCATAAAAAAGTTTGCACAAATGCATAATTGTAAAAAATTAATAAATAACAAAAATTTATTAACCTTCTCATCAATTAAAATCATGTCAAGACTAAATTGATCGCCTGTTTGTATATTGATTGCATCACATATCCTGCATACTCTCACTCTTATCATCTAATCGTCTCTATTGTTATTCAAAGCATTGAACAGAGTGTAATCCATGATATATTAAACGTTGAATGTAAATAGCCCTGTGATAAATTTATTGTGATTTATTTTTTGATGATTGATCTTTAATTTATATAAGTGATGGTCTATTATTTTTTAGATGGAAACACATTCAATTTAGCTAAAAGAATAAATTAATTTTTTTTTTATTATAGATAGTGTTTTTTTGAAAAATCAAACTAGTTTCAATTTTTATTAATTTAATGCATTTCTAAAATTTTTAATTACATTACGTATAATAATGTCTTTTCTAAAATTTCGAAACTTATCATATGAATAATAATAATTTATTTGACTTAAGAAAAACATTTTGAAGAATATTGTAATGACCGTGTTATTTATATATTAAAATAATGTGATATATATATTATTTTATTGATCAAATATGTAAGGTATGATGTGTGGTCATATTATATGCTTATGTGACTACTTGTTGACTGGTACATGCTTATGTGAATTATTAAAGTGAATTATGGCTTTTAAATGTATATTTGATGCATTGTTGGATTTTCATAAATTTATTGGTGTGACCAATAATTATGAAATTTTATATGTAGCTTCTATGTGATTTTAGAGACTTTATAAAAATAGTTGTGTAATTAATTTCAGTTCCAGTATGTTTATATAGTTTTCCCATTACAATTGTTTCCTGAAAATATTTATTTTCTAAATTCCACATTTAATTATTGGAATGTCTAAAAATCATGAAATCTTTTCCAAAATATTCTTTATATATTAAAAGACTCTTGAAAAATAAAATTTTATTTTATTCGAACCCCAGAATATTTTTAAAGAATTTTCTACTCTTATTTCTATTTAAAGTACTTTATATAATTATCTGTTCATCAGAAAAATATTTTACAAATATGTGTGAGCTTCTGAAATCATTTTCTTTATTTTAAAAATATCAAACATATTTTTTTACCTTTTTTCTACCAAAATTCAATTTTTAAATTGTTTTAATTCAGAAAATAATAATTGTGAAATTTCATTTTTACCCCTGCCTTCTATATATCAGCACCGCCCATTTCTTTTTCCCTTGTTCTGCATCTTTGTCTCCAGGTCCTGTTTTTTTTTCTCCCTCGTGCGATTCCTTTGTTTCCATTTGATTTCTAAGTGATTTGCTTGTGTTTCGTTGACTTATGCTAGTAATCTAGTTAAATTTTCTTGTAGATCTCGTTTGTAGCATTGCATGTATGCATATGTATTCGGGTGTATATATATCGGTTGTTTGAGTTGCATGCAATGAATCTAGAAGCTTAATCTTGATCTATGGTGAGCTGGGCTAGTTGGATATGGAGAAAGGGGGCAATTTTCGGTGTAGAAGGACCGTAACCGGCCTCCACCAGAGTTGCCACCGTCGGCAATGACCTCCGGGGAGCCAACGGTGTGGTTTTGAATTGAGAATTGTATAAAAGAAGATGATTAAGATATTATAAACTCATGTATGCTATTAATTAGTCCTGCATGTCTTTGTTTCGTTTTTCTGATCATGGCTTGAATTTTTCCGATTAGTACTTGAACATATATGCTCATTTATATACTTCCGAATATGTATAGATGATGGGTGAAGATTTTTCTAACTCCAACTATCTAAATTGAGGTGTAATAGTCGATTAATAATTGTTTCTAAATTAATAGCCTTAATTTCGAATATATATGTACATATTAAATTGTATTCGAAAATTTGATTATATGCGAGTATTGGATTGAGTGTGATACTATTTGCTAAGTCCTAGTATAGATTAGTTGGTATATAAATTGTTGGATGTTAATTAGCTTGGTTAATTGAAATTTTGATTTATATAGATAATTATGTTCGAGTATGGTTTAGTATGTGAATCATTGATCCATGTTGATGCTAAATGCTATGTCTTAATAATGATCAAGTGGTATACTTATTATGTTATACTCGAATTTTATGATTACATAGTAATGTAAGTTAATTGTTATAATCTTGTAGACATAGCCTGACATGATAGGTATTTGATATGAAATGTAATTGGTGGTATAAATGTATGCTTATTTGGAGTAGTATTTGATTGTGTCGGTTGTATTCCGACAGGTAGCCCTATTTACAGGGGAGATGCTGTCGGATTTTATTAAAAAATAAATGATCTTTTAAAATGTTATTGGCACGTCGTCCCTGTATAGGCAATGCTACCAGTTGAGAATAGTGATAGTAATAAATGATTAAAGAAGTTGTTGATGTGCTATATGCCTATCAGTGTATACCTGCTTAGAAATGTATGCTTACTAAGACATGTGTTAAGGGTTAAAGTATTACAGCAACGAAAGGGGTAAATAGAGTTAGACGTTAAATAGAACGTCGAGTATACATATGAGATACTGAAATAGTGTTATATATGTGTAGACTCGAAGGTTATAGAAATGAAGGATAAAGGAAAAGCAAAAGTAGAAAGTTAGTAACAGAGATAGTAGGATCCACCTGTTCAACAGCCGCAGCTATATTTTGAGGCAAGTAACTCTTGCATGTATTCTCTTTTAAAGATATGAACTGTTTTACACTTTTACAACTGCTTTACACCCTATAACTGTTTTACTATCTATAGCATGTTTCAATCTGAATGTTTAACTTAAACTGCAATGCCATATAACCTTGAATATACCTTATACTTTTCAATCCCTGAACTGTTCAAACCTTGTTGACTATCACCTTATGAGCTTGTTTCAAAATTCTTAAGTTGTTAACCCTGAATTGTTAACCTTAACCATGATTAGTAACCCATTGCTACTCCCTAGTTACTGTTTTAAATCAAATGCTCTTAACTTGTTTTAGATCCTCTTGCTATCCCTTATAATTATTTTAAAACTTATGTCTATAACGTGATCCTGATTCTTGATTTCTACTTACCTTACTGCAAAAGAGATTTGAATATAAACTTAACTTGGAATAAAAATTTACCTCTGTCTCTTGACTTTTAAAAAAATGGATTTAAATATGAAATCCGACTTTCAAGAACTCTTTTTCATCAAATGATTTGGTAACTTTTAAAAGAAAGGTTTTGATATTATAGGAATTCCGATCAAAATGGTTTATGCAGATTCCTATAGATTGGAGGCGTAAGAGGTCGAGTGACGCCAGTCCAACATTTTTTTTAGCGTAAGAGGCTAGGGCGGTCCTAGTCCAGCATCTTTAATGGCCAATGTCAATAAGTGTTGATTATGAGTACTCCTTAAAGGTCCAGAGGGACTTCGGTCTGTTATGGGGACTTTACGTGGCTGATCACCCGTATTGTCCAGGCGTTGTGAGAAAACTCCAATCAAAATGATTTTTTGATTTTATGAAAATGATGTCCTAATGAAAGAATAGTTTCTACGAAAAGGATTTTGATACTGATTTTTCTAATAAGAGAATAATTTTTATTGAAATGATTAGTAAAGAAATACCTTTATGATGCCATGCTTATTTAACTTTGAACTGTCAAGTTTACCATAATTCTAACTCCGTCTTACTCATGTGCAATACTTCCTGTTATCCATCTAAAAACCACATGTTTACCTTTAAAGCTTGAACTGATTTACTTTAAAGATTTCCTTAAATCCTATCACCCCACACCGTTAGATACCTTACCCTTAATTAATTCTTTTCAAAATATTATCAGTTTTACCCTAACTTTACCACCACAAGTTTTATGCTAAACCTTGAACTGAACTCTTTCCTTTCTTGTGCCTTTACCAATGAATAGTATTGAAGAAAGTTTTATGCATAAAGAATTCCCAGATTTACTAATGAATTCTGGATTGATGTTTTAAGGACAATAAGTTCCAGTTATGGTTTTGAGAAATGATTTCCAAATTACTTATTCTGCTGTAGAACTGTTCATAACTTTATGCATGGTTACTTGTTGAGCTTTTGTAGCTAATTCTTTTATTTTCTAACCTCTACAACTTTTGAGAAGCGTGGTTTGAATTAAGCAAACTGCGAGGAAGAACACCTCATATATTGATTTTGCTAGGCTGGCTGAAGTGGAACAGGTAGGATCACAGCTGAATTGGAAGGGCAAGACTTTGTTATAAGTCTTATAATGTTTAGATGTTGATAGACTTTTGTGATAAGATTCAGAGTTGTAATGATATTTATTTTGGTAATGTAACTAAATGAATATAGAGTTGTGCTTGTTGCATACCATTACCTGTTAAAGGTCCAGTGTAGTAGTCGGGGTCATGTGTATATATAAATATATATATGCTTTGTTTATATTTATGTAGGATGCATGCATATAGAGTGTTAGTGACTCCCCGATCTAGACCCCGGATAGGGAGGACGTCACAGGTTGGTATCAGAGCTACGGGTTTTGGTCACTGAAACAAGCCAGGATAAGGTTAACTGAGTAGATCACTTACTAAAATATGTGAGAGTAATAGTAAGATAGGAATAGGTAACGAAGTATGGTGTAGACATTAGAATTTTAGACTTAAGATAACCTTTATCTCCTTTATACCTTTATATTACGATATCATTGCAGGCTCGTGGCATTCAGGCACTACCTCCACCACCTCCTTCCGATACTTTTTCAGAGTCTTTGGATTCTCAGGATCTCGTTGACTATTCTAGTTCAGAGAGTGAGGCTAGCAAGACCCATGTACCTCCTATTCCGACTGACCCACTGGTAGAGAGTGCACCTGTTCCTCCTAGGACCAATAGGTTAGTCATCACTCGAGGTGATTTGCGAGTTCCGGATCATCCTGTTGAGTGGTGGGATGTGAGGATCCGAGCTGTTGAGGAGGAGGGACGTAGACAGATATCAGCGAGGGCCTTTACAGATGATGTAGTGGATGAGGCGAGGCAGCTGACCTGACTACTTTGTAGATTGGTGACGGGGCTTAGGGCTGCACGAGACCGAGATCACAGACATGATTAGATGATAGTGTTTGTGAGCGTGTTTAGATGGGACATCTGTTAGAGCTCATTCAGCTTGCCCTATTAGGCTTTATTTTCGCTTTCTATCTCGTACTTTTATTAGCATGTTGTTGTACCTTATGCAGACTATTGTTGTATTTTTATTCAGACTTATCCAGCACCTTGACCTTGGTGTTGTTTCACCTCTATTATCGTTGTTATTATGTTCCAGTAACTTTTCCTTATACCTGTTGTTTACCTTTATGCTTATCCATTTATATCTGTTGTACTAACCTGTTTTTGATAAAACCTTTATACCCTTTGTCTTTCCTATAGTAATATGCCGCTAAAGAAAAAGACCACTCCAAATACTTCTCAAAATCGTACCACTAAAGATCCACCCCAGATGGATCCCACTATGTCTCAACTTATTCAAATACTCCAACAACAAACCGCTATTTTGACTCAACAACAACAACCACCAGTTCAACCCATGACAACTTTCAAATCCTTCCAAGCGGTTAAACCCCCAGAATTCAAAGGTACTGTAAATCCTATAGAGGCCAAAGGTTGGTTAAAAGAGATAGAAAAAGTGTTTGCCTTAGTTAAAGTTGGAGAAGATCAGAAAACCGAATATGCAAGTTACTTTCTGAAGGCAGAAGCAAATTATTGGTGGGAATCTGCAAGATTGTTGGAAGGTGAGGGAGCAATATCATGGCAAAGATTCACTAAACTGTTTTTAGAAAAGTATCTCCCAAGATATATGCAAGATCAACTGGAGATCAAATTTTTGGAGTTAAAACAAGAAAACATGAGGGTGGCAGAATATGAGGCTAAGTTTACCGAATTAGCAAGGTTTGTTCCTTAATTGATTCTGGAGCTACCAAGTCTTTTGTTTCTAAAAAGTTTATTGATAAGCTGAATTGTGAGATTCATCCTTTAGAGTCAACTTTGATTATAGAAGTAGCTGATCAAAATAGAGTTCCTGTGAGTCAAATATATCCTCATTGTGAGACTAAGATAAATGGCCATCTTTTCCTTGTCAATCTGATACCCTTTGAGCTAGGAGAATTTGATGTAATCTTAGGAATGGATTGGTTGGCTGATTATGATGCTCAAATTGAATGTAAAACGAAAAAGGTAAGATTGAGAATTAAAGATAGTAAAGAAGTTGTATTCCAAGGACAGAAGCAAGTTAAGAAGTTTTTGAATATTATGCAAATTAAAAGATTACTTCGTCAAGGCTGTGAGGCCTATTTAGTGCATGTAAAAGATGTGGGGAAGCAGAGACCAACAATGGAGGAGATTCCAGTGGCTAATGAATTTTCTGATGTTTTTCCTGATGAGTTACCCGGATTGCCACCAGATCGAGAAATTGAATTTAGTATTGATTTGGAACTAGGAATTGAACCGATTTCTAAAGTACCATATAGAATGGCACCAATGGAGATGAAAGAATTGGCAACTCAATTACAAGATTTGTTGGAAAATGGGATCATAAGGCCTAGTGTATCTCCATGGAGAGCGCCAGTTTTATTTGTGAAAAAGAAAGATGGAAGCATGAGATTGTGTATTGACTACCGCGAACTCAACAAGATGACAATCAAGAATAAGTATCCATTGCCAAGGATAGATGATTTGTTTGATCAACTTAAAGGAGCATCTTGGTTCTCGAAGATTGACTTACGGTCTGGATATCACCAATTGAAGATCAAGCATGAAGATATTCCGAAAACAGCATTTCGCACAAGGTATGGCCATTACGAGTTTCTAGTAATGCCATTTGGGTTAACCAATGCCCCAGCCGCTTTTATGGATCTTATGAATAGAGTTTTCAAGAAGTACTTAGATAAATTCGTGATTGTGTTTATCGATGATATATTAATATACTCCAAGACAGAAGAAGAGCATGTAGAACACCTGAGAATTGTATTGGAAATCTTGCGAAAAGAAAAGTTGTATGCTAAGTTCTCGAAATGTGAGTTTTGGTTGAAAGAAGTGCAATTTCTTGGTCATGTCGTCAGTAGTGAAGGAATTCGAGTTGATCCAGCAAAGATATAAGCTGTGGTAAACTGGGATAGACCAAAGACACCTACTGAGGTAAGAAGTTTTATCGGTTTAGCTGGTTATTATCGGAGGTTTGTTCAGGACTTCTCTAAAATAGCCACTCCATTGACTAAGCTAACTAGAAAGAATGAAAAGTTTGTTTGGAATGACAAATGTGAAGAAAGTTTTAAGGAATTGAAGAAAATGTTAGTATCTGCACCAGTGTTAGTTTTACTAGATGATCAAGGAAATTTTGTAATTTACAGTGATGCGTCGCACAAAGGCTTAGGATGTGTTTTGATGCAACATGTGAAGGTAATTTCTTATGCTTCCAGACAATTGAAGATTCATGAACAGAAGTATCCAACACATGATTTAGAGTTGGCAGCTATTATTTTTGCTTTGAAGGTTTGGAGACACTATTTGTATGGTGAAAAATGTGAGATTTACACGGATCACAAGAGTTTGAAATATATTTTTACTCAGAAAGAGCTTAATATGAGACAAAGAAGATGGTTGGAATTAATTAAAGATTATGATTGCACTATCAACTATCATCCAGGCAAGGCGAATGTCGTAGCGGATGCTTTAAGCAGAAAGGAGAGATTAAAAATGCTAGTTTCATCTGAAGAATTGATCAAGGAGTTTGAGAAATTGGAACTAGAAATATATGATTCTGAATCAGTGGGAGAAATGGTGTATACAATGACGTTCCAGCCTGAATTGTTAGAAAAGATCAAGCGATGTCAATAACAGATGATGAGTCAAGACAAAGCAAAGTTGACTGGAGAAGAGTTAAGAAGCCAGAGGGACGATAAAGGAATTTTTAGGTATTCTTCACGAATTTGGATTCCTAATGTCCAGGAGCTCAAGAATGAAATTTTGCATGATGCACATAACTCAAGATACTCTATTCATCCGGGAGGCACCAAGATGTATAAGGACTTGAAAAAAAATATTTGGTGGCCAAATATAAAGAAAGATATAGCAGAGTGGGTAAGCAAGTGTTACACTTGTTGAAGGAATTTATTCACCAACGGAAGCATTGAATAACATTTATTTGCATATATTCCTATGTATACATACATATAGATACAAAAACTATTTTATAAATTGAAGAATACCTCGATTGCTTTCCGGCAACAGCTAGAGAAGATCTTGTTCTTCAAACCTTGCAATCACCCCTCAAGTGTAGAGTGCTCTAAAGATATCCACCAAGAATCAAACTAAAAGATGAAGGAGGAGGCTAGAGAGGAAATTAGGGTTGCCTCCCTTTTAAAATATTTCTCACAAATATTAGGGTTTCAAGTATTAGGGTTTATAATCCTATATTTATAGGCAAATATCTCAGCTGAGATATTTTCTATAAATATCTTATTATTAATTCCCTTTTTAATTAATTAATCTTATTAATTAATTAGTTAATGATTAAAACAATTTTAATCATTAATTCTTTTTTCTAAACTCTTTTAGAAAATTATTATCTCTTCATATTTAATTACTTTAATTAAATATTTAATTAATAATATTAAGATCTTATCTTAAATAATTTATAATCAATTAAATCTCATTTAATTAATTTATAAAATTTGCTAAGTAATTATTTATTTCATAAATAAATAATGACTAGTTATTATTAATTATTCCTTCATCTATAATTTAATCTCTTTTATGGTGTGACTCTTTAGGTTCAATATTATGCCGGTAGTAGAAATAAATAATAATAAACATTTTATTTATTATTTATATGAATTCTATTAATTCATTAAATATAATTAATTTGATTAATTATATTTATTCTACATCGTGAGTGATGCTTCTCAACATATCGCGACTATCCAGATAATACGAAATCATTGCTTAGAATACTTAAAACCTGTCAGTAATTAGTTACCGTGCAATTAAATTCTTCTACCTTTCAATATCCCGATTAAATACAAGGCATGGAACTCGTGTCAAGCCTATCTAATTTAATCATATGATTTCATATTCATAATGCAAAGTTCCTTTTAATGCAAATTAGAAACTCTTTCTAATTTCATTCACTCTGGCCAGAGATTCCTGAACTTGCATATCTAATAATAACATAGGATATTCACTTCCTTTACTGGAAGGGGCAGATCTTTTATTGATCCGTTAACTATCTCCATACACAAATCACTATGCCCAGAATGGACCTAATGAATGTCCTAGAGACTAAGGACTAAACCAAAGCATAAATCATTGTGTACGAGATTACTCTAACGATCTCAAGTCTAAGGATACTTGTACAACTATTTACTTAATAAACAACTATCGACACGTGAGTAAACTCCATTAGTTGTTCTACTTATCGAGTTATGTTCAGTGAACTTATTCCTTAATAAGCACCTACATATTAGCTATAGTGTCACCACACGAATGTCTATGAGAACAGACATCCTCCTAAGAGAGCTAGCATAGTATATACTGATCTTTACGGATTTACCAATTTCCAATTAGTTATCCTATGATCAGGAACTGTTTAAGTCTAAAGCTATTATCTTCTAGATCTCATTATTACAATCTCATTATAATTCTAGAAGCTTTGCTCTAAACTATGGAACATCTTATTTAATACACTTCAAATAGATTAAGCCCGTAACATAACAAATAAATACTTTATTATTATCAACTGAAATTAAATAAGAGTAGCAGAAAGTTTTTCCTAACTCATCATACATGACTGGTTTTAGGTCAAACACTTTCAATCTCCCACTTGGCCTAAAGCCAATCACTCTGGTATCTAATACCCATCCGCTCCTTATGACGATCAAAATTTAACTGAGACAACGGCTTCGTGAACGGGTCTGCTATGTTGTTATGTGTGTCAACTCTTTCGATCTTGACATCTCCTCTTTCAATGATCTCCCTAATCAAATGAAACCGTCGCAATATATGTTTGGTATTCTTGTGAGACCTCGGTTCCTTGGCATGAGCTATTGCAGCGTTATTGTCACAATATAACACAATAGGCCCCTCTATGCCAGGAACTACTCCCAACTCAGAAACAAATTTCTTCATCCAAACAGCTTCCTTTGCAGCCTCACTTGCAGCTATATACTCTGCTTCTGCTGTGGAGTCAGCCGTCGTAGATTGCTTACGACTTCTCCAACTAATCGCCCCTCCATTTAGAGTAAACACATACCCTGACATGGATGTACTATCATCACATTCTGACTGAAAACTAGAGTCAGTGTAACCCTTTATTTTCAACTCAGACCCACCAAAAACAAGAAAAATATCCTTAGTCCTTCTCAAGTACTTAAGGATGTTCTTCACTGCTTTCCAATGGTGTTCACCTGGATTTGACTGATATCTGC
The DNA here is from genome assembly GCA_028671895.1 of Oenanthe sinensis. NCBI lineage: Eukaryota > Viridiplantae > Streptophyta > Magnoliopsida > Apiales > Apiaceae > Oenanthe > Oenanthe sinensis. The sequence goes on along the minus strand of JAPMAC010000195.1, from coordinate 8,148,643 downwards.
TAGTCACACTAATTGAGTGAGCAACATCAGGTCTAGTACATAACATCGCGTACATGATAGATCCTATTGCCGACGCATAAGGAATCCTACTCATACGCTCTCTTTCTTCAGGTGTCTTAGGAGACATCTTGTCAAAAAGGGAGACTACATGGCTCATCGGTATGAGACCTCTCTTGGAGTTTTCCATGCTAAACCTTTTAAGCACCTTATCGATGTACGTACCTTAGGTTAGACCTATCATTCTTCTTGATCTATCTCTATAGATCTTCATACCAAGAATGTAGGACGCTTCTCCCAAGTCCTTCATAGTGAAGTTCTTTGATAGCCACATTTTTACTGATTGCAGCATTGGTATGTCATTTCCTATTAAGAGTATGTCATCTACATACAAAATAAGAAATGCTACTACGCTCCCACTAACCTTCTGGTAGACACATGGTTCATCTATGTTTTTGATAAAATCAAACTCTTTGATTGTCTCATCAAAACGAATGTTCCATCTTCGAGAAGCTTGCTTTAACCCATATATGGTTCGTAGTAGCTTACATACTAGATGTTCATTTCCTATGGAAATAAAACCCTCTGGTTGTGTCATATACACTTCTTCTTCAAGTTCCCCATTGAGCAAAGCCGTCTTTACGTCCATTTGCCAGATCTCATAGTCATAGTAAGCTGCAATAGCAAGTAAAATCCGAATTAATTTGAGCAAGGCTACAGGCGAAAAAGTTTCATCAAAGTCAATCCCTTGTCTTTGTTTGAATCGTTTTGCCACGAGCCTGGACTTATAGGTCTCTACCTGGCCATTTACTCCAATCTTTCTCTTGTATACCCACTTGCACCCTATAGGCTTCATATCCTTGGGTGCCTCTACCAAAGTCCATACTTGGTTGGCATACATGGAGTCCATTTCGGATTTCATGGCACTCTGCCATTTCTCTGAGTCAACACTACTCACAGCCTCGTTGAAGGTCATAGGGTCGTCTCCATCAATGACCGCCAATTCATTGTCATTCTCAATGACAAGGCCATAATACCTCTCAGGTTGGCGAGACACCCTTTGTGATCTACGGATGGGCTGTTCTACGGAAGGTTGTTCAATATGAACAGGTGTTTCCTCTTGAACCGTAGTAGTTTGTTCTTCATGAACTTCATCAAGTTCAATCTTGCTCCCACTATTCCCTTCAAGGATAAACTATTTTTCCAGGAAGGTAGCATGTCGGGAGACAAACACCCTTTGTTTGGTGTAAAAGTAATACCCTAAAGTCTCTTTAGGATATCCTACAAACCTACATTTCACGGATCGAGATTCTAGCTTATCGGGGTCAACTTTCTTGACATAAGCCGGACATCCCCAAATCTTAACGTGCTTAAGACTCGGTTTCCTTTCTTTCCATATCTCATACGGAGTTTGAGGAACAGATTTGGAAGGCACCTTGTTCAATATATATGCTGATGTTTCCAATGCATAACCCTAAAGTGATACTGGAAGATATGTATAGCTCATCATGGATCGAACCATGTCCAACAAAGTTTGATTTCTCCTTTCGGATACTCCATTCAACTGGGGAGTGGCCAGAGGAGTCCATTGAGAGACTATACCATTTTCTTTGAGATAATTTAGAAACTCGCCACTTAAGTATTCACCTCCTCGATCTGATCGAAGGGTTTTAATACTATACTTGGTTTGTTTCTCTACTTCATACTTATATTCTTTGAACTTTTCAAAGGCTTCGGATTTGTATTTCATCAAATACACATATCCAAATCTAGATCGATCATCTGTAAAAGTAATGAAGTATGAAAATCCACCCATGGCTTGCGTGGACATCGGCCCATACACATCTGTATGTACCAATCCAAGCAACTCTGCAGCTCTTTCTCCATGTCCACTAAATGGAGATTTGGTCATTCTGCCTAACAGACAAGACTCGCATGTAGGATATGATTCAAAATCAAAAGGTTCTAGTAACCCTTCCTTATGCAATGTCTTAAATCTATTTTCACTAATATGACCAAGTCTGCAGGCCATAAGTAGGTGGGATGTTCATCATCTCTTTTTCTTTTATTACTATGTTCAATTTGAAGTAAACTATGTTCTACCTCACATACATACAAACCATTATTTAAAATACCAACACCATAAAGAACATTATTTCTAAAAATTGAACATTTATTATTCTCGATAACAAACGAAAAACCATCCAAGTCTAACATGGAAATAGAAATAATATTCCTCACAATTGAGGGAACAAAATAACAATTATCCAAAATAATAGTCTTGCCCGTAGGCATAAGTAAATCAAACGATCCTACAGCTACAGCAGCAACTCTTGCTCCATTGCCCATACGTAGGATAACCTCATCTTCTTCAAGAGTCTTACTTCTCCTTAGTCCCTGCAATGAATTGCAAATGTGAGAACCACAGGCGGTATCTAATACCCAAGTAGAAGTTTGATTAAGTGACATATTTAGTTCGATCATGAACATACCTGAAGCAGAAGCGGTAGTCTCACCACCTTTCTTCTTCTTCAATTTTTCAAGGTAAGCCTTATAGTTTCTCTTCCAGTGCCCCACTTTGTTGCAGTGAAAGCAAACAGCTTTGATTTTGGGATCTTCAGCTTTTGGCGGAACTGGCCTTTTCTCACCTACATTCTTCTTCTTCTTAGGAGGGCTCATCTTCCTCTTCTTAGGGTTAGAGCCTTCACTAATTAGAAGAACAGAACTCTTCTTTGTGGGAAAATTCGACTCAGCAGTTTTCAGCATGTTATGGAGTTCAGGCAAGCTGACATCCAACTTGTTCATGTGAAAGTTCACAACGAACTGCGAGAATGAATCTGGAAGTGATTGCAAGACCAGATCTTGACTCAGCTCCCCATCCATGACAAATCCAAGTTGTCCAAGACGCTCAATCAAATTGATCATCTTGAGCACATGAACATTCACAGATGATCCCTCAGTCATCCTACAACGGAACAGCTCCTTCGATATCTCATATCGAGCTGTCCTTCCTGCCACATCATACAAATCTTATAGATGCATAAGGATAGAGTGAACATCCATATGCTCGTGTTGATTTTGGAGCTCATCATTCATGGATCCCAGCATAACACACTATGCAACTCTTGCATCATCTATCCAATTACGATACACAATATGTTCATCATTATGTGCATCCTGAGCAGGTTCAGCAGGTTTAGGTGAGTCTAGTACATATTCCTTCTTCTCAATCCTGAGAACAATTCTCAGGTTTCGAAGCCAATCAGCATAGTTGGGACCAGTTAATTTGTGTGCATCGAGCATGCAACGGAGTGATAGTGCAGAAGACATTATGTATATAGTAAATCTGCAAATAATAAACACATAACAACATTTAGCAAATACTATATTTCATTATCTAAAATACCATATGAATCGGGTCTTTATTCATAAGTGCCTCCCACTATTCTATCTAATTTCTATATCCCTTATTGAAATTAAGCATTCATAATGCTAGTGGGATAGGGATCCTACATTCCATCACACAACCTCGGCTGTAGCACGAAACGCCATGTAACGTTCAATAGGCAGACAACTCTTGTCAGCTACATCTCATGTTATTCCCTAATCTTACTTTAGCCTCTTGAATACTTGAGTCACGGCTGTGGCACGACAAACTCAATATTCTAAGTCAAGTCAATCCCAACATCTCGTATAATTAAACTAGTTTCAAATAGCCCACGGCTGTAGCACGTAACGACCATAAGATTCCAATTCATCATACACATCTCATGTTATAGACAAGTATCTCTTCTTTCGGAAACAACGCCCTCAGCTGTAGCACGAAACGACAGAGTTTCAAAAACAAGAAATACTTTCTATTATGTTGGAAGGCTATGACCAACACAAGCCCTCTGTGTTTTATGGCCAATTACTACTCGATATTCTTTATATTTTAGGGGATTATATTATGTTACAATCATAATCATATTATAAAGAGATTCTTTTAGATTGGATTAAATATTTCAAATCAACTATTGATACTTGGAGTCATCCCAGGCCAGGGGTGGAGCATTGTCAAGAGGTGTCTCTTAATAACCCCATTTCTTACAGATAGAACATCTGTTGTTTGACAGAATCATCCTTTCACTTAAGTTGAAAATTCATATTCAATCACGTGTTTCATAAACACAAAAATCTCATGATTGTATTCATAATATGTAAATTAAGGTCACGAAACAATTTCACTATTCTAGATTGTCTAACATATGCCTTATGTTAATTAAGTTCACCTAAACCTATCATCTTGTGATAATTCAAGCATATATCACATATATATAATCACGAATAAACATAAGGTAGGCATGTTAAATCATATATTACAACATATAAGCATTATACATCTCTATGTATCACATGGTGTATTGAAAAGCAACTTAAAACAGTTAAAACTTTCTTTAAAACACCTTTGGAAGCTTTAAACAGTACGAAACAATTTCAGAAAAATTATTGTAATATACCATTATAACCGTCTCAGAAAATATCTCAAGTGTTACACTTGTTGAAGTAATTTATGCACCAGCGGAAGCATTGAATAACATATATTTTCATATATTCCTATGTATACATACATATAGATACAAAAACTATTTTATAAATTGAAGAATACCTCGATTGCTTTCCGGCAAAAGCTAGAGAATATCTTGTTCTTCAATCCTTGCAATCACCCCTCAAGTGTGGAGTGCTCTAAAGATATCCACCAAGAATCAAACTAAAAGATGAAGGAGGATGCTAGAGAGGAAATTAGGGTTGCCTCCCTTTTAAAATATTTCTCACAAATATTAGGGTTTCAAGTATTAGGGTTTATAATCCTATATTTATAGGCAAATATCTCAGCTGAGATATTTTCTATAAATATCTTATTATTAATTCCCTTTTTAATTAATTAATCTTATTAATTAATTAGTTAATGATTAAAACTATTTTAATCATTAATTCTTTTTTCTAAACTCTTTTAGAAAATTATTCTCTCTTCATATTTAATTACTTTAATTAAATATTTAATTAATAATATTAAGATCTTATCTTAAATAATTTATAATCAATTAAATCTCATTTAATTAATTTATAAAATTTTCTAAGTAATTATTTATTTCATAAATAAATAATGACTAGCTATTATTAATTATTCCTTCATCTATAATTTAATCTCTTTTATGGTGTGACTCTTTAGGTTCAATATTATGCCGGTAGTAGAAATAAATAATAATAAACATTTTATTTATTATTTATATGAATTCTATTAATTCATTAAATATAATTAATCTGATTAATTATATTTATTTTACATCGTGAGGGATGCTTCTCAACATATCGCGACTATCCAGATAATACGAAATCATTGCTTAGAATACTTAAAACCTGTCAGTAATTAGTTACCGTACAATTAATTCCTTCTACCCTTCAATATCCCGATTAAATACAAGGCATGGAACTCGTGTCAAGCCCATCTAATTTAATCATATGATTTCTTATTCATAATGCAAAGTTCCTTTTAATGCAAATTAGAAACTCTTTCTAATTTCATTCACTCTGGCCAGAGATTCCTGAACTTGCATATCTAATAATAACATAGGATATTCACTTCCTTTACTGGAAGGGGCAGATCCTTTATTGATCCGTTAACTATCTCCATACACAAATCACTATGCCCAGAATGGACCTAATGAATGTCCTAGAGACTAAGGACTAAACCAAAGCATAAATTATTGTGTACGAGATTACTCTAACGATCTCAAGTCTAAGGATACTTGTACAACTATTTACTTAATAAACAACTATCGACACGTGAGTAAACTCCATTAGTTGTTCTACTTATCGAGTCATGTTCAGTGAACTTATACCTTAATAAGCACCTACATACTAGTTATAGTGTCACCACACAAATGTCTATGAGAACAGACATCCTCCTAAGAGAGCTAGCATAGTATGTACTGATCTTTACGGATTTACCAATTTCCAATTAGTTATCCTATGATCAGGAACTGTTTAAGTCTAAAGCTATTATCTTCTAGATTTCATTATTACAATCTCATTATAATTCTAGAAGTTTTGCTCTAAATTATGGAACATCTTATTTAATATACTTCAAATAGATTAAGCCCGTAACATAACAAATAAATACTTTATTATTATCAAATGAAATTAAATAAGAGTAGCAGAAAGTTTTTCTTAACTCATCATACATTATTGGTTTTAGGTCAAACACTTTCACTTGTCAGAGAGTCAAAGCTGAACATCAATGACCAAGTGGATTGTTGCAACCATTAGAGATTCCAGAATGGAAGTGGGAACATCTTGCTATGGACTTTGTAGTGGGATTACCAAGGACAAGGACGAATCATGATGCCATTTGGGTGATAATAGATAGATTAACCAAGTCATCACATTTTCTACCGATTAACGAGAGATTTTTACCGGACAAGTTGGTTCATTTGTATTTGAAGGAAATTGTTATCGATCGTGTCTGACAGAGACCTAAGATATAATTCTAGATTCTGGAGAAAGTTTCAAGAGTGTTTGGGAACGAAGTTAAATATGAGTACTGCATATCATCCTCAGACAGATGGTCAGTGTGAAAGAACAATTCAGACAATTGAATACATGTTAAGGGTGTGTGCTTTGGATTTTAAAGGAAGTTGGGACGAACATCTACCGTTAGTAGAATTTTCATATAATAACAGCTATCATGCCAGTATTGGAATGCCTCCGTATGAAGCATTATATGGAAGAAAGTGTAGATCTCCTATGTGTTGGGATGAAGTTGGTGAGCGTAAAATTTTGGGCCCCGAGCTTGTGCAACAGACCAAGGAAAAGATTGAACTGATTAAGAAAAGGTTGTTAGCTGCCCAAGATAGACAAAAGAAGTATGCGGATCAATCAAGAAAGGATATGAGTTTTGAAGAAGGTGATCAAGTATTACTAAAGATATCTCCGTGGAAAGGTGTTAGTAAATTTGGCAAGAAAGGAAAATTGAGTCCAAGATATATAGGACATTTTGAAGTTATGAAGAGAATTGGGAAAGTTGCGTATGAGTTGGCTCTACCGCCACATATGCAGCACATTCACAATATTTTCCATGTGTCGATGCTTAGAAGATATAATCTGGATGCGAGTCATGTAATAGAATATAAAATCCTAGAGATTTAACCTGATTTGTCATATGTAGAACAACCTGTAGCGATTCAGGATCGTAAGGATAAGGTTCTAAGAAATAAGTCTGTTAGGCTTGTAAAAGTTTTGTGGAGAAACCCTCGAGTCGAGGAATCCACCTGGGAACTTGAGAGTGAGATGCTCGAAAAGTATCCCTATTTGTTTACTTAGGCTGATTCTGGGGACAGGATCATTTTAAGGATGGAGGATGTAACGACCATGTTATTTATATATTAAAATAATGTGATATATATATCTATATATTTATTGATCAAATATGTAAGGTATGATGTGTGGTCATATTATATGCTTATGTGACTACTTGTTGACTGGTACATGCTTATGTGAATTATTAAAGTGAATTATGGCTTTTAAATGTATATTTGATGCATTGTTGGATTTTTATAAAATTATTGGTGTGACCAATAATTATGAAATTTTATATGTAGCTTCTATGTGATTTTAGAGACTTTATAAAAATAGTTGTGTAATTAATTTCAGTTCCAGTATGTTTATATAATTTTCCCATTACAATTGTTTCCTGAAAATATTTATTTTCTAAATTCCACATTTAATTATTGGAATGTCCAAAAATCATGAAATCTTTTCCAAAATATTCTTTATATATTAAAAGACTCTTGAAAAATAAAATTTTATTTTATTCGAACACCAAAATATTTTTAAAGAATTTTCTACTCTTATTTCCATTTAAAGTGCTTTATCTATTCAAAGATTTTTATTTTATTTATTTTAAAAATATCAAACTTATTTTTGTACCCTTTTTCTATCAAAATTCGATTTTTAAATTGTTTTAATTCAGAAAATAGTACTTGTGAAATTTCATTTTTACCCCTGCCTTCTATATATCAGCACCGCCCATTTCTTTTTCCCTTGTTCTGTATCTTTGTCTCCAGGTCCTGATTTTTTTCTCTCCCTCGTGCGATTCCTTTGTTTCCATTTGATTTGCTTGTGTTTCGTTGACTTATGCTAGTAATCTAGTTAAATTTTCTTGTAGATCTCGTTTGTAGCATTGCATGTATGCATTGTATTCGGGTGTGTGTATATCGGTTGTTTGAGTTGCATGCAATGTACCTAGAAGCTTAATCTTGATCTATGGTGAGCTGGGCTAGTTGGATATGGAGAAAAGGGGGAAATTTTCGGTGTAGAAGGACCGTAACCGGCCTCCACCGGAGTTGCCACCGTCAGCAATGACCTCCGGGGAGCCAACGGTGTGGTTTTGAGTTGAGAATTGTATAAAAGAAGATGATTAAGATATTATGAACTCATGTATGCTATTAATTAGTCCTGCATGTCTTTGTTTCATTTTTCCGACCATGGCTTGAATTTTTCCGATTAGTACTTGAACATATATGCTCGTTTATATACTTCCGAATATGTATAGATGATGGGTGCAGATTTTTCTAACTCCAACTATCTAAATTGAGGTGTAATAGTTGATTAATAATTGTTTCTAAATTATTAGCCTTAATTTCGAATATATATATACATATTAAATTGTATTCGAAAATTTGATTATATGCGAGTATTGGATTGAGTGTGATGCTATTTGCTAAGTCCTAGTATGGATTAGTTGGTATATAAATTGTTGGATGTTAATTAGCTTGGTTAATTGAAATTTTGATTTATATAGATAATTATGTTCGAGTATGGTTTAGTATGTGAATCATTGATCCATGTTGATGCTAAATGCTATGTCTTAATAATGATCAAGTGGTATACTTATTATGTTATACTCGAATTTTATGATTACATAGTAATGTAAGTTAATTGTTATAATCTTGTAGACATAGCCTGGCATGATAGGTATTTGATATGAAATGTAATTGGTGGTATAAATGTATGCTTATTTGGATTAGTATTTGATTGTGTCGGTTGTATTCCGACGGGTAACCCTATTTACAGGGGAGATGCTGCCGGATTTTATTCAAAAATAAATGATCTTTTAAAATGTTATTGGCACGTCGTCCCTGTATAGGCAATGCTACCAGTTGAGAATAGTGATAGTAATAAATGATTAAAGAAGTTGTTGATGTGCTATATGCCTATCAGTGTATACCTGCTTAGAAATTTATGCTTACTAAGACATGTGTTAAGGGTTAAAGTATTACAGCAACGAAAGGGGTAGACAGAGTTTGACGTTAAATAGAACGTCGAGTATACATATGAGATACTGAAATAGTGTTATATAGTGTAGATTCGAAGGTTATAGAAGTGAAGGATAAAGGAAAAGCAAAAGTAGAAAGTTAGTAACAGAGATAGTAGGATCCACCTGTTCAGAAGCCGCATCTATATTTTGCGGCAAGTAACTCTTGCCTGTATTCTCTTTTAAAGATATGAACTGTTTTACACTTTTACAACTGCTTTACGCCCTATAACTGTTTTACTATCTACAACATGTTTTATTCTGAATGTTTAACTTAAACTGCAATGCCATATAACCTTGAATATACCTTATACTTTTCAATCCCTGAACTGCTCAAACCTTGTTGACTATCATCATATGAGCTTGTTTCAAAATTCTTAAGTTGTTAACCCTGAATTGTTAACCTTAACCATGATTAGTACCCCATTGCTACTCCCTAGTTACTGTTTTAAATCAAATGCTCTTAACTTGCTTTAGATCCTCTTGCTATCCCTTATAATTGTTTTAAAACTTGTGTCTATAACATGATCCTGATTCTTTACTTGATTCTTGTTTACCTTACTGCAAAAGAGATTTGAATATAAACTTAACTTGGAATAAAAATTTACCTCTATCTCTTGACTTTTAAAAAAATGGATTTAAATATGAAATCCGACTTTCAAGAAGTCTTTTTCATCAAATGATTTGGTAACTTTTAAAAGAAAGGTTTTGATATTATAGGAATTCCGATCAAAATGGTTTCTGCGGATTCCTATAGATTGGAGGCGTAAGAGGCCGAGTGACGCCGATCCAGCATTTTTTTTTAGCATAAGAGGCTAGGGCGGTCCTAGTCCAGCATCTTTAATGGCCAATGTCAATAAGTGATGATTATGAGTACTCCTTAAAGGTCCAGAGGGACTTCGGTCCGTTGTGGGGACTTTACGTGGCTGATCACCCATATTATCCGGGCGTTGTGAGAAAACTCCAATCAAAATAATTTTTGATTTTATGAAAATGATGTCCTAATGAGAGAATAGTTTCTACGAAAAGGATTTCGATACTGATGATTCTAATAAGAGAATAATTTTTATTGAAATGATTAATAAAGAAATACCTTTATGATGCTATGCTTATATAACTTTGAACTGTCAAGTTTACCATAATTCTGACTCCGTCTTACTCATGTGCAATACTTCCTGTTATCCATCTAAAAACCACATGTTTACTTTCAAAGTTTGAACTGATTTACTTTAAAGATTTCCTTAAATCCTATCACCCAACAACGTTAGATACCATACCCTTAATTAATTCTTTTCAGAATATTATCAGTTTTACCCTAACTTTACCACCACAAGTTTTATGCTAAACCTTGAACTGAACTCTTTTCTTTCTTGTGCCTTAACCAATGAATAGTATTGAAGAAAGTTTTATGCATAAAGAATTCCTAGATTTACTAATGAATTCTGGATTGATGTTTTAAGGACAATAAGGTCCAGTTATGGTTTTGAGAAATGATTTCCAAATTACTTATTCTGTTGTAGAACTGTTCATAACTTTATGCATGGTTACTTGCTGAGCTTTTGTAGCTCATTCTTTTATTTTCTAACCTCTACAGCTTTTGAGAAGCATGGTTCGAATTAAGCAAACTGCGAGGAAGAACACCTCATATATTAATTTTGCTAGGCTGGCTGAAGTGGAACAGGTAGGATCACAGCTGAGTTAGAAGGGCAAGACTTTGTTATAAGTCTTATAATGTTTAGATGTTGATAGACTTTTGTGATAAGATTCAGAGTTGTAATGATATTTATTTTGGTAATGTAACTAAATGAATATAGAGTTGTGCTTGTTTCATACCATTACCTGTTAAAGGTCCAGGGTAGTAGTCGGGGTCATGTGTGTGTATATATATATATATATATATATATATATATATATATATATATATATATATATATATATATATATATATATATATATATATATATATATATATATATATATATATATGCTTTGTTTATATTTATATAGGATGCATGCATATAGAGTGTTAGTGACTCCCTGATCTAGACCCCGGATTGGGAGGGCGTCACAAATATAACGTAAATTAAAATTTTCATAATTTGGAGAAATTTTAGGAGAATATAAAGTAACTTAGATTTTTATATATAATTTTTAATATTTACTAATTCAAAAATTCGAGAAAATTAGAAAATTACATTGAGACGATTTGGGAGCGTTACATCATGGTAAAATTATAGTATTGGGGCAAACAACTAATATTAGTACTATTGAGCATTATTGGATAATCCAAGTGGTGAAGGATTTATCATCGGTGTTCTGGGTTCAACTCTCTCACACCCGAGAATTTATTAAAACATATACACATTTGTAAGGCTATAAGCCTAAATATTAAAATATATATATATTAGTACTATCTAGGTGCAAAGAATGAGACACTGTAGCTATCCATGGTAGAAGATGTATGGGTAGTTGATGAAGAATTTGTGTCAACAGATTCTCTCCTCTCGAAGTAAAATCCAGGTTTTTTAGGAATCGGCAATGCAACAATTTTACTACTCAGCATCAGAACCACTGATGACATATTTGGCCTGTCTTCAGGATATTCTTGAACGCACAATAAACCAATTTCAATGGCCCGAAACACTTCATGTTCATTACTTGAATCCAAGATCACCTTATCAGCCACATCCAAAAGATTGTTTTCAATGTAGCTTCTCCATGCCTAACAAATTAGTTGGTATCAGTTTACAGAGATTGCCAAACTTGCAGATGGAGAAATTGGATTTTATACATATGAACTTACATGACTAACAAGATTAAGGTTGTGATCTGGATGACGAAAACCTCTGTTTTTCTTCCCACTTACTATCTCTAGCAGTAATACACCAAAGCTATAGACATCCGATTTAGTTGAGAACAATCCCTCAATTGCGTACTCTGGGGGCATGTATCCGCTGTACATTGAAAAATGGATAAAGCATATCAATCACTGAACTATAATATATTAATTCAACTATCAGTTGAAATGCTGCATAGAGACTTACTATGTCCCCACTACTCGTGTTGTATTGGCTTCAGTTTCACTTCCTCCGAAAATTCTTGCTAATCCGAAGTCCGATATTTTTGGGTTCATCTCATAGTCAAGTAAAATATTACTGGCTTTGAGATCTCTATGAATGATTCTCAGTCTTGAATCCTGGTGCAGATAGAGAAGCCCTTTTGCAATGCCATTTATAATATTGCTGCGCTTTGGCCAATCAAATGATTTGCACTTTTCTTTATCTGTCAATTTGTCAGTCCAAGTAGAACATCCCGGCATAGTAAAGTTTTATAATGATCATGTATCTTGTTTGTAGAAATAAATTAGTTTCAGTAACTTGAAACTTTAAAGAAATGTAAAAATGTTAGGATCGTACCGAAAATAAACGAATCTAAACCTTTGTTAGGCATATATTCATAGATCAACATCCTTTCCCCTTCCTCAATGCAGCACGCAATAAGCCTCACAAGATTTCGGTGCTGAAGTTTAGCAATGCATGAAACTTCATTCATGAACTCATCGACTCCTTGTCTTGAGTCCTTTGAGAGCCTCTTTACAGCTATTTCTTTTCCCTCTTCCAACACACCCTGCAATCCAATGTTTCATATTGAGTCCATTTTGTTTCATCATTAAAAATATATAATTCCTGTACGTATCCTAATATTTGTTAGCAACTTAGCATAAACTCATATCAATTAATCTAATATAAGTGGATCTGGTAAGTGGTAACAGTAGAATACAATACTTTATAGATATCCCTCTTGACATTCCATAAAAATAGTTCCATTTTACGGGTAACATTATGAATTTTCAGCACATTGATAAGATTTTGATAATAAGTTGAGGACATAGTCATATAATTAATCTTTTGTTCAAATCAAACAACAATGGTCTTGTTTTCTGATACAAAGATTAGATAGTAGATACAAGTTAGATTCTTTCTGTGCAACCAAATGACTGATATGGAAAACATGATGCTTTTACATACCTGCAAAAATTGTTTCTTGAAGGTAAACTTACTATGATAGAGTAAGCATGCATTCAGATTTCAGACTTAGTGTATTAATAAAGCCCAAAAAGATATATTGCATCTACATTGTAAAACTAGAAAGAATAGTTAGTATGATCCTTTGGTGCCACAATGCAGGTATCCTATGATACGAGTACACATAAGTTACGTATCAATATAATCACCTTGTAAACAGTACCAAAACCTCCTTCCCCAAGCTTGTTATTGTCGGAGAAATTATCGGTTGCATTTGCAATTTGTATGAAGTCAAGCAAAGGTAAATCAATATCTGGGCCCCCCTCTCTGCCTGTAGCAGCAACATCATCTAAGTTGAGTAGCATTATTTGCGAACATGAACAAGAATGTGTGTACATGCTTACACAAAATATAAATATTAATTTTTTAAACAATCCTCCAATGAGTGCACTAGAATATGAGAATAAATTGTTTTGTGAAGCTAAAAAATAGAAAAAGGTGTAAATGTTGTACTCTTGGAAAGTTACCTGCTCTCTTATTTCCTCTTTTCCCGTTTCTACACAACAGGAAGAGGCAAAATATTGCAGCTAGTACTACAAAAACAAGAATTAATACGATCCACACTCCTGTCTTTTGTCCAGAATTTTTGCTCCCCTCTGTGTAGACAACTCATTATTATTGAAAGTAAAATAGTTGCATAACAAGAAAATATTGGATGATACAGACTCATAAGAGCTAAGAAGGTCACTTACTTAATTCAGACGCGGCCATTCTCACGTACAGGTCTTGTCCATAATATGAGTAGCCTCGCATATCAATTAAGTCACCAAACCATAACAAGCATCCACTTCCCCCATTTCGAATATCTGTATTTGAATATGCTGTACAATTGCAATCCTTCAAGCACTTGTCCTTGCATTCTACAAGGCTCATGTTCCTGTCATACCATGACCATCGCGTGTCTGGCAATTTTACACCAGTATACTTCTGGAAACCATCTCCATTTCCACATTCCAGTTGAACATTGCGCGAACAACCATCAGACCAATGAGCTTGTGCCCAGTCTTCTGGGTTTTTCGGATCAAACCCATCCATACACTCACACCGAGGAGACTTGTCAACATTGCAAACACCATTTCTTCCACAAGTTTCATAATAATCACAATCGCTCACTTCTAAGGTCAGATATTGTGACCAATAATGTTTCTCTCTGTTCCATATATAACGAGTTGATACGCCACCTGGTGCCAGGGTCGCCCTTGTAATAGGAGATTCAGAACTATTAATAAGATTAAAAACATAATAGACTTCTGTCTGAGTTATGACAAAATCTATGACATAGATTCCATTAGGCTTCAGAATAGGAACGCCACTAAATCTTGAGCCAACCCAAGGTCCAGTTCTGTACCAAGGAACTAAACCTTTCCACAAAAGAAGCTGTGGATAACCATTTTTATCAACCCGATGAATAAAATCACCAGGTGCTGGATCATCATCACTTTTCCATGGTGAAAAGTACCTGTCTATGCCAGTTACTAAATCATATCCAAATTTCATGCCTGGTAAAATATTATTCCCCGGATGATCAAAACTTTGCCATGCAAAATTTTGTTGCTCATTTTCATCCCGGAAAACAAGATTTCCTGTATCTAATAGCTGAGCCACCGGATTCTCTACTGATCTTGAAGAATTCGACGTCCAAATGATGTCAGTACTCTGATTAGTACTTACAACAATTCCTTCTCTACTAATCCTTACAATGCCTGAAGTATTAGAAATTGGGGCCTCTCTATTAGCCACCCATACCACTGTTCCATATGATATCTTCTTGTACCATATTCCGAAATATCGATTCAGGGGCTTGCCTTTTGTGCTAAAAAATCCCATTTCAAACTCTCCGCGTGCTGAAACAATGGTTTGTCCATCACTAATTCTTTCATTTGCAGCTATGTTGTCTCCGGCTGCCCAAGAGAAGGTCATAATTGAGAATAAACATAAGCACAACAAAATGATACTAGTTTCTTTCATTGATGCTTCTGTAATTCTCCTTCTTTTTGTTTAAAATCCCGAACTTATTTACTTAAATAAATTTCACGTAAAATTCAAAAAAATTACAATTCCTCAATATCCCACAACTTAAAATTTACAAATAAAAAGTTACATCAAAATTCTCCAAATTCAAATCTAAATATAAACGTTACAACTTCTCAAAACCAACAACTCGCACTCTTCCCAAAAGGTAGCCTACCTAATAATGAATATATGCCGGGGAAAATCAAGAAACATAGACCAATAGTGAGCAAAAGGCTCATATACGGATATAAAATAATTCAAAGAGTATAAAGGTTAGACATACTGATAATATAATAAAATATCAGAATAAAGAATGATGAAACAAATCGAAAAAAATAAAAGATATTGATCATAAGTTCAAAAAAAAAGATATTGATCATACTTAACTCACAATATAAACAAATAACAAAAAACTTAAAAAGACACTATATATATCTTACAATATCAACTTACATATATATTCTTAAATCACAAATATTCTTACTATTACACATACTCTTACCACTTACTGATAAAAATATCAAATAGATCAAAAATAAACTTACTTACGGATATGAGAGATAATCTTACACTTACAGGATGTCTTACATTTCGGTTCTCCAAAATATGTAGTCATCAAAACTTACAGGAGTTTGTATAGAACAAATCAAATGCTACACAAATGGCCAAAATACACACACAAGGGAGTCATGACTATACATGTACCTTAACTCCGGCGACACGCCCATACTATTTAAATACACTGCATAAGATGTGCTAAAACATGAGATTAATCCACTAATGACGGATTCTTACAATATCTCCCAAATCAAAATATAATCACAAATAACTTATGTCAGTCTTACATATAGCTTACTCGAAAAGAATTCTAATAATAATATATATATATATATATATATCATAAATCAATCGAAAATAACTTAGTCGAATATTACCAACCCAAATATCATATAAATTGGATTATACAAAACAAAATCAGACTTGACCAGTTTTAGAGAAAGCCAATTTACTCTATAAAGATGATCTCGAATGTAAAAGCATAAAACACAAAACTTGTAGACAATTCTGAGACCTTTCTAGAATGATAACTCGTCAAAAACGGAGAAGTAACGAATGCAGAAAACAAACAAATATGAGATGTTATAACATAATTAACACCTGATTACAATAGTATTTTTATATTTATGACAACGAGATCACAGAATTTCACAACGGAATGTAAACAAAGAACGAAAAGCTCAAATAGACCTTTCCAGAATGATATTACTCACAAAAATTGAATACAATTTCAATTTACTATGAATATTTGAAGTTATAACATATAAACCTGAATTAACACATTAGATTGCACAAAAGGCAGATTTGAACATAGTTACGAACTAAATTTCAGAAAACGTAAATAACGGAAGTTATAGATAATCAAAATATCTTTTCAGGCACAATAAAATCGTAACAATCCGACAAATAATGAATCATATACGAATTTAACAAGAAATCAGATTATCAAGAGCTCAAACAAACGAATTGGGTAGAGTCATAAAAAGATATAGAGTATAACGAAAATATCTGTACATTAACAATACGATAACAAAAAGAGTGCGTAGAATGTATCCGTACCTTGAAAATCAAATAATATGAATCACAAGAAATCTAGATGTCACAATCACAAGAACCCTATTTTATCGATTTTCTCTTTGACCCTTTCTTTTTTTCTTTTTTTCTTTATCTCTTTATCTTTTTTTTCTTTTTCTCTCTATTCTTTTTCCAAACCCTAACTCCTTTTTTTTTTCTTTTTTTTCTATTTTCTTTCTTTTTCTCTTATTACTAATAATATCTTCTAAAATATTGTAATAATAAAATAAATATAACTAATAAATCAATAATAATTCACTAATATTATTTCTAATATTAAATAATATACCTAAATATATTAATAAAAATACGGGATGTTACAGTCGGATAAGAATAAACATTTATGTTAGCAATTCGAAAGGTTGATTATGTTTTATGCAGAGACAAAAGAGTCACAATTTTCCAGAGTCGTTTCTTTGTTTTGTAATTTACTAGAGTCCACCTCATGATAATTTAAAAATAAAAGTCTATGGTGGGGTCAGAGGTTGTGGAATATTGGACAAATATAAACGACTCGTGATCACAAAATCCACAAGAACCTTCTTTAGTCAAAGAAATTTGTAAATGTCTTTTACTCCTTCCATCCCACTCCCTACTTCACGATGTCGCTTACTTTTAAAGATTGTTTTGAGGAAAATGTTATTTTGAGAGTATTTTTTTTTTATTTCTAGAGCTATGTGTTCAATTATGTATTAGAATATGTTACAAATCATGAATGTAAGTAAGAATATGTAACAATTAGTTCTGGAAATAAAAAAAAACCTTTTTTATTCTAAAATAATTATCCAATTCTAATTTCTATCTAAAAATATTCAAAATTACCTCTTATTTTGTCATTTTCAATATAAAATTCAGTTCAAATTTACTTTTTATAGTATAAAATTACTATAATAAATATGATAAGTACGGAAAATTGTTACGCAACTAATTTTTCTTAATATGCGTTATTTTTTCAAAAAAGGCTGATAAAATGGAATGAAAGGAGTATAAAATATCAAAATTTTATACGGTAACAATTATATGTAGTTGATGCTTACGACTAATTACTATTTTAATATTTTTATTCAGAATAAAACAATTACAGTTAAAATTTTAATTATGAAGTTAAAACATTTCAAAATTACGTGTAAATTAAACAATTTAATCTTCTATTATCAATATATCTTAATCCATGCTAGTGAAGAAAACAAAAAATTTACCCTTTTGCACATTCCACTCTTTGTATTTTACCAATTTTTAGAGACAAACCAGTCACTTCCACTTTACACTCGGGTTAATGGGCTTTTTACCCAACCCAGTTCATAACAAATTTAAATCCTACGTTCATGATAATATATCACCCGACAATTATGCAACAGACTGAACTGTAAACCTTCACTCAACTGGAGTTTTTTTGAATGAATCATACACTTATATTCACGTTGTAGTCTATAGATTTGAATAGAGAATAACCGAAAGAATACACCTGAATCCGGGAACACTCCAGGTCAAATAAAGATTCTATATATTGATGATTCAGTTTACAGTATGCAATGTTTTATGTGGATTGTATCTTGATTGTACAAAATTGTCACGTCTACATTTTTCTTAGGTCATAAACGTATGTCAATGCCATTGTATCTGTCTCCACCATCAATAAAACCCGGTATGATGCTGAAAATAGATATCTGGTATGTTTTATGGCATCAAATATGTTACAACTATCTTTTTATTTGCAGCATTAAAACGGCGTTTGAATCCTATTGACAAATTTGAGGGTCAAGGAAATTCTTGCAATTTGAACCTAGCAGATAGATTGAATGCTACTGTTGGCACACCGACGTTCTTAGGTAATTAGTCTAGCGTGTAATAACATAGAAAGTGCAATGCAATCAAAATACGGAGTGCTCACAACATTTTACAAAGTGCATATCTGACGCAGAGATCCGCCAAATTCAATTCGCAATACATTAATTCATGCAGGTACAAGGCAGGTAATTCTGAATGTAAACCTTGAAATATCCGTGTCGTAAATCATAATTTGTAATACTTGAACAATGTCAGAAATCACCCTGCCTTTTGATATTACTATTACTTTCACATTGTTATTACTTTCTCATAAAAATGTGGTTGCCGTTCATCGTATTATGAGAAAGAAAAAGGCACCGCGGGGTATTATTCTATTTACCTTGTTTCAATTAGCAGTGTATGAAAAGGCTCAAACCCGGTATATGACCTGCAAATTACACTTGGAACTTAAATTAATTGAATATACTATGTTTATTGTATCACAAACCATTGCATCGGAGATGCCAGGATAATTACAATCAAGCAGCTTCTAGTATAGGTCTGCGATCCAAATCTGTATACTGCAAAATACAATTTATCAAATAAATTGAAATATCTGTATGAACTGACAGTAAGTCTGAATGTCTCATGGAAGAATATTAGAATACAAAACACATATTTTCGCTAATTATTACCTCAAAAAATGCCTGCACGTCATACATCATGAATACAAATTTCCAAAATGCATACATCATGAATACTATAAATTCAACTTGCAATACATTAATTCATGCAGGTATAAAGCAGGTAATTCCCAATGACAACCTTGACAGATCCATGTCGTCTAACCAAGAAGGGTTCAGGTACCTCTCACCATGCCTCTAGAAATGAAAGGCGAACACATCGTATGACTCCTACTATTTTCGGGATATAACCTCATACTTTGTGATGATGATGTGAGTATATATGTATTGTTACGTTACAAGTTTTACTTATACTTATTTACTAATTAGAAAATCAATTTCTATTATATATAATTTAAAATGCATATAATACTTTAAATTTTACAAGAATCCCTCATTCATGCTTTCGTGTATGCTGATAAATGGGCTGAAGTTGGAAAAACTATGAAGGAGGGAAGTATCATGGGCATATTTCTATTATATATAATTTAAAATGCATATAATATTTTAAATTCTTAGCGCATGTTTTGTCATTTTATATATTTTTTATTGTAAGTTTTATTAATCTAAGATAATCTGTAAGTGTAGGACGTATATGCTACAAATGTACACTTGCTAAGAAAATAATAAGTTTATTTTATATTATTATTAATATTTTCATGTGTTGCTATTTATCAGTGTTATTTAAACATCATATGATACTGGTATAAGTAATTTTCTCGGTTCAAATCAGTTAGTTAACCTAATTTGGATTGCTATCACTATTTGAAAATATATGCACGAATTAAATTTTTCATTGATAATAGTATATATAGTAAATTAACTTCACTTTTTGAAAACAGGTTTAAGCTGTGTATTATTGCTGAAGACGACACAAATGCGTGCAATGTCATTCTTCGTGACACGGTAGTGAAAAGAATTGTTGGTACTACGACAACAAAATTGGTGACAAAAATCAATAATGGTAAAGCAGAGTCTACAGGCATTCCAGACAAAGTTAAAAATATTGTTGGCAAGGATACACTAAATATTGTTATAAATGAAGATAACATCGTGAGTGACAGTGATATCTTTTATGCTGATGACATTTTTGAGGCCAAGTCTACAAATGAAGTCTCTAATTCAAATATTTCGATAAATGAATATCCATCTTCCAGTCTTACCGAGGCAAGTTTATTATTCCAATATATATATATATATAGAGAGAGAGAGAGTTGAGCTCTATGGAGAACTACTTCATTGGAGAACTATGGAGAACACTTCTTATTTTGTAAAAATCATCACACTTTTCGTTTAAAATACAAGTGTTCCGTAAATACAAACACAATTATATAAGAAAATTATTTGAATTCTTAAAAAATAATGAAAAATGTTTACAGAACACATACATATGATTTACAAAACATACTAGTACTATATTTCTCATTTCGTTAAAAATGTCACATTTTTCATCAAGAACACGTGTGTTCTATAAATAAAACAAAACTAGGAGATTAAATTATGTATTTGGAGAAAAAAATAGTGAAAAATGTTTACAGAATAAGTGTTATGAAAGTACAGAACATCCCGGTTATCCCGGTTCTCTGGAGAACTAGTTCTCATTTGAGCCTAGCCCTATATATATGTATATATATATATTATAAATATAAAATATAAAATTCATTCTTTTACGTATGATACTATAATCATATTCATGCTTTTATTTTTTTAAGCCATTTTTAGATATCTGCAACTGCAACTGAGACTAACACTCCAGGAACTGCAAAGTCATCAAATAAGAGTAGGCTAAGCTCAGAGATTAGAAATGAAATTGAAGAGATATCTCATGAGGTGTTGAGTAAAAAAATCAAACAGGAGAAACAGATATGAATTACAATATTATGCATATTACCTAGTTAATATATCTAAATGTTTATTGTATAAGTTTATTGATTTTTATTGTGTTTATGTTTGCAGGATTGAAGAGTTGGCAAATTCCAGTTTCAAGGGATTGATGATAATATTTTTTAAATGGCATCCAATTTTTTATGCCGATTTTAATAAACACGTTGAGGATTTTTAAAGATTTGTTTGAAGTTTTTTCCAATACTTGAGCTCTCAGTTTAATATATTTTTGGTTAAATTGCTGGATTTATTTTATTATGAGATGTGCATTATTAATTTGAAATTTATGTGCCTATTTAATTGTTAGGAACATTAACAGTAATTTGTATAATATGGCAGGTTTACTCAATATGTTAACAATTTACAATTACTCAAGCAAAGTTAGCAGGCTATAAGAATGTTAAAAAAAGGTCTTACCTATCTCCTCTTACTTCAAATCATCCTATCTGATCTATAAGGATATTCACAGGTGCAGAATGATGCTTCAGCTAAGAAACCTATAAGTTATGCTTCAGCCAAGAAACCTATAAGTTGCAGAGATGATGGTTAAACACTTAAGCCAAAAATGATAATCATAATAATAAATGAGCTACTTGCTATTAATCTAAAATATGCCATCACAGTGGGGGAAAAAGAAAATTTTGATACAATAATTATTTTGTTGACTTTGATGTCATATAATAATCATTTAGTTTATATAGACTTACAAAAAGGGTTATATTTATATGAATTTTAAAATAATAAGTGCAAAGGGGTTATGTGTGCCAAAAAATTAAAAGTATACATTGAATAAACTATACCTATACTATTTAATAAATTAACATAGTGATACTATGGACATTAAGAATTTTTTTTAAATAATGTGAATAATGCATGAGAATAGACTTCCCGTTTAGACTTCAGACATTAAACTCATTTTTTAAATCTAAGAATGCCATGGAAACAGAATCCTTTCAAACATAAAAGAAAAACGAAATTTGAAATGGGGAGACGTGTTACTAAATTGAAAGCCTACTTTATGATATTTCACAATAACATTGAGGCTGAGATGGGATGTTGTCATGGTTGCACAATCCCCTTTCTCATAAGCATATCATACACTTTGTCCGCCTTGCTCGGATCAAGATAAAATAGTACATGTGCATCTGATTTTTGAGAAAGCCTACCTTTCATCACTTCTACTAACAAGGTCTCTAGCATCTTAAGATAATATGCGGGGAGGATCCTGATCACACCGCACAACCGTCTCTCCGACAACAGATAACAGTATATTATATGGAAAAACTGCATCTGTAAAAGAAACAACCCGTGGAATATATATTATCATTCCTAAGTTGACGTGCCAGTTTGAATTGAAATTTTGCAGCTATGAAGTAACAAAAGTAAACTGGATAGCATTTACTTGCAGATTCAGAGAGTAAACTGACAAAAGTATGTCAATTAAGAAAATTGGACTGTTGTCAAGTTCTCCTTTAAGATGATTTGTCCTCTGCAAGATTTTATCACTTGGCCCAGTTTGAGAATTCTCCTTGGCCTTGCGTGCATGTTCTTCAGCTTCTCTCTTGCGCTTCTGCTCAATAAACGTTTCAGCCTCAACAGATGTTCGGCAGCCAGCAGCCCGAGCTTCCTGCAATAATTTTTTAAAATTATCTACAGGGAAAGGAACAATAGGCATTCAATACAAGTTTGAGTGACGGAAGTTTGTGTTTAATATAAATATACAATGTGTATGAAAAGGCTTTAACTTTCAACTATTAGCATATAATATGGATTAAACCACATTTCGTTGGATATATCGAATCAGCTGATTGTAATGGATATATCAAGGCTCCACAAGAGCAAATCCAATCAACTGTGAGTCTGTGACTGTCTATTTATTTTAGCTGCTGTTTGTGTGACATGATTTATTTTAGCTGCTGTTTGTGTGACATGCAGATTTACATGACCCGTGAAGTTATATTGTATAGTGTGTCTCTGACTCTCTGTGTGCGGTGTGTTTGTGTGTGTACACTCTTTTTGCTTTTCCTGCACAAATGTATTTGTGTATCTGCATAGTCATATTTAAAGTGTATGACATTTTTTATGCTTTTTTTCAAGGACGGTTCGTGTAACGGGTTGCAACACTATGCTGCCCTTGGCCGGGACAAGATAAAGATCTCCATTCGCTTCATTAAACCACAATTGCAATATTATAGCATTTGTTTGTATGGCAGAAACACATTCTATATAAGAGACATGAATGGTGCAGATTATATTGAACAAGAGATTACAGTCAACTCTGCTGCTTGCAAAGCAATATCATATAGACAACGGACAACCTTAAATATAGATGAAAGAAGCACATATACACCCAATACGATTTAAGAACAAAATATCTCAAATAACAATCAATTTTGTCATATACATGTAGTTTTTTAGACAACAGATAGATATTGAGGCATGCACAAACTAAGTAAAAATCAATACCTCAACTTCAAGCACATTTGATGAAGATTGTGAATACAAGAAAGGCTGACAAAGCCTCCTAAACCTGGCCTCTCCTTCAGAATGAACAAAAACCTCCAAGGCAAATGATAGAGGAGAAGTAGCTCTGTATTGGGTGATAAGAAAAACATAAACAGGTCATTATCACGCTTATCTACAGTTAGTCAGACTATCAGAGTTGAAGACAGAAAATGAGCCAATTCTCACCAAGCATTACCATGATCTGCCCACCAGTACATTCGCCCTCCATCACCTCAAGCTTGAAACTTCCCTGGGTTTTCCTCATGGTAGGATATTTGTATCGCGGTTGTGGTCCCAGTTCATCGGCCCTTTCTAGGGAACTCTTGGTGACCTGAGAGACATGTAGCCGATGTTATATAATGCTTCAATAGTCAGTACTAAGCCGCTGATTGCAAATTCCAGTGGCAGCTTTTTGGGAAGTGTACCTTAAACGTATGATATTCTTGCCGAAATTTTAGATTTTCAATGAGCGTAAAACCAGCTAAGAATATGTCAACTCCTTCTCTGACGAAAGCAGGAAGAGTTACAACTCCATATTTACCAGGCTTTCCGTAAAGGCAACATATGGAGTCTGATAAGTAATCCAGGACACTCAGGTCATGATCGACAACAGCTACATAGCTAAAATTGAAAAATATCAGTGACTGAGCAGCTGTGCTAACAAAGCAAAAGGCCAATATTCATTACAGTATACAGAGAAAATTGCAAACCTATCAGGTCTGCGTAAAGATCGAATAACACTACAATCTTTATAATTAATAAATTAAACAAAAAAATGGCATAATAAAAAAACAAGGACTTTATCAACTTACATAAAACTACAATTGTACAATAAGATTAAATATTGTAACACTACAATCTTTGATGTGAATGAATACACAAATAAACGTGCATGTGTATGTATGTATGTATGTATGTATGTATGTATGTATGTATGTATGTATAGCTTAGAATCAAGAAAGGAAGGGCACCAACAATGTGATGTTCTTCGACTCCAAGCTCTGTCTCTCCTCGGAAATGAAACCCTCGATTGATCTGCACAGTAGTGTGTATATATTTTGGGCTTAAACTAGCAAAACACATATGGAAGATTTAATTTAAATATAGGTACATAGATTTGAATGTAATAGTCGAGTGTGTGTCTGAAAAAAGTGAGGAAAGTGTGGTGGCCGATTTAAGTTAGATTATTTGTGTAGTGATTATAAAATTTTTTAATTTATAAATTAAATCCAAACATATAAAATTTCCAAACTTCTAACATATAATTGGTGTAATGATTTTTTAATCTTTTTTATTTATAACTAATGATTATTGCTTTATAAACCTAGTTATAATATTTGAAAATTGATAGATATGGTTCAGTAAAATTAGAGTATTAGTCTTAAAAAGTTTTGTATAACGGGAATAGTAAAGCATCCTTCATTTTTTATGCATATGCCAACTCTAAATAATCTATGTTATATATTTTTTCTTTTTTGTTTCATTTTAATTGTAGACTTTATATTCTATGGTTTCTTTAACAATGAAGTAAATAAAACGAGTATTTAAAAACTGTGATTTTAATTATATAAATTTATAAAATTACTCTCTTAATTGTTGAAAAGTTATTATTTTTAATATTTTATAAGTATTTTTAAAAAAAGTTCGCTGCACAAATAAAACTATTATTTTTAAATTAAAATATGAACTAAATGTTTATATTTAAAAATTGAAAACAATAATTCTAACTATAAAATCAAAATACTTTAAAATATTTTTCTATTATAATTGTCTAATAATTTTAATTTATTTATAACTATCGTATATATATTCAAATTATAATTTTTAAAAAATTTTATAAAATATAAAAAATAAAAAATCTTCAATTTTTTTTTTACTGGTATATCTAATAGGCCAAGCCAATTAAACAGTATAAATTTACAATTTTAACCTAGAATATAGTTTCTATTTACGCTCTTGCCTTACCCATATGTCCCTTGTAATCTCACCTGCATCCGTTGCTACACAACCTAATCATAATTTTCCTTCAACTTTGAATTCCAGGATCAACTGGCTCTTCCTAAAGATCACGAAACATGCATCTTCTCCTTGTTCCTGGCACCTAATCTTCGAAAGAATCAATTCGTTGTGCTTTCATGGAACAACCTGACAGGAAAGAGAGGTAGGCCTCGGGTCGTCAAGCGCAATGCTTAACTAAACAATAGTCCAACCGTCGGCATACAATAAGTAACCTTTTATAATTATCCACCTGTTAGATTCTCGACGAGAATGGTGATTCATGTAGTATGTCACTATATGCCAGTACATATTGTGTATGCATGTAACATGTATGCAATATGCCAGTTAAGCTTACAAATAGAAAATAACTTAGAATAGAAAATAGAAAATAAGATCTACACCACATATTCAATCTAATCTAATGGCAAGGGGGTGCATCCACACACAAATCAAATACACCATCATACACCTAATCTCACATAATCCTTCCGTTTTTAATTTGATTTTTCCCGTTAATTAGTGAAGTTTTTTTCAAATCTAACTTCACCACATTTTTCTCCATCTCCCAACAATCAGTTT
The DNA here is from genome assembly GCA_028671895.1 of Oenanthe sinensis. Classification (NCBI taxonomy): domain Eukaryota; kingdom Viridiplantae; phylum Streptophyta; class Magnoliopsida; order Apiales; family Apiaceae; genus Oenanthe; species Oenanthe sinensis. The sequence goes on along the minus strand of JAPMAC010000195.1, from coordinate 8,122,145 downwards.
GCATACCATATGTGATATATTCCGGTGACTTTTATTTTTTCGACGATTTCCATAATTATTTGTGAACCAGGATATATAATTTAGTGATTTCTGTAATACAAATTAGTGATTTCTTTAATACAAATTAGTGGTTTCTGTAATATATTTTAGTGATTGAAGTTTGAATCTGATAAGTGACGAATTTATTTTATTTATAAATTATATTTGCCGAAATATAGCACATATGGTATGAAAACTGATCGTTCGGAGATGAAAAAAAATGTGGTAAAGTTAGATTTGAAAAAAACTTTGCCAATTGACGGGAAAAATCAAATTAAAAACGGAGGAAAATAGATGGGATTGTGTGTGTGAGGGTGTATATAATCTGTGTGTGGGTGCGGCAGGTATAATGATAAGGTTTTCTATTTCTCATTTAAGCTATTTTCTATTTGAGCAGGACCCTATATATATATATCTTAGTTAGTTAAAAAAATTATAAAGTTAATAATATTCGCAAAATATAAATTAATAATTGACATATAAACCTAAAAATAAGTAGTAATTGCATATGTATATATATAATATATATGTATATATTCTGAAAAACTAGATAATTCATTATTAAAAAAGAAAAATAGAGTTGCACTGGTATTCAGTTATATATATTTTATATCAAAACAATATAATCTAGTGTTAGTAAAAATTTTCTTATAAGTTAATGAAGTGTTTGATAAATTTAACTTATAAGTTGGTGAGAAATTTGTTTTTTTTTATTTTGTTATTATAGAATGTTTTAATAATTGTTTTTAATTAAATTATTTATTTATGAGGTTTTTTTAATTAAATTATTTAATTAAATACAAAATTTAAAAATATAAATATTAACAAATGATAAATTAACAGAAGTAAATAATACAATTAATAAGTAAAAACAGTACAAATTTATGGAATGTTAGAAGCAATATCATCACATTTTGCTATCCACATATTATCAACGCTAGCTTCACATTCGGTAGTTTTATTCATATTATTAGTTCTCGAAGTAGAACTCTCAGTATACAAATAAAGCAGTCAAATACAAATGAAGCAGTCAAATACAAATGAAGCATTCAAATACAAACACAGTATGCATGTGAATACACAGTTCACTGCCCAGCAGATGGTTTTGTAGCATTTCTATATGACCACATAAGCTCTCCAAATCGATATTCATTGTTGCGTGCCTTGAGGAAGAGTGTCATATTTCCCTTGTCAAGAATGTAACGCCTAGCAAAGTAATACAATTCACTACCACAAGGGACCTCGTCCATGGAATCAAGTAGATCAACTGCCTCATTCAAACTTGCATCTTCATTCGTAGCTATTGTAGAAGTACTCCCAGAAGACATTGCTTGTAATATACCATCAAGCCCTTCCCGCACATACTCAGCTCCGAATTTCTTCCTTTTTGAATCACTACTCCTGTTAGATTTGAACGAAGACGAAGGAAATAAATTTGTTGGAGACTGCATGTTATTGTCATCACTATCACCACTGCCTTCCTTCCCTTGATCTTCGTCGACTAACTCAATAAACTCTCCACCCACCTCAAGATCCACAGCGGAATAGGTATTAGCTGCTCTTGCCCTTTCACCAGTAGCAACAATATCTCCAAACAAGGTATCATAATATTGCATAAATAGCGATGAGTATTTGTTTTTGAATTTTGCAATTTTACTATTTTCCTGAAACAAAGGTTAACAATTAGTACGTCAAAGTGAAAACTTAATTCAAGACTAGTTAGTAAATTGCCTAAAGTTACTAATACATAGCAATAGTACTTAGCAAAAAATAGAAGAAAATCCATTCAAGATAACATATACATAACGATGGACCAGAAATTCAAAGAGAAGAATTTAAAGATACCTGCACTTTCTGTAACCACCATATTGGAGACGCCTCAATGGTTTTGGTAACCTCGTTCCATTCTAGACCACTTTCACCAAATTTTAATTTCTTAAAAATGTGGTAATTCGATTTCATTGCTTCCCAAAGATTTTTTAACTGTTTAATGATTTACGACACATTCCCCTGCCTACAAAATTCTTGGTGAATCTTAGCCCAGCTATCTTTATTTAGAGTGTTTCCTACCCTGTTGCCGTTAATAACCTCTGCAGCACACAATTCAACAAACGTTTGATGTAATTCGTCAGTCCACTTGGCAGATGATGATCCTGTTCTAGACGGCGCTGCCATTTGTGAATTTTTTGTGACCAGAGTCTGAAACATGTAAAGAAGTTCTATACCTGTCAAATTCTACCCAACAGTTCTCAAGAATTTTAAAATATATATGCACAGAAGTTAGAAATGCAACTTTTTATTACCAATTTGTGTCAACTACTGAATTCCAGTAATCTACTAGACTACTAGGATGTTTAATCTACAGTTGATTTGCAAGTAGTAAGAAAAGCAAGGCAGGATGTTCATGCCCTATTAACAATACAGAATAGTAAGGCAATTAACAGAACAAAAATTTCATTATCTAATAAGCAAGGCAGGCTAAAAAGAGGTGGATCAATTACGAACATACACCACAGAACAGAGTACAAATTGATGTAGGTACGCATATTGAAAAACAATAATCATCTCTTTTATAAAAAAATAGAAGCAGCGGAGATGGGAGAATTATACAGAAATTAACATAAGTAAAGATACATGCGAAGAAATCAGGTAAGAGAAAATCGCTGATGCTGGGTTTGGTGATGAGAAGTCGCCATTGCTGCTGGGTTTGATGAGAAGTCGCCGATGAACCCTGTTGCTAGGGTTCGGTGTTGAGAAGAAAAGAGAAAGCTACAGAAATGGGTTAGAAGAGATATGTAAAAAAAGTAAGGGGATCGTTACTTATCTCTTATCCAAGATAAACTCCAGATAAGTTCGTTTGTCCACGGTTGCCAAACGGTACAAAATAAGCAATATGAACTTATTTAATTTATAATCTCATTAAAAGTCCAGCCAAACACCCGCATAATCAATCTAAGTTCCACAAGATCAATTACAAAATTATAACAGCTGACATCATTTTAATACTCTCAATAATCCATGGTGTAAGTTGTTTGACTTATTATATTTTTATTCGGGAAAAAAATTAAAAAATATTATTTTTAACAATGTATATAATCAAAGCAACTAAAATTATTATGACGACTAAAGAAAACTTAAAGTTTTATCTAGAACCTAAGGCTTTTTCACTCGCAAATTGTCTTGCTGATGCGAACCTCTTAAACTGTACATGTATTCAAACAAAATTAGTTATGAGCTCCAAACTGCAACTCTGTAGGAATCGCTTGATATATATATATATATATATATATATATATATATATATATATATATATATATATATATATATATATATATATGTATATATATATATATATATATATATATGTATATATATATATATGTATATATATATACATATATATATATATATGTTTCATTACGCTACAAGCATCTTCTTATACATTTTGCTTATTTTATGTTTTTTAATTATATATGTCTGCATTCCTTATTCTACTCAGGCTACTCAGTTTTGAGGTGCCCTCAAGAAATGCTTAAACAACCAATGTTATCAATCACAATTCACATATATATATATAAACACGATACATACAACGAAAGGCAATGTAATCAATCATACATACACAGTGCTGAAAAGAAAAAAAATCATACATACACAGTAATGCACTCAATTATTAACATATAACATTGGGTTGCTCAAACATAAATTTTCTACTAATGCACGAACAATTAATTTGCAACAACTCCTGCTCATACAACAATATCAACCATCTCACTTTGTGCATTGCTTCCACTAAACACTTTAGCAATCTTCTCAGTGGGAATTAATGGGAGATAGGAAGAGACCTTGTAGCCTTATTTTGCTGTGTACAGTCTGGTTGAACTTCTCAGAGCAGTAGGCTGCAATTGGTACAACAACTTGAGCCACCTGAGGAAAGAGAGGGAGCTGATTGAGAGAGTGCCAAGTTGAGGCAGCATATTGCTCAGCCACTGGCTCATTCTTCAGATACATCTCCTTAGCAGCAGGCTCACACTGCGCATATGCAGTTTTGGCAAGCCCCGAGGTGCGCAGTATCCATCAGGTTCACATTCTTTACTTCAAAAACCACAGCCCGAGCAGTGGCAGGAGCATTCTGAGCTGCAGACAAGGCACGGTTTCATAGCTATTTCACGGCAGGAGGAACACGTCTGTCCAACTTGTGAACAGATTCATCGACCTGCAAATATATAGCAAATGATATAGAGCTATGAGAATCAGAGCGAATTAGTCTACTAATCTCTGGCCTTGGAAATAGTAACTGAGGCAAGCGTGAATAGTGAAGATGCCAAAAAAATTATGTAGAAGAATGACTGACCTTGTGGTCGACCAACTTCAGGAGCTCACTGGGAACATCATGGTCCCTCGACAATCTGAACCCCATTCTTTAGGGGACCTGAATTTTCTTTCGCGTAGTTATAGGCTTTTAAAGCATACAGAACAGTGTGGAGTGCTGCAACTTTAACAAAATCCAGGTATTTTAGCTTCTCTTCTTCAGTTTGAAACTTCAAAACACACAAACAATTTACAAATCAGTCTTCAGGTAACTATGAAATATCAAAACATGAAATCATAGAATATGCAATATAATATAATATTATATATCAATGAAGACCATATATATATCTTACACTTACAAGCAGACATATATGATTAAAAAACATAAAATAGACCATCACTTATATAAATAGACCAAGACATAGAAGCTTGTCTTTATAAATTTCTACCACTTACAAGCGAGATTTTCAGTGTCTTCATCCAGCTTCCTGGTGTTCGGAGATATACCACTGGAGGTAGCCTTATTTGATCTAGCAGTTGCTGCAATACTAAGAAGATCTTGTCTTACATATAATGTCTAATTATTTTATATCTAGGCAAATATCAATGCACTACAAACAAAGAGACCTAAATAATGAGAGGAAGAATAAACAAGGTTCATCCAGAAGTACATATGTGCCAATAAAATAAAATAATCAATCTTAAACATATATGCATCCTTATCGGCTCAAGTACACCCAAGAATCCCATATATTTTTTGCCAGTTGATATACGAATTTAGCTCATTCTTCACCTAGTCGGACGATTTTCTGAATATATATAATCCTCATCATCCCTAATTTCTTTCTCTTTAGCTTGAAATTTCTTTCAATTTTTTGATCAACATACGTGCAAAAGGAATCCATTAATTAATAACAGATTAAGTGGGTGTTTGGCGGGACTTTTAATGGGCTTATAAATTAAATAAGTTCATATTGCTTATTTTGTACCGTTTGGCAACCGTGGACAAATGAATTTATCTGGAGTTTATCTTGGATAAGAGATAAGTAATGATCCCCTTACTTTTTTTTACATATCTCTTCTAACCCATTTCTGTAGCTTTCTCTTTTCTTCTCATCACCGAACCCTAGAAATAGCAGTCATCGGCGACTTCTCATCAAACCCAGCAGCAGCGGCGACTTCTCATCACCAAACCCAGCATCAGCGATTTTCTCTTATCTGATTTCTTCGCAGGTATCTTTACTTTTGTTAATTTCTGTATAATTCTCCCATCTCCGCCGCTTCTATTTTTTATAAAAGAGATGATTATTATTTTTCAATATGCGTACCTACTTCAATTTGTACTCTGTTCTGTGGTGTATGTTCGTAATTGATCCACCTCTTTCTAGCCTGCCTTGTTTATTAGATAATGAAATTTTTGTTCTGTTAATTGCCTTACTATTCTGTATTGTTAATAGGGCATGAACATCCTGCCTTGCTTTTCTTACTACCTGCAAAGATTAAACATCCTAGTAGTCTAGTAGATCACTGGAATTCAGTAGTTGACACAAATTGGTAATAAAAAGTTGCATTTCTAACTTCTGTGCATATATATTTTAAAATTCTTGAGAACTGTTGGGTAGAATTTGACAGGTATAGAACTTCTTTACATGTTTCAGACTCTGGTCACAAAAAATTTCTCAAATGGCAGCGCCGTCTGGAACAGGATCATCATCTGCCAAGTGGACTGACGAATTACATCAAACGTTTGTTGAATTGTGTGCTGCAGAGGTTATCAACGGCAACAGGATAGGAAAAACTCTAAATAAAGATAGCTGGGCTAAGATTCACCAAGAATTATGTAGGCAGGGGAATGTGTCGTACATCATTAGACAGTTAAAAAATCTTTGGGAAGCAATGAAATCAGATTACCACATTTTTAAGATATTAAAATTTGGTGAGAGTGGTCTAGGATGGAACGAGGTTACCAAAACCATTGAGGCGTCTCCAATATGGTGGTTACAGAAAGTGCAGGTATCTTTGAATTCTTCTCTTTGAATTTCTTGTCCATCATTATGTATATGTTATCTTGAATGAATTTTCTTCTATTTTTTGCCAAGTACTATTGCTATGTATTAGTAACTTTAGGCAATTTACTAACTAGTCTTGAATTAAGTTTTCACTTTGACGTACTAATTGTTAACCTTTGTTTCAGGAAAATAGTAAAATTGTAAAATTCAAAAACAAAGACTTATCGCTATTTATGCAATATTATGACACCTTGTTTGGAGATATTGTTGCTACTGGTGAAAGGGCAAGAGCAGCTAATACCTATTCCGCTGTGGATGTTGAGGTGGGTGGAGAGTTTACTGAGTTAGTCGACGAAGATTAAGGGAAGGAAGGCAGTGGTGATAGTGATGACAATAACATGCAGTCTCCAACAAATTTATTTCCTTCGTCTTCGTTCAAATCTAACAGGAGTAGTGATTAAAAAGGAAGAAATTCGGAGCTGAGTATGTGTGGGAAGGGCTTGATGGTATATTACAAGCAATGTCTTCTAGGAGTACTTCTACAACAGCTGCGAATGAAGATGCAAGTTTGAATGAGGCAATTGATCTACTTGATTACATGGACGAGGTCCCTTGTGGTAGTGAATTATATTACTTTGCTAGGCGTTACATTCTTGACAAGGGAAATAGGACACTCTTCCTCAAGGCACGCAGCGATGAATATCGATTTGGAGAGCTTATGTGGTCATATAGAAATGCTACAAAACCATCTGCTGGGCAGTGAACTGTGTATTCACATGCATACTGTGTTTGTATTTGAATGCTTCATTTGTATTTGACTGCTTCATTTGTATTTGACTGCTTTATTTGTATACTGAGAGTTCTACTTCGAGAACTAATAATATGAATGAAACTACCGAATGTGAGGCTAGCGTTGATAATATGTGGATAGCAAAATGTGATGATATTGCTTCTAACATTCCATAAATTTGTACTGTTTTTACTTATTAATTGTATTATTTACTTCTGTTAATTTATCTTTTGTTAATATTTATATTTTTAAATTTTGTATTTAATTAAATAATTTAATTAAAAAAACCTCATAAATAAATAATTTTATTAAAAACAATTATTAAAACATTCTATAATAACAAAATCAAAAAAAAAACAAATTTCTCACCAACTTATAAGTTAAATTTATCAAACACTTCATTAACTTATAAGGAAAATTATCCGAACACCTAAATAACTTATAAATAATAATTACTTATCACTTATGTCACACTTATTTACTTTAAGTCATAAGTAACTTTTTTTAAGTTAAGCCAAACGGGCCCTATATCTGCTCTGATTTGATGTCTTCTCAATCCATATAATCTTCGATTATGTTTAAAAATTTTGAGGAAATTAGGCATGAATTATGAATAATTTACAGAAGCTTAAAATTACTTTGGCAAATAGATTGAAACCCAACTAAAGATCTTATCTTGATATATTTAATATAATTTAATATAAATAAAAAATATTTAATATTGATAACATCATTTCAAGTAATAAGCTGAAACTTATTGAAGCTTGAGGACCGATCTGCAATCTGGTTTAAGTTATTGTATACTTAAAATTTTAAATTGAAAGTTAGTTTTAGTTTAAAAAATTTAAGTAATTTTGAGATTTTTTATTATTTTTTTCCACATCAAATTTTAATTTAAAAACACATATTTAAGGTATTCTTTAATTTATTAAAATATGAATATGTAAATTTTGAAGGGTTTCGAGGCACAAACGCAGCGGAATAAACGCGAAAAATAAATCAAAATAGCAAAATCGTCCGTAGGATCCATGCGAAAATAAAAGATTTAATTCGGAGATTAAGAACAAATACCTTTAAAAGTTTTAACAGTTCATCAATGGAAGATTAATGGGGGTCCAAAACTTATTTAATCACCACGTATCCCTATCACGCGATCTACGCTCTACGGTATCCACACGAACACTTTTCATGAAAGATTGATGTGTACTAGCACCCGAAAACTGTTTCTCTCTCTCTATCTTCCTCTTTTCTCAAAACGGTTAGGGTTTTATAAAATATTTGTCTTTTAAATCAGCCCATAACGAGATTATATAGAGAGAATAATAAGTTTTCTAATTATAATTAATACTAATCTAAAATTCCAAATTATTTAATTAAGTCTCACTTAATTAATTAATTACTAATTTTGGAATTAGTTTATGTATTTCATATATTCTATTTATATAATTAATTAAGTCATACTTAATTAATTTCATAAATAAAATAAATTACTTTTATAATTTAAATTCAAAATTTATATTATTTCTCCTTGAAGCATTTTTTGTGTGTGACCCTATTGGTTATTATTACGTTGGCAACAATTTTAATATCTAATTAAAATTGTAAACAATGAGCGGCATCTAGTAATACATCATTGCTACCCAAGTAATAATAATAAAATCAGTGATTTGATTAAGTCTTTCGTGAATAATGTTCCATGTAATACTTTAACCTTATATTATAGATCAAACTCGAAGTATGTATCATGTATCATATTCAACGTTTAATCCGGGTTTTCTTGATCAATGAGTAGACTATTAAACAAAATAACATTTGAGCACGGCCATGCATTTTATAGTCTCACTCAATCAAGAGGCCAATAATATCACTCCTAAATAGAAAGGTTAAGTCTTTTATCTATCATTCATATTTCTCATACAATTCATAGTATACCCAATGTCCACTTTTATCATCACCGGGTTAAAGGTAACTTTTAGTGTAATCAAAGTATATTAATTCTCGTATAGAAATATAATGATTTCAAGTTAGAGGATCATTACATCATTATCACAGTGAAAATTTCTTATGACACTTATTAACATGTAGAATCTCACGGCGGGTCATTCCAGTGCCATTCATCGAGACATGCACTTATGTTCTTGACTTTAGTATCACCAGACATATGACCAATGAGATATGGTAATCCATCAACAAACATACTAGTCTTATTGCATTATTATTGTCCTTATATAATAATACTCGACTAGAGAATTTTAGGAATAAGATATTTGATATGGGCTGAAAGTAAGCCCTAAAGACACAATTAATGTGGCATTAATTGGACCTAGTCTTGTCCAAAAGGGAGGCTCAATTAATGAGGCTTGAAACCCTAACTAGTAAATAAATTCGTAATTAATTAATTAGCTAAATATACAGCTAATTAATTATGTCCAACTACAAGGAAACTTATTCCTACATGGAAACTGCTTCTACAAAGGATCCAGAATCCTTCTAGGAAATACCTTATCAATCAAGGTTCATAAACCTACTCTAATTCTTAGACTCTCTACGTCTATATAAAGGGTCTAACCCCTCATTCTTAGAACTACGTTTTGGCTTGATTCTCTAAACACAACAGAGATACGTAGGCATCTTATGAAGGCAGAACCAAGCTACGAAACACAAGCTCAGCCATTAAAGCTCGTTAAGCTCCGACATACATCGCATTAACTACACCCCAGTTTTTAATCCATAACTTTTGGCGCCGTCTGTGGGAAAAAAACATCAACCATGGCAAGAACACGACGAACTGACGGAGACATCGTCCCCACCACAAGTGATCCGACTGCTATCATCCCTCCTGATGAAACTCAAACTACCGAGGTCCCTGCTACCACCACTATTCCCGCTGGAACTCAAGGTCCTAATACTCAAAGGCTTGGTCCGTTTAGTGAAATCGTCCACTCCACAAATCCTGAGGAAATCGTCCATGGATCCAACCCACTATCCCAGGTAACTCAAACTCCTTTTATGGCTACTGCTCCTCACGCCCAAATTTCCACTATTGTTATCCCCAGTAGCACTGTTGCCCAAACAAGACTTGGAATCTCCCAAACCTATCCCCCTCCTTACATCAGAGGGTTGGAACCCCAGAACTATGGGCGTAGAGAAGATGTTCGTGATTTCTCAGGACCATACTCAACTGATGATGAAAGCTCAGAAGGCACTGATGTCAATCCCAGGAGAAGAAGGCCTGGTAAAGAGCCCGCAGGAAGCCGGCGTTCACAGTCCCGTAGGACACTAGAACAGAAAATTGCTTCCTACGAGGCTGAACTCAAAGAACTAAAGAAAAGCTTGGATCGGAAGGATAGAAGGACAGCCTCAAGGTATGAAGCTCCTGACGTCATAGAACTGGATGAAACCCCACGAGGGAGAAGAACGGAAATTACTAGGGCTGACCCCGCTGAATTATTGCCTCTCGGAGATCCTGATGATCCCACGCCGCCTTTTACCGAAACCATCATGAACTCTCACATCTCAAGTAAGTTCAAAATGCCCACCATCAAAGTGTATGATGGAGCAGGCGATCCAGCCAATCACGTGAGGACCTTCTCGAATGCATTACTACTACAACCTATCAATGATGCTGTGAAGTGTAGGGAATTTCCCCAAACCCTGGGGGGCATGGCCCAACGTTGGTACAGTTGGTTGCCGCCCAACTCCATTGGATCCTTCAAAGAACTCAGCAAGGCCTTTATAAGCCAGTTTATAAGTGGAAGAGTGCACGAAAAAAGCCCGGCTTCTCTCATGAATCTGGAGCAAGGAAAGAACGAATCCCTAAGGGACTACCTGAACCGCTTCACCAAGGAAGCCTTGAAAGTCCCATACTTGGATGAGAAAGTGGCTATGATAGCCTTACAACAGGGGACGACTGGTCCTTATTTCAAGAGATCTCTAGCCAAACACCCGCCTGAGAACATGCTTCTTCTCCAAGACAGAGCAGGGAAATACATCAAGGCAGAAGAAAGCATGAAGAAAACCACTATATCAGTGGCTACACATGGGAATAATAACAAAAAGAGAAAAGGCGATCAGGAGTATGATGCCCGAGACAAGTACTCTAAGACGGATAAGGATTCCGAATCCCCTCCTAAGAAAAATAGTTTTGGGCCAAAATTCGCTGAATATGCAAGGCTGAATGCACCTCGAAGTCAAATCCTTATGGATATTGAAAGAGATCGAGACCTGAGATGGCCTAAACACCTAAAGTCTGATCCTGAGAAAAGGAACAAGAACGCGTTTTGCCGATTTCATAGGGATACCGGGCATGACACGGATGACTGTAGACAATTGAAGGATGAAATCGAGTTCCTTATTAGAAGAGGAAAGCTTTTTAAGTACTCCAAGGATGGAAGTCATGATAGGCGTGACGATAACAGAATAAATAATGATGGCCGGGATAGGAATCCTCAACCTAGAGGACCGATTATTAATATGATTTTTGGAGGACTCATTGCTGCGGGGAATTCAAGGAATTCAAGAAAAGCATACGCAAGAGAAGTTATGCAAGTCGTAGGAGAAGCACCTAAACGTGCTAGGACAGAGGCGGTCATATCTTTTGATGACTCAGACCTGGAAGGGGTAAAGTTTCCTCATGATGATCCTCTCGTTATTACCCCTTTGATAGGCAACTCAGAGGTAAAGAGAGTCCTGGTAGACAATGGAGCGTCTGTTGATATCTTGTTCCATGATGCATTTATAAAAATGGGATACAACGATTCCCAACTAACCCTTTCGGATGTTCCCATCTATGGCTTCAATGGAATGGAGTCGAAAGTAGAAGGAACCATTCAGGTACCCGTGACAATGGGAAGAGAACTTAAAGAGGTCACTCAGATGCTAACTTTCCTAGTGGTCAAAGCATCTTCTACATACAACGCCATCCTTGGAAGAACAGGTTTGCATGCTTTCAAGGCTGTAGCCTCAAGTTATCACTTAAAAATCAAGTTCCCCACCAGAAATGGTGTTGGAAAGGAGAAAGGAGACCAGAAAATGGCGAGAAGTTGCTACGTGGCAGTCCTGAGACCCGATGGAGTCGGGGGGCAAATCCTACCCATAGAGGACATGGACTCAAGAGAAGACGAGGAAAGAAGGGGAAAGCCGGCCGAAGACTTGGTTCCAATTCCCTTAGTACCAGGAGAGCCTGAAAAGGTCACATACATTGGAGCCTTATTAGAAGAGCCTATGAAAGCAAAACTGACCAAATTCTTGTGAGAGAATGGGGACTTATTTGCTTGGACAACCGCTGATATGCCAGGAATTGATCCCAATCTAATTACTCATAAGCTTAACGTGGATCCACGGCGAAAAACAATAAAAGAAAAGAAAAGAAATTTCGCTCTAGAAAGACAGGAAGCCATAAAGCAAGAAGTGGAAAAGCTCTTAGAGGCTGGATTCATCAAGGAAATTCAATTCCCTGAGTGGCCTGCTAATCCTGTAATGGTCAGAAAATCCAATGGAAAGTGGAGGATGTGCATGGACTTCACTGATTTGAATGACGCATGCCCAAAGGATTGTTTCCCCCTCCCGAGGATCGATGCACTTATAGATGCCATAGCAGGACATGAGATGTTAAGCTTCATGGATGGCTTCAGTGGATATAATCAGATCAGGATGCATGAGGATGACTTTGCCAAGGTATCTTTCATCACTGACTTTGGTGTATTTTGTTATCTAGTTATGACCTTTGGATTAAAGAATGCAGGAGCCACCTATCAAAGGCTAGTAAACAAGATGTTTAAGCATCTCATTGGAAAAACCATAGAGGTCTACGTTGATGACATGCTAGTCAAAAGCCTCGATAAGGCCGACCATATTCAACACTTAAGAGAAGCGTTCGAAGTGTTGAGGCACCACAGAATGATGTTAAACCCTGCAAAATGCGCCTTTGGCGTAGGATCTGGGAAGTTCTTAGGAATGATGGTCTCTAAAAGGGGGATTGAGGCCAATCCTGACAAAATAAAACTATACTTGACATGGAATCCCCAAAGACAGTAAGGGATGTCCAAAAGTTAACAGGGAGAATTGCAGCCCTAGGAAGGTTTGTCTCAAAGTTCGGGGATAAGTGTCTACCTTTCTTCCAAACATTGAAGAAATTGAAGGACTTCGTATGGACGGAAGAAAGTCAGGCATCTTTCGAAGAGTTGAAGAAATATATGACTGAAGCTCCATTATTGGCCAAGCCTGGTCCCGAAGACATTTTATACATGTACTTGGTTGTATCTGCTAAAGCCCTGAGCGCTGTCCTTATAAAGGAATAAGAGAAGATTCAGAAACCGGTGTATTATGTAAGCAAGGTCTTGCACGGAGCAGAACTTAACTACTCCAAGATTGAGAAGTTTGCACTGGCCTTGCTAATGGCCTCGAGGAAATTACGGCCTTACTTTCAAGCACACAAAATCGAAGTATTAACTGATCAACCTCTAAGAAGTATCATACACAGTCCCAAGGCAAGTGGAAGACTGATTAAATGGGCCATTGAGGTAAGAGAATTCGACATCAAGTATAAGCCTCGAACGGCCATTAAAGCTCAAGCTCTTGCTGACTTCGTGGTCGAATGTACTATTGACGACCAAGAAGTCGGGGGGCAGGATAGTGAGGAAGCAACACAAAAGGGAGGACAGACTCCTAAAGAATATTGGGTGCTCAATTTTGATGGGGCATCAAAAACAAAATCTAGCGGCGCAGGCTTGGTGCTACAAAGTCCCGAAGGATTCACTATTGAGTATGCCATTAAGCTTGACTTCCCGACAACCAACAATGAGGCCGAATATGAAGCACTCATAGCAGGCCTGGGCTTGGCCAAGGCACTAAAAGCCAAACACCTTAAAGTCTGTGGAGACTCAAAGCTGGGGAGTTTGAAGCAAGGGAAGAAGTCATGGTTAAGTACCTCCGACTAGTAAAAGCCATAATGACCCAATTTGAAAAATGTCAGATGGAATATGTTCCTAGAGAAGAGAATATAAAGGCCGATGCCTTATCAAAGTTCGCCTCATCAGAAGTGGATGATCATATGGGGAGTGTTTACTTCCAAATCTTGAAGACTCCCAGCATCAATGCAAAGCTGCTAGCTCCGATAAACATGGGCAATTGTTGGATGGATCCAATTAAAACCCACCTTCAATTCGGATGGACTCCTACCAATGTCATGGAAGCAAGGAAGCTTACTGCGAGGGCATTAAGGTACGCTCTTATTGATGGAATTCTCTATAAGAAATCTTTTGTTATCCCATACTTGAAATGTCTGAGGCCAGATGAAGCTCATGAAGCTTTGAAAGAAGTTGAAAGGCAGAGTGTTTAAACTTGTAACACTATATATTATGTAACTCAACTAAAGAAAAGATACTTAACCCGAAGTCAATCAAGAACGAGAAGTCACAATGAAATCAATATAAATGAAGACAAAGTAATTGATACAATTCAACATGTTAAATATGATCAAACAAAGAAGAAATCATTGGAAGAAGTTCAAGTCAAAGTTGTTCATGCCCCAGTGATTTGTAATTCAATGAATCAAGATCATAACTATTAGTATCAATAAGACTAATTGATTTCAAGTGAAGAAGAAGGAAAGCAATTGTTGGAAAGCCACATTTCTAATTGAACATGGCAATCTATTCAGAAGCAAGAACTCTATCAAGACTAGTCACTTATGAACCAGACCATTGCATCAAGTGTCAGGACATTGATAGCAAGTTTATGTCAGCAGCAGAGATCCATGTTCAAGAGCTTGTTGAAGAATATTGAAGACACGAAGAAATCACAAGTTCAAGATGTTGCATTGAAGTTTCAAGTTGAAGCCCAGAATTTCTCTAAGTACTTACAAGGGAACCTATGTAGAAATTCCTATCTAGAAATTCTGGATAAACTTCTACTTAGAGCCAAGTAGAAATTCTGGAGGAGAAAATATTTTCTAAGTACTCAACTCAGGAAGCTATCTCGAATTTCCTATGTAGAACTTCCCAAGTCGAATTTCCTATGTAGAAAATTCTGGAGATGAAAATATTTTCTAAGTACTCAGGAAGTTTGCTATCTCGAATTTCCTATGTAGAAATTCTACTTAAAAGTTCGAGATAGCCAAGTAGAAATTCCTATGTAGAAATTCTACTTAGAGTTCTAGATAGAGCTAAGTAGAATTTCCCATGTAGAAATTCTACATAGAAAACAGTTTCAACATGACACATGGCATCATCCTGGTGGCAGATTTCCAAGCTTTCAAGACATGATAAGATTAACGTGGACAACATTAGGCCACTCACATCTTATCGTTTGAAGACTACAAGTCATAGATTACAAAGTAGTATAAATAGAAGTACTTGTGTAACATTACAAATTGAGCAATATTCGAGAGAAACACTTGTAATAGAGAGAGAGTATATTCACAGAGCTTAGTATCATTTACTACCCTCTTTACTTCTGTTGTACTATTGTAATGAATGTTGTAGCAACCCCTTCAAGTGATATATAAGACATATATTCCTTGAATCTTTGTGTTCATTTATTACATAATATTTATTGCTCCATAAATATTAAAAGTTGTATTCACCCCCCCTCTACAACACATTTGGACCTAACAATTGGTATTAGAGCCTAATGTTTGACAAACAAAACATAGATCCTTGTGTTTGGTAGAAGATTAATGAGTTTTCTCTTCCAGATCTAATTTTTGAGTTTTTCTTGAAAAGTGTGCCTTAATTTTTTTCAGTGAAAACTCATCCCAAAAATTATTTAAATACTCCAGGTGTGATTATTTAGCTTGGGTGGATTTTAGATAATTTTTGTGAATTAATCTGGGTACTTTGGTTTGTAGTGTTCTTCATTGTTCTTGACAAAGAAGACAAACCCAGTAACTTTTGATCTTCTTTTCAAAAAGACAAAAAGTGTAAAAGGTGTTATTGGCTTTTGATTGGACAATTTACTCACAGAAAAAGGGAACTGTCAGAAGACTCTGTATCTTTCACGTGGGTGTTAGGTGAAGTTAGGTGAGAATAGTCATAAAAGTCAAAAAGTGTGAAAGTGACCTGCAGCAAATTTTCTCCAAGGCAAAAGTTTTACATAGAATATCTACTTGACAATTTCTACTTAGAAATTTCGACTTGAACAATTTCTACTTGGTGAAATTTCGACTTGGCAAAAAGTTCTACATAAAAATTTCGACTTAGCCTAGTCTTGTGTACTTAGAATTTTTTTTGTGACCAGTTTTTGAACTTTGATTTATTTTGAGATAATTCAATTTTCTTTTAATTACTACTCAAGTAATAAGAAAAGTTTATTATCTCTACTTTAAATCTATATTAAGATGGCACTTAAAAATCAATTCAAAATTCCAATGTTCGACCGAGATCACTATGAAGAGTGGGTGTTGAGAATGAAATTATACCTTGAGTCAGTTAACCCTGAATACTTGGAAGTCCTTGACAAAGGTAAATTTGTTCCAATGGTGGTTGTTCCTGAGCACATGGAAGGAGATGTGGTTGTACCACAGCGGTCTGAGCCTAAAAAGGCAGCGGACTTTTCAGATGCTGATAAGGAGCAGATAGCCTTTGATACATCCGTTCGACAAACCTTGGTGGAATCCCTCGATCACGAAATGTTTAATGTAGTTAAAGGACTAACTACAGCCAAGAAGATCTGGGATAAGATAGAGGTCGTCATGGAAGGTACAGCTGAGGTTAGAAGCAATAAGACACTCATACTCAAGATGGAGTATGACACTTTCAGGATAAGAAAAGGAGAAAGCATTACAGATGTCTATCTGAGATTCAGTCAGTTGGTTTTGGATTTGAATCTGAGAGGTATAACTCTCCCCATTGTTGAAGTCAATACGAGATATCTAAGGAACCAGCCAAAGAGCATTGAACATAGAGTCTACGCTGTAAGAGAAACTAGAGATTTGCATACAACTTCTCTGGAAGAGTATTATGGAATACTAAAGACCTATGAGCTAGAGACCTTACAAGATCAAGCATGGGACAATGATTCAAGAGGAAAAGAAGTGGCATCAGCATTAGTTGCTAATGAGGAAGAGTCTAAAAAGGCAGTGGTTGCAGAAAAACCAAGATCATCACCGGCACCACATCAAGTTGAGAATGATGATGAGTGCACCTCCAATAGTGATGATGACTACTTCACCCAAGAAGAGCTGGACAACATGGATGATAGTGTCATGGCATACATGGCAAGGAAGTTCAGCAATATAAGGTTCAGGAAGAGTAACCGACCGCAGAGAAAATCTTCATCATCATATCGGGTTACTAGGGGTGGTAGTAGTTCTTCAGGTTACAAAGGGAAAGGTAAGAGTACCAGCTACAAATCTCCTTTGGATTTCAAAATGAAGTTCAAATGCTTTAACTGTGGTGAAGCTGGACACTTTGCTACCGACTGCAAGAAGCCAAAATAGACTTATCCAAAAGAAACTTATGAAGCCCTCAAAAGCAAGTATGAAGCCCTGGTGAAAGAAAGACATGGAAAGAGAGCTTTAGTTGTTACAGAAGGAAGAGCTTGGGATGATTCAGATGAGGAAGAAGTTATTCATGCAAACTTTGCCCTCATGGCTGAGACATCAGAAGAACCAGAGGTACCAGTTCTAACCCTTAAGGAAGAAATGTCTATTGATGATTATAGGGTGCAGAACGGGGCTCTTAGCGAAGAGATCTATATGTTGTGCAAAAGCCTAAACACTTCTCAAAAGGAACAGAAAACACTTGTTGCCAAATGCAGAATGCTTGAGGCAAAAGTGGAAGAGTTAGAGGCTGTTTGCACTGTAGATACTTCCCTAAGAGACTCTATTAAATCTTTGGAACACAAGCTTAGCCTTAAAGATGAAATAGAAGCATGTCTTAGGAATAAACTAGCTGAGTTAGAAACAAAATGCGAAGCTTATAAACTAGCTGCTAGTAAGGTGAATGTTGACAGTGATACATTTAAGAAGATAACTGGAGTTGGTGTAGGTCTTGACTATTCTAACTTATCTAAGAAAGAAGGGAAAAGACCTATAGACACTAGTTCCAGTAAGACCAAGACTGAAATACCTACTTTTTTTAAATCAGCTGTCAAACCCATCTTTAAACACTTCGTTCCTCAAGTAGAAGAAGAGACTGAATTATTAGTTAGATATGAGATAGAGATGGAAGATCGAAAGAAAGAACAACCTGTAACTCCTATTAAATCAGTTAAAATCAAATCCACTAGAGAAGAATCTAGACAAGGATTAGGAGCTAAGGCTGTTAAACAACAGAAAAAGGAAAAAGGCATAAAAGAGGTTAAGGCAGAACGTGTTAAGAAAGAGTGCTATCATTGTAAATCTACTGAACATCTTTCTTACGCATGCAAATCTAACATGAATATTCCTATTACTCATGCCATGCCTGTACCACACACAATGAATAACATGCATATGAACCATGCACAATGTGGTCAACCTAATTGTATGCCATGCACTTTTAACGTCATGCAAACATTTGTAAACTTGATGAATGCAACTAGCCAATCATGTCAAAATTCTACTGCTAGTTCTAATGTCAAAAAGAAGCATGTTAGAGCTAAGACTGCCAGTCCTCCTAAAGTTAGGAGTGACAAACCTTCTCCTAAGACTAACAAAATTGTCAAGTCTGAAAGAGGAAAAGACGAAGTCGAAAGCTCGAGTAATGTTAAAGTAGGTGCATCTACTGTTGTTAAATCTGATAATTCTCGATCTTATAGAAAAGCCGGGCCCAATCAAACATGGGTTCCGAAGAACGCCTAACCAATCTGTCATTGCAGGGCATTAAGCGAAAAAGGAATAAAGTTATATGGGTGCTAGACAGTGGAGCATCGAGGCATATGACAGGAAACAAGTCCCTGCTTACAGAGTTGGTTATGAAGGCTGGCCCTTATGTTACCTTTGGAGATGACAGCATTGGTGTGACAAAGGGATATGGCAAACTGAAATCTGGTAATGTCATCATTGAAGATGTTTCCTATGTTGAGGGACTAAAACACAATTTGTTGAGTATTAGTCAATTTTGTGACAAAGGATATGAAATTGTCTTCAACAAGAAAGGTGTATCAATCACTCACATTAAGGAAGGTTCGTTGGCTTTGAGAGGAGTTCGAAAGGCAGTTCTTTTTGTTGTTGATATGGATTCGGCAAACCAGAATGAAGTGACCTGTTTCTATAGCAAAGCGTCAGATGATGAAAGCTGGCTATGGCATAAGAAGCTGTCTCACTTGAACTTCAAAACGATGAATGCTCTCGCAAGGCGAGAACTGGTGAAAGATCTACCTCAAATGGAGTTTGCTCCTAAAGGACTCTGTGAAGCCTGTGAAATGGGAAAGTCAAAGCGAGCATCGCACAAGAGTAAAGAAATTTCTAGTGTCACTGAGCCTCTGCAACTCCTTCATATGGATTTATTTGGCCCAGTGAATGTCCTATCATTGTCTAGGAAAAGATATGCTTTGGTAATCGTGGATGACTTCTCCAAGTATACATGGGTATTGTTCGTAATGACAAAAGACGAAGTGCCTTTTCAAATCATTGATCACATCACTGAGATTGAGAATGTATCAACACTCACTGTGAAGACGATAAGATCAGACAACGGCACAGAATTTAAAAATGCAATATTGAATGACTTCTGTGTTTCTAAAGGAATACGTCATCAGTACTCAGCCCCGAGAACTCCACAACAGAATGGAGTAGTTGAAAGGAAGAACAGAACATTGGTTGAAGCAGCAAGAACTTTGTTGTATGAATCGAAACTTCCTCTATACTTTTGGGCCGAGGCAGTGAGTACAGTGTGTTACACTCAGAATAGAACCTTGATCATAAAAGATAAAGAAAAGACACCATGTGAACTAATGAATAACAGAAGACCAACAATCAAATACTTTCATGTCTTTGGAGCTAAATGCTATGTACTTATAGATGATGAAAATCTAGGCAAGTTTGAAGCAAAGGCACGTGAAGGAATATTTATTGGTTATTCTACAAATACGGTGACAGCTTATCGGGTATTCTTAGTGAATGAACGGAAAGTGATTGAAAGCTACAATGTCAGATTCAACGATACCAAACTCCCATCAATTTCTAAAGATAATAGTGAACCTGAGTCCCTAAAATTTCAAAATCTGGACTTGGATGAAATTGAGGATGAACCTGAGTTAGTTGTTACATCAAATATACCAAGTGTTCGTGAAGAAATACCTGAATCTAGTAGACAATCGAATTCTATAAGATCAGAAGATACTTCTTCCGCACATTCCGGCAATAACTCAGGGGGAGTAAATAACAGCTCAAGGACAAGTGTTCAAGAGTCGAGGAGTAATGACACTAGTTCTGTAGGAGCTGGCACTAACTCAGGGGGAGTTAGTGGAAATAACATAAGTAGTCAGCACAACAATTCAGGAAATCAAGCTGAATCATCAAGTCAATTACCAAGAGAACGGGTATGGAGTAGAGATCATCCGTTTGAATTAATTATTGGTGATCCAGATGCTGGTGTGACTACTAGAAGATCTACAAGAGCTGACATGGCTAATATCTGCTTGTACTCTGGGTTCTTGTCCAAACAGGAACCTAAAGAAATAGAAGGAGCTCTTGGTGATGCTGATTGGGTGATTGCAATGCAAGATGAGCTCAATCAGTTTGAAAGGCAGAAAGTTTGGAAGCTGGTACCCCGACCAAAGAACAGATCAGTAATTGGAACTAAGTGGGTATACAGAAATAAACTGGACGAAAACGGACTTGTAACACGAAACAAGGCTCGTTTGGTAGCAAAAGGTTACTCTCAACGAGAGGGAATTGATTATGATGAAACCTACGCTCCAGTTGCAAGACTTGAGGCAGTAAGGATGTTCTTGGCCTTTTCAGCACACAAGAACTTCAAGGTTTTTCAGATGGATGTGAAAAGTGCCTTCCTGAATGGAGAGCTAGAAGAAGAAGTGTATCTGGAACAGCCACCTGGCTTTATTGATCCAGAACTTGAAGATTTTGTGTTTCTTCTCTTCAAAGCTGTCTATGGCCTCAAGCAATCCCCAAGACGATGGTATGAAACCCTATCCTTGTTCTTAATTGAAAATGGTTTTATTAGGGGAGTAATTGATAAAACATTGTTCTACAAAAATGTAAAGGGTGATTTGATACTTGTTCAAGTGTATGTGGACGATATTATTTTTGGGTCATCTAATGAGCGCTTGTGCGAGAAATTTGCCAAGTTAATGCAGGATAAGTATGAGATGAGCATGATGGGGGAGCTGTCTTTCTTCCTTGGATTACAGATCAGTCAAAGAAAAGAAGGAATCTTTATCTGTCAATCCAAGTACATCAAAGATTTACTCAAGAAGTACAATCTTGAAGATGCATCAGCAGCTAAAACTCCCATGCCAACAGCCACGAAGCTTGATGAAGACAAATCAGGTAAACCAGTTGACATCACAAGCTATCGAAGTATGATTGGCTCACTTCTCTATTTAACTGCAAATAGACCCGATATCATGTTCGCAACGTGTTTGTGTGCAAGGTTCCAAGTGGATCCTAGAGAGTCACATCTCATAGCCGTCAAACAAATCTTTAAGTATCTCAAGGGAACACCAAATCTAGGGATTTGGTACCCAAGAGATACAGGTCTTAATCTAATAGGCTATTCGGATTCAGACTATGCAGGTTGCAGGATCGATAGGAAAAGCACATCTGGTGCTTGTCAATTCCTAGGCAGAAGATTGGTGTCCTGGCAAAGTAAAAAGCAACATACAGTATCTACTTCTACTGCTGAAGCTGAGTACATTGCTGCTGGAAGCTGTGTAGCTCAAATACTGTGGATGAGGAACCAATTGAAAGATTATGGCATGGAACATACAAAGATTCCAATCATGTGTGACAATACTAGTGCCATTGCCATGACCAACAATCCTGTAGATCACTCAAGAACCAAGCACATAGATATCCGGTATCACTTCATCAGAGAACATGTCGAGGAGGGGACTGTGGAGTTACATTTTGTATCCACAATACAACAAATTGCAGATATATTCACCAAACCTCTTGATGAAGTAACATTCAATAGGTTGGTTGGTGAATTGGGGATGCTTAACACAAGTTAGTAAATCCTTATATCTGTAAAATCCAAGTTTTTGATCATTTACATATGTTTGTTTTCCTTGTTATTTGCCTAGTTGAAAACATATGTAAATCATTTGTAAAATTGCTCAAAATATCACTTCTACATGCTACTTAATCATTATGAACTTAGACTTTAAAATGCCTTATTAATGATTATTATATGTTGTATGATGTGGTATTTTCCATAAATTCACTGTGCTTTGATTGTAATTTTTTTGATAAAAACTTTGAATTTATGCTCATTTAATTGCATGAACATAGGGGGAGTTAAATTCATGAATCTCTAAATTTGCCTTGATTTTAGATGAATTTTTCTATGTTTATCATGTATTTTTAATGTCATGAGAAGGTTTAGAATTGTCAAGGAATGGTTCTCTTAATGGTTTTGAATAAAAATCCTTGAATTGGTATTTATTTTAATCTGGCAAAATTTAATTTTTGTATTCCTTGAAAAATTGCCAAATTTTACCAAGTACCTTCAAAATTTCGAGATAGGGTCTATCTCGAAACTCATCTCGAAATTCGGCTTGAATTTCGACTTTGAGCTTCCAGGAGTGAAGTTTTAAAAATTCTAAGTCTGGTAAATTTTTCGACTTAGTGTCTATCTCGAACCTTATCTCGAAATTCGACTTACAGTTCGAGATAGAGTTCCAGGTGTGAGAGATTTGAATATTCCAAGTCTGGGAAAATTTTCGAGTTAGCATCTATCTCGAAATTCATCTCGAAATTCGACTTGAAGTTCGACTTAGGGTCTATCTCGAAATTCATCTCGAAATTCGACTTGAAGTTCGACTTAGGGTCTATCTCGAAACTTATCTTGAATTTCGACTTGAAGTTCGAGATGAGTTTTCCCTCAGAGGTTTCATGCTGTTTAAATTTGTTCAAGTGAATTTAATTCGAATTAGCCTTTATGTCGAAACTTATCTCGAATTTCGACTTGATGTTCGAGATAGAGTTCGACATAGAAGTTCGACTTAGAAGTTCGACATAGAGTTCGACTTAGATTTCCCAGTGTGTGTACTTAAGTTTTTTATTTTCACAGGGATGTTTTTGTCATTTCACTCTATTGTCTATATATACAACACTAACCCGATTTTACTTTCACTTTTACCCAATTCTTTTAAAACCTAGTTTTTACAGCAGCCC
Organism: Oenanthe sinensis; assembly: GCA_028671895.1. NCBI lineage: Eukaryota > Viridiplantae > Streptophyta > Magnoliopsida > Apiales > Apiaceae > Oenanthe > Oenanthe sinensis. Next base: position 8,098,710 of record JAPMAC010000195.1, on the reverse strand, counting down.
TCCCTCCAAACTCACGACTGTTCATCTTTGCAGTTGAATCTCTTACATATAACGAATTACTGTCCATTTTTTTTATTTCTCCGTCTGCATCATATACATACGATTATATTGTGCGTAGTTTTGTGTTTAAGTTGTGACTGTTCATCTTCACATATCTATACATACTCACACTTATACACACACTTCTCACATACATATTATTACTGCAGATTTTGTTTTCACAGTAGTTTGTTAGTGATTATTGTTTAACTCCGTAGTTTAATTATCGATACAATATCACAGTTGTTTTCTAAATTAAAAGGGATTAAAAACAAATTTTTTTTACTAAAAAAAACAAAAAAAAAACAAAAAAAACAAAAAAAACAAAAAAACAAATGACTCACCAATTTTCTCTTGCAAAACATAATTTTTATAATATTCCGACTGAAATTGGTGATCAACTCCCGCGTTTCAAGTTTTGGGTACGATATCTTAATTTGTACTCCAAAGCTAGTACTGCTTTTACTGCTAAACTTACACTGGTCCATGATGCTTTGCAGCAGTTATGGACTAGTGCAGTACCTTTTGGGAGTAAATCGACCCCCTACGGTTTTACTTTTACCTTGGAGGGTCAAAATTTTGAGGTTACAGAGGCTATTTTTAATACAGTTCTTGGTTTTCCAGTCAAGGATTCTTATGACCCTGAACCTACAGCGGCTGAGCGCCAGAATTTTTTTGAAGCAATTGGATGTTATCCTCCCCCTGGACGACTATCCACTTCAAATATTCAAAAACAATTTTTTCATGTGGAATGGAATTACTTTTTCGAGGCCATTACTAGATGCTTTCGGGCACGAGAAAGAGATTTTCATCAAATTTCCATTCCCATGCAAATTTTTGGTGTTTCCCTAGCCCAGGAACTAAACATTAATTATGGCAGGCTTGTTCTTTCAGAATTAGTGGCTACAATGGGATCACCTGAAACCAGAGACATTTCACACAATGATATTGTCTGCTGGTATCCTCGTTTCTTGCAAATGCTAATCAATCATCTCGTGTCTTCTAATGCTTTATCACTTAGGCAGGCATTTGTTCGAAGTCCCACCTCTGCACCTCTAGGCATGGGCACTAAGTCACTAACAACTATTGCTAACCAGGATAAACATCAGGGTAAACCTATGTCTATTCCTGAGAACATTCAAGTGTGGCTCTCTTATGATGCAGGTGTAACTACTCTCGCGGGGACTTCACAAATCTCATCACATGCTCAGAATCCATCTGCCCACAATGAAGCATTTCAAGGGATTCCTGATGAGCATATTGATGACGAACAAGATGAGGGCCAATCTCTCAGTCACTTCACAGCCAGGCAAAGGGAACAGCAACCGTCTCCTAAGACAACACATGCTGCTTCTGATTCCTCTGTTGGCCAAGGTAATGAAGGAGGTACATTCTTCGAACCTAACACTCCTTCCTCCTCTGATTCTAATTCCGTGGCCCAAGATTCTGCTACCCCCGCAGGATCTATCCCAGGGTGATAGCCATATTTCTGCGTCTGATTCCCTGACTTCTTCCCTATCACCCCTGTTAACGGGAGTTAAAAGGCCGGCATCCGTAGAATTAGGTGTGAGTGCTGATGAGAGTAACCCTGAAGTGCAGCCAGTTTTACGGAAGAAAGCCAAAATTTCACAAGCTGCTACTTCAACCGCCCAGTCCATCCCTAGCGTGTCTATCACAACCACTCCACCTCACGAGAGTGGTTCTCCCCTTGCACAGTCAACACCTAGGATGGTTGCTGAGGATTCGGTGTCTTCTGAAGAGCCTGTTCCTTCAGTTAGGCCAGAAGTTTTAAGTGCTTCGAAAGTACCTTCATCGGTACGTCCTGATGCTGTAGAGAGGATCGGTTCTACTGTTGTACTTGAACACTCTGCAGCCTCTCAGCCTGAGATTCCACCTCAGGACACAACAGGATACATAGATCCCATAACTGTTCCTAATTTTTCTTATCCAGTTTATGCAGGTACTGCTTTGACTCTGGGTTACTTTATTGAAGACATACACGAGCGTGAGACAGGGAGTGAGTGCGAGCGTTTAGGGAGTGAGGGACCTTCATTTTTAAGGCCCGAAACTGAGCGTAAAACACAAACAGAACGATTTTTAGAGCGAGAAAACCTAAGCCAAACACCGTCCCTTATTCTTGAAAATCTGGATACACGTATGTCAGCAATGGAAACTCAGATGAAGCAGTTTGGGCAGTCAATGGGGCAGTTAGGGATTAATGTTGGAGATCACAAGAGAGCTCTTGATGACTACGCAGCACGAATGGCAGGTCAGGCTGACGCTTTACAAGATATGACGAACAAAGTCAATGACCTGGGCCATGCTGGTGGTCTCTTGGGCAGCACTCTGTACGACAGAATGGGGAGTGTAGAAAGCGTTCTGCATACAATGGCCACGGCAGTCAGTCGGATGATGTATGCAGTTCGGCATTTGGTTCCCCCGGAGTGCTTCGACGAACAATTCAATCAACCTCCCCCGGATGATGGTGGTGCAGGTGGTGCTGATGCACCTTCTACTGGACCTCCTGGTTTTGGTTCAGCTGCTGGAGGATCTGGTGCACCCGGTGATGCTCAGGATAACTCACCTAAGGGGGAGAAAGGAGAAAATGAGACGAAACAACAGTCACCCCGAGCTGAAGAAACGACTGATCAAATGGTGACTGATGAGGAAGCTCAGAGAAAGCGGAAGGGTAAAGCAGTGATGGTTGAACAAGAAGAGCCATTCGCTGACTTTGGTGATCGACAGGAACAGGTGCAAATTGATTCAGATTCTGATATGGAGGACGTACCCCTAGCACACGCAATTAAGAGATCCCTGGAGGAACAAGGTGGAGGTGTTGGGGCGTCTGCCGATGAGATTCCTGTTGATGAGGAAACCCTGAAAGCTCAGCAGTTAGCTCTGGAACAAGCTCAATTTTTCAAAATGAAGATGATGCAGGATAAAGCTGTTTTTCTTGAGAAGCAAGTGGAGCTCAAGGAAAAGCAGTATGATCATGAGCTTGCCAGACTAGCTGATCCTCAAGTTGATCTGGACAAAAGGAGGATTGGACAGAAATGGGACGATGCACGAAAGATACTGATGGGGTCGTGTGCACATGGAGTTCATAATAAGGAGGCAGATGACTTGTTCTTCAACTTGAACATGAAGAATCCGATGACGATGGACTATATAAATGCTTTGAAGAGAATGATTTCTAAAGTCCGTGTTGGATACAAATCGGTGGATAATGAATGGCAAGTCATCTTGTCTTTAATTGATGGAGCCCCGATGTCTTTTATGTATGTCGATGATCAGTTTATGTCGAGAAGATCTGCGTCAGAGTTGTTCTTGCTAGCAACTAAAATTCAATATTCTCAAGCTAAGGAGCTAAGCATTCTGTATAGAGATCAGTTAATGCAGTTAGCAGAGGACAAGGGACCAGAATTCTCAGCCAATCCAGACGTTGTCAGAATGGTTGTTGATGGAAAGATGAAGAGGGTTAGCTTGGAAGAAAATGACTTGATGGCTCTATCGGTGGAATCCCTTAAAGCTGTTTGCAGACAAATGATGGGTAAGGGATTCACCTCGGATATTAAAGAAAAATCAGTGGAGTTCATTGAGAAGATAATCTTCCAGAAGAGCAGTGAAATATGGAAGTACGATGTCGTTGCTCCAAATCCTCTGGATAACGTGAAGATTGAGCCAGAGCTAATGCAAAGAAAATGGGATATTCTACAAGCTGTGAAAAGCGTAGATGAAGCTTTGACTCTTCCTTCAGGACCCCTGGAACAAGGAGAGATAAGGGAGGCAGTTGGTGTTCCAGGAAGAGAAAGTGTATACTGGATTCATTCTTACACAGATGATACAGCTGATGCCTTGGTGTTCATTGATGCAGACCAGAATCAAACCTTCTTGCATATGAGTAGGAAATGGCTGCTGCAGACTCAAGATGCTGCATTTCTAGACAAAGTCAGAGATGAATTCAAATTGGGAGATGTAGAGGATAGGTTTGCAGATGAAAAGCAGAGACTATTAAAGTACTTATCTGAAGTAGTAAAAGAGAAAAGGAGAATGGAGTCAGATGCGGCTAGTAGGTTCAATACCAACCGTGTCAAGGGCTACCCTAAAATGATCTACTGTCAGTTCAAAGCTGATAAAGCTCATTGGAAGCCTCAACTCATCATGAAAAACTTTGAGGACATTCCGAAGATCAGAACTACCCAGGAAGTTGATAAACTAAGAAGGCTTTTCAGACATCCATATCCAGAACCCAAGAATCCTCTGGAAATGGAAGCAGTAAGTTTGCTGAATGCGAGATGGGCACAACTACATGATCCAGTATACAAAAGAGAACAGCAAAGGAAAGAAAGGCGCAGAAAACAAGGAGAAGATAAGCGCAGTGCTGTTAAGGAAGTTAGGAAGGGGAAACGGAATTAGAGTTAAAGTTCAAAGGGATGTGAACTTGAAGTTGGAAAAACTTCATATCTTTTGGTTGCTCTAACTCACTTGAGGAAAATTCACCTGACCACGGTATGCGAGATAGGCTAATTTACCATACTGTAACCGTGAATCAGAGTGGATCCAATAAGGTGATATGAGTTGGACTGAAAGGTATGAAATAATCCAGGTGATAGAGATCATTTCAATGGTCTTTAATTCGAGGTTCGAATTTTCTTTCTAGCTTAAGTTCTTTGTATTGTTTTCAAGTTTTCATTCAATTGTAAAATGTACAAGACATTAATGTTACTTATCTTTTCTCGTCTCATTATTTAGTTGAGTTATCCTTCTTTAATTTGAATGTCATTGTTAGACAATCAAATAGGGGGAGATTGAAAGGCAGAGTGTTTAAACTTGTAACACTATATATTATGTAACTCAACTAAAGAAAAGATACTTAACCCGAAGTCAATCAAGAACGAGAAGTCACAATGAAATCAATATAAATGAAGACAAAGTAATTGATACAATTCAACATGTTAAATATGATCAAACAAAGAAGAAATCATTGGAAGAAGTTCAAGTCAAAGTTGTTCATGCCCCAGTGATTTGTAATTCAATGAATCAAGATCATAACTATTAGTATCAATAAGACTAATTGATTTCAAGTGAAGAAGAAGGAAAGCAATTGTTGGAAAGCCACATTTCTAATTGAACATGGCAATCTATTCAGAAGCAAGAACTCTATCAAGACTAGTCACTTATGAACCAGACCATTGCATCAAGTGTCAGGACATTGATAGCAAGTTTATGTCAGCAGCAGAGATCCATGTTCAAGAGCTTGTTGAAGAATATTGAAGACACGAAGAAATCACAAGTTCAAGATGTTGCATTGAAATTTCAAGTTGAAGCCCAGAATTTCTCTAAGTACTTACAAGGGAACCTATGTAGAAATTCCTATCTAGAAATTCTGGATAAACTTCTACTTAGAGCCAAGTAGAAATTCTGGAGGAGAAAATATTTTCTAAGTACTCAACTCAGGAAGCTATCTCGAATTTCCTATGTAGAACTTCCCAAGTCGAATTTCCTATGTAGAAAATTCTGGAGATGAAAATATTTTCTAAGTACTCAGGAAGTTTGCTATCTCGAATTTCCTATGTAGAAATTCTACTTAAAAGTTCGAGATAGCCAAGTAGAAATTCCTATGTAGAAATTCTACTTAGAGTTCTAGATAGAGCTAAGTAGAATTTCCCATGTAGAAATTCTACATAGAAAACAGTTTCAACATGACACATGGCATCATCCTGGTGGCAGATTTCCAAGCTTTCAAGACATGATAAGATTAACGTGGACAACATTAGGCCACTCACATCTTATCGTTTGAAGACTACAAGTCATAGATTACAAAGTAGTATAAATAGAAGTACTTGTGTAACATTACAAATTGAGCAATATTCGAGAGAAACACTTGTAATAGAGAGAGAGTATATTCACAGAGCTTAGTATCATTTACTACCCTCTTTACTTCTGTTGTACTATTGTAATGAATGTTGTAGCAACCCCTTCAAGTGATATATAAGACATATATTCCTTGAATCTTTGTGTTCATTTATTACATAATATTTATTGCTCCATAAATATTAAAAGTTGTATTCACCCCCCCTCTACAACACATTTGGACCTAACAGAAGTACACGAAGGAATTTGTGGCCAACACTTGGGGGGCAGGGCTTTGGCTCACAAAATTACCCGCCTTGGTTTTTACTGGCCTGACTTGATAAAAGATTCGAAAGAATACATAAGAAGATGTGACGGGTGCCAAAAGCATGCACCGGTTGTCAGACGACCACCTGAGATGTTAACGTCCATCAATTCCCCTATTCCCTTTGCAATGTGGGGAATGGACATCCTTAGATCCTTTCCAATAGCTAGCGGACAGAGAAAGTTCCTGATCGTTGCGATCGATTACTTCACTAAATGGATCGAGGCTAAACCACTAGCCAAGATAACCACAAAGAAAGTAGCTCAATTCCTTTAGGAAAATATCATATGTAGGTATGGAATACCACGAATCCTGGTGACGGACAATGGCACACAATTCAACAATGAAGAATTCAAAGGATATTGCACTGATAATGACATCGATCTACGCTTCACATCTGTTGTACACCCCCAAGCAAATGGGCAGGCTGAGGTAGCCAATCAAATCATCGTTAATGGTCTCAAAAAAAGGATCGAGCGTTCTGCTAATACTTGGGTGGATGAGCTTTTGCCAATACTCTGGGCATACAGAACCACCCATAAAGTTACTACTTATGCAACTCCATTCTTCCTGGCTTATGGAGCCGAGGCAGTGGTTCCAGTTGAAATATCACATGTATCCCCTAGAATCAAGGCCTTTGAACCCGAGGAAAATGAAGAAGGGATGAAGCTTGAATTAGACCTGATAGATGAAGTTAGGGACAAAGCTCAGGCAAAAATCATTGAATATCAAAAGAAGTCGTCTTTCTACTACAACCTAAGGGTTAAAGAAAGGTTTTTCAGACAAGGGGAATTGGTCCTCAGGAAAGTTGAGGCTTCCGGAGTAGGCCCTAAAGGCAAGTTGGCCCCCAACTGGGAAGGGCCGTACAAGATAAAACAAGTAAAGGGAGGAGGATCATACATCCTTGAAACCCTGGAAGGTGTTGAGGTGCCAAGAACTTGGCATGCCTCCAACCTGAAGGTTTATTATGCTTAAAGGATTCAGCTATGAGTTCTTATATCTAGTAGGAAACAAGTAGAAATAAAGTTTGATGAAACCACTAGTATGTAAGAGCTTTTCGCTCCAGACAAGATTCTCGTTTTGTAAGGGCTGTGCCCACTTTAGCCTCGAAGGCATTATTAATAAAACTCTCAAACACCTTCAAAAATATGTGTGTTTAGCCTAGATTGGCAATTTTTATTAAGTTCCTTTATGATAAAGGAACAAGGTCAAGCCTGATAGGCATTTTAATATATATGCTTATTGGTTTTTTATGCTCGAAAAGTATATTTTATCAAATATACTAAGGCAAGAAAAAGATTAAAAAGTAGCACAGTTGGCACTTCAAGTAATGTCCAGATTTATCTGTTCTTTTATGCTCGCAAGGTATATTTTACCAAATATGCTAAGACATAAAACAGAAAAACAAATGACAAAGAGGCTTTTTATAAATAAAGAGTCTTAGGAGTACATAAATTAAAAACAGAAAGGGAATACAAGGAATACAAGAAATACAGGAAAAGGAAAGAGAAACTAAGGGAAATCTTCAACATCTTCATCCTCCCCTGTCTTTTCTTCTCCCTCTGCTTCCTTCCTAGCATTTTCCTCAACCTCTAGGGAAGAGTCGAAGACCCGATCAAACTCATCCAAGGCCTCGCCGCCCGACAAATCTCCCGAACCTATCCCTTCAGCGTTTGAAGTCAAAGCCAAGGGCTGACCCATAGGACAGGGGAATTCGGCAGGATCGAATAGACCGGGGTGTTTAGCCAAGACGGCGTCAAGGCACTTTTCCCAGGCCTGAGCACAATTAGCCGGGAAGACCATATCGTCATGCTTATCAATAAAAGCATAAAAGTCCTCCGACTCCAAGTACTCATCGATCACGGCCTTCTTCCCGGCCCTAAGCTCCTGCAGCTCTGCGTGGGCCGCCACCAGTTCTTGCTCCTTCTCGAGCAGCTTCTTTTCTAAAATGGCCACCTTTGACTCTGCTTTGGCCTTGCCCTTCCTTTGGGCCTTCTCCGAGAAGCGCCAGGTTTTGGCCTGGTGAGCCATGGTCTGAAAGTAAGTGTTGACCTATTCAAAAAGAACGTATTAGTAAGAAGTTAAGAAAATTAAAGAGAGAAAGGAAATGAATGTGCCTTACCATGGCAACAGCCTGGGCCCCCAAAGTCTCGGCCTCTTCTATGTCCGTCTTCAGGACAATCTTGGCCTTGTCGATCGGAGGAATAAAATTCTGCGACCAATCAAGGGAGTTCAGAGTACTCCCAACAACAGTGTCTTGCCTCCTCAAACCCCAGCTAGGCCTCCAAGCGGCGGTGTCTGGGTTCTCCTCCTCTTCGACCCGGGGCCTCTTTCCTTGGGCCTTATCACAAGGTTGAAGAAACCTAGGAAGATTGGGCTCCTTGATTGGGCCCTCAATAGCCTCGCGGGCTTTCCTCATCTTGTGGGTCTCTTGATCGCCCACGCCCAAGTGAAAGTTGATATTTTCCGCCACTGCAAAAGAAACAAGAAAATAAACAACCGAACTCAGAAAAATCAAAAAGAAAGGACAAGGCAAGAACAGAAAATACCATTATCAGAAACGTTCGAAAGGCCCACGACCTTTAAAGAAAACTCTTCTAATATCTTCCTGTGATGGGTCGAGCCCTTATCCTGGCCCAAGTCAGCAATAATGAGTTTCTCTTCGGGAGAAAGCTGGATCAGGCCTGCATTCCCATCTTTGACTTTGTAGAACTTGGGCCTGAAGAGAGTGCCCCAATCTCCTCCTTCCCATTCTAAGTATAAGAAATCCCTCCGCCAATCTATGTTGTTGTCGGGCAATGATTTATTACAAAAGATTGGGCTCACCCCCTGCCTATGATTGATGTAGATCCAGCCCAATATATTTGACGGGCTATTCTTAAACTGAAAGATACTTCTAAAAACGGCAACAGAAAGGGGATAATTCTTTCTAAGACATAAAACAATAAAACAAAGAAGTGTTTGCCACGAATTTGGGCTCAGTTGAGACGGGTTAATCCTAACTTCAGCTAATAACCTAATTACAAACTCATGGAAAGGGAATCTAAGCCCACCTATAAGGGCATCTCTAAAGATACATAACTTATTGGGCCGCCAATGACAGGCCCAATCCCCAGGCTCAGCTAAAATAAATTTATATCCTGGTGGAAGTTTATACAATCTTGTAAATTTATCACAATTGAAGGGTTTCGTGACACAAACGCAGCAGAATAAATGCGAAAAATAAATCAAAATAGCGAAACCCTCCGCAGGATCCATGCGAAAACAAAAGATTTAATTCGGAGATAAAGAATAAATACCTTTAGAAGCTTTAACAGTTCATTAATGGAAGATTAATGGAGGTCCAAAGCTTGTTTAATCACCACGTATCCCGCTCTCGCGATCTGCGCTCTACGGTATCCACACGAATACTTTTCATGAAGGATTGATGTGTACTAGCACCCGAAAACTTCTTCTCTCTCTATCTTCCTCCTCTCTCAGAGCGGCTAGGGTTTTTGTAAAATCTATATCTTATTAAATCAGCCCATAAAGAGATTATATAGAGAGATGAATAAGTTTTCTAATTATAATCCAATTATAATTAATACTAATCCAAAATTCTAAATTATTTAATTAAGTCTCACTTAATTAATTAATTATTAATTTTGGAATTAGTTTAAGTAATTCATTTATTCTATTTCTATAATTAATTAAGTCATACTTAATTAATATAATAAATAAAATAAATTACTTATTTAATTTAAATTCATAATTTAAATTATTTCTCCTTCAAGCGTTCTTTGTGTGTGACCCTGTAGGTTATTATTACGTTGGCAACAATTTTAATATATAATTAAAATTGTAAACAATGAGCGGCATCTAGTAATACATCATTACTACCCAAGTAATAATAATGAATCGGTGATTCGATTAAGCATTTCGTGAATAATGTTCTATGTAATATAATCCCTTTAATCTTGATATTATAGATTAAACTCAAGGCATGTCTCGTGTCATCCTCTTCATAATTTAATCTTTATTTTCTTGATCGATGAGTAGACTATTAAAATCAAATCAACATTTGAGCACGGCCGTGCATTTCATAGTCTCACTCAAACAAGAGGCCAATAATATCACTCCTAAAATTAGGAGGATTAAATCTCATCTAGATCATTCATATTTCTCATACGATTCATAATATACCCAATGTCCACTTTTATCATTACCCGGTCAAAGGTAACTTTTAATGTAATCAAAGTATATTAATTTTCGTATAGAAATATAATGATTTCAGGTCTAAGGATCATTACACCATTATCACAGTGAGAATTACTTATGACACTTACTTAACATGTAGAATCTCACGGCGGGTCATTCCAGTGTCATGCATTGATACATGCACTTATGTTCTTGACTTTAGTATCCCCATACCTATGACCAATGAGATGTGGTCATCTGTCAAGAAACATACTAGTCTTTGTGCATTATTATTGTCCTTAAATAATAATACTCGACTAGGAAATTTTAGGAATAAGATACTATTCATATAATCTCATTTTTAAGTCACATACTTAAAGATATATAATACGTATCAAAATTCCAAGGACATTTATTATGCTTTCAATTTATTACGCAGTAAATAAAACATAATAAATAAATAATAATCAATAAAACATAATCCTTAATAATAAATATTTTCCTTAAAATTTAAAAAGTATTGTCTCTAGAGCACAATTACTAACAATCTCCCACTTGCACTAGAGCCAATTACCCAAGTATCCAATACTCATGGAACTAGTGTGACTTTCGTGCTTCTGCTGCGACAAAACCTTAGTTAGTGTGTCTGCAATATTATTATTAGTATACACTTTACATATATGTATATCTCCTTGATCATTAATCTCATTAATTAGGTGATATCTCCTAAGTACATGCCCAAACAGCCTCCTTGGCTGCTTCACAAGCATCAATATACTCAGGTTCTATTGTAAAATCAACAATTGTCTTTGCTGTGAACCATTCCAACAATAAAACACAAAGCCAGACAGAAACATTAAATTATCGTTATCTGTCTAGAAACCAGTATCACTGAAACCTCTTACAACTAGCTTCACATCTCCTCCATATAACAAGAATGAATCTTTAGTCCTCTTTAAGTACTTAAGAATATTCTTGACTGTCGTCCAGTGACCTTCACCTGGATTAGATCGGTATCTACTCATCATGGTTAAAGCATACGAGACATCAGGACAAGTACATATCATTGCATACATTATAAAACCAATTGCTGACGCATATGGAATTTTACTCATGCAGTCCCTATCATCCAATGATTTAGGATAAATTTTATTTTGAGATCACTATCCCATGAGACATTGGGACATATCCATTTTAGTCTCTTTGCATTTGAAATCGATGCAAAACTTTGTCAATGTATGTACTCTAAATTAGGCGGATCAATCACCTTGATCTATCTCTATAGATCTCGATCCCTAATATATATGTCACATCGCATAAGTCTTTCATTGAGAAATTATTTCTCAACCAAGTCTTCACAGTCTGTAGAGAAGGAATGTCATTCCCTATTAGTAATATATCATCAACATATAATACTAGGAATGCCACATGGCTCCCATTAAACTTCTTGTAAACACAAGTTTCATCTTCATTCTGAATAAAGTCAAACTCTTTTTTGACTGTTTCATGAAAACAAATGTTCCATCTCCTCGAGGCCTGCTTTAATCCATAAATGAATCGACGACATACATTTCCAGCATCCTTTAGATCAACAAAACCCTTAGGGTGTGTCATGTACACATCCATATCTTCTTCAAGGCTCTCATTTAAGAAAGCGGTTTTGACATCCATTTGCCAGATTTCATAGTCATAGTAAGCAGCTATAGCAAGCAAAATCCTGATGGACATGACCATAACAACTGGTGAAAAGGTCTCATCATAGTCAATACCATGAATTTTCTTGAAACCTTTTGCCACCAATCGTGCCTTATAGGTCTGTACATTAGCATCCATGTCGGTCTTCTTCTTGAAAACCCACTTTCACCCTATAGGTTTTACCCCTTCAGGTGGATCAACCAAAGTCCATACTTGATTAGTATACATGGATTCCATCTCAGATTTAATGGCATCCAGCCATCTCTTAGAATCTGGAGTGTTTATAGTATCTAGGTAGGTGAGAGGCTCATCTTCATCCACAAGCATCACATCACCATCTTGAGTTAAGAGAAATCCATATTATCTCTCGGGCTCATGGCGAATCCTACTAAACCTACGAACACCTGTGTTTCTTGAGCAGTATTATTTTTCTTGTACATTCTACTCAGGTTCCTCCACTGGTTCAACGTTATCATGTGGGTCTCAAACTTCATTGAGATCTATTATCCTCCCACTGTCTCTCAGCAGTTCGAGCAACAAACACTTTGTTCTCGGAAGGAGTATAGAAAGAATAACCCCTTGTTTCAGTTGGGTATTCCACAAAATTACATTTGTCTGATTTTGGTCCTAGCTTGTCAGAGATTAGACGTTTCACAAACGCTTCACATCCCCAAAATTTTATAAATGACATGCTGTGACGTTGCTCAATCCATATCTCATAAGGAGTCTTTTGAACCAATTTAGTAGGAACACAGTTAAGTGTATGTGGAGCCGTTTCCAGGGTGTAACCCCAGAAACTAATTGGAAGATTCATTGACTCAACATTGATCGCACCATGTCCAACAAGGTGTGATCTCTCCTATCAAAAAAAAACTTTTCTTTGATATTTTCTACTTCATCTTTATGTATAAGTTAATAAAATCTACCTTTTGTCATCGTACACATATGACCACATACATCACTATGTATAAGTCATATCCATTCAATGATCCCTTCACCATGTCCGGTAAAAGGAGCTTTAGTCATTTTACCAAATAAACCAAGATTCGTATCCTTTGGTATGATTCATAATCAAACTTATCCATGAATGCATCCTTATGTATTCTGGAAATGCGTTTCTCATTAATATGGCCTCAGCGACAGTGCCAAAGGTAATATTTGATTTGAGTCACTTTAGAACATATAAATTGTTAATTAGATGTGCAACATTATAAGGCTCATCATCAAAATAGAATAAACAACTATTGTTATAAAATGAAAAAGCCTTTCTTGTCCAAACAAGAAACTGAAATAATGTCTCTGCCAATTGCAAGCACGCTATAACAATTATTAAGTTCTAAATTTTCCTTATAGGCCAAAAATTAAGTAACGAGTTCCTCGAACCAGAGCAACTATCTTTACTCCAATTCCAACCCGATACCTTAAACTTGACCCTTATTGATCATCATCTTCCGATCTTCCAATTAAGCATGACAGTTTAATTTCCAGTCTCCCAACTTTCCACAGAAGTGACAATCGTCTTCTTTATCAACATCTCATTCAGACTTTAGAGTCTGCTTTAGGGATTGGACTTTGGTTTGACAACGGAACTAGATCAAATCTTCTCCTTGCCTTTCCATTTTCTTTCCCTTTTGCATTCCCTATGTTTACCATCAATATAGTAGTAGTTCATGCATTTATCATATTACTTTCAGCAGTTCTCAACATGCTTAGCAACTCAATGGGTGTTTTACCAATCTTATTCACTTTATTGTTCATAACAAAATAAGAATAATATTCATCCAAAGATTGTAAGATCAAATCTAACTGTCTCCAGACCAATCTGGAAACCCAAAATATCAATGGTATTCATTATACCCTATAATCTTTAGAACATGTGGTGTAACCGGGTCTCACTCTCCCTACTTGTAAGTGTATAGTGCCCTTTCAAATATATCTTGTGCTCAATCGTTTCATAAGCATCTATATGCTTGTATTGCTTCTTAAGCTCAGCACATATATTTGCGAGCATGAGACATGAAACATCAGTCGCAACATCAATTTGCTTCCAATAAGCACTATGATTTGCACATGTTACATTCTCAATTTTAAGAGCAGGGAAAGAGATTTGACTCATATCGTGGTGCCCGAGGATGATCCTCAAGCTCCTATGTCAGTTAAGGAAATATATTCTCGTCAACTTGTCCTTCTCAAGAACTGATCGCATAGAGAAGTTGTTTGTGTTTATCATTTGATATCTACAATATTAAAGTGCATAAAATAAACTAGGTTGCAAATTTAATATTAATTATGTTTAAGTGATTATGTATATCATCATATACCTCCCACTATTTTTATCAAACTAATAGCCCTTACTATTAATTTGGAAAGTATATCCCATAATTCTTTCTAGTGAGCCAAGATCCATATTTCGTCATGTCCTAAGTCAACCACTGGAAGTCCTTAGAAAATGATTATTTAGGTATACAACAGTTGTCAATTATATCATATATAATTCTTGGATAGTTTGGTGAACAACGATTGATCTTATCTATCTAATAGACTTTTAACCAAACTCTATGCTTCTAAGTTCATAATAGTTGAATATAACCGTTTATTTTCACTTATTATGACGACTCAGTTAAGTTAGACCCAATGATACAACGGCCGAATATAACCGTTTATATTCGTCGCATCTCACCACGATAGATAGGAGTCCTCTGCCACTGACAGTCCTTCCCCTTATCGATCTAGGATTCGATGAGTGTTCATTCATTGGAAAGCATCCGAGTAAAACTTAATATTTTGTTAAGGGGTTTTAGAAAATTTATAACGATCATGATCACATCATAAAGAGATCCTCAATTTTTCCTTGAACCAAATATTTCAAATCAACATCTTAAATTGTTCATTTCCCAGGTAGATGGAGGATACCAATGGTCACACTTAAAACCCATCAGCCTTACGAATACGCATATCCGCTTTTGTCAGAAAATCCCAATTATAGATATCAAAAATCCATATTTAATTCCGTGTTTTAAAAATCCATATTTCATAAACACAAGAATCTCATGATCGTTTATTAATTTTAAAATCTTGAATCGTTACAGATTTTATCTTGTTTAAGCAAACATGGCATGGGTGTCGTATCTAATACATACATGATTAATCAATATTAAGCATGCATCTCAATTATATCTACGCATACATACCAATACATGCAATCATATACATATATGTAATGTGCGTAAATTAAACGTGTTTGGTTATGGCCCCATCCTATATGATATTTCCAAGCTAATGGAAATATCAAGGTCAGTCTATGGTGATTTTAAAAATACTATCTATTACATGTCTTCTTTCTTCATTGCTCCATCATCCCCTTTTGGATCGCCTCCTTGCTTGCAAGTCTTCATTGATAATTACATTGAATAATAAAAATAAAACTATTCTAATGAAATTACAAGAAGAACTCGAGTTACATTCGAGATAATTAAATTACAATGAATAAACGACATGCAAGTCGTATTTAGAAACCAAAATCATAAATCAAAACCACTATCCTATGGGTCTTTAGGCCATAACCATCCACCATGCTATCATATAACACATATAATATATCTCATATTATATAATCATATCATATAATCATATATAACAAATTTCGAAATTTCAGAAAATTAAAAACAGATTTCTTAAGACAATAAATCGCTATTTCGAGGCCCTTAACGACGTCAAACGCCTTACAGACCCGTCGGTGATAGCCTTTAAAGAAAACTCTTCTAATATCTTCCTGTGATGGGTAGAGCCCTTATCCTGGCCCAAGTCAGCAATAATGAGTTTCTCTTCGGGAGAAAGCTGGATCAGGCCTGCATTCCCATCTTTGACTTTGCAGAACTTGAGCCTGAAGAGAGTGCCCCAATCTCCTCCTTCCCATTCTAAGTATAAGAAATCCCTCCGCCAATCTATGTTGTTGTCGGGCAATGATTTATTACAAAAGATTGGGCTCACCCCCTGCCTATGATTGATGTAGATCCAGCCCAATATATTTGACGGGCTATTCTTAAACTGAAAGATACTTCTAAAAACGGCAACAGAAAGGGGATAATTCTTTCTAAGACATAAAACAATAAAACAAAGAAGTGTTTGCCACGAATTTGGGCTCAGTTGAGACGGGTTAATCCTAACTTCAGCTAATAACCTAATTACAAACTCATGGAAAGGGAATCTAAGCCCACCTATAAGGGCATCTCTAAAGATACATAACTTATTGGGCCGCCAATGACAGGCCCGATCCCCAGGCTCAGCTAAAATAAATTTATATCCTGGTGGAAGTTTATACAATCTTGTAAATTTATCACAATTGAAGGGTTTCGTGACACAAACGCAGCAGAATAAATGCGAAAAATAAATCAAAATAGCGAAACCCTCCGCAGGATCCATGCGAAAACAAAAGATTTAATTCGGAGATAAAGAATAAATACCTTTAAAAGCTTTAACAGTTCATTAATGGAAGATTAATGGAGGTCCAAAGCTTGTTTAATCACCACGTATCCCGCTCTCGCGATCTACGCTCTACGGTATCCACACGAACACTTTTCATGAAGGATTGATGTGTACTAGCACCCGAAAACTTCTTCTCTCTCTATCTTCCTCCTCTCTCAGAGCGGCTAGGGTTTTTGTAAAATCTCTATCTTATTAAATCAGCCCAAAAAGAGATTATATAGAGAGATGAATAAGTTTTCTAATTATAATCCAATTATAATTAATACTAATCCAAAATTCTAAATTATTTAATTAAGTCTCACTTAATTAATTAATTATTAATTTTGGAATTAGTTTAAGTAATTCATTTATTCTATTTATATAATTAATTAAGTCATACTTAATTAATATCATAAATAAAATAAATTACTTATTTAATTTAAATTCATAATTTAAATTATTTCTCCTTCAAGCGTTCTTTGTGTGTGACCCTGTAGGTTATTATTACGTTGGCAACAATTTTAATATCTAATTAAAATTGTAAACAATGAGCGGCATCTAGTAATACATCATTACTACCCAAGTAATAATAATGAATCGGTGATTCGATTAAGCATTTCGTGAATAATGTTCCATGTAATATAATCCCTTTAATCTTGATATTATAGATTAAACTCAAGGCATGTCTCGTGTCATCCTCTTCATAATTTAATCTTTATTTTCTTGATCGATGAGTAGACTATTAAAATCAAATCAACATTTGAGCACGGCCGTGCATTTCATAGTCTCACTCAAACAAGAGGCCAATAATATCACTCCTAAAATTAGGAGGATTAAATCCCATCTAGATCATTCATATTTCTCATACGATTCATAATATACCCAATGTCCACTTTTATCATTACCCGGTCAAAGGTAACTTTTAATGTAATCAAAGTATATTAATTCTCGTATAGAAATATAATGATTTCAGGTCTAAGGATCATTACACCATTATCACAGTGAGAATTACTTATGACACTTACTTAACATGTAGAATCTCACGGCGGGTCATTCCAGTGCCATGCATTGATACATGCACTTATGTTCTTGACTTTAGTATCCCCATACCTATGACCAATGAGATGTGGTCATCTGTCAAGAAACATACTAGTCTTTGTGCATTATTATTGTCCTTAAATAATATTACTCGACTAGGGAATTTTAGAAATAAGATACTATTCATATAATCTCATTTTTAAGTCACATACTTAAAGATATATAATACGTATCAAAATTCCAAGGACATTTATTATGCTTTCAATTTATTACGCAGTAAATAAAATATAATAAATAAATAATAATCAATAAAACATAATTCTTAATAATAAAATATTTTCCTTAAAATATAAAAATAATTGTTTCTAGGGCACAATTACTAACAATCTCTCACTTGCATTAGAGCCAATTACCCAAGTATCCAATACTCATGGAACTAGTGTGACTTTCGTGCTTCTGCTGCGACAAAGCTTTAGTCAATGGGCCTGTAATATTATTATTAGTATGCCCATTACATATATATATATATATATATATATATATCTCCTTGATCATTAATCTCATTAATTAGGTGATATCTCCTAAGTACATGCCCAAACAGCCTCCTTGGCTGCTTCACAAGCAGCAATATACTCAAGCTATATTGTAGAATCAACAAATGTCTCTGTTGTAAACCATTCCAGCATACAACATCTCAATTTAAATAGATAAAATACAAAGTCAGACAGGAACACTAAATGATTGTTGTCTATCTAGAAACTAGCATCGGTGTAATCTTTTACAACCAGCTTATCTTCTCCTCCATATACCAAGAATTGATCTTTAGTCCTCTTCAAGTACTTAATAATATTCTTGATTGTCGTCCAATGACCTTCACCTGGATTAGCCTGGTATCTACTCGTCATGCTTAAAGTATATGAGACATCAAGACGAGTACATATTATTGCATACATTATATAAACAATTACCGATTCATATGGAACTTTACTTATACGGTCCTTATCATCCAATGATTTAAGAATGTTTTCTTTCGAGATCGATATCCCATGAGACATTGGGACAAATTCTCTTTTAGCATCTTGCATTCCAAATCGATGCAAAACTTTGTCAATGTATGTACTCTGACTTAGGCCGATCAATCTCCTTGATTTATCTCCATAGATCCTGATCCCTAATATATAGGTCGCATCGCCTAAGTCTTTCATTAAGAAATTATTTCTCAACCAAGTTTCACAGTCTGTAGGGAAGAAATGTCATTCCCTATTAGTAATATATCATCAACATATAATACTAGGAATGCCATTATAGGTACCTCATCAATGTAGCAGTAATTGTCTTTATGTACCTTCGTTTAGAAGGAATTTAATTTCGGTTTCTAAACTTGCTTTGGATGGTTATAATATTTGTTTGGATCATAATGTTTCTATTATGAGGAATAAACTAGTTATATGTTCTGGTACATTGCAAGACAATTTATACATAATTAGTCCTAATCAACCTGCACTGCAACTACAACATATGGTTGTAAATAACACATCTTCTATCACTACTAAAAGAAATCAACCTTTTTCTCTTGAACCAAACATATCTTTGGCACTTAACATTAGGTCATATTAACTTGATGAGGATTCAAAGAATGGTTGTAGATGGGCCTCTAGGCTCGTTGGCAGTGGAGTCATTTCCAGTCTGTGAATCCTGCTTAGAAGGTAAAATGACCACTAGGCCTTTTGAGGCAAATGGGAATAGAGCCAAAGAAGTGTTAGAACTGGTTCATACTGATTTATATGGACCCATAAATATTCAAGCAAGAGGTGGTTATGAATATTTTGTCACTTTTATTGACGATTATTCTAGATATGGATACATTTATTTGTTGCGCCGTAAATCAGAGTGCTTTGATAAGTTCAAGGAGTACAAAACTATAACGGAGAAGCGACATGGAAAATGTATCAAGTCACTACGATCAGATCATGGTGGCGAATACTTGCTTGGAGAATTTAGGGATTACTTATCAAAGAATGGGATCATGTCTCAGTTGACTGCACCTGGCACACCCCAACAGAATGGTGTAGTGGAGAGAAGGAATCAGACACTTTTGGAGAGTGTTAGATCGATGATGAGTTATTCAGAATTACCCAAGTCATTTTAGGGATATGCTTTAGAAACAACAGCTTACCTTTTGAATTCAGTTCCTAAGACTCTAAAAGAATTATGGACTGGTTTAAAACCTAGTCTAAGACATATTCAGATATGGGTTTGTCCAGCACATGTGTTGAACAAGAACGTGACTAAGTTGGAATCTCGTACAGAAGTAAGGCTTTTTGTAGGCTATCACATGGGAACGAAAGGATATTTATTTTATAGTCCTAAGGATCGGGATGTCATTGTTAATACCAATGTTAGATTCCTAGAGGACTATATGATGAACCATAAACCCACGAGCAGTGTCGTTTTAAAGGAACTAGTGTGAGAGACAAATAATGAACAAGTGCCAATATTACAAGTAGAACAACCACAAGAGAACACACAACCTATCACTAATACTACACTGATGTCTCATCGTAGTGGGAGGGTTATTCGTAAACCCAACAGATTCATGTTATTGGGAGAGTCTTTAGACTTGGTCTCTGAGGAACATGACGAGGATCATATGACATACGAGGAAGCACTGCAAGACAAAGATGAAGATTTATGGCAAAAAGCAATGAAATATGAGATGAAATCTATGTATTCAAATCAAGTATGGGAGCTCGTGGAACCACCCAAAGGTGTAAAACCCATTGGATACAAGTGGATCTACAAGAGAAAAAAAGGATCTGACAAAAAGGTAAAAACTTGGAAAGCAAGACTTGTTGCAAAAGGGTATACTCACAAAGAAGGGAATGATTATGAGGAAATCTTTTCGCCAGTAGTCATGCTAAAGTCGATCCGGATTCTTTTATCTATAACAGCTCATCTCAATTATGAGATTTGGCAACTGGATATCAAGACAACTTTCCTAAACAGGAGTATTGATGCTGAGATCATCTATATGCAACAACCAGAAGAATTCATTAAGTAAGGCCAAGATCATCTGGTATGTAAGCTTAAGAAGTCCATTTATGGACTTAAACAAGCTTCTAGGTATTGGAATATTTGCTTTGATTAGGTAATCCAGTCATATGGATTTGATCAATGTCCAAGCGAGTCGTGTGTGTATAAGAAAAGTGAGGGCAATTCAGTGACTTTTCTGGTGCTATACATAGATGATATTTTACTCATTGAAAATAATGTAGAAATGTTATCAGCGGTAAAGGCATGGTTGTTCAAATAGTTTGAAATGAAGGACTTAGGTGAATGTCATCACCAACATATAATAATAGGAATGCCATTACAGTGAAGCGGAATACATCCTTGGGATCAAAGTTATAAGGGATCGCAAGAAAAAGATGTTGGCTTTATCCCAAGAGCCCTACATTGATGAGGTATTGGCTCGTTTTAACATGCAAGACTCCAAGAAGGGTAACCTACCTTACAAACATTGAGTTGCTCAATCGAAGAAACAGTGTCCTAAGACACCAGAGGTGATAGAGAACATGAAAGCGGTTCCCTATGCTTCGGCATGTGGAAGCTTAATGTATGCAATGTTATATACGAGACCTGATATTTGTTTTGCCGTGGACATGGTTAGCAGATATCAGTCAAACCCAGGACAGGAACATTGGAGTGCAGTAAAGGTTATACTCAAGTACCTGAGAAGGACTAAGGAGTATATGCTAATTTACAAGGCCTCAGATTTGTTACCTCTGGGATATACCGATTCAGATTTCCAAGCAGATATAGATAAGAGAAAATAAACCTTGGGATATGTGTTTACCTTAGGAGGTGGGGCTATAATATGAAGAAGTGTAAAGCAGAAATGCGTTGCTGACTCTACCAGAAATGAGGTGGGGCAAACTCGAAGGCAGCCAAAGAGGCTATATGGTTTAAAACTTTCTTTTGGACATAGATGTGATACCTAATTTGCCTAAGAGCTTGACAGTGTATTGTGATAACACTGGTGTTGTGGCAAATGCAAAGGAACCGCGAGACCATAAGGCAACAAAATACATCGAGCATAAGTATCACCTTATACGACAGTTCGTTAAGCGAGGAGATATTATTGTGACTGATATAGCATCAAAGGAAAACTGGGCGGATCCTTTCACAAAGAGCTTACCAGCTAAGGCTTTTGAGCAGCACGTGGAGGCGATAGGAGTCGGATGTATGGTCATATATTAGTTATTTAATTGGTAGTGGATTGCTTGTAATAAAACACTGATATACTCAAAGAATAGCTTGAGTATTAGTGGGAGATTGTTAGGGAGTATAATGAACTATTCGTTTAAAGTATATATGACATTGTCCTTTTTATTGAGAATCTTGAATGCATATTTTAACATTGTTTGTATATTATATATTGTGGATAATCTAGTATCAAATGGGATAATAGAAGATTAGATTATCAGTGTCTATATATAATATAATAAATGTTCACAGTTTAAGTGGAGTTAAACAAACCACTAGAATAACTGGAGTATTATTTGAAAATAATCTATCTTCATTATTGAATAATACTTATATACTCTGTGTATATTGAACATGATTAAAATATTAGAATTGTTCTTCTATTCCGACAATAAAGAAGAACTAAGATTCTATAATATTATTATTATTTAGGTTCTTAATCCGGATACAGTGATTGACACTTGTATGCAATGTACACGTTTTGATTCATATGTGATGTGATTTATTATTAATCACAATATTATGTTTTGGACAATGACATTGCATACAGAGTGGGATATTGACTATAAAAGGAAACAGTGTCCGAAAATATTCGAGTGATGATGTCCTCTTGAAAGCTCATAAAGATATTTATGCTTCAGTCCTGCAAGCAGATTTGTTATTGCATAATTATAAGGTTGAGTGGATGATCAAGGATAAAAGATATTGATTAAATTAATTGTCAGAAATTAATTTAATTAATGGACATTCGATATCTTAAACATGGGGAATTTAATAAGCAAATAATATTAGAGCCGGATTAAATAATTAAATTACGGCATTAGGAGAGGTAGTGCAAATATTAATTCTTTAGTAGATTGAATTAATATTTTATGACATTGGGCTTGACCTAGAATGTCATTGGAAGGCCCGACCTAATTATTCAGGATCTCTACTGTAGCCTATATATTCATTTTATTCTCTTCTAGCTAAGGGGTTGAAAACTAGAATTTTTGTTAGCAGTTGTTCAAGGAGGCAACCAAGAACTAGGGTTTCAAGATCTCAAAGCTAGAAGGGAGACAACCTTGGGAGGATCGAAGGTCACACTTCGCTCAAGGTGAATACATGAATACAGTAGAAGACGTGGATTTGAATCGCTTGCACCGTAGCGATTAAAGTTAATTTTTTATCCAAATTCGTTTATTTTCATATCATAAAACGCAGTATTATGATTCGATTGTCTCAACAATGAGTCTTTTAATACTACTCATATTAGTGTTAATACTAATATGAAATTTCTTTATCTTATTTAATTAACTAATAATTAAATTTTAAAATTAGTTTAAGTAATTCATATTTTATTTATTTATTTAATTAAGTCTCACTTAATTGATCATTAATAAATAAATTCAAATAACATATTAAATTTAAATCAATTTTCCTTCAAACGTTTTTTCTATGACTCTATATGTTATTATAACGATGACAATAATTTTATTATCTAATAATAAAATTATAAACAAACGTAAATTGGCGATTCGATTAAACCTTTCGTGACTAATGTTCCATGTAATATAATTCTTTTAATATTGATATTATTGATCAAACAAAAGGCATAGTTTGTTTCATTATCATCATAATTTAATCTTTATTTACTTGATCGATGAGTAAACTATATTAAAAAAATCAATATTTGAGCACGATCGTATATTTCATAGTCTCACTCAATCAAGATGTCAATAATATCACTCCTTAAAATAAGAGAGTTATATCTCATCTAGATCATTTATATTTCTTACACAATTCATAATATATCAAATGTCTACCTTTATCTTTGTCTGGTTTAAAAGTAGCTTTAGATAAAATCAAAATATATTAATTTTCGTGTTGAAATACAATGAGTTTAGGTTCTAGGATCATTACATCATTATCCCTGTGAAATTACTCATTACACTATTAATAATTTACCATGTAGAATAGAATCTCATAGTGAGTCTGTCCAGTACACTGTACAGTTACATGTACCTATGCATTGACTTTAATATCTCTGTACACTTACTTACGAACAATGAGATATGGTCATCTGTTAATCAACATACTAATCTTGATATATTATTATTATCCTAATTAATAATAATACTCGATTAGGGACTTTTAAGAATATGATACACTTAGATTATATTATCTCATGTTCAAGTCACATACTTGAACTATATATAATCTGTATCAAAATTCACTACAGCGACGAAAAAACATTTATTAATATATAAATATAATGATATAATCTAATAAGAGATTACAGTACTAATACAGTGATACTGTCACTTGTGCAGGGACCTTACTGACAGAAAACCAAGACTGCTAGGGAAATTGTAAGATATTAAAGTAGGGCTGGAATGAACAGAAGTGAGGATAAAATTTTGCCAGGCCTCATAAACTCAAGAATCAGCATATGATGCCTCTTGCATGATCGAAACGATATGATCTTTAAACCTCAGCTTAAATTCCATAAACCCCTTTGGATCATATTAGCTAAACATCAAGCACCTCAAGATTTCTTTAAGACAGCAAACGATTATATCCTTTAACAGGCCAACACTTGTTTTTTGCACAAACACAGTTTTTCTGACTTGAACATTTCAGATTGATTGCATCAACTGAATGTTCCGCTTCCTTGAAAATCATTCTGCCTTCAACTTATCCTCATTTATCAGTCCCAGAAACCAAGATTCCCGTATTGCCTATGCTATGATCTATCTTATGATTTCTTCTTTTTTTTTGCTAATTGATTGTGACCAAAACAAAGAATGGAAAGGCAGATGAGTAAAGACTTAAACAACTTAGTAGTAGAATAAGCAAAAAAAAACATACAAATCTATTTTCAGGAGCAAATTCAGTGCAGTGCAGTGCAAAAACTGCAGCTATAACTAAAATATGAAACCAGATATAAAACTAATGAATCCAGTGCAGAACCAAATACAAACGGATATTAGCACATAAGAGAACTTGGTTCCATATTTAGAACCAAGTGATAGGTGCTGCTTTCCATGAAAGGGAGGTAGATGACTTTGCAAAAATAAAATAAAAATAGGTAAAAGGAGTCTAAATTCTGTTTTAGTATTAATTCAGCTTTAAATGGAGTCGCATTTTGGAGTCTATTTAGCAACAAAAAAACACTTTTGATGCTAAAATATAGCTATATCTATTCAATCCTCAAATATTGGATTTGCAGTTACAAGTACTATGTTTAAGAAACCTTATGCTAATTTTAACATGTAACAATATAAAGGTATCTTTAACTTTGGAACAAGGATAAGAACGGTATTTCTAGCTTTGGAACAAAGGAAGCTGATATTACATTTCAAAGGAAGCTTGTTCCCTTGCAGCTATATGTCACACGATGAGCTTCAACAATAGCTGAAACTATATTACATGCATGTACACTATGCTCCCAAGTTTTAAAATGGAGAAAGAGCAGAGAAAGGGAGAAAATTTGTTTTTAAAAAAATTCCCAATTCCATGTTCCCGAGTTCTTTTAGCAGAGAAAATTAATTAACTTCTCCTTTCCTCCCTCCAAATATAAAATTTGGGAGCACTGTGTTAGCAACTTAACATCAGATAATGGAGGACATATAGTTGGGGCAAGCGAACAAGTCATTCTCCACACTTACCATGTTAAAATTGCAGTTAATATAATTTTGTTAAACCTTACCATGTTTATGTTTGTACAAAGTATAAACTGATAAAATTTACAGTTTTTCGGTTTACTAATCCCGAAGAGAACTTTTTCTGGTAGTATAATTTTCCTAACATGTACTACCCTACATATGAAAATACAAAACACTGTATTCCTCATTTCTAGTACTATATTTTATGCCTGGAAACCAAGTTGTTCTGAGAGTCAGTTCGAATCGTGTAACTACCCCAAGTAATTAGTCAATGATTAACACTGTCTATACATAAATATATAAGTTATTAACAAAGAGATTAACCATACCATCCCCGAAACAAGAATCAGTATCCAATTCATGACATTTTTAGTAGAAATGCTACATACCGTAACAGGATCTAACATATTCTACTCCTCAAAAGCTAAAGGTGGCAATATCGGGTTTCAAGGCATGTTTGTATACAAATTTTGTTCTAAACTTCACTGAAATTCAATAAAAAGGTATACATAAGCCTAAAGAAATAAATATCAGATAACAGGGATATTCAAGGTCATTATATCCAGACTAATCAAGTCGCGTTGTGTCCTTTCCGGTTATCTCTACTCATGTCAAGAATCGAGTCAGGTCGTGAGAGACACTGTCAATTTGTCACCCGTACATGAAAATGGCATAAGTAGTATATCAACCGAATCCGAAAAACGACATAACTAATTAAAAAACCATGAACTTATATCAAACCATTGCTATTAAGTAATGCAAACACCAGCAACATATATCATAAATTCACATCACAGAGTTATAATTATATCAAAAACAATTATTCAAAGCAAAAGGGTAAAACAGCAAATTCAACAAAAACTCAACTAGAGCCACCAATTTCTTTAGGAGACTTGGCCTGAATAGATAAAGCATGCAATCCAGAGTCAAGTTCATCAGCTAACAATTCATAAACCATACGGTGTCGTTTCACTAGTGGCTGTCCATCAAATTTACCAGAAACAATCTTTAAATTAAAGTGGGTTTCATTGTTGGGATTATCTTTAACGCCGGCATGGCCTGCGTGCTGGTAAGAAACGTCTTCAACTTCTAAAACAGTAGCTTCAAGTGCAGATTGGAGCTTTGTTTTGATTCGATTTGCTCTTGAGAGTAACATGTTTGCTCCTGCTCGAGACCCCATCTTTTTTATACAACTTTATTCCAGCTTCTTTGTTTTACTGCATAACAAAAGGGGCACAAACTTAACCCAACACAGAATAACCCGATGCAAATCAATTTTGTTGGACAAATAAATCCAACCACTTTAAATTGAAACTTAAATGAATTAATTTTTTCAAGGTCGAATAAATTGGATTGGGTTAAATTTTAATAAATTTTAATCCGATCTAATACATGGCATGTTTGGCCTGTCTTAAAATAAGTCTTTTTGAACTTATTTACGGGTAAAAAATTCATATTTTGATAAATGTTTTTTAGACAAGTATTTAATGTATATTTGAGATTCTATAAGTTGCAAAAAAAAGTTAACTTTTTTCAGAAAAAAATTAGGAATCTCTAACTTTGTCTTAAAATAAGTTGACTTATTCTGGAAAAAAGTTCTCCCAAACACCCCTCAATCTGTTATAAAATACATGTTGTTAACACATACTATTGTTTTGCCCGTATTTCACACCCGGTTTAAAAAATGTTACAAATCAAAAAAAAAGTATACAAATAAGTTATTATTACTTTATCAATATTTTTTAATCTTTCCAACCATTTTAAAAATATATATTTATTATGTTTTATGAAAAATAAGTTTTTAATTTTCAAAATTAATAATTATTAGACTTAATTTATAAATCACAATTTCAAATATTTTGAAATATGTATTATATATATATATATATTATTAATCAATATTTATGAAAAATAAGTCTTTAATTTTCAAAATTAATAATTATTAGACTTAATTTATAAATCACAATTTCAAATATTTTGAAATATGTATTTTTTATATATATTATTAATCAATATTTATGCCTATATGTTACCCAAATAAATAGACTATTATAGAAGGAGGTTAAATATAGTAGTACCAAATAATCGACTTTAAAACACAAGTATGTAAAAGATGAACATCTTTGTATTAATGATAAACTGTATACAAAACTCTCTCAAGAAAATCAATGTTCTTAAGAGTTGGTAGGTTATGAGAATGATAATTATGTGTGTTACAATGATAACTTAATTATGTATTTATATAGAGATAGTTACAAATTCAATTTACAAAACAGATAATGATAAGGATAGATTCCATAAGGTAATAGAATTATATTTGAGTGCCTTCTTCACTATCCAAATCAAACTCCGATTTGTCTGTTTCCTTCTTTGACAAACTTTGATTATAAACTTTGTCGGTTGATAATCTCTGATAGAGTATTCTCTGTTAGAGTAAACTTTGTCGACAGCTTCTTAAACTCTGATGACATCAGCTTAAACTCTGTTCTTGATATTCTCTAACAGCATCAGTGTTTGCTTTTCTAACAATCTCCCCTAATTTATGTTTTATTAAGTAAAACATAAATTCTACTTATGATGTCAGAAACATAGAGACAAATGCATCAGAGTTTGAGTTTTCCCTTTTGACTTATATTCTTCTTTAGGAGAAATCTTCAATTACAAAGTTGTCCAGTAGCTTCTTCTCAGCAATATTTAACAATTCAACCATCTTCTCCTTCAATTCTTTCATTTGATCAGAAGAATCATCAATCTAGAATATTGTAGCTCTCAATTTGTATATTGATAATCTTTCCATTTTGTCATCGAAAGGAATGCAACAAGCTTTCTTTTCATCAGGGTTTAATATTAGTGTAGGGATTCCTGACACCATCTTAACCTTTGCATCCCCTTTTATCATTTCTTTTTCAGAATCATCTTCAAGCAAGTATCTTAGTCTATACTCCTCAGAATTTATTATTAGCAGCCTCTCATTCTTCTTCTTCTCATTAACCACTCCCCCCAGAATTTTCACCCATCTAGATGTAGCTTCATTCTCATCATTCAGGAGATAAAGAACATATTCAAGTTCTTTAGATGACTTGTGAATTAAATTTTCTTCAGCAATCTTCATAATTCTCCCATTCTCTAAGAAATATAGAAGCTTCTCTTTGTTTTGAGCACCATCAAAAATGTCCTTTACTATGTGTACAGATATCAACTTATCTAAATGTTCTTGTGTCAAATCTTTCTCAGGCTTATCTTTTAAAGATAAGGGATCTCTGAAAGTATTAGCTTCACCCCTGTAGACTTTGGCTTGAGAATCACCAATACCACCCTTGTTCTTACCAAGTGTAGCATTGAGAGTTAAGGTTTCAGATTTAGTCCACAGAAGATCAGGATTTTTCTTTCTGAATAGAGTTTGTTCTTCCTCTTTCTCATCTTCAAAACTTGTTCCACCTGGGAGAAATGTTGTACCAGACATAGTAAGAGAAGTTTTTGACTTAGTTGGTGCTTTCTTCTGGATTGCAGGAGTAGGCTTTGATTGAACAGTTGGTTTTGCTTGAGTTTCAACAGACCTTTGAACTTCAGCAGGCTTGGCTTGAACATGTTTATGTAAAATTTTCTTTGTTTGAGCAGGTGCCTTCTTTTGAACTAGAGTCTTCTTCACATATTTTCTTTTTTTTCTGGACTTGAGCATTGTCAGTACCAGATTTCTTCAATACTTCTTACACAGCAACTGGATCCATTCCTGGATTTTCTTCTTCAAACAACTTTCTTGCCAGTTTTGCACCCTGCATGTTTTATTCTTCAATTTTATCAGGCTTTTCTTCTTCTTCAAGCCTCTTTGCTAATTTCATATCAACATCCATCAAAGTTTGCTTGTTGTTAGAGTTTGATGGAATCAAAGTTTGAGAAGTAGTCAGAGTTTGTTTTCCTTGGTTTTCATCCTTATGACTCCCTTGACCTTTATCATTGCCACCATCATCAGGTTTATCAAATTTTTGCACAACATCCTCCTTGCATTTGTCCTTTGAAACTTTCTCCCCCTTTCTAACATCATCCACCTTTCTAATGGTTAAGATATCCACAATTCTATGCAGCATTGTTTTCATGGAGGTGATAGCAGTAGCAATATTATCAACTTTGACTTCCAAAGCATCCTATTTTGCAGAAACATTCTTGTGCTTTAATTCCAATCCATGTTGAGAAGTGGTTACAGAAGTCTGAACAGAGGCACTGGTTTTGCTAACAGAATCCTTTAAATCACAAACTTTATTATGAAGACCCTTGGTTAACACAGTAGTGGCCTTCAGAACAGTCTTCATCTCTGCAGAGTTCAATTCAGAATCAGCCTTTTGAATTAGTTCATGAACATGAGGCCAGGAAATATCTTCATTAAGAAATTTTCAACACATATACCAGATGGATTGTTTGTGAGGGTTGAGAAGATCTTCATTAGATGATTCTCCCTTGGAACTAAAATCCCTTTTTACACCTTCTTCATCCAAAGCAGCTTCAATTTCACCCTTGAGGTTTCAACAACCATATAGTCAGGATATTCCATTCTTAATCTCTCATGAGCATCAAAGGCATCAACAAGCCACTTCTTGGAGTTGTACCTTTGAGTGTATGAAATTTATAGATCTGTAACTTTTTCATCCTGAAAGGCAGAGTGTCTAAACTTGTAACACTGTAACTTATGTAACTCAACTAAAGAAAAGATACTTAACCGGAAGACAATCAAGAACAAGAAGTCACAGAGAAATCAATACAAAATGAAGACAATGTAATTAATACAATTCAACATGTTAATTATTGATCAATCAAAGAGGAAATCATTGAAAGAAGTTCAAGTCAAATTTGTTCATGCCTCAGTGATTTGTAACTTAAAGAATCAAGATCACAACTGTCAGTATCAATAAGGCTAATTGATTTCAAGTGAAGAAGTAGGAAAGCAAGAGTTGGAAAGCCACATTACTAATTGAATATGGTAATCTATTCAGAAGCAAGAACCCTATCAAGACTAGTCACTTATGAACCAGACCATTGCATCAAGTGTCAGGACATTAATAGCAAGTGTATGTCAGAAGTAGAGTTCCATGTTCAAGAGCTTGTTGAAGAATATAGAAGACAAGAAGAAATCACAAGTTCAAGATGTTACAGTGAAGTCTCAAGTTGAAGCCCAGAATTTCTCTAATTACTTACTAGGGAACCTATGTAGAAATTCCTATCTTGAAATTCTAGATAAGTTTCTACTTAGAGGCAAGTAAAAATTCTGGAGGTGGAAATATTTTCTAAGTACACAAGGAAGCTATCTAGAAATTCCTAAGTAGAAGTTCTACTTGAGTTTCGAGATAGAGCAAGTAGAAATTTCTAAGTAGAAGTTCTACTTGAGTTTCGAGATAGAGCAAGTAGAAATTTCCATGTAGAAGTTCTATATAGTGGACAGTTTCATAAGGGATTTATACTATATTTCTCTTGATTATTAGTTTGTATTAGTTTCGGGATAGAACCTA
Source organism: Oenanthe sinensis (assembly GCA_028671895.1). Taxonomy (NCBI): domain Eukaryota; kingdom Viridiplantae; phylum Streptophyta; class Magnoliopsida; order Apiales; family Apiaceae; genus Oenanthe; species Oenanthe sinensis. The sequence continues at coordinate 8,067,709 of JAPMAC010000195.1, read as the reverse complement.
TTCGTAGTTGTAAAAGCGGCTTTTGTTGGAATCCTCTTTTCATCATTTTAAGGAATTGGCTAGTCGTCCAGTAACAAGTAAGATAAGAAAGATTAGTAAATCGGATTCGATGAAAGAAAGAGAACAAAGAAAAGAATAAAAAAATTGTAATCAACCCTTTTGATGCATACATTGTTGTATTAGATCGAGATCAAAAGATTCTTTCTTGACCTACCTACAAGAACGAGGTTTTCTATTTTATAATAGAATACGGAAAGATAAAATCTAGAACGTAAAAAAGAAAAGATAATAGAAATTACTAACCTAGTTGGACCAAACTAAATATTTTCTTTTTTTCGAGTGATTGCGTGATAACGTTTTTCTTCTCATTAATTCAAGACATTAAGTGAATGAACCTATTAATAAAGTAATTTTTTTATAAGGTTTACGTTGGCTCTAAAATTTAAATAGGATTCGAGACAATAAAAAAAGTTTTCTTCTATTCTTCCATAATTCCATAATGTAATCATTTTTTAAAAAGTTGAATTTTTGAGTGAAGTTACACGGCCCAGTTCTTTTTATTTTTATTAGTTTATATAAGTTTTCTCCCAAGAGTTGCTCAATGAATCGGTTGATTAGAATCATGGGATGGGTAGATGTGGTAGATGATGAATCAATTTGTTTTTATACGCCTGTCGCTTTATCTTTGTTAGTACCGTCTATAATGATAGATGAATCAAAAACTTTGAATTGAAATTATTATTCAATTGGTATTTTTGCTTATCTCCTATTTTTGAAAAAGAAAACTTAGGTAAGTGCTTTCTTATAAACATATATGTACAAAAATAACATATTTCATTTAGCTCCTTCATGCCTACCAAAACTAGTTATTTTGGTTTTCTACTAGCGGCTTTAACGGTAACCTCAGCTCTATTTATTGGTCTGAGCAAGATACGACTTATCTGAAATTAGTATTTGAAATACACAATTCAAAAAAAGAAACCTTTCGATAGGATTTGGTCATTGAGATTCATGGTAATTCAGATTAATATTTAGGTATAGATATTACCTCCCTTTTCTCCTTTGAAATTAATTGCAATGATTGAAGTTTTTCTATTTGGAATCGTGTTAGGTCTAATTCCTGTTACTTTGGCTGGATTATTCGTAACTGCATATTTACAATATAGACGTGGTGATCAATCGGACATTTGATTAATTACTATCGCTTTTTTTAATTGACCTCCTACTTTCTTTAATACAAAGGAGGTCAAATTCAGATTGCGGTTCAAGTTAGTGAAGCTCTTTCAGTCTAATTTGACCTAAGAATAAAAAGAAGGACGAAATCACGCTCTGTAGGATTTGAACCTACGACATCGGGTTTTGGAGACCCGCGTTCTACCGAACTGAACTAAGAGCGCTTTCTTATCAGCAAAGAAAAAACTGTAAAGACACTTTTTTTAACCCCAATTTAATGAACGATTATATCTAATTGGAATCGATCTTAGTTAATCCCTCGTTACTGCTCAACGGAGAAGTAATAGGTAGGGATGATAGGATTTGAACCTGTGACATTTTGTACCCAAAACAAACGCGCTACCAAGCTGCGCTACATCCCTCCAATTGGTGTACAGTGTCATTGTATAGAATTCCTGTCTTGTTTTCCACATTGTTATTTCCTCTACAAATATATACAATTTCTATGGGTATTTCGTCTTTTTGGTCCCATTTAACATTTAATAACAGTAAAAGAAAACGCTTATATATATATGAAATACGGAACGGAACCTGTCGTAAAAAAAAAGAGTAGTTTTCGGGAATGCTCGGGAAGAAGGGGACGCTTTTTTATGTTTTAAGAAATTTTTTTATTTACCGGATAGTTGTACATTTCAATTTTAAGTAGGGATTCCGTGTACAAGGTTCTTAACTGCATATGCATCTGATCATATATGTATTACCATTTTAGATTACAATAAAAAAGGAAGGAGATTTTTCAATGTGAGATCTAAAAACATATCTTTCCGTGGCACCGGTATTAAGTACTCCATGGTTCAGATCTTTAGCAGGTCTATTGATAGAGATTAATCGTTTTTTCCCAGATGCGTTGACATTCCCCTTTTTTTTATTCTAGTTATTGACGCGGTACCAAATAACGAAGATTCGAGATACAATTAAATATTTGTGATTAATCCTTCGCCCTCTTTTTCTCTTTTTTCCCTTTTTCCTTTTAGAATAAGAGGGAGGAAAGAGAAAAAAAGAAAAGGTGTATTCAACAACTTCGAGACTTGGGTTCAAGTTTGAATTAAATAAATTAAATAGGGATGGGGGTACAATAAACAGGATGGGGTCTAGATCTAGGACAAGACTCTTATACAAGGTACTTAAATGTAAATGAAATACTGTGATTTGAAATAAAGTTTAGAAATCTTTCTATTTTTTTTAGTATATTGATTGTATTTCAAGTTAATAACTTCTAGTTTTCCTTCCTTTCTTCTTCGTTTCGGATCGAAAATAGAAGAGTTGAGTAAATCAAAAATCAAAAGGGGGGTTCATGGCCAAAGGGAAAGATGTCCGAATAACGGTTATTTTGGAATGTACTGGTTGTGTTCGAAACGGTGTTAATAAGGTATCAAAGGGAATTTCCAGATATATTACTGAAAAGAATCGTCACAACACGCCTAATCGATTGGAATTGAGAAAATTCTGTCCATTTTGTTACAAACATACGATTCATGGGGAGATAAAGAAATAGATCGAATTGAGCACATGTATGTAACCCTTCCAAGGAAGGGGAAAAATGACATTCTATATATAACATAATTAAATATAAAAAAACCTAATCCTATTTAATCTAATTCATTTTAGATCCGACCAAAATAGGATTTTCGGGATAAGGAATAAACTAAACAAACCATGGATAAATCCAAACGACCTTTTCTTAAATCCAAGCGATCTTTTCGTAGGCGTTTGCCCCCGATTCAATCGGGGGATCGAATTGATTATAGAAACATGAGTTTAATTAGTCGATTTATTAGCGAACAAGGAAAAATATTATCTAGACGGGTGAATAGATTGACCTTGAAACAACAACGATTAATTACTATTGCTATAAAACAAGCTCGTATTTTATCTTTGTTACCTTTTCTTAATAATGAGAAACAGTTTGAAAGAACCGAATCGACCACCAGAACTGCGGGTCTTCGAGCCAGAAATAAATAGGCTTACTCTTTCTTAACTTGAATAAAAATTAAAATCCGAACTCAACCGCAGATTGATGTTTTGTTCAAAAAATACGAAAAATACAGAGTTAATTATTGTGTCGTCAGAAAAAAAGAATCGGGTAAGAATAAAGATTTTTTTGAGTGTGTTCATTCATTTTTACCAATTTTTTATCATATTCATTTTTACTTTACCCTCTCGGAGTTAATTCTCCGGGAACTCCGTTTAAATTATTCCGGTGGATTCTTTCCAATCTACTTCTTTTATGATCTCTTTGGAAATCATATAAAGACAATTTTTATTTGATATAGCTATTTGTGCAAGTATTTTACGATTAAGAAGCACCTGTTTCTTATATAGGTTGTGTATTAATCTACTATAACTATAGGATACCCCCGTTTCACGAATTACTGCGTTTATTCGAGTGATCCACAAACGCCGAAAATTTCTCTTTTGCTTATCCCTATCCCGATGAGACGAAACCAAAGCTCTTATTTTCTGTTGAGTAATTGTTCGAGTAAGTCTTGAATGAGCCCCTCGAAAGCTTGATGCAAATAAACGAATTTTTGTTCTACGTCTCCGAGCTATATTTCCCTGTCTAATTCTGGTCATTGAATAAATGAAACTTTGACGAATAACTAATATATTTCCTTTCTTTCAGTTATTCTTTTTCCCTTTCCTAGTCTATTAATAACAAATCTCTTTTCCAATGTATAAACTAAAAATTCCAATGACTTTGGCTACTATAACCTGCCCGACCACTATTTTTTTTTTCTAGACATTTCACTTCGAAATAAGAAATTTAATTTTACCAGGTATCAAAATATTATAATAAATAAAAAATATGATTAAAGAAATAGCGGCTTCCTTCGTTTATATGGTTACTTCTTAAACGGTGAGGTTTTCTCTATACACCGGAGCCTTTACTTCATTTAATCAATGTTATTGGTAACTTGTATAGTTCACATTCTTTGGCTCTACCCATGAATTATCCAGTAATAGGTCTTTCACGATTAGATCTATTTACACAGTAACGATATTTAATTATGAAAGTTGGCTGGGTAGCTAACCCTGTTAGTCCGTTTTTGCAAGAGGGGGCCTAAGTTTTATGTTTTTATTTTTAAGTAGGATTTCCTCCGCTTAATGGATAACCATTTGCTACCAATGGAGAATTACTTCTCATATTAAAGTGAGGTGATTGGATTTGCACCAATGGAAACCATAAATTTCATACACAATAGAATGGATAGATTTTTTTTTTATACTGAATTGAACGGACTTCTTTTTCTATTCTATCCTATTCCCCGGTACTGATCGTTGATACTAGAAAAAGTTTTATTTCTTTTATCCCAGTTCATGATCTGAACGAGTCGCACATACACCCTAGTACATGTTCCTCGGCGCTGAGGGCATCCCCGAAGCGCGGGGGATTTTGTGACATTTCTGATTGGCTGTCTTGTATTTCTAAAAAGTTGTTTAATAGTTGGCATGTTGAATCATATTCATATAAATAATGGGCTGGTTTAGATCGATCCTAACCTGATAATTTTGAATTACTTCTATTTAATTTTCTAGTAAATTCAAAAATCTAAAATAGTAAATCGAGGATTTGCGTGAAAAAAATCTGAGTTTTTTCACTCAACCACCGCTACAAGATCAACAATTCCATAAGCTTGGGCTTCTGTTGCTGACATAAAAACATCTCTTTCCATATCTTCCGAGACAACCCATAAGGGTTTGTCCGTTCTTTGTACATAAACCCTTGTGAGGGTTTCGCGCAGTTTTAGCAGCTCTTCCGCTTCCAGGATAAATTCTCCCGTTTGTGCTTCATAAAAAGAACTAGCAGGTTGATGAATCATTACCCTGATAGTATAACAAAAGAGGGTTCCTCTATTTTGCATGATGAATCGAAAAGAAAGATAGAAAAAGATAGAATTGACCAACCACAACCGTACGAGCATCTTTTATGCATTACATAGGCTCTATAATAAAATTGACATTTACCTTCCATCAAAGAAAAAATAGGATCTATCAGACCCAGATCGGTAAATGATCAAATTACCACCCTTCCTTTCGTAGGAGTTCAAAAATACTATGATGGTTCCGTTGCTTTATATATATTTATTATTTGGTTTGTCTGTGTTTCAGCAATCCCAAAGTTGCTTTTTCTAAAATTAAGGAAACAATAATCTTGTTTTTTATTTTCAAACTCTTTCAGAACACAACAAAGCCCCCGTTATGAAAATAAAAAAGTTAAGTGCCATGCTATTATTACTTAATATATGGCGAAGGCATAGTCTTTTTTTTTTCTCTCAAATAAAAACCTCATTGGCGCCCAGCGTGAGGGAATGCTAGACGTTTGGTAATTTCTCCTCCGGCCAAGATAAAAGATCCCATTGATGCAGTTAATCACATACATATTGTCTGTACATCTGGTCGCACAAATTACATTGTATCATAAATAGCCACTCCAGGGATAACCCATCCGCCAAGAGAGTTTATAAACAAATAGAGATCTTTGGTATCATTATCGATACTGAGATATACCATAAGACCAATAAGTTGGTGTGAGATCTCGCTATCAACTTCTTGTCCTAAAAAAAGTAATCTTTCTTGATAAAGTCGGTTGATTAGGGTAAAATAATATCCCTTACGAACCGTAAAGGCGCCTTTTGATGCATACGGTTCAACAAAAAATTGCAAAAAAAAAGAATCAATGTGCAGATTCCAATCCTCTTTCTTTTTTCATATTCGTAGAAGGCTCTTTCTGACTTCTAACGAAAGGACTTTTCTTCGATTTTTTCAAAAAAGACAGGTTTTTGCTCCTTTTCGTATAATATTCTTGGAATAGAAAAATAATAGAAAAGAAAAAAAAGAAGTCACTAAACTTATCGAATTAACTTCTTATTGATATATTATTTCATCGAGATCCAATCCAAATCACAATGTCGTTTTCTTGTTCCTGAATGAGCCCTGTTAATCTTTTTAGGTTTATGCTCTACTCCGGGTAAAGATCCGCCCAATTTTGATTTGTACATATAGGACAAATGCTTCCATTACCACTTCTTTTTGTTATGACTTCCCCCTCTTTTCAATTTTTATGGATTCTGCCAAAAATTTGATGTATTCATGCATATTCATATTCATATTACTTAATTGATTAAGAGTTTGAGATGGCTTCTATTTACAAAAGTAAATCGTTTATGATACAAATAGTAATCATAGATCGATTTCCAATTGGGCTTTTTCTAAACGGAGCTTGGATACTTAAGTTTTTTAGTTCCACTAAAGCTAACCATAAATTATTATAATTGATAATAGTAATCTGAATTCCCCCAAAAAATGGATCTAATTGCACTTCACGCTCCAAAGTTTTGATGATTCAATTAATTTTTCTATGTGCTTCAGATTTTTGAAATGGCAATCAGGGGATGGTGACGCCTCAATCTCCTCAACTACAGATGGGATATTGCGACCAGGAGAAAGAGAACCACTGTTAGGAGGTTCTAATGGCTGAGTAGAAATTCTTAACTTATCATCAGTTGCTTTCATAGTAGTAGCACCAGTAACATTGGAATCTTGCCCTTGAATACTTTTCATCACCCACACTCGCTTCGTGACAGGACATGCCCCAACTAGATGGCCTAAAGAGCAGTAAGAAGAGCAAACCAGTGGCTTCAAAGGATAGGAAACTAAAACTTCAGTTTCATATTTATTACCCGAGACTGGATCTAAAGCTTCAACGACAATTTTCCCAGGTAAATCATCACCCACTTTGTACTCTACACACATTTTCGCAAATGGTAGGATTTCTAGTTTTGAGGTTAGTTCATCAGCACAAAGAGGACGCCCAATGGCACTACCAAGCTAGCTTAACCCCTTGCGCGTCCAGTAGCAATCTGGAATCTTACTAAACTTCACCCACAATGGGATATGATCAACACTAGCAGCATTAGTAAAAGTTTCCCAGGCCTTAACAAAAATAGGTTTACGATCAACATACCAAGTCCCACGGGACAACACAACATTTAGAGCAACCAAGGAATTGAATTTGAAAAAGAAGACATGACTCTCCTTCTGTGAAACATTAACCAGACCACGATTACCCCAAGCTTTCCGAGCAAAATTAACAACAGCATTATAGGGGAGTATCCCTTTGGAGAAAGTACCAACTAGACAAAGCATGAATTTTTCATTACCCTCCTTAAGAACCTCCTCTGGCGGGGAGACAACCGTAGAACCCGCTGGCCTAGGGCAATAGTCAAACAAAACTTCAGTAACAGGCGGTGGAGATCTAACAACATTTGACCAAGAAGTCGAGGCACCAGGCTTGGTGTTAGCACACCCAACATTATCTTTAGCATCATAAACGACCAAGGGTTCCACAGTAGGCTTAAAAGCAGGCTTCAGGTTGGAAAGTGGTGGAAAATTTTCATCCAAAATACCCACGAGCTTTCCATCTGGTACAGATGAAGTGTTCTGAGACAAACCCTCAAACACCTTGTCTTCAGAAGAATGAGTACCCTTCAGCTTCTCTAAACTTGAAGGCGGAATATCAGCCTTAGAGCTTATCAGCATTGTAACGGTTACCTCCATTGGTAAATATAGGCAGCCCAAACTCATCTCTTTCATCAATAAAAGTGGAGGATTTTGATACTCCCAGACCTGAATTGAACACATCATTGTCTCTAACGCCACTACTAGAAGCTCACTCCATGATAAACCTTTCTTTTCAATAAATTTTTGCAACTGTTGAATTAACCCTCTAGCTTGCACAAGCTCTTCTCTTTCTCGCTTAGAGACTGAAAACGCAGCTTTAACCGCAGTCGAAATAGAAGAAGCATTAGGAGGAACCACCTCATCTTCAACAAACCCCTCCTCCACAACCGGGATGCCCCCCGAAGAGCTATTCAAAACCTTAGGAGCATCAAAGCCTGTAGAAGCACCTCTTGAAACAGAAGAAATAGGCACTGTAAGCAAGCCTTCAAACACGTCTACTTCAATATGCGAGGGCTCTTCTCCTTATAAGGAACCAGCCATTAACTCTTGAAGAACGGCTTCAGAAACAACAAAAGGACCCGTGACATCAGTAAACTCAGCAAAATCCTCTAATCTATTACCACCATGATCCACAAGGAAACCCTCAGAGTCACAATTCGAAGATTGACTAACCATAATGGAGAGAAAGGGGAGAAGGAGAAGAAAAGAAATATAGATATAAGAAATTTAGTGTATAGGTGTAAGAAGAGAAGAGATGGATTCGTGAAGGTAGATTTGGTAGAAGGGAATTAGGGTTTTGTAAAAGCGGCTGAAAAAAGAGAAAAACCTAACCTAGAGAGAAGGGAGAGGAAATATCTAGAGAGAGAAACATTTTTCTGGGAAGACCAAGATTGGAAAAAACTTAAGAATCCAAGTTATTTCCTTGTACAAACGAGTCAGGAATGAAGTCTCAAATTGTTACATAATGCTTTCTTATTTAAATGAGCGATCAACGATTCTACAAGAGTTTACAAGTTATTTCCATGTTCAAAAGAGTCAAGAATGAAGCTACAAGTTGTTTCCAAGATTGAACGAGTCAAGAATGAAGTCTCAAATTGGTACGGATTGTTTTCATATTAAAATGAGCCAAGAATGATCCTAAAAGAGTTTTCAAGTTGTTTCCATGTTCCAACGACTTAAGAATGAAGCTACAAGTTGTTTCCAAGTTCAAACGAGTCAAAAATGAAGTCTCCAATTGGTACGGATTGTTTTCATGTTAAAATGAGCAAAGAATGATCCTAAAAGAGTTTTCAATATTGTTTCAATGTTCAAACGAGTCAAGAATGAAGCTACAAGTTGTTTCCCATGTGCGAACGAGTCAAGAATGAAGTCTCAAATTGCTACGGATTGTTTTCATGTTAAAATTAGCCAAGAATGATCCTACAATAGTTTTCAAGTTATTTCTATGTTCAAACGAGTCAAGAATGAAGCTGCAAGTTGTTTCCAAGTTCGAACGAGTCAAGAATGATGTCTCAAATTGCTACGGATTATTTTCATGTTAAAATGAACCAAGAATGATCCTACAAGAATTTACATGTTGTTTCCATGTTCAAACGAGTCAAGAATGAAGCTACAAGTTGTTTACAAGTTCAAACGAGTCAAGAATGAAATCTCAAATTGTTACAAATTGCTTTCATCTTGAAATGAGCCATCAATGAACCTACAAGAGTTTACAAGTTGTTTCCATGTTCAAACGAGTCAAGAATGAAGCTACAAGTTGTTTCCATGTTCGAACGAGTCAAGAATGAAGTCTCAAATTGTTAAAAATTGCTTTCATCTTAAAATGAGCCATCAATGATCCTACAAGAGTTTACAAGTTATTTGCATGTTCAAAAGAGTCAAGAATGAAGCTACAAGTTGTTTCCAAGTTCAAACGAGTCAAAAATGAAGTCTCAAATTGTTAAAAATTGCTTTCTTATTTAAATGAGCGATCAACGATTCTACAAGAGTTTACAAGTTATTTCCATGTTCAAAAGAGTCAAGAATGAAGCTACAAGTTGTTTCCAAGATTGAACGAGCCAAGAATGAAGTCTCAAATTGGTACGGATTGTTTTCATGTTTAAATGAGTCAAGAATGATCCTAAAAGAGTTTTCAAGTTGTTTCCATTTTCAAACGAGTCAAGAATGAAGCAACAAGTTGTTTCCAAGTTCGAACGAGTCAAGAATGAAGTCTCAAATTGCTACGGATTGTTTTCATGTTAAAATTGCCAAGAATGAACCTACAAGAGTTTACATGTTGTTTCCATGTTCAAACGAGTCAAGAATGAAGCTGCAAGTTGTTTCCAAGTTCCAACGAGTCAAGAATGAAGTCTCCAATTGGTACGGATTGTTTTCATGTTGAAATGAGCAAAGAATGATCCTAAAAGAGTTTTCAATATTGTTTCCATGTTCAAACGAGTCAAGAATGAAGCTACAAGTTATTTCCATGTACGAACGAGTCAAGAATGAAGTCTCAAATTGCTACGGATTGTTTTCATGTTAAAATGAGCCAAGAATGATCCTACAATAGTTTTCAAGTTGTTTCCATGTTCAAACAAGTCAAGAATGAAGCTGCAAGTTGTTTCCAAGTTCGAACGAGTGAAGAATGATGCCTCAAATTGCTACGGATTATTTTCATGTTAAAATGACCCAAGAACGATCCTACAAATGGTTTCAAGTTGTTTTCATGTTCCAACGAGTCAAGAATGAAGCAACAAGTTGTTTCCAAGTTCAAACGAGTCAAGAATGAAGCTACAAGTTGTTTCCATGTTCGAACGAGTCAAGAATGAAGTCTCAAATTGCTACGGATTGTTTTTATGTTAAAATGAACCAAGAATGATCCTACAAGAGTTTTCAAGTTGTTTCAATGTTCAAACGAGTCAAGAATGAAGCTGCAAGTTGTTTCCATGTTCGAACGAGTCAAGAATGAAGTCTCAAATTGCTACGGATTGTTTTTATGTTAAAATGAACCAAGAATGATCCTACAAGAGTTTACATGTTGTTTCCATGTTCAAACGAGTCAAGAATGAAGCTACAAGTTGTTTACAAGTTCAAACGAGTCAAGAATGAAGTCTCAAATTGTTAAAAATTGCTTTCATCTTAAAATGAGCCATCAATGATCCTACAAGAGTTTACAAGTTATTTGCATGTTCAAAAGAGTCAAGAATGAAGCTACAAGTTGTTTCCAAGTTCAAACGAGTCAAAAATGAAGTCTCAAATTGTTACATAATGCTTTCTTATTTAAATGAGCGATCAACGATTCTACAAGAGTTTACAAGTTATTTCCATGTTCAAAAGAGTCAAGAATGAAGCTACAAGTTGTTTCCAAGATTGAACGAGCCAAGAATGAAGTCTCAAATTGGTACGGATTGTTTTCATGTTTAAATGAGTCAAGAATGATCCTAAAAGAGTTTTCAAGTTGTTTCCATTTTCAAACGAGTCAAGAATGAAGCAACAAGTTGTTTCCAAGTTCGAACGAGTCAAGAATGAAGTCTCAAATTGCTACGGATTGTTTTCATGTTAAAATTGCCAAGAATGAACCTACAAGAGTTTACATGTTGTTTCCATGTTCAAACGAGTCAAGAATGAAGCTGCAAGTTGTTTCCAAGTTCCAACGAGTCAAGAATGAAGTCTCCAATTGGTACGGATTGTTTTCATGTTGAAATGAGCAAAGAATGATCCTAAAAGAGTTTTCAATATTGTTTCCATGTTCAAACGAGTCAAGAATGAAGCTACAAGTTATTTCCATGTACGAACGAGTCAAGAATGAAGTCTCAAATTGCTACGGATTGTTTTCATGTTAAAATGAGCCAAGAATGATCCTACAATAGTTTTCAAGTTGTTTCCATGTTCAAACGAGTCAAGAATGAAGCTGCAAGTTGTTTCCAAGTTCGAACGAGTGAAGAATGATGTCTCAAATTGCTACGGATTATTTTCATGTTAAAATGACCCAAGAACGATCCTACAAATGTTTTCAAGTTGTTTTCATGTTCCAACGAGTCAAGAATGAAGCAACAAGTTGTTTCCATGTTCAAACGAGTCAAGAATGGAGCTACAAGTTGTTTCCATGTTCGAACGAGTCAAGAATGAAGTCTCAAATTGCTACGGATTGTTTTCCTGTTAAAACGAGCCAAGAATGATCCTACAATAGTTTTCAAGTTGTTTCAATGTTCAAACGAGTCAAGAATGAAGCTGCAAGTTGTTTCCAAGTTCGAACGAGTCAAGAATGAAGTCTCAAATTGCTACGGATTGTTTTTATGTTAAAATGAACCAAGAATGATCCTACAAGAGTTTACATGTTGTTTCCATGTTCAAACGAGTCAAGAATGAAGCTACAAGTTGTTTACAAGTTCAAACGAGTCAAGAATGAAGTCTCAAATTGTTAAAAATTGCTTTCATCTTAAAATGAGCCATCAATGATCCTACAAGAGTTTAAAATTTATTTGCATGTTCAAAAGAGTCAAGAATGAAGCTACAAGTTGTTTCCAAGTTCGAACGAGTCAAAAATGAAGTCTCAAATTGTTACATAATGCTTTCTTATTTAAATGAGCGATCAATGATTCTACAAGAGTTTACAAGTTATTTCCATGTTCAAAAGAGTCAAGAATGAAGCTACAAGTTGTTTCCAAGATTGAACGAGCCAAGAATGAAGTCTCAAATTGGTACGGATTGTTTTCATGTTTAAATGAGTCAAGAATGATCCTAAAAGAGTTTTCAAGTTGTTTCCATTTTCAAACGAGTCAAGAATGAAGCAACAAGTTGTTTCCAACTTCGAACGAGTCAAGAATGAAGTCTCAAATTGCTACGGATTGTTTTCATGTTAAAATTGCCAAGAATGAACCTACAAGAGTTTACATGTTGTTTCCATGTTCAAACGAGTCAAGAATGAAGCTGCAAGTTGTTTCCAAGTTCCAACGAGTCAAGAATGAAGTCTCCAATTGGTACGGATTGTTTTCATGTTGAAATGAGCAAAGAATGATCCTAAAAGAGTTTTAAATATTGTTTCCATGTTCAAACGAGTCAAGAATGAAGCTAAAAGTTATTTCCATGTACGAACGAGTCAAGAATGAAGTCTCAAATTGCTACGGATTGTTTTCATGTTAAAATGAGCCAAGAATGATCCTACAATAGTTTTCAAGTTGATTCCATGTTCAAACGAATCAAGAATGAAGCTGCAAGTTGTTTCCAAGTTTGAACGAGTCAAGAATGAAGTCTCAAATTGTTACATATTGCTTTGATCTTAAAATGAGCCATCAATGATTCTACAAGAGTTTACAAGTTGTTTCCATGTTCAAAAGAGTCAAGAATGAAGCTACAAGTTGTTTCCAAGTTCCAACGAGTCAAGAATGAAGATGCAAGTTGTTTCCAAGTTCAAACGAGTCAAGAATGAAGTCTCAAATTGTTACAAATTGCTTTCATCCTAAAATGAGGCATCAATGATCCTACAAGAGTTTACAAGTTGTTTCCATGTTCAAACGAGTCAAGAATGGAGCTACAAGTTGTTTCCATGTTCGAACGAGTCAAGAATGAAGTCTCAAATTGCTACGGATTGTTTTCCTGTTAAAACGAGCCAAGAATGATCCTACAATAGTTTTCAAGTTGTTTCAATGTTCAAACGAGTCAAGAATGAAGCTGCAAGTTGTTTCCAAGTTCGAACGAGTCAAGAATGAAGTCTCAAATTGCTACGGATTGTTTTTATGTTAAAATGAACCAAGAATGATCCTACAAGAGTTTACATGTTGTTTCCATGTTCAAACGAGTTAAGAATGAAGCTACAAGTTGTTTCTAAGTTCGAACGAGTCAAGAATGAAATCTCAAATTGTTAAAAATTGCTTTCATCTAGAAATGAGCCATCAATGATCCTACAAGAGTTTACAAGTTGTTTCCATGTTCAAACGAGTCAAGAATGAAGCTACAAGTTGTTTCCATGTTCGAACGAGTCAAGAATGAAGTCTCAAATTGCTACGGATTGTTTTCCTGTTAAAACGAGCCAAGAATGATCCTACAATAGTTTTCAAGTTGTTTCAATGTTCAAACGAGTCAAGAATGAAGCTGCAAGTTGTTTCCAAGTTCGAACGAGTCAAGAATGACGTCTCAAATTGCTACGGATTGTTTTTATGTTAAAATGAGCCAAGAATGATCCTACAAGAGTTTACATGTTATTTCCATGTTCAAACGAGTTAAGAATGAAGCTACAAGTTGTTTCTAAGTTCGAACGAGTCAAGAATGAAATCTCCAATTGTTAAAAATTGCTTTCATCTAGAAATGAGCCATCAATGATCCTACAAGAGTTTACAAGTTGTTTCCATGTTCAAACGAGTTAAGAATGAAGCTACAAGTTGTTTCTAAGTTCGAACGAGTCAAGAATGAAATCTCAAATTGTTAAAAATTGCTTTCATCTAGAAATGAGCCATCAATGATCCTACAAGAGTTTACAAGTTGTTTCCATGTTCAAACGAGTCAAGAATGAAGCTACAAGTTGTTTCCATGTTCGAACGAGTCAAGAATGAAGTCTCAAATTGTTAAAAATTACTTTCATCTTAAAATGAGCCATCAATGATTCTACAAGAGTTTACAATTTTATTTTCATGTTCATAAGAGTCAAGAATGAAGGTACAACTTGTTTCCAAGTTCCAACGAGTCAAGAATGAAGTCTCAAATTGGTACGGATTGTTTTCATATTAAAATGAGCCAAGAATGATCCTAAAAGAGTTTTCAAGTTGTTTCCATTTTCAAACGAGTCAAGAATGAAGCAACAAGTTGTTTCCAAGTTCGAACGAGTCAAGAATGAAGTCTCAAATTGCTACGGATTGTTTTCATGTTAAAATTGCCAAGAATGAACCTACAAGAGTTTACATGTTGTTTCCATGTTCAAACGAGTCAAGAATGAAGCTGCAAGTTGTTTCCAAGTTCCAACGAGTCAAGAATGAAGTCTCCAATTGGTACGGATTGTTTTCATGTTGAAATGAGCAAAGAATGATCCTAAAAGAGTTTTCAATATTGTTTCCATGTTCAAACGAGTCAAGAATGAAGCTACAAGTTATTTCCATGTATGAACGAGTCAAGAATGAAGTCTCAAATTGCTACGGATTGTTTTCATGTTAAAATGAGCCAAGAATGATCCTACAAAAGTTTTCAAGTTGTTTCCATGTTCAAACGAGTCAAGAATGAGGCTGCAAGTTGTTTCCAAGTTCGAACGAGTCAAGAATGAAGTCTCAAATTGTTACAAATTGCTTTGATCTTAAAATGAGCCATCAATGATTCTACAAGAGTTTACAAGTTGTTTCCATGTTCAAAAGAGTCAAGAATGAAGCTACAAGTTGTTTCCAAGTTCCAACGAGTCAAGAATGAAGTCTCAAATTGGTACGGATTGTTTTCATGTTAAAATGTGCCAAGAATGATCCAACAATAGTTTTCAAGTTGTTTACGAGTCAAGAATGAAGCAACAAGTTGTTTCCAAGTTCGAACGAGTCAAGAATTAAGTCTCAAATTACTACGGATTGTTTTTATGTTAAAATGATCCAAGAATGAACCTACAAGAGTTTACATGTTGTTTCCATGTTCAAACGAGTCAAGAATGAAGATGCAAGTTGTTTCCAAGTTCAAACGAGTCAAGAATGAAGTCTCAAATTGTTACAAATTGCTTTCATCCTAAAATGAGGCATCAATGATCCTACAAGAGTTTACAAGTTGTTTCCATGTTCAAACGAGTCAAGAATGGAGCTACAAGTTGTTTCCATGTTCGAACGAGTCAAGAATGAAGTCTCAAATTGCTACGGATTGTTTTCCTGTTAAAACGAGCCAAGAATGATCCTACAATAGTTTTCAAGTTGTTTCAATGTTCAAACGAGTCAAGAATGAAGCTGCAAGTTGTTTCCAAGTTCGAACGAGTCAAGAATGAAGTCTCAAATTGCTACGGATTGTTTTTATGTTAAAATGAGCCAAGAATGATCCTACAAGAGTGTACATGTTGTTTCCATGTTCAAACGAGTCAAGAATGAAGCTACAAGTTGTTTCTAAGTTCGAACGAGTCAAGAATGAAATCTCAAATTGTTAAAAATTGCTTTCATCTTGAAATGAGCCATCAATGATCCTACAAGAGTTTACAAGATGTTTCCATGTTCAAACGAGTCAGGAATGAAGCTACAAGTTGTTTCCATGTTCGAACGAGTCAAGAATGAAGTCTCAAATTGTTAAAAATTACTTTCATCTTAAAATGAGCCATCAATAATTCTACAAGAGTTTACAAGTTATTTCCATGTTCAAAAGAGTCAAGAATGAAGGTACAACTTGTTTCCAAGTTCCAACGAGTCAAGAATGAAGTCTCAAATTGATACGGATTGTTTTCATGTTAAAATGAGCCAAGAATGATCCAACAATAGTTTTCAAGTTGTTTACGAGTCAAAAATGAAGCAACAAGTTGTTTCCAAGTTCGAACGAGTCAAGAATGAAGTGTCAAATTGCTACGGATTGTTTTCATGTTAAAATTAGCCAAGAATGATCCTACAAGAGTTTACATGTTGTTTCCATGTTCAAACGAGTCAAGAATGAAGCTACAAGTTGTTTCCAAGTTGGAACGAGTCAAGAATGAAGTATCAAATTGTTACAAATTGCTTTCATCCTAAAATGAGCCATCAATGATCCTACAAGAGTTGACAAGTTGTTTCCATGTTCAAACGAGTCAAGAATGAAGCTACAAGTTGTTTCCATGTTCGAACGAGTCAAGAATGAAGTCTCAAATTGCTACGGATTGTTTTCATGTTAAAATGAGCCAAGAATGATCCTACAATAGTTTTCAAGTTGTTTCCATGTTCAAACGTATCAAGAATGAAGCTACAAGTTGTTTCAATGTTCGAACGAGTCAAGAATGAAGTCTCAAATTGCTACGGATTGTTTTTATGTTAAAATGAGCCAAGAATGATCCTACAAGAGTTTACATGTTGCTTGCATGTTCAAACGAGTTAAGAATGAAGCTACAAGTTGTTTCTAAGTTCGAACGAGTCAAGAATGAAATCTCAAATTGTTACAAATTGCTTTCATCTTGAAATGAGCCATCAATGATCCTACAAGAGTTTACAAGTTGTTTCCATGTTCAAACGAGTCAAGAATGAAGCTACAAGTTGTTTCCATGTTCGAACGAGTCAAGAATGAACTCTCAAATTGTTAAAAAATACTTTCATCTTAAAATGAGCCATCAATGATCCTACAAGAGTTTACAAGTTATTTCCATGTTCAAAAGAGTCAAGAATGAAGCAACAAGTTAATTCCATGTTCAAACGAGTCAAGAATGATGCTGCAAGTTGTTTCCATGTTCGAACGAGTCAAGAATGAAGTCTCAAATTGTTAAAAAATACTTTCATCTTAAAATGAGCCATCAATGATCCTACAAGAGTTTACAAGTTATTTCCATGTTCAAAAGAGTCAAGAATGAAGCTACAAGTTATTTCCATGTTCAAAAGAGTCAAGAATGAAGCTACAAGTTGTTTCCAAGATTGAACGAGCCAAGAATGAAGTCTCAAATTGGTACGGATTGTTTTCATGTTTAAATGAGCCAAGAATGATCCTAAAAGAGTTTTCAAGTTGTTTCCATTTTCAAACGAGTCAAGAATGAAGCAACAAGTTGTTTCCAAGTTCGAACGAGTCAAGAATGAAGTCTCAAATTGCTACGGATTGTTTTCATGTAAAAATTTGCCAAGAATGAACCTACAAGAGTTTACAAGTTGTTTCCATGTTCGAACGAGTCAAGAATGAAGCTACAAGTTGTTTCCAAGTTCGAACGAGTCAAGAATGAAGTCTCAAATTGTTACAAATTGCATTCATCTTAAAATGAACCATTAATGATCCTACAAGAGTTTACAAGTTGTTTCCATCTTCAAAAGAGTCAAGAATGAAGCTATAAGTTGTTTCCAAGTTCGAACGAGTCAAGAATGAAGTCTCAAATTGCTACAGATTAGTTTCATGTTAAAATGACCCAAGAATGACCCTACAAGAGTTTTTAAGTTGTTTCCATGTTCAAACGAGTCAAGAATGAAGCTACAAGTTGTTTCCAAGTTCCAACGAGTCAAGAATGAAGTCTCCAATTGGTACGGATTGTTTTCATGTTGAAATGAGCAAAGAATGATCCTAAAAGAGTTTTCAATATTGTTTCCATGTTCAAACGAGTCAAGAATGAAGCTACAAGTTATTTCCATGTTCGAACGAGTCAAGAATGAAGTCTCAAATTGCTACGGATTGTTTTCATGTTAAAATGAGCCAAGAATGATCCTACAATAGTTTTCAAGTTGTTTCCATGTTCAAACGAGTCAAGAATGAAGCTGCAAGTTGTTTCCAAGTTCGAACGAGTCAAGAATGAAGTCTCAAATTGTTACAAATTGCATTCATCTTAAAATGAACCATTAATGATCCTACAAGAGTTTACAAGTTGTTTCCATCTTCAAAAGAGTCAAGAATGAAGCTATAAGTTGTTTCCAAGTTCGAACGAGTCAAGAATGAAGTCTCAAATTGCTACGGATTTTTTCATGTTCAAATGAGCCAATAATGATCCTAAAAGAGTTTTCAAGTTGTTTCCATGTTCAAACGAGTCAAGAATGAAGCTGCAAGTTGTTTCCAAGTTCAAACGAGTCAAGAATGAAGTCTCAAATTGTTACAAATTGCTTTGATCTTAAAATGAGCTATCAATGATTCTACAAGAGTTTACAAGTTGTTTCCATGTTCAAAAGAGTCAAGAATGAAGCTACAAGTTGTTTCCAAGTTCGAACGAGTCAAGAATGAAGTCTCAAGTTGGTACGAATTGTTTTCATGTTCAAATAAGCAAAGAATGATCCTAAAAGAGTTTTCAAGTTGTTTCCAAGTTCAAACGAGTAAAGAATGAAGCTACAAGTTGTTTCCAAGTTCGAACGAGTCAAGAATGAAGTCTCAAATTGGTACTTATTGTTTTCATGTTAAAATGAGCCAAGAATGATCCAATAATAGTTTTCAAGTTGTTTATGAGTCAAGAATGAAGCAACAAATTGTTTCGAAGTTCGAACGAGTCAAGAATGAAGTCTCAAATTGCTATGGATTGTTTTCATGTTAAAATTAGCCAAGAATGATACTACAAGAGTTTACATGTTGTTTCCATGTTCAAACAAGTCAAGAATGAAGCTACAAGTTGTTTCCAAGTTCGAACGAGTCAGGAATGAAGTATCAAATTGTTACAAATTGCTTTCATCCTAAAATGAGCCATCAATGATACTACAAGAGTTGACAAGTTGTTTCCATGTTCAAACGAACCAAGAATGAAGCTACAAGTTGTTTCCATATTCGAACGAGTCAAGAATGAAGTCTCAAATTGCTACAGATTGTTTTCATGTTAAAACGAGCCAAGAATGATCCTACAATAGTTTTCAAGTTGTTTCAATGTTCAAACGAGTCAAGAATGAAGCTGCAAGTTGTTTCCAAGTTCGAACGAGTCAAGAATGAAGTCTCAAATTGCTACAGATTATTTTCATGTTAAAATGACCCAAGAATGACCCTACAAGAGTTTTCAAGTTGTTTCCATGTTCAAACGAGTCAAGAATGAAGCTACAAGTTGTTTCCAAGTTCCAACGAGTCAAGAATGAAGTCTCCAATTGGTACGGATTGTTTTCATGTTGAAATTAGCAAAGAATGATCCTAAAAGAGTTTTCAATATTGTTTCCATGTTCAAACGAGTCAAGAATGAAGCTACAAGTTATTTCCATGTTCGAACGAGTCAAGAATGAAGTCTCAAATTGCTACGGATTTTTTCATGTTCAAATGAGCCAATAATGATCCTAAAAGAGTTTTCAAGTTGTTTCCATGTTCAAACGAGTCAAGAATGAAGTCTAAAATTGGTACAGATTGTTTTCAAGTTAAAATGACCCAAGAATGATCCTACAATAGTTTTTAAGTTGTTTCCATGTTCAAACGAGTCAAGAATGAAGCAACAAGTTGTTTCCAAATTCGAATGAGTCAAGAATGAAGTGTCAAATTGCTACGGATTGTTTTCATGTTAAAATTAGCCAAGAATGATCCTACAAGAGTTTACATGTTGTTTCCATGTTCAAACGAGTCAAGAATGAAGCTACAAGTTGTTTCCAAGTTTGAACGAGTCAAGAATGAAGTATCAAATTGTTACAAATTGCTTTCATCCTAAAATGAGCCATCAATGATCCTACAAGATTGACAAGTTGTTTCCATGTTCAAACGAGTCAAGAATGAAGCTACAAGTTGTTTCCATGTTCGAACGAGTCAAGAATGAAGTCTTAAATTGCTACGGATTGTTTTCATGTTAAAATGAGCCAAGAATGATCCTACAATAGTTTTCAAGTTGTTTCCATGTTCAAACGAGTCAAGAATGAAGCTACAAGTTGTTTCAATGTTCGAACGAGTCAAGAATGAAGTCTCAAATTGCTACAGATTGTTTTTATGTTAAAATGAGCCAAGAATGATCCTACAAGAGTTTACATGTTGCTTGCATGTTCAAACGAGTTAAGAATGAAGCTACAAGTTGTTTCTAAGTTCGAACGAGTCAAGAATGAAATCTCAAATTGTTACAAATTGCTTTCATCTTGAAATGAGCCATCAATGATCCTACAAGAGTTTACAAGTTGTTTCCATGTTCAAACGAGTCAAGAATGAAGCTACAAGTTGTTTCCAAGTTCGAACGAGTCAGGAATGAAGTATCAAATTGTTACAAATTGCTTTCATCCTAAAATGAGCCATCAATGATACTACAAGAGTTGACAAGTTGTTTCCATGTTCAAACGAACCAAGAATGAAGCTACAAGTTGTTTCCATATTCGAACGAGTCAAGAATGAAGTCTCAAATTGCTACAGATTGTTTTCATGTTAAAACGAGCCAAGAATGATCCTACAATAGTTTTCAAGTTGTTTCAATGTTCAAACGAGTCAAGAATGAAGCTGCAAGTTGTTTCCAAGTTCGAACGAGTCAAGAATGAAGTCTCAAATTGCTACAGATTATTTTCATGTTAAAATGACCCAAGAATGACCCTACAAGAGTTTTCAAGTTGTTTCCATGTTCAAACGAGTCAAGAATGAAGCTACAAGTTGTTTCCAAGTTCCAACGAGTCAAGAATGAAGTCTCCAATTGGTACGGATTGTTTTCATGTTGAAATTAGCAAAGAATGATCCTAAAAGAGTTTTCAATATTGTTTCCATGTTCAAACGAGTCAAGAATGAAGCTACAAGTTATTTCCATGTTCGAACGAGTCAAGAATGAAGTCTCAAATTGCTACGGATTTTTTCATGTTCAAATGAGCCAATAATGATCCTAAAAGAGTTTTCAAGTTGTTTCCATGTTCAAACGAGTCAAGAATGAAGTCTAAAATTGGTACAGATTGTTTTCAAGTTAAAATGACCCAAGAATGATCCTACAATAGTTTTTAAGTTGTTTCCATGTTCAAACGAGTGAAGAATGAAGCAACAAGTTGTTTCCAAATTCGAATGAGTCAAGAATGAAGTGTCAAATTGCTACGAATTGTTTTCATGTTAAAATTAGCCAAGAATGATCCTACAAGAGTTTACATGTTGTTTCCATGTTCAAACGAGTCAAGAATGAAGCTACAAGTTGTTTCCAAGTTTGAACGAGTCAAGAATGAAGTATCAAATTGTTACAAATTGCTTTCATCCTAAAATGAGCCATCAATGATCCTACAAGAGTTGACAAGTTGTTTCCATGTTCAAACGAGTCAAGAATGAAGCTACAAGTTGTTTCCATGTTCGAACGAGTCAAGAATGAAGTCTCAAATTGCTACGGATTGTTTTCATGTTAAAATGAGCCAAGAATGATCCTACAATAGTTTTCAAGTTGTTTCCATGTTCAAACGAGTCAAGAATGAAGCTACAAGTTGTTTCAATGTTCGAACGAGTCAAGAATGAAGTCTCAAATTGCTACAGATTGTTTTTATGTTAAAATGAGCCAAGAATGATCCTACAAGAGTTTACATGTTGCTTGCATGTTCAAACGAGTTAAGAATGAAGCTACAAGTTGTTTCTAAGTTCGAACGAGTCAAGAATGAAATCTCAAATTGTTACAAATTGGTTTCATCTTGAAATGAGCCATCAATGATCCTACAAGAGTTTACAAGTTGTTTCCATGTTCAAACGAGTCAAGAATGAAGCTACAAGTTGTTTCCATGTTCGAACGAGTCAAGAATGAAGTCTCAAATTGTTAAAAAATACTTTCATCTTAAAATGAGCCATCAATGATCCTACCAGAGTTTACAAGTTATTTCCATGTTCAAAAGAGTCAAGAATGAAGCTACAAGTTAATTCCATGTTCAAACGAGTCAAGAATGATGCTGCAAGTTGTTTCCATGTTCGAACGAGTCAAGAATGAAGTTTCAAATTGTTAAAAAATACTTTCATCTTAAAATGAGCCATCAATGATCCTACAAGAGTTTACAAGTTATTTCCATGTTCAAAAGAGTCAAGAATGAAGCTACAAGTTATTTCCATGTTCAAAAGAGTCAAGAATGAAGCTACAAGTTGTTTCCAAGATTGAACGAGCCAAGAATGAAGTCTCAAATTGGTACGGATTATTTTCATGTTTAAATGAGCCAAGAATGATCCTAAAAGAGTTTTCAAGTTGTTTCCATTTTCAAACGAGTCAAGAATGAAGCAACAAGTTGTTTCCAAGTTCGAACGAGTCAAGAATGAAGTCTCAAATTGCTAAGGATTGTTTTCATGTAAAAATTTGCCAAGAATGAACCTACAAGAGTTTACAAGTTATTTCCATGTTCAAACGAGTCAAGAATGAAGCTACAAGTTGTTTCCATGTTCGAACGAGTCAAGAATGAAGTCTCAAATTGCTACGGATTGTTTTCATGTTAAAACGAGCCAAGAATGAACCTACAATAGTTTTCAAGTTGTTTCAATGTTCAAACGAGTCAAGAATGAAGCTGCAAGTTGTTTCCAAGTTCGAACGAGTCAAGAATGAAGTCTCAAATTGCTACAGATTATTTTCATGTTAAAATGACCCAAGAATGACCCTACAAGAGTTTTTAAGTTGTTTCAATGTTCAAACGAGTCAATAATGAAGCTACAAGTTGTTTCCAAGTTCCAACGAGTCAAGAATGAAGTCTCCAATTGGTACGGATTGTTTTCATGTTGAAATGAGCAAAGAATGATCCTAAAAGAGTTTTCAATATTGTTTCCATGTTCAAACGAGTCAAGAATGAAGCTACAAGTTATTTCCATGTTCGAACGAGTCAAGAATGAAGTCTCAAATTGCTACGGATTGTTTTCATGTTAAAATGAGCCAAGAATGATCCTACAATAGTTTTCAAGTTGTTTCCATGTTCAAACGAGTCAAGAATGAAGCTGCAAGTTGTTTCCAAGTTCGAACGAGTCAAGAATGAAGTCTCAAATTGTTACAAATTGCATTCATCTTAAAATGAACCATCAATGATCCTACAAGAGTTTACAAGTTGTTTCCATCTTCAAAAGAGTCAAGAATGAAGCTATAAGTTGTTTCCAAGTTCGAACGAGTCAAGAATGAAGTCTCAAATTGCTACGGATTTTTTCATGTTCAAATGAGCCAATAATGATCCTAAAAGAGTTTTCAAGTTGTTTCCATGTTCAAACGAGTCAAGAATGAAGCTACCAGTTGTTTCCAATTTCAAACGAGTCAAGAATGAAGTCTAAAATTGGTACGGATTGTTTTCAAGTTAAAATGACCGAAGAATGATCCTACAATAGTTTTTAAGTTGTTTCCATGTTCAAACGAGTCAAGAATGAAGCAACAAGTTGTTTCCAAATTCGAATGAGTCAAGAATGAAGTCTCAAATTGCTACGGATTGTTTTCATGTTAAAATTTGCCAAGAATGAACCTACAAGAGTTTACATGTTGTTTCCATGTTCAAACGAGTCAAGAATGAAGCTGCAAGTTGTTTCCAAGTTCAAACGAGTCAAGAATGAAGTCTCAAATTGTTACAAATTGCTTTGATCTTAAAATGAGCTATCAATGATTCTACAAGAGTTTACAAGTTGTTTCCATGTTCAAAAGAGTCAAGAATGAAGCTACAAGTTGTTTCCAAGTTCGAACGAGTCAAGAATGAAGTCTCAAGTTGGTACGAATTGTTTTCATGTTCAAATAAGCAAAGAATGATCCTAAAAGAGTTTTCAAGTTGTTTCCAAGTTCAAACGAGTAAAGAATGAAGCTACAAGTTGTTTCCAAGTTCGAACGAGTCAAGAATGAAGTCTCAAATTGGTACTTATTGTTTTCATGTTAAAATGAGCCAAGAATGATCCAATAATAGTTTTCAAGTTGTTTATGAGTCAAGAATGAAGCAACAAATTGTTTCGAAGTTCGAACGAGTCAAGAATGAAGTCTCAAATTGCTATGGATTGTTTTCATGTTAAAATTAGCCAAGAATGATACTACAAGAGTTTACATGTTGTTTCCATGTTCAAACGAGTCAAGAATGAAGCTACAAGTTGTTTCCAAGTTCGAACGAGTCAGGAATGAAGTATCAAATTGTTACAAATTGCTTTCATCCTAAAATGAGCCATCAATGATACTACAAGAGTTGACAAGTTGTTTCCATGTTCAAACGAACCAAGAATGAAGCTACAAGTTGTTTCCATATTCGAACGAGTCAAGAATGAAGTCTCAAATTGCTACAGATTGTTTTCATGTTAAAACGAGCCAAGAATGATCCTACAATAGTTTTCAAGTTGTTTCAATGTTCAAACGAGTCAAGAATGAAGCTGCAAGTTGTTTCCAAGTTCGAACGAGTCAAGAATGAAGTCTCAAATTGCTACAGATTATTTTCATGTTAAAATGACCCAAGAATGACCCTACAAGAGTTTTCAAGTTGTTTCCATGTTCAAACGAGTCAAGAATGAAGCTACAAGTTGTTTCCAAGTTCCAACGAGTCAAGAATGAAGTCTCCAATTGGTACGGATTGTTTTCATGTTGAAATGAGCAAAGAATGATCCTAAAAGAGTTTTCAATATTGTTTCCATGTTCAAACGAGTCAAGAATGAAGCTACAAGTTATTTCCATGTTCGAACGAGTCAAGAATGAAGTCTCAAATTGCTACGGATTGTTTTCATGTTAAAATGAGCCAAGAATGATCCTACAATAGTTTTCAAGTTGTTTCCATGTTCAAACGAGTCAAGAATGAAGCTGCAAGTTGTTTCCAAGTTCGAACGAGTCAAGAATGAAGTCTCTAATTGTTACAAATTGCATTCATCTTAAAATGAACCATTAATGATCCTACAAGAGTTTACAAGTTGTTTCCATCTTCAAAAGAGTCAAGAATGAAGCTATAAGTTGTTTCCAAGTTCGAACGAGTCAAGAATGAAGTCTCAAATTGCTACGGATTTTTTCATGTTCAAATGAGCCAATAATGATCCTAAAAGAGTTTTCAAGTTGTTTCCATGTTCAAACGAGTCAAGAATGAAGCTGCAAGTTGTTTCCAAGTTCAAACGAGTCAAGAATGAAGTCTCAAATTGTTACAAATTGCTTTGATCTTAAAATGAGCTATCAATGATTCTACAAGAGTTTACAAGTTGTTTCCATGTTCAAAAGAGTCAAGAATGAAGCTACAAGTTGTTTCCAAGTTCGAACGAGTCAAGAATGAAGTCTCAAGTTGGTACGAATTGTTTTCATGTTCAAATAAGCAAAGAATGATCCTAAAAGAGTTTTCAAGTTGTTTCCAAGTTCAAACGAGTAAAGAATGAAGCTACAAGTTGTTTCCAAGTTCGAACGAGTCAAGAATGAAGTCTCAAATTGGTACTTATTGTTTTCATGTTAAAATGACCCAAGAATGATCCAATAATAGTTTTCAAGTTGTTTATGAGTCAAGAATGAAGCAACAAATTGTTTCGAAGTTCGAACGAGTCAAGAATGAAGTCTCAAATTGCTATGGATTGTTTTCATGTTAAAATTAGCCAAGAATGATACTACAAGAGTTTACATGTTGTTTCCATGTTCAAACAAGTCAAGAATGAAGCTACAAGTTGTTTCCAAGTTCGAACGAGTCAGGAATGAAGTATCAAATTGTTACAAATTGCTTTCATCCTAAAATGAGCCATCAATGATACTACAAGAGTTGACAAGTTGTTTCCATGTTCAAACGAACCAAGAATGAAGCTACAAGTTGTTTCCATATTCGAACGAGTCAAGAATGAAGTCTCAAATTGCTACAGATTGTTTTCATGTTAAAACGAGCCAAGAATGATCCTACAATAGTTTTCAAGTTGTTTCAATGTTCAAACGAGTCAAGAATGAAGCTGCAAGTTGTTTCCAAGTTCGAACGAGTCAAGAATGAAGTCTCAAATTGCTACAGATTATTTTCATGTTAAAATGACCCAAGAATGACCCTACAAGAGTTTTCAAGTTGTTTCCATGTTCAAACGAGTCAAGAATGAAGCTACAAGTTGTTTCCAAGTTCCAACGAGTCAAGAATGAAGTCTCCAATTGGTACGGATTGTTTTCATGTTGAAATTAGCAAAGAATGATCCTAAAAGAGTTTTCAATATTGTTTCCATGTTCAAACGAGTCAAGAATGAAGCTACAAGTTATTTCCATGTTCGAACGAGTCAAGAATGAAGTCTCAAATTGCTACGGATTTTTTCATGTTCAAATGAGCCAATAATGATCCTAAAAGAGTTTTCAAGTTGTTTCCATGTTCAAACGAGTCAAGAATGAAGTCTAAAATTGGTACAGATTGTTTTCAAGTTAAAATGACCCAAGAATGATCCTACAATAGTTTTTAAGTTGTTTCCATGTTCAAACGAGTCAAGAATGAAGCAACAAGTTGTTTCCAAATTCGAATGAGTCAAGAATGAAGTGTCAAATTGCTACGGATTGTTTTCATGTTAAAATTAGCCAAGAATGATCCTACAAGAGTTTACATGTTGTTTCCATGTTCAAACGAGTCAAGAATGAAGCTACAAGTTGTTTCCAAGTTTGAACGAGTCAAGAATGAAGTATCAAATTGTTACAAATTGCTTTCATCCTAAAATGAGCCATCAATGATCCTACAAGAGTTGACAAGTTGTTTCCATGTTCAAACGAGTCAAGAATGAAGCTACAAGTTGTTTCCATGTTCGAACGAGTCAAGAATGAAGTCTCAAATTGCTACGGATTGTTTTCATGTTAAAATGAGCCAAGAATGATCCTACAATAGTTTTCAAGTTGTTTCCATGTTCAAACGAGTCAAGAATGAAGCTACAAGTTGTTTCAATGTTCGAACGAGTCAAGAATGAAGTCTCAAATTGCTACAGATTGTTTTTATGTTAAAATGAGCCAAGAATGATCCTACAAGAGTTTACATGTTGCTTGCATGTTCAAACGAGTTAAGAATGAAGCTACAAGTTGTTTCTAAGTTCGAACGAGTCAAGAATGAAATCTCAAATTGTTACAAATTGGTTTCATCTTGAAATGAGCCATCAATGATCCTACAAGAGTTTACAAGTTGTTTCCATGTTCAAACGAGTCAAGAATGAAGCTACAAGTTGTTTCCATGTTCGAACGAGTCAAGAATGAAGTCTCAAATTGTTAAAAAATACTTTCATCTTAATATGAGCCATCAATGATCCTACCAGAGTTTACAAGTTATTTCCATGTTCAAAAGAGTCAAGAATGAAGCTACAAGTTAATTCCATGTTCAAACGAGTCAAGAATGATGCTGCAAGTTGTTTCCATGTTCGAACGAGTCAAGAATGAAGTTTCAAATTGTTAAAAAATACTTTCATCTTAAAATGAGCCATCAATGATCCTACAAGAGTTTACAAGTTATTTCCATGTTCAAAAGAGTCAAGAATGAAGCTACAAGTTATTTCCATGTTCAAAAGAGTCAAGAATGAAGCTACAAGTTGTTTCCAAGATTGAACGAGCCAAGAATGAAGTCTCAAATTGGTACGGATTATTTTCATGTTTAAATGAGCCAAGAATGATCCTAAAAGAGTTTTCAAGTTGTTTCCATTTTCAAACGAGTCAAGAATGAAGCAACAAGTTGTTTCCAAGTTCGAACGAGTCAAGAATGAAGTCTCAAATTGCTAAGGATTGTTTTCATGTAAAAATTTGCCAAGAATGAACCTACAAGAGTTTACAAGTTATTTCCATGTTCAAACGAGTCAAGAATGAAGCTACAAGTTGTTTCCATGTTCGAACGAGTCAAGAATGAAGTCTCAAATTGCTACGGATTGTTTTCATGTTAAAACGAGCCAAGAATGAACCTACAATAGTTTTCAAGTTGTTTCAATGTTCAAACGAGTCAAGAATGAAGCTGCAAGTTGTTTCCAAGTTCGAACGAGTCAAGAATGAAGTCTCAAATTGCTACAGATTATTTTCATGTTAAAATGACCCAAGAATGACCCTACAAGAGTTTTTAAGTTGTTTCAATGTTCAAACGAGTCAATAATGAAGCTACAAGTTGTTTCCAAGTTCCAACGAGTCAAGAATGAAGTCTCCAATTGGTACGGATTGTTTTCATGTTGAAATGAGCAAAGAATGATCCTAAAAGAGTTTTCAATATTGTTTCCATGTTCAAACGAGTCAAGAATGAAGCTACAAGTTATTTCCATGTTCGAACGAGTCAAGAATGAAGTCTCAAATTGCTACGGATTGTTTTCATGTTAAAATGAGCCAAGAATGATCCTACAATAGTTTTCAAGTTGTTTCCATGTTCAAACGAGTCAAGAATGAAGCTGCAAGTTGTTTCCAAGTTCGAACGAGTCAAGAATGAAGTCTCAAATTGTTACAAATTGCATTCATCTTAAAATGAACCATCAATGATCCTACAAGAGTTTACAAGTTGTTTCCATCTTCAAAAGAGTCAAGAATGAAGCTATAAGTTGTTTCCAAGTTCGAACGAGTCAAGAATGAAGTCTCAAATTGCTACGGATTTTTTCATGTTCAAATGAGCCAATAATGATCCTAAAAGAGTTTTCAAGTTGTTTCCATGTTCAAACGAGTCAAGAATGAAGCTACCAGTTGTTTCCAATTTCAAACGAGTCAAGAATGAAGTCTAAAATTGGTACGGATTGTTTTCAAGTTAAAATGACCGAAGAATGATCCTACAATAGTTTTTAAGTTGTTTCCATGTTCAAACGAGTCAAGAATGAAGCAACAAGTTGTTTCCAAATTCGAATGAGTCAAGAATGAAGTCTCAAATTGCTACGGATTGTTTTCATGTTAAAATTTGCCAAGAATGAACCTACAAGAGTTTACATGTTGTTTCCATGTTCAAACGAGTCAAGAATGAAGCTGCAAGTTGTTTCCAAGTTCAAACGAGTCAAGAATGAAGTCTCAAATTGTTACAAATTGCTTTGATCTTAAAATGAGCTATCAATGATTCTACAAGAGTTTACAAGTTGTTTCCATGTTCAAAAGAGTCAAGAATGAAGCTACAAGTTGTTTCCAAGTTCGAACGAGTCAAGAATGAAGTCTCAAGTTGGTACGAATTGTTTTCATGTTCAAATAAGCAAAGAATGATCCTAAAAGAGTTTTCAAGTTGTTTCCAAGTTCAAACGAGTAAAGAATGAAGCTACAAGTTGTTTCCAAGTTCGAACGAGTCAAGAATGAAGTCTCAAATTGGTACTTATTGTTTTCATGTTAAAATGAGCCAAGAATGATCCAATAATAGTTTTCAAGTTGTTTATGAGTCAAGAATGAAGCAACAAATTGTTTCGAAGTTCGAACGAGTCAAGAATGAAGTCTCAAATTGCTATGGATTGTTTTCATGTTAAAATTAGCCAAGAATGATACTACAAGAGTTTACATGTTGTTTCCATGTTCAAACGAGTCAAGAATGAAGCTACAAGTTGTTTCCAAGTTCGAACGAGTCAGGAATGAAGTATCAAATTGTTACAAATTGCTTTCATCCTAAAATGAGCCATCAATGATACTACAAGAGTTGACAAGTTGTTCCATGTTCAAACGAACCAAGAATGAAGCTACAAGTTGTTTCCATATTCGAACGAGTCAAGAATGAAGTCTCAAATTGCTACAGATTGTTTTCATGTTAAAACGAGCCAAGAATGATCCTACAATAGTTTTCAAGTTGTTTCAATGTTCAAACGAGTCAAGAATGAAGCTGCAAGTTGTTTCCAAGTTCGAACGAGTCAAGAATGAAGTCTCAAATTGCTACAGATTATTTTCATGTTAAAATGACCCAAGAATGACCCTACAAGAGTTTTCAAGTTGTTTCCATGTTCAAACGAGTCAAGAATGAAGCTACAAGTTGTTTCCAAGTTCCAACGAGTCAAGAATGAAGTCTCCAATTGGTACGGATTGTTTTCATGTTGAAATTAGCAAAGAATGATCCTAAAAGAGTTTTCAATATTGTTTCCATGTTCAAACGAGTCAAGAATGAAGCTACAAGTTATTTCCATGTTCGAACGAGTCAAGAATGAAGTCTCAAATTGCTACGGATTGTTTTCATGTTAAAATGAGCCAAGAATGATCCTACAATAGTTTTAAAGTTGTTTCCATGTTCAAACGAGTCAAGAATGAAGCTGCAAGTTGTTTCCAAATTCGAATGAGTCAAGAATGAAGTGTCAAATTGCTACGGATTGTTTTCATGTTAAAATTAGCCAAGAATGATCCTACAAGAGTTTACATGTTGTTTCCATGTTCAAACGAGTCAAGAATGAAGCTACAAGTTGTTTCCAAGTTTGAACGAGTCAAGAATGAAGTATCAAATTGTTACAAATTGCTTTCATCCTAAAATGAGCCATCAATGATCCTACAAGAGTTGACAAGTTGTTTCCATGTTCAAACGAGTCAAGAATGAAGCTACAAGTTGTTTCCATGTTCGAACGAGTCAAGAATGAAGTCTCAAATTGCTACGGATTGTTTTCATGTTAAAATGAGCCAAGAATGATCCTACAATAGTTTTCAAGTTGTTTCCATGTTCAAACGAGTCAAGAATGAAGCTACAAGTTGTTTCAATGTTCGAACGAGTCAAGAATGAAGTCTCAAATTGCTACGGATTGTTTTTATGTTAAAATGAGCCAAGAATGATCCTACAAGAGTTTACATGTTGCTTGCATGTTCAAACGAGTTAAGAATGAAGCTACAAGTTGTTTCTAAGTTCGAACGAGTCAAGAATGAAATCTCAAATTGTTACAAATTGCTTTCATCTTGAAATGAGCCATCAATGATCCTACAAGAGTTTACAAGTTGTTTCCATGTTCAAACGAGTCAAGAATGAAGCTACAAGTTGTTTCCATGTTCGAACGAGTCAAGAATGAAGTCTCAAATTGTTAAAAAATACTTTCATCTTAAAATGAGCCATCAATGATCCTACAAGAGTTTACAAGTTATTTCCATGTTCAAAAGAGTCAAGAATGAAGCTACAAGTTAATTCCATGTTCAAACGAGTCAAGAATGATGCTGCAAGTTGTTTCCATGTTCGAACGAGTCAAGAATGAAGTCTCAAATTGTTAAAAAATACTTTCATCTTAAAATGAGCCATCAATGATCCTACAAGAGTTTACAAGTTATTTCCATGTTCAAAAGAGTCAAGAATGAAGCTAAAAGTTATTTCCATGTTCAAAAGAGTCAAGAATGAAGCTACAAGTTGTTTCCAAGATTGAACGAGCCAAGAATGAAGTCTCAAATTGGTACGGATTATTTTCATGTTTAAATGAGCCAAGAATGATCCTAAAAGAGTTTTCAAGTTGTTTCCATTTTCAAACGAGTCAAGAATGAAGCAACAAGTTGTTTCCAAGTTCGAACGAGTCAAGAATGAAGTCTCAAATTGCTACGGATTGTTTTCATGTAAAAATTTGCCAAGAATGAACCTACAAGAGTTTACAAGTTGTTTCCATGTTCAAACGAGTCAAGAATGAAGCTACAAGTTGTTTCGATGTTCGAACGAGTCAAGAATGAAGTCTCAAATTGCTACGGATTGTTTTCATGTTAAAACGAGCCAAGAATGAACCTACAATAGTTTTCAAGTTGTTTCAATGTTCAAACGAGTCAAGAATGAAGCTGCAAGTTGTTTCCAAGTTCGAACGAGTCAAGAATGAAGTCTCAAATTGCTACAGATTATTTTCATGTTAAAATGACCCAAGAATGACCCTACAAGAGTTTTTAAGTTGTTTCAATGTTCAAACGAGTCAATAATGAAGCTACAAGTTGTTTCCAAGTTCCAACGAGTCAAGAATGAAGTCTCCAATTGGTACGGATTGTTTTCATGTTGAAATGAGCAAAGAATGATCCTAAAAGAGTTTTCAATATTGTTTCCATGTTCAAACGAGTCAAGAATGAAGCTACAAGTTATTTCCATGTTCGAACGAGTCAAGAATGAAGTCTCAAATTGCTACGGATTGTTTTCATGTTAAAATGAGCCAAGAATGATCCTACAATAGTTTTCAAGTTGTTTCCATGTTCAAACGAGTCAAGAATGAAGCTGCAAGTTGTTTCCAAGTTCGAACGAGTCAAGAATGAAGTCTCAAATTGTTACAAATTGCATTCATCTTAAAATGAACCATCAATGATCCTACAAGAGTTTACAAGTTGTTTCCATCTTCAAAAGAGTCAAGAATGAAGCTATAAGTTGTTTCCAAGTTCGAACGAGTCAAGAATGAAGTCTCAAATTGCTACGGATTTTTTCATGTTCAAATGAGCCAATAATGATCCTAAAAGAGTTTTCAAGTTGTTTCCATGTTCAAACGAGTCAAGAATGAAGCTACCAGTTGTTTCCAATTTCAAACGAGTCAAGAATGAAGTCTAAAATTGGTACGGATTGTTTTCAAGTTAAAATGACCGAAGAATGATCCTACAATAGTTTTTAAGTTGTTTCCATGTTCAAACGAGTCAAGAATGAAGCAACAAGTTGTTTCCAAATTCGAATGAGTCAAGAATGAAGTCTCAAATTGCTACGGATTGTTTTCATGTTAAAATTTGCCAAGAATGAACCTACAAGAGTTTACATGTTGTTTCCATGTTCAAACGAGTCAAGAATGAAGCTGCAAGTTGTTTCCAAGTTCAAACGAGTCAAGAATGAAGTCTCAAATTGTTACAAATTGCTTTGATCTTAAAATGAGCTATCAATGATTCTACAAGAGTTTACAAGTTGTTTCTATGTTCAAAAGAGTCAAGAATGAAGCTACAAGTTGTTTCCAAATTCGAACGAGTCAAGAATGAAGTCTCAAGTTGGTACGAATTGTTTTCATGTTCAAATAAGCAAAGAATGATCCTAAAAGAGTTTTCAAGTTGTTTCCAAGTTCAAACGAGTAAAGAATGAAGCTACAAGTTGTTTCCAAGTTCGAACGAGTCAAGAATGAAGTCTCAAATTGGTACTTATTGTTTTCATGTTAAAATGAGCCAAGAATGATCCAATAATAGTTTTCAAGTTGTTTATGAGTCAAGAATGAAGCAACAAATTGTTTCGAAGTTCGAACGAGTCAAGAATGAAGTCTCAAATTGCTATGGATTGTTTTCATGTTAAAATTAGCCAAGAATGATACTACAAGAGTTTACATGTTGTTTCCATGTTCAAACGAGTCAAGAATGAAGCTACAAGTTGTTTCCAAGTTCGAACGAGTCAGGAATGAAGTATCAAATTGTTACAAATTGCTTTCATCCTAAAATGAGCCATCAATGATACTACAAGAGTTGACAAGTTGTTTCCATGTTCAAACGAACCAAGAATGAAGCTACAAGTTGTTTCCATATTCGAACGAGTCAAGAATGAAGTCTCAAATTGCTACAGATTGTTTTCATGTTAAAACGAGCCAAGAATGATCCTACAATAGTTTTCAAGTTGTTTCAATGTTCAAACGAGTCAAGAATGAAGCTGCAAGTTGTTTCCAAGTTCGAACGAGTCAAGAATGAAGTCTCAAATTGCTACAGATTATTTTCATGTTAAAATGACCCGAGAATGACCCTACAAGAGTTTTCAAGTTGTTTCCATGTTCAAACGAGTCAAGAATGAAGCTACAAGTTGTTTCCAAGTTCCAACGAGTCAAGAATGAAGTCTCCAATTGGTACGGATTGTTTTCATGTTGAAATTAGCAAAGAATGATCCTAAAAGAGTTTTCAATATTGTTTCCATGTTCAAACGAGTCAAGAATGAAGCTACAAGTTATTTCCTTGTTCGAACGAGTCAAGAATGAAGTCTCAAATTGCTACGGATTGTTTTCATGTTAAAATGAGCCAAGAATGATCCTACAATAGTTTTAAAGTTGTTTCCATGTTCAAACGAGTCAAGAATGAAGCTGCAAGTTATTTCCAAGTTCGAACGAGTCAAGAATGAAGTCTCAAATTGTTACAAATTGCTTTGATCTTAAAATGAGCTATCAATGATTCTACAAGAGTTTACAAGTTGTTTCCATGTTCAAAAGAGTCAAGAATGAAGCTACAAGTTGTTTCCATGTTCGAACGAGTCAAGAATGAAGTCTCAAATTGCTACGGATTGTTTTCATGTTAAAACGAGCCAAGAATGATCCTACAATAGTTTTCAAGTTGTTTCAATGTTCAAACGAGTCAAGAATGAAGCTACAAGTTGTTTCTAAGTTCGAACGAGTCAAGAATGAAGTCTCAAGTTGGTAAGGATTGTTTTCATGTTCAAATAAGCAAAGAATGATCC
The DNA here is from genome assembly GCA_028671895.1 of Oenanthe sinensis. Taxonomy (NCBI): domain Eukaryota; kingdom Viridiplantae; phylum Streptophyta; class Magnoliopsida; order Apiales; family Apiaceae; genus Oenanthe; species Oenanthe sinensis. Next base: position 8,033,423 of record JAPMAC010000195.1, on the reverse strand, counting down.
TAAAAGAGTTTTCAAGTTGTTTCCATGTTCAAACGAGTCAAGAATGAAGCTACAAGTTGTTTCCAAGTTCCAACGAGTCAAGAATGAAGTCTCCAATTAGTACGGATTGTTTTCATGTTAAAATGAGCCAAGAATGATCCAACAATAGTTTTCAAGTTGTTTATGAGTCAAGAATGAAGCAACAAGTTGTTTCGAAGTTCAAACGAGTCAAGAATGAAGTCTCAAATTGCTACGGATTGTTTTCATGTTAAAATTAGCCAAGAATGATACTACAATTTTTATGTTGTTTCCATGTTCAAACGAGTCAAGAATGAAGCTACAAGTTGTTTCCAAGTTCGAACGAGTCAGGAATGAAGTATCAAATTGTTACAAATTGCTTTCATCCTAAAATGAGCCATCAATGATACTACAAGAGTTGACAAGTTATTTCCATGTTCAAACGAGCCAAGAATGAAGCTACAAGTTGTTTCCATGTTCGAACGAGTCAAGAATGAAGTCTCAAATTGCTACAGATTGTTTTCATGTTAAAATGAGCCAAGAATGATCCTACAAGAGTTTACATGTTGTTTCCATATTCAAACGAGTCAAGAATGAAGCTACAAGTTGTTTCCAAGTTCGAACGAGTCAAGAATGAAATCTCAAATTGTTACTAATTGCTTTCATCCTAAAATGAGCCATCAATGATCATATAAGAGTTGACAAGTTGTTTCTATGTTCAAACGAGTCAAGAATGAAGCTACAAGTTGTTTCCATGTTCGAACGAGTCAAGAATGACGTCTCAAATTGCTACGGATTGTTTTCATGATAAAATGAGCCAAGAATGATCCTACAATAGTTTTCAAGTTGTTTCCATGTTCAAACGAGTCAAGAATGAAGCTACTAGTTGTTTCCATTTTCGAACGAGTCAGGAATGAAGTCTCAAATTGCTACGGATTGTTTTTATGTTAAAATGAGCCAAGAATGATCCTACAAGAGTTTACATGTTGTTTCCATTTTCAAACGAGTCAAGAATGAAGCTACAAATTGTTTCCAAGTTCGAACGAGTCAAGAATGAAATCTCAAATTGTTACAAATTGCTTTCATCTTGAAATGAGCCATCAATGATCCTACAAGAGTTTACAAGTTGTTTCCATGTTCAAACGAGTCAAGAATGAAGCTACAAGTTGTTTCCAAGTTCGAACGAGTCAAAAATGAAGTCTCAAATTGTTACATATTGCTTTCATATTAAAATGAGCCATCAATGATCCTACAAGAGTTTACAAGTTATTTTCATGTTCAAAAGAGTCAAGAATGAAGCTACAAGTTGTTTCCAACTTCGAACGAGTCAAAAATGAAGTCTCAAATTGTTACATATTGCTTTCATATTAAAATGAGCAATCAATGATTCTACAAGAGTTTACAAGTTATTTCCATGTTCAAAAGAGTCAAGAATGAAGCTACAGGTTGTTTCCAAGATTGAACGAGCCAAGAATGAAGTCTCAAATTGTTACAAATTGCTTTCATCTTAAAATGAGCCATCAATGATCCTACAAGAGTTTACAAGTTATTTTCATGTTCAAAAGAGTCAAGAATGAAGCTACAAGTTGTTTCCAAGTTCGAACGAGTCAAGAATGAAATCTCAAATTGTTACAAATTGCTTTCATCTTGAAATGAGCCATCAATGATCCTACAAGAGTTTACAAGTTGTTTCCATGTTCAAACGAGTCAAGAATGAAGCTACAAGTTGTTTCCATGTTCGAACGAGTCAAGAATGAAGTCTCAAATTGGTACGGATTGTTTTCATGTTTAAATGAGCCAAGAATGATCCTAAAAGAGTTTTCAAGTTGTTTCCATTTTCAAACGAGTCAAGAATGAAGCAACAAGTTGTTTCCAAGTACGAACGAGTCAAGAATGAAGTCTCAAATTGCTACGGATTGTTTTCATGTTAAAATTTGCCAAGAATGAACCTACAAGAGTTTACATGTTGTTTCCATGTTCAAACGAGTCAAGAATGAAGCTGCAAGTTGTTTCAAAGTTCAAACGAGTCAAGAATGAAGTCTCAAATTGTAACAAATTGCTTTCATCCTAAAATGATCCATCAATGATCCTACAAGAGTTTACAAGTTGTTTCCACATTCAAACGAGTCAAGAATGAAGCTACAAGTTGTTTCCATGTTCGAACGAGTCAAGAATGAAGTCTCAAATTGCTACGGATTGTTTTCATGTTAAAACGAGCCAAGAATGATCCTACAATAGTTTTCAAGTTGTTTCAATGTTCAAACGAGTCAAGAATGAAGCTGCAAGTTGTTTCCAAGTTCGAACGAGTGAAGAATGATGTCTCAAATTGCTACGGATTATTTTCAATTTTCATGTTAAAATGACCCAAGAACGATCCTACAAATGTTTTCAAGTTGTTTTCATGTTCGAACGAGTCAAGAATGAAGCAACAAGTTGTTTCCAAGTTCGAACGAGTCAAGAATGAAGTCTTAAATTATTATGGAATATTTTCATGTTAAAATTAGCCAAGAATGATCCTACAATAGTTTTCAAGTTGTTCCATGTTCAAACGAGTGTAGAATGAAGCTGCAAGTTGTTTCCAAGTTCGAACGAGTCAAGAATGAAGTTTCAAATTGCTACAGATTATTTTCATGTTAAAATGACCCAAGAATGACCCTACAAGAGTGTTCAAGTTGTTTCCATGTTCAAACGACTCAAGAATGAAGCTACAAGTTGTTTCCAAGTTCCAACGAGTCAAGAATGAAGTCTCCAATTGGTACGGATTGTTTTCATGTTAAAATGAGCAAAGAATGATCTTAAAAGAGTTTTCAATATTGTATCCATGTTCAAACGAGTCAAGAATGAAGCTACAAGTTGTTTCCATGTTCGAACGAGTCAAGAATGAAGTTTCAAGTTGCTACGGATTGTTTTCATGTTAAAATGAGCCAAGAATGATGCTACAATAGTTTTCAAGTTGTTTCCATGTTTAAACGAGTCAAGAATGAAGCTGCAAGTTATTTCCAAGTTCGAACGAGTCAAGAATGAAGTCTCAAATTGCTACGAATTATTTTCATGTTAAAATGACCCAAGAATGATCCTACAAGAGTTTTCAAGTTATTTCCATATTCAAACGAGTCAAGAATGAAGCTACAGGTTGTTTCAAGTTTGAACGAGTGAAGAATGAAGTTTCAAATTATTACGGAATATTTTCATGTTCAATTGAACCAAGAATGATCCTACAAGATTTTACAAGTCATTTCCTTGTACAAACAAGTCATGAATGAAGCTACAAATGTTTTCAAGTTCGAACGAGTCAAGAATGAAGTCTCAAATTGTTAAAAATTGCTTTCATCTTAAAATGAGCCATCAATGATCCTACAAGAGTTTACAAGTTATTTCCATGTTCAAAAGAGTCAAGAATGAAGCTACAAGTTGTTTCCAAGTTCGAACGAGTCAAAAATGAAGTCTCAAATTGTTACATATTGCTTTCATATTAAAATGAGCAATCAATGATTCTACAAGAGTTTACAAGTTATTTCCATGTTCAAAAGAGTCAAGAATGAAGCTACAAGTTGTTTCTAAGATTGAACGAGCCAAGAATGAAGTCTCAAATTGGTACGGATTGTTTTCATATTTAAATGAGCCAAAAATGATCCTAAAAGAGTTTTCAAGTTGTTCTATGTTCAAACGAGTCAAGAATGAAGCAACAAGTTGTTTCCAAGTTCGAACGAGTCAAGAATGAAGTCTCAAATTGCTACGGATTGTTTTCATATTAAAATTTGCCAAGAATGACCCTACAAGAGTTTACATGTTGTTTCCATGTTCAAACGAGTCAAGAATAAAGTTGCAAGTTGTTTCAAAGTTCAAACGAGTCAAGAATGAAGTCTCAAATTGTAACAAATTGCTTTCATCCTAAAATGAGCCATCAATGATCCTACAAGAGTTTACAAGTTGTTTCCATTTCAAACGAGTCAAGAATGAAGCTACAAGTTGTTTTCATGTTCGAACGAGTCAAGAATGAAGTCTCAAATTGCTACGGATTGTTTTCATGTTAAAACGAGCCAAGAATGATCCTACAATAGTTTTCAAGTTGTTCCATGTTCAAACGAGTCAAGAATGAAGCTGCAAGTTGTTTCCAAGTTCAAACGAGTCAAGAATGAAGTCTCAAATTGTTACATATTGCTTTCATATTAAAATGAGCAATCAATGATTCTATAAGAGTTTACAAGTTATTTCCATGTTCAAAAGAGTCAAGAATGATCCTAAAAGAGTTTTCAAGTTGTTTCCATTTTCAAACGAGTCAAGAATGAAGCAACAAGTTGTTTCCAAGTTCAAACAAGTCAAGAATGAAGTCTCAAATTGCTACGGATTGTTTTCATGTTAAAATTTGCCAAGAATGGGCCTGCAAGAGTTTACATGTTGTTTCCATGTTCAAACGAGTCAAGAATGAAGCTGCAAGTTGTTTCCAAGTTCAAACGAGTCAAGAATGAAGTTTCAAATTGTTACAAATTGCTTTCATCCTAAAATGAGCCATCAATGATCCTACAAGAGTTTTCAAGTTGTTTCCATGTTCAAACGAGTCAAGAATGAAGCTGCAAGTTGTTTCCAAGTTCGAACGAGTGAAGAATGATGTCTCAAATTGCTACGGATTATTTTCATGTTAAAATGACCCAAGAACGATCCTACAAATGTTTTCAAGTTGTTTTCATGTTCCAACGAGTCAAGAATGAAGCAACAAGTTGTTTCCAAGTTCGAACGAGTCAAGGATGAAGTCTCAAATTATTATGGAATACTTTCATGTTAAAATGAGCCAAGAATGATCCTACAATAGTTTTCAAGTTGTTCCATGTTCAAACGAGTCAAGAATGAAGCTGCAAGTTGTTTCCAAGTTCGAACGAGTCAAGAATGAAGTCTCAAATTGCTACAGATTATTTTCATGTTAAAATGACCCAAGAACGATCCTACAAATGTTTTCAAGTTGTTTTCATGTTCCAACGAGTCAAGAATGAAGCAATAAGTTGTTTTCAAGTTCGAACGAGTCAAGAATGAAGTCTCAAATTATTATGGAATATTTTCATGTTAAAATGAGCCAAGAATGATCCTACAATAGTTTTCAAGTTGTTCCATGTTCAAACGAGTCAAGAATGATGCTGCAAGTTGTTTCCAAGTTCGAACGAGTCAAGAATGAAGTCTCAAATTGCTACAGATTATTTTCATGTTAAAATGACCCAAGAATGACCCTACAAGAGTTTTCAAGTTGTTTCCATGTTCAAACGAGTCAAGAATGAAGCTACAAGTTGTTTCCAAGTTCCAACGAGTCAAGAATGAAGTCTCAAATTGCTACAGATTATTTTCATGTTAAAATGACCCAAGAATGACCCTACAAGAGTTTTCAAGTTGTTTCCATGTTCAAACGAGTCAAGAATGAAGCTACAAGTTGTTTCCAAGTTCCAACGAGTCAAGAATGAAGTCTCCAATTAGTACGGATTGTTTTCATGTTAAAATGAGCAAAGAATGATCTTAAAAGAGTTATCAATATTGTTTCCATGTTCGAACGAGTCAAGAATGAAGTTTCAAATTGCTACGGATTGTTTTCATGTTAAAATGAGCCAAGAACGATGCTACAATAGTTTTCAAGTTGTTTCCATGTTCAAACGAGTCAAGAATGAAGCTGCAAGTTATTTCCAAGTTCGAACGAGTCAAGAATGAAGTCTCAAATTGCTACGAATTATTTTCAAGTTAAAATGACCCAAGAATGATCCTACAAGAGTTTTCAAGTTATTTCCATATTCAAACGAGTCAAGAATGAAGCTACAGGTTGTTTCAAGTTTGAACGAGTCAAGTATGAAGTCTCAAATTATTACGGAATATTTTCATGGTCAATTGAACCAAGAATGATCCTACAAGATTTTACAAGTCATTTCCTTGTACAAACAAGTCATGAATGAAGCTACAAATGTTTTCAAGTTCGAACGAGACAAGAATGAAGTCTCAAATTGTTAAAAACTTCTCTCATCTTAAAATGAGCCATCAATGACCCTACAAGAGTTTACAAGTTATTTCCATGTTCAAAAGAGTCAAGAATGAAGCTACAAGTTGTTTCCAAGTTCGAACGAGTCAAAAATGAAGTCTCAAATTGTTACTTATTGCTTTCATATTAAAATGAGCAATCAATGATTCTACAAGAGTTTACAAGTTATTTCCATGTTCAAAAGAGTCAAGAATGATCCTAAAAGAGTTTTCAAGTTGTTTCCATTTTCAAACGAGTCAAGAATGAAGCAACAAGTTGTTTCCAAGTTCAAACAAGTCAAGAATGAAGTCTCAAATTGCTACGGATTGTTTTCATGTTAAAATTTGCCAAGAATGGGCCTGCAAGAGGTTACATGTTGTTTCCATGTTCAAACGAGTCAAGAATGAAGCTACAAGTTGTTTCCAAGTTCAAACGAGTCAAGAATGAAGTTTCAAATTGTTACAAATTGCTTTCATCCTAAAATGAGCCATCAATGATCCTACAAGAGTTTTCAAGTTGTTTCCATGTTCAAACGAGTCAAGAATGAAGCTGCAAGTTGTTTCCAAGTTCGAACGAGTGAAGAATGATGTCTCAAATTGCTACGGATTATTTTCATGTTAAAATGACCCAAGAACGATCCTACAAATGTTTTCAAGTTGTTTTCATGTTCCAACGAGTCAAGAATGAAGCAACAAGTTGTTTCCAAGTTCGAACGAGTCAAGAATGAAGTCTCAAATTATTATGGAATACTTTCATGTTAAAATGAGCCAAGAATGATCCTACAATAGTTTTCAAGTTGTTCCATGTTCAAACGAGTCAAGAATGAAGCTGCAAGTTGTTTCCAAGTTCGAACGACTCAAGAATGAAGTCTCCAATTATTACGGAATATTTTCATGTTCAATTGAACCAAGAATGATCCTACAAGATTTTACAAGTCATTTCCTTGTACAAACAAGTCATGAATGAAGCTACAAATGTTTTCAAGTTCGAACGAGTCAAGAATGAAGTTTCAAATTGTTACAAATTGCTTTCATCCTAAAATGAGCCATCAATGATCCTACAAGAGTTTTCAAGTTGTTTCCATGTTCAAACGAGTCAAGAATGAAGCTGCAAGTTGTTTCCAAGTTCGAACGAGTGAAGAATGATGTCTCAAATTGCTACGGATTATTTTCATGTTAAAATGACCCAAGAACGATCCTACAAATGTTTTCAAGTTGTTTTCATGTTCCAACGAGTCAAGAATGAAGCAACAAGTTGTTTCCAAGTTCGAACGAGTCAAGGATGAAGTCTCCAATTATTACGGAATATTTTCATGTTCAATTGAACCAAGAATGATCCTACAAGATTTTACAAGTCATTTCCTTGTACAAACAAGTCATGAATGAAGCTACAAATGTTTTCAAGTTCGAACGAGTCAAGAATGAAGTTTCAAATTGTTACAAATTGCTTTCATCCTAAAATGAGCCATCAATGATCCTACAAGAGTTTTCAAGTTGTTTCCATGTTCAAACGAGTCAAGAATGAAGCTGCAAGTTGTTTCCAAGTTCGAACGAGTGAAGAATGATGTCTCAAATTGCTACGGATTATTTTCATGTTAAAATGACCCAAGAACGATCCTACAAATGTTTTCAAGTTGTTTTCATGTTCCAACGAGTCAAGAATGAAGCAACAAGTTGTTTCCAAGTTCGAACGAGTCAAGGATGAAGTCTCAAATTATTATGGAATACTTTCATGTTAAAATGAGCCAAGAATGATCCTACAATAGTTTTCAAGTTGTTCCATGTTCAAACGAGTCAAGAATGAAGCTGCAAGTTGTTTCCAAGTTCGAACGAGTCAAGAATGAAGTCTCAAATTGCTACAGATTATTTTCATGTTAAAATGACCCAAGAACGATCCTACAAATGTTTTCAAGTTGTTTTCATGTTCCAACGAGTCAAGAATGAAGCAATAAGTTGTTTTCAAGTTCGAACGAGTCAAGAATGAAGTCTCAAATTATTATGGAATATTTTCATGTTAAAATGAGCCAAGAATGGTCCTACAATAGTTTTCAAGTTGTTCCATGTTCAAACGAGTCAAGAATGATGCTGCAAGTTGTTTCCAAGTTCGAACGAGTCAAGAATGAAGTCTCAAATTGCTACAGATTATTTTCATGTTAAAATGACCCAAGAATGACCCTACAAGAGTTTTCAAGTTGTTTCCATGTTCAAACGAGTCAAGAATGAAGCTACAAGTTGTTTCCAAGTTCCAACGAGTCAAGAATGAAGTCTCCAATTAGTACGGATTGTTTTCATGTTAAAATGAGCAAAGAATGATCTTAAAAGAGTTATCAATATTGTTTCCATGTTTAAACGAGTCAAGAATGAAGCTACAAGTTGTTTCCATGTTCGAACGAGTCAAGAATGAAGTTTCAAATTGCTACGGATTGTTTTCATGTTAAAATGAGCCAAGAACGATGCTACAATAGTTTTCAAGTTGTTTCCATGTTCAAACGAGTCAAGAATGAAGTTGCAAGTTATTTCCAAGTTCGAACGAGTCAAGAATGAAGTCTCAAATTGCTACGAATTATTTTTAAGGTAAAATGACCCAAGAATGATCCTACAAGAGTTTTCAAGTTATTTCCATATTCAAACGAGTCAAGAATGAAGCTACAGGTTGTTTCAAGTTTGAACGAGTCAAGTATGAAGTCTCAAATTATTACGGAATATTTTCATGGTCAATTGAACCAAGAATGATCCTACAAGATTTTACAAGTCATTTCCTTGTACAAACAAGTCATGAATGAAGCTACAAATGTTTTCAAGTTCGAACGAGACAAGAATGAAGTCTCAAATTGTTAAAAACTTCTTTCATCTTAAAATGAGCCATCAATGACCCTACAAGAGTTTACAAGTTATTTCCATGTTCAAAAGAGTCAAGAATGAAGCTACAAGTTGTTTCCAAGTTCGAACGAGTCAAAAATGAAGTCTCAAATTGTTACTTATTGCTTTCATATTAAAATGAGCAATCAATGATTCTACAAGAGTTTACAAGTTATTTCCATGTTCAAAAGAGTCAAGAATGATCCTAAAAGAGTTTTCAAGTTGTTTCCATTTTCAAACGAGTCAAGAATGAAGCAACAAGTTGTTTCCAAGTTCAAACAAGTCAAGAATGAAGTCTCAAATTGCTACGGATTGTTTTCATGTTAAAATTTGCCAAGAATGGGCCTGCAAGAGGTTACATGTTGTTTCCATGTTCAAACGAGTCAAGAATGAAGCTACAAGTTGTTTCCAAGTTCAAACGAGTCAAGAATGAAGTTTCAAATTGTTACAAATTGCTTTCATCCTAAAATGAGCCATCAATGATCCTACAAGAGTTTTCAAGTTGTTTCCATGTTCAAACGAGTCAAGAATGAAGCTGCAAGTTGTTTCCAAGTTCGAACGAGTGAAGAATGATGTCTCAAATTGCTACGGATTATTTTCATGTTAAAATGACCCAAGAACGATCCTACAAATGTTTTCAAGTTGTTTTCATGTTCCAACGAGTCAAGAATGAAGCAACAAGTTGTTTCCAAGTTCGAACGAGTCAAGAATGAAGTCTCAAATTATTATGGAATACTTTCATGTTAAAATGAGCCAAGAATGATCCTACAATAGTTTTCAAGTTGTTCCATGTTCAAACGAGTCAAGAATGAAGCTGCAAGTTGTTTCCAAGTTCGAACGACTCAAGAATGAAGTCTCCAATTATTACGGAATATTTTCATGTTCAATTGAACCAAGAATGATCCTACAAGATTTTACAAGTCATTTCCTTGTACAAACAAGTCATGAATGAAGCTACAAATGTTTTCAAGTTCGAACGAGTCAAGAATGAAGTTTCAAATTGTTACAAATTGCTTTCATCCTAAAATGAGCCATCAATGATCCTACAAGAGTTTTCAAGTTGTTTCCATGTTCAAACGAGTCAAGAATGAAGCTGCAAGTTGTTTCCAAGTTCGAACGAGTGAAGAATGATGTCTCAAATTACTACGGATTATTTTCATGTTAAAATGACCCAAGAACGATCCTACAAATGTTTTCAAGTTGTTTTCATGTTCCAACGAGTCAAGAATGAAGCAACAAGTTGTTTCCAAGTTCGAACGAGTCAAGGATGAAGTCTCCAATTATTACGGAATATTTTCATGTTCAATTGAACCAAGAATGATCCTACAAGATTTTACAAGTCATTTCCTTGTACAAACAAGTCATGAATGAAGCTACAAATGTTTTCAAGTTCGAACGAGTCAAGAATGAAGTTTCAAATTGTTACAAATTGCTTTCATCCTAAAATGAGCCATCAATGATCCTACAAGAGTTTTCAAGTTGTTTCCATGTTCAAACGAGTCAAGAATGAAGCTGCAAGTTGTTTCCAAGTTCGAACGAGTGAAGAATGATGTCTCAAATTGCTACGGATTATTTTCATGTTAAAATGACCCAAGAACGATCCTACAAATGTTTTCAAGTTGTTTTCATGTTCCAACGAGTCAAGAATGAAGCAACAAGTTGTTTCCAAGTTCGAACGAGTCAAGGATGAAGTCTCAAATTATTATGGAATACTTTCATGTTAAAATGAGCCAAGAATGATCCTACAATAGTTTTCAAGTTGTTCCATGTTCAAACGAGTCAAGAATGAAGCTGCAAGTTGTTTCCAAGTTCGAACGACTCAAGAATGAAGTCTCCAATTATTACGGAATATTTTCATGTTCAATTGAACCAAGAATGATCCTACAAGATTTTACAAGTCATTTCCTTGTACAAACAAGTCATGAATGAAGCTACAAATGTTTTCAAGTTCGAACGAGTCAAGAATGAAGTTTCAAATTGTTACAAATTGCTTTCATCCTAAAATGAGCCATCAATGATCCTACAAGAGTTTTCAAGTTGTTTCCATGTTCAAACGAGTCAAGAATGAAGCTGCAAGTTGTTTCCAAGTTCGAACGAGTGAAGAATGATGTCTCAAATTGCTACGGATTATTTTCATGTTAAAATGACCCAAGAACGATCCTACAAATGTTTTCAAGTTGTTTTCATGTTCCAACGAGTCAAGAATGAAGCAACAAGTTGTTTCCAAGTTCGAACGAGTCAAGGATGAAGTCTCCAATTATTACGGAATATTTTCATGTTCAATTGAACCAAGAATGATCCTACAAGATTTTACAAGTCATTTCCTTGTACAAACAAGTCATGAATGAAGCTACAAATGTTTTCAAGTTCGAACGAGTCAAGAATGAAGTTTCAAATTGTTACAAATTGCTTTCATCCTAAAATGAGCCATCAATGATCCTACAAGAGTTTTCAAGTTGTTTCCATGTTCAAACGAGTCAAGAATGAAGCTGCAAGTTATTTCCAAGTTCGAACGAGTGAAGAATGATGTCTCAAATTGCTACGGATTATTTTCATGTTAAAATGACCCAAGAACGATCCTACAAATGTTTTCAAGTTGTTTTCATGTTCCAACGAGTCAAGAATGAAGCAACAAGTTGTTTCCAAGTTCGAACGAGTCAAGGATGAAGTCTCAAATTATTATGGAATACTTTCATGTTAAAATGAGCCAAGAATGATCCTACAATAGTTTTCAAGTTGTTCCATGTTCAAACGAGTCAAGAATGAAGCTGCAAGTTGTTTCCAAGTTCGAACGAGTCAAGAATGAAGTCTCAAATTGCTACAGATTAGTTTCATGTTAAAATGACCCAAGAACGATCCTACAAATGTTTTCAAGTTGTTTTCATGTTCCAACGAGTCAAGAATGAAGCAATAAGTTGTTTTCAAGTTCGAACGAGTCAAGAATGAAGTCTCAAATTATTATGGAATATTTTCATGTTAAAATGAGCCAAGAATGATCCTACAATAGTTTTCATGTTGTTCCATGTTCAAACGAGTCAAGAATGATGCTGCAAGTTGTTTCCATGTTCGAACGAGTCAAGAATGAAGTCTCAAATTGCTACAGATTATTTTCATGTTAAAATGACCCAAGAATGATCCTACAAGAGTTTTCAAGTTGTTTCCATGTTCAAACGAGTCAAGAATGAAGCTACAAGTTGTTTCCAAGTTCCAACGAGTCAAGAATGAAGTCTCCAATTAGTACGGATTGTTTTCATGTTAAAATGAGCAAAGAATGATCTTAAAAGAGTTATCAATATTGTTTCCATGTTTAAACGAGTCAAGAATGAAGCTACAAGTTGTTTCCATGTTCGAACGAGTCAAGAATGAAGTTTCAAATTGCTACGGATTGTTTTCATGTTAAAATGAGCCAAGAACGATGCTACAATAGTTTTCAAGTTGTTTTCATGTTCCAACGAGTCAAGAATGAAGCAACAAGTTGTTTCCAAGTTCGAACGAGTCAAGAATGAAGTCTCAAATTATTATGGAATACTTTCATGTTAAAATGAGCCAAGAATGATCCTACAATAGTTTTCAAGTTGTTCCATGTTCAAACGAGTCAAGAATGAAGCTGCAAGTTGTTTCCAAGTTCGAATGACTCAAGAATGAAGTCTCCAATTATTACGGAATATTTTCATGTTCAATTGAACCAAGAATGATCCTACAAGATTTTACAAGTCATTTCCTTGTACAAACAAGTCATGAATGAAGCTACAAATGTTTTCAAGTTCGAACGAGACAAGAATGAAGTCTCAAATTTTTAAAAACTTCTTTCATCTTAAAATGAGCCATCAATGACCCTACAAGAGTTTACAAGTTATTTCCATGTTCAAAAGAGTCAAGAAGGAAGCTACAAGTTGTTTCCAAGTTCGAACGAGTCAAAAATGAAGTCTCAAATTGTTACTTATTGCTTTCATATTAAAATGAGCAATCAATGATTCTACAAGAGTTTACAAGTTATTTCCATGTTCAAAAGAGTCAAGAATGATCCTAAAAGAGTTTTCAAGTTGTTTCCATGTTCAAACGAGTCAAGAATGAAGCTGCAAGTTGTTTCCAAGTTCGAACGAGTGAAGAATGATGTCTCAAATTGCTACGGATTATTTTCATGTTAAAATGACCCAAGAACGATCCTACAAATGTTTTCAAGTTGTTTTCATGTTCCAACGAGTCAAGAATGAAGCAACAAGTTGTTTCCAAGTTCGAACGAGTCAAGAATGAAGTCTCAAATTATTATGGAATACTTTCATGTTAAAATGAGCCAAGAATGATCCTACAATAGTTTTCAAGTTGTTCCATGTTCAAACGAGTCAAGAATGAAGCTGCAAGTTGTTTCCAAGTTCGAACGACTCAAGAATGAAGTCTCCAATTATTACGGAATATTTTCATGTTCAATTGAACCAAGAATGATCCTACAAGATTTTACAAGTCATTTCCTTGTACAAACAAGTCATGAATGAAGCTACAAATGTTTTCAAGTTTGAACGAGTCAAGAATGAAGTTTCAAATTGTTACAAATTGCTTTCATCCTAAAATGAGCCATCAATGATCCTACAAGAGTTTTCAAGTTGTTTCCATGTTCAAACGAGTCAAGAATGAAGCTGCAAGTTGTTTCCAAGTTCGAACGAGTGAAGAATGATGTCTCAAATTGCTACGGATTATTTTCATGTTAAAATGACCCAAGAACGATCCTACAAATGTTTTCAAGTTGTTTTCATGTTCCAACGAGTCAAGAATGAAGAAACAAGTTGTTTCCAAGTTCGAACGAGTCAAGGATGAAGTCTCAAATTATTATGGAATACTTTCATGTTAAAATGAGCCAAGAATGATCCTACAATAGTTTTCAAGTTGTTCCATGTTCAAACGAGTCAAGAATGAAGTCTCAAATTGCTACAGATTATTTTCATGTTAAAATGACCCAAGAACGATCCTACAAATGTTTTCAAGTTGTTTTCATGTTCCAACGAGTCAAGAATGAAGCAATAAGTTGTTTTCAAGTTCGAACGAGTCAAGAATGAAGTCTCAAATTATTATGGAATATTTTCATGTTAAAATGAGCCAAGAATGATCCTACAATAGTTTTCAAGTTGTTCCATGTTCAAACGAGTCAAGAATGATGCTGCAAGTTGTTTCCAAGTTCGAACGAGTCAAGAATGAAGTCTCAAATTGCTACAGATTATTTTCATGTTAAAATGACCCAAGAATGACCCTACAAGAGTTTTCAAGTTGTTTCCATGTTCAAACGAGTCAAGAATGAAGCTACAAGTTGTTTCCAAGTTCCAACGAGTCAAGAATGAAGTCTCCAATTAGTACGGATTGTTTTAATGTTAAAATGAGCAAAGAATGATCTTAAAAGAGTTATCAATATTGTTTCCATGTTTAAACGAGTCAAGAATGAAGCTACAAGTTGTTTCCATGTTCGAACGAGTCAAGAATGAAGTTTCAAATTGCTACGGATTGTTTTCATGTTAAAATGAGCCAAGAACGATGCTACAATAGTTTTCAAGTTGTTTCCATGTTCAAACGAGTCAAGAATGAAGCTACAAGTTGTTTCCAAGTTCCAACGAGTCAAGAATGAAGTCTCAAATTGCTACAGATTATTTTCATGTTAAAATGACCCAAGAATGACCCTACAAGAGTTTTCAAGTTGTTTCCATGTTCAAACGAGTCAAGAATGAAGCTACAAGTTGTTTCCAAGTTCCAACGAGTCAAGAATGAAGTCTCCAATTAGTACGGATTGTTTTCATGTTAAAATGAGCAAAGAATGATCTTAAAAGAGTTATCAATATTGTTTCCATGTTCGAACGAGTCAAGAATGAAGTTTCAAATTGCTACGGATTGTTTTCATGTTAAAATGAGCCAAGAACGATGCTACAATAGTTTTCAAGTTGTTTCCATGTTCAAACGAGTCAAGAATGAAGCTGCAAGTTATTTCCAAGTTCGAACGAGTCAAGAATGAAGTCTCAAATTGCTACGAATTATTTTCAAGTTAAAATGACCCAAGAATGATCCTACAAGAGTTTTAAAGTTATTTCCATATTCAAACGAGTCAAGAATGAAGCTACAGGTTGTTTCAAGTTTGAACGAGTCAAGTATGAAGTCTCAAATTATTACGGAATATTTTCATGGTCAATTGAACCAAGAATGATCCTACAAGATTTTACAAGTCATTTCCTTGTACAAACAAGTCATGAATGAAGCTACAAATGTTTTCAAGTTCGAACGAGACAAGAATGAAGTCTCAAATTGTTAAAAACTTCTCTCATCTTAAAATGAGCCATCAATGACCCTACAAGAGTTTACAAGTTATTTCCATGTTCAAAAGAGTCAAGAATGAAGCTACAAGTTGTTTCCAAGTTCGAACGAGTCAAAAATGAAGTCTCAAATTGTTACTTATTGCTTTCATATTAAAATGAGCAATCAATGATTCTACAAGAGTTTACAAGTTATTTCCATGTTCAAAAGAGTCAAGAATGATCCTAAAAGAGTTTTCAAGTTGTTTCCATTTTCAAACGAGTCAAGAATGAAGCAACAAGTTGTTTCCAAGTTCAAACAAGTCAAGAATGAAGTCTCAAATTGCTACGGATTGTTTTCATGTTAAAATTTGCCAAGAATGGGCCTGCAAGAGGTTACATGTTGTTTCCATGTTCAAACGAGTCAAGAATGAAGCTACAAGTTGTTTCCAAGTTCAAACGAGTCAAGAATGAAGTTTCAAATTGTTACAAATTGCTTTCATCCTAAAATGAGCCATCAATGATCCTACAAGAGTTTTCAAGTTGTTTCCATGTTCAAACGAGTCAAGAATGAAGCTGCAAGTTGTTTCCAAGTTCGAACGAGTGAAGAATGATGTCTCAAATTGCTACGGATTATTTTCATGTTAAAATGACCCAAGAACGATCCTACAAATGTTTTCAAGTTGTTTTCATGTTCCAACGAGTCAAGAATGAAGCAACAAGTTGTTTCCAAGTTCGAACGAGTCAAGAATGAAGTCTCAAATTATTATGGAATACTTTCATGTTAAAATGAGCCAAGAATGATCCTACAATAGTTTTCAAGTTGTTCCATGTTCAAACGAGTCAAGAATGAAGCTGCAAGTTGTTTCCAAGTTCGAACGACTCAAGAATGAAGTCTCCAATTATTACGGAATATTTTCATGTTCAATTGAACCAAGAATGATCCTACAAGATTTTACAAGTCATTTCCTTGTACAAACAAGTCATGAATGAAGCTACAAATGTTTTCAAGTTCGAACGAGTCAAGAATGAAGTTTCAAATTGTTACAAATTGCTTTCATCCTAAAATGAGCCATCAATGATCCTACAAGAGTTTTCAAGTTGTTTCCATGTTCAAACGAGTCAAGAATGAAGCTGCAAGTTGTTTCCAAGTTCGAACGAGTGAAGAATGATGTCTCAAATTGCTACGGATTATTTTCATGTTAAAATGACCCAAGAACGATCCTACAAATGTTTTCAAGTTGTTTTCATGTTCCAACGAGTCAAGAATGAAGCAACAAGTTGTTTCCAAGTTCGAACGAGTCAAGAATGAAGTCTCAAATTATTATGGAATACTTTCATGTTAAAATGAGCCAAGAATGATCCTACAATAGTTTTCAAGTTGTTCCATGTTCAAACGAGTCAAGAATGAAGCTGCAAGTTGTTTCCAAGTTCGAACGACTCAAGAATGAAGTCTCCAATTATTACGGAATATTTTCATGTTCAATTGAACCAAGAATGATCCTACAAGATTTTACAAGTCATTTCCTTGTACAAACAAGTCATGAATGAAGCTACAAATGTTTTCAAGTTCGAACGAGTCAAGAATGAAGTTTCAAATTGTTACAAATTGCTTTCATCCTAAAATGAGCCATCAATGATCCTACAAGAGTTTTCAAGTTGTTTCCATGTTCAAACGAGTCAAGAATGAAGCTGCAAGTTGTTTCCAAGTTCGAACGAGTGAAGAATGATGTCTCAAATTGCTACGGATTATTTTCATGTTAAAATGACCCAAGAACGATCCTACAAATGTTTTCAAGTTGTTTTCATGTTCCAACGAGTCAAGAATGAAGCAACAAGTTGTTTCCAAGTTCGAACGAGTCAAGGATGAAGTCTCAAATTATTATGGAATACTTTCATGTTAAAATGAGCCAAGAATGATCCTACAATAGTTTTCAAGTTGTTCCATGTTCAAACGAGTCAAGAATGAAGCTGCAAGTTGTTTCCAAGTTCGAACGAGTCAAGAATGAAGTCTCAAATTGCTACAGATTATTTTCATGTTAAAATGACCCAAGAACGATCCTACGAATGTTTTCAAGTTGTTTTCATGTTCCAACGAGTCAAGAATGAAGCAATAAGTTGTTTTCAAGTTCGAACGAGTCAAGAATGAAGTCTCAAATTATTATGGAATATTTTCATGTTAAAATGAGCCAAGAATGATCCTACAATAGTTTTCAAGTTGTTTCATGTTCAAACGAGTCAAGAATGATGCTGCAAGTTGTTTCCAAGTTCGAACGAGTCAAGAATGAAGTCTCAAATTGCTACAGATTATTTTCATGTTAAAATGACCCAAGAATGACCCTACAAGAGTTTTCAAGTTGTTTCCATGTTCAAACGAGTCAAGAATGAAGCTACAAGTTGTTTCCAAGTTCCAACGAGTCAAGAATGAAGTCTCCAATTAGTACGGATTGTTTTCATGTTAAAATGAGCAAAGAATGATCTTAAAAGAGTTATCAATATTGTTTCCATGTTTAAACGAGTCAAGAATGAAGCTACAAGTTGTTTCCATGTTCGAACGAGTCAAGAATGAAGTTTCAAATTGCTACGGATTGTTTTCATGTTAAAATGAGCCAAGAACGATGCTACAATAGTTTTCAAGTTGTTTCCATGTTCAAACGAGTCAAGAATGAAGCTGCAAGTTATTTCCAAGTTCGAACGAGTCAAGAATGAAGTCTCAAATTGCTACGAATTATTTTCAAGTTAAAATGACTCAAGAATGATCCTACAAGAGTTTTCAAGTTATTTCCATATTCAAACGAGTCAAGAATGAAGCTACAGGTTGTTTCAAGTTTGAACGAGTCAAGTATGAAGTCTCAAATTATTACGGTATATTTTCATGGTCAATTGTACCAAGAATGATCCTACAAGATTTTACAAGTCATTTCCTTGTACAAACAAGTCATGAATGAAGCTACAAATGTTTTCAAGTTCGAACGAGACAAGAATGAAGTCTCAAATTGTTAAAAACTTCTCTCATCTTAAAATGAGCCATCAATGACCCTACAAGAGTTTACAAGTTATTTCCATGTTCAAAAGAGTCAAGAATGAAGTTACAAGTTGTTTCCAAGTTCGAACGAGTCAAAAATGAAGTCTCAAATTGTTACTTATTGCTTTCATATTAAAATGAGCAATCAATGATTCTACAAGAGTTTACAAGTTATTTCCATGTTCAAAAGAGTCAAGAATGATCCTAAAAGAGTTTTCAAGTTGTTTCCATTTTCAAACGAGTCAAGAATGAAGCAACAAGTTGTTTCCAAGTTCAAACAAGTCAAGAATGAAGTCTCAAATTGCTACGGATTGTTTTCATGTTAAAATTTGCCAAGAATGGGCCTGCAAGAGTTTACATGTTGTTTCCATGTTCAAACGAGTCAAGAATGAAGCTACAAGTTGTTTCCAAGTTCAAACGAGTCAAGAATGAAGTTTCAAATTGTTACAAATTGCTTTCATCCTAAAATGAGCCATCAATGATCCTACAAGAGTTTTCAAGTTGTTTCCATGTTCAAACGAGTCAAGAATGAAGCTACAAGTTGTTTCCAAGTTCGAACGAGTGAAGAATGATGTCTCAAATTGCTACGGATTATTTTCATGTTAAAATGACCCAAGAACGATCCTACAAATGTTTTCAAGTTGTTTTCATGTTCCAACGAGTCAAGAATGAAGCAACAAGTTGTTTCCAAGTTCGAACGAGTCAAGAATGAAGTCTCAAATTATTATGGAATAGTTTCATGTTAAAATGAGCCAAGAATGATCCTACAATAGTTTTCAAGTTGTTCCATGTTCAAACGAGTCAAGAATGAAGCTGCAAGTTGTTTCCAAGTTCGAACGACTCAAGAATGAAGTCTCCAATTATTACGGAATATTTTCATGTTCAATTGAACCAAGAATGATCCTACAAGATTTTACAAGTCATTTCCTTGTACAAACAAGTCATGAATGAAGCTACAAATGTTTTCAAGTTCGAACGAGTCAAGAATGAAGTTTCAAATTGTTACAAATTGCTTTCATCCTAAAATGAGCCATCAATGATCCTACAAGAGTTTTCAAGTTGTTTCCATGTTCAAACGAGTCAAGAATGAAGCTGCAAGTTGTTTCCAAGTTCGAACGAGTGAAGAATGATGTCTCAAATTGCTACGGATTATTTTCATGTTAAAATGACGCAAGAACGATCCTACAAATGTTTTCAAGTTGTTTTCATGTTCCAACGAGTCAAGAATGAAGCAACAAGTTGTTTCCAAGTTCGAACGAGTCAAGGATGAAGTCTCAAATTATTATGGAATACTTTCATGTTAAAATGAGCCAAGAATGATCCTACAATAGTTTTCAAGTTGTTCCATGTTCAAACGAGTCAAGAATGAAGCTGCAAGTTGTTTCCAAGTTCGAACGAGTCAAGAATGAAGTCTCAAATTGCTACAGATTATTTTCATGTTAAAATGACCCAAGAACGATCCTACAAATGTTTTCAAGTTGTTTTCATGTTCCAACGAGTCAAGAATGAAGCAATAAGTTGTTTTCAAGTTCGAACGAGTCAAGAATGAAGTCTCAAATTATTATGGAATATTTTCATGTTAAAATGAGCCAAGAATGATCCTACAATAGTTTTCAAGTTGTTCCATGTTCAAACGAGTCAAGAATGATGCTGCAAGTTGTTTCCAAGTTCGAACGAGTCAAGAATGAAGTCTCAAATTGCTACAGATTATTTTCATGTTAAAATGACCCAAGAATGACCCTACAAGAGTTTTCAAGTTGTTTCCATGTTCAAACGAGTCAAGAATGAAGCTACAAGTTGTTTCCAAGTTCCAACGAGTCAAGAATGAAGTCTCCAATTAGTACGGATTGTTTTCATGTTAAAATGAGCAAATAATGATCTTAAAAGAGTTATCAATATTGTTTCCATGTTTAAACGAGTCAAGAATGAAGCTACAAGTTGTTTCCATGTTCGAACGAGTCAAGAATGAAGTTTCAAATTGCTACGGATTGTTTTCATGTTAAAATGAGCCAAGAACGATGCTACAATAGTTTTCAAGTTGTTTCCATGTTCAAACGAGTCAAGAATGAAGCTGCAAGTTATTTCCAAGTTCGAACGAGTCAAGAATGAAGTCTCAAATTGCTACGAATTATTTTCAAGTTAAAATGACCCAAGAATGATCCTACAAGAGTTTTCAAGTTATTTCCATATTCAAACGAGTCAAGAATGAAGCTACAGGTTGTTTCAAGTTTGAACGAGTCAAGTATGAAGTCTCAAATTATTACGGAATATTTTCATGGTCAATTGAACCAAGAATGATCCTACAAGATTTTACAAGTCATTTCCTTGTACAAACAAGTCATGAATGAAGCTACAAATGTTTTCAAGTTCGAACGAGACAAGAATGAAGTCTCAAATTGTTAAAAACTTCTTTCATCTTAAAATAAGCCATCAATGACCCTACAAGAGTTTACAAGTTATTTCCATGTTCAAAAGAGTCAAGAATGAAGCTACAAGTTGTTTCCAAGTTCGAACGAGTCAAAAATGAAGTCTCAAATTGTTACTTATTGCTTTCATATTAAAATGAGCAATCAATGATTCTACAAGAGTTTACAAGTTATTTCCATGTTCAAAAGAGTCAAGAATGATCCTAAAAGAGTTTTCAAGTTGTTTCCATTTTCAAACGAGTCAAGAATGAAGCAACAAGTTGTTTCCAAGTTCAAACAAGTCAAGAATGAAGTCTCAAATTGCTACGGATTGTTTTCATGTTAAAATTTGCCAAGAATGGGCCTGCAAGAGGTTACATGTTGTTTCCATGTTCAAACGAGTCAAGAAAGAAGCTACAAGTTGTTTCCAAGTTCAAACGAGTCAAGAATGAAGTTTCAAATTGTTACAAATTGCTTTCATCCTAAAATGAGCCATCAATGATCCTACAAGAGTTTTCAAGTTGTTTCCATGTTCAAACGAGTCAAGAATGAAGCTGCAAGTTGTTTCCAAGTTCGAACGAGTGAAGAATGATGTCTCAAATTGCTACGGATTATTTTCATGTTAAAATGACCCAAGAACGATCCTACAAATGTTTTCAAGTTGTTTTCATGTTCCAACGAGTCAAGAATGAAGCAACAAGTTGTTTCCAAGTTCGAACGAGTCAAGAATGAAGTCTCAAATTATTATGGAATACTTTCATGTTAAAATGAGCCAAGAATGATCCTACAATAGTTTTTAAGTTGTTCCATGTTCAAACGAGTCAAGAATGAAGCTGCAAGTTGTTTCCAAGTTCGAACGACTCAAGAATGAAGTCTCCAATTATTACGGAATATTTTCATGTTCAATTGAACCAAGAATGATCCTACAAGATTTTACAAGTCATTTCCTTGTACAAACAAGTCATGAATGAAGCTACAAATGTTTTCAAGTTCGAACGAGTCAAGAATGAAGTTTCAAATTGTTACAAATTGCTTTCATCCTAAAATGAGCCATCAATGATCCTACAAGAGTTTTCAAGTTGTTTCCATGTTCAAACGAGTCAAGAATGAAGCTGCAAGTTGTTTCCAAGTTCGAACGAGTGAAGAATGATGTCTCAAATTGCTACGGATTATTTTCATGTTAAAATGACCCAAGAACGATCCTACAAATGTTTTCAAGTTGTTTTCATGTTCCAACGAGTCAAGAATGAAGCAACAAGTTGTTTCCAAGTTCGAACGAGTCAAGGATGAAGTCTCAAATTATTATGGAATACTTTCATGTTAAAATGAGCCAAGAATGATCCTACAATAGTTTTCAAGTTGTTCCATGTTCAAACGAGTCAAGAATGAAGCTGCAAGTTGTTTCCAAGTTCGAACGAGTCAAGAATGAAGTCTCAAATTGCTACAGATTATTTTCATGTTAAAATGACCCAAGAACGATCCTACAAATGTTTTCAAGTTGTTTTCATGTTCCAACGAGTCAAGAATGAAGCAATAAGTTGTTTTCAAGTTCGAACGAGTCAAGAATGAAGTCTCAAATTATTATGGAATATTTTCATGTTAAAATGAGCCAAGAATGATCCTACAATAGTTTTCAAGTTGTTCCATGTTCAAAGGAGTCAAGAATGATGCTGCAAGTTGTTTCCAAGTTCGAACGAGTCAAGAATGAAGTCTCAAATTGCTACAGATTATTTTCATGTTAAAATGACCCAAGAATGACCCTACAAGAGTTTTCAAGTTGTTTCCATGTTCAAACGAGTCAAGAATGAAGCTACAAGTTGTTTCCAAGTTCCAACGAGTCAAGAATGAAGTCTCCAATTAGTACGGATTGTTTTCATGTTAAAATGAGCAAAGAATGATCTTAAAAGAGTTATCAATATTGTTTCCATGTTTAAACGAGTCAAGAATGAAGCTACAAGTTATTTCCAAGTTCGAACGAGTCAAGAATGAAGTCTCAAATTGCTACGAATTATTTTCAAGTTAAAATGACCCAAGAATGATCCTACAAGAGTTTTCAAGTTATTTCCATATTCAAACGAGTCAAGAATGAAGCTACAGGTTGTTTCAAGTTTGAACGAGTCAAGTATGAAGTCTCAAATTATTACGGAATATTTTCATGGTCAATTGAACCAAGAATGATCCTACAAGATTTTACAAGTCATTTCCTTGTACAAACAAGTCATGAATGAAGCTACAAATGTTTTCAAGTTCGAACGAGACAAGAATGAAGTCTCAAATTGTTAAAAACTTCTTTCATCTTAAAATAAGCCATCAATGACCCTACAAGAGTTTACAAGTTATTTCCATGTTCAAAAGAGTCAAGAATGAAGCTACAAGTTGTTTCCAAGTTCGAACGAGTCAAAAATGAAGTCTCAAATTGTTACTTATTGCTTTCATATTAAAATGAGCAATCAATGATTCTACAAGAGTTTACAAGTTATTTCCATGTTCAAAAGAGTGAAGAATGATCCTAAAAGAGTTTTCAAGTTGTTTCCATTTTCAAACGAGTCAAGAATGAAGCAACAAGTTGTTTCCAAGTTCAAACAAGTCAAGAATGAAGTCTCAAATTGCTACGGATTGTTTTCATGTTAAAATTTGCCAAGAATGGGCCTGCAAGAGGTTACATGTTGTTTCCATGTTCAAACGAGTCAAGAATGAAGCTACAAGTTGTTTCCAAGTTCAAACGAGTCAAGAATGAAGTTTCAAATTGTTACAAATTGCTTTCATCCTAAAATGAGCCATCAATGATCTTACAAGAGTTTTCAAGTTGTTTCCATGTTCAAACGAGTCAAGAATGAAGCTGCAAGTTGTTTCCAAGTTCGAACGAGTGAAGAATGATGTCTCAAATTGCTACGGATTATTTTCATGTTAAAATGACCCAAGAACGATCCTACAAATGTTTTCAAGTTGTTTTCATGTTCCAACGAGTCAAGAATGAAGCAACAAGTTGTTTCCAAGTTCGAACGAGTCAAGAATGAAGTCTCAAATTATTATGGAATACTTTCATGTTAAAATGAGCCAAGAATGATCCTACAATAGTTTTCAAGTTGTTCCATGTTCAAACGAGTCAAGAATGAAGCTGCAAGTTGTTTCCAAGTTCGAACGACTCAAGAATGAAGTCTCCAATTATTACGGAATATTTTCATGTTCAATTGAACCAAGAATGATCCTACAAGATTTTACAAGTCATTTCCTTGTACAAACAAGTCATGAATGAAGCTACAAATGTTTTCAAGTTCGAACGAGTCAAGAATGAAGTTTCAAATTGTTACAAATTGCTTTCATCCTAAAATGAGCCATCAATGATCCTACAAGAGTTTTCAAGTTGTTTCCATGTTCAAACGAGTCAAGAATGAAGCTGCAAGTTGTTTCCAAGTTCGAACGAGTGAAGAATGATGTCTCAAATTGCTACGGATTATTTTCATGTTAAAATGACCCAAGAACGATCCTACAAATGTTTTCAAGTTGTTTTCATGTTCCAACGAGTCAAGAATGAAGCAACAAGTTGTTTCCAAGTTCGAACGAGTCAAGGATGAAGTCTCAAATTATTATGGAATACTTTCATGTTAAAATGAGCCAAGAATGATCCTACAATAGTTTTCAAGTTGTTCCATGTTCAAACGAGTCAAGAATGAAGCTGCAAGTTGTTTCCAAGTTCGAACGAGTCAAGAATGAAGTCTCAAATTGCTACAGATTATTTTCATGTTAAAATGACCCAAGAACGATCCTACAAATGTTTTCAAGTTGTTTTCATGTTCCAACGAGTCAAGAATGAAGCAATAAGTTGTTTTCAAGTTCGAACGAGTCAAGAATGAAGTCTCAAATTATTATGGAATATTTTCATGTTAAAATGAGCCAAGAATGATCCTACAATAGTTTTCAAGTTGTTCCATGTTCAAACGAGTCAAGAATGATGTTGCAAGTTGTTTCCAAGTGCGAACGAGTCAAGAATGAAGTCTCAAATTGCTACAGATTATTTTCATGTTAAAATGACCCAAGAATGACCCTACAAGAGTTTTCAAGTTGTTTCCATGTTCAAACGAGTCAAGAATGAAGCTACAAGTTGTTTCCAAGTTCCAACGAGTCAAGAATGAAGTCTCCAATTAGTACGGATTGTTTTCATGTTAAAATGAGCAAAGAATGATCTTAAAAGAGTTATCAATATTGTTTCCATGTCTAAACGAGTCAAGAATGAAGCTACAAGTTGTTTCCATGTTCGAACGAGTCAAGAATGAAGTTTCAAATTGCTACGGATTGTTTTCATGTTAAAATGAGCCAAGAACGATGCTACAATAGTTTTCAAGTTGTTTCCATGTTCAAACGAGTCAAGAATGAAGCTGCAAGTTATTTCCAAGTTCGAACGAGTCAAGAATGAAGTCTCAAATTGCTACGAATTATTTTCAAGTTAAAATGACCCAAGAATGATCCTACAAGAGTTTTCAAGTTATTTCCATATTCAAACGAGTCAAGAATGAAGCTACAGCTTGTTTCAAGTTTGAACGAGTCAAGTATGAAGTCTCAAATTATTACGGAATATTTTCATGGTCAATTGAACCAAGAATGATCCTACAAGATTTTACAAGTCATTTCCTTGTACAAACAAGTCATGAATGAAGCTACAAATGTTTTCAAGTTCGAACGAGACAAGAATGAAGTCTCAAATTGTTAAAAACTTCTTTCATCTTAAAATGAGCCATCAATGACCCTACAAGAGTTTACAAGTTATTTCCATGTTCAAAAGAGTCAAGAATGAAGCTACAAGTTGTTTCCAAGTTCGAACGAGTCAAAAATGAAGTCTCAAATTGTTACTTATTGCTTTCATATTAAAATGAGCAATCAATGATTCTACAAGAGTTTACAAGTTATTTCCATGTTCAAAAGAGTCAAGAATGATCCTAAAAGAGTTTTCAAGTTGTTTCCATTTTCAAACGAGTCAAGAATGAAGCAACAAGTTGTTTCCAAGTTCAAACAAGTCAAGAATGAAGTCTCAAATTGCTACGGATTGTTTTCATGTTAAAATTTGCCAAGAATGGGCCTGCAAGAGGTTACATGTTGTTTCCATGTTCAAACGAGTCAAGAATGAAGCTACAAGTTGTTTCCAAGTTCAAACGAGTCAAGAATGAAGTTTCAAATTGTTACAAATTGCTTTCATCCTAAAATGAGCCATCAATGATCCTACAAGAGTTTTCAAGTTGTTTCCATGTTCAAACGAGTCAAGAATGAAGCTGCAAGTTGTTTCCAAGTTCGAACGAGTGAAGAATGATGTCTCAAATTGCTACGGATTATTTTCATGTTAAAATGACCCAAGAACGATCCTACAAATGTTTTCAAGTTGTTTTCATGTTCCAACGAGTCAAGAATGAAGCAACAAGTTGTTTCCAAGTTCGAACGAGTCAAGAATGAAGTCTCAAATTATTATGGAATACTTTCATGTTAAAATGAGCCAAGAATGATCCTACAATAGTTTTCAAGTTGTTCCATGTTCAAACGAGTCAAGAATGAAGCTGCAAGTTGTTTCCAAGTTCGAACGACTCAAGAATGAAGTCTCTAATTATTACGGAATATTTTCATGTTCAATTGAACCAAGAATGATCCTACAAGATTTTACAAGTCATTTCCTTGTACAAACAAGTCATGAATGAAGCTACAAATGTTTTCAAGTTCGAACGAGTCAAGAATGAAGTTTCAAATTGTTACAAATTGCTTTCATCCTAAAATGAGCCATCAATGATCCTACAAGAGTTTTCAAGTTGTTTCCATGTTCAAACGAGTCAAGAATGAAGCTGCAAGTTGTTTCCAAGTTCGAACGAGTGAAGAATGATGTCTCAAATTGCTACGGATTATTTTCATGTTAAAATGACCCAAGAACGATCCTACAAATGTTTTCAAGTTGTTTTCATGTTCCAACGAGTCAAGAATGAAGCAACAAGTTGTTTCCAAGTTCGAACGAGTCAAGGATGAAGTCTCAAATTATTATGGAATACTTTCATGTTAAAATGAGCCAAGAATGATCCTACAATAGTTTTCAAGTTGTTCCATGTTCAAACGAGTCAAGAATGAAGCTGCAAGTTGTTTCCAAGTTCGAACGAGTCAAGAATGAAGTCTCAAATTGCTACAGATTATTTTCATGTTAAAATGACCCAAGAACGATCCTACGAATGTTTTCAAGTTGTTTTCATGTTCCAACGAGTCAAGAATGAAGCAATAAGTTGTTTTCAAGTTCGAACGAGTCAAGAATGAAGTCTCAAATTATTATGGAATATTTTCATGTTAAAATGAGCCAAGAATGATCCTACAATAGTTTTCAAGTTGTTCCATGTTCAAACGAGTCAAGAATGATGCTGCAAGTTGTTTCCAAGTTCGAACGAGTCAAGAATGAAGTCTCAAATTGCTACAGATTATTTTCATGTTAAAATGACCCAAGAATGACCCTACAAGAGTTTTCAAGTTGTTTCCATGTTCAAACGAGTCAAGAATGAAGCTACAAGTTGTTTCCAAGTTCCAACGAGTCAAGAATGAAGTCTCCAATTAGTACGGATTGTTTTCATGTTAAAATGAGCAAAGAATGATCTTAAAAGAGTTATCAATATTGTTTCCATGTTTAAACGAGTCAAGAATGAAGCTACAAGTTGTTTCCATGTTCGAACGAGTCAAGAATGAAGTTTCAAATTGCTACGGATTGTTTTCATGTTAAAATGAGCCAAGAACAATGCTACAATAGTTTTCAAGTTGTTTCCATGTTCAAACGAGTCAAGAATGAAGCTGCAAGTTATTTCCAAGTTCGAACGAGTCAAGAATGAAGTCTCAAATTGCTACGAATTATTTTCAAGTTAAAATGACCCAAGAATGATCCTACAAGAGTTTTCAAGTTATTTCCATATTCAAACGAGTCAAGAATGAAGCTACATGTTGTTTCAAGTTTGAACGAGTCAAGTATGAAGTCTCAAATTATTACGGAATATTTTCATGGTCAATTGAACCAAGAATGATCCTACAAGATTTTACAAGTCATTTCCTTGTACAAACAAGTCATGAATGAAGCTACAAATGTTTTCAAGTTCGAACGAGACAAGAATGAAGTCTCAAATTGTTAAAAACTTCTCTCATCTTAAAATGAGCCATCAATGACCCTACAAGAGTTTACAAGTTATTTCCATGTTCAAAAGAGTCAAGAATGAAGCTACAAGTTGTTTCCAAGTTCGAACGAGTCAAAAATGAAGTCTCAAATTGTTACTTATTGCTTTCATATTAAAATGAGCAATCAATGATTCTACAAGAGTTTACAAGTTATTTCCATGTTCAAAAGAGTCAAGAATGATCCTAAAAGAGTTTTCAAGTTGTTTCCATTTTCAAACGAGTCAAGAATGAAGCAACAAGTTGTTTCCAAGTTCAAACAAGTCAAGAATGAAGTCTCAAATTGCTACGGATTGTTTTCATGTTAAAATTTGCCAAGAATGGGCCTGCAAGAGGTTACATGTTGTTTCCATGTTCAAACGAGTCAAGAATGAAGCTACAAGTTGTTTCCAAGTTCAAACGAGTCAAGAATGAAGTTTCAAATTGTTACAAATTGCTTTCATCCTAAAATGAGCCATCAATGATCCTACAAGAGTTTTCAAGTTGTTTCCATGTTCAAACGAGTCAAGAATGAAGCTGCAAGTTGTTTCCAAGTTCGAACGAGTGAAGAATGATGTCTCAAGTTGCTACGGATTATTTTCATGTTAAAATGACCCAAGAACGATCCTACAAATGTTTTCAAGTTGTTTTCATGTTCCAACGAGTCAAGAATGAAGCAACAAGTTGTTTCCAAGTTCGAACGAGTCAAGAATGAAGTCTCAAATTATTATGGAATAGTTTCATGTTAAAATGAGCCAAGAATGATCCTACAATAGTTTTCAAGTTGTTCCATGTTCAAACGAGTCAAGAATGAAGCTGCAAGTTGTTTCCAAGTTCGAACGACTCAAGAATGAAGTCTCCAATTATTACAGAATATTTTCATGTTCAATTGAACCAAGAATGATCCTACAAGATTTTACAAGTCATTTCCTTGTACAAACAAGTCATGAATGAAGCTACAAATGTTTTCAAGTTCGAACGAGTCAAGAATGAAGTTTCAAATTGTTACAAATTGCTTTCATCCTAAAATGAGCCATCAATGATCCTACAAGAGTTTTCAAGTTGTTTCCATGTTCAAACGAGTCAAGAATGAAGCTGCAAGTTGTTTCCAAGTTCGAACGAGTGAAGAATGATGTCTCAAATTGCTACGGATTATTTTCATGTTAAAATGACCCAAGAACGATCCTACAAATGTTTTCAAGTTGTTTTCATGTTCCAACGAGTCAAGAATGAAGCAACAAGTTGTTTCCAAGTTCGAACGAGTCAAGGATGAAGTCTCAAATTATTATGGAATACTTTCATGTTAAAATGAGCCAAGAATGATCCTACAATAGTTTTCAAGTTGTTCCATGTTCAAACGAGTCAAGAATGAAGCTGCAAGTTGTTTCCAAGTTCGAACGAGTCAAGAATGAAGTCTCAAATTGCTACAGATTATTTTCATGTTAAAATGACCCAAGAACGATCCTACAAATGTTTTCAAGTTGTTTTCATGTTCCAACGAGTCAAGAATGAAGCAATAAGTTGTTTTCAAGTTCGAACGAGTCAAGAATGAAGTCTCAAATTATTATGGAATATTTTCATGTTAAAATGAGCCAAGAATGATCCTACAATAGTTTTCAAGTTGTTCCATGTTCAAACGAGTCAAGAATGATGCTGCAAGTTGTTTCCAAGTTCGAACGAGTCAAGAATGAAGTCTCAAATTGCTACAGATTATTTTCATGTTAAAATGACCCAAGAATGACCCTACAAGAGTTTTCAAGTTGTTTCCATGTTCAAACGAGTCAAGAATGAAGCTACAAGTTGTTTCCAAGTTCCAACGAGTCAAGAATGAAGTCTCCAATTAGTACGGATTGTTTTCATGTTAAAATGAGCAAAGAATGATCTTAAAAGAGTTATCAATATTGTTTCCATGTTTAAACGAGTCAAGAATGAAGCTACAAGTTGTTTCCATGTTCGAACGAGTCAAGAATGAAGTTTCAAATTGCTACGGATTGTTTTCATGTTAAAATGAGCCAAGAACAATGCTACAATAGTTTTCAAGTTGTTTCCATGTTCAAACGAGTCAAGAATGAAGCTGCAAGTTATTTCCAAGTTCGAACGAGTCAAGAATGAAGTCTCAAATTGCTACGAATTATTTTCAAGTTAAAATGACCCAAGAATGATCCTACAAGAGTTTTCAAGTTATTTCCATATTCAAACGAGTCAAGAATGAAGCTACATGTTGTTTCAAGTTTGAACGAGTCAAGTATGAAGTCTCAAATTATTACGGAATATTTTCATGGTCAATTGAACCAAGAATGAACCTACAAGATTTTACAAGTCATTTCCTTGTACAAACAAGTCATGAATGAAGCTACAAATGTTTTCAAGTTCGAACGAGACAAGAATGAAGTCTCAAATTGTTAAAAACTTCTCTCATCTTAAAATGAGCCATCAATGACCCTACAAGAGTTTACAAGTTATTTCCATGTTCAAAAGAGTCAAGAATGAAGCTACAAGTTGTTTCCAAGTTCGAACGAGTCAAAAATGAAGTCTCAAATTGTTACTTATTGCTTTCATATTAAAATGAGCAATCAATGATTCTACAAGAGTTTACAAGTTATTTCCATGTTCAAAAGAGTCAAGAATGATCCTAAAAGAGTTTTCAAGTTGTTTCCATTTTCAAACGAGTCAAGAATGAAGCAACAAGTTGTTTCCAAGTTCAAACAAGTCAAGAATGAAGTCTCAAATTGCTACGGATTGTTTTCATGTTAAAATTTGCCAAGAATGGGCCTGCAAGAGGTTACATGTTGTTTCCATGTTCAAACGAGTCAAGAATGAAGCTACAAGTTGTTTCCAAGTTCAAACGAGTCAAGAATGAAGTTTCAAATTGTTACAAATTGCTTTCATCCTAAAATGAGCCATCAATGATCCTACAAGAGTTTTCAAGTTGTTTCCATGTTCAAACGAGTCAAGAATGAAGCTGCAAGTTGTTTCCAAGTTCGAACGAGTGAAGAATGATGTCTCAAGTTGCTACGGATTATTTTCATGTTAAAATGACCCAAGAACGATCCTACAAATGTTTTCAAGTTGTTTTCATGTTCCAACGAGTCAAGAATGAAGCAACAAGTTGTTTCCAAGTTCGAACGAGTCAAGAATGAAGTCTCAAATTATTATGGAATAGTTTCATGTTAAAATGAGCCAAGAATGATCCTACAATAGTTTTCAAGTTGTTCCATGTTCAAACGAGTCAAGAATGAAGCTGCAAGTTGTTTCCAAGTTCGAACGACTCAAGAATGAAGTCTCCAATTATTACGGAATATTTTCATGTTCAATTGAACCAAGAATGATCCTACAAGATTTTACAAGTCATTTCCTTGTACAAACAAGTCATGAATGAAGCTACAAATGTTTTCAAGTTCGAACGAGTCAAGAATGAAGTTTCAAATTGTTACAAATTGCTTTCATCCTAAAATGAGCCATCAATGATCCTACAAGAGTTTTCAAGTTGTTTCCATGTTCAAACGAGTCAAGAATGAAGCTGCAAGTTGTTTCCAAGTTCGAACGAGTGAAGAATGATGTCTCAAATTGCTACGGATTATTTTCATGTTAAAATGACCCAAGAACGATCCTACAAATGTTTTCAAGTTGTTTTCATGTTCCAACGAGTCAAGAATGAAGCAACAAGTTGTTTCCAAGTTCGAACGAGTCAAGGATGAAGTCTCAAATTATTATGGAATACTTTCATGTTAAAATGAGCCAAGAATGATCCTACAATAGTTTTCAAGTTGTTCCATGTTCAAACGAGTCAAGAATGAAGCTGCAAGTTGTTTCCAAGTTCGAACGAGTCAAGAATGAAGTCTCAAATTGCTACAGATTATTTTCATGTTAAAATGACCCAAGAACGATCCTACAAATGTTTTCAAGTTGTTTTCATGTTCCAACGAGTCAAGAATGAAGCAATAAGTTGTTTTCAAGTTCGAACGAGTCAAGAATGAAGTCTCAAATTATTATGGAATATTTTCATGTTAAAATGAGCCAAGAATGATCCTACAATAGTTTTCAAGTTGTTCCATGTTCAAACGAGTCAAGAATGATGCTGCAAGTTGTTTCCAAGTTCGAACGAGTCAAGAATGAAGTCTCAAATTGCTACAGATTATTTTCATGTTAAAATGACCCAAGAATGACCCTACAAGAGTTTTCAAGTTGTTTCCATGTTCAAACGAGTCAAGAATGAAGCTACAAGTTGTTTCCAAGTTCCAACGAGTCAAGAATGAAGTCTCCAATTAGTACGGATTGTTTTCATGTTAAAATGAGCAAAGAATGATCTTAAAAGAGTTATCAATATTGTTTCCATGTCTAAACGAGTCAAGAATGAAGCTACAAGTTGTTTCCATGTTCGAACGAGTCAAGAATGAAGTTTCAAATTGCTACGGATTGTTTTCATGTTAAAATGAGCCAAGAACGATGCTACAATAGTTTTCAAGTTGTTTCCATGTTCAAACGAGTCAAGAATGAAGCTGCAAGTTATTTCCAAGTTCGAACGAGTCAAGAATGAAGTCTCAAATTGCTACGAATTATTTTCAAGTTAAAATGACCCAAGAATGATCCTACAAGAGTTTTCAAGTTATTTCCATATTCAAACGAGTCAAGAATGAAGCTACAGGTTGTTTCAAGTTTGAACGAGTCAAGTATGAAGTCTCAAATTATTACGGAATATTTTCATGGTCAATTGAACCAAGAATGATCCTACAAGATTTTACAAGTCATTTCCTTGTACAAACAAGTCATGAATGAAGCTACAAATGTTTTCAAGTTCGAACGAGACAAGAATGAAGTCTCAAATTGTTAAAAACTTCTTTCATCTTAAAATGAGCCATCAATGACCCTACAAGAGTTTACAAGTTATTTCCATGTTCAAAAGAGTCAAGAATGAAGCTACAAGTTGTTTCCAAGTTCGAACGAGTCAAAAATGAAGTCTCAAATTGTTACTTATTGCTTTCATATTAAAATGAGCAATCAATGATTCTACAAGAGTTTACAAGTTATTTCCATGTTCAAAAGAGTCAAGAATGATCCTAAAAGAGTTTTCAAGTTGTTTCCATTTTCAAACGAGTCAAGAATGAAGCAACAAGTTGTTTCCAAGTTCAAACAAGTCAAGAATGAAGTCTCAAATTGCTACGGATTGTTTTCATGTTAAAATTTGCCAAGAATGGGCCTGCAAGAGGTTACATGTTGTTTCCATGTTCAAACGAGTCAAGAATGAAGCTACAAGTTGTTTCCAAGTTCAAACGAGTCAAGAATGAAGTTTCAAATTGTTACAAATTGCTTTCATCCTAAAATGAGCCATCAATGATCCTACAAGAGTTTTCAAGTTGTTTCCATGTTCAAACGAGTCAAGAATGAAGCTGCAAGTTGTTTCCAAGTTCGAACGAGTGAAGAATGATGTCTCAAATTGCTACGGATTATTTTCATGTTAAAATGACCCAAGAACGATCCTACAAATGTTTTCAAGTTGTTTTCATGTTCCAACGAGTCAAGAATGAAGCAACAAGTTGTTTCCAAGTTCGAACGAGTCAAGAATGAAGTCTCAAATTATTATGGAATACTTTCATGTTAAAATGAGCCAAGAATGATCCTACAATAGTTTTCAAGTTGTTCCATGTTCAAACGAGTCAAGAATGAAGCTGCAAGTTGTTTCCAAGTTCGAACGACTCAAGAATGAAGTCTCCAATTATTACGGAATATTTTCATGTTCAATTGAACCAAGAATGATCCTACAAGATTTTACAAGTCATTTCCTTGTACAAACAAGTCATGAATGAAGCTACAAATGTTTTCAAGTTCGAACGAGTCAAGAATGAAGTCTCAAATTGTTAAAAATTGCTTTCATCTTAAAATGAGCCATCAATGATCCTACAAGAGTTTACAAGTTATTTCCTTGTTCAAAAGAGTCAAGAATGAAGCTGCAAGTTGTTTCCAAGTTCGAACGAGTGAAGAATGATGTCTCAAATTGCTACGGATTATTTTCATGTTAAAATGACCCAAGAACGATCCTACAAATGTTTTCAAGTTGTTTTCATGTTCCAACGAGTCAAGAATGAAGCAACAAGTTGTTTCCAAGTTCGAACGAGTCAAGGATGAAGTCTCAAATTATTATGGAATACTTTCATGTTAAAATGAGCCAAGAATGATCCTACAATAGTTTTCAAGTTGTTCCATGTTCAAACGAGTCAAGAATGAAGCTGCAAGTTGTTTCCAAGTTCGAACGAGTCAAGAATGAAGTCTCAAATTGCTACAGATTATTTTCATGTTAAAATGACCCAAGAACGATCCTACAAATGTTTTCAAGTTGTTTTCATGTTCCAACGAGTCAAGAATGAAGCAATAAGTTGTTTTCAAGTTCGAACGAGTCAAGAATGAAGTCTCAAATTATTATGGAATATTTTCATGTTAAAATGAGCCAAGAATGATCCTACAATAGTTTTCAAGTTGTTCCATGTTCAAACGAGTCAAGAATGATGCTGCAAGTTGTTTCCAAGTTCGAACGAGTCAAGAATGAAGTCTCAAATTGCTACAGATTATTTTCATGTTAAAATGACCCAAGAATGACCCTACAAGAGTTTTCAAGTTGTTTCCATGTTCAAACGAGTCAAGAATGAAGCTACAAGTTGTTTCCAAGTTCCAACGAGTCAAGAATGAAGTCTCCAATTAGTACGGATTGTTTTCATGTTAAAATGAGCAAAGAATGATCTTAAAAGAGTTATCAATATTGTTTCCATGTTTAAACGAGTCAAGAATGAAGCTACAAGTTGTTTCCATGTTCGAACGAGTCAAGAATGAAGTTTCAAATTGCTACGGATTGTTTTGATGTTAAAATGAGCCAAGAACGATGCTACAATAGTTTTCAAGTTGTTTCCATGTTCAAACGAGTCAAGAATGAAGCTGCAAGTTATTTCCAAGTTCGAACGAGTCAAGAATGAAGTCTCAAATTGCTACGAATTATTTTCAAGTTAAAATGACCCAAGAATGATCCTACAAGAGTTTTCAAGTTATTTCCATATTCAAACGAGTCAAGAATGAAGCTACAGGTTGTTTCAAGTTTGAACGAGTCAAGTATGAAGTCTCAAATTATTACGGAATATTTTCATGGTCAATTGAACCAAGAATGATCCTACAAGATTTTACAAGTCATTTCCTTGTACAAACAAGTCATGAATGAAGCTACAAATGTTTTCAAGTTCGAACGAGACAAGAATGAAGTCTCAAATTGTTAAAAACTTCTTTCATCTTAAAATGAGCCATCAATGACCCTACAAGAGTTTACAAGTTATTTCCATGTTCAAAAGAGTCAAGAATGAAGCTACAAGTTGTTTCCAAGTTCGAACGAGTCAAAAATGAAGTCTCAAATTGTTACTTATTGCTTTCATATTAAAATGAGCAATCAATGATTCTACAAGAGTTTACAAGTTATTTCCATGTTCAAAAGAGTCAAGAATGATCCTAAAAGAGTTTTCAAGTTGTTTCCATTTTCAAACGAGTCAAGAATGAAGCAACAAGTTGTTTCCAAGTTCAAACAAGTCAAGAATGAAGTCTCAAATTGCTACGGATTGTTTTCATGTTAAAATTTGCCAAGAATGGGCCTGCAAGAGGTTACATGTTGTTTCCATGTTCAAACGAGTCAAGAATGAAGCTACAAGTTGTTTCCAAGTTCAAACGAGTCAAGAATGAAGTTTCAAACTGTTACAAATTGCTTTCATCCTAAAATGAGCCATCAATGATCCTACAAGAGTTTTCAAGTTGTTTCCATGTTCAAACGAGTCAAGAATGAAGCTGCAAGTTGTTTCCAAGTTCGAACGAGTGAAGAATGATGTCTCAAATTGCTACGGATTATTTTCATGTTAAAATGACCCAAGAACGATCCTACAAATGTTTTCAAGTTGTTTTCATGTTCCAACGAGTCAAGAATGAAGCAACAAGTTGTTTCCAAGTTCGAACGAGTCAAGAATGAAGTCTCAAATTATTATGGAATACTTTCATGTTAAAATGAGCCAAGAATGATCCTACAATAGTTTTCAAGTTGTTCCATGTTCAAACGAGTCAAGAATGAAGCTGCAAGTTGTTTCCAAGTTCGAACGACTCAAGAATGAAGTCTCCAATTATTACGGAATATTTTCATGTTCAATTGAACCAAGAATGATCCTACAAGATTTTACAAGTCATTTCCTTGTACAAACAAGTCATGAATGAAGCTACAAATGTTTTCAAGTTCGAACGAGTCAAGAATGAAGTTTCAAATTGTTACAAATTGCTTTCATCCTAAAATGAGCCATCAATGATCCTACAAGAGTTTTCAAGTTGTTTCCATGTTCAAACGAGTCAAGAATGAAGCTGCAAGTTGTTTCCAAGTTCGAACGAGTGAAGAATGATGTCTCAAATTGCTACGGATTATTTTCATGTTAAAATGACCCAAGAACGATCCTACAAATGTTTTCAAGTTGTTTTCATGTTCCAACGAGTCAAGAATGAAGCAACAAGTTGTTTCCAAGTTCGAACGAGTCAAGGATGAAGTCTCAAATTATTATGGAATACTTTCATGTTAAAATGAGCCAAGAATGATCCTACAATAGTTTTCAAGTTGTTCCATGTTCAAACGAGTCAAGAATGAAGCTGCAAGTTGTTTCCAAGTTCGAACGAGTCAAGAATGAAGTCTCAAATTGCTACAGATTATTTTCATGTTAAAATGACCCAAGAACGATCCTACAAATGTTTTCAAGTTGTTTTCATGTTCCAACGAGTCAAGAATGAAGCAATAAGTTGTTTTCAAGTTCGAACGAGTCAAGAATGAAGTCTCAAATTATTATGGAATATTTTCATGTTAAAATGAGCCAAGAATGATCCTACAATAGTTTTCAAGTTGTTCCATGTTCAAACGAGTCAAGAATGATGCTGCAAGTTGTTTCCAAGTTCGAACGAGTCAAGAATGAAGTCTCAAATTGCTACAGATTATTTTCATGTTAAAATGACCCAAGAATGACCCTACAAGAGTTTTCAAGTTGTTTCCATGTTCAAACGAGTCAAGAATGAAGCTACAAGTTGTTTCCAAGTTCCAACGAGTCAAGAATGAAGTCTCCAATTAGTACGGATTGTTTTCATGTTAAAATGAGCAAAGAATGATCTTAAAAGAGTTATCAATATTGTTTCCATGTCTAAACGAGTCAAGAATGAAGCTACAAGTTGTTTCCATGTTCGAACGAGTCAAGAATGAAGTTTCAAATTGCTACGGATTGTTTTCATGTTAAAATGAGCCAAGAACGATGCTACAATAGTTTTCAAGTTGTTTCCATGTTCAAACGAGTCAAGAATGAAGCTGCAAGTTATTTCCAAGTTCGAACGAGTCAAGAATGAAGTCTCAAATTGCTACGAATTATTTTCAAGTTAAAATGACCCAAGAATGATCCTACAAGAGTTTTCAAGTTATTTCCATATTCAAACGAGTCAAGAATGAAGCTACAGGTTGTTTCAAGTTTGAACGAGTCAAGTATGAAGTCTCAAATTATTACGGAATATTTTCATGGTCAATTGAACCAAGAATGATCCTACAAGATTTTACAAGTCATTTCCTTGTACAAACAAGTCATGAATGAAGCTACAAATGTTTTCAAGTTCGAACGAGACAAGAATGAAGTCTCAAATTGTTAAAAACTTCTTTCATCTTAAAATGAGCCATCAATGACCCTACAAGAGTTTACAAGTTATTTCCATGTTCAAAAGAGTCAAGAATGAAGCTACAAGTTGTTTCCAAGTTCGAACGAGTCAAAAATGAAGTCTCAAATTGTTACTTATTGCTTTCATATTAAAATGAGCAATCAATGATTCTACAAGAGTTTACAAGTTATTTCCATGTTCAAAAGAGTCAAGAATGATCCTAAAAGAGTTTTCAAGTTGTTTCCATTTTCAAACGAGTCAAGAATGAAGCAACAAGTTGTTTCCAAGTTCAAA
The DNA here is from genome assembly GCA_028671895.1 of Oenanthe sinensis. Classification (NCBI taxonomy): domain Eukaryota; kingdom Viridiplantae; phylum Streptophyta; class Magnoliopsida; order Apiales; family Apiaceae; genus Oenanthe; species Oenanthe sinensis. Next base: position 7,995,750 of record JAPMAC010000195.1, on the reverse strand, counting down.
CAAGTCAAGAATGAAGTCTCAAATTGCTACGGATTGTTTTCATGTTAAAATTTGCCAAGAATGGGCCTGCAAGAGGTTACATGTTGTTTCCATGTTCAAACGAGTCAAGAATGAAGCTACAAGTTGTTTCCAAGTTCAAACGAGTCAAGAATGAAGTTTCAAATTGTTACAAATTGCTTTCATCCTAAAATGAGCCATCAATGATCCTACAAGAGTTTTCAAGTTGTTTCCATGTTCAAACGAGTCAAGAATGAAGCTGCAAGTTGTTTCCAAGTTCGAACGAGTGAAGAATGATGTCTCAAATTGCTACGGATTATTTTCATGTTAAAATGACCCAAGAACGATCCTACAAATGTTTTCAAGTTGTTTTCATGTTCCAACGAGTCAAGAATGAAGCAACAAGTTGTTTCCAAGTTCGAACGAGTCAAGAATGAAGTCTCAAATTATTATGGAATACTTTCATGTTAAAATGAGCCAAGAATGATCCTACAATAGTTTTCAAGTTGTTCCATGTTCAAACGAGTCAAGAATGAAGCTGCAAGTTGTTTCCAAGTTCGAACGACTCAAGAATGAAGTCTCCAATTATTACGGAATATTTTCATGTTCAATTGAACCAAGAATGATCCTACAAGATTTTACAAGTCATTTCCTTGTACAAACAAGTCATGAATGAAGCTACAAATGTTTTCAAGTTCGAACGAGTCAAGAATGAAGTTTCAAATTGTTACAAATTGCTTTCATCCTAAAATGAGCCATCAATGATCCTACAAGAGTTTTCAAGTTGTTTCCATGTTCAAACGAGTCAAGAATGAAGCTGCAAGTTGTTTCCAAGTTCGAACGAGTGAAGAATGATGTCTCAAATTGCTACGGATTATTTTCATGTTAAAATGACCCAAGAACGATCCTACAAATGTTTTCAAGTTGTTTTCATGTTCCAACGAGTCAAGAATGAAGCAACAAGTTGTTTCCAAGTTCGAACGAGTCAAGGATGAAGTCTCAAATTATTATGGAATACTTTCATGTTAAAATGAGCCAAGAATGATCCTACAATAGTTTTCAAGTTGTTCCATGTTCAAACGAGTCAAGAATGAAGCTGCAAGTTGTTTCCAAGTTCGAACGAGTCAAGAATGAAGTCTCAAATTGCTACAGATTATTTTCATGTTAAAATGACCCAAGAACGATCCTACAAATGTTTTCAAGTTGTTTTCATGTTCCAACGAGTCAAGAATGAAGCAATAAGTTGTTTTCAAGTTCGAACGAGTCAAGAATGAAGTCTCAAATTATTATGGAATATTTTCATGTTAAAATGAGCCAAGAATGATCCTACAATAGTTTTCAAGTTGTTCCATGTTCAAACGAGTCAAGAATGATGCTGCAAGTTGTTTCCAAGTTCGAACGAGTCAAGAATGAAGTCTCAAATTGCTACAGATTATTTTCATGTTAAAATGACCCAAGAATGACCCTACAAGAGTTTTCAAGTTGTTTCCATGTTCAAACGAGTCAAGAATGAAGCTACAAGTTGTTTCCAAGTTCCAACGAGTCAAGAATGAAGTCTCCAATTAGTACGGATTGTTTTCATGTTAAAATGAGCAAAGAATGATCTTAAAAGAGTTATCAATATTGTTTCCATGTCTAAACGAGTCAAGAATGAAGCTACAAGTTGTTTCCATGTTCGAACGAGTCAAGAATGAAGTTTCAAATTGCTACGGATTGTTTTCATGTTAAAATGAGCTAAGAACGATGCTACAATAGTTTTCAAGTTGTTTCCATGTTCAAACGAGTCAAGAATGAAGCTGCAAGTTGTTTCCAAGTTCGAACGAGTCAAGAATGAAGTCTCAAATTGCTACAGATTATTTTCATGTTAAAATGACCCAAGAACGATCCTACAAATGTTTTCAAGTTGTTTTCATGTTCCAACGAGTCAAGAATGAAGCAATAAGTTGTTTTCAAGTTCGAACGAGTCAAGAATGAAGTCTCAAATTATTATGGAATATTTTCATGTTAAAATGAGCCAAGAATGATCCTACAATAGTTTTCAAGTTGTTCCATGTTCAAACGAGTCAAGAATGATGCTGCAAGTTGTTTCCAAGTTCGAACGAGTCAAGAATGAAGTCTCAAATTGCTACAGATTATTTTCATGTTAAAATGACCCAAGAATGACCCTACAAGAGTTTTCAAGTTGTTTCCATGTTCAAACGAGTCAAGAATGAAGCTACAAGTTGTTTCCAAGTTCCAACGAGTCAAGAATGAAGTCTCCAATTAGTACGGATTGTTTTCATGTTAAAATGAGCAAAGAATGATCTTAAAAGAGTTATCAATATTGTTTCCATGTCTAAACGAGTCAAGAATGAAGCTACAAGTTGTTTCCATGTTCGAACGAGTCAAGAATGAAGTTTCAAATTGCTACGGATTGTTTTCATGTTAAAATGAGCCAAGAACGATGCTACAATAGTTTTCAAGTTGTTTCCATGTTCAAACGAGTCAAGAATGAAGCTGCAAGTTATTTCCAAGTTCGAACGAGTCAAGAATGAAGTCTCAAATTGCTACGAATTATTTTCAAGTTAAAATGACCCAAGAATGATCCTACAAGAGTTTTCAAGTTATTTCCATATTCAAACGAGTCAAGAATGAAGCTACAGGTTGTTTCAAGTTTGAACGAGTCAAGTATGAAGTCTCAAATTATTACGGAATATTTTCATGGTCAATTGAACCAAGAATGATCCTACAAGATTTTACAAGTCATTTCCTTGTACAAACAAGTCATGAATGAAGCTACAAATGTTTTCAAGTTCGAACGAGACAAGAATGAAGTCTCAAATTGTTAAAAACTTCTTTCATCTTAAAATGAGCCATCAATGACCCTACAAGAGTTTACAAGTTATTTCCATGTTCAAAAGAGTCAAGAATGAAGCTACAAGTTGTTTCCAAGTTCGAACGAGTCAAAAATGAAGTCTCAAATTGTTACTTATTGCTTTCATATTAAAATGAGCAATCAATGATTCTACAAGAGTTTACAAGTTATTTCCATGTTCAAAAGAGTCAAGAATGATCCTAAAAGAGTTTTCAAGTTGTTTCCATTTTCAAACGAGTCAAGAATGAAGCAACAAGTTGTTTCCAAGTTCAAACAAGTCAAGAATGAAGTCTCAAATTGCTACGGATTGTTTTCATGTTAAAATTTGCCAAGAATGGGCCTGCAAGAGGTTACATGTTGTTTCCATGTTCAAACGAGTCAAGAATGAAGCTACAAGTTGTTTCCAAGTTCAAACGAGTCAAGAATGAAGTTTCAAATTGTTACAAATTGCTTTCATCCTAAAATGAGCCATCAATGATCCTACAAGAGTTTTCAAGTTGTTTCCATGTTCAAACGAGTCAAGAATGAAGCTGCAAGTTGTTTCCAAGTTCGAACGAGTGAAGAATGATGTCTCAAATTGCTACGGATTATTTTCATGTTAAAATGACCCAAGAACGATCCTACAAATGTTTTCAAGTTGTTTTCATGTTCCAACGAGTCAAGAATGAAGCAACAAGTTGTTTCCAAGTTCGAACGAGTCAAGAATGAAGTCTCAAATTATTATGGAATACTTTCATGTTAAAATGAGCCAAGAATGATCCTACAATAGTTTTCAAGTTGTTCCATGTTCAAACGAGTCAAGAATGAAGCTGCAAGTTGTTTCCAAGTTCGAACGACTCAAGAATGAAGTCTCCAATTATTACGGAATATTTTCATGTTCAATTGAACCAAGAATGATCCTACAAGATTTTACAAGTCATTTCCTTGTACAAACAAGTCATGAATGAAGCTACAAATGTTTTCAAGTTCGAACGAGTCAAGAATGAAGTTTCAAATTGTTACAAATTGCTTTCATCCTAAAATGAGCCATCAATGATCCTACAAGAGTTTTCAAGTTGTTTCCATGTTCAAACGAGTCAAGAATGAAGCTGCAAGTTGTTTCCAAGTTCGAACGAGTGAAGAATGATGTCTCAAATTGCTACGGATTATTTTCATGTTAAAATGACCCAAGAACGATCCTACAAATGTTTTCAAGTTGTTTTCATGTTCCAACGAGTCAAGAATGAAGCAACAAGTTGTTTCCAAGTTCGAACGAGTCAAGGATGAAGTCTCAAATTATTATGGAATACTTTCATGTTAAAATGAGCCAAGAATGATCCTACAATAGTTTTCAAGTTGTTCCATGTTCAAACGAGTCAAGAATGAAGCTGCAAGTTGTTTCCAAGTTCGAACGAGTCAAGAATGAAGTCTCAAATTGCTACAGATTATTTTCATGTTAAAATGACCCAAGAACGATCCTACAAATGTTTTCAAGTTGTTTTCATGTTCCAACGAGTCAAGAATGAAGCAATAAGTTGTTTTCAAGTTCGAACGAGTCAAGAATGAAGTCTCAAATTATTATGGAATATTTTCATGTTAAAATGAGCCAAGAATGATCCTACAATAGTTTTCAAGTTGTTCCATGTTCAAACGAGTCAAGAATGATGCTGCAAGTTGTTTCCAAGTTCGAACGAGTCAAGAATGAAGTCTCAAATTGCTACAGATTATTTTCATGTTAAAATGACCCAAGAATGACCCTACAAGAGTTTTCAAGTTGTTTCCATGTTCAAACGAGTCAAGAATGAAGCTACAAGTTGTTTCCAAGTTCCAACGAGTCAAGAATGAAGTCTCCAATTAGTACGGATTGTTTTCATGTTAAAATGAGCAAAGAATGATCTTAAAAGAGTTATCAATATTGTTTCCATGTTTAAACGAGTCAAGAATGAAGCTACAAGTTGTTTCCATGTTCGAACGAGTCAAGAATGAAGTTTCAAATTGCTACGGATTGTTTTCATGTTAAAATGAGCCAAGAACGATGCTACAATAGTTTTCAAGTTGTTTCCATGTTCAAACGAGTCAAGAATGAAGCTGCAAGTTATTTCCAAGTTCGAACGAGTCAAGAATGAAGTCTCAAATTGCTACGAATTATTTTCAAGTTAAAATGACCCAAGAATGATCCTACAAGAGTTTTCAAGTTATTTCCATATTCAAACGAGTCAAGAATGAAGCTACAGGTTGTTTCAAGTTTGAACGAGTCAAGTATGAAGTCTCAAATTATTACGGAATATTTTCATGGTCAATTGAACCAAGAATGATCCTACAAGATTTTACAAGTCATTTCCTTGTACAAACAAGTCATGAATGAAGCTACAAATGTTTTCAAGTTCGAACGAGACAAGAATGAAGTCTCAAATTGTTAAAAACTTCTTTCATCTTAAAATGAGCCATCAATGACCCTACAAGAGTTTACAAGTTATTTCCATGTTCAAAAGAGTCAAGAATGAAGCTACAAGTTGTTTCCAAGTTCGAACGAGTCAAAAATGAAGTCTCAAATTGTTACTTATTGCTTTCATATTAAAATGAGCAATCAATGATTCTACAAGAGTTTACAAGTTATTTCCATGTTCAAAAGAGTCAAGAATGATCCTAAAAGAGTTTTCAAGTTGTTTCCATTTTCAAACGAGTCAAGAATGAAGCAACAAGTTGTTTCCAAGTTCAAACAAGTCAAGAATGAAGTCTCAAATTGCTACGGATTGTTTTCATGTTAAAATTTGCCAAGAATGGGCCTGCAAGAGGTTACATGTTGTTTCCATGTTCAAACGAGTCAAGAATGAAGCTACAAGTTGTTTCCAAGTTCAAACGAGTCAAGAATGAAGTTTCAAATTGTTACAAATTGCTTTCATCCTAAAATGAGCCATCAATGATCCTACAAGAGTTTTCAAGTTGTTTCCATGTTCAAACGAGTCAAGAATGAAGCTGCAAGTTGTTTCCAAGTTCGAACGAGTGAAGAATGATGTCTCAAATTGCTACGGATTATTTTCATGTTAAAATGACCCAAGAACGATCCTACAAATGTTTTCAAGTTGTTTTCATGTTCCAACGAGTCAAGAATGAAGCAACAAGTTGTTTCCAAGTTCGAACGAGTCAAGAATGAAGTCTCAAATTATTATGGAATACTTTCATGTTAAAATGAGCCAAGAATGATCCTACAATAGTTTTCAAGTTGTTCCATGTTCAAACGAGTCAAGAATGAAGCTGCAAGTTGTTTCCAAGTTCGAACGACTCAAGAATGAAGTCTCCAATTATTACGGAATATTTTCATGTTCAATTGAACCAAGAATGATCCTACAAGATTTTACAAGTCATTTCCTTGTACAAACAAGTCATGAATGAAGCTACAAATGTTTTCAAGTTCGAACGAGTCAAGAATGAAGTTTCAAATTGTTACAAATTGCTTTCATCCTAAAATGAGCCATCAATGATCCTACAAGAGTTTTCAAGTTGTTCCATGTTCAAACGAGTCAAGAATGAAGCTGCAAGTTGTTTCCAAGTTCGAACGAGTCAAGAATGAAGTCTCAAATTGCTACAGATTATTTTCATGTTAAAATGATCCAAGAATGACCCTACAAGAGTTTTCAAGTTGTTTCCATGTTCAAACGAGTCAAGAATGAAGCAACAAGTTGTTTCCAAGTTCGAACGAGTCAAGAATGAAGTCTCAAATTATTATGGAATACTTTCATGTTAAAATGAGCCAAGAATGATCCTACAATAGTTTTCAAGTTGTTCCATGTTCAAACGAGTCAAGAATGAAGCTGCAAGTTGTTTCCAAGTTCGAACGACTCAAGAATGAAGTCTCCAATTATTACGGAATATTTTCATGTTCAATTGAACCAAGAATGATCCTACAAGATTTTACAAGTCATTTCCTTGTACAAACAAGTCATGAATGAAGCTACAAATGTTTTCAAGTTCGAACGAGTCAAGAATGAAGTTTCAAATTGTTACAAATTGCTTTCATCCTAAAATGAGCCATCAATGATCCTACAAGAGTTTTCAAGTTGTTTCCATGTTCAAACGAGTCAAGAATGAAGCTGCAAGTTGTTTCCAAGTTCGAACGAGTGAAGAATGATGTCTCAAATTGCTACGGATTATTTTCATGTTAAAATGACCCAAGAACGATCCTACAAATGTTTTCAAGTTGTTTTCATGTTCCAACGAGTCAAGAATGAAGCAACAAGTTGTTTCCAAGTTCGAACGAGTCAAGGATGAAGTCTCAAATTATTATGGAATACTTTCATGTTAAAATGAGCCAAGAATGATCCTACAATAGTTTTCAAGTTGTTCCATGTTCAAACGAGTCAAGAATGAAGCTGCAAGTTGTTTCCAAGTTCGAACGAGTCAAGAATGAAGTCTCAAATTGCTACAGATTATTTTCATGTTAAAATGACCCAAGAACGATCCTACAAATGTTTTCAAGTTGTTTTCATGTTCCAACGAGTCAAGAATGAAGCAATAAGTTGTTTTCAAGTTCGAACGAGTCAAGAATGAAGTCTCAAATTATTATGGAATATTTTCATGTTAAAATGAGCCAAGAATGATCCTACAATAGTTTTCAAGTTGTTCCATGTTCAAACGAGTCAAGAATGATGCTGCAAGTTGTTTCCAAGTTCGAACGAGTCAAGAATGAAGTCTCAAATTGCTACAGATTATTTTCATGTTAAAATGACCCAAGAATGACCCTACAAGAGTTTTCAAGTTGTTTCCATGTTCAAACGAGTCAAGAATGAAGCTACAAGTTGTTTCCAAGTTCCAACGAGTCAAGAATGAAGTCTCCAATTAGTACGGATTGTTTTCATGTTAAAATGAGCAAAGAATGATCTTAAAAGAGTTATCAATATTGTTTCCATGTTTAAACGAGTCAAGAATGAAGCTACAAGTTGTTTCCATGTTCGAACGAGTCAAGAATGAAGTTTCAAATTGCTACGGATTGTTTTCATGTTAAAATGAGCCAAGAACGATGCTACAATAGTTTTCAAGTTGTTTCCATGTTCAAACGAGTCAAGAATGAAGCTGCAAGTTATTTCCAAGTTCGAACGAGTCAAGAATGAAGTCTCAAATTGCTACGAATTATTTTCAAGTTAAAATGACCCAAGAATGATCCTACAAGAGTTTTCAAGTTATTTCCATATTCAAACGAGTCAAGAATGAAGCTACAGGTTGTTTCAAGTTTGAACGAGTCAAGTATGAAGTCTCAAATTATTACGGAATATTTTCATGGTCAATTGAACCAAGAATGATCCTACAAGATTTTACAAGTCATTTCCTTGTACAAACAAGTCATGAATGAAGCTACAAATGTTTTCAAGTTCGAACGAGACAAGAATGAAGTCTCAAATTGTTAAAAACTTCTTTCATCTTAAAATGAGCCATCAATGACCCTACAAGAGTTTACAAGTTATTTCCATGTTCAAAAGAGTCAAGAATGAAGCTACAAGTTGTTTCCAAGTTCGAACGAGTCAAAAATGAAGTCTCAAATTGTTACTTATTGCTTTCATATTAAAATGAGCAATCAATGATTCTACAAGAGTTTACAAGTTATTTCCATGTTCAAAAGAGTCAAGAATGATCCTAAAAGAGTTTTCAAGTTGTTTCCATTTTCAAACGAGTCAAGAATGAAGCAACAAGTTGTTTCCAAGTTCAAACAAGTCAAGAATGAAGTCTCAAATTGCTACGGATTGTTTTCATGTTAAAATTTGCCAAGAATGGGCCTGCAAGAGGTTACATGTTGTTTCCATGTTCAAACGAGTCAAGAATGAAGCTACAAGTTGTTTCCAAGTTCAAACGAGTCAAGAATGAAGTTTCAAATTGTTACAAATTGCTTTCATCCTAAAATGAGCCATCAATGATCCTACAAGAGTTTTCAAGTTGTTTCCATGTTCAAACGAGTCAAGAATGAAGCTGCAAGTTGTTTCCAAGTTCGAACGAGTGAAGAATGATGTCTCAAATTGCTACGGATTATTTTCATGTTAAAATGACCCAAGAACGATCCTACAAATGTTTTCAAGTTGTTTTCATGTTCCAACGAGTCAAGAATGAAGCAACAAGTTGTTTCCAAGTTCGAACGAGTCAAGAATGAAGTCTCAAATTATTATGGAATACTTTCATGTTAAAATGAGCCAAGAATGATCCTACAATAGTTTTCAAGTTGTTCCATGTTCAAACGAGTCAAGAATGAAGCTGCAAGTTGTTTCCAAGTTCGAACGACTCAAGAATGAAGTCTCCAATTATTACGGAATATTTTCATGTTCAATTGAACCAAGAATGATCCTACAAGATTTTACAAGTCATTTCCTTGTACAAACAAGTCATGAATGAAGCTACAAATGTTTTCAAGTTCGAACGAGTCAAGAATGAAGTTTCAAATTGTTACAAATTGCTTTCATCCTAAAATGAGCCATCAATGATCCTACAAGAGTTTTCAAGTTGTTTCCATGTTCAAACGAGTCAAGAATGAAGCTGCAAGTTGTTTCCAAGTTCGAACGAGTGAAGAATGATGTCTCAAATTGCTACGGATTATTTTCATGTTAAAATGACCCTAGAACGATCCTACAAATGTTTTCAAGTTGTTTTCATGTTCCAATGAGTCAAGAATGAAGCAACAAGTTGTTTCCAAGTTCGAACGAGTCAAGGATGAAGTCTCAAATTATTATGGAATACTTTCATGTTAAAATGAGCCAAGAATGATCCTACAATAGTTTTCAAGTTGTTCCATGTTCAAACGAGTCAAGAATGAAGCTGCAAGTTGTTTCCAAGTTCGAACGAGTCAAGAATGAAGTCTCAAATTGCTACAGATTATTTTCATGTTAAAATGACCCAAGAACGATCCTACAAATGTTTTCAAGTTGTTTTCATGTTCCAACGAGTCAAGAATGAAGCAATAAGTTGTTTTCAAGTTCGAACGAGTCAAGAATGAAGTCTCAAATTATTATGGAATATTTTCATGTTAAAATGAGCCAAGAATGATCCTACAATAGTTTTCAAGTTGTTCCATGTTCAAACGAGTCAAGAATGATGCTGCAAGTTGTTTCCAAGTTCGAACGAGTCAAGAATGAAGTCTCAAATTGCTACAGATTATTTTCATGTTAAAATGACCCAAGAATGACCCTACAAGAGTTTTCAAGTTGTTTCCATGTTCAAACGAGTCAAGAATGAAGCTACAAGTTGTTTCCAAGTTCCAACGAGTCAAGAATGAAGTCTCCAATTAGTACGGATTGTTTTCATGTTAAAATGAGCAAAGAATGATCTTAAAAGAGTTATCAATATTGTTTCCATGTCTAAACGAGTCAAGAATGAAGCTACAAGTTGTTTCCATGTTCGAACGAGTCAAGAATGAAGTTTCAAATTGCTACGGATTGTTTTCATGTTAAAATGAGCCAAGAACGATGCTACAATAGTTTTCAAGTTGTTTCCATGTTCAAACGAGTCAAGAATGAAGCTGCAAGTTATTTCCAAGTTCGAACGAGTCAAGAATGAAGTCTCAAATTGCTACGAATTATTTTCAAGTTAAAATGACCCAAGAATGATCCTACAAGAGTTTTCAAGTTATTTCCATATTCAAACGAGTCAAGAATGAAGCTACAGGTTGTTTCAAGTTTGAACGAGTCAAGTATGAAGTCTCAAATTATTACGGAATATTTTCATGGTCAATTGAACCAAGAATGATCCTACAAGATTTTACAAGTCATTTCCTTGTACAAACAAGTCATGAATGAAGCTACAAATGTTTTCAAGTTCGAACGAGACAAGAATGAAGTCTCAAATTGTTAAAAACTTCTTTCATCTTAAAATGAGCCATCAATGACCCTACAAGAGTTTACAAGTTATTTCCATGTTCAAAAGAGTCAAGAATGAAGCTACAAGTTGTTTCCAAGTTCGAACGAGTCAAAAATGAAGTCTCAAATTGTTACTTATTGCTTTCATATTAAAATGAGCAATCAATGATTCTACAAGAGTTTACAAGTTATTTCCATGTTCAAAAGAGTCAAGAATGATCCTAAAAGAGTTTTCAAGTTGTTTCCATTTTCAAACGAGTCAAGAATGAAGCAACAAGTTGTTTCCAAGTTCAAACAAGTCAAGAATGAAGTCTCAAATTGCTACGGATTGTTTTCATGTTAAAATTTGCCAAGAATGGGCCTGCAAGAGGTTACATGTTGTTTCCATGTTCAAACGAGTCAAGAATGAAGCTACAAGTTGTTTCCAAGTTCAAACGAGTCAAGAATGAAGTTTCAAATTGTTACAAATTGCTTTCATCCTAAAATGAGCCATCAATGATCCTACAAGAGTTTTCAAGTTGTTTCCATGTTCAAACGAGTCAAGAATGAAGCTGCAAGTTGTTTCCAAGTTCGAACGAGTGAAGAATGATGTCTCAAATTGCTACGGATTATTTTCATGTTAAAATGACCCAAGAACGATCCTACAAATGTTTTCAAGTTGTTTTCATGTTCCAACGAGTCAAGAATGAAGCAACAAGTTGTTTCCAAGTTCGAACGAGTCAAGAATGAAGTCTCAAATTATTATGGAATACTTTCATGTTAAAATGAGCCAAGAATGATCCTACAATAGTTTTCAAGTTGTTCCATGTTCAAACGAGTCAAGAATGAAGCTGCAAGTTGTTTCCAAGTTCGAACGACTCAAGAATGAAGTCTCCAATTATTACGGAATATTTTCATGTTCAATTGAACCAAGAATGATCCTACAAGATTTTACAAGTCATTTCCTTGTACAAACAAGTCATGAATGAAGCTACAAATGTTTTCAAGTTCGAACGAGTCAAGAATGAAGTCTCAAATTGTTAAAAATTGCTTTCATCTTAAAATGAGCCATCAATGATCCTACAAGAGTTTACAAGTTATTTCCTTGTTCAAAAGAGTCAAGAATGAAGCTACAAGTTGTTTCGAAGTTCGAACGAGTAAAAAATGAAGTCTCAAATTGTTACATATTGCTTTCATATTAAAATGAGCAATCAATGATTCTACAAGAGTTTACAAGTTATTTCCATGTTCAAAAGAGTCAAGAATGATCCTAAAAGAGTTTTCAAGTTGTTTCCATTTTCAAACGAGTCAAGAATGAAGCAACAAGTTGTTTCCAAGTTCGAACAAGTCAAGAATGAAGTCTCAAATTGCTACGGATTGTTTTCATGTTAAAATTTGCCAAGAATGGACCTGCAAGAGTTTACATGTTGTTTCCATGTTCAAACGAGTCAAGAATGAAGCTCCAAGTTGTTTCCAAGTTCGAACGAGTCAAGAATGAAGTCTCAAATTGTTACAAATTGCTTTCATCCTCAAATGAGCCATCAATGATCCTACAAGAGTTTTCAAGTTGTTTCCATGTTCAAACGAGTCAAGAATGAAGCTCCAAGTTGTTTCCAAGTTCGAACGAGTCAAGAATGAAGTCTCAAATTGCTACAGATTATTTTCATGTTAAAATGACCCAAGAATGACCCTACAAGAGTTTTCAAGTTGTTTCCATGTTCAAACGAGTCAAGAATGAAACTACAAGTTGTTTCCAAGTTCTAACGAGTCAAAAATGAAGTCTCCAATTGGTACGGATTGTTTTCATGTTAAAATGAGCAAAGAATGATCCTAAAAGAGTTTTCAATATTGTTTCCATGTTCAAGTGAGTCAAGAATGAGCTACAAGTTGTTTCCATGTTCAAACGAGTCAAGAATGAAGTCTCAAATTACTACAGATTGTTTTCATGTTAAAATGAGCCAAGAATGATCCTACAATAGTTTTCAAGTTGTTTCCATGTTCGAACGAGTCAAGAATGAAGCTGCAAGTTGTTTCCAAGTTCGAACGAGTCAAGAATGAAGTCTCAAATTGCTACGAATTATTTTCATATTAAAATGACCCAAGAATGATCCTACAAGAGTTTTCAAGTTATTTCCATATTCAAACGAGTCAAGAATGAAGCTACAGGTTGTTTCAAGTTTGAACGAGTCAAGAATGAATTCTCAAATTATTACGGAATATTTTCATGTTCAATTGAACCAAGAATGATCCTACAAGATTTTACAAGTCATTTCCTTGTACAAACAAGTCGTGAATGAAGCTACAAATGTTTTCAAGTTCGAACGAGTGAAGAATGAAGTCTCAAATTGTTAAAAATTTCTTTCATCTTAAAATGAGCCATCAATGATCCTACAAGAGTTTACAAGTTATTTCCGTGTTCAAAAGAGTCAAGAATGAAGCTACAAGTTGTTTCCAAGATTGAACGAGCCAAGAATGAAGTCTCAAATTGGTACGGATTGTTTTCATGTTTAAAAGAGCCAAGAATGATCCTAAAAGAGTTTTCAGGTTGTTTCCATTTTCAAACGAGTCAAGAATGAAGCAACAAGTTGTTTCCAAGTTCGAACGAGTCAAGAATGAAGTCTCAAATTGCTACGGATTGTTTTCATGTTAAAATTTGCCAAGAATGAACCTACAAGAGTTTACATGTTGTTTCCATGTTCAAACGAGTCAAGAATGAAGCTGCAAGTTGTTTCAAAGTTCAAACGAGTCAAGAATGAAGTCTCAAATTGTAACAAATTGCTTTCATCCTAAAATGAGCCATCAATGATCCTACAAGAGTTTACAAGTTGTTTCCATGTTCAAACGAGTCAAGAATGAAGCTACAAGTTGTTTCCAACTTCGAACGAGTCAAGAATGAAGTCTCAAATTATTATGGAATATTTTCATGTTAAAATGAGCCAAGAATGATCCTACAATAGTTTTCAAGTTGTTCCATGTTCAAACGACTCAAGAATGAAGCTGCAAGTTGGTTCCAAGTTCAAACATGTTCAAGAATGAAGTCTCAAATTGCTACGAATTATTTTCAAGTTAAAATGACCCAAGAATGATCCTACAAGAGTTTTCAAGTTATTTCCATATTCAAACGAGTCAAGAATGAAGCTACAGGTTGTTTCAAGTTTGAAAGAGTCAAGAATGAAATCTCAAATTATTACGGAATATTTTCATGTTCAATTGAATCAAGAATGATCCTACAAGATTTTACAAGTCATTTCCTCCTACAAACAAGTCATGAATGAAGCTACAAATGTTTTCAAGTTCGAACGAGTCAAGAATGAAGTCTCAAATTGTTAAAAATTGCTTTTATCTTAAAATGAGCCATCAATGATCCTACAAGAGTTTACAAGTTATTTCCATGTTCAAAAGAGTCAAGAATGAAGCTACAAGTTGTTTCCAAGTTCGAACGAGTCAAAAATGAAGTCTCAAATTGTTACATATTGCTTTCATATTAAAATGAGCAATCAATGATTCTACAAGAGTTTACAAGTTATTTCCATGTTCAAAATTGTCAAGAATGAAGCTACAAGTTGTTTCCAAGATTGAACGAGCCAAGAATGAAGTCTCAAATTGGTACGGATTGTTTTCATGTTTAAATGAGCCAAAAATGATCCTAAAAGAGTTTTCAAGTTGTTTTCATTTTCAAACGAGTCAAGAATGAAGCAACAAGTTGTTTCCAAGTTCGAACGAGTCAAGAATGAAGTCTCAAATTGTTACGGATTGTTTTCATGTTAAAATTTGCCAAGAATGAACCTAACAAGAGTTTACATGTTGTTTCCATGTTCAAACGAGTCAAGAATGAAGCTGCAAGTTGTTTCAAAGTTCAAACGAGTCAAGAATGAAGTCTCAAATTGTAACAAATTGCTTTCATCCTAAAATGAGCCATCAATGATCCTACAAGAGTTTACAAGTTGTTTCCATGTTCAAACGAGTCAAGAATGAAGCTACAAGTTGTTTTCATGTTCGAACGAGTCAAGAATGAAGTCTCAAATTGCTACAGATTGTTTTCATGTTAAAACGAGCCAAGAATGATCCTACAATAGTTTTCAAGTTGTTTCAATGTTCAAACGAGTCAAGAATGAAGCTGCAAGTTGTTTCCAAGTTCGAACGAGTCAAGAATGAAGTCTCAAATTGCTACAGATTATTTTCATGTTAAAATGATCCAAGAATGACCCTACAAGAGTTTTCAAGTTGTTTCCATGTTCAAACGAGTCAAGAATGAAGCAACAAGTTGTTTCCAAGTTCGAACGAGTCAAGAATGAAGTCTCAAATTATTATGGAATACTTTCATGTTAAAATGAGCCAAGAATGATCCTACAATAGTTTTCAAGTTGTTCCATGTTCAAACGAGTCAAGAATGAAGCTGCAAGTTGTTTCCAAGTTCGAACGAGTCAAGAATGAAGTCTCAAATTGCTACAGATTATTTTCATGTTAAAATGAGCAAAGAATGATCTTAAAAGAGTTATCAATATTGTTTCCATGTTCCAACAAGTCAAGAATGAAGCTACAAGTTGTTTCCATGTTCGAACGAGTCAAGAATGAAGTCTCAAATTATTATGGAATACTTTCATGTTAAAATGAGCCAAGAATGATCCTACAATAGTTTTCAAGTTGTTCCATGTTCAAACGAGTCAAGAATGAAGCTGCAAGTTGTTTCCAAGTTCGAACGAGTCAAGAATGAAGTCTCAAATTGCTACAGATTATTTTCATGTTAAAATGATCCAAGAATGACCCTACAAGAGTTTTCAAGTTGTTTCCATGTTCAAACGAGTCAAGAATGAAGTTACAAGTTGTTTTCAAGTTCCAACGAGTCAAGAATGAAGTCTCCAATTGGTACGGATTGTTTTCATGTTAAAATGAGCAAAGAATGATCTTAAAAGAGTTATCAATATTGTTTCCATGTTCCAACGAGTCAAGAATGAAGCAACAAGTTGTTTCCAAGTTCGAACGAGTCAAGAATGAAGTCTCAAATTATTATGGAATACTTTCATGTTAAAATGAGCCAAGAATGATCCTACAATGGTTTTCAAGTTGTTCCATGTTCAAACGAATCAAGAATGAAGCTGCAAGTTGTTTCCAAGTTCGAACGAGTCAAGAATGAAGTCTCAAATTGCTACAGATTATTTTAATGTTAAAATGACCCAAGAATGACCCTACAAGAGTTTTCAAGTTGTTTCCATGTTCCAACGAGTCAAGAATGAAGCAACAAGTTGTTTCCAAGTTCGAACGAGTCAAGAATGAAGTCTCAAATTATTATGGAATATTTTCATGTTAAAATGAGCCAAGAATGATCCTACAATAGTTTTCAAGTTGTTCCATGTTCAAACGAGTCAAGAATGAAGCTGCAAGTTGTTTCCAAGTTCCAACGAGTCAAGAATGAAGTCTCCAATTGGTACGGATTGTTTTCATGTTAAAATGAGCAAAGAATGATCTTAAAAGAGTTATCAATATTGTTTCCATGTTCCAACAAGTCAAGAATGAAGCTACAAGTTGTTTCCATGTTCGAACGAGTCAAGAATGAAGTCTCAAATTATTATGGAATACTTTCATGTTAAAATGAGCCAAGAATGATCCTACAATAGTTTTCAAGATGTTCCATGTTCAAACGAGTCAAGAATGAAGCTGCAAGTTGTTTCCAAGTTCGAACGAGTCAAGAATGAAGTCTCAAATTGCTACAGATTTTTTTAATGTTAAAATGACCCAAGAATGACCCTACAAGAGTTTTCAAGTTGTTTCCATGTTCCAACGAGGCAAGAATGAAGCAACAAGTTCTTTCCAAGTTCGAACGAGTCAAGAATGAAGTCTCAAATTATTATGGAATATTTTCAGGTTAAAATGAGCCAAGAATGATCCTACAATAGTTTTCAAGTTGTTCCATGTTCAAACGAGTCAAGAATGAAGCTGCAAGTTGTTTCCAAGTTCGAACGAGTCAAGAATGAAGTCTCAAATTGCTACAGATTATTTTCATGTTAAAATGACCCAAGAATGACCCTACAAGAGTTTTCAAGTTGTTTCCATGTTCCAACGAGTCAAGAATGAAGTAACAAGTTGTTTCCAAGTTCGAACGAGTCAAGAATGAAGTCTCAAATTATTATGGAATATTTTCATGTTAAAATGAGCCAAGAATGATCCTACAATAGTTTTCAAGTTGTTTCCATGTTCCAACGAGTCAAGAATGAAGCAACAAGTTCTTTCCAAATTCGAACGAGTCAAGAATGAAGTCTCAAATTATTATGGAATATTTTCAGGTTAAAATGAGCCAAGAATGATCCTACAATAGTTTTCAAGTTGTTCCATGTTCAAACGAGTCAAGAATGAAGCTGCAAGTTGTTTCCAAGTTCGAACGAGTCAAGAATGAAGTCTCAAATTGCTACAGATTATTTTCATGTTAAAATGACCCTACAAGAGTTTTCAAGTTGTTTCCATGTTCAAACGAGTCAAGAATGAAGTTACAAGTTGTTTCCAAATTCCAACGAGTCAAGAATGAAGTCTCCAATTGGTACGGATTGTTTTCATGTTAAAATGAGCAAAGAATGATCTTAAAAGAGTTATCAATATTGTTTCCATGTTCAAACGAGTCAAGAATGAAGCTACAGGTTGTTTCCATGTTCGAACGAGTCAAGAATGAAGTTTCAAACTGCTACGGATTGTTTTCATGTTAAAACGAGCCAATAATGATCCTACAATGGTTTTCAAGTTGTTTCAATGTTCAAACGAGTCAAGAATGAAGCTGCAAGTTGTTTCCAAGTTCGAACGAGTCAAGAATGAAGTCTCAAATTGCTACAGATTATTTTCATGTTAAAATGACCCAAGAATGACCCTACAAGAGTTTTCAAGTTGTTTCCATGTTCCAACGAGTCAAGAATGAAGCAACAAGTTGTTTCCAAGTTCGAACGAGCCAAGAATGAAGTCTCAAATTATTATGGAATACTTTCATGTTAAAATGAGCCAAGAATGATCCTACAATAGTTTTCAAGTTGTTCCATGTTCAAACGAGTCAAGAATGAAGCTGCAAGTTGTTTCCAAGTTCGAACGAGTCAAGAATGAAGTCTCAAATTGCTACAGATTATTTTCATGTTAAAATGATCCAAGAATGACCCTACAAGAGTTTTCAAGTTGTTTCCATGTTCAAACGAGTCAAGAATGAAGTTACAAGTTGTTTTCAAGTTCCAACGAGTCAAGAATGAAGCTACAAGTTGTTTTCATGTTCGAACCAGTCAAGAATGAAGTCTCAAATTGCTACAGATTATTTTCATGTTAAAATGACCCAAGAATGACCCTACAAGAGTTTTCAAGTTGTTTCCATGTTCCAACGAGTCAAGAATGAAGCAACAAGTTGTTTCCATGTTCAAACGAGTCAAGAATGAAGTTACAAGTTGTTTTCAAGTTCCAACGAGTCAAGAATGAAGTCTCCAATTGGTACGGATTGTTTTCATGTTAAAATGAGCAAAGAATGATCTTAAAAGAGTTATCAATATTGTTTCCATGTTCCAACGAGTCAAGAATGAAGCAACAAGTTGTTTCCAAGTTCGAACGAGTCAAGAATGAAGTCTCAAATTATTATGGAATACTTTCATGTTAAAATGAGCCAAGAATGATCCTACAATGGTTTTCAAGTTGTTCCATGTTCAAACGAATCAAGAATGAAGCTGCAAGTTGTTTCCAAGTTCGAACGAGTCAAGAATGAAGTCTCAAATTGCTACAGATTATTTTAATGTTAAAATGACCCAAGAATGACCCCACAAGAGTTTTCAAGTTGTTTCCATGTTCCAACGAGTCAAGAATGAAGCAACAAGTTGTTTCCAAGTTCGAACGAGTCAAGAATGAAGTCTCAAATTATTATGGAATATTTTCATGTTAAAATGAGCCAAGAATGATCCTACAAGAGTTTTCAAGTTGTTTCCATGTTCCAACGAGTCAAGAATGAAGCAACAAGTTGTTTCCAAGTTCGAACGAGCCAAGAATGAAGTCTCAAATTATTATGGAATACTTTCATGTTAAAATGAGCCAAGAATGATCCTACAATAGTTTTCAAGTTGTTCCATGTTCAAACGAGTCAAGAATGAAGCTGCAAGTTGTTTCCAAGTTCGAACGAGTCAAGAATGAAGTCTCAAATTGCTACAGATTATTTTCATGTTAAAATGATCCAAGAATGACCCTACAAGAGTTTTCAAGTTGTTTCCATGTTCAAACGAGTCAAGAATGAAGTTACAAGTTGTTTTCAAGTTCCAACGAGTCAAGAATGAAGCTACAAGTTGTTTTCATGTTCGAACCAGTCAAGAATGAAGTCTCAAATTGCTACAGATTATTTTCATGTTAAAATGACCCAAGAATGACCCTACAAGAGTTTTCAAGTTGTTTCCATGTTCCAACGAGTCAAGAATGAAGCAACAAGTTGTTTCCATGTTCAAACGAGTCAAGAATGAAGTTACAAGTTGTTTTCAAGTTCCAACGAGTCAAGAATGAAGTCTCCAATTGGTACGGATTGTTTTCATGTTAAAATGAGCAAAGAATGATCTTAAAAGAGTTATCAATATTGTTTCCATGTTCCAACGAGTCAAGAATGAAGCAACAAGTTGTTTCCAAGTTCGAACGAGTCAAGAATGAAGTCTCAAATTATTATGGAATACTTTCATGTTAAAATGAGCCAAGAATGATCCTACAATGGTTTTCAAGTTGTTCCATGTTCAAACGAATCAAGAATGAAGCTGCAAGTTGTTTCCAAGTTCGAACGAGTCAAGAATGAAGTCTCAAATTGCTACAGATTATTTTAATGTTAAAATGACCCAAGAATGACCCCACAAGAGTTTTCAAGTTGTTTCCATGTTCCAACGAGTCAAGAATGAAGCAACAAGTTGTTTCCAAGTTCGAACGAGTCAAGAATGAAGTCTCAAATTATTATGGAATATTTTCATGTTAAAATGAGCCAAGAATGATCCTACAATAGTTTTCAAGTTGTTCCATGTTCAAACGAGTCAAGAATGAATCTGCAAGTTGTTTCCAAGTTCCAACGAGTCAAGAATGAAGTCTCCAATTGGTACGGATTGTTTTCATGTTAAAATGAGCAAAGAATGATCTTAAAAGAGTTATCAATATTGTTTCCATGTTCAAACAAGTCAAGAATGAAGCTACAAGTTGTTTCCATGTTCGAACGAGTCAAGAATGAAGTTTCAAATTGCTACGGATTGTTTTCATGTTAAAATGAGCCAAGAATGATGCTACAATAGTTTTCAAGTTGTTTCCATGTTCAAACAAGTCAAGAATGAAGCTGCAAGTTATTTCCAAGTTCGAACGAGTCAAGAATGAAGTCACAAATTGCTACGAATTGTTTTCATGTTAAAATGACTCAAGAATGATCCTACAAGAGTTTTCAAGTTATTTCCATATTCAAACGAGTCAAGAATGAAGCTACAGGTTGTTTCAAGTTTGAACGAGTCAAGAATGAAGTCTCAAATTATTACGGAATATTTTCATTCTCAATTGAACCAAGAATGATCCTACAAGATTTTACAAGTCATTTCCTTGTACAATCAAGTCATGAATGAAGCTACAAATGTTTTCAAGTTCGAACGAGTCAAGAATGAAGTCTCAAATTGTTAAAAATTGCTTTCATCTTAAAATGAGCCATCAATGATCCTACAAGAGTTTACAAGTTATTTCCATGTTCAAAAGAGTCAAGATTGAAGTTACAAGTTGTTTCCAAGTTCGAACGAGTCAAAAATGAAGTCGCAAATTGTTACATATTGCTTTCATATTAAAATGAGCAATCAATGATTCTACAAGAGTTTACAAGTTATTTCCATGTTCAAAAGAGTCAAGAATGATCCTAAAAGAGTTTTCAAGTTGTTTCCATTTTCAAACGAGTCAAGAATGAAGCAACAAGTTGTTTCCAAATTTGAACAAGTCAAGAATGAAGTCTCAAATTGCTACGGATTGTTTTCATGTTAAAATTTGCCAAGAATGGACCTGCAAAGAGTTTACATGTTGTTTCCATGTTCAAACGAGTCAAGAATGTAGCTGCAAGTTGTTTCCAAGTTCAAACGAGTCAAGAATGAAGTTTCAAATTGTTACAAATTGCTTTCATCCTAAAATGAGCCATCAATGATCCTACAAGAGTTTTCAAGTTGTTTCCATGTTAAAACGAGTCAAGAATGAAGTTGCAAGTTGTTTCCAAGTTCGAACGAGTGAAGAATGATGTCTCAAATTGCTACGGATTATTTTCATGTTAAAATGACCCAAGAACGATCCTACAAATGTATTCAAGTTGTTTTCATGTTCCAACGAGTCAAGAATGAAGCAACAAGTTGTTTCCAAGTTCGAACGAGTCAAGAATGAAGTCTCAAATTATTATGGAATACTTTCATGTTAAAATGAGCCAAGAATGATCCTACAATGGTTTTCAAGTTGTTCCATGTTCAAACGAGTCAAGAATGAAGCTGCAAGTTGTTTCCAAGTTCGAACGAGTCAAGAATGAAGTCTCAAATTGCTACAGATTATTTTAATGTTAAAATGACCCAAGAATGACCCTACAAGAGTTTTCAAGTTGTTTCCATGTTCCAACGAGTCAAGAATGAAGCAACAAGTTGTTTCCAAGTTCGAACGAGTCAAGAATGAAGTCTCAAATTATTATGGAATATTTTCATGTTAAAATGAGCCAAGAATGATCCTACAATAGTTTTCAAGTTGTTCCATGTTCAAACGAGTCAAGAATGAAGCTGCAAGTTGTTTCCAAGTTCGAACGAGTCAAGAATGAAGTCTCTCAAATTGCAACAGATTATTTTCATGTTAAAATGACCCAAGAATGACCCTACAAGAGTTTTCAAGTTGTTTCCATGTTCAAACGAGTCAAGAATGAAGTTACAAGTTGTTTCCAAGTTCCAACGAGTCAAGAATGAAGTCTCCAATTGGTACGGATTGTTTTCATGTTAAAATGAGCAAAGAATGATATTAAAAGAGTTATCAATATTGTTTCCATGTTCCAACGAGTCAAGAATGAAGCAACAAGTTGTTTCCAAGTTCGAACGAGTCAAGAATGAAGTCTCAAATTATTATGGAATACTTTCATGTTAAAATGAGCCAAGAATGATCCTACAATGGTTTTCAAGTTGTTCCATGTTCAAACGAATCAAGAATGAAGCTGCAAGTTGTTTCCAAGTTCGAACGAGTCAAGAATGAAGTCTCAAATTGCTACAGATTATTTTAATGTTAAAATGACCCAAGAATGACCCTACAAGAGTTTTCAAGTTGTTTCCATGTTCCAACGAGTCAAGAATGAAGCAACAAGTTGTTTCCAAGTTCGAACGAGTGAAGAATGAAGTCTCAAATTATTATGGAATATTTTCATGTTAAAATGAGCCAAGAATGATCCTACAATAGTTTTCAAGTTGTTCCATGTTCAAACGAGTCAAGAATGAAGCTGCAAGTTGTTTCCAAGTTCCAACGAGTCAAGAATGAAGTCTCCAATTGGTACGGATTGTTTTCATGTTAAAATGAGCAAAGAATGATATTAAAAGAGTTATCAATATTGTTTCCATGTTCCAACGAGTCAAGAATGAAGCAACAAGTTGTTTCCAAGTTCGAACGAGTCAAGAATGAAGTCTCAAATTATTATGGAATACTTTCATGTTAAAATGAGCCAAGAATGATCCTACAATGGTTTTCAAGTTGTTCCATGTTCAAACGAATCAAGAATGAAGCTGCAAGTTGTTTCCAAGTTCGAACGAGTCAAGAATGAAGTCTCAAATTGCTACAGATTATTTTAATGTTAAAATGACCCAAGAATGACCCTACAAGAGTTTTCAAGTTGTTTCCATGTTCCAACGAGTCAAGAATGAAGCAACAAGTTGTTTCCAAGTTCGAACGAGTGAAGAATGAAGTCTCAAATTATTATGGAATATTTTCATGTTAAAATGAGCCAAGAATGATCCTACAATAGTTTTCAAGTTGTTCCATGTTCAAACGAGTCAAGAATGAAGCTGCAAGTTGTTTCCAAGTTCCAACGAGTCAAGAATGAAGTCTCCAATTGGTACGGATTGTTTTCATGTTAAAATGAGCAAAGAATGATCTTAAAAGAGTTATCAATATTGTTTCCATGTTCCAACGAGTCAAGAATGAAGCAACAAGTTGTTTCCAAGTTCGAACGAGTCAAGAATGAAGTCTCAAATTATTATGGAATACTTTCATGTTAAAATGAGCCAAGAATGATCCTACAATAGTTTTTCAAGATGTTCCATGTTCAAACGAGTCAAGAATGAAGCTGCAGTTGTTTCCAAGGAACAATTTGAGGCGACGTTTGAACATGTTTCTCTCTCTAGACATTTCCTCTCCCTTCTCTCTAGGTTAGGTTTTCTCTTTTTTTCCAGCCGCCTCTTTCAAAACCCTAATCCCTCACATCAAATTCTATCTTCGCGAATCCATCCCTTCTCTCCTTACACCTTTACACTATATTTCTTATATCTATAATTTTTATTCAAAGTTCTCTTAAAGATGGTTAGTCAAGTTTCGAATTGTGACTCTGATGGCTACCCTGTAGACCACTTTGGTAGCAGATTGGAGGATTTTTCTGAGTATAATGATGCCGCCTCAGGTCCTTTCGCGGTTTCTGGAGCTGTTCTTCAAGAGATTATGTCAGGCTCCCCTAGAGGAGAGGAACCTTCACACCTTGAAGCTGATATGTTCGAAGGTTTACTTGCGGTACCTACTATCCCAACTCTAAAGTGTGAGAACAAAGGGATAGTTTCTCCTAGGTTTCTGCCTAGCTCATCTGGTGGCCTCCCTTTTGAAGAAGAGGGCTTAGTTGACGAGAACGATTCCTTTGTTTCGAATGCGGTCAAAGCCGCATTCTCTGTTTCTAAACGGGAAAGGGAAGAGCTTGTTGCTGCAAAGCATAAAATTTTGGAGTTGCAGAAATTGCTACAGGCTAAGGGAGTCTCATTGCAAGAGGTAGATGAGGCTGAACTTCGGAAGACTGATGCTTTCAACTATGGCACTGGCCTCACTCAACCGCGGGGTGTTCATGCCTTGAGAGACGAGTTTGGTCTCCCAATTCTGGAGAAGATTTTCACTAACGGGTCCATTCAGTTGGGGGAGGGTACTTCAGGTGTTAAAGCAGTTGTGAATGGTTTTAAGGGGGAAGGTACTTCGGGTGTTAAAGCAGTTGTGAATGATGCTAGTGATGTTTGTGGCCGGGAAAGCTGCAATACTAAGGCGAAGTCTGCCGAAGCAGATAAGGTGTTTGAGCAATTGTCAAAGACAGAGCTTAGCTCTTTTCTAGTTGCAAAGGGTTTTTCCCTTGCTGATGTGCAAAACCATGGTAGCAGGGAGGGTAGTGGATTGAATAAAACATTTCAGGAACAGGGTGAAATGAATATTGCGGACAAAGTGCTTGATACTAGTTCTAACCCAGTGAAAGAGGCTACTAATACTACAGTTCCCAAGCCTACCTCCTGGTCACAAGTGGTTCGAAATGCTTCGCCACCTACAGTGGATCAAAAATTCGACTATCTCCCCATGCCTAACGGTAGCAAAGTAGTAAACCCCCCTGATGATGTCCTCAAGGAAGGCAATGAGAAATTTAAATTCTGTATTGTGGGCACCTTCTCTAAAGGTACTTTACCCTACAACAAGGTCTCAGAGTTTGCACACAAGGTCTGGAGTTCTAGAGGACTACAACAGGTTTCACAGAAAAGCTCACATACATTTATTTTTAAATTTGGCTCGTTGATGCAAATGAATAGTATCTTATCTCGAGGCACTTGGTATATTGAGAAAAAACCTTTGATTGTTCATGCTTGGGGCACAAATATCTTGACCAGCTCTGTAAAGAGTATCCCACTATGGGCAAAATTTGAAAATATCCCTGATTGTTACTGGACGCGTAAAGGATTGAGTTTTCTAGCTAGCACCATAGGCCCTCCTTTATGTGGTGATGAACTCACTTCGAAGCTGGAAATTTTGCCGTTTGCAAAAATGTGTGTGGATTATACTCTTGGTGATGATCTTCCCAGCAAAATTTCAGTGATGGAATTAGATCCTACTACGGGGGAAAAGAAATGCACTGAGGTTTTTGTTAGCTATCCCTCGAAGCCGCTTATCTGTAATGGATGTCATACCTTGGGACACCTTATTGGAGCTTGCCCTATAACGAAGCGGCAGTGGGTGCCAAAGTCAAAGACCCTAGGAGTTGAGGCTACCCCTGTGCCACCATCTCCTCCTAAGCCAGCATCTGTTCCCATCAATTTTGAGGCAGGAAATTCTGGCATTGAAAGTCACTCTGCTGCACCAGATGCCCCTGTTGAGAATGAATGGCAACAAGTGTCATCAAAAAGATATTTTATCTCACCTGCGTCTCCTGAAGTGGAGGAATCTCCCCCACCACCCAGCACTTTTAAAAATTTGGCAAAAGTGGATGAAATTGATGAAAAGAGAGCAAACTTGGCAAAGCTAACAAAATCACAAAAGAAGAGGCAGCGGAAGGCTTTGGGGGGTTCCCCCAAACAATTACCATAATTTTATGATAATTGATTTTTGTTCCTACAATATACGGGGTCTTAACAATAAACAGACCTTCGTCAAGGATTTTCTGAGCACTAATAAATTGTCGTTTCTTGCTCTCCTTGAAACTCATGTCAAAAAGGAAGCTGCTAATTCAATTTCAAAGTTTTTGGCGCCGCACTTCACTTGGATTTTTAACTATGACCACCATCCCAATGGAAGAATTTGGCTGGGATGGGATGCGCGTGTATGGAAGGTCACGGAAATCTCTTCTTCTACTCAACATATCACATGTTCAGTACAACATATTGGCTCAAGCATATCTTTTGTTTCATCCTTTATTTATGGCTTAAACACTCATCTGGAACGACGTGAACTTTGGTCGAATTTGATTTCTTTGCAGCAAGGTATCGGATCTGACCCTTGGTGTTTAATGGGGGATTTTAATGCTTGCCTCAGCCCTCATGAAACTAACAACAACCTGAGATGGACTTCTAGTATAATCGAGTTCAATCAATTCCTTACTGATGGTGGTTTAACAGATCTGCGGAGTATGGGGCCTCTTTTTACATGGTGGGATAGTTGTATTCGAATGCCCACCTTCAAAAAGCTTGATAGGTGTCTTGTAAATGATCACTGGCTGCTGCAATTTACCATGTCTACTGCCCAGATTCTTCAGCGAGGTTTGTCAGATCACTGCCCAGTTGCTATCCACCTGGGTATTTCTCATGAAAAAATTTACAAGCCGTTTCAATGTTTTCAGCACATTATTGATGCTCCTGGATTTCTCGATAGAATCTCTGAAGCTTGGTCTTTACCTGGTAATTTTTCTGATCCCTGGCATGCTCTCACAGCAAAATTAAAGAATTGCAAACAGGTGATGCGTCAGCTAAATTCTGACAAGGGTAATGTGCACAAAGCTGTCTGCAGAGCCAGAGAAGCTCTAACTTCTTTTCAGGAAAAATTGCCTATTAAACCAACTCCACAACAGTTTGAGGATGAGGAGAACTTAATTATTGGCTTCAAAAATGCACTTCAAGCGGAAGAGGTTTTCTTAAAACAAAAATCCAGAATTAATTGGTTAGAAAAGGGGGACAACAACAATAGGTTCTTCTTTAATTCTTGCAAAGGGAGATGGAACTCCAATAAAATTTTAATGATTGAAGATGAGCATGGGGTCCAACATTCTACCCACAGTGGCATTTCTGGGGTTGCTGTAAATTATTTTAAAGGTCTGATGGGGTGTCCTGGCTCAGTCACAGCCTATCCTGAAGATTTGGACTTGCCGCAGATCAATGAAAATCACAGAAGAATGCTTACAGCCTCATTTACAAGGGAGGAAATTTTCAAAGCTTTCAAATGTATGGCAAAGAAAAAATGTCCTGGTCCTGATGGTTTAACTGCAGAATTCTTTGTGTCCACTTAGAGTGTGACTGGACCAGATGTAGTAAAGGGTATTCTTCATTTTTTCAGTACTTTACAGCTTCCTAGAATTATAAATTCTGTTGCTATTGCTCTTGTTCCAAAACATAGCTCTGCTACTAATTTTTCAGATTATAGACCAATCTCTTGTTGTAATGTACTTTATAAATGCATAACCAAGCTCTTAACTGCTCGTATGAGAATTCTGATGCCTAGTTTGATATCTACTAATCAATCTGCTTTTGTTCCAAAAAGATCTATTGGGGATAACATCATGTTGGCACAAGCGCTTTGCAGGAACTATCATCTGCAAACAGGCCCACCTCGATGTGCAATAAAACTTGATCTGAAGAAGGCTTTTGATACTCTCAATTGGTCTTTTCTTTTCAAAACCATGGAGAAAATGGGGTTCCCGAGGCTGTTCATTTCTTGGATTTCAAAATGCATTACAACCACCATGCTCTCGGTAAAAATCAATGGTTCTTTGGAGGGGTACTTTAAGGCTGAAGTGGGATTGCGACAGGGAGACCCTTTGTCTCCCTATCTATTTGTAATTGCAATGGAAGCTTTTACTGCATGCTTAAAGAAAGAAACTTCTACTTCGGAGTTCTCCTATCACTGGAACACAGAGCCTCTGTCTATTACTCGATTTTTGCAGATGACATCTTCTTATTCTGTCGTGGAGATACTCCATCTATTGATGCAGTTTTACGAGGGGTGACTACTTTCTCAGATAGTTCGGGTTTACAGCCTAATCCCAACAAATGTCAATGCTTCTTTTCCAACACACCGGAGGAGATAATTACTCACACTCTAGTCCAAACGGGATACCAAGAAGGACAGTTGCCAATCAAATACTTGGGGATACCTCTAATAACTACAAAGCTCAGCCAGAGAGATTGTATGCCTCTCCTTATGCGTATTCGGAGACAAATTGATGCTTGGACCTGTCGCACTTTGAGTTTAGCAGGCCGATTGAAATTGTTAAAGGTGGTGTTGTTTGCAATGCAAGGATATTGGGCCTCTTTTTTATTCCTACCTAAAGGGGTGCTTAAAGTAATTCAGTCACTGTTTATACGGTTTCTATGGGGTGGTACATCAACTTCGAAAGCTCAAGCTAAAGTGACCTGGCAAGTTTGTTGTAAACCGAAGAGTGAGGGTGGATTGGGAATTCGTGATCTATTTGAATGGAATCGTGCTGCTGTCATTTTTCATCTATGGCGCTTACTCCGACCAAATCAACAATCTCTTTGGAACTCATGGCTAAGATCTACTTTCTTGAGGGATAAACCCTTTTGGACGATGAAAGTGCCTACAAATGCATCATGGTGTTTTAGGAAAATTTTGAACTCTAGAGAATCTGCTATGCAAATTTTTGATTACAAGCCTGGTCAACACTCTCAATTCCTTTTCTGGCATGACCCTTGGATTCAACATACCCCTTTGCTGCAGCGTTTTAATAGGGATATTATCTCTATTGCTGAATCCTCTACTCTGGCGCCCATTGATTCGTTTATTCAACATTCTACTTGGTTACTCCCCGCTTCTAACCATGTGTGGATTATGGAACTACGGCATCTTGTGAGCTCAATTTCTATATCTCACAGTGACTCTATCACCTGTAATGGTCAAACTATTCCAAAAATTGCCACCATATGGAATAGAATTCGAAGTACCAGTTCTGCCCCCCCTTGGCTTGCTGCGATTTGGCATCCTCTTCACTTAAAGAAATGTTCTTGCTTCCTTTGGTTAGCATTACAGAACAAACTGCCAACTAAGGACCGTCTACTTCAATTTGGAATGAATGTCAACCCATCTTGCGTTCTATGCAATTGCCAAAATGAGAATGTGAAACATTTGTTTACTGAATGTAGTTATGCCAAACTAGTTTTTAAACATAATGATTTTCCATTATCTTTTGACTGGGATTATTATACTCAAGGAAACTTCACGGTTGGTAACGTAGGGAGAATGCGGAAATACATGACATATTTATACCTCTCCGTGGCTGGGCACACCTTATGGAAAGAACGGAATGAGCGCATACATAACCAAGGACACAGAGCTACAGCAGCAACAATTAGAGTGCATGTTCTTCGAATTTTTCGAGAAAAAGTTTTCTCCTGCACCTCCTTCAAACAAGCAGCTGGAAAAGATTTTTCTTTAATTACTTCCCTGTATCAGCCGTAGTCTATATTGTATCAGCCATATGTTATGGGCTTTTTTGTCCTAGACATTATGTTTATTGAGTTTTACTCTCGTTGTTTCTCGCAGGGTATGCCCCTAGAATTGTAATTCTTCTTTCTTTCTATAAAAATTTCTATTTAGCAAAAAAAAAAAAAAAAGTTGTTTCCAAGTTCGAATGAGTCAAGAATGAAGTCTCAAATTGCTACAGATTATTTTAATGTTAAAATGACCCAAGAATGACCCTACAAGAGTTTTCAAGTTGTTTCCATGTTCCAACGAGTCAAGAATGAAGCAACAAGTTCTTTCCAAGTTCGAACGAGTCAAGAATGAAGTCTCAAATTATTATGGAATATTTTCAGGTTAAAATGAGCCAAGAATGATCCTACAATAGTTTTCAAGTTGTTTCCATGTTCAAACGAGTCAAGAATGAAGTTACAAGTTGTTTCCAAATTCCAACGAGTCAAGAATGAAGTCTCCAATTGGTACGGATTGTTTTCATGTTAAAATGAGCAAAGAATGATCTTAAAAGAGTTATCAATATTGTTTCCATGTTCAAACGAGTCAAGAATGAAGCTACAAGTTGTTTCCATGTTCGAACGAGTCAAGAATGAAGTTCAAACTGCTACGGATTGTTTTCATGTTAAAATGAGCCAAGAATGATGCTACAATAGTTTTCAAGTTGTTTCCATGTTCAAACGAGTCAAGAATGAAGCTGCAAGTTATTTCCAAGTTCGAACGAGTCAAGAATGAAGTCACAAATTGCTACGAATTATTTTCATGTTAAAATGACTCAAGAATGATCCTACAAGAGTTTTCAAGTTATTTCCATATTCAAACGAGTCAAGAATGAAGCTACAGGTTGTTTCAAGTTTGAACGAGTCAAGAATGAAGTCTCAAATTATTACGGAATATTTTCATGCTCAATTGAACCAAGAATGATCCTAAAAGATTTTACAAGTCATTTCCTTGTACAATCAAGTCATGAATGAAGCTACAAATGTTTTCAAGTTCGAACGAGTCAAGAATGAAGTCTCAAATTATTAAAAATTGCTTTCATCTTAAAATGAGCCATCAATGATCCTACAAGAGTTTACAAGTTATTTCCATGTTCAAAAGAGTCAAGATTGAAGTTACAAGTTGTTTCCAAGTTCGAACGAGTCAAAAATGAAGTCTCAAATTGTTACATATTGCTTTCATATTAAAATGAGCAATCAATGATTCTACAAGAGTTTACAAGTTATTTCCATGTTCAAAAGAGTCAAGAATGATCCTAAAAGAGTTTTCAAGTTGTTTCCATTTTCAAACGAGTCAAGAATGAAGCAACAAGTTGTTTCCAAGTTCGAACAAGTCAAGAATGAAGTCTCAAATTGCTACGGATTGTTTTCATGTTAAAATTTGCCAAGAATGGACCTGCAAAGAGTTTACATGTTGTTTCCATGTTCAAACGAGTCAAGAATGTAGCTGCAAGTTGTTTCCAAGTTCAAACGAGTCAAGAATGAAGTTTCAAATTGTTACAAATTGCTTTCATCCTAAAATGAGCCATCAATGATCCTACAAGAGTTTTCAAGTTGTTTCCATGTTAAAACGAGTCAAGAATGAAGTTGTAAGTTGTTTCCAAGTTCGAACGAGTGAAGAATGATGTCTCAAATTGCTACGGATTATTTTCATGTTAAAATGACCCAAGAACGATCCTACAAATGTATTCAAGTTGTTTTCATGTTCCAACGAGTCAAGAATGAAGCAACAAGTTGTTTCCAAGTTCGAACGAGTCAAGAATGAAGTCTCAAATTATTATGGAATACTTTCATGTTAAAATGAGCCAAGAATGATCCTACAATGGTTTTCAAGTTGTTCCATGTTCAAACGAGTCAAGAATGAAGCTGCAAGTTGTTTCCAAGTTCGAACGAGTCAAGAATGAAGTCTCAAATTGCTACAGATTATTTTAATGTTAAAATGACCCAAGAATGACCCTACAAGAGTTTTCAAGTTGTTTCCATGTTCCAACGAGTCAAGAATGAAGCAACAAGTTGTTTCCAAGTTCGAACGAGTCAAGAATGAAGTCTCAAATTATTATGGAATATTTTCATGTTAAAATGAGCCAAGAATGATCCTAAAATAGTTTTCAAGTTGTTCCATGTTCAAACGAGTCAAGAATGAAGCTGCAAGTTGTTTCCAAGTTCGAACGAGTCAAGAATGAAGTCTCAAATTGCAACAGATTATTTTCATGTTAAAATGACCCAAGAATGACCCTACAAGAGTTTTCAAGTTGTTTCCATGTTCAAACGAGTCAAGAATGAAGTTACAAGTTGTTTCCAAGTTCCAACGAGTCAAGAATGAAGTCTCCAATTGGTACGGATTGTTTTCATGTTAAAATGAGCAAAGAATGATCTTAAAAGAGTTATCAATATTGTTTCCATGTTCCAACGAGTCAAGAATGAAGCAACAAGTTGTTTCCAAGTTCGAACGAGTCAAGAATGAAGTCTCAAATTATTATGGAATACTTTCATGTTAAAATGAGCCAAGAATGATCCTACAATGGTTTTCAAGTTGTTCCATGTTCAAACGAGTCAAGAATGAAGCTGCAAGTTGTTTCCAAGTTCGAACGAGTCAAGAATGAAGTCTCAAATTGCTACAGATTATTTTAATGTTAAAATGACCCAAGAATGACCCTACAAGAGTTTTCAAGTTGTTTCCATGTTCCAACGAGTCAAGAATGAAGCAACAAGTTGTTTCCAAGTTCGAACGAGTCAAGAATGAAGTCTCAAATTATTATGGAATATTTTCATGTTAAAATGAGCCAAGAATGATCCTACAATAGTTTTCAAGTTGTTCCATGTTCAAACGAGTCAAGAATGAAGCTGCAAGTTGTTTCCAAGTTCGAACGAGTCAAGAATGAAGTCTCAAATTGCTACAGATTATTTTCATGTTAAAATGACCCAAGAATGACCCTACAAGAGTTTTCAAGTTGTTTCCATGTTCAAACGAGTCAAGAATGAAGTTACAAGTTGTTTCCAAGTTCCAACGAGTTAAGAATGAAGTCTCCAATTGGTACGGATTGTTTTCATGTTAAAATGAGCAAAGAATGATCTTAAAAGAGTTATCAATATTGTTTCCATGTTCCAACGAGTCAAGAATGAAGCAACAAGTTGTTTCCAAGTTCGAACGAGTCAAGAATGAAGTCTCAAATTATTATGGAATACTTTCATGTTAAAATGAGCCAAGAATGATCCTACAATGGTTTTCAAGTTGTTCCATGTTCAAACGAGTCAAGAATGAAGCTGCAAGTTGTTTCCAAGTTCGAACGAGTCAAGAATGAAGTCTCAAATTGCTACAGATTATTTTAATGTTAAAATGACCCAAGAATGACCCTACAAGAGTTTTCAAGTTGTTTCCATGTTCCAACGAGTCAAGAATGAAGCAACAAGTTGTTTCCAAGTTCGAACGAGTCAAGAATGAAGTCTCAAATTATTATGGAATATTTTCATGTTAAAATGAGCCAAGAATGATCCTACAATAGTTTTCAAGTTGTTCCATGTTCAAACGAGTCAAGAATGAAGCTGCAAGTTGTTTCCAAGTTCGAACGAGTCAAGAATGAAGTCTCAAATTGCTACAGATTATTTTCATGTTAAAATGACCCAAGAATGACCCTACAAGAGTTTTCAAGTTGTTTCCATGTTCAAACGAGTCAAGAATGAAGTTACAAGTTGTTTCCAAGTTCCAACGAGTCAAGAATGAAGTCTCCAATTGGTACGGATTGTTTTCATGTTAAAATGAGCAAAGAATGATCTTAAAAGAGTTATCAATATTGTTTCCATGTTCCAACGAGTCAAGAATGAAGCAACAAGTTGTTTCCAAGTTCGAACGAGTCAAGAATGAAGTCTCAAATTATTATGGAATACTTTCATGTTAAAATGAGCCAAGAATGATCCTACAATGGTTTTCAAGTTGTTCCATGTTCAAACGAGTCAAGAATGAAGCTGCAAGTTGTTTCCAAGTTCGAACGAGTCAAGAATGAAGTCTCAAATTGCTACAGATTATTTTAATGTTAAAATGACCCAAGAATGACCCTACAAGAGTTTTCAAGTTGTTTCCATGTTCCAACGAGTCAAGAATGAAGCAACAAGTTGTTTCCAAGTTCGAACGAGTCAAGAATGAAGTCTCAAATTATTATGGAATATTTTCATGTTAAAATGAGCCAAGAATGATCCTACAATAGTTTTCAAGTTGTTCCATGTTCAAACGAGTCAAGAATGAAGCTGCAAGTTGTTTCCAAGTTCGAACGAGTCAAGAATGAAGTCTCAAATTGCTACAGATTATTTTCATGTTAAAATGACCCAAGAATGACCCTACAAGAGTTTTCAAGTTGTTTCCATGTTCAAACGAGTCAAGAATGAAGTTACAAGTTGTTTCCAAGTTCCAACGAGTCAAGAATGAAGTCTCCAATTGGTACGGATTGTTTTCATGTTAAAATGAGCAAAGAATGATCTTAAAAGAGTTATCAATATTGTTTCCATGTTCCAACGAGTCAAGAATGAAGCAACAAGTTGTTTCCAAGTTCGAACGAGTCAAGAATGAAGTCTCAAATTATTATGGAATACTTTCATGTTAAAATGAGCCAAGAATGATCCTACAATGGTTTTCAAGATGTTCCATGTTCAAACGAGTCAAGAATGAAGCTGCAAGTTGTTTCCAAGTTCGAACGAGTCAAGAATGAAGTCTCAAATTGCTACAGATTATTTTAATGTTAAAATGACCCAAGAATGACCCTACAAGAGTTTTCAAGTTGTTTCCATGTTCCAACGAGTCAAGAATGAAGCAACAAGTTCTTTCCAAGTTCGAACGAGTCAAGAATGAAGTCTCAAATTATTATGGAATATTTTCATGTTAAAATGAGCCAAGAATGATCCTACAATAGTTTTCAAGTTATTTCCATATTCAAACGAGTCAAGAATGAAGCTACAGGTTGTTTCAAGTTTGAACGAGTCAAGAATGAAGTCTCAAATTATTACGGAATATTTTCATGTTCAATTGAACCAAGAATGATCCTACAAGATTTTACAAGTCATTTCCTTGTACATACAAGTCATGAATGAAGCTACAAATGTTTTCAAGTTCGAACGAGTCAAGAATGAAGTCTCCAATTGGTACGGATTGTTTTCATGTTAAAATGAGCAAAGAATGATCTTAAAAGAGTTATCAATATTGTTTCCATGTTCCAACGAGTCAAGAATGAAGCAACAAGTTGTTTCCAAGTTCGAACGAGTCAAGAATGAAGTCTCAAATTATTATGGAATACTTTCATGTTAAAATGAGCCAAGAATGATCCTACAATGGTTTTCAAGATGTTCCATGTTCAAACGAGTCAAGAATGAAGCTGCAAGTTGTTTCCAAGTTCGAACGAGTCAAGAATGAAGTCTCAAAT
This sequence comes from Oenanthe sinensis, assembly GCA_028671895.1. Taxonomy (NCBI): domain Eukaryota; kingdom Viridiplantae; phylum Streptophyta; class Magnoliopsida; order Apiales; family Apiaceae; genus Oenanthe; species Oenanthe sinensis. The sequence goes on along the minus strand of JAPMAC010000195.1, from coordinate 7,961,552 downwards.
TGCTACAGATTATTTTAATGTTAAAATGACCCAAGAATGACCCTACAAGAGTTTTCAAGTTGTTTCCATGTTCCAACGAGTCAAGAATGAAGCAACAAGTTCTTTTCAAGTTCGAACGAGTCAAGAATGAAGTCTCAAATTATTATGGAATATTTTCATGTTAAAATGAGCCAAGAATGATCCTACAATAGTTTTCAAGTTATTTCCATATTCAAACGAGTCAAGAATGAAGCTACAGGTTGTTTCAAGTTTGAACGAGTCAAGAATGAAGTCTCAAATTATTACGGAATATTTTCATGTTCAATTGAACCAAGAATGATCCTACAAGATTTTACAAGTCATTTCCTTGTACAAACAAGTCATGAATGAAGCTACAAATGTTTTCAAGTTCGAACGAGTCAAGAATGAAGTCTCAAATTGTTCAAAATTGCTTTCATCTTAAAATGAGCCATCAATGATCCTACATGAGTTTTCAAAAGAGTCAAGAATGATCCTAAAAGAGTTTTCAAGTTGTTTCCATTTTCAAACGAGTCAAGAATGAAGCAACAAGTTGTTTCCAAATTTGAACAAGTCAAGAATGAAGTCTCCAATTGCTACGGATTGTTTTCATGTTAAAATTTGCCAAGAATGGACCTGCAAAGAGTTTACATGTTGTTTCCATGTTCAAACGAGTCAAGACTGAAGCTGCAAGTTGTTTCCAAGTTCAAACGAGTCAAGAATGAAGTTTCAAATTGTTACAAATTGCTTTCATCCTAAAATGAGCCATCAATGATCCTACAAGAGTTTTCAAGTTGTTTCCATGTTCAAACGAGTCAAGAATGAAGCTGCAAGTTGTTTCCAAGTTCGAACGAGTGAAGAATGATGTCTCAAATTGCTACGGATTATTTTCATGTTAAAATGACCCAAGAACGATCCTACAAATGTTTTCAAGTTGTTTTCATGTTCAAACGAGTCAAGAATGAAGCTGCAAGTTGTTTCCAAGTTCGAACGAGTCAAGAATGAAGTCTCAAATTGCTACAAATTGCTTTCATCCTAAAATGAGCCATCAATGATCCTACAAGAGTTTTCAAGTTGTTTCCATGTTCCAACGAGTCAAGAATGAAGCAACAAGTTGTTTCCAAGTTCGAACGAGTCAAGAATGAAGTCTCAAATTATTATGGAATATTTTCATGTTAAAATGAGCCAAGAATGATCCTACAATAGTTTTCAAGTTGTTCCATGTTCAAACGAGTCAAGAATGAAGCTGCAAGTTGTTTCCAAGTTCGAACGAGTCAAGAATGAAGTCTCAAATTGCTACAGATTATTTTCATGTTAAAATGACCCAAGAATGACCCTACAAGAGTTTTCAAGTTGTTTCCATGTTCCAACGAGTCAGGAATGAAGCAACAAGTTGTTTCCAAGTTCGAACGAGTCATGAATGAAGTCTCAAATTATTATGGAATATTTTCATGTTAAAATGAGCCAAGAATGATCCTACAATAGTTTTCAAGTTGTTCCATGTTCAAACGAGTCAAGAATGAAGCTGCAAGTTGTTTCCAAGTTCGAACGAGTCAAGAATGAAGTCTCAAATTGCTACAGATTATTTTCATGTTAAAATGACCCAAGAATGACCCTACAAGAGTTTTCAAGTTGTTTCCATGTTCAAACGAGTCAAGAGTGAAGTTACAAGTTGTTTCCAAGTTCCAACGAGTCAAGAATGAAGTCTCCAATTGGTACAGATTGTTTTCATGTTAAAATGAGCAAAGAATGATCTTAAAATCAATATTGTTTCCATGTTCAAACGAGTCAAGAATGAAGCTACAAGTTGTTTCCATGTTCGAACGAGTCAAGAATGAAGTTTCAAATTGCTACGGATTGTTTTCATGTTAAAATGAGCCAAGAATGATGCTACAATAGTTTTCAAGTTGTTTCCATATTCAAACGAGTCAAGAATGAAGCTGCAAGTTATATCCAAGTTCGAACGAGTCAAGAATGAAGTCTCAAATTGCTACGAATTATTTTCATGTTAAAATGACCCAAGAATGATCCTACAAGAGTTTTCAAGTTATTTCCATATTCAAACGAGTCAAGAATGAAGCTACAGGTTGTTTCAAGTTTGAACGAGTCAAGAATGAAGTCTCAAATTTTTATGGAATAATTTCATGTTAAAATGAGCCAAGAATGATCCTACAATAGTTTTCAAGTTGTTCCATGTTCAAACGAGTCAAGAATGAAGCTGCAAGTTGTTTCCAAGTTCGAACGAGTCAAGAATGAAGTCTCAAATTGCTACAGATTATTTTCATGTTAAAATGACCCAAGAATGACCCTACAAGAGTTTTCAAGTTGTTTCCATGTTCAAACGAGTCAAGAATGAAGTTACAAGTTGTTTCCATGTTCGAACGAGTCAAGAATGAAGTTTCAAATTGCTACGGATTGTTTTCATGTTAAAATGAGCCAAGAATGATGCTACAATAGTTTTCAAGTTGTTTCCATGTTCAAACGAGTCAAGAATGAAGCTGCAAGTTATTTCCAAGTTCGAACGAGTCAAGAATGAAGTCTCAAATTGCTACGAATTATTTTCATGTTAAAATGACCCAAGAATGATCCTACAAGAGTTTTCAAGTTATTTCCATATTCAAACGAGTCAAGAATGAAGCTACAGGTTGTTTCATGTTTGAACGAGTCAAGAATGAAGTCTCAAATTATTACGGAATATTTTCATGTTCAATTGAACCAAGAATGATCCTACAAGATTTTACAAGTCATTTCCTTGTACAAACAAGTCATGAATGAAGCTACAAATGTTTTCAAGTTCGAACGAGTCAAGAATGAAGTCTCAAATTGTTAAAAATTGCTTTCATCTTAAAATGAGCCATCAATGATCCTACAAGAGTTTACAAGTTATTTCCATGTTCAAAAGAGTCAAGAATGAAGCTACAAGTTGTTTCCAAGTTCGAACGAGTCAAAAATGAAGTCTCAAATTTTTACATATTGCTTTCATATTAAAATGAGCAATCAATGATTCTACAAGAGTTTACAAGTTATTTCCATGTTCAAAAGAGTCAAGAATGATCCTAAAAGAGTTTTCAAGTTGTTTCCATTTTCAAACGAGTCAAGAATGAAGCAACAAGTTGTTTCCAAATTTGAACAAGTCAAGAATGAAGTCTCAAATTGCTACGGATTGTTTTCATGTTAAAATTTGCCAAGAATGGACCTGCAAAGAGTTTACATGTTGTTTCCATGTTCAAACGAGTCAAGACTGAAGCTGCAAGTTGTTTCCAAGTTCAAACGAGTCAAGAATGAAGTTTCAAATTGTTACAAATTGCTTTCATCCTAAAATGAGCCATCAATGATCCTACAAGAGTTTTCAAGTTGTTTCCATGTTCAAACGAGTCAAGAATGAAGCTGCAAGTTGTTTCCAAGTTCGAACGAGTGAAGAATGATGTCTCAAATTGCTACGGATTATTTTCATGTTAAAATGACCCAAGAACGATCCTACAAATGTTTTCAAGTTGTTTTCATGTTCAAACGAGTCAAGAATGAAGCTGCAAGTTGTTTCCAAGTTCGAACGAGTCAAGAATGAAGTCTCAAATTGCTACAAATTGCTTTCATCCTAAAATGAGCCATCAATGATCCTACAAGAGTTTTCAAGTTGTTTCCATGTTCCAACGAGTCAAGAATGAAGCAACAAGTTGTTTCCAAGTTCGAACGAGTCAAGAATGAAGTCTCAAATTATTATGGAATATTTTCATGTTAAAATGAGCCAAGAATGATCCTACAATAGTTTTCAAGTTGTTCCATGTTCAAACGAGTCAAGAATGAAGCTGCAAGTTGTTTCCAAGTTCGAACGAGTCAAGAATGAAGTCTCAAATTGCTACAGATTATTTTCATGTTAAAATGACCCAAGAATGACCCTACAAGAGTTTTCAAGTTGTTTCCATGTTCCAACGAGTCAGGAATGAAGCAACAAGTTGTTTCCAAGTTCGAACGAGTCATGAATGAAGTCTCAAATTATTATGGAATATTTTCATGTTAAAATGAGCCAAGAATGATCCTACAATAGTTTTCAAGTTGTTCCATGTTCAAACGAGTCAAGAATGAAGCTGCAAGTTGTTTCCAAGTTCGAACGAGTCAAGAATGAAGTCTCAAATTGCTACAGATTATTTTCATGTTAAAATGACCCAAGAATGACCCTACAAGAGTTTTCAAGTTGTTTCCATGTTCAAACGAGTCAAGAGTGAAGTTACAAGTTGTTTCCAAGTTCCAACGAGTCAAGAATGAAGTCTCCAATTGGTACAGATTGTTTTCATGTTAAAATGAGCAAAGAATGATCTTAAAATCAATATTGTTTCCATGTTCAAACGAGTCAAGAATGAAGCTACAAGTTGTTTCCATGTTCGAACGAGTCAAGAATGAAGTTTCAAATTGCTACGGATTGTTTTCATGTTAAAATGAGCCAAGAATGATGCTACAATAGTTTTCAAGTTGTTTCCATATTCAAACGAGTCAAGAATGAAGCTGCAAGTTATATCCAAGTTCGAACGAGTCAAGAATGAAGTCTCAAATTGCTACGAATTATTTTCATGTTAAAATGACCCAAGAATGATCCTACAAGAGTTTTCAAGTTATTTCCATATTCAAACGAGTCAAGAATGAAGCTACAGGTTGTTTCAAGTTTGAACGAGTCAAGAATGAAGTCTCAAATTTTTATGGAATAATTTCATGTTAAAATGAGCCAAGAATGATCCTACAATAGTTTTCAAGTTGTTCCATGTTCAAACGAGTCAAGAATGAAGCTGCAAGTTGTTTCAAAGTTCGAACGAGTCAAGAATGAAGTCTCAAATTGCTACAGATTATTTTCATGTTAAAATGACCCAAGAATGACCCTACAAGAGTTTTCAAGTTGTTTCCATGTTCAAACGAGTCAAGAATGAAGTTACAAGTTGTTTCCATGTTCGAACGAGTCAAGAATGAAGTTTCAAACTGCTACGGATTGTTTTCATGTTAAAATGAGCCAAGAATGATGCTACAATAGTTTTCAAGTTGTTTCCATGTTCAAACGAGTCAAGAATGAAGCTGCAAGTTATTTCCAAGTTCGAACGAGTCAAGAATGAAGTCTCAAATTGCTACGAATTATTTTCATGTTAAAATGACCCAAGAATGATCCTACAAGAGTTTTCAAGTTATTTCCATATTCAAACGAGTCAAGAATGAAGCTACAGGTTGTTTCAAGTTTGAACGAGTCAAGAATGAAGTCTCAAATTATTACGGAATATTTTCATGTTCAATTGAACCAAGAATGATCCTACAAGATTTTACAAGTCATTTCCTTGTACAAACAAGTCATGAATGAAGCTACAAATGTTTTCAAGTTCGAACGAGTCAAGAATGAAGTCTCAAATTGTTAAAAATTGCTTTCATCTTAAAATGAGCCATCAATGATCCTACAAGAGTTTACAAGTTATTTCCATGTTCAAAAGAGTCAAGAATGAAGCTACAAGTTGTTTCCAAGTTCGAACGAGTCAAAAATGAAGTCTCAAATTGTTACATATTGCTTTCATATTAAAATGAGCAATCAATGATTCTACAAGAGTTTACAAGTTATTTCCATGTTCAAAAGAGTCAAGAATTATCCTAAAAGAGTTTTCAAGTTGTTTCCATTTTCAAACGAGTCAAGAATGAAGCAACAAGTTGTTTCCAAATTTGAACAAGTCAAGAATGAAGTCTCAAATTGCTACGGATTGTTTTCATGTTAAAATTTGCCAAGAATGGACCTGCAAAGAGTTTACATGTTGTTTCCATGTTCAAACGAGTCAAGACTGAAGCTGCAAGTTGTTTCCAAGTTCAAACGAGTCAAGAATGAAGTTTCAAATTGTTACAAATTGCTTTCATCCTAAAATGAGCCATCAATGATCCTACAAGAGTTTTCAAGTTGTTTCCATGTTCAAACGAGTCAAGAATGAAGCTGCAAGTTGTTTCCAAGTTCGAACGAGTGAAGAATGATGTCTCAAATTGCTACGGATTATTTTCATGTTAAAATGACCCAAGAACGATCCTACAAATGTTTTCAAGTTGTTTTCATGTTCAAACGAGTCAAGAATGAAGCTGCAAGTTGTTTCCAAGTTCGAACGAGTCAAGAATGAAGTCTCAAATTGCTACAAATTGCTTTCATCCTAAAATGAGCCATCAATGATCCTACAAGAGTTTTCAAGTTGTTTCCATGTTCCAACGAGTCAAGAATGAAGCAACAAGTTGTTTCCAAGTTCGAACGAGTCAAGAATGAAGTCTCAAATTATTATGGAATATTTTCATGTTAAAATGAGCCAAGAATGATCCTACAATAGTTTTCAAGTTGTTCCATGTTCAAACGAGTCAAGAATGAAGCTGCAAGTTGTTTCCAAGTTCGAACGAGTCAAGAATGAAGTCTCAAATTGCTACAGATTATTTTCATGTTAAAATGACCCAAGAATGACCCTACAAGAGTTTTCAAGTTGTTTCCATGTTCAAACGAGTCAAGAGTGAAGTTACAAGTTGTTTCCAAGTTCCAACGAGTCAAGAATGAAGTCTCCAATTGGTACGGATTGTTTTCATGTTAAAATGAGCAAAGAATGATCTTAAAATCAATATTGTTTCCATGTTCAAACGAGTCAAGAATGAAGCTACAAGTTGTTTCCATGTTCGAACGAGTCAAGAATGAAGTTTCAAATTGCTACGGATTGTTTTCATGTTAAAATGAGCCAAGAATGATGCTACAATAGTTTTCAAGTTGTTTCCATATTCAAACGAGTCAAGAATGAAGCTGCAAGTTATATCCAAGTTCGAACGAGTCAAGAATGAAGTCTCAAATTGCTACGAATTATTTTCATGTTAAAATGACCCAAGAATGATCCTACAAGAGTTTTCAAGTTATTTCCATATTCAAACGAGTCAAGAATGAAGCTACAGGTTGTTTCAAGTTTGAACGAGTCAAGAATGAAGTCTCAAATTTTTATGGAATAATTTCATGTTAAAATGAGCCAAGAATGATCCTACAATAGTTTTCAAGTTGTTCCATGTTCAAACGAGTCAAGAATGAAGCTGCAAGTTGTTTCAAAGTTCGAACGAGTCAAGAATGAAGTCTCAAATTGCTACAGATTATTTTCATGTTAAAATGACCCAAGAATGACCCTACAAGAGTTTTCAAGTTGTTTCCATGTTCAAACGAGTCAAGAATGAAGTTACAAGTTGTTTCCATGTTCGAACGAGTCAAGAATGAAGTTTCAAACTGCTACGGATTGTTTTCATGTTAAAATGAGCCAAGAATGATGCTACAATAGTTTTCAAGTTGTTTCCATGTTCAAACGAGTCAAGAATGAAGCTGCAAGTTATTTCCAAGTTCGAACGAGTCAAGAATGAAGTCTCAAATTGCTACGAATTATTTTCATGTTAAAATGACCCAAGAATGATCCTACAAGAGTTTTCAAGTTATTTCCATATTCAAACGAGTCAAGAATGAAGCTACAGGTTGTTTCAAGTTTGAACGAGTCAAGAATGAAGTCTCAAATTATTACGGAATATTTTCATATTCAATTGAACCAAGAATGATCCTACAAGATTTTACAAGTCATTTCCTTGTACAAACAAGTCATGAATGAAGCTACAAATGTTTTCAAGTTCGAACGAGTCAAGAATGAAGTCTCAAATTGTTAAAAATTGCTTTCATCTTAAAATGAGCCATCAATGATCCTACAAGAGTTTACAAGTTATTTCCATGTTCAAAAGAGTCAAGAATGAAGCTACAAGTTGTTTCCAAGTTCGAACGAGTCAAAAATGAAGTCTCAAATTGTTACATATTGCTTTCATATTAAAATGAGCAATCAATGATTCTACAAGAGTTTACAAGTTATTTCCATGTTCAAAAGAGTCAAGAATTATCCTAAAAGAGTTTTCAAGTTGTTTCCATTTTCAAACGAGTCAAGAATGAAGCAACAAGTTGTTTCCAAATTTGAACAAGTCAAGAATGAAGTCTCAAATTGCTACGGATTGTTTTCATGTTAAAATTTGCCAAGAATGGACCTGCAAAGAGTTTACATGTTGTTTCCATGTTCAAACGAGTCAAGACTGAAGCTGCAAGTTGTTTCCAAGTTCAAACGAGTCAAGAATGAAGTTTCAAATTGTTACAAATTGCTTTCATCCTAAAATGAGCCATCAATGATCCTACAAGAGTTTTCAAGTTGTTTCCATGTTCAAACGAGTCAAGAATGAAGCTGCAAGTTGTTTCCAAGTTCGAACGAGTGAAGAATGATGTCTCAAATTGCTACGGATTATTTTCATGTTAAAATGACCCAAGAACGATCCTACAAATGTTTTCAAGTTGTTTTCATGTTCAAACGAGTCAAGAATGAAGCTGCAAGTTGTTTCCAAGTTCGAACGAGTCAAGAATGAAGTCTCAAATTGCTACAAATTGCTTTCATCCTAAAATGAGCCATCAATGATCCTACAAGAGTTTTCAAGTTGTTTCCATGTTCCAACGAGTCAAGAATGAAGCAACAAGTTGTTTCCAAGTTCGAACGAGTCAAGAATGAAGTCTCAAATTATTATGGAATATTTTCATGTTAAAATGAGCCAAGAATGATCCTACAATAGTTTTCAAGTTGTTCCATGTTCAAACGAGTCAAGAATGAAGCTGCAAGTTGTTTCCAAGTTCGAACGAGTCAAGAATGAAGTCTCAAATTGCTACAGATTATTTTCATGTTAAAATGACCCAAGAATGACCCTACAAGAGTTTTCAAGTTGTTTCCATGTTCCAACGAGTCAGGAATGAAGCAACAAGTTGTTTCCAAGTTCGAACGAGTCATGAATGAAGTCTCAAATTATTATGGAATATTTTCATGTTAAAATGAGCCAAGAATGATCCTACAATAGTTTTCAAGTTGTTCCATGTTCAAACGAGTCAAGAATGAAGCTGCAAGTTGTTTCCAAGTTCGAACGAGTCAAGAATGAAGTCTCAAATTGCTACAGATTATTTTCATGTTAAAATGACCCAAGAATGACCCTACAAGAGTTTTCAAGTTGTTTCCATGTTCAAACGAGTCAAGAATGAAGCTACAAGTTGTTTCCAAGTTCCAACGAGTCAAGAATGAAGTCTCCAATTAGTACGGATTGTTTTAATGTTAAAATGAGCAAAGAATGATCTTAAAAGAGTTATCAATATTGTTTCCATGTTTAAACGAGTCAAGAATGAAGCTACAAGTTGTTTCCATGTTCGAACGAGTCAAGAATGAAGTTTCAAATTGCTACGGATTGTTTTCATGTTAAAATGAGCCAAGAATGATGCTACAATAGTTTTCAAGTTGTTTCCATATTCAAACGAGTCAAGAATGAAGCTGCAAGTTATATCCAAGTTCGAACGAGTCAAGAATGAAGTCTCAAATTGCTACGAATTATTTTCATGTTAAAATGACCCAAGAATGATCCTACAAGAGTTTTCAAGTTATTTCCATATTCAAACGAGTCAAGAATGAAGCTACAGGTTGTTTCAAGTTTGAACGAGTCAAGAATGAAGTCTCAAATTTTTATGGAATAATTTCATGTTAAAATGAGCCAAGAATGATCCTACAATAGTTTTCAAGTTGTTCCATGTTCAAACGAGTCAAGAATGAAGCTGCAAGTTGTTTCAAAGTTCGAACGAGTCAAGAATGAAGTCTCAAATTGCTACAGATTATTTTCATGTTAAAATGACCCAAGAATGACCCTACAAGAGTTTTCAAGTTGTTTCCATGTTCAAACGAGTCAAGAATGAAGTTACAAGTTGTTTCCATGTTCGAACGAGTCAAGAATGAAGTTTCAAACTGCTACGGATTGTTTTCATGTTAAAATGAGCCAAGAATGATGCTACAATAGTTTTCAAGTTGTTTCCATGTTCAAACGAGTCAAGAATGAAGCTGCAAGTTATTTCCAAGTTCGAACGAGTCAAGAATGAAGTCTCAAATTGCTACGAATTATTTTCATGTTAAAATGACCCAAGAATGATCCTACAAGAGTTTTCAAGTTATTTCCATATTCAAACGAGTCAAGAATGAAGCTACAGGTTGTTTCAAGTTTGAACGAGTCAAGAATGAAGTCTCAAATTATTACGGAATATTTTCATGTTCAATTGAACCAAGAATGATCCTACAAGATTTTACAAGTCATTTCCTTGTACAAACAAGTCATGAATGAAGCTACAAATGTTTTCAAGTTCGAACGAGTCAAGAATGAAGTCTCAAATTGTTAAAAATTGCTTTCATCTTAAAATGAGCCATCAATGATCCTACAAGAGTTTACAAGTTATTTCCATGTTCAAAAGAGTCAAGAATGAAGCTACAAGTTGTTTCCAAGTTCGAACGAGTCAAAAATGAAGTCTCAAATTGTTACATATTGCTTTCATATTAAAATGAGCAATCAATGATTCTACAAGAGTTTACAAGTTATTTCCATGTTCAAAAGAGTCAAGAATTATCCTAAAAGAGTTTTCAAGTTGTTTCCATTTTCAAACGAGTCAAGAATGAAGCAACAAGTTGTTTCCAAATTTGAACAAGTCAAGAATGAAGTCTCAAATTGCTACGGATTGTTTTCATGTTAAAATTTGCCAAGAATGGACCTGCAAAGAGTTTACATGTTGTTTCCATGTTCAAACGAGTCAAGACTGAAGCTGCAAGTTGTTTCCAAGTTCAAACGAGTCAAGAATGAAGTTTCAAATTGTTACAAATTGCTTTCATCCTAAAATGAGCCATCAATGATCCTACAAGAGTTTTCAAGTTGTTTCCATGTTCAAACGAGTCAAGAATGAAGCTGCAAGTTGTTTCCAAGTTCGAACGAGTGAAGAATGATGTCTCAAATTGCTACGGATTATTTTCATGTTAAAATGACCCAAGAACGATCCTACAAATGTTTTCAAGTTGTTTTCATGTTCAAACGAGTCAAGAATGAAGCTGCAAGTTGTTTCCAAGTTCGAACGAGTCAAGAATGAAGTCTCAAATTGCTACAAATTGCTTTCATCCTAAAATGAGCCATCAATGATCCTACAAGAGTTTTCAAGTTGTTTCCATGTTCCAACGAGTCAAGAATGAAGCAACAAGTTGTTTCCAAGTTCGAACGAGTCAAGAATGAAGTCTCAAATTATTATGGAATATTTTCATGTTAAAATGAGCCAAGAATGATCCTACAATAGTTTTCAAGTTGTTCCATGTTCAAACGAGTCAAGAATGAAGCTGCAAGTTGTTTCCAAGTTCGAACGAGTCAAGAATGAAGTCTCAAATTGCTACAGATTATTTTCATGTTAAAATGACCCAAGAATGACCCTACAAGAGTTTTCAAGTTGTTTCCATGTTCAAACGAGTCAAGAGTGAAGTTACAAGTTGTTTCCAAGTTCCAACGAGTCAAGAATGAAGTCTCCAATTGGTACGGATTGTTTTCATGTTAAAATGAGCAAAGAATGATCTTAAAATCAATATTGTTTCCATGTTCAAACGAGTCAAGAATGAAGCTACAAGTTGTTTCCATGTTCGAACGAGTCAAGAATGAAGTTTCAAATTGCTACGGATTGTTTTCATGTTAAAATGAGCCAAGAATGATGCTACAATAGTTTTCAAGTTGTTTCCATATTCAAACGAGTCAAGAATGAAGCTGCAAGTTATATCCAAGTTCGAACGAGTCAAGAATGAAGTCTCAAATTGCTACGAATTATTTTCATGTTAAAATGACCCAAGAATGATCCTACAAGAGTTTTCAAGTTATTTCCATATTCAAACGAGTCAAGAATGAAGCTACAGGTTGTTTCAAGTTTGAACGAGTCAAGAATGAAGTCTCAAATTTTTATGGAATAATTTCATGTTAAAATGAGCCAAGAATGATCCTACAATAGTTTTCAAGTTGTTCCATGTTCAAACGAGTCAAGAATGAAGCTGCAAGTTGTTTCAAAGTTCGAACGAGTCAAGAATGAAGTCTCAAATTGCTACAGATTATTTTCATGTTAAAATGACCCAAGAATGACCCTACAAGAGTTTTCAAGTTGTTTCCATGTTCAAACGAGTCAAGAATGAAGTTACAAGTTGTTTCCATGTTCGAACGAGTCAAGAATGAAGTTTCAAACTGCTACGGATTGTTTTCATGTTAAAATGAGCCAAGAATGATGCTACAATAGTTTTCAAGTTGTTTCCATGTTCAAACGAGTCAAGAATGAAGCTGCAAGTTATTTCCAAGTTCGAACGAGTCAAGAATGAAGTCTCAAATTGCTACGAATTATTTTCATGTTAAAATGACCCAAGAATGATCCTACAAGAGTTTTCAAGTTATTTCCATATTCAAACGAGTCAAGAATGAAGCTACAGGTTGTTTCAAGTTTGAACGAGTCAAGAATGAAGTCTCAAATTATTACGGAATATTTTCATATTCAATTGAACCAAGAATGATCCTACAAGATTTTACAAGTCATTTCCTTGTACAAACAAGTCATGAATGAAGCTACAAATGTTTTCAAGTTCGAACGAGTCAAGAATGAAGTCTCAAATTGTTAAAAATTGCTTTCATCTTAAAATGAGCCATCAATGATCCTACAAGAGTTTACAAGTTATTTCCATGTTCAAAAGAGTCAAGAATGAAGCTACAAGTTGTTTCCAAGTTCGAACGAGTCAAAAATGAAGTCTCAAATTGTTACATATTGCTTTCATATTAAAATGAGCAATCAATGATTCTACAAGAGTTTACAAGTTATTTCCATGTTCAAAAGAGTCAAGAATTATCCTAAAAGAGTTTTCAAGTTGTTTCCATTTTCAAACGAGTCAAGAATGAAGCAACAAGTTGTTTCCAAATTTGAACAAGTCAAGAATGAAGTCTCAAATTGCTACGGATTGTTTTCATGTTAAAATTTGCCAAGAATGGACCTGCAAAGAGTTTACATGTTGTTTCCATGTTCAAACGAGTCAAGACTGAAGCTGCAAGTTGTTTCCAAGTTCAAACGAGTCAAGAATGAAGTTTCAAATTGTTACAAATTGCTTTCATCCTAAAATGAGCCATCAATGATCCTACAAGAGTTTTCAAGTTGTTTCCATGTTCAAACGAGTCAAGAATGAAGCTGCAAGTTGTTTCCAAGTTCGAACGAGTGAAGAATGATGTCTCAAATTGCTACGGATTATTTTCATGTTAAAATGACCCAAGAACGATCCTACAAATGTTTTCAAGTTGTTTTCATGTTCAAACGAGTCAAGAATGAAGCTGCAAGTTGTTTCCAAGTTCGAACGAGTCAAGAATGAAGTCTCAAATTGCTACAAATTGCTTTCATCCTAAAATGAGCCATCAATGATCCTACAAGAGTTTTCAAGTTGTTTCCATGTTCCAACGAGTCAAGAATGAAGCAACAAGTTGTTTCCAAGTTCGAACGAGTCAAGAATGAAGTCTCAAATTATTATGGAATATTTTCATGTTAAAATGAGCCAAGAATGATCCTACAATAGTTTTCAAGTTGTTCCATATTCAAACGAGTCAAGAATGAAGCTGCAAGTTGTTTCCAAGTTCGAACGAGTCAAGAATGAAGTCTCAAATTGCTACAGATTATTTTCATGTTAAAATGACCCAAGAATGACCCTACAAGAGTTTTCAAGTTGTTTCCATGTTCCAACGAGTCAGGAATGAAGCAACAAGTTGTTTCCAGGTTCGAACGAGTCATGAATGAAGTCTCAAATTATTATGGAATATTTTCATGTTAAAATGAGCCAAGAATGATCCTACAATAGTTTTCAAGTTGTTCCATGTTCAAACGAGTCAAGAATGAAGCTGCAAGTTGTTTCCAAGTTCGAACGAGTCAAGAATGAAGTATCAAATTGCTACAGATTATTTTCATGTTAAAATGACCCAAGAATGACCCTACAAGAGTTTTCAAGTTGTTTCCATGTTCAAACGAGTCAAGAGTGAAGTTACAAGTTGTTTCCAAGTTCCAACGAGTCAAGAATGAAGTCTCCAATTGGTACGGATTGTTTTCATGTTAAAATGAGCAAAGAATGATCTTAAAATCAATATTGTTTCCATGTTCAAACGAGTCAAGAATGAAGCTACAAGTTGTTTCCATGTTCGAACGAGTCAAGAATGAAGTTTCAAATTGCTACGGATTGTTTTCATGTTAAAATGAGCCAAGAATGATGCTACAATAGTTTTCAAGTTGTTTCCATATTCAAACGAGTCAAGAATGAAGCTGCAAGTTATATCCAAGTTCGAACGAGTCAAGAATGAAGTCTCAAATTGCTACGAATTATTTTCATGTTAAAATGACCCAAGAATGATCCTACAAGAGTTTTCAAGTTATTTCCATATTCAAACGAGTCAAGAATGAAGCTACAGGTTGTTTCAAGTTTGAACGAGTCAAGAATGAAGTCTCAAATTTTTATGGAATAATTTCATGTTAAAATGAGCCAAGAATGATCCTACAATAGTTTTCAAGTTGTTCCATGTTCAAACGAGTCAAGAATGAAGCTGCAAGTTGTTTCCAAGTTCGAACGAGTCAAGAATGAAGTCTCAAATTGCTACAGATTATTTTCATGTTAAAATGACCCAAGAATGACCCTACAAGAGTTTTCAAGTTGTTTCCATGTTCAAACGAGTCAAGAATGAAGTTACAAGTTGTTTCCATGTTCGAACGAGTCAAGAATGAAGTTTCAAACTGCTACGGATTGTTTTCATGTTAAAATGAGCCAAGAATGATGCTACAATAGTTTTCAAGTTGTTTCCATGTTCAAACGAGTCAAGAATGAAGCTGCAAGTTATTTCCAAGTTCGAACGAGTCAAGAATGAAGTCTCAAATTGCTACGAATTATTTTCATGTTAAAATGACCCAAGAATGATCCTACAAGAGTTTTCAAGTTATTTCCATATTCAAACGAGTCAAGAATGAAGCTACAGGTTGTTTCAAGTTTGAACGAGTCAAGAATGAAGTCTCAAATTATTACGGAATATTTTCATGTTCAATTGAACCAAGAATGATCCTACAAGATTTTACAAGTCATTTCCTTGTACAAACAAGTCATGAATGAAGCTACAAATGTTTTCAAGTTCGAACGAGTCAAGAATGAAGTCTCAAATTGTTAAAAATTGCTTTCATCTTAAAATGGGCCATCAATGATCCTACAAGAGTTTACAAGTTATTTCCATGTTCAAAAGAGTCAAGAATGAAGCTACAAGTTGTTTCCAAGTTCGAACGAGTCAAAAATGAAGTCTCAAATTGTTACATATTGCTTTCATATTAAAATGAGCAATCAATGATTCTACAAGAGTTTACAAGTTATTTCCATGTTCAAAAGAGTCAAGAATGATCCTAAAAGAGTTTTCAAGTTGTTTCCATTTTCAAACGAGTCAAGAATGAAGCAACAAGTTGTTTCCAAATTTGAACAAGTCAAGAATGAAGTCTCAAATTGCTACGGATTGTTTTCATGTTAAAATTTGCCAAGAATGGACCTGCAAAGAGTTTACATGTTGTTTCCATGTTCAAACGAGTCAAGACTGAAGCTGCAAGTTGTTTCCAAGTTCAAACGAGTCAAGAATGAAGTTTCAAATTGTTACAAATTGCTTTCATCCTAAAATGAGCCATCAATGATCCTACAAGAGTTTTCAAGTTGTTTCCATGTTCAAACGAGTCAAGAATGAAGCTGCAAGTTGTTTCCAAGTTCGAACGAGTGAAGAATGATGTCTCAAATTGCTACGGATTATTTTCATGTTAAAATGACCCAAGAACGATCCTACAAATGTTTTCAAGTTGTTTTCATGTTCAAACGAGTCAAGAATGAAGCTGCAAGTTGTTTCCAAGTTCGAACGAGTCAAGAATGAAGTCTCAAATTGCTACAAATTGCTTTCATCCTAAAATGAGCCATCAATGATCCTACAAGAGTTTTCAAGTTGTTTCCATGTTCCAACGAGTCAAGAATGAAGCAACAAGTTGTTTCCAAGTTCGAACGAGTCAAGAATGAAGTCTCAAATTATTATGGAATATTTTCATGTTAAAATGAGCCAAGAATGATCCTACAATAGTTTTCAAGTTGTTCCATGTTCAAACGAGTCAAGAATGAAGCTGCAAGTTGTTTCCAAGTTCGAACGAGTCAAGAATGAAGTCTCAAATTGCTACAGATTATTTTCATGTTAAAATGACCCAAGAATGACCCTACAAGAGTTTTCAAGTTGTTTCCATGTTCCAACGAGTCAGGAATGAAGCAACAAGTTGTTTCCAGGTTCGAACGAGTCATGAATGAAGTCTCAAATTATTATGGAATATTTTCATGTTAAAATGAGCCAAGAATGATCCTACAATAGTTTTCAAGTTGTTCCATGTTCAAACGAGTCAAGAATGAAGCTGCAAGTTGTTTCCAAGTTCGAACGAGTCAAGAATGAAGTCTCAAATTGCTACAGATTATTTTCATGTTAAAATGACCCAAGAATGACCCTACAAGAGTTTTCAAGTTGTTTCCATGTTCAAACGAGTCAAGAGTGAAGTTACAAGTTGTTTCCAAGTTCCAACGAGTCAAGAATGAAGTCTCCAATTGGTACGGATTGTTTTCATGTTAAAATGAGCAAAGAATGATCTTAAAATCAATATTGTTTCCATGTTCAAACGAGTCAAGAATGAAGCTACAAGTTGTTTCCATGTTCGAACGAGTCAAGAATGAAGTTTCAAATTGCTACGGATTGTTTTCATGTTAAAATGAGCCAAGAATGATGCTACAATAGTTTTCAAGTTGTTTCCATATTCAAACGAGTCAAGAATGAAGCTGCAAGTTATATCCAAGTTCGAACGAGTCAAGAATGAAGTCTCAAATTGCTACGAATGATTTTCATGTTAAAATGACCCAAGAATGATCCTACAAGAGTTTTCAAGTTATTTCCATATTCAAACGAGTCAAGAATGAAGCTACAGGTTGTTTCAAGTTTGAACGAGTCAAGAATGAAGTCTCAAATTTTTATGGAATAATTTCATGTTAAAATGAGCCAAGAATGATCCTACAATAGTTTTCAAGTTGTTCCATGTTCAAACGAGTCAAGAATGAAGCTGCAAGTTGTTTCCAAGTTCGAACGAGTCAAGAATGAAGTCTCAAATTGCTACAGATTATTTTCATGTTAAAATGACCCAAGAATGACCCTACAAGAGTTTTCAAGTTGTTTCCATGTTCAAACGAGTCAAGAATGAAGTTACAAGTTGTTTCCATGTTCGAACGAGTCAAGAATGAAGTTTCAAACTGCTACGGATTGTTTTCATGTTAAAATGAGCCAAGAATGATGCTACAATAGTTTTCAAGTTGTTTCCATGTTCAAACGAGTCAAGAATGAAGCTGCAAGTTATTTCCAAGTTCGAACGAGTCAAGAATGAAGTCTCAAATTGCTACGAATTATTTTCATGTTAAAATGACCCAAGAATGATCCTACAAGAGTTTTCAAGTTATTTCCATATTCAAACGAGTCAAGAATGAAGCTACAGGTTGTTTCAAGTTTGAACGAGTCAAGAATGAAGTCTCAAATTATTACGGAATATTTTCATGTTCAATTGAACCAAGAATGATCCTACAAGATTTTACAAGTCATTTCCTTGTACAAACAAGTCATGAATGAAGCTACAAATGTTTTCAAGTTCGAACGAGTCAAGAATGAAGTCTCAAATTGTTAAAAATTGCTTTCATCTTAAAATGAGCCATCAATGATCCTACAAGAGTTTACAAGTTATTTCCATGTTCAAAAGAGTCAAGAATGAAGCTACAAGTTGTTTCCAAGTTCGAACGAGTCAAAAATGAAGTCTCAAATTGTTACATATTGCTTTCATATTAAAATGAGCAATCAATGATTCTACAAGAGTTTACAAGTTATTTCCATGTTCAAAAGAGTCAAGAATTATCCTAAAAGAGTTTTCAAGTTGTTTCCATTTTCAAACGAGTCAAGAATGAAGCAACAAGTTGTTTCCAAATTTGAACAAGTCAAGAATGAAGTCTCAAATTGCTACGGATTGTTTTCATGTTAAAATTTGCCAAGAATGGACCTGCAAAGAGTTTACATGTTGTTTCCATGTTCAAACGAGTCAAGACTGAAGCTGCAAGTTGTTTCCAAGTTCAAACGAGTCAAGAATGAAGTTTCAAATTGTTACAAATTGCTTTCATCCTAAAATGAGCCATCAATGATCCTACAAGAGTTTTCAAGTTGTTTCCATGTTCAAACGAGTCAAGAATGAAGCTGCAAGTTGTTTCCAAGTTCGAACGAGTGAAGAATGATGTCTCAAATTGCTACGGATTATTTTCATGTTAAAATGACCCAAGAACGATCCTACAAATGTTTTCAAGTTGTTTTCATGTTCAAACGAGTCAAGAATGAAGCTGCAAGTTGTTTCCAAGTTCGAACGAGTCAAGAATGAAGTCTCAAATTGCTACAAATTGCTTTCATCCTAAAATGAGCCATCAATGATCCTACAAGAGTTTTCAAGTTGTTTCCATGTTCCAACGAGTCAAGAATGAAGCAACAAGTTGTTTCCAAGTTCGAACGAGTCAAGAATGAAGTCTCAAATTATTATGGAATATTTTCATGTTAAAATGAGCCAAGAATGATCCTACAATAGTTTTCAAGTTGTTCCATGTTCAAACGAGTCAAGAATGAAGTCTCAAATTGCTACAGATTATTTTCATGTTAAAATGACCCAAGAATGACCCTACAAGAGTTTTCAAGTTGTTTCCATGTTCCAACGAGTCAGGAATGAAGCAACAAGTTGTTTCCAGGTTCGAACGAGTCATGAATGAAGTCTCAAATTATTATGGAATATTTTCATGTTAAAATGAGCCAAGAATGATCCTACAATAGTTTTCAAGTTGTTCCATGTTCAAACGAGTCAAGAATGAAGCTGCAAGTTGTTTCCAAGTTCGAACGAGTCAAGAATGAAGTCTCAAATTGCTACAGATTATTTTCATGTTAAAATGACCCAAGAATGACCCTACAAGAGTTTTCAAGTTGTTTCCATGTTCAAACGAGTCAAGAGTGAAGTTACAAGTTGTTTCCAAGTTCCAACGAGTCAAGAATGAAGTCTCCAATTGGTACGGATTGTTTTCATGTTAAAATGAGCAAAGAATGATCTTAAAATCAATATTGTTTCCATGTTCAAACGAGTCAAGAATGAAGCTACAAGTTGTTTCCATGTTCGAACGAGTCAAGAATGAAGTTTCAAATTGCTACGGATTGTTTTCATGTTAAAATGAGCCAAGAATGATGCTACAATAGTTTTCAAGTTGTTTCCATATTCAAACGAGTCAAGAATGAAGCTGCAAGTTATATCCAAGTTCGGACGAGTCAAGAATGAAGTCTCAAATTGCTACGAATTATTTTCATGTTAAAATGACCCAAGAATGATCCTACAAGAGTTTTCAAGTTATTTCCATATTCAAACGAGTCAAGAATGAAGCTACAGGTTGTTTCAAGTTTGAACGAGTCAAGAATGAAGTCTCAAATTTTTATGGAATAATTTCATGTTAAAATGAGCCAAGAATGATCCTACAATAGTTTTCAAGTTGTTCCATGTTCAAACGAGTCAAGAATGAAGCTGCAAGTTGTTTCCAAGTTCGAACGAGTCAAGAATGAAGTCTCAAATTGCTACAGATTATTTTCATGTTAAAATGACCCAAGAATGACCCTACAAGAGTTTTCAAGTTGTTTCCATGTTCAAACGAGTCAAGAATGAAGTTACAAGTTGTTTCCATGTTCGAACGAGTCAAGAATGAAGTTTCAAACTGCTACGGATTGTTTTCATGTTAAAATGAGCCAAGAATGATGCTACAATAGTTTTCAAGTTGTTTCCATGTTCAAACGAGTCAAGAATGAAGCTGCAAGTTATTTCCAAGTTCGAACGAGTCAAGAATGAAGTCTCAAATTGCTACGAATTATTTTCATGTTAAAATGACCCAAGAATGATCCTACAAGAGTTTTCAAGTTATTTCCATATTCAAACGAGTCAAGAATGAAGCTACAGGTTGTTTCAAGTTTGAACGAGTCAAGAATGAAGTCTCAAATTATTACGGAATATTTTCATGTTCAATTGAACCAAGAATGATCCTACAAGATTTTACAAGTCATTTCCTTGTACAAACAAGTCATGAATGAAGCTACAAATGTTTTCAAGTTCGAACGAGTCAAGAATGAAGTCTCAAATTGTTAAAAATTGCTTTCATCTTAAAATGAGCCATCAATGATCCTACAAGAGTTTACAAGTTATTTCCATGTTCAAAAGAGTCAAGAATGAAGCTACAAGTTGTTTCCAAGTTCGAACGAGTCAAAAATGAAGTCTCAAATTGTTACATATTGCTTTCATATTAAAATGAGCAATCAATGATTCTACAAGAGTTTACAAGTTATTTCCATGTTCAAAAGAGTCAAGAATTATCCTAAAAGAGTTTTCAAGTTGTTTCCATTTTCAAACGAGTCAAGAATGAAGCAACAAGTTGTTTCCAAATTTGAACAAGTCAAGAATGAAGTCTCAAATTGCTACGGATTGTTTTCATGTTAAAATTTGCCAAGAATGGACCTGCAAAGAGTTTACATGTTGTTTCCATGTTCAAACGAGTCAAGACTGAAGCTGCAAGTTGTTTCCAAGTTCAAACGAGTCAAGAATGAAGTTTCAAATTGTTACAAATTGCTTTCATCCTAAAATGAGCCATCAATGATCCTACAAGAGTTTTCAAGTTGTTTCCATGTTCAAACGAGTCAAGAATGAAGCTGCAAGTTGTTTCCAAGTTCGAACGAGTGAAGAATGATGTCTCAAATTGCTACGGATTATTTTCATGTTAAAATGACCCAAGAACGATCCTACAAATGTTTTCAAGTTGTTTTCATGTTCAAACGAGTCAAGAATGAAGCTGCAAGTTGTTTCCAAGTTCGAACGAGTCAAGAATGAAGTCTCAAATTGCTACAAATTGCTTTCATCCTAAAATGAGCCATCAATGATCCTACAAGAGTTTTCAAGTTGTTTCCATGTTCCAACGAGTCAAGAATGAAGCAACAAGTTGTTTCCAAGTTCGAACGAGTCAAGAATGAAGTCTCAAATTATTATGGAATATTTTCATGTTAAAATGAGCCAAGAATGATCCTACAATAGTTTTCAAGTTGTTCCATGTTCAAACGAGTCAAGAATGAAGCTGCAAGTTGTTTTCAAGTTCGAACGAGTCAAGAATGAAGTCTCAAATTGCTACAGATTATTTTCATGTTAAAATGACCCAAGAATGACCCTACAAGAGTTTTCAAGTTGTTTCCATGTTCCAACGAGTCAGGAATGAAGCAACAAGTTGTTTCCAGGTTCGAACGAGTCATGAATGAAGTCTCAAATTATTATGGAATATTTTCATGTTAAAATGAGCCAAGAATGATCCTACAATAGTTTTCAAGTTGTTCCATGTTCAAACGAGTCAAGAATGAAGCTGCAAGTTGTTTCCAAGTTCGAACGAGTCAAGAATGAAGTCTCAAATTGCTACAGATTATTTTCATGTTAAAATGACCCAAGAATGACCCTACAAGAGTTTTCAAGTTGTTTCCATGTTCAAACGAGTCAAGAGTGAAGTTACAAGTTGTTTCCAAGTTCCAACGAGTCAAGAATGAAGTCTCCAATTGGTACGGATTGTTTTCATGTTAAAATGAGCAAAGAATGATCTTAAAATCAATATTGTTTCCATGTTCAAACGAGTCAAGAATGAAGCTACAAGTTGTTTCCATGTTCGAACGAGTCAAGAATGAAGTTTCAAATTGCTACGGATTGTTTTCATGTTAAAATGTGCCAAGAATGATGCTACAATAGTTTTCAAGTTGTTTCCATATTCAAACGAGTCAAGAATGAAGCTGCAAGTTATATCCAAGTTCGAACGAGTCAAGAATGAAGTCCCAAATTGCTACGAATTATTTTCATGTTAAAATGACCCAAGAATGATCCTACAAGAGTTTTCAAGTTATTTCCATATTCAAACGAGTCAAGAATGAAGCTACAGGTTGTTTCAAGTTTGAACAAGTCAAGAATGAAGTCTCAAATTTTTATGGAATAATTTCATGTTAAAATGAGCCAAGAATGATCCTACAATAGTTTTCAAGTTGTTCCATGTTCAAACGAGTCAAGAATGAAGCTGCAAGTTGTTTCCAAGTTCGAACGAGTCAAGAATGAAGTCTCAAATTGCTACAGATTATTTTCATGTTAAAATGACCCAAGAATGACCCTACAAGAGTTTTCAAGTTGTTTCCATGTTCAAACGAGTCAAGAATGAAGTTACAAGTTGTTTCCATGTTCGAACGAGTCAAGAATGAAGTTTCAAATTGCTACGGATTGTTTTCATGTTAAAATGAGCCAAGAATGATGCTACAATAGTTTTCAAGTTGTTTCCATGTTCAAACGAGTCAAGAATGAAGCTGCAAGTTATTTCCAAGTTCGAACGAGTCAAGAATGAAGTCTCAAATTGCTACGAATTATTTTCATGTTAAAATGACCCAAGAATGATCCTACAAGAGTTTTCAAGTTATTTCCATATTCAAACGAGTCAAGAATGAAGCTACAGGTTGTTTCAAGTTTGAACGAGTCAAGAATGAAGTCTCAAATTATTACGGAATATTTTCATGTTCAATTGAACCAAGAATGATCCTACAAGATTTTACAAGTCATTTCCTTGTACAAACAAGTCATGAATGAAGCTACAAATGTTTTCAAGTTCGAACGAGTCAAGAATGAAGTCTCAAATTGTTAAAAATTGCTTTCATCTTAAAATGAGCCATCAATGATCCTACAAGAGTTTACAAGTTATTTCCATGTTCAAAAGAGTCAAGAATGAAGCTACAAGTTGTTTCCAAGTTCGAACGAGTCAAAAATGAAGTCTCAAATTGTTACATATTGCTTTCATATTAAAATGAGCAATCAATGATTCTACAAGAGTTTACAAGTTATTTCCATGTTCAAAAGAGTCAAGAATTATCCTAAAAGAGTTTTCAAGTTGTTTCCATTTTCAAACGAGTCAAGAATGAAGCAACAAGTTGTTTCCAAATTTGAACAAGTCAAGAATGAAGTCTCAAATTGCTACGGATTGTTTTCATGTTAAAATTTGCCAAGAATGGACCTGCAAAGAGTTTACATGTTGTTTCCATGTTCAAACGAGTCAAGACTGAAGCTGCAAGTTGTTTCCAAGTTCAAACGAGTCAAGAATGAAGTTTCAAATTGTTACAAATTGCTTTCATCCTAAAATGAGCCATCAATGATCCTACAAGAGTTTTCAAGTTGTTTCCATGTTCAAACGAGTCAAGAATGAAGCTGCAAGTTGTTTCCAAGTTCGAACGAGTGAAGAATGATGTCTCAAATTGCTACGGATTATTTTCATGTTAAAATGACCCAAGAACGATCCTACAAATGTTTTCAAGTTGTTTTCATGTTCAAACGAGTCAAGAATGAAGCTGCAAGTTGTTTCCAAGTTCGAACGAGTCAAGAATGAAGTCTCAAATTGCTACAAATTGCTTTCATCCTAAAATGAGCCATCAATGATCCTACAAGAGTTTTCAAGTTGTTTCCATGTTCCAACGAGTCAAGAATGAAGCAACAAGTTGTTTCCAAGTTCGAACGAGTCAAGAATGAAGTCTCAAATTATTATGGAATATTTTCATGTTAAAATGAGCCAAGAATGATCCTACAATAGTTTTCAAGTTGTTCCATGTTCAAACGAGTCAAGAATGAAGTCTCAAATTGCTACAGATTATTTTCATGTTAAAATGACCCAAGAATGACCCTACAAGAGTTTTCAAGTTGTTTCCATGTTCCAACGAGTCAGGAATGAAGCAACAAGTTGTTTCCAGGTTCGAACGAGTCATGAATGAAGTCTCAAATTATTATGGAATATTTTCATGTTAAAATGAGCCAAGAATGATCCTACAATAGTTTTCAAGTTGTTCCATGTTCAAACGAGTCAAGAATGAAGCTGCAAGTTGTTTCCAAGTTCGAACGAGTCAAGAATGAAGTCTCAAATTGCTACAGATTATTTTCATGTTAAAATGACCCAAGAATGACCCTACAAGAGTTTTCAAGTTGTTTCCATGTTCAAACGAGTCAAGAGTGAAGTTACAAGTTGTTTCCAAGTTCCAACGAGTCAAGAATGAAGTCTCCAATTGGTACGGATTGTTTTCATGTTAAAATGAGCAAAGAATGATCTTAAAATCAATATTGTTTCCATGTTCAAACGAGTCAAGAATGAAGCTACAAGTTGTTTCCATGTTCGAACGAGTCAAGAATGAAGTTTCAAATTGCTACGGATTGTTTTCATGTTAAAATGAGCCAAGAATGATGCTACAATAGTTTTCAAGTTGTTTCCATATTCAAACGAGTCAAGAATGAAGCTGCAAGTTATATCCAAGTTCGAACGAGTCAAGAATGAAGTCTCAAATTGCTACGAATTATTTTCATGTTAAAATGACCCAAGAATGATCCTACAAGAGTTTTCAAGTTATTTCCATATTCAAACGAGTCAAGAATGAAGCTACAGGTTGTTTCAAGTTTGAACGAGTCAAGAATGAAGTCTCAAATTTTTATGGAATAATTTCATGTTAAAATGAGCCAAGAATGATCCTACAATAGTTTTCAAGTTGTTCCATGTTCAAACGAGTCAAGAATGAAGCTGCAAGTTGTTTCCAAGTTCGAACGAGTCAAGAATGAAGTCTCAAATTGCTACAGATTATTTTCATGTTAAAATGACCCAAGAATGACCCTACAAGAGTTTTCAAGTTGTTTCCATGTTCAAACGAGTCAAGAATGAAGTTACAAGTTGTTTCCATGTTCGAACGAGTCAAGAATGAAGTTTCAAACTGCTACGGATTGTTTTCATGTTAAAATGAGCCAAGAATGATGCTACAATAGTTTTCAAGTTGTTTCCATGTTCAAACGAGTCAAGAATGAAGCTGCAAGTTATTTCCAAGTTCGAACGAGTCAAGAATGAAGTCTCAAATTGCTACGAATTATTTTCATGTTAAAATGACCCAAGAATGATCCTACAAGAGTTTTCAAGTTATTTCCATATTCAAACGAGTCAAGAATGAAGCTACAGGTTGTTTCAAGTTTGAACGAGTCAAGAATGAAGTCTCAAATTATTACGGAATATTTTCATGTTCAATTGAACCAAGAATGATCCTACAAGATTTTACAAGTCATTTCCTTGTACAAACAAGTCATGAATGAAGCTACAAATGTTTTCAAGTTCGAACGAGTCAAGAATGAAGTCTCAAATTGTTAAAAATTGCTTTCATCTTAAAATGAGCCATCAATGATCCTACAAGAGTTTACAAGTTATTTCCATGTTCAAAAGAGTCAAGAATGAAGCTACAAGTTGTTTCCAAGTTCGAACGAGTCAAAAATGAAGTCTCAAATTGTTACATATTGCTTTCATATTAAAATGAGCAATCAATGATTCTACAAGAGTTTACAAGTTATTTCCATGTTCAAAAGAGTCAAGAATTATCCTAAAAGAGTTTTCAAGTTGTTTCCATTTTCAAACGAGTCAAGAATGAAGCAACAAGTTGTTTCCAAATTTGAACAAGTCAAGAATGAAGTCTCAAATTGCTACGGATTGTTTTCATGTTAAAATTTGCCAAGAATGGACCTGCAAAGAGTTTACATGTTGTTTCCATGTTCAAACGAGTCAAGACTGAAGCTGCAAGTTGTTTCCAAGTTCAAACGAGTCAAGAATGAAGTTTCAAATTGTTACAAATTGCTTTCATCCTAAAATGAGCCATCAATGATCCTACAAGAGTTTTCAAGTTGTTTCCATGTTCAAACGAGTCAAGAATGAAGCTGCAAGTTGTTTCCAAGTTCGAACGAGTGAAGAATGATGTCTCAAATTGCTACGGATTATTTTCATGTTAAAATGACCCAAGAACGATCCTACAAATGTTTTCAAGTTGTTTTCATGTTCAAACGAGTCAAGAATGAAGCTGCAAGTTGTTTCCAAGTTCGAACGAGTCAAGAATGAAGTCTCAAATTGCTACAAATTGCTTTCATCCTAAAATGAGCCATCAATGATCCTACAAGAGTTTTCAAGTTGTTTCCATGTTCCAACGAGTCAAGAATGAAGCAACAAGTTGTTTCCAAGTTCGAACGAGTCAAGAATGAAGTCTCAAATTATTATGGAATATTTTCATGTTAAAATGAGCCAAGAATGATCCTACAATAGTTTTCAAGTTGTTCCATGTTCAAACGAGTCAAGAATGAAGCTGCAAGTTGTTTTCAAGTTCGAACGAGTCAAGAATGAAGTCTCAAATTGCTACAGATTATTTTCATGTTAAAATGACCCAAGAATGACCCTACAAGAGTTTTCAAGTTGTTTCCATGTTCCAACGAGTCAGGAATGAAGCAACAAGTTGTTTCCAGGTTCGAACGAGTCATGAATGAAGTCTCAAATTATTATGGAATATTTTCATGTTAAAATGAGCCAAGAATGATCCTACAATAGTTTTCAAGTTGTTCCATGTTCAAACGAGTCAAGAATGAAGCTGCAAGTTGTTTCCAAGTTCGAACGAGTCAAGAATGAAGTCTCAAATTGCTACAGATTATTTTCATGTTAAAATGACCCAAGAATGACCCTACAAGAGTTTTCAAGTTGTTTCCATGTTCAAACGAGTCAAGAGTGAAGTTACAAGTTGTTTCCAAGTTCCAACGAGTCAAGAATGAAGTCTCCAATTGGTACGGATTGTTTTCATGTTAAAATGAGCAAAGAATGATCTTAAAATCAATATTGTTTCCATGTTCAAACGAGTCAAGAATGAAGCTACAAGTTGTTTCCATGTTCGAACGAGTCAAGAATGAAGTTTCAAATTGCTACGGATTGTTTTCATGTTAAAATGTGCCAAGAATGATGCTACAATAGTTTTCAAGTTGTTTCCATATTCAAACGAGTCAAGAATGAAGCTGCAAGTTATATCCAAGTTCGAACGAGTCAAGAATGAAGTCCCAAATTGCTACGAATTATTTTCATGTTAAAATGACCCAAGAATGATCCTACAAGAGTTTTCAAGTTATTTCCATATTCAAACGAGTCAAGAATGAAGCTACAGGTTGTTTCAAGTTTGAACGAGTCAAGAATGAAGTCTCAAATTTTTATGGAATAATTTCATGTTAAAATGAGCCAAGAATGATCCTACAATAGTTTTCAAGTTGTTCCATGTTCAAACGAGTCAAGAATGAAGCTGCAAGTTGTTTCCAAGTTCGAACGAGTCAAGAATGAAGTCTCAAATTGCTACAGATTATTTTCATGTTAAAATGACCCAAGAATGACCCTACAAGAGTTTTCAAGTTGTTTCCATGTTCAAACGAGTCAAGAATGAAGTTACAAGTTGTTTCCATGTTCGAACGAGTCAAGAATGAAGTTTCAAATTGCTACGGATTGTTTTCATGTTAAAATGAGCCAAGAATGATGCTACAATAGTTTTCAAGTTGTTTCCATGTTCAAACGAGTCAAGAATGAAGCTGCAAGTTATTTCCAAGTTTGAACGAGTCAAGAATGAAGTCTCAAATTGCTACGAATTATTTTCATGTTAAAATGACCCAAGAATGATCCTACAAGAGTTTTCAAGTTATTTCCATATTCAAACGAGTCAAGAATGAAGCTACAGGTTGTTTCAAGTTTGAACGAGTCAAGAATGAAGTCTCAAATTATTACGGAATATTTTCATGTTCAATTGAACCAAGAATGATCCTACAAGATTTTACAAGTCATTTCCTTGTACAAACAAGTCATGAATGAAGCTACAAATGTTTTCAAGTTCGAACGAGTCAAGAATGAAGTCTCAAATTGTTAAAAATTGCTTTCATCTTAAAATGAGCCATCAATGATCCTACAAGAGTTTACAAGTTATTTCCATGTTCAAAAGAGTCAAGAATGAAGCTACAAGTTGTTTCCAAGTTCGAACGAGTCAAAAATGAAGTCTCAAATTGTTACATATTGCTTTCATATTAAAATGAGCAATCAATGATTCTACAAGAGTTTACAAGTTATTTCCATGTTCAAAAGAGTCAAGAATTATCCTAAAAGAGTTTTCAAGTTGTTTCCATTTTCAAACGAGTCAAGAATGAAGCAACAAGTTGTTTCCAAATTTGAACAAGTCAAGAATGAAGTCTCAAATTGCTACGGATTGTTTTCATGTTAAAATTTGCCAAGAATGGACCTGCAAAGAGTTTACATGTTGTTTCCATGTTCAAACGAGTCAAGACTGAAGCTGCAAGTTGTTTCCAAGTTCAAACGAGTCAAGAATGAAGTTTCAAATTGTTACAAATTGCTTTCATCCTAAAATGAGCCATCAATGATCCTACAAGAGTTTTCAAGTTGTTTCCATGTTCAAACGAGTCAAGAATGAAGCTGCAAGTTGTTTCCAAGTTCGAACGAGTGAAGAATGATGTCTCAAATTGCTACGGATTATTTTCATGTTAAAATGACCCAAGAACGATCCTACAAATGTTTTCAAGTTGTTTTCATGTTCAAACGAGTCAAGAATGAAGCTGCAAGTTGTTTCCAAGTTCGAACGAGTCAAGAATGAAGTCTCAAATTGCTACAAATTGCTTTCATCCTAAAATGAGCCATCAATGATCCTACAAGAGTTTTCAAGTTGTTTCCATGTTCCAACGAGTCAAGAATGAAGCAACAAGTTGTTTCCAAGTTCGAACGAGTCAAGAATGAAGTCTCAAATTATTATGGAATATTTTCATGTTAAAATGAGCCAAGAATGATCCTACAATTGTTTTCAAGTTGTTCCATGTTCAAACGAGTCAAGAATGAAGCTGCAAGTTGTTTTCAAGTTCGAACGAGTCAAGAATGAAGTCTCAAATTGCTACAGATTATTTTCATGTTAAAATGACCCAAGAATGAACCTACAAGAGTTTTCAAGTTGTTTCCATGTTCCAACGAGTCAGGAATGAAGCAACAAGTTGTTTCCAGGTTCGAACGAGTCATGAATGAAGTCTCAAATTATTATGGAATATTTTCATGTTAAAATGAGCCAAGAATGATCCTACAATAGTTTTCAAGTTGTTCCATGTTCAAACGAGTCAAGAATGAAGCTGCAAGTTGTTTCCAAGTTCGAACGAGTCAAGAATGAAGTCTCAAATTGCTACAGATTATTTTCATGTTAAAATGACCCAAGAATGACCCTACAAGAGTTTTCAAGTTGTTTCCATGTTCAAACGAGTCAAGAGTGAAGTTACAAGTTGTTTCCAAGTTCCAACGAGTCAAGAATGAAGTCTCCAATTGGTACGGATTGTTTTCATGTTAAAATGAGCAAAGAATGATCTTAAAATCAATATTGTTTCCATGTTCAAACGAGTCAAGAATGAAGCTACAAGTTGTTTCCATGTTCGAACGAGTCAAGAATGAAGTTTCAAATTGCTACGGATTGTTTTCATGTTAAAATGTGCCAAGAATGATGCTACAATAGTTTTCAAGTTGTTTCCATATTCAAACGAGTCAAGAATGAAGCTGCAAGTTATATCCAAGTTCGAACGAGTCAAGAATGAAGTCCCAAATTGCTACGAATTATTTTCATGTTAAAATGACCCAAGAATGATCCTACAAGAGTTTTCAAGTTATTTCCATATTCAAACGAGTCAAGAATGAAGCTACAGGTTGTTTCAAGTTTGAACGAGTCAAGAATGAAGTCTCAAATTTTTATGGAATAATTTCATGTTAAAATGAGCCAAGAATGATCCTACAATAGTTTTCAAGTTGTTCCATGTTCAAACGAGTCAAGAATGAAGCTGCAAGTTGTTTCCAAGTTCGAACGAGTCAAGAATGAAGTCTCAAATTGCTACAGATTATTTTCATGTTAAAATGACCCAAGAATGACCCTACAAGAGTTTTCAAGTTGTTTCCATGTTCAAACGAGTCAAGAATGAAGTTACAAGTTGTTTCCATGTTCGAACGAGTCAAGAATGAAGTTTCAAATTGCTACGGATTGTTTTCATGTTAAAATGAGCCAAGAATGATGCTACAATAGTTTTCAAGTTGTTTCCATGTTCAAACGAGTCAAGAATGAAGCTGCAAGTTATTTCCAAGTTCGAACGAGTCAAGAATGAAGTCTCAAATTGCTACGAATTATTTTCATGTTAAAATGACCCAAGAATGATCCTACAAGAGTTTTCAAGTTATTTCCATATTCAAACGAGTCAAGAATGAAGCTACAGGTTGTTTCAAGTTTGAACGAGTCAAGAATGAAGTCTCAAATTATTACGGAATATTTTCATGTTCAATTGAACCAAGAATGATCCTACAAGATTTTACAAGTCATTTCCTTGTACAAACAAGTCATGAATGAAGCTACAAATGTTTTCAAGTTCGAACGAGTCAAGAATGAAGTCTCAAATTGTTAAAAATTGCTTTCATCTTAAAATGAGCCATCAATGATCCTACAAGAGTTTACAAGTTATTTCCATGTTCAAAAGAGTCAAGAATGAAGCTACAAGTTGTTTCCAAGTTCGAACGAGTCAAAAATGAAGTCTCAAATTGTTACATATTGCTTTCATATTAAAATGAGCAATCAATGATTCTACAAGAGTTTACAAGTTATTTCCATGTTCAAAAGAGTCAAGAATTATCCTAAAAGAGTTTTCAAGTTGTTTCCATTTTCAAACGAGTCAAGAATGAAGCAACAAGTTGTTTCCAAATTTGAACAAGTCAAGAATGAAGTCTCAAATTGCTACGGATTGTTTTCATGTTAAAATTTGCCAAGAATGGACCTGCAAAGAGTTTACATGTTGTTTCCATGTTCAAACGAGTCAAGACTGAAGCTGCAAGTTGTTTCCAAGTTCAAACGAGTCAAGAATGAAGTTTCAAATTGTTACAAATTGCTTTCATCCTAAAATGAGCCATCAATGATCCTACAAGAGTTTTCAAGTTGTTTCCATGTTCAAACGAGTCAAGAATGAAGCTGCAAGTTGTTTCCAAGTTCGAACGAGTGAAGAATGATGTCTCAAATTGCTACGGATTATTTTCATGTTAAAATGACCCAAGAACGATCCTACAAATGTTTTCAAGTTGTTTTCATGTTCAAACGAGTCAAGAATGAAGCTGCAAGTTGTTTCCAAGTTCGAACGAGTCAAGAATGAAGTCTCAAATTGCTACAAATTGCTTTCATCCTAAAATGAGCCATCAATGATCCTACAAGAGTTTTCAAGTTGTTTCCATGTTCCAACGAGTCAAGAATGAAGCAACAAGTTGTTTCCAAGTTCGAACGAGTCAAGAATGAAGTCTCAAATTATTATGGAATATTTTCATGTTAAAATGAGCCAAGAATGATCCTACAATAGTTTTCAAGTTGTTCCATGTTCAAACGAGTCAAGAATGAAGTCTCAAATTGCTACAGATTATTTTCATGTTAAAATGACCCAAGAATGACCCTACAAGAGTTTTCAAGTTGTTTCCATGTTCCAACGAGTCAGGAATGAAGCAACAAGTTGTTTCCAGGTTCGAACGAGTCATGAATGAAGTCTCAAATTATTATGGAATATTTTCATGTTAAAATGAGCCAAGAATGATCCTACAATAGTTTTCAAGTTGTTCCATGTTCAAACGAGTCAAGAATGAAGCTGCAAGTTGTTTCCAAGTTCGAACGAGTCAAGAATGAAGTCTCAAATTGCTACAGATTATTTTCATGTTAAAATGACCCAAGAATGACCCTACAAGAGTTTTCAAGTTGTTTCCATGTTCAAACGAGTCAAGAGTGAAGTTACAAGTTGTTTCCAAGTTCCAACGAGTCAAGAATGAAGTCTCCAATTGGTACGGATTGTTTTCATGTTAAAATGAGCAAAGAATGATCTTAAAATCAATATTGTTTCCATGTTCAAACGAGTCAAGAATGAAGCTACAAGTTGTTTCCATGTTCGAACGAGTCAAGAATGAAGTTTCAAATTGCTACGGATTGTTTTCATGTTAAAATGAGCCAAGAATGATGCTACAATAGTTTTCAAGTTGTTTCCATATTCAAACGAGTCAAGAATGAAGCTGCAAGTTATATCCAAGTTCGAACGAGTCAAGAATGAAGTCTCAAATTGCTACGAATTATTTTCATGTTAAAATGACCCAAGAATGATCCTACAAGAGTTTTCAAGTTATTTCCATATTCAAACGAGTCAAGAATGAAGCTACAGGTTGTTTCAAGTTTGAACGAGTCAAGAATGAAGTCTCAAATTTTTATGGAATAATTTCATGTTAAAATGAGCCAAGAATGATCCTACAATAGTTTTCAAGTTGTTCCATGTTCAAACGAGTCAAGAATGAAGCTGCAAGTTGTTTCCAAGTTCGAACGAGTCAAGAATGAAGTCTCAAATTGCTACAGATTATTTTCATGTTAAAATGACCCAAGAATGACCCTACAAGAGTTTTCAAGTTGTTTCCATGTTCAAACGAGTCAAGAATGAAGTTACAAGTTGTTTCCATGTTCGAACAAGTCAAGAATGAAGTTTCAAATTGCTACGGATTGTTTTCATGTTAAAATGAGCCAAGAATGATGCTACAATAGTTTTCAAGTTGTTTCCATGTTCAAACGAGTCAAGAATGAAGCTGCAAGTTATTTCCAAGTTCGAACGAGTCAAGAATGAAGTCTCAAATTGCTACGAATTATTTTCATGTTAAAATGACCCAAGAATGATCCTACAAGAGTTTTCAAGTTATTTCCATATTCAAACGAGTCAAGAATGAAGCTACAGGTTGTTTCAAGTTTGAACGAGTCAAGAATGAAGTCTCAAATTATTACGGAATATTTTCATGTTCAATTGAACCAAGAATGATCCTACAAGATTTTACAAGTCATTTCCTTGTACAAACAAGTCATGAATGAAGCTACAAATGTTTTCAAGTTCGAACGAGTCAAGAATGAAGTCTCAAATTGTTAAAAATTGCTTTCATCTTAAAATGAGCCATCAATGATCCTACAAGAGTTTACAAGTTATTTCCATGTTCAAAAGAGTCAAGAATGAAGCTACAAGTTGTTTCCAAGTTCGAACGAGTCAAAAATGAAGTCTCAAATTGTTACATATTGCTTTCATATTAAAATGAGCAATCAATGATTCTACAAGAGTTTACAAGTTATTTCCATGCTCAAAAGAGTCAAGAATTATCCTAAAAGAGTTTTCAAGTTGTTTCCATTTTCAAACGAGTCAAGAATGAAGCAACAAGTTGTTTCCAAATTTGAACAAGTCAAGAATGAAGTCTCAAATTGCTACGGATTGTTTTCATGTTAAAATTTGCCAAGAATGGACCTGCAAAGAGTTTACATGTTGTTTCCATGTTCAAACGAGTCAAGACTGAAGCTGCAAGTTGTTTCCAAGTTCAAACGAGTCAAGAATGAAGTTTCAAATTGTTACAAATTGCTTTCATCCTAAAATGAGCCATCAATGATCCTAAAAGAGTTTTCAAGTTGTTTCCATGTTCAAACGAGTCAAGAATGAAGCTGCAAGTTGTTTCCAAGTTCGAACGAGTGAAGAATGATGTCTCAAATTGCTACGGATTATTTTCATGTTAAAATGACCCAAGAACGATCCTACAAATGTTTTCAAGTTGTTTTCATGTTCAAACGAGTCAAGAATGAAGCTGCAAGTTGTTTCCAAGTTCGAACGAGTCAAGAATGAAGTCTCAAATTGCTACAAATTGCTTTCATCCTAAAATGAGCCATCAATGATCCTACAAGAGTTTTCAAGTTGTTTCCATGTTCCAACG
Source organism: Oenanthe sinensis (assembly GCA_028671895.1). NCBI lineage: Eukaryota > Viridiplantae > Streptophyta > Magnoliopsida > Apiales > Apiaceae > Oenanthe > Oenanthe sinensis. Next base: position 7,927,854 of record JAPMAC010000195.1, on the reverse strand, counting down.
AGTCAAGAATGAAGCAACAAGTTGTTTCCAAGTTCGAACGAGTCAAGAATGAAGTCTCAAATTATTATGGAATATTTTCATGTTAAAATGAGCCAAGAATGATCCTACAATAGTTTTCAAGTTGTTCCATGTTCAAACGAGTCAAGAATGAAGCTGCAAGTTGTTTCCAAGTTCGAACGAGTCAAGAATGAAGTCTCAAATTGCTACAGATTATTTTCATGTTAAAATGACCCAAGAATGACCCTACAAGAGTTTTCAAGTTGTTTCCATGTTCAAACCAGTCAAGAATGAAGTTACAAGTTGTTTCCAAGTTCCAACGAGTCAAGAATGAAGTCTCCAATTGGTACGGACTGTTTTCATGTTAAAATGAGCAAAGAATGATCTTAAAAGAGTTATCAATATTGTTTCCATGTTCAAACGAGTCAAGAATGAAGCTACAAGTTGTTTCCATGTTCGAACGAGTCAAGAATGAAGTTTCAAATTGCTACGGATTGTTTTCATGTTAAAATGAGCCAAGAATAATGCTACAATAGTTTTCAAGTTGTTTCCATGTTCAAACGAGTCAAGAATAAAGCTGCAAGTTATTTCCAAGTTTGAACGAACGAGTCAAGAATGAAGTCTCAAATTGCTACGAATTATTTTCATGTTAAAATGACCCAAGAATGATCCTACAAGAGTTTTCAAGTTATTTCCATATTCAAACGAGTCAAGAATGAAGCTACAGGTTGTTTCAAGTTTGAACGAGTCAAGAATGAAGTCTCAAATTATTACGGAATATTTTCATGTTCAATTGAACCAAGAATGATCCTACAAGATTTTACAAGTCATTTCCTTGTACAAACAAGTCATGAATGAAGCTACAAATGTTTTCAAGTTCGAACGAGTCAAGTCCTCAAATTGTTAAAAATTGCTTTCATCTTAAAATGAGCCATCAATGATCCTACAAGAGTTTACAAGTTATTTCCATGTTCAAAAGAGTCAAGAATGAAGCTACAAGTTGTTTCGAAGTTCGAACGAGTCAAAAATGAAGTCTCAAATTGTTACATATTGCTTTCATATTAAAATGAGCAATCAATGATTCTACAAGAGTTTACAAGTTATTTCCATGTTCAAAAGAGTCAAGAATGATCCAAAAAGAGTTTTCAAGTTGTTTCCATTTTCAAACGAGTCAAGAATGAAGCAACAAGTTGTTTCCAAGTTCGAACAAGTCAAGAATGAAGTCTCAAATTGCTACGGATTGTTTTCATGTTAAAATTTACCAAGAATGGACTTGCAAAGAGTTTACATGTTGTTTCCATGTTCAAACGAGTCAAGAATGAAGCTGCAAGTTGTTTCCAAGTTCAAACGAGTCAAGAATGAAGTTTCAAATTGTTACAAATTGCTTTCATCCTAAAATGAGCCATCAATGATCCTACAAGAGTTTTCAAGTTGTTTCCATGTTCAAACGAGTCAAGAATGAAGGTGCAAGTTGTTTCCAAGTTCGAACGAGTGAAGAATGATGTCTCAAATTGCTACGGATTATTTTCATGTTAAAATGAACCAAGAACGATCCTACAAATGTTTTCAAGTTGTTTTCATGTTCCAACGAGTCAAGAATGAAGCAACAAGTTATTTCCAAGTTCGAACGAGTCAAGAATGAAGTCTCAAATTATTATGGAATACTTTCATGTTAAAATGAGCCAAGAATGATCCTACAATAGTTTTCATGTTGTTCCATGTTCAAACGAGTCAAGAATGAAGCTGCAAGTTGTTTCCAAGTTCGAACGAGTCAAGAATGAAGTCTCAAATTGCTACAGATTGTTTTAATGTTAAAATGACCCAAGAATGATCCTACAAGAGTTTTCAAGTTATTTCCATATTCAAACGAGTCAAGAATGAAGCTACAGGTTGTTTCAAGTTTGAACGAGTCAAGAATGAAGTCTCAAATTATTACGGAATATTTTCATGTTCAATTGAACCAAGAATGATCCTACAAGATTTTACAAGTCATTTCCTTGTACAAACAAGTCATGAATGAAGCTACAAATGTTTTCAAGTTCGAACGAGTCAAGAATGAAGTCTCAATTTGTTAAAAATTGCTTTCATCTTAAAATGAGCCATCAATGATCCTACAAGAGTTTACAAGTTGTTTCCATTTTCAAACGAGTCAAGAATGAAGCAACAAGTTGTTTTCAAGTTCGAACAAGTCAAGAATGAAGTGTCAAATTGCTACGGATTGTTTTCATGTTAAAATATGCCAAGAATGGACCTGCAAGAGTTTACATGTTGTTTCCATGTTCAAACGAGTCAAGAATGAAGCTGCAAGTTGTTTCCAAGTTCAAACGAGTCAAGAATGAAGTTTCAAATTGTTACAAATTGCTTTCATCCTAAAATGAGCCATCAATGATCCTACAAGAGTTTTCAAGTTGTTTCCATGTTCAAACGAGTCAAGAATGAAGCTGCAAGTTGTTTCCAAGTTCGAACGAGTGAAGAATGATGTCTCAAATTGCTACGGATTATTTTCATGTTAAAATGAACCAAGAACGATCCTACAAATGTTTTCAAGTTCTTTTCATGTTCCAACGAGTCAAGAATGAAGCAACAAGTTATTTCCAAGTTCGAACGAGTCAAGAATGAAGTCTCAAATTATTATGGAATACTTTCATGTTAAAATGAGCCAAGAATGATCCTACAATAGTTTTCAAGTTGTTCCATGTTCAAACGAGTCAAGAATGAAGCTGCAAGTTGTTTCCAAGTTCGAACGAGTCAAGAATGAAGTCTCAAATTGCTACAGATTGTTTTAATGTTAAAATGACCCAAGAATGACCCTACAAGAGTTTTCAAGTTGTTTCCATGTTCCAACGAGTCAAGAATGAAGCAACAAGTTGTTTCCAAGTTCGAACGAGTCAAGAATGAAGTCTCAAATTATTATGGAATATTTTCATGTTAAAATGAGCCAAGAATAATCCTACAATAGTTTTCAAGTTGTTCCATGTTCAAACGAGTCAAGAATGAAGCTGCAAGTTGTTTCAAAGTTCGAACGACTCAAGAATGAAGTCTCAAATTGCTACAGATTATTTTCATGTTAAAATGACCCAAGAATGACCCTACAAGAGTTTCCAAGTTGTTTCCATGTTCAAACGAGTCAAGAATGAAGTTACAAGTTGTTTCCAAGTTCCAACGAGTCAAGAATGAAGTCTCCAATTGGTACGGATTGTTTTCATGTTAAAATGAGCAAAGAATGATCTTAAAAGAGTTATCAATATTGTTTCCATGTTCAAACGAGTCAAGAATGAAGCTACAAGTTGTTTCCATGTTCGAACGAGTCAAGAATGAAGTTTCAAATTGCTACGGATTGTTTTCATGTTAAAATGAGCCAAGAATGATGCTACATTAGTTTTCAAGTTGTTTCCATGTTCAAACGAGTCAAGAATGAAGCTGCAAGTTATTTCCAAGTTCGAATGAGTCAAGAATGAAGTCTCAAATTCCTACGAATTATTTTCATGTTAAAATGACCCAAGAATGATCCTACTAGAGTTTTCAAGTTATTTCCATATTCAAACGAGTCAAGAATGAAGCTACAGGTTGTTTCAAGGTTGAACGAGTCAAGAATGAAGTCTCAAATTATTACGGAATATTTTCATGTTCAATTGAACCAAGAATGATCCTACAAGATTTTACAAGTCATTTCCTTGTACAAACAAGTCATGAATGAAGCTACAAATGTTTTCAAGTTCGAACGAGTCAAGTCCTCAAATTGTTAAAAATTGCTTTCATCTTAAAATGAGCCATCAATGATCCTACAAGAGTTTACAAGTTATTTCCATGTTCAAAAGAGTCAAGAATGAAGCTACAAGTTGTTTCCAAGTTCGAACGAGTCAAAAATGAAGTCTCAAATTGTTACATATTGCTTTCATATTAAAATGAGCAATCAATGATTCTACAAGAGTTTACAAGTTATTTCCATGTTCAAAAGAGTCAAGAATGATCCTAAAAGAGTTTTCAAGTTGTTTCCATTTTCAAACGAGTCAAGAATGAAGCAACAAGTTGTTTCCAAGTTCGAACAAGTCAAGAATGAAGTCTCAAATTGCTACGGATTGTTTTCATGTTAAAATTTGCCAAGAATGGACCTGCAAGAGTTTACATGTTGTTTCCATGTTAAAACGAGTCAAGAATGAAGCTGCAAGTTGTTTCCAAGTTCAAACGTGTCAAGAATGAAGTTTCAAATTGTTACAAATTGCTTTCATCCTAAAATGAGCCATCAATGATCCTACAAGAGTTTTCAAGTTGTTTCCATGTTCAAACGAGTCAAGAATGAAGCTGCAAGTTGTTTCCAAGTTCGAACGAGTGAAGAATGATGTCTCAAATTGCTACGGATTATTTTCATGTTAAAATGACCCAAGAACGACCCTACAAATGTTTTCAAGTTGTTTTCATGTTCTAACGAGTCAAGAATGAAGCAACAAGTTGTTTCCAAGTTCGAACGAGTCAAGAATGAAGTCTCAAATTATTATGGAATACTTTCATGTTAAAATGAGCCAAGAATGATCCTACAATAGTTTTCAAGTTGGTCCATGTTCAAACGAGTCAAGAATGAAGCTGCAAGTTGTTTCCAAGTTCGAACGAGTCTAGAATGAAGTCTCAAATTGCTACAGATTATTTTCATGTTAAAATGACCCAAGAATGACCCTACAAGAGTTTTCAAGTTGTTTCCATGTTCAAACGAGTCAAGAATGAAGCTACAAGTTGTTTCCAAGTTCCAACGAGTCAAGAATGAAGTCTCCAATTGGTACGGATTGTTTTCATGTTAAAATGAGCAAAGAATGATCTTAAAAGAGTTATCAATATTGTTTCCATGTTCAAACGAGTCAAGAATGAAGCTACAAGTTGTTTCCATGTTCGAACGAGTCAAGAATGAAGTCTCAAATTACTACAGATTGTTTTCATGTTAAAATGAGCTAAGAATGATCCTACAATAGTTTTCAAGTTGTTTCCATGTTCGAATGAGTCAAGAATGAAGCTGCAAGTTGTTTCCAAGTTCGAACGAGTCAAGAATGAAGTCTCAAATTGCTACGAATTATTTTCATGTTAAAATGACCCAAGAATGATCCTACAAGAGTTTTCAAGTTATTTCCATATTCAAACGAGTCAAGAATGAAGCTACAGGTTGTTTCAAGTTTGAACGAGTCAAGAATGAAGTCTCAAATTATTACGGAATATTTTCATGTTCAATTGAACCAAGAATGATCCTACAAGATTTTACAAGTCATTTCCTTGTACAAACAAGTCATGAATGAAGCTACAAACGTTTTCAAGTTCAAACGAGTCAAGAATGAAGTCTCAATTTGTTAAAAATTGCTTTCATCTTAAAATGAGCCAATAATGATCCTACAAGAGTTTACAAGTTATTTCCATGTTCAAAAGAGTCAAGAATGAAGCTACAAGTTGTTTCCATGTTCGAACGAGTCAAAAATGAAGTCTCAAATTGTTACATATTGCTTTCATATTAAAATGAGCAACCAATGATTCTACAAGAGTTTACAAGTTATTTCCATGTTCAAAAGAGTCAAGAATGATCCTAAAAGAATTTTCAAGTTGTTTCCATTTTCAAACGAGTCAAGAATGAAACAACAAGTTGTTTTCAAGTTCGAACAAGTCAAGAATGAAGTTTCAAATTGCTACGGATTGTTTTCATGTTAAAATATGCCAAGAATGGACCTGCAAGAGTTTACATGTTGTTTCCATGTTCAAACGAGTCAAGAATGAAGCTGCAAGTTGTTTCCAAGTTCAAACGAGTCAAGAATGAAGTTTCAAATTGTTACAAATTGCTTTCATCCTAAAATGAGCCATCAATGATCCTACAAGAGTTTTCAAGTTGTTTCCATGTTCAAACGAGTCAAGAATGAAGCTGCAAGTTGTTTCCAAGTTCGAACGAGTGAAGAATGATGTCTCAAATTGCTACGGATTATTATTATTATTTTTTTTTTGCTAAGTAAAAATAATATAGAACGAGAAAAAACGAATACACTAGTCACCCAGGGCATACCCCGGGGCCTAGAGAGGACAATCCCCTGCTCTAGCACAAAGCAAACAGCTAAACAACCAAGCTAAACAACAAGCACCTTACACACCAAAATTACATCAAAATACTAAAATATAATACTAACAATAGATGAGTTGGCATTGACCAATTTCTGGAACTGTGCATTCGAAGACATCTTGTCCCTAACCATTTGTTTAATTATGCGAAGTAAGACAGTAACTGGCCTCCCTGGAGCAGCATGCACACGAGCATTTCGCTCTAACCATAAATGATAGAAAGCAACTCCAATATATAAGTAAGTTATCTTTCGAATAAGTTGACCCTTTGAGCTCGAAATATCAGCAATCCAGTCATACGAGAGAGGCTCAGGGCTATGGTTAAGAATCTGCCGAGTGTAAGTACAATGTTGCAAGAGATGCTGAGCTGACTCCGCATCAGCATTACATAAAGGACATAATGTGGCGCCCTCCCGATCCGGGGTCTAGATCGGGGCGTCACTGACACTCTATATGCATGCACCCTAAATAACATTAATAGAAAATACGCATAATTATGACCCCGACTACTCGCCTGGACCTTTCAAGGTAATGGTATGAAACAAGCACACAACTACATTCATTTATATTTAAATTTACAACAACAAAATAATATTACAACTCCTGAAACAATCTCAAAGTCTACTGATAAAAGTACAAGACTATTCAAAGTCTTTTCCTTCCAACTCGGCCTCGATCCTACCTGTTCCCTCTCAGCCAGCCTAGTAAAGTTCATGTAAGACATGTTCTTCCGAGCAGTCTGCTTAATACGGACCATGATTCTCAAAAGCTGTAGATGTTAGAAAATAAAAGGATGAGCTACAAAAGCTCAGCAAGTAACCATACTGGTTGAAAACAGTTCTACAGGCTTATATATAATTTAAACAAAATCTTTTGCTCAAAACCATGCTTTAAATCATTACTGGACCTCATTGTCCCAAAATTGTAATTAACATACTAGTCAGGGTAATCATTTCTCGCAAAACTTTCTTTTATAAAACTGCTGGCAGGGTTAAACAATTTCAATAACTGGTACAGAATAAACAAGAAGCTGGAAAGTAATAACCAGGTGGAAGTATAAGAGTAATCTGCAGGGTTAGATGGATAACAGGAAAATAATGTATAACAATTGAAACAAGGTCAACCCAAGATATGTCTGATAATTGAAGTTGTATGACAGGTTATAACAAGGCATTTCAAAGTCCATTTATGTAAAACTATCCTTTCCTTAGGATTGATTCTTTCAAAACATTTTATAAAACTGTCCTCTCATTAGGACCTTGCTTTTAAAATCATCTATAAAATTGTCCTCTCATTAGGACCTTTTACTTTTCAAATCATTTATAAAACTGTCCTCTCATTAGGACCTTTTCTGTTTAAAACAATCATTTTGGTTGAAGTTTTCTCACAACGCCAGACAATACGGGTGATCAGCCACGTAAAGTCCCCATAACGGACTAAAAGTCCCTCTGGACATAAGGAGTACTCATAAAGGCACTTATTGCCATTGGCCTTGGGCTATCTCATTATAGCCATTGACTATCTCATTATAGTCTTCACATAAAAAGTGCTGGACCGGCGTCACTCGGCCTCTTACGCCTCCAACCTATAGGAATCCGCAGAAACCATTTTGATCGGAATTCCTATAATAACCAAAACCTTTCTTTTTAAAGTTACCAAATCATTTGATGAAACAGACTTTTTGAAAGTCGGACTTCATATTTAAATCTCTTTTTAAAGATCATTAGACAGAGGTAAAGTTTATACCAGGGTAAATCTCAAAACAAGTCTCTGTTGTAATAGGGTAAGTTGAAATCATAAACTGGAAATTTAAAACAAGTTAAAGTTATGAAGTCAAGGTGCAGGGTCAATCCATAAGTATAACAGTTGTTTTTGAAAACAGATGTAAAACATTTACTCAGGATAACAGTTAGGCTTAAGTAATAGGGTTCTTTTAAGATTTAAGTTTAAGCAATTATTGATAAGAAGTGGTGGTAGCACAAGTCACAGCTCAAGATCACTGGTTCAAAATTTGTAAAACTAGTTTATAAGTTGTCGATAACAGTTCAGGGATTGAAAAGTTTAAAGTGTAATTGAATCCGATATAAGGTTGCAGTTTAAATAAAGCAAATAAAGTAGGACATGATATAGTTTAAAACAGTTGAAACAAGGTAATACAGTTGAGATAAGATAATACAATTGCAGGGTCATAAAGCAGTTTACAAAACAGTGTTTCAGTTGAAAGAGTTTAGGCAGTAGTTACTTGCCTCAAACAAAGAATGCTACAGCTGTGGAACAGGTAGATCGCCTACACCAGATACTAACTCTCAACTTTAGCTTTCCCTTTGTCCTTCACCTCAATATCCTTCGTAGCTACACAAAAATAATACTATTTCAGAATCTTATAAACTCTCGACGTTTTCTTTAACGTCTAACTATGCTACCCTTTCGATAATGCAACCCTTAAACACATATATCATCCACTATAGACATATTCTACTAAAATCACTTCTATACTGGCAAACAAATATCACATAGACAATTAGATCATCTTCAATATTCCTGACTGATAGTCATTCCTATACAGAGGTGGTGTGCCAATAGTACTTTACAAAAATCATTTTAGTTTCTAGAAATTTTGGCAGCACTTCCTCTGTAATTGGAACTACCCGTCGGAATACAACCGACACAAACAATCATTCAAACATATATATACGGCCCATCACATGTTGTTTCAAATCTATGCCATATAAAGCAATGTCTATATCCTTATACAATTAACATCACAAATCACTTAACTTATAACCTTTATTAGTAATGCCTTTATAACTCCTAGCTATAAATTCACATCATTCTTACAAATACACATATACATTCAAATGTTTAAGTAACAAAGGAATTAAATCTCAATTAGACATGGCATTTAGCATTAAACCAAGTTAAATCTATATTGCTATTAGTCCAAATTCGAACATAATAGGTATGCATATATTCGAATGGCAACTAATGCTAGAGAAATTGCAGCAATTGGCCAAGTTCAATATGCAACTAACACATTTTACAATCTAGTTAAATTTTGATTATTACTAATATCCAACAATTTATTTTAAATGACTATATTCACCTAGCCATTACCACTTAAACTTATTACTCAAATACATATCTTAATTCAAGCATAATTAGTCCACCATCCGACATGCATTCCAATTTATTAGCAAACAATTGACATGAAAAACTCATATGCTATACAATATAATTTCTCCCTAATTTAACCATAGCAATTCGAATTATTCAATATTCAACTATCATAAAATAATTACTTCTCATACACATACGAATTGCTCAAACTCATCCATATTTGATCGGAAAATTATGACTAGGGTCGATAATTTATAAAACTTTAATCGAAGTTATGACATGTAATTGATTAGGACACAACATTATGCCCAAATAAAGCTAGTAACTAGTTCTTATCACCCATCATATTCGGCAACATAGCCAAGCAACATAAACCGAGTCCATGCCGATCGGAAAAATGACAAACTAACCGGAAAATTACATGCATTACAATTAATCAACTCACACAACCAATTTAATAATTGTAAGTTCTTAACAACGTAATATAAGGCTCAAAGGACATCATTGCCTATACCACCGACTCACCGGAGCTCATAGTCGGCGGTGAGCTTCCGATGGAGTACCGATTTCCGGTATCTCAACATCTAAGCTACAAAAACCGTATGCATAACATTGTATCAGCCTAAATCACAAAAATCAAATCATAGCAGCCATTGCATGCAACTCTCCCATGAAATTCATACACGCAGCACACATATACATACATACGAGTTACATGCATTGCTCAAGGGAATCATATACACACAAATCAAGCTAGAATGAAGTCGAGAACATGCTAATCACTAGAAATCAGCTAAAGAAATTGAGAAAAAGGGAAATCGCCGAGAGAGAGAAAAACGAGACCTCAACCAAGAAATGCAGAGCAAGTGAAATGGTTAGTGGGCGGTGGCTTTTACCAAACAAAGACAAGGGCAAAACAGTAATTTCACAATTGCTGTTTTTCTGAATAAAACCTTTAAACAATTCGAATTTTTATATAATTGAAGTACAAAAATAAGTTTTATATTTTTAAAATTAAGATCATGAATTTAGAAGCTTCCCCATATTTTTGAAATATTTTTCTGATGGATAAAGATTTAATTAAAAATCTTTGAAGTTTTAGTGCAGAAATAGAGAATAAGAGTAGAAAAATCATAAAAACAATTTTGAGCTCAAATAAAATAAACTTTTATTTTTCCAAAGTCCTAGAATATTTAAGAAACATTTTGGAACAGATTTCATGATTTTTGGACATTCCGATAATTAAATATGGAATTTAGAAGAGTAATATCTCTAGAATAAAACAGGAATAAAAGATTTATATAAAATCACTGGGACTAGAATTAAATACATCACCATTTTTAGAAAGTCTCTAAAATCACATAAGAGCTACATATAAAATTTCATAATTATTGGACACACCAATAATTTTATAAAAATCAAAGAGTCACTCAATTAAGCATAAAAATCAATTAGACACTTAATTAAAACACTTAAGCATAATACAGTCAAACAGACAGTCAACTGGACATATAAAATCATCACATATCATATCTTAACACATTAAAACACATAACTCATGTACCTCATATTATTCAAATAGATTTAATTACCTCGATCGTTACATTCTCCCCCCCTTAAAAGATTCTGTCCCCAGAATCAGCCTAAGTAAACAAATAGGGATACTTCTCGAGCATTTCACTCTCAAGTTCCCAGGTGGATTCCTCAACTCGAGGGTTTCTCCACAAAACTTTTACAAGCTTAACAGACTTATTCCTTAAAACTTTATCCTTACGATCCTGAATCTCTACAGGCTGTTCTACATAGGACAAGTCAGGTTGAATCTCCAAGGGTTCATATTCTATCACATGGCTCATATCAGGATTGTACTTTCGAAGCATAGACACGTGAAAAACATTGTGAATGTGCTGCATCTGCGGTGGTAGAGCCAATTCATATGCAACTTTCCCAACTTGCTTCAAAACTTCAAAAGGTCCTATATATCGTGGATTAAGCTTTCCTCTCTTGCCAAATCTACTCACACCTTTCCACGGAGAAATCTTTAACAACACTTGGTCACCTTCTTCAAAATTCATATCTTTCCTTGACTGGTCAGCATACTTCTTTTGCCTATTCTGAGCAGCTAACAATCTCTTCTGAATCAACTCAATCTTTTCTTTAGTTTGCTGAACTAACTCTGGACCCAAAATCTTACGCTCACCAACTTCATTCCAACACACTGGTGATCTGCATTTTCTTCCATACAAAGCTTCATACGGGGGCATCCCAATACTAGCATGATAACTGTTATTATATGAAAATTCCACCAACGGTAGATGCTCGTCCCAACTTCCTTCAAAATCTAAGGCACAAACTCTTAACATGTCTTCAATGGTTTGGATTGTCCTTTCACTCTGTCCATCAGTCTGAGGATGATATGCAGTACTCATATTCAGCTTTGTTCCCAAACATTCTTGAAATTTCTTCCAAAATCTTGAATTGAATCTCGGGTCTCTGTCAGACACTATTGATACAGGAACACCATGTCGCATCACAATCTCTTTCAGATACAAATGAACCAACTTGTCCAGTGAAAATCTTTCGTTGATAGGTAGAAAGTGCGCTGACTTGGTCAATCTGTCTATTATTACCCAGATAGCATCATGATTAGCTTTAGTCCTTGGTAGACCTACTACAAAATCCATAGCAAGATTCTCCCATTTCCATTCTGGAATCTCTAGTGGTTGCAACAATCCGCTGGGCCTCTGGTGTTCAGCTTTTACTCTCTGGCATGTATAACATTTACTGATCCATTCTGCCACATCTCTTTTCATGTTGGGCCACCAAAAATTTTCCTTCAAGTCTTTATACATCTTCGTGCTTCCTGGATGAATAGAGTATCTTGAACTATGTGCATCATGCAAAATTTCATTCTTGAGCTCTTGAACATTAGGGATCCAAATTCGTGAGGAAAACCTAAAGATTCCTTTATCGTCCTTCTGACTTTTTAACTCTTCTCCAGTCAACTTGGTTCTGTCTTGACTCATCATCTGTTCTTGACATCTCTTAATCTTTTCTAACAATTCTGGCTGAAAAGTCATTGTATACACCATTTCTTCCACTGAATCCGAATCACATACCTCTATTTCCAATTTCTCGAACTCTTTGATCAATTCTTCAGACGAAACCATTATATTCAATCTTTCTTTTCTACTTAAAGCATCTGCTACAACATTCGCCTTGCCTGGATGATAGTTGATTGTGCAGTCATAGTCCTTGATCAATTCCAACCATCTTCTCTGTCTCATATTCAATTCTTTCTGAGTAAAGATATACTTTAAACTCTTATGGTCAGTAAAAATCTCACACTTTTCTCCGTACAAATAGTGCCTCCAAATCTTCAATGCAAATACAATGGCAGCTAATTCCAGATCATGTGTAGGATACTTCAATTCATGAGGTCTTAACTGCCTGGAAGCATATGCAATAACTTTCCCATGTTGCATCAGAACACATCCCAAACCTTTGAGTGAAGCGTCACTGTAGATGACAAAATTTCCTTGATCATCTGGTAACACCAAAACTGGGGCAGACACTAGTCTCCGCTTTAACTCTTCAAAACTTTCTTCACACTTCTCGTTCCATACAAACTTTTCATTCTTCCTTGTCAATTTGGTCATAGGGGTAGCTATCTTAGAGAAATCTTGAACAAATCTTCGATAGTACCCTGCTAAACCCAGAAAACTTCTGACTTCTGTTGGAGTCCGTGGCCTTTCCCATTTCATCACTGCTTCTATCTTTGCCGGATCAACTTTGATACCTTCTCTACTGACAACATGACCTAAGAATTGTACCTCCTTCAACCAAAATTCACATTTCGAAAACTTCGCATACAGCTTTTCCTTTCTTAAGGTCTCTAAAGCAATTCTCAAATGATCTGCATGCTCTTCTTCTGACTTGGAATATATCAGGATATCGTCAATGAAAACAATCACAAACTTGTCCAAATATTTCTTAAAGACTCTGTTCATCAGGTCCATAAACGCTGCTGGGGCATTTGTCAATCCAAAAGCCATAACTAAAAATTCATAGTGTCCGTACCTTGTTCTGAATGCTGTTTTAGATACATCTTCAGGTTTGATCTTGAGTTGATGGTATCCGGACCTTAAATCAATTTTTGAGAACCATTCGGCTCCTTTCAGCTGGTCGAAAAGATCATCTATTCTCGGCAACGGGTACTTATTCTTGATGGTTAGCTTATTTAATTCTCGGTAATCTATGCACAACCTCATGCTTCCATCCTTCTTCTTAACAAACAACACTGGTGCTCCCCAAGGAGACACACTAGGTCTTATAATTCCTTTGTCCAAGAGATCTTGTATTTGACTCGCCAATTCTTTCATCTCAACTGGCGCCATTCTATACGGAGCTTTGGAAACTGGCTCAGTGCCTGGAGCTAAATCAATGGAGAATTCTATTTCCCTATCGGAAGGTAAGCCTGGTAATTCATCTGGAAATACATCGGGAAATTCGTTGACGATAGGAACATCTTCTAACTGAACTGACCTCTTTTCAGTGTCTACAACATAGGCTAGGTAAGCCTCACATCCTTGACGCAGAAATCTCTTTGCCTGAGCAATATTCAAAAACTTCTTGACTTGTCGGGTACCTCGAAACTCAACTTCTTCTCCTTCTAGGGTTTTCAACTTTAACTTCTTATTCCTACAATCTATTTGAGCCTTGTATTCTGACAACCAATCCATCCCTAGAATTACATCAAATTCACCTAACTTAAAAGGTATTAAGTTAGCAAGAAAATGATAACTGCCTATTTCAATGTCACAACTAGGACAAACTTTGCTTACTGGAATCGTTGCCTGGTTAGCTACTTCTATAACTAAGGCTTGATCCAAAGGTCGGACTTCACATTGCAATTTACCAAGGAAATCTTGAGATACAAAAGACTTAGTAGCTCCTGAATCAATCAATACACTAGCTTGCACTGAGTTAACAGGAAGTGTACCTGATATCACATCTACGTCCTGAATAGCTTCTTTCTGAGTCATGTTGAATGTTCTCGCTCTAGATTGATGTGCTGAAGATTGAGACGGAGTTCCAGCTATTCGAAGAACATTGGTAGGCTGTGTAGGTTCCTTGCATTCCCTTGCCATGTGACCTAGCTTGCCACACTTATAGCATTTGATTCCTGACTTTTGATTTTGATTCTGACTCTGGCTGTTGCATTCTGCTGCATAATGTCCTTTCCTGTTGCATTTGAAGCAGGTGATATTGGGCTTATTACAAACTCCAGAGTGCTTCCTTCCACAAATTTTGCACTCAGGAACAAACTGTCTGATGGCCTTCGGCTGGTTAAAACCTTGAGCTTTATTGTTTTGTCTTCCTTTTCCATCATTATCATTCTTGATTTGCTGGGAATCACTTCTCTGACCTTCTGGCCTTCTATGAAACTTATTTCTGAAATTACCTTGTCCCTGACTGTCTTCCCTAGCACCAAACTTTCTTTTTCTGTTATCCTTCTCTTTCTGGGACATGTCACTTTCTCCTTCCACGATCATTGCTTTTTGAACTATTGCAGTAAAGCTTTGCAACTCAAAAACTGCTACCCTACTTCTAATCCATGGTCTTAGGCCTTGCTGAAACCTCTTGGCCTTTTTGATGTCAGTGTTGACAAATTCTGGCACAAATCTGGCCATCTCAGAAAACTTGGCCTCGTATTCTGCTACACTCATACCTCCTTGCTTCAATTCTAAAAATTTAATCTCCATCTGGTCCTTCATGAAACTAGGAAAGTACTTTTCTAAAAACAAATCTGTAAACCGATCCCAAGAAATTACACCTTCACCCTGAAGCATCTTCGTAGACTCCCACCAGTAACCGGCTTCAGCTTTAAGAAAGTAACTAGCATACTCAGTCTTCTTATCTTCATCTACGTCTACTAACTGAAAAGCTTTTTCCATTTCCTTAAGCCAAATTTGGGCTTCTATTGGGTTTGTGGATCCTTTAAATTCAGGTGGTTTCACTGCTTGAAAAGATTTAAAAGTAACTGCTGGGGGTGCAGAAGGTCTTTGCTGTTGCTGAGTTAAAAGAGCTGTCTGCTGTTGTAGCAGCTGAATGAGTTGGGCAACTGTAGGGTCCATAGGATTTTGATCTTGAGTATTTTGGTTCTGAGACGAATTTGAGGTGTTTCTTTTTCTTGGCGGCATTTACTATAGGGAAACAAGCAACTTATTAAGCAATACACTACACCATATTGTAAACAGTTCAAATACTTTTAAAACCATTTGAGCACTAAAACTCTATTTTAGAAATCAATCTTGTAGCATCATTACTACATAAGTTGCCTGTACCACAAGGATAGATAAAGGTTCTATTGAAAACAGGTTAGCACAACAGGTATAAATAAGGTACTGGTAAAGGTAAGAAACAGTTTATGGTCAAATGTGCGCAAAAGTAAATGACAGAGATATCGAAAGATACTGGAACTGAAAAGCAAACATACATAAATACGAAAGGTACCAACGTGCAAGATAGTTAAAGTACAAACACGAATAAAAGTACTGGGAAGAAAATAGAAATAACATCTGGCAAGGGTGCTAGAGGGCTCTAACAAATGTCCCTTCTAACACTCAAACATCCTGACATCTAATCACCCCTGTGATCCCTGTCTCTGGCTGCCCTGAGTCCAATCAGCAGTCTACTAAGCACACGGGTTAACTCTCCTGCCCGCTCCGCCACATCGTCTGGAAATGCCCTAGCTGCAATCTGCCTACGTCCCTCCTCCTCAACAGCTCTAATGCGATCCTCCCACCACTCGACAGGATGCTCGGGAACTCTCAGCTGGCCTCGGGTAATTGCTGGCCTATAAACTCTACGGCGAATAGGGGTACAAGCACTCCCTGAGGGTAGGTCAGGCTGAGCAACGGGCTCAGGAATCAACTCCTCCTCGCTCTCAGAACTGGATATGACTATAACATCATCGTCAGAATCCGAAGAAGAAGAATCAGAGGAACTAGGAGAGGGTGGTGGTTGTGAAACAATACCACGAGCCTGCAATAATACGATATGTAAAGCAAAAAGGGATAAGATCATCTTAAATCTACAGTTAAAATCCTAATATCTAAACCACTCTTCGATATCTAATCCTATCTTACCATTACTCTCTCTTTTGTTATTAAATGATCTACTTGTTTAACTTAATCCTGGCTTGTTTCAGTGACCAAAACCTTCGCTCTGATACCAACCTGTGGCGCCCTCCCGATCCGGGGTCTAGATCGGGGCGTCACTGACACTCTATATGCATGCACCCTAAATAACATTAATAGAAAATACGCATAATTATGACCCCGACTACTCGCCTGGACCTTTCAAGGTAATGGTATGAAACAAGCACACAACTACATTCATTTATATTTAAATTTACAACAACAAAATAATATTACAACTCCTGAAACAATCTCAAAGTCTACTGATAAAAGTACAAGACTATTCAAAGTCTTTTCCTTCCAACTCGGCCTCGATCCTACCTGTTCCCTCTCAGCCAGCCTAGTAAAGTTCATGTAAGACATGTTCTTCCGAGCAGTCTGCTTAATACGGACCATGATTCTCAAAAGCTGTAGATGTTAGAAAATAAAAGGATGAGCTACAAAAGCTCAGCAAGTAACCATACTGGTTGAAAACAGTTCTACAGGCTTATATATAATTTAAACAAAATCTTTTGCTCAAAACCATGCTTTAAATCATTACTGGACCTCATTGTCCCAAAATTGTAATTAACATACTAGTCAGGGTAATCATTTCTCGCAAAACTTTCTTTTATAAAACTGCTGGCAGGGTTAAACAATTTCAATAACTGGTACAGAATAAACAAGAAGCTGGAAAGTAATAACCAGGTGGAAGTATAAGAGTAATCTGCAGGGTTAGATGGATAACAGGAAAATAATGTATAACAATTGAAACAAGGTCAACCCAAGATATGTCTGATAATTGAAGTTGTATGACAGGTTATAACAAGGCATTTCAAAGTCCATTTATGTAAAACTATCCTTTCCTTAGGATTGATTCTTTCAAAACATTTTATAAAACTGTCCTCTCATTAGGACCTTGCTTTTAAAATCATCTATAAAATTGTCCTCTCATTAGGACCTTTTACTTTTCAAATCATTTATAAAACTGTCCTCTCATTAGGACCTTTTCTGTTTAAAACAATCATTTTGGTTGAAGTTTTCTCACAACGCCAGACAATACGGGTGATCAGCCACGTAAAGTCCCCATAACGGACTAAAAGTCCCTCTGGACATAAGGAGTACTCATAAAGGCACTTATTGCCATTGGCCTTGGGCTATCTCATTATAGCCATTGACTATCTCATTATAGTCTTCACATAAAAAGTGCTGGACCGGCGTCACTCGGCCTCTTACGCCTCCAACCTATAGGAATCCGCAGAAACCATTTTGATCGGAATTCCTATAATAACCAAAACCTTTCTTTTTAAAGTTACCAAATCATTTGATGAAACAGACTTTTTGAAAGTCGGACTTCATATTTAAATCTCTTTTTAAAGATCATTAGACAGAGGTAAAGTTTATACCAGGGTAAATCTCAAAACAAGTCTCTGTTGTAATAGGGTAAGTTGAAATCATAAACTGGAAATTTAAAACAAGTTAAAGTTATGAAGTCAAGGTGCAGGGTCAATCCATAAGTATAACAGTTGTTTTTGAAAACAGATGTAAAACATTTACTCAGGATAACAGTTAGGCTTAAGTAATAGGGTTCTTTTAAGATTTAAGTTTAAGCAATTATTGATAAGAAGTGGTGGTAGCACAAGTCACAGCTCAAGATCACTGGTTCAAAATTTGTAAAACTAGTTTATAAGTTGTCGATAACAGTTCAGGGATTGAAAAGTTTAAAGTGTAATTGAATCCGATATAAGGTTGCAGTTTAAATAAAGCAAATAAAGTAGGACATGATATAGTTTAAAACAGTTGAAACAAGGTAATACAGTTGAGATAAGATAATACAATTGCAGGGTCATAAAGCAGTTTACAAAACAGTGTTTCAGTTGAAAGAGTTTAGGCAGTAGTTACTTGCCTCAAACAAAGAATGCTACAGCTGTGGAACAGGTAGATCGCCTACACCAGATACTAACTCTCAACTTTAGCTTTCCCTTTGTCCTTCACCTCAATATCCTTCGTAGCTACACAAAAATAATACTATTTCAGAATCTTATAAACTCTCGACGTTTTCTTTAACGTCTAACTATGCTACCCTTTCGATAATGCAACCCTTAAACACATATATCATCCACTATAGACATATTCTACTAAAATCACTTCTATACTGGCAAACAAATATCACATAGACAATTAGATCATCTTCAATATTCCTGACTGATAGTCATTCCTATACAGAGGTGGTGTGCCAATAGTACTTTACAAAAATCATTTTAGTTTCTAGAAATTTTGGCAGCACTTCCTCTGTAATTGGAACTACCCGTCGGAATACAACCGACACAAACAATCATTCAAACATATATATACGGCCCATCACATGTTGTTTCAAATCTATGCCATATAAAGCAATGTCTATATCCTTATACAATTAACATCACAAATCACTTAACTTATAACCTTTATTAGTAATGCCTTTATAACTCCTAGCTATAAATTCACATCATTCTTACAAATACACATATACATTCAAATGTTTAAGTAACAAAGGAATTAAATCTCAATTAGACATGGCATTTAGCATTAAACCAAGTTAAATCTATATTGCTATTAGTCCAAATTCGAACATAATAGGTATGCATATATTCGAATGGCAACTAATGCTAGAGAAATTGCAGCAATTGGCCAAGTTCAATATGCAACTAACACATTTTACAATCTAGTTAAATTTTGATTATTACTAATATCCAACAATTTATTTTAAATGACTATATTCACCTAGCCATTACCACTTAAACTTATTACTCAAATACATATCTTAATTCAAGCATAATTAGTCCACCATCCGACATGCATTCCAATTTATTAGCAAACAATTGACATGAAAAACTCATATGCTATACAATATAATTTCTCCCTAATTTAACCATAGCAATTCGAATTATTCAATATTCAACTATCATAAAATAATTACTTCTCATACACATACGAATTGCTCAAACTCATCCATATTTGATCGGAAAATTATGACTAGGGTCGATAATTTATAAAACTTTAATCGAAGTTATGACATGTAATTGATTAGGACACAACATTATGCCCAAATAAAGCTAGTAACTAGTTCTTATCACCCATCATATTCGGCAACATAGCCAAGCAACATAAACCGAGTCCATGCCGATCGGAAAAATGACAAACTAACCGGAAAATTACATGCATTACAATTAATCAACTCACACAACCAATTTAATAATTGTAAGTTCTTAACAACGTAATATAAGGCTCAAAGGACATCATTGCCTATACCACCGACTCACCGGAGCTCATAGTCGGCGGTGAGCTTCCGATGGAGTACCGATTTCCGGTATCTCAACATCTAAGCTACAAAAACCGTATGCATAACATTGTATCAGCCTAAATCACAAAAATCAAATCATAGCAGCCATTGCATGCAACTCTCCCATGAAATTCATACACGCAGCACACATATACATACATACGAGTTACATGCATTGCTCAAGGGAATCATATACACACAAATCAAGCTAGAATGAAGTCGAGAACATGCTAATCACTAGAAATCAGCTAAAGAAATTGAGAAAAAGGGAAATCGCCGAGAGAGAGAAAAACGAGACCTCAACCAAGAAATGCAGAGCAAGTGAAATGGTTAGTGGGCGGTGGCTTTTACCAAACAAAGACAAGGGCAAAACAGTAATTTCACAATTGCTGTTTTTCTGAATAAAACCTTTAAACAATTCGAATTTTTATATAATTGAAGTACAAAAATAAGTTTTATATTTTTAAAATTAAGATCATGAATTTAGAAGCTTCCCCATATTTTTGAAATATTTTTCTGATGGATAAAGATTTAATTAAAAATCTTTGAAGTTTTAGTGCAGAAATAGAGAATAAGAGTAGAAAAATCATAAAAACAATTTTGAGCTCAAATAAAATAAACTTTTATTTTTCCAAAGTCCTAGAATATTTAAGAAACATTTTGGAACAGATTTCATGATTTTTGGACATTCCGATAATTAAATATGGAATTTAGAAGAGTAATATCTCTAGAATAAAACAGGAATAAAAGATTTATATAAAATCACTGGGACTAGAATTAAATACATCACCATTTTTAGAAAGTCTCTAAAATCACATAAGAGCTACATATAAAATTTCATAATTATTGGACACACCAATAATTTTATAAAAATCAAAGAGTCACTCAATTAAGCATAAAAATCAATTAGACACTTAATTAAAACACTTAAGCATAATACAGTCAAACAGACAGTCAACTGGACATATAAAATCATCACATATCATATCTTAACACATTAAAACACATAACTCATGTACCTCATATTATTCAAATAGATTTAATTACCTCGATCGTTACACATAAGGGATTCACAGCTATGCCAAATTGAATCATACGGTCACGAGTTAAGAGCCTGTTCCGTAAAGCTAACCACAGAATAAAAGAACACTTTGGAACATGTAAAGAATGCCAGACCATGGGCAACCAGTGAGGGGGAACATTACGCCTTCTAATGGTGTTCCAGATCATAGAAATAGACAAAGAAGGCTGCACAACCTTATCCCAAAGCAAGCAATCTCGAGGATGCACAGGGGTATTCAGAACTAGCGTACGCATTTCCATGGCTAAAACATGGTTAGAAGCATGAGGACTCCACACAAAACCATCCATAATTTCACGAACTCGGGCTGAGATAGTAGAGTCTGTTATGGAAATTAGGTGCTCCCCAAAATGCTCAATAAGGGGTTTATTAAGAAGCCATGGATCATGCCATAAAAGAAAATCAGAATCAGCACCCACCTTATACGCAATGTAGTTTCGAGCCTGAGTACGAGCAGAAAAAACTTTCCTAAGGCTCCATGAAAGTGTAGACGTGCTAGAGAAGGTCCAAAATCCCTTATCGCGAAGTATATGGCCATTAAACCATTGAACCCAAAGCGACTGTGAGTTCGGCTGGATTAAGCGCCAAAGTTGAAAAAGAGTTGCAGCAAAGTTCCATTCCTTGAGATCACGAAGGCCCAAACCACCTTCATTTTTTGGCAAGCAGCACTCTTTCCAAGCGACTTTGTACTGACAAGAGGTGGCATTACGACCAGCCCAAAGAAACCTTGCACATTTTGCTTGGATATCTTTGAGAACAGAAGTTGGGAGGAAGAGATGGCCTGACCAGTAGAAGAAGACACCCATTAGAACTGAGTTAATCAGCTGCAATCTCCCAGCAAAAGTAAGGGAAATGTTGGACCAATGCTGCAGTCTTGCGATTATTTTCATCATTAGGGGCTGACATGCCGCTCTAGATAGAGAACCAGTGATGAGAGGGAGCCCAAGATACATGACCGGGAGATCACCCCATTTAAATCCAGAAATAGTGAGAGTACTATAGATGGTTTGCAGAGGAACATTGCTAAAAAACCATTCACACTTTGCAGGATTAGGTACGGTTTGCAGAGGTACTATTGTGGGTCACCTTGACGGAGACCTGATTTGGTACGGATTGTTTTCATGTTAAAATGAGCAAAGAATGATCCTAAAAGAGTTTTCAATATTGTTTCCATGTTCAAACGAGTCAAGAATGAAGCTACAAGTTGTGTTCATGTTCGAACGAGTCAAGAATGAATTTTCAAATTGCTACGGATTGTTTTCATGTTAAAATGAGCCAAGAATGATGCTACAAGTTGTTTCCATGTTCAAGCGAGTCAAGAATGAGCTACAAGTTGTTTCCATGTTCAAACGAGTCAAGAATGAAGTCTCAAATTACTACGGATTGTTTTCATGTTAAAATGAGCCAAGAATGATCCTACAATAGTTTTCAAGTTGTTTCCATGTTCAAACGAGTCAAGAATGAAGCTGCAAGTTGTTTCCAAGTTCGAACGAGTCAAGAATGAAGTCTCAAATTGTTACAAATTGCTTTGATCTTAAAATGAGCCATCAATGATTCTACAAGAGTTTATAAGTTGTTTCCATGTTTAAAAGAGTCAAGAATGAAACTACAAGTTGTTTCCAAGTTCGAACGAGGCAAGAATGAAGTCTCAAATTGGTACGGATTGTTTTCATGTTCAAATAAGCAAAGAATGATCCTAAAAGAGTTTTCAAGTTGTTTCCATATTCAAACGAGTCAAGAATGAAGCTACAAGTTGTTTCCAAGTTCGAACGAGTCAAGAATGAAGTCTCAAATTGGTACGGATTGTTTTCATGTTAAAATGAGCCAAGAATGATCCAACAATAGTTTTCAAGTTGTTTACGAGTCAAGAATGAAGCAACAAGTTGTTTCCAAGTTCGAACGAGTCAAGAATGAAGTCTCAAATTGCTACGGATTGTTTTCATGTTAAAATTAGCCAAGAATGATCCTACAAGAGTTTACATGTTGTTTCCATGTTCAAACGAGTCAAGAATGAAGCTACAAGTTGTTTCCAAGTTCGAACGAGTCAAGAATGAAGTATCAAATTGTTACAAATTGCTTTCATCCTAAAATGAGCCATCAATGATCCTACAAGAGTTGACAAGTAGTTTCCATATTCAAACGAGTCAAGAATGAAGCTACAAGTTGTTTCCATGTTCGAACGAGTCAAGAATGAAGTCTCAAATTGCTACGGATTGTTTTCATGTTAAAATGAGCCAAGAATTATCCTACAATAGTTTTCAAGTTGTTTCCATGTTCAAACGAGTCAAGAATGAAGCTACAAGTTTTTTCCATGTTCGAACGAGGCAAGAATGAAGTCTCAAATTGTTACGGATTGTTTTGATGATACAATGAGCCAAGAATGATCCTACAAGAGTTTACATGTTGTTTCCATGTTCAAACGAGTCAAGAATGAAGCTACAAGTTGTTTCCAAGTTCAAACGAGTCAAGAATGAAGTATCAAATTGTTACAAATTGCTTTCATCCTAAAATGAGCCATCAATGATCCTACAAGAGTTGACAAGTTGTTTCCATGTTCAAACGAGTCAAGAATGAAGCTACTGGTTGTTTCCATGTTCGAACGAGTAAAGAATGAAGTCTCAAATTGCTACGGATTGTTTTCATGTTAAAATGAGCCAAGAATTATCCTATAATAGTTTTCAAGTTGTTTCCATGTTCAAACGAGTAAAGAATGAAGCTACAAGTTGTTTCCAATTTCGAACGAGTCAAGAATGAAGTCTCAAATTGCTACAGATTATTTTCATGTTAAAATGACCCAAGAATAACCCTATAAGAGTTTTCAAGTTGTTTCCATGTTCAAACGAGTCAAGAATGCAGCTACAAGTTGTTTCCAAGTTCCAACGAGTCAAGAATGAAGTCTCCAATTGGTACGGATTGTTTTCATGTTAAAATGAGCAAAGAATGATCTTAAAAGAGTTTTCAATATTGTTTCCATGTTCAAACGAGTCAAGAATGAAGCTACAAGTTGTGTTCATGTTCGAACGAGTCAAGAATGAAGTCTCAAATTACTACGGATTGTTTTCATGTTAAAATAAGCCAAGAATGATGCTACAATAGTTTTCAAGTTGTTTCCATGTTCAAACGAGTCAAGAATGAAGTTGCAAGTTATTTCCAAGTTCGAACGAGTCAAGAATGAAGTCTCAAAATGCTACGAATTATTTTCATGTTAAAATGACCCAAGAATGATCCTACAAGAGTTTTCAAGTTATTTCCATGTTCAAACGAGTCAAGAATGAAGCTACAGGTTGTTTCAAGTTTGAAAGAGTCAAGAATGAAGTCTCAAATTATTACGGAATATTTTCATGTTCAATTGAACCAAGAATGATCCTACAAGATTTTACAAGTCATTTCCTTGTACAAACAAGTCATGAATGAAGCTACAAATGTTTTCAAGTTCGAACGAGTCAAGAATGAAGTCTCAAATTGCTACAGATTATTTTCATGTTAAAATGACCCAAGAATGATCCTACAAGAGTTTTCAAGTTGTTTCCATGTTCAAACGAGTCAAGAATGAAACTACAAGTTGTTTCCAAGTTCGAACGAGTCAAAAATGAAGTCTCAAATTGCTACGGATTGTTTTCATGTTAAAATGAGCCAAGAATGATCCTACAAGAGTTTTCAAGTTGTTTCAATGTTCAAACGAGTCAAGAATGAAGCTACAGGTTGTTTCAAGTTTGAACGAGTCAAGAATGAAGGCTCAAATTTTTAAGGAATATTTTCATGTTCAATTGAACCAAGAATGATCCTACAAGATTTTACAAGTTATTTCCTTGCACAAACAAGTCATGAATGAAGCTACAAATGTTTTCAAGTTCGAACGAGTCAAGAATGAAGTCTCAAATTGTTAAAAATTGCTTTCATCTTAAAATGAGCCATCAATGATGCTACAAGAGTTTACAAGTTATTTCCATGTTCAAAAGAGTCAAGAATGAAGCAACAAGTTGTTTCCAAGTTCGAACGAGTCTAGAATGAAGTCTCGAATTGCTACGGATTGTTTTCATGTTAAAATGACCCAAGAATAACCCTATAAGAGTTTTCAAGTTGTTTCCATGTTCAAACGAGTCAAGAATGCAGCTACAAGTTGTTTCCAAGTTCCAACGAGTCAAGAATGAAGTCTCCAATTGGTACGGATTGTTTTCATGTTAAAATGAGCAAAGAATGATCTTAAAAGAGTTTTCAATATTGTTTGCATGTTCAAACGAGTCAAGAATGAAGCTACAAGTTGTGTTCATGTTCGAACGAGTCAAGAATGAAGTCTCAAATTACTACGGATTGTTTTCATGTTAAAATAAGCCAAGAATGATGCTACAGTAGTTTTCAAGTTGTTTCCATGTTCAAACGAGTCAAGAATGAAGTTGCAAGTTATTTCCAAGTTCGAACGAGTCAAGAATGAAGTCTCAAATTGCTACGAATTATTTTCATGTTAAAATGACCCAAGAATGATCCTACAAGAGTTTTCAAGTTATTTCCATGTTCAAACGAGTCAAGAATGAAGCTACAGGTTGTTTCAAGTTTGAACGAGTCAAGAATGAAGTCTCAAATTATTACGGAATATTTTCATGTTCAATTGAACCAAGAATGATCCTACAAGATTTTACAAGTCATTTCCTTGTACAAACAAGTCATGAATGAAGCTACAAATGTTTTCAAGTTCGAACGAGTCAAGAATGAAGTCTCAAATTGCTACGGATTATTTTCATGTTAAAATTACCCAAAAATGATCCTACAAGAGTTTTCAAGTTGTTTCCATGTTCAAACGAGTCAAGAATGAAACTACAAGTTGTTTCCAAATTCGAACGAGTCAAAAATGAAGTCTCAAATTGCTACGGATTGTTTTCATGTTAAAATGAGCCAAGAATGATCCTACAATAGTTTTTAAGTTGTTTCCATGTTCAAACGAGTCAAGAATGAAGCTACAAGTTGTTTCCAAGTTCGAACGAGTCAAGAATGAAGTCTCAAATTGGTACGGATTGTTTTCATGTTAAAATGACCCAAGAATGATCCTACAATAGTTTTTAAGTTGTTTTCATGTTCAAACGAGTCAAGAATGAAGCAACAAGTTGTTTCTAAGTTCAAATGACTCAAGAATGAAGTCTCAAATTGCTACGGATTGTTTTCATGTTAAAATGAGCCAAGAATGATCCTACAAGAGTTTTCAAGTTATTTCCATGTTCAAAAGAGTCAAGAATGAAGCAACAAGTTGTTTCCAAGTTCGAACGAGTCTAGAATGAAGTCTCGAATTGCTACGGATTATTTTCATGTTAAAATGACCCAAGAATAACCCTATAAGAGTTTTCAAGTTGTTTCCATGTTCAAACGAGTCAAGAATGCAGCTACAAGTTGTTTCCAAGTTCCAACGAGTCAAGAATGAAGTCTCCAATTGGTACGGATTGTTTTCATGTTAAAATGAGCAAAGAATGATCTTAAAAGAGTTTTCAATATTGTTTCCTTGTTCAAACGAGTCAAGAATGAAGCTACAAGTTGTGTTCATGTTCGAACGAGTCAAGAATGAAGTCTCAAATTACTACGGATTGTTTTCATGTTAAAATAAGCCAAGAATGATGCTACAATAGTTTTCAAGTTGTTTCCATGTTCAAACGAGTCAAGAATGAAGTTGCAAGTTATTTCCAAGTTCGAACGAGTCAAGAATGAAGTCTCAAAATGCTACGAATTATTTTCATGTTAAAATGACCCAAGAATGATCCTACAAGAGTTTTCAAGTTATTTCCATGTTCAAACGAGTCAAGAATGAAGCTACAGGTTGTTTCAAGTTTGAAAGAGTCAAGAATGAAGTCTCAAAATGCTACGAATTATTTTCATGTTAAAATGACCCAAGAATGATCCTACAAGAGTTTTCAAGTTATTTCCATGTTCAAACGAGTCAGGAATGAAGCTACAGGTTGTTTCAAGTTTGAAAGAGTCAAGAATGAAGTCTCAAATTATTACGGAATATTTTCATGTTCAATTGAACCAAGAATGATCCTACAAGATTTTACAAGTCATTTCCTTGTACAAACAAGTCATGAATGAAGCTACAAATGTTTTCAAGTTCGAACGAGTCAAGAATGAAGTCTCAAATTGCTACGGATTATTTTCATGTTAAAATTACCCAAAAATGATCCTACAAGAGTTTTCAAGTTGTTTCCATGTTCAAACGAGTCAAGAATGAAACTACAAGTTGTTTCCAAGTTCGAACGAGTCAAAAATGAAGTCTCAAATTGCTACGGATTGTTTTCATGTTAAAATGAGCCAAGAATGATCCTACAATAGTTTTTGAGTTGTTTCCATGTTCAAACGAGTCAAGAATGAAGCTACAAGTTGTTTCCAAGTTCGAACGAGTCAAGAATGAAGTCTCAAATTGGTACGGATTGTTTTCATGTTAAAATGACCCAAGAATGATCCTACAATAGTTTTTAAGTTGTTTTCATGTTCAAACGAGTCAAGAATGAAGCAACAAGTTGTTTCCAAGTTCGAACGAGTCAAGAATGAAGTCTCAAAATGCTACGAATTATTTTCATGTTAAAATGACCCAAGAATGATCCTACAAGAGTTTTCAAGTTATTTCCATGTTCAAACGAGTCAAGAATGCAGCTACAAGTTGTTTCCAAGTTCCAACGAGTCAAGAATGAAGTCTCCAATTGGTACGGATTGTTTTCATGTTAAAATGAGCAAAGAATGATCTTAAAAGAGTTTTCAATATTGTTTCCTTGTTCAAACGAGTCAAGAATGAAGCTACAAGTTGTGTTCATGTTCGAACGAGTCAAGAATGAAGTCTCAAATTACTACGGATTGTTTTCATGTTAAAATAAGCCAAGAATGATGCTACAATAGTTTTCAAGTTGTTTCCATGTTCAAACGAGTCAAGAATGAAGTTGCAAGTTATTTCCAAGTTCGAACGAGTCAAGAATGAAGTCTCAAAATGCTACGAATTATTTTCATGTTAAAATGACCCAAGAATGATCCTACAAGAGTTTTCAAGTTATTTCCATGTTCAAACGAGTCAAGAATGAAGCTACAGGTTGTTTCAAGTTTGAAAGAGTCAAGAATGAAGTCTCAAATTATTACGGAATATTTTCATGTTCAATTGAACCAAGAATGATCCTACAAGATTTTACAAGTCATTTCCTTGTACAAACAAGTCATGAATGAAGCTACAAATGTTTTCAAGTTCGAACGACTCAAGAATGAAGTCTCAAATTGCTACGGATTATTTTCATGTTAAAATGACCCAAGAATGATCCTACAAGAGTTTTCAAGTTGTTTCCATGTTTAAACGAGTCAAGAATGAAACTACAAGTTGTTTCCAAGTTCGAACGAGTCAAAAATGAAGTCTCAAATTGCTACGGATTGTTTTCATGTTAAAATGAGCCAAGAATGATCCTACAAGAGTTTTCAAGTTGTTTCAATGTTCAAACGAGTCAAGAATGAAGTTGCAAGTTATTTCCAAGTTCGAACGAGTCAAGAATGAAGTCTCAAATTGCTACGAATTATTTTCATGTTAAAATGACCCAAGAATGATCCTACAAGAGTTTTCAAGTTATTTCCATGTTCAAACGAGTCAAGAATGAAGCTACAGGTTGTTTCAAGTTTGAACGAGTCAAGAATGAAGTCTCAAATTATTACGGAATATTTTCATGTTCAATTGAACCAAGAATGATCCTACAAGATTTTACAAGTCATTTCCTTGTACAAACAAGTCATGAATGAAGCTACAAATGTTTTCAAGTTCGAACGAGTCAAGAATGAAGTCTCAAATTGCTACGGATTATTTTCATGTTAAAATTACCCAAAAATGATCCTACAAGAGTTTTCAAGTTGTTTCCATGTTCAAACGAGTCAAGAATGAAACTACAAGTTGTTTCCAAGTTCGAACGAGTCAAAAATGAAGTCTCAAATTGCTACGGATTGTTTTCATGTTAAAATGAGCCAAGAATGATCCTACAATAGTTTTTAAGTTGTTTCCATGTTCAAACGAGTCAAGAATGAAGCTACAAGTTGTTTCCAAGTTCGAACGAGTCAAGAATGAAGTCTCAAATTGGTACGGATTGTTTTCATGTTAAAATGACCCAAGAATGATCCTACAATAGTTTTTAAGTTGTTTTCATGTTCAAACGAGTCAAGAATGAAGCAACAAGTTGTTTCTAAGTTCAAATGAGTCAAGAATGAAGTCTCAAATTGCTACGGATTGTTTTCATGTTAAAATGAGCCAAGAATGATCCTACAAGAGTTTTCAAGTTATTTCCATGTTCAAAAGAGTCAAGAATGAAGCAACAAGTTGTTTCCAAGTTCGAACGAGTCTAGAATGAAGTCTCGAATTGCTACGGATTGTTTTCATGTTAAAATGACCCAAGAATAACCCTATAAGAGTTTTCAAGTTGTTTCCATGTTCAAACGAGTCAAGAATGCAGCTACAAGTTGTTTCCAAGTTCCAACGAGTCAAGAATGAAGTCTCCAATTGGTACGGATTGTTTTCATGTTAAAATGAGCAAAGAATGATCTTAAAAGAGTTTTCAATATTGTTTCCATGTTCAAACGAGTCAAGAATGAAGCTACAAGTTGTGTTCATGTTCGAACGAGTCAAGAATGAAGTCTCAAATTACTACGGATTGTTTTCATGTTAAAATAAGCCAAGAATGATGCTACAATAGTTTTCAAGTTGTTTCCATGTTCAAACGAGTCAAGAATGAAGTTGCAAGTTATTTCCAAGTTCGAACGAGTCAAGAATGAAGTCTCAAAATGCTACGAATTATTTTCATGTTAAAATGACCCAAGAATGATCCTACAAGAGTTTTCAAGTTATTTCCATGTTCAAACGAGTCAAGAATGAAGCTACAGGTTGTTTCAAGTTTGAAAGAGTCAAGAATGAAGTCTCAAATTATTACGGAATATTTTCATGTTCAATTGAACCAAGAATGATCCTACAAGATTTTACAAGTCATTTCCTTGTACAAACAAGTCATGAATGAAGCTACAAATGTTTTCAAGTTCGAACGAGTCAAGAATGAAGTCTCAAATTGCTACGGATTATTTTCATGTTAAAATTACCCAAAAATGATCCTACAAGAGTTTTCAAGTTGTTTCCATGTTCAAACGAGTCAAGAATGAAACTACAAGTTGTTTCCAAGTTCGAACGAGTCAAAAATGAAGTCTCAAATTGCTACGGATTGTTTTCATGTTAAAATGAGCCAAGAATGATCCTACAATAGTTTTTAAGTTGTTTCCATGTTCAAACGAGTCAAGAATGAAGCTACAAGTTGTTTCCAAGTTCGAACGAGTCAAGAATGAAGTCTCAAATTGGTACGGATTGTTTTCATGTTAAAATGACCCAAGAATGATCCTACAATAGTTTTTAAGTTGTTTTCATGTTCAAACGAGTCAAGAATGAAGCAACAAGTTGTTTCTAAAGTTCAAATGACTCAAGAATGAAGTCTCAAATTGCTACGGATTGTTTTCATGTTAAAATGAGCCAAGAATGATCCTACAAGAGTTTTCAAGTTATTTCCATATTCAAAAGAGTCAAGAATGAAGCAACAAGTTGTTTCCAAGTTCGAACGAGTCAAGAATGAAGTCTCAAAATGCTACGAATTATTTTCATGTTAAAATGACCCAAGAATAACCCTATAAGAGTTTTCAAGTTGTTTCCATGTTCAAACGAGTCAAGAATGCAGCTACAAGTTGTTTCCAAGTTCCAACGAGTCAAGAATGAAGTCTCCAATTGGTACGGATTGTTTTCATGTTAAAATGAGCAAAGAATGATCTTAAAAGAGTTTTCAATATTGTTTCCTTGTTCAAACGAGTCAAGAATGAAGCTACAAGTTGTGTTCATGTTCGAACGAGTCAAGAATGAAGTCTCAAATTACTACGGATTGTTTTCATGTTAAAATAAGCCAAGAATGATGCTACAATAGTTTTCAAGTTGTTTCCATGTTCAAACGAGTCAAGAATGAAGTTGCAAGTTATTTCCAAGTTCGAACGAGTCAAGAATGAAGTCTCAAAATGCTACGAATTATTTTCATGTTAAAATGACCCAAGAATGATCCTACAAGAGTTTTCAAGTTATTTCCATGTTCAAACGAGTCAAGAATGAAGCTACAGGTTGTTTCAAGTTTGAAAGAGTCAAGAATGAAGTCTCAAATTATTACGGAATATTTTCATGTTCAATTGAACCAAGAATGATCCTACAAGATTTTACAAGTCATTTCCTTGTACAAACAAGTCATGAATGAAGCTACAAATGTTTTCAAGTTCGAACGACTCAAGAATGAAGTCTCAAATTGCTACGGATTATTTTCATGTTAAAATGACCCAAGAATGATCCTACAAGAGTTTTCAAGTTGTTTCCATGTTTAAACGAGTCAAGAATGAAACTACAAGTTGTTTCCAAGTTCGAACGAGTCAAAAATGAAGTCTCAAATTGCTACGGATTGTTTTCATGTTAAAATGAGCCAAGAATGATCCTACAAGAGTTTTCAAGTTGTTTCAATGTTCAAACGAGTCAAGAATGAAGTTGCAAGTTATTTCCAAGTTCGAACGAGTCAAGAATGAAGTCTCAAATTGCTACGAATTATTTTCATGTTAAAATGACCCAAGAATGATCCTACAAGAGTTTTCAAGTTATTTCCATGTTCAAACGAGTCAAGAATGAAGCTACAGGTTGTTTCAAGTTTGAACGAGTCAAGAATGAAGTCTCAAATTATTACGGAATATTTTCATGTTCAATTGAACCAAGAATGATCCTACAAGATTTTACAAGTCATTTCCTTGTACAAACAAGTCATGAATGAAGCTACAAATGTTTTCAAGTTCGAACGAGTCAAGAATGAAGTCTCAAATTGCTACGGATTATTTTCATGTTAAAATTACCCAAAAATGATCCTACAAGAGTTTTCAAGTTGTTTCCATGTTCAAACGAGTCAAGAATGAAACTACAAGTTGTTTCCAAGTTCGAACGAGTCAAAAATGAAGTCTCAAATTGCTACGGATTGTTTTCATGTTAAAATGAGCCAAGAATGATCCTACAATAGTTTTTAAGTTGTTTCCATGTTCAAACGAGTCAAGAATGAAGCTACAAGTTGTTTCCAAGTTCGAACGAGTCAAGAATGAAGTCTCAAATTGGTACGGATTGTTTTCATGTTAAAATGACCCAAGAATGATCCTACAATAGTTTTTAAGTTGTTTTCATGTTCAAACGAGTCAAGAATGAAGCAACAAGTTGTTTCTAAGTTCAAATGAGTCAAGAATGAAGTCTCAAATTGCTACGGATTGTTTTCATGTTAAAATGAGCCAAGAATGATCCTACAAGAGTTTTCAAGTTATTTCCATGTTCAAAAGAGTCAAGAATGAAGCAACAAGTTGTTTCCAAGTTCGAACGAGTCTAGAATGAAGTCTCGAATTGCTACGGATTGTTTTCATGTTAAAATGACCCAAGAATAACCCTATAAGAGTTTTCAAGTTGTTTCCATGTTCAAACGAGTCAAGAATGCAGCTACAAGTTGTTTCCAAGTTCCAACGAGTCAAGAATGAAGTCTCCAATTGGTACGGATTGTTTTCATGTTAAAATGAGCAAAGAATGATCTTAAAAGAGTTTTCAATATTGTTTCCATGTTCAAACGAGTCAAGAATGAAGCTACAAGTTGTGTTCATGTTCGAACGAGTCAAGAATGAAGTCTCAAATTACTACGGATTGTTTTCATGTTAAAATAAGCCAAGAATGATGCTACAATAGTTTTCAAGTTGTTTCCATGTTCAAACGAGTCAAGAATGAAGTTGCAAGTTATTTCCAAGTTCGAACGAGTCAAGAATGAAGTCTCAAAATGCTACGAATTATTTTCATGTTAAAATGACCCAAGAATGATCCTACAAGAGTTTTCAAGTTATTTCCATGTTCAAACGAGTCAAGAATGAAGCTACAGGTTGTTTCAAGTTTGAAAGAGTCAAGAATGAAGTCTCAAATTATTACGGAATATTTTCATGTTCAATTGAACCAAGAATGATCCTACAAGATTTTACAAGTCATTTCCTTGTACAAACAAGTCATGAATGAAGCTACAAATGTTTTCAAGTTCGAACGAGTCAAGAATGAAGTCTCAAATTGCTACGGATTATTTTCATGTTAAAATTACCCAAAAATGATCCTACAAGAGTTTTCAAGTTGTTTCCATGTTCAAACGAGTCAAGAATGAAACTACAAGTTGTTTCCAAGTTCGAACGAGTCAAAAATGAAGTCTCAAATTGCTACGGATTGTTTTCATGTTAAAATG
Organism: Oenanthe sinensis; assembly: GCA_028671895.1. Classification (NCBI taxonomy): domain Eukaryota; kingdom Viridiplantae; phylum Streptophyta; class Magnoliopsida; order Apiales; family Apiaceae; genus Oenanthe; species Oenanthe sinensis. Next base: position 7,894,776 of record JAPMAC010000195.1, on the reverse strand, counting down.
AGCCAAGAATGATCCTACAATAGTTTTTAAGTTGTTTCCATGTTCAAACGAGTCAAGAATGAAGCTACAAGTTGTTTCCAAGTTCGAACGAGTCAAGAATGAAGTCTCAAATTGGTACGGATTGTTTTCATGTTAAAATGACCCAAGAATGATCCTACAATAGTTTTTAAGTTGTTTTCATGTTCAAACGAGTCAAGAATGAAGCAACAAGTTGTTTCTAAAGTTCAAATGACTCAAGAATGAAGTCTCAAATTGCTACGGATTGTTTTCATGTTAAAATGAGCCAAGAATGATCCTACAAGAGTTTTCAAGTTATTTCCATATTCAAAAGAGTCAAGAATGAAGCAACAAGTTGTTTCCAAGTTCGAACGAGTCTAGAATGAAGTCTCGAATTGCTACGGATTGTTTTCATGTTAAAATGACCCAAGAATAACCCTATAAGAGTTTTCAAGTTGTTTCCATGTTCAAACGAGTCAAGAATGCAGCTACAAGTTGTTTCCAAGTTCCAACGAGTCAAGAATGAAGTCTCCAATTGGTACGGATTGTTTTCATGTTAAAATGAGCAAAGAATGATCTTAAAAGAGTTTTCAATATTGTTTCCATGTTCAAACGAGTCAAGAATGAAGCTACAAGTTGTGTTCATGTTCGAACGAGTCAAGAATGAAGTCTCAAATTACTACGGATTGTTTTCATGTTAAAATAAGCCAAGAATGATGCTACAATAGTTTTCAAGTTGTTTCCATGTTCAAACGAGTCAAGAATGAAGTTGCAAGTTATTTCCAAGTTCGAACGAGTCAAGAATGAAGTCTCAAAATGCTACGAATTATTTTCATGTTAAAATGACCCAAGAATGATCCTACAAGAGTTTTCAAGTTATTTCCATGTTCAAACGAGTCAAGAATGAAGCTACAGGTTGTTTCAAGTTTGAAAGAGTCAAGAATGAAGTCTCAAATTATTACGGAATATTTTCATGTTCAATTGAACCAAGAATGATCCAACAAGATTTTACAAGTCATTTCCTTGTACAAACAAGTCATGAATGAAGCTACAAATGTTTTCAAGTTCGAACGAGTCAAGAATGAAGTCTCAAATTGCTACAGATTATTTTCATGTTAAAATTACCCAAAAATGATCCTACAAGAGTTTTCAAGTTGTTTCCATGTTCAAACGAGTCAAGAATGAAACTACAAGTTGTTTCCAAGTTCGAACGAGTCAAAAATGAAGTCTCAAATTGCTACGGATTGTTTTCATGTTAAAATGAGCCAAGAATGATCCTACAATAGTTTTTAAGTTGTTTCCATGTTCAAACGAGTCAAGAATGAAGCTACAAGTTGTTTCCAAGTTCGAACGAGTCAAGAATGAAGTCTCAAATTGGTACGGATTGTTTTCATGTTAAAATGACCCAAGAATGATCCTACAATAGTTTTTAAGTTGTTTTCATGTTCAAACGAGTCAAGAATGAAGCAACAAGTTGTTTCTAAGTTCAAATGACTCAAGAATGAAGTCTCAAATTGCTACGGATTGTTTTCATGTTAAAATGAGCCAAGAATGATCCTACAAGAGTTTTCAAGTTATTTCCATGTTCAAAAGAGTCAAGAATGAAGCAACAAGTTGTTTCCAAGTTCGAACGAGTCTAGAATGAAGTCTCGAATTGCTACGGATTGTTTTCATGTTAAAATGACCCAAGAATAACCCTATAAGAGTTTTCAAGTTGTTTCCATGTTCAAACGAGTCAAGAATGCAGCTACAAGTTGTTTCCAAGTTCCAACGAGTCAAGAATGAAGTCTCCAATTGGTACGGATTGTTTTCATGTTAAAATGAGCAAAGAATGATCTTAAAAGAGTTTTCAATATTGTTTCCATGTTCAAACGAGTCAAGAATGAAGCTACAAGTTGTGTTCATGTTCGAACGAGTCAAGAATGAAGTCTCAAATTACTACGGATTGTTTTCATGTTAAAATAAGCCAAGAATGATGCTACAATAGTTTTCAAGTTGTTTCCATGTTCAAACGAGTCAAGAATGAAGTTGCAAGTTATTTCCAAGTTCGAACGAGTCAAGAATGAAGTCTCAAAATGCTACGAATTATTTTCATGTTAAAATGACCCAAGAATGATCCTACAAGAGTTTTCAAGTTATTTCCATGTTCAAACGAGTCAAGAATGAAGCTACAGGTTGTTTCAAGTTTGAAAGAGTCAAGAATGAAGTCTCAAATTATTACGGAATATTTTCATGTTCAATTGAACCAAGAATGATCCTACAAGATTTTACAAGTCATTTCCTTGTACAAACAAGTCATGAATGAAGCTACAAATGTTTTCAAGTTCGAACGAGTCAAGAATGAAGTCTCAAATTGCTACGGATTATTTTCATGTTAAAATTACCCAAAAATGATCCTACAAGAGTTTTCAAGTTGTTTCCATGTTCAAACGAGTCAAGAATGAAACTACAAGTTGTTTCCAAGTTCGAACGAGTCAAAAATGAAGTCTCAAATTGCTACGGATTGTTTTCATGTTAAAATGAGCCAAGAATGATCCTACAATAGTTTTTAAGTTGTTTCCATGTTCAAACGAGTCAAGAATGAAGCTACAAGTTGTTTCCAAGTTCGAACGAGTCAAGAATGAAGTCTCAAATTGGTACGGATTGTTTTCATGTTAAAATGACCCAAGAATGATCCTACAATAGTTTTTAAGTTGTTTTCATGTTCAAACGAGTCAAGAATGAAGCAACAAGTTGTTTCTAAGTTCAAATGACTCAAGAATGAAGTCTCAAATTGCTACGGATTGTTTTCATGTTAAAATGAGCCAAGAATGATCCTACAAGAGTTTTCAAGTTATTTCCATGTTCAAAAGAGTCAAGAATGAAGCAACAAGTTGTTTCCAAGTTCGAACGAGTCTAGAATGAAGTCTCGAATTGCTACGGATTGTTTTCATGTTAAAATGACCCAAGAATAACCCTATAAGAGTTTTCAAGTTGTTTCCATGTTCAAACGAGTCAAGAATGCAGCTACAAGTTGTTTCCAAGTTCCAACGAGTCAAGAATGAAGTCTCCAATTGGTACGGATTGTTTTCATGTTAAAATGAGCAAAGAATGATCTTAAAAGAGTTTTCAATATTGTTTCCATGTTCAAACGAGTCAAGAATGAAGCTACAAGTTGTGTTCATGTTCGAACGAGTCAAGAATGAAGTCTCAAATTACTACGGATTGTTTTCATGTTAAAATAAGCCAAGAATGATGCTACAATAGTTTTCAAGTTGTTTCCATGTTCAAACGAGTCAAGAATGAAGTTGCAAGTTATTTCCAAGTTCGAACGAGTCAAGAATGAAGTCTCAAAATGCTACGAATTATTTTCATGTTAAAATGACCCAAGAATGATCCTACAAGAGTTTTCAAGTTATTTCCATGTTCAAACGAGTCAAGAATGAAGCTACAGGTTGTTTCAAGTTTGAAAGAGTCAAGAATGAAGTCTCAAATTATTACGGAATATTTTCATGTTCAATTGAACCAAGAATGATCCTACAAGATTTTACAAGTCATTTCCTTGTACAAACAAGTCATGAATGAAGCTACAAATGTTTTCAAGTTCGAACGAGTCAAGAATGAAGTCTCAAATTGCTACGGATTATTTTCATGTTAAAATTACCCAAAAATGATCCTACAAGAGTTTTCAAGTTGTTTCCATGTTCAAACGAGTCAAGAATGAAACTACAAGTTGTTTCCAAGTTCGAACGAGTCAAAAATGAAGTCTCAAATTGCTACGGATTGTTTTCATGTTAAAATGAGCCAAGAATGATCCTACAATAGTTTTTAAGTTGTTTCCATGTTCAAACGAGTCAAGAATGAAGCTACAAGTTGTTTCCAAGTTCGAACGAGTCAAGAATGAAGTCTCAAATTGGTACGGATTGTTTTCATGTTAAAATGACCCAAGAATGATCCTACAATAGTTTTTAAGTTGTTTTCATGTTCAAACGAGTCAAGAATGAAGCAACAAGTTGTTTCTAAGTTCAAATGACTCAAGAATGAAGTCTCAAATTGCTACGGATTGTTTTCATGTTAAAATGAGCCAAGAATGATCCTACAAGAGTTTTCAAGTTATTTCCATGTTCAAAAGAGTCAAGAATGAAGCAACAAGTTGTTTCCAAGTTCGAACGAGTCTAGAATGAAGTCTCGAATTGCTACGGATTGTTTTCATGTTAAAATGACCCAAGAATAACCCTATAAGAGTTTTCAAGTTGTTTCCATGTTCAAACGAGTCAAGAATGCAGCTACAAGTTGTTTCCAAGTTCCAACGAGTCAAGAATGAAGTCTCCAATTGGTACGGATTGTTTTCATGTTAAAATGAGCAAAGAATGATCTTAAAAGAGTTTTCAATATTGTTTCCATGTTCAAACGAGTCAAGAATGAAGCTACAAGTTGTGTTCATGTTCGAACGAGTCAAGAATGAAGTCTCAAATTACTACGGATTGTTTTCATGTTAAAATAAGCCAAGAATGATGCTACAATAGTTTTCAAGTTGTTTCCATGTTCAAACGAGTCAAGAATGAAGTTGCAAGTTATTTCCAAGTTCGAACGAGTCAAGAATGAAGTCTCAAAATGCTACGAATTATTTTCATGTTAAAATGACCCAAGAATGATCCTACAAGAGTTTTCAAGTTATTTCCATGTTCAAACGAGTCAAGAATGAAGCTACAGGTTGTTTCAAGTTTGAAAGAGTCAAGAATGAAGTCTCAAATTATTACGGAATATTTTCATGTTCAATTGAACCAAGAATGATCCTACAAGATTTTACAAGTCATTTCCTTGTACAAACAAGTCATGAATGAAGCTACAAATGTTTTCAAGTTCGAACGACTCAAGAATGAAGTCTCAAATTGCTACGGATTATTTTCATGTTAAAATGACCCAAGAATGATCCTACAAGAGTTTTCAAGTTGTTTCCATGTTCAAACGAGTCAAGAATGAAACTACAAGTTGTTTCCAAGTTCGAACGAGTCAAAAATGAAGTCTCAAATTGCTACGGATTGTTTTCATGTTAAAATGAGCCAAGAATGATCCTACAAGAGTTTTCAAGTTGTTTCAATGTTCAAACGAGTCAAGAATGAAGCTACAGGTTGTTTCAAGTTTGAACGAGTCAAGAATGAAGGCTCAAATTTTTAAGGAATATTTTCATGTTCAATTGAACCAAGAATGATCCTACAAGATTTTACAAGTTATTTCCTTGCACAAACAAGTCATGAATGAAGCTACAAATGTTTTCAAGTTCGAACGAGTCAAGAATGAAGTCTCAAATTGTTAAAAATTGCTTTCATCTTAAAATGAGCCATCAATGATGCTACAAGAGTTTACAAGTTATTTCCATGTTCAAAAGAGTCAAGAATGAAGCAGCAAGTTGTTTCCAAGTTCGAACGAGTCAAGAATGAAGTCTCAAATTGTTACAAATTGCTTTGATCTTAAAATGAGCCATCAATGATTCTACAAGAGTTTATAAGTTGTTTCCATGTTTAAAAGAGTCGAGAATGAAACTACAAGTTGTTTCCAAGTTCGAACGAGGCAAGAATGAAGTCTCAAATTGGTACGGATTGTTTTCATGTTCAAATAAGCAAAGAATGATCCTAAAAGAGTTTTCAAGTTGTTTCCATATTCAAACGAGTCAAGAATGAAGCTACAAGTTGTTTCCAAGTTCGAACGAGTCAAGAATGAAGTCTCAAATTGGTACGGATTGTTTTCATGTTAAAATGAGCCAAGAATGATCCAACAATAGTTTTCAAGTTGTTTACGAGTCAAGAATGAAGCAACAAGTTATTTCCAAGTTCGAACGAGTCAAGAATGAAGTCTCAAATTGCTACGGATTGTTTTCATGTTAAAATTAGCCAAGAATGATCCTACAAGAGTTTACATGTTGTTTCCATGTTCAAACGAGTGAAGAATGAAGCTACAAGTTGTTTCCAAGTTCGAACGAGTCAAGAATGAAGTATCAAATTGTTACAAATTGCTTTCATCCTAAAATGAGCCATCAATGATCCTACAAGAGTTGACAAGTAGTTTCCATGTTCGAACGAGTCAAGAATGAAGTCTCAAATTGCTACGGATTGTTTTCATGTTAAAATGAGCCAAGAATTATCCTACAATAGTTTTCAAGTTGTTTCCATGTTCAAACGAGTCAAGAATGAAGCTACAAGTTTTTTCCATGTTCGAACGAGGCAAGAATGAAGTCTCAAATTGTTACGGATTGTTTTGATGATAAAATGAGCCAAGAATGATCCTACAAGAGTTTACATGTTGTTTCCATGTTCAAACGAGTCAAGAATGAAGCTACAAGTTGTTTCCAAGTTCAAACGAGTCAAGAATGAAGTATCAAATTGTTACAAATTGCTTTCATCGTAAAATGAGCCATCAATGATCCTACAAGAGTTGACAAGTTGTTTCCATGTTCAAACGAGTCAAGAATGAAGCTACAGGTTGTTTCCATGTTCGAACGAGTCAAGAATGAAGTCTCAAATTGCTACGGATTGTTTTCATGTTAAAATGAGCCAAGAATTATCCTACAATAGTTTTCAAGTTGTTTCCATGTTCAAACGAGTAAAGAATGAAGCTACAAGTTGTTTCCAATTTCGAACGAGTCAAGAATGAAGTCTCAAATTGCTACAGATTGTTTTCATGTTAAAATGACCCAAGAATAACCCTATAAGAGTTTTCAAGTTGTTTCCATGTTCAAACGAGTCAAGAATGCAGCTACAAGTTGTTTCCAAGTTCCAACGAGTCAAGAATGAAGTCTCCAATTGGTACGGATTGTTTTCATGTTAAAATGAGCAAAGAATGATCTTAAAAGTGTTTTCAATATTGTTTCCATGTTCAAACGAGTCAAGAATGAAGCTACAAGTTGTGTTCATGTTCGAACGAGTCAAGAATGAAGTCTCAAATTACTACGGATTGTTTTCATGTTAAAATAAGCCAAGAATGATGCTACAATAGTTTTCAAGTTGTTTCCATGTTCAAACGAGTCAAGAATGAAGTTGCAAGTTATTTCCAAGTTCGAACGAGTCAAGAATGAAGTCTCAAAATGCTACGAATTATTTTCATGTTAAAATGACCCAAGAATGATCCTACAAGAGTTTTCAAGTTATTTCCATGTTCAAACGAGTCAAGAATGAAGCTACAGGTTGTTTCAAGTTTGATAGAGTCAAGAATGAAGTCTCAAATTATTACGGAATATTTTCATGTTCAATTGAACCAAGAATGATCCTACAAGATTTTACAAGTCATTTCCTTGTACAAACAAGTCATGAATGAAGTTACAAATGTTTTCAAGTTCGAACGAGTCAAGAATGAAGTCTCAAATTGCTACGGATTATTTTCATGTTAAAATTACCCAAAAATGATCCTACAAGAGTTTTCAAGTTGTTTCCATGTTCAAACGAGTCAAGAATGAAACTACAAGTTGTTTCCAAGTTCGAACGAGTCAAAAATGAAGTCTCAAATTGCTACGGATTGTTTTCATGTTAAAATGAGCCAAGAATGATCCTACAATAGTTTTTAAGTTGTTTCCATGTTCAAACGAGTCAAGAATGAAGCTACAAGTTGTTTCCAAGTTCGAACGAGTCAAGAATGAAGTCTCAAATTGGTACGGATTGTTTTCATGTTAAAATGACCCAAGAATGATCCTACAATAGTTTTTAAGTTGTTTTCATGTTCAAACGAGTCAAGAATGAAGCAACAAGTTGTTTCTAAGTTCAAATGAGTCAAGAATGAAGTCTCAAATTGCTACGGATTGTTTTCATGTTAAAATGAGCCAAGAATGATCCTACAAGAGTTTTCAAGTTATTTCCATGTTCAAAAGAGTCAAAAATGAAGCAACAAGTTGTTTCCAAGTTCGAACGAGTCTAGAATGAAGTCTCGAATTGCTACGGATTGTTTTCATGTTAAAATGACCCAAGAATAACCCTATAAGAGTTTTCAAGTTGTTTCCATGTTCAAACGAGTCAAGAATGCAGCTACAAGTTGTTTCCAAGTTCCAACGAGTCAAGAATGAAGTCTCCAATTGGTACGGATTGTTTTCATGTTAAAATGAGCAAAGAATGATCTTAAAAGAGTTTTCAATATTGTTTCCATGTTCAAACGAGTCAAGAATGAAGCTACAAGTTGTGTTCATGTTCGAACGAGTCAAGAATGAAGTCTCAAATTACTACGGATTGTTTTCATGTTAAAATAAGCCAAGAATGATGCTACAATAGTTTTCAAGTTGTTTCCATGTTCAAACGAGTCAAGAATGAAGTTGCAAGTTATTTCCAAGTTCGAACGAGTCAAGAATGAAGTCTCAAAATGCTACGAATTATTTTCATGTTAAAATGACCCAAGAATGATCCTACAAGAGTTTTCAAGTTATTTCCATGTTCAAACGAGTCAAGAATGAAGCTACAGGTTGTTTCAAGTTTGAAAGAGTCAAGAATGAAGTCTCAAATTATTACGGAATATTTTCATGTTCAATTGAACCAAGAATGATCCTACAAGATTTTACAAGTCATTTCCTTGTACAAACAAGTCATGAATGAAGCTACAAATGTTTTCAAGTTCGAACGACTCAAGAATGAAGTCTCAAATTGCTACGGATTATTTTCATGTTAAAATGACCCAAGAATGATCCTACAAGAGTTTTCAAGTTGTTTCCATGTTCAAACGAGTCAAGAATGAAACTACAAGTTGTTTCCAAGTTCGAACGAGTCAAAAATGAAGTCTCAAATTGCTACGGATTGTTTTCATGTTAAAATGAGCCAAGAATGATCCTACAAGAGTTTTCAAGTTGTTTCAATGTTCAAACGAGTCAAGAATGAAGCTACAGGTTGTTTCAAGTTTGAACGAGTCAAGAATGAAGGCTCAAATTTTTAAGGAATATTTTCATGTTCAATTGAACCAAGAATGATCCTACAAGATTTTACAAGTTATTTCCTTGCACAAACAAGTCATGAATGAAGCTACAAATGTTTTCAAGTTCGAACGAGTCAAGAATGAAGTCTCAAATTGTTAAAAATTGCTTTCATCTTAAAATGAGCCATCAATGATGCTACAAGAGTTTACAAGTTATTTCCATGTTCAAAAGAGTCAAGAATGAAGCAGCAAGTTGTTTCCAAGTTTGAACGAGTCAAGAATGAAGTCTCAAATTGTTACAAATTGCTTTGATCTTAAAATGAGCCATCAATGATTCTACAAGAGTTTATAAGTTGTTTCCATGTTTAAAAGAGTCAAGAATGAAACTACAAGTTGTTTCCAAGTTCGAACGAGGCAAGAATGAAGTCTCAAATTGGTACGGATTGTTTTCATGTTCAAATAAGCAAAGAATGATCCTAAAAGAGTTTTCAAGTTGTTTCCATATTCAAACGAGTCAAGAATGAAGCAACAAGTTGTTTCCAAGTTCGAACGAGTCAAGAATGAAGTCTCAAATTGCTACGGATTGTTTTCATGTTAAAATTAGCCAAGAATGATCCTACAAGAGTTTACATGTTGTTTCCATGTTCAAACGAGTGAAGAATGAAGCTACAAGTTGTTTCCAAGTTCGAACGAGTCAAGAATGAAGTATCAAATTGTTACAAATTGCTTTCATCCTAAAATGAGCCATCAATGATCCTACAAGAGTTGACAAGTACTTTCCATGTTCGAACGAGTCAAGAATGAAGTCTCAAATTGCTACGGATTGTTTTCATGTTAAAATGAGCCAAGAATTATCCTACAATAGTTTTCAAGTTGTTTCCATGTTCAAACGAGTCAAGAATGAAGCTACAAGTTTTTTCCATGTTCGAACGAGGCAAGAATGAAGTCTCAAATTGTTACGGATTGTTTTGATGATAAAATGAGCCAAGAATGATCCTACAAGAGTTTACATGTTGTTTCCATGTTCAAACGAGTCAAGAATGAAGCTACAAGTTGTTTCCAAGTTCAAACGAGTCAAGAATGAAGTATCAAATTGTTACAAATTGCTTTCATCCTAAAATGAGCCATCAATGATCCTACAAGAGTTGACAAGTTGTTTCCATGTTCAAACGAGTCAAGAATGAAGCTACAGGTTGTTTCCATGTTCGAACGAGTCAAGAATGAAGTCTCAAATTGCTACGGATTGTTTTCATGTTAAAATGAGCCAAGAATTATCCTACAATAGTTTTCAAGTTGTTTCCATGTTCAAACGAGTAAAGAATGAAGCTACAAGTTGTTTCCAATTTCGAACGAGTCAAGAATGAAGTCTCAAATTGCTACAGATTGTTTTCATGTTAAAATGACCCAAGAATAACCCTATAAGAGTTTTCAAGTTGTTTCCATGTTCAAACGAGTCAAGAATGCAGCTACAAGTTGTTTCCAAGTTCCAACGAGTCAAGAATGAAGTCTCCAATTGGTACGGATTGTTTTCATGTTAAAATGAGCAAAGAATGATCTTAAAAGAGTTTTCAATATTGTTTCCATGTTCAAACGAGTCAAGAATGAAGCTACAAGTTGTGTTCATGTTCGAACGAGTCAAGAATGAAGTCTCAAATTACTACGGATTGTTTTCATGTTAAAATAAGCCAAGAATGATGCTACAATAGTTTTCAAGTTGTTTCCATGTTCAAACGAGTCAAGAATGAAGTTGCAAGTTATTTCCAAGTTCGAACGAGTCAAGAATGAAGTCTCAAAATGCTACGAATTATTTTCATGTTAAAATGACCCAAGAATGATCCTACAAGAGTTTTCAAGTTATTTCCATGTTCAAACGAGTCAAGAATGAAGCTACAGGTTGTTTCAAGTTTGAAAGAGTCAAGAATGAAGTCTCAAATTATTACGGAATATTTTCATGTTCAATTGAACCAAGAATGATCCTACAAGATTTTACAAGTCATTTCCTTGTACAAACAAGTCATGAATGAAGCTACAAATGTTTTCAAGTTCGAACGAGTCAAGAATAAAGTCTCAAATTGCTACGGATTATTTTCATGTTAAAATGACCCAAGAATGATCCTACAAGAGTTTTCAAGTTATTTCCATGTTCAAAAGAGTCAAAAATGAAGCAACAAGTTGTTTCCAAGTTCGAATGAGCCAAGAATGATCCTACAATAGTTTTTAAGTTGTTTCCATGTTCAAACGAGTCAAGAATGAAGCTACAAGTTGTTTCCAAGTTCGAACGAGTCAAGAATGAAGTCTCAAATTGGTACGGATTGTTTTCATGTTAAAATGACCCAAGAATGATCCTACAATAGTTTTTAAGTTGTTTTCATGTTCAAACGAGTCAAGAATGAAGCAACAAGTTGTTTCTAAGTTCAAATGAGTCAAGAATGAAGTCTCAAATTGCTACGGATTGTTTTCATGTTAAAATGAGCCAAGAATGATCCTACAAGAGTTTTCAAGTTATTTCCATGTTCAAAAGAGTCAAAAATGAAGCAACAAGTTGTTTCCAAGTTCGAACGAGTCTAGAATGAAGTCTCGAATTGCTACGGATTGTTTTCATGTTAAAATGACCCAAGAATAACCCTATAAGAGTTTTCAAGTTGTTTCCATGTTCAAACGAGTCAAGAATGCAGCTACAAGTTGTTTCCAAGTTCCAACGAGTCAAGAATGAAGTCTCCAATTGGTACGGATTGTTTTCATGTTAAAATGAGCAAAGAATGATCTTAAAAGAGTTTTCAATATTGTTTCCATGTTCAAACGAGTCAAGAATGAAGCTACAAGTTGTGTTCATGTTCGAACGAGTCAAGAATGAAGTCTCAAATTACTACGGATTGTTTTCATGTTAAAATAAGCCAAGAATGATGCTACAATAGTTTTCAAGTTGTTTCCATGTTCAAACGAGTCAAGAATGAAGTTGCAAGTTATTTCCAAGTTCGAACGAGTCAAGAATGAAGTCTCAAAATGCTACGAATTATTTTCATGTTAAAATGACCCAAGAATGATCCTACAAGAGTTTTCAAGTTATTTCCATGTTCAAACGAGTCAAGAATGAAGCTACAGGTTGTTTCAAGTTTGAAAGAGTCAAGAATGAAGTCTCAAATTATTACGGAATATTTTCATGTTCAATTGAACCAAGAATGATCCTACAAGATTTTACAAGTCATTTCCTTGTACAAACAAGTCATGAATGAAGCTACAAATGTTTTCAAGTTCGAACGACTCAAGAATGAAGTCTCAAATTGCTACGGATTATTTTCATGTTAAAATGACCCAAGAATGATCCTACAAGAGTTTTCAAGTTGTTTCCATGTTCAAACGAGTCAAGAATGAAACTACAAGTTGTTTCCAAGTTCGAACGAGTCAAAAATGAAGTCTCAAATTGCTACGGATTGTTTTCATGTTAAAATGAGCCAAGAATGATCCTACAAGAGTTTTCAAGTTGTTTCAATGTTCAAACGAGTCAAGAATGAAGCTACAGGTTGTTTCAAGTTTGAACGAGTCAAGAATGAAGGCTCAAATTTTTAAGGAATATTTTCATGTTCAATTGAACCAAGAATGATCCTACAAGATTTTACAAGTTATTTCCTTGCACAAACAAGTCATGAATGAAGCTACAAATGTTTTCAAGTTCGAACGAGTCAAGAATGAAGTCTCAAATTGTTAAAAATTGCTTTCATCTTAAAATGAGCCATCAATGATGCTACAAGAGTTTACAAGTTATTTCCATGTTCAAAAGAGTCAAGAATGAAGCAGCAAGTTGTTTCCAAGTTTGAACGAGTCAAGAATGAAGTCTCAAATTGTTACAAATTGCTTTGATCTTAAAATGAGCCATCAATGATTCTACAAGAGTTTATAAGTTGTTTCCATGTTTAAAAGAGTCAAGAATGAAACTACAAGTTGTTTCCAAGTTCGAACGAGGCAAGAATGAAGTCTCAAATTGGTACGGATTGTTTTCATGTTCAAATAAGCAAAGAATGATCCTAAAAGAGTTTTCAAGTTGTTTCCATATTCAAACGAGTCAAGAATGAAGCTACAAGTTGTTTCCAAGTTCGAACGAGTCAAGAATGAAGTCTCAAATTGGTACGGATTGTTTTCATGTTAAAATGAGCCAAGAATGATCCAACAATAGTTTTCAAGTTGTTTACGAGTCAAGAATGAAGTCTCAAATTGCTACGGATTGTTTTCATGTTAAAATTAGCCAAGAATGATCCTACAAGAGTTTACATGTTGTTTCCATGTTCAAACGAGTGAAGAATGAAGCTACAAGTTGTTTCCAAGTTCGAACGAGTCAAGAATGAAGTATCAAATTGTTACAAATTGCTTTCATCCTAAAATGAGCCATCAATGATCCTACAAGAGTTGACAAGTACTTTCCATGTTCGAACGAGTCAAGAATGAAGTCTCAAATTGCTACGGATTGTTTTCATGTTAAAATGAGCCAAGAATTATCCTACAATAGTTTTCAAGTTGTTTCCATGTTCAAACGAGTCAAGAATGAAGCTACAAGTTTTTTCCATGTTCGAACGAGGCAAGAATGAAGTCTCAAATTGTTACGGATTGTTTTGATGATAAAATGAGCCAAGAATGATCCTACAAGAGTTTACATGTTGTTTCCATGTTCAAACGAGTCAAGAATGAAGCTACAAGTTGTTTCCAAGTTCAAACGAGTCAAGAATGAAGTATCAAATTGTTACAAATTGCTTTCATCCTAAAATGAGCCATCAATGATCCTACAAGAGTTGACAAGTTGTTTCCATGTTCAAACGAGTCAAGAATGAAGCTACAGGTTGTTTCCATGTTCGAACGAGTCAAGAATGAAGTCTCAAATTGCTACGGATTGTTTTCATGTTAAAATGAGCCAAGAATTATCCTACAATAGTTTTCAAGTTGTTTCCATGTTCAAACGAGTAAAGAATGAAGCTACAAGTTGTTTCCAATTTCGAACGAGTCAAGAATGAAGTCTCAAATTGCTACAGATTGTTTTCATGTTAAAATGACCCAAGAATAACCCTATAAGAGTTTTCAAGTTGTTTCCATGTTCAAACGAGTCAAGAATGCAGCTACAAGTTGTTTCCAAGTTCCAACGAGTCAAGAATGAAGTCTCCAATTGGTACGGATTGTTTTCATGTTAAAATGAGCAAAGAATGATCTTAAAAGAGTTTTCAATATTGTTTCCATGTTCAAACGAGTCAAGAATGAAGCTACAAGTTGTGTTCATGTTCGAACGAGTCAAGAATGAAGTCTCAAATTACTACGGATTGTTTTCATGTTAAAATAAGCCAAGAATGATGCTACAATAGTTTTCAAGTTGTTTCCATGTTCAAACGAGTCAAGAATGAAGTTGCAAGTTATTTCCAAGTTCGAACGAGTCAAGAATGAAGTCTCAAAATGCTACGAATTATTTTCATGTTAAAATGACCCAAGAATGATCCTACAAGAGTTTTCAAGTTATTTCCATGTTCAAACGAGTCAAGAATGAAGCTACAGGTTGTTTCAAGTTTGAAAGAGTCAAGAATGAAGTCTCAAATTATTACGGAATATTTTCATGTTCAATTGAACCAAGAATGATCCTACAAGATTTTACAAGTCATTTCCTTGTACAAACAAGTCATGAATGAAGCTACAAATGTTTTCAAGTTCGAACGAGTCAAGAATAAAGTCTCAAATTGCTACGGATTATTTTCATGTTAAAATGACCCAAGAATGATCCTACAAGAGTTTTCAAGTTGTTTCCATGTTCAAACAGGTCAAGAATGAAACTACAAGTTGTTTCCAAGTTCGAACGAGTCAAAAATGAAGTCTCAAATTGCTACGGATTGTTTTCATGTTAAAATGAGCCAAGAATGATCCTACAAGAGTTTTCAAGTTGTTTCAATGTTCAAACGAGTCAAGAATGAAGCTACAGGTTGTTTCAAGTTTGAACGAGTCAAGAATGAAGTCTCCAATTGGTAGTTTTCATGTTAAAATGAGCAAAGAATGATCTTAAAAGAGTTTTCAATATTGTTTCCATGTTCAAACGAGTCAAGAATGAAGCTACAAGTTGTGTTCATGTTCGAACGAGTCAAGAATGAAGTCTCAAATTACTACGGATTGTTTTCATGTTAAAATAAGCCAAGAATGATGCTACAATAGTTTTCAAGTTGTTTCCATGTTCAAACGAGTCAAGAATGAAGTTGCAAGTTATTTCCAAGTTCGAACGAGTCAAGAATGAAGTCTCAAATTGCTACGAATTATTTTCATGTTAAAATGACCCAAGAATGATCCTACAAGAGTTTTCAAGTTATTTCCATGTTCAAACGAGTCAAGAATGAAGCTACAGGTTGTTTCAAGTTTGAACGAGTCAAGAATGAAGTCTCAAATTATTACGGAATATTTTCATGTTCAATTGAACCAAGAATGATCCTACAAGATTTTACAAGTCATTTCCTTGTACAAACAAGTCATGAATGAAGCTACAAATGTTTTCAAGTTCGAACGAGTCAAGAATGAAGTCTCAAATTGCTACGGATTATTTTCATGTTAAAATTACCCAAAAATGATCCTACAAGAGTTTTCAAGTTGTTTCCATGTTCAAACGAGTCAAGAATGAAACTACAAGTTGTTTCCAAGTTCGAACGAGTCAAAAATGAAGTCTCAAATTGCTACGGATTGTTTTCATGTTAAAATGAGCCAAGAATGATCCTACAATAGTTTTTAAGTTGTTTCCATGTTCAAACGAGTCAAGAATGAAGCTACAAGTTGTTTCCAAGTTCGAACGAGTCAAGAATGAAGTCTCAAATTGGTACGGATTGTTTTCATGTTAAAATGACCCAAGAATGATCCTACAATAGTTTTTAAGTTGTTTTCATGTTCAAACGAGTCAAGAATGAAGCAACAAGTTGTTTCTAAGTTCAAATGAGTCAAGAATGAAGTCTCAAATTGCTACGGATTGTTTTCATGTTAAAATGAGCCAAGAATGATCCTACAAGAGTTTTCAAGTTATTTCCATGTTCAAAAGAGTCAAAAATGAAGCAACAAGTTGTTTCCAAGTTCGAACGAGTCTAGAATGAAGTCTCGAATTGCTACGGATTGTTTTCATGTTAAAATGACCCAAGAATAACCCTATAAGAGTTTTCAAGTTGTTTCCATGTTCAAACGAGTCAAGAATGCAGCTACAAGTTGTTTCCAAGTTCCAACGAGTCAAGAATGAAGTCTCCAATTGGTACGGATTGTTTTCATGTTAAAATGAGCAAAGAATGATCTTAAAAGAGTTTTCAATATTGTTTCCATGTTCAAACGAGTCAAGAATGAAGCTACAAGTTGTGTTCATGTTCGAACGAGTCAAGAATGAAGTCTCAAATTACTACGGATTGTTTTCATGTTAAAATAAGCCAAGAATGATGCTACAATAGTTTTCAAGTTGTTTCCATGTTCAAACGAGTCAAGAATGAAGTTGCAAGTTATTTCCAAGTTCGAACGAGTCAAGAATGAAGTCTCAAAATGCTACGAATTATTTTCATGTTAAAATGACCCAAGAATGATCCTACAAGAGTTTTCAAGTTATTTCCATGTTCAAACGAGTCAAGAATGAAGCTACAGGTTGTTTCAAGTTTGAAAGAGTCAAGAATGAAGTCTCAAATTATTACGGAATATTTTCATGTTCAATTGAACCAAGAATGATCCTACAAGATTTTACAAGTCATTTCCTTGTACAAACAAGTCATGAATGAAGCTACAAATGTTTTCAAGTTCGAACGACTCAAGAATGAAGTCTCAAATTGCTACGGATTATTTTCATGTTAAAATGACCCAAGAATGATCCTACAAGAGTTTTCAAGTTGTTTCCATGTTCAAACGAGTCAAGAATGAAACTACAAGTTGTTTCCAAGTTCGAACGAGTCAAAAATGAAGTCTCAAATTGCTACGGATTGTTTTCATGTTAAAATGAGCCAAGAATGATCCTACAAGAGTTTTCAAGTTGTTTCAATGTTCAAACGAGTCAAGAATGAAGCTACAGGTTGTTTCAAGTTTGAACGAGTCAAGAATGAAGGCTCAAATTTTTAAGGAATATTTTCATGTTCAATTGAACCAAGAATGATCCTACAAGATTTTACAAGTTATTTCCTTGCACAAACAAGTCATGAATGAAGCTACAAATGTTTTCAAGTTCGAACGAGTCAAGAATGAAGTCTCAAATTGTTAAAAATTGCTTTCATCTTAAAATGAACCATCAATGATGCTACAAGAGTTTACAAGTTATTTCCATGTTCAAAAGAGTCAAGAATGAAGCAACAAGTTGTTTCCAAGTTCGAACGAGTCTAGAATGAAGTCTCGAATTGCTACGGATTGTTTTCATGTTAAAATGACCCAAGAATAACCCTATAAGAGTTTTCAAGTTGTTTCCATGTTCAAACGAGTCAAGAATGCAGCTACAAGTTGTTTCCAAGTTCCAACGAGTCAAGAATGAAGTCTCCAATTGGTACGGATTGTTTTCATGTTAAAATGAGCAAAGAATGATCTTAAAAGAGTTTTCAATATTGTTTCCATGTTCAAACGAGTCAAGAATGAAGCTACAAGTTGTGTTCATGTTCGAACGAGTCAAGAATGAAGTCTCAAATTACTACGGATTGTTTTCATGTTAAAATAAGCCAAGAATTATGCTACAATAGTTTTCAAGTTGTTTCCATGTTCAAACGAGTCAAGAATGAAGTTGCAAGTTATTTCCAAGTTCGAACGAGTCAAGAATGAAGTCTCAAATTGCTACGAATTATTTTCATGTTAAAATGACCCAAGAATGATCCTACAAGAGTTTTCAAGTTATTTCCATGTTCAAACGAGTCAAGAATGAAGCTACAGGTTGTTTCAAGTTTGAACGAGTCAAGAATGAAGTCTCAAATTATTACGGAATATTTTCATGTTCAATTGAACCAAGAATGATCCTACAAGATTTTACAAGTCATTTCCTTGTACAAACAAGTCATGAATGAAGCTACAAATGTTTTCAAGTTCGAACGAGTCAAGAATGAAGTCTCAAATTGCTACGGATTATTTTCATGTTGAAATTACCCAAAAATGATCCTACAAGAGTTTTCAAGTTGTTTCCATGTTCAAACGAGTCAAGAATGAAACTACAAGTTGTTTCCAAGTTCGAACGAGTCAAAAATGAAGTCTCAAATTGCTACGGATTGTTTTCATGTTAAAATGAGCCAAGAATGATCCTACAATAGTTTTTAAGTTGTTTCCATGTTCAAACGAGTCAAGAATGAAGCTACCAGTTGTTTCCAAGTTCGAACGAGTCAAGAATGAAGTCTCAAATTGGTACGGATTGTTTTCATGTTAAAATGACCCAAGAATGATCCTACAATAGTTTTTAAGTTGTTTTCATGTTCAAACGAGTCAAGAATGAAGCAACAAGTTGTTTCTAAGTTCAAATGAGTCAAGAATGAAGTCTCAAATTGCTACGGATTGTTTTCATGTTAAAATGAGCCAAGAATGATCCTACAAGAGTTTTCAAGTTGTTTCAATGTTCAAACGAGTCAAGAATGAAGCTACAGGTTGTTTCAAGTTTGAACGAGTCAAGAATGAAGTCTCAAATTTTTAAGGAATATTTTCATGTTCAATTGAACCAAGAATGATCCTACAAGATTTTACAAGTTATTTCCTTGCACAAACAAGTCATGAATGAAGCTACAAATGTTTTCAAGTTCGAACGAGTCAGGAATGAAGTCTCAAATTATTAAAAATTGCTTTCATCTTAAAATGAGCCATCAATGATGCTACAAGAGTTTACAAGTTATTTCCATGTTCAAAAGAGTCAAGAATGAAGCAACAAGTTGTTTCCAAGTTCGAACGAGTCTAGAATGAAGTCTCGAATTGCTACGGATTGTTTTCATGTTAAAATTTGCCAAGAATGATCCTACAAGAGTTTACATGTTGTTTCCATGTTCAAACAAGTCAAGAATGAAGCTGCAAGTTGTTTCCAAGTTCAAACGAGTCAACAATGAAGTCTCAAATTGTTACAAATTGCTTTCACCCTAAAATGAGCCATCAATGATCCTACAAGAGTTTACAAGTTGTTTCCATGTCAAACGAGTCAAGAATGAAGCTACAAGTTGTTTCCATGTTCGAACGAGCCAAGAATGAAGTCTCAAATTGCTACGGATTGTTTTCATGTTAAAACAAGCCAAGAATGATCCTACAATAGTTTTCAAGTAGTTTCAATGTTCCAACGAGTCAAGAATGAAGCTGCAAGTTGTTTCCAAGTTCGAACGAGTGAAGAATGATGTCTCAAATTGCTACGGATTATTTTCTTGCTAAAATGACCCAAGAACGATCCTACCAATGTTTTCAAGTTGTTTTCATGTTCCAACGAGTCAAGAATGAAGCAACAAGTTGTTTCCAAATTCGAACGACTCAAGAATGAAGTCTCAAATTATTATGGAATATTTTCATGTTAAAATGACCCAAGAATGACCCTACAAGAGTTTTCAAGTTGTTTCCATGTTCAAACGAGTCAAGAATGCAGCTACAAGTTGTTTCCAAGTTCCAACGAATCAAGAATGAAGTCTCCAATTGGTACGGATTGTTTTCAAGTTAAAATGAGCAAAGAATGATCTTAAAAGAGTTTTCAATATTGTTTCCATGTTCAAACGAGTCAAGAATGAAGCTACAAGTTGTGTTCATGTTCGAACGAGTCAAGAATGAAGTCTCAAATTACTACGGATTGTTTTCATGTTAAAATAAGCCATGAATTATGCTACAATAGTTTTCAAGTTGTTTCCATGTTCAAACGAGTCAAGAATGAAGTTGCAAGTTATTTCCAAGTTCGAACGAGTCAAGAATGAAGTCTCAAATTGCTACGAATTATTTTCATGTTAAAATGACCCAAGAATGATCCTACAAGAGTTTTCAAGTTATTTCCATGTTCAAACGAGTCAAGAATGAAGCTACAGGTTGTTTCAAGTTTGAACGAGTCAAGAATGAAGTCTCAAATTATTACGGAATATTTTCATGTTCAATTGAACCAAGAATGATCCTACAAGATTTTACAAGTCATTTCCTTGTACAAACAAGTCATGAATGAAGCTACAAATGTTTTCAAGTTCGAACGAGTCAAGAATGAAGTCTCAAATTGCTACGGATTATTTTCATGTTGAAATTACCCAAAAATGATCCTACAAGAGTTTTCAAGTTGTTTCCATGTTCAAACGAGTCAAGAATGAAACTACAAGTTGTTTCCAAGTTCGAACGAGTCAAAAATGAAGTCTCAAATTGCTACGGATTGTTTTCATGTTAAAATGAGCCAAGAATGATCCTACAATAGTTTTTAAGTTGTTTCCATGTTCAAACGAGTCAAGAATGAAGCTACAAGTTGTTTCCAAGTTCGAACGAGTCAAGAATGAAGTCTCAAATTGGTACGGATTGTTTTCATGTTAAAATGACCCAAGAATGATCCTACAATAGTTTTTAAGTTGTTTTCATGTTCAAACGAGTCAAGAATGAAGCAACAAGTTGTTTCTAAGTTCAAATGAGTCAAGAATGAAGTCTCAAATTGCTACGGATTGTTTTCATGTTAAAATGAGCCAAGAATGATCCTACAAGAGTTTTCAAGTTGTTTCAATGTTCAAACGAGTCAAGAATGAAGCTACAGGTTGTTTCAAGTTTGAACGAGTCAAGAATGAAGTCTCAAATTTTTAAGGAATATTTTCATGTTCAATTGAACCAAGAATGATCCTACAAGATTTTACAAGTTATTTCCTTGCACAAACAAGTCATGAATGAAGCTACAAATGTTTTCAAGTTCGAACGAGTCAGGAATGAAGTCTCAAATTATTAAAAATTGCTTTCATCTTAAAATGAGCCATCAATGATGCTACAAGAGTTTAAAAGTTATTTCCATGTTCAAAAGAGTCAAGAATGAAGCAACAAGTTGTTTCCAAGTTCGAACGAGTCTAGAATGAAGTCTCGAATTGCTACGGATTGTTTTCATGTTAAAATTTGACAAGAATGATCCTACAAGAGTTTACATGTTGTTTCCATGTTCAAACGAGTCAAGAATGAAGCTGCAAGTTGTTTCCAAGTTCGAACGAGTCAAGAATGAAGTCTCAAATTGTTACAAATTGCTTTCATCCTAAAATGAGCCATCAATGATCCTACAAGAGTTTACAAGTTGTTTCCATGTCAAACGAGTCAAGAATGAAGCTACAAGTTGTTTCCATGTTCGAACGAGCCAAGAATGAAGTCTCAAATTGCTACGGATTGTTTTCATGTTAAAACAAGCCAAGAATGATCCTACAATAGTTTTCAAGTAGTTTCAATGTTCAAACGAGTCAAGAATGAAGCTGCAAGTTGTTTCCAAGTTCGAACGAGTGAAGAATGATGTCTCAAATTGCTACGGATTATTTTCATGCTAAAATGACCCAAGAACGATCCTACCAATGTTTTCAAGTTGTTTTCATGTTCCAACGAGTCAAGAATGAAGCAACAAGTTGTTTCCAAATTCGAACGACTCAAGAATGAAGTCTCAAATTATTATGGAATATTTTCATGTTAAAATGACCCAAGAATGACCCTACAAGAGTTTTCAAGTTGTTTCCATGTTCAAACGAGTCAAGAATGCAGCTACAAGTTGTTTCCAAGTTCCAACGAGTCAAGAATGAAGTCTCCAATTGGTACGGATTGTTTTCAAGTTAAAATTAGCAAAGAATGATCTTAAAAGAGTTTTCAATATTGTTTCCATGTTCAAACGAGTCAAGAATGAAGCTACAAGTTGTGTTCATGTTCGAACGAGTCAAGAATGAAGTCTCAAATTACTACGGATTGTTTTCATGTTAAAATAAGCCAATAATGATGCTACAATAGTTTTCAAGTTGTTTCCATGTTCAAACGAGTCAAGAATGAAGTTGCAAGTTATTTCCAAGTTCGAACGAGTCAAGAATGAAGTCTCAAATTGCTACGAATTATTTTCATGTTAAAATGACCCAAGAATGATCCTACAAGAGTTTTCAAGTTATTTTCATGTTCAAACGAGTCAAGAATGAAGCTACAGGTTGTTTCAAGTTTGAACGAGTCAAGAATGAAGTCTCAAATTATTACGGAATATTTTCATGTTCAATTGAACCAAGAATGATCCTACAAGATTTTACAAGTCATTTCCTTGTACAAACAAGTCATGAATGAAGCTACAAATGTTTTCAAGTTCGAACGAGTCAAGAATGAAGTCTCAAATTGCTACGGATTATTTTCATGTTGAAATTACCCAAAAATGATCCTACAAGAGTTTTCAAGTTGTTTCCATGTTCAAACGAGTCAAGAATGAAACTACAAGTTGTTTCCAAGTTCGAACGAGTCAAAAATGAAGTCTCAAATTGCTACGGATTGTTTTCATGTTAAAATGAGCCAAGAATGATCCTACAATAGTTTTTAAGTTGTTTCCATGTTCAAACGAGTCAAGAATGAAGCTACAAGTTGTTTCCAAGTTCGAACGAGTCAAGAATGAAGTCTCAAATTGGTACGGATTGTTTTCATGTTAAAATGACCCAAGAATGATCCTACAATAGTTTTTAAGTTGTTTTCATGTTCAAACGAGTCAAGAATGAAGCAACAAGTTGTTTCTAAGTTCAAATGAGTCAAGAATGAAGTCTCAAATTGCTACGGATTGTTTTCATGTTAAAATGAGCCAAGAATGATCCTACAAGAGTTTTCAAGTTGTTTCAATGTTCAAACGAGTCAAGAATGAAGCTACAGGTTGTTTCAAGTTTGAACGAGTCAAGAATGAAGTCTCAAATTTTTAAGGAATATTTTCATGTTCAATTGAACCAAGAATGATCCTACAAGATTTTACAAGTTATTTCCTTGCACAAACAAGTCATGAATGAAGCTACAAATGTTTTCAAGTTCGAACGAGTCAAGAATGAAGTCTCAAATTATTAAAAATTGCTTTCATCTTAAAATGAGCCATCAATGATGCTACAAGAGTTTAAAAGTTATTTCCATGTTCAAAAGAGTCAAGAATGAAGCAACAAGTTGTTTCCAAGTTCGAACGAGTCTAGAATGAAGTCTTAAATTGCTACGGATTGTTTTCATGTTAAAATTTGACAAGAATGATCCTACAAGAGTTTACATGTTGTTTCCATGTTCAAACGAGTCAAGAATGAAGCTGCAAGTTGTTTCCAAGTTCGAACGAGTCAAGAATGAAGTCTCAAATTGTTACAAATTGCTTTCATCCTAAAATGAGCCATCAATGATCCTACAAGAGTTTACAAGTTGTTTCCATGTCAAACGAGTCAAGAATGAAGCTACAAGTTGTTTCCATGTTCGAACGAGCCAAGAATGAAGTCTCAAATTGCTACGGATTGTTTTCATGTTAAAACAAGCCAAGAATGATCCTACAATAGTTTTCAAGTAGTTTCAATGTTCAAACGAGTCAAGAATGAAGCTGCAAGTTGTTTCCAAGTTCGAACGAGTGAAGAATGATGTCTCAAATTGCTACGGATTATTTTCATGCTAAAATGACCCAAGAACGATCCTACCAATGTTTTCAAGTTGTTTTCATGTTCCAACGAGTCAAGAATGAAGCAACAAGTTGTTTCCAAATTCGAACGACTCAAGAATGAAGTCTCAAATTATTATGGAATATTTTCATGTTAAAATGACCCAAGAATGACCCTACAAGAGTTTTCAAGTTGTTTCCATGTTCAAACGAGTCAAGAATGCAGCTACAAGTTGTTTCCAAGTTCCAACGAGTCAAGAATGAAGTCTCCAATTGGTACGGATTGTTTTCAAGTTAAAATTAGCAAAGAATGATCTTAAAAGAGTTTTCAATATTGTTTCCATGTTCAAACGAGTCAAGAATGAAGCTACAAGTTGTGTTCATGTTCGAACGAGTCAAGAATGAAGTCTCAAATTACTACGGATTGTTTTCATGTTAAAATAAGCCAAGAATGATGCTACAATAGTTTTCAAGTTGTTTCCATGTTCAAACGAGTCAAGAATGAAGTTGCAAGTTATTTCCAAGTTCGAACGAGTCAAGAATGAAGTCTCAAATTGCTACGAATTATTTTCATGTTAAAATGACCCAAGAATGATCCTACAAGAGTTTTCAAGTTATTTTCATGTTCAAACGAGTCAAGAATGAAGCTACAGGTTGTTTCAAGTTTGAACGAGTCAAGAATGAAGTCTCAAATTATTACGGAATATTTTCATGTTCAATTGAACCAAGAATGATCCTACAAGATTTTACAAGTCATTTCCTTGTACAAACAAGTCATGAATGAAGCTACAAATGTTTTCAAGTTCGAACGAGTCAAGAATGAAGTCTCAAATTGCTACGGATTATTTTCATGTTGAAATTACCCAAAAATGATCCTACAAGAGTTTTCAAGTTGTTTCCATGTTCAAACGAGTCAAGAATGAAACTACAAGTTGTTTCCAAGTTCGAACGAGTCAAAAATGAAGTCTCAAATTGCTACGGATTGTTTTCATGTTAAAATGAGCCAAGAATGATCCTACAATAGTTTTTAAGTTGTTTCCATGTTCAAACGAGTCAAGAATGAAGCTACAAGTTGTTTCCAAGTTCGAACGAGTCAAGAATGAAGTCTCAAATTGGTACGGATTGTTTTCATGTTAAAATGACCCAAGAATGATCCTACAATAGTTTTTAAGTTGTTTTCATGTTCAAACGAGTCAAGAATGAAGCAACAAGTTGTTTCTAAGTTCAAATGAGTCAAGAATGAAGTCTCAAATTGCTACGGATTGTTTTCATGTTAAAATGAGCCAAGAATGATCCTACAAGAGTTTTCAAGTTGTTTCAATGTTCAAACGAGTCAAGAATGAAGCTACAGGTTGTTTCAAGTTTGAACGAGTCAAGAATGAAGTCTCAAATTTTTAAGGAATATTTTCATGTTCAATTGAACCAAGAATGATCCTACAAGATTTTACAAGTTATTTCCTTGCACAAACAAGTCATGAATGAAGCTACAAATGTTTTCAAGTTCGAACGAGTCAAGAATGAAGTCTCAAATTATTAAAAATTGCTTTCATCTTAAAATGAGCCATCAATGATGCTACAAGAGTTTAAAAGTTATTTCCATGTTCAAAAGAGTCAAGAATGAAGCAACAAGTTGTTTCCAAGTTCGAACGAGTCTAGAATGAAGTCTCAAATTGTTACAAATTGCTTTCATCCTAAAATGAGCCATCAATGATCCTACAAGAGTTTACAAGTTGTTTCCATGTCAAACGAGTCAAGAATGAAGCTACAAGTTGTTTCCATGTTCGAACGAGCCAAGAATGAAGTCTCAAATTGCTACGGATTGTTTTCATGTTAAAACAAGCCAAGAATGATCCTACAATAGTTTTCAAGTAGTTTCAATGTTCAAACGAGTCAAGAATGAAGCTGCAAGTTGTTTCCAAGTTCGAACGAGTGAAGAATGATGTCTCAAATTGCTACGGATTATTTTCATGCTAAAATGACCCAAGAACGATCCTACCAATGTTTTCAAGTTGTTTTCATGTTCCAACGAGTCAAGAATGAAGCAACAAGTTGTTTCCAAATTCGAACGACTCAAGAATGAAGTCTCAAATTATTATGGAATATTTTCATGTTAAAATGACCCAAGAATGACCCTACAAGAGTTTTCAAGTTGTTTCCATGTTCAAACGAGTCAAGAATGCAGCTACAAGTTGTTTCCAAGTTCCAACGAGTCAAGAATGAAGTCTCCAATTGGTACGGATTGTTTTCAAGTTAAAATTAGCAAAGAATGATCTTAAAAGAGTTTTCAATATTGTTTCCATGTTCAAACGAGTCAAGAATGAAGCTACAAGTTGTGTTCATGTTCGAACGAGTCAAGAATGAAGTCTCAAATTACTACGGATTGTTTTCATGTTAAAATAAGCCAAGAATGATGCTACAATAGTTTTCAAGTTGTTTCCATGTTCAAACGAGTCAAGAATGAAGTTGCAAGTTATTTCCAAGTTCGAACGAGTCAAGAATGAAGTCTCAAATTGCTACGAATTATTTTCATGTTAAAATGACCCAAGAATGATCCTACAAGAGTTTTCAAGTTATTTTCATGTTCAAACGAGTCAAGAATGAAGCTACAGGTTGTTTCAAGTTTGAACGAGTCAAGAATGAAGTCTCAAATTATTACGGAATATTTTCATGTTCAATTGAACCAAGAATGATCCTACAAGATTTTACAAGTCATTTCCTTGTACAAACAAGTCATGAATGAAGCTACAAATGTTTTCAAGTTCGAACGAGTCAAGAATGAAGTCTCAAATTGCTACGGATTATTTTCATGTTGAAATTACCCAAAAATGATCCTACAAGAGTTTTCAAGTTGTTTCCATGTTCAAACGAGTCAAGAATGAAACTACAAGTTGTTTCCAAGTTCGAACGAGTCAAAAATGAAGTCTCAAATTGCTACGGATTGTTTTCATGTTAAAATGAGCCAAGAATGATCCTACAATAATTTTTAAGTTGTTTCCATGTTCAAACGAGTCAAGAATGAAGCTACAAGTTGTTTCCAAGTTCGAACGAGTCAAGAATGAAGTCTCAAATTGGTACGGATTGTTTTCATGTTAAAATGACCCAAGAATGATCCTACAATAGTTTTTAAGTTGTTTTCATGTTCAAACGAGTCAAGAATGAAGCAACAAGTTGTTTCTAAGTTCAAATGAGTCAAGAATGAAGTCTCAAATTGCTACGGATTGTTTTCATGTTAAAATGAGCCAAGAATGATCCTACAAGAGTTTTCAAGTTGTTTCAATGTTCAAACGAGTCAAGAATGAAGCTACAGGTTGTTTCAAGTTTGAACGAGTCAAGAATGAAGTCTCAAATTTTTAAGGAATATTTTCATGTTCAATTGAACCAAGAATGATCCTACAAGATTTTACAAGTTATTTCCTTGCACAAACAAGTCATGAATGAAGCTACAAATGTTTTCAAGTTCGAACGAGTCAAGAATGAAGTCTCAAATTATTAAAAATTGCTTTCATCTTAAAATGAGCCATCAATGATGCTACAAGAGTTTAAAAGTTATTTCCATGTTCAAAAGAGTCAAGAATGAAGCAACAAGTTGTTTCCAAGTTCGAACGAGTCTAGAATGAAGTCTCGAATTGCTACGGATTGTTTTCATGTTAAAATTTGACAAGAATGATCCTACAAGAGTTTACATGTTGTTTCCATGTTCAAACGAGTCAAGAATGAAGCTGCAAGTTGTTTCCAAGTTCGAACGAGTCAAGAATGAAGTCTCAAATTGTTACAAATTGCTTTCATCCTAAAATGAGCCATCAATGATCCTACAAGAGTTTACAAGTTGTTTCCATGTCAAACGAGTCAAGAATGAAGCTACAAGTTGTTTCCATGTTCGAACGAGCCAAGAATGAAGTCTCAAATTGCTACGGATTGTTTTCATGTTAAAACAAGCCAAGAATGATCCTACAATAGTTTTCAAGTAGTTTCAATGTTCAAACGAGTCAAGAATGAAGCTGCAAGTTGTTTCCAAGTTCGAACGAGTGAAGAATGATGTCTCAAATTGCTACGGATTATTTTCATGCTAAAATGACCCAAGAACGATCCTACCAATGTTTTCAAGTTGTTTTCATGTTCCAACGAGTCAAGAATGAAGCAACAAGTTGTTTCCAAATTCGAACGACTCAAGAATGAAGTCTCAAATTATTATGGAATATTTTCATGTTAAAATGACCCAAGAATGACCCTACAAGAGTTTTCAAGTTGTTTCCATGTTCAAACGAGTCAAGAATGCAGCTACAAGTTGTTTCCAAGTTCCAACGAGTCAAGAATGAAGTCTCCAATTGGTACGGATTGTTTTCATGTTAAAATGAGCAAAGAATGATCTTAAAAGAGTTTTCAAAATTGTTTCCATGTTCAAACGAGTCAAGAATGAAGCTACAAGTTGTGTTCATGTTCGAACGAGTCAAGAATGAATTTTCAAATTGCTACGGATTGTTTTCATGTTAAAATGAGCCAAGAATGATGCTACAATAGTTTTCAAGTTGTTTCCATGTTCAAACGAGTCAAGAATGAAGCTGCAAGTTATTTCCAAGTTCGAACGAGTCAAGAATGAAGTCTCAAATTGCTACGAATTATTTTCATGATAAAATGACCCAAGAATGATCCTACAAGAGTTTTCAAGTTATTTCCATGTTCAAACGAGTCAAGAATGAAGCTACAGGTTGTTTCAAGTTTGAACGACTCAAGAATGAAGTCTCAAATTATTACGGAATATTTTCATGTTCAATTGAACCAAGAATGATCCTACAAGATTTTACAAGTCATTTCCTTGTACAAACAAGTCATGAATGAAGCTACAAATGTTTTCAAGTTCGAACGAGTCAAGAATGAAGTCTCAAATTGCTACGGATTATTTTCATGTTAAAATGACCCAAGAATGATCCTACAAGCGTTTTCAAGTTGTTTCCATGTTCAAACGAGTCAAGAATGAAACTACAAGTTGTTTCCAAGTTCGAACGAGTCAAAAATGAAGTCTCAAATTGCTACGGATTGTTTTCATGTTAAAATGAGCCAAGAATGATCCTACAAGAGTTTTCAAGTTGTTTCAATGTTCAAACGAGTCAAGAATGAAGCTACAGGTTGTTTCAAGTTTGAACGAGTCAAGAATGAAGGCTCAAATTTTTACGAAATATTTTCATGTTCAATTGAACCAAGAATGATCCTACAAGATTTTACAAGTTATTTCCTTGCACAAACAAGTCATGAATGAAGCTACAAATGTTTTCAAGTTCGAACGAGTCAAGAATGAAGTCTCAAATTGTTAAAAATTGCTTTCATCTTAAAATGAGCCATCAATGATCCTACAAGAGTTTACAAGTTATTTCCATGTTCAAAAGAGTCAAGAATGAAGCAACAAGTTGTTTCCAAGTTCGAACGAGTCAAGAATGAAGTCTCAAATTGCTACGGATTGTTTTCATGTTAAAATTTGCCAAGAATGATCCTACAAGAATTTACATGTTGTTTTCATGTTCAAACGAGTCAAAAATGAAGCTGCAAGTTGTTTCCAAGTTCAAACGAGTCAAGAATGAAGTCTCAAATTGTTACAAATTGCTTTCATCCTAAAATGAGCCATCAATGATCCTACAAGAGTTTACAAGTTGTTTCCATGTCAAACGAGGCAAGAATGAAGCTACAAGTTGTTTCCATGTTCGAACGAGTCAAGAATGAATTTTCAAATTGCTACGGATTGTTTTCATGTTAAAATGAGCCAAGAATGATCCTAAAAGAGTTTTCAAGTTGTTTCCATTTTCAAACGAGTCAAGAATGAAGCAACAAGTTGTTTCCAAGTTCGAACGAGTCAAGAATTGTGGCGCCCTCCTGACCCGGGGTCTAGATCGGGGCGTCACTGACACTCTATATGCATGCACCCTAAATAACAATAATAGAAAATATGCATAAATATGACCCCGACTACTCGCCTGGACCTTTCAAGGTAATGGTATGAAACAAGCACACAACTACATTCATTTACATTTAAATTTACAGCAACGAAATAATATTACAACTCCTGAAACATCTCAAGATCTACTAATAAAAGTACAAGACTAAACAAAGTCTTTTCCTTCCAACTCTGCCTCGATCCTACCTGTTCCCTCTCAGCCAGCCTAGCAAAGTTCATGTAAGACATGTTCTTCCGGGCAGTCTGCTTAATACGGACCATGATTCTCAAAAGCTGTAGATGTTAGAAAATAAAAGAATGAGCTACAAAAGCTCAGCAAGTAACCATACTGGTTGAAAACAGTTCTACAGGCTTATACATATAATTTAAAAGTCTTTTCGCAAAACCATGCTTTAAAATCATTGTTGGACCTCATTGTCCCAAAATGGTAATTAACATACTAGTCAGGGTAATCATTACTCGCTAAACTTTCTTTTATAAAACTGCTGGCAGGGTTAAACAATTTCAATAACTGGTACAGAGTAAACAAGAAACTGGAAAGTAATAACCAAGTGTAAGTATAAGAGTAATCTGCAGGGTTAGATGGATAACAGGAAATAATGTATAACAATTGAAACAAGGTGAAGTCAAGATAGGACTGACAGTTCAAGCTGTAAAAGGGCATGATATAGCAGGGCATTTCAATTTTTCATTATTAATCATTTCAAAGTCCATTTATATAAAACTGTCCTTTCATTAGGACTGGTTCTTTCAAAACATGTTATAAAACTGTCCTCTCATTAGGACCTTTACTTTTCAAATCATTTATAAAACTGTCCTCTCATTAGGACCTTTACTTTTTAGAAACAATTCATTTTGGTTGAAGTTTTCTCACAACGCCAGACAATACGGGTGATCAGCCACGTAAAGTCCCCATAACGGACTAAAGTCCCTCTGGACATAAGGAGTACTCATAAAGGCACTTATTGCCATTGGCCTTGGGCTATCTCATTATAGCCATTGACTATCTCATTATAGTCTACACATAAAAAGTGCTGGACCGGCGTCATTCGGCCTCTTACGCCTCCAACCTATAGGAATCCGCAGAAACCATTTTGATCGGAATTCCTATAATAACCAAAACCTTTCTTTTTAAAGTTACCAAATCATTTGATGAAAAAGACTTCTTGAAAGTCGGATTTCATATTTAAATCTTTTTTTTTTTTTAAAGATCATTAGACAGAGGTAAAGTTTATTCCAAGATATGTCTCAAAACAAGTTGCTGTTGTAGTAAGGTAAGCTGAGATCATAAACTGGGAATCAAAAACAAGTTAAGTTGTGAAGTCAAGGTGCAGGGTCAATCCATAAGTATAACAGTTGTTTTTGAAAACGGTTGTAAAACATTTAATCAGGACGGCAGTTAAGCCTATATAACAAGGTTCTTTTAAGGTTTAAGTGTAAGCAATTATTGTTAAGAAAGTGGTGATAGCACAAGTCACAGCTCAAGATTACTGGTTTAAGATTTTTAAAACTAGTGTATAAGTGATCAGTAGCAGTTCAGGGATTGAAAAGTTTAAAGTGTAATTAACACTGGTATAAGGTTGCAGTTTAAGTAAAGTAATTAAAGTAAGCAGGCTGTAACTTAAAACAGTTGAGATAAGATAATACAGTTGCAGGGTCATAAAGCAGTTCATAAAACAGTGTTTAAGTTGAAAGAGGTTAGGCAGTAGTTACTTGCCTTAAACAGGAATGCTACAGCTGTTGAACAGGTAGATCGTCTACACCAGACACTAACTCTCTACTTTAGCTTTTCCTTAGTCCTTCACCTCAATATCCTTCGTAGCTACACATGAATAATACTACTTCAGTATCTTATAAACTCTCGACGTTCTCATTAACGTCTAACTATTCTACCCTTTCGTTAATGCAAGCCCTTAACACAAGTATAATATAGTATACATACTCCATTATTCAATCACTTTTATACTAGCAGACAAGTAGCACATAGACACATCTATTGATTTACAGCATTCCTGACTGACAGCCTCTCCTATACAGAAGTGGTGTGCCAATAATATTTTACAAAGTCGTTTTAGTTTTAGAAAATTTTGGCAGCACCTCCTCTGTAATTGGAAGCTGCCTGTCGGAATACAACCGACCCAAACAAATATCAATGTCAATCATACACAATCACCTATTCATATTATATTAACAATTCCATGCTTAATAAAGCATTGTCTATAGAAGTTATATAGTTACCATCACCAAAGTGAACTACATATAAGTTACACAAACAATTAGTTTATTATCTAAGCATGGCAATTAGCATCAATTTAGGTCAAGTTTAGGTTGCCATTAATCTAAATTCGAATATAACATTACTAGCATTCCTAATAATTCATTTCAATTTGCCAAGGAATTAAATATATAATTCGAACTTAAACATATATATAAATTATATATTCGAAAAGGACATAAGAATAAGATCATTTAGCATTTTAGTACATTCCTAATTACTCTAGGCACTTGATAATTATTACATTGATACATCCTCTCATATTCCACATCAAATTCACATATATGCATATACTTTTGTTCGGAAAATTAATAACCCAACCGGAAATTCAGAATTAGTCCACAATCCGACATGCATTCCAAATTATTAGCAAACAATTGACATGAAAAACTCATATGCTATACAATATAATTTCTCCCTAATTTAACCATAACAATTCGAATTATCCAATATACAACTATCATAAAATAATTACTTCTCATACACATACGAATTGCTTAAACTCATCCATATTCGATCGGAAAATTATGGCTATGGTCGATAATTTATAAAACTTTAATCGAAGTTATGACATGTAATTGATTAGGACACAACATTATGCCCAATTAAAGCTAGTAACTAGTTCTTATCACCCATCATATTCGGCAACATAGCCAAGCAACATAAACCGAGTCCATACCGATCGGAAAAATGTCAAACTAATCGGAAAATGACATGCATTACAATTAATCAACTTACACAGCCAATTTAATATTTGTATGTTCTTAACAACGTAATATAAGGCTCAAAGGACATCATTGCCTATACCACCGACTCACCGGAGCTCATAGTCGGTGGTGAGCTTCCGATGGAGTACCGATTTCCGGTATCTCAACATCTAAGCTGCAAAAACCGTATGCATAACATTGTATCAGCCTAAATCACAAAAATCAAATCATAGCAGCCATTGCATGCAACTCTCCCATGAAATTCATACACGCGGCACACCTATACATACATACGAGTTACATGCATTGCTCAAGGGAATCATATACACACAAATCAAGCTAGAATGAAGTCGAGAACATGCTAATTACTAGGAATCGGCTATAGGAATTAAGAGAAAAAGGGAAATCGCCAAGAGAGAGAAAAACGAGACCTGAACTAGGAAATGCCGAGTGAGGAAGAAAGAGAAGGCTGTTGTGGGTTTTAACAAAAGCAAGGGCAATTTAGTAATTTCACACTTGCTATTTTCTGAATTTAAATCACTTAATAATTCGAATTTTGAGAGAAACAGGGTACAAAAATAAGTTTTATATTTTTAAAATTAAGAGCATGAATTTAGAAGCTTCCCCATATTTTTGAAATACTTTTCTGATGAATCAATAATTAACTAAAAATCTTTGAAGTTTTAGCACAGAAATAGAAAATAAGAGTAGAAAAATCATTAAAAATAATTTTGGGCTCGAATAAAATAAACCTTTATTTTTCAAAAGTCTCAGAATATTTAAGAAACATTTTGAAATAGGTTTCATGATTTTTGGACATTCCAATAATTAAATATGGAATTTAGAAGAGTAATATCTCTAGAATAAAACAGGAATAAAAGATTTATATAAAATCACTGGGACTAGAATTAAATACATCACCATTTTTAGAAAGTCTCTAAAATCACATAGGAGCTACATATAAAATTTCATAATTATTGGACACACCAATAATTTTATAAAAATCAAACAGTTACTCAATTAAGCATGAAAAATCAATTAATCACTTAATTAAAACATGTAAGCATAATACAGTCAAACGGGCAGTCAACCAGACATATAAAATCACCACATATCATATCTTAACACATTAAAACACATAAATCATATACCTCATATTATTCAAATAGATTTAATTACCTCGATCGTTACATTCTCCCCCCCTTAAAAAGATTCTGTCCTCAGAATCAGCCTAAGTAAACAAATAG
Source organism: Oenanthe sinensis (assembly GCA_028671895.1). Lineage (NCBI taxonomy): Eukaryota > Viridiplantae > Streptophyta > Magnoliopsida > Apiales > Apiaceae > Oenanthe > Oenanthe sinensis. Next base: position 7,861,232 of record JAPMAC010000195.1, on the reverse strand, counting down.
GGATACTTCTCGAGCATTTCACTCTCAAGTTCCCAGGTAGATTCCTCCACTCGAGGATTTCTCCACAAAACCTTTACAAGCCTAACAGACTTATTCCTTAAAACTTTATCCTTACGATCCTGAATCTCTACAGGCTGTTCTACATAGGACAAGTCGGGTTGAATCTCCAAGGGTTCATACTCTATCACATGACTCATGTCAGGATTATATTTTCTAAGCATAGATACGTGAAAAACATTGTGAATGTGCTGCATTTGCGGTGGTAGAGCTAATTCATATGCAACTTTCCCAACTTGCTTCAAAACTTCAAAAGGTCCTATATATCGTGGATTAAGCTTTCCTCTCTTGCCAAATCTACTAACACCTTTCCACGGAGAAATCTTTAACAACACTTGGTCACCTTCTTCAAAATTCATATCCTTCCTTGACTGGTCAGCATACTTCTTTTGCCTATCTTGAGCAGCTAGCAATCTCTTCTGAATCAACTCAATCTTTTCTTTAGTTTGTTGAACCAACTCTGGACCCAAAATCTTACGCTCACCAACTTCATTCCAACACACTGGTGATCTGCATTTTCTTCCATACAAAGCTTCATACGGGGGCATCCCAATACTGGCATGATAGCTGTTATTATATGAAAACTCCACTAACGGTAGATGCTCATCCCAACTTCCTTCAAAATCCAAGGCACAAACTCTCAACATGTCTTCAATAGTCTGAATTGTTCTTTCACTCTGGCCATCTGTCTGAGGATGATATGCAGTACTCATATTCAGCTTTGTTCCCAAACATTCTTGAAATTTCTTCCAAAATCTTGAATTGAATCTCGGGTCTCTGTCTGACACTATTGATACGGGAACACCATGTCTCATAACAATCTCTTTCAAGTACAAATGAACCAACTTGTCCAGTAAAAATCTTTCGTTGATAGGTAGAAAGTGCGCTGACTTGGTCAATCTGTCTATTATTACCCAGATAGCATCATGATTAGCTTTAGTCCTTGGTAGACCTACTACAAAATCCATAGCAAGATTCTCCCATTTCCATTCTGGAATCTCTAGTGGTTGCAACAATCCACTGGGTCTCTGATGTTCAGCTTTGACTCTCTGGCACGTATAACATTTACTGATCCACTCTGCTACATCTCTTTTCATGTTGGGCCACCAAAAATTTTCCTTCAAGTCTTTATACATCTTTGTGCTTCCTGGATGAATAGAGTATCTTGAACTATGTGCATCATGCAAAATTTCATTCTTGAGCTCTTGAACATTGGGGATCCAAATTCGTGAGGAAAACCTAAAGATTCCTTCACTGTCCTTCTGACTTCTCCACTCTTCTCCAGTCAACTTGGTTCTGTCTTGACTCATCATCTGTTCTTGACATCTCTTGATCTTTTCTAACAATTCTGGCTGAAAAGTCATTGTATACATCATTTCTTCCACTGAATCCGAATCACATACCTCTATTTCCAATTTCTCAAACTCTTTGATCAATTCTTCAGACGAAACCATTATATTCAATCTTTCTTTTCTACTTAAAGCATCTGCTACAACATTCGCCTTGCCTGGATGGTAGTTAATCGTGCAGTCATAGTCTTTGATCAATTCCAACCATCTTCTCTGTCTCATATTCAATTCTTTCTGAGTAAAGATATACTTCAAACTCTTATGGTCAGTAAAAATCTCACACTTTTCTCCGTACAAATAGTGCCTCCAAATCTTCAATGCAAATACGATGGCAGCTAATTCCAAATCATGTGTAGGATACTTCAATTCATGAGGTCTTAACTGCCTGGAAGCATATGCAATAACTTTCCCATGTTGCATCAGAACACATCCCAAGCCTTTGAGTGAAGCGTCACTGTAGATGACAAAATTTCCTTGATCGTCTGGTAACACCAATACTGGGGCAGACACTAGTCTCCGCTTTAACTCTTCAAAACTTTCTTCACACTTCTCATTCCATACAAACTTTTCATTCTTCCTTGTCAATTTGGTCATAGGGGTAGCTATCTTTGAAAAATCTTGAACAAATCTTCGATAGTACCCTGCTAAACCCAGAAAACTTCTGACTTCTGTTGGAGTTCTTGGTCTTTCCCATTTCATCACTGCTTCTATCTTTGCCGGATCAACTTTGATACCTTCTCTGCTGACAACATGACCTAAAAATTGTACCTCCTCCAACCAAAATTCACATTTTGAAAACTTCGCATACAGCTTCTCCTTTCTTAAAGTTTCTAAAGCAATTCTCAAGTGATCTGCATGCTCTTCTTCTGACTTAGAATATATCAGGATGTCGTCGATGAAAACAATCACAAACTTGTCTAAATATTTCTTAAAGACTCTGTTCATCAGATCCATAAACGCTGCTGGGGCATTTGTCAATCCAAAAGCCATAACTAAAAATTCATAGTGTCCGTACCTTGTTCTGAATGCTGTTTTAGATACATCTTCAGGTTTGATCTTGAGTTGATGGTATCCGGACCTTAAATCAATTTTTGAGAACCATTCGGCTCCTTTCAGCTGGTCGAAAAGATCATCTATCCTCGGCAACGGGTACTTGTTCTTGATAGTTAGCTTGTTTAACTCTCGGTAATCTATGCACAACCTCATGCTTCCATCCTTCTTTTTAACAAATAAAACTGGTGCTCCCCAAGGGGACACACTAGGTCTTATAATTCCTTTATCCAAGAGATCTTGTATTTGACTCGCCAACTCTTTCATCTCCACTGGCGCCATTCTATACGGGGCTTTGGAAACTGGCTCAGTGCCTGGAGCTAAATCAATGGAGAATTCTATTTCCCTATCGGAAGGTAAGCCTGGCAATTCATCTGGAAACACATCGGGAAATTCATTGACGATAGGAACATCTTCTAACTGAACTGACTTCTTCTCAGTGTCTACAACATAGGCTAGGTAAGCCTCACATCCTTGACGCAGAAATCTCTTTGCCTGAGCAATATTCAAAAACTTCTTGACTTGTCGGGTACCTCAAAATTCAACTTCTTCTCCTTCTAGGGTTTTCACCTTTAACTTCTTATTCCTACAATCTATTTGAGCCTTGTATTCTGACAACCAATCCATCCCTAGAATTACATCAAATTCACCTAACTTAAAAGGTATTAAGTTAGCAAGAAAATGACAACTGCCTATTTCAATGTCACAACTAGGACAAACTTGGCTTACTGGAATCTTTGCCTGGTTAGCTACTTCTATAACTAAGACTTGCTCCAAAGGTCGGACTTCACATTGCAATTTACCAAGGAAATCTTGGGATACAAAAGACTTAGTAGCTCCTGAATCAATCAATACACTAGCTTGCACTGAATTAACAGGAAGTGTACCTGATATCACGTCCACATCCTGGATAGCCTCTTTCTGAGTCATGTTGAAGGTTCTGGCTCTAGATTGATGTGCTGAAGATTGTGACGGAGTTCCAGCTATCCTTAGAACATTGGTAGGCTGTGTAGGTTCCTTGCATTCCCTTGCCATGTGACCTAGCTTGCCACACTTATAGCATTTGATTCCTGACTTTTGATTTTGATTCTGACTCTGACTGTTGCATTCCGCTGCATAATGTCCTTGTAACGATCGAGGTAATTAAATCTATTTGAATAATATGGAGTATATGATTTATGTGTTTTAATGTGTTAAGATATGATATGTGGTGATTTTATATGTCTAGTTGACTGTCTGTTTGACTGTATTATGCTTAAGTGATTTAATTAAGTGATTAATTGATTTTTCATGCTTAATCGAGTAACTGTTTGATTTTTATAAAATTATTGGTGTGTCCAATAATTATGAAATTTTATATGTAGCTTCTATGTGATTTTAGAGACTTTCTAAAAATGGTGATGTATTTAATTCTAGTCCCAGTGAGTTTATATAAATCTTTCATTCCTGTTTTATTCTAGAGATATTACTCTTCTAAATTCCATATTTAATTATTGGAATGTCCAAAAATCATGAAACCTTTTTCAAAATGTTTCTTATATATTCTGAGACTTTTGAAAAATAAAAGTTTATTTTATTCGAGCCCAAAATTATTTTTATGATTTTTCTACTCTTCTTTTCTATTTCTGTTCTAAAACTTCAAAGATTTTTAATTAATTCGTTATGCATCAGAAAAATATTTCAAAAATATGGGGAGGCTTCTAAATTCATGATCTTTATTTTAAAAATATAAAAGTTATTTTTGTACTCTGTTTCTATCAAAATTCGAATTATAAATTGTTTTTATTCAGAAAATAGCATATGTGAAATTACGGTTTTGCCCTTGTCTTTGTTTGGTAAAAGCCACCGCCCACTAACTATTTCACTTACTCTGCATCAGCTGTGCTTAGGTCTAGTTCTTGTCTCCATGGCGATTTTCTTGATGCTCTTCGATTTATCTATATATTACTAATGTTCTAGTGATGCCATGTTAATGATTTCTTGTACTACTTGCAATCTTCGAAGCTAGCTATGTGGGTGTATGTATGTGCGTATGCCGTGTATATATATATATCGGGGTTTGAGTTTTGAGTTGCATGCAAAGGGAATTGATAGCATAATCTTGTTCCTAGATGCTAGTTGAGTTGTAAAATGCAAAGATCGGTAGAATTCGTTGAAGGAAACTCGAAAACGAGTACCTCCGGATTTTGCCCCACCGGCGGTGAGCCTCCGGCGAGCTGGTGGCAGGCTGTGATGGATGACCTGAGCCTAAAACCCGTAAACAATGTTTTACATATTTGTTATGTTGCTAAATCGTTTGAATGGCAGTTGCATGTTGAGATTGTAATTTCCGGCCGTAGCTTTGATTTTTCCGATTGATGTTATGTTCATGTTAACAAACTAGTAGCTGTGCTCGATGGTAATGACTTCGTATAGCTTCATTTTGGACTGTTAACAGCTGATTATAATGCTATAAATTCGATTACTCGGTTGTTTAAATTTGAATAGTAGAGTTATGATTTTCCGGCTATGGCTGCATGTTATAGTTCGAGAATTAAGCTTTGGTAGTGATTAATGGAAATGCTAGTGACCGCATTATTATGGTTAAGCAAGTGCTATGTGTTGATTATTATAATTAGTTCGAGAATTGTGGATTATTTGAATAAGTTACTATTCGAATGGTTGTATAAATATTATAATTAAGTTGGGTGTTAATATTTAGTTACAAAAGGGAGAAATCATTAGATGTTATGTGTGTGTAAATTGAATATGAAAATATTTACAATTAATTTGTTCGGCCAAATTGCTAATTTCCATGCTTAGTTAGTAAACAAATTATTTGTGTAGTTTGTATGTGATAATTCGTATGAGCTATGAGGAATTGTAAATATATTGCTTGGAGTTCTTAATTGATTAATTTCGAATATTGTGATGTTTGTTTAGTTGAAATTAACTATATATGCACATATGCTAGTACATGGAGTACAATTGAGTTAAGTGAATGATTAATTGATGTGATTTATTCGAGTGCTATATGTGTATATGAAAACTTGCTTGTCTAGTTAAACGAGTTTAGAAATGTTAATTATGAGATTTATACGAGCATTTCTGTGAAAGGTATGGAATGGATATTATAAAGGGCTAATCATATATGATTGAACGGTTGTTTGTGTCGGTTGTATTCCGACGGATAGTTCCAATTACAGAGGAAGTGCTGTCAAAATTTCTAGAAACTAAAATGATTTTTGTAAAACACAATTGGCACACCACTTCTGTATAGGAAATGCTATCAGTCAGGAATATTGTAGATGATCTAATTGTCTATGTGATACTTGTTTGCCAGTATAGAAGTGATTATAGTAGAATATGTCTACTATGAGTTATATATGTGTGTTAAGGGTTATAATTAACGAAAGGGTAGAGTAGTTAGACGTTAATGAGAACGTCGAGAGTATATAAGATACTGAAATAGTATTATTTTTGTGTAGCTACGAAGGATATTGAGGTGAAGGACAAAGGGAAAGCTAAAGTAGAGAGTTAGTATCTGGTGTAGGCGATCTACCTGTTCCACAGCTGTAGCATTCTATTTGAGGCAAGTAACTACTGCCTAAACTCTTTCAACTGAAACACTGTTTTGTAAACTGCTTTATGACCCTGCAATTGTATTATCTTATCTCAACTGTATTACCTTGTTTCAACTGTTTTAAACTATATCATGTCCTACTTTATTTGCTTTATTTAAACTGCAACCTTATATCGGATTCAATTACACTTTAAACTTTTCAATCCCTGAACTGTTATCGACAACTTATAAACTAGTTTTTCAAATCTTAAACCAGTGATCTTGAACTGTGACTTAGGCTGATACCATTTTCCTTAACTACGTTTCCTTAAACTTTAATCCTGAACTTACCATTTTGCTATTGCCTAATTACTGTCATGAGTAAATGTCTTGCAACTGTTTTTTTTTCAAAACACTTTACTATACCTGTGAATTGACCCTGCAACCTAACTGTACAACTATAGCTTGGTTTTGAATTCCCAATTCATGATTCCAGCTTACCTTACTATAACAGAAACTTGTTTTGAGAATCATCCTGGAATAAATTTTACCTCTGTTCAATGATCTTAAAAATGGATTTAAATATGGAATCCGACTTTCAAGAAGTCTTTTTCATCAAATGATTTGGTAACTTTAAAAAGAAAGGTTTTGATTATTATAGGAATTCCGATCAAAATGGTTTCTGCGGATTCCTATAGGTTGGAGGCGTAAGAGGCCGAGTGACGCCGGTCCAGCACTTTTTATGTGTAGACTATAATGAGATAGTCAATGGCTATAATGAGATAGCCCAAGGCCAATGGCAATAAGTGCCTTTATGAGTACTCCTTATGTCCAGAGGGACTTTAGTCCGTTATGGGGACTTTACGTGGCTGATCACCCGTATTGTCTGGCGTTGTGAGAAAACTTCAACCAAAATGATTGTTTTAAACAGAAAAGGTCCTAATGAGAGGACAGTTTTATAAATGATTTGAAAAGTAAAAGGTCCTAATGAGAGGACAATTTTATAGATGATTTCAAAAGCAAGGTCCTAATGAGAGGACAGTTTTATAAAATGTTTTGAAAGAATCAATCCTAAGGAAAGGATAGTTTTATACAAATGGACTTTGAAATGTTTAGTAATGAATAATGAAATGCCTTGTTATAACCTGTCATACAGCTTCAACTATCAAATATATCTTGGATGGACCTTGTTTAAAATTGTTATACATTATTTTCCTGTTATCCATCTAACCCTGCAGATTACTCTTATACTTCCACCTGGTTATTATTTTCCAGCTTCTTGTTTATTCTGTACCAGTTATTGAAATTGTTTAACCCTGCCAGCAGTTTTATAAAAGAAAGTTTTGCGAGAAATGATTCCCCTGACTAGTATGTTAATTACAAATTTGGGACAATGAGGTCCAGAAATGATTTAAAGCATGGTTTTGAGAAAAGTCTTTTAAATTATATGTAAGCCTGTAGAACTGTTTTTTAACCAGTATGGTTACTTGCTGAGCTTTTGTAGCTCATCCTTTTATTTTCTAACATCTACAGCTTTTGAGAATCATGGTCCGTATTAAGCAGACTGCCCGGAAGAACATGTCTTACATGAACTTTGCTAGGCTGGCTGAGAGGGAACAGGTAGGATCGAGGCCGAGTTGGAAGGAAAAGACTTTGTATAGTCTTGTACTTTTATTAGTAGACTTTGAGATTGTTTCAGGAGTTGTAATATTATTTTCGTTGATGTAAATTTAAATATAAATGAATGTAGTAGTGTGCTTGTTTCATACCATTACCTTGAAAGGTCCAGGCGAGTAGTCGGGGTCATATTTATGCGTATTTTCTATTATTGTTATTTAGGGTGCATGCATATAGAGTGTCAGTGACGCCCCGATCTAGACCCCGGGTCGGGAGGGCGCCACAGGTTGGTATCAGAGCTAAGGTTTTGGTCACTGAAACAAGCCAGGACTAAGTTAAACAAGTAGATCATTTAATAACAGAAGATAGAGTAATGGTAAGATAGGATTAGATATCGAAGAGTGGTTTAGATATTAGGATTTTAACTGTAGATTTAAGGTGATCTTATCCCTTTTGCTTTACATATTATATTATTGCAGGCTCGTGGTATTGTTTCACAACCACCACCCTCTCCTAGTTCCTCTGATTCTTCTTCTTCGGATTCTGACGATGATGTTATAGTCATATCCAGTTCTGAGAGCGAGGAGGAGTTGATTCCTGAGCCCGTTGCTCAGCCTGACCTACCCTCAGGGAGTGCTTGTGCCCCTATTCGCCGTAGAGTTTATAGGCCAGCTATTACCCGAGGCCAGCTGAGAGTTCCCGAGCATCCTGTCGAGTGGTGGGAGGATCGCATTAGAGCTGTTGAGGAGGAGGGACGTAGGCAGATTGCGGCTAGGGCATTTCCAGATGATATGGCGGAGCGGGCAGGAGAGTTAACCCGTGTGCTTAGTAGACTGCTGATTGGACTCAGGGCAGCCAGAGACAGGGATCACAGGGGTGATTAGATGTCAGGATGTTTGAGTGTTAGAAGGGACATTTGTTAGAGCCCTCTAGCACCCTTGCCAGATGTTATTTCTGTTTTCTTCCTAGTACTTTTATTCGTGTTTGTACTTTAACTATCTTGCACTTTGGTACTTTCCGTATCTATGTATGTTTGCTTTCCAGTTCCAGTAACTTTCGATATATCTGTCATTTAATTTTTCGCACATTTGACCATAAACTGTTTCTTACCTTTACCAGTACCTTATTTATACCTGTTGTGCTAACCTGTTTTCGATAGAACCTTTATATCCTTGTTGTACAGGCAACTTATGTAGTAATGATGCTACAAGATTGATTTCTAAAATAGAGTTTTAATGCTCAAATGGTTTTAAAAGTATTTGAACTGTTTACAATATGATGTAGTGTATTGCTTAATAAGTTGCTTGTTTCCCTATAGTAAATGCCGCCAAGAAAAAGAAACACTTCAAATTCGTCTCAGAACCAAAATACTCAAGATCAAAATCCTATGGACCCTACAGTTGCCCAACTCATTCAGCTGCTACAACAGCAGACAGCTCTTTTAACTCAGCAACAGCAAAGACCTTCTGCACCCCCAGCAGTTACTTTTAAATCTTTTCAAGCCGTGAAACCACCTGAATTTAAAGGATCCACAAACCCAGTAGAAGCCCAAACTTGGCTTAAGGAAATGGAAAAAGCTTTTCAGTTAGTAGACGTAGATGAAGATAAGAAGACTGAGTATGCTAGTTACTTTCTTAAAGCTGAAGCCGGTTACTGGTGGGAGTCTACGAAGATGCTTCAGGGGGAAGGTGTGATTTCTTGGGATCGGTTTACAGAATTGTTTTTAGAAAAGTACTTTCCTAGTTTCATGAAGGACCAGATGGAAATTAAATTTTTAGAATTGAAGCAAGGAGGTATGAGTGTAGCAGAGTACGAGGCCAAGTTTTCTGAGATGGCCAGATTTGTGCCAGAATTTGTCAACACTGACGTCAAAAAGGCCAAGAGGTTTCAGCAAGGCCTAAGACCATGGATTAGAAGTAGGGTAGCAGTTTTTGAGTTGCAAAGCTTTACTGCAATAGTTCAAAAAGCAATGATCGTGGAAGGAGAAAGTGACATGTCCCAGAAAGAGAAAGATAACAGAAAAAGAAAGTTTGGTGCTAGGGAAGACAGTCAGGGACAAGGCAATTTTAGAAATAAGTTTCATAGAAGGCCAGAAGGTCAGAGAAGTGATTCCCAGCAAATCAAGAATGATAATGATGGAAAAGGAAGACAAAACAATAAAGCTCAAGGTTTTAACCAGCCGAAGGCCATCAGACAGTTTGTTCCTGAATGCAAAATTTGTGGAAGGAAGCACTCTGGAGTTTGTAATAAGCCCAATATCACCTGCTTCAAATGCAACAGGAAAGGACATTATGCAGCGGAATGCAACAGTCAGAGTCAGAATCAAAATCAAAAGTCAGGGATCAAATGCTATAAGTGTGGCAAGCTAGGTCACATGGCAAGGGAATGTAAGGAACCTACACAGCCTACCAATGTTCTTCGAATAGCTGGAACTCCGTCTCAATCTTCAGCACATCAATCTAGAGCCAGAACTTTTAACATGACTCAGAAAGAAGCTATTCAGGACGTAGATGTGATATCAGGTACACTTCCTGTTAACTCAGTGCAAGCTAGTGTATTGATTGATTCAGGAGCTACTAAGTCTTTTGTGTCTCAAGATTTTCTTGGTAAATTGCAATGTGAAGTCCGACCTTTGGATCAAGCCTTAGTTATAGAAGTAGCTAATCAGGCAACGATTCCAGTAAGCCAAGTTTGTCCTAGTTGTGACATTGAAATAGGCAGTTGTCATTTTCTTGCTAACTTAATACCTTTTAAGTTAGGTGAATTTGATGTAATTCTAGGGATGGATTGGTTGTCAGAATACAAGGCTCAAATAGATTGTAGGAATAAGAGGTTAAAGTTGAAAACCTTAGAAGGAGAAGAAGTTGAATTCCGAGGTACCCGTCAAGTTAAGAAGTTTTTGAATATTGCTCAGGCAAAGAGATTTCTGCGTCAAGGATGTGAGGCTTACCTAGCCTATGTTGTACACACTGAGAAGAAGTCAGTTCAGTTAGAAGATGTTCCTATCGTCAACGAATTTCCCGACGTATTTCCAGATGAATTACCAGGCTTACCTTCCGATAGGGAAATAGAATTCTCCATTGATTTAGCTCCAGGCACTGAGCCAGTTTCCAAAGCTCCGTATAGAATGGCACCAGTTGAGATGAAAGAATTGGCGAGTCAAATACAAGATCTCTTGGATAAAGGAATTATAAGGCCTAGTGTGTCCCCTTGGGGAGCACCAGTGTTGTTTGTTAAGAAGAAAGATGGAAGCATGAGGTTGTGCATAGATTACCGAGAATTAAACAAGCTAACTATCAAGAATAAGTACCCGTTGCCGAGGATCGATGATCTTTTCGACCAGCTGAAAGGAGCCGAATGGTTCTCAAAAATTGATTTAAGGTCCGGATACCATCAACTCAAAATCAAACCTGAAGATGTATCTAAAACAGCATTCAGAACAAGGTACGGACACTATGAATTTTTAGTTATGGCTTTTGGATTGACAAATGCCCCAGCAGCATTTATGGATCTAATGAACAGAGTCTTTAAGAAATATTTAGACAAGTTTGTGATTGTTTTCATCGACGACATCCTGATATATTCTAAGTCAGAAGAAGAGCATGCAAATCATTTGAGAATTGCTTTAGAGACTTTAAGGAAGGAGAAGTTGTATGCGAAGTTTTCAAAATGTGAATTTTGGTTGAAGGAGGTACAATTCTTAGGTCATGTTGTTAGCAGAGAAGGCATCAAAGTTGATCCGGCAAAGATAGAAGCAGTGATGAAATGGGAAAGACCAAAGACTCCAACAGAAGTCAGAAGTTTTCTGGGTTTAGCAGGGTACTATCGAAGATTTGTTCAAGATTTCTCTAAGATAGCTACCCCTGTGACCAAATTGACAAGGAAGAATGAAAAGTTTGTATGGAACGAGAAGTGTGAAGAAAGTTTTGAAGAGTTAAAACGAAGACTAGTGTCTGCCCCAGTTTTGGTGTTACCAGATGATCAAGGAAATTTTGTCATCTACAGTGACGCTTCACTCAAAGGTTTGGGATGTGTTCTGATGCAACATGGGAAAGTTATTGCATATGCTTCCAGGCAGTTAAGACCTCACGAATTGAAGTATCCTACACATGATCTGGAATTAGCTGCCATCGTATTTGCTTTGAAGATTTGGAGGCACTACTTGTACGGAGAAAAGTGTGAGATTTTTACTGACCATAAGAGTTTGAAGTATATCTTCACTCAGAAAGAATTGAATATGAGACAGAGAAGATGGTTGGAATTGATCAAGGACTATGACTGCACAATCAACTACCATCCAGGCAAGGCGAATGTCGTAGCAGATGCTTTAAGTAGAAAAGAAAGATTGAATATAATGGTTTCGTCTGAAGAATTGATCAAAGAGTTTGAGAAATTGGAAATAGAGGTATGTGATTCGGATTCAGTGGAAGAAATGGTGTATACAATGACTTTTCAGCCAGAATTGTTAGAAAAGATCAAGAGATGTCAAGAACAGATGATGAGTCAAGACAGAACCAAGTTGACTGGAGAAGAGTTAAAAAGTCAGAAGGACGATAAAGGAATCTTTAGGTTTTCCTCACGAATTTGGATCCCCAATGTTCAAGAGCTCAAGAATGAAATTTTGCATGATGCACATAGTTCAAGATACTCTATTCATCCAGGAAGCACAAAGATGTATAAGGACTTGAAGGAAAATTTTTGGTGGCCCAACATGAAAAGAAATGTGGCAGAATGGATCAGTAAATGTTATACATGCCAGAGAGTCAAAGCTGAACACCAGAGGCCCAGCGGATTGTTGCAACCACTAGAGATTCCAGAATGGAAATGGGAGAATCTTGCTATGGATTTTGTAGTAGGTTTACCAAGGACTAAAGCTAATCATGATGCTATCTGGGTAATAATAGACAGATTGACCAAGTCAGCGCACTTTCTACCGATCAACGAAAGATTTTCACTGGACAGGTTGGTTCATTTGTATCTGAAAGAGATTGTGATGCGACATGGTGTTCCTGTATCAATAGTGTCAGACAGAGACCCGAGATTCAATTCAAGATTTTGGAAGAAATTTCAAGAATGTTTGGGAACAAAGCTGAATATGAGTACTGCATATCATCCTCAGACAGATGGACAGAGTGAAAGGACAATCCAAACCATTGAAGATATGTTAAGAGTTTGTGCCTTAGATTTTGAAGGAAGTTGGGACGAGCATCTACCGTTGGTGGAGTTTTCATATAATAACAGCTATCATGCTAGTATTGGGATGCCCCCGTATGAAGCTTTATATGGAAGAAAATGCAGGTCACCAGTGTGTTGGAATGAAGTCGGTGAGCGTAAAATTTTGGGTCCAGAGTTGGTTCAGCAAACTAAAGAAAAGATTGAATTGATTCAGAAGAGATTGTTAGCTGCTCAGGATAGGCAAAAGAAGTATGCTGACCAGTCAAGGAAAGATATGAATTTTGAAGAAGGTGACCAAGTGTTGTTAAAGATTTCTCCGTGGAAAGGTGTGAGTAGATTTGGCAAGAGAGGAAAGCTTAATCCACGATATATAGGACCTTTTGAAGTTCTGAAGCAAGTTGGGAAAGTTGCATATGAATTGGCTCTACCACCGCAGATGCAGCACATTCACAATGTTTTTCACGTGTCTATGCTTCGAAAGTATAATCCTGATATGAGCCATGTGATAGAATATGAACCCTTGGAGATTCAACCTGACTTGTCCTATGTAGAACAGCCTGTAGAAATTCAGGATCGTAAGGATAAAGTTTTAAGGAATAAGTCTGTTAAGCTTGTAAAGGTTTTGTGGAGAAATCCTCGAGTTGAGGAATCCACCTGGGAACTTGAGAGTGAAATGCTCGAGAAGTATCCCTATTTGTTTACTTAGGCTGATTCTGGGGACAGAATCTTGTTAAGGGGGGGAGAATGTAACGATCGAGGTAATTAAATCTATTTGAATAATATGGAGTATATGATTTATGTGTTTTAATGTGTTAAGATATGATATGTGGTGATTTTATATGTCTAGTTGACTGTCTGTTTGACTGTATTATGCTTAAGTGATTTAATTAAGTGATTAATTGATTTTTCATGCTTAATCGAGTAACTGTTTGATTTTTATAAAATTATTGGTGTGTCCAATAATTATGAAATTTTATATGTAGCTTCTATGTGATTTTAGAGACTTTCTAAAAATGGTGATGTATTTAATTCTAGTCCCAGTGAGTTTATATAAATCTTTCATTCCTGTTTTATTCTAGAGATATTACTCTTCTAAATTCCATATTTAATTATTGGAATGTCAAAAAATCATGAAACCTTTTTCAAAATGTTTCTTATATATTCTGAGACTTTTGAAAAATAAAAGTTTATTTTATTCGAGCCCAAAATTATTTTTATGATTTTTCTACTCTTCTTTTCTATTTCTGTTCTAAAACTTCAAAGATTTTTAATTAATTCGTTATGCATCAGAAAAATATTTCAAAAATATGGGGAGGCTTCTAAATTCATGATCTTTATTTTAAAAATATAAAAGTTATTTTTGTACTCTGTTTCTATCAAAATTCGAATTATAAATTGTTTTTATTCAGAAAATAGCATATGTGAAATTACGGTTTTGCCCTTGTCTTTGTTTGGTAAAAGCCACCGCCCACTAACTATTTCACTTACTCTGCATCAGCTGTGCTTAGGTCTAGTTCTTGTCTCCATGGCGATTTTCTTGATGCTCTTCGATTTATCTATATATTACTAATGTTCTAGTGATGCCATGTTAATGATTTCTTGTACTACTTGCAATCTTCGAAGCTAGCTATGTGGGTGTATGTATGTGCGTATGCCGTGTATATATATATATCGGGGTTTGAGTTTTGAGTTGCATGCAAAGGGAATTGATAGCATAATCTTGTTCCTAGATGCTAGTTGAGTTGTAAAATGCAAAGATCGGTAGAATTCGTTGAAGGAAACTCGAAAACGAGTACCTCCGGATTTTGCCCCACCGGCGGTGAGCCTCCGGCGAGCTGGTGGCAGGCTGTGATGGATGACCTGAGCCTAAAACCCGTAAACAATGTTTTACATATTTGTTATGTTGCTAAATCGTTTGAATGGCAGTTGCATGTTGAGATTGTAATTTCCGGCCGTAGCTTTGATTTTTCCGATTGATGTTATGTTCATGTTAACAAACTAGTAGCTGTGCTCGATGGTAATGACTTCGTATAGCTTCATTTTGGACTGTTAACAGCTGATTATAATGCTATAAATTCGATTACTCGGTTGTTTAAATTTGAATAGTAGAGTTATGATTTTCCGGCTATGGCTGCATGTTATAGTTCGAGAATTAAGCTTTGGTAGTGATTAATGGAAATGCTAGTGACCGCATTATTATGGTTAAGCAAGTGCTATGTGTTGATTATTATAATTAGTTCGAGAATTGTGGATTATTTGAATAAGTTACTATTCGAATGGTTGTATAAATATTATAATTAAGTTGGGTGTTAATATTTAGTTACAAAAGGGAGAAATCATTAGATGTTATGTGTGTGTAAATTGAATATGAAAATATTTACAATTAATTTGTTCGGCCAAATTGCTAATTTCCATGCTTAGTTAGTAAACAAATTATTTGTGTAGTTTGTATGTGATAATTCGTATGAGCTATGAGGAATTGTAAATATATTGCTTGGAGTTCTTAATTGATTAATTTCGAATATTGTGATGTTTGTTTAGTTGAAATTAACTATATATGCACATATGCTAGTACATGGAGTACAATTGAGTTAAGTGAATGATTAATTGATGTGATTTATTCGAGTGCTATATGTGTATATGAAAACTTGCTTGTCTAGTTAAACGAGTTTAGAAATGTTAATTATGAGATTTATACGAGCATTTCTGTGAAAGGTATGGAATGGATATTATAAAGGGCTAATCATATATGATTGAACGGTTGTTTGTGTCGGTTGTATTCCGACGGATAGTTCCAATTACAGAGGAAGTGCTGTCAAAATTTCTAGAAACTAAAATGATTTTTGTAAAACACAATTGGCACACCACTTCTGTATAGGAAATGCTATCAGTCAGGAATATTGTAGATGATCTAATTGTCTATGTGATACTTGTTTGCCAGTATAGAAGTGATTATAGTAGAATATGTCTACTATGAGTTATATATGTGTGTTAAGGGTTATAATTAACGAAAGGGTAGAGTAGTTAGACGTTAATGAGAACGTCGAGAGTATATAAGATACTGAAATAGTATTATTTTTGTGTAGCTACGAAGGATATTGAGGTGAAGGACAAAGGGAAAGCTAAAGTAGAGAGTTAGTATCTGGTGTAGGCGATCTACCTGTTCCACAGCTGTAGCATTCTATTTGAGGCAAGTAACTACTGCCTAAACTCTTTCAACTGAAACACTGTTTTGTAAACTGCTTTATGACCCTGCAATTGTATTATCTTATCTCAACTGTATTACCTTGTTTCAACTGTTTTAAACTATATCATGTCCTACTTTATTTGCTTTATTTAAACTGCAACCTTATATCGGATTCAATTACACTTTAAACTTTTCAATCCCTGAACTGTTATCGACAACTTATAAACTAGTTTTTCAAATCTTAAACCAGTGATCTTGAACTGTGACTTAGGCTGATACCATTTTCCTTAACTACGTTTCCTTAAACTTTAATCCTGAACTTACCATTTTGCTATTGCCTAATTACTGTCATGAGTAAATGTCTTGCAACTGTTTTTTTTTCAAAACACTTTACTATACCTGTGAATTGACCCTGCAACCTAACTGTACAACTATAGCTTGGTTTTGAATTCCCAATTCATGATTCCAGCTTACCTTACTATAACAGAAACTTGTTTTGAGAATCATCCTGGAATAAATTTTACCTCTGTTCAATGATCTTAAAAATGGATTTAAATATGGAATCCGACTTTCAAGAAGTCTTTTTCATCAAATGATTTGGTAACTTTAAAAAGAAAGGTTTTGATTATTATAGGAATTCCGATCAAAATGGTTTCTGCGGATTCCTATAGGTTGGAGGCGTAAGAGGCCGAGTGACGCCGGTCCAGCACTTTTTATGTGTAGACTATAATGAGATAGTCAATGGCTATAATGAGATAGCCCAAGGCCAATGGCAATAAGTGCCTTTATGAGTACTCCTTATGTCCAGAGGGACTTTAGTCCGTTATGGGGACTTTACGTGGCTGATCACCCGTATTGTCTGGCGTTGTGAGAAAACTTCAACCAAAATGATTGTTTTAAACAGAAAAGGTCCTAATGAGAGGACAGTTTTATAAATGATTTGAAAAGTAAAAGGTCCTAATGAGAGGACAATTTTATAGATGATTTCAAAAGCAAGGTCCTAATGAGAGGACAGTTTTATAAAATGTTTTGAAAGAATCAATCCTAAGGAAAGGATAGTTTTATACAAATGGACTTTGAAATGTTTAGTAATGAATAATGAAATGCCTTGTTATAACCTGTCATACAGCTTCAACTATCAAATATATCTTGGATGGACCTTGTTTAAAATTGTTATACATTATTTTCCTGTTATCCATCTAACCCTGCAGATTACTCTTATACTTCCACCTGGTTATTATTTTCCAGCTTCTTGTTTATTCTGTACCAGTTATTGAAATTGTTTAACCCTGCCAGCAGTTTTATAAAAGAAAGTTTTGCGAGAAATGATTCCCCTGACTAGTATGTTAATTACAAATTTGGGACAATGAGGTCCAGAAATGATTTAAAGCATGGTTTTGAGAAAAGTCTTTTAAATTATATGTAAGCCTGTAGAACTGTTTTTTAACCAGTATGGTTACTTGCTGAGCTTTTGTAGCTCATCCTTTTATTTTCTAACATCTACAGCTTTTGAGAATCATGGTCCGTATTAAGCAGACTGCCCGGAAGAACATGTCTTACATGAACTTTGCTAGGCTGGCTGAGAGGGAACAGGTAGGATCGAGGCCGAGTTGGAAGGAAAAGACTTTGTATAGTCTTGTACTTTTATTAGTAGACTTTGAGATTGTTTCAGGAGTTGTAATATTATTTTCGTTGATGTAAATTTAAATATAAATGAATGTAGTAGTGTGCTTGTTTCATACCATTACCTTGAAAGGTCCAGGCGAGTAGTCGGGGTCATATTTATGCGTATTTTCTATTATTGTTATTTAGGGTGCATGCATATAGAGTGTCAGTGACGCCCCGATCTAGACCCCGGGTCGGGAGGGCGCCACAGTCCTTTCCTGTTGCATTTGAAGCAGGTGATATTGGGCTTATTACAAACTCCAGAGTGCTTCCTTCCACAAATCTTGCACTCAGGAACAAACTGTCTGATGGCCTTCGGCTGGTCGAAACCTTGAGCTTTATTATTTTGTCTTCCTCTTCCATCATTACCACTCTTGATCTGCTGGGAATCACTTCTCTGACCTTCTGGCCTTCTATGAAACTTGTTTCTAAAATTACCATGTCCCTGACTGTCTTCCCTAGCACCAAACTTTCTCTTTCTGTTATCTTTCTCCTTCTGGGACATGTCACTCTCACCTTCCACGATCATTGCTTTTTGAACTATTGCAATAAAGCTTTACAGCTCAAAAACTGCTACCCTACTTCTAATCCATGGCCTTAGGCCTTGCTGAAACCTCTTGGCCTTTTTGACATCAGTGTTGACAAATTCTGGCACAAACCTGGCCATCTCAGAAAACTTGGCCTCGTACTCTGCCACACTCATACCTCCTTGCTTCAGTTCTAGAAATTTAATCTCCATCTGGTCCTTCATAAAACTAGGAAAGTACTTTTCTAAAAACAATTCTGTAAACTGATCCCAAGAAATCACACCTTCACCCTGAAGCATCTTCGTAGACACCCACCAGTAACCGGCTTCAGCTTTAAGAAAATAACTAGCATACTCAGTCTTCTTATCTTCATCTACGTCTACTAACTGAAAAGCTTTTTCCATCTCCTTAAGCCATGTCTGGGCTTCTACTGGGTCTGTGGATCCTTTGAATTCAGGTGGTTTCACTGCTTGAAAAGATTTAAAAGTAACTGCTGGGGGTGCAGAAGGTCTTTGCTGTTGCTGAGTTAAAAGAGCTGTTTGCTGTTGTAGCAACTGAATGAGTTGGGCAACTGTAGGGTCCATAGGATTTTGATCTTGTGTATTATGGTTCTGAGATGAATTTGAAGTGTTTCTTTTCCTTGGCGGCATTTACTATAGGGGAAACAAGCAACTTATTAAGCAATACACTACACCGTATCGTAAATAGTTCAAATACTTTTAAAATCATTTGGGAATTAAAAATACTTATTTAAAAATCAATCTTGTAGCATCATTACTACATAAGTTGCCTGTACAACAAGGATATAAAGGTTCTATCGAAAACAGGTTAGCACAACAGGTGTAATAAGGTACTGGTAAAGGTAAGGAACAGTTTATGGTCAAATGTGCGAAAAAGTAAATGACAGATATATCGGAAGATACTGGAACTGAAAAGCAAACATACATAGATACTAAAAGTGCCAAAGTGCAAGATAAGTTAAAGTACAACCACGAATAAAAGTACTGGGAAGAAAACAGAAATAACATCTGAGCAAGTGTGCTAGAGGGCTCTAACAAATGTCCCTTCTAACACTCAAACATCCTGACATCTAATCACCCCTGTGATCCCTGTCTCTGGCAGCCCTGAGTCCAATCAGCAGTCTACTAAGCACACGGGTTAACTCTCCTGCCCGCTCCGCCACATCGTCTGGAAATGCCCTAGCCGCAATCTGCCTACGTCCCTCCTCCTCAACAGCTCTAATGCGATCCTCCCACCACTCGACAGGATGCTCGGGAACTCTCAGCTGGCCTCGGGTAATAGCTGGCCTATAAACTCTACGGCGAATAGGGGCACAAGCACTCCCTGAGGGTAGGTCAGGCTGAGCAAGGGGCTCAGGAATCAACTCCTCCTCGCTCTCAGAACTGGATATGACTATAACATCATCGTCAGAATCCGAAGAAGAAGAATCAGAGGAACTAGGAGAGGGTGGTGGTTGTGAAACAATACCACGAGCCTGCAACAATATAATATGTAATGCAAAAAGGGATAAGATCACCTTAAATCTACAGTTAAAACCCTAACGTCTAAACCACTCTTCGATATCTAATCCTATCTTACCATTACTCTCTCTTCTTTTATTAAATGATCTACTTGTTTAACTTAATCCTGGCTTGTTTCAGTGACCAAAACCTTAGCTCTGATACCAACCTGTGGCGCCCTCCCGACCCGGGGTCTAGATCGGGGCGTCACTGACACTCTATATGCATGCACCCTAAATAACAATAATAGAAAATATGCATAAATATGACCCCGACTACTCGCCTGGACCTTTCAAGGTAATGGTATGAAACAAGCACACAACTACATTCATTTACATTTAAATTTACAGCAACGAAATAAT
Organism: Oenanthe sinensis; assembly: GCA_028671895.1. Taxonomy (NCBI): domain Eukaryota; kingdom Viridiplantae; phylum Streptophyta; class Magnoliopsida; order Apiales; family Apiaceae; genus Oenanthe; species Oenanthe sinensis. The sequence continues at coordinate 7,841,182 of JAPMAC010000195.1, read as the reverse complement.
ATTACAACTCCTGAAACATCTCAAGATCTACTAATAAAAGTACAAGACTAAACAAAGTCTTTTCCTTCCAACTCTGCCTCGATCCTACCTGTTCCCTCTCAGCCAGCCTAGCAAAGTTCATGTAAGACATGTTCTTCCGGGCAGTCTGCTTAATACGGACCATGATTCTCAAAAGCTGTAGATGTTAGAAAATAAAAGAATGAGCTACAAAAGCTCAGCAAGTAACCATACTGGTTGAAAACAGTTCTACAGGCTTATACATATAATTTAAAAGTCTTTTCGCAAAACCATGCTTTAAAATCATTGTTGGACCTCATTGTCCCAAAATGGTAATTAACATACTAGTCAGGGTAATCATTACTCGCTAAACTTTCTTTTATAAAACTGCTGGCAGGGTTAAACAATTTCAATAACTGGTACAGAGTAAACAAGAAACTGGAAAGTAATAACCAAGTGTAAGTATAAGAGTAATCTGCAGGGTTAGATGGATAACAGGAAATAATGTATAACAATTGAAACAAGGTGAAGTCAAGATAGGACTGACAGTTCAAGCTGTAAAAGGGCATGATATAGCAGGGCATTTCAATTTTTCATTATTAATCATTTCAAAGTCCATTTATATAAAACTGTCCTTTCATTAGGACTGGTTCTTTCAAAACATGTTATAAAACTGTCCTCTCATTAGGACCTTTACTTTTCAAATCATTTATAAAACTGTCCTCTCATTAGGACCTTTACTTTTTAGAAACAATTCATTTTGGTTGAAGTTTTCTCACAACGCCAGACAATACGGGTGATCAGCCACGTAAAGTCCCCATAACGGACTAAAGTCCCTCTAGACATAAGGAGTACTCATAAAGGCACTTATTGCCATTGGCCTTGGGCTATCTCATTATAGCCATTGACTATCTCATTATAGTCTACACATAAAAAGTGCTGGACCGGCGTCACTCGGCCTCTTACGCCTCCAACCTATAGGAATCCGCAGAAACCATTTTGATCGGAATTCCTATAATAACCAAAACCTTTCTTTTTAAAGTTACCAAATCATTTGATGAAAAAGACTTCTTGAAAGTCGGATTTCATATTTAAATCTTTTTTTTTTTTAAAGATCATTAGACAGAGGTAAAGTTTATTCCAAGATATGTCTCAAAACAAGTTGCTGTTGTAGTAAGGTAAGCTGAGATCATAAACTGGGAATCAAAAACAAGTTAAGTTGTGAAGTCAAGGTGCAGGGTCAATCCATAAGTATAACAGTTGTTTTTGAAAACGGTTGTAAAACATTTAATCAGGACGGCAGTTAAGCCTATATAACAAGGTTCTTTTAAGGTTTAAGTGTAAGCAATTATTGTTAAGAAAGTGGTGATAGCACAAGTCACAGCTCAAGATTACTGGTTTAAGATTTTTAAAACTAGTGTATAAGTGATCAGTAGCAGTTCAGGGATTGAAAAGTTTAAAGTGTAATTAACACTGGTATAAGGTTGCAGTTTAAGTAAAGTAATTAAAGTAAGCAGGCTGTAACTTAAAACAGTTGAGATAAGATAATACAGTTGCAGGGTCATAAAGCAGTTCATAAAACAGTGTTTAAGTTGAAAGAGGTTAGGCAGTAGTTACTTGCCTTAAACAGGAATGCTACAGCTGTTGAACAGGTAGATCGTCTACACCAGACACTAACTCTCTACTTTAGCTTTTCCTTAGTCCTTCACCTCAATATCCTTCGTAGCTACACATGAATAATACTACTTCAGTATCTTATAAACTCTCGACGTTCTCATTAACGTCTAACTATTCTACCCTTTCGTTAATGCAAGCCCTTAACACAAGTATAATATAGTATACATACTCCATTATTCAATCACTTTTATACTAGCAGACAAGTAGCACATAGACACATCTATTGATTTACAGCATTCCTGACTGACAGCCTCTCCTATACAGAAGTGGTGTGCCAATAATATTTTACAAAGTCGTTTTAGTTTTAGAAAATTTTGGCAGCACCTCCTCTGTAATTGGAAGCTGCCTGTCGGAATACAACCGACCCAAACAAATATCAATGTCAATCATACACAATCACCTATTCATATTATATTAACAATTCCATGCTTAATAAAGCATTGTCTATAGAAGTTATATAGTTACCATCACCAAAGTGAACTACATATAAGTTACACAAACAATTAGTTTATTATCTAAGCATGGCAATTAGCATCAATTTAGGTCAAGTTTAGGTTGCCATTAATCTAAATTCGAATATAACATTACTAGCATTCCTACTAATTCATTTCAATTTGCCAAGGAATTAAATATATAATTCGAACTTAAACATATATATAAATTATATATTCGAAAAGGACATAAGAATAAGATCATTTAGCATTTTAGTACATTCCTAATTACTCTAGGCACTTGATAATTATTACATTGATACATCCTCTCATATTCCACATCAAATTCACATATATGCATATACTTTTGTTCGGAAAATTAATAACCCAACCGGAAATTCAGAATTAGTCCACAATCCGACATGCATTCCAAATTATTAGCAAACAATTGACATGAAAAACTCATATGCTATACAATATAATTTCTCCCTAATTTAACCATAACAATTCGAATTATCCAATATACAACTATCATAAAATAATTACTTCTCATACACATACGAATTGCTCAAACTCATCCATATTCGATCGGAAAATTATGGCTATGGTCGATAATTTATAAAACTTTAATCGAAGTTATGACATGTAATTGATTAGGACACAACATTATGCCCAATTAAAGCTAGTAACTAGTTCTTATCACCCATCATATTCGGCAACATAGCCAAGCAACATAAACCGAGTCCATACCGATCGGAAAAATGTCAAACTAATCGGAAAATGACATGCATTACAATTAATCAACTTACATAGCCAATTTAATATTTGTATGTTCTTAACAACGTAATATAAGGCTCAAAGGACATCATTGCCTATACCACCGACTCACCGGAGCTCATAGTCGGTGGTGAGCTTCCGATGGAGTACCGATTTCCGGTATCTCAACATCTAAGCTGCAAAAACCGTATGCATAACATTGTATCAGCCTAAATCACAAAAATCAAATCATAGCAGCCATTGCATGCAACTCTCCCATGAAATTCATACACGCGGCACACCTATACATACATACGAGTTACATGCATTGCTCAGGGGAATCATATACACACAAATCAAGCTAGAATGAAGTCGAGAACATGCTAATTACTAGGAATCGGCTATAGGAATTAAGAGAAAAAGGGAAATCGCCAAGAGAGAGAAAAACGAGACCTGAACTAGGAAATGCCGAGTGAGGAAGAAAGAGAAGGCTGTTGTGGGTTTTAACAAAAGCAAGGGCAATTTAGTAATTTCACACTTGCTATTTTCTGAATTTAAATCACTTAATAATTCGAATTTTGAGAGAAACAGGGTACAAAAATAAGTTTTATATTTTTAAAATTAAGAGCATGAATTTAGAAGCTTCCCCATATTTTTGAAATACTTTTCTGATGAATCAATAATTAACTAAAAATCTTTGAAGTTTTAGCACAGAAATAGAAAATAAGAGTAGAAAAATCATTAAAAATAATTTTGGGCTCGAATAAAATAAACCTTTATTTTTCAAAAGTCTCAGAATATTTAAGAAACATTTTGAAATAGGTTTCATGATTTTTGGACATTCCAATAATTAAATATGGAATTTAGAAGAGTAATATCTCTAGAATAAAACAGGAATAAAAGATTTATATAAAATCACTGGGACTAGAATTAAATACATCACCATTTTTAGAAAGTCTCTAAAATCACATAGGAGCTACATATAAAATTTCATAATTATTGGACACACCAATAATTTTATAAAAATCAAACAGTTACTCAATTAAGCATGAAAAATCAATTAATCACTTAATTAAAACATGTAAGCATAATACAGTCAAACGGGCAGTCAACCGGACATATAAAATCACCACATATCATATCTTAACACATTAAAACACATAAATCATATACCTCATATTATTCAAATAGATTTAATTACCTCGATCGTTACAAGAATGAAGTCTCAAATTGCTACGGATTGTTTTCATGTTAAAATTTGCCAAGAATGATCCTACAAGAGTTTACATGTTGTTTCCATGTTCAAACGAGTCAAGAATGAAGCTGCAAGTTGTTTCCAAGTTCAAACGAGTCAAGAATGAAGTCTCAAATTGTTACAAATTGCCTTCATCCTAAAATGAGCCATCAATGATCCTACAAGAGTTTACAAGTTGTTTCCATGTCAAACGAGTCAAGAATGAAGCTACAAGTTGTTTCCATGTTCGAACGAGCCAAGAATGAAGTCTCAAATTGCTACGGATTGTTTTCATGTTAAAACAAGCCAAGAATGATCCTACAATAGTTTTCAAGTAGTTTCAATGTTCAAACGAGTCAAGAATGAAGCTGCAAGTTGTTTCCAAGTTCGAACGAGTGAAGAATGATGTCTCAAATTGCTACGGATTATTTTCATGTTAAAATGACCCAAGAACGATCCTACAAATGTTTTCAAGTTGTTTTCATGTTCCAACGAGTCAAGAATGAAGCAACAAGTTGTTTCCAAGTTCGAACGAGTCAAGAATGAAGTCTCAAATTATTATGGAATATTTTCATGTTAAAATGAGCCAAGAATGATCCTACAATAGTTTTCAAGTTGTTCCATGTTCAAACGAGTCAAGAATGAAGTTGCAAGTTGTTTCCAATTTCGAACGAGTCAAGAATGAAGTCTCAAATTGCTACAGATTATTTTCATGTTAAAATGACCCAAGAATGACCCTACAAGAGTTTTCAAGTTGTTTCCATGTTCAAACGAGTCAAGAATGCAGCTACAAGTTGTTTCCAAGTTCCAACGAGTCAAGAATGAAGTCTCCAATTGGTAAGGATTGTTTTCATGTTAAAATGAGCAAAGAATGATCTTAAAAGAGTTTTCAATATTGTTTCCATGTTCAAACGAGTCAAGAATGAAGCTACAAGTTGTGTTCATGTTCGAACGAGTCAAGAATGAATTTTCAAATTGCTACGGATTGTTTTCATGTTAAAATGAGCCAAGAATGATGCTACAATAATTTTCAAGTTGTTTCCATGTTCAAACGAGTCAAGAATGAAGCTGCAAGTTATTTCCAAGTTCGAACGAGTCAAGAATGAAGTCTCAAATTGCTACGAATTATTTTCATGTTAAAATGACCCAAGAATGATCCTACAAGAGTTTTCAAGTTATTTCCATGTTCAAACGAGTCAAGAATGACGCTACAGGTTGTTTCAAGTTTGAACGAGTCAAGAATGAAGTCTCAAATTAGTACGGAATTTTTTCATGTTCAATTGAACCAAGAATGATCCTACAAGATTTTACAAGTCATTTCCTTGTACAAACAAGTCATGAATGAAGCTAAAAATGTTTTCAAGTTCGAACGAGTCAAGAATGAAGTCTCAAATTGCTACGGATTATTTTCATGTTAAAATGACCCAAGAATGATCCTATAAGAGTTTTCAAATTGTTTTCATGTTCAAATGAGTCAAGAATGAAACTACAAGTTGTTTCCAAGTTCGAACGAGTCAAAAATGAAGTCTCAAATTGCTACAGATTATTTTCATGTTAAAATGACCCAAGAATGACCCTACAAGAGTTTTCAAGTTGTTTCCATGTTCAAACGAGTCAAGAATGCAGCTACAAGTTGTTTCCAAGTTCCAACGAGTCAAGAATGAAGTCTCCAATTGGTACGGATTGTTTTCATGTTAAAATGAGCAAAGAATGATCTTAAAAGAGTTTTCAATATTGTCTCCATGTTCAAACGAGTCAAGAATGAAGCTACAAGTTGTGTTCATGTTCGAACGAGTCAAGAATGAATTTTCAAATTGCTACGGATTGTTTTCATGTTAAAATGAGCCAAGAATGATGCTACAATAATTTTCAAGTTGTTTCCATGTTCAAACGAGTCAAGAATGAAGCTGCAAATTATTTCCAAGTTCGAACGAGTCAAGAATGAAGTCTCAAATTGCTACGAATTATTTTCATGTTAAAATGATCCAAGAATGATCCTACAAGAGTTTTCAAGTTATTTCCATGTTCAAACGAGTCAAGAATGACGCTACAGGTTGTTTCAAGTTTGAACGAGTCAAGAATGAAGTCTCAAATTAGTACGGAATATTTTCATGTTCAATTGAACCAAGAATGATCCTACAAGATTTTACAAGTCATTTCCTTGTACAAACAAGTCATGAATGAAGCTAAAAATGTTTTCAAGTTCGAACGAGTCAAGAATGAAGTCTCAAATTGCTACGGATTATTTTCATGTTAAAATGACCCAAGAATGATCCTACAAGAGTTTTCAAATTGTTTTCATGTTCAAACGAGTCAAGAATGAAACTACAAGTTGTTTCCAAGTTCGAACGAGTCAAAAATGAAGTCTCAAATTGCTACGGATTGTTTTCATGTTAAAATGAGCCAAGAATGATCCTACAATAATTTTTAAGTTGTTTCCATGTTCAAACGAGTCAAGAATGAAGCTACAAGTTGTTTCCAAGTTCGAACGAGTCAAGAATGAAATCTCAAATTGGTACGGTTTGTTTTCATGTTAAAATGACCCAAGAATGATCCTACAATAGTTTTTAAGTTGTTTCCATGTTCAAACGAGTCAAGAATGAAGCAACAAGTTGTTTCCAAGTTCAAATGAGTCAAGAATGAAGTCTCAAATTGCTATGGATTGTTTTCATGTTAAAATGAGCTAAGAATGATCCTACAAGAGTTTTCAAGTTGTTTCAATGTTCAAACGAGTCAGGAATGAAGCTACAGGTTGTTTCAAGTTTGAACGAGTCAAGAATGAAGTCTCAAATTTTTACGGAATATTTTCATGTTCAATTGAACCAAGAATGATCCTACAAGATTTTACAAGTTATTTCCTTGCACAAACAAGTCATGAATGAAGCTACAAATGTTTTCAAGTTCGAACGAGTCAAGAATGAAGTCTCAAATTGTTAAAAATTGCTTTCATCTTAAAATGAGCCATCAATGATCCTACAAGAGTTTACAAGTTATTTCCATGTTCAAAAGAGTCAAGAATGAAGCAACAAGTTGTTTCCAAGTTCGAACGAGTCAAGAATGAAGTCTCAAATTGCTACGGAGTGTTTTCATGTTAAAATTTGCCAAGAATGATCCTACAAGAGTTTACATGTTGTTTCCATGTTCAAACGAGTCAAGAATGAAGCTGCAAGTTGTTTCCAAGTTCAAACGAGTCAAGAATGAAGTCTCAAATTGTTACAAATTGCTTTCATCCTAAAATGAGCCATCAATGATCCTACAAGAGTTTACAAGTTGTTTCCATGTCAAACGAGTCAAGAATGAAGCTACAACTTGTTTCCATGTTCGAACGAGCCAAGAATGAAGTCTCAAATTGCTACGGATTGTTTTCATGTTAAAACAAGCCAAGAATGATCCTACAATAGTTTTCAAGTAGTTTCAATGTTCAAACGAGTCAAGAATGAAGCTGCAAGTTGTTTCCAAGTTCGAACGAGTGAAGAATGATGTCTCAAATTGCTACGGATTATTTTCATGTTAAAATGACCCAAGAACGATCCTACAAATATTTTCAAGTTGTTTTCATGTTCCAATGAGTCAAGAATGAAGCAACAAGTTGTTTCCAAGTTCGAACGAGTCAAGAATGAAGTCTCAAATTATTATGGAATATTTTCATGTTAAAATGAGCCAAGAATGATCCTACAATAGTTTTCAAGTTGTTCCATGTTCAAACGAGTCAAGAATGAAGCTGCAAGTTGTTTCCAATTTCGAACGAGTCAAGAATGAAGTCTCAAATTGCTACAGATTATTTTCATGTTAAAATGACCCAAGAATGACCCTACAAGAGTTTTCAAGTTGTTTCCATGTTCAAATGAGTCAAGAATGAAGCTACAAGTTGTTTCCAAGTTCCAACGAGTCAAGAATGAAGTCTCCAATTGGTACGGATTGTTTTCATGTTAAAATGAGCAAAGAATGATCTTAAAAGAGTTTTCAATATTGTTTCCATGTTCAAACAAGTCCAGAATGAAGCTACAAGTTGTGTTCATGTTCGAACGAGTCAAGAATGAATTTTCAAATTGCTACGGATTGTTTTCATGTTAAAATGAGCCAAGAATAATGGTACAATAGTTTTCAAGTTGTTTCCATGTTCAAACGAGTCAAGAATGAAGCTGCAAGTTATTTCCAAGTTCGAACGAGTCAAGAATGAAGTCTCAAATTGCTACGAATTATTTTCATGTTAAAATGACCCAAGAATGATCCTACAAGAGTTTTCAAGTTATTTCCATGTTCAAACGAGTCAAGAATGAAGCTACAGGTTGTTTGAAGTTTGAACGAGTCAAGAATGAAGTCTCAAATTATTACGGAATATTTTCATGTTCAATTGAACCAAGAATGATCCTACAAGATTTTACAAGTCATTTCCTTGTACAAACAAGTCATGAATGAAGCTACAAATGTTTTCAAGTTCGAACGAGTCAAGAATGAAGTCTCAAATTGCTACGGATTATTTTCATGTTAAAATGACCCAAGAATGATCCTACAAGAGTTTTCAAGTTGTTTCCATGTTCAAACAAGTCAAGAATGAAACTACAAGTTGTTTCCAAGTTCGAACGAGTCAAAAATGAAGTGTCAAATTGCTACGGATTATTTTCATGTTAAAATGACCCAAGAACGATCCTGCAAATGTTTTCAAGTTGTTTTCATGTTCCAACGAGTCAAGAAAGAAGCAACAAGTTGTTTCCAAGTTCGAACGAGTCAAGAATGAAGTCTCAAATTATTATGGAATATTTTCATGTTAAAATGAGCCAAGAATGATCCTACAATAGTTTTCAAGTTGTTCCATGTTCAAACGAGTCAAGAATGAAGCTGCAAGTTGTTTCCAATTTCGAACGAGTCAAGAATGAAGTCTCAAATTGCTACAGATTATTTTCATGTTAAAATGACCAAAGAATGACCCTACAAGAGTTTTCAAGTTGTTTCCATGTTCAAATGAGTCAAGAATGAAGCTACAAGTTGTTTCCAAGTTCCAACGAGTCAAGAATGAAGTCTCCAATTGGTACGGATTGTTTTCATGTTAAAATGAGCAAAGAATGATCTTTAAAAGAGTTTTCAATATTGTTTCCATGTTCAAACGAGTCAAGAATGAACTACAAGTTGTGTTCATGTTCGAACGAGTCAAAAATGAATTTTCAAATTGCTACGGATTGTTTTCATGTTAAAATGAGCCAGGAATAATGCTACAATAGTTTTCAAGTTATTTCCATGTTCAAACGAGTCAAGAATGAAGCTGCAAGTTATTTCAAAGTTCGAACGAGTCAAGAATGAAGTCTCAAATTGCTACGAATTATTTTCATGTTAAAATGACCCAAGAATGATCCTACAAGAGTTTTCAAGTTATTTCCATGTTCAAACGAGTCAAGAATGAAGCTACAGGTTATTTCAAGTTTGAACGAGTCAAGAATGAAGTCTCAAATTATTACGGAATATTTTCATGTTCAATTGAACCAAGAATGATCCTACAAGATTTTACAAGTCATTTCCTTGTACAAACAAGTCATGAATGAAGCTACAAATGTTTTCAAGTTCGAACGAGTCAAAAATGAAGTCTCAAATTGCTACGGATTATTTTCATGTTAAAATGACCCAAGAATGATCCTACAAGAGTTTTCAAGTTGTTTCCATGTTCAAACAAGTCAAGAATGAAACTACAAGTTGTTTCCAGGTTCGAACGAGTCAAAAATGAAGTCTCAAATTGCTACGGATTGTTTTCATGTTAAAATGAGCCAAGAATGATCCTACAATAGTTTTTAAGTTGTTTCCATGTTCAAACGAGTCAAGAATGAAGTTGCAAGTTGTTTCCAAGTTCAAACGAGTCAAGAATGAAGTCTCAAATTGTTACAAATTGCTTTCATCCTAAAATGAGCCATCAATGATCCTACAAGAGTTTACAAGTTGTTTCCATGTCAAACGAGTCAAGAATGAAGCTCCAACTTGTTTCCAAGTTCGAACGAGTCAAGAATGAAGTCTCAAATTGCTACGGAGTGTTTTCATGTTAAAATTTGCCAAGAATGATCCTACAAGAGGTTACATGTTGTTTCCATGTTCAAACGAGTCAAGAATGAAGCTGCAAGTTGTTTCCAAGTTGAAACGAGTCAAGAATGAAGTCTCAAATTGTTACAAATTGCTTTCATCCTAAAATGAGCCATCAATGATCCTACAAGAGTTTACAAGTTGTTTCCATGTCAAACGAGTCAAGAATGAAGCTACAACTTGTTTCCATGTTCGAACGAGCCAAGAATGAAGTCTCAAATTGCTACGGATTGTTTTCATGTTAAAACAAGCCAAGAATGATCCTACAATAGTTTTCAAGTAGTTTCAATGTTCAAACGAGTCAAGAATGAAGCTGCAAGTTGTTTCCAAGTTCGAACGAGTGAAGAATGATGTCTCAAATTGCTACGGATTATTTTCATGTTAAAATGACCCAAGAACGATCCTACAAATATTTTCAAGTTGTTTTCATGTTCCAACGAGTCAAGAATGAAGCACCAAGTTGTTTCCAAGTTCGAACGAGTCAAGAATGAAGTCTCAAATTATTATGGAATATTTTCATGTTAAAATGAGCCAAGAATGATCCAACAATAGTTTTCAAGTTGTTCCATGTTCAAACGAGTCAAGAATGAAGCTGCAAGTTGTTTCCAATTTCGAACGAGTCAAGAATGAAGTCTCAAATTGCTACAGATTATTTTCATGTTAAAATGACCCAAGAATGACCCTACAAGAGTTTTCAAGTTGTTTCCATGTTCAAATGAGTCAAGAATGAAGCTACAAGTTGTTTCCAAGTTCCAACGAGTCAAGAATGAAGTCTCCAATTGGTACGGATTGTTTTCATGTTAAAATGAGCAAAGAATGATCTTAAAAGAGTTTTCAATATTGTTTCCATGTTCAAACAAGTCCAGAATGAAGCTACAAGTTGTGTTCATGTTCGAACGAGTCAAGAATGAATTTTCAAATTGCTACGGATTGTTTTCATGTTAAAATGAGCCAAGACTAATGGTACAATAGTTTTCAAGTTGTTTCCATGTTCAAACGAGTCAAGAATGAAGCTGCAAGTTATTTCCAAGTTCGAACGAGTCAAGAATGAAGTCTCAAATTGCTACGAATTATTTTCATGTTAAAATGACCCAAGAATGATCCTACAAGAGTTTTCAAGTTATTTCCATGTTCAAACGAGTCAAGAATGAAGCTACAGGTTGTTTCAAGTTTGAACGAGTCAAGAATGAAGTCTCAAATTATTACGGAATATTTTCATGTTCAATTGAACCAAGAATGATCCTACAAGATTTTACAAGTCATTTCCTTGTACAAACAAGTCATGAATGAAGCTACAAATGTTTTCAAGTTCGAACGAGTCAAGAATGAAGTCTCAAATTGCTACGGATTATTTTCATGTTAAAATGACCCAAGAATGATCCTACAAGAGTTTTCAAGTTGTTTCCATGTTCAAACAAGTCAAGAATGAAACTACAAGTTGTTTCCAAGTTCGAACGAGTCAAAAATGAAGTCTCAAATTGCTACGGATTATTTTCATGTTAAAATGACCCAAGAACGATCCTGCAAATGTTTTCAAGTTGTTTTCATGTTCCAACGAGTCAAGAAAGAAGCAACAAGTTGTTTCCAAGTTCGAACGAGTCAAGAATGAAGTCTCAAATTATTATGGAATATTTTCATGTTAAAATGAGCCAAGAATGATCCTACAATAGTTTTCAAGTTGTTCCATGTTCAAACGAGTCAAGAATGAAGCTGCAAGTTGTTTCCAATTTCGAACGAGTCAAGAATGAAGTCTCAAATTGCTACAGATTATTTTCATGTTAAAATGACCAAAGAATGACCCTACAAGAGTTTTCAAGTTATTTCCATGTTCAAATGAGTCAAGAATGAAGCTACAAGTTGTTTCCAAGTTCCAACGAGTCAAGAATGAAGTCTCCAATTGGTACGGATTGTTTTCATGTTAAAATGAGCAAAGAATGATCTTTAAAAGAGTTTTCAATATTGTTTCCATGTTCAAACGAGTCAAGAATGAACTACAAGTTGTGTTCATGTTCGAACGAGTCAAAAATGAATTTTCAAATTGCTACGGATTGTTTTCATGTTAAAATGAGCCAGGAATAATGCTACAATAGTTTTCAAGTTGTTTCCATGTTCAAACGAGTCAAGAATGAAGCTGCAAGTTATTTCAAAGTTCGAACGAGTCAAGAATGAAGTCTCAAATTGCTACAGATTATTTTCATGTTAAAATGACCCAAGAATGATCCTACAAGAGTTTTCAAGTTATTTCCATGTTCAAACGAGTCAAGAATGAAGCTACAGGTTATTTCAAGTTTGAACGAGTCAAGAATGAAGTCTCAAATTATTACGGAATATTTTCATGTTCAATTGAACCAAGAATGATCCTACAAGATTTTACAAGTCATTTCCTTGTACAAACAAGTCATGAATGAAGCTACAAATGTTTTCAAGTTCGAACGAGTCAAAAATGAAGTCTCAAATTGCTACGGATTATTTTCATGTTAAAATGACCCAAGAATGATCCTACAAGAGTTTTCAAGTTGTTTCCATGTTCAAACAAGTCAAGAATGAAACTACAAGTTGTTTCCAGGTTCGAACGAGTCAAAAATGAAGTCTCAAATTGCTACGGATTGTTTTCATGTTAAAATGAGCCAAGAATGATCCTACAATAGTTTTTAAGTTGTTTCCATGTTCAAACGAGTCAAGAATGAAGTTGCAAGTTGTTTCCAAGTTCAAACGAGTCAAGAATGAAGTCTCAAATTGTTACAAATTGCTTTCATCCTAAAATGAGCCATCAATGATCCTACAAGAGTTTACAAGTTGTTTCCATGTCAAACGAGTCAAGAATGAAGCTCCAACTTGTTTCCAAGTTCGAACGAGTCAAGAATGAAGTCTCAAATTGCTACGGAGTGTTTTCATGTTAAAATTTGCCAAGAATGATCCTACAAGAGGTTACATGTTGTTTCCATGTTCAAACGAGTCAAGAATGAAGCTGCAAGTTGTTTCCAAGTTGAAACGAGTCAAGAATGAAGTCTCAAATTGTTACAAATTGCTTTCATCCTAAAATGAGCCATCAATGATCCTACAAGAGTTTACAAGTTGTTTCCATGTCAAACGAGTCAAGAATGAAGCTACAACTTGTTTCCATGTTCGAACGAGCCAAGAATGAAGTCTCAAATTGCTACGGATTGTTTTCATGTTAAAACAAGCCAAGAATGATCCTACAATAGTTTTCAAGTAGTTTCAATGTTCAAACGAGTCAAGAATGAAGCTGCAAGTTGTTTCCAAGTTCGAACGAGTGAAGAATGATGTCTCAAATTGCTACGGATTATTTTCATGTTAAAATGACCCAAGAACGATCCTACAAATATTTTCAAGTTGTTTTCATGTTCCAACGAGTCAAGAATGAAGCACCAAGTTGTTTCCAAGTTCGAACGAGTCAAGAATGAAGTCTCAAATTATTATGGAATATTTTCATGTTAAAATGAGCCAAGAATGATCCTACAATAGTTTTCAAGTTGTTCCATGTTCAAACGAGTCAAGAATGAAGCTGCAAGTTGTTTCCAATTTCGAACGAGTCAAGAATGAAGTCTCAAATTGCTACAGATTATTTTCATGTTAAAATGACCCAAGAATGACCCTACAAGAGTTTTCAAGTTGTTTCCATGTTCAAATGAGTCAAGAATGAAGCTACAAGTTGTTTCCAAGTTCCAACGAGTCAAGAATGAAGTCTCCAATTGGTACGGATTGTTTTCATGTTAAAATGAGCAAAGAATGATCTTAAAAGAGTTTTCAATATTGTTTCCATGTTCAAACAAGTCCAGAATGAAGCTACAAGTTGTGTTCATGTTCGAACGAGTCAAGAATGAATTTTCAAATTGCTACGGATTGTTTTCATGTTAAAATGAGCCAAGACTAATGGTACAATAGTTTTCAAGTTGTTTCCATGTTCAAACGAGTCAAGAATGAAGCTGCAAGTTATTTCCAAGTTCGAACGAGTCAAGAATGAAGTCTCAAATTGCTACGAATTATTTTCATGTTAAAATGACCCAAGAATGATCCTACAAGAGTTTTCAAGTTATTTCCATGTTCAAACGAGTCAAGAATGAAGCTACAGGTTGTTTCAAGTTTGAACGAGTCAAGAATGAAGTCTCAAATTATTACGGAATATTTTCATGTTCAATTGAACCAAGAATGATCCTACAAGATTTTACAAGTCATTTCCTTGTACAAACAAGTCATGAATGAAGCTACAAATGTTTTCAAGTTCGAACGAGTCAAGAATGAAGTCTCAAATTGCTACGGATTATTTTCATGTTAAAATGACCCAAGAATGATCCTACAAGAGTTTTCAAGTTGTTTCCATGTTCAAACAAGTCAAGAATGAAACTACAAGTTGTTTCCAAGTTCGAACGAGTCAAAAATGAAGTCTCAAATTGCTACGGATTATTTTCATGTTAAAATGACCCAAGAACGATCCTGCAAATGTTTTCAAGTTGTTTTCATGTTCCAACGAGTCAAGAAAGAAGCAACAAGTTGTTTCCAAGTTCGAACGAGTCAAGAATGAAGTCTCAAATTATTATGGAATATTTTCATGTTAAAATGAGCCAAGAATGATCCTACAATAGTTTTCAAGTTGTTCCATGTTCAAACGAGTCAAGAATGAAGCTGCAAGTTGTTTCCAATTTCGAACGAGTCAAGAATGAAGTCTCAAATTGCTACAGATTATTTTCATGTTAAAATGACCAAAGAATGACCCTACAAGAGTTTTCAAGTTATTTCCATGTTCAAATGAGTCAAGAATGAAGCTACAAGTTGTTTCCAAGTTCCAACGAGTCAAGAATGAAGTCTCCAATTGGTACGGATTGTTTTCATGTTAAAATGAGCAAAGAATGATCTTTAAAAGAGTTTTCAATATTGTTTCCATGTTCAAACGAGTCAAGAATGAACTACAAGTTGTGTTCATGTTCGAACGAGTCAAAAATGAATTTTCAAATTGCTACGGATTGTTTTCATGTTAAAATGAGCCAGGAATAATGCTACAATAGTTTTCAAGTTGTTTCCATGTTCAAACGAGTCAAGAATGAAGCTGCAAGTTATTTCAAAGTTCGAACGAGTCAAGAATGAAGTCTCAAATTGCTACAGATTATTTTCATGTTAAAATGACCCAAGAATGATCCTACAAGAGTTTTCAAGTTATTTCCATGTTCAAACGAGTCAAGAATGAAGCTACAGGTTATTTCAAGTTTGAACGAGTCAAGAATGAAGTCTCAAATTATTACGGAATATTTTCATGTTCAATTGAACCAAGAATGATCCTACAAGATTTTACAAGTCATTTCCTTGTACAAACAAGTCATGAATGAAGCTACAAATGTTTTCAAGTTCGAACGAGTCAAAAATGAAGTCTCAAATTGCTACGGATTATTTTCATGTTAAAATGACCCAAGAATGATCCTACAAGAGTTTTCAAGTTGTTTCCATGTTCAAACAAGTCAAGAATGAAACTACAAGTTGTTTCCAGGTTCGAACGAGTCAAAAATGAAGTCTCAAATTGCTACGGATTGTTTTCATGTTAAAATGAGCCAAGAATGATCCTACAATAGTTTTTAAGTTGTTTCCATGTTCAAACGAGTCAAGAATGAAGTTGCAAGTTGTTTCCAAGTTCAAACGAGTCAAGAATGAAGTCTCAAATTGTTACAAATTGCTTTCATCCTAAAATGAGCCATCAATGATCCTACAAGAGTTTACAAGTTGTTTCCATGTCAAACGAGTCAAGAATGAAGCTCCAACTTGTTTCCAAGTTCGAACGAGTCAAGAATGAAGTCTCAAATTGCTACGGAGTGTTTTCATGTTAAAATTTGCCAAGAATGATCCTACAAGAGGTTACATGTTGTTTCCATGTTCAAACGAGTCAAGAATGAAGCTGCAAGTTGTTTCCAAGTTGAAACGAGTCAAGAATGAAGTCTCAAATTGTTACAAATTGCTTTCATCCTAAAATGAGCCATCAATGATCCTACAAGAGTTTACAAGTTGTTTCCATGTCAAACGAGTCAAGAATGAAGCTACAACTTGTTTCCATGTTCGAACGAGCCAAGAATGAAGTCTCAAATTGCTACGGATTGTTTTCATGTTAAAACAAGCCAAGAATGATCCTACAATAGTTTTCAAGTAGTTTCAATGTTCAAACGAGTCAAGAATGAAGCTGCAAGTTGTTTCCAAGTTCGAACGAGTGAAGAATGATGTCTCAAATTGCTACGGATTATTTTCATGTTAAAATGACCCAAGAACGATCGTACAAATATTTTCAAGTTGTTTTCATGTTCCAACGAGTCAAGAATGAAGCACCAAGTTGTTTCCAAGTTCGAACGAGTCAAGAATGAAGTCTCAAATTATTATGGAATATTTTCATGTTAAAATGAGCCAAGAATGATCCTACAATAGTTTTCAAGTTATTCCATGTTCAAACGAGTCAAGAATGAAGCTGCAAGTTGTTTCCAATTTCGAACGAGTCAAGAATGAAGTCTCAAATTGCTACAGATTATTTTCATGTTAAAATGACCCAAGAATGACCCTACAAGAGTTTTCAAGTTGTTTCCATGTTCAAATGAGTCAAGAATGAAGCTACAAGTTGTTTCCAAGTTCCAACGAGTCAAGAATGAAGTCTCCAATTGGTACGGATTGTTTTCATGTTAAAATGAGCAAAGAATGATCTTTAAAAGAGTTTTCAATATTGTTTCCATGTTCAAACGAGTCAAGAATTAACTACAAGTTGTGTTCATGTTCGAACGAGTCAAAAATGAATTTTCAAATTGCTACGGATTGTTTTCATGTTAAAATGAGCCAGGAATAATGCTACAATAGTTTTCAAGTTGTTTCCATGTTCAAACGAGTCAAGAATGAAGCTGCAAGTTATTTCAAAGTTCGAACGAGTCAAGAATGAAGTCTCAAATTGCTACAAATTATTTTCATGTTAAAATGACCCAAGAATGATCCTACAAGAGTTTTCAAGTTATTTCCATGTTCAAACGAGTCAAGAATGAAGCTACAGGTTATTTCAAGTTTGAACGAGTCAAGAATGAAGTCTCAAATTATTACGGAATATTTTCATGTTCAATTGAACCAAGAATGATCCTACAAGATTTTACAAGTCATTTCCTTGTACAAACAAGTCATGAATGAAGCTACAAATGTTTTCAAGTTCGAACGAGTCAAGAATGAAGTCTCAAATTGCTACGGATTATTTTCATGTTAAAATGACCCAAGAATGATCCTACAAGAGTTTTCAAGTTGTTTCCATGTTCAAACAAGTCAAGAATGAAACTACAAGTTGTTTCCAAGTTCGAACGAGTCAAAAATGAAGTCTCAAATTGCTACGGATTATTTTCATGTTAAAATGACCCAAGAACGATCCTGCAAATGTTTTCAAGTTGTTTTCATGTTCCAACGAGTCAAGAAAGAAGCAACAAGTTGTTTCCAAGTTCGAACGAGTCAAGAATGAAGTCTCAAATTATTATGGAATATTTTCATGTTAAAATGAGCCAAGAATGATCCTACAATAGTTTTCAAGTTGTTCCATGTTCAAACGAGTCAAGAATGAAGCTGCAAGTTGTTTCCAATTTCGAACGAGTCAAGAATGAAGTCTCAAATTGCTACAGATTATTTTCATGTTAAAATGACCAAAGAATGACCCTACAAGAGTTTTCAAGTTATTTCCATGTTCAAATGAGTCAAGAATGAAGCTACAAGTTGTTTCCAAGTTCCAACGAGTCAAGAATGAAGTCTCCAATTGGTACGGATTGTTTTCATGTTAAAATGAGCAAAGAATGATCTTTAAAAGAGTTTTCAATATTGTTTCCATGTTCAAACGAGTCAAGAATTAACTACAAGTTGTGTTCATGTTCGAACGAGTCAAAAATGAATTTTCAAATTGCTACGGATTGTTTTCATGTTAAAATGAGCCAGGAATAATGCTACAATAGTTTTCAAGTTGTTTCCATGTTCAAACGAGTCAAGAATGAAGCTGCAAGTTATTTCAAAGTTCGAACGAGTCAAGAATGAAGTCTCAAATTGCTACGAATTATTTTCATGTTAAAATGACCCAAGAATGATCCTACAAGAGTTTTCAAGTTATTTCCATGTTCAAACGAGTCAAGAATGAAGCTACAGGTTATTTCAAGTTTGAACGAGTCAAGAATGAAGTCTCAAATTATTACGGAATATTTTCATGTTCAATTGAACCAAGAATGATCCTACAAGATTTTACAAGTCATTTCCTTGTACAAACAAGTCATGAATGAAGCTACAAATGTTTTCAAGTTCGAACGAGTCAAAAATGAAGTCTCAAATTGCTACGGATTATTTTCATGTTAAAATGACCCAAGAATGATCCTACAAGAGTTTTCAAGTTGTTTCCATGTTCAAACAAGTCAAGAATGAAACTACAAGATGTTTCCAGGTTCGAACGAGTCAAAAATGAAGTCTCAAATTGCTACGGATTGTTTTCATGTTAAAATGAGCCAAGAATGATCCTACAATAGTTTTTAAGTTGTTTCCATGTTCAAACGAGTCAAGAATGAAGCTGCAAGTTGTTTCCAAGTTCAAACGAGTCAAGAATGAAGTCTCAAATTGTTACAAATTGCTTTCATCCTAAAATGAGCCATCAATGATCCTACAAGAGTTTACAAGTTGTTTCCATGTCAAACGAGTCAAGAATGAAGCTACAACTTGTTTCCAAGTTCGAACGAGTCAAGAATGAAGTCTCAAATTGCTACGGAGTGTTTTCATGTTAAAATTTGCCAAGAATGATCCTACAAGAGGTTACATGTTGTTTCCATGTTCAAACGAGTCAAGAATGAAGCTGCAAGTTGTTTCCAAGTTGAAACGAGTCAAGAATGAAGTCTCAAATTGTTACAAATTGCTTTCATCCTAAAATGAGCCATCAATGATCCTACAAGAGTTTACAAGTTGTTTCCATGTCAAACGAGTCAAGAATGAAGCTACAACTTGTTTCCATGTTCGAACGAGCCAAGAATGAAGTCTCAAATTGCTACGGATTGTTTTCATGTTAAAACAAGCCAAGAATGATCCTACAATAGTTTTCAAGTAGTTTCAATGTTCAAACGAGTCAAGAATGAAGCTGCAAGTTGTTTCCAAGTTCGAACGAGTGAAGAATGATGTCTCAAATTGCTACGGATTATTTTCATGTTAAAATGACCCAAGAACGATCCTACAAATATTTTCAAGTTGTTTTCATGTTCCAATGAGTCAAGAATGAAGCAACAAGTTGTTTCCAAGTTCGAACGAGTCAAGAATGAAGTCTCAAATTATTATGGAATATTTTCATGTTAAAATGAGCCAAGAATGATCCCACAATAGTTTTCAAGTTGTTCCATGTTCAAACGAGTCAAGAATGAAGCTGCAAGTTGTTTCCAATTTCGAACGAGTCAAGAATGAAGTCTCAAATTGCTACAGATTATTTTCATGTTAAAATGACCCAAGAATGACCCTACAAGAGTTTTCAAGTTGTTTCCATGTTCAAATGAGTCAAGAATGAAGCTACAAGTTGTTTCCAAGTTCCAACGAGTCAAGAATGAAGTCTCCAATTGGTACGGATTGTTTTCATGTTAAAATGAGCAAAGAATGATCTTAAAAGAGTTTTCAATATTGTTTCCATGTTCAAACAAGTCCAGAATGAAGCTACAAGTTGTGTTCATGTTCGAACGAGTCAAGAATGAATTTTCAAATTGCTACGGATTGTTTTCATGTTAAAATGAGCCAAGACTAATGGTACAATAGTTTTCAAGTTGTTTCCATGTTCAAACGAGTCAAGAATGAAGCTGCAAGTTATTTCCAAGTTCGAACGAGTCAAGAATGAAGTCTCAAATTGCTACGAATTATTTTCATGTTAAAATGACCCAAGAATGATCCTACAAGAGTTTTCAAGTTATTTCCATGTTCAAACGAGTCAAGAATGAAGCTACAGGTTGTTTCAAGTTTGAACGAGTCAAGAATGAAGTCTCAAATTATTACGGAATATTTTCATGTTCAATTGAACCAAGAATGATCCTACAAGATTTTACAAGTCATTTCCTTGTACAAACAAGTCATGAATGAAGCTACAAATGTTTTCAAGTTCGAACGAGTCAAGAATGAAGTCTCAAATTGCTACGGATTATTTTCATGTTAAAATGACCCAAGAATGATCCTACAAGAGTTTTCAAGTTGTTTCCATGTTCAAACAAGTCAAGAATGAAACTACAAGTTGTTTCCAAGTTCGAACGAGTCAAAAATGAAGTCTCAAATTGCTACGGATTATTTTCATGTTAAAATGACCCAAGAACGATCCTGCAAATGTTTTCAAGTTGTTTTCATGTTCCAACGAGTCAAGAAAGAAGCAACAAGTTGTTTCCAAGTTCGAACGAGTCAAGAATGAAGTCTCAAATTATTATGGAATATTTTCATGTTAAAATGAGCCAAGAATGATCCTACAATAGTTTTCAAGTTGTTCCATGTTCAAACGAGTCAAGAATGAAGCTGCAAGTTGTTTCCAATTTCGAACGAGTCAAGAATGAAGTCTCAAATTGCTACAGATTATTTTCATGTTAAAATGACCAAAGAATGACCCTACAAGAGTTTTCAAGTTGTTTCCATGTTCAAATGAGTCAAGAATGAAGCTACAAGTTGTTTCCAAGTTCCAACGAGTCAAGAATGAAGTCTCCAATTGGTACGGATTGTTTTCATGTTAAAATGAGCAAAGAATGATCTTTAAAAGAGTTTTCAATATTGTTTCCATGTTCAAACGAGTCAAGAATGAACTACAAGTTGTGTTCATGTTCGAACGAGTCAAGAATGAAGCTACAGGTTATTTCAAGTTTGAACGAGTCAAGAATGAAGTCTCAAATTATTACGGAATTTTTTCATGTTCAATTGAACCAAGAATGATCCTACAAGATTTTACAAGTCATTTCCTTGTACAAACAAGTCATGAATGAAGCTAAAAATGTTTTCAAGTTCGAACGAGTCAAGAATGAAGTCTCAAATTGCTACGGATTATTTTCATGTTAAAATGACCCAAGAATGATCCTACAAGAGTTTTCAAGTTGTTTCCATGTTCAAACAAGTCAAGAATGAAACTACAAGTTGTTTCCAGGTTCGAACGAGTCAAAAATGAAGTCTCAAATTGCTACGGATTGTTTTCATGTTAAAATGAGCCAAGAATGATCCTACAATAGTTTTTAAGTTGTTTCCATGTTCAAACGAGTCAAGAATGAAGCAACAAGTTGTTTCCAAGTTCAAATGAGTCAAGAATGAAGTCTCAAATTGCTACGGATTGTTTTCATGTTAAAATGAGCCAAGAATGATCCTACAAGAGTTTTCAAGTTGGTTCAATGTTCAAACAAGTCCAGAATGAAGCTACAAGTTGTGTTCATGTTCGAACGAGTCAAGAATGAATTTTCAAATTGCTACGGATTGTTTTCATGTTAAAATGAGCCAAGACTAATGGTACAATAGTTTTCAAGTTGTTTCCATGTTCAAACGAGTCAAGAATGAAGCTGCAAGTTATTTCCAAGTTCGAACGAGTCAAGAATGAAGTCTCAAATTGGTACGGATTGGTTTCATGTTAAAATGACCCAAGAATGATCCTACAAGAGTTTTCAAGTTATTTCCATGTTCAAACGAGTCAAGAATGAAGCTACAGGTTATTTCAAGTTTGAACGAGTCAAGAATGAAGTCTCAAATTGGTACGGATTGGTTTCATGTTAAAATGACCCAAGAATGATCCTACAATAGTTTTTAAGTTGTTTCCATGTTCAAACGAGTCAAGAATGAAGCAACAAGTTGTTTCCAAGTTCAAATGAGTCAAGAATGAAGTCTCAAATTGCTACGGATTGTTTTCATGTTAAAATGAGCCAAGAATGATCCTACAAGAGTTTTCAAGTTGGTTCAATGTTCAAACGAGTCAAGAATGAAGCTACAGGTTGTTTCAAGTTTGAACGAGTCAAGAATGAAGTCTCAAATTTTTATGTAATATTTTCATGTTCAATTGAACCAAGAATGATCCTACAAGATTTTACAAGTTATTTCCTAGCACAAACAACTCATGAATGAAGCTACAAATGTTTTCAAGTTCGAACGAGTCAAGAATGAAGTATCAAATTGTTAAAAATTGCTTTCATCTTAAAATGAGCCATCAATGATCCTACAAGAGTTTACAAGTTGTTTCCATGTCAAACGAGTCAAGAATGAAGCTACAAGTTGTTTCCATGTTCGAACGACCCAAGAATGAAGTCTCAAATTGCTACGGATTGTTTTCATGTTAAAACAAGCCAAGAATGATCCTACAATAGTTTTCAAGTAGTTTCAATGTTCAAACGAGTCAAGAATGAAGCTGCAAGTTGTTTCCAAGTTCGAACGAGTGAAGAATGATGTCTCAAATTGCTACGGATTATTTTCATGTTAAAATGACCCAAGAACGATCCTACAAATGTTTTCAAGTTGTTTTCATGTTCCAACGAGTCAAGAATGAAGCAACAAGTTGTTTCCAAGTTCGAACGAGTCAAGAATGAAGTCTCAAATTATTAAGGAATATTTTCATGTTAAAATGAGCCAAGAATGATAATAGTTTTCAAGTTGTTCCATGTTCAAACGAGTCAAGAATGAAGCTGCAAGTTGTTTCCAATTTCGAACGAGTCAAGAATGAAGTCTCAAATTGCTACAGATTATTTTCATGTTAAAATGACCCAAGAATGACCCTACAAGAGTTTTCAAGTTGTTTCCATGTTCAAATGAGTCAAGAATGAAGCTACAAGTTGTTTCCAAGTTCCAACGAGTCAAGAATGAAGTCTCCAATTGGTACGGATTGTTTTCATGTTAAAATGAGCAAAGAATGATCTTAAAAGAGTTTTCAATATTGTTTCCATGTTCAAACGAGTCAAGAATGAAGCTACAAGTTGTGTTCATGTTCGAACGAGTCAAGAATGAATTTTCAAATTGCTACGGATTGTTTTCATGTTAAAATGAGCCAAGAATAATGCTACAATAGTTTTCAAGTTGTTTCCATATTCAAACGAGTCAAGAATGAAGCTGCAAGTTATTTCCAAGTTCGAACGAGTCAAGAATGAAGTCTCAAATTGCTACGAATTATTTTCATGTTAAAATGACCCAAGAATGATCCTACAAGAGTTTTCAAGTTATTTCCATGTTCAAACGAGTCAAGAATGAAGCTACAGGTTGTTTCAAGTTTGAACGAGTCAAGAATGAAGTCTCAAATTATTACGGAATATTTTCATGTTCAATTGAACCAAGAATGATCCTACAATATTTTACAAGTCATTTCCTTGTACAAACAAGTCATGAATGAAGCTACAAATGTTTTCAAGTTCGAACGAGTCAAGAATGAAGTCTCAAATTTCTACGGATTATTTTCATGTTAAAATGACCCAAGAATGATCCTACAAGAGTTTTCAAGTTGTTTCCATGTTCAAACGAATCAAGAATGAAACTACAAGTTGTTTCCAAGTTCGAACGAGTCAAAAATGAAGTCTCAAATTGCTACGGATTGTTTTTATGTTAAAATGAGCCAAGAATGATCCTACAATAGTTTTTAAGTTGTTTCCATTTTCAAACGAGTCAAGAATGAAGCTACAAGTTGTTTCCAAGTTCGAACGAGTCAAGAATGAAGTCTCAAATTGGTACGGATTGTTTTCATGTTAAAATGAGCCAAGAATGATCCTACAATAGTTTTTAAGTTGTTTCCATGTTCAAACGAGTCAAGAATGAAGCTACAAGTTGTTTCCAAGTTCGAACGAGTCAAGAATGAAGTCTCAAATTGGTACGGATTGTTTTCATGTTAAAATGACCCAAGAATGATCCTACAATAGTTTTTAAGTTGTTTCCATGTTCAAACGAGTCAAGAATGAAGCAACAAGTTGTTTCCAAGTTCAAATGAGTCAAAAATGAAGTCTCAAATTGCTACGGATTGTTTTCATGTTAAAATGAGCCAAGAATGATCCTACAAGAGTTTTCAAGTTGTTTCAATGTTCAAACGAGTCAAGAATGAAGCTACAGGTTGTTTCAAGTTTGAACGAGTCAAGAATGAAGTCTCAAATTGTTACGGAATATTTTCATGTTCAATTGAACCAAGAATGATCCTACAAGATTTTACAAGTTATTTCCTTGCACAAACAAGTCATGAATGAAGCTACAAATGTTTTCAAGTTCGAACGAGTCAAGAATGAAGTATCAAATTGTTAAAAATTGCTTTCATCTTAAAATGAGCCATCAATGATCCTACAAGAGTTTACAAGTTATTTCCATGTTCAAAAGAGTCAAGAATGAAGCAACAAGTTGTTTCCAAGTTCGAACGAATCAAGAATGAAGTATCAAATTGCTACGGATTGTTTTCATGTTAAAATTTGCCAAGAATGATCCTACAAGAGCTAACATGTTGTTTCCGTGTTCAAACGAGTCAAGAATGAAGCTGCAAGTTGTT
This sequence comes from Oenanthe sinensis, assembly GCA_028671895.1. Taxonomy (NCBI): domain Eukaryota; kingdom Viridiplantae; phylum Streptophyta; class Magnoliopsida; order Apiales; family Apiaceae; genus Oenanthe; species Oenanthe sinensis. The sequence goes on along the minus strand of JAPMAC010000195.1, from coordinate 7,816,554 downwards.
TCCAAGTTCAAACGAGTCAAGAATGAAGTCTCAAATTGTTACAAATTGCTTTCATCCTAAAATGAGCCATCAATGATCCTACAAGAGTTTACAAGTTGTTTCCATGTCAAACGAGTCAAGAATGAAGCTACAAGTTGTTTCCATGTTCGAACGAGCCAAGAATGAAGTATCAAATTGCTACGGATTGTTTTCATGTTAAAATTTGCCAAGAATGATCCTACAAGAGCTAACATGTTGTTTCCATGTTCAAACGAGTCAAGAATGAAGCTGCAAGTTGTTTCCAAGTTCAAACGAGTCAAGAATGAAGTCTCAAATTGTTACAAATTGCTTTCATCCTAAAATGAGCCATCAATGATCCTACAAGAGTTTACAAGTTGTTTCCATGTCAAACGAGTCAAGAATGAAGCTACAAGTTGTTTCCATGTTCGAACGAGCCAAGAATGAAGTCTCAAATTGCTACGGATTGTTTTCATGTTAAAACAAGCCAAGAATGATCCTACAATAGTTTTCAAGTAGTTTCAATGTTCAAACGAGTCAAGAATGAAGCTGCAAGTTGTTTCCAAGTTCGAACGAGTGAAGAATGATGTCTCAAATTGCTACGGATTATTTTCATGTTAAAATGACCCAAGAACGATCCTACAAATGTTTTCAAGTTGTTTTCATGTTCCAACGAGTCAAGAATAAAGCAACAAGTTGTTTCCAAGTTCGAACGAGTCAAGAATGAAGTATCAAATTATTATGGAATATTTTCATGTTAAAATGAGCCAAGAATGATCCTACAATAGTTTTCAAGTTGTTCCATGTTCAAACGAGTCAAGAATGAAGCTGCAAGTTGTTTCCAATTTCGAACGAGTCAAGAATGAAATTTCAAATTGCTACAGATTATTTTCATGTTAAAATGACCCAAGAATGATCCTACAAGAGTTTTCAAGTTGTTTCCATGTTCAAACGAGTCAAGAATGAAGCTACAAGTTGTTTCCAAGTTCCAACGAGTCAAGAATGAAGTCTCCAATTGGTATGGATTGTTTTCATGTTAAAATGAGCAAAGAATGATCTTAAAAGAGTTTTCAATATTGTTTCCATGTTCAAACGAGTCAAGAATGAAGCTACAAGTTGTGTTCATGTTCGAACGAGTCAAGAATGAATTTTCAAATTGCTACGGATTGTTTTCATGTTAAAATGAGCCAAGAATGATGCTACAATAGTTTTCAAGTTGTTTGCATGTTCAAACGAGTCAAGAATGAAACTGCAAGTTATTTCCAAGTTCGAACGAGTCAAGAATGAAGTCTCAAATTGCTATGATTTATTTTCATGTTAAAATGAACCAAGAATGATCCTACAAGAGTTTTCAAGTTATTTCCATGTTCAAACGAGTCAAGAATGAAGCTACAGGTTGTTTCAAGTTTGGACGAGTCAAGAATGAAGTCTCAAATTAGTACGGAATATTTTCATGTTCAATTGAACCAAGAATGATCCTACAAGATTTTACAAGTCATTTCCTTGTACAAACAAGTCATGAATGAAGCTACAAATGTTTTCAAGTTCGAACGAGTCAAGAATGAAGTCTCAAATTCCTACGGATTATTTTCATGTTAAAATGACCCAAGAATGATCCTACAAGAGTTTTCAAGTTATTTCCATGTTCAAACGAGTCAAGAATGAAACTACAAGTTGTTTCCAAGTTCGAACGAGTCAAAAATGAAGTCTCAAATTGCTACGGATTGTTTTTATGTTAAAATGAGCCAAAAATGATCCTACAATAGTTTTTAAGTTGTTTCCATGTTCAAACGAGTCAAGAATGAAGCTACAAGTTGTTTCCAAGTTCGAACGAGTCAAGAATGAAGTCTCAAATTGGTACGGATTGTTTTCATGTTAAAATGACCCAAGAATGTTCCTACAATAGTTTTTAAGTTGTTTCAATGTTCAAACGAGTCAAGAATGAACCTACAGGTTGTTTCAAGTTTGAACGAGTCAAGAATGAAGTCTCAAATTTTTACAGAATATTTTCATGTTCAATTGAACCAAGAATGATCCTACAAGATTTTACAAGTTATTTCCTTGCACAAACAAGTCATGAATGAAGCTACAAATGTTTTCAAGTTCGAACGAGTCAAGAATGAAGTATCAAATTGTTAAAAATTAGCTTCCATCTTAAAATGAGCCATCAATGATCCTACAAGAGTTTACAAGTTATTTCCATGTTCAAACGAGTCAAGAATGAAGCAACAAGTTGTTTCCAAGTTCGAACGAGTCAAGAATGAAGTCTCAAATTGCTACGGATTGTTTTCATGTTAAAATTTGCCAAGAATGATCCTACAAGAGTTTACATGTTGTTTCCATGTTCAAACGAGTCAAGAATGAAGCTGCAAGTTATTTCTAAGTTCAAACGAGTCAAGATTGAAGTCTCAAATTGGTTCAAATTGCTTTCATCCTAAAATGAGCCATCAATGATCCTACAAGAGTTTACAAGTTGTTTCCATGTCAAACGAGTCAAGAATGAAGCTACAAGTTGTTTCCATATTCGAACGAGCCAAGAATGAAGTCTCAAATTGCTACGGATTGTTTTCATGTTAAAACAAGCCAAGAATGATCCTACAATAGTTTTCAAGTAGTTTCAATGTTCAAACGAGTCAAGAATGAAGCTGCAAGTTATTTCCAAGTTCGAACGAGTGAAGAATGATGTCTCAAATTGCTACGGATTATTTTCATGTTAAAATGACCCAAGAACGATCCTACAAATGTTTTCAAGTTGTTTTCATGTTCCAACGAGTCAAGAATGAAGCAACAAGTTGTTTCCAAGTTCGAACGAGTCAAGAATGAAGTCTCAAATTATTATGGAATATTTTCATGTTAAAATGAGCCAAGAATGATCCTACAAATGTTTTCAAGTTGTTCCATGTTCAAACGAGTCAAGAATGAAGCTGCAAGTTGTTTCCAAGTTCAAACGAGTCAAGAATGAAGTTTCAAATTGCTACATATTATTTTCATGTTAAAATGACCCAAGAATGACCCAACAAGAGTTTTCAAGTTGTTTCCATGTTCAAACGAGTCAAGAATGAAGCTACAAGTTGTTTCCAAGTTCGAACGAGTCAAGAATGAAGTCTCAAATTGGTACGGAAAAAGAGTTTTCAAGTTGTTTCAATGTTCAAACGAGTCAAGAATGGAGCTGCAAGTTGTTTCCAAGTTCAAACGAGTCAAGAATGAAGTCTCAAATTGTTACAAATTGCTTTCATCCTAAAATGAGCCATCAATGATCCTACAAGAGTTTACAAGTTATTTCCATGTCAAACGAGTCAAGAATGAAGCTACAAGTTGTTTCCATGTTCGAACGAGCCAAGAATGAAGTCTAAAATTGCTACGGATTGTTTTCATGTTAAAACAAGCCAAGAATGATCCTACAATAGTTTTCAAGTAGTTTCAATGTTCAAACTAGTCAAGAATGAAGCTGCAAGTTGTTTCCAAGTTCGAACGAGTGAAGAAAGATGTCTCAAATTGCTACGGATTATTTTCATGTTAAAATGACCCAAGAACGATCCTACAAATGTTTTCAAGTTGTTTTCATGTTCCAACGAGTCAAGAATGAAGCAACAAGTTGTTTCCAAGTTCGAACGAGTCAAGAATGAAGTCTCAAATTATTATGGAATATTTTCATGTTAAAATGAGACAAGAAATATCCTACAATAGTTTTCAAGTTGTTCCATGTTCAAACGAGTCAAGAATGAAGCTGCAAGTTGTTTCCAATTTCGAACGAGTCAAGAATGAAGTCTCAAATTGCTACAGATTATTTTCATGTTAAAATGACCCAAGAATGACCCTACAAATGTTTTCAAGTTGTTTCCATGTTCAAACGAGTCAAGAATGAAGCTACAAGTTGTTTCCAAGTTCCAACGAGTCAAGAATGAAGTCTCCAATTGGTACGGATTGTTTTCATGTTAAAATGAGCAAAGAATGATCTTAAAAGAGTTTTCAATATTGTTTCCATGTTCAAACGAGTCAAGAATGAAGCTACAAGTTGTGTTCATGTTCGAACGAGTCAAGAATGAATTTTCAAATTGCTACGGATTGTTTTCATGTTAAAATGAGCCAAGAATGATGCTACAATAGTTTTCAAGTTGTTTCCATGTTCAAACGAGTCAAGAATGAAGCTGCAAGTTATTTCCAAGTTCGAACGAGTCAAGAATGAAGTCTCAAATTGCTACGAATTGCTTTGATCTTAAAATGAGCCATCAATGATTCTACAAGAGTTTACAAGTTGTTTCCATGTTCAAACGAGTCAAGAATGAAGCTACAAGTTGTTTCCAAGTTCGAACGAGTCAAGAATGAAGTCTCAAATTGGTACGGAAAAAGAGTTTTCAAGTTGTTTCAATGTTCAAACGAATTAAGAATGAAGGTACAAGTTGTTTCCATGTTCGAACGAGTCAACAATGAAGTCACAAATTGTTACATATTGCTTTCATATTAAAATGAGCAATCAATGATCCTACAAGAGTTTACAAGTTATTTCCATGTTCAAACGAGTCAAGAATGAAGCTGCAAGTTGTTTCCAAGTTCAAACGAGTCAAGAATGAAGTCTCAAATTGTTATAAATTGCTTTCATCCTAAAATGAGCCATCAATGATCCTACAAGAGTTTTCAAGTTGTTTCCATGTTCAAACGAGTCAAGAATGAAGCTGCAAGTTGTTTCCAAGTTCGAACGAGTGAAGAATGATGTCTCAAATTGCTACGGATTATTTTCATGTTAAAATGACCCAAGAACGATCGTACAAATGTTTTCAAGTTGTTTTCATGTTCAAACGAGTCAAGAATGAAGCTGCAAGTTGTTTCCAAGTTCAAACGAGTCAAGATTGAAGTCTCAAATTGGTTCAAATTGCTTTCATCCTAAAATGAGCCATCAATGATCCTACAAGAGTTTACAAGTTGTTTCCATGTCAAACGAGTCAAGAATGAAGCTACAAGTTGTTTCCATGTTCGAACGAGCCAAGAATGAAGTCTCAAATTGCTACGGATTGTTTTCATGTTAAAACAAGCCAAGAATGATCCTACAATGGTTTTCAAGTAGTTTCAATGTTCAAACGAGTCAAGAATGAAGCTGCAAGTTGTTTCCAAGTTCGAACGAGTGAAGAATGATGTCTCAAATTGCTACGGATTATTTTCATGTTAAAATGACCCAAGAACGATCGTACAAATGTTTTCAAGTTGTTTTCATGTTCCAACGAGTCAAGAATGAAGCAACAAGTTGTTTCCAAGTTCGAACGAGTCAAGAATGAAGTCTCAAATTATTATGGAATATTTTCATGTTAAAATGAGCCAAGAATGATCCTACAAATGTTTTCAAGTTGTTCCATGTTCAAACGAGTCAAGAATGAAGCTGCAAGTTGTTTCCAAGTTCAAACGAGTCAAGAATGAAGTTTCAAATTGCTACATATTATTTTCATGTTAAAATGACCCAAGAATGACCCAACAAGAGTTTTCAAGTTGTTTCCATGTTCAAACGAGTCAAGAATGAAGCTACAAGTTGTTTCCAAGTTCGAACGAGTCAAGAATGAAGTCTCAAATTGGTACGGAAAAAGAGTTTTCAAGTTGTTTCAATGTTCAAACGAGTCAAGAATGGAGCTGCAAGTTGTTTCCAAGTTCAAACGAGTCAAGAATGAAGTCTCAAATTGTTACAAATTGCTTTCATCCTAAAATGAGCCATCAATGATCCTACAAGAGTTTACAAGTTGTTTCCATGTCAAACGAGTCAAGAATGAAGCTACAAGTTGTTTCCATGTTCGAACGAGCCAAGAATGAAGTCTAAAATTGCTACGGATTGTTTTCATGTTAAAACAAGCCAAGAATGATCCTACAATAGTTTTCAAGTAGTTTCAATGTTCAAACTAGTCAAGAATGAAGCTGCAAGTTGTTTCCAAGTTCGAACGAGTGAAGAAAGATGTCTCAAATTGCTACGGATTATTTTCATGTTAAAATGACCCAAGAACGATCCTACAAATGTTTTCAAGTTGTTTTCATGTTCCAACGAGTCAAGAATGAAGCAACAAGTTGTTTCCAAGTTCGAACGAGTCAAGAATGAAGTCTCAAATTATTATGGAATATTTTCATGTTAAAATGAGACAAGAATGATCCTACAAGAGTTTTCAAATTGTTCCATGTTCAAACGAGTCAAGAATGAAGCTGCAAGTTGTTTCCAATTTCGAACGAGTCAAGAATGAAGTCTCAAATTGCTACAGATTATTTTCATGTTAAAATGACCCAAGAATGACCCTACAAGAGTTTTCAAGTTGTTTCCATGTTCAAACGAGTCAAGAATGAAGCTACAAGTTGTTTCCAAGTTCCAATGAGTCAAGAATGAAGTCTCCAATTGGTACGGATTGTTTTCATGTTAAAATGAGCAAAGAATGATCTTAAAAGAGTTTTCAATATTGTTTCCATGTTCAAACGAGTCAAGAATGAAGCTACAAGTTGTGTTCATGTTCGAACGAGTCAAGAATGAATTTTCAAATTGCTACGGATTGTTTTCATGTTAAAATGAGCCAAGAATGATGCTACTATTAATAGTTTTCAAGTTGTTTCCATGTTCAAACGAGTCAAGAATGAAGCTGCAAGTTATTTCCAAGTTCGAACGAGTCAAGAATGAAGTCTCAAATTGCTACGAATTTCTTTGATCTTAAAATGAGCCATCAATGATTCTACAAGAGTTTACAAGTTGTTTCCATGTTCAAACGAGTCAAGAATGAAGCTACAAGTTGTTTCCAAGTTCGAACGAGTCAAGAATGAAGTCTCAAATTGGTACGGAAAAAGAGTTTTCAAGTTGTTTCAATGTTCAACCGAATTAAGAATGAAGGTACAAGTTGTTTCCATGTTCGAACGAGTCAAGAATGAAGTCTCAAATTGCTACGGATTGTTTTCATGTTAAAATTTGCCAAGAATGATCCTACAAGAGCTAACACGTTGTTTCCATGTTCAAACGAGTCAAGAATGAAGCTGCAAGTTGTTTCCAAGTTCAAACGAGTCAAGAATGAAGTCTCAAATTGTTATAAATTGCTTTCATCCTAAAATGAGCCATCAATGATCCTACAAGAGTTTACAAGTTGTTTCCATGTCAAACGAGTCAAGAATGAAGCTACAAGTTGTTTCCATGTTCGAACGAGCCAAGAATGAAGTCTCAAATTGCTACGGATTGTTTTCATGTTAAAACAAGCCAATAATGATCCTACAATAGTTTTCAAGTAGTTTCAATGTTCAAACGAGTCAAGAATGAAGCTGCAAGTTGTTTCCAATTTCGAACGAGTCAAGAATGAAGTCTCAAATTGCTACAGATTATTTTCATGTTAAAATGACACAAGAATGACCCTACAAGAGTTTTCAAGTTGTTTCCATGTTCAAACGAGTCAAGAATGAAGCTACAAGTTGTTTCCAAGTTCCAACGAGTCAAGAATGAAGTCTCCAATTGGTACGGATTGTTTTCATGTTAAAATGAGCAAAGAATGATCTTAAAAGAGTTTTCAATATTGTTTCCATGTTCAAACGAGTCAAGAATGAAGCTACAAGTTGTGTTCATGTTCGAACGAGTCAAGAATGAATTTTCAAATTGCTACGGATTGTTTTCATGTTAAAATGAGCCAAGAATGATGCTACAATAGTTTTCAAGTTGTTTCCATGTTCAAACGAGTCAAGAATGATGCTGCAAGTTATTTCCAAGTTCGAACGAGTCAAGAATGAAGTCTCAAATTGCTACGAATTGCTTTGATCTTAAAATGAGCCATCAATGATTCTACAAGAGTTTACAAGTTGTTTCCATGTTCAAACGAGTCAAGAATGAAGCTACAAGTTGTTTCCAAGTTCGAACGAGTCAAGAATGAAGTCTCAAATTGGTACGGAAAAAGAGTTTTCAAGTTGTTTCAATGTTCAAACGAATTAAGAATGAAGGTACAAGTTGTTTCCAAGTTCGAACGAGTCAAGAATGAAGTCTCAAATTATTATGGAATATTTTCATGTTAAAATGAGACAAGAATGATTCTATAAGAGTTTACAAGTTGTTTCTATGTTCAAACGAGTCAAGAATGAAGCTACAAGTTGTTTCCATGTTCGAACGAGTCAAGAATGAAGTCTTAAATTGGCACGGAAAAAGAGTTTTCAAGTTGTTTCAATGTTCAAACGAATTAAGAATGAAGGTACAAGTTGTTTCCAAGTTCGAACGAGTCAAGAATGAAGTCTCAAATTGGTACGGAAAAAGAGTTTTCAAGTTGTTTCAATGTTCAAACGAGTCAAGAATGGAGCTGCAAGTTGTTTCCAAGTTCAAAAGAGTCAAGAATGAAGTCTCAAATTGGCACGGAAAAAGAGTTTTCAAGTTGTTTCAATGTTCAAACGAATTAAGAATGAAGGTACAAGTTGTTTCCAAGTTCGAACGAGTCAAGAATGAAGTCTCAAATTGGTACGGAAAAAGAGTTTTCAAGTTGTTTCAATGTTCAAACGAGTCAAGAATGGAGCTGCAAGTTGTTTCCAAGTTCAAACGAGTCAAGAATGAAGTCTCAAATTGTTACAAATTGCTTTCATCCTAAAATGAGCCATCAATGATCCTACAAGAGTTTACAAGTTGTTTCCATGTCAAACGAGTCAAGAATGAAGCTACAAGTTGTTTCCATGTTCGAACGAGCCAAGAATGAAGTCTCAAATTGCTACGGATTGTTTTCATGTTAAAACAAGCCAAGAATGATCCTACAATAGTTTTCAAGTAGTTTCAATGTTCAAACTAGTCAAGAATGAAGCTGCAAGTTGTTTCCAAGTTCGAACGAGTGAAGAAAGATGTCTCAAAATGCTACGGATTATTTTCATGTTAAAATGACCCAAGAACGATCCTACAAATGTTTTCAAGTTGTTTTCATGTTCCAACGAGTCAAGAATGAAGCAACAAGTTGTTTCCAAGTTCGAACGAGTCAAGAATGAAGTCTCAAATTGCTACGGATTATTTTCATGTTAAAATGACCCAAGAACGATCCTGCAAATGTTTTCAAGTTGTTTTCATGTTCCAACGAGTCAAGAAAGAAGCATCAAGTTGTTTCCAAGTTCGAACGAGTCAAGAATGAAGTCTCAAATTATTATGGAATATTTTCATGTTAAAATGACCCAAGAATGACCCTACAAGAGTTTTCAAGTTGTTTCCATGTTCAAACGAGTCAAGAATGAAGCTACAAGTTGTTTCCAAGTTCCAACGAGTCAAGAATGAAGTCTCCAATTGGTACGGATTGTTTTCATGTTAAAATGAGCAAAGAATGATCTTAAAAGAGTTTTCAATATTGTTTCCATGTTCAAACGAGTCAAGAATGAAGCTACAAGTTGTGTTCATGTTCGAACGAGTCAAGAATGAATTTTCAAATTGCTACGGATTGTTTTCATGTTAAAATGAGCCAAGAATGATGCTACAATAGTTTTCAAGTTGTTTCCATGTTCAAACGAGTCAAGAATGAAGCTGCAAGTTATTTCCAAGTTCGAACGAGTCAAGAATGAAGTCTCAAATTGCTACGAATTTCTTTGATCTTAAAATGAGCCATCAATGATTCTACAAGAGTTTACAAGTTGTTTCCATGTTCAAACGAGTCAAGAATGAAGCTACAAGTTGTTTCCAAGTTCGAACGAGTCAAGAATGAAGTCTCAAATTGGTACGGAAAAAGAGTTTTCAAGTTGTTTCAATGTTCAACCGAATTAAGAATGAAGGTACAAGTTGTTTCCATGTTCGAACGAGTCAAGAATGAAGTCTCAAATTGCTACGGATTGTTTTCATGTTAAAATTTGCCAAGAATGATCCTACAAGAGCTAACACGTTGTTTCCATGTTCAAACGAGTCAAGAATGAAGCTGCAAGTTGTTTCCAAGTTCAAACGAGTCAAGAATGAAGTCTCAAATTGTTATAAATTGCTTTCATCCTAAAATGAGCCATCAATGATCCTACAAGAGTTTACAAGTTGTTTCCATGTCAAACGAGTCAAGAATGAAGCTACAAGTTGTTTCCATGTTCGAACGAGCCAAGAATGAAGTCTCAAATTGCTACGGATTGTTTTCATGTTAAAACAAGCCAAGAATGATCCTACAATAGTTTTCAAGTAGTTTCAATGTTCAAACTAGTCAAGAATGAAGCTGCAAGTTGTTTCCAAGTTCGAACGAGTGAAGAAAGATGTCTCAAATTGCTACGGATTATTTTCATGTTAAAATGACCCAAGAACGATCCTACAAATGTTTTCAAGTTGTTTTCATGTTCCAATGAGTCAAGAATGAAGCAACAAGTTGTTTCCAAGTTCGAAAGAGTCAAGAATGAAGTCTCAAATTATTATGGAATATTTTCATGTTAAAATGAGCCAAGAATGATCCTACAATATTTTTCAAGTTGTTCCATGTTCAAACGAGTCAAGAATGAAGCTGCAAGTTGTTTCCAATTTCGAACGAGTCAAGAATGAAGTCTCAAATTGCTACAGATTATTTTCATGTTAAAATGACACAAGAATGACCCTACAAGAGTTTTCAAGTTGTTTCCATGTTCAAACGAGTCAAGAATGAAGCTACAATTTGTTTCCAAGTTCCAACGAGTCAAGAATGAAGTCTCCAATTGGTACGGATTGTTTTCATGTTAAAATGAGCAAAGAATGATCTTAAAAGAGTTTTCAATATTGTTTCCATGTTCAAACGAGTCAAGAATGAAGCTACAAGTTGTGTTCATGTTCGAACGAGTCAAGAATGAATTTTCAAATTGCTACGGATTGTTTTCATGTTAAAATGAGCCAAGAATGATGCTACAATAGTTTTCAAGTTGTTTCCATGTTCAAACGAGTCAAGAATGATGCTGCAAGTTATTTCCAAGTTCGAACGAGTCAAGAATGAAGTCTCAAATTGCTACGAATTGCTTTGATCTTAAAATGAGCCATCAATGATTCTACAAGAGTTTACAAGTTGTTTCCATGTTCAAACGAGTCAAGAATGAAGCTACAAGTTGTTTCCAAGTTCGAACGAGTCAAGAATGAAGTCTCAAATTGGTACGGAAAAAGAGTTTTCAAGTTGTTTCAATGTTCAAACGAATTAAGAATGAAGGTACAAGTTGTTTCCAAGTTCGAACGAGTCAAGAATGAAGTCTCAAATTATTATGGAATATTTTCATGTTAAAATGAGACAAGAATGATTCTATAAGAGTTTACAAGTTGTTTCTATGTTCAAACGAGTCAAGAATGAAGCTACAAGTTGTTTCCATGTTCGAACGAGTCAAGAATGAAGTCTTAAATTGGCACGGAAAAAGAGTTTTCAAGTTGTTTCAATGTTCAAACGAATTAAGAATGAAGGTACAAGTTGTTTCCAAGTTCGAACGAGTCAAGAATGAAGTCTCAAATTGGTACGGAAAAAGAGTTTTCAAGTTGTTTCAATGTTCAAACGAGTCAAGAATGGAGCTGCAAGTTGTTTCCAAGTTCAAAAGAGTCAAGAATGAAGTCTCAAATTGGCACGGAAAAAGAGTTTTCAAGTTGTTTCAATGTTCAAACGAATTAAGAATGAAGGTACAAGTTGTTTCCAAGTTCGAACGAGTCAAGAATGAAGTCTCAAATTGGTACGGAAAAAGAGTTTTCAAGTTGTTTCAATGTTCAAACGAGTCAAGAATGGAGCTGCAAGTTGTTTCCAAGTTCAAACGAGTCAAGAATGAAGTCTCAAATTGTTACAAATTGCTTTCATCCTAAAATGAGCCATCAATGATCCTACAAGAGTTTTCAAGTTGTTTCCATGTCAAACGAGTCAAGAATGAAGCTACAAGTTGTTTCCATGTTCGAACGAGCCAAGAATGAAGTCTCAAATTGCTACGGATTGTTTTCATGTTAAAACAAGCCAAGAATGATCCTACAATAGTTTTCAAGTAGTTTCAATGTTCAAACTAGTCAAGAATGAAGCTGCAAGTTGTTTCCAAGTTCGAACGAGTGAAGAAAGATGTCTCAAAATGCTACGGATTATTTTCATGTTAAAATGACCCAAGAACGATCCTACAAATGTTTTCAAGTTGTTTTCATGTTCCAACGAGTCAAGAATGAAGCAACAAGTTGTTTCCAAGTTCGAACGAGTCAAGAATGAAGTCTCAAATTATTATGGAATATTTTCATGTTAAAATGAGACAAGAATGATCCTACAACAGTTTTCAAGTTGTTCCATGTTCAAACGAGTCAAGAATGAAGCTGCAAGTTGTTTCCAATTTCGAACGAGTCAAGAATGAAGTCTCAAATTGCTACAGATTATTTTCATGTTAAAATGACCCAAGAATGACCCTACAAGAGTTTTCAAGTTGTTTCCATGTTCAAACGAGTCAAGAATGAAGCTACAAGTTGTTTCCAAGTTCCAACGAGTCAAGAATGAAGTCTCCAATTGGTACGTATTGTTTTCATGTTAAAATGAGCAAAGAATGATCTTAAAAGAGTTTTCAATATTGTTTCCATGTTCAAACGAGTCAAGAATGAAGCTACAAGTTGTGTTCATGTTCGAACGAGTCAAGAATGAATTTTCAAATTGCTACGGATTGTTTTCATGTTAAAATGAGCCAAGAATGATGCTAGAATAGTTTTCAAGTTGTTTCCATGTTCAAACGAGTCAAGAATGAAGCTACAAGTTATTTCCAAGTTCGAACGAGTCAAGAATGAAGTCTCAAATTGCTACGAATTGCTTTGATCTTAAAATGAGCCATCAATGATCCTACAATAGTTTTCAAGTTGTTCCATGTTCAAAAGAGTCAAGAATGAAGCAACAAGTTGTTTCCAAGTTCGAACGAGTCAAGAATGAAGTCTCAAATTGCTACGGATTGTTTTCATGTTAAAATTTGCCAAGAATGATCCTACAAGAGCTAACACGTTGTTTCCATGTTCAAACGAGTCAAGAATGAAGCTGCAAGTTGTTTCCAAGTTCAAACGAGTCAAGAATGAAGTCTCAAATTGTTACAAATTGCTTTCATCCTAAAATGAGCCATCAATGATCCTACAAGAGTTTACAAGTTGTTTCCATGTCAAACGAGTCAAGAATGAAGCTACAAGTTGTTTCCATGTTCGAACGAGCCAAGAATGAAGTCTCAAATTGCTACGGATTGTTTTCATGTTAAAACAAGCCAAGAATGATCCTACAATAGTTTTCAAGTAGTTTCAATGTTCAAACGAGTCAAGAATGAAGCTGCAAGTTGTTTCCAAGTTCGAACGAGTGAAGAATGATGTCTCAAATTGCTACGGATTATTTTCATGTTAAAATGACCCAAGAACGATCCTACAAATGTTTTCAAGTTGTTTTCATGTTCCAACGAGTCAAGAATGAAGCAACAAGTTGTTTCCAAGTTCGAACGAGTCAAGAATGAAGTCTCAAATTATTATGGAATATTTTCATGTTAAAATGAGCCAAGAATGATCCTACAATAGTTTTCAAGTTGTTCCATGTTCAAACGAGTCAAGAATGAAGCTGCATGTTGTTTCCAATTTCGAACGAGTCAAGAATGAAGTCTCAAATTGCTACAGATTATTTTCATGTTAAAATGACCCAAGAATGACCCTACAAGAGTTTTCAAGTTGTTTCCATGTTCAAACGAGTCAAGAATGAAGCTACAAGTTGTTTCCAAGTTCCAACGAGTCAAGAATGAAGTCTCCAATTGGTACGGATTGTTTTCATGTTAAAATGAGCAAAGAATGATCTTAAAAGAGTTTTCAATATTGTTTCCATGTTCAAACGAGTCAAGAATGAAGCTACAAGTTGTGTTCATGTTCGAACGAGTCAAGAATGAATTTTCAAATTGCTACGGATTGTTTTCATGTTAAAATGAGCCAAGAATGATGCTACAATAGTTTTCAAGTTGTTTCCATGTTCAAACGAGTCAAGAATGAAGCTGCAAGTTATTTCCAAGTTCGAACGAGTCAAGAATGAAGTCTCAAATTGCTACGAATTGCTTTGATCTTAAAATGAGCCATCAATGATTCTACAAGAGTTTACAAGTTGTTTCCATGTTCAAACGAGTCAAGAATGAAGCTACAAGTTGTTTCCAAGTTCGAACGAGTCAAGAATGAAGTCTCAAATTGGTACGGAAAAAGAGTTTTCAAGTTGTTTCAATGTTCAAACGAATTAAGAATGAAGGTACAAGTTGTTTCCATGTTCGAACGAGTCAACAATGAAGTCACAAATTGTTACATATTGCTTTCATATTAAAATGAGCAATCAATGATCCTACAAGAGTTTACAAGTTATTTCCATGTTCAAACGAGTCAAGAATGAAGCTGCAAGTTGTTTCCAAGTTCAAACGAGTCAAGAATGAAGTCTCAAATTGTTATAAATTGCTTTCATCCTAAAATGAGCCATCAATGATCCTACAAGAGTTTACAAGTTGTTTCCATGTCAAACGAGTCAAGAATGAAGCTACAAGTTGTTTCCATGTTCGAACGAGCCAAGAATGAAGTCTCAAATTGCTACGGATTGTTTTCATGTTAAAACAAGCCAAGAATGATCCTACAATAGTTTTCAAGTAGTTTCAATGTTCAAACTAGTCAAGAATGAAGCTGCAAGTTGTTTCCAAGTTCGAACGAGTGAAGAAAGATGTCTCAAATTGCTACGGATTATTTTCATGTTAAAATGACCCAAGAACGATCCTACAAATGTTTTCAAGTTGTTTTCATGTTCCAACGAGTCAAGAATGAAGCAACAAGTTGTTTCCAAGTTCGAACGAGTCAAGAATGAAGTCTCAAATTATTATGGAATATTTTCATGTTAAAATGAGCCAAGAATGATCCTACAATAGTTTTCAAGTTGTTCCATGTTCAAACGAGTCAAGAATGAAGCTGCAAGTTGTTTCCAATTTCGAACGAGTCAAGAATGAAGTCTCAAATTGCTACAGATTATTTTCATGTTAAAATGACCCAAGAATGACCCTACAAGAGTTTTCAAGTTGTTTCCATGTTCAAACGAGTCAAGAATGAAGCTACAAGTTGTTTCCAAGTTCCAACGAGTCAAGAATGAAGTCTCCAATTGGTACGGATTGTTTTCATGTTAAAATGAGCAAAGAATGATCTTAAAAGAGTTTTCAATATTGTTTCCATGTTCAAACTAGTCAAGAATGAAGTTACAAGTTGTGTTCATGTTCGAACGAGTCAAGAATGAAGTTACAAGTTGTGTTCATGTTCGAACGAGTCAAGAATGAATTTTCAAATTGCTACGGATTGTTTTCATGTTAAAATGAGCCAAGAATGATGCTACAATAGTTTTCAAGTTGTTTCCATGTTCAAACGAGTCAAGAATGATGCTGCAAGTTATTTCCAAGTTCGAACGAGTCAAGAATGAAGTCTCAAATTGCTTCGAATTGCTTTGATCTTAAAATGAGCCATCAATGATTCTACAAGAGTTTACAAGTTGTTTCTATATTCAAACGAGTCAAGAATGAAGCTACAAGTTGTTTCCATGTTCGAACGAGTCAAGAATGAAGTCTCAAATTGGCACGGAAAAAGAGTTTTCAAGTTGTTTCAATGTTCAAACGAATTAAGAATGAAGGTACAAGTTGTTTCCAAGTTCGAACGAGTCAACAATGAAGTCACAAATTGTTAAAATGAGCAAAGAATGATCTTAAAAGAGTTTTCAATATTATTTCCATGTTCAAACGAGTCAAGAATGAAGCTACAAGTTGTGTTCATGTTCGAACGAGTCAAGAATGAATTTTCAAATTGCTACGGATTGTTTTCATGTTAAAATGAGCCAAGAATAATGCTACAATAGTTTTCAAGTTGTTTCCATGTTCAAACGAGTCAAGAATGAAGCTGCAAGTTATTTCCAAGTTCGAACGAGTCAAGAATGAAGTCTCAAATTGCTACGAATTATTTTCATGTTAAAATGACCCAAGAATGATCCTACAAGAGTTTTCAAGTTATTTCCATGTTCAAACGAGTCAAGAATGAAGCTACAGGTTGTTTCAAGTTTGAACGAGTCAAGAATGAAGTCTCAAATTATTACGGAATATTTTCATGTTCAATTGAACCAAGAATGATCCTACAAGATTTTACAAGTCATTTCCTTGTACAAACAAGTCATGAATGAAGCTACAAATGTTTTCAAGTTCGAACGAGTCAAGAATGAAGTCTCAAATTGCTACGGATTATTTTCATGTTAAAATGACCCAAGAATGATCCTACAAGAGTTTTCAAGTTGTTTCCATGTTCAAACGAGTCAAGAATGAAACTACAAGTTGTTTCCAAGTTCCAACGAGTCAAAAATGTAGTCTCAAATTGCTACGGATTGTTTTCATGTTAAAATGAGCCAAGAATGATCCTACAATAGTTTTTAAGTTGTTTCCATGTTCAAACGAGTCAAGAATGAAGCTACAAGTTGTTTCCAAGTTCGAACGAGTCAAGAATGAAGTCTCAAATTGGTACGGATTGTTTTCATGTTAAAATGACCCAAGAATGATCCTACAATAGTTTTTAAGTTGTTTCCATGTTCAAACGAGTCAAGAATGAAGCAACAAGTTGTTTCCAAGTTCAAATGAGTCAAGAATGCAGTCTCAAATTGCTACGGATTGTTTTCATGTTCAAATGAGCCAAGAATGATCCTACAAGAGTTTTCAAGTTGTTTCAATGTTCAAACGAGTCAAGAATGAAGCTACAGGTTGTTTCAAGTTTGAACGAGTCAAGAATGAAGTCTCAAATTTTTACGGAATATTTTCATGTTCAATTGAACCAAGAATAATCCTACAAGATTTTACAAGTTATTTCCTTGCACAAACAACTCATGAATGAAGCTACAAATGTTTTCAAGTTCGAACGAGTCAAGAATGAAGTATCAAATTGTTAAAAATTGCTTTCATCTTAAAATGAGCCATCAATGATCCTACAAGAGTTTACAAGTTATTTCCATGTTCAAAAGAGTCAAGAATGAAGCAACAAGTTGTTTCCAAGTTCGAACGAGTCAAGAATGAAGTCTCAAATTGCTACGGATTGTTTTCATGTTAAAATTTGCCAAGAATGATCCTACAAGAGCTAACACGTTGTTTCCATGTTCAAACGAGTCAAGAATGAAGCTGCAAGTTGTTTCCAAGTTCAAACGAGTCAAGAATGAAGTCTCAAATTGTTACAAATTGCTTTCATCCTAAAATGAGCCATCAATGATCCTACAAGAGTTTACAAGTTGTTTCCATGTCAAACGAGTCAAGAATGAAGCTACAAGTTGTTTCCATGTTCGAACGAGCCAAGAATGAAGTCTCAAATTGCTACGGATTGTTTTCATGTTAAAACAAGCCAAGAATGATCCTACAATAGTTTTCAAGTAGTTTCAATGTTCAAACGAGTCAAGAATGAAGCTGCAAGTTGTTTCCAAGTTCGAACGAGTGAAGAATGATGTCTCAAATTGCTACGGATTATTTTCATGTTAAAATGACCCATGAACGATCCTACAAATGTTTTCAAGTTGTTTTCATGTTCCAACGAGTCAAGAATGAAGCAACAAGTTGTTTCCAAGTTCGAACGAGTCAAGAATGAAGTCTCAAATTGCTACGAATTATTTTCATGTTAAAATGACCCAAGAATGACCCTACAAGAGTTTTCAAGTTGTTTCCATGTTTAAACGAGTCAAGAATGAAGCTACAAGTTGTTTCCAAGTTCCAACGAGTCAAGAATGAAGTCTCCAATTGGTACGGATTGTTTTCATGTTAAAATGAGCAAATAATGATCTTAAAAGAGTTTTCAATATTGTTTCCATGTTCAAACGAGTCAAGAATGAAGCTACAAGTTGTGGTCATGTTCGAACGAGTCAAGAATGAATTTTCAAATTGCTACGGATTGTTTTCATGTTAAAATGAGCCAAGAATGATGCTACAATAGTTTTCAAGTTGTTTCCATGTTCAAACGAGTCAAGAATGAAGCTGCAAGTTATTTCCAAGTTCGAACGAGTCAAGAATGAAGTCTCAAATTGCTACGAATTATTTTCATGTTAAAATGACCCAAGAATGATCCTACAAGAGTTTTCAAGTTATTTCCATGTTCAAACGAGTCAAGAATGAAGCTACAGGTTGTTTCAAGTTTGAACGAGTCAAGAATGAAGTCTCAAATTAGTACGGAATATTTTCATGTTCAATTGAACCTAGAATGATCCTACAAGATTTTACAAGTCATTTCCTTGTACAAAGAAGTCAAGAATGAAGCTACAAATGTTTTCAAGTTCGAACGAGTCAAGAATGAAGTCTCAAATTCCTACGGATTATTTTCATGTTAAAATGACCCAAGAATGATCCTACAAGAGTTTTCAAGTTGTTTTCATGTTCAAACGAGTCAAGAATGAACCTACAAGTTGTTTCCAAGTTCGAACGAGTCAAAAATGAAGTCTCAAATTGCTACGGATTGTTTTTATATTAAAATGAGCCAAGAATGATCCTACAATAGTTTTTAAGTTGTTTCCATGTTCAAACGAGTCAAGAATGAAGCTACAAGTTGTTTCCAAGTTCGAACGAGTCAAGAATGAAGTCTCAAATTGGTACGGATTGTTTTCATGTTAAAATGACCTAAGAATGTTCCTACAATAGTTTTTAAGTTGTTTCCATGTTCAAACGAGTCAAGAATGAAGCAACAAGTTGTTTCCAAGTTCAAATGAGTCAAGAATGAAGTCTCAAATTGCTACAGATTGTTTTCATGTTAAAATGAGCCAAGAATGATCCTACAAGAGTTTTCAAGTTGTTTCAATGTTCAAACGAGTCAAGAATGAACCTACGGTTGTTTCAAGTTTGACGAGTCAAGAATGAAGTCTCAAATTTTTACGGAATATTTTCATGTTCAATTGAACCAAGAATGATCCTACAAGATTTTACAAGTTATTTCCTTGCACAAACAAGTCATGAATGAAGCTACAAATGTTTTCAAGTTCGAACGAGTCAAGAATGAAGTCTCAAATTCCTACGGATTATTTTCATGTTAAAATGACCCAAGAATGATCCTACAAGAGTTTTCAAGTTGTTTTCATGTTCAAACGAGTCAAGAATGAAACTACAAGTTGTTTCCAAGTTCGAACGAGTCAAAAATGAAGTCTCAAATTGCTACGGATTGTTTTTATATTAAAATGAGCCAAGAATGATCCTACAATAGTTTTTAAGTTGTTTCCATGTTCAAACGAGTCAAGAATGAAGCTACAAGTTGTTTCCAAGTTCGAACGAGTCAAGAATGAAGTCTCAAATTGGTACGGATTGTTTTCATGTTAAAATGACCCAAGAATGTTCCTACAATAGTTTTTAAGTTGTTTCCATGTTCAAACGAGTCAAGAATGAAGCAACAAGTTGTTTCCAAGTTCAAATGAGTCAAGAATGAAGTCTCAAATTGCTACGAATTGCTTTGATCTTAAAATGAGCCATCAATTACAAGAGTTTACAAGTTGTTTCCATATTCAAACGAGTCAAGAATGAAGCTACAAGTTGTTTCCAAGTTCGAACGAGTCAAGAATGAAGTCTCAAATTGGTACGGAAAAAGAGTTTTCAAGTTGTTTCAATGTTCAAACGAATTAAGAATGAAGGTACAAGTTGTTTCCATGTTCGAACGAGTCAACAATGAAGTCACAAATTGTTACATATTGCTTTCATATTAAAATGAGCAATCAATGATCCTACAAGAGTTTACAAGTTATTTCCATGTTCAAACGAGTCAAGAATGAAGCTGCAAGTTGTTTCCAAGTTCAAACGAGTCAAGAATGAAGTCTCAAATTGTTATAAATTGCTTTCATCCTAAAATGAGCCATCAATGATCCTACAAGAGTTTACAAGTTGTTTCCATGTCAAACGAGTCAAGAATGAAGCTACAAGTTGTTTCCATGTTCGAACGAGCCAAGAATGAAGTCTCAAATTGCTACGGATTGTTTTCATGTTAAAACAAGCCAAGAATGATCCTACAATAGTTTTCAACTAGTTTCAATGTTCAAACTAGTCAAGAATGAAGCTGCAAGTTGTTTCCAAGTTCGAACGAGTGAAGAAAGATGTCTCAAATTGCTACGGATTATTTTCATGTTAAAATGACCCAAGAACGATCATACAAATGTTTTCAAGTTGTTTTCATGTTCCAACGAGTCAAGAATGAAGCAACAAGTTGTTTCCAAGTTCGAACGAGTCAAGAATGAAGCCTCAAATTATTATGGAATATTTTCATGTTAAAATGAGACAAGAATGATCCTACAACAGTTTTCAAGTTGTTCCATGTTCAAACGAGTCAAGAATGAAGCTGCAAGTTGTTTCCAATTTCGAACGAGTCAAGAATGAAGTCTCAAATTGCTACAGATTATTTTCATGTTAAAATGACCCAAGAATGACCCTACAAGAGTTTTCAAGTTGTTTCCATGTTCAAACGAGTCAAGAATGAAGCTACAAGTTGTTTCCAAGTTCCAACGAGTCAAGAATGAAGTCTCCAATTGGTACGGATTGTTTTCATGTTAAAATGAGCAAAGAATGATCTTAAAAGAGTTTTCAATATTGTTTCCATGTTCAAACGAGTCAAGAATGAAGCTACAAGTTGTGTTCATGTTCGAACGAGTCAAGAATGAATTTTCAAATTGCTACGGATTGTTTGATGCTAGAATAGTTTTCAAGTTGTTTCCATGTTCAAACGAGTCAAGAATGAAGCTACAAGTTATTTCCAAGTTCGAACGAGTCAAGAATGAAGTCTCAAATTGCTACGAATTGCTTTGATCTTAAAATGAGCCATCAATGATCCTACAATAGTTTTCAAGTTGTTCCATGTTCAAAAGAGTCAAGAATGAAGCAACAAGTTGTTTCCAAGTTCGAACGAGTCAAGAATGAAGTCTCAAATTGCTACGGATTGTTTTCATGTTAAAATTTGCCAAGAATGATTCTACAAGAGCTAACACGTTGTTTCCATGTTCAAACGAGTCAAGAATGAAGCTGCAAGTTGTTTCCAAGTTCAAACGAGTCAAGAATGAAGTCTCAAATTGTTACAAATTGCTTTCATCCTAAAATGAGCCATCAATGATCCTACAAGAGTTTACAAGTTGTTTCCATGTCAAACGAGTCAAGAATGAAGCTACAAGTTGTTTCCATGTTCGAACGAGCCAAGAATGAAGTCTCAAATTGCTACGGATTGTTTTCATGTTAAAACAAGCCAAGAATGATCCTACAATAGTTTTCAAGTAGTTTCATTGTTCAAACAAGTCAAGAATGAAGCTGCAAGTTGTTTCCAAGTTCGAACGAGTGAAGAATGATGTCTCAAATTGCTAAGGATTATTTTCATGTTAAAATGACCCAAGAACGATCCTACAAATGTTTTCAAGTTGTTTTCATGTTCCAACGAGTCAAGAATGAAGCAACAAGTTGTTTCCAAGTTCGAACGAGTCAAGAATGAAGTCTCAAATTATTATGGAATATTTTCATGTTAAAATGAGCCAAGAATGATCCTACAATAGTTTTCAAGTTGTTCCATGTTCAAACGAGTCAAGAATGAAGCTGCATGTTGTTTCCAATTTCGAACGAGTCAAGAATGAAGTCTCAAATTGCTACAGATTATTTTCATGTTAAAATGACCCAAGAATGACCCTACAAGAGTTTTCAAGTTGTTTCCATGTTCAAACGAGTCAAGAATGAAGCTACAAGTTGTTTCCAAGTTCCAACGAGTCAAGAATGAAGTCTCCAATTGGTACGGATTGTTTTCATGTTAAAATGAGCAAAGAATGATCTTAAAAGAGTTTTCAATATTGTTTCCATGTTCAAACGAGTCAAGAATGAAGCTACAAGTTGTGTTCATGTTCGAACGAGTCAAGAATGAATTTTCAAATTGCTACGGATTGTTTTCATGTTAAAATGAGCCATCAATGATCCTACAAGAGTTTACAAGTTGTTTCCATGTTCAAACGAGTCAAGAATGAAGCTACAAGTTATTTCCAAGTTCGAACGAGTCAAGAATGAAGTCTCAAATTGCTACGAATTGCTTTGATCTTAAAATGAGCCATCAATGATCCTACAATAGTTTTCAAGTTGTTCCATGTTCAAAAGAGTCAAGAATGAAGCAACAAGTTGTTTCCAAGTTCGAACGAGTCAAGAATGAAGTCTCAAATTGCTACGGATTGTTTTCATGTTAAAATCTGCCAAGAATGATTCTACAAGAGCTAACACGTTGTTTCCATGTTCAAACGAGTCAAGAATGAAGCTGCAAGTTGTTTCCAAGTTCAAACGAGTCAAGAATGAAGTCTCAAATTGTTACAAATTGCTTTCATCCTAAAATGAGCCATCAATGATCCTACAAGAGTTTACAAGTTGTTTCCATGTCAAACGAGTCAAGAATGAAGCTACAAGTTGTTTCCATGTTCGAACGAGCCAAGAATGAAGTCTCAAATTGCTACGGATTGTTTTCATGTTAAAACAAGCCAAGAATGATCCTACAATAGTTTTCAAGTAGTTTCAATGTTCAAACAAGTCAAGAATGAAGCTGCAAGTTGTTTCCAAGTTCGAACGAGTGAAGAATGATGTCTCAAATTGCTAAGGATTATTTTCATGTTAAAATGACCCAAGAACGATCCTACAAATGTTTTCAAGTTGTTTTCATGTTCCAACGAGTCAAGAATGAAGCAACAAGTTGTTTCCAAGTTCGAACGAGTCAAGAATGAAGTCTCAAATTATTATGGAATATTTTCATGTTAAAATGAGCCAAGAATGATCCTACAATAGTTT
Organism: Oenanthe sinensis; assembly: GCA_028671895.1. NCBI lineage: Eukaryota > Viridiplantae > Streptophyta > Magnoliopsida > Apiales > Apiaceae > Oenanthe > Oenanthe sinensis. The sequence continues at coordinate 7,793,886 of JAPMAC010000195.1, read as the reverse complement.
TCAAGTTGTTCCATGTTCAAACGAGTCAAGAATGAAGCTGCATGTTGTTTCCAATTTCGAACGAGTCAAGAATGAAGTCTCAAATTGCTACAGATTATTTTCATGTTAAAATGACCCAAGAATGACCCTATAATAGTTTTCAAGTTGTTTCCATGTTCAAACGAGTCAAGAATGAAGCTACAAGTTGTTTCCAAGTTCCAACGAGTCAAGAATGAAGTCTCCAATTGGTACGGATTGTTTTCATGTTAAAATGAGCAAAGAATGATCTTAAAAGAGTTTTCAATATTGTTTCCATGTTCAAACGAGTCAAGAATGAAGCTACAAGTTGTGTTCATGTTCGAACGAGTCAAGAATGAATTTTCAAATTGCTACGGATTGTTTTCATGTTAAAATGAGCCATCAATGATCCTACAAGAGTTTACAAGTTGTTTCCATGTTCAAACGAGTCAAGAATGAAGCTACAAGTTATTTCCAAGTTCGAACGAGTCAAGAATGAAGTCTCAAATTGCTACGAATTGCTTTGATCTTAAAATGAGCCATCAATGATCCTACAATAGTTTTCAAGTTGTTCCATGTTCAAAAGAGTCAAGAATGAAGCAACAAGTTGTTTCCAAGTTCGAACGAGTCAAGAATGAAGTCTCAAATTGCTACGGATTGTTTTCATGTTAAAATTTGCCAAGAATGATTCTACAAGAGCTAACACGTTGTTTCCATGTTCAAACGAGTCAAGAATGAAGCTGCAAGTTGTTTCCAAGTTCAAACGAGTCAAGAATGAAGTCTCAAATTGTTACAAATTGCTTTCATCCTAAAATGAGCCATCAATGATCCTACAAGAGTTTACAAGTTGTTTCCATGTCAAACGAGTCAAGAATGAAGCTACAAGTTGTTTCCATGTTCGAACGAGCCAAGAATGAAGTCTCAAATTGCTACGGATTGTTTTCATGTTAAAACAAGCCAAGAATGATACTACAATAGTTTTCAAGTAGTTTCAATGTTCAAACGAGTCAAGAATGAAGCTGCAAGTTGTTTCCAATTTCGAACGAGTCAAGAATGAAGTCTCAAATTGCTACGGATTATTTTCATGTTAAAATGACCCAAGAATGACCCTACAAGAGTTTTCAAGTTGTTTCCATGTTCAAACGAGTCAAGAATGAAGCTACAAGTTGTTTCCAAGTTCCAACGAGTCAAGAATGAAGTCTCCAATTGGTACGGATTGTTTTCATGTTAAAATGAGCAAAGAATGATCTTAAAAGAGTTTTCAATATTGTTTCCATGTTCAAACGAGTCAAGAATGAAGCTACAAGTTGTGTTCATGTTCGAACGAGTCAAGAATGAATTTTCAAATTGCTACGGATTGTTTTCATGTTAAAATGAGCCAAGAATGATGCTACAATAGTTTTCAAGTTGTTTCCATGTTCAAACGAGTCAAGAATGAAGCTGCAAGTTATTTCTAAGTTCGAACGAGTCAAGAATGAAGTCTCAAATTGCTACGAATTGCTTTGATCTTAAAATGAGCCATCAATGATTCTACATGAGTTTACAAGTTGTTTCCATGTTCAAACGAGTCAAGAATGAAGCTACAAGTTGTTTCCAAGTTCGAACGAGTCAAGAATGAAGTCTCAAATTGGTACGGAAAAAGAGTTTTCAAGTTGTTTCAATGTTCAAACGAATTAAGAATGAAGGTACAAGTTGTTTCCATGTTCGAACGAGTCAACAATGAAGTCACAAATTGTTACATATTGCTTTCATATTAAAATGAGCAATCAATGATCCTACAAGAGTTTACAAGTTATTTCCATGTTCAAACGAGTCAAGAATGAAGCTGCAAGTTGTTTCCAAGTTCAAACGAGTCAAGAATGAAGTCTCAAATTGTTACAAATTGCTTTCATGCTAAAATGAGCCATCAATGATCCTACAAGAGTTTACAAGTTGTTTCCATGTCAAACGAGTCAAGAATGAAGCTACAAGTTGTTTCCATGTTCGAACGAGCCAAGAATGAAGTCTCAAATTGCTACGGATTGTTTTCATGTTAAAACAAGCCAAGAATGATCCTACAATAGTTTTCAAGTAGTTTCAATGTTCAAACTAGTCAAGAATGAAGCTGCAAGTTGTTTCCAAGTTCGAACGAGTGAAGAAAGATGTCTCAAATTGCTACGGATTATTTTCATGTTAAAATGACCCAAGAACGATCCTACAAATGTTTTCAAGTTGTTTTCATGTTCCAACGAGTCAAGAATGAAGCAACAAGTTGTTTCGAAGTTCGAACGAGTCAAGAATGAAGTCTCAAATTATTATGGAATATTTTCATGTTAAAATGAGCCAAGAATGATCCTACAATAGTTTTCAAGTTGTTCCATGTTCAAACGAGTCAAGAATGAAGCTGCAAGTTGTTTCCAATTTCGAACGAGTCAAGAATGAAGTCTCAAATTATTATGGAATATTTTCATGTTAAAATGACCCAAGAATGACCCTACAAGAGTTTTCAAGTTGTTTCCATGTTCAAACTAGTCAAGAATGAAGCTACAAGTTGTTTCCAAGTTCCAACGAGTCAAGAATGAAGTCTCCAATTGGTACGGATTGTTTTCATGTTAAAATGAGCAAAGAATGATCTTAAAAGAGTTTTCAATATTGTTTCCATGTTCAAACGAGTCAAGAATGAAGCTACAAGTTGTGTTCATGTTCGAACGAGTCAAGAATGAAGCTACAAGTTGTGTTCATGTTCGAACGAGTCAAGAATGAAGCTACAAGTTGTGTTCATGTTCGAACGAGTCAAGAATGAATTTTCAAATTACTACGGATTGTTTTCATGTTAAAATGAGCCAAGAATGATGCTACAATAGTTTTCAAGTTGTTTCCATGTTCAAACGAGTCAAGAATGATGCTGCAAGTTATTTCCAAGTTCGAACGAGTCAAGAATGAAGTCTCAAATTGCTACGAATTGCTTTGATCTTAAAATGAGCCATCAATGATTCTACAAGAGTTTACAAGTTCTTTCCATGTTCAAACGAGTCAAGAATGAAGCTACAAGTTGTTTCCAAGTTCGAACGAGTCAAGAATGAAGTCTCAAATTGGCACGAAAAAAGAGTTTTCAAGTTGTTTCAATGTTCAAACGAATTAAGAATGAAGGTACAAGTTATTTCCATGCTCGAACGAGTCAACAATGAAGTCACAAATTGTTACATATTGCTTTCATATTAAAATGAGCAATCAATGATCCTACAAGAGTTTACAAGTTATTTCCATGTTCAAAAGAATCAAGAATGAAGCTACAAGTTGTTTCCAAGTTCGAACGAGTCAAAAATGAAGTCTCAAATTGTTACATATTGCTTTCATATTAAAATGAGCAATCAATGATTCTACAAGAGTTTTTAAGTTATTTCCATGTTCAAAAGAGTCAAGAATGAAGCTACATGTTGTTTCCAAGATTGAACGAGCCAAGAATGAAGTCTCAAATTGGTACGGATTGTTTTCATGTTTGAATGAGCCAAGAATGATCCTAAAAGAGTTTTCAAGTTGTTTCCATTTTCAAACGAGTCAAGAATGAAGCAACAAGTTGTTTTCAAGTTCGAACGAGTCAAGAATGTAGTGTCAAATTGCTACGGATTGTTTTCATGTTAAAATTTGCCAAGAATGAACCTACAAGAGTTTACATGTTGTTTCCATGTTCAAACGAGTCAAGAATGAAGCTGCAAGTTGTTTCCAAGTTCGAACGAGTCAAGAATGAAGTCTCAAATTGTTACAAATTGCTATCATCCTAAAATGAGCCATCAATGATCCTACAAGAGTTTACAAGTTGTTTCCATGTTCAAACGAGTCAAGAATGAAGCTACAAGTTATTTCCATGTTCGAACGAGTCAAGAATGAAGTCTCAAATTGCTACGGATTGTTTTCATGTTAAAACAAGCCAAGAATGATCCTACAATAGTTTTCAAGTTGTTTCAATGTTCAAACGAGTCAAGAATGAAGCTGCAAGTTGTTTCCATGTTCGAACGAGTGAAGAATGATGTCTCAAATTGCTACGGATTATTTTCATGTTAAAATGACCCAAGAACGATCCTACAATTGTTTTCAAGTTGTTTTCATGTTCCAACAAGTCAAGAATGAAGCAACAAGTTGTTTCCAAGTTCGAACGAGTCAAGAATGAAGTCTCAAATTATTATAGAATATTTTCATGTTAAAATAAGCCAAGAATGATCCTACAATAGTTTTCAAGTTGTTCCGTGTTCAAACGAGTCAAGAATGAAGCTACAAGTTGTTTCCATGTTCAAACGAGTCAAGAATGAAGTCTCAAATTGCTACGGATTGTTTTCATGTGAAAACGAGCCAAGAATGATCCTACAATAGTTTTCAAGTTGTTTCAATGTTCAAACGAGTCAAGAATGAAGCTGCAAGTTGTTTCCAAGTTCGAAACAGTCAAGAATGAAGTCTCAAATTGGTACGGAAAAAGAGTTTTCAAGTTGTTTCAATGTTCAAAAGAGTCAAGAATGAAGCTACAAGTTGTTTCCAAGTTCGAACGAGTCAAAAATGAAGTCTCAAATTGTTACATATTGCTTTCATATTAAAATGAGCAATCAATGATTCTACAAGAGTTTTTAAGTTATTTCCATGTTCAAAAGAGTCAAGAATGAAGCTACAAGTTGTTTCCAAGATTGAACGAGCCAAGAATGAAGTCTCAAATTGGTACGGATTGTTTTCATGTTTGAATGAGCCAAGAATGATCCTAAAAGAGTTTTCAAGTTGTTTCCATTTTCAAACGAGTCAAGAATGAAGCTACAAGTTATTTCCATGTTCGAACGAGTCAAGAATGAAGTCTCAAATTGCTACGGATTGTTTTCATGTTAAAACAAGCCAAGAATGATCCTACAATAGTTTTCAAGTTGTTTCAATGTTCAAACGAGTCAAGAATGAAGCTGCAAGTTGTTTCCATGTTTGAACGAGTGAAGAATGATGTCTCAAATTGCTACGGATTATTTTCATGTTAAAATGACCCAAGAACGATCCTACAAATGTTTTCAAGTTGTTTTCATGTTCCAACGAGTCAAGAATGAAGCAACAAGTTGTTTCCAAGTTCGAACGAGTCAAGAATGAAGTCTCAAATTATTATGGAATATTTTCATGTTAAAATGAGCCAAGAATGATCCTACAATAGTTTTCAAGTTGTTCCATGTTCAAACGAGTCAAGAATGAAGCTGCAAGTTGTTTCCATGTTTGAACGAGTGAAGAATGATGTCTCAAATTGCTACGGATTATTTTCATGTTAAAATTACCCAAGAACGATCCTACAAATGTTTTCAAGTTGTTTTCATGTTCCAACGAGTCAAGAATGAAGCAACAAGTTGTTTCCAAGTTCGAACGAGTCAAGAATGAAGTCTCAAATTATTATGGAATATTTTCATGTTAAAATGAGCCAAGAATGATCCTACAATAGTTTTCAAGTTGTTCCATGTTCAAACGAGTCAAGAATGAAGCTGCAAGTTGTTTCCAAGTTCAAACGAGTCAAGAATGAAGTTTCAAATTGCTACAGATTATTTTCATGTTAAAATGATCCAAGAATGACCCAACAAGAGTTTTAAAGTTGTTTCCATGTTCAAACGAGTCAAGAATGAAGCTACAAGTTGTTTCCAAGTTCCAACGAGTCAAGAATGAAGTCTCCAATTGGTACGGATTGTTTTCATGTTAAAATGAGCAAAGAATGATCTTAAAAGAGTTTTCAATATTGTTTCCATGTTCAAACGAGTCAAGAATGAAGCTACAAGTTGTGTTCATGTTCGAACGAGTCAAGAATGAAGCTACAAGTTGTGTTCATGTTCGAACGAGTCAAGAATGAAGCTACAAGTTGTGTTCATGTTCGAACGAGTCAAGAATGAATTTTCAAATTACTACGGATTGTTTTCATGTTAAAATGAGCCAAGAATGATGCTACAATAGTTTTCAAGTTGTTTCCATGTTCAAACGAGTCAAGAATGATGCTGCAAGTTATTTCCAAGTTCGAACGAGTCAAGAATGAAGTCTCAAATTGCTACGAATTGCTTTGATCTTAAAATGAGCCATCAATGATTCTACAAGAGTTTACAAGTTCTTTCCATGTTCAAACGAGTCAAGAATGAAGCTACAAGTTGTTTCCAAGTTCGAACGAGTCAAGAATGAAGTCTCAAATTGGCACGAAAAAAGAGTTTTCAAGTTGTTTCAATGTTCAAACGAATTAAGAATGAAGGTACAAGTTATTTCCATGCTCGAACGAGTCAACAATGAAGTCACAAATTGTTACATATTGCTTTCATATTAAAATGAGCAATCAATGATCCTACAAGAGTTTACAAGTTATTTCCATGTTCAAAAGAATCAAGAATGAAGCTACAAGTTGTTTCCAAGTTCGAACGAGTCAAAAATGAAGTCTCAAATTGTTACATATTGCTTTCATATTAAAATGAGCAATCAATGATTCTACAAGAGTTTTTAAGTTATTTCCATGTTCAAAAGAGTCAAGAATGAAGCTACATGTTGTTTCCAAGATTGAACGAGCCAAGAATGAAGTCTCAAATTGGTACGGATTGTTTTCATGTTTGAATGAGCCAAGAATGATCCTAAAAGAGTTTTCAAGTTGTTTCCATTTTCAAACGAGTCAAGAATGAAGCAACAAGTTGTTTTCAAGTTCGAACGAGTCAAGAATGTAGTGTCAAATTGCTACGGATTGTTTTCATGTTAAAATTTGCCAAGAATGAACCTACAAGAGTTTACATGTTGTTTCCATGTTCAAACGAGTCAAGAATGAAGCTGCAAGTTGTTTCCAAGTTCGAACGAGTCAAGAATGAAGTCTCAAATTGTTACAAATTGCTATCATCCTAAAATGAGCCATCAATGATCCTACAAGAGTTTACAAGTTGTTTCCATGTTCAAACGAGTCAAGAATGAAGCTACAAGTTATTTCCATGTTCGAACGAGTCAAGAATGAAGTCTCAAATTGCTACGGATTGTTTTCATGTTAAAACAAGCCAAGAATGATCCTACAATAGTTTTCAAGTTGTTTCAATGTTCAAACGAGTCAAGAATGAAGCTGCAAGTTGTTTCCATGTTCGAACGAGTGAAGAATGATGTCTCAAATTGCTACGGATTATTTTCATGTTAAAATGACCCAAGAACGATCCTACAATTGTTTTCAAGTTGTTTTCATGTTCCAACAAGTCAAGAATGAAGCAACAAGTTGTTTCCAAGTTCGAACGAGTCAAGAATGAAGTCTCAAATTATTATAGAATATTTTCATGTTAAAATAAGCCAAGAATGATCCTACAATAGTTTTCAAGTTGTTCCGTGTTCAAACGAGTCAAGAATGAAGCTACAAGTTGTTTCCATGTTCAAACGAGTCAAGAATGAAGTCTCAAATTGCTACGGATTGTTTTCATGTGAAAACGAGCCAAGAATGATCCTACAATAGTTTTCAAGTTGTTTCAATGTTCAAACGAGTCAAGAATGAAGCTGCAAGTTGTTTCCAAGTTCGAACGAGTCAAGAATGAAGTCTCAAATTGGTACGGAAAAAAAGTTTTCAAGTTGTTTCAATGTTCAAAAGAGTCAAGAATGAAGCTACAAGTTGTTTCCAAGTTCGAACGAGTCAAAAATGAAGTCTCAAATTGTTACATATTGCTTTCATATTAAAATGAGCAATCAATGATTCTACAAGAGTTTTTAAGTTATTTCCATGTTCAAAAGAGTCAAGAATGAAGCTACAAGTTGTTTCCAAGATTGAACGAGCCAAGAATGAAGTCTCAAATTGGTACGGATTGTTTTCATGTTTGAATGAGCCAAGAATGATCCTAAAAGAGTTTTCAAGTTGTTTCCATTTTCAAACGAGTCAAGAATGAAGCTACAAGTTATTTCCATGTTCGAACGAGTCAAGAATGAAGTCTCAAATTGCTACAGATTGTTTTCATGTTAAAACAAGCCAAGAATGATCCTACAATAGTTTTCAAGTTGTTTCAATGTTCAAACGAGTCAAGAATGAAGCTGCAAGTTGTTTCCATGTTTGAACGAGTGAAGAATGATGTCTCAAATTGCTACGGATTATTTTCATGTTAAAATGACCCAAGAACGATCCTACAAATGTTTTCAAGTTGTTTTCATGTTCCAACGAGTCAAGAATGAAGCAACAATATGTTTCCAAGTTCGAACGAGTCAAGAATGAAGTCTCAAATTATTATGGAATATTTTCATGTTAAAATGAGCCAAGAATGATCCTACAATAGTTTTCAAGTTGTTCCATGTTCAAACGAGTCAAGAATGAAGCTGCAAGTTGTTTCCATGTTTGAACGAGTGAAGAATGATGTCTCAAATTGCTACGGATTATTTTCATGTTAAAATGACCCAAGAACGATCCTACAAATGTTTTCAAGTTGTTTTCATGTTCCAACGAGTCAAGAATGAAGCAACAAGTTGTTTCCAAGTTCGAACGAGTCAAGAATGAAGTCTCAAATTATTATGGAATATTTTCATGTTAAAATGAGCCAAGAATGATCCTACAATAGTTTTCAAGTTGTTCCATGTTCAAACTAGTCAAGAATGAAGCTGCAAGTTGTTTCCAAGTTCAAACGAGTCAAGAATGAAGTTTCAAATTGCTACAGATTATTTTCATGTTAAAATGATCCAAGAATGACCCAACAAGAGTTTTAAAGTTGTTTCCATGTTCAAACGAGTCAAGAATGAAGCTACAAGTTGTTTCCAATTTCCAACGAGTCAAGAATGAAGTCTCCAATTGGTACGGATTGTTTTCATGTTAAAATGAGCAAAGAATGATCCTAAAAGAGTTTTCAATATTGTTTCCATGTTCAAACGAGTCAAGAATGAAGCTACAAGTTGTTTCCATGTTCGAACGAGTCAAGAATGAAGTCTTAAATTGCTACAGATTGTTTTCATGTTAAAATGTGCCAAGAATTATCCTACAATAGTTTTCAAGTTGTTTCCATGTGCAAACGAGTCAAGAATGAAGCTGCAAGTTGTTTCCAAGTTCGAACGAGTCAAGAATGAAGTCTCAAATTGTTACAAATTTCTTTGATCTTAAAATGAGCCATCAATGATTCTACAAGAGTTTACAAGTTGTTTCCATGTTCAAACGAGTCAAGAATGAAGCTTGGAAACAACTTGTTGCTTCATTCTTGACTCGTTTGAACATGGAAACAACTTGTAAACTCTTGGGTTCATTCTTGCTCTTGTTAACATAAAAACAGTCTGTACCAATTTGAGACTTCATTCTTTACACGTTCGAACTTGGAAACAACTTGTAGCTTCATTCTTGACTCGTTTGAACATGGAAACAACTTGAAAACTCTTGTAGGTTCATTCTTGGCTCTTTTTAACATAAAAACAGTCTGTACCAATTTCAGACTTCATTCTTTACAAGTTCAAACTTGGAAACAACTTGTAGCTTCATTCTTGACTCGTTTGAAAATGGAAACAACTTGAAAACTCTTGTAAGATCATTCTTGGCTCATTTTAATATGAAAACAATCCGTACTAATTTTAGACTTCATTCTTGACTCATTCGAACTTGGAAACAACTTGTAGCTTCATTCTTGACTCGTTTAAACATGGAAACAACTTGAAAACTCTTGTAGGATCATTCTTTGCTCATTTTAAAATGAAAACAATCCGTACCAATTTGAGACTTCGTTCTTGACTTGTCCGAACTTGGAAACAACTTGTAGCTTCATTCTTGACTCTTTTGAACATGGAAACAACTTGAAAACTCTTTTAGAATCATTGATGGCTCATTTTAAGATCAAAGCAATTTGTAACAATTTGAGACTTCATTCTTGACTCATTCGAATTTGGAAATAAGTTGTAGCTTCATTCTTGAATCGTTTCAACATGGAAACAACTTGTAAACTCTTGTAAATCATTCTTGCGTCATTTTAACATGAAAATAATCAGTACCAATTTGAGACTTCTTTCTTGACTCGTTCGAACTTAGAAACAACTTATAGCTTCATTCTTGACTCGTTTGAACATAGAAACAATTTGTAATGTAGGATCATTCTTGACTCATTTTAACATGAAAATATTCTGTAACAATTTGAGACTTCATTCTTGACTCGTTCGAATTTGGGAATAACTTATAGCTTCATTCTTTACTCATTTGATTGTGGAAACAACTTGTAAACTCTTGTAGTACCATTCTTGGTTCATTTAACATGAAAACGTTCTTTAACAATTTGAGACTTCATTCTTGACTCGTTCGAACTTGGAAACAACTTGTAGCTTCATTCTTGACTCGTTTGAACATGGAAACAACTTGTAAACTCTTGTAGTATAATTCTTGGTTCATTTGAACATTAAAACATTTCGTAACAATTTGAGACTTCATTCTTGACTCGGTCGATTTTGAAATGACTTCTAGCTTCATTCTTCACTCGTTTGAACATGTAAACAACTTGTAAACTCTTGTAGGTTCATTCTTAGCTCATTTGAACATGAAAACAATCAGTAACAATTTGACACTCCATTCTTGATTCGTTCGAACTTGAAAACAACTTGTAGCTTCATTCTTGACTCGTTCGAATTTGGAAACAACTTGTAGCTTCATTCTAGAATCGTTTGAACATGGAAACAACTTGTAAACTCTTGTAAATCATTCTTACGTCATTTTAACATGAAACCAATCAGTACCAATTTGAGACTTCTTTTTTGACTCGTTCGAACATAGAAACAACTTGTACCTTCATTCTTGACTCATTTGATTGTGGAAACAACTTGCAAACTCTTGTAGGATCATTCTTGGCTCCATTTAACATGAAAACTTTCTGTAACAATTTGAGACTTCATTCTTGACTCGTTCGAACTTGGAAACAACTTGTAGCTTAATTCTTGACTCGTTTGAACACGGAACCAACTTGAAAAATCATGTAGGATCATTCTTGGGTCATTTTAACATGAAAATAATCCGTACCAATTTGAAACTTCATTCTCGACTTGTTCGAACTTGGAAACAACTTGTTGCTTCATTCTTGACTCGTTTGAACATGGAAACAACTTGTAAACTCTTGGGTTCATTCTTGCTCTTGTTAACATAAAAACAGTCTGTACCAATTTGAGACTTCATTCTTTACACGTTCGAACTTGGAAACAACTTGTAGCTTCATTCTTGACTCGTTTGAACATGGAAACAACTTGAAAACTCTTGTAGGTTCATTCTTGGCTCTTTTTAACATAAAAACAGTCTGTACCAATTTGAGACTTCATTCTTTACACGTTCGAACTTGGAAACAACTTGTAGCTTTATTCTTGACTCGTTCGAACATGAAAACAACTTGAAAACTCTTGTAGGATCATTCTTGGCTCATTTTAATATGAAAACAATCCGTACTAATTTTAGACTTCATTCTTGACTCGTTCGAACTTGGAAACAACTTGTAGCTTCATTCTTGACTCGTTTGAACATGGAAACAACTTGTAAACTCTTGTAGGATCATTCTTGGTTCATTTGAACATTAAAACATTCCGTAACAATTTAAGACTTCATTCTTGACTCGTTCGAATTTGGGAATAACTTATAGCTTTATTCTTTACTCATTTGATTGTGGAAACAACTTGTAAACTCTTGTAGTACCATTCTTGGTTCATTTAACATGAAAACGTTCTTTAACAATTTGAGACTTCATTCTTGACTCGTTCGAACTTGGAAACAACTTGTAGCTTCATTCTTGACTCGTTTGAACATGGAAACAACTTGTAAACTCTTGTAGTATAATTATTGGTTCATTTGAACATTAAAACATTTCGTAACAATTTGAGACTTCATTCTTGACTCGGTCGATTTTGAAATGACTTCTAGCTTCATTCTTCACTCGTTTGAACATGTAAACAACTTGTAAACTCTTGTAGGTTCATTCTTAGCTCATTTGAACATGAAAACAATCAGTAACAATTTGACACTCCATTCTTGATTCGTTCGAACTTGAAAACAACTTGTAGCTTCATTCTTGACTCGTTCGAATTTGGAAACAACTTGTAGCTTCATTCTAGAATCGTTTGAACATGGAAACAACTTGTAAACTCTTGTAAATCATTCTTACGTCATTTTAACATTAAAACAATCAGTACCAATTTGAGACTTCTTTTTTGACTCGTTCGAACATAGAAACAACTTGTAGCTTCATTCTTGACTCGTTTGAACATGGAAACAATTTGAAAAATCTTGTAGGATCATTCTTGGCTCATTTTAATATGAAAACAATCCGTACTAATTTGAGACTTCATTCTTAACTCGTTCGAATTTAGAAACAACTTGTAGCTTCATTCTTGACTCGTGTGAACATGAAAACAACTTAAAAACTCTTGTAGGATCATTCTTGGATCATTTCAACATGAAAACAATCCGTACAAATTTGATACTTCGTTCTAGACTCGTTCAAACCTGGAAACAACTTTTAGCTTTATTCTTTATTCCTTTGAACGTAGAAAACTCTTGTAGGTTCATTCTTGGATCTTTTTAACATAAAAACAGTCTGTACCAATTTGAGACTTCATTCTTGACACGTTCGAACTTGGAAACAACTTGTAGCTTCATTCTTGACTCGTTTGAACATGGAAACAACTTGAAAACTCTTGTAGGATCATTCTTGGCTCATTTTAAAATGAAAACAATCCGTACCAATTTGAGACTTCGTTCTTGACTTGTCCGAACTTGGAAATAACTTGTAGTTTCATTCTTGACTCTTTTGAACATAGAAACCACTTGAAAAATCTTGTAGGATCATTCTTGGCTTATTTTTACATGAAAGCAATTCGTAACAATTTGAGGCTTCATGCTTGACTCGTTCGAATTTGGAAACAACTTGTAGCTTCATTTTTGAATCGTTTCAACATGGAAATAACTTGTAAACTCCTGTAAATCATTCTTGCGTCATTTTAACATGAAAATAATCAGTACCAATTTGAGACTTCTTTCTTGACTCGTTCGAACTTAGAAACAACTTGTGGCTTCATTCTTGACTCGTTTGAACATGGAAACAAGTTGTAAACTATTGTAGGATCATTCTTGACTCATTTTAACATGAAAGCATTCTGTAACAATTTGAGACTTCATTCTTGACTCGTTCGAATTTGGGAACAACTTATAGCTTCATTCTTTACTCATTTGATTGTGGAAACAACTTTTAAACTCTTGTAGGATCATTCTTGGCTCCATTTAACATGAAAACTTTCTGTAACAATTTGAGACTTCATTCTTGACTCGTTCGAAATTGGAAACAACTTGTAGCTTCATTCTTGACTCGTTTGAACATGGAAACAACTTGAAAACTCTAGTAGGATCATTCTTGGTTCATTTGAACATTAAAACATTCCGTAACAATTTGAGATTTAATTCTTGACTCGGTCGAAGTTGAAATGACTTCTAGCTTCATTCTTTACTCGTTTGAACATATAAACAACTTGTAAACTCTTGTAGGTTCATTCTTGGCCCATTTGTACATGAAAACAATCAGTAACAATTTGAGACTTTATTCTTGACTCGTTCGAACTTGGAAACAACTTGTAGCTTCATTCTTGACTCGTTTGAACATGGAAACAATTTATAAACTCTTGTAGGTTCATTCTTGGCTCTTTTTAACATAAAAACAGTTTGTACCAATTTGAGACTTCATTCTTGACACATTCGAACTTGGAAACAACTTGTAGCTTCATTCTTGACTCGTTTGAACATGGAAACAACTTGAAAACTCTTGTATGTTCATTCTTGTCTCTTTTTAACATAAAAACAGTCTGTACCAATTTGAGACTTCATTCTTTACACGTTCGAACTTGGAAACAACTTGTAGCTTTATTCTTGACTCGTTCGAACATGAAAACAACTTGAAAACTCTTGTAGGATCATTCTTGGCTCATTTTAATATGAAAACAATCCGTACTAATTTTAGACTTCATTCTTGACTCGTTCGAACTTGGAAACAACTTGTAGCTTCATTCTTGACTCGTTTGAACATGGAAACAACTTGTAAACTCTTGTAGGATCATTCTTGGTTCATTTGAACATTAAAACATTCCGTAACAATTTAAGACTTCATTCTTGACTCGGTCGAATTTGAAAACAACTTGTAGCTTCATTCTTGACTTGTTTGAACATGTAAACAAATTGTAAACTCTTGTAGGTTCATTCTTGGCTCATTTAAACATGAAAACAATCGAAAACAACTTGTAGCTTAATTTTTGACTCGGTCGAATTTGAAATGACTTCTAGCTTCATTCTTGACTCGTTTGAACATGTAAACAAATTGTAAACTCTTGTAGGTTCATTCTTGACTCGTTTGAACATGAAAACAATCAGTAACAATTTGAGACTTCATTTTTGACTCGTTCGAACTTGAAAACAACTTGTAGCTTCATTCTTGACTTGTTTGAACATGGAAATAACTTGTAAACTCTTGTTGGATCATTCTTGCTTCATTTTAACATAAAAACAATCTGTACCAATTTGAGACTTCATTCTTGACTCGCTCGAACTTGGAAACAACTTGTAGCTTCATTCTTGACTCGTTTGAACATGGAACCAACTTGAAAAATCTTGTAGGATCATTCTTGGCTCATTTTAATATGAAAACAATCCGTACTAATTTGAGACTTCATTCTTGATCGTTCGAACTTAGAAACAACTTGTAGCTTCATTCTTGACTCGTGTGAACATGGGAACAACTTAAAAACTCTTATAGGATCATTCTTGGCTCATTTCAACATGAAAACAATCCGTACCAATTTGATACTTCGTTCTTGACTCGTTCAAACTTGGAAACAACTTGTAGCTTTATTCTTTACTCCTTTGAACATCGAAAAAACATGAACACTCTTGTAGGATCATTCTTGGGTAATTTTAACATGAAAATAATCCGTACCAATTTGAGACTTCATTCTTGACTTGTTCGAAGTTGGAAACAACTTGTAGCTTCATTCTTGAATCGTTTCAACATGGAAATAACTTGTAAACTCTTGTTAATCATTCTTGCGTCATTTTAACATGAAAATAATTAGTACCAATTTGAGACTTCTTTCTTGACTCGGTTGAACATGGAAACAAGTTGTAAAGTCTTGTAGGATCATTCTTGACTCAGTTTAACATGAAAGGAATTCGTAACAATTTGCGGCTTCATTCTTGACTCGTTCGAATTTGGGAACAACTTATAGCTTCATTCTTTACTCATTTGATTGTGGAAATAACTTTCAAACTCTTATAGGATCATTCTTGGCTCCATTTAACATGAAAACTTTCTGTAACAATTTGAGACTTCATTCTTGACTCGTTCGAACTTGGAAACAACTTGTAGCTTAATTTTTGACTCGGTCGAATTTGAAATGACTTCTAGCTTCATTCTTGACTCGTTTGAACATGTAAACAAATTGTAAACTCTTGTAGGTTCATTCTTGGCTCATTTAAACATGAAAACAATCAGTAACAATTTGAGACTTCATTTTTGACTCGTTCGAACTTGAAAACAACTTGTAGCTTCATTCTTGACTTGTTTGAACATGGAAATAACTTGTAAACTCTTGTTGGATCATTCTTGCTTCATTTTAACATAAAAACAATCTGTACCAATTTGAGACTTCATTCTTGACTCGCTCGAACTTGGAAATAACTTGTAGCTTCATTCTTGACTCGTTTGAACATGGAACCAACTTGAAAAATCTTGTAGGATCATTTTTGGCTCATTTTAATATGAAAACAATCCGTACTAATTTGAGACTTCATTCTTGACTCCTTCCAACTTAGAAACAACTTGTAGCTTCATTCTTGACTCGGGTGAACATGGAAACAACTTAAAAACTCTTATAGGATCATTCTTGGCCCATTTCAACATGAAAACAATCCGTAGCAATTTGATACTTCGTTCTTGACTCGTTCAAACTTGGAAACAACTTGTAGCTTTATTCTTTACTCCTTTGAACGTAGAAAAAACTTGAAAACTCTTGTAGGATCATTTTTGGGTCATTTTAACATGAAAATAATCCGTTCCAATTTGAGACTTCATTCTTGACTTGTTCGAACTTGGAAACAACTTGTTGCTTCATTCTTGACTCGTTTGAACATGGAAACAACTTGTGAACTCTTGTAGGTTCATTCTTGGCTCTTTTTAACATAAAAAAAGTCTGTACCAATTTGAGACTTCATTCTTGACACGTTCGAACTTGGAAACAACTTGTAGCTTCATTCTTGACTCGTTTGAACATGGAAACAACTTGAAATCTCTTGTAGGATCATTCTTGGCTCATTTTAATATGAAAACAATCCGTATTAATTTTAGAGTTCATTCTTGACTCGTTCGAACTTGGAAACAACTTGTAGCTTCATTCTTGACTCGTTTGAACATGGAAACAACTTGTAAACTCTTGTAGGATCATTCTTGGTTCATTTGAACATTAAAACATTCCGTAACAATCTAACACTTCATTCTTGACTCGGTCGAATTTAAAATGACTTCTAGCTTCATTCTTGACTTGTTTGAACATGTAAACAACTTGTAAACTCTTGTAGGTTCATTTTTGGCTCATTCGAACATGAAAACAATCACTAACAATTTGAGACTTCATTCTTGACTCGTTTGAACTTGAAAACAACTTGTAGCTTCATTCTTGACTTGTTTGAACATGGAAATAACTTGTAAATTCTTGTTGAATCATTCTTGCTTCATTTTAACATAAAAACTATCTGTACCAATTTGAGACTTCATTCTTGACTCGCTCGAACATGGAAATAACTTGTAGCTTCATTCTTGACTCGTTTGAACATGGAACCAACTTGAAAAATCTTGTAGGATCATTCTTAGCTCATTTTAATATGAAAACAATCCGTACTAATTTGAGACTTCATTCTTGATCGTTCGAACATAGAAACAACTTGTAACTTCATTCTTGACTCGTGTGAACATGGGAACAACTTAAAAACTCTTATAAGATCATTCTTGGCTCATTTCAACATGAAAACAATCCGTACCAATTTGATACTTCGTTCTTGACTCGTTCAAACTTGGAAACAACTTGTAGCTTTATTCTTTACTCCTTTGAACGTAGAAAAAACATGAACACTCTTGTAGGATCATTCTTGACTCATTTTAACATGAAAGGAATTCGTAACATTTGGCGGATTCATTCTTGACTCGTTCGAATTTGGGAACAACTTATAGCTTCATTCTTTACTCATTTGATTGTGGAAATAACTTTCAAACTCTTGTAGGATCATTCTTGGCTCCATTTAACATGAAAACTTTCTGTAACAATTTGAGACTTCATTCTTGACTCGTTCGAACTTGGAAACAACTTGTAGCTTAATTTTTGACTCGGTCGAATTTGAAATGACTTCTAGCTTCATTCTTGACTCGTTTGAACATGTAAACAAATTGTAAACTCTTGTAGGTTCATTCTTGGCTCATTTAAACATGAAAACAATCAGTAACAATTTGAGACTTCATTTTTGACTCGTTCGAACTTGAAAACAACTTGTAGCTTCATTCTTGACTTGTTTGAACATGGAAATAACTTGTAAACTCTTGTTGGATCATTCTTGCTTCATTTTAACATAAAAACAATCTGTACCAATTTGAGACTTCATTCTTGACTCGCTCGAACTTGGAAATAACTTGTAGCCTCATTCTTGACTCGTTTGAACATGGAACCAACTTGAAAAATCTTGTAGGATCATTTTTGGCTCATTTTAATATGAAAACAATCCGTACTAATTTGAGACTTCATTCTTGACTCCTTCCAACTTAGAAACAACTTGTAGCTTCATTCTTGACTCGGGTGAACATGGAAACAACTTAAAAACTCTTATAGGATCATTCTTGGCTCATTTCAACATGAAAACAATCCGTAGCAATTTGATACTTCGTTCTTGACTCGTTCAAACTTGGAAACAACTTGTAGCTTTATTCTTTACTCCTTTGAACGTAGAAAAAACTTGAAAACTCTTGTAAGATCATTTTTGGGTCATTTTAACATGAAAATAATCCGTTCCAATTTGAGACTTCATTCTTGACTTGTTCGAACTTGGAAACAACTTGTTGCTTCATTCTTGACTCGTTTGAACATGGAAACAACTTGTAAACTCTTGTAGGTTCATTCTTGGCTCTTTTTAACATAAAAAAAGTCTGTACCAATTTGAGACTTCATTCTTGACACGTTCGAACTTGGAAACAACTTGTAGCTTCATTCTTGACTCGTTTGAACATGGAAACAACTTGTAAACTCTTGTAGGATCATTCTTGGTTCATTTGAACATTAAAACATTCCGTAACAATCTAACACTTCATTCTTGACTCGGTCGAATTTAAAATGACTTCTAGCTTCATTCTTGACTTGTTTGAACATGTAAACAACTTGTAAACTCTTGTAGGTTCATTTTTGGCTCATTCGAACATGAAAACAATCACTAACAATTTGAGACTTCATTCTTGACTCGTTTGAACTTGAAAACAACTTGTAGCTTCATTCTTGACTTGTTTGAACATGGAAATAACTTGTAAATTCTTGTTGAATCATTCTTGCTTCATTTTAACATAAAAACTATCTGTACCAATTTGAGACTTCATTCTTGACTCGCTCGAACATGGAAATAACTTGTAGCTTCATTCTTGACTCGTTTGAACATGGAACCAACTTGAAAAATCTTGTAGGATCATTCTTAGCTCATTTTAATATGAAAACAATCCGTACTAATTTGAGACTTCATTCTTGATCGTTCGAACATAGAAACAACTTGTAGCTTCATTCTTGACTCGTGTGAACATGGGAACAACTTAAAAACTCTTATAAGATCATTCTTGGCTCATTTCAACATGAAAACAATCCGTACCAATTTGATACTTCGTTCTTGACTCGGTCAAACTTGGAAACAACTTGTAGCTTTATTCTTTACTCCTTTGAACGTAGAAAAAACATGAACACTCTTGTAGGATCATTCTTGACTCATTTTAACATGAAAGGAATTCGTAACATTTGGCGGATTCATTCTTGACTCGTTCGAATTTGGGAACAACTTATAGCTTCATTCTTTACTCATTTGATTGTGGAAATAACTTTCAAACTCTTGTAGGATCATTCTTGGCTCCATTTAACATGAAAACTTTCTGTAACAATTTGAGACTTCATTCTTGACTCGTTCGAACTTGGAAACAACTTGTAGCTTAATTTTTGACTCGGTCGAATTTGAAATGACTTCTAGCTTCATTCTTGACTCGTTTGAACATGTAAACAAATTGTAAACTCTTGTAGGTTCATTCTTGGCTCATTTAAACATGAAAACAATCAGTAACAATTTGAGACTTCATTTTTGACTCGTTCGAACTTGAAAACAACTTGTAGCTTCATTCTTGACTTGTTTGAACATGGAAATAACTTGTAAACTCTTGTTGGATCATTCTTGCTTCATTTTAACATAAAAACAATCTGTACCAATTTGAGACTTCATTCTTGACTCGCTCGAACTTGGAAATAACTTGTAGCTTCATTCTTGACTCGTTTGAACATGGAACCAACTTGAAAAATCTTGTAGGATCATTTTTGGTTCATTTTAATATGAAAACAATCCGTACTAATTTGAGACTTCATTCTTGACTCCTTCCAACTTAGAAACAACTTGTAGTTTCATTCTTGACTCGGGTGAACATGGAAACAACTTAAAAACTCTTATAGGATCATTCTTGGCTCATTTCAACATGAAAACAATCCGTAGCAATTTGATACTTCGTTCTTGACTCGTTCAAACTTGGAAACAACTTGTAGCTTTATTCTTTACTCCTTTGAACGTAGAAAAAACTTGAAAACTCTTGTAGGATCATTTTTGGGTCATTTTAACATGAAAATAATCCGTTCCAATTTGAGACTTCGTTCTTGACTTGTTCGAACTTGGAAACAACTTGTTGCTTCATTCTTGACTCGTTTGAACATGGAAACAACTTGTAAACTCTTGTAGGTTCATTCTTGGCTCTTTTTAACATAAAAAAAGTCTGTACCAATTTGAGACTTCATTCTTGACACGTTCGAACTTGGAAACAACTTGTAGCTTCATTCTTGACTCGTTTGAACATGGAAACAACTTGAAATCTCTTGTAGGATCATTCTTGGCTCATTTTAATATGAAAACAATCCGTATTAATTTTAGAGTTCATTCTTGACTCGTTCGAACTTGGAAACAACTTGTAGCTTCATTCTTGACTCGTTTGAACATGGAAACAACTTGTAAACTCTTGTAGGATCATTCTTGGTTCATTTGAACATTAAAACATTCCGTAACAATCTAACACTTCATTCTTGACTCGGTCGAATTTAAAATGACTTCTAGCTTCATTCTTGACTTGTTTGAACATGTAAACAACTTGTAAACTCTTGTAGGTTCATTTTTGGCTCATTCGAACATGAAAACAATCACTAACAATTTGAGACTTCATTCTTGACTCGTTTGAACTTGAAAACAACTTGTAGCTTCATTCTTGACTTGTTTGAACATGGAAATAACTTGTAAATTCTTGTTGAATCATTCTTGCTTCATTTTAACATAAAAACTATCTGTACCAATTTGAGACTTCATTCTTGACTCGCTCGAACATGGAAATAACTTGTAGCTTCATTCTTGACTCGTTTGAACATGGAACCAACTTGAAAAATCTTGTAGGATCATTCTTAGCTCATTTTAATATGAAAACAATCCGTACTAATTTGAGACTTCATTCTTGATCGTTCGAACATAGAAACAACTTGTAGCTTCATTCTTGACTCGTGTGAACATGGGAACAACTTAAAAACTCTTATAAGATCATTCTTGGCTCATTTCAACATGAAAACAATCCGTACCAATTTGATACTTCGTTCTTGACTCGTTCAAACTTGGAAACAACTTGTAGCTTTATTCTTTACTCCTTTGAACGTAGAAAAAACATGAACACTCTTGTAGGTTCATTCTTGACTCATTTTAACATGAAAGGAATTCGTAACATTTGGCGGATTCATTCTTGACTCGTTCGAATTTGGGAACAACTTATAGCTTCATTCTTTACTCATTTGATTGTGGAAATAACTTTCAAACTCTTGTAGGATCATTCTTGGCTCCATTTAACATGAAAACTTTCTGTAACAATTTGAGACTTCATTCTTGACTCGTTCGAACTTGGAAACAACTTGTAGCTTAATTTTTGACTCGGTCGAATTTGAAATGACTTCTAGCTTCATTCTTGACTCGTTTGAACATGTAAACAAATTGTAAACTCTTGTAGGTTCATTCTTGGCTCATTTAAACATGAAAACAATCAGTAACAATTTGAGACTTCATTTTTGACTCGTTCGAACTTGAAAACAACTTGTAGCTTCATTCTTGACTTGTTTGAACATGGAAATAACTTGTAAACTCTTGTTGGATCATTCTTGCTTCATTTTAACATAAAAACAATCTGTACCAATTTGAGACTTCATTCTTGACTCGCTCGAACTTGGAAATAACTTGTAGCTTCATTCTTGACTCGTTTGAACATGGAACCAACTTGTAAACTCTTGTTGGATCATTCTTGCTTCATTTTAACATTAAAACATTCCGTAACTATTTGAGATTTAATTCTTGACTCGGTTGAAGTTGATATGACTTCTAGCTTCATTCTTGACTCGTTTGAACATGTAAACAACTTTTAAACTCTTGTAGGTTCATTCTTGGCTCATTTGAACATGAAAAATTTCAGTAACAATTTGAGACTTCATTCTTGACTCGTTCGAACTTGAAAACAACTTGTAGCTTCATTCTTGACTTGTTTGAACATGGAAATAACTTGTAAACTCTTGTTGGATCATTCTTGCTTCATTTTAACATAAAAACAATCTGTACCAATTTGAGACTTCATTCTTGACTCGCTCGAACTTGGAAATAACTTGTAGCTTCATTCTTGACTCGTTTGAACATGGAACCAACTTGAAAAATCTTGTAGGATCATTCTTGGCTCATTTTAATATGAAAACAATCCGTACAAATTTGAGACTTCATTCTTGACTCATTCGAACTTAGAAACAACTTATAGCTTCATTCTTGACTCGTGTGAACATGGAAACAACTTAAAAACTCCTATAGGATCATTCTTGGCTCATTTCAACATGAAAACAATCCGTACCAATTTGATACTTCGTTCTTCACTCGTTCAAACTTGGAAACAACTTGTAGCTATATTCTTTACTCCTTTGAACGTAGAAAAAACTTGAAAACTCTTGTAGGATCATTCTTAGGTAATTTTAACATGAAAATAATCCGTACCAATTTGAGACTTCATTCTTGACTTGTTCGAACTTGGAAACAACTTGTAGCTTCATTTTTGAATCGTTTCAACATGGAAACAACTTGTAAACTCTTGTTAATCATTCTTACGCATTTTAACATAAAAATAATTAGTACCAATTTGAGACTTCTTTCTTGACTCGTTCGAACTTAGAAACAACTTGTAGCTTCATTCTTGACTCGTTTGAACATGGAAACAAGTTGTAAACTCTTGTAGGATCATTCTTGACTTATTTTAACATTAAAGGAATTCGTAACAATTTGCGGCTTCATTCTTAACTCGTTCGAATTTGGGAACAACTTATAGCTTCATTCTTTACACATTTGATTGTTGAAACAACTTTCAAACTCTTGTAGGATCATTCTTGGCTCCATTTAACATGAAAACTTTCTGTAACAATTTGAGACTTCATTCTTGACTCGTTCGAACTTGGAAACAACTTGTAGCTTAATTCTTGACTCGTTTGAACATGGAAACAACTTGTAAACTCTTGTAGGATCATTCTTGGTTCATTTGAACATTAAAACATTCCGTAACAATTTGAGACTTAATTCTTGACTCGGTCGAAGTTGAAATGACTTCTAGCTTCATTCTTGACTCGTTTGAACATGTAAACAACTTGTAAACTCTTGTAGGTTCATTCTTGGCTCATTTGAACATGAAAACAATCAGTAACAATTTGAGACTTCATTCTTGACTCGTTCGAACTTGAAAACAACTTGTAGCTTCATTCTTGACCTGTTTTTGAACATGGAAATAACTTGTAAACTCTTGTTGGATCATTCTTGATTCATTTTAACATAAAAAATTCTGTACCAATTTGAGACTTCATTCTTGACTCGCTCGAACTTGGAAATAACTTGTAGCTTCATTCTTGACTCGTTTGAACATGGAACCAACTTGAAAAATCTTGTAGGATCATTCTTGGCTCATTTTAATATGAAAACAATCCGTACAAATTTGAGACTTCATTCTTGACTCATTCGAACTTAGAAACAACTTATAGCTTCATTCTTGACTCGTGTGAACATGGAAACAACTTAAAAACTCTTATAGGATCATTCTTGGCTCATTTCAACTTGAAAACAATCCGTACCAATTTGATACTTCGTTCTTGACTCGTTCAAACTTGGAAACAACTTGTAGCTTTATTCTTTACTCCTTAGAACGTAGAAAAAACTTGAAAACTCTCTTAGGATCATTCTTGGGTCATTTTAACATGAAAATAATCCGTACCAATTTGAGACTTCATTCTTGACTTGTTCGAACTTGGAAACAACTTGTTGCTTCATTCTTGACTCGTTTGAAAATGGAAACAACTTGTAAACTCTTGGGTTCATTCTTGGCTCTTTTTAACATAAAAACAGTCTGTACCAATTTGAGACTTCATTCTTTACACGTTCGAACTTGGAAACAACTTGTAGCTTCATTCTTGACTTGTTTGAACATGGAAACAACTTGAAAACTCTTGTAGGTTCATTCTTGGCTCTTTTTAACATAAAAACAGTCTGTACCAATTCTAGACTTCATTCTTTACAAGTTCAAACTTGGAAACAACTTGTAGCTTCATTCTTGACTCGTTTGAAAATTGAAACAACTTGAAAACTCTTGTAGGATCATTCTTGGCTCATTTTAATATGAAAACAATCCGTATTAATTTTAGACTTCATTCTTGACTCGTTCGAACTTGAAAACAACTTGTAGCTTCATTCTTGACTCGTTTGAACATGGAAACAACTTGAAAACTCTTGTAGGATCATTCTTTGCTCATTTTAAAATGAAAACAATCCGTACCAATTTGAGACTTCGTTCTTGACTTGTCCGAACTTGGAAATAACTGGTAGCTTAATTCTTGACTCGTTTGAACATGGAAACAACTTGTAAACTCTTGTAGGATCATTCTTGGTTCATTTGAACATTAAAACATTCCGTAACAATTTGAGACTTAATTCTTGACTCGGTCGAAGTTGAAATGACTTCTAGCTTCATTCTTCACTCGTTTGAACATGTAAACAACTTGTAAACTCTTGTAGGTTCATTCTTGGCTCATTTGAACATGAAAACAATCAGTAACAATTTGAGACTTCATTCTTGACTCGTTCGAACTTGAAAACAACTTGTAGCTTCATTCTTGACCTGTTTTTGAACATGGAAATAACTTGTAAACTCTTGTTGGATCATTCTTGATTCATTTTAACATAAAAAATTCTGTACCAATTTGAGACTTCATTCTTGACTCGCTCGAACTTGGAAATAACTTGTAGCTTCATTCTTGACTCGTTTGAACATGGAACCAACTTGAAAAATCTTGTAGGATCATTCTTGGCTCATTTTAATATGAAAACAATCCGTACAAATTTGAGACTTCATTCTTGACTCATTCGAACTTAGAAACAACTTATAGCTTCATTCTTGACTCGTGTGAACATGGAAACAACTTAAAAACTCTTATAGGATCATTCTTGGCTCATTTCAACTTGAAAACAATCCGTACCAATTTGATACTTCGTTCTTGACTCGTTCAAACTTGGAAACAACTTGTAGCTTTATTCTTTACTCCTTAGAACGTAGAAAAAACTTGAAAACTCTCTTAGGATCATTCTTGGGTCATTTTAACATGAAAATAATCCGTACCAATTTGAGACTTCATTCTTGACTTGTTCGAACTTGGAAACAACTTGTTGCTTCATTCTTGACTCGTTTGAAAATGGAAACAACTTGTAAACTCTTGGGTTCATTCTTGGCTCTTTTTAACATAAAAACAGTCTGTACCAATTTGAGACTTCATTCTTTACACGTTCGAACTTGGAAACAACTTGTAGCTTCATTCTTGACTTGTTTGAACATGGAAACAACTTGAAAACTCTTGTAGGTTCATTCTTGGCTCTTTTTAACATAAAAACAGTCTGTACCAATTCTAGACTTCATTCTTTACAAGTTCAAACTTGGAAACAACTTGTAGCTTCATTCTTGACTCGTTTGAAAATTGAAACAACTTGAAAACTCTTGTAGGATCATTCTTGGCTCATTTTAATATGAAAACAATCCGTATTAATTTTAGACTTCATTCTTGACTCGTTCGAACTTGAAAACAACTTGTAGCTTCATTCTTGACTCGTTTGAACATGGAAACAACTTGAAAACTCTTGTAGGATCATTCTTTGCTCATTTTAAAATGAAAACAATCCGTACCAATTTGAGACTTCGTTCTTGACTTGTCCGAACTTGGAAATAACTGGTAGCTTAATTCTTGACTCGTTTGAACATGGAAACAACTTGTAAACTCTTGTAGGATCATTCTTGGTTCATTTGAACATTAAAACATTCCGTAACAATTTGAGACTTAATTCTTGACTCGGTCGAAGTTGAAATGACTTCTAGCTTCATTCTTGACTCGTTTGAACATGTAAACAACTTGTAAACTCTTGTAGGTTCATTCTTGGCTCATTTGAACATGAAAACAATCAGTAACAATTTGAGACTTCATTCTTGACTCGTTCGAACTTGAAAACAACTTGTAGCTTCATTCTTGACTTGTTTGAACATGGAAATAACTTGTAAACTCTTGTTGGATCATTCTTTGCTCATTTTAAAATGAAAACAATCCGTACCAATTTGAGACTTCGTTCTTGACTTGTCCGAACTTGGAAATAACTGGTAGCTTCATTCTTGACTCGTTTGAAAATGGAAACAACTTGTAAACTCTTGGGTTCATTCTTGGCTCTTTTAAACATAAAAACAGTCTGTACCAATTTGAGACTTCATTCTTTACACGTTCGAACTTGGAAACAACTTGTAGCTTCATTCTTGACTCGTTTGAACATGGAAACAACTTGAAAACTCTTCTAGGTTCATTTTTGGCTCTTTTTAACATAAAAACAGTCTGTACCAATTTTAGACTTCATTCTTTACAAGTTCAAACTTGGAAACAACTTGTAGCTTCATTCTTGACTCGTTTGAACATGGAAACAACTTGAAAACTCTTGTAGGATCATTCTTTGCTCATTTTTAAATGAAACAATCCGTACCAATTTGAGACTTCGTTCTTGACTTGTCCGAACATGGAAACAACTTGTAGCTTCATTTTTGACTCTTTTGAACATGGAAACAACTTGAAAACTCTTGTAGAATCATTGATGGCTCATTTTAAGATCAAAGCAATTTGTAACAATTTGAGACTTCATTCTTGACTCATTCGAATTTGGAAATAATTTGTAGCTTCATTCTTGAATCGTTTCAACATGGAAACAACTTGTAAACTCTTGTAAATCATTCTTGCGTCATTTTAACATGAAAATAATCAGTACCAATTTGAGACTTCTTTCTTGACTCGTTCGAACTTCGAAACAACTTATAGCTTCATTCTTGACTCGTTTGAACATAGAAACAAGTTGTAAACTCTTGTAGGATCATTCTTGACTCATTTTAACATGAAAACATTCTGTAATAATTTGAGACTTCATTCTTGACTCGTTCGAATTTGGAAACAACTTGTAGCTTCATTCTTGAATCGTTTCAACATGGAAATAACTTGTAAACTTTTGTTAATCATTCTTGCATCATTTTAACATGAAAATAATTAGTACCAATTTGAGACTTCTTTCTTGACTCGTTCGAACTTAGAAACAACTTGTAGCTTCATTCTTGACTCGTTTGAACATGGAAACAAGTTGTAAACTTTTGTAGGATCATTCTTGACTCATTTTAACATGAAAGGAATTCGTAACAATTTGCGGCTTCATTCTTGACTCGTTCGAATTTGGGAACAACTTAAAGCTTCATTCTTTACTCATTTGATTGTGGAAACAACTTTCAAACTCTTGTAGGATCATTCTTGGCTCCATTTAACATGAAAACTTTCTGTAACAATTTGAGACTTCATTCTTGACTCGTTCGAACTTGGAAACAACTTGTAGCTTAATTCTTGACTCGTTTGAACATGGAAACAACTTGTAAACTCTTGTAGGATCATTCTTGCTTCATCTTAACATAAAAACAATCGGTACCAATTTGAGACTTCATTCTTGACTCGCTCGAACTTGGAAATAACTTGTAGCTTCATTCTTGACTCGTTTGAACATGGAACCAACTTGAAAAATCTTGTAGGATCATTCTTGGCTCATTTTAATATGAAAACAATCCGTACTAATTTGAGACTTCATTCTTAACTCGTTCGAATTTAGAAACACCTTGTAGCTTCATTCTTGACTCGTGTGAACATGGAAACAACTTAAAAACTCCTATAGGATCATTCTTGGCTCATTTCAACATGAAAACAATCCGTACCAATTTGATACTTCGTTCTTCACTCGTTCAAACTTAGAAACAACTTGTAGCTATATTCTTTACTCCTTTGAACGTAGAAAAAACTTGAAAACTCTTGTAGGATCATTCTTGGGTCATTTTAACATGAAAATAATCCGTACCAATTTGAGACTTCATTCTTGACTTGTTCGAACTTGGAAACAACTTGTAGCTTCATTTTTGAATCGTTTCAACATGGAAACAACTTGTAAACTTTTGTTAATCATTCTTGCGTCATTTTAACATAAAAATAATTAGTACCAATTTGAGACTTCTTTCTTGACTCGTTCGAACTTAGAAACAACTTGTAGCTTCATTCTTGACTCGTTTCAACATGGAAACAAGTTGTAAACTCTTGTAGGATCATTCTTGACTCAATTTAACATGAAAGGAATTCGTAACAATTTGCGGCTTCATTCTTGACTCGTTCAAATTTGGGAACAACTTTCAAACTCTTGTAGGATCATTCTTGGCTCCATTTAACATGAAATCTTTCTGTAACAATTTGAGACTTCATTCTTGACTCGTTCGAACTTGGAAACAACTTGTAGCTTAATTCTTGACTCGTTTGAACATGGAAACAACTTGTAAACTCTTGTAGGATCATTCTTGGTTCATTTGAACATTAAAACATTCCGTAACAATTTGAGACTTAATTCTTGACTCGGTCGAAGTTGAAATAACTTCTAGCTTCATTCTTGACTCGTTTGAACATGTAAACAACTTGTAAACTCTTGTAGGTTCAATCTTGGCTCATTTGAACATGAAAACAATCAGTAACAATTTGAGACTTCATTCTTGACTCGTTCGAACTTGAAAACAACTTGTAGCTTCATTCTTGACTTGTTTGAACATGGAAATAACTTGTAAACTCTTGTTGGATCATTCTTGATTCATTTTAACATAAAAACATTCTGTACCAATTTGAGACTTCATTCTTGACTCGCTCGAACTTGGAAATAACTTGTAGCTTCATTCTTGACTCGTTTGAACATGGAACCAACTTGAAAAATCTTGTAGGATCATTCTTGGCTCATTTTAATATGAAAACAATCCGTACCAATTTGAGACTTCATTCTTGACTTGTTCGAACTTGGAAACAACTTGTTGCTTCATTCTTGACTCGTTTGAAAATGGAAACAACTTGTAAACTCTTGGGTTCATTCTTGGCTCTTTTAAACATAAAAACAGTCTGTACCAATTTGAGACTTCATTCTTTACACGTTCGAACTTGGAAACAACTTGTAGCTTCATTCTTGACTCGTTTGAACATGGAAACAACTTGAAAACTCTTCTAGGTTCATTTTTGGCTCTTTTTAACATAAAAACAGTCTGTACCAATTTTAGACTTCATTCTTTACAAGTTCAAACTTGGAAACAACTTGTAGCTTCATTCTTGACTAGTTTGAAAATGGTTACAACTTGAAAACTCTTGTAGGATCATTCTTGGCTCATTTTAATATGAAAACAATCCGTATTAATTTTAGACTTCATTCTTGACTCGTTCGAACTTGGAAACAACTTGTAGCTTCATTCTTGACTCGTTTGAACATGGAAACAACTTGAAAACTCTTGTAGGATCATTCTTTGCTCATTTTTAAATGAAACAATCCGTACCAATTTGAGACTTCGTTCTTGACTTGTCCGAACTTGGAAACAACTTGTAGCTTCATTTTTGACTCTTTTGAACATGGAAACAACTTGAAAACTCTTGTAGAATCATTGATGGCTCATTTTAAGATCAAAGCAATTTGTAACAATTTGAGACTTCATTCTTGACTCATTCGAATTTGGAAATAACTTGTAGCTTCATTCTTGAATCGTTTCAACATGGAAACAACTTGTAAACTCTTGTAAATCATTCTTGCGTCATTTTAACATGAAAATAATCAGTACCAATTTGAGACTTCTTTCTTGACTCGTTCGAACTTCGAAACAACTTATAGCTTCATTCTTGACTCGTTTGAACATAGAAACAAGTTGTAAACTCTTGTAGGATCATTCTTGACTCATTTTAACATGAAAACATTCTGTAATAATTTGAGACTTCATTCTTGACTCGTTCGAATTTGGAAACAACTTGTAGCTTCATTCTTGAATCGTTTCAACATGGAAATAACTTGTAAACTCTTGTTAATCATTCTTGCATCATTTTAACATGAAAATAATTAGTACCAATTTGAGACTTCTTTCTTGACTCGTTCGAACTTAGAAACAACTTGTAGCTTCATTCTTGACTCGTTTGAACATGAAAACAAGTTGTAAACTTTTGTAGGATCATTCTTGACTCATTTTAACATGAAAGGAATTCGTAACAATTTGCGGCTTCATTCTTGACTCGTTCGAATTTGGGAACAACTTATAGCTTCATTCTTTACTCATTTGATTGTGGAAACAACTTTCAAACTCTTGTAGGATCATTCTTGGCTTCATTTAACATGAAAACTTTCTGTAACAATTTGAGACTTCATTCTTGACTCGTTCGAACTTGGAAACAACTTGTAGCTTAATTCTTGACTCGTTTGAATATGGAAACAACTTGTAAACTCTTGTAGGATCATTCTTGGTTCATTAGAACATTAAAACATTCCGTAACAATTTTAGACTTAATTCTTGACTCGGTCGAAGTTGAAATGACTTCTAGCTTCATTCTTGACTCGTTTGAACATGTAAACAACTTGTAAACTCTTGTAGGTTCATTCTTGGCTCATTTGAATATGAAAACAATCAGTAACAATTTGAGACTTCATTCTTGACTCGTTCGAACTTGAAAACAACTTGTAGCTTCATTCATGACTTGTTTGAACATGGAAATAACTTGTAAACTCTTGTTGGATCATTCTTGCTTCATTTTAACATAAAAACAATCTGTACCAATTTGAGACTTCATTCTTGACTCGCTCGAACTTGGAAATAACTTGTAGCTTCATTCTTGACTCGTTTGAACATGGAACCAACTTGTAAACTCTTGTAAATCATTCTTGCGTCATTTTAACATGAAAATAATTAGTACCAATTTGAGACTTCTTTCTTGACTCGTTCGAACTTAGAAACAACTTGTAGCTTCATTCTTGACTCGTTTGAACATGGAAACAAGTTGTAAACTTTTGTAGGATCATTCTTGACTCATTTTAACATGAAAGGAATTCGTAACAATTTGCGGCTTCATTCTTGACTCGTTCGAATTTGGGAACAACTTATAGCTTCATTCTTTACTCATTTGATTGTGGAAACAACTTTCAAACTCTTGTAGGATCATTCTTGGCTCCATTTAACATGAAAACTTTCTGTAACAATTTGAGACTTCATTCTTGACTCGTTCGAACTTGGAAACAACTTGTAGCTTAATTCTTGACTCGTTTGAACATGGAACCAACTTGTAAATTCTTGTAGGATCATTCTTGGTTCATTTGAACATTAAAACATTCCGTAACAATTTGAGACTTAATTCTTGACTCGGTCGAAGTTGAAATGACTTCTAGCTTCATTCTTGACTCGTTCGAACTTGAAAACAACTTGTAGCTTCATTCTTGACTTGTTTGAACATGGAAATAACTTGTAAACTCTTGTTGGATCATTCTTGCTTCATTTTAACATAAAAACAATCTGTACCAATTTGAGACTTCATTCTTGACTCGCTCGAACTTGGAAATAACTTGTAGCTTCATTCTTGACTCGTTTGAACATGGAACCAACTTGAAAAAACCTGTAGGATCATTCTTGGCTCATTTTAATATGAAAACAATCCGTACCAATTTGAGACTTCATTCTTGACTCGTTCGAACTTAGAAACAACTTGTAGCTTCATTCTTGACTCGTGTGAATATGGAAACAACTTAAAAACTCTTATAGGATCATTCTTGGCTCATTTCAACATGAAAACAATCCGTACCAATTTGATACTTCGTTCTTGACTCGTTCAAACTTGGAAACAACTTGTAGCTATATTCTTTACTCCTTTGAATGTAGAAAAAACTTGAAAACTCTTGTAGGATCATTCTTGGGTCATTTTAACATGAAAATAATCCGTACCAATTTGAGACTTCGTTCTTGACTTGTCCGAACTTGGAAACAACTTGTAGCTTAATTCTTGACTCGTTTGAACATGGAAACAACTTGTAAACTCTTGTTGGATCATTCTTGCTTCATTTTAACATAAAAACAATTTGTACCAATTTGAGACTTCATTCTTGACTCGCTCAAACTTGGAAATAACTTGTAGCTTCATTCTTGACTCGTTTGAACATGGAACCAACTTGAAAAATCCTGTAGGATCATTCTTGGCTCATTTTAATATGAAAACAATCCGTACTAATTTGAGACTTCATTCTTGACTCGTTCGAACTTAGAAACAACTTGTAGCTTCATTCTTGACTCGTGTGAATATGGAAACAACTTAAAAACTCTTATAGGATCATTCTTGGCTCATTTCAACATGAAAACAATCCGTACCAATTTGATACTTCGTTCTTGACTCGTTCAAACTTGGAAACAACTTGTAGCTATATTCTTTACTCCTTTGAACGTAGAAAAAACTTGAAAACTCTTGTAGGATCATTCTTGGGTCATTTTAACATGAAAATAATCCGTACCAATTTGAGACTTCATTCTTGACTTGTTCGAACTTGGAAACAACTTGTAGCTTCATTTTTGAATCGTTTCAACATGGAAACAACTTGTAATCTCTTGTTAATCATTCTTGCGTCATTTTAACATAAAAATAATTAGTACCAATTTGAGGCTTCTTTCTTGACTCGTTCGAACTTAGAAACAACTTGTAGCTTCATTCTTGACTCGTTTGAACATGGAAACAAGTTGTAAACTTTTGTAGGATCATTCTTGACTCATTTTAACATGAAAGGAATTCGTAACAATTTGCGGCTTCATTCTTGACTCGTTCGAATTTGGGAACAACTTATAGCTTCATTCTTTACTCATTTGATTGTGGAAACAACTTTCAAACTTTTGTAGGATCATTCTTGGCTCCATTTAACATGAAAACTTTCTGTAACAATTTGAGACTTCATTCTTGACTCGTTCGAACTTGGAAACAACTTGTAGCTTAATTCTTGACTCGTTTGAACATGGAACCAACTTGTAAATTCTTGTAGGATCATTCTTGGTTCATTTGAACATTAAAACATTCCGTAACAATTTGAGACTTAATTCTTGACTCGGTCGAAGTTGAAATGACTTCTAGCTTCATTCTTGACTCGTTTGAACATGTAAACAACTTGTAAACTCTTGTAGCTTCATTCTTGACTCGTTTGAACATGGAACCAACTTGTAAACTCTTGTAAATCATTCTTGCGTCATTTTAACATGAAAATAATTAGTACCAATTTGAGACTTCTTTCTTGACTCGTTCGAACTTAGAAACAACTTGTAGCTTCATTCTTGACTCGTTTGAACATGGAAACAAGTTGTAAACTTTTGTAGGATCATTCTTGACTCATTTTAACATGAAAGGAATTCGTAACAATTTGCGGCTTCATTCTTGACTCGTTCGAATTTGGGAATCGTCCCATTGCTTGCTGTAATGTGTTATACAAATGTATCACCAAATTGCTAGCGCAAAGGCTTCAATTGTTGCTGCCTTCACTCATTTCTCCGTACCAGTCTGCATTTGTACCCCAGCGTCTCATTGGTGACAATATTCTTCTTGCTCAGTCGTTTGCAAAAAATTATCATCTTGATTCAGGCCCTCCCCGGTGCACTCTAAAAATTGATTTGAGAAAGGCTTTTGATACTCTTAATTGGAGGTTCTTGTTTGATGTTCTTGCTCGCATGGGTTTTCCTCAACTTTTTATTGACTGGGTGCACACGTGTGTTAGCACATGTATGCTTTCTGTTAAGGTCAATGGCTCTTTGGAAGGTTTTTTCAAAGCAGGGTCTGGACTTCGGCAGGGGGACCCCATATCCCCCTACTTATTTGTTTTATCTATGGAAGCCTTCACGTCTTGTATCAAGAAATTTACGTGTGCTTCTGATTTTCGGTACCATTGGCAAACCAAGGATTTATCTATCTCTCACTTGATTTTTGCAGATGATTTAATGTTGTACAGTCATGGAGATGTAAAGTCGATAGACCTACTTTTACTTGGTCTGAATGAATTCTCAAGTATCTCAGGATTAATACCTAATAGAGATAAATGTCAGTGTTTCTTTGGTAATGTAGCTGACACGGTTGTTTCTCATACTTTGGAAAAGTCAGGCTTCCAACGTGGTTCTCTGCCTATCAGATATTTAGGCCTTCCTCTGCTCACCACAAAGCTTTCCCTTCGGGACTGTCAGCCTCTAATTTTTAAGCTCACGGCTCGTATTAATAGCTGGCTCACAAAATTCTTGAGTCATGCGGGCCGTTTGGAACTTATTAAGGTTGTACTATTTGGAATTCAAGGATTCTGGGCAGCTCATTTTTATCTCCCAAAAAATGTTCTTAAGCAATTGCAATCATTGTTTACCAGTTTTTTGTGGGGTGGTGCGACCTCTTTGCATAAGCAGGTGAAAGTTTCTTGGCAACATTGTTGCTTACCAAAATGTGAGGGGGGACTGGGTATTAAAGATCTTTGTGAATGGAACAGAGCATCTATCTTATTTCAGCTATGGAGAATCGTTCAGTCTCGCCATGTTTCGCTTTGGATTGCTTGGTTTAAACGAAGTTATTTGCGCAACAAATCCATCTGGACAGTGGATATCCCATCACGAGCCTCTTGGTGTGTGCGAAAGATCTTACAAGTTAGACCTCAAGCACTTCAGCACATTAGTTTTAATGTGGGTCGGCATTCCCAGCTCTTGTTTTGGCATGATCCTTGGATATTTGCAAGGCCTTTACTTCATCGTTTTCCCACTTCTATAATTCAATTAGCAGACTCTACGAATGGGGCCATTGTGGGTGACTACATTTGTGATGGATCCTGGTCGCTACCTACTTCAAATCATACCATGATTCTGGAGCTTAGGCAGCTTATAGCTCGGGTTCCCATACATTCAGTTGATTGTGTTCGTTGGGATGGTTCTTCTCTTGTTACTACTACTGTAATTTGGAACTCATTTCGGCAAACTTCTGTTCCTCCTCCATGGATAGACGCTATTTGGCATCCTCTCAATATTCCAAAATGTTCTTTTACACTTTGGCTTGCTTTAAATAGTAGACTTCTAACTAGAGATAGAATGTCCAGATTCAACATGGCCACAGATCTTCACTGTCTCCTTTGTCTTAGTGCCCTTGAATCGCATTCACATCTATTTGGTTCTTGTGTTTTTATCTCAGACTTATTGAATGCTTCTGGGTTTAAATTCACTTGTAATTGGACAAGCTTTTGTCAGGGATTTATCTTGATGGGTAGGCCTTCTAAAATCAAAAGGCTGTTGGCTTATCTTTATTTAGCAGTTACTTTCTACCACATATGGCTAGAACGAAATGACCGTTTGCATAATTCCAGTCAGGGCAGGTCACCTGATCAATTACAGGTGCTTATTAAACAAATGGTTCGGAATAAAGTATTTACCAATGCTATGTTTCAAAAAGCGGCAAGGAGAGATTCCTCTCCTATATTGCCTCTTTTCTAGTCTACTAGTCAACTGCACCAAACTTGTAACCAGTTGTAACTAGTCCTAAAATTTATTTTTTCATTGTTTATGTTTCTACTTGTATGTTTATCTCAAGTAGAATTTGTGTTTGAGTTCAGTTGTGTTGCTTCCCGCGGGGTATGCCCCTAGATTATGTATTCCCTTTCTTTTTAATTTAATATATATTTAGCAAAAAAAAAAAAAACAACTTCTAGTTTCATTCTTGACTCGTGTGAACATGGAAACAACTTAAAAACTCTTATAGGATCATTCTTGGCTCATTTCAACATGAAAACAATCCGTACCAATTTGATACTTCATTCTTGACTCGTTCAAACTTGGAAACAACTTGTAGCTTTATTCTTTACTCCTTTGAACGTAGAAAAAACTTGAAAACTCTTGTAGGATCATTCTTGGGTCATTTTAACATGAAAATAATCCGTACCAATTTGAGACTTCATTCTTGACTTGTTCGAACTTGGAAACAACTTGTTGCTTCATTCTTGACTCGTTTGAACATGGAAACAACTTGTAAACTCTTGGGTTCATTCTTGGCTCTTTTTAACATAAAAACAGTCTGTACCAATTTGAGACTTCATTCTTTACACGTTCGAACTTGGAAACAACTTGTAGCTTCATTCTTGACTCGTTTGAACATGGAAACAACTTGAAAACTCTTGTAGGTTCATTCTTGGCTCTTTTTAACATAAAAACAGTCTGTACCAATTTCAGACTTCATTCTTGACTCGTTCGAATTTGGGAACAACTTGTAGCTTCATTCTTGACTCGTGTGAACATGGAAACAACTTAAAAACTCTTATAGGATCATTCTTGGCTCATTTCAACATGAAAACAATCCGTACCAATTTGATACTTCGTTCTTGACTCGTTCAAACTTGGAAACAACTTGTAGCTTTATTCTTTACTCCTTTGAACGTAGAAAAAACTTGAAAACTCTTGTAGGATCATTCTTGGGTCATTTTAACATGAAAATAATCCGTACCAATTTGAGACTTCATTCTTGACTTGTTCGAACTTGGAAACAACTTGTTGCTTCATTCTTGACTCGTTTGAACATGGAAACAACTTGTAAACTCTTGGGTTCATTCTTGGCTCTTTTTAACATAAAAACTGTCTGTACCAATTTGAGACTTCATTCTTTACACGTTCGAACTTGGAAACAACTTGTAGCTTCATTCTTGACTCGTTTGAACATGGAAACAACTTGAAAACTCTTGTAGGTTCATTCTTGGCTCTTTTTAACATAAAAACAGTCTGTACCAATTTTAGACTTCATTCTTTACAAGTTCAAACTTGGAAACAACTTGTAGCTTCATTCTTGACTCGTTTGAAAATGGAAACAACTTGAAAACTCTTGTAGGATCATTCTTGGCTTATTTTAATATGAAAACAATCCGTACTAATTTTAGACTTCATTCTTGACTCGTTCGAACTTGGAAACAACTTGTAGCTTCATTCTTGACTCATTTGAACATGGAAACAACTTGAAAACTCTTGTAGGATCATTCTTTGCTCATTTTAAAATGAAAACAATCCGTACCAATTTGAGACTTCGTTCTTGACTTGTCCGAACTTGGAAACAACTTGTAGCTTCATTCTTGACTCTTTTGAACATGGAAACAACTTGAAAACTCTTATAGAATCATTGATGGCTCATTTTAAGATCAAAGCAATTTGTAACAATTTGAGACTTCATTCTTGAGTCATTCGAATTTGGAAATAACTTGTAGCTTCATTCTTGAATCGTTTCAACATGGAAATAACTTGTAAACTCTTGTAAATCATTCTTGCGTCATTTTAACATGAAAATAATCAGTACCAATTTGAGACTTCTTTCTTGACTCGTTCGAACTTAGAAACAACTTATAGCTTCATTCTTGACTCGTTTGAACATAGAAACAAG
This sequence comes from Oenanthe sinensis, assembly GCA_028671895.1. Lineage (NCBI taxonomy): Eukaryota > Viridiplantae > Streptophyta > Magnoliopsida > Apiales > Apiaceae > Oenanthe > Oenanthe sinensis. The sequence goes on along the minus strand of JAPMAC010000195.1, from coordinate 7,756,803 downwards.
TTGTAAACTCTTGTAGGATCATTCTTGACTCATTTTAACATGAAAACATTCTGTAACAATTTGAGACTTCATTCTTGACTCGTTCGAATTTGGGAATAACTTATAGCATCATTCTTTACTCATTTGATTGTGGAAACAACTTGTAAACTCTTGTAGTATCATTCTTGGTTCATTTAACATGAAAACGTTCTGTAACAATTTGAGACTTCATTCTTGACTCGTTCGAAATTGGAAAAACTTGTAGCTTCATTCTTGACTCGTTTGAACATGGAAACAACTTGTAAACTCTTGTAGTATCATTCTTGGTTCATTTGAACATTAAAACATTTCGTAACAATTTGAGACTTCATTCTTGAATCGGTCGATTTTGAAATGACTTCTAGCTTCATTCTTCACTCGTTTGAACATGTAAACAACTTGTAAACTCTTGTAGGTTCATTCTTAGCTCATTTGAACATGAAAACAATCAGTAACAATTTGACACTCCATTCTTGATTCGTTCGAACTTGAAAACAACTTGTAGCTTCATTCTTGACTCGTTCGAATTTGGAAACAACTTGTAGCTTCATTCTTGAATCGTTTGAACATGAAAACAACTTGTAAACTCTTGTAAATCTATCTTACGTCATTTTAACATGAAAACAATCAGTACCAATTTGAGACTTCTTTTTTGACTCGTTCGAACATAGAAACAACTTGTAGCTTCATTCTTGACTCGTTTGAACATGGAAACAATTTGAAAAATCTTCTAGGATCATTCTTGGCTCATTTTAATATCAAAACAATCCGTACTAATTTGAGACTTCATTCTTGATTCGTTCGAACTTAGAAACAACTTGTAGCTTCACTCTTGACTCGTGTGAACATGAAAAAAACTTAAAAACTCTTGTAGGATCATTCTTGGCTCATTTTAATATGAAAACAATCCGTTCCAATATGAGGCTTCATACTTGACTCGTTCGACCATGGAAACAACTTGTAGCTTCATTCTTGACTCGTTTGAACATGGAAACAACTTGAAAACTCTTGTAGGATCATTCTTGGCTCATTTTAACATGAAAACAATCCGTAGCAATTTGAGACTTTATTCATGACTCGTTCGAACATGGAAACAACTGGAAAACTGGAAAACAACTTGAAAGCAATGCTTAACAATTTGCGGCTTCATTCTTGACTTGTTCGAACTTGGAAAAAACTTGTAGCTTCATTCTTGACTCGTTTGCACATGGAAACAATTTGTAAAATCTTGTAGGATCATTCTTGGCTCATTTAAACATGAAAACAATCAGTACCAATTTGAGAGTTCATTTTTGACTCGTTTGAACTTGAAAGCAACTTGTAGCTTCATTCTTGACTCGTTTGAACATGGAAACAACTTGAAAACTCTTGTAGGATCATTGTTGACTCATTTTAACATGAAAGCAATGCTTAACAATTTGCGGCTTCGTTCTTGACTCGTTCGAATTTGGAAACAGCTTCTAGCTTCATTCTTGACTCGTTTCTATATGGAAACAACATCTAAACTCCTATAGATTCATTCTTGACTCATTTAAACATGAAAGCAATGCTTAACAATTTGCGGCTTCATTCTTGACTCGTTCGAATTTGGAAACAACTTCTAGCTTCATTCTTGACCCGTTTCTATATGGAAACAACTTCTAAACTCCTATAAAATCATTCTTGGGTCATTTTAACATGAAAATAATCTGTACCAATTTTAGACTTCATTCTTGACTTGTTCGAACTTGGAAACAACTTGTAACTTCTTTCTTGACTCGTTTGAACATGGAAACAATTTGTAAAATCTTCTAGGATCATTCTTGGCTCATTTAAGCATGAAAACAATCAGTAACAATTTGAGACTTCATTCTTGACTCATTTGAACATGGAAACAACTTGTAAACTCTCTTGTAGGATCACTCTTGACTCATTTTAACATGAAAGCAATTCGTAACAATTTCCGGCTTCATTCTTGACTCGTTCGAATTTGGAAACAACTTCTAGCTTTATTCTTGACTCGTTTCTATATGGAAATAACTTGTAAATTCCTGTAGAATCATTCTTGGGTCATTTAAACATGGAAATAATCCGTACCAATTTGAGACTTTATTCTGGACTTGTTCGAACATGGAAACAACTGGAAGCTTCATTCTTGACTCGTTTGAACATGGAAACAATTTGTAAAATCTTGTTCGATCATTCTTGGTTCATTTAAACATGAAAACAATCAGTAACAATTTGAGACTTTATTCTTGACTCGTTTGAACTTGGAAACAAATTGTAGCTTCACTCTTGACTCGTTTGAACATGGAAACAACTTGTAAAATCTTGTAGGATCATTCTTGGCTCATTTTAATGTAAAAACAATCTGTACCAATTTGAGACTTCAGTCTTGACTCGTTCGAACTTGGAAACAACTTGTAGCTTCATTCTTGACTCGTTTGAACATGGAAACAACTTGAAAACTCTTGTAGAATCATTGATGGCTCATTTTAAGATGAAAGCAATTTGTAACAATTTGAGACTTCATTCTTGACTCGTTCGAACTTGGAAACAACTTGTAGCTTCATTCTTGACTCTTTTGAACATGGAAATAACTTGTAAACTCTTGTAGGATCATTGATGGCTCATTTTTTGATGAAAGCAATTTTTAACAATTTGAGACTTCATTCTTGACTCGTTCGAACTTGAAAACATTCGTAGCTTCATTCATGACTTATTTGTACAAGGAAATAACTTGAAAACTTTTGTAGGATCATTCTTGGTTCAATTGAACATGAAAATATTCCGTAATAATTTGAGACTTCATTATTGACTCGTTCAAACTTGAAACAACCTGTAGCTTCATTCTTGACTCGTTTGAACATGGAAACAACTTGAAAACTTTTGTAGGATCATTCTTGGGTCATTTTAACATGAAAATAATCCGTAGCAATTTGAGACATCATTCTTGACTCGTTCGAACTTGAAACAACCTGTAGCTTCATTCTTGACTCGTTTGAACATGGAAACAACATGAAAACTATTGTAGGATCATTCTTGGCTCATTTTAACATGAAAAATATCCGTAGCAATTTGAGACTTCATTCTTGACTCGTTGAAACTTGAAACAACCTATAGCTTAATTCTTGACTCGTTTGAACATGGAAACAACTTGAAAACTACTGTAGGATCATTCTTGGGTCATTTTAACATGAAAACAATCCGTACCAATTTGAGACTTCATTGTTGACTCGTTCGAACTTGGAAACAACTTGTAGCTTCATTCTTAATTCGTTTGAACATTGAAACAACTTGAAAACTCTTTTAGTATCATTCTTGGCTCATTTGAACATGAAAACAATCCGTAGCAATTTGAGACTTCATTCTTGACTCGTTTGAACAAGGAAATAACTTGTAGCTTCATTCTTGAGTCGTTTGAACATGGAAACAACTTGTAAACTCTTGTAGGATCATTCTTGGTTCAGTTGAACATGAAAACATTCCGTAATAATTTGAGGCTTCATTATTGACTCGTTCAAACTTGAAACAACCTGTAGCTTCATTCTTGACTCGTTTGAACATGGAAACAACTTGAAAACTTTTGTAGGATCATTCTTGGGTCATTTTAACATGAAAATAATCCGTAGCAATTTGAGACTTCATTCTTGACTCGTTCGAACTTGGAAACAACTTGCAGCTTCATTCTTGACTCGTTTGAACATGGAAACAACATGAAAACTATTGTAGGATCATTCTTGGCTCATTTTAACATGAAAACAAACCGTAGCAAATTGAGACTTCATTCCTGACTTTTTCGAACTTGGAAACAACTTGTAGCTTCATTCTTGACTCGTTTGAACATGGAAACAACATGTAAACTCTTGTAGGATCATTCTTGGCTCATTTTAACATGAAAACATTCCTTAATAAGACTTCATTCTTAACTCGTTCGAACTTGGAAACAACTTGAAGCGTCATACTTGACTCGTTTCAACATGGAAACAACTTAAAAACTCTTGTAGGATCATTCTTGGCTCATTTTAACATGAAAACAATCCGTAGCAATTTGAGACTTTATTCATGACTCGTTCGAACTTGGAAACAACTTGTAGCTTCATTCTGGACTCGTTTGAACAAGGAAACAACTTGAAAACTCTTGTTGGATCATTCTAGGCTCATTTTAACATGAAAACAATTCTTCACAAATTTGAGACTTCATTATTGACTTGTTCGAACTTGGAAAAAACTTGTAACTCATTCTTGACTCTGTTTGCACATGGAAACAATTTGTAAAATCTTGTAGGATCATTCTTGGCTCATTTAAACATGAAAACAATCAGTACCAATTTGAGACTTCATTCTTGACTCGTTCCAACTTGGAAACAACTTGCATCTTGATTCTTGACTCGTTTCTATATGGAAACAACTTGTAAACTCCTGTAGATTCATTCTTGGGTCATTTTAACATGAAAATAATCCATATCAATTTGAGACTTCATTCTTGACTCGTTCTTACTTGGAAACAACTTGTAGCTTCATTCTTGACTCTTTTGAACATGGAAATAACTTGTAAACTCTTATAGGATCATTGATGGCTCATTTTTAGATGAAAGCAATTTTTAACAATTTGAGACTTCATTCTTGACTCGTTCGAACTTGAAAACATTCGTAGCTTCATTCATGACTTATTTGTACAAGGAAATAACTTGTAAAATCTTGTAGGATCATTCTTGGTTCAATTGAACATGAAAATATTCCGTAATAATTTGAGACTTCATTATTGACTCGTTCAAACTTGAAACAACCTGTAGCTTCATTCTTGACTCGTTTGAACATGGAAACAACTTGAAAACTTTTGTAGGATCATTCTTGGGTCATTTTAACATGAAAATAATCCGTAGCAATTTGAGACATCATTCTTGACTCGTTCGAACTTGGAAACAACTTGCAGCTTCATTCTTGACTCGTTTCAACATGGAAACAACATGAAAACTATTGTAGGATCATTCTTGGCTCATTTTAACATGAAAACAAACCGTAGCAAATTGAGACTTCATTCCTGACTCTTTCGAACTTGGAAACAACTTGTAGCTTCATTCTTGACTCGTTTGAACATGGAAACAACATGTAAACTCTTGTAGGATCATTCTTGGCTCATTTTAACATGAAAACATTCCTTAATAAGACTTCATTCTTAACTCGTTCGAACTTGGAAACAACTTGTAGCGTCATACTTGACTCGTTTCAACATGGAAACAACTTAAAAACTCTTGTAGGATCATTCTTGGCTCATTTTAACATGAAAACAATCCGTAGCAATTTGAGACAACCTGTAGATTCATTCTTGGGTCATTTTAACATGAAAATAATCCATATCAATTTGAGACTTCATTCTTGACTTGTTCGAACTTGGAAAAAACTTGTAACTTCATTCTTGACTAGTTTAAACATGGAAACAATTTGTAAAATCTTGTAGGATCATTCTTGGCTCATTTAAATATGAAAACAATCAGTAACAATTTGAGACTTCTTTCTTGACTCGTTTGAACATGGAAACTACTTGTAAACTTTTGTATGATCATTCTTGACTCATTTTAACATGAAAGCAATTCGTAATAATTTGCGGTTTCATTCTTGACTCGTTCGAATTTGGAACCGACTTCTAGCTTCGTTCTTGACTCGTTTCTATATGAAAACAACTTGTAAACTCCTGTAGAATCATTCTTGGGTCATTTAAACATGAAAATAATCCGTACCAATTTGGGATTTTATTCTTGACTTGTTCGAACTTGGAAACAACTTGTAGCTTCATTCTTGACTCGTTTGAACATGGAACAATTTTTAAAATCTTGTAGGATCATTCTTAGCTCATTTGAACATGAAAACAACCAGTAACAATTTGAGACTTTATTCTTGACTCGTTCGAGCTTCATTCTTGACTCGTTTGAACATGGAAATAACTTGTAAACTCTTGTAGGATCATTCTTGGCTCATTTTAATATGAAAACAATCCGTACCAATATGAGGCTTCATACTTGACTCGTTCGAACATGGAAACAACTTGTAGCTTCATTCTTGACTCGTTTGAACATGGAAACAACATGAAAACTCTTGTAGGATCATTCTTGGCTCATTTTAACATGAAAACAATCCGTAGCAATTTGAGACTTTATTCATGACTCGTTCGAACTTGGAAACAACTTGTAGCTTCATTCTTGACTCGTTTGAACAAGGAAACAACTTGAAAACTTTTGTTGGATCATTCTAGGCTCATTTTAACAAGAAAACAATTCTTCACAAATTTGAGACTTCATTCTTGACTTGTTCGAACTTGGAAAAAACTTGTAACTTCATTCTTGACTCGTTTGCACATGGAAACAATTTGTAAAATCTTGTAAGATCATTCTCGGTTCATTTAAACATGAAAACAATCAGTAACAATTTGAGACTTCATTCTTGACTCGTTTGAAAAAAGAAACAACTTGAAAACTTTTTTTCGATCATTCTAGGCTCATTTTAACATGAAAATAATCCTTCACAAATTTGAGACTTCATTCTTGACTTGTTCGAACTTGCAAACAACTTGTAGCTTCATTCTTTACTCGTTTGAACAAGAAAACAACTTGAAAACTTTTGTTGAATCATTCTAGGCTCATTTTAACAAGAAAACAATTCTTCCCAAATTTGAGACTTCATTCTTGACTTGTTCGAACTTGGAAAAAACTTGTAACTTCATTCTTGACTCGTTTGCACATGGAAACAATTTGTAAAATCTTGTAAGATCATTCTCGGCTCATTTAAACATGAAAACAATCAGTACCAATTTGAGACTTCATTCTTGACTTGTACGAACTTGGAAACAACTTGCATCTTGATTCTTGACTCGTTTCTATATGGAAACAACTTGTAAACTCCTGTAGAATCATTCTTGGGTCATTTTAACATGAAAATAATCTGTACCAATTGGAGACTTCATTCTTGACTTGTTCAAACTTGGAAGCAACTTGTAACTTCATTCTTGACTCGTTTAAACATGGAAACAATTTGTAAAATCTTGTAGGATCATTCTTGGCTCATTTAAACATGAAAACAATCAGTAACAATTTGAGACTTCATTCTTGACTCGTTTGAACAAGGAAACAACTTGAAAACTTTTGTTCGATCATTCTAGGCTCATTTTAACATGAAAACAATCCTTCACAAATTTGAGACTTCATTCTTGACTTGTTCGAACTTGGAAAAAACTTGTAGCTTCATTCTTGACTCGTTTGCACATGGAAACAATTTGTAAAATCTTGTAGGATCATTCTTGGCTCATTTAAACATGAAAACAATCTGTACCAATTTGAGAGTTCATTTTTGACTCGTTTGAACATGGAAACAACTTGAAAACTCTTGTAGGATCATTGTTGACTCATTTTAACATGAAAGCAATGCTTAACAATTTGCGGCTTCATTCTTGACTCGTTCGAATTTGGAAACAGCTTCTAGCTTCATTCTTGACTCGTTTCTATATGGAAACAACTTGTAAACTCCTGTAGAATCATTCTTGGCTCATTTTAACATGAAAGCAATGCTTAACAATTTGCGGCTTCATTCTTGACTCGTTCGAATTTGGAAACAGCTTCTAGCTTCATTCTTGACTCGTTTCTATATGGAAACAACTTGTAAACTCCTGTAGAATCATTCTTGGCTCATTTTAACATGAAAGCAATGCTTAACAATTTGCGGCTTCATTCTTGACTCGTTCGAATTTGGAAACAACTTCTAGCTTCATTCATGACTCGTTTCTATATGGAAACAACTTGTAAACTCCTGTAGAATCATTCTTGGGTCATTTTAACATTAAAATAATCCGTACCAATTTTAGACTTTTTTCTTGACTTGTTCGAACTTGGAAACAACTAGTAGCATCATTCATGACTCGTTTGAACATGGAAACAATTTGTAAAATCTTGTTGGATCATTCTTGGCTCATTTAAAAATGAAAACAATCAGTAACAATTTGAGACTTTATTCTTGACTCGTTCGAACTTGGAAACAACTTGTAGCTTCATTCTTGACTCGTTTGAACATGGAAACAACTTGTAAACTCTTGTAGGATCATTCTTGGCTCATTTTAACATAAAAACAATCTGTACCAATTTGAGACTTCATTCTTGACTCGTTCGAACTTGGAAACAACTAGTAGCGTCATACTTGACTCGTTTCGACATGGAAACAACTTGAAAACTCTTGTAGGATCAATCTTGGCTCTTTTTAATATGAAAACAATCCGTACCAATATGAGGCTTCATACTTGACTCGTTCGAACATGGAAATAACTTATAGCTTCATTCTTGACTCATTTGAACATGGACACAACTTGAAAACTCTTGTAGGATCATTCTTGGCTCATTTTAATATGAAAACAATCCGTACCAATTTGAGACTTCGTTCTTGACTCATTCGAACTTTGGAAACAATTTGTAGCTTCATTCTTGACTCTTTTGAACATAGAAACAACTTGTAAACTCTTGAAGGATCATTCTGGGCTTGTTTTAACATGAAAGCAATGCTTAACAATTTGCGGCTTCATTCTTGACTCGTTCGAATTTAGAAACAACTTCAAGCTTCATTCTTGACTCGTTTGTGCATGGAAAAAACTTGTAAACCCCTGTAGAATCATTTTTGGGTCATTTTAACATGAAAATAATTAGTACCAATTTAAGACTTCATTCTTGACTCGTTCGAACTTGGAAACAACCTGTAGCTTCATTCTTAACTCGTTTGAACATGGAAACAACTTGAAAACTCTAGTAGGATCATTCTTGGCTCATTTTAACATGAAAACAATCCGTAGCAAATTGAGACTTCATTCTTTACTCGTTTGAACAAGGAAACAACTTGAAAAGTCTTGTAGGATCATTCTTGGCTCATTTTAACATGAAAATAATCCGTACCAATTTCAGACTTTATTCTTGACTTGTTCGAACTTGGAAACAACTTTCAGCTTCATTCTTGACTCTTTTGAACATGGAAACAGTTTGTAAACTCTTGTGGGATCATTCTTGGCTCATTTTAACATGAAAATATTCTGTAACAATTTGAGACTTCATTCTTGATTCGTTCGAACTTGGAAACAACTTGTAGCTTCATTCTTGACCCGTTTTAACATGGAAACAACTTGAAAACTCTTGCAGGATCATTCTTGGCTCATTTTAACATGAAAACAATCCGTATCAATTTGAGACTTCGTTCTTGACTCGTTCGAACTTGGAAACAACTTGTAGCTTCATTCTTGACTCTTTTAACATGAAAATAATCAGCAACAATTTGAGACTTTATTGTTGACTCGTTCGAACATGGAAACAACATGTAGCTTCATTCTTGACTCGTTTGAACATGGAAACAACTTGAAAACTCTTGTAGGATCATTCTTGGCTCATTTTAACATGAAAACAATCCGTAGCAATTTGAGACTTTATTCATGACTCGTTCGAACTTGGAAACAACTGGAAAACTGGAAAACAACTTGAAAGCAATGCTTAACAATTTGCGGCTTCATTCTTGACTCAATCGAATTTGGAAACAGCTTCTAGCTTCATTCTTGACTCGTTTCTATATGGAAACAACATCTAAACTCCTGTAGATTCATTCTTGACTCATTTTAACATGAAAGCAATGCTTAACAATTTGCGGCTTCATTCTTGACTCGTTCGAATTTGGAAACAACTTCTAGCTTCATTCTTGACCCGTTTCTATATGGAAACAACTTCTAAACTCCTATAAAATCATTCTTGGGTCATTTTAACATGAAAATAATCTGTACCAATTTTAGACTTCATTCTTGACTTGTTCGAACTTGAAAACAACTTGTAACTTCTTTCTTGACTCGTTTGAACATGGAAACAATTTGTAAAATCTTCTAGGATCATTCTTGGCTCATTTAAGCATGAAAACAATCAGTAACAATTTGAGACATCATTCTTGACTCATTTGAACATGGAAACAACTTGGAAACTCTTGTAGGATCACTCTTGACTCATTTTAACATGAAAGCAATTCGTAACAATTTGCGGCTTCATTCTTGACTCGTTCGAATTTGGAAACAACTTCTAGCTTCATTCTTGACTCGTTTCTATATGGAAATAACTTGTAAACTCCTGTAGAATCATTCTTGGGTCATTTAAACATGGAAATAATCCGTACCAATTTGAGACTTTATTCTGGACTTATTCGAACATGGAAACAACTGGAAGCTTCTTGACTCGTTTGAACATGGAAACAATTTGTAAAATCTTGTTCGATCATTCTTGGTTCATTTAAACATGAAAACAATCAGTAACAATTTGAGACTTTATTCTTGACTCGTTTGAACTTGGAAACAAATTGTAGCTTCACTCTTCACTCGTTTGAACATGGAAACAACTTGTAAAATCTTGTAGGATCATTCTTGGCTCATTTTAACGTAAAAACAATCTGTACCAATTTGAGACTTCAGTCTTGACTCGTTCGAACTTGGAAACAACTTGTAGCTTCATTCTTGACTCGTTTGAACATGGAAACAACTTGAAAACTCTTGTAGAATGATGGCTCATTTTAAGATGAAAGCAATTTGTAACAATTTGAGACTTCATTCTTGACTCGTTCGAACTTGGAAATAACTTGTAGCTTCATTCTTGACTCTTTTGAACATGGAAATAACTTGTAAACTCTTGTAGGATCATTGATGGCTCATTTTTAGATGAAAGCAATTTTTAACAATTTGAGACTTCATTCTTGACTCGTTCGAACTTGAAAACATTCGTAGCTTCATTCATGACTTATTTGTACAAGGAAATAACTTGTAAAATCTTGTAGGATCATTCTTGGTTCAATTGAACATGAAAATATTCCGTAATAATTTGAGACTTCATTATTGACTCGTTCAAACTTGAAACAACCTGTAGCTTCATTCTTGACTCGTTTGAACATGGAAACAACTTGAAAACTTTTGTAGGATCATTCTTGGGTCATTTTAACATGAAAATAATCCGTAGCAATTTGAGACATCATTCTTGACTCGTTCGAACTTGGAAACAACTTGCAGCTTCATTCTTGACTCGTTTGAACATGGAAACAACATGAAAACTATTGTAGGATCATTCTTGGCTCATTTTAACATGAAAACAAACCGTAGCAAATTGAGACTTCATTCCTGACTCTTTCAAACTTGGAAACAACTTGTAGCTTCATTCTTGACTCGTTTGAACATGGAAACAACATGTAAACTCTTGTAGGATCATTCTTGGCTCATTTTAACATGAAAACATTCCTTAATAAGACTTCATTCTTAACTCGTTCGAACTTGGAAACAACTTGTAGCGTCATACTTGACTCGTTTCAACATGGAAACAACTTAAAAACTATTGTAGGATCATTCTTGGCTCATTTTAACATAAAAACAATCTGTACCAATTTGAGACTTCATTCTTGACTCGTTCGAACTTGGAAACAACTTGTAGCGTCATACTTGACTCGTTTCGACATGGAAACAACTTGAAAACTCTTGTAGGATCAATCTTGGCTCATTTTAACATAAAAACAATCTGTACCAATTTGAGACTTCATTCTTGACTCGTTCGAACTTGGAAACAACTTGTAGCGTCATTCTTGACTAGTTTAAACATGGAAACAATTTGTAAAATCTTGTAGGATCATTCTTGGCTCATTTAAACATGAAAACAATCAGTAACAATTTGAGACTTCATTCTTGACTCGTTTGAACATGGAAACTACTTGTAAACTCTTGTAGGATCATTCTTGACTCATTTTAACATGAAAGCAATGCGTAACAATTTGCGGTTTCATTCTTGACTCGTTCGAATTTGGAACCGACTTCTAGCTTCATTCTTGACTCGTTTCTATATGAAAACAACTTGTAAACTCCTGTAGAATCATTCTTGGGTCATTTAAACATGAAAATAATCCGTACCAATTTGAGATTTTAATCTTGACTTGTTCGAACTTGGAAACAACTTGTAGCTTCATTCTTGACTCGTTTGAACATGGAACAATTTTTAAAATCTTGTAGGATCATTCTTAGCTCATTTAAACATGAAAACAACCAGTAACAATTTGAGACTTTATTCTTGACTCGTTCGAGCTTCATTCTTGACTCGTTTGAACATGGAAATAACTTGTAAACTCTTGTAGGATCATTCTTGGCTCATTTTAATATGAAAACAATCCGTACCAATATGAGGCTTCATACTTGACTCGTTCGAACATGGAAACAACTTGTAGCTTCATTCTTGACTCGTTTGAACATGGAAATAACATGAAAACTCTTGTAGGATCATTCTTGGCTCATTTTAACATGAAAACAATCCGTAGCAATTTGAGACTTTATTCATGACTCGTTCGAACTTGGAAACAACTTGTAGCTTCATTCTTGACTCGTTTGAACAAGGAAACAACTTGAAAACTTTTGTTGGATCATTCTAGGCTCATTTTAACATGAAAATAATTCTTCACAAATTTGAGACTTCATTCTTGACTTGTTCGAACTTGGAAAAAACTTGTAACTTCATTCTTGACTCGTTTGCACATGGAAACAATTTGTAAAATCTTGTAAGATCATTCTCGGTTCATTTAAACATGAAAACAATCAGTAACAATTTGAGACTTCATTCTTGACTCGTTTGAACAAAGAAACAACTTGAAAACTTTTTTTCGATCATTCTAGGCTCATTTTAACATGAAAATAATCCTTCACAAATTTGAGACTTCATTCTTGACTTGTTCGAACTTGCAAACAACTTGTAGCTTCATTCTTTACTCGTTTGAACAAGAAAACAACTTGAAAACTTTTGTTGAATCATTCTAGGCTCATTTTAACAAGAAAACAATTCTTCACAAATTTGAGACTTCATTCTTGACTTGTTCGAACTTGGAAAAAACTTGTAACTTCATTCTTGACTCGTTTGCACATGGAAACAATTTGTAAAATCTTGTAAGATCATTCTCGGCTCATTTAAACATGAAAACAATCAGTACCAATTTGAGACTTCATTCTGGACTTGTACGAACTTGGAAACAACTTGCATCTTGATTCTTGACTCGTTTCTATATGGAAACAACTTGTAAACTCCTGTAGAATCATTCTTGGGTCATTTTAACATGAAAATAATCTGTACCAATTTGAGACTTCATTCTTGACTTGTTCGAACTTGGAAGCAACTTGTAACTTCATTCTTGACTAGTTTAAACATGGAAACAATTTGTAAAATCTTGTAGGATCATTCTTGGCTCAGTTAAACATGAAAACAATCAGTAACAATTTGAGACTTCATTCTTGACTCGTTTGAACAAGGAAACAACTTGAAAACTTTTGTTCGATCATTCTAGGCTCATTTTAACATGAAAACAATCCTTCACAAATTTGAGACTTCATTCTTGACTTGTTCGAACTTGGAAAAAACTTGTAGCTTCATTCTTGACTCGTTTGCACATGGAAACAATTTGTAAAATCTTGTAGGATCATTCTTGGCTCATTTAAACATGAAAACAATCAGTACCAATTTGAGAGTTCATTTTTGACTCGTTTGAACTTGAAAGCAACTTGTAGCTTCATTCTTGACTCGTTTGAACATGGAAACAACTTGAAAACTCCTGTAGGATCATTGTTGACTCATTTTAACATGAAAGCAATGCTTAACAATTTGCGGCTTCGTTCTTGACTCGTTCGAATTTGGAAACAGCTTCTAGCTTCATTCTTGACTCGTTTCTATATGGAAACAACTTGTAAACTCCTGTAGACTCATTCTTGGCTCATTTTAACATGAAAGCGATGCTTAACAATTTGCGACTTCATTCTTGACTCGTTCGAATTTGGAAACAACTTCTAGCTTCATTCATGACTCGTTTCTATATGGAAACAACTTGTAAACTCCTGTAGAATCATTCTTGGGTCATTTTAACATTAAAATAATCCGTACCAATTTTAGACTTTATTCTTGACTTGTTCGAACTTGGAAACACCTGGTAGCATCATTCATGACTCGTTTGAACATGGAAACAATTTGTAAAATCTTGTTGGATCATTCTTGGCTCATTTAAAAATGAAAACAATCAGTAACAATTTGAGACTATTCTTGACTCGTTCGAACTTGGAAACAACTTGTAGCTTCATTCTTGACTCGTTTGAACATGGAAACAACTTGTAAACTCTTGTAGGATCATTCTTGGCTCATTTTAACATAAAAACAATCTGTACCAATTTGAGACTTCATTCTTGACTCGTTCGAACTTGGAAACAACTTGTAGCGTCATACTTGACTCGTTTCGACATGGAAACAACTTGAAAACTCTTGTAGGATCAATCTTGGCTCTTTTTAATATGAAAACAATCCGTACCAATATGAGGCTTCATACTTGACTCGTTCGAACATGGAAATAACTTATAGCTTCATTCTTGACTCATTTGAACATGGACACAACTTGAAAACTCTTGTAGGATCATTCTTGGCTCATTTTAATATGAAAACAATCCGTACCAATTTGAGACTTCATTCTTGACTCGTTCGAACTTGGAAACAATTTGTAGCTTCATTCTTGACTCTTTTGAACATAGAAACAACTTGTAAACTCTTGAAGGATCATTCTGGGCTTGTTTTAACATGAAAACAATGCTTAACAATTTGCGGCTTCATTCTTGACTCGTTCGAATTTAGAAACAACTTCAAGCTTCATTCTTGACTCGTTTGTGCATGGAAAAAACTTGTAAACCCCTGTAGAATCATTTTTGGGTCATTTTAACATGAAAATAATTAGTACCAATTTAAGACTTCATTCTTGACTCGTTCGAACTTGGAAACAACCTGTAGCTTCATTCTTAACTCGTTTGAACATGGAAACAACTTGAAAACTCTAATAGGATCATTCTTGGCTCATTTTAACATGAAAACAATCCGTAGCAAATTGAGACTTCATTCTTTACTCGTTTGAACAAGGAAACAACTTGAAAAGTCTTGTAGGATCATTCTTGGCTCATTTTAACATGAAAATAATCCGTACCAATTTCAGACTTTATTCTTGACTTGTTCGAACTTGGAAACAACTTTCAGCTTCATTCTTGATCTTTTGAACATGGAAACAGTTTGTAAACTCTTGTGGGATCATTTTTGGCTCATTTTAGCATGAAAATATTCTGTAACAATTTGAGACTTCATTCTTGATTCGTTCGAACTTGGAAACAACTTGTAGCTTCATTCTTGACCCGTTTTAACATGGAAACAACTTGAAAACTCTTGCAGGATCATTCTTGGCTCATTTTAACATGAAAACAATCCGTATCAATTTGAAACTTCGTTCTTGACTCGTTCGAACTTGGAAACAACTTGTAGCTTCATTCTTGACTCTTTTAACATGAAAATAATTAGCAACAATTTGAGACTTTATTGTTGACTCGTTCGAACATGGAAACAACTTGTAGCTTCATTCTTGACTCGTTTGAACATGGAAACAACTTGAAAACTCTTGTAGGATCATTCTTGGCTCATTTTAACATGAAAACAATCCGTAGCAATTTGAGACTTTATTCATGACTCGTACGAACTTGGAAACAACTGGAAAACAACTTGAAAGCAATGCTTAACAATTTGCGGCTTCATTCTTGACTCATTCGAATTTGGAAACAGCTTCTAGCTTCATTCTTGACTCGTTTCTATATGGAAACAACATCTAAACTCCTGTAGATTGATTCTTGACTCATTTTAACATGAAAGCAATGCTTAACAATTTGCGGCTTCATTCTTGACTCGTTCGAATTTGGAAATAACTTCTAGCTTCATTCTTGACCCGTTTCTATATGGAAACAACTTCTAAACTCCTATAAAATCATTCTTGGGTCATTTTAACATGAAAATAATCTGTACCAATTTTAGACTTCATTCTTGACTTGTTCGAACTTGGAAACAACTTGTAACTTCTTTCTTGACTCGTTTGAACATGGAAACAATTTGTAAAATCTTCTAGGATCATTCTTGGCTCATTTAAGCATGAAAACAATCAGTAACAATTTGAGACTTCATTCTTGACTCATTTGAACATGGAAACAACTTGTAAACTCTTGTAGGATCACTCTTGACTCATTTTAACATGAAAGCAATTCGTAACAATTTGCGGCTTCATTCTTGACTCGTTCGAATTTGGAAACAACTTCTAGCTTCATTCTTGACTCGTTTCTATATGGAAATAACTTGTAAACTCCTGTAGAATCATTCTTGGGTCATTTAAACATGGAAATAATCCGTACCAATTTGAGACTTTATTCTGGACTTGTTCGAACATGGAAACAACTGGAAGCTTCATTCTTGACTCGTTTGAACATGGAAACAATTTGTAAAATCTCGTTCGATCATTCTTGGTTCATTTAAACATGAAAACAATCAGTAACAATTTGAGACTTTATTCTTGACTCGTTTGAACTTGGAAACAAATTGTAGCTTCACTCTTGACTCGTTTGAACATGGAAACAACTTGTAAAATCTTGTAGGATCATTCTTGGCTCATTTTAATGTAAAAACAATCTGTACCAATTTGAGACTTCAGTCTTGACTCGTTCGAACTTGGAAACAACTTGTAGCTTCATTCTTGACTCGTTTGAACATGGAAACAACTTGAAAACTCTTGTAGAATCATTGATGGCTCATTTTAAGATGAAAGCAATTTGTAACAATTTGAGACTTCATTCTTGACTCGTTCGAACTTGAAAACATTCGTAGCTTCATTCATGACTTATTTGTACAAGGAAATAACTTGTAAAATCTTGTAGGATCATTCTTGGTTCAATTGAACATGAAAATATTCCGTAATAATTTGAGACTTCATTATTGACTCGTTCAAACTTGAAACAACCTGTAGCTTCATTCTTGACTCGTTTGAACATGGAAACAACTTGAAAACTTTTGTAGGATCATTCTTGGGTCATTTTAACATGAAAATAATCCGTAGCAATTTGAGACATCATTCTTGACTCGTTCGAACTTGAAAACAACTTGCAGCTTCATTCTTGACTCGTTTGAACATGGAAACAACATGAAAACTATTGTAGGATCATTCTTGGCTCATTTTAACATGAAAACAAACCGTAGCAAATTGAGACTTCATTCCTGACTCTTTCGAACTTGGAAACAACTTGTAGCTTCATTCTTGACTCGTTTGAACATGGAAACAACATGTAAACTCTTGTAGGATCATTCTTGGCTCATTTTAACATGAAAACATTCCTTAATAAGACTTCATTCTTAACTCGTTCGAACTTGAAAACAACTTGTAGCGTCATACTTGACTCGTTTCAACATGGAAACAACTTAAAAACTCTTGTAGGATCATTCTTGGCAGATTTTAACATGAAAACAATCCGTAGCAATTTGAGACTTTATTCATGACTCGTTCGAACTTGGAAACAACTTGTAGCTTCATTCTGGACTCGTTTGAACAAGGAAACAACTTGAAAACTCTTGTTGGATCATTCTAGGCTCATTTTAACATGAAAACAATTCTTCACAAATTTGAGACTTCATTCTTGACTTGTTCGAACTTGGAAAAAACTTGTAACTCATTCTTGACTCTGTTTGCACATGGAAACAATTTGTAAAATCTTGTAGGATCATTCTTGGCTCATTTAAACATGAAAACAATCAGTACCAATTTGAGACTTCATTCTTGACTCGTTCCAACTTGGAAACAACTTGCATCTTGATTCTTGACTCGTTTCTATATGGAAACAACTTGTAAACTCCTGTAGATTCATTCTTGGGTCATTTTAAAATGAAAATAATCCATATCAATTTGAGACTTCATTCTTGACTTGTTCGAACTTGGAAACAACTTGTAACTTCATTCTTGACTAGTTTAAACATGGAAACAATTTGTAAAATCTTGTAGGATTATTCTTGGCTCATTTAAACATGAAAACAATCAGTAACAATTTGAGACTTCATTCTTGACTCGTTTGAACATGGAAACTACTTGTAAACTCTTGTAGGATCATTCTTGACTCATTTTAACATGAAAGCAATTCGTAACAATTTGCGGTTTCATTCTTGACTCGTTCGAATTTGGAACCGACTTCTAGCTTCATTCTTGACTCGTTTCTATATGAAAACAACTTGTAAACTCCTGTAGAATCATTCTTGGGTCATTTAAACATGAAAATGATTCCAATTTGAGATTTTATTCTTGACTTGTTCGAACTTGGAAACAACTTGTAGCTTCATTCTTGACTCGTTTGAACATGGAACAATTTTTAAAATCTTGTAGGATCATTCTTAGCTCATTTAAACATGAAAACAACCAGTAACAATTTGAGACTTTATTCTTGACTCGTTCGAGCTTCATTCTTGACTCGTTTGAACATGGAAATAACTTGTAAACTCTTGTAGGATCATTCTTGGTTCATTTTAATATGAAAACAATCCGTACCAATATGAGGCTTCATACTTGACTCGTTCGAACATGGAAACAACTTGTAGCTTCATTCTTGACTCGTTTGAACATGGAAACAACATGAAAACTCTTGTAGGATCATTCTTGGCTCATTTTAACATGAAAACAATCCGTAGCAATTTGAGACTTTATTCATGACTCGTTCGAACTTGGAAACAACTTGTAGCTTCATTCTTGACTCGTTTGAACAAGGAAGCAACTTGAAAACTTTTGTTGGATCATTCTAGGCTCATTTTAACATGAAAATAATTCTTCACAAATTTGAGACTTCATTCTTGACTTGTTCGAACTTGGAAAAAACTTGTAACTTCATTCTTGACTCGTTTGCACATGGAAACAATTTGTAAAATCTTGTAAGATCATTCTCGGTTCATTTAAACATGAAAACAATCAGTAACAATTTGAGACTTCATTCTTGACTCGTTTGAACAAA
Organism: Oenanthe sinensis; assembly: GCA_028671895.1. Lineage (NCBI taxonomy): Eukaryota > Viridiplantae > Streptophyta > Magnoliopsida > Apiales > Apiaceae > Oenanthe > Oenanthe sinensis. The sequence continues at coordinate 7,737,914 of JAPMAC010000195.1, read as the reverse complement.
GAAACAACTTGAAAACTTTTTTTCGATCATTCTAGGCTCATTTTAACATGAAAATAATCCTTCACAAATTTGAGACTTCATTCTTGACTTGTTCGAACTTGCAAACAACTTGTAGCTTCATTCTTTACTCGTTTGAACAAGAAAACAACTTGAAAACTTTTGTTGAATCATTCTAGGCTCATTTTAACAAGAAAACAATTCTTCACAAATTTGAGACTTCATTCTTGACTTGTTCGAACTTGGAAAAAACTTGTAACTTCATTCTTGACTCGTTTGCACATGGAAACAATTTGTAAAATCTTGTAAGATCATTCTCGGCTCATTTAAACATGAAAACAATCAGTACCAATTTGAGACTTCATTCTTGACTTGTACGAACTTGGAAACAACTTGCATCTTGATTCTTGACTCGTTTCTATATGGAAACAACTTGTAAACTCCTGTAGAATCATTCTTGGGTCATTTTAACATGAAAATAATCTGTACCAATTTGAGACTTCATTCTTGACTTGTTCGAACTTGGAAGCAACTTGTAACTTCATTCTTGACTCGTTTAAACATGGAAACAATTTGTAAAATCTTGTAGGATCATTCTTGGCTCATTTAAACATGAAAACAATCAGTAACAATTTGAGACTTCATTCTTGACTCGTTTGAACAAGGAAACAACTTGAAAACTTTTGTTCGATCATTCTAGGCTCATTTTAACATGAAAATAATCCTTCACAAATTTGAGACTTCATTCTTGACTTGTTCGAACTTGGAAAAAACTTGTAGCTTCATTCTTGACTCATTTGCACATGGAAACAATTTGTAAAATCTTGTAGGATCATTCTTGGCTCATTTAAACATGAAAACAATCAGTACCAATTTGAGAGTTCATTTTTGACTCGTTTGAACTTGAAAGCAACTTGTAGCTTCATTCTTGACTCGTTTGAAAATGGAAACAACTTGAAAACTCTTGTAGGATCATTGTTGACTCATTTTAACATGAAAGCAATGCTTAACAATTTGCGGCTTCATTCTTGACTCGTTCGAATTTGGAAACAGCTTCTAGCTTCATTCTTGACTCGTTTCTATATGGAAACAACTTGTAAACTCCTGTAGAATCATTCTTGGCTCATTTTAACATGAAAGCAATGCTTAACAATTTGCGGCTTCATTCTTGACTCGTTCGAATTTGGAAACAACTTCTAGCTTCATTCATGACTCGTTTCTATATGGAAACAACTTGTAAACTCCTGTAGAATCATTCTTGGGTCATTTTAACATTAAAATAATCCGTACCAATTTTAGACTTTATTCTTGACTTGTTCGAACTTGGAAACAACTGGTAGCATCATTCATGACTCGTTTGAACATGGAAACAATTTGTAAAATCTTGTTGGATCATTCTTGGCTCATTTAAAAATGAAAACAATCAGTAACAATTTGAGACTTTATTCTTGACTCGTTCGAACTTGGAAACAACTTGTAGCTTCATTCTTGACTCGTTTGAACATGGAAACAACTTGTAAACTCTTGTAGGATCATTCTTGGCTCATTTTAACATAAAAACAATCTGTACCAATTTGAGACTTCATTCTTGACTCGTTCGAACTTGGAAACAACTTGTAGCGTCATACTTGACTTGTTTCGACATGGAAACAACTTGAAAACTCTTGTAGGATCAATCTTGGCTCTTTTTAATATGAAAACAATCCGTACCAATATGAGGCTTCATACTTGACTCGTTCGAACATGGAAATAATTTATAGCTTCATTCTTGACTCATTTGAACATGGACACAACTTGAAAACTCTTGTAGGATCATTCTTGGCTCATTTTAATATGAAAACAATCCGTACCAATTTGAGACTTCGTTCTTGACTCGTTCGAACTTGGAAACAATTTGTAGCTTCATTCTTGACTCTTTTGAACATAGAAACAACTTGTAAACTCTTGAAGGATCATTCTGGGCTTGTTTTAACATGAAAGCAATGCTTAACAATTTGCGGCTTCATTCTTGACTCGTTCGAATTTAGAAACAACTTCAAGCTTCATTCTTGACTCGTTTGTGCATGGAAAAAACTTGTAAACCCCTGTAGAATCATTTTTGGGTCATTTTAACATGAAAATAATTAGTACCAATTTAAGACTTCATTCTTGACTCGTTCGAACTTGGAAACAACCTGTAGCTTCATTCTTAACTCGTTTGAACATGGAAACAACTTGAAAACTCTAGTAGGATCATTCTTGGCTCATTTTAACATGAAAACAATCCGTAGCAAATTGAGACTTCATTCTTTACTCGTTTGAACAAGGAAACAACTTGAAAAGTCTTGTAGGATCATTCTTGGCTCATTTTAACATGAAAATAATCCGTACCAATTTCAGACTTTATTCTTGACTTGTTCGAACTTGGAAACAACTTTCAGCTTCATTCTTGACTCTTTTGAACATGGAAACAGTTTGTAAACTCTTGTGGGATCATTCTTGGCTCATTTTAACATGAAAATATTCTGTAACAATTTGAGACTTCATTCTTGATTCGTTCGAACTTGGAAACAACTTGTAGCTTCATTCTTGACCCGTTTTAACATGGAAACAACTTGAAAACTCTTGCAGGATCATTCTTGGCTCATTTTAACATGAAAACAATCCGTATCAATTTGAGACTTCGTTCTTGACTCGTTCGAACTTGGAAACAACTTGTAGCTTCATTCTTGACTCTTTTAACATGAAAATAATCAGCAACAATTTGAGACTTTATTGTTGACTCGTTCGAACATGGAAACAACATGTAGCTTCATTCTTGACTCGTTTGAACATGGAAACAACTTGAAAACTCTTGTAGGATCATTCTTGGCTCATTTTAACATGAAAACAATCCGTAGCAATTTGAGACTTTATTCATGACTCGTTCGAACTTGGAAACAACTGGAAAACTGGAAAACAACTTGAAAGCAATGCTTAACAATTTGCGGCTTCATTCTTGACTCAATCGAATTTGGAAACAGCTTCTAGCTTCATTCTTGACTCGTTTCTATATGGAAACAACATCTAAACTCCTGTAGATTCATTCTTGACTCATTTTAACATGAAAGCAATGCTTAACAATTTGCGGCTTCATTCTTGACTCGTTCGAATTTGGAAACAACTTCTAGCTTCATTCTTGACCCGTTTCTATATGGAAACAACTTCTAAACTCCTATAAAATCATTCTTGGGTCATTTTAACATGAAAATAATCTGTACCAATTTTAGACTTCATTCTTGACTTGTTCGAACTTGAAAACAACTTGTAACTTCTTTCTTGACTCGTTTGAACATGGAAACAATTTGTAAAATCTTCTAGGATCATTCTTGGCTCATTTAAGCATGAAAACAATCAGTAACAATTTGAGACATCATTCTTGACTCATTTGAACATGGAAACAACTTGGAAACTCTTGTAGGATCACTCTTGACTCATTTTAACATGAAAGCAATTCGTAACAATTTGCGGCTTCATTCTTGACTCGTTCGAATTTGGAAACAACTTCTAGCTTCATTCTTGACTCGTTTCTATATGGAAATAACTTGTAAACTCCTGTAGAATCATTCTTGGGTCATTTAAACATGGAAATAATCCGTACCAATTTGAGACTTTATTCTGGACTTATTCGAACATGGAAACAACTGGAAGCTTCTTGACTCGTTTGAACATGGAAACAATTTGTAAAATCTTGTTCGATCATTCTTGGTTCATTTAAACATGAAAACAATCAGTAACAATTTGAGACTTTATTCTTGACTCGTTTGAACTTGGAAACAAATTGTAGCTTCACTCTTCACTCGTTTGAACATGGAAACAACTTGTAAAATCTTGTAGGATCATTCTTGGCTCATTTTAACGTAAAAACAATCTGTACCAATTTGAGACTTCAGTCTTGACTCGTTCGAACTTGGAAACAACTTGTAGCTTCATTCTTGACTCGTTTGAACATGGAAACAACTTGAAAACTCTTGTAGAATGATGGCTCATTTTAAGATGAAAGCAATTTGTAACAATTTGAGACTTCATTCTTGACTCGTTCGAACTTGGAAATAACTTGTAGCTTCATTCTTGACTCTTTTGAACATGGAAATAACTTGTAAACTCTTGTAGGATCATTGATGGCTCATTTTTAGATGAAAGCAATTTTTAACAATTTGAGACTTCATTCTTGACTCGTTCGAACTTGAAAACATTCGTAGCTTCATTCATGACTTATTTGTACAAGGAAATAACTTGTAAAATCTTGTAGGATCATTCTTGGTTCAATTGAACATGAAAATATTCCGTAATAATTTGAGACTTCATTATTGACTCGTTCAAACTTGAAACAACCTGTAGCTTCATTCTTGACTCGTTTGAACATGGAAACAACTTGAAAACTTTTGTAGGATCATTCTTGGGTCATTTTAACATGAAAATAATCCGTAGCAATTTGAGACATCATTCTTGACTCGTTCGAACTTGGAAACAACTTGCAGCTTCATTCTTGACTCGTTTGAACATGGAAACAACATGAAAACTATTGTAGGATCATTCTTGGCTCATTTTAACATGAAAACAAACCGTAGCAAATTGAGACTTCATTCCTGACTCTTTCAAACTTGGAAACAACTTGTAGCTTCATTCTTGACTCGTTTGAACATGGAAACAACATGTAAACTCTTGTAGGATCATTCTTGGCTCATTTTAACATGAAAACATTCCTTAATAAGACTTCATTCTTAACTCGTTCGAACTTGGAAACAACTTGTAGCGTCATACTTGACTCGTTTCAACATGGAAACAACTTAAAAACTATTGTAGGATCATTCTTGGCTCATTTTAACATAAAAACAATCTGTACCAATTTGAGACTTCATTCTTGACTCGTTCGAACTTGGAAACAACTTGTAGCGTCATACTTGACTCGTTTCGACATGGAAACAACTTGAAAACTCTTGTAGGATCAATCTTGGCTCATTTTAACATAAAAACAATCTGTACCAATTTGAGACTTCATTCTTGACTCGTTCGAACTTGGAAACAACTTGTAGCGTCATTCTTGACTAGTTTAAACATGGAAACAATTTGTAAAATCTTGTAGGATCATTCTTGGCTCATTTAAACATGAAAACAATCAGTAACAATTTGAGACTTCATTCTTGACTCGTTTGAACATGGAAACTACTTGTAAACTCTTGTAGGATCATTCTTGACTCATTTTAACATGAAAGCAATGCGTAACAATTTGCGGTTTCATTCTTGACTCGTTCGAATTTGGAACCGACTTCTAGCTTCATTCTTGACTCGTTTCTATATGAAAACAACTTGTAAACTCCTGTAGAATCATTCTTGGGTCATTTAAACATGAAAATAATCCGTACCAATTTGAGATTTTAATCTTGACTTGTTCGAACTTGGAAACAACTTGTAGCTTCATTCTTGACTCGTTTGAACATGGAACAATTTTTAAAATCTTGTAGGATCATTCTTAGCTCATTTAAACATGAAAACAACCAGTAACAATTTGAGACTTTATTCTTGACTCGTTCGAGCTTCATTCTTGACTCGTTTGAACATGGAAATAACTTGTAAACTCTTGTAGGATCATTCTTGGCTCATTTTAATATGAAAACAATCCGTACCAATATGAGGCTTCATACTTGACTCGTTCGAACATGGAAACAACTTGTAGCTTCATTCTTGACTCGTTTGAACATGGAAATAACATGAAAACTCTTGTAGGATCATTCTTGGCTCATTTTAACATGAAAACAATCCGTAGCAATTTGAGACTTTATTCATGACTCGTTCGAACTTGGAAACAACTTGTAGCTTCATTCTTGACTCGTTTGAACAAGGAAACAACTTGAAAACTTTTGTTGGATCATTCTAGGCTCATTTTAACATGAAAATAATTCTTCACAAATTTGAGACTTCATTCTTGACTTGTTCGAACTTGGAAAAAACTTGTAACTTCATTCTTGACTCGTTTGCACATGGAAACAATTTGTAAAATCTTGTAAGATCATTCTCGGTTCATTTAAACATGAAAACAATCAGTAACAATTTGAGACTTCATTCTTGACTCGTTTGAACAAAGAAACAACTTGAAAACTTTTTTTCGATCATTCTAGGCTCATTTTAACATGAAAATAATCCTTCACAAATTTGAGACTTCATTCTTGACTTGTTCGAACTTGCAAACAACTTGTAGCTTCATTCTTTACTCGTTTGAACAAGAAAACAACTTGAAAACTTTTGTTGAATCATTCTAGGCTCATTTTAACAAGAAAACAATTCTTCACAAATTTGAGACTTCATTCTTGACTTGTTCGAACTTGGAAAAAACTTGTAACTTCATTCTTGACTCGTTTGCACATGGAAACAATTTGTAAAATCTTGTAAGATCATTCTCGGCTCATTTAAACATGAAAACAATCAGTACCAATTTGAGACTTCATTCTGGACTTGTACGAACTTGGAAACAACTTGCATCTTGATTCTTGACTCGTTTCTATATGGAAACAACTTGTAAACTCCTGTAGAATCATTCTTGGGTCATTTTAACATGAAAATAATCTGTACCAATTTGAGACTTCATTCTTGACTTGTTCGAACTTGGAAGCAACTTGTAACTTCATTCTTGACTAGTTTAAACATGGAAACAATTTGTAAAATCTTGTAGGATCATTCTTGGCTCAGTTAAACATGAAAACAATCAGTAACAATTTGAGACTTCATTCTTGACTCGTTTGAACAAGGAAACAACTTGAAAACTTTTGTTCGATCATTCTAGGCTCATTTTAACATGAAAACAATCCTTCACAAATTTGAGACTTCATTCTTGACTTGTTCGAACTTGGAAAAAACTTGTAGCTTCATTCTTGACTCGTTTGCACATGGAAACAATTTGTAAAATCTTGTAGGATCATTCTTGGCTCATTTAAACATGAAAACAATCAGTACCAATTTGAGAGTTCATTTTTGACTCGTTTGAACTTGAAAGCAACTTGTAGCTTCATTCTTGACTCGTTTGAACATGGAAACAACTTGAAAACTCCTGTAGGATCATTGTTGACTCATTTTAACATGAAAGCAATGCTTAACAATTTGCGGCTTCGTTCTTGACTCGTTCGAATTTGGAAACAGCTTCTAGCTTCATTCTTGACTCGTTTCTATATGGAAACAACTTGTAAACTCCTGTAGACTCATTCTTGGCTCATTTTAACATGAAAGCGATGCTTAACAATTTGCGACTTCATTCTTGACTCGTTCGAATTTGGAAACAACTTCTAGCTTCATTCATGACTCGTTTCTATATGGAAACAACTTGTAAACTCCTGTAGAATCATTCTTGGGTCATTTTAACATTAAAATAATCCGTACCAATTTTAGACTTTATTCTTGACTTGTTCGAACTTGGAAACACCTGGTAGCATCATTCATGACTCGTTTGAACATGGAAACAATTTGTAAAATCTTGTTGGATCATTCTTGGCTCATTTAAAAATGAAAACAATCAGTAACAATTTGAGACTATTCTTGACTCGTTCGAACTTGGAAACAACTTGTAGCTTCATTCTTGACTCGTTTGAACATGGAAACAACTTGTAAACTCTTGTAGGATCATTCTTGGCTCATTTTAACATAAAAACAATCTGTACCAATTTGAGACTTCATTCTTGACTCGTTCGAACTTGGAAACAACTTGTAGCGTCATACTTGACTCGTTTCGACATGGAAACAACTTGAAAACTCTTGTAGGATCAATCTTGGCTCTTTTTAATATGAAAACAATCCGTACCAATATGAGGCTTCATACTTGACTCGTTCGAACATGGAAATAACTTATAGCTTCATTCTTGACTCATTTGAACATGGACACAACTTGAAAACTCTTGTAGGATCATTCTTGGCTCATTTTAATATGAAAACAATCCGTACCAATTTGAGACTTCATTCTTGACTCGTTCGAACTTGGAAACAATTTGTAGCTTCATTCTTGACTCTTTTGAACATAGAAACAACTTGTAAACTCTTGAAGGATCATTCTGGGCTTGTTTTAACATGAAAACAATGCTTAACAATTTGCGGCTTCATTCTTGACTCGTTCGAATTTAGAAACAACTTCAAGCTTCATTCTTGACTCGTTTGTGCATGGAAAAAACTTGTAAACCCCTGTAGAATCATTTTTGGGTCATTTTAACATGAAAATAATTAGTACCAATTTTAAGACTTCATTCTTGACTCGTTCGAACTTGGAAACAACCTGTAGCTTCATTCTTAACTCGTTTGAACATGGAAACAACTTGAAAACTCTAATAGGATCATTCTTGGCTCATTTTAACATGAAAACAATCCGTAGCAAATTGAGACTTCATTCTTTACTCGTTTGAACAAGGAAACAACTTGAAAAGTCTTGTAGGATCATTCTTGGCTCATTTTAACATGAAAATAATCCGTACCAATTTCAGACTTTATTCTTGACTTGTTCGAACTTGGAAACAACTTTCAGCTTCATTCTTGATCTTTTGAACATGGAAACAGTTTGTAAACTCTTGTGGGATCATTTTTGGCTCATTTTAGCATGAAAATATTCTGTAACAATTTGAGACTTCATTCTTGATTCGTTCGAACTTGGAAACAACTTGTAGCTTCATTTTTGACCCGTTTTAACATGGAAACAACTTGAAAACTCTTGCAGGATCATTCTTGGCTCATTTTAACATGAAAACAATCCGTATCAATTTGAAACTTCGTTCTTGACTCGTTCGAACTTGGAAACAACTTGTAGCTTCATTCTTGACTCTTTTAACATGAAAATAATTAGCAACAATTTGAGACTTTATTGTTGACTCGTTCGAACATGGAAACAACTTGTAGCTTCATTCTTGACTCGTTTGAACATGGAAACAACTTGAAAACTCTTGTAGGATCATTCTTGGCTCATTTTAACATGAAAACAATCCGTAGCAATTTGAGACTTTATTCATGACTCGTACGAACTTGGAAACAACTGGAAAACAACTTGAAAGCAATGCTTAACAATTTGCGGCTTCATTCTTGACTCATTCGAATTTGGAAACAGCTTCTAGCTTCATTCTTGACTCGTTTCTATATGGAAACAACATCTAAACTCCTGTAGATTGATTCTTGACTCATTTTAACATGAAAGCAATGCTTAACAATTTGCGGCTTCATTCTTGACTCGTTCGAATTTGGAAACAACTTCTAGCTTCATTCTTGACCCGTTTCTATATGGAAACAACTTCTAAACTCCTATAAAATCATTCTTGGGTCATTTTAACATGAAAATAATCTGTACCAATTTTAGACTTCATTCTTGACTTGTTCGAACTTGGAAACAACTTGTAACTTCTTTCTTGACTCGTTTGAACATGGAAACAATTTGTAAAATCTTCTAGGATCATTCTTGGCTCATTTAAGCATGAAAACAATCAGTAACAATTTGAGACTTCATTCTTGACTCATTTGAACATGGAAACAACTTGTAAACTCTTGTAGGATCACTCTTGACTCATTTTAACATGAAAGCAATTCGTAACAATTTGCGGCTTCATTCTTGACTCGTTCGAATTTGGAAACAACTTCTAGCTTCATTCTTGACTCGTTTCTATATGGAAATAACTTGTAAACTCCTGTAGAATCATTCTTGGGTCATTTAAACATGGAAATAATCCGTACCAATTTGAGACTTTATTCTGGACTTGTTCGAACATGGAAACAACTGGAAGCTTCATTCTTGACTCGTTTGAACATGGAAACAATTTGTAAAATCTCGTTCGATCATTCTTGGTTCATTTAAACATGAAAACAATCAGTAACAATTTGAGACTTTATTCTTGACTCGTTTGAACTTGGAAACAAATTGTAGCTTCACTCTTGACTCGTTTGAACATGGAAACAACTTGTAAAATCTTGTAGGATCATTCTTGGCTCATTTTAATGTAAAAACAATCTGTACCAATTTGAGACTTCAGTCTTGACTCGTTCGAACTTGGAAACAACTTGTAGCTTCATTCTTGACTCGTTTGAACATGGAAACAACTTGAAAACTCTTGTAGAATCATTGATGGCTCATTTTAAGATGAAAGCAATTTGTAACAATTTGAGACTTCATTCTTGACTCGTTCGAACTTGAAAACATTCGTAGCTTCATTCATGACTTATTTGTACAAGGAAATAACTTGTAAAATCTTGTAGGATCATTCTTGGTTCAATTGAACATGAAAATATTCCGTAATAATTTGAGACTTCATTATTGACTCGTTCAAACTTGAAACAACCTGTAGCTTCATTCTTGACTCGTTTGAACATGGAAACAACTTGAAAACTTTTGTAGGATCATTCTTGGGTCATTTTAACATGAAAATAATCCGTAGCAATTTGAGACATCATTCTTGACTCGTTCGAACTTGGAAACAACTTGCAGCTTCATTCTTGACTCGTTTGAACATGGAAACAACATGAAAACTATTGTAGGATCATTCTTGGCTCATTTTAACATGAAAACAAACCGTAGCAAATTGAGACTTCATTCCTGACTCTTTCGAACTTGGAAACAACTTGTAGCTTCATTCTTGACTCGTTTGAACATGGAAACAACATGTAAACTCTTGTAGGATCATTCTTGGCTCATTTTAACATGAAAACATTCCTTAATAAGACTTCATTCTTAACTCGTTCGAACTTGAAAACAACTTGTAGCGTCATACTTGACTCGTTTCAACATGGAAACAACTTAAAAACTCTTGTAGGATCATTCTTGGCAGATTTTAACATGAAAACAATCCGTAGCAATTTGAGACTTTATTCATGACTCGTTCGAACTTGGAAACAACTTGTAGCTTCATTCTGGACTCGTTTGAACAAGGAAACAACTTGAAAACTCTTGTTGGATCATTCTAGGCTCATTTTAACATGAAAACAATTCTTCACAAATTTGAGACTTCATTCTTGACTTGTTCGAACTTGGAAAAAACTTGTAACTCATTCTTGACTCTGTTTGCACATGGAAACAATTTGTAAAATCTTGTAGGATCATTCTTGGCTCATTTAAACATGAAAACAATCAGTACCAATTTGAGACTTCATTCTTGACTCGTTCCAACTTGGAAACAACTTGCATCTTGATTCTTGACTCGTTTCTATATGGAAACAACTTGTAAACTCCTGTAGATTCATTCTTGGGTCATTTTAAAATGAAAATAATCCATATCAATTTGAGACTTCATTCTTGACTTGTTCGAACTTGGAAACAACTTGTAACTTCATTCTTGACTAGTTTAAACATGGAAACAATTTGTAAAATCTTGTAGGATTATTCTTGGCTCATTTAAACATGAAAACAATCAGTAACAATTTGAGACTTCATTCTTGACTCGTTTGAACATGGAAACTACTTGTAAACTCTTGTAGGATCATTCTTGACTCATTTTAACATGAAAGCAATTCGTAACAATTTGCGGTTTCATTCTTGACTCGTTCGAATTTGGAACCGACTTCTAGCTTCATTCTTGACTCGTTTCTATATGAAAACAACTTGTAAACTCCTGTAGAATCATTCTTGGGTCATTTAAACATGAAAATGATTCCAATTTGAGATTTTATTCTTGACTTGTTCGAACTTGGAAACAACTTGTAGCTTCATTCTTGACTCGTTTGAACATGGAACAATTTTTAAAATCTTGTAGGATCATTCTTAGCTCATTTAAACATGAAAACAACCAGTAACAATTTGAGACTTTATTCTTGACTCGTTCGAGCTTCATTCTTGACTCGTTTGAACATGGAAATAACTTGTAAACTCTTGTAGGATCATTCTTGGTTCATTTTAATATGAAAACAATCCGTACCAATATGAGGCTTCATACTTGACTCGTTCGAACATGGAAACAACTTGTAGCTTCATTCTTGACTCGTTTGAACATGGAAACAACATGAAAACTCTTGTAGGATCATTCTTGGCTCATTTTAACATGAAAACAATCCGTAGCAATTTGAGACTTTATTCATGACTCGTTCGAACTTGGAAACAACTTGTAGCTTCATTCTTGACTCGTTTGAACAAGGAAACAACTTGAAAACTTTTGTTGGATCATTCTAGGCTCATTTTAACATGAAAATAATTCTTCACAAATTTGAGACTTCATTCTTGACTTGTTCGAACTTGGAAAAAACTTGTAACTTCATTCTTGACTCGTTTGCACATGGAAACAATTTGTAAAATCTTGTAAGATCATTCTCGGTTCATTTAAACATGAAAACAATCAGTAACAATTTGAGACTTCATTCTTGACTCGTTTGAACAAAGAAACAACTTGAAAACTTTTTTTCGATCATTCTAGGCTCATTTTAACATGAAAATAATCCTTCACAAATTTGAGACTTCATTCTTGACTTGTTCGAACTTGCAAACAACTTGTAGCTTCATTCTTTACTCGTTTGAACAAGAAAACAACTTGAAAACTTTTGTTGAATCATTCTAGGCTCATTTTAACAAGAAAACAATTCTTCACAAATTTGAGACTTCATTCTTGACTTGTTCGAACTTGGAAAAAACTTGTAACTTCATTCTTGACTCGTTTGCACATGGAAACAATTTGTAAAATCTTGTAAGATCATTCTCGGCTCATTTAAACATGAAAACAATCAGTACCAATTTGAGACTTCATTCTTGACTTGTACGAACTTGGAAACAACTTGCATCTTGATTCTTGACTCGTTTCTATATGGAAACAACTTGTAAACTCCTGTAGAATCATTCTTGGGTCATTTTAACATGAAAATAATCTGTACCAATTTGAGACTTCATTCTTGACTTGTTCGAACTTGGAAGCAACTTGTAACTTCATTCTTGACTCGTTTAAACATGGAAACAATTTGTAAAATCTTGTAGGATCATTCTTGGCTCATTTAAACATGAAAACAATCAGTAACAATTTGAGACTTCATTCTTGACTCGTTTGAACAAGGAAACAACTTGAAAACTTTTGTTCGATCATTCTAGGCTCATTTTAACATGAAAATAATCCTTCACAAATTTGAGACTTCATTCTTGACTTGTTCGAACTTGGAAAAAACTTGTAGCTTCATTCTTGACTCATTTGCACATGGAAACAATTTGTAAAATCTTGTAGGATCATTCTTGGCTCATTTAAACATGAAAACAATCAGTACCAATTTGAGAGTTCATTTTTGACTCGTTTGAACTTGAAAGCAACTTGTAGCTTCATTCTTGACTCGTTTGAAAATGGAAACAACTTGAAAACTCTTGTAGGATCATTGTTGACTCATTTTAACATGAAAGCAATGCTTAACAATTTGCGGCTTCATTCTTGACTCGTTCGAATTTGGAAACAGCTTCTAGCTTCATTCTTGACTCGTTTCTATATGGAAACAACTTGTAAACTCCTGTAGAATCATTCTTGGCTCATTTTAACATGAAAGCAATGCTTAACAATTTGCGGCTTCATTCTTGACTCGTTCGAATTTGGAAACAACTTCTAGCTTCATTCATGACTCGTTTCTATATGGAAACAACTTGTAAACTCCTGTAGAATCATTCTTGGGTCATTTTAACATTAAAATAATCCGTACCAATTTTAGACTTTATTCTTGACTTGTTCGAACTTGGAAACAACTGGTAGCATCATTCATGACTCGTTTGAACATGGAAACAATTTGTAAAATCTTGTTGGATCATTCTTGGCTCATTTAAAAATGAAAACAATCAGTAACAATTTGAGACTTTATTCTTGACTCGTTCGAACTTGGAAACAACTTGTAGCTTCATTCTTGACTCGTTTGAACATGGAAACAACTTGTAAACTCTTGTAGGATCATTCTTGGCTCATTTTAACATAAAAACAATCTGTACCAATTTGAGACTTCATTCTTGACTCGTTCGAACTTGGAAACAACTTGTAGCGTCATACTTGACTTGTTTCGACATGGAAACAACTTGAAAACTCTTGTAGGATCAATCTTGGCTCTTTTTAATATGAAAACAATCCGTACCAATATGAGGCTTCATACTTGACTCGTTCGAACATGGAAATAATTTATAGCTTCATTCTTGACTCATTTGAACATGGACACAACTTGAAAACTCTTGTAGGATCATTCTTGGCTCATTTTAATATGAAAACAATCCGTACCAATTTGAGACTTCGTTCTTGACTCGTTCGAACTTGGAAACAATTTGTAGCTTCATTCTTGACTCTTTTGAACATAGAAACAACTTGTAAACTCTTGAAGGATCATTCTGGGCTTGTTTTAACATGAAAGCAATGCTTAACAATTTGCGGCTTCATTCTTGACTCGTTCGAATTTAGAAACAACTTCAAGCTTCATTCTTGACTCGTTTGTGCATGGAAAAAACTTGTAAACCCCTGTAGAATCATTTTTGGGTCATTTTAACATGAAAATAATTAGTACCAATTTAAGACTTCATTCTTGACTCGTTCGAACTTGGAAACAACCTGTAGCTTCATTCTTAACTCGTTTGAACATGGAAACAACTTGAAAACTCTAGTAGGATCATTCTTGGCTCATTTTAACATGAAAACAATCCGTAGCAAATTGAGACTTCATTCTTTACTCGTTTGAACAAGGAAACAACTTGTTGCTTCATTCTTTACTCGTTTGAACAAGGAAACAACTTGAAAACTCTTGTAGGATCAGTCTTGGCTCATTTTAACATGAAAATAATCCGTACCAATTTCAGACTTCATTCTTGACTCGTTCGAACTTGGAAACAACTTTCAGCTTCATTCTTGACTCGTTTGAACATGAAAACAGTTTGTAAACTCTTGTAGGATCATTATTGGCTCATTTTAACATGAAAATATTCTGTAACAATTTGAGACTTCATTCTTGACTCGTTCGAACTTGGAAACAACCTGTAGCTTCATTCTTGACTCGTTTGAACATGTATGTGACTTGTAAACACTCGAAGGTTCATTCTTGGGTCATTTGAACATGAAAACAATCAGCAACAATTTGAGACTTTATTGTTGACTCGTTCGAACTTGGAAACAACTTGTAGCTTCATTCTTGACTCGTTTGAACATGGAAACAACTTGAAAACTCTTGTAGGATCATTCTTGGCTCATTTTAACATGAAAACAATCCGTACCAATTTGAGACTGTATTCTTGACTTGTTCGAACTTGGAAACAACTGGTAGTTCATTCTTGACTCGTTTGAACATGGAAACAATTTGTAAAATCTTGTTGGATCATTCTTGGCTCATTTAAAAATGAAAGCAATGCTTAACAATTTGCGCCTTCATTCTTGACTCCTTCAAATTTGGAAACAACTTCTAGCTTCATTCTTGACTCGTTTGTGCATGAAAATAACTTATAAACTCCTGTATAATCAATTTAACATGAAAATAATTAGTACCAATTTGAGACTTCATTCTTGACTCGTTCGAACTTGGAAACAACCTGTAGCTTCATTCTTGACTCGTTTGAACATGTAAACAACTTGAAAACTCTTGTAGGATCATTCTTGGCTCATTTTAACGTGAAAATAATCAGCAACAATTTGAGACTTTATTGTTGACTCGTTCGAACTTGGAAACAACTTGTAGCTTCATTCTTGACTCGTTTGAACATGGAAACAACTTGAAAACTCTTGTAGGATCATTCTTGGCTCATTTTAACATGAAAACAATCCGTACCAATTTCAGACTTTATTCTTGACTTGTTCCAACTTGAAAAAACTGGTAGCTTCATTCTTGACTCGTTTGAACATGGAAACAATTTGTAAAATCTTGTTGGATCATTCTTGGCTCATTTAAACATGAAAGCAATGCTTAACAATTTGCGGCTTCATTCTTGACTCCTTCGAATTTGGAAACAACTTCTAGCTTCATTCTTGACTCGTTTATGCATGAAAATAACTTATAAACTCATGTATAATCAATTTAACATGAAAATAATTAGTACCAATTTGAGACTTCATTCTTGACTCGTTCGAACTTGGAAACAACCTGTAGCTTCATTCTTGACTCGTTTGATCATTGAAACAACTTGAAAACTCTTGTAGGATCATTCTTGGCTCATTTTAACATGAAAATAATCCGTACCAATTTGAGACTGTATTCTTGACTTGTTCGAACTTGGAAACAACTGGTAGTTCATTCTTGACTCGTTTGAACATGGAAACAATTTGTAAAATCTTGTTGGATCATTCTTGGCTCATTTAAAAATGAAAGCAATGCTTAACAATTTGCGCCTTCAATCTTGACTCCTTCAAATTTGGAAACAACTTCTAGCTTCATTCTTGACTCGTTTGTGCATGAAAATAACTTATAAACTCCTGTATAATCAATTTAACATGAAAATAATTAGTACCAATTTGAGACTTCATTCTTGACTCGTTCGAACTTGGAAACAACCTGTAGCTTCATTCTTGACTCGTTTGAACATGGAAACAACTTGAAAACTCTTGTAGGATCATTCTTGGCTCATTTTAACGTGAAAATAATCAGCAACAATTTGAGACTTTATTGTTGACTCGTTCGAACTTGGAAACAACTTGTAGCTTCATTCTTGACTCGTTTGAACATGGAAACAACTTGAAAACTCTTGTAGGATCATTCTTGGCTCATTTTAATATGAAAACAATCCGTAGCAATTTGAGACTTCATTCTTGACTCGTTCGAACAAGGAAACAACTTGTAGCTTCATTCTTGACTCGTTTGAACATGGAAACAACTTGAAAACTCTTGTAGGATCATTCTTGGCTCATTTTAACATGAAAACAATCCGTACCAATTTCAGACTTTATTCTTGACTTGTTCCAACTTGAAAAAACTGGTAGCTTCATTCTTGACTCGTTTGAACATGGAAACAATTTGTAAAATCTTGTTGGATCATTCTTGGCTCATTTAAACATGAAAGCAATGCTTAACAATTTGCGGCTTCATTCTTGACTCCTTCGAATTTGGAAACAACTTCTAGCTTCATTCTTGACTCGTTTATGCATGAAAATAACTTATAAACTCATGTATAATCAATTTAACATGAAAATAATTAGTACCAATTTGAGACTTCATTCTTGACTCGTTCGAACTTGGAAACAACCTGTAGCTTCATTCTTGACTCGTTTGATCATTGAAACAACTTGAAAACTCTTGTAGGATCATTCTTGGCTCATTTTAACATGAAAATAATCCGTACCAATTTCAGACTTCATTCTTACCTCGTTCGAACTTGGAAACAACTTGCAGCTTCATTCTTGACTCGTTTGAACATGGAAACAGTTTGTAAACTCTTGTAGGATCATTCTTGGCTCATTTTAACATGAAAATTTTCTGTAACAATTTGAGACTTCATTCTTGATTCGTTCGAACTTGGAAACAACTTGTAGTTTCATTCTTGACTCGTTTGAACATGTGACTTGTAAACACTCGAAGGTTCATTCTTGGCTCATTTGAACATGAAAACAATCAGCAACAATTTGAGACTTCATTGTTGACTCGTTCGAACTTGGAAATAACTTGTAGCTTCATTCTTGCCTCGTTTGAACATGGAAACAACTTGAAAACTCTTGTAGGATCATTCTTGGCTCATTTTAACATGAAAACAATCCGTACCAATTTGAGACTTTATTCTTGACTTGTTCGAACTTGAAAACAACCTGTAGCTTCATTCTTAACTCGTTTGAACATGGAAACAACTTGTAAACTCTTGTAGGATCATTATTGACTCATTTTAACATGAAAGCAATGCTTAACAATTTGCGGCTTCATTCTTGACTCGTTCGAATTTGGAAACAACTTCTAGCATCATTCTTGACTCGTTTGTGCATGAAAATAACTTATAAACTCCTGTATAATCAATTTAGCATGAAAATAATTAGTACCAATTTGAGACTTCATTCTTGACTCGTTCGAACTTGGAAACAACCTGTAGCTTCATTCTTGACTCGTTTGAACATGGAAACAACTTGAAAACTCTTATAGGATCATTCTTGGCTCATTTTAACATGAAAATAATCCGTACCAATTTCAGACTTCATTCTTGACTCGTTCGAACTTGGAAACTAATTGCAGCTTCATTCTTGACTCGTTTGAACATGGAAACAGTTTGTAAACTCTTGTAGGATCATTCTTGGCTCATTTTAACATGAAAATATTCTGTAACAATTTGAGACTTCATTCTTGATTCGTTCGAACTTGGAAACAACTTGTAGTTTCATTCTTGACTCGTTTGAACATGTGACTTGTAAACACTCGAAGGTTCATTCTTGGCTCATTTGAACATGAAAACAATCAGCAACAATTTGAGACTTCATTGTTGACTCGTTCGAACTTGGAAATAACTTGTAGCTTCATTCTTGCCTCGTTTGAACATGGAAACAACTTGAAAACTCTTGTAGGATCATTCTTGGCTCATTTTAACATGAAAACAATCCGTACCAATTTGAGACTTTATTCTTGACTTGTTCGAACTTGAAAACAACCTGTAGCTTCATTCTTAACTCGTTTGAACATGGAAACAACTTGTAAACTCTTGTAGGATCATTATTGACTCATTTTAACATGAAAGCAATGCTTAACAATTTGCGGCTTCATTCTTGACTCGTTCGAATTTGGAAACAACTTCTAGCATCATTCTTGACTCGTTTGTGCATGAAAATAACTTATAAACTCCTGTATAATCAATTTAGCATGAAAATAATTAGTACCAATTTGAGACTTCATTCTTGACTCGTTCGAACTTGGAAACAACCTGTAGCTTCATTCTTGACTCGTTTGAACATGGAAACAACTTGAAAACTCTTATAGGATCATTCTTGGCTCATTTTAACATGAAAATAATCCGTACCAATTTCAGACTTCATTCTTGACTCGTTCGAACTTGGAAACTAATTGCAGCTTCATTCTTGACTCGTTTGAACATGGAAACAGTTTGTAAACTCTTGTAGGATCATTCTTGGCTCATTTTAACATGAAAATATTCTGTAACAATTTGAGACTTCATTCTTGATTCGTTCGAACTTGGAAACAACTTGTAGCTTCATTCTTGACTCGTTTGAACATGTGACTTGTAAACACTCGAAGGTTCATTCTTGGCTCATTTGAACATGAAAACAATCAGTAACAATTTGAGACTTCATTGTTGAATCGTTGGAACTTGGAAATAACTTGTAGCTTCATTCTTGCCTCGTTTGAACATTGAAACAACTTGAAAACTCTTGTAGGATCATTCTTGGCTCATTTTAACATGAAAACAATCCGTACCAATTTGAGACTTTATTCTTGACTTGTTCGAACTTGGAAACAACCTGTAGCTTCATTCTTAACTCGTTTGAACATGGAAACAGTTTGTAAACTCTTGTAGGATCATTCTTGGCTCATTTTAACATGAAAATATTCTGTAACAATTTGAGACTTCATTCTTGATTCGTTCGAACTTGGAAACAACTTGTAGCTTCATTCTTGACTCGTTTGAACATGTGACTTGTAAACACTCGAAGGTTCATTCTTGGCTCATTTGAACATGAAAACAATCAGTAACAATTTGAGACTTCATTGTTGAATCGTTGGAACTTGGAAATAACTTGTAGCTTCATTCTTGCCTCGTTTGAACATTGAAACAACTTGAAAACTCTTGTAGGATCATTCTTGGCTCATTTTAACATGAAAACAATCCGTACCAATTTGAGACTTTATTCTTGACTTGTTCGAACTTGGAAACAACCTGTAGCTTCATTCTTAACTCGTTTGAACATGGAAACAATTTGTAAAATCTTGTTGGATCATTCTTGGCTCATTTAAACATGAAAGCAATGCTTAACAATTTGCGGCTTCAGTCTTGACTCGTTCGAATTTGGAAACAACTTCTAGCATCATTCTTGACTCGTTTGTGCATGAAAATAACTTATAAACTCCTGTATAATCAATTTAGCATGAAAATAATTAGTACCAATTTGAGACTTCATTCTTGACTCGTTCGAACTTGGAAACAACCTGTAGCTTCATTCTTGACTCGTTTGAATATGGAAACAACTTGAAAACTCTTATAGGATCATTCTTGGCTCATTTTAACATGAAAATAATCCGTACCAATTTCAGACTTCATTTTTGACTCGTTCGAACTTGGAAACAACTTGCAGCTTCATTCTTGACTCGTTTGAACATGGAAACAGTTTGTAAACTCTTGTAGGATCATTCTTGGCTCATTTTAACATGAAAATATTCTGTAACAATTTGAGACATCATTCTTGATTCGTTCGAACTTGGAAACAACTTGTAGCTTCATTCTTGACTCGTTTGAACATGTGACTTGTAAACACTCGAAGGTTCATTCTTGGCTCATTTGAACATGAAAACAATCAGTAACAATTTGAGATTTCATTGTTGAATCGTTGGAACATGGAAATAACTTGTAGCTTCATTCTTGCCTCGTTTGAACATGGAAACAACTTGAAAACTCTTGTAGGATCATTCTTGGCTCATTTTAACATGAAAACAATCCGTACTAATTTGAGACTTTATTCTTGACTTGTTCGAACTTGGAAACAACCTGTAGCTTCATTCTTGACTCGTTTGAACATGGAAATAACTTGTAAACTCTTGTACGATCATTATTGACTCATTTTAACGTGAAAGCAATGCTTAACAATTTGCGGCTTCATTGTTGACTCGTTCGAATTTGGAAACAACTTCTAGCTTCATTCTTGACTCGTTTGTGCATGGAAATAACTTGTAAACTCCTGTAGAATCAATTTAACATGAAAATAATTAGTACCAATTTGAGACTTCATTCTTGAGTCGTTCGAACTTGGAAACAACCTGTAGCTTCATTCTTGACTCGTTTGAACATGGAAACAACTTGAAAACTCTTGTAGGAACATTCTTGGCTCATTTTAACATGAAAACAATCCGTAGCAAATTGAGACTTCATTCTTGACTCGTTCGAACTTGGAAACAACTTGTTGCTTCATTCTTTACTCGTTTGAACAAAGAAACAACTTGAAAAGTCTGGTAGGATCATTCTTGGCTAATTTTAACATGAAAATAATCCTTACCAATTGGAGACTTCATTCTTGACTTGTTTGAACTTGAAAATAACTTGTAGCTTCATTCTTGACTCGTTTGAACATGGAACAACTCTAAAACTATTGTAGGATCATTCTTGGCTCATTTTAACATGAAAAAAATCCGTACCAATTTGAGACTTCATTCTTGACTCTTTCGAACTTGGACACAACTTGTAGCTTCATTCTTGACTCGTTTGAACATGGAAACAACTTGTAAACTCTTGTAGGATCATTCTTGACTCATTTTAACATCAAAGCAATGCTTAACAATTTGCGGCTTCATTCTTGACTCGTTCGAATTTAGAAACAACTTCTAACTTCATTCTTGACTCGTTTGTGCATGGAAATAACTTGTAAACTCCTGTAGAATCAATTTAACATGAAAATAATTAGTACCAATTTGAGACTTCATTCTTGACTCGTTCGAACTTGGAAACAACCTGTAGCTTCATTCTTGACTCGTCTGAACATGTATGTGACTTGTAAACACTCGAAGGTTCATTCTTGGCTCATTTGAACATGAAAACAGTCAGCAACAATTTGAGACTTCATTGTTGACTCGTTCGAACTTGGAAACAACTTGTAACTTCATTCTTGACTCGTTTGAACATGGAAACAACTTGAAAACTCTTGTAGGATCATTCTGGGCTCATTTTAAGATTAAAACAATCCGTACCAATTTGAGACTTTATTCTTGACTTGTTCGAACTTGGAAACAACTGGTAGCTTCATTCTTGACTCGTTTCAACATGGAAATAATTTCTAAAATCTTGTTGGATCATTCTTGGCTCATTTAAACATGAAAACAATCAGTAACAATTTGAGACTTTATTCTTGACTTGTTCAAAGTTGGAAACAACTTGTAGCTTCATTCTTGACTCATTTGAACATGGAAACAACTTGTAAACTCTTGTAGGATCATTCTTGGCTCATTTTAACATAAAAACAATCTGTACCAATATGAGACTTCATTCTTGACTCGTTCGAACTTGAAAACAACTTGTAGCGTCATGCTTGACTAGTTTCAACATGGAAACAAATTGAAAACTCTTGTAGGATCATTCTTGGCTCATTTTAATATGAAAACAATCCGTACCAATATGAGGCTTCATACTTGACTCGTTCGAACATGGAAACAACTTGTAGTTCATTCTTGACTCGTTTGAATATGGAAACAACTTGAAAACTCTTGTAGGATCATTCTTGGCTCATTTTAATATGAAAACAATCCGTACCAATTTGAGACTTTATTCTTGACTTGTTCGAACTTGGGAACAACTAGTAGCTTCATTCTTGACTCGTTTGAACAGGGAAACAATTTGTAAAATCTAGTTGGATCATTCTTGGCTCATTTAAACATGAAAGCAATGCTTAACAATATGCGGCTTCATTCTTGACTCGTTCGAATTTGGAAACAACTTCTAGCTTCATTCTTGACTCGTTTGTGCATGAAAATAACTTATAAACTCCTGTATAATCAATTTAACATGAAAATAATTAGTACCAATTTGAGACTTCATTCTTGACTCGTTCGAACTTGGAAACAACCTGTAGCTTCATTCTTGACTCATTTGAACATGGAAACAACTTGAAAACTCTTGTAGGATCATTCTTGGCTCATTTTAACATGAAAATTGTGACGCCCTCCGACCCGGGGTCTAGATCGGGGAGTCACTAACACTCTATATGCATGCACCCTAAATAATAATAATAGAAAATACGCATAAATATGACCCCGACTACTAGCCTGGACCTTTCAAGGTAATGGTATGAAACAAGCACACAACTACATTCATTTACTTTTACGTTTACAGTAACCAAAATAATATTATTACAACTCCTGCAACATCTCAAATCTACTAATAAAATACAAGACTAAACAAAGTCTTTTCCTTCCAACTCTGCCTCGATCCTACCTGTTCAATCTCAGCCAGCCTAGCATAGTTCATGTATGACATATTCTTCCTGGCAGTCTGCTTAATACGGACCATGATTCTCAAAAGCTGTAGATATTAGAAAATAAAAGAATGAGCTACAAAAGCTCAGCAAGTAACCATATAGGTTAAAAACAGTTCTAGGCTTATATATAATTTAAAAAGTCTTTTCTCAAAACCATGCTTTAAAATCATTGCTGGACCTCATTGTCCCATAATTGTAATTAAAATTCTAGTCAGGGTATGCCTTACTCGCAAAACTTTCTTTTATAAAACCACTGGCAGGGTTAAATAATTTCAATAACTGGTGCAAAGTAAATAAGAAACTGGAAAGTAATAATCAATTGCAAGTATAGGAGTAATCTGCAGGGTTAGATGGATAACAGGAAGTAATGTCTAACAATTGAAACAAGTCAAATCAAGGTATATCGGATAATTGAAGCTGTATACGACAGGTTATAACAAGGCATTTCATTATTCATTACTAATCATTTCAAAGTCCATTTGTATAAAACTGTCATTTCATTAGGACTGATTCTTTCAAAACATTTTATAAAACTGTCCTCTCATTAGGACCTTGCTTTTCAAATCATCTATAAAACTGTCCTCTCATTAGGACCTTTACTTTTCAAATCATTTATAAAACTGTCCTCTCATTAGGACCTTTACTGTTTAAAAACAATTATTTTGGTTGAAGTTTTCTCACAACGCCAGACAATACGGGTGATCAACCACGTAAAGTCCCCATAACGGACTAAAGTCCCTCTGGACATAAAGAGTACTCATAAAGGCACTTATTGCCATTGGCCTTGGGCTATCTCATTATAGCCATTGACTATCTCATTATAGTCTTCACATAAAAAGTGTTGGACCGGCGTCACTCGGCCTCTTACGCCTCCAACCTATAGGAATCCGCAGAAACCATTTTTTTGATCGGAATTCCTATAATAACCAAAACCTTTCTTTTTAAAGTTACCAAATCATTTGATGAAAAAGACTTCTCGAAAGTCGGATTCCATATTTAAATCCATTTTTAAGATCATTAGACAGAGGTAAAGTTTATTCCAGGGTAAATCTTAAAACAAGTCTTTGTTGTAATAAAGTAGGCAGAAATCTTGAACTAGGGACCAAAACCAAGTTATAGTAGTAAAGTCAGGTTGCAGGGTCAATTCACAGGTATAACAAGATGTTTTGAAAACAGTTGTAAGGCATTTAATTGTAACAGTAGTTAGGTAATAGCAACAGGGTAAGTTCAGAATTAAAGTTCAAGTAAACATTACTAAGGAAATGGTGTTGACATAAGTCATAGTTCAAGGTTACTGATTTAAGACCTTTAAAATTAGTTTAAAAGCTGACAGTAGCAGTTCAGGGATTGAAAAGTTTAAAGTGCAATCAAAACTGGTATAAGGTTGCAGTTTAAGTAAAACAATTAAAGTAAGGTAGGCTATAGCTTAAAACAGTTGAAGTAAGGTAACATAGTTGCAGGGTCATAAAACAATTCATAAATAGTGCTTGAGTTAAAAGAGATTAGGCAGTAGTTACTTGCCTCAAACAAGAATGCTCAGCTGCTGAACAGGTAGATCGCCTAAACCAGCACTAACTCTCTATTTTCGCTTTCCCTTTGTCCTTTATCTCACTGTCCTTCGTAGCTACACATAAATAGTACTATATCAGTATCTCATATACTCTCGACGTTCTCATTAACGTCTAACTATTCTACCCTTTCGTTAACTGTAACCTTTTAACATATATATAATGCACAGTTGACATATCCTACTATTCAATCACTTCTACACTAGCAAACAAGTAGCACATAGACACATATATTGATCCATAGTATTCCTGACTGATAGTCTTTCCTATACAGAGGTGGTGTGCCAATAATATTTTACAAAGTCGTTTTAGTTTTAGAAAATTTTGGCAGCACTTCCTCTATAATTGGAGCTGCCTGTCGGAATACAACCGACCCAAACAAACATCAAAGTCCTTTATACATAATACTACAATCATCTATTGCACCAATTCCTTATCAAATTAGCAACATCTATAATCATTAATAATACTACTGTCATTTCAATACGACAAGAATTCGAATATATATTATATATATATATATATATATATATATATATATATATATATATATATATATATATATATATATATATATATATATATATATATTCGAAATATGATCCTGCAATACAAAGCCTTGGAGCACTTAAGCAATTACATAATTAATTCACATTTCCACTTAGGCAAATAGGCATACATATATTACCAAGTAAGGCTTTTATAAACTCTCAAGTACAACTCACATTGTTATTGCAAATAGGCATATACATCCAGACATCCAAAATTAACAAAGTCATTGAATTCTACTTCAGACATAGCATTTAGCATTAACATGGACTAAGATTCATATATTAAGCTATACTCGAACATAATGATCCATATAAGTCAAAATTTCAATTAATCAAGTTAATTATCATTCAACAAATTGGTGTACTATTTGGTTTTATATTTACACACCTGGCA
The DNA here is from genome assembly GCA_028671895.1 of Oenanthe sinensis. Lineage (NCBI taxonomy): Eukaryota > Viridiplantae > Streptophyta > Magnoliopsida > Apiales > Apiaceae > Oenanthe > Oenanthe sinensis. Next base: position 7,712,362 of record JAPMAC010000195.1, on the reverse strand, counting down.
CCCATATCAATTCGAACTAGTACTCATGTACCATCCTATGTTCGAACTAAGCATGCATATATAACTTGACATTTTAATTTAAACCTTATATGTACGCATGTAACTATCAAGAATTATAAGTTAACACACGACATGATTATTAGTAGCAACACAAGAATGAAAGTCGATCATAGCATTCAACATCAAAAACCCGAATTACCAAATCATGTATATGTTCGAATTTTGCAAGTAGCCAAACTTATTAAACTCCAAAAATTCATAAAGCCTTTGATTAACCTTAATCATTAGAAATTTCATCAAACCCACCTAATATTCATGTGCTAATTTAGTTATACTAAATTCGAATATAAACTGAGACATGCATTACAAAAATATGAGTCAATTACGGAACATAGCATGTAAACAGACATATATATTCAAGCACAAATCGGAAAAATTAGAGCCATTGTCAGAAAAATTGATTATCAATTCGGAATATATACAAAACTGACATGCAATCACAGCAGTACTTGCATTATTACTCATACTCATCATTGCAACCGAGAACAACAAGAATCGGGCTTAAACAAGACCAACCGAGTCGCCGGCTCGCCGGAGCTCATCGCCGGCGACGGCAACGAATGTTGAAAGGCTCGATTTCGAGTCCTTTTCATCCAAACTGCCGCAGACTACTAGTATAGCTATAGATATCATTGATATAAACCTTACTAAGGCCATAAAACCACTTGCATGCAGCTCTTACACATACACATACATACGACATTCATATATATATATATATATACATATTACGCTAAAGAACAACTTCAACAAGCATTATCACTGGATTACTAGCGAGATATCATGGAACAACTGTATGAAATCGAAGAAAAACAGTAACATAGCAAGAGGTCGAGGTGGAGAGAAAAAGGCAGGACCTGAACAAGAAAACGCAGAATGGGGAGAAGAAAGAAGACTGCTGCTGTTTTAATAAAAGGCAGGGGTACTTTCGTAATTTCACAATTGCTGAATTCTGGATTAAATCAATTAGTAATTCGAATTTTTATGGAAAATGGGTACAAAAACAAGTTTTATATTTTTAAAATTAAGATAATGAATTTAGAAACTTCCCCATATTTTTGAAATATTTTTCTGATAAATAAATAATTAAATAAAAATCTTTGAAGTTTTAGCACAGAAATAGAAAATAAGGGTAGAAAAATCATAAAAATAATTTTGGGCTCAAATAAAATAAACTTTTATTTTTCAAAGGTCCTAGAATAAATGAGGAACATTTTGAGAAAGGTTTCATGATTTTTGAACATTCCCATAATTAGATATGGAATTTAGAAGAGAAATATTTTCAGGATAAAACAAATTTGAGAAAATCATATAAAAATGTTGAGGCTGAAACAAATCACATCACTATTTTTAGAAAGTCTCTAAAATCACACATAAGCTACATATAAAATTTCATAATTATTGGACACACTAATAATTTTATAAAAATCAAACAGTTACTCAATTAAGCATGAAAAATCAATTAATCACTTAATTACAACACTTAGGCACATTGCAGTTAAACAGGCAGTCAACTAGACATATAAAATGACCACATATCATATCTTATCACATTAGAACACATCAATCATATACCTCATATTATTCAAATAGATTTAATTATCTCGATCGTTACATTCTCCCCCCTTAAAAAGATTCTGTCCCCAGAATCAGCCTAAGTAAACAAATAGGGATACTTTTCGAGCATTTCACTCTCAAGTTCCCAGGTGGATTCCTCAACTCGAGGATTTCTCCACAAAATCTTAACAAGCCTAACCGACTTTTTCCTTAAAACCTTATCCTTACGATCTTGAATCTCTACAGGCTGTTCTACGTAGGACAAATCGGGTTGAATCTCTAGGGGTTCATATTCTATTACATGACTCATGTCAGGATTGTACTTTCTAAGCATAGATATGTGAAAAACATTGTGAATATTCTGCATCTGCGGTGGTAGAGCCAATTCATATGCGACTTTCCCAACTTGCTTCAAAACTTCAAAAGGTCCTATATATCGTGGATTAAGCTTTCCTTTCTTGCCAGATCTGCTAACACCTTTCCACGGAGAAATCTTTAATAACACTTGGTCACCTTCTTCAAAACTCATATCCTTCCTTGACTGGTCAGCATACTTCTTTTGCCTATCTTGAGCAGCTAGCAATCTCTTCTGAATCAACTCAATCTTTTCTTTAGTTTGTTGCACAAGCTTTGGACCTAAAATCTTACGTTCACCAACTTCATTCCAACATACTGGTGATCTACACTTTCTTCCATACAAAGCTTCATACGGGGGCATTCCAATACTGGCATGATAGCTGTTGTTATATGAAAACTCCACTAATGGTAAATGCTCGTCCCAACTTCCTTCAAAATCCAAGGCACAAACTCTCAGCATGTCTTCAATAGTCTGAATTGTCCTTTCACTTTGTCCATCTGTCTGAGGATGGTATGCAGTACTCATATTCAACTTCGTTCCCAAACACTCTTGAAATTTCTTCCAAAATCTAGAATTGAATCTCGGGTCTCTGTCAGATACTATTGATACAGGAACACCGTGACGCATAACAATTTCTTTCAAATACAAATGAACCAACTTGTCCAGTGAAAATCTTTCATTGATCGGTAGAAAGTGCGCTGACTTAGTTAATCTGTCTATTATCACCCAAATAGCATCATGATTAGCCTTAGTCCTTGGCAATCCTACTACAAAATCCATCGCAAGATTCTCCCATTTCCATTCTGGAATCTCTAGTGGTTGCAACAATCCACTGGGTCTCTGGTGTTCAGCTTTGACTCTCTGGCACATATAACATTTACTGATCCATTCTGCTACATCTCTTTTCATGTTGGGCCACCAAAAATTTTCTTTCAAATCTTTATACATCTTTGTGCTTCCTGGATGAATAGAGTATCTTGAACTATGCGCGTCATGCAAAATTTCATTCTTGAGCTCCTGAACATTAGGGATCCAAATTCGCAAGGAATACCTAAAGATTCCTTTATCGTCCTTCTGACTTCTTAACTCTTCTCTAGTCAACTTGACTTTGTCTTGACTCATCATCTGTTCTTGACATCTCTTGATCTTCTCTAACAATTCTGGCTGAAAAGTCATTGTATACACCATTTCTTCCACTGAATCAGAACCACATACTTCTATTTCCAATTTCTCAAACTCCTTGATCAATTCCAACCACCTTCTCTGTCTCATGGTCAACTCTTTCTGAGTAAAGATATACTTCAAACTTTTGTGGTCAGTGTAAATCTCACACTTTTCTCCATACAAGTAGTGCCTCCAAATCTTCAGTGCAAACACAATAGCAGCTAATTCCAGATCATATGTAGGATATTTCAATTCATGAGGTCTTAACTGCCTGGAAGCATACGCAATTACTTTTCCATGTTGCATCAAAACACATCCCAAGCCTTTGTGAGAAGTGTCACTATAGATAACAAAATTTCCTTGATCGTCGGGTAATACCAACACTGGTGCAGACACTAATCTTCGCTTTAGCTCTTCAAAACTTTCTTCACACTTTTCACTTCACACAAACTTTTCATTCTTCCTGGTCAACTTGGTCATTGGGGTAGCTATCTTTGAAAAAGCTTGAACAAATCTTCGATAGTATCCCGCTAATCCCAGAAAACTTCTGACTTCGGTTGGAGTTCTTGGTCTTTCCCATTTCATCACTGCTTTTATCTTTGCCGGATCAACTTTGATGCCTTCTCTGCTGACAACATGACCTAAGAATTGTACTTCCTTTAGCCAAAATTCACATTTTGAGAACTTTGCATACAGCTTCTCCTTTCTTAATGTCTCTAAAGCAATTCTTAAGTGATCAGCATGCTCTTCTTCTGACTTTGAATATATCAGGATGTCGTCAATGAATACAATCGCAAACTTGTCCAAATACTTCTTAAAGACTCTGTTCATCAGATCCATAAATGCTGCTGGGGCATTTGTCAATCCAAAAGCCATCACCAAAAAATTCGTAGTGTCCATACCTTGTTCTGAACGCTGTTTTAGATACGTCTTCAGGTTTGATCTTGAGCAGATGGTATCCAGACCTTAAGTCTATTTTGGAAAAATATCCAGCTCCTTTCAACTGGTCAAAAAGATCGTCGATCCTCGGCAACGGGTACTTATTCTTGATAGTTAACTTGTTTAACTCTCGGTAATCTATACACAATCTCATGCTTCCCTCCTTTTTCTTAACAAACAATACTGGTGCTCCCCAGGGGGACACACTAGGCCTTATCACTCCTTTATCCAAAAGATCTTGTATTTGACTCGCCAACTCTTTCATCTCAACTGGCGCCATCCTATATGGAGCTTTGGAAACTGGCTCAGTGCCAGGGGCTAAATCAATAGAGAATTCTATTTCCCTATCGGGAGGTAAACCTGGTAGTTCGTCTGGAAACATGTCGGGAAATTCATTGACTATAGGAACATCTTCTAATTGAACTGACTTCTTTTCAGTATCTAAAACATAGGCTAGGTAAGCCTCACATCCTTGACGTAGAAATCTCTTCGCCTGAACGATATTCAAAAACTTCTTAACTTGCCGGGTGCCTCGAAATTCAACTTCTTTTCCTTCTAAGGTTCTAACCTTTAGCTTCTTATTTCTACAATCTATCTGAGCCTTATATTCTGACAACCAATCCATCCCTAGGATTACATCAAATTCACCTAACTTAAAAGGTATCAAGTTAGCGAGAAAATGACAACTGTCTATTTCAATGTCACACCTAGGACACAGTTGACTTACTGGAATTTTTGCCTGATTAGCTACTTCTATAACTAAGGCTTGCTCCAAAAGTTGAACTTCACATTGTAACTTACCAAGAAAATCTTGAGATATAAAAGACTTAGTGGTTCCAGAATCAATCAATACATTAGCTTGGACTGAATTAACAGGAAGAGTACCTGATATCACATCCACGTCCTGTATAGCCTCTCTCTGAGTCATGTTAAAGGTTCTTACTCTAGTTGGATGTGCTGAGGATTGTGACGGAGCTCCAGTTATCCTGAGGACATTGGTAGGCTGTGTAGGTTCCTTGCATTCCCTTGCCATGTGGCCCAGCTTGCCACACTTGTAGCATTTGATCCCAGACTTCTAAATTTGACTCTGAATCTGACTATTACATTCTACAACATAGTGTCCCTTCTTGTTGCACTTGAAACAAGTAACATTTGGCTTATTACACACTCCGGAATGCTTCTTTCCACAAGTCTTACATTCAGGAACATATTATCCTATTGCCTTCTGCTGATTGAGACCTTGGTTTCTACTATTCTGTCCTCCTCGACCTCCGTTACCATTCTTAAACTGCTGAAAGTCACTCTTCTGACCTTCTGATCTTCTGTTGAACTTGCTTCTGAAATTACTTTGTCCTTGGCCTTCTTCTCTCGCCCTAAAATTCCTCTTCTTGTTATCCTTTTCCTTTTGAGACATATCACTTTCATTTTCCACAATCATTGCCTTCTGAACCATTGCGGCAAAGCTCTGTAGCTCAAAAACTGCCACTCTTCTTCGAATCCATGGCCTCAAGCCCTGCTGAAATCTTTTGGCCTTCTGTACTACTGTTCTGTTGAAAACTATGACTCTAATTCTGGTGATTCTCATTTTCTTCTTAAATGGAATCACACTATTATCTACTTTCAAACTTCCAGGCTTTATTTTGCCCTTCCCTTTTTCTTTTCATTTCTAACTCGGTATATTATCTTCATACTCAATATATTTCTTTGTTTCAACTCTGAGAACTTTTATTCAATCCGATTTTCCAAATACTTAATAATATACTTTTCTAGAAATAACTCAATAAATCCAACCAAATAAATACAACAGTTCCTTCATATTCACTTCAGCTTCCTACTAATTCGCTTTTTCTTTCTGTATAACCGACGTATAATATTTCATATTCTTCTTAACACTAACAATCTCAGCATCATAATTCGTTTCAAGGTCAAACAATTACTAATTGAAGGAATCAAAAGCAATGCTCAGATTTGATATTCAAACAAAAGAATAAAACATGGACCAAGATTCTTTGAAACAATAGGTTCAAAAGAAATCCCAACTTTTACTAGTTAGAAAACCATTAGAGTTTAAAATATAGGACTTTGCAAAGAATGGATATCATATTCAAGAAGAAATAACTGGGAGATCATTATGATCTTCGAACTTCCATTATGTTGCATATGCCACTTTGGAGAACCTCCATAGTACATAAGGTGGCCAGCCTTATCACTTTCATGACATGCAACTTACCAACAGTGGCGTCCCACTTTGGTATCCCCTTTACATAGGGTTGTTCATCCCAGAAGAGTACAAAACCAGTATAATTCGTAATATTCAAACTTTCAGGAATCAATTCAAGGCTTGTTAATAAAATATCTGAATCAATAAAGATATTTCAATAGAACGAATAGAGAGTTTGGGTAAACAGAATACACATGACTCCAGTAATTAGGGCGAGTAAGGTCAATTGTGGAAAATATCTCTCTCAAGTCACAAATAGAGAATCAATTTCCTAACGGGGCTTGAAATCTAACAGACATAACAAATGCAGCTCTAGGTGGTGCAAAAATCTCAGCACAAACAGATGTAGGCTCATACACAAGCAATACAGGTGAAACGGGTGCCTCACTAGTAGGTGCTACCATATGCTCAGGGATACAATCCCTAACCTCCACGTCCGATCCAGAATCCATACTAGGCTCAAAGTAAGACTCGTGTGGAGTGGTGCTACAAAAAGTATTGAAGAATGGAGGGGAATGGTAAATGAGGAACCTTATCACTGTCCGATGATATCTACAATTATGCAGTGGTATACCGATGTATAAACCAAGATGAAGTTATCTTAAGTTTAACATCAATCTATCTTAACATTCTTAACCATCGAGACTCTATTCGATAATCTCAACTCGAAACTCTATGGTTGTTTGAACTTAACTTCCTATCTTGAGTGATCCTATCTTATATCTTTAAGGGTTTAAATCTTACACTTATCCTATGTCTACACCACTCTTCGTTATCTAATCCTATCTTAATATTACTCTCTCTTCTTTTATTAAATGATCTACTTGTTTAACTTAATCCTGGCTTGTTTCAGTGACCAAAACCTCCGCTCTGATACCAACCTGTGACGCCCTCCGACCCGGGGTCTAGATCGGGGAGTCACTAACACTCTATATGCATGCACCCTAAATAACAATAATAGAAAATACGCATAAATATGACCCCGACTACTAGCCTGGACCTTTCAAGGTAATGGTATGAAACAAGCACACAACTACATTCATTTACATTTACGTTTACAGTAACCAAAATAATATTATTACATCTCCTGCAACATCTCAAATCTACTAATAAAATACAAGACTAAACAAAGTCTTTTCCTTCCAACTCTGCCTCGATCCTACCTGTTCAATCTCAGCCAGCCTAACATAGTTCATGTATGACATATTCTTCCTGGCAGTCTGCTTAATACGGACCATGATTCTCAAAAGCTGTAGATATTAGAAAATAAAAGAAGGAGCTACAAAAGCTCAGCAAGTAACCATATAGGTTAAAAACAGTTCTAGGCTTATATATAATTTAAAAAGTCTTTTCTCAAAACCATGCTTTAAAATCATTGCTGGACCTCATTGTCCCATAATTGTAATTAAAATTCTAGTCAGGGTATGCCTTACTCGCAAAACTTTCTTTTATAAAACCACTGGCAGGGTTAAATAATTTCAATAACTGGTGCAAAGTAAATAAGAAACTGGAAAGTAATAATCAATTGCAAGTATAGGAGTAATCTGCAGGGTTAGATGGATAACAGGAAGTAATGTCTAACAATTGAAACAAGTCAAATCAAGGTATATCTGATAATTGAAGCTGTATACGACAGGTTATAACAAGGCATTTCATTATTCATTACTAATCATTTCAAAGTCCATTTGTATAAAACTGTCATTTCATTAGGACTGATTCTTTCAAAACATTTTATAAAACTGTCCTCTCAATAGGACCTTGCTTTTCAAATCATCTATAAAACTGTCCTCTCATTAGGACCTTTACTTTTCAAATCATTTATAAAACTGTCCTCTCATTAGGACCTTTACTGTTTAAAAACAATTATTTTGGTTGAAGTTTTCTCACAACGCCAGACAATACGGGTGATCAGCCACGTAAAGTCCCCATAACGGACTAAAGTCCCTCTGGACATAAAGAGTACTCATAAAGGCACTTATTGCCATTGGCCTTGGGCTATCTCATTATAGCCATTGACTATCTCATTATAGTCTTCACATAAAAAGTGCTGGACCGGCGTCACTCGGCCTCTTACGCCTCCAACCTATAGGAATCCGCAGAAACCATTTTTTTGATCGGAATTCCTATAATAACCAAAACCTTTCTTTTTAAAGTTACCAAATCATTTGATGAAAAAGACTTCTCGAAAGTCGGATTCCATATTTAAATCCATTTTTAAGATCATTAGACAGAGGTAAAGTTTATTCCAGGGTAAGTCTCAAAACAAGTCTTTGTTGTAATAAAGTAGGCAGAAATCTTGAACTAGGGACCAAAACCAAGTTATAGTAGTAAAGTCAGGTTGCAGGGTCAATTCACAGGTATAACAAGATGTTTTGAAAACAGTTGTAAGGCATTTAATTGTAACAGTAGTTAGGTAATAGCAACAGGGTAAGTTCAGAATTAAAGTTCAAGTAAACATTACTAAGGAAATGGTATTGACATAAGTCATAGTTCAAGGTTACTGATTTAAGACCTTTAAAATTAGTTTAAAAGCTGACAGTAGCAGTTCAGGGATTGAAAAGTTTAAAGTGCAATCAAAACTGGTATAAGGTTGCAGTTTAAGTAAAACAATTAAAGTAAGGTAGGCTATAGCTTAAAACAGTTGAAGTAAGGTAACATAGTTGCAGGGTCATAAAACAATTCATAAATAGTGCTTGAGTTAAAAGAGATTAGGCAGTAGTTACTTGCCTCAAACAAGAATGCTCAGCTGCTGAACAGGTAGATCGCCTAAACCAGCACTAACTCTCTATTTTCGCTTTCCCTTTGTCCTTTATCTCACTGTCCTTCGTAGCTACACATAAATAGTACTATATCAGTATCTCATATACTCTCGACGTTCTCATTAACGTCTAACTATTCTACCCTTTCGTTAACTGTAACCTTTTAACATATATATAATGCACAGTTGACATATCCTACTATTCAATCACTTCTACACTAGCAAACAAGTAGCACATAGACACATATATTGATCCATAGTATTCCTGACTGATAGTCTTTCCTATACAGAGGTGGTGTGCCAATAATATTTTTCAAAGTCGTTTTAGTTTTAGAAAATTTTGGCAGCACTTCCTCTGTAATTGGAGCTGCCTGTCGGAATACAACCGACCCAAACAAACATCAAAGTCCTTTATAGATAATACTACAATCATCTATTGCACCAATTCCTTATCAAATTAGCAACATCTATAATCATTAATAATACTACTGCCATTTCAATACGACAAGAATTCGAATATATATTATATATACATATATATATATATATATATATATATATATATATATTCGAAATATGATCCTGCAATACAAAGCCTTGGAGCACTTAAGCAATTACATAATTAATTCACATTTCCACTTAGGCAAATAGGCATACATATATTACCAAGTAAGGCTTTTATAAACTCTCAAGTACAACTCACATTGTTATTGCAAATAGGCATATACATCCAGACATCCAAAATTAACAAAGTCATTGAATTCTACTTCAGACATAGCATTTAGCATTAACATGGACTAAGATTCATATATTAAGCTATACTCGAACATAATGATCCATATAAGTCAAAATTTCAATTAATCAAGTTAATTATCATTCAACAAATTGGTGTACTATTTGGTTTTATATTTACACACCTGGCACCCATATCAATTCGAACTAGTACTCATGTACCATCCTATGTTCGAACTAAGCATGCACATATAACTTGACATTTTAATTTAAACCTTATATGTACGCATGTAACTATCAAGAATTATAAGTTAACACACGACATGATTATTAGTAGCAACACAAGAATGAAAGTCGATCATAGCATTCAACATCAAAAACCCGAAATACCAAATCATGTATATGTTCGAATTTTGCAAGTAGCCAAACTTATTAAACTCCAAAAATTCATAAAGCCTTTGATTAACCTTAATCATTAGAAATTTCATCAAACCCACCTAATATTCATGTGCTAATTTAGTTATACTAAATTCGAATATAAACTGAGCCATACATTACAAAAATATGAGTCAATTACGGAACATAGCATGTAAACAGACATATATATTCAAGCACAAATCGGCAAAATTAGAGCCATTGTCGGAAAAATTGATTATCAATTCGGAATATATACAAAACTGACATGCAATCACAGCAGTACTTGCATTATTACTCATACTCATCATTGCAACCGAGAACAACAAGAATCGGGCTTAAACAAGACCAACCGAGTCGCCGGCTCGCCGGAGCTCATCGCCGGCGACGGCAACGAATGTTGAAAGGCTCGATTTCGAGTCCTTTTCATCCAAACTGCCGCAGACTACTAGTATAGCTAGATATCATTGATATAAACCTTACTAAGGCCATAAAACCACTTGCATGCAGCTCTTACACATACACATACATACGACATTCATATATATATATATATATACATATTACGCTAAAGAACAACTTCAACAAGCATTATCACTGGATTACTAGCGAGATATCATGGAAACAGTTTGTAAACTCTTGTAGGATCATTCTTGGCTCATTGTAACATGAAAATATTCTGTAACAATTTGAGACTTCATTCTTGATTCGTTCGAACTTGGAAACAACTTGTAGCTTCATTCTTGACTCGTTTGAACATGTATGTGACTTGTAAACACTCGAAGGTTGATTCTTGGCTCATTTAAACATGAAAACAATCAGTAACAATTTGAGACTTTATTCTTGACTTGTTCAAAGTTGGAAACAACTTGTAGTTTCATTCTTGACTCATTTGAACATGGAAACAACTTGTAAACTCTTGTAGGATCATTCTTAGCTCATTTTAACATAAAAACAATCTGTACCAATATGAGACTTCATTCTTGACTCGTTCGAACTTGAAAACAACATGTAGCGTCATACTTGACTCGTTTCAACATGGAAACAACTTGAAAACTCTTGTAGGATCATTCTTGGCTCATTTTAATATGAAAACAATCCGTACCAGTATTAGGCTTCATACTTGACTCGTTCGAACATGGAAACAACTTGTAGCTTCATTCTTGACTCGTTTGAACATGTATGTGACTTGTAAACACTCGAAGGTTCATTCTTGGCTCATTTGAAAATGAAAACAATCAGCAACAATTTGAGACTTCATTGTTGACTTGTTCGAACTTGGAAATAACTTGTAACTTCATTCTTGACTCGTTTGAACATGGAAACAACTTGAAAACTCTTGTAGGATCATTCTTGGCTCATTTTAACATGAAAACAATCCGTACCAATTTGAGACTTCGTTCTTGACTCGTTCGAACTTGGAAACAACTTGTAGCTTCATTCTTGACCCTTTTGAACATAGAAACAACTTGTAAACTCTTGTAGGATCATTCTTGGCTCGTTTTAACATGAAAGCAATTCGTAACTATTTGAGGCTTCATTCTTGACTCGTTAGAATTTGGAAACAACTTATAACTTCATTCTTGCTCGTTGGAACATGGAAACTACTTGAAAACTCTCGTACGATCATTCCTGGGTCATTTTAACATGAAAATAATCAGTACCAATTTGAGAGTTCTTTCTTGACTCTCTTTAAAATGGAAAAGACTTATAAACTCTTGTAGGATCATTCTTGGCTCATTTTAACATTAAAAGTAATTCGTAACAATCTGAGGGTTCATTCTTGACTCGTTTGAATTTGGAAACAACTTCTAGCTTTATTCTTGACTCGTTTGTGCATGGAAATAACTTGTAAACTCCTGTAGAATCATTTTAACATGAAAATAATTAGTACCAATTTGAGAGTTCATTCTTGACTCGTTCGAACTTGGAAACAACTTGTAGCTTCATTGTTGACTCGTTTGAACATGGAAACAACTTGAAAACTCTAGTAGGATCATTCTTGGCTCATTTTAACATGAAAACAATCAGTAGCAAATTGAGACTTCATTCTTGACTCGTTCGAACTTGGAAACAACTTGTTGCTTCATTTTTTACTCGTTTGAACAAGGAAACAACTTGAAAAGTCTTGTAGGATCATTCTTGGCTCATTTTAACATGAAAATAATCCGTACCAATTTCAGACTTCATTCTTGACTCGTTAGAACTTGGAAACAACTTTCAACTTCATTCTTGACTCGTTTGAACATGGAAACAGTTTGTAAACTCTTGTAGGATCATTCTTGGCTCATTTTAACATGAAAATATTCTGTAACAATTTGAGACTTCATTCTTGATTCATTCGAACTTGGAAACAACTTGTAGCTTCATTCTTGACTCGTTTGAACATGTGACTTGTAAACACTCGAAGGTTCATTCTTGGCTGATTTGAAAATGAAAACAATCAGCAACAATTTGAGACTTCATTGTTGACTCGTTCGAACTTGGAAATAACTTGTAGCTTCATTCTTGCCTCGTTTGAACATGGAAACAATTTGAAAACTCTTGTAGGATCATTCTTGGATCATTTTAACATGAAAACAATCCGTACCAATTTGAGACTTTATTCTTGACTTGTTCGAACTTGGAAACAACTAGTAGCTTCATTCTTGACTCGTTTGAACATGGAAACAACTTGTAAACTCTTGTAGGATCATTATTGACTCATTTTAACATGAAAGCAATGCTTAACAATTTGCGGCTTCATTCTTGACTCGTTCGAATTTGGAAACAACTTCTAGCTTCATTCTTGACTCGTTTGTGCATGGAAATAACTTATAAACTCCTGTAGAATCAATTTAACATGAAAATAATTAGTACCAATTTGAGACTTCATTCTTGACTCGTTCGAACTTGGAAACAACCTGTAGCTTCATTCTTGACTCGTTTGAACATGTGACTTGTAAAGACTCGAAGGTTCATTCTTGGCTCATTTGAACATGAAAACAATCAGCAACAATTTGAGACTTCATTGTTGACTCATTCGAACTAGGAATCAACTTGTAGCTTCATTCTTGACTCGTTTGAATATGGAAACAACTTGAAAACTCTTGTATGATCATTCTTGGCTCATTTTAACATGAAAACAATCCGTACGAATTTGAGACTTTATTCTTGACTTGTTCGAACTTGGAAACAACTGGTAGCTTCATTCTTGACACGTTTGAACATGGAAACAATTTGTAAAATCTTGTAGGATCATTCTTGGCTCATTTAAACATGAAAACAATCAGTAACAATTTGAGACTTTATTCTTGACTCGTTCAAAGTTGGAAACAACTTGTAGCTTCATTCTTGACTCATTTGAACATGGAAACAACTTGTAAACTCTTGTAGGATCATTCTTGGCTCATTTTAACATAAAAACAATCTTTACCAATTTGAGACTTCATTCTTGACTCGTTCGAACTTTGAAACAACTTGTAGCGTCATACTTGACTCGTTTCAACATGGAAACAATTTGAAAACTCTTGTAGGATCATTATTGGCTCATTTTAATATGAAAACAATCCGTACCAATATGAGGCTTCATACTTGACTCGTTCGAACATGGAAACACCTTGTAGCTTCATTCTTGACTCGTTTGAACATGGAAACAACTTGAAAACTCTTGTAGGATCCTTCTTGGCTCATTTTAACATGAAAACAATCCGTACCAATTTGAGACTTCGTTCTTGACTCGTTCAAACTTGGAAACAACTTGTAGCTTTATTCTTGACTCTTTTGAACATAGAAACAACTTGTAAACTCTTGTAGGATCATTCTTGGCTCGTTTTAACATGAAAGCAATTCGTAACTATTTGAGGCTTTATTCTTGACTCGTTCGAATTTGGAAACAACTTTTAACTTCATTCTTGCTCGTTTGAACATGAAAACAACTTGAAAACTATCGTACGATCATTCTTGGGTCATTTTAACATGAAAATAATTAGTACCAATTTGAGAGTTCTTTCTTGACTCTCTTTAAAATGGAAAAGACTTATAAACTCTTGTAGGATCACTCTTGGCTCATTTTAACATTAAAAGTTATTCGTAACAATTTGAGGCTTCATTCTTGACTCGTTCGAATTTGGAAATAACTTGTAGCTTCATTCTTGACTCATTTGAACATGGAAACAACTTGTAAACTCTTGTAAGATCATTCTTGGGACATTTTAACATGAAAACAATCCATACCAATTTGAGACATCATTCTTGACTTGTTTGAACTTGGAAATAACTTGTAGCTTCATTCTTGACTCGTTTGAACTTGGAAACAACTTGTAAACTCTTGTAGGATCATTCTTGACTCATTTTACCATGAAAGCAATGTTTAACAATTTACGGCTTCATTCTTCACTCGTTCGAATTTGGAAACAACTTCTAGCTTCATTCTTGACTCGTTTGTGCATGAAAATAACTTATAAACTCCTGTAGAATCAATTGAACATGAAAATAATTAGTACCAATTTGAGACTTCATTCTTGACTCGTTCGAACTTGGAAACAACCTGTAGCTTCATTCTTGACTCGTTTGAACGTGGAAAATACTTGAAAACTCTTGTAGGATCATTATTGACTCATTTTAACATGAAAGCAATGCTTAACAATTTGCGGCTTCATTCTTGACTCGTTCGAATTTGGAAACAACTTCTAGCTTCATTCTTGACTCGTTTGTGCATGGAAATAACTTGTAAACTCCTGTAGAATCAATTTAACATGAAAATAATTAGTACCAATTTGAGACTTCATTCTTTACTCGTTCGAACTTGGAAACAACCTGTAGCTTCATTCTTGACTCGTTTGAACATGGAAACAACTTGAAAACTCTTGTAGGATCATTCTTGGCTCATTTTAACATGAAAACAATCCGTAGCAAATTGAGACTTCATTCTTGACTCGTTCGAACTTGGAAACAACTTGTTGCTTCATTATTTACTCGTTTGAACAAGGAAACAACTTGAAAAGTTTTGTAGGATCATTCTTGGCTCATTTTAACATGAAAATAATCCATACCAATTTCAGACTTCATTCTTGACCTGTTCGAATTTGGAAACAACTTCTAGCTTCATTCTTGACTCGTTTGAACATGGAACAACTTGAAAACTATTGTAGGATCATTCTTGGCTCATTTTAACATGAAAAAAATCTGTACCAATTTGAGACTACATTCTTGACTCTTTCGAACTTGGAAACAACTTGTAGCTTCATTCTGTACTCGTTTGAACATGGAAACAACTTGTAAACTCTTGTAGGATCATTCTTGACTCATTTTAAAATGAAAATATTCTGTAACAATTTGAGACTTCATTCTTGATTCGTTCGAACTTGGAAACAACTTGTAGCTTTATTCTTGACCCGTTTGAACATGTGACTTGTAAACATTCGAAGGTTCATTCTTGGCTCATTTGAACATGAAATTAATCAGCAACAATTTGAGACTTCATTGTTGACTCGTTCGAACTTGGAAACAACTTGCTGTAGGGTTTCGTGACACAAACGCAGCGGAATAAACGCGAAAAATAAATCAAAATAGCGAAACCCTCCGCAGGATCCATGCGAAAACAAAAGATTTAATTCGGAGATAAAGAATAAATACCTTTAGAAGCTTTAACAGTTCATTAATGGAAGATTAATGGAGGTCCAAAGCTTGTTTAATCACCACGTATCCCGCTCTCGCGATCTACGCTCTACGGTATCCACACGAACACTTTTCATGAAGGATTGATGTGTATTAGCACCCGAAAACTTCTTCTCTCTCTATCTTCCTCCTCTCTCAGAGCGGCTAGGGTTTTTGTAAAATCTCTATCTAATTAAATCAGCCCATAAAGAGATTATATAGAGAGAGGAATAAGTTTTCTAATTATAATCCAATTATAATTAATACTAATCCAAAATTCTAAATTATTTAATTAAGTCTCACTTAATTAATTAATTATTAATTTTGGAATTAGTTTAGGTAATTCATTTATTCTATTTATATAATTAATTAAGTCATACTTAATTAATATCATAAATAAAATAAATTACTTATTTAATTTAAATTCATAATTTAAATTATTTCTCCTTCAAGCGTTCTTTGTGTGTGACCCTGTAGGTTATTATTATGTTGGCAACAATTTTAATATCTAATTAAAATTGTAAACAATGAGCGGCATCTAGTAATACATCATTGCTACCCAAGTAATAATAATAAATCGGTGATTCGATTACGCCTTTCGTGAATAATGTTCCATGTAATATAATCCCTTTAATCTTGATATTATAGATTAAACTCAAGGCATGTCTCGTGTCATCCTCTTCATAATTTAATCTTTATGTTCTTGATCGATGAGTAGACTATTAAAATCAAATCAACATTTGAGCACGGCCGTGCATTTCATAGTCTCACTCAAACAAGAGGCCAATAATATCACTCCTAAAATTAGGAGGATTAAATCCCATCTAGATCATTCATATTTCTCATACGATTCATAATATACCCAATGTCCACTTTTATCATCACCCGGTCAAAGGTAACTTTTAATGTAATCAAAGTATATTAATTCTCGTATAGAAATATAATGATTTCAGGTCTAAGGATCATTACACCATTATCACAGTGAGAATTACTTATGACACTTACTTAACATGTAGAATCTCACGGCGGGTCATTCCAGTGCCATGCATTGATACATGCACTTATGTTCTTGACTTTAGTATCCCCATACCTATGACCAATGAGATGTGGTCATCTGTCAAGAAACATACTAGTCTTTGTGCATTATTATTGCCCTTAAATAATAATACTCGACTAGGGAATTTTAGGAATAAGATACTATTCATATAATCTCATTTTAAGTCACATACTTAAAGATATATAATACGTATCAAAATTCCAAGGACATTTATGATGCTTTCAATTTATTACGCAGTAAATAAAACATAATAAATAATAATCAATAAAACATAATCCTTAATAATACATATTTTCCTTAAAATATAAAAAGTATTGTCTCTAGAGCACAATTACTAACAATCTCCCACTTGCACTAGAGCCAATTACCCAAGTATCTAATACTCATGGAACTAGTGTGACTTTCGTGCTTCTGCTGCGACAAAGCCTTAGTCAGTGTGTCTGCAATATTATTATTAGTATACACTTTACATATATGTATATCTCCTTGATCATTAATCTCATTAATTAGGTGATATCTCCTAAGTACATGCCCAACAGCCTCCTTGGCTGCTTCACAAGCATCAATATACTTAGGTTCTATTGTAAAATCAACAATTGTCTTTGCTGTGAACCATTCCAGCATACAACATCTCAATAAAACACAAAGCCAGATAGAAACATTAAATTATCATTATCTGTCTAGAAACCAGTATCACTGAAACCTCTTACAACTAGCTTCACATCTCCTCCATATAACAAGAATGAATCTTTAGTCCTCTTTAAGTACTTAAGAATATTCTTGACTGTCATCCAGTGACCTTCACCTGGATTAGATCGGTATCTACTCATCATGGTTAAAGCATACGAGACATCAGGACAAGTACATATCATTGCATACATTATAAAACCAATTGCTGACGCATATGGAATTTTAATCATGCAGTCCCTATCATCCAATGATTTAGGACAAATTTTATTTTGAGATCACTATCCCATGAGACATTGGGACATATCCATTTTAGTCTCTTTGCATTTGAAATCGATGCAAAACTTTGTCAATGTATGTACTCTAAATTAGGCCGATCAATCACCTTGATCTATCTCTATAGATCTCGATCCCTAATATATATGTCACATCGCCTAAGTCTTTCATTGAGAAATTATTTCTCAACCAAGTCTTCGCAGTCTGTAGAGAAGGAATGTTATTCCCTATTAGTAATATATCATCAACATATAATACTAGGAATGCCACATGGCTCCCACTAAACTTCTTGTAAACACAAGTTTCATCTTCATTCTGAATAAAGTCAAACTTTTTTTGACTGTTTCATGAAAACAAATGTTCCATCTCCTCAAGGCCTGCTTTAATCCATAAATGGATCGACGCAACTTACATACATTTCCAGCATCCTTTAGATCAACAAAACCCTTAGGGTGTGTCATGTACACATCCATATCTTATTCAAGGCTCTCATTTAAGAAAGCGGTTTTGACATCCATTTGCCAGATTTCATAGTCATAGTAAGCAGCTATAGCAAGCAAAATCCTGATGGACATGACCATAACAACTGGTGAAAAGGTCTCATCATAGTCAATACCATGAATTTTCTTGAAACCTTTTGCCACCAATCGTGCCTTATAGGTCTGTACATTAGCATCCATGTCGGTCTTCTTCTTGAAAACCCACTTGCACCCTATAGGTTTTACCCCTTCAGGTGGATCAACCAAAGTCCATACTTGATTAGTATACATGGATTCCATCTCAGATTTAATAGCATCCAGCCATCTCTTAGAATCTGGAGTGTTCATAGCGTCTTGGTAGGTGAGAGGCTCATCTTCATCCATAAGCATCACATCACCATCTTGAGTCAAGAGAAATCCATATTATCTCTCGAGCTCAAGGCGAATCCTACTAGACCTACGAATACATGTGTTTCTTGAGCAGTATTATTTTTCTTGTATATTCTGCTCAGGTTCCTCCATTGGTTCAACATTATCATGTGGGTCTCAAACTTCATTGAGATCTATTATCCTCCCACTGTCTCTCAGCAGTTCGAGCAACAAACACTTTATTCTCGGAAGGATTATAGAAAGAATAACCCCTTGTTTCAGTTGGGTATTCCACAAAATTACATTTATCTGATTTTGGTCCTAGCTTGTCATAGATTAGACGTTTCACAAATGCTTCACATCCCCAAATTTTCATAAATGACATGCTGTGACGTTTCTCAGTCCATATCTCATAAGGATTCTTTTGAACTATTTTAGTAGGAACAACGTTAAGTGTATGTGGAGCCGTTTCCAGAGTGCAACCCCAGAAACTAATTGGAAGATTTATTGACTCAACATTGATCGCACCATGTCCAACAAGGTGTGATCCCTCCTATCAAAAACCTTTCTTTGATATTTTCTACTTCATCTTTATAGTCTTTGAACTTTTCAAATGATTTGGATTAGTTCTTCAAAAGATACATATATCCGTATCTACTAAAATAATTAGTAAATTTTATGAAGTTAATAAAATCTACCTTTTGTCATCGTACACATATGACCACATACATCACTATGTATAAGTCATACCCATTCAATGATCCCTTCACCATGTCCGGTAAAAGGAGCTTTAGTCATTTTGCCAAATAAACCAAGATTCGCATCCTTTTGTATAATTCATAATCAAACTTTTCCATGAATGCATCCTTATGTATTCTGAAAATGCGTTTCTCATTAATATGGCCTCAACAACAGTGCCAAAGGTAATATTTTATTTGAGTCACTTTAGAACATATAAATTGTTAATTAGTTGTGCAACATTATAAGGCTCATCATCAAAATAGAATAAACAACTATTGTTATTTAATTAAAATGAAAAAGCATTTCTTGTCCAAACAAGAAACTGAAATAATGTCCTTGCCAATTGCAAGCACGTTATAACAATTATCAAGTTCTAAATTTTCCTTATAGGCCAAAAATTAAGTAACGAGTTCCTCGAACCAGAGCAACTATCTTTACTCCAATTCCAACCCGATACCTTAAGCTTGACCCTTATTGATCATCATCTTCCGATCTTCCAATTAAGCATGACAGTTTAATTTCCAGTCTCCCAATTTTCCACAGAAGCGATAATCGTCTTCTTTATCAACACCTCATTCAGACTTTAGAGTCTGCTTTAGGGATTGGACTTTGGTTTGGCAACGGAACTAGATCAAATCTTCTCCTTGCCTTTCCATTTTCCTTTCTCTTTTGCATTCCCTATGAAACATCAGTCGCAACATCAATTTGCTTCCAATAAGCACTATGATTTGCACATGTTACATTCTCAACTTTAGGAGCAGGGGAAGAGATTTGACTAATATCGTGGTGCCCGAGGACGATCCTCAAGCTCCTATGTCAGTCAAGGAAATATATTCTCGTCAACTTGTCCTTCTCAAGAACTGATCGCATAGAGAAGTTGTTTGTGTTTATCATTTGATATCTACAATATTAAAGTGCATAAAATAAACTAGATTACAAATTTAATATTAATTATGTTTAAGTGATTATGGTATATCATCATATACCTCCCACTATTTTTATCAAACTAATAGCCCTTACTATTAATTTGGAAAGTATATCCCATAATTCTTTCTAGTGAGCCAAGATCCATATTTCGTCATGTCCTAAGTCAACCACTGGAAGTCCTTAGAAAATGATTATTTAGGTAGACAACAGTTGTCAATTATATCATATATAATTCTTGGATAGTTTGGTGAACAACGATTGATCTTATCTATCTAATAGACTTTTAACCAAACTCTATGCTTCTAAGTTCATAATAGTTGAATATAACCGTTTATTTTCACTTATTATGACGACTCAGTTAAGTTAGACCCAATGATACAACGGCCGAATATAACCGTTTATATTCGTCGCATCTCACCACGATAGATAGGAGTCCCCTGCCACTGACAGTCCTTCCCCTTATCGATCTAGGTTTCGATGAGTGTTCATTCATTGGAAAGCATCCGAGTAAAACTTAATATTTTGTTAAGGGGTTTTAGAAAATTTATAACGATCATGATCACATCATAAAGAGATCCTCAATTTTTCCTTGAACCAAATATTTCAAATCGACATCTTAAATTGTTCATTTCCCAGGTAGATGGAGGATACCAATGGTCACACTTAAAACCCATCAGCCTTACGAATACGCATATCCGCTTTTGTCAGAAAATCCCAATTATAGATATCAAAAATCCATATTTAATTCCGTGTTTTAAAAATCCATATTTCATAAACACAAGAATCTCATGATCGTTTGTTAATTTTAAAATCTTGAATCGTTACAGATTTTATCTTGTTTAAGCAAACATGGCATGGGTGTCGTATCTAATACATACATGATTAATCAATATTAAGCATGCATTTCAATTATATCTACGCATACATACCAATACATGCAATCATATACATATATGTAATGTGCGTAAATTAAACGTGTCTGGTTATGGCCCCATCCTATATGATATTTCCAAGCTAATGGAAATATCAAGGTCAGTCTATGGTGGTTTTAAAAATACTATTTATTACATGTCTTCTTTCTTCATTGCTCCATCATCCCCTTTTGGATCGCCTCCTTGCTTGCAAGTCTTCATTGATAATTATATTGAATAATAAAATAAAACTATTCTAATGAAATTACAAGAAAAACTCGAGTTACATTCGAGATAATTAAATTACAATGAATAAACGACATGCAAGTCGTATTTAGAAACCAAAACCATAAATCAAAACCACTATCCTATGGGTCTTTAGGCCATAACCATCCACCATGCTATCATATAACACATATAATATATCTCATATTATATAATCATATCATATAATCATATATAACAAATTTCGAAATTTCAGAAAATTAAAAACAGATTTATGAAGACAATAAATCGCTATTTCGAGGCCCTTAACGACGTCAAACGCCTTACAGACCCGTCGATGATAGCATAGCTATCAGTTTTGTTCATTGGCCCGATTCCAGTCAGAAAACACATATCGTTTACGAAAATCGGATACAGCAGTCAGATTTCTACAAATCTGACGGTGTTTCAGAAATCGTATCATATACAATTCTCATAACAAAAACAAGCATATATCATATATACATATACAGAGATACATACAATCATCATATGATTATACATTACATGAATATCATATATTCATAATATATACATACATATACTCAAAATTTTAGAAAATCAAATAATTTTCATAAAATCATAAATCACCGTTTTGGAGGCTGTAACGACATCTAATGGCTTACAGACGCAGATCTGACTATGTCAGTATTGCTCAGTGACCCGATTCCAGTCAGAAAATACATATCGTTTGCAAAAATAGGACAACGGACACAGATTTCAGAAAATCAACGGCAGCCGTTTCAGAATTCGTATCGAATACGATTCTCATAATAAGAACAAACATGTATCATATACATACATCAACACACATAATCATCACATGATTATATATCATATAAATATCATATATTCATAATATATATAAACATATACATATTGTATCAATATAAAATCATGATAGATCGCATACATGCTTATATATCAAAAACAGTTAAGCACATAACCGAATTAAAACGTTTCGCATGTAGCTCTGATGCCATTGAAGGGTTTCGTGACACAAACGCAGCGGAATAAACGCGAAAAATAAATCAAAATAGCGAAACCCTCCGCAGGATCCATGTGAAAACAAAAAATTTAATTCAGAGATAAAGAATAAATACCTTTAGAAGCTTTAACAGTTCATTAATGGAAGATTAATGGAGGTCCAAAACTTGTTTAATCACCACGTATCTCGCTCTCGCGATCTACGCTCTACGGTATCCACACGAACACTTTTCATGAAGGATTGATGTGTATTAGTACCCGAAAACTTCTTCTCTCTCTATCTTCCTCCTCTCTCAGAGCGGCTAGGGTTTTTGTAAAATCTCTATCTAATTAAATCAGCCCATAAAGAGATTATATAGAGAGAGGAATAAGTTTTCTAATTATAATCCAATTATAATTAATACTAATCCAAAATTCTAAATTATTTAATTAAGTCTCACTTAATTAATTAATTATTAATTTTGGAATTAGTTTAGGTAATTCATTTATTCTATTTATATAATTAATTAAGTCATACTTAATTAATATCATAAATAAAATAAATTACTTATTTAATTTAAATTCATAATTTAAATTATTTCTCCTTCAAGCGTTCTTTGTGTGTGACCCTGTAGGTTATTATTACGTTGGCAACAAATTTAATATCTAATTAAAATTGTAAACAATGAGCGGCATCTAGTAATACATCATTGCTACCCAAGTAATAATAATAAATCGGTGATTCGATTACGCCTTTCGTGAATAATGTTCCATGTAATATAATCCCTTTAATCTTGATATTATAGATTAAACTCAAGGCATGTCTCGTGTCATCCTCTTCATAATTTAATCTTTATTTCCTTGATCGATGAGTAGACTATTAAAATCAAATCAACATTTGAGCACGGCCGTGCATTTCATAGTCTCACTCAAACAAGAGGCCAATAATATCACTCCTAAAATTAGGAGGATTAAATCCCATCTAGATCATTCATATTTCTCATACGATTCATAATATACCCAATGTCCACTTTTATCATCACCCGGTCAAAGGTAACTTTTAATGTAATCAAAGTATATTAATTCTCGTATAGAAATATAATGATTTCAGGTCTAAGGATCATTACACCATTATCACAGTGAGAATTACTTATGACACTTAATTAACATGTAGAATCTCACGGCGGGTCATTCCAGTGCCATGCATTGATACATGCACTTATGTTCTTGACTTTAGTATCCCCATACCTATGACTAATGAGATGTGGTCATCTGTCAAGAAACATACTAGTCTTTGTGCATTATTATTGCCCTTAAATAATAATACTCGACTAGGGAATTTTAGAATAAGATACTATTCATATAATCTCATTTTTAAGTCACATACTTAAAGATATATAATACGTATCAAAATTCCAAGGACATTTATTATGCTTTCAATTTATTACGCAGTAAATAAAACATAATAAATAATAATCAATAAAACATAATCCTTAATAATAAATATTTTCCATAAAACATACTCGACTAGAGCACAATTACTAACACTTGCTGCTTCATTCTTGACTCGTTTGAACATGGAAACAACTTGAAAACTCTTGTAGGATCATTCTTGGCTCATTTTAACATGAAAACAATCCGTACCAATTTGAGACTTCGTTCTTGACTCGTTCGAACTTGGAAACAACTTGTAGCTTCATTCTTGACTCGTTTGAACTTGGAAACAACTTGTAAACTCTTGTAGGATCATTCTTAACTCATTTTAACATGAAAGGAATGCTTAACAATTTGCGGCTTCATTCTTGCATCGTTCGAATTTGGAAACAACTTCTAGCTTCATTCTTGACTAGTTTGTGCATGGAAATAACTTGTAAACTCCTATAGAATCAATTTAACATGAAAATAATTAGTACCAATTTGAGACTTCATTCTTGAGTCGTTCGAACTTGGAAACAACCTGTAGCTTCATTCTTGACTCGTTTGAACATGGAAACAACTTGAAAACTCTTGTAGAATCATTCTTGGCTCATTTTAACATGAAAACAATCCGTACCAATTTGAGACTTCGTTCTTGACTCGTTCGAACTTGGAAACAACTTGTAGCTTCATTCTTGACTCGTTTGAACATGGAACCAACTTGTAAACTCTTGTAGGATCATTCTTGACTCATTTTAACATGAAAGCAATGCTTAACAATTTGTGGCTTCATTCTTGACTCGTTCGAATTTGGAAACAACTTCTAGCTTCATTTTTGACTCGTTTGTGCATGGAAATAACTTGTAAACTCCTGTAGAATCAATTTAACATGAAAATAATTAGTACCAATTTGAGACTTCATTCTTGAGTCGTTCGAACTTGGAAACAACCTGTAGCTTCATTCTTGACTCGATTGAACATGGAAACAACTTGAAAACTCTTGTAGGATCATTCTTGGCTCATTTTAAAATGAAAACAATCCGTAGCAAATTGAGACTTCATTCTTGACTCGTTCGAACTTGGAAACAACTTGTTGCTTCATTCTTTACTCGTTTGAACAAGGAAACAACTTGAAAAGTCTTGTAGGATCATTCTTGGCTCATTTTAACATGAAAATAATCCATACCAATTGGAGACTTCATTCTTGACTTGTTTGAACTTGGAAACAACTTGTAGCTTCATTCTTGACTCGTTTGAACATGGAACAACTTGAAAACTATTGTAGGATCATTCTTGGCTCATTTTAACATGAAAAAAATCCGTTCCAATTTGAGACTTCATTCTTGACTCTTTCAAACTTGGAAACAACTTGTAGCTTCATTCTTGACTTGTTTAAACATGGAACAACTTGTAAACTCTTGTAGGATCATTCTTGACTCATTTTAACATGAAAGCAATGCTTAACAATTTGAGACTTCAATCTTGACTCGTTCGAATTTGAAAACAACTTCTAGCTTCATTCTTGACTCGTTCGGACTTGGAAACAACTTGTTGCTTCATTCTTTACTCGTTCGAACAAGGAAACAACTTGAAAAGTCTTGTAGGATCATTCTTGGCTAATTTTAACATGAAAATAATCTTTACCAATTGGAGACTTCATTCCTGACTTGTTTGAACTTGAAAAGAACTTGTAGCTTCATTCTTGACCCGTTTGAACATAGAACAACTCTAAAACTATTGTAGAATCATTCTTGGCTCATTTTAACATGAAAAAAATCCGTACCAATTTGAGACTTCATTCTTGACTCTTTCGAACTTGGAAACAACTTGTAGCTTCATTCTTGACTCGTTTGAACATGGAAACAACTTGTATACTGTTGTAGGATCATTCTTGACTCATTTTAACATGAAAGCAATGCTTAACAATTTGCGGCTTCATTCTTGACTCGTTCGAATTTGGAAACAACTTCTAGCTTCATTCTTGACTCGTTTGTGCATGGAAATAACTTGTAAACTCCTGTAGAATCAATTTAGCATGAAAATAATTAGTACCAATTTGAGACTTCATTCTTGAGTCGTTCGAACTTGGAAACAACCTGTAGCTTCATTCTTGACTCGTTTGAACATGGAAACAACTTGAAAACTCTTGTAGGATCATTCTTGGCTCATTTTAACATGAAAAAAATCCGTACCAATTTGACACTTCATTCTAGACTCTTTCGAACATGGAAACAACTTGTAGCTTCATATCTGACTCGTTTGAACATGGAAACAACTTGTAAACTCTTGTAGGATCATTCTTGACTCATTTTAACATGAAAGCAATGCTTAACAATTTGCGTCTTCATTCTTGACTCATTCGAATTTGGAAACAACTTCTAGCTTCATTCTTGATTCGTTTGTGCATGGAAATAACTTGTAAACTCCTGTAGAATCAATTTAACATGAAAATAATTAGTACCAATTTGAGACTTCATTCTTGAGTCGTTCGAACTTGGAAACAACCTGTAGCTTCATTCTTGACTCGTTTGAACATGGAAATAGCTTGAAAACTCTTGTAGGATCATTCTTGGCTCATTTTAACATGAAAACAATCCGTAGCAAATTGAGACTTCATTCTTGACTCGTTCGAACTTGGAAACAACTTGTTGCTTCATTCCTTACTCGTTTGAACAAGGAAACAACTTGAAAAGTCTTGTGGGATCATTCTTCGCTCATTTTAACATGAAAATAATCCATACCAATTTCAGACTTCATTCTTGACTCGTTTGAATTTGGAAACAACTTCTAGCTTCATTCTTGACTCGTTTGTGCATGGAAATAACTTCTAAACTCCTGTAGAATCAATTTAACATGAAAATAATTAGTACCAATTTGAGACTTCATTCTTGACTCGTTCGAACTTGGAAACAACCTGTAGCTTCATTCTTAACTCGTTTGAACATGGAAACAACTTGAAAACTCTTGTAGGATCATTCTTGGCTCATTTTAACATGAAAATATTCTTTAACAATTTGAGACTTCATTCTTGAGTCGTTCAAACTTGGAAACAACCTGTAGCTTCATTCTTGACTCGTTTGAACATGGAAACAACTTGAAAACTCTTGTAGGATCATTCTTGGCTCATTTTAAAATGAAAACAATCCGTAGCAAATAGAGACTTCATTCTTGACTCGTTCGAACTTGGAAACAACTTGTTGCTTCATTCTTTACTCGTTTGAATAAGGAAACAACTTGAAAAGTCTTGTAGGATCATTCTTGGCTAATTTTAACATGAAAATAATCCATACCAATTTGAGACATCATTCTTGACTTGTTTCAACTTGGAAACAACTTGTAACTTCATTCTTGACTCGTTTGAACAGGGAACAACTTGAAAACTATTGTAGGATCATTCTTGGCTAATTTTAACATGAAAAAAATCCGTACCAATTTGAGACTTCATTCTTGACTCTTTCGAACTTGGAAACAACTTGTAGCTTCATTCTTGACTCGTTTGAACATGGAAACAACTTGTAAACTATTGTAGGATCATTCTTGACTCATTTTAACATGAAAGCAATGCTTAGCAATTTGCGGCTTCATTCTTGACTCGTTCGAATTTGAAACAACTTCTAGCTTCATTCTTGACTCGTTTGTGCATGGAAATAACTTGTAAACTCCTGTAGAATCAATTTAACATGAAAATAATTAGTACCAATTTGAGACTTCATTCTTGAGTCATTCGAACTTGGAAACAACCTGTAGCTTCATTCCTGACTCGTTTGAACATGGAAACAACTTGAAAACTCTTGTAGGATCATTCTTGGCTCATTTTAAAATGAAAACAATCCGTAGCAAATTGAGACTTCATTCTTGACTCGTTCGAACTCGGAAACAACTTGTTGCTTCATTCTTTACTCGTTTGAACAAGGAAACAACTTGAAAAGTCTTGTAGGATCATTCTTGGCTCATTTGAACATGAAAATAATCCTTACCAATTGGAGACTTTATTCTTGACTTGTTTGAACTTGGAAACAACTTGTAGCTTCATTCTTGACTCGTTTGAACATGGAACAACTTGAAAACTATTGTAGGATCATTCTTGGCTCATTTTAACATGAAAAAAATCCGTACCAATTTGAGACTTCATTCTTGACTCTTTCGAACTTGGAAACAACTTGTAGCTTCATTCTTGACTCGTTTGAACATGGAAACAACTTGTAAACTATTGTAGGATCATTCTTGACTCATTTTAACATGCAAGCAATGCTTAACAATTTGCGGCTTCATTCTTGACTCGTTCGAATTTGGAACAACTTCTAGCTTCATTCTTGACTCGTTTGTGCATGGAAATAACTTGTAAACTCTTGTAGAATCAATTTAACATGAAAATAATTAGTACCAATTTGAGACTTCATTCTTGAGTCGTTCGAACTTGGAAACAACCTGTAGCTTGATTCCTGACTCGTTTGAACATGGAAACAACTTGAAAACTCTTGTAGGATCATTCTTGGCTCATTTTAACATGAAAACAATCCGTAGCAAATTGAGACTTCATTCTTGACTCGTTCGAACTAGGAAACAACTTGTTGCTTCATTCTTTACTCGTTTGAAAAAGGAAACAACTTGAAAAGTCTTGTAGGATCATTCTTGGCTCATTTTAACATGAAAATAATCCATACCAATTTGAGACATCATTCTTGACTTGTTTAAACTTGGAAACAACTTGTAACTTCATTCTTGACTCGTTTGAACAGGGAACAACTTGAAAACTATTGTAGGATCATACTTGGGTCATTTTAACATGAAAAAAATCCGTACCAATTTGAGACTTCATTCTTGACTCTTTCGAACTTGGAAACAACTTGTAGCTTCATTTCTGACTCGTTTGAACATGGAAACAACTTGTAAACTCTTGTAGGACCATTCTTGACTCATTTTAACATGAAAGCAATGCTTAACAATTTGCGTCTTCATTCTTGACTCGTTCGAACTTGGAAACAAATTGTTGCTTCATTCTTTACTCGTTTGAATAAGGAAACAACTTGAAAAGTCTTGTAGGATCATTCTTGGCTAATTTTAACATGAAAATAATCCTTACCAATTGGAGACTTTATTCTTGACTTGTTTGAACTTGGAAACAACTTGTAGCTTCATTCTTGACTCGTTTGAACATGGAACAACTTGAAAACTATTGTAGGATCATTCTTGGCTCATTTTAACATGAAAAAAATCCGTACCAATTTGAGACTTCATTCTTGACTCTTTCGAACTTGGAAACAACTTGTAGCTTCATTCTTGACTCGTTTGAACATGGAAACAACTTGTAAACTATTGTAGGATCATTCTTGACTCATTTTAACATGCAAGCAATGCTTAACAATTTGCGGCTTCATTCTTGACTCGTTCGAATTTGGAACAACTTCTAGCTTCATTCTTGACTCGTTTGTGCATGGAAATAACTTGTAAACTCTTGTAGAATCAATTTAACATGAAAATAATTAGTACCAATTTGAGACTTCATTCTTGAGTCGTTCGAACTTGGAAACAACCTGTAGCTTGATTCCTGACTCGTTTGAACATGGAAACAACTTGAAAACTCTTGTAGGATCATTCTTGGCTCATTTTAACATGAAAACAATCCGTAGCAAATTGAGACTTCATTCTTGACTCGTTCGAACTAGGAAACAACTTGTTGCTTCATTCTTTACTCGTTTGAAAAAGGAAACAACTTGAAAAGTCTTGTAGGATCATTCTTGGCTCATTTTAACATGAAAATAATCCATACCAATTTGAGACATCATTCTTGACTTGTTTAAACTTGGAAACAACTTGTAACTTCATTCTTGACTCGTTTGAACAGGGAACAACTTGAAAACTATTGTAGGATCATACTTGGGTCATTTTAACATGAAAAAAATCCGTACCAATTTGAGACTTCATTCTTGACTCTTTCGAACTTGGAAACAACTTGTAGCTTCATTTCTGACTCGTTTGAACATGGAAACAACTTGTAAACTCTTGTAGGACCATTCTTGACTCATTTTAACATGAAAGCAATGCTTAACAATTTGCGTCTTCATTCTTGACTCGTTCGAACTTGGAAACAAATTGTTGCTTCATTCTTTACTCGTTTGAATAAGGAAACAACTTGAAAAGTCTTGTAGGATCATTCTTGGCTAATTTTAACATGAAAATAATCCTTACCAATTGGAGACTTCATTCTTGACTTGTTTGAACTTGAAAATAACTTGTAGCTTCATTCTTGACTCGTTTGAACATGGAACAACTCTAAAACTATTGTAGGATCATTCTTGGCTAATTTTAACATGAAAATAATCCTTACCAATTGGAAACTTCATTCTTGACTTGTTTGAACTTGAAAAGAACTTGTAGCTTCATTCTTGACTCGTTTGAACATGGAAACAACTTGTAAACTCTTGTAGGATCATTCTTGACTCATTTTAACATGAAAGCAATGCTTAACAATTTGCGGCTTCATTTTTGACTCGTTCGAATTTGGAAACAACTTCTAGTTTCATTCTTGACTCGTTTGTGCATGGAAATAACTTGTAAACTCCTGTAGAATCAATTTAACATGAAAATAATTAGTACCAATTTGAGACTTCATTCTTGAGTCGTTCGAACTTGGAAACAACCTGTAGCTTCATTCCTGACTCGTTTGAACATGGAAACAACTTGAAAACTCTTGTAGGATCATTCTTGGCTCATTTTAAAATGAAAACAATCCGTAGCAAATTGAGACTTCATTCTTGACTCGTTCGAACTTGGAAACAACCTGTTGCTTCATTCTTTACTTGTTTGAACAAGGAAACAACTTGAAAAGTCTTGTAGGATCATTCATGGCTCATTTTAACATGAAAATAATCCATACCAATTTGAGACATCATTCTTGGCTTGTTTGAACTTGGAAACAACTTGTAGCTTCATTCTTGACTCGTTTGAACAGGGAACAACTTGAAAACTATTGTAGGATCATTTTTGGCTCATTTTAACATGAAAAAAATCCGTACCAATTTGAGACTTCATTCTTAACTCTTTCGAACTTGGAAACAACTTGTAGCTTCATTTCTGACTCGTTTGAACATGAAAACAACTTG
Source organism: Oenanthe sinensis (assembly GCA_028671895.1). Classification (NCBI taxonomy): domain Eukaryota; kingdom Viridiplantae; phylum Streptophyta; class Magnoliopsida; order Apiales; family Apiaceae; genus Oenanthe; species Oenanthe sinensis. The sequence continues at coordinate 7,681,326 of JAPMAC010000195.1, read as the reverse complement.
TAAACTCTTGTAGGATCATTCTTGACTCATTTTAACATGAAAGCAATGCTTAAGAATTTGCGTTTTCATTCTTGACTCGTTCGAATTTGGAAACAATTTCTAGCTTCATTCTTGACTCGTTTGTGCATGGAAATAACTTGTAAACTCCTGTAGAATCTGTTTTCCCAGTCGTACAAGTAGAAGGGGGGGGGGGTTGAATACTTGTATGTCTTTTCTGCCCGATTTAAAATCAAATTAAGAACAAACTCAAACACAAAAATATGAATAAGTACTATTTTGTATTATTGATTTGTGAATACAAAACTCTCCTAGGGTGTACACAAACCCTAGCAGCTTCTCTGTGTTTATCACAGCAACTCTCTCTATTTCTATGCTCTCACAAAATTTCACTCAGATGATTATGTTTCGACTTTCACGCCTTTACAATTAGGTTACATAGAGTTTATATAGAGAGCTGCCTATCAACTAATAACAGAAAGATAAATTACAATAGGAATAGAATTCCTAATTATTAGTTGACAGTTTCCTTATAGAATTCTCTTTCTTTCCCATAGCATATCTGCAATATATTTATCTTGATCTTCGAAGACTTTCCATTCCTGTGATTTCTTCCAAATTTATCCTCAACTGTATAGACTCTGAAATCTTCAGACTCTGATGATCTTCAGACTCTGATAGATCACAGACTCTGATAGTCTATAGACTCTGATCACCTTCCAGACTCTGATGTTCATGCAGACTCTGGTTTCACTTTCTTCAGAAATTCTTCTAAGTACAAGTAACATGAATGTTGACCATCTAGACTCTGATTATTCATTTCAGAGACTAGAAAGACTTATTACAGCTAAACTAATCTAGACCCTGTTCTAGTATTCTGTACATCATCAAATGAATATATCCCTAACAATCTCCCCCTATTTATGCTTTATAAAATGTAAGCATAAATCAAGGTTTGATGATGTCAAAACTAAAGAATAAAACCAATAATCTAGAACAGTAAAAAAGAATTAAAAAAAGAAAAAGAATTACTTCTCATTTAATCTTCTCAAAGGCTGGATTGTTCTTCAAAAATGAATTTAGCATATTTTCTTCCACAATTGCAAGAGCTTCACCAACAAACTTCTTTAATTTCTTCATTTCTTCATTTGAACATTTAATTTGACAGTAAGCTGCTCTCAGATCATTTGCACTGCTTTCTTGATCTTTTAAGTCCTTCAACATCAGAACACTAACTTTCCCACTCATAGGCTGAAACCCAAAGTAATGCCCCACACCTTCTTGAAATTTAATCTGTTTTTCCTCCAATGGCATGAGTTGATCATTTCCCTCAGTATCAACATATTTTAAAGAAAATTTGCCCATTTGTCGATTTGCCTGTCTGTACAAAATCAGCTTCCTATCAATCTCCTTGAACCATTTGTGTGTGACAGCTTCTTTGCTCTTGTTAACTTCATAAGCAATTTGAAGTAGGAATCTAATATACTGTAGTTTCTCAGCCTGTTTGAAAAAGATAAAATTTGACTGACTAATCCATCTTACACTTCCACCTTCTAAGAAGTAAACCAGCATCTCATTCTTCACCTTTTCTGTACCTCCCTGACCTCCTTGTATCTTCGTTTCAAAAACATTATACACAATTTGAGCAGACACCACTTTATTTAAGTGCTTCTGAGTGATCTTCTCAAACTGCCTATCTGTCAAGGATTGAGGATCCCTGGTTAGAGTAGATGTTCTGTCAATGTCAGATTCTTCAAATCCTCCAAGACCTATCTTCTTTTTAGCTCTAAGTTGCAGATTTGATTGACTGCACTTCCAGTATGAAGGTTCTTGAGTTTGATCAGAGTCTGACTTCTTTCTTTGCTTATCAGAGTCTGACTTAGACTCTGATTTCCCATGTCTAGTCCCTGACTGATGTGTTGGAGTTCTTACTACTCCAGATTGCTTTTGTTGCACACCATCAAGACCCTTAGAACCATGAGAACTATCTCCATCATCACCATCTCTCCTCCGTTTAACTCCCCTTGATTGATTCTTGCATCCCTCATCCTTATGTCTCCTGGAGGACTCACCTTGCTTCACCTTCTCCCTCTTTTTGACATCATCATTACTGGTGACAGCCAAAAGAATCTGCTCAAGAACAGTGGAGATATTGGCCTGGGCTGCAATAACTGAATCAACCTTAGTGGTCAAATCAGAAACTATAGTTTGAAGAGAAGCTTAAGTGGTAGTGATAGCAGCTAGAGCATCTTTAAAAGCGACCTCTTTGGATAATTGAAGGGAATGAATTCTGTCAAATCTTGTATTGAGCAGAGAAGTTGTATTATCAACCCCAGTGAGCTTTGTTTTAATATGAGAAATGTCCTGGACCACACTGGATAATTGAGCAGCAACATCAGGCAGCTTAGCTTTAACAGCTCCATCTAAGACTTGATCTTCTTCACCAGGATAGTAACCATGTTCCTGTTGAAAAGATTTTTTCTAAAAAGCCTTAAGTCTCTCAGAAAGATGAATATCCAAAATACACTCAAAAGAATCTTTATCATTGATGCCTCGTTGCTGTGCAGACTCCCAAGACTGAGGAAACACCTGATCAAAATAGATAAAAGAAGGAGTAACAAGATCATCATCTGCAGAATTGCATTCCTCAGCAACAGGCTCTAGCTTTGTGAATGGAGGTGTAGACTCTGGTGGTGGTGTAGACTCCGAAACTGCAAACGGGACTATAGACCCTGACTCCTCCTGAAAGTGATCAGAGACTGTAGACTCTGGAAGTCTAGCCCTTATAGGCATTATTAAAAGAGGTTCTTCTGACTTCAATGTTGCAGCCTCAGTGAAAATGACAGGGTTATCCACCAAAGCCTCCATGACTCTATCTGCTCTCCTTGCTAGAGAATCCACCAGGTGAAGTTGGGGTCTCTGTGTAAATGATTTCTGAGCAGCAAGAGCCTCCTCCTGTTTGCCAATCTGCACAATCAGACATAGTGAATTGTCATCCATCCCCTGCTCCAACTCATTGGACCAACTCTTTGGAAAATCTTGATCCCAATAAGTAAAGCTAGGTTCAGGATACCCTAATCTCTCATGCTCACAGTGGGGTTGGACACCCACTTTCTCAATCTCACTCAGGCTCTCTACAGCCTTATCTACCTCTCCTTTTGCCTGGTCCAGTGCCAGCCTCTCAGAATTTTTGTCACTCAATTTGGAGGGTGCACTCAATAAACCTACAGAAGAGGGGTTGAGAGATAAAAATGGTGCTTCAATACCTGAACCACCTTGATGGAGGGGAACCCCTTCAAATGTCTGAAGGCTAGGGGTTTCCACCAAGGGGTGAGCATCAACAGATTCTGAACCCTTACTAGCATCTTCTCTCTTTTCAGAGTCTGTTGGCTCCAGTATTCCAGTCTCAGGGTCTACTCTAGACTCTGACTGCTTCAGCATGACTTCATTAGAAGCCAGAGTCTGAGTGTCACCATCTTTGACTATTGGTGCATGAGACTCCCCCTCAAGGTGGATAGACTCTGATAGAATAGATTGGGAAATCACTTCATGAGCATCCATCAGAGTCTGTCCTCCCATATCACTGGGGTTCTCATCAGCTCTTTGATGAGTTGGCAAGGAGGGCCCAACAGCATACTCTCCTGCCCCACTATCACCCAACCTTTGACTAGGTGGTTTTTGTGTGGGTGAGGCAGACTGAGCATCTTTACCACTAGTCACTACTGGTGCACTAGTCCCATCCTCCAACTGCCTTGCACCACCTGCTACCTCCTGTTGTTCTTCAAGAATAAAAGCATCCAACTTGTGATGAAAGGCCCTGAGATGGATTGCATTGATTGCCTGGGCATCTGTGAGATTGAAGAGGTCCTGCAGTTCCCTTCTTACTCTTTGAAAATAAGTGCCCTTGAATTGATACAGTCTACTTTGGTAGGTTGGATAGATGTATTTGTTGGCAATTGTACCTATATTATGGACAAGATAGTCAGCCACCTGTCTTGACAGAGGTTGAATGTGAGAGATCCATTGAATGGTTGTCCTGTAGGTAACTCCATTATCCCATATTGCTTCATAGTTAAAAACTGGTTGCTCAATCTCAGTTTCCAACTCAGCAACAGACTCTGTTGCTTTCCTTTTGTGGACCTTAAGCTTTTTAGGCTTCTTTGAAATGTACTGTTCAGAGTCTGGCACACCTAGTGCTTTGAGAACTGCATTTGTTCTGCCTTCTATGAGCCCAGCTGCTTGTACTTGGAATGAAGAGTAGAATAGGTAGCTGTAGAGATTTTTGACCACATCCTGTGCAGACATTTGTAGCTCCTGTTCCATTCTCTTCCTTAGGGCTTCATAGGTTGAAAGAAAATCCAAGACTTGAGATTTAGTCTGATATTGTTCTGGATCTTCAACTGATTCCACCAAAGGATATAAGAATAGCAGTGCCTCATCACTTGGAGTAATGATCTCATCAATTAGGCATGAGGCTGCATCCAATGGCATTCCTTCCCAAAATGTGTCATGATCAGAGTCTAAAGGCAGTCTAGACTCTGACTCAATATTAGACTCTGGTTCAGGTATTTTCTTGATTTCAGAGTCTGGCTCTGCAGGAGCCTTGGGAGCATCTGTTTCCTGCAAAACAGGGTTAGTAATAATAACAGGCTTGTGTGTGTGTGCAGAATAAGCCTTCCTTAACCTTCTGTACTTCTTAGCAAAAGATTTCTCAAGAGACTCAATATGAGAATCCTGAGGTGCTTCCCTAGGTTTTTCAGAGTCTGTAGCCCTTTGAGAGTCTACAGACTTGGCTTGAAGGTTAGAATCAAGTGTATCATGACCTTCCTTTAGCAAAGAAAGTCCTTCAACAACTTGCTTCTCTAGTGGATTGAGCTCCTCATCACTGTGCTCATCTATAAGCCTAGATTGAATCAATTTTCTCTTCTTTACAACTGGTGCCTGTTGAGAGACACCAGAGGTTGGTTTCTTTTTGGATTTTGGTTTGGAAGATTGTATAATTGAAGGGGATTGGGTGACTTGGGTAGGTGCAGGGGGACTTTCCATTACTTGTTCCTGCACCATTTCACCACCAAAAAATGAAGCATTGTAGATAGAAGGTTTGTAGGATGAGAGTTTTACCTGCATTACCTGTGGATATGTCATTGCAGGTAGACTCTTCTTTTTGTCATCAATTCTCTTAATGTCAGAGAATATCCTCCTTTGCTGTTTGTATGCCTGCACACAGCAATCATCTGCCAACTTGGTTGACATGTCAGGAATGAAGTGATTGAGGAGAATCATAAGAAATCTATGATAGTAGACTTTCTTTCTCCCCTCATGCACATTATTTAATTTTGCTCCCATTTGAGTGAGCAACATATCACCAATGTTGATTATTCTATCAAATAGGAGACTATGACCAATTTGATAAGTAATAGCAGTAATAGCATCAAATCCACTACACTTACCAGTAAAACACTTAGCAATTTGATCGAAGAAAAATGGCCATTCTTTCCTTAAGTAAGGCCTAGTTATCTTGCTCATTTTATCTAAGCTAGCAGAATAACCTATTGCCTTAAACATGCTTTTAATGTCATCATCAGATACAATTTCATCAAAAGTAGACTTAACAGGCAGTTTAAACACAGAATTAAGCACATCTGCAGTGACATCAAATGTAGTCGAACCAAAGGTAAACATTATTTTACCTGGTTGATCCTGAGAAGGATCAACTACCTTTGCAGTGCTCCATGCTTGTGATACAGCATCCATGTGAATGACTGGTGATGCCTTGAGAATGTAGTGTAGCTCGAATTGTTCCAAGAAATCCATCACAGGGTAGTAGTCAGCGTCTACCCCTTTCTTATCTCCAAGAGCAGCAACATGATTTGTGGTCATGAACTCGAAATCCCCAAATGTGAACGCAATCGCCTTGGGTCCTCTCATGACAGTAGAAACGACAGCCATTAAAGTTGTTGAGTTGAAAGTGATGGAGAAGCTTGAAGAATTTAGCTAGGGTTCGTAAAAAGCTCTGTGAATATTTTTGCCTTAGAAATCAATTGCAATAGACAAGTGAGTAAATTGTATGAAAAATTCTATTTTGTTCAAGTTGCATACAATACACACGAGTCTACAACCTGTCGTCGGTCAAAAAATAACTGTTACCGCCTATTTCAAGTCATTTGAACATTTTAAATGCAATCAGAGTCTGCAGGCGCGAATTTTAACCGTTTCAGAGTCTAGGCGATAATTTTCTCAGAGTCTACTGACTTTCAGAGTCTACAGACTCGTCAGAGTCTAGACTCTGTCAAGGTAAAATACCAAACAAAATGTTGCACTAACAATTAATCACAGTGTGTTAAGACAGGGACTATAATTAAAGTACATACCTTGCTTCTTGTAATTTTTGATCACTTATATATTTAACATACCTAATTCACCTGCCAGTGTGAGAAAGGTAGACTCATCAAGTGGTTTTGTTAAAATGTCTGCAATCTGTCTATCAGTTGGAACATAGTGAAGTGTCACAGTACCATTTTTAACATGTTCTCTAATAAAGTGATACCTGACATCAATGTGCTTTGTTCTGGAGTGTTGGACTGGATTCTCTGCAATTTTAATAGCACTAGTATTATCACAATACATAGGAATATTTGAGAATGTTAGTCCATAATCAAGTAATTGATTTCTCATCCACAGGATTTGAGCACAACAACTTCCAGCTGCAATGTATTCAGCCTCAGCTGTTGAGGTTGATACAGTCTGTTGTTTCTTGCTAAACCAGGAAATTAATCTGTTGCCAAGAAACTAGCACTGTCCTGTTGTGCTTTTCCTATCTACTTTGCATCCTGCATAGTCAGAATCTGAATAGCCAATTAGTAAAAAATCTGACTCTCTAGGATACCAAAGTCCAAGAGTTTGTGCCCCCTTGAGATATCTAAAAATTCTTTTCACAGCTATTAAGTGTGATTCTCTAGGGTCAGCTTGAAATCTAGCACACAGACAAGTTGCAAACATTATATCTGGTCTACTAGCAGTTAAATATAACAATGAGCCAATCATACCTCTGTAACTAGTGTTGTCAACTTTCTTACCCTTTGGGTCAGAGTCTAGCTTAGTAGCTGTTGACATGGGAGTTTTAGCAGATGCAGAATCTTGCATATCAAACTTTTTCAACAGTTCTTTTACATACTTTGTTTGATTGATGAAAATTCCATCATCATTCTGTTTAACTTGAAGCCCCAAAAAGAAGTTTAATTCTCCCATCATGCTCATTTCATAATTTGACTGCATTAGTTGACTAAACTTTTCACAGAGATTATCATTAGTAGATCCAAATATAATATCATCAACATAAATTTGGACAAGCAAAATATCACCTTTATATTTTCTAATAAAGAGAGTTTTGTCAATGGTACCTCTTGTGAATCCATTTTCAAGAAGGAATTTTGAAAGAGTTTCATACCATGCTCTAGGTGCTTGCTTTAATCCATATAGTGCCTTGTCTAACCTGTAAACATGATCAGGAAACTTTGGATCAACAAATCCTGGTGGTTGCTCCACATAGACTTCTTCTTCCAATTCTCCATTTAAGAAAGCACTTTTCACATTCATCTGATACACCTTGAATTTTGAATGAGCTGCAAAGGCTAGAAACATTCTAATAGCTTCCAATCTTGCTACTGGTGCAAAAGTTTCATCATAGTCAATTCCTTCCTCCTATGAGTATCCTTTTGCAACTAGCCTTGCTTTATTTCTTACTACAGTTCCATTCTCATCAAGTTTATTTCTATACACCCATTTTGCACCAACCACTGATCTATTTCTAGGTCTTGGTACAAGTTTCCATACTTTATTTCTCTCAAATTCATTCAATTCTTCTTGCATTGCAATAATTCAATCAAGGTCTTGCAAGGCTTCCTCAATTTTCTTGGGTTCATTCTTTGAGAGAAAACAGCTATAAAGACATTCATTTTGAGTGGTTGTTCTTGTTTGTACACCACTCTCAGGATCACCAATTATCAAGTCAGGAGTGTGATTCCTTGTCCATTTTCTAGCAGGTGGAAGATTGGTTCTTGAACTTGAAACTCCCTCTAAGTCATTTGCATCTTCTGTATTTGAGTGAAATTCAAATGAAGAGGCTCCCCCTAAATTGCTTGACTCTGACAAGAGTTTAGAGTTGCTTGATCCAGACCCTGATGAGTTAGACTCTGTCTGTCTAGACTCTGTCTGGGTAGACCCTGATATGTTAGACTCTGAATTATTTGGAGTTGTATTTTCTGGCTCCCCCTCAGAATGTGCAGGTTCCTGTGTTAGTTCAGGATTTATTCTAAGGTCTTCATCCTCTTCTTCTTCATTTATCTCAGAACTTTTTAGATTTTCAAATTCCTGTGTTGTAGACTCTGACTCATCCTGCAATTCTGTAAACTTTTTATCATCAAATGCAACATGAATAGATTCCATAACAATTTTGGTTCTGAGATTAAACACTCTGAATGCTTTTGTGTTCGATGCATATCCAAGAAAGATTGATTCATCTGCCTTGGCTTCGAATTTGCTTAGATTTTCAGGATGTACTTTCAGTACATAACACTTGCATCCAAATATGTGAAAGTGTTTTACACTTGGCTTCTTGTCCTTTATCATTTCATAAGGAGTCTTTCCATGCATGTTTATTAGAGTGCAGTTTTGAGTGAAACATGCTGTATTGACTGCCTCAGCCCAAAAATATACTGGCAGCTTAGACTCTGCCAACATTGTTCTGGCAGCTTCTATGAGTGTCTTATTCTTTCTTTCCACGACTCCATTTTGTTGAGGAGTTCCTGGCGCAGAAAATTATTGAGTAATTCCCTTTGATGCACAGTGATTCTCCATGATTAAATTATTGAATTCAGTACCATTGTCACTCCTCAGAATTCTTACTGTTTTCTTTGATTTTCTTTCCAGAAAAGTGATATGATCTATTATGTGTTGAGAAGCTTCATCCTTTGAATGTAGAAAGAAAACCCATGTGAATCTTGTAAAATCATCTACAATAACAAGAGTATATTTATTTTTGTTAATTGACATAACATTTACTGGACCAAATAAATCAAGATGTAGTAAATAAAAGGGTTCAGAAATGGTATTTATTGTCTTGCTCTTGAAGGATGATTTCCTTTGTTTTCCAAGTTGACATGCTTCACAAAGTCCATCTTGTACAAAATCAACCTGTGGTAATCCTCTTACAAGATTCTGTTTAACCAACTTGTTGAGTGTTTTGAAGTTGATGTGTGACAGTTTCTTGTGCCATTTCCAGCTTTCTTCAGTTGAGGCCTTGCTGTATAGACATGTGACTTCACTATTTATGCAATCCTCCAAGCTGGCTTCATAAATGTTACCATGTCTGTGTCCTTTGAAAACCACAATGCCTGTTTCTTTGTGAGTCACAAGACACTCTTTGTTGTCAAAGCCAGTATGGTAACCTTTGTCTCCAAGTTGACTTATGCTTATTAAATTGTGCCTTAAGCCATCAACTAGAGCTACTTGTTCAATGATGACATTCCCAAGTACAATCTTGCCATATCCCAGTGTTTGTCCTTTGTTGCCATCTCCAAAGGATACTTCTGGGCCAGCCATTTCCTCAAAGTCTGTAAGCAGGGATTTCTTTCCAGTCATATGTCCTGAGCATCCACTGTCCAGGATTAGGGATACTTTCTTTACCCTAGTTCCCTGCATACATAAAGCAACTAGTTAGATGTTTTGAGGACCCAAATAGTTTTGGATCCTTTTCTACTAATTTTAGGAGAAACAGGCTTAATAATTTTCACATTTGGCTTACCTGTCTCTTTTGTTGCTCTAGACTGTGGTGGAGTCTTAACAGTGTCATACCAACTTTTATCAATAGAAGATTTTAGCTCATAAAAATTGTAATACAAATCATGATAGTCCCTACACATATATATAGAATGAAATATGCTACCACAGTGATAACATGGTTTCTGTGGTATGTAGTCACTTTTCAGAGTCTGAGAAGGACTAGACTCTGATTTCTTCTCAATTTTTGTTTTACAATCTATGGCTAAATGGTTTTGGTTGCCACATCTATAACACTTCTTTCTAGGAGCATTAGGATCTTTTTGATAATTATTAGCCTTATTGATGCCTTCCTTACCATTACTATTTCTCCTAGTTTTGATGGACTCTGATAAGTTCTCTAGCCTTTCTTTCAACTTAGACTTAGATAAGTACCCTATGTTTATAATTTTCTTAGAGTTATTTGCCCCTGTTTCATCTGTCTTTTTGTCAACAACTGTGACGCCCTCCCAATCCGGGGTCTAGATCGGGGAGTCACTAATACTCTATATACATACATCCTATATAAATATAAACAATCACAAATATAGATATACATGACCCCAACTATTACCCTGGACCTTTAACAGGTAATGGTATGAAACAAGCACAACTCTAAATTCATTAATTACATAACCAGAATAAATATTATTACAACTCTGAATCATCTGACAAAAGTCTATCAACATGAACACTTAAGACTTAACAAAGTCTTTTCCTTCCAACTCAGCCTCGATCCTACCTGTTCAATCTCAGCCAGCCTAGCATAATTAAGAAAGGAGGTATTCTTCCTCGCAGTCTGCTTAATACGTTCCATGATTCTCAAAAGCTGTAGAGGTTAGAAAATAAAAGAATGAGCCACAAAAGCTCAGCAAGTAACCATACTGGTTAAAAACAGTTCTACAGGCTTATATATGATTTAAAATGTCTTTTCTCAAAATCATGCTTTAAAATTTGTTGCTGGACCTCATTGTCCCATAATTGCAATTAAAATTCTAGTCAGGGTATTCATTACTCGCAAAACTTTCTTTTGTAAAACCACTGGCAGGGTTAAATGATTTCCATAATTGGTGCAAGGTAAGTTAGAAACTGGAAAGTAATAATCATTTTCAAGTATAAAGGTAATCTGCAGGGTTAGATGGATAACAGGAAGTAATGTATAACAATTGAAACAAAGTCAACTCAAGATATATCTGACAGTTGAAGCTGTATATGACAGGTTATAACAAGGCATTTTATTATTCATTACTAATCATTTCAAAGTCCATTTGTATAAAACTGTCCTTTCATTAGGACTGATTCTTTCAAAACATTTTATAAAACCGTCCTCTCATTAGGACCTTGCTTTTCAAATCATTTATAAAACTGTCCTCTCATTAGGACCTTGCTTTTCAAATCATTTATAAAAACTGTCCTCTCATTAGGACCTTTACTGATTAGAAACAATTCATTTTGATTGGAGTTTTCTCACAACGCCAGACAATACGGGTGATCAGCCACGTAAAGTCCCCATAACGGACTAAAGTCCCTCTGGACATAAAGAGTACTCATAAAGGCACTTATTGCCATTGGCCTTGGGCTATCTCATTATAGCCATTGACTATCTCATTATAGTCTTCACATAAAAAGTGCTGGACCGGCGTCACTCGGCCTCTTACGCCTCCAACCTATAGGAATTCGCAGAAACCATTTTGATCGGAATTCCTATAATAACCAAAACCTTTCTTTTTAAAGTTACCAAATCATTTGATGAAAAAGACTTCTTGAAAGTCGGATTTCATATTTAAATCCATTTTTAAAGGTCATTAGATAGAGGTAAAGTTTACTCCAGGATAAATCTCAAAACAAGTCTTTGTTGTAATAAAGTAGGCAGAAATCTTGAACTAGGGACCAAAACCAAGCTATAGTAGTGAAGTCAGGTTGCAGGGTAAATTCACAGGTATAACAAGATGTTTCGAAAACAGTGGTAAGGCATTTAATTATAACCGTAGTTAGACAATAGCAACAGGGTAAGTTCAGAATTAAAGTTCAAGTAAACATAATTAAGGAAAAATGGTGTAGACATAAGTCATAGTTCAAGGTTACTGATTTAAGATCTTTAAAACTAGTTTATAAGTTGTTAATAACAGTTCAGGGATTGAAAAGGTTAAAGTGCAATTAAAAACTGATACAAGGTTGCAGTTTAAGTAAAACAGTTAAAGTAAGGTAGGTTGTAGCTTAAAACAGTTGAAATAAGATAACATAGTTGCAGGGTCATAAAGCAGTTTATAAAACAGTGCTTAAGTTAAAAGAGATCAGGCAGTAGTTACTTGCCTCAAAAAGGAATGCTACGGCTGCTGAACAGGTAGATCTCCTACACCAATACTAACTCTCTACTTTAGCTTTTCCTTTGTCTCTCACTTCTAATTCTTCCGAATCTACACATATATAGTACCATTTCAGTATCTCATAAATACTCGACGTTCTCTTTAATGTCTAATCTAATCCACCCCTTTCGATATATCAATAACAATTTAACCCTTATCACGTATACTAGCAAACACATATCACTGAGCAGGCATACACTGACAGTCATATAGCATATAGCATAAAATCTTAATTATGTATCACTATTCTCAACTGATAGCCTTGCCTATACAGGAACGATGTGCCAATAACGTTTTAAAAGATCGTTCATTTTTTTATTTTTATTTTTAGAAAATTTTTGGCAGCATCTCTCCTGTAAATAGAGCTACCCGTCGGAATTCAACCGACACACCCAACCACTAATGACAATTATATATAATCAGCCCTATATAATACCAAATCCATACCCTACAAAGCAATATCCACATAAATCATAAAACTCAATTCACTTCTCATATTCAGATATTAGCAATTATATCAATTCGTACCTTTATAGTCGAATATACACTTAAACATGTAGTTCGAATCATAGTATTAAAATTCTTCGACCAACCATTACTGAATCTAATCAAATCATGGTAAACGAACTAATTTAACATACTAGTGCTAGTATCAAAACTTTATATGATTCATGGTTACCCATATAAAGAAATCAATCTTTTAAAATAAGTGAGTAACTGAAAACTTCATTTCGCAAGCTATGGTAAAACATTTTTCATAAATTGAAAAATAATCATTTTGACACCAAATTTGGCGGTTGCATACTTGAATACTAAACCAAAATCATATAAAAGTTTCAGTTATAAATAATTTAGAAAAGACTAAAAACGAATTATTTGAAATCAGAAACCGTAACAGCAATTTTCAGCGCTGCGCGGTGTTTACTAAAATGACCATAACTTTTAACTCGCTTGTCCAAATAACGTAAAATTAGTGCCCAATTAAACTTGAAATAATAAGCAACATGTTCTACACCTAGTCACTACCTAGAGCATGGCACAATCAGTCCCTAATTAACAGAATAGAACATGGCAGTTTCTTTGCCCAAAAATCTATTTCCAATTCTTAAAAATCAATCTACCTTTAATTATCAACAACTAAGTACTTGCAGTTATCATCAAATTCGAAGCATCTAGTGACTACAATCAAGTTACCAAACTGATATATCCTAATTACCCAATCTTCATATATCAATTCATTTTCGAACATAAACATGCAATAAAGATTCGATTAATCCCAAAATAATTACATGCAATCCTTGTAGGCTATGAATTCAAATAATATGTAGTCACTAGCATCGAAACTAAATAGAAACGAAGTCAAATGAGAAGATTCCGGTCGCCGACTCACCGGAGTTCATCGCCGGCGCCGGCGATGAAGAACAAGAATCTGATTTGGGTTCCTTTTTGCTTTATTCTGCCCATAGATTCAAGTATAGCTCCATACAGTCACCACAAACTCAATCATAGCCTTAAAACAGTTAGCATGTCAACTAACAACACACATATACATATACCCGACTACATACATGCATACATGCAATCCATATAACTACCTAGGTGTATTAAATCACATCACAAGGATGACTATAATCGAACTTGACACATAATTAACATGTAAACAGCTAGGGATTGCATGGTTTTGAGAAGAGAGAAATCGAGAAAGGACCTGGACAGAACAGCCGATGGGTGAGGAAGAAATGGGGAAGAAAGAAGGCTGGTGGGTTTTTATAGAAACAAGGGCAGTTTGGTAATTTCACAGTTTCTAGTTTTCTGAATAAAAACAATTAAAAATTCGAATTTTGAGAGAAACAGGGTACAAAATAAGTTTTATATTTTTAAAATAAAAATCGTGAATTTAGAAACTCACCCATATTTTTAAAATATTTTTCTGATGAATAGATAATTAAATAAAAATCTTTGAAGATAAAGTACTTTAAATGGAAATAAGAGTAGAAAATTATTTAAACTTATTTAGGGCTCAAATAAAATAAAGTTTTATTTTTCAAAGGTCTCTGAATATATAAATAACATTTTGGAAAAGATTTCATGATTTTTGGACATTCCAATAATTAAATATGAAATTTAGAAGAGAAATATATCTAGAATAAAACAGGAATGAAAGATTTATTTAAAATCACTGGGACTAGAATTAAATACACCATCATTTTTAGAAAGTCTCTAAAATCACATAGAAGATACATATAAAATTTCATAATTATTGGACACACCAATAAATTTATAAAAATCAAAAAGTACCTCAATTTAGCATAAAAATCAATTAATCACTTTAATAAATCACTTAAACACATTGTGGTCAAACATGCAGTCAACTAGACATATAAAATAACCACATACCTCATCTTATCATATTGGAGCATAAAAATAATATAACTCATATTAATTAAATATATATAGATATCTCAATCGTTACATTCTCCCCCCCCCCCTTATAAGGATTCTGTCCCCAGAATCAACCTAAGTAAATAAGTAGGGATACTTTTCGAGCATTTCACTCTCAAGTTCCCATGTGGATTCCTCAACTCGAGGATTCTTCCCCAAAACCTTAAAAAGCCTAACAGATTTATTCCTTAAAACTTTATCCTTATGGTCCTGAATCGCTACAGGCTGCTCTTTGTAGGACAAATCGGGTTGAATCTCCAGGGGTTCATACTCTATTACATGACTCATATCAGGGTGATACTTTCTAAGCATAGATATGTGAAAAACATTGTGGATATGTGTAATATCCGTAATTTTTATTTATTTATTTTAATAGTTGTTTTATTTATTTTAATAATGGTGTTAATAATTAGAATTAGAATTAATAATATTAGTTTTAATAATAATATTTATTTATATTGTATTTTGATTTAGAATAGAATTTGTAATAAAATAGTAATTAGACTAGTAATAGAGTTTATAAATAAATTAGATTTATATTTTAAAAAAAAAAAAAAAAGGTAGAATTATATCCGGAGTAGGAATTTAGTAGGCTTATATAAATAAATAGATAAACATGGCATACATCTCTACACATCAACCCTAAATTAGCCGCAGGGAATCACTTTTCAGTCATAGGTTATCATCCGCTAATCAGGTATTCATATTTGTAAATTTTCTGCATCATATATATTTATTAACTACTCTTTTTATTATAATGGTGAATGTTGTATTTATTATACTTTATAATTGTACAAATCTCGTGTACAGTGATGCTAGTTCCCTTTATAGGTAGTTTGTAGGCATTATATGTCATACTTAAAGATAGTTAGATATGGTCTATTAAACTATTGTATTAGCCAATCCGGTGTCTTGTTTGATTAATGTATAAATTGATTATACTAGTATAGCACTGTATAATGCATTCATGGTTAAGCATTACTCTCGCAAAACACATGTAATATATTTATAATCTAACTAGTACTCTATATGTTCATCCAGGTCATGTGTATGTCTTGTCCCCACAATCATGTTAATGTTTCATAATTTTAGTATTTAATAATTATTTTTATTAATGTTTTTTTTAAAAACTTTTGTCAACTGATTTATCTATAAAAACGGCATGCATTAGTTAGGCAAATGAACATATTATGATTAAATATATTAATCAAGTGTATATATATTAGTAATTGGGTAATAATAATAAATTATATTTATGTGCTTAGATCGGGAGACGGGAATTTAGCGAGTCGATTTCAGATTTTGTGGAGTTGGGTAGTGTTTGAGATTATTATTTTCGAGGTACGGATTTCGTCCCCTTTCTCTTCAGTATTACTCTTTTTAGGATTAATTCTATTTAATTCGTTCTGTTCGTAAATCTGTTCCTTCCGTTATTATTCGTTTTAACTGTTTTGATTCTCCGAAAGTTATTTTAAAGTCTGATTCCAAATATTTAAATATTTATCTCTGCGATTTTCGAAAATTATGTATGTTACATATCTGCGTAGAATATTTGAAATATCTGTTCAGGTGATTTTAAAATTGTGAAAATTATTTTATTTGAACCCTTAGAGTGATATAGGGTATACCGAGTTAACCAGCTGTAGGGGTACTACAGCCATGTCATTGCGGCACCAGTGGCATGACACTTCCGTGGCAATGTGATTAGTCACGGCGTATCCTTCTGATAGCTTAGGTGGTGAGCTTTGCGCATTTTGATATTTGTTTGAGGATACGTGGGTGCACCCAGTCTGATTTGATTTGTGATTTGATATTTGACGGTGACGTTGTATATGCCGTACACGTTGTCCGGTTTGTTGCACGCATTAGGTACCCTATGATGTGTGTATCTGTTATCTGTTCTGTATCGGTATGAAATATCCTAACCCTTTTTGCATCAGCCTTGTTTTAAAAATAATTAATGTTTATTTATAATTGTCAAACTGTATATCTTCTTTCTGTTTTATAAACTTATATTCCAATCCGTACTGGGCATTTGACTCATGCCGTATTCTTTCTTCTGGCAGGTACTTAGGGGGATCTCGGGCTGTGTGATGGAGAGCTACCCTTACTTCAGTTATTAGGACATTTGAACTTCTCAGATTATTTTAGTCATTTTCATTATTAGAGATTTTGGATTTATTCGTATTTATCATTTTGAATTATTTTGGTGGTTTTAATATTATTTTGTGAGACATTGTTGGACCTATTTATTTATTATAAGGGGGATTTTAGTAATCTATATACAGGTTTGTGGTTTGGAAGTAACCTCTCATCTCATTTTGGGAAGGGGGTGTTACAGAGATGGCATCAGAGCTTAGGTTCGTTCTTGTAGAAAACCTATTTAGGTTTGACCTGTGAGTTTGGGTAGATGTTAGGATGGGTATTCTATTTTGAGATTTCATTTAGTTGTGTTCATTTCAATATTATTTCGCTCTCATAAATTTTATAAACTACTCTAGCTTGTCTCTTTCTACGAATTTCATTCGTATTTGTATTTAGTATTATGAATCCCTTTTTAGACGTGGGGTTTTTGCATTATTCGAATATGTGTTGACTTATTTTGTCATTTGTTTCTCATCTGTTCAGAATCCTACAATTTAGTCTTAGTAAGTGAATCCTTTTATGTGTCTTCTTAATAAATATGAAGAGTTTTTAGACTTTGTAGGATATACTTATCTAGGCAAACTTATTTCTGATGGTGATGCATGACTTTGACATTATTTTGGGTATGGATTGGCTGAGTGAGCATCGTGCAGCAATTGACTGTCCGGGAAAATGTGTGATCTTTGGAGATATACAAAAATTAGAATTTGTGTTTCAGGGGTCTCAACCGAAATGAGTAGTTAAAATTATTTCAGCTCTAAAGGCAAATAGACTTTTTTCTAAGGGTTGTGATGGCTATCTTGCTTTTGTGAGGGATACGTCTAAGGATGAGCGTCGCATTGAGGATTATCCGGTTGTGAATGAGTATGCAGATGTACTCCCAAAAGATCTATCAGATTTGCCGCCACAAAGAGAAGCAGAGTTTACTATTGAACTTGTTCCAAGTACAGAGCCTATTTCTAAGGCACCGTATAGAATGGCACCGTTGGAGTTGCAGAAACTGAAAGAGAAGTTGCAAGACTGGTTGGATAATGGATTTATCAGACCGTGTGTATATTCATGCGGTGATCTAGTATTGTTTGTGAAGAAGAAAGACGTGTCTATGAGATTGTGTATTGACTACAGGGAGTTTAATAAGGTGACTATCAGAAATAAGTATCATTTTCCACGCATTGATGACTTGTTTGATCAGTTGCAAGGGGCAAAGGATTTTTCTAAGATAGACTTAAGATCGGGTTACTACTAGTTATGAGTAAGGGATGAAGATATTCCGAAGACAGCATTTCGCACTCGATATGGTCATTACGAGTTTCTTGTGATGTCCTTTGGGTTGACTAATGCCTCAGCAGTGTTTATGAATTTGATGAATTAGGTCTTTCATGATTACTTGGATAAGTTCGTTGTGGTTTTCATTGATGATATCTTAATATACTCTAGGAGAACATAAGGAGCATTTAAACATTGTACTTGAAATTTTGAGGGAGAAGAAATTGTTTGCAAAATTTTCGAAGTGTGAATTCTGGTTGGAGCGTGTTGCATTTTTGGGGCATATTGTGTCGGATAAGGGGATTGAGTTGGATCCTGCGAAAGTCGAGGCTATCACAAATGGGATGAGACCTAGCACTGTGACAGAGGTGAGGAGTTTCTTAGGTTTGTCAGACTACTATAGGCACTTTATAGATGGTTTCTCATCCATAGCTTTGCCATTGACTCAGCTGATGTGGAAGGGGGTTAAGTTCGAGTGAAATGATGATCGTGAACATAGTTTTCAAGAGTTGAAGAAGAGGTTGGTGTCAGCTCTTATACTTGTTTTACCATCAGGGAGTGGATGATACCAAGTATATAGTGATGCTTCTACGAGAGGATTGTGGTGTGTTTTTATGCAGCATGAGAAGATGATTTTGTACGCATCTAGGCTGCTTAAAACTTATGAGGTAAACTATCATACCCATGACTTGGAGTTAGCAGTAGTGATTTTTGCCTTAAAAATTTGAAGGCATTATTTGTATGGAGAAACCTGTGACATCTTCACTGATCACAATAGTCTCAAATATATTTTTACACAAAAGGTGCTAAACATGAGGCAGAGGAGATGACTTGAACTTATTAAGGATTATGATGCTAAAATTCAGTACCATCCGGGAAAGATGAATGTAGTGGCAGACACTCTTAGTAGGAAGGACTTGGGAAGTGTTGCGTCTCTTATTACTCAGCAGCACCTTATTTCAGATATGGAGCGCTTGTGTGTGGAGATGTATGTTGGAGGATCAGCTGCAAGCATGACAAGTTTGAAGGTGAAATCAAATCTAGTCTCAAGGAATAAGGAAGCTAAAAAAAATGATATAGTATTAGAAGTTATTAGATCGAATGTGGCAGATGGTAAGCAAACGGAGTTTCATGTTGATGATCATGGTGTGGTATGGTTGGATAGTAGATTGTGTGTACCTTCAGACGTAGCGAGAAGCAGTTTTGACTGAGGCTCATAGTTCTTCATTCTCTATTCATCCGGGTTCTACTAAGATGTATCGAGATTTGAAGATGCACTTTTGGTGGAGTGGGATGAAACGGGACATAGCAGAGTTCGTGGGGAAATATCTTACATGTCAACAGGTGAAGATTGAACATCAGCGATCTAGTGGACTGTTACAGCCGTTGGATATCCCAGTTTGGAAGTGGGAAAACATTACCATGGATTTTGTGACTGGTTTACCGAGGACCTTCAGGAAGAACGATGTTATTTGGGTGGTAGTTGATAGACTTACAAAATCAGCTCATTTCTTACCTATTAGAGAGACTACTCCTATTCATGATTTGACAGAGATATTTCAACGAGATATTGCTAGACTTCATGGTGTGTCTGTGTCGATAGTTTCAGACAGGGATACGAGGTTTACTTCTTATTTTTGGAAGAGATTTAAGCAGATTGGAGGTACGAGGCTTAATTATAGTACAGCTTTTCATCCACAAACTGATGGACAGTCAGAGAGGACGATCGAGACGTTAGAGTATATGTTAAGGTCTTGTGATTTGGAGTGGTCTGGTGATTGAGATAAGTATCTATATCTTGTAAGGTAAAAAAATGTAGAGCATCAACTTATTGGAATGAGGTTAGGGAGAGTGTCATTGAAGGGCCAGAGCTGGTTTGGGTAACTAACGAAAAGGTAGGGAAGGCTAAAGAAAACTTAAAAGAAGCTCAATCATGTTAAAAGAACTATGCAGATCAAAAGATGAAACTTGGTGGATTTGAGCCTGGTAATCACGTGTTTTTAAAAATATCTCCTTGGAAGGGTGTTAAACGTTTTGGTATGAAAGGAAAGCTTAGTCCAAGATATGTTGGTCCTTTTGATGTTATAGAGAGAGTAGGGGAAGTTGCTTATAGAGTAGCATTGTCACCACAATTATCCCATGTGCATAAGATTAGAGAAAATCTTTCTTGTGAGGAAGAAGCTGAAGCTATTTTAGTTCGAGAGGAATGAATTATGAGGAAGAAAACTATTCCATTTGTTAAAGTTTTATGGAAGAACCATTCTGAGAGAGAGGCTACTTGGGAGTTAGAAGAATCTATTCGTGAGAAATATCCGCACTTATTTGATTCAGGTATGAGTTTTAGTTTCGTTAGATTCCGGGGACAGAATCCTTTTTAAGGGGGTATATATGTAATATCCGTAATTTTTATTTATTTATTTTAATAGTTGTTTTATTTATTTTAATAATGGTGTTAATAATTAGAATTAGAATTAATAATATTAGTTTTAATAATAATATTTATTTATATTGTATTTTGATTTAGAATAGAATTTGTAATAAAATAGTAATTAGACTAGTAATAGATTTTATAAATAAATTAGATTTATATTTTAAAAAAAAAAGAGAAAAAGGTAGAATTATATCCGGAGTAGGAATTTAGTAGGCTTATATAAATAAATAGATAAACATGGCATACATCTCTACACATCAACCCCAAATTAGCCGCAGGGAATCACTTTTCAGTCATAGGTTATCATCCGCTAATCAGGTTTTCATATTTGTAAATTTTCTGCATCATATATATTTATTAACTACTCTTTTTATTATAATGGTGAATGTTGTATTTATTATACTTTATAATTGTACAAATCTCGTGTACAGTGATGCTAGTTCCCTTTATAGGTAGTTTGTAGGCATTATATGTCATACTTAAAGATAGTTAGATATGGTCTATTAAACTATTGTATTAGCCAATCCGGTGTCTTGTTTGATTAATGTATAAATTGATTATACTAGTATAGCACTGTATAATGCATTCATGGTTAAGCATTACTCTCGCAAAACACATGTAATATATTTATAATCTAACTAGTACTCTATATGTTCATCCAGGTCATGTGTATGTCTTGTCCCCACAATCATGTTAATGTTTCATAATTTTAGTATTTAATAATTATTTTTATTAATGTTTTTTTTAAAAACTTTTGTCAATTGATTTATCTATAAAAACGGCATGCATTAGTTAGGCAAATGAACATATTATGATTAAATATATTAATCAAGTGTATATATATTAGTAATTGGGTAATAATAATAAATTATATTTATGTGCTTAGATCGGGAGACGGGAATTTAGCGAGTCGATTTCAGATTTTGTGGAGTTGGGTAGTATTTGAGATTATTATTTTCGAGGTACGGATTTCGTCCCCTTTCTCTTCAGTATTACTCTTTTTAGGATTAATTCTATTTAATTCGTTCTGTTCGTAAATCTGTTCCTTCCGTTATTATTCGTTTTAACTGTTTTGATTCTCCGAAAGTTATTTTAAAGTCTGATTCCAAATATTTAAATATTTGTCTCTGCGATTTTCGAAAATTATGTATGTTACATATCTGCGTAGAATATTTGAAATATCTGTTCAGGTGATTTTAAAATTGTGAAAATTATTTTATTTGAACCCTTAGAGTGATATAGGGTATACCGAGTTAACCAGCTGTAGGGGTACTACAGCCA
The DNA here is from genome assembly GCA_028671895.1 of Oenanthe sinensis. Classification (NCBI taxonomy): domain Eukaryota; kingdom Viridiplantae; phylum Streptophyta; class Magnoliopsida; order Apiales; family Apiaceae; genus Oenanthe; species Oenanthe sinensis. The sequence goes on along the minus strand of JAPMAC010000195.1, from coordinate 7,659,582 downwards.
TGTCATTGCGGCACCAGTGGCATGACACTTCCGTGGCAATGTGATTAGTCACGGCGTATCCTTCTGATAGCTTAGGTAGTGAGCTTTGCGCATTTTGATATTTGTTTGAGGATACGTGGGTGCACCCAGTCTGATTTGATTTGTGATTTGATATTTGACGGTGACGTTGTATATGCCGTACACGTTGTCCGGTTTGTTGCACGCATTAGGTACCCTATGATGTGTGTATCTGTTATCTGTTCTGTATCGGTATGAAATATCCTAACCCTTTTTGCATCAGCCTTGTTTTAAAAATAATTAATGTTTATTTATAATTGTCAAACTGTATATCTTCTTTCTGTTTTATAAACTTATATTCCAATCCGTACTGGGCATTTGACTCATGCCGTATTCTTTCTTCTGGCAGGTACTTAGGGGGATCTCGGGCTGTGTGATGGAGAGCTACCCTTACTTCAGTTATTAGGACATTTGAACTTCTCAGATTATTTTAGTCATTTTCATTATTAGAGATTTTGGATTTATTCGTATTTATCATTTTGAATTATTTTGGTGGTTTTAATATTATTTTGTGAGACATTGTTGGACCTATTTATTTATTATAAGGGGGATTTTAGTAATCTATATACAGGTTTGTGGTTTGGAAGTAACCTCTCATCTCATTTTGGGAAGGGGGTGTTACAATATGCTGCATCTGCGGCGGTAAAGCCAATTCATACGCGACTTTCCCAACTCGCCTCAAAATTTCAAAAGGTCCTATATATCTTGGACTAAGCTTTCCTTTCTTGCCAAATCTGCTAACACCTTTCCATGGAAAAATCTTTAATAATACTTGGTCCCCTTCTGCAAAACTCATATCCTTCTTTGACTGATCAGCATACTTCTTTTGCCTATCTTGAGCAGCTAACAACCTTTTCTGAATCAACTCAATCTTTTCCTTGGTTTGTTGGACTAACTCTGGACCCAAAATCTTACGTTCACCAACTTCATTCCAACACACAAGAGATCTACACTTTCTTCCATACAAAGCTTCATATGGAGGCATTCCAATACTGGCATGATAGCTGTTGTTATATGAAAACTCCACTAACGGTAGATGCTCGTCCCAGCTTCCTTCAAAATCCAAGGCACACACTCTCAACATGTCTTCAATGGTCTGAATTGTCCTTTCACTCTGGCCATCTGTCTGAGGATGATATGCAGTACTCATATTCAGCTTTGTTCCCAAACACTCTTGAAACTTTTTCCAAAATCTTGAATTAAATCTCGGGTCTCTATCAGACACTATTGATACAGGAACACCATGTCGCATAACAATCTCTTTCAGGTAAAAATGAACCAACCTGTCCAGTGAAAATCTTTCGTTGATCGGTAGAAAGTGCGCTGACTTGGTCAATCTGTCTATTATTACCCAGATAACATCATGATTAGCTTTTGTCCTTGGCAGACCTACTACAAAATCCATAGCAAGATTCTCTCATTTCCATTCTGGAATCTCTAGTGGTTGCAACAATCCACTGGGTCTCTGATGTTCAGCTTTGACTCTCTGGCACGTATAACATTTACTGATCCACTCTGCCACATTTCTTTTCATGTTGGGCCACCAAAAATTTTCCTTCAAGTCTTTATACATCTTTGTGCTTCCTGGATGAATAGAGTATCTTGAACTATGTGCATCATGCAAAATTTCATTCTTGAGCTCTTGAACATTAGGGATCCAAATTCGTGAGGAAAACCTAAAGATTCCTTTACCGTCCTTCTGACTTCTTAACTCTTCTCCAGTCAACTTGGCTCTGTCTTGACTCATCATCTGTTCTTGACATCTCTTGATCTTTTCTAACAATTCTGGCTGAAAAGTCATTGTATACACCATCTCTTCCACTGAATCAGAACCACATACTTCTATTTCCAATTTCTCAAACTCTTCGATCAATTCTTCAGATGAAACCATTATATTCAATCTTTCATTTCTACTTAAAACATTTGCTACAACATTCGCTTTGCCTGGATGATAGTTAATCGTACAGTTTTAGTCTTTAATCAATTCCAACCATCTTCTCTATCTCATGTTCAGCTCTTTCTGAGTAAAGATATACTTCAAACTTTTGTGATCCGTGTAAATCTCACACTCTTCTCCATACAAGTAGTGCCTCCATATCTCCAGTGCAAACACACTAGCAGCTAATTCTAGATCATGCATAGGATACTTCAATTCATGAGGTCTTAACTGCTTGGAAGCATATACAATTACCTTTCCGTGTTGCATCAAAACACATCCCAAGCCTTTGTGAGAAGCGTCACTGTAGATAACAAAATTTCCTTGATCGTCAGGTAATACCAACATTGGTGCAGACACTAATCTTCGTTTTAGTTCTTCAAAACTTTCTTCACACTTTTCATTCCACACAAACTTTTCATTCTTCCTGGTCAACTTGGTCATAGGGGTAGCTATCTTGGAAAATCTTGAACAAATCTTCGATAGTATCCCGCTAATCCCAGAAAACTTCTTACTTCTGTTGGAGTCCTTGGTCTTTCTCATTTCATCACTGCTTCTATCTTTGCCGGATCAACTTTGATGCCTTCCTTGCTGACAACATGACCTAAGAATTGTACTTCCTTCAACCAAAATTCACATTTTGAAAACTTTGCATACAACTTCTCCTTTCTTAAAGTCTCTAAAGCAATTCTCAAGTGATCTGCATGCTCTTCTTCTGACTTTGAATATATCAGGATGTCGTCGATGAAAACAATCACAAACTTGTCTAAATACTTCTTAAAGACTCTGTTCATCAGATCCATAAACGCTGCTGGGGCATTTGTCAATCCAAAAGCCATAACCAAAAATTCATAGTGTCCGTAACTTGTTCTGAATGCTGTTTTAGATACATCTTCAGGTTTGATCTTGAGTTGATGGTATCCGGACCTTAAGTCAATTTTTGAAAAACATTCGGCTCCTTTCAGCTGGTCAAAAAGATCATCGATCCTCGGCAACGGGTACTTGTTCTTGATGGTTAGCTTGTTTAATTCTCGGTAATCTATGCACAATCTCATGCTTCCATCTTTCTTCTTTACAAACAATACCGGTGCTCCCCAGGGGGACACACTAGGCCTTATAATTCCTTTATCCAAGAGATCTTGTATTTGACTCGCCAACTCTTTCATTTCAACTGGCGCCATTCTATATGGAGCTTTAGAAATTGGTTTGGTACCGGGAGCTAAATCAATAGAAAACTCAATTTTCCTATCAAGAGGTAATCCTGGTAACTCGGAATTCAACTTCCTCACCTTCTGTTGTCTTCACTTTTAATTTCTTTTCCTTACAATCTATTTGATCCTCATGATCCATTAACCAATCCATTCCTAGGATTACATCGAATTCGCCTAACTTAAAAGGTATCAAGTTAGTGATGAAATGACGACTTCCTATTTCAATATCACACTTAGGACAGACTTGACTAACCGGAACCGTCATTTGATTTTTTACTTTTATAACTAAAGCTTCTTCTAAAGGTTAAATTTCACATTGCAGTTTATCAACAAACTCTTGAGATGTAAAGGACTTAGTAGCTCTAAAATCAATTAAGACATTATCTCTCTTTCAAACTTCCAGGCTTTATTTTGCCCTTCCCACTTTCTTTTCATTTTTAACTCGGTATATTATCTTCATACTCAATATATTTCTTTATTTTGACTCTGAGAACTTTTATTCGGTCCAATTTTCCAAATACTTAATAATATACTTTTCTAGAAACGACTCAACAAATCTAATACAAAGAAATACAATAGTTCCTTCCAATTTCACTTTAGCTCCCTGCTAATTCGCTTCTTCTTTCTGTATAAATGACGTGTATTGTTTCATATTCTTCTTAACACTAACAATCTCAGCATCACAATTCGTTACAAGGTCGAACAATTACTAATTGAAGGAATCAAAAGCAAAGCTCAGATTTGATATTCAAACAAAAGTATAAAACATGGACCAAGATTCTTTGAAACAATAGGTTCAAAAAAAATCTCAACTTTTACTGGTTAGAGAACCATTAGAGTTTAAAATATGGGACTTTGCAAAGAATGGATATCATATTCAAGAAGAAATAACTGGGAGATCACTATGATCTTCGAACTACCATTACGTTACATATGCCACTTAGGAAAACCTCCGTAGTACATAAGGTGGCCAGCCTTAGCACTTTCATGACATGAAACTTACCAACAATGGCGTCCCACCTTGGTATCCCCTTTATATAGGGTTGTTCATCCCAGAAGAGTATAAAAATAGTATAACACATAATATTCAAAATTTCAAGAATCAATTCACGGCTTGTTAATAAAATATCTGAATCAATAAAGATAGTTTCAATAGAATGAATAGAGAGTTTGGGTAAACAGAATTCACATGACTCTGGCAATTAGAGTGAGTAAGGTCAATTGTGGAAAATATCTCTCTCAAGTCACAAATAGAGAATCGATTTCCTAACGGGGCTTGAAATCTAACAGACATAACAAATACAACCCTAGATGGTGCAAAAATCTCATCACGAACAGATGCAGGCTCAGATACAACCAATACAGGTTGAACGGGTGCCTCACTAGTAGGTGCTACCATATGCTCAGGGATACAATCCATAACCTCCTCGTCCGATCCAGAATCCATACCAGGCTCAAAGTAAGACTCGTGTGGAGTGGTACCAAAAGAAGTATTGAAGAATGAAGGGGAATGGTAAATGAGGAACCTTATCACTGTTCGATGATATCTGCAATTATGCAGTGGTATACCGATGTATAAACCAAGATGAAGTTATCTTAAGTTTAACATCAATCTATCTTAACATTCTTAACCATCGAGACTCTATCCGATAATCTCAACTAGAAACTCTATGGTTGTTTGAACTTAACTTCCTATCTTGAGTGATCCTATCTTATATCTCTAAGGGTTTAAAACTTATAATTATCCTATGTCTATAAGTACGTAATTCCTAGAACCTATATCCTATTATCTTATTAATATAATTCTGGCTTGTTTCAGTGACCAAAACCTGTCGCTCTGATACCAACCTGTGACGCCCTCCCAATCCGGGGTCTAGATCGGGGAGTCACTAATACTCTATATGCATACATCCTATATAAATATAAACAATCACAAATATAGATATACATGACCCCAACTATTACCCTGGACCTTTAACAGGTAATGGTATGAAACAAGCACAACTCTAAATTCATTAATTACATAACCAGAATAAATATTATTACAACTCTGAATCATCTGACAAAAGTCTATCAACATGAACACTTAAGACTTAACAAAGTCTTTTCCTTCCAACTCAGCCTCGATCCTACCTGTTCAATCTCAGCCAGCCTAGCATAATTAAGAAAGGAGGTATTCTTCCTCGCAGTCTGCTTAATACGTTCCATGATTCTCAAAAGCTGTAGAGGTTAGAAAATAAAAGAATGAGCCACAAAAGCTCAGCAAGTAACCATACTGGTTAAAAACAGTTCTACAGGCTTATATATGATTTAAAATGTCTTTTCTCAAAATCATGCTTTAAAATTTGTTGCTGGACCTCATTGTCCCATAATTGCAATTAAAATTCTAGTCAGGGTATTCATTACTCGCAAAACTTTCTTTTGTAAAACCAATGGCAGGGTTAAATGATTTCCATAACTGGTGCAAGGTAAGTTAGAAACTGGAAAGTAATAATCATTTTCAAGTATAAAGGTAATCTGCAGGGTTAGATGGATAACAGGAAGTAATGTATAACAATTGAAACAAAGTCAACTCAAGATATATCTGACAGTTGAAGCTGTATATGACAGGTTATAACAAGGCATTTTATTATTCATTACTAATCATTTCAAAGTCCATTTGTATAAAACTGTCCTTTCATTAGGACTGATTCTTTCAAAACATTTTATAAAACCGTCCTCTCATTAGGACCTTGCTTTTCAAATCATTTATAAAACTGTCCTCTCATTAGGACCTTGCTTTTCAAATCATTTATAAAAACTGTCCTCTCATTAGGACCTTTACTGATTAGAAACAATTCATTTTGATTGGAGTTTTCTCACAACGCCAGACAATACGGGTGATCAGCCACGTAAAGTCCCCATAACGGACTAAAGTCCCTCTGGACATAAAGAGTATTCATAAAGGCACTTATTGCCATTGGCCTTGGGCTATCTCATTATAGCCATTGACTATCTCATTATAGTCTTCACATAAAAAGTGCTGGACCGGCGTCACTCGGCCTCTTACGCCTCCAACCTATAGGAATTCGCAGAAACCATTTTGATTGGAATTCCTATAATAACCAAAACCTTTCTTTTTAAAGTTACCAAATCATTTGATGAAAAAGACTTCTTGAAAGTCGGATTTCATATTTAAATCCATTTTTAAAGGTCATTAGATAGAGGTAAAGTTTACTCCAGGATAAATCTCAAAACAAGTCTTTGTTGTAATAAAGTAGGCAGAAATCTTGAACTAGGGACCAAAACCAAGCTATAGTAGTGAAGTCAGGTTGCAGGGTAAATTCACAGGTATAACAAGATGTTTCGAAAACAGTGGTAAGGCATTTAATTGTAACCGTAGTTAGACAATAGCAACAGGGTAAGTTCAGAATTAAAGTTCAAGTAAACATAATTAAGGAAAAATGGTGTAGACATAAGTCATAGTTCAAGGTTACTGATTTAAGATCTTTAAAACTAGTTTATAAGTTGTTAATAACAGTTCAGGGATTGAAAAGGTTAAAGTGCAATTAAAAACTGATACAAGGTTGCAGTTTAAGTAAAACAGTTAAAGTAAGGTAGGCTGTAGCTTAAAACAGTTGAAATAAGATAACATAGTTGCAGGGTCATAAAGCAGTTTATAAAACAGTGCTTAAGTTAAAAGAGATCAGGCAGTAGTTACTTGCCTCAAAAAGGAATGCTACGGCTGCTGAACAAGTAGATCTCCTACACCAATACTAACTCTCTACTTTAGCATTTCCTTTGTCTCTCACTTCTAATTCTTCCGAATCTACACATATATAGTACCATTTCAGTATCTCATAAATACTCGACGTTCTCTTTAATGTCTAATCTAATCCACCCCTTTCGATATATCAATAACAATTTAACCCTTATCACGTATACTAGCAAACACATATCACTGAGCAGGCATACACTGACAGTCATATAGCATATAGCATAAAATCTTAATTATGTATCACTATTCTCAACTGATAGCCTTGCCTATACAGGAACGATGTGCCAATAACGTTTTAAAAGATCGTTCATTTTTTTATTTTTATTTTTAGAAAATTTTTGGCAGCATCTCTCCTGTAAATAGAGCTACCCGTCGGAATTCAACCGACACACCCAACCACTAATGACAATTATATATAATCAGCCCTATATAATACCAAATCCATACCCTACAAAGTAATATCCACATAAATCATAAAACTCAATTCACTTCTCATATTCAGATGTTAGCAATTATATCAATTCGTACCTTTATAGTCGAATATACACTTAAACATGTAGTTCGAATCATAGTATTAAAATTCTTCGACCAACCATTACTGAATCTAATCAAATCATGGTAAACGAACTAATTTAACATACTAGTGCTAGTATCAAAACTTTATATGATTCATGGTTACCCATATAAAGAAATCAATCTTTTAAAATAAGTGAGTAACTGAAAACTTCATTTCGCAAGCTATGGTAAAACATTTTTCATAAATTGAAAAATAATCATTTTGACACCAAATTTGGCGGTTGCATACTTGAATACTAAACCAAAATCATATAAAAGTTTCAGTTATAAATAATTTAGAAAAGACTAAAAACGAATTATTTGAAATCAGAAACCGTAACAGCAATTTTCAGGGCTGCGCGGTGTTTACTAAAATGACCATAACTTTTAACTCGCTTGTCCAAATAACGTAAAATTAGTGCCCAATTAAACTTGAAATAATAAGCAACATGTTCTACACCTAGTCACTACCTAGAGCATGGCACAATCAGTCCCTAATTAACTGAATAGAACATGGCAGTTTCTTTGCCCAAAAATCTATTTCCAATTCTTAAAAATCAATCTACCTTTAATTATCAACAACTAAGTACTTGCAGTTATCATCAAATTCGAAGCATCTAGTGACTACAATCAAGTTACCAAACTGATATATCCTAATTACCCAATCTTCATATATCAATTCATTTTCGAACATAAACATGCAATAAAGATTCGATTAATCCCAAAATAATTACATGCAATCCTTGTAGGCTATGAATTCAAATAATATGTAGTCACTAGCATCGAAACTAAATAGAAACGAAGTCAAATGAGAAGATTCCGGTCGCCGACTCACCGGAGTTCATCGCCGGCGCCGGCGATGAAGAACAAGAATCTGATTTGGGTTCCTTTTTGCTTTATTCTGCCCATAGATTCAAGTATAGCTCCATACAGTCACCACAAACTCAATCATAGCCTTAAAACAGTTAGCATGTCAACTAACAACACACATATACATATACCCGACTACATACATGCATACATGCAATCCATATAACTACCTAGGTGTATTAAATCACATCACAAGGATGACTATAATCGAACTTGACACATAATTAACATGTAAACAGCTAGGGATTGCATGGTTTTGAGAAGAGAGAAATCGAGAAAGGACCTGGACAGAACAGCCGATGGGTGAGGAAGAAATGGGGAAGAAAGAAGGCTGGTGGGTTTTTATAGAAACAAGGGCAGTTTGGTAATTTCACAGTTTCTAGTTTTCTGAATAAAAACAATTAAAAATTCGAATTTTGAGAGAAACAGGGTACAAAATAAGTTTTATATTTTTAAAATAAAAATCGTGAATTTAGAAACTCACCCATATTTTTAAAATATTTTTCTGATGAATAGATAATTAAATAAAAATCTTTGAAGATAAAGTACTTTAAATGGAAATAAGAGTAGAAAATTATTTAAACTTATTTAGGGCTCAAATAAAATAAAGTTTTATTTTTCAAAGGTCTCTGAATATATAAATAACATTTTGGAAAAGATTTCATGATTTTTGGACATTCCAATAATTAAATATGAAATTTAGAAGAGAAATATATCTAGAATAAAACAGGAATGAAAGATTTATTTAAAATCACTGGGACTAGAATTAAATACACCATCATTTTTAGAAAGTCTCTAAAATCACATAGAAGATACATATAAAATTTCATAATTATTGGACACACCAATAAATTTATAAAAATCAAAAAGTACCTCAATTTAGCATAAAAATCAATTAATCACTTTAATAAATCACTTAAACACATTGTGGTCAAACATGCAGTCAACTAGACATATAAAATAACCACATACCTCATCTTATCATATTGGAGCATAAAAATAATATAACTCATATTAATTAAATATATATAGATATCTCAATCGTTACAACAACAGGGGACTATTGACAGATGAGTTTGTGTGTTCAGTTTTTTCTTTAGGGATCACAAACTTAACAGGAACAAATGTACTTTTGTCTTTAGTCTTATTGATTTTGCTAGCTTCTTCATTGTTATCATTCTCAACAATAGATCTTTTGTCTTGACTCTTGTCATAGCCTAGACCAGCAGTTTGACACACGTTTTGATTATTGAGAATTTCTTGAACTTTTCTTCCAGAGTCTGTCCAAACTTTAAACTTAAACCTTTCTTCTTCTAGTTCTTTCCTGACATAGTCATAGGCTTTCAAAATTTCAGTGTAGTTATGACTATATTTCTCAGAATCCTTTTTGTATTGTTCCATTAATAATAACTCAGATTCTACATGACAATTCCTTTTAGTTAAGGTTAAATTTTCTTCTCTCAACCTTTCACTTTCACTAGTGAGAGACCTACATGTTGTCATTATTTTATTAACCTCACTTTTCACAATCTCTATGCCATCAGAGTCTAAATTAATTAAGGATTCAGGAGTAAAGATTGATACCTGAGTTTTAGGAGATGAGGGTTCTTTGGGAGACTGTGATTTTCTTGAGGAGGATGCCATCAGTGCTAGATTTTCATAATCAATTTCATCCTCTGAGCTTGAGTCTGCCCAGTCCTTTCCTGTTGATAGAAGTGCTTTTCCTTGACTTTTTGACTTTCTGCATTCATTGGCAAAGTGCCCCAATATTCCACAGTTGAAACATTTGACCTTTGCTTTGTCAAGTTTGATAATTGTACTCTTTCTCTTCTCAACCTTTTCATCTTCCTTCTTGAATGATGGCCTTTTGCTAAATTTGCCAGTTCTTTTGTTGAATTTCATTCTTTTGAAATTTTTAGCAAACATAGCCATCATTTGACTAAGATCAACCTCTTCATCAGAATCAGAGTCTGTGTCAGTAGACTCTGACTCCACAACAGCTTTACCCTTCTTTCTTGAATCCTTGATTCTTGCTTCTGTGGATGGTTCCTGTTGTTCTTTCTCAGACTCCATCAAGAGTGCCACAGATTTTGTCTTTACAGACTTCTTATTCTTTCTCTGTTGCATCTCCAAATCATATGTCTTGAGTCTGCCATACAATTCTTCTAGAGTTAGTTCATCCAAATCTCTAGCTTCTCTTATGGCTGTAGTCTTATAACCCACTCTTCAGGAAGTGCTCTCAGAAACTTGGTATTCGTATCTTCAGAATCATAAACCTTACCAAGCATAGCCATCTCATTCAAGAGTTTTGTAAACCTATCATACATCTCAGTGATAGATTCTCCAGATTTTGCTTCAAAGTACTCATACTCTTGAATGAGCAAAGACCTAGCATTCTTCTTGACATCTTTAGTCCCTTGACAGTGCACCTCAAGTTTTGTCCACATCTCCTTAGCAGTCTTGCATGATATGACACAGTTAGTTAGAACAGAATCTAAACTGTTAAAGAGAATGTTCTTTACTTTTGCCTCCTTAAGGACATTTTCTTTGTCCTCTTTTGTCCATTCAGCCTTTGGTTTCTCAACGAGGTGTTCTTCAGTTATTTTGCCTTCCTCATTGATTTGAGGCACAATTTTTAAGGGCACAAAGGGTCCTTTATTAATCCTATCAAGATAGTCAGGGTCTGTTGCTTCCAGATGGTGCAGCATCTTAACCTTCCAGTGGGTGAACTCGTTTCTCTTAAGCATAGGAATCTTAGAATTGCCATCTTTGTTTCCAGACATCTTTGATCGATTTTAAACGTTAGGCTCTGATACCAATTGTTTTCCCAGTCGTACAAGTAGAAGGGGGGGTTGAATACTTGTATGTCTTTTTTGCCCGATTTAAAATCAAATTAAGAACAAACTCAAACACAAAAATATGAATAAGTACTGTTTTGTATTATTGATTTGTGAATACAAAACTCTCCTAGGGTGTACACAAACCCTAGCAGCTTCTCTGTGTTTATCACAGCAACTCTCTCTATTTCTATGCTCTCACAAAATTTCACTCAGATGATTATGTTTCGACTTTCACGCCTTTACAATTAGGTTACATAGAGTTTATATAGAGAGTTGCCTATCAACTAATAACAGAAAGATAAATTACAATAGGAATAGAATTCCTAATTATTAGTTGACAGTTTCCTTATAGAATTCTCTTTCTTTCCCATAGCATATCTGCAATATATTTATCTTGATCTTCGAAGACTTTCCATTCCTGTGATTTCTTCCAAATTTATCCTCAACTGTATAGACTCTGAAATCTTCAGACTCTGATGATCTTCAGACTCTGATCACATGTAGACTCTGATAGATCACAGACTCTGATAGTCTATAGACTCTGATCACCTTCCAGACTCTGATGTTCATGCAGACTCTGGTTTCACTTTCTTCAGAAATTCTTCTAAGTACAAGTAACATGAATGTTGACCATCTAGACTCTGATTATTCATTTCAGAGACTAGAAAGACTTATTACAGATAAACTAATCTAGACCCTGTTCTAGTATTCTGTACATCATCAAATGAATATATCCCTAACAGAATCAATTTAACATGAAAATAATTAGTACCAATTTGAGACTTCATTCTTGAGTCGTTCGAACTTGGAAACAACCTGTAGCTTCATTCTTGACTCGTTTGAACATGGAAACAACTTGAAAACTCTTGTAGGATCATTCTTGGCTCATTTTAACATGAAAACAATCCGTAGCAAATTGAGGCTTCATTCTTGACTCGTTCGAACTTGGAAACAACTTGTTGCTTCATTCTTTACTCGTTTGAACAAGGAAACAACTTGAAAACTCTTGTAGGATCATTCTTGGCTAATTTTAACATGAAAATAATCCTTACCAATTGGAGACTTCATTCTTGACTTGTTTGAACTTGAAAATAACTTCTAGCTTCATTCTTGACTCGTTTGAACATGGAACAACTCTAAAACTATTGTAGGATCATTCTTGGCTCATTTTAACATGAAAAAAATCCGTACCAATTTGAGACTTCATTCTTGACTCTTTCGAACTTGGACACAACATGTAGCTTCATTCTTGACTCGTTTGAACATGGAAACAACTTGTAAACTCTTGTAGGATCATTCTTGACTCATTTTAACATGAAACCAATGCTTAACAATTTGCGGCTTCATTCTTGACTCGTTCGAATTTGGAAACAACTTCTAACTTCGTTCTTGACTCGTTTGTGCATGGAAATAACTTGTAAACTCCTGTAGAATCAATTTAACATGAAAATAATTAGTACCAATTTGAGACTTCATTCTTGAGTCGTTCGAACTTGGAAACAACTTATAGCTTCATTCTTGACTCGTTTGAACATGAAAACAACTTGTAGCTTCATTCTTGACTCGTTTGAACATGGAAACAACTTGAAAACTCTTGTAGGATCATTCTTGGCTCATTTGAACATGAAAACAATCCGTAGCAAATTGAGACTTCATTCTTGACTCATTCGAACTTGGAAACAACTTGTTGCTTCATTCTTTACTCGTTTGAACAAGGAAACAACTTGAAAAGTCTTGTAGGATCATTCTTGGCTCATTTGAACATGTAAATAATCCTTACCAATTGGAGACTTCATTCTTGACTTGTTTGAACTTGGAAACAACTTGTAGCTTCATTCTTGACTCATTTGAACATGGAACAAGTTGAAACCTATTGTAGGATCAATCTTGGCTCATTTTAACATGAAAAAAATCCGTACCAATTTGAGACTTCATTCTTGACTCGTTCGAACTTGGAAACAACTTGTAGCTTCATTCTTGACTCGTTTGAACATGGAAACAACTTGTAAACTCTTGTAGGATCATTCTTGACTCATTTTAACATGAAACCAATGCTTAACAATTTGCGGCTTCATTCTTGACTCGTTCGAATTTGGAAACAACTTCTAACTTCGTTCTTGACTCGTTTGTGCATGGAAATAACTTGTAAACTCCTGTAGAATCAATTTAACATGAAAATAATTAGTACCAATTTGAGACTTCATTCTTGAGTCGGTCGAACTTGGAAACAACCTGTAGCTTCATTCTTGGCTCGTTTGAACATGGAAATAGCTTGAAAACTCTTGTAGGATCATTCTTGGCTCATTTTAACATGAAAACAATCCGTAGCAAATTGAGACTTCATTCTTGACTCGTTCGAACTTGGAAACAACTTGTTGCTTCATTCTTTACTCGTTTGAACAAGGAAACAACTTGAAAAGTCTTGTGGGATCATTCTTGGCTCATTTTAACATGAAAATAATCCATACCAATTTCAGACTTCATTCTTGACTCGTTCGAATTTGGAAACAACTTCTAGCTTCATTCTTGACTCGTTTGTGCATGGAAATAACTTGTAAACTCCTGTAGAATCAATTTAACATGAAAATAATTAGTACCAATTTGAGACTTCATTCTTGAGTTGTTCGAACTTGGAAACAACCTGTAGCTTCATTCTTGACTCGTTTGAACATGGAAACAACTTGAAAACTCTTGTAGGATCATTCTTGGCTCATTTTAACATGAAAATATTCTGTAACAATTTGAGACTTCATTCTTGAGTCGTTCAAACTTGAAAACAATCTGTAGCTTCATTCTTGACTCGTTTGAATATGGAAACAACTTGAAAACTCTTGTAGGATCATTCTTGGCTCATTTTAACATGAAAATATTCTGTAACAATTTGAGACTTCATTCTTGATTCGTTCAAACTTGGAAACAACTTGTAGCTTCATTCTTGACCCGTTTGAACATGTGACTTGTAAACACTCGAAGGTTCATTCTTGGCTCAATTGAACGTGAAAACAATCAGCAACAATTTGAGACTTCATTGTTGACTTGTTCGAACTTGGAAACAACTTGCAGCTTCATTCGTGAATCGGTTGAACATGGAAACAACTTGAAAACTCTTGTAGGATCATTCTTGGCTCATTTTAACATGAAAACAATCCGTAGCAATTTGAGACTTCATTCTTGACTCGTTTGAACATGTAAACAACTTGTAAACACTTATAGGTTCATTCTTGGCTCATTGGAACATGAAAATAATCGGTAAGAATTTGAAACTTCATTCTTGACTCGTTTGAACATGGAAACAACTTGAAAACTCTTGTAGGATCATTCTTGGGTGATTTTAGCATAAAAATAATCCGTACCAATTTCAGAGTTCGTTCTTGACTCGTTCGAACTTGGAAATAACTTGCAGCTTCATTCTTGACTCGTTTAACATGGAAACAACTTGAAAACTATGTAGGATCATTCTTGGCTCATTTTAACATAAAAACAATCTGTACCAATTTCAGACTTCATTCTTGACTCGTTCGAACTTGAAAACAACTTGTAGCTTCATTCTTGACTCGTTTGAACATGTAAACTTGTAAACACTTATAGGTTCATTCTTGGCTCATTGGAACATGAAAACAATCAGTAACAATTTGAGATTTCATTCTTGACTCGTTTGAAAATGGAAACAACTTGGAAACTCTTGTAGGATCATTCTTGGGTGATTTTAACATGAAAATAATTCGTACCAATTTCAGAGTTCATTCTTGACTCGTTCGAACTTGGAAACAACTTGTTGCTTCATTCTTGAATCGTTTGAACATGGAAACAACTTGAAAACTATTGTAGGATCATTCTTGGATCATTTTAACATGAAAACAATCCGTACCAATTTGAGACTTCATTCTTGACTCGTTCGAACTTGGAAACAACTTGTAGCTTCATTCTTGACTCGTTTGAACATGTAAACAACTTGTAAACACTTATAGGTTCATTCTTGGCTCATTGGAACATGAAAACAATCGGTAAGAATTTGAAACTTCATTCTTGACTCGTTTGAACATGGAAACAACTTGAGACTTCATTCTTGACTCGCTGGAACATGGAAACAACTTGTTACTTCATTCTTGGCTCGTTTGAACATGGAAACAACTTGAAAACTATTGTAGGATCATTCTTGGCCCATGTTAACATGAAAACAATCCGTACAAATTTGAGACTTCATTCTTGACTCGTTCGAACTTGGAAACGACTTGTAGCTTCATTCTTGACTCGTTTGAACATGTAAAAAAACTTTTAAACACTTATAGGTTCATTCTTGGCTCATTGACACATGAAAACAATCGGTAAGAATTTGAAACTTCATTCTTGACTCGTTTGAACATGGAAACAACTTGAAAACTCTTGTAGGATCATTCTTGGGTGATTTTAACATGAAAATAATCCGTACCAATTTCAGAGTTCATTCTTGACTCGTTTTAACTTGGAAACAACTTGCAGCTTCATTCTTGACTCGTTTAACATGGAAACAACTTGAAAACTATGTAGGATCATTCTTGGCTCATTTTAACATGAAAACAATCCATACCAATTTGAGACTTCATTCTCGACTCGTTCCAACTTGGATACAACTTGTTGCTTCATTCTTGACTCGTTTGAACATGGAAACAACTTGGAAACTCTTGTAGGATCATTCTTGGGTGATTTTAACATGAAAATAATCCGTACCAATTTCAGAGTTCATTCTTGACTCGTTCGAACTTGGAAACAACTTGTTGCTTCATTCTTGAATCGTTTGAACATGGAAACAACTTGAAAACTATTGTAGGATCATTCTTGGATCATTTTAATATGAAAACAATCCGTACCAATTTGAGACTTCATTCTTGACTCGTTCGAACTTGGAAACAACTTGCAGCTTCATTCTTGACTCGTTTGAACATGTGACTTGTAAACACTTGAAGGTTCATTCTTGGCTCATTTGAACATGAAAACAATCAGCAGCAATTTGAGACTTCATTGTTGACTCGTTCAAACTTGGAAACAACTTGTAACTTCATTCTTGACCCGTTTGAACATGGAAACAACTTGAAAACTCTTGTAGGATCATTCTTGGGTGATTTTAACTTGAAAATAATCCGTACCAATTTCAGAGTTAGTTCTTGACTCGTTCCAACTTAGAAATAATTTGCAGCTTCATTCTTGACTCGTTTAACATGGAAACAACTTGAAAACTATGTAGGATCATTCTTGGCTCATTTTAACATGAAAACAATCCATACCAATTTGAGAATTCATTCTTGACTCGTTCCAACTTGGAAACAACTTATTGCTTTATTCTTGACCCGTTTGAACATGGAACCAACTTGAAAACTCTTGTAGGATCATTCTTGTCTCATTTTCACATGAAAACAATCCGTACCAATTTGAGACAAATTCTTGACTCGTTCGAACTTGGAAACAACTTGTAGCTTCATTCTTAACTCGTTTGAACATGTAAACAACTTGTAAACACTTATAGGTTCATTCTTGGCTCATTGGAACATGAAAACAATCAGTAACAATTTGAGACTTCATTCTTGACTCGTTTGAACATGGAAACAACTTGAAAACTCTTGTAGGATCATTCTTGGGTAATTTTAACATGAAAATAATCCGTACCAATTTCAGAGTTCATTCTTGACTCGTTCGAACATGGAAATAACTTGCAGCTTCATTCTTCACTCGTTTGAACATGGAAACAACTTGAAAACTATTGTAGGATCATTGTTGGCTCATTCTAACATAAAAACAATCTGTACCAATTTGAGACCTCATTCTTGACTCTTCGAACTTGGAAACAACTTATAGCTTCATTCTTGACTCGTTTGAACATGTAAACAACTTGTAAACACTTATAGGTTCATTCTTGGCTCATTGGAACATGAAAACAATCAGTAACAATTTCAGATTTCATTCTTGACTCGTTTGAACATGGAAACAACTTGAAAACTCTTGTAGGATCATTCTTGGGTGATTTTAACAAGAACATAATCCGTACCAATTTCAGAGTTTATTCTTGACTCGTTCGAACTTGGAAACAACTTGTTGCTTCATTCTTCACTCGTTTGAACATGGAAACAACTTGAAAACTATTGTAGGATCATTCTTGGCTCATTTTAACTTGAAAACAATCCGTACCAATTTGAGACTTCATTCTTGACTCGTTCAAACTTGGAAACAACTTGTAGCTTCATTCTTGACTCGTTTGAACATGTAAACAACTTGTAAACACTTATAGGTTCATTCTTGGCTCATTGGAACATGAAAACAATCAGTAAGAATTTGAGACTTCATTCTTGACTCGTTTGAACATGGAAACAACTTGAAAACTCTTGTAGGATCATTCTTGGGTGATTTTAACATGAACATAATCCGTACCACTTTGAGACTTCATTCTTGACTCGTTCCAACTTGGATACAACTTGTTGCTTCATTCTTGACTCGTTTGAACATAAAAACAATCTGTACCAATTTGAGACTTCATTCTTGACTCGCTGGAACATGGAAACAACTTGTTACTTCATTCTTGGCTCGTTTGAACATGGAAACAACTTGAAAACTATTGTAGGATCATTCTTGGCTTATTTGAACATGAAAACAATCAGCAACAATTTGAGACTTCATCGTTGACTCGTTCGAACTTGGAAACAACTTGTAGCTTCATTCTTGACTCGTTTGAACATGGAAACAACTTGAAAACTCTTGTAGAATTATTTTTGGGTGATTTTAACATGAAAATAATCCGTACCAATTTCAGAGTTCATTCTTAACTAGTTCGAACTTGGAAACAACTTGTAGCTTCATTCTTGACTCGTTTGAACATGTGACTTGTAAACACTTGAAGGTTCATTCTTGGCTCATTTGAACATGAAAACAATCAGCAACAATTTGAGACTTCATTGTTGACTCGTTCAAACTTGGAAACAACTTGCAGCTTCATTCTTGACTTGTTTGAACATGAAAACAACTTGAAAACTCTTGTAGGATCATTCTTGGCTCATTTTAACATGAAAACAATCCGTAGCAATTTGAGACTTCATTCTTGACTCGTTCGAAATTGGAAACAACTTGGAGCTTCATTCTTGACTCGTTTGAACATGTGACTTGTAAACACTTGAAGGTTCATTCTTGGCTGATTTGAACATGAAAACAATCAGCAACAATTTGAGACTTCATTGTTGACTCTTTCAAACTTGGAAACAACTTGTAACTTCAGTCTTGACTCGTTTGAAAATGGAAATAACTTAAAAACTCTTGTACGATCTTTCTTGGGTGATTTTAACATGAAAATAATCCGTACCTATTTCAGAGTTCATTTTTGACTCGTTCGAACTTGGAAACAACTTGCAGCTTCATTCTTGACTCGTTTGAACATGTGACTTGTAAACACTTGAAGGTACATTCTTGGCTCATTTGAACATGAAAACAATCAGCAACAAATTGAGACTTCATTGTTGACTCGTTCAAACTTGGAAACAACTTGTAACTTCATTCTTGACTCGTTTGAACATGGAAACAACTTGAAAACTCTTGTAGGATCATTCTTGGGTGATTTTAACATGAAAATAATCCGTACCAATTTCAGAGTTCATTCTTGACTCGTTCAAACTTGGAAACAACTTGTTGCTTCATTCTTGACTCGTTTGAACATGTGACTTGTAAACACTTGAAGGTTCATTCTTGGCTCATTTGAACATGAAAACAATCAGCAACAATTTGAGACTTCATTCTTGACTCGTTTGAACATGAAAACAACTTGAAAACTCTTGTAGGATCATTCTTGGCTTATTTTAACATGAAAAAAATCCGTAGCAATTTGAGACTTCATACTTGACTCCTTCGAAATTGGAAACAACTTGTAGCTTCATTCTTTACTCGTTTGAACATGGAAATAACATGTAAACGCTTGTAGGATCATTCTTGGGTCATTTGAACATGAAAACAATCCGTAGCAATTTGAGACTTCATTCTTGACTCGTTCGAACTTGGAAACAACTTGCAGCTTCATTCTTGAGTCGTCTGAACATGTATGTGACTTGTAAACACTTGAAGGTTCATTCTTGGCTCATTTGAACATGAAAACAATCAGCAACAATTTGAGACTTCATTGTTGACTCGTTCAAACTTGGAAACAACTTGCAGCTTCATTCTTGACTTGTTTGAACATGAAAACAACTTGAAAACTCTTGTAGGATCATTCTTGGCTCATTTTAACATGAAAACAATCCGTAGCAATTTGAGACTTCATTCTTGACTCGTTCGAAATTGGAAACAACTTGGAGCTTCATTCTTGACTCGTTTGAACATGTGACTTGTAAACACTTGAAGGTTCATTCTTGGCTCATTTGAACATGAAAACAATCAGCAACAATTTGAGACTTCATTGTTGACTAATTCGAACTTGGAAACAACTTGTAACTTCATTCTTGACTCGTTTGAACATGTAAACAACTTGAAAACTCTTGTAGGATCATTCTTGGGTGATTTTAACATTAAAATAATCCGTACCAAATTCAGAGTTCATTCATGACTCGTTCGAACTTGGAAACAACTTGCAGCTTCATTCTTGACTCGTTTGAACATGAAAACAACTTGAAAACTCTTGTAGGATCATTCTTGGCTCATTTTAACATGAAAAAAATCCGTAGCAATTTGAGACTTCATACTTGACTCCTTCGAAATTGGAAACAACTTGTAGCTTCATTCTTGACTCGTTTGAACATGGAAATAAGATGTAAACGCTTGTAGGATCATTTTTGGCTCATTTTAATATGAAAACAATCCGTACCAATTTGAGACTTCATTCTTAACTCGTTCGAACTTGAAAACAACTTGTAGCTTCATTCTTGACTCGTTTGAACATGTAAACAACTTGAAAACTCTTGTAGGATCATTCTTGGGTGATTTTAACATTAAAATAATCCGGATTCTATCCTATACTAATCACCTATCTTTTATAAAAATTATGTTTCTCTCTCTAGCTATTTCCTCTCCCTTCTCTCTAGGTTAATGTTCTAACCCTATCCCCTTTTCTTTCAGCCGCGTTTCTTCTATCACCTCTTTTCATCAGATCTATACTTCCCTTCACAAATCCACCTCTTTTCGCCCCTTCCTTCCTCTCTCCTAAACACCTATATTTCTTTATATATTTCTTATATCTCTTCTTCTCTGTTCTTTTGTGTTTCTTTGTTTGTTCTTTCAGCCATGTCTAATGTGGACTCAGTTGGGGTTCCTTGTGACCACGATGGTTTAAGGTTGGAAGAGTCTGGTTTTCCGACTCTTTCGGATGTCATGGATCTTCGTTTTCCGCCACGCCCGGGTTTTATTATCACTGTTAATGATAAGGGGGATGTGTTCTATAAAGCTCAAGCTTCTGAGATGGATTTAGAGGTAGGCGAGGGTGGGTTTTGTGCTTTCTCTTCGAAAGCTAAAGCTAGCTCTTTACCTGGAGGTATTCCAATAGTGGAGGATGTGCAATCTGAAAGCTCGAATGATACTCTTAGCCCTCGTGCAGCTCGAAAGTGGGTTGAGGACAGAAATGAGATACAAGAAGCCCAGTTACAGCGTCTTAAGTATGAACAAGAAATTGCTTCTAGAGACCGTAAAAGAGTGCTAGATCTGCAAAACTATCTTATTGCTAAGGGATTTTCGTTGGAAGATGTGGATAATGATATCCAACTAAATGATGTTGGCTTTATCTCCCCACCTTTAAACAGAGATGACAATGGTTTGCCGAAGTTGAGACCAGATGTGAAACAAAGTCCCAGAAATATTGCTTCCACCCCCAAGCCAGGTTCACCACATGCAGAACCAACTCAGTATCCAGATGTGCAGCCAAAAAAGTCTTGGAAACAGGTTGTAAATGATGCTACCCCCACTGTGAATGAGGTAACATTCGACTATATTCCTCTTCCTCCTGGTTGTTCCACTGTTACCCCTCCTGATGATATTCTGAAGAAAGGCTTAGAAAAGTTTAAATTGTGTATTGTTGGAGTTTTTACTAAAGGCACACTTAGTTTTAACTCGGTAGACGATATTGCTAGAAAGTTATGGAGTTCTAGAGGTCTAGAGAAAGTTTTTCAGAAAAACACCTCTACGTTTATCTTTAGATTCTCTAGCTTAGCAAATAAAACTGCTATTCTAGCTAGGGGGACCTGGCATTTCAACAGAAGACCAGTTGTTTTGACTGATTGGGGCTCTACTGTTGGTGAAACTAAAATCTCTAGTCTCCCTATTTGGGTTAAATTAAGCAACATTCCTGACTGTTATTGGACAAAAGATGGGCTTAGTAGTATTGCTAGTGTCATTGGTAAGCCGCTCTGTGCCGATAAGTTAACCTCCCAGCTGGAAATTCTCCCATTTGCTCGTATGTGTGTTGAATACAAAGTGGGTGACACCTTGCCTGACAAAATTCCAGTTACAGATCTTAATTGTTTGGGGGTAAAAACGGTTGTTGAAGTTCATGTTGACTATGCTCAAAAGCCTTTGGTTTGTTCAGGATGTAATTGTCTTGGGCATCCAGTCTCAGCTTGCCCTATAGTTAAACGAGTGTGGGTGGCAAAATCGGATTCTAAATTGAAAACTGAAAGCGTAATTGGTGAAAGTGGAAAATTGCAAAACAATTCTGTGCATCTTGGTGACAATAACAACGAGAAGTGTGTTCCACCACCTAATGAATCTGGTCAGGCTGAGGAAGATTGGACTAAGGTTTCGTACAAGCGCAATTCATCTTTGCATTCTCCAGGGCCATCAAATTTAGCTGGTAAATTGGCTTCTCCAGAACCATTGTCCCCTAACTTGGAGTCTCCTGCTCTACCAAAGAATTTTTTGAATGTTGTTGTTGATGAAATTGCCAAGAAGCATGGTGATACTCATTCTATGATTTCTAAGCTGTCTAAATCCCAGAAAAAGAAGCGTAAAAAATCTCTAAGAGGGTCTCCCTCTCCTCCTTTATTATAATTTATGGATTTTGGTGCTTATAATATTCGTGGCCTCAATAATAAGGTTTCCTATATGAAGGATTTCTTAAGCATTAATAAAATTGGCCTTTTTGCTATTTTAGAAACGCACGTTAAAAAAGAATCCTCTAGTTATATTTCTTCTCGTTTGTCTCGCACTTTTAATTGGCATTTTAACTATGATTTCAACCATAATGGTCGTATTTGGGTGGGTTGGGATCCCTCTCTTTGGACAGTTGTTCCTCTTGTTACCTCAGCTCAACATGTTTCTTGTTCTGTTACTCGTATTGATACTCAGGAGCACTGCTATGTTTCTTTTGTTTATGCATATAATACATATATTGAGAGGAGACCTCTTTGGTCTAGCCTCCTTTCTTTTCAAAGATCTTATGTTGCAGCGAACTCTCCATGGGGTATTGCTGGTGATTTTAATGTTTGCTTGAACCTGGGTGAAATGAGTGGAGGTTCTTGGACTACTGGTATGACTGATTTTCATGAGTTCCTAGCAAATTCTGGAGCCACTGACCTCAATTTTTCAGGTGCTTTTCACACTTGGTGGGATAGTAGTATTGATGCTCCAGTCACAAAAAAGCTAGACAGGGTCCTGGTTAATGCTTCATGGTTATCTACTTTTGGTCTCTCTCATGCTCAATTTCTTCCTCGAGGCCTCTCAGATCATAGTCCTGCAATGGTTACTCTTGGTATTCCCAGAGAAAAATTTAAAAAACCTTTCCAGGTGTTTCAACATGTTATTGACTCTCGAGATTTTCTTTCCACTGTAGCTAATGCGTGGAATGTGATTGTAGAAGGGGACCCCTGGTTTATATTGACTAAAAAGCTCCGTATTGTCAAACAGGCCCTCATTTCTCTTAATCGGTCAGGAGGTGATATTCATGATAAAGTTTTATGTGCCAGACATTCTCTTCTTCAGTTCCAAGCGGCTTTGCCTCTCTCTCCTTCCCGAGAGCAGCGTCTTGAGGAGGATAAACTCTGCTTCGAACTTTCTCAGGCCCTGCAATGTGAAGAAAATTTATTACAGCAGAAATCTCGGATTAATTGGCTTCATCTTGGAGAAGGAAATAATAAATTCTTCTTTAATGCTTGTAAAAACAGGTGGAATGTTAACAAAATTCTAGCATTGGAAGATGCCAATGGGAACATTGTTACTAGTCACAGGGAAATCTCAAAATTGGCTGTTGATTACTTCAAAACGATTCTAGGATCCTCTTCTACTGTGCTTGATCTTGATGCTGATGTGGAGCTTCCTCACCTCTCACACTCCCAAAAGGAGGAGCTGCTAGCTCCTTTCACTCCCAATGATGTCCTGCTTACCTTTAAATCAATGGCAAGGAACAAAAGCCCTGGTCCTGATGGATTCTCTCCAGAGTTCTATGTTGCAGCCTGGTCTGTTGTGGGGACAGATGTCACCCAAGCTATTTTAAGTTTCTTTCAAACTAATCACTTGCCTCGGATC
This sequence comes from Oenanthe sinensis, assembly GCA_028671895.1. Classification (NCBI taxonomy): domain Eukaryota; kingdom Viridiplantae; phylum Streptophyta; class Magnoliopsida; order Apiales; family Apiaceae; genus Oenanthe; species Oenanthe sinensis. The sequence continues at coordinate 7,635,903 of JAPMAC010000195.1, read as the reverse complement.
ATTAACTCCACAGCTATAACCCTGATCCCGAAAGTTGATGGGCCTTCAAACTTAAGCCAGTTTCGGCCTATCTCTTGCTGCAACACGCTCTATAAGTGTATTTCAAAATTGTTGTCAGCTAGGATGAAGTTGCTGATGCCTTTTTTAATTTCTAAGAATCAATCTGCTTTCGTCCCTCTTCGAAGCATTGGTGATAATATCATGTTGGCCCAAGCTCTTTGTAAAGATTACCATCTTCAATCTGGGCCATCGAGATGTGCAATCAAACTAGATATTCACAAAGCATTTGATTCTTTATGCTGGGATTTCTTATTTGCGGTCATGACTCGTATGGGCTTTCCTAACATCTTTATAAACTGGGTTAAAGTTTGTGTTACTAGTAGCATGATTTCTATAAAAATCAATGGTTCCTTGGAGGGTTTTTTCCAAAGCAAATCTGGATTAAGACAGGGAGACCCGCTCTCACCTTATCTCTTTGTGATAGCAATGGAGGTTTTAACTCGAGTTCTTCATCATGATTTGAGTAATAATCCTTCTTTTTCTTATCACTGGCGTACCAAGGAGATCAAGCTAACTCACTTAATCTTTGCAGATGATATTTTTCTGTTTTGCAACGGTGACCAAGTTTCTATTGATGCCATTTGCCGTGCAGTCCATAGATTTTCTAATATGTCTGGCTTAACTCCAAATCAAGCAAAGAGTATGTGTTTCTTTGGCAATGTGGCTAGTGAGATCATTGATTCTACTCTGAGCTGTACTGGGTTTCAACTGGGTACTCTTCCTATTAGTTACCTTGGTTTGCCCCTCATCTCTTCTAGATTGAAAACTGCAGATTGCATTCCTTTAGTTCATAAATTATGCTCCAGGATTGACAACTGGACTTCCAGATTCCTAAAGCTTGCAGGGCGTCTTCAATTGTTAAAATCTATCTTGATAAGCATTCAGGGGTATTGGTCAGCTTATCTCTTTTTACCTAAAGGTGTTTTGAAGCAAATTCGGTCGTTTATGGCAAAATTTCTCTGGGGTGGGAATTATAATTCTTCTGCGCACCATAAAGTTGCCTGGAGTGACTGTTGCCTCTTAAAGTCTGAGGGTGGTTTAGGTATTCGTGACCCTCTTGAATGGAACAAGGCTGCAATTTTGACACAGGTCTGGCGCATTACACAACCTAATAGAGATTCTCTATGGTTGCTTTGGCTACATAATTGTCTCTTTAAAAATAAATCATTCTGGACAGCTAGTATTCCTCATATGTGTTCTTGGAATGTCCGTAAAATCATGAATGTAAGAGATGAAGCCTTGCGATTTATCACTTACAAGGTTGGTCCCAACTCTGATTTTCTTTTATGGCACGAGCCTTGGCTTGTTCGTAAACCTTTGATTGATCATTTTGGTGAAGAAATCATTTCTATTGTTGAGTCCAGTAGATTTGCAAGGATTAACTCTATTATCTCGGAAGGAGCATGGGCGGTATCGAGTTCTAACCACTACCTGGCCATTGAATTTCGACACCTTCTTGCAGCAACTTGTATTTCTACGGCTGATAAAACGTTTTGGGATGGGGATAGCAGGGTTAAAATCTCCACTGTTTGGCACTCTCTTCGTCAAACATCATCACCACCTCCGTGGATTAATGCAGTTTGGCATCCCATGGAAATACAAAAGTGTGCAATCTTTTTGTGGCTTGCCCTTCGAAATCGGCTGTTAACAAAAGATAGAATGCTTGCCTATGGTTTTACTGTGGATGCAACCTGTGTCCTTTGCAGGAGTAATGCAGAAACCGCAGAGCATCTCTTTACTTCTTGTCCATACACTTCTATTCTTTTGCACGGGTGTCCGATTGATGTGAACAATTCCTGGAATGAATGGCAGAACGGCAACTTTCTCTTAATTCCCAGCACAAGCATATGCGGTAATTTGACATACCTATTCATCTCGGTGATGATTTATAATGTATGGCAGGAAAGAAACAATCGTATTCATCATAATGGCAGGTTCAGGGATGCATTTCAATTATTGGCAGTTACTAAGCGAATGGTCAAAGAGCGTGTCTATTCTTCAGTAAAATTTAGAAAACAAATTGCAAGGGACCCCACACTCAGTCTCCTTTTGTATTAATTGTTATTTGCTTGTATTGCTTTATTTTCGAATGGGCTTTTAGGATTTCTTCTTTACCTTAGGCATAGTTTTTATTTCTAGCCTGTGCTTCCTGGGGTATGCCCCTTGTAGCTTGTCTCCTTGTTCTTTTAATTTATTTATTTAGCAAAAAAAAAATAATCCGTACCAAATTCAGAGTTCATTCATGACTCGTTCGAACTTGGAAACAACTTGCAGCTTCATTCTTGACTCGTTTGAACATGAAAACAACTTGAAAACTCTTGTAGGATCATTCTTGGCTCATTTTAACATGAAAAAAATCCGTAGCAATTTGAGACTTCATACTTAACTCCTTCGAAATTGGAAACAACTTGTAGCTTCATTCTTGACTCGTTTGAACATGAAAACAACTTGAAAACTCTTGTAGGATCATTCTTGGCTCATTTTAACATGAAAAAAATCCGTAGCAATTTGAGACTTCATACTTGACTCCTTCGAAATTGGAAACAACTTGTAGCTTCATTCTTGACTCGTTTGAACATGGAAATAAGATGTAAACGCTTGTAGGATCATTTTTGGCTCATTTTAATATGAAAACAATCCGTACCAATTTGAGACTTCATTCTTAACTCGTTCGAACTTGAAAACAACTTGTAGCTTCATTCTTGACTCGTTTGAACATGTAAACAACTTGAAAACTCTTGTAGGATCATTCTTGGGTGATTTTAACATTAAAATAATCCGTACCAAATTCAGAGTTCATTCATGACTCGTTCGAACTTGGAAACAACTTGCAGCTTCATTCTTGACTCGTTTGAACATGAAAACAACTTGAAAACTCTTGTAGGATCATTCTTGGCTCATTTTAACATGAAAAAAATCCGTAGCAATTTGAGACTTCATACTTGACTCCTTCGAAATTGGAAACAACTTGTAGCTTCATTCTTTACTCGTTTGAACATGGAAATAACATGTAAACGCTTGTAGGATCATTCTTGACTCATTTTAACATGAAAACAATCCGTACCAAATTGAGACTTCATTCATAACTCGTTCGAACATGAAAACAACTTGTAGCTTCATTCTTGACTCGTTTGAACATGGAAACAACTCGAAAACTATTTTAGGATCATTCTTGGCTCATTTGAACATGAAAACAATCCGTAGCAATTTGAGACTTCATTCTTGACTCGTTCGAACTTGGAAACAACTTGGAGCTTCATTCTTGACTCATTTGAACATGTGACTTGTAAACACTTGAAGGTTCATTCTTGGCTCATTTGAACATGAAAACAATCAGCAACAATTTGAGACTTCATTGTTGACTCGTTCAAACTTGGAAACAACTTGCAGCTTCATTCTTGACTTGTTTGAACATGAAAACAACTTGAAAACTCTTGTAGGATCATTCTTGGCTCATTTTAACATGAAAACAATCCATAGCAATTTGAGACTTCATTCTTGACTCGTTCGAAATTGGAAACAACTTGGAGCTTCATTCTTGACTCGTTTGAACATGTGACTTGTAAACACTTGAAGGTTCATTCTTGGCTCATTTGAACATGAAAAGATCAGCAACAATTTGAGACTTCATTGTTGACTCGTTCAAACTTGGAAACAACTTGCAGCTTCATTCTTGACTTGTTTGAACATGAAAACAACTTGAAAACTCTTGTAGGATCATTCTTGGCTCATTTTAACATGAAAACAATCCGTAGCAATTTGAGACTTCATTCTTGACTCGTTCGAAATTGGAAACAACTTGGAGCTTCATTCTTGACTCGTTTGAACATGTGACTTGTAAACACTTGAAGGTTCATTCTTGGCTCATTTGAACATGAAAACAATCAGCAACAATTTGAGACTTCATTGTTGACTCTTTCAAACTTGGAAACAACTTGTAACTTCAGTCTTGACTCGTTTGAACATGCAAACAACTTAAAAACTCTTGTACGATCTTTCTTGGGTGATTTTAACATGAAAATAATCCGTACCTATTTCAGAGTTCATTCTTGACTCGTTCGAACTTGGAAACAACTTGCAGCTTCATTCTTGACTTGTTTGAACATGTGACTTGTAAACACTTGAAGGTTCATTCTTGGCTCATTTGAACATGAAAACAATCAGCAACAATTTGAGACTTCATTGTTGACTCGTTCAAACTTGGAAACAACTTGTAACTTCATTCTTGACTCGTTTGAACATGGAAACAACTTGAAAACTCTTGTAGGATCATTCTTGGGTGATTTTAACATGAAAATAATCCGTACCAAATTCAGATTTCATTCATGAATCGTTCGAACTTGAAAACAACTTGCAGCTTCATTCTTGACTCGTTTGAACATGGAAACAACTTGAAAACTCTTGTAGGTTCATTCTTGGGTGATTTTAACATTAAAATAATCCGTACCAAATTTAGAGTTCATTCATGACACGTTCGAACTTGGAAACAACTTGCAGCTTCATTCTTGACTCGTTTGAACATGAAAACAACTTGAAAACTCTTGTAGGATCATTCTTGGCTCATTTTAACATGAAAAAAATCCGTAGCAATTTGAGACTTCATACTTGACTCCTTCGAAATTGGAAACAACTTGTAGCTTCATTCTTGACTCGTTTGAACATGGAAATAAGATGTAAACGCTTGTAGGATCATTTTTGGCTCATTTTAATATGAAAACAATCCGTACCAATTTGAGACTTCATTCTTAACTCGTTCGAACTTGAAAACAACTTGTAGCTTCATTCTTGACTCGTTTGAACATGTAAACAACCTGAAAACTCTTGTAGGATCATTCTTGGGTGATTTTAACATTAAAATAATCCGTACCAAATTCAGAGTTCATTCATGACTCGTTCGAACTTGGAAACAACTTGCAGCTTCATTCTTGACTCGTTTGAACATGAAAACAACTTGAAAACTCTTGTAGGATCATTCTTGGCTCATTTTAACATGAAAAAAATCCGTAGCAATTTGAGACTTCATACTTGACTCCTTCGAAATTGGAAACAACTTGTAGCTTCATTCTTTACTCGTTTGAACATGGAAATAACATGTAAACGCTTGTAGGATCATTCTTGACTCATTTTAACATGAAAACAATCCGTACCAAATTGAGACTTCATTCATAACTCGTTCGAACATGAAAACAACTTGTAGCTTCATTCTTGACTCGTTTGAACATGGAAACAACTCGAAAACTATTTTAGGATCATTCTTGGCTCATTTGAACATGAAAACAATCCGTAGCAATTTGAGACTTCATTCTTGACTCGTTCGAACTTGGAAACAACTTGGAGCTTCATTCTTGACTCATTTGAACATGTGACTTGTAAACACTTGAAGGTTCATTCTTGGCTCATTTGAACATGAAAACAATCAGCAACAATTTGAGACTTCATTGTTGACTCGTTCAAACTTGGAAACAACTTGCAGCTTCATTCTTGACTTGTTTGAACATGAAAACAACTTGAAAACTCTTGTAGGATCATTCTTGGCTCATTTTAACATGAAAACATTCCGTAGCAATTTGAGACTTCATTCTTGACTCGTTCGAAATTGGAAACAACTTGGAGCTTCATTCTTGACTCGTTTGAACATGTGACTTGTAAACACTTGAAGGTTCATTCTTGGCTCATTTGAACATGAAAAGATCAGCAACAATTTGAGACTTCATTGTTGACTCGTTCAAACTTGGAAACAACTTGCAGCTTCATTCTTGACTTGTTTGAACATGAAAACAACTTGAAAACTCTTGTAGGATCATTCTTGGCTCATTTTAACATGAAAACAATCCGTAGCAATTTGAGACTTCATTCTTGACTCGTTCGAAATTGGAAACAACTTGGAGCTTCATTCTTGACTCGTTTGAACATGTGACTTGTAAACACTTGAAGGTTCATTCTTGGCTCATTTGAACATGAAAACAATCAGCAACAATTTGAGACTTCATTGTTGACTCTTTCAAACTTGGAAACAACTTGTAACTTCAGTCTTGACTCGTTTGAACATGCAAACAACTTAAAAACTCTTGTACGATCTTTCTTGGGTGATTTTAACATGAAAATAATCCGTACCTATTTCAGAGTTCATTCTTGACTCGTTCGAACTTGGAAACAACTTGCAGCTTCATTCTTGACTTGTTTGAACATGTGACTTGTAAACACTTGAAGGTTCATTCTTGGCTCATTTGAACATGAAAACAATCAGCAACAATTTGAGACTTCATTGTTGACTCGTTCAAACTTGGAAACAACTTGTAACTTCATTCTTGACTCGTTTGAACATGGAAACAACTTGAAAACTCTTGTAGGATCATTCTTGGGTGATTTTAACATGAAAATAATCCGTACCAAATTCAGATTTCATTCATGAATCGTTCGAACTTGGAAACAACTTGCAGCTTCATTCTTGACTCGTTTGAACATGGAAACAACTTGAAAACTCTTGTAGGTTCATTCTTGGGTGATTTTAACATTAAAATAATCCGTACCAAATTTAGAGTTCATTCATGACTCGTTCGAACTTGGAAACAACTTGCAGCTTCATTCTTGACTCGTTTGAACATGAAAACAACTTGAAAACTCTTGTAGGATCATTCTTGGCTCATTTTAACATGAAAAAAATCCGTAGCAATTTGAGACTTCATACTTGACTCCTTCGAAATTGGAAACAACTTGTAGCTTCATTCTTGACTCGTTTGAACATGGAAATAAGATGTAAACGCTTGTAGGATCATTTTTGGCTCATTTTAATATGAAAACAATCCGTACCAATTTGAGACTTCATTCTTAACTCGTTCGAACTTGAAAACAACTTGTAGCTTCATTCTTGACTCGTTTGAACATGTAAACAACTTGAAAACTCTTGTAGGATCATTCTTGGGTGATTTTAACATTAAAATAATCCGTACCAAATTCAGAGTTCATTCATGACTCGTTCGAACTTGGAAACAACTTGTAGCTTCATTCTTGACTCGTTTGAACATGAAAACAACTTGAAAACTCTTGTAGGATCATTCTTGGCTCATTTTAACATGAAAAAAATCCGTAGCAATTTGAGACTTCATACTTGACTCCTTCGAAATTGGAAACAACTTGTAGCTTCATTCTTGACTCGTTTGAACATGGAAATAACATGTAAACGCTTGTAGGATCATTCTTGATTCATTTTAACATGAAAACAATCCGTACCAAATTGAGACTTCATTCATAACTCGTTCGAACATGAAAACAACTTGTAGCTTCATTCTTGACTCGTTTGAACATGGAAACAACTCGAAAACTATTTTAGGATCATTCTTGGCTCATTTGAACATGAAAACAATCCGTAGCAATTTGAGACTTCATTCTTGACTCGTTCGAACTTGGAAACAACTTGGAGCTTCATTCTTGACTCCTTTGAACATGTGACTTGTAAACACTTGAAGGTTCATTCTTGGCTCATTTGAACATGAAAACAATCAGCAACAATTTGAGACTTCATTGTTGACTCGTTCAAACTTGGAAACAACTTGCAGGTTCATTCTTGACTTGTTTGAACATGAAAACAACTTGAAAACTCTTGTAGGATCATTCTTGGCTCATTTTAACATGAAAACAATCCGTAGCAATTTGAGACTTCATTCTTGACTCGTTCGAAATTGGAAACAACTTGGAGCTTCATTCTTGACTCGTTTGAACATGTGACTTGTAAACACTTGAAGGTTCATTCTTGGCTCATTTGAACATGAAAAGATCAGCAACAATTTGAGACTTCATTGTTGACTCGTTCAAACTTGGAAACAACTTGCAGCTTCATTCTTGACTTGTTTGAACATGAAAACAACTTGAAAACTCTTGTAGGATCATTCTTGGCTCATTTTAACATGAAAACAATCCGTAGCAATTTGAGACTTCATTCTTGACTCGTTCGAAATTGGAAACAACTTGGAGCTTCATTCTTGACTCCTTTGAACATGTGACTTGTAAACACTTGAAGGTTCATTCTTGGCTCATTTGAACATGAAAACAATCAGCAACAATTTGAGACTTCATTGTTGACTCTTTCAAACTTGGAAACAACTTGTAACTTCAGTCTTGACTCGTTTGAACATGCAAACAACTTAAAAACTCTTGTACGATCTTTATTGGGTGATTTTAACATGAAAATAATCCGTACCTATTTCAGAGTTCATTCTTGACTCGTTCGAACTTGGAAACAACTTGCAGCTTCATTCTTGACTTGTTTGAACATGTGACTTGTAAACACTTGAAGGTTCATTCTTGGCTCATTTGAACATGAAAACAATCAGCAACAATTTGAGACTTCATTGTTGACTCGTTCAAACTTGGAAACAACTTGTAACTTCATTCTTGACTCGTTTGAACATGGAAACAACTTGAAAACTCTTGTAGGATCATTCTTGGGTGATTTTAACATGAAAATAATCCGTACCAAATTCAGATTTCATTCATGAATCGTTCGAACTTGGAAACAACTTGCAGCTTCATTCTTGACTCGTTTGAACATGGAAACAACTTGAAAACTCTTGTAGGTTCATTCTTGGGTGATTTTAACATTAAAATAATCCGTACCAAATTTAGAGTTCATTCATGACTCGTTCGAACTTGGAAACAACTTGCAGCTTCATTCTTGACTCGTTTGAACATGAAAACAACTTGAAAACTCTTGTAGGATCATTCTTGGCTCATTTTAACATGAAAAAAATCCGTAGCAATTTGAGACTTCATACTTGACTCCTTCGAAATTGGAAACAACTTGTAGCTTCATTCTTGACTCGTTTGAACATGGAAATAAGATGTAAACGCTTGTAGGATCATTTTTGGCTCATTTTAAAATGAAAACAATCCGTACCAATTTGAGACTTCATTCTTAACTCGTTCGAACTTGAAAACAACTTGTAGCTTCATTCTTGACTCGTTTGAACATGTAAACAACTTGAAAACTCTTGTAGGATCATTCTTGGGTGATTTTAACATTAAAATAATCCGTACCAAATTCAGAGTTCATTCATGACTCGTTCGAACTTGGAAACAACTTGCAGCTTCATTCTTGACTCGTTTGAACATGAAAACAACTTGAAAACTCTTGTAGGATCATTCTTGGCTCATTTTAACATGAAAAAAATCCGTAGCAATTTGAGACTTCATACTTGACTCCTTCGAAATTGGAAACAACTTGTAGCTTCATTCTTGACTCGTTTGAACATGGAAATAACATGTAAACGCTTGTAGGATCATTCTTGATTCATTTTAACATGAAAACAATCCGTACCAAATTGAGACTTCATTCATAACTCGTTCGAACATGAAAACAACTTGTAGCTTCATTCTTGACTCGTTTGAACATGGAAACAACTCGAAAACTATTTTAGGATCATTCTTGGCTCATTTGAACATGAAAACAATCCGTAGCAATTTGAGACTTCATTCTTGACTCGTTCGAACTTGGAAACAACTTGGAGCTTCATTCTTGACTCATTTGAACATGTGACTTGTAAACACTTGAAGGTTCATTCTTGGCTCATTTGAACATGAAAACAATCAGCAACAATTTGAGACTTCATTGTTGACTCGTTCAAACTTGGAAACAACTTGCAGGTTCATTCTTGACTTGTTTGAACATGAAAACAACTTGAAAACTCTTGTAGGATCATTCTTGGCTCATTTTAACATGAAAACAATCCGTAGCAATTTCAGACTTCATTCTTGACTCGTTCGAAATTGGAAACAACTTGGAGCTTCATTCTTGACTCGTTTGAACATGTGACTTGTAAACACTTGAAGGTTCATTCTTGGCTCATTTGAACATGAAAAGATCAGCAACAATTTGAGACTTCATTGTTGACTCGTTCAAACTTGGAAACAACTTGCAGCTTCATTCTTGACTTGTTTGAACATGAAAACAACTTGAAAACTCTTGTAGGATCATTCTTGGCTCATTTTAACATGAAAACAATCCGTAGCAATTTGAGACTTCATTCTTGACTCGTTCGAAATTGGAAACAACTTGGAGCTTCATTCTTGACTCGTTTGAACATGTGACTTGTAAACACTTGAAGGTTCATTCTTGGCTCATTTGAACATGAAAACAATCAGCAACAATTTGAGACTTCATTGTTGACTCTTTCAAACTTGGAAACAACTTGTAACTTCAGTCTTGACTCGTTTGAACATGCAAACAACTTAAAAACTCTTGTACGATCTTTCTTGGGTGATTTTAACATGAAAATAATCCGTACCTATTTCAGAGTTCATTCTTGACTCGTTCGAACTTGGAAACAACTTGCAGCTTCATTCTTGACTTGTTTGAACATGTGACTTGTAAACACTTGAAGGTTCATTCTTGGCTCTTTTGAACATGAAAACAATCAGCAACAATTTGAGACTTCATTGTTGACTCGTTCAAACTTGGAAACAACTTGTAACTTCATTCTTGACTCGTTTGAACATGGAAACAACTTGAAAACTCTTGTAGGATCATTCTTGGGTGATTTTAACATGAAAATAATCCGTACCAAATTCAGATTTCATTCATGAATCGTTCGAACTTGGAAACAACTTGCAGCTTCATTCTTGACTCGTTTGAACATGGAAACAACTTGAAAACTCTTGTAGGTTCATTCTTGGGTGATTTTAACATTAAAATAATCCGTACCAACTTTAGAGTTCATTCATGACTCGTTCGAACTTGGAAACAACTGGCAGCTTCATTCTTGACTCGTTTGAACATGAAAACAACTTGAAAAATCTTGTAGGATCATTCTTGGCTCATTTTAACATGAAAAAAATCCGTAGCAATTTGAGACTTCATACTTGACTCCTTCGAAATTGGAAACAACTTGTAGCTTCATTCTTGACTCGTTTGAACATGGAAATAAGATGTAAACGCTTGTAGGATCATTTTTGGCTCATTTTAATATGAAAACAATCCGTACCAATTTGAGACTTCATTCTTAACTCGTTCGAACTTGAAAACAACTTGTAGCTTCATTCTTGACTCGTTTGAACATGTAAACAACTTGAAAACTCTTGTAGGATCATTCTTGGGTGATTTTAACATTAAAATAATCCGTACCAAATTCAGAGTTCATTCATGACTCGTTCGAACATGGAAACAACTTGCAGCTTCATTCTTGACTCGTTTGAACATGAAAACAACTTGAAAACTCTTGTAGGATCATTCTTGGCTCATTTTAACATGAAAAAAATCCGTAGCAATTTGAGACTTCATACTTGACTCCTTCGAAATTGGAAACAACTTGTAGCTTCATTCTTTACTCGTTTGAACATGGAAATAACATGTAAACGCTTGTAGGATCATTCTTGACTCATTTTAACATGAAAACAATCCGTACCAAATTGAGACTTCATTCATAACTCGTTCGAACATGAAAATAACTTGTAGCTTCATTCTTGACTCGTTTGAACATGGAAACAACTCGAAAACTATTTTAGGATCATTCTTGGCTCATTTGAACATGAAAACAATCCGTAGCAATTTGAGACTTCATTCTTGACTCGTTCGAACTTGGAAACAACTTGGAGCTTCATTCTTGACTCATTTGAACATGTGACTTGTAAACACTTGAAGGTTCATTCTTGGCTCATTTGAACATGAAAACAATCAGCAACAATTTGAGACTTCATTGTTGACTCGTTCAAACTTGGAAACAACTTGCAGCTTCATTCTTGACTTGTTTGAACATGAAAACAACTTGAAAACTCTTGTAGGATCATTCTTGGCTCATTTTAACATGAAATCAATCCGTAGCAATTTGAGACTTCATTCTTGACTCGTTCGAAATTGGAAACAACTTGGAGCTTCATTCTTGACTCGTTTGAACATGTGACTTGTAAACACTTGAAGGTTCATTCTTGGCTCATTTGAACATGAAAAGATCAGCAACAATTTGAGACTTCATTGTTGACTCGTTCAAACTTGGAAACAACTTGCAGCTTCATTCTTGACTTGTTTGAACATGAAAACAACTTGAAAACTCTTGTAGGATCATTCTTGGCTCATTTTAACATGAAAACAATCCGTAGCAATTTGAGACTTCATTCTTGACTCGTTCGAAATTGGAAACAACTTGGAGCTTCATTCTTGACTCGTTTGAACATGTGACTTGTAAACACTTGAAGGTTCATTCTTGGCTCATTTGAACATGAAAACAATCAGCAACAATTTGAGACTTCATTGTTGACTCTTTCAAACTTAGAAACAACTTGTAACTTCAGTCTTGACTCGTTTGAACATGCAAACAACTTAAAAACTCTTGTACGATCTTTCTTGGGTGATTTTAACATGAAAATAATCCGTACCTATTTCAGAGTTCATTCTTGACTCGTTCGAACTTGGAAATAACTTGCAGCTTCATTCTTGACTTGTTTGAACATGTGACTTGTAAACACTTGAAGGTTCATTCTTGGCTCATTTGAACATGAAAACAATCAGCAACAATTTGAGACTTCATTGTTGACTCGTTCAAACTTGGAAACAACTTGTAACTTCATTCTTGACTCGTTTGAACATGGAAACAACTTGAAAACTCTTGTAGGATCATTCTTGGGTGATTTTAACATGAAAATAATCCGTACCAAATTCAGATTTCATTCATGAATCGTTCGAACTTGGAAACAACTTGCAGCTTCATTCTTGACTCGTTTGAACATGGAAACAACTTGAAAACTCTTGTAGGTTCATTCTTGGGTGATTTTAACATTAAAATAATCCGTACCAAATTTAGAGTTCATTCATGACTCGTTCGAACTTGGAAACAACTTGCAGCTTCATTCTTGACTCGTTTAAACATGAAAACAACTTGAAAACTCTTGTAGGATCATTCTTGGCACATTTTAACATGAAAAAAATCCGTAGCAATTTGAGACTTCATACTTGACTCCTTCGAAATTGGAAACAACTTGTAGCTTCATTCTTTACTCGTTTGAACATGGAAATAACATGTAAACGCTTGTAGGATCATTCTTGACTCATTTTAACATGAAAACAATCCGTACCAAATTGAGACTTCATTCATAACTCGTTCGAACATGAAAATAACTTGTAGCTTCATTCTTGACTCGTTTGAACATGGAAACAACTCGAAAACTATTTTAGGATCATTCTTGGCTCATTTGAACATGAAAACAATCCGTAGCAATTTGAGACTTCATTCTTGACTCGTTCGAACTTGGAAACAACTTGGAGCTTCATTCTTGACTCATTTGAACATGTGACTTGTAAACACTTGAAGGTTCATTCTTGGCTCATTTGAACATGAAAACAATCAGCAACAATTTGAGACTTCATTGTTGACTCGTTCAAACTTGGAAACAACTTGCAGCTTCATTCTTGACTTGTTTGAACATGAAAACAACTTGAAAACTCTTGTAGGATCATTCTTGGCTCATTTTAACATGAAATCAATCCGTAGCAATTTGAGACTTCATTCTTGACTCGTTCGAAATTGGAAACAACTTGGAGCTTCATTCTTGACTCGTTTGAACATGTGACTTGTAAACACTTGAAGGTTCATTCTTGGCTCATTTGAACATGAAAAGATCAGCAACAATTTGAGACTTCATTGTTGACTCGTTCAAACTTGGAAACAACTTGCAGCTTCATTCTTGACTTGTTTGAACATGAAAACAACTTGAAAACTCTTGTAGGATCATTCTTGGCTCATTTTAACATGAAAACAATCCGTAGCAATTTGAGACTTCATTCTTGACTCGTTCGAAATTGGAAACAACTTGGAGCTTCATTCTTGACTCGTTTGAACATGTGACTTGTAAACACTTGAAGGTTCATTCTTGGCTCATTTGAACATGAAAACAATCAGCAACAATTTGAGACTTCATTGTTGACTCTTTCAAACTTAGAAACAACTTGTAACTTCAGTCTTGACTCGTTTGAACATGCAAACAACTTAAAAACTCTTGTACGATCTTTCTTGGGTGATTTTAACATGAAAATAATCCGTACCTATTTCAGAGTTCATTCTTGACTCGTTCGAACTTGGAAATAACTTGCAGCTTCATTCTTGACTTGTTTGAACATGTGACTTGTAAACACTTGAAGGTTCATTCTTGGCTCATTTGAACATGAAAACAATCAGCAACAATTTGAGACTTCATTGTTGACTCGTTCAAACTTGGAAACAACTTGTAACTTCATTCTTGACTCGTTTGAACATGGAAACAACTTGAAAACTCTTGTAGGATCATTCTTGGGTGATTTTAACATGAAAATAATCCGTACCAAATTCAGATTTCATTCATGAATCGTTCGAACTTGGAAACAACTTGCAGCTTCATTCTTGACTCGTTTGAACATGGAAACAACTTGAAAACTCTTGTAGGTTCATTCTTGGGTGATTTTAACATTAAAATAATCCGTACCAAATTTAGAGTTCATTCATGACTCGTTCGAACTTGGAAACAACTTGCAGCTTCATTCTTGACTCGTTTAAACATGAAAACAACTTGAAAACTCTTGTAGGATCATTCTTGGCACATTTTAACATGAAAAAAATCCGTAGCAATTTGAGACTTCATACTTGACTCCTTCGAAATTGGAAACAACTTGTAGCTTCATTCTTGACTCGTTTGAACATGGAAATAAGATGTAAACGCTTGTAGGATCATTTTTGGCTCATTTTAATATGAAAACAATCCGTACCAATTTGAGACTTCATTCTTAACTCGTTCGAACTTGAAAACAACTTGTAGCTTCATTCTTGACTCGTTTGAACATGTAAACAACTTGAAAACTCTTGTAGGATCATTCTTGGGTGATTTTAACATTAAAATAATCCGTAGCAATTTGAGACTTCATTCTTGACTCGTTCGAACTTGGAAACAACTTATAGCTTCATTCTTGACTCTTTTGAACATGGAAACAACTTGCAAACTCTTGTAGAATCATTGATGGCTCATTTTAAGATGAAAGCAATTTGTTAGAATTTGAGACTTCATTCTTGACTCGTTCGAACTTGGAAACAACTTGTAGATTCTTGAGTCGTTTGAACATGGAAACAACATGTAAACTCTTGTAGGATCATTCTTGGCTCATTTTAACATGAAAACAATCCGTAGCAATTTGAGACTTCATTCTTGACTCGTTCGAACTTGGAAACAACTTGTTGCTTCATTCTTGACTCGTTTGAACATGGAAACAACTTGAAAACTCTTGTAGGATCATTCTTGGCTCATTTTAACATGAAAACAATCCGTAGCAATTTGAGAATTCATTCTTGACTCCTTCGAACTTGGAAACTACTTGTAGCTTCATTCTTGACTCGTTTGAACGTGGAAAGAACTTGAAAACTCTTGTAGGATCATTCTTGGCTCATTTTAATATGAAAACAATCCGTACAAATTTGAGACTTCATTCTTGACTCGTTCGAACTTGGAAACAACTTGTAACTTCATTCTTGACTCGTTTGAACATGGAAACAACTTGTAAACACTTATAGGTTCATTCTTGGCTCATTGGAACATGAAAACAATCATTAACAATTTGAGACTTCATTCTTGACTCGTTTGAACATTGAAACAACTTGAAAACTCTTGTAGGATCATTCTTGGGTGATTTTAACATGAAAATAATCCGTACCAATTTCAGAGTTCATTCTTGACTCGTTCGAACTTGGAAATAAGTTGCAGCTTCATTCTTGACTCGTTTGAACATGGAAACAACTTGAAAACTCTTGTAGGATCATTCTCGGCTCATTTTAACATGAAAACAATTTGTAGCAATTTGAGACTTCATTCTTGACTAATTCGAACTTGGAAACAACTTGTTGCTTCATTATTGACTCGTTTGAACATGGAAACAACTTGAAAACTCTTGTAGGATCATTCTTGTGTGATTTTAACATGAAAATAATCCGTACCAATTTCAGAGTTCATTCTTGACTCGTTCGAACTTGGAAACAACTTGCAACTTCATTCTTGACTCGTTTGAACATGGAAACAACTTGAAAACTCTTGTAGGATCATTCTTGGCTCATTTTAACATGAAAACAATCCATAGCAATTTGAGACTTTATTCTTGACTCCTTCGAAATTGGAAACAACTTGTAGCTTCATTCTTGACTCGTTTGAACATGGAAATAAGATGTAAACGCTTGTAGGATCATTTTTGGCTCATTTTAATATGAAAACAATCCGTACCAATTTGAGACTTCATTCTTAACTCGTTCGAACTTGAAAACAACTTGGAGCTTCATTCTTGACTCATTTGAACATGTGACTTGTAAACACTTGAAGGTTCATTCTTGGCTCATTTGAACATGAAAACAATCAGCAACAATTTGAGACTTCATTGTTGACTCGTTCAAACTTGGAAACAACTTGCAGCTTCATTCTTGACTTGTTTGAACATGAAAACAACTTGAAAACTCTTGTAGGATCATTCTTGGCTCATTTTAACATGAAAACAATCCGTAGCAATTTGAGACTTCATTCTTGACTCGTTCGAAATTGGAAACAACTTGGAGCTTCATTCTTGACTCGTTTGAACATGTGACTTGTAAACACTTGAAGGTTCATTCTTGGCTCATTTGAACATGAAAAGATCAGCAACAATTTGAGACTTCATTGTTGACTCGTTCAAACTTGGAAACAACTTGCAGCTTCATTCTTGACTTGTTTGAACATGAAAACAACTTGAAAACTCTTGTAGGATCATTCTTGGCTCATTTTAACATGAAAACAATCCGTAGCAATTTGAGACTTCATTCTTGACTCGTTCGAAATTGGAAACAACTTGGAGCTTCATTCTTGACTCGTTTGAACATGTGACTTGTAAACACTTGAAGGTTCATTCTTGGCTCATTTGAACATGAAAACAATCAGCAACAATTTGAGACTTCATTGTTGACTCTTTCAAACTTAGAAACAACTTGTAACTTCAGTCTTGACTCGTTTGAACATGCAAACAACTTAAAAACTCTTGTACGATCTTTCTTGGGTGATTTTAACATGAAAATAATCCGTACCTATTTCAGAGTTCATTCTTGACTCGTTCGAACTTGGAAATAACTTGCAGCTTCATTCTTGACTTGTTTGAACATGTGACTTGTAAACACTTGAAGGTTCATTCTTGGCTCATTTGAACATGAAAACAATCAGCAACAATTTGAGACTTCATTGTTGACTCGTTCAAACTTGGAAACAACTTGTAACTTCATTCTTGACTCGTTTGAACATGGAAACAACTTGAAAACTCTTGTAGGATCATTCTTGGGTGATTTTAACATGAAAATAATCCGTACCAAATTCAGATTTCATTCATGAATCGTTCGAACTTGGAAACAACTTGCAGCTTCATTCTTGACTCGTTTGAACATGGAAACAACTTGAAAACTCTTGTAGGTTCATTCTTGGGTGATTTTAACATTAAAATAATCCGTACCAAATTTAGAGTTCATTCATGACTCGTTCGAACTTGGAAACAACTTGCAGCTTCATTCTTGACTCGTTTGAACATGAAAACAACTTGAAAACTCTTGTAGGATCATTCTTGGCTCATTTTAACATGAAAAAAATCCGTAGCAATTTGAGACTTCATACTTGACTCCTTCGAAATTGGAAACAACTTGTAGCTTCATTCTTGACTCGTTTGAACATGGAAATAAGATGTAAACGCTTGTAGGATCATTTTTGGCTCATTTTAATATGAAAACAATCCGTACCAATTTGAGACTTCATTCTTAACTCGTTCGAACTTGAAAACAACTTGTAGCTTCATTCTTGACTCGTTTGAACATGTAAACAACTTGAAAACTCTTGTAGGATCATTCTTGGGTGATTTTAACATTAAAATAATCCGTAGCAATTTGAGACTTCATTCTTGACTCGTTCGAACTTGGAAACAACTTATAGCTTCATTCTTGACTCTTTTGAACATGGAAACAACTTGAAAACTCTTGTAGGATCATTCTTGGCTCATTTTAACATGAAAACAATCCATAGCAATTTGAGACTTTATTCTTGACTCCTTCGAAATTGGAAACAACTTGTAGCTTCATTCTTGACTCGTTTGAACATGGAAATAAGATGTAAACGCTTGTAGGATCATTTTTGGCTCATTTTAATATGAAAACAATCCGTACCAATTTGAGACTTCATTCTTAACTCGTTCGAACTTGAAAACAACTTGGAGCTTCATTCTTGACTCATTTGAACATGTGACTTGTAAACACTTGAAGGTTCATTCTTGGCTCATTTGAACATGAAAACAATCAGCAACAATTTGAGACTTCATTGTTGACTCGTTCAAACTTGGAAACAACTTGCAGCTTCATTCTTGACTTGTTTGAACATGAAAACAACTTGAAAACTCTTGTAGGATCATTCTTGGCTCATTTTAACATGAAAACAATCCGTAGCAATTTGAGACTTCATTCTTGACTCGTTCGAAATTGGAAACAACTTGGAGCTTCATTCTTGACTCGTTTGAACATGTGACTTGTAAACACTTGAAGGTTCATTCTTGGCTCATTTGAACATGAAAAGATCAGCAACAATTTGAGACTTCATTGTTGACTCGTTAAAACTTGGAAACAACTTGCAGCTTCATTCTTGACTTGTTTGAACATGAAAACAACTTGAAAACTCTTGTAGGATCATTCTTGGCTCATTTTAACATGAAAACAATCCGTAGCAATTTGAGACTTCATTCTTGACTCGTTCGAAATTGGAAACAACTTGGAGCTTCATTCTTGACTCGTTTGAACATGTGACTTGTAAACACTTGAAGGTTCATTCTTGGCTCATTTGAACATGAAAACAATCAGCAACAATTTGAGACTTCATTGTTGACTCTTTCAAACTTAGAAACAACTTGTAACTTCAGTCTTGACTCGTTTGAACATGCAAACAACTTAAAAACTCTTGTACGATCTTTCTTGGGTGATTTTAACATGAAAATAATCCGTACCTATTTCAGAGTTCATTCTTGACTCGTTCGAACTTGGAAACAACTTGCAGCTTCATTCTTGACTTGTTTGAACATGTGACTTGTAAACACTTGAAGGTTCATTCTTGGCTCATTTGAACATGAAAACAATCAGCAACAATTTGAGACTTCATTGTTGACTCGTTCAAACTTGGAAACAACTTGTAACTTCATTCTTGACTCGTTTGAACATGGAAACAACTTGAAAACTCTTGTAGGATCATTCTTGGGTGATTTTAACATGAAAATAATCCGTACCAAATTCAGATTTCATTCATGAATCGTTCGAACTTGGAAACAACTTGCAGCTTCATTCTTGACTCGTTTGAACATGGAAACAACTTGAAAACTCTTGTAGGATCATTCTTGGGTGATTTTAACATGAAAATAATCCGTACCAAATTCAGATTTCATTCATGAATCGTTCGAACTTGGAAACAACTTGCAGCTTCATTCTTGACTCGTTTGAACATGGAAACAACTTGAAAACTCTTGTAGGTTCATTCTTGGGTGATTTTAACATTAAAATAATCCGTACCAAATTTAGAGTTCATTCATGACTCGTTCGAACTTGGAAACAACTTGCAGCTTCATTCTTGACTCGTTTGAACATGAAAACAACTTGAAAACTCTTGTAGGATCATTCTTGGCTCATTTTAACATGAAAAAAATCCGTAGCAATTTGAGACTTCATACTTGACTCCTTCGAAATTGGAAACAACTTGTAGCTTCATTCTTGACTCGTTTGAACATGGAAATAAGATGTAAACGCTTGTAGGATCATTTTTGGCTCATTTTAATATGAAAACAATCCGTACCAATTTGAGACTTCATTCTTAACTCGTTCGAACTTGAAAACAACTTGTAGCTTCATTCTTGACTCGTTTGAACATGTAAACAACTTGAAAACTCTTGTAGGATCATTCTTGGGTGATTTTAACATTAAAATAATCCGTAGCAATTTGAGACTTCATTCTTGACTCGTTCGAACTTGGAAACAACTTATAGCTTCATTCTTGACTCTTTTGAACATGGAAACAACTTGCAAACTCTTGTAGAATCATTGATGGCTCATTTTAAGATGAAAGCAATTTGTTAGAATTTGAGACTTCATTCTTGACTCGTTCGAACTTGGAAACAACTTGTAGATTCTTGAGTCGTTTGAACATGGAAACAACATGTAAACTCTTGTAGGATCATTCTTGGCTCATTTTAACATGAAAACAATCCGTAGCAATTTGAGACTTCATTCTTGACTCGTTCGAACTTGGAAACAACTTGTTGCTTCATTCTTGACTCGTTTGAACATGGAAACAACTTGAAAACTCTTGTAGGATCATTCTTGGCTCATTTTAACATGAAAACAATCCGTAGCAATTTGAGAATTCATTCTTGACTCCTTCGAACTTGGAAACTACTTGTAGCTTCATTCTTGACTCGTTTGAACGTGGAAAGAACTTGAAAACTCTTGTAGGATCATTCTTGGCTCATTTTAATATGAAAACAATCCGTACAAATTTGAGACTTCATTCTTGACTCGTTCGAACTTGGAAACAACTTGTAACTTCATTCTTGACTCGTTTGAACATGGAAACAACTTGTAAACACTTATAGGTTCATTCTTGGCTCATTGGAACATGAAAACAATCATTAACAATTTGAGACTTCATTCTTGACTCGTTTGAACATTGAAACAACTTGAAAACTCTTGTAGGATCATTCTTGGGTGATTTTAACATGAAAATAATCCGTACCAATTTCAGAGTTCATTCTTGACTCGTTCGAACTTGGAAATAAGTTGCAGCTTCATTCTTGACTCGTTTGAACATGGAAACAACTTGAAAACTCTTGTAGGATCATTCTCGGCTCATTTTGACATGAAAACAATCTGTAGCAATTTGAGACTTCATTCTTGACTAATTCGAACTTGGAAACAACTTGTTGCTTCATTATTGACTCGTTTGAACATGGAAACAACTTGAAAACTCTTGTAGGATCATTCTTGGCTCATTTTAACATGAAAACAATCCATAGCAATTTGAGACTTTATTCTTGACTCCTTCGAAATTGGAAACAACTTGTAGCTTCATTCTTGACTCGTTTGAACATGGAAATAAGATGTAAACGCTTGTAGGATCATTTTTGGCTCATTTTAATATGAAAACAATCCGTACCAATTTGAGACTTCATTCTTAACTCGTTCGAACTTGAAAACAACTTGTAGCTTCATTCTTGACTCGTTTGAACATGGAAACAACTCGAAAACTATTTTAGGATCATTCTTGGCTCATTTGAACATGAAAACAATCCGTAGCAATTTGAGACTTCATTCTTGACTCGTTCGAACTTGGAAACAACTTATAGCTTCATTCTTGACTCTTTTGAACGTGGAAACAACTTGCAAACTCTTGTAGAATCATTGATGGCTCATTTTAAGATGAAAGCAATTTGTTAGAATTTGAGACTTCATTCTTGACTCGTTCGAACTTGGAAATAACTTGTAGATTCTTGACTCGTTTGAACATAGAAACAACTTGAAAACTCTTGTAGGATCATTCTTGTGTGATTTTAACATGAAAATAATCCGTACCAATTTCAGGGTTCATTCTTAACTCGTTCGAACTTGGAAACAACTTGCAACTTCATTCTTGACTTGTTTGAACATGGAAACAACTTGTAAACTCTTGTAGGATCATTCTTGGCTCATTTTAACATGAAAACAATCCGTAGCAATTTGAGACTTTATTCTTGACTCATTCGAACTTGGAAACAACTTGTAGCTTCATTCTTGACTCGTTTGAACATGTAAACAACTTGTAAACACTTATAGGTTCATTTTTGGCTCATTGGAACATGAAAACAATCAGTAACAATTTGAGACTTCATTCTTAACTCGTTTGAACATGGAAACAACTTGAAATCTCTTGTAGGATCATTCTTGGGTGATTTTAACATGAAAATAATCCGTACCAATTTCAGAGTTCATTCTTGTCTCGTTCGAACTTGGAAACAACTTGCAGCTTCATTCTTGACTCGTTTGAATATGGAAACAACTTGAAAACTATTGTAGGATCATTCTTGGCTCATTTTAACTTAAAAACGATCTTTACCAATTTGAGGCTTCATTATTGACTCGTTCGAACTTGGAAACAACTTGTAGCTTCATTCTTGACTCGTTTGAACATGTAAACAACTTGTAAACACTTATAGGTTCATACATGGCTCATTGGAACATGGAAAAAATCAGTAACAATTTGAGACTTCATTCTTGACTCGTTTGAACATGGAAACAACTTGAAAACTCTTGTAGGATCATTCTTGGGGGATTTTAACATGAAAATAATCCGTACCAATTTCAGAGTTCATTCTTGACTCGTTCGAACTTGGAAACAACTTGTTGCTTCATTCTTGACTCGTTTAATATGGAAACAACATGAAAACTATGAAGGATCATTCTTGGCTCATTTTAACGTGAAAACAATCCATACCAATTTGAGACTTCATTCTTGACTCGTTCAAACTTGGAAATAACATGTTGCTTCATTCTTGACTCGTTTGAACATGTAAACAACTTGTAAACACTTATAGGTTCATTCTTGGCCCATTAGAACATGAAAACAATCAGTAACAATTTCAGATTTCATTCTTGACTCGTTTGAACTTGGAAACAACTTGCAGCTTCATTCTTGACTCGTTTAACATGGAAACAACTCGAAAACTATGTAGGATCATTCTTGGCTCATTTTAACATGAAAACAATCCATACCAATTTGAGACTTAATTCTTGACTCGTTCCAACTTGGAAACAACTTGTTGCTTCATTCTTGACTCGTTTGAACATGGAAACAACTTGAAAACTCTTGTAGGATCATTCATGGCTCATTTTAACATAAAAACAATCTGTACCAATTTGAGACTTCATTTTTGACTCGTTGGAACATGGAAACAACTTGTTACTTCATTCTTGGCTCGTTTGAACATGGAAACAACTTAAAAACTATTGTAGGATCATTTTTGGCCCATTTTAATATGAAAACAATCCGTACCAATTTGAGACTTCATCTTGACTCGTTCGAACTTGAAAACAACTTGTAGCTTCATTCTTGACTCGTTTGAACATGTGACTTGTAAACACTTGAAGGTTCATTCTTGGCTCATTTGAACATGAAAACAATCAGCAACAATTTGAGACTTCATTGTTGACTCGTTCGAACTTGGAAACAACTTGTAGATTCATTCTTGACTCGTTTGAACATGTGACTTGTAAACACTTGAAGGTTCATTTTTGGCTCATTTGAACATGAAAACAATCAGCAACAATTTGAGACTTCATTGTTGACTCGTTCGAACTTGGAAACAACTTGTAGATTCATTCTTGACTCGTTTGAACATGTGACTTGTAAACACTTGAAGGTTCATTTTTGGCTCATTTGAACATGAAAACAATCAGCAACAATTTGAGACTTCATTGTTGACTCGTTCAAACTTGGAAACAACTTGCAGCTTCATTCTTGACTCGTTTGAACATGGAAACAACTTGAAAACTCTTGTAGGATCATACTTGGCTCATTTTAACATTAAAACAATCCGTAGCAAATTGAGACTTCATTCTTGACTCGTTCGAAATTCGAAACTTGTAGCTTCATTCTTGACTCGTTTGAACATGTGACTTGTAAACACTTGAAGGTTCATTCTTGGCTCATTTGAACATGAAAACAATCAGCAACAATTTGAGACTTCATTGTTGACTCGTTCAAACTTGGAAACAACTTGCATCTTCATTCTTGACTCGTTTGAACATGGAAACAA
Source organism: Oenanthe sinensis (assembly GCA_028671895.1). NCBI lineage: Eukaryota > Viridiplantae > Streptophyta > Magnoliopsida > Apiales > Apiaceae > Oenanthe > Oenanthe sinensis. The sequence continues at coordinate 7,612,028 of JAPMAC010000195.1, read as the reverse complement.
CTTGAAATCTCTTGTAGGATCATTCTTGGGTGATTTTAACATGAAAATAATCCGTACCAATTTCAGAGTTCATTCTTGTCTCGTTCGAACTTGGAAACAACTTGCAGCTTCATTCTTGACTCGTTTGAACATGGAAACAACTTGAAAACTATTGTAGGATCATTCTTGGCTCATTTTAACATAAAAACAATCTGTACCAATTTGAGACTTCATTCTTGACTCGTTCGAACTTGGAAACAACTTGTAGCTTCATTCTTGACTCGTTTGAACATGTAAACAACTTGTAAACACTTATAGGTTCATTCATGGCTCATTGGAACATGGAAAAAATCAGTAACAATTTGAGACTTCATTCTTGACTCGTTTGAACTTGGAAACAACTTGAAAACTCTTGTAGGATCATTCTTGGGTGATTTTAACATGAAAATAATCCGTACCAATTTCAGAGTTCATTCTTGACTCGTTCGAACTTGGAAACAACTTGTTGCTTCATTCTTAACTCGTTTGAACATGGAAACAACTTGAAAACTATTGTAGGATCATTTTTGGCTCATTTTAACATGAAAACAATCCGTTCCAATTTGAGACTTCATTCTTCACTCGTTCGAACTTGAAAACAACTTGTAGATTCATTCTTGACTCGTTTGAACATGTAAACAACTTGTAAACACTTATAGGTTCATTCTTGGCCCATTGGAACATGAAAACAATCAGTAACAATTTGAGATTTCATTCTTAACTCGTTTGAACTTGGAAACAACTTGCAGCTTCATTCTTGACTCGTTTAACATGGAAACAACTCGAAAACTATGTAGGATCATTCTTGGCTCATTTTAACATGAAAACAATCCATACCAATTTGAGACTTAATTCTTGACTCGTTCCAACTTGGAAACAACTTGTTGCTTCATTCTTGACTCGTTTGAATATGGAAACAACTTGAAAACTCTTGTAGGATCATTCATGGCTCATTTTAACATAAAAACAATCTGTACCAATTTGAGACTTCATTTTTGACTCGTTGGAACATGGAAACAACTTGTTACTTCATTCTTGGCTCGTTTGAAAATGGAAACAACTTAAAAACTATTGTAGGATCATTTTTGGCCCATTTTAATATGAAAACAATCCGTACCAATTTGAGACTTCATCTTGACTCGTTCGAACTTGGAAACAACTTGTAGCTTCATTCTTGACTCGTTTGAACATGTGACTTGTAAACACTTGAAGGTTCATTCTTGGCACATTTGAACATGAAAACACTCAGCAACAATTTGAGACTTCATTGTTGAGTCGTTCAAACTTGGAAACAACTTGTAACTTCATTCTTGACTCGTTTGAACATGTAAACAACTTGAAAACTCTTGTAGGATCATTCTTGGGTGATTTTAAAATGAAAATAATCCGTACCAATTTCAGAGTTCATTCTTGACTCGTTCGAACTTGGAAACAACTTGCAACTTCATTCTTGACTCGTTTGAACATGAAAACAACTTGAAAACTCTTGTAGGATCATTCTTGTCTCATTTTAACATGAAAACAATCCGTTCCAATTTGAGACTTCATTCTTGACTCGTTCGAACTTGGAAACAACTTGTAGCTTCATTCTTGACTCGTTTGAACATGTAAACAACTTGTAAACACTTATAGGTTCATTCTTGGCTCATTGGAACATGAAAACAATCAGTAACAATTTGAGACTTCATTCTTGACTCGTTTGAACATGGAAACAACTTGAAAACTCTTGTAGGATCATTCTTGGGTGATTTTAACATGAAAACAATCCGTACCAATTTCAGAGATCATTCTTGACTCGTTCGAACATGGAAACAACTTGCAGCTTCATTCTTGACTCGTTTGAACATGGAAACAACTTGAAAACTATTGTAGGATCATTCTTGGCTCATTTTAACATAAAAACAATCTGTACCAATTTGAGACTTCATTCTTGACTCGTTCGAACTTGGAAACAACTTGTAGCTTCATTCTTGACTCATTTGAACATGTAAACAACTTGTAAACACTTATAGGTTCATTCTTGGCTCATTAGAACATGAAAACAATCAGTAAGAATTTGAGACTTCATTCTTGACTTGTTTGAACATGGAAACCACTTGAAAACTCTTGTAGGATCATTCTTGGGTGATTTTAACATGAAAATAATCCGTACCAATTTCAGAGTTCGTTCTTGACTCGTTCGAACTTGGAAACAACTTGCAGCTTCATTCTTGACTCGTTTAACATGGAAACAACTTGAAAACTATGTAGGATCATTCTTGGCTCATTTTAACATGAAAACAATCCATACCAATTTGAGACTTCATTCTTGACTCGTTCCAACTTGGATACAACTTGTTGCTTCATTCTTGACTCGTTTGAACATAAAAACAATCTGTACCAATTTGAGACTTCATTCTTGACTCGCTGGAACATGGAAACAACTTGTTACTTCATTCTTGGCTCGTTTGAACATGGAAGAAACTTGAAAACTATTGTAGGATCATTCTTGGCCCATTTTAACATGAAAACAATCCGATCCAATTTGAGACTTCATCTTGACTCGTTCGAACTTGGAACAACTTGTAGCTTCATTCTTGACTCGTTTGAACATGTGACTTGTAAACAGTTGAAGGTTCATACTTGGCTCATTTGAACATGAAAACAATCAGCAATAATTTGAGACTTCATTGTTGACTCGTTTGAACATGGAAACAACCTGAAAACTCTTGTAGAATGATTCTTGGGTGACTTTAACATGAAAATAATCCGTACCAATTTCAGAGTTCATTCTTAACTAGTTCGAACTTGGAAACAACTTGTAGCTTCATTCTTGACTCGTTTGAACATGTGACTTGTAAACACTTGAAGGTTCATTCTTGGCTCATTTGAACATGAAAACAATCAGCAATAATTTGAGACATCATTGTTGACTTGTTCGAACTTGGAAACAACTTGCAGCTTCATTCTTGACTCATTTGAACATGGAAACAACTTGAAAACTCTTGTAGGATCATTCTTGGCTCATTTTAACAGGAAAACAATCCATAGCAATTTGAGACTTCATTCTTGACTCATTCGAACTTGGAAACAACTTGTTGCTTCATTCTTGACTCGTTTGAACATGGAAACAACTTGAAAACTCTTGTAGAATGATTCTTGTGTGATTTTAAGATGAAAATAATCCGTACTAATTTCAGAGTTCATTCTTGACTAGTTCAAACTTGGAAACAACTTGTAGCTTCATTCTTGACTCGTTTGAACATGTGACTTGTAAACACTTGAAGGTTCATTCTTGGCTCATTTGAACATAAAAACAATCAGCAACAATTTGAGACATCATTGTTGACTTGTTCGAACTTGGAAACAACTTGCAGCTTCATTCTTGACTCGTTTGAACATGGAAACAACTTGAAAACTCTGTAGGATCATTCTATGCTCATTTTAAAATGAAAACAATCCGTACCAATTTGAGACTTCATTCTTGACTCGTTCAAACTTGGACACAACTTGTTGCTTCATTCTTGACTCGTTGGACATGGAAACAACTTGAAAACTATTGTAGGATCATTCTTGGCACATTTTAACATGAAAACAATCCGTACCAATTTGAGACTTCATTCTTGACTCCTTCGAACTTGGAAACAACTTGTAAGTTCATTCTTGACTCGTTTGAACATGGAAACAACTTGAAAACTCTTGTAGGATCATTCTTGGGTGATTTTAACATGAAAACAATCCATACCAATTTAAGACTTCATTCTTGACTCGTTCAAACTTGGAAACAACTTGTGGCTTCATTCTTGACTCGTTTGAACATGGAAACAACTTGAAAACTATTGTAGGATCATTCTTGGCCCATTTTAACATGAAAACAATCCGTACCAATTTGAGACTTCATCTTGACTCGTTCTAACTTGGAAACAACTTGTAGATTCATTCTTGACTCGTTTGAAAATGTGACTTCTAAACACTTGAAGGTTCATTCTTGGCTCATTTGAACATGAATACAATCAGCAACAATTTGAGGCTTCATTGTTGACTTGTTCGAACTTGAAAACAACTTGTAGCTTCATTCTTGACTCGTTTGAACATGGAAACAACTTGAAAACTCTTGTAGAATGATTCTTGTGTGATTTTAACATGAAAATAATCCGTACTAATTTCAGAGTTCATTCTTGACTAGTTCGAACATGGAAACAACTTGTAGCTTCATTCTTGACTCGTTTGAACATGTGACTTGTAAACACTTGAAGGTTCATTCTTGGCACATTTGAACATGAAAACAATCAGCAACAATTTGAGACTTCATTGTTGAGTCGTTCAAACTTGGAAACAACTTGTAACTTCATTCTTGACTCGTTTGAACATGTAAACAACTTGAAAACTCTTGTAGGATCATTCTTGGGTGATTTTAAAATGAAAATAATCCGTACCAATTTCAGAATTCATTCTTGACTCGTTCGAACTTGGAAACAACTTGCAGCTTCATTCTTGACTCGTTTGAACATGAAAACAACTTGAAAACTCTTGTAGGATCATTCTTTTCTCATTTTAACATGAAAACAATCCGTACCAATTTGAGACTTCATTCTTGACTCGTTCGAACTTGGAAACAACTTGTAGCTTCATTCTTAACTCGTTTGAACATGTAAACAACTTGTAAACACTTATAGGTTCATTTTTGGCTCATTGGAACAAGAAAACAATCAGTAACAATTTGAGACTTCATTCTTGACTCGTTTGAATATGGAAACAATCAGTAAGAATTTGAGACTTCATTCTTGACTTGTTTGGACATGGAAACCACTTGAAAACTCTTGTAGGATCATTCTTGGGTGATTTTAACATGAAAATAATCCGTACCAATTTCAGAGTTCGTTCTTGACTCGTTCGAACTTGGAAACAACTTGCAGCTTCATTCTTGACTCGTTTAACATGGAAAAAACTTGAAAACTATGTAGGATCATTCTTGGCTCATTTTAACATGAAAACAATCCTTAACAATTTGAGACTTCATTCTTGACTCGTTCCAACTTGGATACAACTTGTTGCTTCATTCTTGACTCGTTTGAACATAAAAACAATCTGTACCAATTTGAGACTTCATTCTTGACTCGCTGGAACATGAAAACAACTTGTTACTTCATTCTTGGCTCGTTTGAACATGGAAGAAACTTGAAAACTATTGTAGGATCATTCTTGGCCCATTTTAACGTGAAAACAATCCGATCCAATTTGAGACTTCATCTTGACTCGTTCGAACTTGGAACGACTTGTAACTTCATTCTTGACTCGTTTGAACATGTGACTTGTAAACAGTTGAAGGTTCATTCTTGGCTTATTTGAACATGAAAACAATCAGCAACAATTTGAAACTTCATTGTTGACTCGTTCGAACTTGGAAACAACTTGTAGCTTCTTTCTTGACTCGTTTGAACATGGAAACAACCTGAAAACTCTTGTAGAATGATTCTTGGGTGATTTTAACATGAAAATAATCCGTACCAATTTCAGAGTTCATTCTTAACTAGTTCGAACTTGGAAACAACTTGTAGCTTCATTCTTGACTCGTTTGAACATGTGACTTGTAAACACTTGAAGGTTCATTCTTGGCTCATTTGAACATGAAAACAATCAGCAACAATTTGAGACATCATTGTTGACTTGTTCGAACTTGGAAACAACTTGCAGCTTCATTCTTGACTCATTTGAACATGGAAACAACTTGAAAACTCTTGTAGGATCATTCTTGGCTCATTTTAACAGGAAAACAATCCGTAGCAATTTGAGACTTCATTCTTAACTCATTCGAACTTGGAAACAACTTGTTGCTTCATTCTTGACTCGTTTGAACATGAAAACAACTTGAAAACTCTTGTAGAATGATTCTTGTGTGATTTTAACATGAAAATAATCCGTACTAATTTCAGAGTTCATTCTTGACTAGTTCGAACTTGGAAACAACTTGTAGCTTCATTCTTGACTCGTTTGAACATGTGACTTGTAAACACTTGAAGGTTCATTCTTGGCTCATTTGAACATGAAAACAATCAGCAACAATTTGAGACATCATTTTTGACTTGTTCGAACTTGGAAACAACTTGCAGCTTCATTCTTGACTCGTTTGAACATGGAAACAACTTGAAAACTCTGTAGGATCATTCTATGCTCATTTTAAAATGAAAACAATCCGTACCAATTTGAGACTTCATTCTTGACTCGTTCAAACTTGGACACAACTTGTTGCTTCATTCTTGACTCGTTGGACATGGAAACAACTTGAAAACTATTGTATGATCATTCTTGGCACATTTTAACATGAAAACAATCCGTACCAATTTGAGACTTCATTCTTGACTCGTTCGAACTTGGAAACAACTTGTAGCTTCATTCTTGACTCGTTTGAAAATGTGACTTCTAAACACTTGAAGGTTCATTCTTGGCACATTTGAACATGAAAACAATCAGCAACAATTTGAGACTTCATTGTTGAGTCGTTCAAACTTGGAAACAACTTGTAACTTCATTCTTGACTCGTTTGAACATGTAAACAACTTGAAAACTCTTGTAGGATCATTCTTGGGTGATTTTAAAATGAAAATAATCCGTACCAATTTCAGAGTTCATTCTTGACTCGTTCGAACTTGGAAACAACTTGCAGCTTCATTCTTGACTCGTTTGAACATGAAAACAACTTGAAAACTCTTGTAGGATCATTCTTGTCTCATTTTAACATGAAAACAATCCGTTCCAATTTGAGACTTCATTCTTGACTCGTTCGAACTTGGAAACAACTTGTAGCTTCATTCTTGACTCGTTTGAACATGTAAACAACTTGTAAACACTTATAGGTTCATTCTTGGCTCATTGGAACATGAAAACAATCAGTAACAATTTGAGACTTCATTCTTGACTCGTTTGAACATGGAAACAACTTGAAAACTCTTGTAGGATCATTCTTGGGTGATTTTAACATGAAAACAATCCGTACCAATTTGAGACTTCATCTTGACTCGTTCGAACTTGGAACAACTTGTAGCTTCATTCTTGACTCGTTTGAACATGGAAACAACTTGAAAACTATTGTAGGATCATTCTTGGCCCATTTTAACATGAAAACAATCCGATCCAATTTGAGACTTCATCTTGACTCGTTCGAACTTGGAACAACTTGTAGCTTCATTCTTGACTCGTTTGAACATGTGACTTGTAAACAGTTGAAGGTTCATTCTTGGCTTATTTGAACATGAAAACAATCAGCAACAATTTGAGACTTCATTGTTGACTCGTTCGAACTTGGAAACAACTTGTAGCTTCTTTCTTGACTCGTTTGAACATGGAAACAACCTGAAAACTCTTGTAGAATGATTCTTGGGTGATTTTAACATGAAAATAATCCGTACCAATTTCAGAGTTCATTCTTAACTAGTTCGAACTTGGAAACAACTTGTAGCTTCATTCTTGACACGTTTGAACATGTGACTTGTAAACACTTGAAGGTTCATTCTTGGCTCATTTGAACATGAAAACAATCAGCAATAATTTGAGACATCATTGTTGACTTGTTCGAACTTGGAAACAACTTGCAGCTTCATTCTTGACTCATTTGAACATGGAAACAACTTGAAAACTCTTGTAGGATCATTCTTGGCTCATTTTAACAGGAAAACAATCCGTAGCAATTTGAGACTTCATTCTTGACTCATTCGAACTTGGAAACAACTTGTTGCTTCATTCTTGACTCGTTTGAACATGGAAACAACTTGAAAACTCTTGTTGTGGCGCCCTCCCGACCCGGGGTCTAGATCGGGGCGTCACTGACACTCTATATGCATGCACCCTAAATAACAATAATAGAAAATACGCATAAATATGACCCCGACTACTCGCCTGGACCTTTCAAGGTAATGGTATGAAACAAGCACACAACTACATTCATTTATATTTAAATTACATCAACAAAATAATATTACAACTCCTGAAACAATCTCAAAGTCTACTAATAAAAGTACAAGACTAAACAAAGTCTTTTCCTTCCAACTCTGCCTCGATCCTACCTGTTCCCTCTCAGCCAGCCTAGCAAAGTTCATGTAAGACATGTTCTTCCGAGCAGTCTGCTTAATACGGACCATGATTCTCAAAAGCTGTAGATGTTAGAAAATAAAAGGATGAGCTACAAAAGCTCAGCAAGTAACCATACTGGTTGAAAACAGTTCTACAGGCTTATACATATAATTTAAAAGTCTTTTCGCAAAACCATGCTTTAAAATCATTGCTGGACCTCATTGTCCCAAAATTGTAATTAACATATTAATCAGGGTAATCATTACTCGTAAAACTTTCTTTTGTAAAACCACTGGCAGGGTTAAACAATTTCAATAGCTGGTACAAAATAAACAAGAAGCTGGAAAGTAATAACCAGGTGTAAGTATAAAAGTAATCTGCAGGGTTAGCTGGATAACAGGAAATAATGTATAACAATTGAAACAAGGTCAACCCAAGATATGTCTGATAATTGAAGTTGTATGACAGGTTATAACAAGGCATTTCATTATTCATTACTAATCATTTCAAAGTCCATTTATATAAAACTATCCTTTCCTTAGGATTGATTCTTTCAAAACATTTTATAAAACTGTCCTCTCATTAGGACCTTGCTTTTAAAATCATCTATAAAATTGTCCTTTCATTAGGACCTTTACTTTTCAAATCATTTGTAAAACTGTCCTCTCATTAGGACCTTTTCTGTTTAAAACAATCATTTTGGTTGAAGTTTTCTCACAACGCCAGACAATACGGGTGATCAGCCACGTAAAGTCCCCATAACGGACTAAAGTCCCTCTGGACATAAGGAGTACTCATAAAGGCACTTATTGCCATTGGCCTTGGGCTATCTCATTATAGCCATTGACTATCTCATTATAGTCTACACATAAAAAGTGCTGGACCGGCGTCACTCGGCCTCTTACGCCTCCAACCTATAGGAATCCGCAGAAACCATTTTGATCGGAATTCCTATAATCACCAAAACCTTTCTTTTTAAAGTTACCAAATCATTTGATGAAAAAGACTTCTTGAAAGTCGGATTTCATATTTAAATCTCTTTTTAAAGATCATAAGACAGAGGTAAAGTTTATTCCAAAATATGTCTCAAAACAAGTTGCTGTTGTGGTAAGGTAAGGTAAGCTGAGATCATAAACTGGGAATCAAAATTAGTTAAGATGTGAAGTCAATGTGCGGGGTCAATCCATAGGTATAACAGTTGTTTTTGAAAACAGTTGTAAGGCATTAGGTCATGATAGTAGTTAGACAATAACAACAAGGTACTTTCAGGGTTTAAAGTTTAAGTAAACATAATTAAGGAAAATGGTGTAGACATGAGTCATAGTTCCAGGTTACTGATTTAAGATCTTTAAAACTAGTTGATAAGTTGTCGATAACAGTACAGGGATTGAAAAGTTTAAAGTGTAATTGAAACTGATATAAGGTTGCAGTTTAAGTCAAACAATTAAAGTAAAGCAGGCTGTACTTTAAAATAGTTGAGATAAGATAACACAGTTGCGAGGTCATAAAGCAGTTTATAAAACAGTTCACTATGCAGTTCATAAAACAGGGTTTAAGTTGAAAGAGATTAGGCAGTAGTTACTTGCCTCAAACAAAGAATGCTACAGCTGTGGAACAGGTAGATCGCTTACACCAGACACTAACTCTCTACTTTAGCTTTTCCTTTGTCCTTCACCTCAATATCCTTCGTAGCTACACATAAATAATACTATTTCAGTAACTCGTATATTCTCGACGTTCTCATTAACGTCTAGCTATTCTACCCTTTCGTTAACGCAACCCTTAAACACATATAAAACTCATAGTAGACATAATCTACTATAATCACTTCTATACTGGCAAACAAGTATCATGTAGACAATTAGATCATCTTCAATATTCCTGACTGATAGTCATTCCTATACAGAGGTGGTGTGCCAATAATGTTTTACAAAGTGGTTTTAGTTTTAGAAAATTTTGGCAGCACTTCCCCCGTAATTGGAGCTATCCGTCGGAATACAACCGACACAACCAAACATAATTGCCAATTATAACCACATTTGCATTAAATCTATATCAAACAAGCAATAGCTATAACAATATACAATACTATTATCATTCAAAATGACTGAAACAAATCCAAATATCATCTGCTTATTTATATAGTCAATTCAGTTCTTAATTCAATTCTATAACATAACCATCAAAGTCCAATTATAATACTTATAATTCGAAGATGCCAATTAATCAATCCCCTTGTTTAACTACATATACAAATTGTCCAATTTACACACATACAATCATGCTCGCATCATTGCTAATCGAAAAATCATACAATACAACCGGAGTTTTAAAAATTTGACATGCACAATTAATTAATCACAAATAGCATCATAATCCTCCTTATTAATACCATTTATAATTCAAACACATTCGGCAAAATGGCAATAAAGCATAGCCAAGCCAATAATAATCAGAAAATGCTATACTAATCGGAAAAACGAAGTTATGGCCGGAAAAATCCAAAACTTCAACATGAAATGTTCATAGCATCTAGCCTTGCCTATTTATATTATTTGCAATTGAAACATGTTCGACAAAATGGCAAAGAAGTGTAACTCAAGTAGAAATCGATCGGCAAAATCTATATACTAATCGAACATATAACATGCAATGCTATCTACTCATGGTATCAACTTTTAATAGCTGCTAGCATCCCAATTAGCTAATATGAGACCACCCAAATGAAGCCCAGTCGCCGACTCGCCGGAGCTCATCGCCGGCGACGGCAGTGAACAAACAAAGGCCCGATTATGGGTCCTTTGTGCCCCAACTGCTCCCAATTTGCAACCATAGCCAAACAAATATGCTATGAACACAACTATGGCGATCAATCGACTTGCATGCAACTCAAAATCCGGTAACTACCGGAAACACACACGGCATACAATATACATACGGCATATACATACATGCAAGCAAGACACATGGATGATATAGCATCTACAGCTCAATTACTAGCATATATCGAGGAAAACACATCAATTCACTTATACACACACACGCACGCAGCAGTTCTAGAGAGAGAGTCGACCTGGTACGCTAGTTGCAGAGCAAGAGGAGAAATGGGTGGGTGTTGCAGGTTATAACAAAAACAAGGGTAAAATAGTAATTTCACAATTCCCTTTTCTGAATTAAAACAATTTATAATTCGAATTTTTTATGTAATTGAAGTACAAAAATAAGTTTTATATTTTTAAAATTACGAGCATGAATTTAGAAGCTTCCCCATATTTTTAAAATATTTTTCTGGTAAATAAATAATTAACTAAAAATCTTTGAAGTTTTAGCACAGAAATAGAAAATAAGAGTAGAAAAATCATTAAAAATAATATTGGGCTCGAATAAAATAAACCTTTAGTTTTCAAAAGTCTCAGAATATTTAAGAAACATTTTGAAACAGGTTTCATGATTTTTGGACATTCCAATAATTAAATATGGAATTTAGAAGAGTAATATTTCTAGAATAAAACAGGAATAAAAGATTTATATAAAATCACTGAGACTAGAATTAAATACATCACCATTTTTAGAAAGTCTCTAAAATCACATAGAAGCTACATATAAAATTTCATAATTATTGGACACACCAATAATTTTATAAAAATCAAACAGTTACTCAATTAAGCATGAAAAATCAGTTAATCACTGAATTAAATCACTTAAGCATAATACAGTCAAACAGACAGTCAACCAGACATATAAAATCACCACATATCATATCTTAACACATTAACACACATAACTCATATACCTCATATTATTCAAATAGATTTAATTACCTCAATCGTTACATTCTCCCCCCCTTAAAAAGATTCTGTCCCCAGAATCAGCCTAAGTAAACAAATAGGGATACTTCTCGAGCATTTCACTCTCAAGTTCCCAGGTGGATTCCTCAACTCGAGGGTTTCTCCACAAAACCTTTACAAGCTTAACAGACTTATTCCTCAAAACTTTATCCTTACGATCCTGAATCTCTACAGGCTGTTCTACATAGGACAAGTCAGGTTGAATCTCCAAGGGTTCATATTCTATCACATGGCTCATATCAGGATTGTACTTTCGAAGCATAGACACGTGAAAAACATTGTGAATGTGCTGCATCTGTGGCGGTAGAGCCAATTCATATGCAACTTTCCCAACTTGCTTCAAAACTTCAAAAGGTCCTATATATCGTGGATTAAGCTTTCCTCTCTTGCCAAATCTACTAACACCTTTCCACGGAGAAATCTTTAACAACACTTGGTCACCTTCTTCAAAATTCATATCTTTCCTTGACTGGTCAGCATACTTCTTTTGTCTATCTTGAGCAGCTAACAATCTCTTCTGAATCAACTCAATCTTTTCTTTAGTTTGTTGAACCAACTCTGGACCCAAAATCTTACGCTCACCAACTTCATTCCAACACACTGGTGATCTGCATTTTCTTCCATACAAAGCTTCATACGGGGGCATCCCAATACTAGCATGATAACTGTTATTATAAGAAAATTCCACCAATGGTAGATGCTCGTCCCAACTTCCTTCAAAATCTAAGGCACAAACTCTTAACATATCTTCAATGGTTTGGATTGTCCTTTCACTCTGGCCATCTGTTTGAGGATGATACGCAGTACTCATATTCAGCCTTGTTCCCAAACATTCTTGAAATTTCTTCCAAAATCTTGAATTGAATCTCGGGTCTCTGTCTGACACTATTGATACAGGAACACCATGTCGCATCACAATCTCTTTCAGATACAAATGAACCAACTTGTCCAGTGAAAATCTTTCGTTGATCGGTAGAAAGTGCGCTGACTTGGTCAATCTGTCTATTATTACCCAGATAGCATCATGATTAGCTTTAGTCCTTGGTAGACCTACTACAAAATCCATAGCAAGATTCTCCCATTTCCATTCTGGAATCTCTAGTGGTTGCAACAATCCACTGGGCCTCTGGTGTTCAGCTTTAACTCTCTGGCATGTATAACATTTACTGATCCACTCTGCTACATTTCGTTTTATGTTGGGCCACCAAAAATTTTCCTTCAAGTCCTTATACATCTTTGTGCTTCCTGGATGAATAGAGTATCTTGAACTATGTGCATCATGCAAAATTTCATTCTTGAGCTCTTGAACATTGGGGATCCAAATTCGTGAGGAAAACCTAAAGATTCCTTTATCGTCCTTCTGACTTTTTAACTCTTCTCCAGTCAACTTGGTTCTGTCTTGATTCATCATCTGATCTTGACATCTTTTGATCTTTTCTAACAATTCTGGCTGAAAAGTCATTGTATACACCATCTCTTCCACTGAATCCGAATCACATACCTCTATTTCCAATTTCTCAAACTCTTTGATCAATTCTTCAGACGAAACCATTATATTCAATCTTTCTTTTCTGCTTAAAGCATCTGCTACAACATTTGCCTTGCCTGGATGATAGTTGATTGTGCAGTCATAGTCCTTGATCAATTCCAACCATCTTCTCTGTCTCATATTCAATTCTTTCTGAGTAAAGATATACTTCAAACTCTTATGGTCAGTAAAAATCTCACACTTTTCTCCGTACAAATAGTGTCTCCAAATCTTCAATGCAAATACGATGGCAGCTAATTCCAGATCATGTGTAGGATACTTCAATTCATGAGGTCTTAACTGCCTGGAAGCATATGCAATAACTTTCCCATGTTGCATCAGAACACATCCCAAACCTTTGAGTGAAGCGTCACTGTAGATGACAAAATTTCCTTGATCGTCTGGTAACACCAATACTGGGGCAGACACTAGTCTTCGCTTTAACTCTTCAAAACTTTCTTCACATTTCTCATTCCATACAAACTTTTCATTCTTCCTTGTCAATTTGGTCATAGGGGTTGCTATCTTTGAAAAATCTTGAACAAATCTACGATAGTACCCTGCTAAACCCAGAAAACTTCTGACTTCTGTTGGAGTCCGTGGCCTTTCCCATTTCATCACTGCTTCTATCTTTGCCGGATCAACTTTGATACCTTCTCTGCTGACAACATGTCCTAAAAATTGTACCTCCTTCAACCAAAATTCACATTTTGAAAACTTCGCATACAACTTTTCCTTTCTTAAGGTCTCTAAAGCAATTCTCAAATGATCTGCATGCTCTTCTTCTGACTTGGAATATATCAAGATGTCGTCGATGAAAACAATCACAAACTTGTCTAAATATTTCTTAAAGACTCTGTTCATCAGATCCATAAATGCTGCTGGGGCATTTGTCAATCCAAAAGCCATGACTAAAAATTCATAGTGTCCGTACCTTGTTCTGAATGCTGTTTTTGATACATCTTCAGGTTTGATCTTGAGTTGATGGTATCCGGACCTTAAATCAATTTTTGAGAACCATTCGGCTCCTTTCAGCTGGTCGAAAAGATCATCTATTCTCGGTAACGGGTACTTGTTCTTGATGGTTAGCTTATTTAATTCTCGGTAATCTATGCACAACCTCATGCTTCCATCCTTCTTCTTAACAAACAACACTGGTGCTCCCCAAGGGGACACACTAGGCCTTATAATTCCTTTATCCAAGAGATCTTGTATTTGACTCGCCAACTCTTTCATCTCAACTGGCGCCATTCTGTACGGAGCTTTGGAAACTGGCTCAGTGCCTGGAGCTAAATCAATGGAGAATTCTATTTCCCTATCGGAAGGTAAGCCTGGTAATTCATCTGGAAACACATCGGGAAATTCATTGACGATAGGAACATCTTCTAACTGAACTGACTTCTTCTCAGTGTCTACAACATAGGCTAGGTAAGCCTCACATCCTTGACGCAGAAATCTCTTTGCCTGAGCAATATTCAAAAACTTCTTGATTTGTCGGGTACCTCGAAATTCAACTTCTTCTCCTTCTAGGGTTTTCAACTTTAATTTCTTATTCCTACAATCTATTTGAGCTTTGTATTCGGACAACCAATCCATCCCTAGAATCACATCAAATTCACCTAACTTAAAAGGTATTAAGTTAGCAAGAAAATGACAACTGCCTATTTCAATGTCACAACTAGGACAAACTTGGCTTACTGGAATCGTTGCCTGGTTAGCTACTTCTATTACTAAGGCTTGATCCAAAGGTCGGACTTCACATTGCAATTTACCAAGGAAATCTTGAGATACAAAAGACTTAGTAGCTCCTGAATCAATCAATACACTAGCTTGCACTGAGTTAACAGGAAGTGTACCTGATATCACATCCACGTCCTGAATAGCTTCTTTCTGAGTCATGTTGAATGTTCTGGCTCTAGATTGATGTGCTGAAGATTGAGACGGAGTTCCAGCTATACGAAGAACATTGGTAGGCTGTGTAGGTTCCTTGCATTCCCTTGCCATGTGACCTAGCTTGCCACACTTATAGCATTTGATCCCTGACTTTTGATTTTGATTCTGGCTCTGACTGTTGCACTCTGCTGCATAATGTCCTTTCCTGTTGCATTTGAAGCAGGTGATATTGGGTTTATTACAAACTCCAGAGTGCTTCCTTCCACAAATTTTGCACTCAGGAACAAACTGTCTGATGGCCTTCGGCTGGTTGAAACCTTGAGCTTTATTGTTTTGTCTTCCTCTTCCATCATTATCATTCTTGATCTGCTGGGATTCATTTCTCTGACCTTCTGGTCTTCTATGAAACTTGTTTCTGAAATTACCTTGTCCCTGACTGTCTTCCCTAGCACCAAACTTTCTTTTTCTGTTATCCTTCTCTTTCTGGGACATGTCACTCTCTCCTTCCACGATCATTGCTTTTTGAACTATTGCAGTAAAGCTTTGCAACTCAAAAACTGCTACCCTACTTCTAATCCATGGCCTTAGGCCTTGCTGAAACCTCTTGGCCTTCTTGACATCAGTGTTGACAAATTCTGGCACAAATCTGGCCATCTCAGAAAACTTGGCCTCGTACTCTGCTACACTCATACCTCCTTGCTTCAATTCTAGAAATTTAATTTCCATCTGGTCCTTCATGAAACTAGGAAAGTACTTTTCTAAAAACAATTCTGTAAACCGATCCCAAGAAATCACACCTTCCCCCTGAAGCATCTTCGTAGACTCCCACCAGTAACCGGCTTCAGCTTTAAGAAAGTAACTAGCATACTCAGTCTTCTTATCTTCATCTACGTCTACTAACTGAAAAGCTTTTTCCATCTCCTTAAGCCAAGTTTGGGCTTCTACTGGGTTTGTGGATCCTTTAAATTCAGGTGGTTTCACGGCTTGAAAAGATTTAAAAGTAACTGCTGGGGGTGCAGAAGGTCTTTGCTGTTGCTGAGTTAAAAGAGCTGTCTGCTGTTGTAGCAGCTGAATGAGTTGGGCAACTGTAGGGTCCATGGGATTTTGATCTTGAGTATTTTGGTTCTGAGACGAATTTGAAGTGTTTCTTTTTCTTGGCGGCATTTACTATAGGGAAACAAGCAACTTATTAAGCAATACACTACACCATATTGTAAACAGTTCAAATACTTTTAAAACCATTCGAGCATTAAAACTCTATTTTAGAAATCAATCTTGTAGCATCATTACTACATAAGTTGCCTGTACAACAAGGATAAATAAAGGTTCTATCGAAAACAGGTTAGCACAACAGGTATAATTAAGGTACTGGTAAAGGTAAGGAACAGTTTATGGTCAAATGTGCGAAAAAGTAAATGACAGATATATCGGAAGATACTGGAACTGAAAAGCAAACATACATAGATACGAAAAAGTACCAAGGTGCAAGATAGTTAAAGTACAAACACGAATAAAAGTACTGGGAAGAAAATAGAAATAACATCTGGCAAGGGTGCTAGAGGGCTCTAACAAATGTCCCTTCTAACACTCAAACATCCTGACATCTAATCACCCCTGTGATCCCTGTCTCTGGCTGCCCTGAGTCCAATCAGCAGTCTACTAAGCACACGGGTTAACTCTCCTGCCCGCTCCGCCACATCGTCTGGAAATGCCCTAGCTGCAATCTGCCTACGTCCCTCCTCCTCAACAGCTCTAATGCGATCCTCCCACCACTCGACAGGATGCTCGGGAACTCTCAGCTGGCCTCGGGTAATAGCTGGCCTATAAACTCTACGGCGAATAGGGGTACAAGCACTCCCTGAGGGTAGGTCAGGCTGAGCAACGGGCTCAGGAATCAACTCCTCCTCGCTCTCAGAACTGGATATGACTATAACATCATCGTCAGAATCCGAAGAAGAAGAATCAGAGGAACTAGGAGAGGGTGGTGGTTGTGAAACAATACCACGAGCCTGCAATAATATAATATGTAAAGCAAAAGGGATAAGATCACCTTAAATCTACAGTTAAAAACCTAACATCTATACCACTCTTCGATATCTAATCCTATCTTACCATTACTCTATCTACTGTTATTAAATGATCTACTTGTTTAACTTAGTCCTGGCTTGTTTCAGTGACCAAAACCTTAGCTCTGATACCAACCTGTGGCGCCCTCCCGACCCGGGGTCTAGATCGGGGCGTCACTGACACTCTATATGCATGCACCCTAAATAACAATAATAGAAAATACGCATAAATATGACCCCGACTACTCGCCTGGACCTTTCAAGGTAATGGTATGAAACAAGCACACAACTACATTCATTTATATTTAAATTACATCAACAAAATAATATTACAACTCCTGAAACAATCTCAAAGTCTACTAATAAAAGTACAAGACTAAACAAAGTCTTTTCCTTCCAACTCTGCCTCGATCCTACCTGTTCCCTCTCAGCCAGCCTAGCAAAGTTCATGTAAGACATGTTCTTCCGAGCAGTCTGCTTAATACGGACCATGATTCTCAAAAGCTGTAGATGTTAGAAAATAAAAGGATGAGCTACAAAAGCTCAGCAAGTAACCATACTGGTTGAAAACAGTTCTACAGGCTTATACATATAATTTAAAAGTCTTTTCGCAAAACCATGCTTTAAAATCATTGCTGGACCTCATTGTCCCAAAATTGTAATTAACATATTAATCAGGGTAATCATTACTCGTAAAACTTTCTTTTGTAAAACCACTGGCAGGGTTAAACAATTTCAATAGCTGGTACAAAATAAACAAGAAGCTGGAAAGTAATAACCAGGTGTAAGTATAAAAGTAATCTGCAGGGTTAGCTGGATAACAGGAAATAATGTATAACAATTGAAACAAGGTCAACCCAAGATATGTCTGATAATTGAAGTTGTATGACAGGTTATAACAAGGCATTTCATTATTCATTACTAATCATTTCAAAGTCCATTTATATAAAACTATCCTTTCCTTAGGATTGATTCTTTCAAAACATTTTATAAAACTGTCCTCTCATTAGGACCTTGCTTTTAAAATCATCTATAAAATTGTCCTTTCATTAGGACCTTTACTTTTCAAATCATTTGTAAAACTGTCCTCTCATTAGGACCTTTTCTGTTTAAAACAATCATTTTGGTTGAAGTTTTCTCACAACGCCAGACAATACGGGTGATCAGCCACGTAAAGTCCCCATAACGGACTAAAGTCCCTCTGGACATAAGGAGTACTCATAAAGGCACTTATTGCCATTGGCCTTGGGCTATCTCATTATAGCCATTGACTATCTCATTATAGTCTACACATAAAAAGTGCTGGACCGGCGTCACTCGGCCTCTTACGCCTCCAACCTATAGGAATCCGCAGAAACCATTTTGATCGGAATTCCTATAATCACCAAAACCTTTCTTTTTAAAGTTACCAAATCATTTGATGAAAAAGACTTCTTGAAAGTCGGATTTCATATTTAAATCTCTTTTTAAAGATCATAAGACAGAGGTAAAGTTTATTCCAAAATATGTCTCAAAACAAGTTGCTGTTGTGGTAAGGTAAGGTAAGCTGAGATCATAAACTGGGAATCAAAATTAGTTAAGATGTGAAGTCAATGTGCGGGGTCAATCCATAGGTATAACAGTTGTTTTTGAAAACAGTTGTAAGGCATTAGGTCATGATAGTAGTTAGACAATAACAACAAGGTACTTTCAGGGTTTAAAGTTTAAGTAAACATAATTAAGGAAAATGGTGTAGACATGAGTCATAGTTCCAGGTTACTGATTTAAGATCTTTAAAACTAGTTGATAAGTTGTCGATAACAGTACAGGGATTGAAAAGTTTAAAGTGTAATTGAAACTGATATAAGGTTGCAGTTTAAGTCAAACAATTAAAGTAAAGCAGGCTGTACTTTAAAATAGTTGAGATAAGATAACACAGTTGCGAGGTCATAAAGCAGTTTATAAAACAGTTCACTATGCAGTTCATAAAACAGGGTTTAAGTTGAAAGAGATTAGGCAGTAGTTACTTGCCTCAAACAAAGAATGCTACAGCTGTGGAACAGGTAGATCGCTTACACCAGACACTAACTCTCTACTTTAGCTTTTCCTTTGTCCTTCACCTCAATATCCTTCGTAGCTACACATAAATAATACTATTTCAGTAACTCGTATATTCTCGACGTTCTCATTAACGTCTAGCTATTCTACCCTTTCGTTAACGCAACCCTTAAACACATATAAAACTCATAGTAGACATAATCTACTATAATCACTTCTATACTGGCAAACAAGTATCATGTAGACAATTAGATCATCTTCAATATTCCTGACTGATAGTCATTCCTATACAGAGGTGGTGTGCCAATAATGTTTTACAAAGTGGTTTTAGTTTTAGAAAATTTTGGCAGCACTTCCCCCGTAATTGGAGCTATCCGTCGGAATACAACCGACACAACCAAACATAATTGCCAATTATAACCACATTTGCATTAAATCTATATCAAACAAGCAATAGCTATAACAATATACAATACTATTATCATTCAAAATGACTGAAACAAATCCAAATATCATCTGCTTATTTATATAGTCAATTCAGTTCTTAATTCAATTCTATAACATAACCATCAAAGTCCAATTATAATACTTATAATTCGAAGATGCCAATTAATCAATCCCCTTGTTTAACTACATATACAAATTGTCCAATTTACACACATACAATCATGCTCGCATCATTGCTAATCGAAAAATCATACAATACAACCGGAGTTTTAAAAATTTGACATGCACAATTAATTAATCACAAATAGCATCATAATCCTCCTTATTAATACCATTTATAATTCAAACACATTCGGCAAAATGGCAATAAAGCATAGCCAAGCCAATAATAATCAGAAAATGCTATACTAATCGGAAAAACGAAGTTATGGCCGGAAAAATCCAAAACTTCAACATGAAATGTTCATAGCATCTAGCCTTGCCTATTTATATTATTTGCAATTGAAACATGTTCGACAAAATGGCAAAGAAGTGTAACTCAAGTAGAAATCGATCGGCAAAATCTATATACTAATCGAACATATAACATGCAATGCTATCTACTCATGGTATCAACTTTTAATAGCTGCTAGCATCCCAATTAGCTAATATGAGACCACCCAAATGAAGCCCAGTCGCCGACTCGCCGGAGCTCATCGCCGGCGACGGCAGTGAACAAACAAAGGCCCGATTATGGGTCCTTTGTGCCCCAACTGCTCCCAATTTGCAACCATAGCCAAACAAATATGCTATGAACACAACTATGGCGATCAATCGACTTGCATGCAACTCAAAATCCGGTAACTACCGGAAACACACACGGCATACAATATACATACGGCATATACATACATGCAAGCAAGACACATGGATGATATAGCATCTACAGCTCAATTACTAGCATATATCGAGGAAAACACATCAATTCACTTATACACACACACGCACGCAGCAGTTCTAGAGAGAGAGTCGACCTGGTACGCTAGTTGCAGAGCAAGAGGAGAAATGGGTGGGTGTTGCAGGTTATAACAAAAACAAGGGTAAAATAGTAATTTCACAATTCCCTTTTCTGAATTAAAACAATTTATAATTCGAATTTTTTATGTAATTGAAGTACAAAAATAAGTTTTATATTTTTAAAATTACGAGCATGAATTTAGAAGCTTCCCCATATTTTTAAAATATTTTTCTGGTAAATAAATAATTAACTAAAAATCTTTGAAGTTTTAGCACAGAAATAGAAAATAAGAGTAGAAAAATCATTAAAAATAATATTGGGCTCGAATAAAATAAACCTTTAGTTTTCAAAAGTCTCAGAATATTTAAGAAACATTTTGAAACAGGTTTCATGATTTTTGGACATTCCAATAATTAAATATGGAATTTAGAAGAGTAATATTTCTAGAATAAAACAGGAATAAAAGATTTATATAAAATCACTGAGACTAGAATTAAATACATCACCATTTTTAGAAAGTCTCTAAAATCACATAGAAGCTACATATAAAATTTCATAATTATTGGACACACCAATAATTTTATAAAAATCAAACAGTTACTCAATTAAGCATGAAAAATCAGTTAATCACTGAATTAAATCACTTAAGCATAATACAGTCAAACAGACAGTCAACCAGACATATAAAATCACCACATATCATATCTTAACACATTAACACACATAACTCATATACCTCATATTATTCAAATAGATTTAATTACCTCAATCGTTACACTTGTAGAATGATTCTTGTGTGATTTTAACATGAAAATAATCCGTACTAATTTCAGAGTTCATTCTTGACTAGTTCGAACTTGGAAACAACTTGTAGCTTCATTCTTGACTCGTTTGAACATGTGACTTGTAAACACTTGAAGGTTCATTCTTGGCTCATTTGAACATGAAAACAATCAGCAACAATTTGAGACATCATTGTTGACTTGTTCGAACTTGGACACAACTTGTTGCTTCATTCTTGACTCGTTGGACATGGAAACAACTTGAAAACTATTGTAGGATCATTCTTGGCACATTTTAACATGAAAACAATCCGTACCAATTTGAAACTTCATTCTTGACTCGTTCGAACTTGGAAACAACTTGTAAGTTCATTCTTGACTCGTTTGAACATGGAAACAACTTGAAAACTCTTGTAGGATCATTCTTGGGTGATTTTAACATGAAAACAATCCATACCAATTTAAGACTTCATTCTTGACTCGTTCAAACTTGGAAACAACTTGTGGCTTCATTCTTGACTCGTTTGAACATGGAAACAACTTGAAAACTATTGTAGGATCATTCTTGGCCCATTTTAACATGAAAACAATCCGTACCAATTTGAGACTTCATCTTGACTCGTTCTAACTTGGAAACAACTTGTAGCTTCATTCTTGACTCGTTTGAAAATGTGACTTCTAAACACTTGAAGGTTCATTCTTGGCTCATTTGAACATGAATACAATCAGCAACAATTTGAGGCTTCATTGTTGACTCGTTCGAACTTGAAAACAACTTGTAGCTTCATTCTTGACTCGTTTGAACATGGAAACAACTTGAAAACTCTTGTAGAATGATTCTTGTGTGATTTTAACATGAAAATAATCCGTACTAATTTCAGAGTTCATTCTTGACTAGTTCGAACATGGAAACAACTTGTAGCTTCATTCTTGACTCGTTTGAACATGTGACTTGTAAACACTTGAAGGTTCATTCTTGGCACATTTGAACATGAAAACAATCAGCAACAATTTGAGACTTCATTGTTGAGTCGTTCAAACTTGGAAACAACTTGTAACTTCATTCTTGACTCGTTTGAACATGTAAACAACTTGAAAACTCTTGTAGGATCATTCTTGGGTGATTTTAAAATGAAAATAATCCGTACCAATTTCAGAATTCATTCTTGACTCGTTCGAACTTGGAAACAACTTGCAGCTTCATTCTTGACTCGTTTGAACATGAAAACAACTTGAAAACTCTTGTAGGATCATTCTTTTCTCATTTTAACATGAAAACAATCCGTACCAATTTGAGACTTCATTCTTGACTCGTTCGAACTTGGAAACAACTTGTAGCTTCATTCTTAACTCGTTTGAACATGTAAACAACTTGTAAACACTTATAGGTTCATTCTTGGCTCATTGGAACAAGAAAACAATCAGTAACAATTTGAGACTTCATTCTTGACTCTTTGAATATGGAAACAATCAGTAAGAATTTGAGACTTCATTCTTGACTTGTTTGGACATGGAAACCACTTGAAAACTCTTGTAGGATCATTCTTGGGTGATTTTAACATGAAAATAATCCGTACCAATTTCAGAGTTCGTTCTTGACTCGTTCGAACTTGGAAACAACTTGCAGCTTCATTCTTGACTCGTTTAACATGGAAACAACTTGAAAACTATGTAGGATCATTCTTGGCTCATTTTAACATGAAAACAATCCATACCAATTTGAGACTTCATTCTTGACTCGTTCCAACTTGGATACAACTTGTTGCTTCATTCTTGACTCGTTTGAACATAAAAACAATCTGTACCAATTTGAGACTTCATTCTTGACTCGCTGGAACATGAAAACAACTTGTTACTTCATTCTTGGCTCGTTTGAACATGGAAGAAACTTGAAAACTATTGTAGGATCATTCTTGGCCCATTTTAACGTGAAAACAATCCGATCCAATTTGAGACTTCATCTTGACTCGTTCGAACTTGGAACAACTTGTAACTTCATTCTTGACTCGTTTGAACATGTGACTTGTAAACAGTTGAAGGTTCATTCTTGGCTTATTTGAACATGAAAACAATCAGCAACAATTTGAGACTTCATTGTTGACTCGTTCGAACTTGGAAACAACTTGTAGCTTCTTTCTTGACTCGTTTGAACATGGAAACAACCTGAAAACTCTTGTAGAATGATTCTTGGGTGATTTTAACATGAAAATAATCCGTACCAATTTCAGAGTTCATTCTTAACTAGTTCGAACTTGGAAACAACTTGTAGCTTCATTCTTGACTCGTTTGAACATGTGACTTGTAAACACTTGAAGGTTCATTCTTGGCTCATTTGAACATGAAAACAATCAGTAATAATTTGAGACATCATTGTTGACTTGTTCGAACTTGGAAACAACTTGCAGCTTCATTCTTGACTAATTTGAACATGGAAACAACTTGAAAACTCTTGTAGGATCATTCTTGGCTCATTTTAACAGGAAAACAATCCGTAGCAATTTGAGACTTCATTCTTGACTCATTCGAACTTGGAAACAACTTGTTGCTTCATTCTTGACTCGTTTGAACATGGAAACAACTTGAAAACTCTTGTAGAATGATTCTTGTGTGATTTTAACATGAAAATAATCCGTACTAATTTCAGAGTTCATTCTTGACTAGTTCGAACTTGGAAACAACTTGTAGCTTCATTCTTGACTCGTTTGAACATGTGACTTGTAAACACTTGAAGGTTCATTCTTGGCTCATTTGAACATGAAAACAATCAGCAACAATTTGAGACATCATTGTTGACTTGTTCGAACTTGGAAACAACTTGCAGCTTCATTCTTGACTCGTTTGAACATGGAAACAGCTTGAAAACTCTGTAGGATCATTCTATGCTCATTTTAAAATGAAAACAATCCGTACCAATTTGAGACTTCATTCTTGACTCGTTCAAACATGGACACAACTTGTTGCTTCATTCTTGACTCGTTGGACATGGAAACAACTTGAAAACTATTGTAGGATCATTCTTGGCACATTTTAACGTGAAAACAATCCGTACCAATTTGAGACTTCATTCTTGACTCGTTCGAACTTGGAAACAACTTGTAAGTTCATTCTTGACTCGTTTGAACATGGAAACAACTTGAAAACTCTTGTAGGATCATTCTTGGGTGATTTTAACATGAAAACAATCCATACCAATTTAAGACTTCATTCTTGACTCGTTCAAACTTGGAAACAACTTGTGGCTTCATTCTTGACTCGTTTGAACATGGAAACAACTTGAAAACTATTGTAGGATCATTCTTGGCCCATTTTAACATGAAAACAATCCGTACCAATTTGAGACTTCATCTTGACTCGTTCTAACTTGGAAACAACTTGTAGCTTCATTCTTGACTCGTTTGAAAATGTGACTTCTAAACACTTGAAGGTTCATTCTTGGCTCATTTGAACATGAATACAATCAGCAACAATTTGAGGCTTCATTGTTGACTCGTTCGAACTTGAAAACAACTTGTAGCTTCATTCTTGACTCGTTTGAACATGGAAACAACTTGAAAACTCTTGTAGAATGATTCTTGTGTGATTTTAACATGAAAATAATCCGTACTAATTTCAGAGTTCATTCTTGACTAGTTCGAACATGGAAACAACTTGTAGCTTCATTCTTGACTCGTTTGAACATGTGACTTGTAAACACTTGAAGGTTCATTCTTGGCACATTTGAACATGAAAACAATCAGCAACAATTTGAGACTTCATTGTTGAGTCGTTCAAACTTGGAAACAACTTGTAACTTCATTCTTGACTCGTTTGAACATGTAAACAACTTGAAAACTCTTGTAGGATCATTCTTGGGTGATTTTAAAATGAAAATAATCCGTACCAATTTCAGAATTCATTCTTGACTCGTTCGAACTTGGAAACAACTTGCAGCTTCATTCTTGACTCGTTTGAACATGAAAACAACTTGAAAACTCTTGTAGGATCATTCTTTTCTCATTTTAACATGAAAACAATCCGTACCAATTTGAGACTTCATTCTTGACTCGTTCGAACTTGGAAACAACTTGTAGCTTCATTCTTAACTCGTTTGAACATGTAAACAACTTGTAAACACTTATAGGTTCATTCTTGGCTCATTGGAACAAGAAAACAATCAGTAACAATTTGAGACTTCATTCTTGACTCTTTGAATATGGAAACAATCAGTAAGAATTTGAGACTTCATTCTTGACTTGTTTGGACATGGAAACCACTTGAAAACTCTTGTAGGATCATTCTTGGGTGATTTTAACATGAAAATAATCCGTACCAATTTCAGAGTTCGTTCTTGACTCGTTCGAACTTGGAAACAACTTGCAGCTTCATTCTTGACTCGTTTAACATGGAAACAACTTGAAAACTATGTAGGATCATTCTTGGCTCATTTTAACATGAAAACAATCCATACCAATTTGAGACTTCATTCTTGACTCGTTCCAACTTGGATACAACTTGTTGCTTCATTCTTGACTCGTTTGAACATAAAAACAATCTGTACCAATTTGAGACTTCATTCTTGACTCGCTGGAATATGAAAACAACTTGTTACTTCATTCTTGGCTCGTTTGAACATGGAAGAAACTTGAAAACTATTGTAGGATCATTCTTGGCCCATTTTAACGTGAAAACAATCCGATCCAATTTGAGACTTCATCTTGACTCGTTCGAACTTGGAACAACTTGTAACTTCATTCTTGACTCGTTTGAACATGTGACTTGTAAACAGTTGAAGGTTCATTCTTGGCTTATTTGAACATGAAAACAATCAGCAACAATTTGAGACTTCATTGTTGACTCGTTCGAACTTGGAAACAACTTGTAGCTTCTTTCTTGACTCGTTTGAACATGGAAACAACCTGAAAACTCTTGTAGAATGATTCTTGGGTGATTTTAACATGAAAATAATCCGTACCAATTTCAGAGTTCATTCTTAACTAGTTCGAACTTGGAAACAACTTGTAGCTTCATTCTTGACTCGTTTGAACATGTGACTTGTAAACACTTGAAGGTTCATTCTTGGCTCATTTGAACATGAAAACAATCAGTAATAATTTGAGACATCATTGTTGACTTGTTCGAACTTGGAAACAACTTGCAGCTTCATTCTTGACTCATTTGAACATGGAAACAACTTGAAAACTCTTGTAGGATCATTCTTGGCTCATTTTAACAGGAAAACAATCCGTAGCAATTTGAGACTTCATTCTTGACTCATTCGAACTTGGAAACAACTTGTTGCTTCATTCTTGACTCGTTTGAACATGGAAACAACTTGAAAACTCTTGTAGAATGATTCTTGTGTGATTTTAACATGAAAATAATCCGTACTAATTTCAGAGTTCATTCTTGACTAGTTCGAACTTGGAAACAACTTGTAGCTTCATTCTTGACTCGTTTGAACATGTGACTTGTAAACACTTGAAGGTTCATTCTTGGCTCATTTGAACATGAAAACAATCAGCAACAATTTGAGACATCATTGTTGACTTGTTCGAACTTGGAAACAACTTGCAGCTTCATTCTTGACTCGTTTGAACATGGAAACAACTTGAAAACTCTGTAGGATCATTCTATGCTCATTTTAAAATGAAAACAATTCGTACCAATTTGAGACTTCATTCTTGACTCGTTCAAACTTGGACACAACTTGTTGCTTCATTCTTGACTCGTTGGACATGGAAACAACTTGAAAACTATTGTAGGATCATTCTTGGCACATTTTAACGTGAAAACAATCCGTACCAATTTGAGACTTCATTCTTGACTCGTTCGAACTTGGAAACAACTTGTAAGTTCATTCTTGACTCGTTTGAACATGGAAACAACTTGAAAACTCTTGTAGGATCATTCTTGGGTGATTTTAACATGAAAACAATCCATACCAATTTAAGACTTCATTCTTGACTCGTTCAAACTTGGAAACAACTTGTGGCTTCATTCTTGACTCGTTTGAACATGGAAACAACTTGAAAACT
Organism: Oenanthe sinensis; assembly: GCA_028671895.1. Classification (NCBI taxonomy): domain Eukaryota; kingdom Viridiplantae; phylum Streptophyta; class Magnoliopsida; order Apiales; family Apiaceae; genus Oenanthe; species Oenanthe sinensis. The sequence continues at coordinate 7,584,352 of JAPMAC010000195.1, read as the reverse complement.
ATTGTAGGATCATTCTTGGCCCATTTTAACATGAAAACAATCCGTACCAATTTGAGACTTCATCTTGACTCGTTCTAACTTGGAAACAACTTGTAGCTTCATTCTTGACTCGTTTGAAAATGTGACTTCTAAACACTTGAAGGTTCATTCTTGGCTCATTTGAACATGAATACAATCAGCAACAATTTGAGGCTTCATTGTTGACTCGTTCGAACTTGAAAACAACTTGTAGCTTCATTCTTGACTCGTTTGAACATGGAAACAACTTGAAAACTCTTGTAGAATGATTCTTGTGTGATTTTAACATGAAAATAATCCGTACTAATTTCAGAGTTCATTCTTGACTAGTTCGAACATGGAAACAACTTGTAGCTTCATTCTTGACTCGTTTGAACATGTGACTTGTAAACACTTGAAGGTTCATTCTTGGCACATTTGAACATGAAAACAATCAGCAACAATTTGAGACTTCATTGTTGAGTCGTTCAAACTTGGAAACAACTTGTAACTTCATTCTTGACTCGTTTGAACATGTAAACAACTTGAAAACTCTTGTAGGATCATTCTTGGGTGATTTTAAAATGAAAATAATCCGTACCAATTTCAGAATTCATTCTTGACTCGTTCGAACTTGGAAACAACTTGCAGCTTCATTCTTGACTCGTTTGAACATGGAAACAACTTGAAAACTATTGTAGGATCATTCTTGGCCCATTTTAACATGAAAACAATCCGTACCAATTTGAGACTTCATCTTGACTCGTTCTAACTTGGAAACAACTTGTAGCTTCATTCTTGACTCGTTTGAAAATGTGACTTCTAAACACTTGAAGGTTCATTCTTGGCTCATTTGAACATGAATACAATCAGCAACAATTTGAGACATCATTGTTGACTTGTTCGAACTTGAAAATAACTTGTAGCTTCATTCTTGACTCGTTTGAACATGGAAACAACTTGAAAACTCTTGTAGAATGATTCTTGTGTGATTTTAACATGAAAATAATCCGTACTAATTTCAGAGTTCATTCTTGACTAGTTCGGACTTGGAAACAACTTGTAGCTTCATTCTTGACTCGTTTGAACATGTGACTTGTAAACACTTTAAGGTTCATTCTTGGCTCATTTGAACATGAAAACAATCAGCAACAATTTGAGACTTCATTGTTGAGTCGTTCAAACTTGGAAACAACTTGTAACTTCATTCTTGACTCGTTTGAACATGTAAACAACTTGAAAACTCTTGTAGGATCATTCTTGGGTGATTTTAAAATGAAAATAATCCGTACCAATTTCAGAATTCATTCTTGACTCGTTCGAACTTGGAAACAACTTGCAGCTTCATTCTTGACTCGTTTGAACATGAAAACAACTTGAAAACTCTTGTAGGATCATTCTTTTCTCATTTTAACATGAAAACAATCCGTACCAATTTGAGACTTCATTCTTGACTCGTTCAAACTTGGAAACAACTTGTAGCTTCATTCTTAACTCGTTTGAACATGTAAACAACTTGTAAACACTTATAGGTTCATTCTTGGCTCATTGGAACAAGAAAACAATCAGTAACAATTTGAGACTTCATTCTTGACTCGTTTGAATATGGAAACAATCAATAAGAATTTGAGACTTCATTCTTGACTTGTTTGGACATGGAAACCACTTGAAAACTCTTGTAGGATCATTCTTGGGTGATTTTAACATGAAAATAATCCGTACCAATTTCAGAGTTCGTTCTTGACTCGTTCGAACTTGGAAACAACTTGCAGCTTCATTCTTGACTCGTTTAACATGGAAACAACTTGAAAACTATGTAGGATCATTCTTGGCTCATTTTAACATGAAAACAATCCATACCAATTTGAGACTTCATTCTTGACTCGTTCCAACTTGGATACAACTTGTTGCTTCATTCTTGACTCGTTTGAACATAAAAACAATCTGTACCAATTTGAGACTTCATTCTTGACTCGCTGGAACCTGAAAACAACTTGTTACTTCATTCTTGGCTCGTTTGAACATGGAAGAAACTTGAAAACTATTGTAGGATCATTCTTGGCCCATTTTAACGTGAAAACAATCCGATCCAATTTGAGACTTCATCTTGACTCGTTCGAAGTTGGAACAACTTGTAACTTCATTCTTGACTCGTTTGAACATGTGACTTGTAAACACTTTAAGGTTCATTCTTGGCTCATTTGAACATGAAAACAATCAGCAACAATTTGAGACTTCATTGTTGAGTCGTTCAAACTTGGAAACAACTTGTAACTTCATTCTTGACTCGTTTGAACATGTAAACAACTTGAAAACTCTTGTAGGATCATTCTTGGGTGATTTTAAAATGAAAATAATCCGTACCAATTTCAGAATTCATTCTTGACTCGTTCGAACTTGGAAACAACTTGCAGCTTCATTCTTGACTCGTTTGAACATGAAAACAACTTGAAAACTCTTGTAGGATCATTCTTTTCTCATTTTAACATGAAAACAATCCGTACCAATTTGAGACTTCATTCTTGACTCGTTCGAACTTGGAAACAACTTGTAGCTTCATTCTTAACTCGTTTGAACATGTAAACAACTTGTAAACACTTATAGGTTCATTCTTGGCTCATTGGAACAAGAAAACAATCAGTAACAATTTGAGACTTCATTCTTGACTCGTTTGAATATGGAAACAATCAATAAGAATTTGAGACTTCATTCTTGACTTGTTTGGACATGGAAACCACTTGAAAACTCTTGTAGGATCATTCTTGGGTGATTTTAACATGAAAATAATCCGTACCAATTTCAGAGTTCGTTCTTGACTCGTTCGAACTTGGAAACAACTTGCAGCTTCATTCTTGACTCGTTTAACATGGAAACAACTTGAAAACTATGTAGGATCATTCTTGGCTCATTTTAACATGAAAACAATCCATACCAATTTGAGACTTCATTCTTGACTCGTTCCAACTTGGATACAACTTGTTGCTTCATTCTTGACTCGTTTGAACATAAAAACAATCTGTACCAATTTGAGACTTCATTCTTGACTCGCTGGAACCTGAAAACAACTTGTTACTTCATTCTTGGCTCGTTTGAACATGGAAGAAACTTGAAAACTATTGTAGGATCATTCTTGGCCCATTTTAACGTGAAAACAATCCGATCCAATTTGAGACTTCATCTTGACTCGTTCGAAGTTGGAACAACTTGTAACTTCATTCTTGACTCGTTTGAACATGTGACTTGTAAACACTTTAAGGTTCATTCTTGGCTCATTTGAACATGAAAACAATCAGCAACAATTTGAGACTTCATTGTTGAGTCGTTCAAACTTGGAAACAACTTGTAACTTCATTCTTGACTCGTTTGAACATGTAAACAACTTGAAAACTCTTGTAGGATCATTCTTGGGTGATTTTAAAATGAAAATAATCCGTACCAATTTCAGAATTCATTCTTGACTCGTTCGAACTTGGAAACAACTTGCAGCTTCATTCTTGACTCGTTTGAACATGAAAACAACTTGAAAACTCTTGTAGGATCATTCTTTTCTCATTTTAACATGAAAACAATCCGTACCAATTTGAGACTTCATTCTTGACTCGTTCGAACTTGGAAACAACTTGTAGCTTCATTCTTAACTCGTTTGAACATGTAAACAACTTGTAAACACTTATAGGTTCATTCTTGGCTCATTGGAACAAGAAAACAATCAGTAACAATTTGAGACTTCATTCTTGACTCGTTTGAATATGGAAACAATCAATAAGAATTTGAGACTTCATTCTTGACTTGTTTGGACATGGAAACCACTTGAAAACTCTTGTAGGATCATTCTTGGGTGATTTTAACATGAAAATAATCCGTACCAATTTCAGAGTTCGTTCTTGACTCGTTCGAACTTGGAAACAACTTGCAGCTTCATTCTTGACTCGTTTAACATGGAAACAACTTGAAAACTATGTAGGATCATTCTTGGCTCATTTTAACATGAAAACAATCCATACCAATTTGAGACTTCATTCTTGACTCGTTCCAACTTGGATACAACTTGTTGCTTCATTCTTGACTCGTTTGAACATAAAAAGAATCTGTACCAATTTGAGACTTCATTCTTGACTCGCTGGAACATGAAAACAACTTGTTACTTCATTCTTGGCTCGTTTGAACATGGAAGAAACTTGAAAACTATTGTAGGATCATTCTTGGCCCATTTTAACGTGAAAACAATCCGATCCAATTTGAGACTTCATCTTGACTCGTTCGAAGTTGGAACAACTTGTAACTTCATTCTTGACTCGTTTGAACATGTGACTTGTAAACAGTTGAAGGTTCATTCTTGGCTTATTTGAACATGAAAACAATCAGCAACAATTTGAGACTTCATTGTTGACTCGTTCGAACTTGGAAACAACTTGTAGCTTCTTTCTTGACTCGTTTGAACATGGAAACAACCTGAAAACTCTTGTAGAATGATTCTTGGGTGATTTTAACATGAAAATAATCCGTACCAATTTCAGAGTTCATTCTTAACTAGTTCGAACTTGGAAACAACTTGTAGCTTCATTCTTGACTCGTTTGAACATGTGACTTGTAAACACTTGAAGGTTCATTCTTGGCTCATTTGAACATGAAAACAATCAGCAACAATTTGAGACATCATTGTTGACTTGTTCGAACTTGGAAACAACTTGCAGCTTCATTCTTGACTCATTTGAACATGGAAACAACTTGAAAACTCTTGTAGGATCATTCTTGGCTCATTTTAACATGAAAACAATCCGTAGCAATTTGAGACTTCATTCTTGACTCGTTCGAACTTGGAAACAACATGTTGCTTCATTCTTGACTCGTTTGAACATGGAAACAACTTGAAAACTCTTGTAGAGTGATTCTTGTGTGATTTTAACATGAAAATAATCCGTACTAATTTCAGAGTTCATTCTTGACTAGTTCGAACTTGGAAACAACTTGTAGCTTCATTCTTGACTCGTTTGAACATGTGACTTGTAAACACTTGAAGGTTCATTCTTGGCTCATTTGAACATGAAAACAATCAGCAACAATTTGAGACATCATTGTTGACTTGTTCGAACTTGGAAACAACTTGCAGCTTCATTCTTGACTCGTTTGAACATGGAAACAACTTGAAAACTCTGTAGGATCATTCTATGCTCATTTTAAAATGAAAACAATCCGTACCAATTTGAGACTTCATTCTTGACTCGTTCAAACTTGGACACAACTTGTTGCTTCATTCTTGACTCGTTGGACATGGAAACAACTTGAAAACTATTGTAGGATCATTCTTGGCACATTTTAACATGAAAACAATCCGTACCAATTTGAGACTTCATTCTTGACTCGTTCGAACTTGGAAACAACTTGTAAGTTCATTCTTGACTCGTTTGAACATGGAAACAACTTGAAAACTCTTGTAGGATCATTCTTGGGTGATTTTAACATGAAAACAATCCATACCAATTTAAGACTTCATTCTTGACTCGTTCAAACTTGGAAACAACTTGTGGCTTCATTCTTGACTCGTTTGAACATGGAAACAACTTGAAAACTATTGTAGGATCATTCTTGGCCCATTTTAACATGAAAACAATCCGTACCAATTTGAGACTTCATCTTGACTCGTTCTAACTTGGAAACAACTTGTAGCTTCATTCTTGACTCGTTTGAAAATGTGACTTCTAAACACTTGAAGGTTCATTCTTGGCTCATTTGAACATGAATACAATCAGCAACAATTTGAGACATCATTGTTGACTTGTTCGAACTTGAAAATAACTTGTAGCTTCATTCTTGACTCGTTTGAACATGGAAACAACTTGAAAACTCTTGTAGAATGATTCTTGTGTGATTTTAACATGAAAATAATCCGTACTAATTTCAGAGTTCATTCTTGACTAGTTCGGACTTGGAAACAACTTGTAGCTTCATTCTTGACTCGTTTGAACATGTGACTTGTAAACACTTTAAGGTTCATTCTTGGCTCATTTGAACATGAAAACAATCAGCAACAATTTGAGACTTCATTGTTGAGTCGTTCAAACTTGGAAACAACTTGTAACTTCATTCTTGACTCGTTTGAACATGTAAACAACTTGAAAACTCTTGTAGGATCATTCTTGGGTGATTTTAAAATGAAAATAATCCGTACCAATTTCAGAATTCATTCTTGACTCGTTCGAACTTGGAAACAACTTGCAGCTTCATTCTTGACTCGTTTGAACATGAAAACAACTTGAAAACTCTTGTAGGATCATTCTTTTCTCATTTTAACATGAAAACAATCCGTACCAATTTGAGACTTCATTCTTGACTCGTTCAAACTTGGAAACAACTTGTAGCTTCATTCTTAACTCGTTTGAACAAGTAAACAACTTGTAAACACTTATAGGTTCATTCTTGGCTCATTGGAACAAGAAAACAATCAGTAACAATTTGAGACTTCATTCTTGACTCGTTTGAACATGGAAACAATCAGTAAGAATTTGAGACTTCATTCTTGACTTGTTTGGACATGGAAACCACTTGAAAACTCTTGTAGGATCATTCTTGGGTGATTTTAATATGAAAATAATCCGTACCAATTTCAGAGTTCGTTCTTGACTCGTTCGAACTTGGAAACAACTTGCAGCTTCATTCTTGACTCGTTTAACATGGAAACAACTTGAAAACTATGTAGGATCATTCTTGGCTCATTTTAACATGAAAACAATCCATACCAATTTGAGACTTCATTCTTGACTCGTTCCAACTTGGATACAACTTGTTGCTTCATTCTTGACTCGTTTGAACATAAAAACAATCTGTACCAATTTGAGACTTCATTCTTGACTCGCTGGAACATGGAAACAACTTGTTACTTCATTCTTGGCTCGTTTGAACATGGAAGAAACTTGAAAACTATTGTAGGATCATTCTTGGCCCATTTTAACATGAAAACAATCCGATCCAATTTGAGACTTCATCTTGACTCGTTCGAACTTGGAACAACTTGTAGCTTCATTCTTGACTCGTTTGAACATGTGACTAGTAAACAGTTGAAGGTTCATTCTTGGCTTATTTGAACATGAAAACAATCAGCAACAATTTGAGACTTCATTGTTGACTCGTTCGAACTTGGAAACAACTTGTAGCTTCTTTCTTGACTCGTTTGAACATGGAAACAACCTGAAAACTCTTGTAGAATGATTCTTGGGTGATTTTAACATGAAAATAATCCGTACCAATTTCAGAGTTCATTCTTAACTAGTTCGAACTTGGAAACAACTTGTAGCTTCATTCTTGACTCGTTTGAACATGTGACTAGTAAACAGTTGAAGGTTCATTCTTGGCTTATTTGAACATGAAAACAATCAGCAACAATTTGAGACTTCATTGTTGACTCGTTCGAACTTGGAAACAACTTGTAGCTTCTTTCTTGACTCGTTTGAACATGGAAACAACCTGAAAACTCTTATAGAATGATTCTTGGGTGATTTTAACATGAAAATAATCCGTACCAATTTCAGAGTTCATTCTTAACTAGTTCGAACTTGGAAACAACTTGTAGCTTCATTCTTGACTCGTTTGAACATGTGACTTGTAAACACTTGAAGGTTCATTCTTGGCTCATTTAAACATGAAAACAATCAGCAACAATTTGAGACATCATTGTTGACTTGTTCGAACTTGGAAACAACTTGCAGCTTCATTCTTGACTCATTTGAACATGGAAACAACTTGAAAACTCTTGTAGGATCATTCTTGGCTCATTTTAACAGGAAAACAATCTGTAGCAATTTGAGACTTCATTCTTGACTCATTCGAACTTGGAAACAACATGTTGCTTCATTCTTGACTCGTTTGAACATGGAAACAACTTGAAAACTCTTGTAGAATGATTCTTGTGTGATTTTAACATGAAAATAATCCGTACTAATTTCAGAGTTCATTCTTGACTAGTTCGAACTTGGAAACAACTTGTAGCTTCATTCTTGACTCGTTTGAACATGTGACTTGTAAACACTTGAAGGTTCTTTCTTGGCTCATTTGAACATGAAAACAATCAGCAACAATTTGAGACTTCATTGTTGAATCGTTCAAACTTGGAAACAACTTGCAGCTTCATTCTTGACTCGTTTGAACATGGAAACAACATGTAAACTCTTGTAGGATCATTCTTGGCTCATTTTAACATGAAAACAATCCGTACCAATTTCAGAATTCATTCTTGACTCGTTCGAACTTGGAAACAACTTGCAGCTTCATTCTTGACTCGTTTGAACATGAAAACAACTTGAAAACTCTTGTAGGATCATTCTTTTCTCATTTTAACAAGAAAACAATCCGTACCAATTTGAGACTTCATTCTTGACTCGTTCGAACTTGGAAACAACTTGTAGCTTCATTCTTAACTCGTTTGAACATGTAAACAACTTGTAAACACTTATTGGTTCATTCTTGGCTCATTGGAACAAGAAAACAATCAGTAACAATTTGAGACTTCATTCTTGACTCGTTTGAACATGGAAACAATCAGTAAGAATTTGAGACTTCATTCTTGACTTGTTTGGACATGGAAACCACTTGAAAACTCTTGTAGGATCATTCTTGGGTGATTTTAATATGAAAATAATCCGTACCAATTTCAGAGTTCGTTCTTGACTCGTTCGAACTTGGAAACAACTTGCAGCTTCATTCTTGACTCGTTTAACATGGAAACAACTTGAAAACTATGTAGGATCATTCTTGGCTCATTTTAACATGAAAACAATCCATACCAATTTGAGGCTTCATTCTTGACTCGTTCCAACTTGGATACAACTTGTTGCTTCATTCTTGACTCGTTTGAACATAAAAACAATCTGTACCAATTTGAGACTTCATTCTTGACTCGCTGGAACATGGAAACAACTTGTTACTTCATTCTTGGCTCGTTTGAACATGGAAGAAACTTGAAAACTATTGTAGGATCATTCTTGGCCCATTTTAACATGAAAACAATCCGATCCAATTTGAGACTTCATCTTGACTCGTTCGAACTTGGAACAACTTGTAGCTTCATTCTTGACTCGTTTGAACATGTGACTAGTAAACAGTTGAAGGTTCATTCTTGGCTTATTTGAACATGAAAACAATCAGCAACAATTTGAAACTTCATTGTTGACTCGTTCGAACTTGGAAACAACTTGTAGCTTCTTTCTTGACTCGTTTGAACATGGAAACAACCTGAAAACTCTTGTAGAATGATTCTTGGGTGATTTTAACATGAAAATAATCCGTACCAATTTCAGAGTTCATTCTTAACTAGTTCGAACTTGGAAACAACTTGTAGCTTCATTCTTGACTCGTTTGAACATGTGACTTGTAAACACTTGAAGGTTCATTCTTGGCTCATTTGAACATGAAAACAATCAGCAACAATTTGAGACATCATTGTTGACTTGTTCGAACTTGGAAACAACTTGCAGCTTCATTCTTGACTCATTTGAACATGGAAACAACTTGAAAACTCTTGTAGGATCATTCTTGGCTCATTTTAACAGGAAAACAATCCGTAGCAATTTGAGACTTCATTCTTGACTCATTCGAACTTGGAAACAACTTGTTGCTTCATTCTTGACTCGTTTGAACATGGAAACAACTTGAAAACTCTTGTAGAATGATTCTTGTGTGATTTTAACATGAAAATAATCCGTACTAATTTCAGAGTTCATTCTTGACTAGTTCGAACTTGGAAACAACTTGTAGCTTCATTCTTGACTCGTTTGAACATGTGACTTGTAAACACATGAAGGTTCATTCTTGGCTCATTTGAACATGAAAACAATCAGCAACAATTTGAGACATCATTGTTGACTTTTTCGAACTTGGAAACAACTTGCAGCTTCATTCTTGACTCGTTTGAACATGGAAACAACTTGAAAACTCTGTAGGATCATTCTATGCTCATTTTAAAATGAAAACAATCCGTACCAATTTGAGACTTCATTCTTGACTCGTTCAAACTTGGACACAACTTGTTGCTTCATTCTTGACTCGTTGGACATGGAAACAACTTGAAAACTATTGTAGGATCATTCTTGGCACATTTTAACATGAAAACAATCCGTACCAATTTGAGACTTCATTCTTGACTCGTTCGAACTTGGAAACAACTTGTAAGTTCATTCTTGACTCGTTTGAACATGGAAACAACTTGAAAACTCTTGTAGGATCATTCTTGGGTGATTTTATCATGAAAACAATCCATACCAATTTAAGACTTCATTCTTGACTCGTTCAAACTTGGAAACAACTTGTGGCTTCATTCTTGACTCGTTTGAACATGGAAACAACTTGAAAACTATTGTAGGATCATTCTTGGCCCATTTTAACATGAAAACAATCCGTACCAATTTGAGACTTCATCTTGACTCGTTCGAACTTGGAAACAACTTGTAGCTTCATTCTTGACTCGTTTGAAAATGTGACTTCTAAACACTTGAAGGTTCATTCTTGGCTCATTTGAACATGAATACAATCAGCAACAATTTGAGGCTTTCATTGTTGACTCGTTCGAACTTGAAAACAACTTGTAGCTTCATTCTTGACTCGTTTGAACATGGAAACAACTTGAAAACTCTTGTAGAATGATTCTTGTGTGATTTTAACATGAAAATAATCCGTACTAATTTCAGAGTTCATTCTTGACTAGTTCGAACTTGCAAACAACTTGTAGCTTCATTCTTGACTCGTTTGAACATGTGACTTGTAAACACTTGAAGGTTCATTCTTGGCACATTTGAACATGAAAACAATCAGCAACAATTTGAGACTTCATTGTTGAGTCGTTCAAACTTGGAAACAACTTGTAACTTCATTCTTGACTCGTTTGAACATGTAAACAACTTGAAAACTCTTGTAGGATCATTCTTGGGTGATTTTAAAATGAAAATAATCCGTACCAATTTCAGAATTCATTCTTGACTCGTTCGAACTTGGAAACAACTTGCAGCTTCATTCTTGACTCGTTTGAACATGAAAACAACTTGAAAACTCTTGTAGGATCATTCTTTTCTCATTTTAACATGAAAACAATCCGTACCAATTTGAGACTTCATTCTTGACCCGTTCGAACTTGGAAACAACTTGTAGCTTCATTCTTAACTCGTTTGAACATGTAAATAACTTGTAAACACTTATAGGTTCATTCTTGGCTCATTGGAACAAGAAAACAATCAGTAACAATTTGAGACTTCATTCTTGACTCGTTTGAACATGGAAACAATCAGTAAGAATTTGAGACTTCATTCTTGACTTGTTTGGACATGGAAACCACTTGAAAACTCTTGTAGGATCATTCTTGGGTGATTTTAACATGAAAATAATCCGTACCAATTTCAGAGTTCGTTCTTGACTCGTTCGAACTTGGAAACAACTTGCAGCTTCATTCTTGACTCGTTTAACATGGAAACAACTTGAAAACTATGTAGGATCATTCTTGGCTCATTTTAACATGAAAACAATCCATACCAATTTGAGACTTCATTCTTGACTCGTTCCAACTTGGATACAACTTGTTGCTTCATTCTTGACTCGTTTGAACATAAAAACAATCTGTACCAATTTGAGACTTCATTCTTGACACGCTGGAACATGGAAACAACTTGTTACTTCATTCTTGGCTCGTTTGAACATGGAAGAAACTTGAAAACTATTGTAGGATCATTCTTGGCCCATTTTAACATGAAAACAATCCGATCCAATTTGAGACTTCATCTTGACTCGTTCGAACTTGGAACAACTTGTAGCTTCATTCTTGACTCGTTTGAACATGTGACTTGTAAACAGTTGAAGGTTCATTCTTGGCTTATTTGAACATGAAAACAATCAGCAACAATTTGAGACTTCATTGTTGACTCGTTCGAACTTGGAAACAACTTGTAGCTTCTTTCTTGACTCGTTTGAACATGGAAACAACCTGAAAACTCTTGTAGAATGATTCTTGGGTGATTTTAACATGAAAATAATCCGTACCAATTTCAGAGTTCATTCTTAACTAGTTCGAACTTGGAAACAACTTGTAGCTTCATTCTTGACTCGTTTGAACATGTGACTTGTAAACACTTGAAGGTTCATTCTTGGCTCATTTGAACATGAAAACAATCAGCAACAATTTGAGACTTCATTGTTGAATCGTTCAAACTTGGAAACAACTTGCAGCTTCATTCTTGACTCGTTTGAACATGGAAACAACATGTAAACTCTTGTAGGATCATTCTTGGCTCATTTTAACATGAAAACAATCCGTAGCAATTTGAGACTTCATTCTTGACTCGTTCGAACTTGGAAACAACTTGTTGCTTCATTCTTGACTCGTTTGAACATGGAAACAACTTGAAAACTCTTGTAGAATGATTCTTGTGTGATTTTAACATGAAAATAATCCGTACTAATTTCAGAGTTCATTCTTGACTAGTTCGAACTTGGAAACAACTTGTAGCTTCATTCTTGACTCGTTTGAACATGTGACTTGTAAACACTTGAAGGTTCATTCTTGGCTCATTTGAACATGAAAACAATCAGCAACAATTTGAGACATCATCTATCAAAAAAAAAAAAACAATTTGAGACATCATTGTTGACTTGTTCGAACTTGGAAACAACTTGCAGCTTCATTCTTGACTCGTTTGAACATGGAAACAACTTGAAAACTCTTAGGATCATTCTATGCTCATTTTAAAATGAAAACAATCCGTACCAATTTGAGACTTCATTCTTGACTCGTTCAAACTTGGACACAACTTGTTGCTTCATTCTTGACTCGTTGGACATGGACACAACTTGAAAACTATTGTAGGATCATTCTTGGCACATTTTAACATGAAAACAATCCGTACCAATTTGAGACTTCATTCTTGACTCGTTCGAACTTGGAAACAACTTGTAAGTTCATTCTTGACTCGTTTGAACATGGAAACAACTTGAAAACTCTTGTTGGATCATTCTTGGGTGATTTTAACATGAAAACAATCCATACCAATTTAAGACTTCATTCTTGACTCGTTCAAACTTGGAAACAACTTGTGGCTTCATTCTTGACTCGTTTGAACATGGAAACAACTTGAAAACTATTGTAGGATCATTCTTGGCCCATTTTAACATGAAAACAATCCGTACCAATTTGAGACTTCATCTTGACTCGTTCTAACTTGGAAACAACTTGTAGCTTCATTCTTGACTCGTTTGAAAATGTGACTTCTAAACACTTGAAGGTTCATTCTTGGCTCATTTGAACATGAATACAATCAGCAACAATTTGAGGCTTCATTGTGGACTCGTTCGAACTTGAAAACAACTTGTAGCTTCATTCTTGACTCGTTTGAACATGGAAACAACTTGAAAACTCTTGTAGAATGATTCTTGTGTGATTTTAACATGAAAATAATCCGTACTAATTTCAGAGTTCATTCTTGACTAGTTCGAACTTGGAAACAACTTGTAGCTTCATTCTTGACTCGTTTGAACATGTGACTTGTAAACACTTGAAGGTTCATTCTTGGCACATTTGAACATGAAAACAATCAGCAACAATTTGAGACTTCATTGTTGAGTCGTTCAAACTTGGAAACAACTTGTAACTTCATTCTTGACTCGTTTGAACATGTAAACAACTTGAAAACTCTTGTTGGATCATTCTTGGGTGATTTTAAAATGAAAATAATCCGTACCAATTTCAGAATTCATTCTTGACTCGTTCGAACTTGGAAACAACTTGCAGCTTCATTCTTGACTCGTTTGAACATGAAAACAACTTGAAAACTCTTGTAGGATCATTCTTTTCTCATTTTAACATGAAAACAATCCGTACCAATTTGAGACTTCATTCTTGACTCGTTCGAACTTGGAAACAACTTGTAGCTTCATTCTTAACTCGTTTGAACATGTAAACAACTTGTAAACACTTATAGGTTCATTCTTGGCTCATTGGAACAAGAAAACAATCAGTAACAATTTGAGACTTCATTCTTGACTCGTTTGAACATGGAAACAATCAGTAAGAATTTGAGACTTCATTCTTGACTTGTTTGGACATGGAAACCACTTGAAAACTCTTGTAGGATCATTCTTGGGTGATTTTAACATGAAAATAATCCGTACCAATTTCAGAGTTCGTTCTTGACTCGTTCGAACTTGGAAACAACTTGCAGCTTCATTCTTGACTCGTTTAACATGGAAACAACTTGAAAACTATGTAGGATCATTCTTGGCTCATTTTAACATGAAAACAATCCATACCAATTTGAGACTTCATTCTTGACTCGTTCCAAATTGGATACAACTTGTTGCTTCATTCTTGACTCGTTTGAACATAAAAACAATCTGTACCAATTTGAGACTTCATTCTTGACTCGCTGGAACATGGAAACAACTTGTTACTTCATTCTTGGCTCGTTTGAACATGGAAGAAACTTGAAAACTATTGTAGGATCATTCTTGGCCCATTTTAACATGAAAACAATCCGATCCAATTTGAGACTTCATCTTGACTCGTTCGAACTTGGAACAACTTGTAGCTTAATTCTTGACTCGTTTGAACATGTGACTTGTAAACAGTTGAAGGTTCATTCTTGGCTTATTTGAACATGAAAACAATCAGCAACAATTTGAGACTTCATTGTTGACTCGTTCGAACTTGGAAACAACTTGTAGCTTCTTTCTTGACTCGTTTGAACATGGAAACAACCTGAAAACTCTTGTAGAATGATTCTTGGGTGATTTTAACATGAAAATAATCCGTACCAATTTCAGAGTTCATTCTTAACTAGTTCGAACTTGGAAACAACTTGTAGATTCATTCTTGACTCGTTTGAACATGTGACTTGTAAACACTTGAAGGTTCATTCTTGGCTCATTTGAACATGAAAACAATCAGCAACAATTTGAGACTTCATTGTTGAATCGTTTAAACTTGGAAACAACTTGCAGCTTCATTCTTGACTCGTTTGAACATGGAAACAACATGTAAACTCTTGTAGGATCATTCTTGGCTCATTTTAACATGAAAACAATCCGTAGCAATTTGAGACTTCATTCTTGACTCGTTCGAACTTGGAAACAACTTGTTGCTTCATTCTTGACTCGTTTGAACATGGAAACAACTTGAAAACTCTTGTAGAATGATTCTTGTGTGATTTTAACATGAAAATAATCCGTACTAATTTCAGAGTTCATTCTTGACTAGTTCGAACTTGGAAACAACTTGTAACTTCATTCTTGACTCGTTTGAACATGTGACTTGTAAACACTTGAAGGTTCATTCTTGGCTCAATTGAACATGAAAACAATCAGCAACAATTTGAGACATCATTGTTGACTTGTTCGAACTTGGAAACAACTTGCAGCTTCATTCTTGACTCGTTTGAACTTGGAAACAACTTGAAAACTCTTAGGATCATTCTATGCTCATTTTAAAATGAAAACAATCCGTACCAATTTGAGACTTCATTCTTGACTCGTTCAAACTTGGACACAACTTGTTGCTTCATTCTTGACTCGTTGGACATGGACACAACTTGAAAACTATTGTAGGATCATTCTTGGCACATTTTAACATGAAAACAATCCGTACCAATTTGAGACTTCATTCTTGACTCGTTCGAACTTGGAAACAACTTGTAAGTTCATTCTTGACTCGTTTGAACATGGAAACAACTTGAAAACTCTTGTTGGATCATTCTTGGGTGATTTTAACATGAAAACAATCCATACCAATTTAAGACTTCATTCTTGACTCGTTCAAACTTGGAAACAACTTGTGGCTTCATTCTTGACTCGTTTGAACATGGAAACAACTTGAAAACTATTGTAGGATCATTCTTGGCCCATTTTAACATGAAAACAATCCGTACCAATTTGAGACTTCATCTTGACTCGTTCTAACTTGGAAACAACTTGTAGCTTCATTCTTGACTCGTTTGAAAATGTGACTTCTAAACACTTGAAGGTTCATTCTTGGCTCATTTGAACATGAATACAATCAGCAACAATTTGAGGCTTCATTGTGGACTCGTTCGAACTTGAAAACAACTTGTAGCTTCATTCTTGACTCGTTTGAACATGGAAACAACTTGAAAACTCTTGTAGAATGATTCTTGTGTGATTTTAACATGAAAATAATCCGTACTAATTTCAGAGTTCATTCTTGACTAGTTCGAACTTGGAAACAACTTGTAGCTTCATTCTTGACTCGTTTGAACATGTGACTTGTAAACACTTGAAGGTTCATTCTTGGCACATTTGAACATGAAAACAATCAGCAACAATTTGAGACTTCATTGTTGAGTCGTTCAAACTTGGAAACAACTTGTAACTTCATTCTTGACTCGTTTGAACATGTAAACAACTTGAAAACTCTTGTTGGATCATTCTTGGGTGATTTTAAAATGAAAATAATCCGTACCAATTTCAGAATTCATTCTTGACTCGTTCGAACTTGGAAACAACTTGCAGCTTCATTCTTGACTCGTTTGAACATGAAAACAACTTGAAAACTCTTGTAGGATCATTCTTTTCTCATTTTAACATGAAAACAATCCGTACCAATTTGAGACTTCATTCTTGACTCGTTCGAACTTGGAAACAACTTGTAGCTTCATTCTTAACTCGTTTGAACATGTAAACAACTTGTAAACACTTATAGGTTCATTCTTGGCTCATTGGAACAAGAAAACAATCAGTAACAATTTGAGACTTCATTCTTGACTCGTTTGAACATGGAAACAATCAGTAAGAATTTGAGACTTCATTCTTGACTTGTTTGGACATGGAAACCACTTGAAAACTCTTGTAGGATCATTCTTGGGTGATTTTAACATGAAAATAATCCGTACCAATTTCAGAGTTCGTTCTTGACTCGTTCGAACTTGGAAACAACTTGCAGCTTCATTCTTGACTCGTTTAACATGGAAACAACTTGAAAACTATGTAGGATCATTCTTGGCTCATTTTAACATGAAAACAATCCATACCAATTTGAGACTTCATTCTTGACTCGTTCCAAATTGGATACAACTTGTTGCTTCATTCTTGACTCGTTTGAACATAAAAACAATCTGTACCAATTTGAGACTTCATTCTTGACTCGCTGGAACATGGAAACAACTTGTTACTTCATTCTTGGCTCGTTTGAACATGGAAGAAACTTGAAAACTATTGTAGGATCATTCTTGGCCCATTTTAACATGAAAACAATCCGATCCAATTTGAGACTTCATCTTGACTCGTTCGAACTTGGAACAACTTGTAGCTTCATTCTTGACTCGTTTGAACATGTGACTTGTAAACAGTTGAAGGTTCATTCTTGGCTTATTTGAACATGAAAACAATCAGCAACAATTTGAGACTTCATTGTTGACTCGTTCGAACTTGGAAACAACTTGTAGCTTCTTTCTTGACTCGTTTGAACATGGAAACAACCTGAAAACTCTTGTAGAATGATTCTTGGGTGATTTTAACATGAAAATAATCCGTACCAATTTCAGAGTTCATTCTTAACTAGTTCGAACTTGGAAACAACTTGTAGCTTCATTCTTGACTCATTTGAACATGTGACTTGTAAACACTTGAAGGTTCATTCTTGGCTCATTTGAACATGAAAACAATCAGCAACAATTTGAGACTTCATTGTTGAATCGTTCAAACTTGGAAACAACTTGCAGCTTCATTCTTGACTCGTTTGAACATGGAAACAACATGTAAACTCTTGTAGGATCATTCTTGGCTCATTTTAACATGAAAACAATCCGTAGCAATTTGAGACTTCATTCTTGACTCGTTCGAACTTGGAAACAACTTGTTGCTTCATTCTTGACTCGTTTGAACATGGAAACAACTTGAAAACTCTTGTAGAATGATTCTTGTGTGATTTTAACATGAAAATAATCCGTACTAATTTCAGAGTTCATTCTTGACTAGTTCGAACTTGGAAACAACTTGTAGCTTCATTCTTGACTCGTTTGAACATGTGACTTGTAAACACTTGAAGGTTCATTCTTGGCTCATTTGAACATGAAAACAATCAGCAACAATTTGAGACATCATTGTTGACTTGTTCGAACTTGGAAACAACTTGCAGCTTCATTCTTGACTCGTTTGAACATGGAAACAACTTGAAAACTCTTAGGATCATTCTATGCTCATTTTAAAATGAAAACAATCCGTACCAATTTGAGACTTCATTCTTGACTCGTTCAAACTTGGACACAACTTGTTGCTTCATTCTTGACTCGTTGGACATGGACACAACTTGAAAACTATTGTAGGATCATTCTTGGCACATTTTAACATGAAAACAATCCGTACCAATTTGAGACTTCATTCTTGACTCGTTCGAACTTGGAAACAACTTGTAAGTTCATTCTTGACTCGTTTGAACATGGAAACAACTTGAAAACTCTTGTTGGATCATTCTTGGGTGATTTTAACATGAAAACAATCCATACCAATTTAAGACTTCATTCTTGACTCGTTCAAACTTGGAAACAACTTGTGGCTTCATTCTTGACTCGTTTGAACATGGAAACAACTTGAAAACTATTGTAGGATCATTCTTGGCCCATTTTAACATGAAAACAATCCGTACCAATTTGAGACTTCATCTTGACTCGTTCTAACTTGGAAACAACTTGTAGCTTCATTCTTGACTCGTTTGAAAATGTGACTTCTAAACACTTGAAGGTTCATTCTTGGCTCATTTGAACATGAATACAATCAGCAACAATTTGAGGCTTCATTGTGGACTCGTTCGAACTTGAAAACAACTTGTAGCTTCATTCTTGACTCGTTTGAACATGGAAACAACTTGAAAACTCTTGTAGAATGATTCTTGTGTGATTTTAACATGAAAATAATCCGTACTAATTTCAGAGTTCATTCTTGACTAGTTCGAACTTGGAAACAACTTGTAGCTTCATTCTTGACTCGTTTGAACATGTGACTTGTAAACACTTGAAGGTTCATTCTTGGCACATTTGAACATGAAAACAATCAGCAACAATTTGAGACTTCATTGTTGAGTCGTTCAAACTTGGAAACAACTTGTAACTTCATTCTTGACTCGTTTGAACATGTAAACAACTTGAAAACTCTTGTTGGATCATTCTTGGGTGATTTTAAAATGAAAATAATCCGTACCAATTTCAGAATTCATTCTTGACTCGTTCGAACTTGGAAACAACTTGCAGCTTCATTCTTGACTCGTTTGAACATGAAAACAACTTGAAAACTCTTGTAGGATCATTCTTTTCTCATTTTAACATGAAAACAATCCGTACCAATTTGAGACTTCATTCTTGACTCGTTCGAACTTGGAAACAACTTGTAGCTTCATTCTTAACTCGTTTGAACATGTAAACAACTTGTAAACACTTATAGGTTCATTCTTGGCTCATTGGAACAAGAAAACAATCAGTAACAATTTGAGACTTCATTCTTGACTCGTTTGAACATGGAAACAATCAGTAAGAATTTGAGACTTCATTCTTGACTTGTTTGGACATGGAAACCACTTGAAAACTCTTGTAGGATCATTCTTGGGTGATTTTAACATGAAAATAATCCGTACCAATTTCAGAGTTCGTTCTTGACTCGTTCGAACTTGGAAACAACTTGCAGCTTCATTCTTGACTCGTTTAACATGGAAACAACTTGAAAACTATGTAGGATCATTCTTGGCTCATTTTAACATGAAAACAATCCATACCAATTTGAGACTTCATTCTTGACTCGTTCCAAATTGGATACAACTTGTTGCTTCATTCTTGACTCGTTTGAACATAAAAACAATCTGTACCAATTTGAGACTTCATTCTTGACTCGCTGGAACATGGAAACAACTTGTTACTTCATTCTTGGCTCGTTTGAACATGGAAGAAACTTGAAAACTATTGTAGGATCATTCTTGGCCCATTTTAACATGAAAACAATCCGATCCAATTTGAGACTTCATCTTGACTCGTTCGAACTTGGAACAACTTGTAGCTTCATTCTTGACTCGTTTGAACATGTGACTTGTAAACAGTTGAAGGTTCATTCTTGGCTTATTTGAACATGAAAACAATCAGCAACAATTTGAGACTTCATTGTTGACTCGTTCGAACTTGGAAACAACTTGTAGCTTCTTTCTTGACTCGTTTGAACATGGAAACAACCTGAAAACTCTTGTAGAATGATTCTTGGGTGATTTTAACATGAAAATAATCCGTACCAATTTCAGAGTTCATTCTTAACTAGTTCGAACTTGGAACATGTGACTTGTAAACACTTGAAGGTTCATTCTTGGCTCATTTGAACATGAAAACAATCAGCAACAATTTGAGACTTCATTGTTGAATCGTTCAAACTTGGAAACAACTTGCAGCTTCATTCTTGACTCGTTTGAACATGGAAACAACATGTAAACTCTTGTAGGATCATTCTTGGCTCATTTTAACATGAAAACAATCCGTAGCAATTTGAGACTTCATTCTTGACTCGTTCGAACTTGGAAACAACTTGTTGCTTCATTCTTGACTCGTTTGAACATGGAAACAACTTGAAAACTCTTGTAGAATGATTCTTGTGTGATTTTAACATGAAAATAATCCGTACTAATTTCAGAGTTCATTCTTGACTAGTTCGAACTTGGAAACAACTTGTAGCTTCATTCTTGACTCGTTTGAACATGTGACTTGTAAACACTTGAAGGTTCATTCTTGGCTCATTTGAACATGAAAACAATCAGCAACAATTTGAGACATCATTGTTGACTTGTTCGAACTTGGAAACAACTTGCAGCTTCATTCTTGACTCGTTTGAACATGGAAACAACTTGAAAACTCTTAGGATCATTCTATGCTCATTTTAAAATGAAAACAATCCGTACCAATTTGAGACTTCATTCTTGACTCGTTCAAACTTGGACACAACTTGTTGCTTCATTCTTGACTCGTTGGACATGGACACAACTTGAAAACTATTGTAGGATCATTCTTGGCACATTTTAACATGAAAACAATCCGTACCAATTTGAGACTTCATTCTTGACTCGTTCGAACTTGGAAACAACTTGTAAGTTCATTCTTGACTCGTTTGAACATGGAAACAACTTGAAAACTCTTGTTGGATCATTCTTGGGTGATTTTAACATGAAAACAATCCATACCAATTTAAGACTTCATTCTTGACTCGTTCAAACTTGGAAACAACTTGTGGCTTCATTCTTGACTCGTTTGAACATGGAAACAACTTGAAAACTATTGTAGGATCATTCTTGGCCCATTTTAACATGAAAACAATCCGTACCAATTTGAGACTTCATCTTGACTCGTTCTAACTTGGAAACAACTTGTAGCTTCATTCTTGACTCGTTTGAAAATGTGACTTCTAAACACTTGAAGGTTCATTCTTGGCTCATTTGAACATGAATACAATCAGCAACAATTTGAGGCTTCATTGTGGACTCGTTCGAACTTGAAAACAACTTGTAGCTTCATTCTTGACTCGTTTGAACATGGAAACAACTTGAAAACTCTTGTAGAATGATTCTTGTGTGATTTTAACATGAAAATAATCCGTACTAATTTCAGAGTTCATTCTTGACTAGTTCGAACTTGGAAACAACTTGTAGCTTCATTCTTGACTCGTTTGAACATGTGACTTGTAAACACTTGAAGGTTCATTCTTGGCACATTTGAACATGAAAACAATCAGCAACAATTTGAGACTTCATTGTTGAGTCGTTCAAACTTGGAAACAACTTGTAACTTCATTCTTGACTCGTTTGAACATGTAAACAATTTGAAAACTCTTGTTGGATCATTCTTGGGTGATTTTAAAATGAAAATAATCCGTACCAATTTCAGAATTCATTCTTGACTCGTTCGAACTTGGAAACAACTTGCAGCTTCATTCTTGACTCGTTTGAACATGAAAACAACTTGAAAACTCTTGTAGGATCATTCTTTTCTCATTTTAACATGAAAACAATCCGTACCAATTTGAGACTTCATTCTTGACTCGTTCGAACTTGGAAACAACTTGTAGCTTCATTCTTAACTCGTTTGAACATGTAAACAACTTGTAAACACTTATAGGTTCATTCTTGGCTCATTGGAACAAGAAAACAATCAGTAACAATTTGAGACTTCATTCTTGACTCGTTTGAACATGGAAACAATCAGTAAGAATTTGAGACTTCATTCTTGACTTGTTTGGACATGGAAACCACTTGAAAACTCTTGTAGGATCATTCTTGGGTGATTTTAACATGAAAATAATCCGTACCAATTTCAGAGTTCGTTCTTGACTCGTTCGAACTTGGAAACAACTTGCAGCTTCATTCTTGACTCGTTTAACATGGAAACAACTTGAAAACTATGTAGGATCATTCTTGGCTCATTTTAACATGAAAACAATCCATACCAATTTGAGACTTCATTCTTGACTCGTTCCAAATTGGATACAACTTGTTGCTTCATTCTTGACTCGTTTGAACATAAAAACAATCTGTACCAATTTGAGACTTCATTCTTGACTCGCTGGAACATGGAAACAACTTGTTACTTCATTCTTGGCTCGTTTGAACATGGAAGAAACTTGAAAACTATTGTAGGATCATTCTTGGCCCATTTTAACATGAAAACAATCCGATCCAATTTGAGACTTCATCTTGACTCGTTCGAACTTGGAACAACTTGTAGCTTCATTCTTGACTCGTTTGAACATGTGACTTGTAAACACTTGAAGGTTCATTCTTGGCTTATTTGAACATGAAAACAATCAGCAACAATTTGAGATTTCATTGTTGACTCGTTCGAACTTGGAAACCACTTGTAGCTTCTTTCTTGACTCGTTTGAACATGGAAACAACCTGAAAACTCTTGTAGAATGATTCTTGGGTGATTTTAACATGAAAATAATCCGTACCAATTTCAGAGTTCATTCATAACTAGTTCGAACTTGGAAACAACTTGTAGCTTCATTCTTGACTCGTTTGAACATGTGACTTGTAAACACTTGAAGGTTCATTCTTGGCTCCTTTGAACATGAAAATAATTAGCAACAATTTGAGACTTCATTGTTGAATCGTTCAAACTTGGAAACAACTTGCAGCTTCATTCTTGACTCGTTTGAACATGGAAACAACATGTAAACTCTTGTAGGATCATTCTTGGCTCATTTTAACATGAAAACAATCCGTAGCAATTTGAGACTTCATTCCTGACTCGTTCGAACTTGGAAACAACTTGTTGCTTCATTCTTGACTCGTTTGAACATGGAAACAACTTGAAAACTCTTGTAGAATGATTCTTGTGTGATTTTAACATGAAAATAATCTGTACTAATTTCAGAGTTCATTCTTGACTAGTTCGAACTTGGAAACAACTTGTAGCTTCATTCTTGACTCGTTTGAACATGGAAACAACTTGAAAACTATTGTAGGATCATTCTTGGCTCATTTTAACATAAAAACAATCTGTACCAATTTGAGACTTCATTCTTGACTCGTTCGAACTTGGAAACAACTTGTAGCTTCATTCTTGACTCGTTTGAACATGTAAACAACTTGTAAACACTTATAGGTTCATTCTTGGATCATTGGAACATGGAAACAATCAGTAACAATTTGAGACTTCATTCTTGACTCGTTTGAACATGGAAACAACTTGAAAACTCTTGTAGGATCATTCTTGGGTGATTTTAACATGAAAATAATCCGTACCAATTTCAGAGTTCATTCTTGACTCGTTCCAACTTGGAAACAACTTGTTGCTTCATTCTTGACTCGTTTGAACATGGAAACAACTTGAAAACTATTGTAGGATCATTCTTGGCTCATTTTAACATGAAAACAATCCGTTCCAATTTGAGACTTCATTCTTGACTCGTTCGAACTTGAAAACAACTTGTAGATTCATTCTTGACTCGTTTGAACATGTAAACAACTTGTAAACACTTATAGGTTCATTTTTGGCTCATTGGAACATGAAAACAATCAGTAACAATTTGAGACTTCATTCTTGACTCGTTTGAACATGGAAACAACTTGAAAACTCTTGTAGGATCATTCTTGGGTGATTTTAACATGAAAATAATCCGTACCAATTTCAGAGTTCATTCTTGACTCGTTCGAACTTGGAAACAACTTGTTGCTTCATTCTTGACTCGTTTGAACATGGAAACAACTTGAAAACTATTGTAGGATCATTCTTGGCTCATTTTAACATGAAAACAATCCGTTCCAATTTGAGACTTCATTCTTGACTCGTTCGAACTTGAAAACAACTTGTAGATTCATTCTTGACTCGTTTGAACATGTAAACAACTTGTAAACACTTATAGGTTCATTCTTGCCTCATTGGAACATGAAAACAATCAGTAACAATTTGAGACTTCATTCTTGACTCGTTTGAACATGGAAACAACTTGAAAACTCTTGTAGGATCATTCTTGGGTGATTTTAACATGAAAATAATCCGTACCAATTTCAGAGTTCATTCTTGTCTCATTCGAACTTGGAAACAACTTTCAGCTTCATTCTTGACTCGTTTGAACATGGAAACAACTTGAAAACTCTTGTAGGATCATTCTTGGCTCATTTTAACATGAAAACAATCCGTAGCAATTTGAGACTTTATTCTTGACTCATTCGAACTTGGAAACAACTTGTAGCTTCATTCTTGACTCGTTTGAACATGGAAACAACTTTAAAACTCTTGTAGGATCATTCTTGTGTGATTTTAACATGAAAATAATCCTTACCAATTTCATAGTTCATTCTTGACTCGTTCGAACTTGGAAACAACTTGCAGCTTCATTCTTGACTCGTTTGAACATGGAAACAACATGAAAACTATGAGGGATCATTCTTGGCTCATTTTAACATGAAAACAATCCATACCAATTTGAGACTTCATTCTTGACTCGTTCAAACTTGGAAATAACTTGTTGCTTCATTCTTGACTCGTTTGAACATGTAAACAACTTGTAAACACTTATAGGTTCATTCTTGGCTCATTGGAACATGAAAACAATCAGTAACAATTTGGGACTTCATTCTTGACTCGTTTGAACATGGAAACAACTTGAAACTCTTGTAGGATCATTCTTGGGTGATTTTAACATGAAAATAATCCGTACCAATTTCAGAGTTCATTCTTGACTTGTTCGAACTTGGAAACAACTTGCAGCTTCATTCTTGACTCGTTTGAACATGGAAACAACTTGAAAACTATTTTAGGATCATTCCTGGCTCATTTGAACATGAAAACAATCTGTACCAATTTAAGACTTCATTCTTGACTCGTTCGAACTTGGAAACAACTTGTAGATTCATTCTTGACTCGTTTGAACATGGAAACAACTTGTAAACTCTTGTACAATCATTGATGGCTCATTTGAAGATGAAAGCAATTTGTTAGAATTTGAGACTTCATTCTTGACTTGTTCGAACTTGGAAACAACTTGTAGATTCTTGACTCGTTTGAACATGGAAACAACATGTAAACTCTTGTAGGATCATTCTTGGCTCATTTTAACATGAAAACAATCTGTAGCAATTTAAGACTTCATTCTTGACTCGTTCGAACTTGGAAACAACTTGTTGCTTCATTCTTGACTCGTTTGAATATGGAAACAACTTGAAAACTCTTGTAGGATCATTCTTGGCTCATTTTAACATGAAAACAATCCGTAGCAATTTGAGACTTCATTCTTGACTCCTTCGAACTTGGAAACAACTTGTTGCTTCATTCTTGACTCGTTTGAACATGGAAACAACTTGAAAACTCTTGTAGGATCATTCTTGTGTGATTTTAACATGAAAATAATCCTTACCAATTTCAGAGTTCATTCTTGACTCGTTCGAACTTGGAAACAACTTGCAGCTTCATTCTTGACTCGTTTGAACATGGAAACAACTTGAAAACTCTTGTAGGATCATTCTTGGCTCATTTTAACATGAAAACAATCCGTAGCAATTTGAGACTTTATTCTTGACTCATTCGAACTTGGAAACAACTTGTAGCTTCATTCTTGACTCGTTTGAACATGGAAACAACTTGAATACTCTTGTAGGATCATTCTTGTGTGATTTTAACATGAAAATAATCCTTACCAATTTCAGAGTTCATTCTTGACTCGTTCGAACTTGGAAACAACTTGCAGCTTCATTCTTGACTCGTTTGAACATGGAAACAACTTGAAAACTATTGTAGGATCATTCTTGGCTCATTTTAACATAAAAACAATCTGTACCAATTTGAGACTTCATTCTTGACTCGTTCGAACTTGGAAACAACTTGTAGCTTCATTCTTGACTCGTTTGAACATGTAAACAACTTGTAAACACTTATAGGTTCATTCTTGGATCATTGGAACATGGAAACAATCAGTAACAATTTGAGACTTCATTCTTGACTCGTTTGAACATGGAAACAACTTGAAAACTCTTGTAGGATCATTCTTGGGTGATTTTAACATGAAAATAATCCGTACCAATTTCAGAGTTCATTCTTGACTCGTTCCAACTTGGAAACAACTTGTTGCTTCATTCTTGACTCGTTTGAACATGGACACAACTTGAAAACTATTGTAGGATCATTCTTGGCTCATTTTAACATGAAAACAATCCGTTCCAATTTGAGACTTCATTCTTGACTCGTTCGAACTTGAAAACAACTTGTAGATTCATTCTTGACTCGTTTGAACATGTAAACAACTTGTAAACACTTATAGGTTGATTTTTGGCTCATTGGAACATGAAAACAATCAGTAACAATTTGAGACTTCATTCTTGACTCGTTTGAACATGGAAACAACTTGAAAACTCTTGTAGGATCATTCTTGGGTGATTTTAATATGAAAATAATCCGTACCAATTTCAGAGTTCATTCTTGACTCGTTCGAACTTGGAAACAACTTGTTGCTTCATTCTTGACTCGTTTGAACATGGAAACAACTTGAAAACTATTGTAGGATCATTCTTGGCTCATTTTAACATGAAAACAATCCGTTCCAATTTGAGACTTCATTCTTGACTCGTTCGAACTTGAAAACAACTTGTAGATTCATTCTTGACTCGTTTGAACATGTAAACAACTTGTAAACACTTATAGGTTCATTCTTGCCTCATTGGAACATGACAACAATCAGTAACAATTTGAGACTTCATTCTTGACTCGTTTGAACATGGAAACAACTTGAAAACTCTTGTAGGATCATTCTTGGGTGATTTTAACATGAAAATAATCCGTACCAATTTCAGAGTTCATTCTTGTCTCGTTCGTACTTGGAAACAACTTGCAGCTTCATTCTTGACTCGTTTGAACATGGAAACAACTTGAAAACTATTGTAGGATCATTCTTGGCTCATTTTAACATAAAAACAATCTGTACTAATTTGAGACTTCATTCTTGACTCGTTCGAACTTGGAAACAACTTGTAGCTTCATTCTTGACTCGTTTGAACATGTAAACAACTTGTAAACACTTATAGGTTCATTCTTGGATCATTGGAACATGGAAACAATTAGTAACAATTTGAGACTTCATTCTTGCTCGTTTGAACATGGAAACAACTTGAAAACTCTTGTAGGATCATTCTTGGGATAACATGAAAATAATCTGTACCAATTTCAGAGTTCATTCTTGACTCGTTCGAACTTGGAAACAACTTGTTGCTTCATTCTTGACTCGTTTGAACATGGAAACAACTTGAAAACTATTGTAGGATCATTCTTGGCTCATTTTAACATGAAAACAATCCGTTCCAATTTGAGACTTCATTCTTGACTCGTTCGAACTTGAAAACAACTTGTAGATTCATTCTTGACTCGTTTGAACATGTAAATAACTTGTAAACACTTATAGGTTCATTCTTGCCTCATTGGAACATGAAAACAATCAGTAACAATTTGAGACTTCATTCTTGACTCATTTGAACATGGAAACAACTTGAAAACTCTTGTAGGATCATTCTTGGGTGATTTTAACATGAAAATAATCCGTACCAATTTCAGAGTTCATTCTTGTCTCGTTCGTACTTGGAAACAACTTGCAGCTTCATTCTTGACTCGTTTGAACATGGAAACAACTTGAACACTATTGTAGGATCATTCATGGCTCATTTTAACATAAAAACAATCTGTACCAATTTGAGACTTCATTTTTGACTCGTTGGAACATGGAAACAACTTGAAATCTATTGTAGGATCATTTTTGGCCCATTTTAATATTGAAAACAATCCGTACCAATTTGAGACTTCATATTGACTCGTTCGAACTTGGAAACAACTTGTAGCTTCATTCTTGACTCGTTTGAACATGTGACTTGTAAACACTTGAAGGTTCATTCTTGGCTTATTTGAACATGAAAACAATCAGCAACAATTTGAGATTTCATTGTTGACTCGTTCGAACTTGGAAACAACTTGCAGCTTCATTCTTGACTCATTTGAACATGGAAAGAACTTGAAAACTCTTGTAGGATCATTCTTGGCTCATTTTAACATGAAAACAATCCGTAGCAATTTGAGACTTCATTCTTGACTCGTTTGAAATTGGAAACTTGTAGCTTCATTCTTGACTCGTTTGAACATGTGAGTTGTAAACACTTGAAGGTTCATTCTTGGCTCATTTGAACATGAAAACAATCAGCAACAATTTGAGACTTCATTGTTGACTCGTTCAAACTTGGAAATAACTTGCATCTTCATTCTTGACTCGTTTGAACATGGAAACAACTTGAAAACTCTTGTAGGATCATTCTTGGCTCATTTTAACATGAAACGAATCCGTAGCAATTTGAGACTTCATTCTTGACTCGTTCAAACTTGGAAATAACTTGTAGCTTCATTCTTGACTCGTTTAAACATGGAATCAACTTGAAAACTCTTGTAGGATCATTCTTGGTTCATTTTAACATGAAAAAAATCCGTACCAATTTGAGACTTCATTTTTGACTCGATCGAACTTGGAAACAACTTGTAACTTCATTCTTGACTCGTTTGAACATGGAAACAACTTGGAAACTCTTGTAGGATCATTCTTGGGTGATTTTAACATGAAAATAATCAGTACCTATTTCAGAGTTCATTCTTGACTCGTTCGAACTTGGAAACAACTTACAGCTTCATTCTTGACTCGTTTGAACATGAATACAACTTGAAAACTCTTGTAGGATCATTCTTGGCTCATTTTAACATGAAAACAATCCGTAGCAATTTGAGACTTCATTCTTGACTCGTTCGAAATTGGAAATAACTTGTAGCTTCATTCTTGACTCGTTTGAACATGTGACTTGTAAACACTTGAAGGTTCATTCTTGGCTCATTTGAACATGAAAACAATCAGCAACAATTTGAGACATCATTGTTGACATGTTCGAACTAGGAAACAACTTGCAGCTTCATTCTTGACTCATTTGAACATGGAAACAACTTGAAAACTCTTGTAGGATCATTCTTGGCTCATTTTAACATGAAAACAATCCGTAGCAATTTGAGACTTCATTCTTGACTCGTTTGAAATTGGAAACTTGTAGCTTCATTCTTGACTCGTTTGAACATGTGAGTTGTAAACACTTGAAGGTTCATTCTTGGCTCATTTGAACATGAAAACAATCAGCAACAATTTGAGACTTCATTGTTGACTCGTTCAAACTTGGAAATAACTTGCATCTTCATTCTTGACTCGTTTGAACATGGAAACAACTTGAAAACTCTTGTAAGGATCATTCTTGGCTCATTTTAACATTAAACGAATCCGTAGCAATTTGAGACTTCATTCTTGACTCGTTCAAACTTGGAAACAACTTGTAGCTTCATTCTTGACTCGTTTGAACATGGAATCAACTTGAAAACTCTTGTAGGATCATTCTTGGCTCATTTTAACATGAAAAAAATCCGTACCAATTTGAGACTTCATTCTTGACTCGATCGAACTTGGAAACAACTTGTAACTTCATTCTTGACTCGTTTGAACATGGAAACAACTTGAAAACTCTTGTAGGATCATTCTTGGCTGATTTTAACATGAAAATAATCAGTACCTATTTCAGAGTTCATTCTTGACTCGTTCGAACTTGGAAACAACTTGCAGCTTCATTCTTGACTCGTTTGAACATGAAAACAACTTGAAAACTCTTGTAGGATCATTCTTGGCTCATTTTAACATGAAAACAATCCGTAGCAATTTGAGACTTCATTCTTGACTCGTTCGAAATTGGAAATAACTTGTAGCTTCATTCTTGACTCGTTTGAACATGTGACTTGTAAACACTTGAAGGTTCATTCTTGGCTCATTTGAACATGAAAACAATCAGCAACAATTTGAGACATCATTGTTGACATGTTCGAACTTGGAAACAACTTGCAGCTTCATTCTTGACTCATTTGAAAATGGAAAGAACTTGAAAACTCTTGTAGGATCATTCTTGGCTCATTTTAACATGAAAACAATCCGTAGCAATTTGAGACTTCATTCTTGACTCGTTTGAAATTGGAAACTTGTAGCTTCATTCTTGACTCGTTTGAACATGTGAGTTGTAAACACTTGAAGGTTCATTCTTGACTCATTTGAACATGAAAACAATCAGCAACAATTTGAGACTTCATTGTTGACTCGTTCAAACTTGGAAATAACTTGCATCTTCATTCTTGACTCGTTTGAACATGGAAACAACTTGAAAACTCTTGTAGGATCATTCTTGGCTCATTTTAACATGAAAAAATCCGTACCAATTTGAGACTTCATTCTTGACTCGATCGAACTTGGAAACAACTTGTAAATTCATTCTTGACTCGTTTGAACATGGAAACAACTTGAAAACTCTTGTAGGATCATTCTTGGCTGATTTTAACATGAAAATAATCAGTACCTATTTCAGAGTTCATTCTTGACTCGTTCGAACTTGGAAACAACTTGCAGCTTCATTCTTGACTCGTTTGAACAAGAAAACAACTTGAAAACTCTTGTAGGATCATTCTTGGCTCATTTTAACATGAAAAAAATCCGTACCAATTTGAGACTTCATTCTTGACTCGATCGAACTTGGAAACAACTTGTAAATTCATTCTTGACTCGTTTGAACATGGAAAGAACTTGAAAACTCTTGTAGGATCATTCTTGGCTCATTTTAACATGAAAACAATCCGTAGCAATTTGAGACTTCATTCTTGACTCGTTTGAAATTGGAAACTTGTAGCTTCATTCTTGACTCGTTTGAACATGTGAGTTGTAAACACTTGAAGGTTCATTCTTGGCTCATTTGAACATGAAAACAATCAGCAACAATTTGAGACTTCATTGTTGACTCGTTCAAACTTGGAAATAACTTGCATCTTCATTCTTGACTCGTTTGAACATGGAAACAACTTGAAAACTCTTGTAGGATCATTCTTGGCTCATTTTAACATGAAACGAATCCGTAGCAATTTGAGACTTCATTCTTGACTCGTTCAAACTTGGAAATAACTTGTAGCTTCATTCTTGACTCGTTTAAACATGGAATCAACTTGAAAACTCTTGTAGGATCATTCTTGGTTCATTTTAACATGAAAAAAATCCGTACCAATTTGAGACTTCATTTTTGACTCGATCGAACTTGGAAACAACTTGTAACTTCATTCTTGATTCGTTTGAACATGGAAACAACTTGGAAACTCTTGTAGGATCATTCTTGGGTGATTTTAACATGAAAATAATCAGTACCTATTTCAGAGTTCATTCTTGACTCGTTCGAACTTGGAAACAACTTACAGCTTCATTCTTGACTCGTTTGAACATGAATACAACTTGAAAACTCTTGTAGGATCATTCTTGGCTCATTTTAACATGAAAACAATCCGTAGCAATTTGAGACTTCATTCTTGACTCGTTCGAAATTGGAAATAACTTGTAGCTTCATTCTTGACTCGTTTGAACATGTGACTTGTAAACACTTGAAGGTTCATTCTTGGCTCATTTGAACATGAAAACAATCAGCAACAATTTGAGACATCATTGTTGACATGTTCGAACTTGGAAACAACTTGCAGCTTCATTCTTGACTCATTTGAAAATGGAAAGAACTTGAAAACTCTTGTAGGATCATTCTTGGCTCATTTTAACATGAAAACAATCCGTAGCAATTTGAGACTTCATTCTTGACTCGTTTGAAATTGGAAACTTGTAGCTTCATTCTTGACTCGTTTGAACATGTGAGTTGTAAACACTTGAAGGTTCATTCTTGGCTCATTTGAACATGAAAACAATCAGCAACAATTTGAGACTTCATTGTTGACTCGTTCAAACTTGGAAATAACTTGCATCTTCATTCTTGACTCGTTTGAACATGGAAACAACTTGAAAACTCTTGTAGGATCATTCTTGGCTCATTTTAACATGAAACGAATCCGTAGCAATTTGAGACTTCATTCTTGACTCGTTCAAACTTGGAAATAACTTGTAGCTTCATTCTTGACTCGTTTAAACATGGAATCAACTTGAAAACTCTTGTAGGATCATTCTTGGTTCATTTTAACATGAAAAAAATCCGTACCAATTTGAGACTTCATTTTTGACTCGATCGAACTTGGAAACAACTTGTAACTTCATTCTTGACTCGTTTGAACATGGAAACAACTTGGAAACTCTTGTAGGATCATTCTTGGGTGATTTTAACATGAAAATAATCAGTACCTATTTCAGAGTTCATTCTTGACTCGTTCGAACTTGGAAACAACTTACAGCTTCATTCTTGACTCGTTTGAACATGAATACAACTTGAAAACTCTTGTAGGATCATTCTTGGCTCATTTTAACATGAAAACAATCCGTAGCAATTTGAGACTTCATTCTTGACTCGTTCGAAATTGGAAATAACTTGTAGCTTCATTCTTGACTCGTTTGAACATGTGACTTGTAAACACTTGAAGGTTCATTCTTGGCTCATTTGAACATGAAAACAATCAGCAACAATTTGAGACATCATTGTTGACATGTTCGAACTAGGAAACAACTTGCAGCTTCATTCTTGACTCATTTGAACATGGAAACAACTTGAAAACTCTTGTAGGATCATTCTTGGCTCATTTTAACATGAAAACAATCCGTAGCAATTTGAGACTTCATTCTTGACTCGTTTGAAATTGGAAACTTGTAGCTTCATTCTTGACTCGTTTGAACATGTGAGTTGTAAACACTTGAAGGTTCATTCTTGGCTCATTTGAACATGAAAACAATCAGCAACAATTTGAGACTTCATTGTTGACTCGTTCAAACTTGGAAATAACTTGCATCTTCATTCTTGACTCGTTTGAACATGGAAACAACTTGAAAACTCTTGTAAGGATCATTCTTGGCTCATTTTAACATTAAACGAATCCGTAGCAATTTGAGACTTCATTCTTGACTCGTTCAAACTTGGAAACAACTTGTAGCTTCATTATTGACTCGTTTGAACATGGAATCAACTTGAAAACTCTTGTAGGATCATTCTTGGCTCATTTTAACATGAAAAAAATCCGTACCAATTTGAGACTTCATTCTTGACTCGATCGAACTTGGAAACAACTTGTAACTTCATTCTTGACTCGTTTGAACATGGAAACAACTTGAAAACTCTTGTAGGATCATTCTTGGCTGATTTTAACATGAAAATAATCAGTACCTATTTCAGAGTTCATTCTTGACTCGTTCGAACTTGGAAACAACTTGCAGCTTCATTCTTGACTCGTTTGAACATGAAAACAACTTGAAAACTCTTGTAGGATCATTCTTGGCTCATTTTAACATGAAAACAATCCGTAGCAATTTGAGACTTCATTCTTGACTCGTTCGAAATTGGAAATAACTTGTAGCTTCATTCTTGACTCGTTTGAACATGTGACTTGTAAACACTTGAAGGTTCATTCTTGGCTCATTTGAACATGAAAACAATCAGCAACAATTTGAGACATCATTGTTGACATGTTCGAACTTGGAAACAACTTGCAGCTTCATTCTTGACTCATTTGAAAATGGAAAGAACTTGAAAACTCTTGTAGGATCATTCTTGGCTCATTTTAACATGAAAACAATCCGTAGCAATTTGAGACTTCATTCTTGACTCGTTTGAAATTGGAAACTTGTAGCTTCATTCTTGACTCGTTTGAACATGTGAGTTGTAAACACTTGAAGGTTCATTCTTGACTCATTTGAACATGAAAACAATCAGCAACAATTTGAGACTTCATTGTTGACTCGTTCAAACTTGGAAATAACTTGCATCTTCATTCTTGACTCGTTTGAACATGGAAACAACTTGAAAACTCTTGTAGGATCATTCTTGGCTCATTTTAACATGAAACGAATCCGTAGCAATTTGAGACTTCATTCTTGACTCGTTCAAACTTGGAAATAACTTGTAGCTTCATTCTTGACTCGTTTAAACATGGAATCAACTTGAAAACTCTTGTAGGATCATTCTTGGTTCATTTTAACATGAAAAAAATCCGTACCAATTTGAGACTTCATTTTTGACTCAATCGAACTTGGAAACAACTTGTAACTTCATTCTTGACTCGTTTGAACATGGAAACAACTTGGAAACTCTTGTAGGATCATTCTTGGGTGATTTTAACATGAAAATAATCAGTACCTATTTCAGAGTTCATTCTTGACTCGTTCAAACTTGGAAACAACTTACAGCTTCATTCTTGACTCGTTTGAACATGAATACAACTTGAAAACTCTTGTAGGATCATTCTTGGCTCATTTTAACATGAAAACAATCCGTAGCAATTTGAGACTTCATTCTTGACTCGTTCGAAATTGGAAATAACTTGTAGCTTCATTCTTGACTCGTTTGAACATGTGACTTGTAAACACTTGAAGGTTCATTCTTGGCTCATTTGAACATGAAAACAATCAGCAACAATTTGAGACATCATTGTTGACATGTTCGAACTAGGAAACAACTTGCAGCTT
The DNA here is from genome assembly GCA_028671895.1 of Oenanthe sinensis. Classification (NCBI taxonomy): domain Eukaryota; kingdom Viridiplantae; phylum Streptophyta; class Magnoliopsida; order Apiales; family Apiaceae; genus Oenanthe; species Oenanthe sinensis. Next base: position 7,549,390 of record JAPMAC010000195.1, on the reverse strand, counting down.
CATTCTTGACTCATTTGAACATGGAAACAACTTGAAAACTCTTGTAGGATCATTCTTGGCTCATTTTAACATGAAAACAATCCGTAGCAATTTGAGACTTCATTCTTGACTCGTTTGAAATTGGAAACTTGTAGCTTCATTCTTGACTCGTTTGAACATGTGAGTTGTAAACACTTGAAGGTTCATTCTTGGCTAATTTGAACATGAAAACAATCAGCAACAATTTGAGACTTCATTGTTGACTCGTTCAAACTTGGAAATAACTTGCATCTTCATTCTTGACTCGTTTGAACATGGAAACAACTTGAAAACTCTTGTAAGGATCATTCTTGGCTCATTTTAACATTAAACGAATCCGTAGCAATTTGAGACTTCATTCTTGACTCGTTCAAACTTGGAAACAACTTGTAGCTTCATTCTTGACTCGTTTGAACAAGGAATCAACTTGAAAACTCTTGTAGGATCATTCTTGGCTCATTTTAACATGAAAAAAATCCGTACCAATTTGAGACTTCATTCTTGACTCGATCGAACTTGGAAACAACTTGTAACTTCATTCTTGACTCGTTTGAACATGGAAACAACTTGAAAACTCTTGTAGGATCATTCTTGGCTGATTTTAACATGAAAATAATCAGTACCTATTTCAGAGTTCATTCTTGACTCGTTCGAACTTGGAAACAACTTGCAGCTTCATTCTTGACTCGTTTGAACATGAAAACAACTTGAAACTCTTGTAGGATCATTCTTGGCTCATTTTAACATGAAAACAATCCGTAGCAATTTGAGACTTCATTCTTGACTCGTTCGAAATTGGAAATAACTTGTAGCTTCATTCTTGACTCGTTTGAACATGTGACTTGTAAACACTTGAAGGTTCATTCTTGGCTCATTTGAACATGAAAACAATCAGCAACAATTTGAGACATCATTGTTGACATGTTCGAACTTGGAAACAACTTGCAGCTTCATTCTTGACTCATTTGAAAATGGAAAGAACTTGAAAACTCTTGTAGGATCATTCTTGGCTCATTTTAACATGAAAACAATCCGTAGCAATTTGAGACTTCATTCTTGACTCGTTTGAAATTGGAAACTTGTAGCTTCATTCTTGACTCATTTGAACATGTGAGTTGTAAACACTTGAAGGTTCATTCTTGACTCATTTGAACATGAAAACAATCAGCAACAATTTGAGACTTCATTGTTGACTCGTTCAAACTTGGAAATAACTTGCATCTTCATTCTTGACTCGTTTGAACATGGAAACAACTTGAAAACTCTTGTAGGATCATTCTTGGCTCATTTTAACATGAAACGAATCCGTAGCAATTTGAGACTTCATTCTTGACTCGTTCAAACTTGGAAATAACTTGTAGCTTCATTCTTGACTCGTTTAAACATGGAATCAACTTGAAAACTCTTGTAGGATCATTCTTGGTTCATTTTAACATGAAAAAAATCCGTACCAATTTGAGACTTCATTTTTGACTCGATCGAACTTGGAAACAACTTGTAACTTCATTCTTGACTCGTTTGAACATGGAAACAACTTGGAAACTCTTGTAGGATCATTCTTGGGTGATTTTAACATGAAAATAATCAGTACCTATTTCAGAGTTCATTCTTGACTCGTTCGAACTTGGAAACAACTTGCAGCTTCATTCTTGACTCGTTTGAACATGAATACAACTTGAAAACTCTTGTAGGATCATTCTTGGCTCATTTTAACATGAAAACAATCCGTAGCAATTTGAGACTTCATTCTTGACTCGTTCGAAATTGGAAATAACTTGTAGCTTCATTCTTGACTCGTTTGAACATGTGACTTGTAAACACTTGAAGGTTCATTCTTGGCTTATTTGAACATGAAAACAATCAGCAACAATTTGAGAAACAACTTGAAAACTCTTGTAGGATCATTCTTGGGTGATTTTAACATGAAAATAATCCGTACCAATTTCAGAGTTCATTCTTGACTCGTTCCAACTTGGAAACAACTTGTTGCTTCATTCTTGACTCGTTTGAACATGGAAACAACTTGAAAACTATTGTAGGATCATTCTTGGCTCATTTTAACATGAAAACAATCCGTTCCAATTTGAGACTTCATTCTTGACTCGTTCGAACTTGAAAACAACTTGTAGATTCATTCTTGACTCGTTTGAACATGTAAACAACTTGTAAACACTTATAGGTTCATTTTTGGCTCATTGGAACATGAAAACAATCAGTAACAATTTGAGACTTCATTCTTGACTCGTTTGAACATGGAAACAACTTGAAAACTCTTGTAGGATCATTCTTGGGTGATTTTAACATGAAAATAATCCGTACCAATTTCAGAGTTCATTCTTGACTCGTTCGAACTTGGAAACAACTTGTTGCTTCATTCTTGACTCGTTTGAACATGGAAACAACTTGAAAACTATTGTAGGATCATTCTTGGCTCATTTTAACATGAAAACAATCCGTTCCAATTTGAGACTTCATTCTTGACTCGTTCGAACTTGAAAACAACTTGTAGATTCATTCTTGACTCGTTTGAACATGTAAACAACTTGTAAACACTTATAGGTTCATTCTTGCCTCATTGGAACATGAAAACAATCAGTAACAATTTGAGACTTCATTCTTGACTCGTTTGAACATGGAAACAACTTGAAAACTCTTGTAGGATCATTCTTGGGTGATTTTAACATGAAAATAATCCGTACCAATTTCAGAGTTCATTCTTGTCTCGTTCGTACTTGGAAACAACTTGCAGCTTCATTCTTGACTCGTTTGAACATGGAAACAACTTGAAAACTATTGTAGGATCATTCTTGGCTCATTTTAACATAAAAACAATCTGTACTAATTTGAGACTTCATTCTTGACTCGTTCGAACTTGGAAACAACTTGTAGCTTCATTCTTGACTCGTTTGAACATGTAAACAACTTGTAAACACTTATAGGTTCATTCTTGGATCATTGGAACATGGAAACAATTAGTAACAATTTGAGACTTCATTCTTGCTCGTTTGAACATGGAAACAACTTGAAAACTCTTGTAGGATCATTCTTGGGATAACATGAAAATAATCTGTACCAATTTCAGAGTTCATTCTTGACTCGTTCGAACTTGGAAACAACTTGTTGCTTCATTCTTGACTCGTTTGAACATGGAAACAACTTGAAAACTATTGTAGGATCATTCTTGGCTCATTTTAACATGAAAACAATCCGTTCCAATTTGAGACTTCATTCTTGACTCGTTCGAACTTGAAAACAACTTGTAGATTCATTCTTGACTCGTTTGAACATGTAAATAACTTGTAAACACTTATAGGTTCATTCTTGCCTCATTGGAACATGAAAACAATCAGTAACAATTTGAGACTTCATTCTTGACTCATTTGAACATGGAAACAACTTGAAAACTCTTGTAGGATCATTCTTGGGTGATTTTAACATGAAAATAATCCGTACCAATTTCAGAGTTCATTCTTGTCTCGTTCGTACTTGGAAACAACTTGCAGCTTCATTCTTGACTCGTTTGAACATGGAAACAACTTGAACACTATTGTAGGATCATTCATGGCTCATTTTAACATAAAAACAATCTGTACCAATTTGAGACTTCATTTTTGACTCGTTGGAACATGGAAACAACTTGAAATCTATTGTAGGATCATTTTTGGCCCATTTTAATATTGAAAACAATCCGTACCAATTTGAGACTTCATATTGACTCGTTCGAACTTGGAAACAACTTGTAGCTTCATTCTTGACTCGTTTGAACATGTGACTTGTAAACACTTGAAGGTTCATTCTTGGCTTATTTGAACATGAAAACAATCAGCAACAATTTGAGATTTCATTGTTGACTCGTTCGAACTTGGAAACAACTTGCAGCTTCATTCTTGACTCATTTGAACATGGAAACAACTTGAAAACTCTTGTAGGATCATTCTTGGCTCATTTTAACATGAAAACAATCCGTAGCAATTTGAGACTTCATTCTTGACTCGTTTGAAATTGGAAACTTGTAGCTTCATTCTTGACTCGTTTGAACATGTGAGTTGTAAACACTTGAAGGTTCATTCTTGGCTCATTTGAACATGAAAACAATCAGCAACAATTTGAGACTTCATTGTTGACTCGTTCAAACTTGGAAATAACTTGCATCTTCATTCTTGACTCGTTTGAACATGGAAACAACTTGAAAACTCTTGTAAGGATCATTCTTGGCTCATTTTAACATTAAACGAATCCGTAGCAATTTGAGACTTCATTCTTGACTCGTTCAAACTTGGAAACAACTTGTAGCTTCATTCTTGACTCGTTTGAACATGGAATCAACTTGAAAACTCTTGTAGGATCATTCTTGGCTCATTTTAACATGAAAAAAATCCGTACCAATTTGAGACTTCATTCTTGACTCGATCGAACTTGGAAATAACTTGTAAATTCATTCTTGACTCGTTTGAACATGGAAACAACTTGAAAACTCTTGTAGGATCATTCTTGGCTGATTTTAACATGAAAATAATCAGTACCTATTTCAGAGTTCATTCTTGACTCGTTCGAACTTGGAAACAACTTGCAGCTTCATTCTTGACTCGTTTGAACAAGAAAACAACTTGAAAACTCTTGTAGGATCATTCTTGGCTCATTTTAACATGAAAACAATCCGTAGCAATTTGAGACTTCATTCTTGACTCGTTCGAAATTGGAAATAACTTGTAGCTTCATTCTTGACTCGTTTGAACATGTGACTTGTAAACACTTGAAGGTTCATTCTTGGCTCATTTGAACATGAAAACAATCAGCAACAATTTGAGACATCATTGTTGACATGTTCGAACTTGGAAACAACTTGCAGCTTCATTCTTGACTCATTTGAAAATGGAAAGAACTTGAAAACTCTTGTAGGATCATTCTTGGCTCATTTTAACATGAAAACAATCCGTAGCAATTTGAGACTTCATTCTTGACTCGTTTGAAATTGGAAACTTGTAGCTTCATTCTTGACTCGTTTGAACATGTGAGTTGTAAACACTTGAAGGTTCATTCTTGGCTCATTTGAACATGAAAACAATCAGCAACAATTTGAGACTTCATTGTTGACTCGTTCAAACTTGGAAATAACTTGCATCTTCATTCTTGACTCGTTTGAACATGGAAACAACTTGAAAACTCTTGTAGGATCATTCTTGGCTCATTTTAACATGAAACGAATCCGTAGCAATTTGAGACTTCATTCTTGACTCGTTCAAACTTGGAAATAACTTGTAGCTTCATTCTTGACTCGTTTAAACATGGAATCAACTTGAAAACTCTTGTAGGATCATTCTTGGCTCATTTTAACATGAAAAAAATCCGTACCAATTTGAGACTTCATTTTTGACTCGATCGAACTTGGAAACAACTTGTAACTTCATTCTTGACTCGTTTGAACATGGAAACAACTTGGAAACTCTTGTAGGATCATTCTTGGGTGATTTTAACATGAAAATAATCAGTACCTATTTCAGAGTTCATTCTTGAGTCGTTCGAACTTGGAAACAACTTACAGCTTCATTCTTGACTCGTTTGAACATGAATACAACTTGAAAACTCTTGTAGGATCATTCTTGGCTCATTTTAACATGAAAACAATCCGTAGCAATTTGAGACTTCATTCTTGACTCGTTCGAAATTGGAAATAACTTGTAGCTTCATTCTTGACTCGTTTGAACATGTGACTTGTAAACACTTGAAGGTTCATTCTTGGCTCATTTGAACATGAAAACAATCAGCAACAATTTGAGACATCATTGTTGACATGTTCGAACTAGGAAACAACTTGCAGCTTCATTCTTGACTCATTTGAACATGGAAACAACTTGAAAACTCTTGTAGGATCATTCTTGGCTCATTTTAACATGAAAACAATCCGTAGCAATTTGAGACTTCATTCTTGACTCGTTTGAAATTGGAAACTTGTAGCTTCATTCTTGACTCGTTTGAACATGTGAGTTGTAAACACTTGAAGGTTCATTCTTGGCTCATTTGAACATGAAAACAATCAGCAACAATTTGAGACTTCATTGTTGACTCGTTCAAACTTGGAAATAACTTGCATCTTCATTCTTGACTCGTTTGAACATGGAAACAACTTGAAAACTCTTGTAAGGATCATTCTTGGCTCATTTTAACATTAAACGAATCCGTAGCAATTTGAGACTTCATTCTTGACTCGTTCAAACTTGGAAACAACTTGTAGCTTCATTCTTGACTCGTTTGAACATGGAATCAACTTGAAAACTCTTGTAGGATCATTCTTGGCTCATTTTAACATGAAAAAAATCCGTACCAATTTGAGACTTCATTCTTGACTCGATCGAACTTGGAAACAACTTGTAACTTCATTCTTGACTCGTTTGAACATGGAAACAACTTGAAAACTCTTGTAGGATCATTCTTGGCTGATTTTAACATGAAAATAATCAGTACCTATTTCAGAGTTCATTCTTGACTCGTTCGAACTTGGAAACAACTTGCAGCTTCATTCTTGACTCGTTTGAACATGAAAACAACTTGAAAACTCTTGTAGGATCATTCTTGGCTCATTTTAACATGAAAACAATCCGTAGCAATTTGAGACTTCATTCTTGACTCGTTTGAAATTGGAAACTTGTAGCTTCATTCTTGACTCGTTTGAACATGTGAGTTGTAAACACTTGAAGGTTCATTCTTGGCTCATTTGAACATGAAAACAATCAGCAACAATTTGAGACTTCATTGTTGACTCGTTCAAACTTGGAAATAACTTGCATCTTCATTCTTGACTCGTTTGAACATGGAAACAACTTGAAAACTCTTGTAGGATCATTCTTGGCTCATTTTAACATGAAACGAATCCGTAGCAATTTGAGACTTCATTCTTGACTCGTTCAAACTTGGAAATAACTTGTAGCTTCATTCTTGACTCGTTTAAACATGGAATCAACTTGAAAACTCTTGTAGGATCATTCTTGGCTCATTTTAACATGAAAAAAATCCGTACCAATTTGAGACTTCATTTTTGACTCGATCGAACTTGGAAACAACTTGTAACTTCATTCTTGACTCGTTTGAACATGGAAACAACTTGGAAACTCTTGTAGGATCATTCTTGGGTGATTTTAACATGAAAATAATCAGTACCTATTTCAGAGTTCATTCTTGAGTCGTTCGAACTTGGAAACAACTTACAGCTTCATTCTTGACTCGTTTGAACATGAATACAACTTGAAAACTCTTGTAGGATCATTCTTGGCTCATTTTAACATGAAAACAATCCGTAGCAATTTGAGACTTCATTCTTGACTCGTTCGAAATTGGAAATAACTTGTAGCTTCATTCTTGACTCGTTTGAACATGTGACTTGTAAACACTTGAAGGTTCATTCTTGGCTCATTTGAACATGAAAACAATCAGCAACAATTTGAGACATCATTGTTGACATGTTCGAACTAGGAAACAACTTGCAGCTTCATTCTTGACTCATTTGAACATGGAAACAACTTGAAAACTCTTGTAGGATCATTCTTGGCTCATTTTAACATGAAAACAATCCGTAGCAATTTGAGACTTCATTCTTGACTCGTTTGAAATTGGAAACTTGTAGCTTCATTCTTGACTCGTTTGAACATGTGAGTTGTAAACACTTGAAGGTTCATTCTTGGCTCATTTGAACATGAAAACAATCAGCAACAATTTGAGACTTCATTGTTGACTCGTTCAAACTTGGAAATAACTTGCATCTTCATTCTTGACTCGTTTGAACATGGAAACAACTTGAAAACTCTTGTAAGGATCATTCTTGGCTCATTTTAACATTAAACGAATCCGTAGCAATTTGAGACTTCATTCTTGACTCGTTCAAACTTGGAAACAACTTGTAGCTTCATTCTTGACTCGTTTGAACATGGAATCAACTTGAAAACTCTTGTAGGATCATTCTTGGCTCATTTTAACATGAAAAAAATCCGTACCAATTTGAGACTTCATTCTTGACTCGATCGAACTTGGAAACAACTTGTAACTTCATTCTTGACTCGTTTGAACATGGAAACAACTTGAAAACTCTTGTAGGATCATTCTTGGCTGATTTTAACATGAAAATAATCAGTACCTATTTCAGAGTTCATTCTTGACTCGTTCGAACTTGGAAACAACTTGCAGCTTCATTCTTGACTCGTTTGAACATGAAAACAACTTGAAAACTCTTGTAGGATCATTCTTGGCTCATTTTAACATGAAAACAATCCGTAGCAATTTGAGACTTCATTCTTGACTCGTTCGAAATTGGAAATAACTTGTAGCTTCATTCTTGACTCGTTTGAACATGTGACTTGTAAACACTTGAAGGTTCATTCTTGGCTCATTTGAACATGAAAACAATCAGCAGCAATTTGAGAATTTATTGTTGACTCGTTCAAACTTGGAAATAACTTGCATCTTCATTCTTGACTCGTTTGAACATGGAAACAACTTGAAAACTCTTGTAGGATCATTATTTGCTCATTTTAACATGTAACGAATCCGTAGCAATTTGAGACTTCATTCTTGACTCGTTCAAACTTGGAAACAACTTGTAGCTTCATTCTTGACTCGTTTAAACATGGAATCAACTTGAAAACTCTTGTAGGATCATTCTTGGTTCATTTTAACATGAAAAAAATCCGTACCAATTTGAGACTTCATTCTTGACTCGATCGAACTTGGAAACAACTTGTAACTTCATTCTTGACTCGTTTGAACATGGAAACAACTTGAAAACTCTTGTAGGATCATTCTTGGGTGATTTTAACATGAAAATAATTAGTACCTATTTCAGAGTTCATTCTTGACTCATTCGAACTTGGAAACAACTTGCAGCTTCATTCTTGACTCGTTTGAACATGAAAACAACTTGAAAACTCTTGTAGGATCATTCTTGGCTCATTTTAACATGAAAACAATCCGTAGCAATTTGAGACTTCATTCTTGACTCGTTCAAACTTGGAAATAACTTGTAGCTTCATTCTTGACTCGTTTGAACATGGAAACAACTTGAAAACTCTTGTAGGATCATTATTTGCTCATTTTAACATGTAACGAATCCGTAGCAATTTGAGACTTCATTCTTGACTCGTTCAAACTTGGAAACAACTTGTAGCTTCATTCTTGACTCGTTTAAACATGGAATCAACTTGAAAACTCTTGTAGGATCATTCTTGGTTCATTTTAACATGAAAAAAATCCGTACCAATTTGAGCCTTCATTCTTGACTCGTTCGAACTTGGAAACAACTTGTAGCTTCATTCTTGACTCGTTTCAAAATTGAAACAACTTGAAAACTCTTTTAGGATCATTCTTGGCTCATTTGAACATGAAAACAATCCGTACCAATTTGAGAATTCATTCTTGACTCGTTCAAACTTGGAAACAACTTGTTGCTTCATTCTTGACTCGTTTGAACATGGAAACAACTTGAAAACTCTTGTAGGATCATTCTTGGGTCATTTTAACATGAAAATAATCTGTAGCAATTTAAGACATCATTCTTGACTCGTTCGAACTTGGGAACAACTTGCAGCTTCATTCTTGACTCGTTTGAACATGGAAACAACATGAAAACTATTGTAGGATCATTCTTGGCTCATTATAACATGAAAACAATCCGTAGCAAATTGAGACTTCATTCTTTACTCGTTCGAACATGGAAACAACTTGTAACTTCATTCTTGACTCGTTTGAACATGGAAACAGTATTGAAAATTCTTTTAGGATTCTTTGCTCATTTTAACATGAAAACAATCCGTACTAATTGGAGACTTCATTCTTGACTTGTTTGAACTTGGAAACAACTTGTAGCTTCATTCTTGACTCGTTTGAACATGGAACAACTTGAAAACTATTGTAGGATCATTCTTGGCTCATTTTAACATGAAAAAAATCCGTACCAATTTGAGACTTCCTTCTTGACTCTTTCGAACTTGGAAACAACTTGTAGCTTCATTCTTGACTCGTTTGAACATGGAAACAACATGTAGACTCTTGTAGGATCATTCTTGGCTCATTTTAACATGAAAACATTCCTTAATAATTTGAGACTTCATTCTTAACTCGTTTGAACTTGGAAACAACTTGTTGCTTCATTCTTGACTCGTTTGAACATGGAAACAACTTGAAGAGTCTTGTAGGATCATTCTTGGGTCATTTTAACATGAAAATAATCCGTAGCAATTTGCAACATCATTCTTGACTCGTTCGAACTTGGAAACAACTTGTAGCTTCATTCTTGACTCGTTTTAACCTGGAAACAACTTGAAAACTATTGTAGGATCATTCTTGGCTCATTTTAACATGAAAACAATCCGTAGCAATTTAGGACTTCATTCTTGACTCGTTCGAACATGGAAACAACTTGTAGCTTGATTCTTGACTTGTTTGAACATGGAAACAACATGTAAACTCTTGTAAGATCATTCTTGGCTCATTTTAACATGAAAACAATCCGTACCAATTTGAGACTTCAGTCTTGACTCGTTCGAACTTGGAAACAACTTGTAGCTTCATTCTTGACTCGTTTGAACATGGAAACAACTTGAAAACTCTTTTAGGATCATTCTTGGCTCATTTGAACATGAAAACAATCCGTACCAATTTGAGACTTCATTCTTGACTCGTTCGAACTTGGAAACAACTTGTAGCTTCATTCTTGACTCGTTTGAACCTGGAAACAACTTGAAAACTATTGTAGGATCATTCTTGACTCATTTTAACATGAAAACAATCCGTAGCAATTTAGGACTTCATTCTTGACTCGTTCGAACATGGAAACAACTTGTAGCTTCATTCTTGACTTGTTTGAACATGGAAACAACATGTAAACTCTTGTAAGATCATTCTTGGCTCATTTTAACATGAAAACAATCCGTACCAATTTGAGACTTCAGTCTTGACTCGTTCAAACTTGGAAACAACTTGTAGCTTCATTCTTTACTCGTTTGAACATGGAAACAACTTGAAAACTCTTTCAGGATCATTCTTGGCTCATTTGAACATGAAAACAATCCGTACCAATTTGAGACTTCATTCTTGACTCGTTCGAACTTGGAAATAACTTGTAGCTTCATTCTTGACTCGTTTGAACATGTAAACAACTTGTAAACTCTTGTAGGATCATTGATGGCTAATTTTAGCATGAAAACAATCCGTAGCAATTTTAGACATCATTCTTGACTCGTTCGAACTTGGAAAGAACTTGTAGCTTCATTCTTGACTCGTTTGAACATGAAAACCATATTGAAAACTCTTTTAGGATCATTCTTTGCTCATTTTAACATGAAAACAATCCCTACCAATTGGAGACTTCATTCTTGACTCGTTTGAACTTGGAAAGAACTTGTAGCTTCATTCTTGACTCGTTTGAACATGGAAACCATATTGAAAACTCTTTTAGGATCATTCTTTGCGCATTTTAACATGAAAACAATCCGTACCAATTGGAGACTTCATTCTTGACTCGTTTGAACATGGAAATAAGTTGTAGCTTCATTCTTGACTCGTTTGAACATGGAAACAACTTGAAAACTCTTGTAGGATCATTCTTGGGTCATTTTAACATGAAAATAATCCGTAGCAATTTGAGACATCATTCTTGACTCGTTCGAACTTGGAAACAACTGCAGCTTCATTCTTGACTCGTTTGAACATGGAAACAACTTGAAAACTATTGTAGGATCATTCTTGGCTAATTTTAACATGAAAACAATCCGTAGCAAATTGAGACTTCATTCTTGACTCGTTCGAACATGGAAACAACTTGTAGCTTCATTCTTGTCTCGTTTGAACATGGAAACAATATTGAAAACTCTTTTAGGATCATTCTTTGCTCATTTTAACATAAAAACAATCCGTACCATTGGAGACTTCATTCTTGACTTCTTTGAACTTGGAAACAACTTGTAGCTTCATTCTTGACTCGTTTGAAAGTGGGACAACTTGAAAACTATTGTAGGATCATTCTTGGCTCATTTTAACATGAAAAAAATCCGTACCAATTTGAGACTTAATTCTTTACTCTTTCGAACTTGGAAATAACTTCTTGCTTCATTCTTGACTCGTTTGAACATGCAACAACTTGAAAACTATTGTAGGATCATTCTTCGCTCATTTTAACATGAAAATATTCCGTAATAATTTGAGACTTCATTCTTGACTCGTTCAAACTTGGAAACAACTTCTTGCTTCATTCTTGACTCGTTTGAACATGCAACAACTTGAAAACTATTGTAGGATTATTCTTCGCTCATTTTAACATGAAAATATTCCGTAATAATTTGAGACTTCATTCTTGGCTCGTTCGAACTTGAAAACAACTTGTTGCTTCATTCTTGACTCGTTTGAACATGAAAACAACTTGAAAACATTTGTAGGATCATTCTTGGGTCATTTTAACATGAAAACAATCCGTACCAATTTGAGAATTCATTCTTGACTCGTTCAAACTTGGAAACAACTTGTTGCTTCATTCTTGACTCGTTTGAACATGGAAACAACTTGAAAACTCTTGTAGGATCATTCTTGGGTCATTTTAACATGAAAATAATCCGTAGCAATTTAAGACATCATTCTTGACTCGTTCGAACTTGGGAACAACTTGCAGCTTCATTCTTGACTCGTTTGAACATGGAAACAACATGAAAACTATTGTAGGATCATTCTTGGCTCATTTTAACATGAAAACAATCCGTAGCATATTGAGACTTCATTCTTGACTCGTTCGAACATGGAAACAACTTGTAACTTCATTCTTGAATCGTTTGAACATGGAAACAGTATTGAAAATTCTTTTAGGATCATTCTTTGCTCATTTTAACATGAAAACAATCCGTACTAATTGGAGACTTCATTCTTGACTTGTTTGAACTTGGAAACAAATTGTAGCTTCATTCTTGACTCGTTTGAACATGGAACAACTTGAAAACTATTGTAGGATCATTCTTGGCTCATTTTAAGATGAAAAAAATCCGTACCAATTTGAGACTTTCCTTCTTGACTCTTTCGAACTTGGAAACAACTTGTAGCTTCATTCTTGACTCGTTTGAACATGGAAACAACATGTAGACTCTTGTAGGATCATTCTTGGCTCATTTTAACATGAAAACATTCCTTAATAATTTGAGACTTCATTCTTAACTCGTTTGAACTTGGAAACAACTTGTTGCTTCATTCTTGACTCGTTTGAACATGTAAACAACTTGAAGAGTCTTGTAGGATCATTCTTGGGTCATTTTAACATGAAAATAATCCGTAGCAATTTGCGACATCATTCTTGACTCGTTCGAACTTGGAAACAACTTGTAGCTTCATTCTTGACTCGTTTGAACCTGGAAACAACTTGAAAACTATTGTAGGATCATTCTTGGCTCATTTTAACATGAAAACAATCCGTAGCAATTTAGGACTTCATTCTTGACTCGTTCGAACATGGAAACAACTTGTAGCTTCATTCTTGACTTGTTTGAACATGGAAACAACATGTAAACTCTTGTAAGATCATTCTTGGCTCATTTTAACATGAAAACAATCCGTACCAATTTGAGACTTCAGTCTTGACTCGTTCGAACTTGGAAACAACTTGTAGCTTCATTCTTGACTCGTTTGAACATGGAAACAACTTGAAAACTCTTTTAGGATCATTCTTGGCTAATTTGAACATGAAAACAATCCGTACCAATTTGAGACTTCATTCTTGACTCGTTCGAACTTGGAAATAACTTGTAGCTTCATTCTTGACTCGTTTGAACATGTAAACAACTTGTAAACTCTTGTAGGATCATTGATGGCTCATTTTAGGATGAAAGCAATTTGTAACAATTTGAGAATTCATTCTTGATTCGTTCGAACTTGGAAACAACTTGTAGCTTCATTCTTGACTCGTTTGAACATGGAAACAACTTGTAAACTCTTTTAGGATCATTCTTGACTCATTTTAGCATGAAAACAATCCGTAGCAATTTTAGACATCATTCTTGACTCGTTCGAACTTGGAAAGAACTTGTAGCTTCATTCTTGACTCGTTTGAACATGAAAACCATATTGAAAACTCTTTTAGGATCATTATTTGCTCATTTTAACATGAAAACAATCCCTACCAATTGGAGACTTCATTCTTGACTCGTTTGAACTTTGAAAGAACTTGTAGCTTCATTCTTGACTCGTTTGAACATGGAAACCATATTGAAAACTCTTTTATGATAATTCTTTGCTCATTTTAACATGAAAACAATCCGTACCAATTGGAGACTTCATTCTTGACTCGTTTGAACTTGGAAATAACTTGTAGCTTCATTCTTGACTCGTTTGAACATGGAAACAACTTGAAAACTCTTGTAGGATCATTCTTGGGTCATTTTAACATGAAAATAATCCGTATCAATTTGAGACATCATTCTTGACTCGTTCGAACTTGGAAACAACTTGCAGCTTCATTCTTGACTCGTTTGAACATGGAAACAACTTGAAAACTATTTTAGGATAATTCTTGGCTAATTTTAACATGAAAACAATCCGTAGCAAATTGAGACTTCATTCTTGACTCGTTCGAACATGGAAACAACTTGTAGCTTCATTTTTGTCTCGTTTGAACATGGAAACAATATTGAAAACTCTTTTAGGATCATTCTTTGCTCATTTTAACATAAAAACAATCCGTACCAATTGGAGACTTCATTCTTGACTTCTTTGAACTTGGAAACAACTTGTAGCTTCATTCTTGACTCGTTTGAAAGTGGGACAACTTGAAAACTATTGTAGGATCATTCTTGGCTCATTTTAACATGAAAAAAATCCGTACCAATTTGAGACTTCATTCTTGACTCTTTCGAACTTGGAAACAACTTCTTGCTTCATTCTTGACTCGTTTGAACATGCAACAACTTGAAAACTATTGTAGGAACATTCTTCGCTCATTTTAACATGAAAATATTCCGTAATAATTTGAGACTTCATTCTTGACTCGTGCAAACTTGGAAACAACTTCTTGCTTCATTCTTGACTCGTTTGAACATGAAAACAACTTGAAAACATTTGTAGGATCATTCTTGGGTCATTTTAACATGAAAACAATCCGTACCAATTTGAGAATTCATTCTTGACTCGTTCAAACTTGGAAACAACTTCTTGCTTCATTCTTGACCCGTTTGAACATGCAACAACTTGAAAACTATTGTAGGATTATTCTTCGCTCATTTTAACATGAAAATATTCCGTAATAATTTGAGACTTCATTCTTGGCTCGTTCGAACTTGGAAACAACTTGTTGCTTCATTCTTGACTCGTTTGAACATGAAAACAACTTTAAAACATTTGTAGGATCATTCTTGGGTCATTTTAACATGAAAACAATCCGTACCAATTTGAGAATTTATTCTTGACTCGTTCAAACTTGGAAACAACTTCTTGCTTCATTCTTGACTCGTTTGAACATGGAAACAACATGAAAACTATTGTAGGATTATTCTTCGCTCATTTTAACATGAAAACAATCCGTAGCAAATTGAGACTTCATTCTTGACTCGTTCGAACATGGAAACAACTTGTAGCTTCATTCTTGACTCGTTTGAACATGGAAACAACTTGAAAACTCTTGTAGGATCATTCTTGGGTCATTTTAACATGAAAATAATCCGTAGCAATTTGAGACATCATTCTTGACTCGTTCGAACTTGGAAACAACTGCAGCTTCATTCTTGACTCGTTTGAACATGGAAACAACTTGAAAACTATTGTAGGATCATTCTTGGCTAATTTTAACATGAAAACAATCCGTAGCAAATTGAGACTTCATTCTTGACTCGTTCGAACATGGAAACAACTTGTAGCTTCATTCTTGTCTCGTTTGAACATGGAAACAATATTGAAAACTCTTTTAGGATCATTCTTTGCTCATTTTAACATAAAAACAATCCGTACCATTGGAGACTTCATTCTTGACTACTTTGAACTTGGAAACAACTTGTAGCTTCATTCTTGACTCGTTTGAAAGTGGGACAACTTGAAAACTATTGTAGGATCATTCTTGGCTCATTTTAACATGAAAAAAATCCGTACCAATTTGAGACTTAATTCTTTACTCTTTCGAACTTGGAAATAACTTCTTGCTTCATTCTTGACTCGTTTGAACATGCAACAACTTGAAAACTATTGTAGGATCATTCTTCGCTCATTTTAACATGAAAATATTCCGTAATAATTTGAGACTTCATTCTTGACTCGTTCAAACTTGGAAACAACTTCTTGCTTCATTCTTGACTCGTTTGAACATGCAACAACTTGAAAACTATTGTAGGATTATTCTTCGCTCATTTTAACATGAAAATATTCCGTAATAATTTGAGACTTCATTCTTGGCTCGTTCGAACTTGAAAACAACTTGTTGCTTCATTCTTGACTCGTTTGAACATGAAAACAACTTGAAAACATTTGTAGGATCATTCTTGGGTCATTTTAACATGAAAACAATCCGTACCAATTTGAGAATTCATTCTTGACTCGTTCAAACTTGGAAACAACTTGTTGCTTCATTCTTGACTCGTTTGAACATGGAAACAACTTGAAAACTCTTGTAGGATCATTCTTGGGTCATTTTAACATGAAAATAATCCGTAGCAATTTAAGACATCATTCTTGACTCGTTCGAACTTGGGAACAACTTGCAGCTTCATTCTTGACTCGTTTGAACATGGAAACAACATGAAAACTATTGTAGGATCATTCTTGGCTCATTTTAACATGAAAACAATCCGTAGCAAATTGAGACTTCATTCTTGACTCGTTCGAACATGGAAACAACTTGTAACTTCATTCTTGAATCGTTTGAACATGGAAACAGTATTGAAAATTCTTTTAGGATCATTCTTTGCTCATTTTAACATGAAAACAATCCGTACTAATTGGAGACTTCATTCTTGACTTGTTTGAACTTGGAAACAAATTGTAGCTTCATTCTTGACTCGTTTGAACATGGAACAACTTGAAAACTATTGTAGGATCATTCTTGGCTCATTTTAAGATGAAAAAAATCCGTACCAATTTGAGACTTCCTTCTTGACTCTTTCGAACTTGGAAACAACTTGTAGCTTCATTCTTGACTCGTTTGAACATGGAAACAACATGTAGACTCTTGTAGGATCATTCTTGGCTCATTTTAACATGAAAACATTCCTTAATAATTTGAGACTTCATTCTTAACTCGTTTGAACTTGGAAACAACTTGAAGAGTCTTGGGTCATTTTAACATGAAAATAATCCGTAGCAATTTGCGACATCATTCTTGACTCGTTCGAACTTGGAAACAACTTGTAGCTTCATTCTTGACTCGTTTGAACCTGGAAACAACTTGAAAACTATTGTAGGATCATTCTTGGCTCATTTTAACATGAAAACAATCCGTAGCAATTTAGGACTTCATTCTTGACTCGTTCGAACATGGAAACAACTTGTAGCTTCATTCTTGACTTGTTTGAACATGGAAACAACATGTAAACTCTTGTAAGATCATTCTTGGCTCATTTTAACATGAAAACAATCCGTACCAATTTGAGACTTCAGTCTTGACTCGTTCGAACTTGGAAACAACTTGTAGCTTCATTCTTGACTCGTTTGAACATGGAAACAACTTGAAAACTCTTTTAGGATCATTCTTGGCTAATTTGAACATGAAAACAATCCGTACCAATTTGAGACTTCATTCTTGACTCGTTCGAACTTGGAAATAACTTGTAGCTTCATTCTTGACTCGTTTGAACATGTAAACAACTTGTAAACTCTTGTAGGATCATTGATGGCTCATTTTAGGATGAAAGCAATTTGTAACAATTTGAGAATTCATTCTTGATTCGTTCGAACTTGGAAACAACTTGTAGCTTCATTCTTGACTCGTTTGAACATGGAAACAACTTGTAAACTCTTTTAGGATCATTCTTGACTCATTTTAGCATGAAAACAATCCGTAGCAATTTTAGACATCATTCTTGACTCGTTCGAACTTGGAAAGAACTTGTAGCTTCATTCTTGACTCGTTTGAACATGAAAACCATATTGAAAACTCTTTTAGGATCATTATTTGCTCATTTTAACATGAAAACAATCCCTACCAATTGGAGACTTCATTCTTGACTCGTTTGAACTTGGAAAGAACTTGTAGCTTCATTCTTGACTCGTTTGAACATGGAAACCATATTGAAAACTCTTTTAGGATCATTCTTTGCTCATTTTAACATGAAAACAATCCGTACCAATTGGAGACTTCATTCTTGACTCGTTTGAACTTGGAAATAACTTGTAGCTTCATTCTTGACTCGTTTGAACATGGAAACAACTTGAAAACTCTTGTAGGATCATTCTTGGGTCATTTTAACATGAAAATAATCCATAGCAATTTGAGACATCATTCTTGACTCGTTCGAACTTGGAAACAACTTGCAGCTTCATTCTTGACTCGTTTGAACATGGAAACAACTTGAAAACTATTGTAGGATCATTCTTGGCTAATTTTAACATGAAAACAATCCGTAGCAAATTGAGACTTCATTCTTGACTCGTTCGAACATGGAAACAACTTGTAGCTTCATTCTTGTCTCGTTTGAACATGGAAACAATATTGAAAACTCTTTTAGGATCATTCTTTGCTCATTTTAACATAAAAACAATCCGTACCAATTGGAGACTTCATTCTTGACTTCTTTGAACTTGGAAACAACTTGTAGCTTCATTCTTGACTCGTTTGAAAGTGGGACAACTTGAAAACTATTGTAGGATCATTCTTGGCTCATTTTAACATGAAAAAAATCCGTACCAATTTGAGACTTCATTCTTGACTCTTTCGAACTTGGAAACAACTTCTTGCTTCATTCTTCACTCGTTTGAACATGCAACAACTTGAAAACTATTGTAGGATCATTCTTCGCTCATTTTAACATGAAAACAATCCGTAGCAAATTGAGACTTCATTCCGTAATAATTTGAGACTTCATTCTTGGCTCGTTCGAACTTGGAAACAACTTGTTGCTTCATTCTTGACTCGTTTGAACATGAACATGAAAACAACTTGAAAACATTTGTAGGATCATTCTTGGGTCATTTTAACATGAAAATAATCCGTAGCAATTTGAGACATCATTCTTGACTCGTTCCAACTTGGAAACAACTTGTTGCTTCATTCTTGACTCGTTTGAACATGGAAACAACTTGAAAACTCTTGTAGGATCATTCTTGGGTCATTTTAACATGAAAATAATCCGTAGCAATTTGAGACATCATTCTTGACTCGTTCGAACTTGGAAACAACTTGCAGCTTCATTCTTGACTCGTTTGAACATGGAAACAACTTGAAAACTATTGTAGGATCATTCTTGGCTAATTTTAACATGAAAACAATCCGTAGCAAATTGAGACTTCATTCTTGACTCGTTCGAACATGGAAACAACTTGTAGCTTCATTCTTGTCTCGTTTGAACATGGAAACAATATTGAAAACTCTTTTAGGATCATTCTTTGCTCATTTTAACATAAAAACAATCCGTACCAATTGGAGACTTCATTCTTGACTTCTTTGAACTTGGAAACAACTTGTAGCTTCATTCTTGACTCGTTTGAAAGTGGGACAACTTGAAAACTATTGTAGGATCATTCTTGGCTCATTTTAACATGAAAAAAATCCGTACCAATTTGAGACTTCATTCTTGACTCTTTCGAACTTGGAAACAACTTCTTGCTTCATTCTTGACTCGTTTGAACATGCAACAACTTGAAAACTATTGTAGGATCATTCTTCGCTCATTTTAACATGAAAACAATCCGTAGCAAATTGAGACTTCATTCCGTAATAATTTGAGACTTCATTCTTGGCTCGTTCGAACTTGGAAACAACTTGTTGCTTCATTCTTGACTCGTTTGAACATGAACATGAAAACAACTTGAAAACATTTGTAGGATCATTCTTGGGTCATTTTAACATGAAAATAATCCGTAGCAATTTGAGACATCATTCTTGACTCGTTCCAACTTGGAAACAACTTGCAGCTTCATTCTTGACTCGTTTGAACATGGAAACAACTTGTAAACTCTTGTAGGATCATTCATGGCTCATTTTAGGATGAAAGCAATTTGTAACAATTTGAGACTTCATTCTTGACTCGTTCGAACATGGAAACAAGTTGTAGCTTTATTCTTGACTCGTTTCAAAATGGAAACAACTTGAAAACTCTTTTAGGATCATTCTTGGCTCATTTGAACATGAAAATAATCCGTACCAATTTGAGACTTCATTCTTGACTCGTTCAAACTTGGAAACAACTTGTAGCTTCATTCTTGACTCTTTTGAACATGGAAACAACTTGTAAACTCTTGTAGAATCATTGATGGTTCATTTTAAGATGAAAGCAATTTGTAACAATTTGAGACTTCATTCTTGACTCGTTCGAACTTGGAAACAACTTGTAGCTTCATTCTTGACTCTTTTGAACATGGAAACACCTTGTAAACTCTTGTAGAATCATTGATGGCTCATTTTAAGATGAAAGCAATTTGTAACAATTTGAGGCTTCATTATTGACTCGTTCAAACTTGAAACAGCCTGTAGCTTCATTCTTGACTCGTTTGAACATGGAAACAACTTGAAAACTCTTGTAGGATCATTCTTGAGTCATTTTAACATGAAAATAATCCGTTGCAAATTGAGACTTCATTCTTGACTCGTTCGAACATGGAAACAACTTGTAGCTTCATTCTTGACTCGTTTGAACATGGAAACAATATTGAAAACTCTTTTAGGATCATTCTTTGCTCATTTTAACATAAAAACAATCCATACCAATTGGAGACTTCATTCTTGACTCGTTTGAACATTGAACAACTTGAAAACTATTGTAGGATCATTCTTGGCTCATTTTAACAGGAAAAAAATCCATACCAATTTGAGACTTCATTCATGACACTTTCGAACTTAGAAACAACTTGTAGCATCATTCTTGACTCGTTTGAACATGGAAACAACATGTAAACTCTTGTAGGATCATTCTTGGCTCATTTTAACATGAAAACATTCCTTAATAATTTGAGACTTCATTCTTAACTCGTTCGAACTTGGAAACAACTTGTTGCTTCATTCTTAACTCGTTTGAACATGGAAACAACTTGAAAAGTCTTGTAGGATCATTCTTGGGTCATTTTAACATGAAAATAATCCGTAGCAATTTCAAACATCATTCTTGACTCGTTCGAACTTGGAAACAACTTGTAACTTCATTCTTGAATCGTTTGAACATGGAAACAACTTGAAAACTATTTTAGGATCATTCTTGGCTCATTTTAACATGAAAACAATCCGTAGCAATTTGAGACTTCATTCTTGACTCGTTCGAACATGGAAAAAACTAGTAGCTTCATTCTTGACATGGAAACAACTTGTAAACACTTGTAGGATCATTGATGCCTCATTTTAACATGAAAAAAATCTGTACCAATTGGAGACTTCATTCTTGACTCGTTTGAACTTGGATCATTCTTGGCTCATTTGAACATGAAAATAATCCGTACCAATTTCAGACTTCATTCTTCACTCGTTCAAACTTGGAAACAACTTGTAGCTTCATTCCTGACTCTTTTGAACATGGAAACAACTTGTAAACTCTTGTAGAATCATTGATGGTTCATTTTAAGATGAAAGCAATTTGTAACAATTTGAGACTTCATTCTTGACTCGTTCGAACTTTGAAACAACTTGTAGCTTCATTCTTGACTCTTTTGAACATGGAAACAACTTGTAAACTCTTGTAGAATCATTGATGGCTCATTTTAAGATGAAAGCAATTTGTAACAATTTGAGACTTCATTATTGACTCGTTCAAACTTGGAACAGCCTGTAGCTTCATTCTTGACTCGTTTGAACATGGAAACAACTTGAAAACTCTTGTAGGATCATTCTTGGGTCATTTTAACATGAAAATAATCCGTAGCAATTTGAGACATCATTCTTGACTCGTTCGAACTTGGAAACAACTTGCAGCTTCATTCTTTACACGTTTGAACATGGAAACAACTTGAAAACTATTGTAGGATCATTCTTGGCTAATTTTAACATGAAAACAATCCGTAGCCAATTGAGACTTCATTCTTGACTCGTTCGAACATGGAAACAACTTGTAGCTTCATTCTTGACTCGTTTGAACATGGAAACAATATTGAAAACTCTTTTAGGATCATTCTTTGCTCATTTTAACATAAAAACAATCCGTACCAATTGGAGACTTCATTCTTGACTTGTTTGAACTTGGAAACAACTTGTAGCTTCATTCTTGACTCGTTTGAACATTGAACAACTTGAAAACTATTTTAGGATCATTCTTAGCTCATTTTAACATGAAAACAATCCGTAGCAATTTGAGACTTCATTCTTGACTCGTTCGAACATGGAAACAACTTGTAGCTTCATTCTAGACTCGTTTGAACATGGAAACAACTTGAAAACTCTTTTAGGATCATTCTTGGCTTATTTTAACATGAAAACAATCCGTAGCAATTTAAGACTTCATTCTTGACTCGTTCAAACTTGGAAACAACTTCTTGCTTCATTCTTGACTCGTTTGAACATGCAACAACTTGAAAACTATTGTAGGATCATTCTTCGCTCATTTTAACATGAAAATATTCTGTAATAATTTGAGACTTCATTCTTGGCTCGTTCGAACTTGGAAACTACTTGTTGCTTCATTCTTGACTCGTTTGAACATGAAAACAACTTGAAAACATTTGTAGGACATTCTTGGGTCATTTTAACATGAAAATAATCCATAGCAATTTGAGACTTCATTCTTGACTCGTTCAAACTTGGAAACAAATTGAGACTTCATTCTTGACTCCTTTGAACATTGAAAGAACTTGTAAACTCATGTAGGATCATTGATGGCTCATTTTAAGATGAAAGCAATTTTTAACAATTTGAGACTTCATTCTTGACTCGTTCGAACTTGAAAACATTTGTTGCTTCATTCATGACTTGTTTGTACAAGGAAATAACTTGTAAAATCTTGTAGGATCATTCTTGGTTCAATTGAACATGAAAATATTCCGTAATAATTTGAGACTTTATTATTGACTCGTTCAAACTTGAAACAACCTGTAGCTTCATTCTTGACTCGTTTGAACATGGAAACAACTTGAAAACTCTTGTAGGATCATTCTTGGGTCATTTTAACATGAAAATAATCCGTAGCAATTTGAGACATCATTCTTGACTCGTTCGAACTTGGAAACAACTTGCAACTTCAGTCTTGACTCGTTTGAACATGGAAACAACTTGAAAACTATTGTAGGATCATTCTTGGGTCATTTTAACATGAAAATAATCCGTAGCAAATTGAGACTTCATTCTTGACTCGTTCGAACATGGAAACAACTTGTAGCTTCATTCTTGTCTCGTTTGAACATGGAAACAATATTGAAAACTCTTTTAGGATCATTCTTTGCTCATTTTAATATAAAAACAATCCGTACCAATTGGACACTTCATTCTTGACTTCTTTGAACTTGGAAACAACTTGTAGCTTCATTCTTGACTCGTTTGAAAGTGGAACAACTTGAAAACTATTGTAGGATCATTCTTGGCTCATTTTAACATGAAAAAAATCCGTACCAATTTGAGACTTCATTCTTGACTCTTTCAAACTTGGAAACAACTTCTTGCTTCATTCTTGACTCGTTTGAACATGCAACAACTTGAAAACTATTGTAGGATCATTCTTCGCTCATTTTAACATGAAAATATTCCGTAATAATTTGAGACTTCATTCTTGACTAGTTCAAACTTGGAAACAACTTCTTGCTTCATTTTTGACTCGTTTGAACATGCAACAACTTGAAAACTATTGTAGGATCATTCTTCGCTCATTTTAACATGAAAATATTCCGTAATAATTTGAGACTTCATTCTTGGCTCGTTCGAACTTGGAAACAACTTGTTGCTTCATTCTTGACTCGTTTGAACATGAAAACAACTTGAAAACATTTGTAGGATCATTCTTGGGTCCTTTTAACATGAAAATAATCCATAGCAATTTGAGACATCATTCTTGACTCGTTCCAACTTGGAAACAACTTGCAGCTTCATTCTTGACTCGTTTGAACATGGAAACAACTTGTAAACTCTTGTAGGATCATTCTTGGCTCATTTTAGGATGAAAGCAATTTGTAACAATTTGAGACTTCATTCTTGACTCGTTCGAACATGAAAACAAGTTGTAGCTTCATTCTTGACTCGTTTCAAAATGGAAACAACTTGAAAACTCTTTTAGGATCATTCTCGGCTCATTTGAACATGAAAATAATCCGTACCAATTTCAGACTTCATTCTTGACTCGTTCAAACTTGGAAACAACTTGTAGCTTCATTCCTGACTCTTTTGAACATGGAAACAACTTGTAAACTCTTGTAGAATCATTGATGGTTCATTTTAAGATGAAAGCAATTTGTAACAATTTGAGACTTCATTCTTGA
The DNA here is from genome assembly GCA_028671895.1 of Oenanthe sinensis. NCBI lineage: Eukaryota > Viridiplantae > Streptophyta > Magnoliopsida > Apiales > Apiaceae > Oenanthe > Oenanthe sinensis. The sequence continues at coordinate 7,524,835 of JAPMAC010000195.1, read as the reverse complement.
CTCGTTCAAACTTGAAACAGCCTGTAGCTTCATTCTTGACTCGTTTGAACATTGAAACAACTTGAAAACTCTTGTAGGATCATTCTTGGGTCATTTTAACATGAAAATAATCCGTAGCAATTTGAGACATCATTCTTGACTCGTTCGAACTTGGAAACAACTTGCAGCTTCATTCTTTACTCGTTTGAACATGGAAACAACTTGAAAACTATTGTAAGATCATTCTTGGCTAATTTTAACATGAAAACAATCCGTAGCAAATTGAGACTTCATTCTTGACTCGTTCGAACATGGAAACAACTTGTAGCTTCATTCTTGACTCGTTTGAACATGGAACCAATATTGAAAACTCTTTTAGGATCATTCTTTGCTCATTTTAACATAAAAACAATCCGTACCAATTGGAGACTTCATTCTTGACTTATTTGAACTTGGAAACAACTTGTAGCTTCATTCTTGACTCGTTTGAACATTGAACAACTTGAAAACTATTGTAGGATCATTCTTGGCTCATTTTAACATGAAAAAAATCCGTACCAATTTGAGACTTCATTCTTGACTCGTTTGAACATGGAAACAACATGTAAACTCTTGTAGGATCATTCTTGGCTCATTTTAACATGAAAACATTCCTTAATAATTTGAGACTTCATTCTTAACTCGTTCGAACTTGGAAACAACTTGTTGCTTCATTCTTAACTCGTTTGAACATGGAAACAACTTGAAAAGTCTTGTAGGATCATTCTTGGGTCATTTTAACATGAAAATAATCCATAGCAATTTCAAACATCATTCTTGACTCGTTCGAACTTGGAAACAACTTGTAACTTCATTCTTGAATCGTTTGAACATGGAAACAACTTGAAAACTATTTTAGGATCATTCTTGGCTCATTTCAACATAAAAACAATCCGTACCAATTGGAGACTTCATTCTTGACTTGTTTGAACTTGGAAACAACTTGTAGCTTCATTCTTGACTCGTTTGAACATTGAACAACTTGAAAACTATTGTAGGATCATTCTTGGCTCATTTTAACATGAAAAAAATCTGTACCAATTGGAGACTTCATTCTTGACTAGTTTGAACTTGGAAATAACTTGTAGCTTCATTCTTGACTCGTTTGAACATGGAAACAACTTGAAAACTCTTTTAGGATCATTCTTGGCTTATTTTAACATGAAAACAATCCGAAACAATTTAAGACTTCATTCTTGACTCGTTCAACTTGGAAACAACTTCTTGCTTCATTCTTGACTCGTTTGAACATGAAACAACTTGAAAACTATTGTAGGATCATTCTTCGCTCATTTTAACATGAAAATATTTCGTAATAATTTGAGACTTTATTCTTGGCTCGTTCGAACTTGGAAACAACTTGTTGCTTCATTCTTGACTCGTTTGAACATGAAAACAACTTGAAAACATTTGTACGATCACTCTTGGGTCATTTTAACATGAAAATAATAAGTAGCAATTTGAGACATCATTCTTGACTCGTTCCAACTTGGAAACAACTTGCAGCTTCATTCTTGACTCGTTTGAACATGGAAACAACTTGTAAACTCTTGTAGGATCATTCTTGGCTCATTTTAGGATGAAAGCAATTTGTAACAATTTGAGACTTCATTCTTGACTCGTTCGAACATGGAAACAAGTTGTAGCTTCATTCTTGACTCGTTTCAAATTGGAAACAACTTGAAAACTCTTTTAGGATCATTCTTTGCTCATTTGAACATGAAAATAATCCGTACCAATTTGAGTCTTCATTCTTGACTCGTTCAAACTTGGAAACAACTTGTAGCTTCATTCTTGACTCTTTTGAACATGTTAACAACTTGTAAACTCTTGTAGAATCATTGATGGCTCATTTTAAGATGAAAGCAATTTTTAACAATTTGAGACTTCATTCTTGACTCGTTCGAACTTGGAAACAACTTGTAGCTTCATTCTTGACTCTTTTGAACATGGAAACAACTTGTAAACTCTTGTAGAATCATTGATGGCTCATTTTAAGACGAAAGCAATTTGAAACAATTTGAGACTTCATTCTTGACTCGTTCGAACTTGGAAACAACTTGTAGCTTCATTCTTGACTCTTTTGAACATGGAAATAACTTGGAAACTCTTGTAGGATCATTGATGGCTCATTTTAAGATGAAAGCAATTTTTAACAATTTGAGACTTCATTCTTGACTCGTTCGAACTTGAAAACATTTATAGCTTCATTCATGACTTGTTTGTACAAGGAAATAACTTGTAAAATCTTGTAGGATCATTCTTGGTTCAATTGAACATGAAAATATTCCGTAATAATTTGAGACTTCATTATTGACTCGTTCAAACTTGAAAAAACCTGTAGCTTCATTCTTGACTCGTTTGAACATGGAAAGAACTTGAAAACTCTTGTAGGATCATTCTTGGGTCATTTTACCATGAAAATAATCCGTAGCAATTTGAGACATCATTCTTGACTCGTTCGAACTTGGAAACAACTTGCAGCTTCATTCTTGACTCGTTTGAACATAGAAACAACTTGAAAACTATTGTAGGATCATTCTTGGCTCATTTTAACATGAAAACAATCCGTAGCAAATTGAGACTTCATTCTTGACTCGTTCGAACATGAAAACAACTTGTAGCTTCATTCTTGACTCGTTTGAACATGGAAACAATATTGAAAACTCTTTTAGGATCATTCTTTGCTCATTTTAACATAAAAACAATCCGTACCAATTGGAGACTTCATTCTTGACTTGTTTGAACTTGGAAACAACTTGTAGCTTCATTCTTGACTCGTTTGAGCATGGAAACAACATGTAAACTCTTGTAGGATCATTCTTGGCTCATTTTAACATGAAAACATTCCTTAATAATTTGAGACTTCATTCTTAACTCGTTCGAACTTGGAAACGACTTGTTGCTTCATTCTTGACTCGTTTGAACATGGAAATAACTTGAAAAGTCTTGTAGGATCATTCTTGGGTCATTTTAACATGAAAATAATCCGTAGAAATTGGAGACATCATTCTTGACTCGTTTGAACTTGGAAACAACTTGTAACTTCATTCTTGACTCGTTTGAACATGGAAACAACTTGAAAACTCTTGTAGGATCATTGATGGCTCATTTCAAGATGAAAGCAATTTGTACCAATTTGAGATTTCATCCTTGACTCGTTCGAACTTGGAAACAACTTGTAAACTATTGTAGGATCATTCTTGGCTCATTTTAACATAAAAACATTCCGTAGCAATTTGAGACTTCATTCTTGACTCGTTCGAACATGGAAACAACTTGTAGCTTCATTCATGACTTGTTTGTACAAGGAAATAACTTGTAAAATCTTGTAGGATCATTCTTGGTTCAGTTGAACATGAAAATATTCCATAATAATTTGAGACTTCATTCTTGACTCGTTCGAACTTGGAAACAACTTATAGCTTCATTCTTGACTCTTTTGAATATGGAAACAACTTGTAAACTCTTGTAGTGTCATTGATGGCTCATTTCAAGATGAAAGCAATTTGTAACAATTTGAGATTTCATTCTTGACTCGTTCGAACTTGGAAACAACTTCTAGCTTCATTCTTGACTCGTTTGAACATGGAAACAACTTGAAAACTATTGTAGGGTCATTCTTCGCTCATTTTAACATGAAAACAATCCGTAGCAATTTGTGACTTCATTCTTGACTCGTTTGAACATGGAAACAACTTGTAGTTTCATTCTTGACTCGTTTGAACATGGAAACAATTTGTAAACTCTTGTAGAATCATTGATGGCTCATTTTAAGATCAAGGAATTTGTAACAATTTGAGACTTCATTCTTGACTCGTTCGAACTTGGAAACAACTTGCAGCTTCATTCTTGACTCGTTTGAACATGGAAACAATATTGAAAACTCTTTTAGGATCATTCTTTGCTCATTTTAACATAAAAACAATCCGTACCAATTGGAGACTTCATTCTTGACTTGTTTGAACTTGGAAACAACTTGTAGCTTCATTCTTGACTCGTTTGAGCATGGAAACAACATGTAAACTCTTGTAGGATCATTCTTGGCTCATTTTAACATGAAAACAATCCGTAGCAATTTGAGACTTCATTCTTGACTCATTCGAACTTGGAAACAACTTGTTGCTTCATTCTTGACTCGTTTGAACATGGAAATAACTTGAAAAGTCTTGTAGGATCATTCTTGGGTCATTTTAACATGAAAATAATCCGTAGAAATTGGAGACATCATTCTTGACTCGTTTGAACTTGGAAACAACTTGTAACTTCATTCTTGACTCGTTTGAACATGGAAACAACTTGAAAACTCTTGTAGGATCATTGATGGCTCATTTCAAGATGAAAGCAATTTGTACCAATTTGAGATTTCATCCTTGACTCGTTCGAACTTGGAAACAACTTGTAAACTATTGTAGGATCATTCTTGGCTCATTTTAACATAAAAACATTCCGTAGCAATTTGAGACTTCATTCTTGACTCGTTCGAACATGGAAACAACTTGTAGCTTCATTCATGACTTGTTTGTACAAGGAAATAACTTGTAAAATCTTGTAGGATCATTCTTGGTTCAGTTGAACATGAAAATATTCCATAATAATTTGAGACTTCATTCTTGACTCGTTCGAACTTGGAAACAACTTATAGCTTCATTCTTGACTCTTTTGAATATGGAAACAACTTGTAAACTCTTGTAGTGTCATTGATGGCTCATTTCAAGATGAAAGCAATTTGTAACAATTTGAGATTTCATTCTTGACTCGTTCGAACTTGGAAACAACTTCTAGCTTCATTCTTGACTCGTTTGAACATGGAAACAACTTGAAAACTATTGTAGGGTCATTCTTCGCTCATTTTAACATGAAAACAATCCGTAGCAATTTGTGACTTCATTCTTGACTCGTTTGAACATGGAAACAACTTGTAGTTTCATTCTTGACTCGTTTGAACATGGAAACAACTTGAAAACTCTTTTAGGATCATTGATGGCTCATTTCAAGATGAAAGTAATTTGTACCAATTTGAGATTTCATCCTTGACTCGTTCGAACTTGGAAACAACTTATAAACTCTTGTAGGATCATTCTTGGGTCATTTTAACATAAAAACATTCCGTAACAATTTGAGACTTCATTCTTGACTCGTTCGAACATGGAAACAACTTGTAGCTTCATTCATGACTTGTTTGTACAAGGAAATAACTTGTAAAATCTTGTAGGATCATTCTTGGTTCAGTTGAACATGAAAATATTCCATAATAATTTGAGACTTCATTCTTGACTTGTTTGAACTTGGAAACAACTTGTAGCTTCATTCTTGACTCGTTTGAACATTGAACAACTTGAAAACTATTGTAGGATCATTCTTGGCTCATTTTAACATGAAAAAAATCTGTACCAATTGGAGACTTCATTCTTGACTAGTTTGAACTTGGAAATAACTTGTAGCTTCATTCTTGACTCGTTTGAACATGGAAACAACTTGAAAACTCTTTTAGGATCATTCTTGGCTTATTTTAACATGAAAACAATCCGAAACAATTTAAGACTTCATTCTTGACTCGTTCAACTTGGAAACAACTTCTTGCTTCATTCTTGACTCGTTTGAACATGAAACAACTTGAAAACTATTGTAGGATCATTCTTCGCTCATTTTAACATGAAAATATTTCGTAATAATTTGAGACTTTATTCTTGGCTCGTTCGAACTTGGAAACAACTTGTTGCTTCATTCTTGACTCGTTTGAACATGAAAACAACTTGAAAACATTTGTACGATCACTCTTGGGTCATTTTAACATGAAAATAATAAGTAGCAATTTGAGACATCATTCTTGACTCGTTCCAACTTGGAAACAACTTGCAGCTTCATTCTTGACTCGTTTGAACATGGAAACAACTTGTAAACTCTTGTAGGATCATTCTTGGCTCATTTTAGGATGAAAGCAATTTGTAACAATTTGAGACTTCATTCTTGACTCGTTCGAACATGGAAACAAGTTGTAGCTTCATTCTTGACTCGTTTCAAATTGGAAACAACTTGAAAACTCTTTTAGGATCATTCTTTGCTCATTTGAACATGAAAATAATCCGTACCAATTTGAGTCTTCATTCTTGACTCGTTCAAACTTGGAAACAACTTGTAGCTTCATTCTTGACTCTTTTGAACATGTTAACAACTTGTAAACTCTTGTAGAATCATTGATGGCTCATTTTAAGATGAAAGCAATTTTTAACAATTTGAGACTTCATTCTTGACTCGTTCGAACTTGGAAACAACTTGTAGCTTCATTCTTGACTCTTTTGAACATGGAAACAACTTGTAAACTCTTGTAGAATCATTGATGGCTCATTTTAAGACGAAAGCAATTTGAAACAATTTGAGACTTCATTCTTGACTCGTTCGAACTTGGAAACAACTTGTAGCTTCATTCTTGACTCTTTTGAACATGGAAATAACTTGGAAACTCTTGTAGGATCATTGATGGCTCATTTTAAGATGAAAGCAATTTTTAACAATTTGAGACTTCATTCTTGACTCGTTCGAACTTGAAAACATTTATAGCTTCATTCATGACTTGTTTGTACAAGGAAATAACTTGTAAAATCTTGTAGGATCATTCTTGGTTCAATTGAACATGAAAATATTCCGTAATAATTTGAGACTTCATTATTGACTCGTTCAAACTTGAAAAAACCTGTAGCTTCATTCTTGACTCGTTTGAACATGGAAAGAACTTGAAAACTCTTGTAGGATCATTCTTGGGTCATTTTACCATGAAAATAATCCGTAGCAATTTGAGACATCATTCTTGACTCGTTCGAACTTGGAAACAACTTGCAGCTTCATTCTTGACTCGTTTGAACATAGAAACAACTTGAAAACTATTGTAGGATCATTCTTGGCTCATTTTAACATGAAAACAATCCGTAGCAAATTGAGACTTCATTCTTGACTCGTTCGAACATGAAAACAACTTGTAGCTTCATTCTTGACTCGTTTGAACATGGAAACAATATTGAAAACTCTTTTAGGATCATTCTTTGCTCATTTTAACATAAAAACAATCCGTACCAATTGGAGACTTCATTCTTGACTTGTTTGAACTTGGAAACAACTTGTAGCTTCATTCTTGACTCGTTTGAGCATGGAAACAACATGTAAACTCTTGTAGGATCATTCTTGGCTCATTTTAACATGAAAACATTCCTTAATAATTTGAGACTTCATTCTTAACTCGTTCGAACTTGGAAACGACTTGTTGCTTCATTCTTGACTCGTTTGAACATGGAAATAACTTGAAAAGTCTTGTAGGATCATTCTTGGGTCATTTTAACATGAAAATAATCCGTAGAAATTGGAGACATCATTCTTGACTCGTTTGAACTTGGAAACAACTTGTAACTTCATTCTTGACTCGTTTGAACATGGAAACAACTTGAAAACTCTTGTAGGATCATTGATGGCTCATTTCAAGATGAAAGCAATTTGTACCAATTTGAGATTTCATCCTTGACTCGTTCGAACTTGGAAACAACTTGTAAACTATTGTAGGATCATTCTTGGCTCATTTTAACATAAAAACATTCCGTAGCAATTTGAGACTTCATTCTTGACTCGTCCGAACATGGAAACAACTTGTAGCTTCATTCATGACTTGTTTGTACAAGGAAATAACTTGTAAAATCTTGTAGGATCATTCTTGGTTCAGTTGAACATGAAAATATTCCATAATAATTTGAGACTTCATTCTTGACTCGTTCGAACTTGGAAACAACTTATAGCTTCATTCTTGACTCTTTTGAATATGGAAACAACTTGTAAACTCTTGTAGTGTCATTGATGGCTCATTTCAAGATGAAAGCAATTTGTAACAATTTGAGATTTCATTCTTGACTCGTTCGAACTTGGAAACAACTTCTAGCTTCATTCTTGACTCGTTTGAACATGGAAACAACTTGAAAACTATTGTAGGGTCATTCTTCGCTCATTTTAACATGAAAACAATCCGTAGCAATTTGTGACTTCATTCTTGACTCGTTTGAACATGGAAACAACTTGTAGTTTCATTCTTGACTCGTTTGAACATGGAAACAATTTGTAAACTCTTGTAGAATCATTGATGGCTCATTTTAAGATCAAGGAATTTGTAACAATTTGAGACTTCATTCTTGACTCGTTCGAACTTGGAAACAACTTGCAGCTTCATTCTTGACTCGTTTGAACATGGAAACAATATTGAAAACTCTTTTAGGATCATTCTTTGCTCATTTTAACATAAAAACAATCCGTACCAATTGGAGACTTCATTCTTGACTTGTTTGAACTTGGAAACAACTTGTAGCTTCATTCTTGACTCGTTTGAGCATGGAAACAACATGTAAACTCTTGTAGGATCATTCTTGGCTCATTTTAACATGAAAACAATCCGTAGCAATTTGAGACTTCATTCTTGACTCATTCGAACTTGGAAACAACTTGTTGCTTCATTCTTGACTCGTTTGAACATGGAAATAACTTGAAAAGTCTTGTAGGATCATTCTTGGGTCATTTTAACATGAAAATAATCCGTAGAAATTGGAGACATCATTCTTGACTCGTTTGAACTTGGAAACAACTTGTAACTTCATTCTTGACTCGTTTGAACATGGAAACAACTTGAAAACTCTTGTAGGATCATTGATGGCTCATTTCAAGATGAAAGCAATTTGTACCAATTTGAGATTTCATCCTTGACTCGTTCGAACTTGGAAACAACTTGTAAACTATTGTAGGATCATTCTTGGCTCATTTTAACATAAAAACATTCCGTAGCAATTTGAGACTTCATTCTTGACTCGTTCGAACATGGAAACAACTTGTAGCTTCATTCATGACTTGTTTGTACAAGGAAATAACTTGTAAAATCTTGTAGGATCATTCTTGGTTCAGTTGAACATGAAAATATTCCATAATAATTTGAGACTTCATTCTTGACTCGTTCGAACTTGGAAACAACTTATAGCTTCATTCTTGACTCTTTTGAATATGGAAACAACTTGTAAACTCTTGTAGTGTCATTGATGGCTCATTTCAAGATGAAAGCAATTTGTAACAATTTGAGATTTCATTCTTGACTCGTTCGAACTTGGAAACAACTTCTAGCTTCATTCTTGACTCGTTTGAACAAGGAAACAACTTGAAAACTATTGTAGGGTCATTCTTCGCTCATTTTAACATGAAAACAATCCGTAGCAATTTGTGACTTCATTCTTGACTCGTTTGAACATGGAAACAACTTGTAGTTTCATTCTTGACTCGTTTGAACATGGAAACAACTTGAAAACTCTTTTAGGATCATTGATGGCTCATTTCAAGATGAAAGTAATTTGTACCAATTTGAGATTTCATCCTTGACTCGTTCGAACTTGGAAACAACTTATAAACTCTTGTAGGATCATTCTTGGGTCATTTTAACATAAAAACATTCCGTAACAATTTGAGACTTCATTCTTGACTCGTTCGAACATGGAAACAACTTGTAGCTTCATTCATGACTTGTTTGTACAAGGAAATAACTTGTAAAATCTTGTAGGATCATTCTTGGTTCAGTTGAACATGAAAATATTCCATAATAATTTGAGACTTCATTCTTGACTCGTTCGAACTTGGAAACAACTTATAGCTTCATTCTTGACTCTTTTGAATATGGAAACAACTTGTAAACTCTTGTAGGATCATTGATGGCTCATTTCAAGATGAAAGCAATTTGTAACAATTTGAGACTTCATTCTTGACTCGTTCGAACTTGGAAACAACTTGCAGCTTCATTCTTGACTCGTTTGAACATGGAAACAACTTGAAAACTCTTGTAGGATCATTCTTGGATCATTTTAACATGAAAATAATCTGTTGCAATTTGAGACTTCATTCTAGACTCGTTCGAACTTGGAAACAACTTGTAGCTTCATTCCTGACTCGTTTGAACATGGAACAACTTGAAAACTATTGTAGGGTCATTCTTGGCTCATTTTAACATGAAAATATTCCATAATAATTTGAGACTTCATTCTTGACTCGTTCGAACTTGGAAACAACTTGCAGCTTCATTCTTGACTCGTTGAACATGGAAACAACTTGAAAACTCTTGTAGGATCATTGATGGTTCATTTTAAGATGAAAGCAATTTGTAACAATTTAAGACTTCATTCTTGACTCGTTCAAACTTGAAACAGCCTGTAGCTTCATTCTTGACTCGTTTGAACATGGAAACAACTTGAAAACTCTTGTAGGATCATTCTTGGGTCATTTTAACATGAAAATAATCCGTAGCAATTTGAGACATCATTCTTGACTCGTTCGAACTTGGAAACAACTTGCAGCTTCATTCTTTACTCGTTTGAACATGGAAACAACTTGAAAACTATTGTAGGATCATTCTTGGCTAATTTTAACATGAAAACAATCCGTAGAAAATTGAGACTTCATTCTTGACTCGTTCGAACATGGAAACAACTTGTAGCTTCATTCTTGACTCGTTTGAACATGGAAACAATATTGAAAACTCTTTTAGGATCATTCTTTGCTCATTTTAACATAAAAACAATCCGTACCAATTGGAGACTTCATTCTTGACTTGTTTGAACTTGGAAACAACTTGTAGCTTCATTCTTGACTCGTTTGAACATTGAAACAACTTGAAAACTATTGTAGGATCATTCTTGGCTCATTTTAACATGAAAACAATCTGTAGCAATTTGAGACTTCATTCTTGACTCTTTCGAACTTGGAAACAACTTGTAGCTTCATTCTTGACTCATTTGAACATGGAAACAACTTGTAAACTCTTGTAGGATCATTCTTGGTTCAGTTGAACATGAAAACATTCCGTAATAATTTGAGACTTCATTCTTGACTCGTTCAAACTTGAAACAACCTGTAGCTTAATTCTTGACTCCTTTCAACATTGAAACAACTTGAAAACTCTTGTAGGATCATTCTTGGCTCATTTTAACATGAAAACAATCCGTAACAATTTGAGACTTCATTCTTGACTCGTTCGAACTTGGAAACAACTTGTTGCTTCATTCTTGACTTGTTTGAACATGGAAACAACTTGAAAACTATTGTAGGATCATTCTTGGGTCATTTTAACATGAAAACAATCTGTACCAATTTGAGACTTCATTTTTGACTCGTTCAAACTTGGAAACAACTTGAGCTTCATTCTTCACTCGTTTGAACATTGAAACAACTTGAAAACTATTTTATTATCAATCTTGGCTCATTTGAACATGAAAACAATCCGTTGCAATTTGAGACATCATTCTTGAGTCGTTCGAACATGGAAACAACTTATAGCTTCATTCTTGACTCTTTTGAAGATGGAAACAACTTGTAAACTCCTGTAGGATCATTGATGGCTCATTTCAAGATGAAAGCAATTTGTAACAATTTGAGATTTCCTTCTTGAGTCGTTCGAACATGGAAACAACTTATAGCTTCATTCTTGACTCTTTTGAAGATGGAAACAACTTGTAAACTCTTGTAGGATCATTGATGGCTCATTTCAAGATGAAAGCAATTTGTAACAATTTGAGATTTCCTTCTTGACTCGTTCGAATTTGGAAATAACTTGTAGCTTCATTCTTGACTCGTTTGAACATGGAAACAACATGTAAACTCTTGTAGGATCATTCTTGGCTCATTTTAACATGAAAACAATCTGTACCAATTGGAAACTTCAATCTAGACTCGTTGGAACTTGGAAACAACTTGTAGGTTCATTCTTGACTCGTTTGAACATCGAAATAACTTGAAAACTCTTGTCAGATCATTCTTGGGTCATTTTAACATGAAAATAATCTGTAGCAATTTGAAACTTCATTCTTGACTCGTTCGAACTTCGAAACAACTTGCAACTTCATTCTTGACTCGTTTGAACATGGAACAACTAAAAAACTATTGTAGGATCATTGTTGGCTCATTTTAACATGAAAATATTCCAAATTAGTTTGAGACTTCATTCTTGACTCGTTCGAACTTGGAAACAACTTGTTGTTTCAATCTTGACTCGTTGGAACATGAAAACAACTTGAAAACATTTGTAGGATCGTTCTTGTGTCATTTTAACATGAAAATAATCCGTAACAATTTGAGACATCATTCTTCACTCGTTCGAACTTGGAAAACAACTTGCAGCTTCATTCTTGACTCGTTTGAACATTGAAACAACTTGAAAACTATTGTAAGGTCATTCTTGGCTCATTTTAACATGAAAACAATCCGTAGCAATTTGAGACTTCATTCTTGACTGTTTTGAACATGGAAACAACTTGTAGCTTTATTCTTGACTCGTTTGAACATGGAAACAACATGTAAACTCTTGTAGGATCATTCTTGGCTCATTTTAACATAAAAAAAAACCGTAGCGATTTGAGACTTCATTCTTGACTCGTTTGAACATGGAAACAACTTGTAGCTTCATTCTTGACTCGTTTGAACATGGAAACAACTTGAAAACTATTGTAGGGTCATTCTTGGCTCATTTTAAGATGAAAACAATCCGTAGCAATTTGAGACTTCATTCTTGACTTTTTTGAACATGGAAACAACTTGTAGCTTCATTCTTGACTCGTTTGAACATGGAAACAACTTGTAAACTCTTGTAGAATCATTGATGGCTCATTTTTAGATAAAAGCAATTTGTAACAATTTGAGACTTCATTCTTGACTCGTTCGAACTTGGAAACAACTTGCAGCTTCATTCTTGACTCGTTTGAACATGGAAACAACTTGAAAACTATTGTAGGATCATTCTTGGCTCATTTTAACATGAAAACAATTCGTAGCAATTTGAGACTTCATTCCTGACTCGTTCGAACCTGGAAACAACTTGTAGCTTCATTCTTGACTCGTTTGAACATGGAAACAATATTGAAAACTCTTTTAGGATCATTCTTTGCTCTTTTTAACATGAAAACAATCCGTACCAATTGGAGACTTCATTCTTGACTCGTTTGAACTTGGAAACAACTTGTAGCTTCATTCTTGACTCGTTTGAACATGGAAACAACTTGAAGACTCTTGTAGGATCATTCTTGGCTCATTTTAAAATGAAAATATTTCGTAATAATTTGAGATTTCATTCTTGACTCTTTCGAACTTGGAAACAACTTGTTGCTTCATTCTTGACTCGTTTGAACATGAAAACAACTTGAAAACATTTGTAGGATCGTTCTTGGGTCATTTTAACATGAAAATAATCCGTAGCAATTTGAGACATCATTCTTCACTCGTTCGAACTTGGAAACAACTTGCAGCTTCATTCTTGACTCGTTTGAACATTGAAACAACTTGAAAACTATTGTAGGATCATTCTTGGCTCATTTTAACATGAAAACAATCCGTTGCAATTTGAGACTTCATTCTTGACTCGTTCGAACATGGACACAACTTGTAGCTTAATTCTTGACTCGTAAACAACTTGAAAACTATTGTTGGATCATTCTTGGCTCATTTCAACATTGAAACAACTTGAAAACTCTTGTAGGATCATTCTTGGCTCATTTTAACATGAAAACAATCCGTAACAATTTGAGACTTCATTCTTGACTCGTTCGAACTTGGAAACAACTTGTTGCTTCATTCTTGACTCGTTTGAACATGGAAACAATATTGAAAACTCTTTTAGGATCATTCTTTGCTCTTTTTAACATGAAAACAATCCGTACCAATTGGAGACTTCATTCTTGACTCGTTTGAACTTGGAAACAACTTGTAGCTTCATTCTTGACTCGTTTGAACATGGAAACAACTTGAAGACTCTTGTAGGATCATTCTTGGCTCATTTTAAAATGAAAATATTTCGTAATAATTTGAGATTTCATTCTTGACTCGTTCGAACTTGGAAACAACTTGTTGCTTCATTCTTGACTCGTTTGAACATGAAAACAACTTGAAAACATTTGTAGGATCGTTCTTGTGTCATTTTAACATGAAAATAATCCGTAACAATTTGAGACATCATTCTTCACTCGTTCGAACTTGGAAAACAACTTGCAGCTTCATTCTTGACTCGTTTGAACATTGAAACAACTTGAAAACTATTGTAGGATCATTCTTGGCTCGTTTTAATATGAAAACAATCCGTAGCAATTTGAGACTTCATTCTTGACTCGTTCGAACATGGAAACAACTTGTAGCTTGATTCTTGACTCGTTTGAACATGGAAACAACTTGAAAACTATTGTAGGATCATTCTTGGCTCATTTTAACATGAAAACAATCCGTAGCAATTTGATACTTCATTCTTGACTCGTTCGAAAGTGGAAACAACTTGTAGCTTCATTCTTGACTCGTTTGAACATGGAAACAACTTGTAAACTCTTGTAGGATCATTCTTGGTTCAGTTGAACATGAAAACATTCCGTAATAATTTGAGACTTCATTCTTGACTCGTTCGAACTTGGAAACAACTTGTTGCTTCATTCTTGACTCGTTTGAACATGGAAACAATATTGAAAACTCTTTTAGGATCATTCTTTGCTCTTTTTAACATGAAAACAATCCGTACCAATTGGAGACTTCATTCTTGACTCGTTTGAACTTGGAAACAACTTGTAGCTTCATTCTTGACTCGTATGAACATGGAAACAACTTGAAGACTCTTGTAGGATCATTCTTGGCTCATTTTAAAATGAAAATATTTCGTAATAATTTGAGATTTCATTCTTGACTCGTTCGAACTTGGAAACAACTTGTTGCTTCATTCTTGACTCGTTTGAACATGAAAACAACTTGAAAACATTTGTAGGATCGTTCTTGTGTCATTTTAACATGAAAATAATCCGTAACAATTTGAGACATCATTCTTCACTCGTTCGAACTTGGAAAACAACTTGCAGCTTCATTCTTGACTCGTTTGAACATTGAAACAACTTGAAAACTATTGTAGGATCATTCTTGGCTCGTTTTAATATGAAAACAATCCGTAGCAATTTGAGACTTCATTCTTGACTCGTTCGAACATGGAAACAACTTGTAGCTTGATTCTTGACTCGTTTGAACATGGAAACAACTTGAAAACTATTGTAGGATCATTCTTGGCTCATTTTAACATGAAAACAATCCGTAGCAATTTGATACTTCATTCTTGACTCGTTCGAAAGTGGAAACAACTTGTAGCTTCATTCTTGACTCGTTTGAACATGGAAACAACTTGTAAACTCTTGTAGGATCATTCTTGGTTCAGTTGAACATGAAAACATTCCATAATAATTTGAGACTTCATTCTTGACTCGTTCGAACTTGGAAACAACTTGTTGCTTCATTCTTGACTCGTTTGAACATGGAAACAATATTGAAAACTCTTTTAGGATCATTCTTTGCTCTTTTTAACATGAAAACAATCCGTACCAATTGGAGACTTAATTCTTGACTCGTTTGAACTTGGAAACAACTTGTAGCTTCATTCTTGACTCGTTTGAACATGGAAACAACTTGAAGACTCTTGTAGGATCATTCTTGGCTCATTTTAAAATGAAAATATTTCGTAATAATTTGAGATTTCATTCTTGACTCGTTCGAACTTGGAAACAACTTGTTGCTTCATTCTTGACTCGTTTGAACATGAAAACAACTTGAAAACATTTGTAGGATCGTTCTTGTGTCATTTTAACATGAAAATAATCCGTAACAATTTGAGACATCATTCTTCACTCGTTCGAACTTGGAAAACAACTTGCAGCTTCATTCTTGACTCGTTTGAACATTGAAACAACTTGAAAACTATTGTAGGATCATTCTTGGCTCGTTTTAATATGAAAACAATCCGTAGCAATTTGAGACTTCATTCTTGACTCGTTCGAACATGGAAACAACTTGTAGCTTGATTCTTGACTCGTTTGAACATGGAAACAACTTGAAAACTATTGTAGGATCATTCTTGGCTCATTTTAACATGAAAACAATCCGTAGCAATTTGATACTTCATTCTTGACTCGTTCGAAAGTGGAAACAACTTGTAGCTTCATTCTTGACTCGTTTGAACATGGAAACAACTTGTAAACTCTTGTAGGATCATTCTTGGTTCAGTTGAACATGAAAACATTCCATAATAATTTGAGACTTCATTCTTGACTCGTTCGAACTTGGAAACAACTTGTTGCTTCATTCTTGACTCGTTTGAACATGGAAACAATATTGAAAACTCTTTTAGGATCATTCTTTGCTCTTTTTAACATGAAAACAATCCGTACCAATTGGAGACTTAATTCTTGACTCGTTTGAACTTGGAAACAACTTGTAGCTTCATTCTTGACTCGTTTGAACATGGAAACAACTTGAAGACTCTTGTAGGATCATTCTTGGCTCATTTTAAAATGAAAATATTTCGTAATAATTTGAGATTTCATTCTTGACTCGTTCGAACTTGGAAACAACTTGTTGCTTCATTCTTGACTCGTTTGAACATGAAAACAACTTGAAAACATTTGTAGGATCGTTCTTGTGTCATTTTAACATGAAAATAATCCGTAGCAATTTGAGACTTCATTCTTGACTCGTTCGAACTTGGAAACAACTTGTTGCTTCATTCTTGACTCGTTTGAACATGGAAACAACTTGAAAACTATTGTAGGATAATTCTTGGGTCATTTTTACATGAAAACAATCCGTACCAATTTGAGACTTCATTTTTGACTCGTTCGAACTTGGAAACAACTTGAAAACTATTGTAGGATCATTCTTGGGTCATTTTTACATGAAAACAATCCGTACCAATTTGAGACTTCATTTTTAACTCGTTCGAACTTGGAAACAACTTGTAGCTTCATTCTTGACTCGTTTGAACATTTAAACAACTTGAAAACTCTTTTAGTATCATTCTTGGCTCATTTGAACATGAAAACAATCCGTAGCAATTTGAGACTTCATTCTTGACTCGTTCGAACTTGGAAACAACTTGCAGCTTCATTCTTGACTCGTTTGAACATGGAAACAACTTGAAAACATTTGTAGGATCGTTCTCGGCTCATTTTAAGATCAAAGCAATTTGTAACAATTTGAGACTTCATTCTTGACTCGTTCGAACTTGGAAACAACTTTCAGCTTCATTCTTGACTCGTTTGAACATGGAAACAACTTGAAAACTCTTTTAGGATCATTCTTGGCTTATTTTAACATGAAAACAATCCGAAACAATTTAAGACTTCATTCTTGACTCGTTCAACTTGGAAACAACTTCTTGCTTCATTCTTGACTCGTTTGAACATGAAACAACTTGAAAACTATTGTAGGATCATTCTTCGCTCATTTTAACATGAAAATATTTCGTAATAATTTGAGACTTTATTCTTGGCTCGTTCGAACTTGGAAACAACTTGTAGCTTCATTCTTGACTCGTTTGAACATGAAAACAACTTGAAAACATTTGTAGGATCACTCTTGGGTCATTTTAACATGAAAATAATAAGTAGCAATTTGAGACATCATTCTTGACTCGTTCCAACTTGGAAACAACTTGCAGCTTCATTCTTGACTCGTTTGAACATGGAAACAACTTGTAAACTCTTGTAGGATCATTCTTGGCTCATTTTAGGATGAAAGCAATTTGTAACAATTTGAGACTTCATTCTTGACTCGTTCGAACATGGAAACAAGTTGTAGCTTCATTCTTGACTCGTTTCAAATTGGAAACAACTTGAAAACTCTTTTAGGATCATTCTTTGCTCATTTGAACATGAAAATAATCCGTACCAATTTGAGTCTTCATTCTTGACTCGTTCAAACTTGGAAACAACTTGTAGCTTCATTCTTGACTCTTTTGAACATGTTAACAACTTGTAAACTCTTGTAGAATCATTGATGGCTCATTTTAAGATGAAAGCAATTTTTAACAATTTGAGACTTCATTCTTGACTCGTTCGAACTTGGAAACAACTTGTAGCTTCATTCTTGACTCTTTTGAACATGGAAACAACTTGTAAACTCTTGTAGAATCATTGATGGCTCATTTTAAGACGAAAGCAATTTGAAACAATTTGAGACTTCATTCTTGACTCGTTCGAACTTGGAAACAACTTGTAGCTTCATTCTTGACTCTTTTGAACATGGAAATAACTTGGAAACTCTTGTAGGATCATTGATGGCTCATTTTAAGATGAAAGCAATTTTTAACAATTTGAGACTTCATTCTTGACTCGTTCGAACTTGAAAACATTTGTAGCTTCATTCATGACTTGTTTGTACAAGGAAATAACTTGTAAAATCTTGTAGGATCATTCTTGGTTCAATTGAACATGAAAATATTCCGTAATAATTTGAGACTTCATTATTGACTCGTTCAAACTTGAAAAAACCTGTAGCTTCATTCTTGACTCGTTTGAACATGGAAAGAACTTGAAAACTCTTGTAGGATCATTCTTGGGTCATTTTACCATGAAAATAATCCGTAGCAATTTGAGACATCATTCTTGACTCGTTCGAACTTGGAAACAACTTGCAGCTTCATTCTTGACTCGTTTGAACATGGAAACAACTTGAAAACTATTGTAGGATCATTCTTGGCTCATTTTAACATGAAAACAATCCGTAGCAAATTGAGACTTCATTCTTGACTCGTTCGAACATGAAAACAACTTGTAGCTTCATTCTTGACTCGTTTGAACATGGAAACAATATTGAAAACTCTTTTAGGATCATTCTTTGCTCATTTTAACATAAAAACAATCCGTACCAATTGGAGACTTCATTCTTGACTTGTTTGAACTTGGAAACAACTTGTAGCTTCATTCTTGACTCGTTTGAGCATGGAAACAACATGTAAACTCTTGTAGGATCATTCTTGGCTCATTTTAACATGAAAACATTCCTTAATAATTTGAGACATCATTCTTAACTCGTTCGAACTTGGAAACAACTTGTTGCTTCATTCTTGACTCGTTTGAACATGGAAATAACTTGAAAAGTCTTGTAGGATCATTCTTGGGTCATTTTAACATGAAAATAATCCGTAGAAATTGGAGACATCATTCTTGACTCGTTTGAACATGGAAACAACTTGAAAACTCTTGTAGGATCATTGATGGCTCATTTCAAGATGAAAGCAATTTGTACCAATTTGAGATTTCATCCTTGACTCGTTCGAACTTGGAAACAACTTGTAAACTATTGTAGGATCATTCTTGGCTCATTTTAACATAAAAACATTCCGTAGCAATTTGAGACTTCATTCTTGACTCGTTCGAACATGGAAACAACTTGTAGCTTCATTCATGACTTGTTTGTACAAGGAAATAACTTGTAAAATCTTGTAGGATCATTCTTGGTTCAGTTGAACATGAAAATATTCCATAATAATTTGAGACTTCATTCTTGACTCGTTCGAACTTGGAAACAACTTATAGCTTCATTCTTGACTCTTTTGAATATGGAAACAACTTGTAAACTCTTGTAGGATCATTGATGGCTCATTTCAAGATGAAAGCAATTTGTAACAATTTGAGATTTCATTCTTGACTCGTTCGAACTTGGAAACAACTTCTAGCTTCATTCTTGACTCGTTTGAACATGGAAACAACTTGAAAACTATTGTAGGGTCATTCTTGGCTCATTTTAACATGAAAACAATCCGTAGCAATTTGTGACTTCATTCTTGACTCGTTTGAACATGGAAACAACTTGTAGTTTCATTCTTGACTCGTTTGAACATGGAAACAATTTGTAAACTCTTGTAGAATCATTGATGGCTCATTTTAAGATCAAGGAATTTGTAACAATTTGAGACTTCATTCTTGACTCGTTCGAACTTGGAAACAACTTGCAGCTTCATTCTTGACTCGTTTGAACATGGAAACAATATTGAAAACTCTTTTAGGATCATTCTTTGCTCATTTTAACATAAAAACAATCCGTACCAATTGGAGACTTCATTCTTGACTTGTTTGAACTTGGAAACAACTTGTAGCTTCATTCTTGACTCGTTTGAGCATGGAAACAACATGTAAACTCTTGTAGGATCATTCTTGGCTCATTTTAACATGAAAACAATCCGTAGCAATTTGAGATTTCATTCTTGACTCATTCGAACTTGGAAACAACTTGTTGCTTCATTCTTGACTCGTTTGAACATGGAAATAACTTGAAAAGTCTTGTAGGATCATTCTTGGGTCATTTTAACATGAAAATAATCCGTAGAAATTGGAGACATCATTCTTGACTCGTTTGAACTTGGAAACAACTTGTAACTTCATTCTTGACTCGTTCGAACTTGGAAACAACTTATAAACTCTTGTAGGATCATTCTTGGGTCATTTTAACATAAAAACATTCCGTAACAATTTGAGACTTCATTCTTGACTCGTTCGAACATGGAAACAACTTGTAGCTTCATTCATGACTGGTTTGTACAAGGAAATAACTTGTAAAATCTTGTAGGATCATTCTTGGTTCAGTTGAACATGAAAATATTCCATAATAATTTGAGACTTCATTCTTGACTCGTTCGAACTTGGAAACAACTTATAGCTTCATTCTTGACTCTTTTGAATATGGAAACAACTTGTAAACTCTTGTAGGATCATTGATGGCTCATTTCAAGATGAAAGCAATTTGTAACAATTTGAGACTTCATTCTTGACTCGTTCGAACTTGGAAACAACTTGCAGCTTCATTCTTGACTCGTTTGAACATGGAAACAACTTGAAAACTCTTGTAGGATCATTCTTGGATCATTTTAACATGAAAATAATCTGTTGCAATTTGAGACTTCATTCTAGACTCGTTCGAACTTGGAAACAACTTGTAGCTTCATTCCTGACTCGTTTGAACATGGAACAACTTGAAAACTATTGTAGGGTCATTCTTGGCTCATTTTAACATGAAAATATTCCATAATAATTTGAGACTTCATTCTTGACTCGTTCGAACTTGGAAACAACTTGCAGCTTCATTCTTGACTCGTTGAACATGGAAACAACTTGAAAACTCTTGTAGGATCATTGATGGTTCATTTTAAGATGAAAGCAATTTGTAACAATTTAAGACTTCATTCTTGACTCGTTCAAACTTGAAACAGCCTGTAGCTTCATTCTTGACTCGTTTGAACATGGAAACAACTTGAAAACTCTTGTAGGATCATTCTTGGGTCATTTTAACATGAAAATAATCCGTAGCAATTTGAGACATCATTCTTGACTCGTTCGAACTTGGAAACAACTTGCAGCTTCATTCTTTACTCGTTTGAACATGGAAACAACTTGAAAACTATTGTAGGATCATTCTTGGCTAATTTTAACATGAAAACAATCCGTAGAAAATTGAGACTTCATTCTTGACTCGTTCGAACATGGAAACAACTTGTAGCTTCATTCTTGACTCGTTTGAACATGGAAACAATATTGAAAACTCTTTTAGGATCATTCTTTGCTCATTTTAACATAAAAACAATCCGTACCAATTGGAGACTTCATTCTTGACTTGTTTGAACTTGGAAACAACTTGTAGCTTCATTCTTGACTCGTTTGAACATTGAAACAACTTGAAAACTATTGTAGGATCATTCTTGGCTCATTTTAACATGAAAACAATCTGTAGCAATTTGAGACTTCATTCTTGACTCTTTCGAACTTGGAAACAACTTGTAGCTTCATTCTTGACTCGTTTGAACATGGAAACAACTTGTAAACTCTTGTAGGATCATTCTTGGTTCAGTTGAACATGAAAACATTCCGTAATAATTTGAGACTTCATTCTTGACTCGTTCAAACTTGAAACAACCTGTAGCTTAATTCTTGACTCCTTTCAACATTGAAACAACTTGAAAACTCTTGTAGGATCATTCTTGGCTCATTTTAACATGAAAACAATCCGTAACAATTTGAGACTTCATTCTTGACTCGTTCGAACTTGGAAACAACTTGTTGCTTCATTCTTGACTTGTTTGAACATGGAAACAACTTGAAAACTATTGTAGGATCATTCTTGGGTCATTTTAAC
This sequence comes from Oenanthe sinensis, assembly GCA_028671895.1. Classification (NCBI taxonomy): domain Eukaryota; kingdom Viridiplantae; phylum Streptophyta; class Magnoliopsida; order Apiales; family Apiaceae; genus Oenanthe; species Oenanthe sinensis. Next base: position 7,502,845 of record JAPMAC010000195.1, on the reverse strand, counting down.
ATGAAAACAATCTGTACCAATTTGAGACTTCATTTTTGACTCGTTCAAACTTGGAAACAACTTGAGCTTCATTCTTCACTCGTTTGAACATTGAAACAACTTGAAAACTATTTTATTATCAATCTTGGCTCATTTGAACATGAAAACAATCCGTTGCAATTTGAGACATCATTCTTGAGTCGTTCGAACATGGAAACAACTTATAGCTTCATTCTTGACTCTTTTGAAGATGGAAACAACTTGTAAACTCCTGTAGGATCATTGATGGCTCATTTCAAGATGAAAGCAATTTGTAACAATTTGAGATTTCCTTCTTGAGTCGTTCGAACATGGAAACAACTTATAGCTTCATTCTTGACTCTTTTGAAGATGGAAACAACTTGTAAACTCTTGTAGGATCATTGATGGCTCATTTCAAGATGAAAGCAATTTGTAACAATTTGAGATTTCCTTCTTGACTCGTTCGAATTTGGAAATAACTTGTAGCTTCATTCTTGACTCGTTTGAACATGGAAACAACATGTAAACTCTTGTAGGATCATTCTTGGCTCATTTTAACATGAAAACAATCTGTACCAATTGGAAACTTCAATCTTGACTCGTTGGAACTTGGAAACAACTTGTAGGTTCATTCTTGACTCGTTTGAACATCGAAATAACATGAAAACTCTTGTCGGATCATTCTTGGGTCATTTTAACATGAAAATAATCTGTAGCAATTTGAAACTTCATTCTTGACTCGTTCGAACTTCGAAACAACTTGCAGCTTCATTCTTGACTCGTTTGAACATGGAACAACTAAAAAACTATTGTAGGATCATTGTTGGCTCATTTTAACATGAAAATATTCCAAATTAGTTTGAGACTTCATTCTTGACTCGTTCGAACTTGGAAACAACTTGTTGTTTCAATCTTGACTCGTTGGAACATGAAAACAACTTGAAAACATTTGTAGGATCGTTCTTGTGTCATTTTAACATGAAAATAATCCGTAACAATTTGAGACATCATTCTTCACTCGTTCGAACTTGGAAAACAACTTGCAGCTTCATTCTTGACTCGTTTGAACATTGAAACAACTTGAAAACTATTGTAGGGTCATTCTTGGCTCATTATAACATGAAAACAATCCGTAGCAATTTGAGACTTCATTCTTGACTGTTTTGAACATGGAAACAACTTGTAGCTTTATTCTTGACTCGTTTGAACATGGAAACAACATGTAAACTCTTGTAGGATCATTCTTGGCTCATTTTAACATAAAAAAAAACCGTAGCGATTTGAGACTTCATTCTTGATTCGTTTGAACATGGAAACAACTTGTAGCTTCATTCTTGACTCGTTTGAACATGGAAACAACTTGAAAACTATTGTAGGGTCATTCTTGGCTCATTTTAATATGAAAACAATCCGTAGCAATTTGAGACTTCATTCTTGACTTTTTTGAACATGGAAACAACTTGTAGCTTCATTCTTGACTCGTTTGAACATGGAAACAACTTGTAAACTCTTGTAGAATCATTGATGGCTCATTTTTAGATAAAAGCAATTTGTAACAATTTGAGACTTCATTCTTGACTCGTTCGAACTTGGAAACAACTTGCAGCTTCATTCTTGACTCGTTTGAACATGGAAACAACTTGAAAACTATTGTAGGATCATTCTTGGCTCATTTTAACATGAAAACAATTCGTAGCAATTTGAGACTTCATTCCTGACTCGTTCGAACCTGGAAACAACTTGTAGCTTCATTCTTGACTCGTTTGAACATGGAAACAATATTGAAAACTCTTTTAGGATCATTCTTTGCTCTTTTTAACATGAAAACAATCCGTACCAATTGGAGACTTCATTCTTGACTCGTTTGAACTTGGAAACAACTTGTAGCTTCATTCTTGACTCGTTTGAACATGAAAACAACTTGAAGACTCTTGTAGGATCATTCTTGGCTCATTTTAAAATGAAAATATTTCGTAATAATTTGAGATTTCATTCTTGACTCGTTCGAACTTGGAAACAACTTGTTGCTTCATTCTTGACTCGTTTGAACATGAAAACAACTTGAAAACATTTGTAGGATCGTTCTTGGGTCATTTTAACATGAAAATAATCCGTAGCAATTTGAGACATCATTCTTCACTCGTTCGAACTTGGAAACAACTTGCAGCTTCATTCTTGACTCGTTTGAACATTGAAACAACTTGAAAACTATTGTAGGATCATTCTTGGCTCATTTTAACATGAAAACAATCCGTTGCAATTTGAGACTTCATTCTTGACTCGTTCGAACATGGACACAACTTGTAGCTTAATTCTTGACTCGTAAACAACTTGAAAACTATTGTTGGATCATTCTTGGCTCATTTCAACATTGAAACAACTTGAAAACTCTTGTAGGATCATTCTTGGCTCATTTTAACATGAAAACAATCCGTAACAATTTGAGACTTCATTCTTGACTCGTTCGAACTTGGAAACAACTTGTTGCTTCATTCTTGACTCGTTTGAATATGGAAACAATATTGAAAACTCTTTTAGGATCATTCTTTGCTCTTTTTAACATGAAAACAATCCGTACCAATTGGAGACTTCATTCTTGACTCGTTTGAACTTGGAAACAACTTGTAGCTTCATTCTTGACTCGTTTGAACATGGAAACAACTTGAAGACTCTTGTAGGATCATTCTTGGCTCATTTTAAAATGAAAATATTTCGTAATAATTTGAGATTTCATTCTTGACTCGTTCGAACTTGGAAACAACTTGTTGCTTCATTCTTGACTCGTTTGAACATGAAAACAACTTGAAAACATTTGTAGGATCGTTCTTGTGTCATTTTAACATGAAAATAATCCGTAACAATTTGAGACATCATTCTTCACTCGTTCGAACTTGGAAAACAACTTGCAGCTTCATTCTTGACTCGTTTGAACATTGAAACAACTTGAAAACTATTGTAGGATCATTCTTGGCTCGTTTTAATATGAAAACAATCCGTAGCAATTTGAGACTTCATTCTTGACTCGTTCGAACATGGAAACAACTTGTAGCTTGATTCTTGACTCGTTTGAACATGGAAACAACTTGAAAACTATTGTAGGATCATTCTTGGCTCATTTTAACATGAAAACAATCCGTAGCAATTTGATACTTCATTCTTGACTCGTTCGAACGTGGAAACAACTTGTAGCTTCATTCTTGACTCGTTTGAACATGGAAACAACTTGTAAACTCTTGTAGGATCATTCTTGGTTCAGTTGAACATGAAAACATTCCGTAATAATTTGAGACTTCATTCTTGACTCGTTCAAACTTGAAACAACCTGTAGCTTAATTCTTGACTCGTTTGAACATTGAAATAACTTGAAAACTCTTGTAGGATCATTCTTGGCTCATTTTAACATGAAAAGAATCCGTAGCAATTTGAGACTTCATTCTTGACTCGTTCGAACTTGGAAACAACTTGTTGCTTCATTCTTGACTCGTTTGAACATGGAAACAACTTGAAAACTATTGTAGGATCATTCTTGGGTCATTTTTACATGAAAAAAATCCGTACCAATTTGAGACTTCATTTTTGACTCGTTCGAACTTGGAAACAACTTGAAAACTATTGTAGGATCATTCTTGGGTCATTTTTACATGAAAACAATCCGTACCAATTTGAGACTTCATTTTTAACTCGTTCAAACTTGGAAACAACTTGTAGCTTCATTCTTGACTCGTTTGAACATTTAAACAACTTGAAAACTCTTTTAGTATCATTCTTGGCTCATTTGAACATGAAAACAATCCGTAGCAATTTGAGACTTCATTCTTGACTCGTTCGAACTTGGAAACAACTTGCAGCTTCATTCTTGACTCGTTTGAACATGGAAACAACTTGAAAACATTTGTAGGATCGTTCTCGGCTCATTTTAACATAAAAACAATCCGTAGCAATTTGAGACTTCATTCTTTACTCGTTCGAACATGGAAACAACTTGTAGCTTCATTCTTGACTCGTTTGAACATGGAAACAACTTGAAAACTATTACAGGATCATTCTTGGCTCATTTTAACATGAAAACAATCCGTAGCAATTTGAGACTTCATTCTTGACTCGTTCTTGGGTCATTTTAACATGAAAATAATCTGTAGCAATTTGAGACATCATTCTTCACTCGTTCAAACTTGGAAACAACTTGAAAACTATTGAAGGATCAGTCTTGGGTCATTTTTACATGAAAACAATCCGTACCAATTTGAGACTTCATTTTTGACTCGTTCGAACTTGGAAACAACTTGAAAACTATTGTAGGATCATTCTTGGGTTATTTTTACATGAAAACAATGCGTACCAATTTGAGACTTCATTTTTGACTCGTTCGAACATGGAAACAACTTGTAGCTTCATTCTTGACTCGTTTGAACATTTAAACAACTTGAAAACTCTTTTATTATCATTCTTGGCTCATTTGAACATGAAAACAATCCGTAGCAATTTGAGACTTCATTCTTGACTCGTTCGAACTTGGAAACAACTTGTAGCTTTATTCTTGACTCTTTTAAACATAGAAACAACTTGAAAACTCTTTTAGGATCATTCTTTGCTCATTTGAACATGAAAACAATCCGTACCAATTTGAGACTTCATTCTTGAGTCGTTCGAACTTGGAAACAACTTGTAGCTTCATTCTTGACTCTTTTGAACATGGAAACAACTTGTAAACTCTTGTAGGATCATTGATGGCTCATTTCAAGATGAAAACAATCCGTAGCAATTTGAGACTTCATTCTTGACTCGTTCGAACAAGGAAACAACTTGTACCTTCATTCTTGACTCGTTTGAACATGGAAACAACTTGTAAACTCTTGTAGGATCATTCTTGGTTCAGTTGAACATGAAAACATTCCGTAATAATTTGAGACTTCATTCTTGACTCGTTCAAACTTGAAACAACCTATAGCTTAATTCTTGACTCGTTTGAAAATGGAAACAAGTTGAAAACTCTTTTAGTATCATTCTTCGCTCATTTGAACATGAAAACAATCCGTACCAATTTGAGACTTCATTGTTGACTCGTTCGAACTTGGAAACAACTTGTAGCTTCATTCTTAATTCGTTTGAACATTGAAACAACTTGAAAACTCTTTTAGTATCATTCTTGGCTCATTTGAACATGAAAACAATCCGTAGCAATTTGAGACTTCATGCTTGACTCGTTCGAACTTGGAAACAATTTATAGCTTCATTCTTGACTCTTTTGAAGATGGAAACAACTTGTAAACTCTTGTAGGATCATTGATGGCTCATTTCAAGATGAAAGCAATTTGTAACAATTTGAGATTTCATTCCTGACTCGTTTGAACTTGGAAACAACTTGTACCTTCATTCTTGACTCGTTTGAACATGGAAACAACACGTAAACTCTTGTAGGATCATTCTTGGCTCATTTTAACATAAAAACAATCCGTAGCAATTTGAGACTTCATTCTTGACTCGTTCGAACAAGGAAACAACTTGTTGCTTCATTCTTGACTCGTTTGAACATGGAAACAACTTGAAAACTATTGTAGGATCATTCTTGGCTCATTTTAACATGAAAACAATCCGTAGCAATTTGAGACTTCATTCTTGACTCATTTGAACAAGGAAACAACTTGTAGCTTCATTCTTGACTCGTTCGAACTTGGAAACAATTTGTAGCTTCATTCTTGACTCGTTGAAACTTGAAACAACCTATAGCTTAATTCTTGACTCATTTGAACATGGAAACAACTTGAAAACTACTGTAGGATCATTCTTGGCTCATTTTAACATGAAAACAATCCGTAGCAATTTGACACTTCATTCTTGACTCGTTCAAACATGGAAACAACTTGTAGCTTCATTCTTGACTCGTTTGAACATGGAAACAACTTGTCAACTCTTGTAGGATCATTGATGGCTCATTTTAGGATGAAAGCAATTTGTTACAATTTGATACTTCATTCTTGACACGTTCGAACTTGGAAACAACTTGTAGCTTCATTCTTGACTCGTTTGAACATGGAAACAACATGTAAACTCTTGTAGGATCATTCTTGGCTCATTTTAACATGAAAACAATCCGTAGTAATTTGAGACTACATTCTTGACTCGTTCGAACTTGGAAACAACTTGTTGCTTCATTCTTGACTCGTAAACAACTTGAAAACTATTGTTGGATCATTCTTGGCTCATTTTAACATGAAAACAATCCGTACCAATTTGATACTTCATTCTTGACTCGTTCGAACTTGGAAACAACTTGTAGCTTCATTCTTAATTCGTTTGAACATTGAAACAACTTGAAAACTCTTTTAGGATCATTCTTTGCTTATTTGAACATGAAAACAATCCGTACCAATTAGAGACTTCATTCTTGACTCGTTCGAACTTGGAAACAACTTGTAGCTTCATTCTTGACTCTTTTGAACATGGAAACAACTTGTAAACTCTTGTAGAATCATTGATGGCTCATTTTAAGATCAAAGCAATTTGTAACAATTTGAGACTTCATTCTTGACTCGTTCGAACTTGGAAACAACTTTCAGCTTCATTCTTGACTCGTTTGAACATGGAAACAACTTGAAAACTATTGTAGGTTCTTGGCTCATTTTAACATGAAAACAATCCGTAGCAATTTGAGACTTCATTCTTGACTCGTTGAAACTTGAAACAACCTATAGCTTAATTCTTGACTCATTTGAACATGGAAACAACTTGAAAACTACTGTAGGATCATTCTTGGATCATTTTAACATGAAAACAATCCGTACCAATTTGAGACTTCATTGTTGACTCGTTCGAACTTGGAAACAACTTGTAGCTTCATTCTTAATTCGTTTGAACATTGAAACAACTTGAAAACTCTTTTAGTATCATTCTTGGCTCATTTGAACATGAAAACAATCCGTAGCAATTTGAGACTTCATTCTTGACTCGTTTGAACAAGGAAACAACTTGTAGCTTCATTCTTGACTCGTTTGAACATGGAAACAACTTGTAAACTCTTGTAGGATCATTCTTGGTTCAGTTGAACATGAAAACATTCCGTAATAATTTGAGACTTCATTCTTGACTCGTTCAAACTTGAAACAACCTATAGCTTAATTCTTGACTCGTTTGAAAATGGAAACAACTTGAAAACTATTGTAGGATCATTCTTGAGTCATTTTAACATGAAAACAATCCGTACCAATTTGAGACTTCATTGTTGACTCGTTCGAACATGGAAACAACTTGTAGCTTCATTCTTAATTCGTTTGAACATTGAAACAACTTGAAAACTCTTTTAGTATCATTCTTGGCTCATTTGAACATGAAAACAATCCGTAGCAATTTGAGACTTCATTCTTGACTCGTTCGAACTTGGAAACAATTTATAGCTTCATTCTTGACTCTTTTGAAGATGGAAATAACTTGTAAACTCTTGTAGGATCATTGATGGCTCATTTCAAGATGAAAGCAATTTGTAACCATTTGAGATTTCATTCTTGACTAGTTTGAACTTGGAAACAACTTGTACCTTCATTCTTGACTCGTTTGAACATGGAAACAACACGTAAACTCTTGTAGGATCATTCTTGGTTCATTTTAACATAAAAACAATCCGTAGCAATTTGAGACTTCATTCTTGACTCGTTCGAACTTGGAAACAACTTGCAGCTTCATTCTTGACTCGTTTGAACATGGAAACAACTTGAAAACTATTGTAGGATCATTCTTGGCTCATTTTAACATGAAAACAATCCGTAGCAATTTGAGACTTCATTCTTGACTCGTTCGAACATGGAAACAACTTGTAGCTTCATTCTTGACTCGTTTGAACATGGAAACAACTTGTCAACTCCTGTAGGATCATTGATGCCTCATTTTAGGATGAAAGCAATTTGTTACAATTTGATACTTCATTCTTGACTCGTTCGAACTTGGAAACAACTTGTAGCTTCATTCTTGACTCGTTTGAACATGGAAACAACTTGAAAACTATTGTAGGATCTTTCTTGGCTCATTTTAACATGAAAACAATCCGTAGCAATTTGAGACTTCATTCTTGACTCGTTGAAACTTGAAACAACCTATAGCTTAATTCTTGACTCGTTTGAACATGGAAACAACTTGAAAACTACTGTAGGATCATTCTTGGGTCATTTTAACATGAAAACAATCCGTACCAACTTGAGACTTCATTGTTGACTCGTTCGAACTTGGACACAACTTGTAGCTTCATTCTTAATTCGTTTGAACATTGAAACAACTTGAAAACTCTTTTAGTATTATTCTTGGCTCATTTGAACATGAAAACAATCCGTAGCAATTTGAGACTTCATTCTTGACTCATTTGAACAAGGAAACAACTTGTAGCTTCATTCTTGACTCGTTTGAACATGGAAACAACTTGTAAACTCTTGTAGGATCATTGATGGCTCATTTCAAGATGAAAGCAATTTGTAACAATTTGAGATTTCATTCTTGACTCGTTCGAACTTGGAAACAATTTGTAGCTTCATTCTTGACTCGTTGAAACTTGAAACAACCTATAGCTTAATTCTTGACTCATTTGAACATGGAAACAACTTGAAAACTACTGTAGGATCATTCTTGGATCATTTTAACATGAAAACAATCCGTACCAATTTGAGACTTCATTGTTGACTCGTTCGAACTTGGAAACAACTTGTAGCTTCATTCTTAATTCGTTTGAACATTGAAACAACTTGAAAACTCTTTTAGTATCATTCTTGGCTCATTTGAACATGAAAACAATCCGTAGCAATTTGAGACTTCATTCTTGACTCGTTTGAACAAGGAAACAACTTGTAGCTTCATTCTTGACTCGTTTGAACATGAAAACAACATGTAAACTCTTGTAGGATCATTCTTGGCTCATTTTAACATGAAAACAATCCGTAGTAATTTGAGACTACATTCTTGACTCGTTCGAACTTGGAAACAACTTGTTGCTTCATTCTTGACTCGTAAACAACTTGAAAACTATTGTTGGATCATTCTTGGCTCATTTTAACATGAAAACAATCCGTACCAATTTGAGACTTTTATTCTTGACTCGTTCGAACTTGGAAACAACTTGTAGCTTCATTCTTGACTCGTTTGAACATGGAAACAACTTGAAAACTCTTTTAGGATCATTCTTTGCTTATTTGAACATGAAAACAATCCGTACCAATTAGAGACTTCATTCTTGACTCGTTCGAACTTGGAAACAACTTGTAGCTTCATTCTTGACTCTTTTGAACATGGAAACAACTTGTAAACTCTTGTAGAATCATTGATGGCTCATTTTAAGATCAAAGCAATTTGTAACAATTTGAGACTTCATTCTTGACTCGTTCGAACTTGGAAACAACTTTCAGCTTCATTCTTGACTCGTTTGAACATGGAAACAACTTGAAAACTATTGTAGGTTCTTGGCTCATTTTAACATGAAAACAATTCGTAGCAATTTGAGACTTCATTCTTGACTCGTTGAAACTTGAAACAACCTATAGCTTAATTCTTGACTCATTCGAACATGGAAACAACTTGAAAACTACTGTAGGATCATTCTTGCATCATTTTAACATGAAAACAATCCGTACCAATTTGAGACTTCATTGTTGACTCGTTCGAACTTGGAAACAACTTGTAGCTTCATTCTTAATTCGTTTGAACATTGAAACAACTTGAAAACTCTTTTAGTATCATTCTTGGCTCATTTGAACATGAAAACAATCCGTAGCAATTTGAGACTTCATTCTTGACTCGTTTGAACAAGGAAACAACTTGTAGCTTCATTCTTGACTCGTTTGAACATGGAAACAACTTGTAAACTCTTGTAGGATCATTCTTGGTTCAGTTGAACATGAAAACATTCCGTAATAATTTGAGACTTCATTCTTGACTCGTTCAAACTTGAAACAACCTATAGCTTAATTCTTGACTCGTTTGAAAATGGAAACAACTTGAAAACTATTGTAGGATCATTCTTGAGTCATTTTAACATGAAAACAATCCGTACCAATTTGAGACTTCATTGTTGACTCGTTCGAACATGGAAACAACTTGTAGCTTCATTCTTAATTCGTTTGAACATTGAAACAACTTGAAAACTCTTTTAGTATCATTCTTGGCTCATTTGAACATGAAAACAATCCGTAGCAATTTGAGACTTCATTCTTGACTCGTTCGAACTTGGAAACAATTTATAGCTTCATTCTTGACTCTTTTGAAGATGGAAATAACTTGTAAACTCTTGTAGGATCATTGATGGCTCATTTCAAGATGAAAGCAATTTGTAACAATTTGAGATTTCATTCTTGACTCGTTTGAACTTGGAATCAACTTGTACCTTCATTCTTGACTCGTTTGAACATGGAAACAACACGTAAACTCTTGTAGGATCATTCTTGGCTCATTTTAACATAAAAACAATCCGTAGCAATTTGAGACTTCATTCTTGACTCGTTCGAACATGGAAACAACTTGTAGCTTCATTCTTGACTCGTTTGAACATGAAAACAACTTGTCAACTCCTGTAGGATCATTGATGCCTCATTTTAGGATGAAAGCAATTTGTTACAATTTGATACTTCATTCTTGACTCGTTCGAACTTGGAAACAACTTGTAGCTTCATTCTTGACTCGTTTGAACATGGAAACAACTTGAAAACTATTGTAGGATCTTTCTTGGCTCATTTTAACATGAAAACAATCCGTAGCAATTTGAGACTTCATTCTTGACTCGTTGAAACTTGAAACAACCTATAGCTTAATTCTTGACTCGTTTGAACATGGAAACAACTTGAAAACTACTGTAGGATCATTCTTGGGTCATTTTAACATGAAAACAATCCGTACCAACTTGAGACTTCATTGTTGACTCGTTCGAACTTGGACACAACTTGTAGCTTCATTCTTAATTCGTTTGAACATTGAAACAACTTGAAAACTCTTTTAGTATTATTCTTGGCTCATTTGAACATGAAAACAATCCGTAGCAATTTGAGACTTCATTCTTGACTCATTTGAACAAGGAAACAACTTGTAGCTTCATTCTTGACTCGTTTGAACATGGAAACAACTTGTAAACTCTTGTAGGATCATTGATGGCTCATTTCAAGATGAAAGCAATTTGTAACAATTTGAGATTTCATTCTTGACTCGTTCGAACTTGGAAACAATTTGTAGCTTCATTCTTGACTCGTTGAAACTTGAAACAACCTATAGCTTAATTCTTGACTCATTTGAACATGGAAACAACTTGAAAACTACTGTAGGATCATTCTTGGATCATTTTAACATGAAAACAATCCGTACCAATTTGAGACTTCATTGTTGACTCGTTCGAACTTGGAAACAACTTGTAGCTTCATTCTTAATTCGTTTGAACATTGAAACAACTTGAAAACTCTTTTAGTATCATTCTTGGCTCATTTGAACATGAAAACAATCCGTAGCAATTTGAGACTTCATTCTTGACTCGTTTGAACAAGGAAACAACTTGTAGCTTCATTCTTGACTCGTTTGAACATGAAAACAACATGTAAACTCTTGTAGGATCATTCTTGGCTCATTTTAACATGAAAACAATCCGTAGTAATTTGAGACTACATTCTTGACTCGTTCGAACTTGGAAACAACTTGTTGCTTCATTCTTGACTCGTAAACAACTTGAAAACTATTGTTGGATCATTCTTGGCTCATTTTAACATGAAAACAATCCGTACCAATTTGAGATTTTATTCTTGACTCGTTCGAACTTGGAAACAACTTGTAGCTTCATTCTTGACTCGTTTGAACATGGAAACAACTTGAAAACTCTTTTAGGATCATTCTTTACTTATTTGAACATGAAAACAATCCGTACCAATTAGAGACTTCATTCTTGACTCGTTCGAACTTGGAAACAACTTGTAGCTTCATTCTTGACTCTTTTGAACATGGAAACAACTTGTAAACTCTTGTAGAATCATTGATGGCTCATTTTAAGATCAAAGCAATTTGTAACAATTTGAGACTTCATTCTTGACTCGTTCGAACTTGGAAACAACTTTCAGCTTCATTCTTGACTCATTTGAACATGGAAACAACTTGAAAACTATTGTAGGTTCTTGGCTCATTTTAACATGAAAACAATTCGTAGCAATTTGAGACTTCATTCTTGACTCGTTGAAACTTGAAACAACCTATAGCTTAATTCTTGACTCATTTGAACATGGAAACAACTTGAAAACTACTGTAGGATCATTCTTGCATCATTTTAACATGAAAACAATCCGTACCAATTTGAGACTTCATTGTTGACTCGTTCGAACTTGGAAACAACTTGTAGCTTCATTCTTAATTCGTTTGAACATTGAAACAACTTGAAAACTCTTTTAGTATCATTCTTGGCTCATTTGAACATGAAAACAATCCGTAGCAATTTGAGACTTCATTCTTGACTCGTTTGAACAAGGAAACAACTTGTAGCTTCATTCTTGACTCTTTTGAAGATGGAAATAACTTGTAAACTCTTGTAGGATCATTGATGGCTCATTTCAAGATGAAAGCAATTTGTAACAATTTGAGATTTCATTCTTGACTCGTTTGAACTTGGAATCAACTTGTACCTTCATTCTTGACTCGTTTGAACATGGAAACAACACGTAAACTCTTGTAGGATCATTCTTGGCTCATTTTAACATAAAAACAATCCGTAGCAATTTGAGACTTCATTCTTGACTCGTTCGAACAAGGAAACAACTTGTTGCTTCATTCTTGACTCGTTTGAACATGGAAACAACTTGAAAACTATTGTAGGATCATTCTTGGCTCATTTTAACATGAAAACAATCCGTAGCAATTTGAGACTTCATTCTTGACTCGTTCGAACATGGAAACAACTTGTAGCTTCATTCTTGACTCGTTTGAACATGAAAACAACTTGTCAACTCCTGTAGGATCATTGATGCCTCATTTTAGGATGAAAGCAATTTGTTACAATTTGATACTTCATTCTTGACTCGTTCGAACTTGGAAACAACTTGTAGCTTCATTCTTGACTCGTTTGAACATGGAAACAACTTGAAAACTATTGTAGGATCTTTCTTGGCTCATTTTAACATGAAAACAATCCGTAGCAATTTGAGACTTCATTCTTGACTCGTTGAAACTTGAAACAACCTATAGCTTAATTCTTGACTCGTTTGAACATGGAAACAACTTGAAAACTACTGTAGGATCATTCTTGGGTCATTTTAACATGAAAACAATCCGTACCAACTTGAGACTTCATTGTTGACTCGTTCGAACTTGGACACAACTTGTAGCTTCATTCTTAATTCGTTTGAACATTGAAACAACTTGAAAACTCTTTTAGTATTATTCTTGGCTCATTTGAACATGAAAACAATCCGTAGCAATTTGAGACTTCATTCTTGACTCATTTGAACAAGGAAACAACTTGTAGCTTCATTCTTGACTCGTTTGAACATGGAAACAACTTGTAAACTCTTGTAGGATCATTGATGGCTCATTTCAAGATGAAAGCAATTTGTAACAATTTGAGATTTCATTCTTGACTCGTTCGAACTTGGAAACAATTTGTAGCTTCATTCTTGACTCGTTGAAACTTGAAACAACCTATAGCTTAATTCTTGACTCATTTGAACATGGAAACAACTTGAAAACTACTGTAGGATCATTCTTGGATCATTTTAACATGAAAACAATCCGTACCAATTTGAGACTTCATTGTTGACTCGTTCGAACTTGGAAACAACTTGTAGCTTCATTCTTAATTCGTTTGAACATTGAAACAACTTGAAAACTCTTTTAGTATCATTCTTGGCTCATTTGAACATGAAAACAATCCGTAGCAATTTGAGACTTCATTCTTGACTCGTTTGAACAAGGAAACAACTTGTAGCTTCATTCTTGACTCGTTTGAACATGAAAACAACATGTAAACTCTTGTAGGATCATTCTTGGCTCATTTTAACATGAAAACAATCCGTAGTAATTTGAGACTACATTCTTGACTCGTTCGAACTTGGAAACAACTTGTTGCTTCATTCTTGACTCGTAAACAACTTGAAAACTATTGTTGGATCATTCTTGGCTCATTTTAACATGAAAACAATCCGTACCAATTTGAGATTTTATTCTTGACTCGTTCGAACTTGGAAACAACTTGTAGCTTCATTCTTGACTCGTTTGAACATGGAAACAACTTGAAAACTCTTTTAGGATCATTCTTTGCTTATTTGAACATGAAAACAATCCGTACCAATTAGAGACTTCATTCTTGACTCGTTCGAACTTGGAAACAACTTGTAGCTTCATTCTTGACTCTTTTGAACATGGAAACAACTTGTAAACTCTTGTAGAATCATTGATGGCTCATTTTAAGATCAAAGCAATTTGTAACAATTTGAGACTTCATTCTTGACTCGTTCGAACTTGGAAACAACTTTCAGCTTCATTCTTGACTCGTTTGAACATGGAAACAACTTGAAAACTATTGTAGGTTCTTGGCTCATTTTAACATGAAAACAATTCGTAGCAATTTGAGACTTCATTCTTGACTCGTTGAAACTTGAAACAACCTATAGCTTAATTCTTGACTCATTTGAACATGGAAACAACTTGAAAACTACTGTAGGATCATTCTTGCATCATTTTAACATGAAAACAATCCGTACCAATTTGAGACTTCATTGTTGACTCGTTCGAACTTGGAAACAACTTGTAGCTTCATTCTTAATTCGTTTGAACATTGAAACAACTTGAAAACTCTTTTAGTATCATTCTTGGCTCATTTGAACATGAAAACAATCCGTAGCAATTTGAGACTTCATTCTTGACTCGTTTGAACAAGGAAACAACTTGTAGCTTCATTCTTGACTCGTTTGAACATGGAAACAACTTGTAAACTCTTGTAGGATCATTCTTGGTTCAGTTGAACATGAAAACATTCCGTAATAATTTGAGACTTCATTCTTGACTCGTTCAAACTTGAAACAACCTATAGCTTAATTCTTGACTCGTTTGAAAATGGAAACAACTTGAAAACTATTGTAGGATCATTCTTGAGTCATTTTAACATGAAAACAATCCGTACCAATTTGAGACTTCATTGTTGACTCGTTCGAACATGGAAACAACTTGTAGCTTCATTCTTAATTCGTTTGAACATTGAAACAACTTGAAAACTCTTTTAGTATCATTCTTGGCTCATTTGAACATGAAAACAATCCGTAGCAATTTGAGACTTCATTCTTGACTCGTTCGAACTTGGAAACAATTTATAGCTTCATTCTTGACTCTTTTGAAGATGGAAATAACTTGTAAACTCTTGTAGGATCATTGATGGCTCATTTCAAGATGAAAGCAATTTGTAACAATTTGAGATTTCATTCTTGACTCGTTTGAACTTGGAATCAACTTGTACCTTCATTCTTGACTCGTTTGAACATGGAAACAACACGTAAACTCTTGTAGGATCATACTTGGCTCATTTTAACATGAAAACAATCCGTACCAATTTGAGATTTTATTCTTGACTCGTTCGAACTTGGAAACAACTTGTAGCTTCATTCTTGACTCGTTTGAACATGGAAACAACTTGAAAACTCTTTTAGGATCATTCTTTGCTTATTTGAACATGAAAACAATCCGTACCAATTAGAGACTTCATTCTTGACTCGTTCGAACTTGGAAACAACTTGTAGCTTCATTCTTGACTCTTTTGAACATGGAAACAACTTGTAAACTCTTGTAGAATCATTGATGGCTCATTTTAAGATCAAAGCAATTTGTAACAATTTGAGACTTCATTCTTGACTCGTTCGAACTTGGAAACAACTTTCAGCTTCATTCTTGACTCATTTGAACATGGAAACAACTTGAAAACTATTGTAGGTTCTTGGCTCATTTTAACATGAAAACAATTCGTAGCAATTTGAGACTTCATTCTTGACTCGTTGAAACTTGAAACAACCTATAGCTTAATTCTTGACTCATTTGAACATGGAAACAACTTGAAAACTACTGTAGGATCATTCTTGCATCATTTTAACATGAAAACAATCCGTACCAATTTGAGACTTCATTGTTGACTCGTTCGAACATGGAAACAACTTGTAGCTTCATTCTTAATTCGTTTGAACATTGAAACAACTTGAAAACTCTTTTAGTATCATTCTTGGCTCATTTGAACATGAAAACAATCCGTAGCAATTTGAGACTTCATTCTTGACTCGTTCGAACTTGGAAACAATTTATAGCTTCATTCTTGACTCTTTTGAAGATGGAAATAACTTGTAAACTCTTGTAGGATCATTGATGGCTCATTTCAAGATGAAAGCAATTTGTAACAATTTGAGATTTCATTCTTGACTCGTTTGAACTTGGAATCAACTTGTACCTTCATTCTTGACTCGTTTGAACATGGAAACAACACGTAAACTCTTGTAGGATCATACTTGGCTCATTTTAACATGAAAACAATCCGTACCAATTTGAGATTTTATTCTTGACTCGTTCGAACTTGGAAACAACTTGTAGCTTCATTCTTGACTCGTTTGAACATGGAAACAACTTGAAAACTCTTTTAGGATCATTCTTTGCTTATTTGAACATGAAAACAATCCGTACCAATTAGAGACTTCATTCTTGACTCGTTCGAACTTGGAAACAACTTGTAGCTTCATTCTTGACTCTTTTGAACATGGAAACAACTTGTAAACTCTTGTAGAATCATTGATGGCTCATTTTAAGATCAAAGCAATTTGTAACAATTTGAGACTTCATTCTTGACTCGTTCGAACTTGGAAACAACTTTCAGCTTCATTCTTGACTCATTTGAACATGGAAACAACTTGAAAACTATTGTAGGTTCTTGGCTCATTTTAACATGAAAACAATTCGTAGCAATTTGAGACTTCATTCTTGACTCGTTGAAACTTGAAACAACCTATAGCTTAATTCTTGACTCATTTGAACATGGAAACAACTTGAAAACTACTGTAGGATCATTCTTGCATCATTTTAACATGAAAACAATCCGTACCAATTTGAGACTTCATTGTTGACTCGTTCGAACTTGGAAACAACTTGTAGCTTCATTCTTAATTCGTTTGAACATTGAAACAACTTGAAAACTCTTTTAGTATCATTCTTGGCTCATTTGAACATGAAAACAATCCGTAGCAATTTGAGACTTCATTCTTGACTCGTTTGAACAAGGAAACAACTTGTAGCTTCATTCTTGACTCTTTTGAAGATGGAAATAACTTGTAAACTCTTGTAGGATCATTGATGGCTCATTTCAAGATGAAAGCAATTTGTAACCATTTGAGATTTCATTCTTGACTCGTTTGAACTTGGAATCAACTTGTACCTTCATTCTTGACTCGTTTGAACATGGAAACAACACGTAAACTCTTGTAGGATCATTCTTGGCTCATTTTAACATAAAAACAATCCGTAGCAATTTGAGACTTCATTCTTGACTCGTTCGAACAAGGAAACAACTTGTTGCTTCATTCTTGACTCGTTTGAACATGGAAACAACTTGAAAACTATTGTAGGATCATTCTTGGCTCATTTTAACATGAAAACAATCCGTAGCAATTTGAGACTTCATTCTTGACTCGTTCGAACATGGAAACAACTTGTAGCTTCATTCTTGACTCGTTTGAACATGAAAACAACTTGTCAACTCCTGTAGGATCATTGATGCCTCATTTTAGGATGAAAGCAATTTGTTACAATTTGATACTTCATTCTTGACTCGTTCGAACTTGGAAACAACTTGTAGCTTCATTCTTGACTCGTTTGAACATGGAAACAACTTGAAAACTATTGTAGGATCTTTCTTGGCTCATTTTAACATGAAAACAATCCGTAGCAATTTGAGACTTCATTCTTGACTCGTTGAAACTTGAAACAACCTATAGCTTAATTCTTGACTCGTTTGAACATGGAAACAACTTGAAAACTACTGTAGGATCATTCTTGGGTCATTTTAACATGAAAACAATCCGTACCAACTTGAGACTTCATTGTTGACTCGTTCGAACTTGGACACAACTTGTAGCTTCATTCTTAATTCGTTTGAACATTGAAACAACTTGAAAACTCTTTTAGTATTATTCTTGGCTCATTTGAACATGAAAACAATCCGTAGCAATTTGAGACTTCATTCTTGACTCATTTGAACAAGGAAACAACTTGTAGCTTCATTCTTGACTCGTTTGAACATGGAAACAACTTGTAAACTCTTGTAGGATCATTGATGGCTCATTTCAAGATGAAAGCAATTTGTAACAATTTGAGATTTCATTCTTGACTCGTTCGAACTTGGAAACAATTTGTAGCTTCATTCTTGACTCGTTGAAACTTGAAACAACCTATAGCTTAATTCTTGACTCATTTGAACATGGAAACAACTTGAAAACTACTGTAGGATCATTCTTGGATCATTTTAACATGAAAACAATCCGTACCAATTTGAGACTTCATT
Source organism: Oenanthe sinensis (assembly GCA_028671895.1). Lineage (NCBI taxonomy): Eukaryota > Viridiplantae > Streptophyta > Magnoliopsida > Apiales > Apiaceae > Oenanthe > Oenanthe sinensis. The sequence goes on along the minus strand of JAPMAC010000195.1, from coordinate 7,484,331 downwards.
GTTGACTCGTTCGAACTTGGAAACAACTTGTAGCTTCATTCTTAATTCGTTTGAACATTGAAACAACTTGAAAACTCTTTTAGTATCATTCTTGGCTCATTTGAACATGAAAACAATCCGTAGCAATTTGAGACTTCATTCTTGACTCGTTTGAACAAGGAAACAACTTGTAGCTTCATTCTTGACTCGTTTGAACATGAAAACAACATGTAAACTCTTGTAGGATCATTCTTGGCTCATTTTAACATGAAAACAATCCGTAGTAATTTGAGACTACATTCTTGACTCGTTCGAACTTGGAAACAACTTGTTGCTTCATTCTTGACTCGTAAACAACTTGAAAACTATTGTTGGATCATTCTTGGCTCATTTTAACATGAAAACAATCCGTACCAATTTGAGATTTTATTCTTGACTCGTTCGAACTTGGAAACAACTTGTAGCTTCATTCTTGACTCGTTTGAACATGGAAACAACTTGAAAACTCTTTTAGGATCATTCTTTGCTTATTTGAACATGAAAACAATCCGTACCAATTAGAGACTTCATTCTTGACTCGTTCGAACTTGGAAACAACTTGTAGCTTCATTCTTGACTCTTTTGAACATGGAAACAACTTGTAAACTCTTGTAGAATCATTGATGGCTCATTTTAAGATCAAAGCAATTTGTAACAATTTGAGACTTCATTCTTGACTCGTTCGAACTTGGAAACAACTTTCAGCTTCATTCTTGACTCGTTTGAACATGGAAACAACTTGAAAACTATTGTAGGTTCTTGGCTCATTTTAACATGAAAACAATTCGTAGCAATTTGAGACTTCATTCTTGACTCGTTGAAACTTGAAACAACCTATAGCTTAATTCTTGACTCATTTGAACATGGAAACAACTTGAAAACTACTGTAGGATCATTCTTGCATCATTTTAACATGAAAACAATCCGTACCAATTTGAGACTTCATTGTTGACTCGTTCGAACTTGGAAACAACTTGTAGCTTCATTCTTAATTCGTTTGAACATTGAAACAACTTGAAAACTCTTTTAGTATCATTCTTGGCTCATTTGAACATGAAAACAATCCGTAGCAATTTGAGACTTCATTCTTGACTCGTTTGAACAAGGAAACAACTTGTAGCTTCATTCTTGACTCGTTTGAACATGGAAACAACTTGTAAACTCTTGTAGGATCATTCTTGGTTCAGTTGAACATGAAAACATTCCGTAATAATTTGAGACTTCATTCTTGACTCGTTCAAACTTGAAACAACCTATAGCTTAATTCTTGACTCGTTTGAAAATGGAAACAACTTGAAAACTATTGTAGGATCATTCTTGAGTCATTTTAACATGAAAACAATCCGTACCAATTTGAGACTTCATTGTTGACTCGTTCGAACATGGAAACAACTTGTAGCTTCATTCTTAATTCGTTTGAACATTGAAACAACTTGAAAACTCTTTTAGTATCATTCTTGGCTCATTTGAACATGAAAACAATCCGTAGCAATTTGAGACTTCATTCTTGACTCGTTCGAACTTGGAAACAATTTATAGCTTCATTCTTGACTCTTTTGAAGATGGAAATAACTTGTAAACTCTTGTAGGATCATTGATGGCTCATTTCAAGATGAAAGCAATTTGTAACAATTTGAGATTTCATTCTTGACTCGTTTGAACTTGGAATCAACTTGTACCTTCATTCTTGACTCGTTTGAACATGGAAACAACACGTAAACTCTTGTAGGATCATACTTGGCTCATTTTAACATAAAAACAATCCGTAGCAATTTGAGACTTCATTCTTGACTCGTTCGAACAAGGAAACAACTTGTTGCTTCATTCTTGACTCGTTTGAACATGGAAACAACTTGAAAACTATTGTAGGATCATTCTTGGCTCATTTTAACATGAAAACAATCCGTAGCAATTTGAGACTTCATTCTTGACTCGTTCGAACATGGAAACAACTTGTAGCTTCATTCTTGACTCGTTTGAACATGAAAACAACTTGTCAACTCCTGTAGGATCATTGATGCCTCATTTTAGGATGAAAGCAATTTGTTACAATTTGATACTTCATTCTTGACTCGTTCGAACTTGGAAACAACTTGTAGCTTCATTCTTGACTCGTTTGAACATGGAAACAACTTGAAAACTATTGTAGGATCTTTCTTGGCTCATTTTAACATGAAAACAATCCGTAGCAATTTGAGACTTCATTCTTGACTCGTTGAAACTTGAAACAACCTATAGCTTAATTCTTGACTCGTTTGAACATGGAAACAACTTGAAAACTACTGTAGGATCATTCTTGGGTCATTTTAACATGAAAACAATCCGTACCAACTTGAGACTTCATTGTTGACTCGTTCGAACTTGGACACAACTTGTAGCTTCATTCTTAATTCGTTTGAACATTGAAACAACTTGAAAACTCTTTTAGTATTATTCTTGGCTCATTTGAACATGAAAACAATCCGTAGCAATTTGAGACTTCATTCTTGACTCATTTGAACAAGGAAACAACTTGTAGCTTCATTCTTGACTCGTTTGAACATGGAAACAACTTGTAAACTCTTGTAGGATCATTGATGGCTCATTTCAAGATGAAAGCAATTTGTAACAATTTGAGATTTCATTCTTGACTCGTTCGAACTTGGAAACAATTTGTAGCTTCATTCTTGACTCGTTGAAACTTGAAACAACCTATAGCTTAATTCTTGACTCATTTGAACATGGAAACAACTTGAAAACTACTGTAGGATCATTCTTGGATCATTTTAACATGAAAACAATCCGTACCAATTTGAGACTTCATTGTTGACTCGTTCGAACTTGGAAACAACTTGTAGCTTCATTCTTAATTCGTTTGAACATTGAAACAACTTGAAAACTCTTTTAGTATCATTCTTGGCTCATTTGAACATGAAAACAATCCGTAGCAATTTGAGACTTCATTCTTGACTCGTTTGAACAAGGAAACAACTTGTAGCTTCATTCTTGACTCGTTTGAACATGGAAACAACATGTAAACTCTTGTAGGATCATTCTTGGCTCATTTTAACATGAAAACAATCCGTAGTAATTTGAGACTACATTCTTGACTCGTTCGAACTTGGAAACAACTTGTTGCTTCATTCTTGACTCGTAAACAACTTGAAAACTATTGTTGGATCATTCTTGGCTCATTTTAACATGAAAACAATCCGTACCAATTTGAGACTTTTATTCTTGACTCGTTCGAACTTGGAAACAACTTGTAGCTTCATTCTTGACTCGTTTGAACATGGAAACAACTTGAAAACTCTTTTAGGATCATTCTTTGCTTATTTGAACATGAAAACAATCCGTACCAATTAGAGACTTCATTCTTGACTCGTTCGAACTTGGAAACAACTTGTAGCTTCATTCTTGACTCTTTTGAACATGGAAACAACTTGTAAACTCTTGTAGAATCATTGGTGGCTCATTTTAAGATCAAAGCAATTTGTAACAATTTGAGACTTCATTCTTGACTCGTTCGAACTTGGAAACAACTTTCAGCTTCATTCTTGAGTCGTTTGAACATGGAAACAACTTGAAAACTATTGTAGGTTCTTGGCTCATTTTAACATGAAAACAATCCGTAGCAATTTGAGACTTCATTCTTGACTCGTTGAAACTTGAAACAACCTATAGCTTAATTCTTGACTCATTTGAACATGGAAACAACTTGAAAACTACTGTAGGATCATTCTTGGATCATTTTAACATGAAAACAATCCGTACCAATTTGAGACTTCATTGTTGACTCGTTCGAACTTGGAAACAACTTGTAGCTTCATTCTTAATTCGTTTGAACATTGAAACAACTTGAAAACTCTTTTAGTATCATTCTTGGCTCATTTGAACATGAAAACAATCCGTAGCAATTTGAGACTTCATTCTTGACTCGTTTGAACAAGGAAACAACTTGTAGCTTCATTCTTGACTCGTTTGAACATGGAAACAACTTGTAAACTCTTGTAGGATCATTCTTGGTTCAGTTGAACATGAAAACATTCCGTAATAATTTGAGACTTCATTCTTGACTCGTTCAAACTTGAAACAACCTATAGCTTAATTCTTGACTCGTTTGAAAATGGAAACAACTTGAAAACTATTGTAGGATCATTCTTGAGTCATTTTAACATGAAAACAATCCGTACCAATTTGAGACTTCATTGTTGACTCGTTCGAACATGGAAACAACTTGTAGCTTCATTCTTAATTCGTTTGAACATTGAAACAACTTGAAAACTCTTTTAGTATCATTCTTGGCTCATTTGAACATGAAAACAATCCGTAGCAATTTGAGACTTCATTCTTGACTCGTTCGAACTTGGAAACAATTTATAGCTTCATTCTTGACTCTTTTGAAGATGGAAATAACTTGTAAACTCTTGTAGGATCATTGATGGCTCATTTCAAGATGAAAGCAATTTGTAACAATTTGAGATTTCATTCTTGACTCGTTTGAACTTGGAATCAACTTGTACCTTCATTCTTGACTCGTTTGAACATGGAAACAACACGTAAACTCTTGTAGGATCATTCTTGGCTCATTTTAACATAAAAACAATCCGTAGCAATTTGAGACTTCATTCTTGACTCGTTCGAACAAGGAAACAACTTGTTGCTTCATTCTTGACTCGTTTGAACATGGAAACAACTTGAAAACTATTGTAGGATCATTCTTGGCTCATTTTAACATGAAAACAATCCGTAGCAATTTGAGACTTCATTCTTGACTCGTTCGAACATGGAAACAACTTGTAGCCTCATTCTTGACTCGTTTGAACATGGAAACAACTTGTCAACTCCTGTAGGATCATTGATGCCTCATTTTAGGATGAAAGCAATTTGTTACAATTTGATACTTCATTCTTGACTCGTTCGAACTTGGAAACAACTTGTAGCTTCATTCTTGACTCGTTTGAACATGGAAACAACTTGAAAACTATTGTAGGATCTTTCTTGGCTCATTTTAACATGAAAACAATCCGTAGCAATTTGAGACTTCATTCTTGACTCGTTGAAACTTGAAACAACCTATAGCTTAATTCTTGACTCGTTTGAACATGGAAACAACTTGAAAACTACTGTAGGATCATTCTTGGGTCATTTTAACATGAAAACAATCCGTACCAACTTGAGACTTCATTGTTGACTCGTTCGAACTTGGACACAACTTGTAGCTTCATTCTTAATTCGTTTGAACATTGAAACAACTTGAAAACTCTTTTAGTATTATTCTTGGCTCATTTGAACATGAAAACAATCCGTAGCAATTTGAGACTTCATTCTTGACTCATTTGAACAAGGAAACAACTTGTAGCTTCATTCTTGACTCGTTTGAACATGGAAACAACTTGTAAACTCTTGTAGGATCATTGATGGCTCATTTCAAGATGAAAGCAATTTGTAACAATTTGAGATTTCATTCTTGACTCGTTCGAACTTGGAAACAATTTGTAGCTTCATTCTTGACTCGTTGAAACTTGAAACAACCTATAGCTTAATTCTTGACTCATTTGAACATGGAAACAACTTGAAAACTACTGTAGGATCATTCTTGGATCATTTTAACATGAAAACAATCCGTACCAATTTGAGACTTCATTGTTGACTCGTTCGAACTTGGAAACAACTTGTAGCTTCATTCTTAATTCGTTTGAACATTGAAACAACTTGAAAACTCTTTTAGTATCATTCTTGGCTCATTTGAACATGAAAACAATCCGTAGCAATTTGAGACTTCATTCTTGACTCGTTTGAACAAGGAAACAACTTGTAGCTTCATTCTTGACTCGTTTGAACATGGAAACAACATGTAAACTCTTGTAGGATCATTCTTGGCTCATTTTAACATGAAAACAATCCGTAGTAATTTGAGACTACATTCTTGACTCGTTCGAACTTGGAAACAACTTGTTGCTTCATTCTTGACTCGTAAACAACTTGAAAACTATTGTTGGATCATTCTTGGCTCATTTTAACATGAAAACAATCCGTACCAATTTGAGACTTTTATTCTTGACTCGTTCGAACTTGGAAACAACTTGTAGCTTCATTCTTGACTCGTTTGAACATGGAAACAACTTGAAAACTCTTTTAGGATCATTCTTTGCTTATTTGAACATGAAAACAATCCGTACCAATTAGAGACTTCATTCTTGACTCGTTCGAACTTGGAAACAACTTGTAGCTTCATTCTTGACTCTTTTGAACATGGAAACAACTTGTAAACTCTTGTAGAATCATTGGTGGCTCATTTTAAGATCAAAGCAATTTGTAACAATTTGAGACTTCATTCTTGACTCGTTCGAACTTGGAAACAACTTTCAGCTTCATTCTTGAGTCGTTTGAACATGGAAACAACTTGAAAACTATTGTAGGTTCTTGGCTCATTTTAACATGAAAACAATCCGTAGCAATTTGAGACTTCATTCTTGACTCGTTGAAACTTGAAACAACCTATAGCTTAATTCTTGACTCATTTGAACATGGAAACAACTTGAAAACTACTGTAGGATCATTCTTGGATCATTTTAACATGAAAACAATCCGTACCAATTTGAGACTTCATTGTTGACTCGTTCGAACTTGGAAACAACTTGTAGCTTCATTCTTAATTCGTTTGAACATTGAAACAACTTGAAAACTCTTTTAGTATCATTCTTGGCTCATTTGAACATGAAAACAATCCGTAGCAATTTGAGACTTCATTCTTGACTCGTTTGAACAAGGAAACAACTTGTAGCTTCATTCTTGACTCGTTTGAACATGGAAACAACTTGTAAACTCTTGTAGGATCATTCTTGGTTCAGTTGAACATGAAAACATTCCGTAATAATTTGAGACTTCATTCTTGACTCGTTCAAACTTGAAACAACCTATAGCTTAATTCTTGACTCGTTTGAAAATGGAAACAACTTGAAAACTATTGTAGGATCATTCTTGAGTCATTTTAACATGAAAACAATCCGTACCAATTTGAGACTTCATTGTTGACTCGTTCGAACATGGAAACAACTTGTAGCTTCATTCTTAATTCGTTTGAACATTGAAACAACTTGAAAACTCTTTTAGTATCATTCTTGGCTCATTTGAACATGAAAACAATCCGTAGCAATTTGAGACTTCATTCTTGACTCGTTCGAACTTGGAAACAATTTATAGCTTCATTCTTGACTCTTTTGAAGATGGAAATAACTTGTAAACTCTTGTAGGATCATTGATGGCTCATTTCAAGATGAAAGCAATTTGTAACAATTTGAGATTTCATTCTTGACTCGTTTGAACTTGGAATCAACTTGTACCTTCATTCTTGACTCGTTTGAACATGGAAACAACACGTAAACTCTTGTAGGATCATTCTTGGCTCATTTTAACATAAAAACAATCCGTAGCAATTTGAGACTTCATTCTTGACTCGTTCGAACAAGGAAACAACTTGTTGCTTCATTCTTGACTCGTTTGAACATGGAAACAACTTGAAAACTATTGTAGGATCATTCTTGGCTCATTTTAACATGAAAACAATCCGTAGCAATTTGAGACTTCATTCTTGACTCGTTCGAACATGGAAACAACTTGTAGCCTCATTCTTGACTCGTTTGAACATGGAAACAACTTGTCAACTCCTGTAGGATCATTGATGCCTCATTTTAGGATGAAAGCAATTTGTTACAATTTGATACTTCATTCTTGACTCGTTCGAACTTGGAAACAACTTGTAGCTTCATTCTTGACTCGTTTGAACATGGAAACAACTTGAAAACTATTGTAGGATCTTTCTTGGCTCATTTTAACATGAAAACAATCCGTAGCAATTTGAGACTTCATTCTTGACTCGTTGAAACTTGAAACAACCTATAGCTTAATTCTTGACTCGTTTGAACATGGAAACAACTTGAAAACTACTGTAGGATCATTCTTGGGTCATTTTAACATGAAAACAATCCGTACCAACTTGAGACTTCATTGTTGACTCGTTCGAACTTGGACACAACTTGTAGCTTCATTCTTAATTCGTTTGAACATTGAAACAACTTGAAAACTCTTTTAGTATTATTCTTGGCTCATTTGAACATGAAAACAATCCGTAGCAATTTGAGACTTCATTCTTGACTCATTTGAACAAGGAAACAACTTGTAGCTTCATTCTTGACTCGTTTGAACATGGAAACAACTTGTAAACTCTTGTAGGATCATTGATGGCTCATTTCAAGATGAAAGCAATTTGTAACAATTTGAGATTTCATTCTTGACTCGTTCGAACTTGGAAACAATTTGTAGCTTCATTCTTGACTCGTTGAAACTTGAAACAACCTATAGCTTAATTCTTGACTCATTTGAACATGGAAACAACTTGAAAACTACTGTAGGATCATTCTTGGATCATTTTAACATGAAAACAATCCGTACCAATTTGAGACTTCATTGTTGACTCGTTCGAACTTGGAAACAACTTGTAGCTTCATTCTTAATTCGTTTGAACATTGAAACAACTTGAAAACTCTTTTAGTATCATTCTTGGCTCATTTGAACATGAAAACAATCCGTAGCAATTTGAGACTTCATTCTTGACTCGTTTGAACAAGGAAACAACTTGTAGCTTCATTATTGACTCGTTTGAACATGGAAACAACTTGTAAACTCTTGTAGGATCATTCTTGGTTCAGTTGAACATGAAAACATTCCGTAATAATTTGAGACTTCATTCTTGACTCGTTCAAACTTGAAACAACCTATAGCTTAATTCTTGACTCGTTTGAAAATGGAAACAACTTGAAAACTATTGTAGGATCATTCTTGAGTCATTTTAACATGAAAACAATCCGTACCAATTTGAGACTTCATTGTTGACTCGTTCGAACTTGGAAACAACTTGTAGCTTCATTCTTAATTCGTTTGAACATTGAAACAACTTGAAAACTCTTTTAGTATCATTCTTGGCTCATTTGAACTTGAAAACAATCCGTAGCAATTTGAGACTTCATTCTTGACTCGTTCGAACTTGGAAACAATTTATAGCTTCATTCTTGACTCTTTTGAAGATGGAAATAACTTGTAAACTCTTGTAGGATCATTGATGGCTCATTTCAAGATGAAAGCAATTTGTAACAATTTGAGATTTCATTCTTGACTCGTTTGAACTTGGAAACAACTTGTACCTTCATTCTTGACTCGTTTGAACATGGAAACAACACGTAAAATCTTGTAGGATCATTCTTGGCTCATTTTAACATAAAAACAATCCGTAGCAATTTGAGACTTCATTCTTGACTCGTTCGAACAAGGAAACAACTTGTTGCTTCATTCTTGACTCGTTTGAACATGGAAACAACTTGAAAACTATTGTAGGATCATTCTTGGCTCATTTTAACATGAAAACAATCCGTAGCAATTTGAGACTTCATTCTTGACTCGTTCGAACATGGAAACAACTTGTAGCTTCATTCTTGACTCGTTTGAACATGGAAACAACTTGTCAACTCCTGTAGGATCATTGATGCCTCATTTTAGGATGAAAGCAATTTGTTACAATTTGATACTTCATTCTTGACTCGTTCGAACTTGGAAACAACTTGTAGCTTCATTCTTGACTCGTTTGAACATGGAAACAACTTGAAAACTATTGTAGGATCTTTCTTGGCTCATTTTAACATGAAAACAATCCGTAGCAATTTGAGACTTCATTCTTGACTCGTTGAAACTTGAAACAACCTATAGCTTAATTCTTGACTCGTTTGAACATGGAAACAACTTGAAAACTACTGTAGGATCATTCTTGGGTCATTTTAACATGAAAACAATCCGTACCAACTTGAGACTTCATTGTTGACTCGTTCGAACTTGGACACAACTTGTAGCTTCATTCTTAATTCGTTTGAACATTGAAACAACTTGAAAACTCTTTTAGTATTATTCTTGGCTCATTTGAACATGAAAACAATCCGTAGCAATTTGAGACTTCATTCTTGACTCATTTGAACAAGGAAACAACTTGTAGCTTCATTCTTGACTCGTTTGAACATGGAAACAACTTGTAAACTCTTGTAGGATCATTGATGGCTCATTTCAAGATGAAAGCAATTTGTAACAATTTGAGATTTCATTCTTGACTCGTTCGAACTTGGAAACAATTTGTAGCTTCATTCTTGACTCGTTGGAACATGAAAACAACTTGAAAACATTTGTAGGATCGTTCTTGGCTCATTTTAACATAAAAACAATCCGTAGCAATTTGAGACTTCATTCTTTACTCGTTCGAACATGGAAACAACTTGTAGCTTCATTCTTGACTCGTTTGAACATGGAAACAACTTGAAAACTATTATAGGATCATTCTTGGCTCATTTTAACATGAAAACAATCCGTAGCAATTTGAGACTTCATTCTTGACTCGTTCTTGGGTCATTTTAACATGAAAATAATCTGTAGCAATTTGAGACATCATTCTTCACTCGTTCGAACTTGGAAACAACTTGCAGCTTCATTCTTGACTCGTTTGAACATTGAAACAACTTAAAAACTATTGTAGGATCATTCTTGGCTCGTTTTAACATGAAAACAATCCGTAGCAATTTGAGACTTCATTCTTGACTCGTTCGAACATGGAAACAACTTGTAGCTTCATTTTTGACTCGTTTGAACATGGAAACAACTTGAAAACTATTGTAGGATCATTCTTGGCTCATTTTAATATGAAAACAATCCGTAGCAATTTGAGACTTCATTCTTGACTCGTTCGAACAAGGAAACAACTTGTAGCTTCATTCTTGACTCGTTTGAACATGGAAACAACTTGTAAACTCTTGTAGGATCAATCTTGGTTCAGTTGAACATGAAAACATTCCGTAATAATTTGAGACTTCATTCTTGACTCGTTCAAACTTGAAACAACCTATAGCTTAATTCTTGACTCGTTTGAAAATGGAAATAACTTGAAAACTCTTTTAGTATCATTCTTCGCTCATTTGAACATGAAAACAATCCGTACCAATTTGAGACTTCATTGTTGACTCGTTCGAACTTGGAAACAACTTGTAGCTTCATTCTTAATTCGTTTGAACATTGAAACAACTTGAAAACTCTTTTAGTATCATTCTTGGCTCATTTGAACTTGAAAACAATCCGTAGCAATTTGAGACTTCATTCTTGACTCGTTCGAACTTGGAAACAATTTATAGCTTCATTCTTGACTCTTTTGAAGATGGAAATAACTTGTAAACTCTTGTAGGATCATTGATGGCTCATTTCAAGATGAAAGCAATTTGTAACAATTTGAGATTTCATTCTTGACTCGTTTGAACTTGGAAACAACTTGTACCTTCATTCTTGACTCGTTTGAACATGGAAACAACACGTAAAATCTTGTAGGATCATTCTTGGCTCATTTTAACATAAAAACAATCCGTAGCAATTTGAGACTTCATTCTTGACTCGTTCGAACAAGGAAACAACTTGTTGCTTCATTCTTGACTCGTTTGAACATGGAAACAACTTGAAAACTATTGTAGGATCATTCTTGGCTCATTTTAACATGAAAACAATCCGTAGCAATTTGAGACTTCATTCTTGACTCGTTCGAACATGGAAACAACTTGTAGCTTCATTCTTGACTCGTTTGAACATGGAAACAACTTGTCAACTCCTGTAGGATCATTGATGCCTCATTTTAGGATGAAAGCAATTTGTTACAATTTGATACTTCATTCTTGACTCGTTCGAACTTGGAAACAACTTGTAGCTTCATTCTTGACTCGTTTGAACATGGAAACAACTTGAAAACTATTGTAGGATCTTTCTTGGCTCATTTTAACATGAAAACAATCCGTAGCAATTTGAGACTTCATTCTTGACTCGTTGAAACTTGAAACAACCTATAGCTTAATTCTTGACTCGTTTGAACATGGAAACAACTTGAAAACTACTGTAGGATCATTCTTGGGTCATTTTAACATGAAAACAATCCGTACCAACTTGAGACTTCATTGTTGACTCGTTCGAACTTGGACACAACTTGTAGCTTCATTCTTAATTCGTTTGAACATTGAAACAACTTGAAAACTCTTTTAGTATTATTCTTGGCTCATTTGAACATGAAAACAATCCGTAGCAATTTGAGACTTCATTCTTGACTCATTTGAACAAGGAAACAACTTGTAGCTTCATTCTTGACTCGTTTGAACATGGAAACAACTTGTAAACTCTTGTAGGATCATTGATGGCTCATTTCAAGATGAAAGCAATTTGTAACAATTTGAGATTTCATTCTTGACTCGTTCGAACTTGGAAACAATTTGTAGCTTCATTCTTGACTCGTTGGAACATGAAAACAACTTGAAAACATTTGTAGGATCGTTCTTGGCTCATTTTAACATAAAAACAATCCGTAGCAATTTGAGACTTCATTCTTTACTCGTTCGAACATGGAAACAACTTGTAGCTTCATTCTTGACTCGTTTGAACATGGAAACAACTTGAAAACTATTATAGGATCATTCTTGGCTCATTTTAACATGAAAACAATCCGTAGCAATTTGAGACTTCATTCTTGACTCGTTCTTGGGTCATTTTAACATGAAAATAATCTGTAGCAATTTGAGACATCATTCTTCACTCGTTCGAACTTGGAAACAACTTGCAGCTTCATTCTTGACTCGTTTGAACATTGAAACAACTTAAAAACTATTGTAGGATCATTCTTGGCTCGTTTTAACATGAAAACAATCCGTAGCAATTTGAGACTTCATTCTTGACTCGTTCGAACATGGAAACAACTTGTAGCTTCATTTTTGACTCGTTTGAACATGGAAACAACTTGAAAACTATTGTAGGATCATTCTTGGCTCATTTTAATATGAAAACAATCCGTAGCAATTTGAGACTTCATTCTTGACTCGTTCGAACAAGGAAACAACTTGTAGCTTCATTCTTGACTCGTTTGAACATGGAAACAACTTGTAAACTCTTGTAGGATCAATCTTGGTTCAGTTGAACATGAAAACATTCCGTAATAATTTGAGACTTCATTCTTGACTCGTTCAAACTTGAAACAACCTATAGCTTAATTCTTGACTCGTTTGAAAATGGAAATAACTTGAAAACTCTTTTAGTATCATTCTTCGCTCATTTGAACATGAAAACAATCCGTACCAATTTGAGACTTCATTGTTGACTCGTTCGAACTTGGAAACAACTTGTAGCTTCATTCTTAATTCGTTTGAACATTGAAACAACTTGAAAACTCTTTTAGTATCATTCTTGGCTCATTTGAACATGAAAACAATCCGTAGCAATTTGAGACTTCATTCTTGACTCGTTCGAACTTGGAAACAATTTATAGCTTCATTCTTGACTCTTTTGAAGATGGAAACAACTTGTAAACTCTTGTAGGATCATTGATGGCTCATTTCAAGATGAAAGCAATTTGTAACAATTTGAGATTTCATTCTTGACTCGTTTGAACTTGGAAACAACTTGTACCTTCATTCTTGACTCGTTTGAACATGGAAACAACACGTAAACCCTTGTAGGATGAATCTTGGCTCATTTTAACATAAAAACAATCCGTAGCAATTTGAGACTTCATTCTTGACTCGTTCGAACAAGGAAACAACTTGTTGCTTCATTCTTGACTCGTTTGAACATGGAAACAACTTGAAAACTATTGTAGGATCATTCTTGGCTCATTTTAACATGAAAACAATCCGTAGCAATTTGAGACTTCATTCTTGACTCGTTCAAACATGGAAACAACTTGTAGCTTCATTCTTGACTCGTTTGAACATGGAAACAACTTGTCAACTCTTGTAGGATCATTGATGGCTCATTTTAGGATGAAAGCAATTTGTTACAATTTGATACTTCATTCTTGACTCGTTCGAACTTGGAAACAACTTGTAGCTTCATTCTTGACTCGTTTGAACATGGAAACAACATGTAAACTCTTGTAGGATCATTCTTGGCTCATTTTAACATGAAAACAATCCGTAGTAATTTGAGACTTCATTCTTGACTCGTTCGAACTTGGAAACAACTTGTTGCTTCATTCTTGACTCGTAAACAACTTGAAAACTATTGTTGGATCATTTTGGCTCATTTTAACATGAAAACAATCCGTACCAATTTGAGACTTTTATTCTTGACTCGTTCGAACTTGGAAACAACTTGTAGCTTCATTCTTGACTCGTTTGAACATGGAAACAACTTGAAATCTCTTTTAGGATCATTCTTTGCTTATTTGAACATGAAAACAATCCGTACCAATTAGAGACTTCATTCTTGACTCGTTCGAACTTGGAAACAACTTGTAGCTTCAATGTTGACTCTTTTGAACATGGAAACAACTTGTAAACTCTTGTAGAATCATTGATGGCTCATTTTAAGATCAAAGCAATTTGTAACAATTTGAGACTTCATTCTTGACTCGTTCGAACTTGGAAACAACTTCCAGCTTCATTCTTGACTCGTTTGAACATGGAAACAACTTGAAAACTATTGTAGGTTCTTGGCTCATTTTAACATGAAAACAATCCGTAGCAATTTGAGACTTCATTCTTGACTCGTTGAAACTTGAAACAACCTATAGCTTAATTCTTGACTCATTTGAACATGGAAACAACTTGAAAACTACTGTAGGATCATTCTTGGGTCATTTTAACATGAAAACAATCCGTACCAATTTGAGACTTCATTGTTGACTCGTTCGAACTTGGAAACAACTTGTAGCTTCATTCTTAATTCGTTTGAACATTGAAACAACTTGAAAACTCTTTTAGTATCATTCTTGGCTCATTTGAACATGAAAACAATCCGTAGCAATTTGAGACTTCATTCTTGACTCGTTTGAACAAGGAAACAACTTGTAGCTTCATTCTTGACTCGTTTGAACATGGAAACAACTTGTAAACTCTTGTAGGATCATTCTTGGTTCAGTTGAACATGAAAACATTCCGTAATAATTTGAGACTTCATTCTTGACTCGTTCAAACTTGAGACAACCTATAGCTTAATTCTTGACTCGTTTGAAAATGAAAACAACTTGAAAACTATTGTAGGATCATTCTTGAGTCATTTTAACATGAAAACAATCCGTAACAATTTGAGACTTCATTGTTGACTCGTTCGAACTTGGAAACAACTTGTAGCTACATTCTTAATTCGTTTGAACATTGAAACAACTTGAAAACTCTTTTAGTATCATTCTTGGCTCATTTGAACATGAAAACAATCCGTAGCAATTTGAGACTTCATTCTTGACTCGTTCGAACTTGGAAACAATTTATAGCTTCATTCTTGACTCTTTTGAAGATGGAAACAACTTGTAAACTCTTGTAGGATCATTGATGGCTCATTTCAAGATGAAAGCAATTTGTAACAATTTGAGATTTCATTCTTGACTCGTTTGAACTTGGAAACAACTTGTACCTTCATTCTTGACTCGTTTGAACATGGAAACAACACGTAAACTCTTGTAGGATCATTCTTGGCTCATTTTAACATAAAAACAATCCGTAGCAATTTGAGACTTCATTCTTGACTCGTTCGAACAAGGAAACAACTTGTTGCTTCATTCTTGACTCGTTTGAACATGGAAACAACTTGAAAACTATTGTAGGATCATTCTTGGCTCATTTTAACATGAAAACAATCCGTAGCAATTTGAGACTTCATTCTTGACTCGTTCGAACATGGAAACAACTTGTAGCTTCATTCTTGATTCGTTTGAACATGGAAACAACTTGTCAACTCCTGTAGGATCATTGATGCCTCATTTTAGGATGAAAGCAATTTGTTACAATTTGATACTTCATTCTTGACTCGTTCGAACTTGGAAACAACTTGTAGCTTCATTCTTGACTCGTTTGAACATGGAAACAACTTGAAAACTATTGTAGGATCTTTCTTGGCTCATTTTAACATGAAAACAATCCGTAGCAATTTGAGACTTCATTCTTGACTCGTTGAAACTTGAAACAACCTATAGCTTAATTCTTGACTCGTTTGAACATGGAAACAACTTGAAAACTACTGTAGGATCATTCTTGGGTCATTTTAACATGAAAACAATCCGTACCAACTTGAGACTTCATTGTTGACTCGTTCGAACTTGGACACAACTTGTAGCTTCATTCTTAATTCGTTTGAACATTGAAACAACTTGAAAACTCTTTTAGTATTATTCTTGGCTCATTTGAACATGAAAACAATCCGTAGCAATTTGAGACTTCATTCTTGACTCATTTGAACAAGGAAACAACTTGTAGCTTCATTCTTGACTCGTTTGAACATGGAAACAACTTGTAAACTCTTGTAGGATCATTGATGGCTCATTTCAAGATGAAAGCAATTTGTAACAATTTGAGATTTCATTCTTGACTCGTTCGAACTTGGAAACAATTTGTAGCTTCATTCTTGACTCGTTGGAACATGAAAACAACTTGAAAACATTTGTAGGATCGTTCTTGGCTCATTTTAACATAAAAACAATCCGTAGCAATTTGAGACTTCATTCTTTACTCGTTCGAACATGGAAACAACTTGTAGCTTCATTCTTGACTCGTTTGAACATGGAAACAACTTGAAAACTATTATAGGATCATTCTTGGCTCATTTTAACATGAAAACAATCCGTAGCAATTTGAGACTTCATTCTTGACTCGTTCTTGGGTCATTTTAACATGAAAATAATCTGTAGCAATTTGAGACATCATTCTTCACTCGTTCGAACTTGGAAACAACTTGCAGCTTCATTCTTGACTCGTTTGAACATTGAAACAACTTGAAAACTCTTTTAGTATTATTCTTGGCTCATTTGAACATGAAAACAATCCGTAGCAATTTGAGACTTCATTCTTGACTCATTTGAACAAGGAAACAACTTGTAGCTTCATTCTTGACTCGTTTGAACATGGAAACAACTTGTAAACTCTTGTAGGATCATTGATGGCTCATTTCAAGATGAAAGCAATTTGTAACAATTTGAGATTTCATTCTTGACTCGTTCGAACTTGGAAACAATTTGTAGCTTCATTCTTGACTCGTTGAAACTTGAAACAACCTATAGCTTAATTCTTGACTCATTTGAACATGGAAACAACTTGAAAACTACTGTAGGATCATTCTTGGGTCATTTTAACATGAAAACAATCCGTACCAACTTGAGACTTCATTGTTGACTCGTTCGAACTTGGACACAACTTGTAGCTTCATTCTTAATTCGTTTGAACATTGAAACAACTTGAAAACTCTTTTAGTATTATTCTTGGCTCATTTGAACATGAAAACAATCCGTAGCAATTTGAGACTTCATTCTTGACTCATTTGAACAAGGAAACAACTTGTAGCTTCATTCTTGACTCGTTTGAACATGGAAACAACTTGTAAACTCTTGTAGGATCATTGATGGCTCATTTCAAGATGAAAGCAATTTGTAACAATTTGAGATTTCATTCTTGACTCGTTCGAACTTGGAAACAATTTGTAGCTTCATTCTTGACTCGTTGGAACATGAAAACAACTTGAAAACATTTGTAGGATCGTTCTTGGCTCATTTTAACATAAAAACAATCCGTAGCAATTTGAGACTTCATTCTTTACTCGTTCGAACATGGAAACAACTTGTAGCTTCATTCTTGACTCGTTTGAACATGGAAACAACTTGAAAACTATTATAGGATCATTCTTGGCTCATTTTAACATGAAAACAATCCGTAGCAATTTGAGACTTCATTCTTGACTCGTTCTTGGGTCATTTTAACATGAAAATAATCTGTAGCAATTTGAGACATCATTCTTCACTCGTTCGAACTTGGAAACAACTTGCAGCTTCATTCTTGACTCGTTTGAACATTGAAACAACTTGAAAACTCTTTTAGTATTATTCTTGGCTCATTTGAACATGAAAACAATCCGTAGCAATTTGAGACTTCATTCTTGACTCATTTGAACAAGGAAACAACTTGTAGCTTCATTCTTGACTCGTTTGAACATGGAAACAACTTGTAAACTCTTGTAGGATCATTGATGGCTCATTTCAAGATGAAAGCAATTTGTAACAATTTGAGATTTCATTCTTGACTCGTTCGAACTTGGAAACAATTTGTAGCTTCATTCTTGACTCGTTGAAACTTGAAACAACCTATAGCTTAATTCTTGACTCATTTGAACATGGAAACAACTTGAAAACTACTGTAGGATCATTCTTGGGTCATTTTAACATGAAAACAATCCGTACCAACTTGAGACTTCATTGTTGACTCGTTCGAACTTGGACACAACTTGTAGCTTCATTCTTAATTCGTTTGAACATTGAAACAACTTGAAAACTCTTTTAGTATTATTCTTGGCTCATTTGAACATGAAAACAATCCGTAGCAATTTGAGACTTCATTCTTGACTCATTTGAACAAGGAAACAACTTGTAGCTTCATTCTTGACTCGTTTGAACATGGAAACAACTTGTAAACTCTTGTAGGATCATTGATGGCTCATTTCAAGATGAAAGCAATTTGTAACAATTTGAGATTTCATTCTTGACTCGTTCGAACTTGGAAACAATTTGTAGCTTCATTCTTGACTCGTTGGAACATGAAAACAACTTGAAAACATTTGTAGGATCGTTCTTGGCTCATTTTAACATAAAAACAATCCGTAGCAATTTGAGACTTCATTCTTTACTCGTTCGAACATGGAAACAACTTGTAGCTTCATTCTTGACTCGTTTGAACATGGAAACAACTTGAAAACTATTATAGGATCATTCTTGGCTCATTTTAACATGAAAACAATCCGTAGCAATTTGAGACTTCATTCTTGACTCGTTCTTGGGTCATTTTAACATGAAAATAATCTGTAGCAATTTGAGACATCATTCTTCACTCGTTCGAACTTGGAAACAACTTGCAGCTTCATTCTTGACTCGTTTGAACATTGAAACAACTTGAAAACTCTTTTAGTATTATTCTTGGCTCATTTGAACATGAAAACAATCCGTAGCAATTTGAGACTTCATTCTTGACTCATTTGAACAAGGAAACAACTTGTAGCTTCATTCTTGACTCGTTTGAACATGGAAACAACTTGTAAACTCTTGTAGGATCATTGATGGCTCATTTCAAGATGAAAGCAATTTGTAACAATTTGAGATTTCATTCTTGACTCGTTCGAACTTGGAAACAATTTGTAGCTTCATTCTTGACTCGTTGAAACTTGAAACAACCTATAGCTTAATTCTTGACTCATTTGAACATGGAAACAACTTGAAAACTACTGTAGGATCATTCTTGGGTCATTTTAACATGAAAACAATCCGTACCAACTTGAGACTTCATTGTTGACTCGTTCGAACTTGGACACAACTTGTAGCTTCATTCTTAATTCGTTTGAACATTGAAACAACTTGAAAACTCTTTTAGTATTATTCTTGGCTCATTTGAACATGAAAACAATCCGTAGCAATTTGAGACTTCATTCTTGACTCATTTGAACAAGGAAACAACTTGTAGCTTCATTCTTGACTCGTTTGAACATGGAAACAACTTGTAAACTCTTGTAGGATCATTGATGGCTCATTTCAAGATGAAAGCAATTTGTAACAATTTGAGATTTCATTCTTGACTCGTTCGAACTTGGAAACAATTTGTAGCTTCATTCTTGACTCGTTGGAACATGAAAACAACTTGAAAACATTTGTAGGATCGTTCTTGGCTCATTTTAACATAAAAACAATCCGTAGCAATTTGAGACTTCATTCTTTACTCGTTCGAACATGGAAACAACTTGTAGCTTCATTCTTGACTCGTTTGAACATGGAAACAACTTGAAAACTATTATAGGATCATTCTTGGCTCATTTTAACATGAAAACAATCCGTAGCAATTTGAGACTTCATTCTTGACTCGTTCTTGGGTCATTTTAACATGAAAATAATCTGTAGCAATTTGAGACATCATTCTTCACTCGTTCGAACTTGGAAACAACTTGCAGCTTCATTCTTGACTCGTTTGAACATTGAAACAACTTGAAAACTCTTTTAGTATTATTCTTGGCTCATTTGAACATGAAAACAATCCGTAGCAATTTGAGACTTCATTCTTGACTCATTTGAACAAGGAAACAACTTGTAGCTTCATTCTTGACTCGTTTGAACATGGAAACAACTTGTAAACTCTTGTAGGATCAATCTTGGTTCAGTTGAACATGAAAACATTCCGTAATAATTTGAGACTTCATTCTTGACTCGTTCAAACTTGAAACAACCTATAGCTTAATTCTTGACTCGTTTGAAAATGGAAATAACTTGAAAACTCTTTTAGTATCATTCTTCGCTCATTTGAACATGAAAACAATCCGTACCAATTTGAGACTTCATTGTTGACTCGTTCGAACTTGGAAACAACTTGTAGCTTCATTCTTAATTCGTTTGAACATTGAAACAACTTGAAAACTCTTTTAGTATCATTCTTGACTCATTTGAACATGAAAACAATCCGTAGCAATTTGAGACTTCATTCTTGACTCGTTCGAACTTGGAAACAATTTATAGCTTCATTCTTGACTCTTTTGAAGATGGAAACAACTTGTAAACTCTTGTAGGATCATTGATGGCTCATTTCAAGATGAAAGCAATTTGTAACAATTTGAGATTTCATTCTTGACTCGTTTGAACTTGGAAACAACTTGTACCTTCATTCTTGACTCGTTTGAACATGGAAACAACACGTAAACTCTTGTTGGATCATTCTTGGCTCATTTTAACATAAAAACAATCCGTAGCAATTTGAGACTTCATTCTTGACTCGTTCGAACAAGGAAACAACTTGTTGCTTCATTCTTGACTCGTTTGAACATGGAAACAACTTGAAAACTATTGTAGGATCATTCTTGGCTCATTTTAACATGAAAACAATCCGTAGCAATTTGAGACTTCATTCTTGACTCGTTCAAACATGGAAACAACTTGTAGCTTCATTCTTGACTCGTTTGAACATGGAAACAACTTGTCAACTCTTGTAGGATCATTGATGGCTCATTTTAGGATGAAAGCAATTTGTTACAATTTGATACTTCATTCTTGACTCGTTCGAACTTGGAAACAACTTGTAGCTTCATTCTTGACTCGTTTGAACATGGAAACAACATGTAAACTCTTGTAGGATCATTCTTGGCTCATTTTAACATGAAAACAATCCGTAGTAATTTGAGACTTCATTCTTGACTCGTTCGAACTTGGAAACAACTTGTTGCTTCATTCTTGACTCGTAAACAACTTGAAAACTATTGTTGGATCATTCTTGGCTCATTTTAACATGAAAACAATCCGTACCAATTTGAGACTTTTATTCTTGACTCGTTCGAACTTGGAAACAACTTGTAGCTTCATTCTTGACTCGTTTGAACATGGAAACAACTTGAAAACTCTTTTAGGATCATTCTTTGCTTATTTGAACATGAAAACAATCCGTACCAATTAGAGACTTCATTCTTGACTCGTTCGAACTTAAAAACAACTTGTAGCTTCATTCTTGACTCTTTTGAACATGGAAACAACTTGTAAACTCTTGTAGAATCATTGATGGCTCATTTTAAGATAAAAGCAATTTGTAACAATTTGAGACTTCATTCTTGACTCGTTCGAACTTGGAAACAACTTCCAGCTTCATTCTTGACTCGTTTGAACATGGAAACAACTTGAAAACTATTGTAGGTTCTTGGCTCATTTTAACATGAAAACAATCCGTAGCAATTTGAGACTTCATTCTTGACTCGTTGAAACTTGAAACAACCTATACCTTAATTCTTGACTCATTTGAACATGGAAACAACTTGAAAACTATTGTAGGATCATTCTTGGGTCATTTTAACATGAAAACAATCCGTACCAATTTGAGACTTCATTGTTGACTCGTTCGAACTTGGAAACAACTTGTAGCTTCATTCTTAATTCGTTTGAACATTGAAACAACTTGAAAACTCTTTTAGTATCATTCTTGGCTCATTTGAACATGAAAACAATCCGTAGCAATTTGAGACTTCATTCTTGACTCGTTTGAACAAGGAAACAACTTGTAGCTTCATTCTTGACTCGTTTGAACATGGAAACAACTTGTAAACTCTTGTAGGATCATTCTTGGTTCAGTTGAACATGAAAACATTCCGTATGCTATGAGACCTACGGAATGTTTTCATGTTCAACTGAACCAAGAATGATCCTACAAGAGTTTACAAGTTGTTTCCATGTTCAAACGAGTCAAGATACATTACCTATTTGAGCTATTCAGTTCTGGTGTATCTTATTTGGAAAGAACGCAATGCTTGTATTCATGAGGTGGGCCACCATCGAAGAAATCCAACTGGCCTGAATCTAGAATTGAAGTCCATAATTCGAGGGAAGCTTAGCACTTGTTCCATTTTTCTAAAAGCAGCAAGGAAAAATAGAAATTTAATTGTTAAATTGTACTAATTGTACTAATTTTCTAGTCTTATTGCTGGTTCGTATGGTCTGATGTACAAGCTTCTTATGCTGTATTTCCTATGCTTTATTCTGGGGTATGCCCCTCCGATCTTGTATCTTTCTTTTGTTTTATAAAAATCTTAATTTAGCAAAAAAAAAAAAAAAAACATTCCGTAATAATTTGAGACTTCATTCTTGACTCGTTCAAACTTGAAACAACCTATAGCTTAATTCTTGACTCGTTTGAAAATGGAAACAACTTGAAAACTATTGTAGGATCATTCTTGAGTCATTTTAACATGAAAACAATCCGTACCAATTTGAGACTTCATTGTTGACTCGTTCGAACTTAGAAACAACTTGTAGCTTCATTCTTAATTCGTTTGAACATTGAAACAACTTGAAAACTCTTTTAGTATCATTCTTGGCTCATTTGAACATGAAAACAATCCGTAGCAATTTGAGACTTCATTCTTGACTCGTTCGAACTTGGAAACAATTTATAGCTTCATTCTTGACTCTTTTGAAGATGGAAACAACTTGTAAACTCTTGTAGGATCATTGATGGCTCATTTCAAGATGAAAGCAATTTGTAACAATTTGAGATTTCATTCTTGACTCGTTTGAACTTGGAAACAACTTGTACCTTCATTCTTGACTCGTTTGAACATGGAAACAACACGTAAACTCTTGTAGGATCATTCTTGGCTCATTTTAACATAAAAACAATCCGTAGCAATTTGAGACTTCATTCTTGACTCGTTCGAACAAGGAAACAACTTGTTGCTTCATTCTTGACTCGTTTGAACATGGAAACAACTTGAAAACTATTGTAGGATCATTCTTGGCTCATTTTAACATGAAAACAATCCGTAGCAATTTGAGACTTCATTCTTGACTCGTTCAAACATGGAAACAACTTGTAGCTTCATTCTTGACTCGTTTGAACATGGAAACAACTTGTCAACTCTTGTAGGATCATTGATGGCTCATTTTAGGATGAAAGCAATTTGTTACAATTTGATACTTCATTCTTGACTCGTTCGAACTTGGAAACAACTTGTAGCTTCATTCTTGACTCGTTTGAACATGGAAACAACATGTAAACTCTTGTAGGATCATTCTTGGCTCATTTTAACATGAAAACAATCCGTAGTAATTTGAGACTTCATTCTTGACTCGTTCGAACTTGGAAACAACTTGTTGCTTCATTCTTGACTCGTAAACAACTTGAAAACTATTGTTGGATCATTCTTGGCTCATTTGAACATGAAAACAATCCGTACCAATTTGAGACTTTTATTCTTGACTCGTTCGAACTTGGAAACAACTTGTAGCTTCATTCTTGACTCGTTTGAACATGGAAACAACTTGAAAACTCTTTTAGGATCATTCTTTGCTTATTTGAACATGAAAACAATCCGTACCAATTAGAGACTTCATTCTTGACTCGTTCGAACTTGGAAACAACTTGTAGCTTCATTCTTGACTCTTTTGAACATGGAAACAACTTGTAAACTCTTGTAGAATCATTGATGGCTCATTTTAAGATCAAAGCAATTTGTAACAATTTAAGACTTCATTCTTGACTCGTTCGAACTTGGAAACAACTTCCAGCTTCATTCTTGACTCGTTTGAACATTGAAACAACTTGAAAACTATTGTAGGTTCTTGGCTCATTTTAACATGAAAACAATCCGTAGCAATTTGAGACTTCATTCTTGACTCGTTGAAACTTGAAACAACCTATAGCTTAATTCTTGACTCATTTGAACATGGAAACAACTTGAAAACTACTGTAGGATCATTCTTGGGTCATTTTAACATGAAAACAATCCGTACCAATTTGAGACTTCATTGTTGACTCGTTCGAACTTGGAAACAACTTGTAGCTTCATTCTTAATTCGTTTGAACATTGAAACAACTTGAAAACTCTTTTAGTATCATTCTTGGCTCATTTGAACATGAAAACAATCCGTAGCAATTTGAGACTTCATTCTTGACTCGTTTGAACAAGGAAACAACTTGTAGCTTCATTCTTGACTCGTTTGAACATGGAAACAACTTGTAAACTCTTGTAGGATCATTCTTGGTTCAGTTGAACATGAAAACATTCCGTAATAATTTGAGACTCCATTCTTGACTCGTTCAAACTTGAAACAACCTATAGCTTAATTCTTGACTCGTTTGAAAATGGAAACAACTTGAAAACTATTGTAGGATCATTCTTGAGTCATTTTAACATGAAAACAATCCGTACCAATTTGAGACTTCATTGTTGACTCGTTCGAACTTGGAAACAACTTGTAGCTTCATTCTTAATTCGTTTGAACATTGAAACAACTTGAAAACTCTTTTAGTATCATTCTTGGCTCATTTGAACATGAAAACAATCCGTAGCAATTTGAGACTTCATTCTTGACTCGTTCGAACTTGGAAACAATTTATAGCTTCATTCTTGACTCTTTTGAAGATGGAAACAACTTGTAAACTCTTGTAGGATCATTGATGGCTCATTTGTAACGATCGAGGTAATTAAATCTATTTGAATAATATGGAGTATATGATTTATGTGTTTTAATGTGTTAAGATATGATATGTGGTGATTTTATATGTCTAGTTGACTGTCTGTTTGACTGTATTATGCTTAAGTGATTTAATTAAGTGATTAATTGATTTTTCATGCTTAATCGAGTAACTGTTTGATTTTTATAAAATTATTGGTGTGTCCAATAATTATGAAATTTTATATGTAGCTTCTATGTGATTTTAGAGACTTTCTAAAAATGGTGATGTATTTAATTCTAGTCCCAGTGAGTTTATATAAATCTTTCATTCCTGTTTTATTCTAGAGATATTACTCTTCTAAATTCCATATTTAATTATTGGAATGTCCAAAAATCATGAAACCTTTTTCAAAATGTTTCTTATATATTCTGAGACTTTTGAAAAATAAAAGTTTATTTTATTCGAGCCCAAAATTATTTTTATGATTTTTCTACTCTTCTTTTCTATTTCTGTTCTAAAACTTCAAAGATTTTTAATTAATTCGTTATTCATCAGAAAAATATTTCAAAAATATGGGGAGGCTTCTAAATTCATGATCTTTATTTTAAAAATATAAAAGTTATTTTTGTACTCTGTTTCTATCAAAATTCGAATTATAAATTGTTTTTATTCAGAAAATAGCATATGTGAAATTACGGTTTTGCCCTTGTCTTTGTTTGGTAAAAGCCACCGCCCACTAACTATTTCACTTACTCTGCATCAGCTGTGCTTAGGTCTAGTTCTTGTCTCCATGGCGATTTTCTTGATGCTCTTCGATTTATCTATATATTACTAATGTTCTAGTGATGCCATGTTAATGATTTCTTGTACTACTTGCAATCTTCGAAGCTAGCTATGTGGGTGTATGTATGTGCGTATGCCGTGTATATATATATATCGGGGTTTGAGTTTTGAGTTGCATGCAAAGGGAATTGATAGCATAATCTTGTTCCTAGATGCTAGTTGAGTTGTAAAATGCAAAGATCGGTAGAATTCGTTGAAGGAAACTCGAAAACGAGTACCTCCGGATTTTGCCCCACCGGCGGTGAGCCTCCGGCGAGCTGGTGGCAGGCTGTGATGGATGACCTGAGCCTAAAACCCGTAAACAATGTTTTACATATTTGTTATGTTGCTAAATCGTTTGAATGGCAGTTGCATGTTGAGATTGTAATTTCCGGCCGTAGCTTTGATTTTTCCGATTGATGTTATGTTCATGTTAACAAACTAGTAGCTGTGCTCGATGGTAATGACTTCGTATAGCTTCATTTTGGACTGTTAACAGCTGATTATAATGCTATAAATTCGATTACTCGGTTGTTTAAATTTGAATAGTAGAGTTATGATTTTCCGGCTATGGCTGCATGTTATAGTTCGAGAATTAAGCTTTGGTAGTGATTAATGGAAATGCTAGTGACCGCATTATTATGGTTAAGCAAGTGCTATGTGTTGATTATTATAATTAGTTCGAGAATTGTGGATTATTTGAATAAGTTACTATTCGAATGATTGTATAAATATTATAATTAAGTTGGGTGTTAATATTTAGTTACAAAAGGGAGAAATCATTAGATGTTATGTGTGTGTAAATTGAATATGAAAATATTTACAATTAATTTGTTCGGCCAAATTGCTAATTTCCATGCTTAGTTAGTAAACAAATTATTTGTGTAGTTTGTATGTGATAATTCGTATGAGCTATGAGGAATTGTAAATATATTGCTTGGAGTTCTTAATTGATTAATTTCGAATATTGTGATGTTTGTTTAGTTGAAATTAACTATATATGCACATATGCTAGTACATGGAGTACAATTGAGTTAAGTGAATGATTAATTGATGTGATTTATTCGAGTGCTATATGTGTATATGAAAACTTGCTTGTCTAGTTAAACGAGTTTAGAAATGTTAATTATGAGATTTATACGAGCATTTCTGTGAAAGGTATGGAATTGATATTATAAAGGGCTAATCATATATGATTGAACGGTTGTTTGTGTCGGTTGTATTCCGACGGATAGTTCCAATTACAGAGGAAGTGCTGTCAAAATTTCTAGAAACTAAAATGATTTTTGTAAAACACAATTGGCACACCACTTCTGTATAGGAAATGCTATCAGTCAGGAATATTGTAGATGATCTAATTGTCTATGTGATACTTGTTTGCCAGTATAGAAGTGATTATAGTAGAATATGTCTACTATGAGTTATATATGTGTGTTAAGGGTTATAATTAACGAAAGGGTAGAGTAGTTAGACGTTAATGAGAACGTCGAGAGTATATAAGATACTGAAATAGTATTATTTTTGTGTAGCTACGAAGGATATTGAGGTGAAGGACAAAGGGAAAGCTAAAGTAGAGAGTTAGTATCTGGTGTAGGCGATCTACCTGTTCCACAGCTGTAGCATTCTATTTGAGGCAAGTAACTACTGCCTAAACTCTTTCAACTGAAACACTGTTTTGTAAACTGCTTTATGACCCTGCAATTGTATTATCTTATCTCAACTGTATTACCTTGTTTCAACTGTTTTAAACTATATCATGTCCTACTTTATTTGCTTTATTTAAACTGCAACCTTATATCGGATTCAATTACACTTTAAACTTTTCAATCCCTGAACTGTTATCGACGACTTATAAACTAGTTTTTCAAATCTTAAACCAGTGATCTTGAACTGTGACTTAGGCTGATACCATTTTCCTTAACTACGTTTCCTTAAACTTTAATCCTGAACTTACCATTTTGCTATTGCCTAATTACTGTCATGAGTAAATGTCTTGCAACTGTTTTTTTTTTCAAAACACTTTACTATACCTGTGAATTGACCCTGCAACCTAACTGTACAACTATAGCTTGGTTTTGAATTCCCAATTCATGATTCCAGCTTACCTTACTATAACAGAAACTTGTTTTGAGAATCATCCTGGAATAAATTTTACCTCTGTTCAATGATCTTAAAAATGGATTTAAATATGGAATCCGACTTTCAAGAAGTCTTTTTCATCAAATGATTTGGTAACTTTAAAAAGAAAGGTTTTGATTATTATAGGAATTCCGATCAAAATGGTTTCTGCGGATTCCTATAGGTTGGAGGCGTAAGAGGCCGAGTGACGCCGGTCCAGCACTTTTTATGTGTAGACTATAATGAGATAGTCAATGGCTATAATGAGATAGCCCAAGGCCAATGGCAATAAGTGCCTTTATGAGTACTCCTTATGTCCAGAGGGACTTTAGTCCGTTATGGGGACTTTACGTGGCTGATCACCCGTATTGTCTGGCGTTGTGAGAAAACTTCAACCAAAATGATTGTTTTAAACAGAAAAGGTCCTAATGAGAGGACAGTTTTATAAATGATTTGAAAAGTAAAAGGTCCTAATGAGAGGACAATTTTATAGATGATTTCAAAAGCAAGGTCCTAATGAGAGGACAGTTTTATAAAATGTTTTGAAAGAATCAATCCTAAGGAAAGGATAGTTTTATACAAATGGACTTTGAAATGTTTAGTAATGAATAATGAAATGCCTTGTTATAACCTGTCATACAGCTTCAACTATCAAATATATCTTGGATGGACCTTGTTTAAAATTGTTATACATTATTTTCCTGTTATCCATCTAACCCTGCAGATTACTCTTATACTTCCACCTGGTTATTATTTTCCAGCTTCTTGTTTATTCTGTACCAGTTATTGAAATTGTTTAACCCTGCCAGCAGTTTTATAAAAGAAAGTTTTGCGAGAAATGATTCCCCTGACTAGTATGTTAATTACAAATTTGGGACAATGAGGTCCAGAAATGATTTAAAGCATGGTTTTGAGAAAAGTCTTTTAAATTATATGTAAGCCTGTAGAACTGTTTTTTAACCAGTATGGTTACTTGCTGAGCTTTTGTAGCTCATCCTTTTATTTTCTAACATCTACAGCTTTTGAGAATCATGGTCCGTATTAAGCAGACTGCCCGGAAGATCATGTCTTACATGAACTTTGCTAGGCTGGCTGAGAGGGAACAGGTAGGATCGAGGCCGAGTTGGAAGGAAAAGACTTTGTATAGTCTTGTACTTTTATTAGTAGACTTTGAGATTGTTTCAGGAGTTGTAATATTATTTTCGTTGATGTAAATTTAAATATAAATGAATGTAGTAGTGTGCTTGTTTCATACCATTACCTTGAAAGGTCCAGGCGAGTAGTCGGGGTCATATTTATGCGTATTTTCTATTATTGTTATTTAGGGTGCATGCATATAGAGTGTCAGTGACGCCCCGATCTAGACCCCGGGTCGGGAGGGCGCCACAGGTTGGTATCAGAGCTAAGGTTTTGGTCACTGAAACAAGCCAGGACTAAGTTAAACAAGTAGATCATTTAATAACAGAAGATAGAGTAATGGTAAGATAGGATTAGATATCGAAGAGTGGTTTAGATATTAGGATTTTAACTGTAGATTTAAGGTGATCTTATCCCTTTTGCTTTACATATTATATTATTGCAGGCTCGTGGTATTGTTTCACAACCACCACCCTCTCCTAGTTCCTCTGATTCTTCTTCTTCGGATTCTGACGATGATGTTATAGTCATATCCAGTTCTGAGAGCGAGGAGGAGTTGATTCCTGAGCCCGTTGCTCAGCCTGACCTACCCTCAGGGAGTGCTTGTGCCCCTATTCGCCGTAGAGTTTATAGGCCAGCTATTACCCGAGGCCAGCTGAGAGTTCCCGAGCATCCTGTCGAGTGGTGGGAGGATCGCATTAGAGCTGTTGAGGAGGAGGGACGTAGGCAGATTGCGGCTAGGGCATTTCCAGATGATATGGCGGAGCGGGCAGGAGAGTTAACCCGTGTGCTTAGTAGACTGCTGATTGGACTCAGGGCAGCCAGAGACAGGGATCACAGGGGTGATTAGATGTCAGGATGTTTGAGTGTTAGAAGGGACATTTGTTAGAGCCCTCTAGCACCCTTGCCAGATGTTATTTCTGTTTT
The DNA here is from genome assembly GCA_028671895.1 of Oenanthe sinensis. NCBI lineage: Eukaryota > Viridiplantae > Streptophyta > Magnoliopsida > Apiales > Apiaceae > Oenanthe > Oenanthe sinensis. The sequence goes on along the minus strand of JAPMAC010000195.1, from coordinate 7,454,329 downwards.
CTTCCTAGTACTTTTATTCGTGTTTGTACTTTAACTATCTTGCACTTTGGTACTTTCCGTATCTATGTATGTTTGCTTTCCAGTTCCAGTAACTTTCGATATATCTGTCATTTAATTTTTCGCACATTTGACCATAAACTGTTTCTTACCTTTACCAGTACCTTATTTATACCTGTTGTGCTAACCTGTTTTCGATAGAACCTTTATATCCTTGTTGTACAGGCAACTTATGTAGTAATGATGCTACAAGATTGATTTCTAAAATAGAGTTTTAATGCTCAAATGGTTTTAAAAGTATTTGAACTGTTTACAATATGATGTAGTGTATTGCTTAATAAGTTGCTTGTTTCCCTATAGTAAATGCCGCCAAGAAAAAGAAACACTTCAAATTCGTCTCAGAACCAAAATACTCAAGATCAAAATCCTATGGACCCTACAGTTGCCCAACTCATTCAGCTGCTACAACAGCAGACAGCTCTTTTAACTCAGCAACAGCAAAGACCTTCTGCACCCCCAGCAGTTACTTTTAAATCTTTTCAAGCCGTGAAACCACCTGAATTTAAAGGATCCACAAACCCAGTAGAAGCCCAAACTTGGCTTAAGGAAATGGAAAAAGCTTTTCAGTTAGTAGACGTAGATGAAGATAAGAAGACTGAGTATGCTAGTTACTTTCTTAAAGCTGAAGCCGGTTACTGGTGGGAGTCTACGAAGATGCTTCAGGGGGAAGGTGTGATTTCTTGGGATCGGTTTACAGAATTGTTTTTAGAAAAGTACTTTCCTAGTTTCATGAAGGACCAGATGGAAATTAAATTTTTAGAATTGAAGCAAGGAGGTATGAGTGTAGCAGAGTACGAGGCCAAGTTTTCTGAGATGGCCAGATTTGTGCCAGAATTTGTCAACACTGACGTCAAAAAGGCCAAGAGGTTTCAGCAAGGCCTAAGACCATGGATTAGAAGTAGGGTAGCAGTTTTTGAGCTGCAAAGCTTTACTGCAATAGTTCAGAAAGCAATGATCGTGGAAGGAGAAAGTGACATGTCCCAGAAAGAGAAAGATAACAGAAAAAGAAAGTTTGGTGCTAGGGAAGACAGTCAGGGACAAGGCAATTTTAGAAATAAGTTTCATAGAAGGCCAGAAGGTCAGAGAAGTGATTCCCAGCAGATCAAGAATGATAATGATGGAAAAGGAAGACAAAACAATAAAGCTCAAGGTTTTAACCAGCCGAAGGCCATCAGACAGTTTGTTCCTGAATGCAAAATTTGTGGAAGGAAGCACTCTGGAGTTTGTAATAAGCCCAATATCACCTGCTTCAAATGCAACAGGAAAGGACATTATGCAGCGGAATGCAACAGTCAGAGTCAGAATCAAAATCAAAAGTCAGGGATCAAATGCTATAAGTGTGGCAAGCTAGGTCACATGGCAAGGGAATGTAAGGAACCTACACAGCCTACCAATGTTCTTCGAATAGCTGGAACTCCGTCTCAATCTTCAGCACATCAATCTAGAGCCAGAACTTTTAACATGACTCAGAAAGAAGCTATTCAGGACGTAGATGTGATATCAGGTACACTTCCTGTTAACTCAGTGCAAGCTAGTGTATTGATTGATTCAGGAGCTACTAAGTCTTTTGTGTCTCAAGATTTTCTTGGTAAATTGCAATGTGAAGTCCGACCTTTGGATCAAGCCTTAGTTATAGAAGTAGCTAATCAGGCAACGATTCCAGTAAGCCAAGTTTGTCCTAGTTGTGACATTGAAATAGGCAGTTGTCATTTTCTTGCTAACTTAATACCTTTTAAGTTAGGTGAATTTGATGTAATTCTAGGGATGGATTGGTTGTCAGAATACAAGGCTCAAATAGATTGTAGGAATAAGAGGTTAAAGTTGAAAACCTTAGAAGGAGAAGAAGTTGAATTCCGAGGTACCCGTCAAGTTAAGAAGTTTTTGAATATTGCTCAGGCAAAGAGATTTCTGCGTCAAGGATGTGAGGCTTACCTAGCCTATGTTGTAGACACTGAGAAGAAGTCAGTTCAGTTAGAAGATGTTCCTATCGTCAACGAATTTCCCGACGTATTTCCAGATGAATTACCAGGCTTACCTTCCGATAGGGAAATAGAATTCTCCATTGATTTAGCTCCAGGCACTGAGCCAGTTTCCAAAGCTCCGTATAGAATGGCACCAGTTGAGATGAAAGAATTGGCGAGTCAAATACAAGATCTCTTGGATAAAGGAATTATAAGGCCTAGTGTGTCCCCTTGGGGAGCACCAGTGTTGTTTGTTAAGAAGAAAGATGGAAGCATGAGGTTGTGCATAGATTACCGAGAATTAAACAAGCTAACTATCAAGAATAAGTACCCGTTGCCGAGGATCGATGATCTTTTCGACCAGCTGAAAGGAGCCGAATGGTTCTCAAAAATTGATTTAAGGTCCGGATACCATCAACTCAAAATCAAACCTGAAGATGTATCTAAAACAGCATTCAGAACAAGGTACGGACACTATGAATTTTTAGTTATGGCTTTTGGATTGACAAATGCCCCAGCAGCATTTATGGATCTAATGAACAGAGTCTTTAAGAAATATTTAGACAAGTTTGTGATTGTTTTCATCGACGACATCCTGATATATTCTAAGTCAGAAGAAGAGCATGCAAATCATTTGAGAATTGCTTTAGAGACTTTAAGGAAGGAGAAGTTGTATGCGAAGTTTTCAAAATGTGAATTTTGGTTGAAGGAGGTACAATTCTTAGGTCATGTTGTTAGCAGAGAAGGCATCAAAGTTGATCCGGCAAAGATAGAAGCAGTGATGAAATGGGAAAGACCAAAGACTCCAACAGAAGTCAGAAGTTTTCTGGGTTTAGCAGGGTACTATCGAAGATTTGTTCAAGATTTCTCTAAGATAGCTACCCCTGTGACCAAATTGACAAGGAAGAATGAAAAGTTTGTATGGAACGAGAAGTGTGAAGAAAGTTTTGAAGAGTTAAAACGAAGACTAGTGTCTGCCCCAGTTTTGGTGTTACCAGATGATCAAGGAAATTTTGTCATCTACAGTGACGCTTCACTCAAAGGTTTGGGATGTGTTCTGATGCAACATGGGAAAGTTATTGCATATGCTTCCAGGCAGTTAAGACCTCACGAATTGAAGTATCCTACACATGATCTGGAATTAGCTGCCATCGTATTTGCTTTGAAGATTTGGAGGCACTACTTGTACGGAGAAAAGTGTGAGATTTTTACTGACCATAAGAGTTTGAAGTATATCTTCACTCAGAAAGAATTGAATATGAGACAGAGAAGATGGTTGGAATTGATCAAGGACTATGACTGCACAATCAACTACCATCCAGGCAAGGCGAATGTCGTAGCAGATGCTTTAAGTAGAAAAGAAAGATTGAATATAATGGTTTCGTCTGAAGAATTGATCAAAGAGTTTGAGAAATTGGAAATAGAGGTATGTGATTCGGATTCAGTGGAAGAAATGGTGTATACAATGACTTTTCAGCCAGAATTGTTAGAAAAGATCAAGAGATGTCAAGAACAGATGATGAGTCAAGACAGAACCAAGTTGACTGGAGAAGAGTTAAAAAGTCAGAAGGACGATAAAGGAATCTTTAGGTTTTCCTCACGAATTTGGATCCCCAATGTTCAAGAGCTCAAGAATGAAATTTTGCATGATGCACATAGTTCAAGATACTCTATTCATCCAGGAAGCACAAAGATGTATAAGGACTTGAAGGAAAATTTTTGGTGGCCCAACATGAAAAGAAATGTGGCAGAATGGATCAGTAAATGTTATACATGCCAGAGAGTCAAAGCTGAACACCAGAGGCCCAGCGGATTGTTGCAACCACTAGAGATTCCAGAATGGAAATGGGAGAATCTTGCTATGGATTTTGTAGTAGGTTTACCAAGGACTAAAGCTAATCATGATGCTATCTGGGTAATAATAGACAGATTGACCAAGTCAGCGCACTTTCTACCGATCAACGAAAGATTTTCACTGGACAGGTTGGTTCATTTGTATCTGAAAGAGATTGTGATGCGACATGGTGTTCCTGTATCAATAGTGTCAGACAGAGACCCGAGATTCAATTCAAGATTTTGGAAGAAATTTCAAGAATGTTTGGGAACAAAGCTGAATATGAGTACTGCATATCATCCTCAGACAGATGGACAGAGTGAAAGGACAATCCAAACCATTGAAGATATGTTAAGAGTTTGTGCCTTAGATTTTGAAGGAAGTTGGGACGAGCATCTACCGTTGGTGGAGTTTTCATATAATAACAGCTATCATGCTAGTATTGGGATGCCCCCGTATGAAGCTTTATATGGAAGAAAATGCAGGTCACCAGTGTGTTGGAATGAAGTCGGTGAGCGTAAAATTTTGGGTCCGGAGTTGGTTCAGCAAACTAAAGAAAAGATTGAATTGATTCAGAAGAGATTGTTAGCTGCTCAGGATAGGCAAAAGAAGTATGCTGACCAGTCAAGGAAAGATATGAATTTTGAAGAAGGTGACCAAGTGTTGTTAAAGATTTCTCCGTGGAAAGGTATGAGTAGATTTGGCAAGAGAGGAAAGCTTAATCCACGATATATAGGACCTTTTGAAGTTCTGAAGCAAGTTGGGAGAGTTGCATATGAATTGGCTCTACCACCACAAATGCAACACATTCACAATGTTTTTCACGTGTCTATGCTTCGAAAGTATAATCCTGATATGAGCCATGTGATAGAATATGAACCCTTGGAGATTCAACCTGACTTGTCCTATGTAGAACAGCCTGTAGAAATTCAGGATCGTAAGGATAAAGTTTTAAGGAATAAGTCTGTTAAGCTTGTAAAGGTTTTGTGGAGAAATCCTCGAGTTGAGGAATCCACCTGGGAACTTGAGAGTGAAATGCTCGAGAAGTATCCCTATTTGTTTACTTAGGCTGATTCTGGGGACAGAATCTTGTTAAGGGGGGGAGAATGTAACGATCGAGGTAATTAAATCTATTTGAATAATATGGAGTATATGATTTATGTGTTTTAATGTGTTAAGATATGATATGTGGTGATTTTATATGTCTAGTTGACTGTCTGTTTGACTGTATTATGCTTAAGTGATTTAATTAAGTGATTAATTGATTTTTCATGCTTAATCGAGTAACTGTTTGATTTTTATAAAATTATTGGTGTGTCCAATAATTATGAAATTTTATATGTAGCTTCTATGTGATTTTAGAGACTTTCTAAAAATGGTGATGTATTTAATTCTAGTCCCAGTGAGTTTATATAAATCTTTCATTCCTGTTTTATTCTAGAGATATTACTCTTCTAAATTCCATATTTAATTATTGGAATGTCCAAAAATCATGAAACCTTTTTCAAAATGTTTCTTATATATTCTGAGACTTTTGAAAAATAAAAGTTTATTTTATTCGAGCCCAAAATTATTTTTATGATTTTTCTACTCTTCTTTTCTATTTCTGTTCTAAAACTTCAAAGATTTTTAATTAATTCGTTATTCATCAGAAAAATATTTCAAAAATATGGGGAGGCTTCTAAATTCATGATCTTTATTTTAAAAATATAAAAGTTATTTTTGTACTCTGTTTCTATCAAAATTCGAATTATAAATTGTTTTTATTCAGAAAATAGCATATGTGAAATTACGGTTTTGCCCTTGTCTTTGTTTGGTAAAAGCCACCGCCCACTAACTATTTCACTTACTCTGCATCAGCTGTGCTTAGGTCTAGTTCTTGTCTCCATGGCGATTTTCTTGATGCTCTTCGATTTATCTATATATTACTAATGTTCTAGTGATGCCATGTTAATGATTTCTTGTACTACTTGCAATCTTCGAAGCTAGCTATGTGGGTGTATGTATGTGCGTATGCCGTGTATATATATATATCGGGGTTTGAGTTTTGAGTTGCATGCAAAGGGAATTGATAGCATAATCTTGTTCCTAGATGCTAGTTGAGTTGTAAAATGCAAAGATCGGTAGAATTCGTTGAAGGAAACTCGAAAACGAGTACCTCCGGATTTTGCCCCACCGGCGGTGAGCCTCCGGCGAGCTGGTGGCAGGCTGTGATGGATGACCTGAGCCTAAAACCCGTAAACAATGTTTTACATATTTGTTATGTTGCTAAATCGTTTGAATGGCAGTTGCATGTTGAGATTGTAATTTCCGGCCGTAGCTTTGATTTTTCCGATTGATGTTATGTTCATGTTAACAAACTAGTAGCTGTGCTCGATGGTAATGACTTCGTATAGCTTCATTTTGGACTGTTAACAGCTGATTATAATGCTATAAATTCGATTACTCGGTTGTTTAAATTTGAATAGTAGAGTTATGATTTTCCGGCTATGGCTGCATGTTATAGTTCGAGAATTAAGCTTTGGTAGTGATTAATGGAAATGCTAGTGACCGCATTATTATGGTTAAGCAAGTGCTATGTGTTGATTATTATAATTAGTTCGAGAATTGTGGATTATTTGAATAAGTTACTATTCGAATGATTGTATAAATATTATAATTAAGTTGGGTGTTAATATTTAGTTACAAAAGGGAGAAATCATTAGATGTTATGTGTGTGTAAATTGAATATGAAAATATTTACAATTAATTTGTTCGGCCAAATTGCTAATTTCCATGCTTAGTTAGTAAACAAATTATTTGTGTAGTTTGTATGTGATAATTCGTATGAGCTATGAGGAATTGTAAATATATTGCTTGGAGTTCTTAATTGATTAATTTCGAATATTGTGATGTTTGTTTAGTTGAAATTAACTATATATGCACATATGCTAGTACATGGAGTACAATTGAGTTAAGTGAATGATTAATTGATGTGATTTATTCGAGTGCTATATGTGTATATGAAAACTTGCTTGTCTAGTTAAACGAGTTTAGAAATGTTAATTATGAGATTTATACGAGCATTTCTGTGAAAGGTATGGAATTGATATTATAAAGGGCTAATCATATATGATTGAACGGTTGTTTGTGTCGGTTGTATTCCGACGGATAGTTCCAATTACAGAGGAAGTGCTGTCAAAATTTCTAGAAACTAAAATGATTTTTGTAAAACACAATTGGCACACCACTTCTGTATAGGAAATGCTATCAGTCAGGAATATTGTAGATGATCTAATTGTCTATGTGATACTTGTTTGCCAGTATAGAAGTGATTATAGTAGAATATGTCTACTATGAGTTATATATGTGTGTTAAGGGTTATAATTAACGAAAGGGTAGAGTAGTTAGACGTTAATGAGAACGTCGAGAGTATATAAGATACTGAAATAGTATTATTTTTGTGTAGCTACGAAGGATATTGAGGTGAAGGACAAAGGGAAAGCTAAAGTAGAGAGTTAGTATCTGGTGTAGGCGATCTACCTGTTCCACAGCTGTAGCATTCTATTTGAGGCAAGTAACTACTGCCTAAACTCTTTCAACTGAAACACTGTTTTGTAAACTGCTTTATGACCCTGCAATTGTATTATCTTATCTCAACTGTATTACCTTGTTTCAACTGTTTTAAACTATATCATGTCCTACTTTATTTGCTTTATTTAAACTGCAACCTTATATCGGATTCAATTACACTTTAAACTTTTCAATCCCTGAACTGTTATCGACAACTTATAAACTAGTTTTTCAAATCTTAAACCAGTGATCTTGAACTGTGACTTAGGCTGATACCATTTTCCTTAACTACGTTTCCTTAAACTTTAATCCTGAACTTACCATTTTGCTATTGCCTAATTACTGTCATGAGTAAATGTCTTGCAACTGTTTTTTTTTTCAAAACACTTTACTATACCTGTGAATTGACCCTGCAACCTAACTGTACAACTATAGCTTGGTTTTGAATTCCCAATTCATGATTCCAGCTTACCTTACTATAACAGAAACTTGTTTTGAGAATCATCCTGGAATAAATTTTACCTCTGTTCAATGATCTTAAAAATGGATTTAAATATGGAATCCGACTTTCAAGAAGTCTTTTTCATCAAATGATTTGGTAACTTTAAAAAGAAAGGTTTTGATTATTATAGGAATTCCGATCAAAATGGTTTCTGCGGATTCCTATAGGTTGGAGGCGTAAGAGGCCGAGTGACGCCGGTCCAGCACTTTTTATGTGTAGACTATAATGAGATAGTCAATGGCTATAATGAGATAGCCCAAGGCCAATGGCAATAAGTGCCTTTATGAGTACTCCTTATGTCCAGAGGGACTTTAGTCCGTTATGGGGACTTTACGTGGCTGATCACCCGTATTGTCTGGCGTTGTGAGAAAACTTCAACCAAAATGATTGTTTTAAACAGAAAAGGTCCTAATGAGAGGACAGTTTTATAAATGATTTGAAAAGTAAAAGGTCCTAATGAGAGGACAATTTTATAGATGATTTCAAAAGCAAGGTCCTAATGAGAGGACAGTTTTATAAAATGTTTTGAAAGAATCAATCCTAAGGAAAGGATAGTTTTATACAAATGGACTTTGAAATGTTTAGTAATGAATAATGAAATGCCTTGTTATAACCTGTCATACAGCTTCAACTATCAAATATATCTTGGATGGACCTTGTTTAAAATTGTTATACATTATTTTCCTGTTATCCATCTAACCCTGCAGATTACTCTTATACTTCCACCTGGTTATTATTTTCCAGCTTCTTGTTTATTCTGTACCAGTTATTGAAATTGTTTAACCCTGCCAGCAGTTTTATAAAAGAAAGTTTTGCGAGAAATGATTCCCCTGACTAGTATGTTAATTACAAATTTGGGACAATGAGGTCCAGAAATGATTTAAAGCATGGTTTTGAGAAAAGTCTTTTAAATTATATGTAAGCCTGTAGAACTGTTTTTTAACCAGTATGGTTACTTGCTGAGCTTTTGTAGCATATCCTTTTATTTTCTAACATCTACAGCTTTTGAGAATCATGGTCCGTATTAAGCAGACTGCCCGGAAGATCATGTCTTACATGAACTTTGCTAGGCTGGCTGAGAGGGAACAGGTAGGATCGAGGCCGAGTTGGAAGGAAAAGACTTTGTATAGTCTTGTACTTTTATTAGTAGACTTTGAGATTGTTTCAGGAGTTGTAATATTATTTTCGTTGATGTAAATTTAAATATAAATGAATGTAGTAGTGTGCTTGTTTCATACCATTACCTTGAAAGGTCCAGGCGAGTAGTCGGGGTCATATTTATGCGTATTTTCTATTATTGTTATTTAGGGTGCATGCATATAGAGTGTCAGTGACGCCCCGATCTAGACCCCGGGTCGGGAGGGCGCCACATCATTTCAAGATGAAAGCAATTTGTAACAATTTGAGATTTCATTCTTGACTCGTTTGAACTTGGAAACAACTTGTACCTTCATTCTTGACTCGTTTGAACATGGAAACAACACGTAAACTCTTGTAGGATCATTCTTGGCTCATTTTAACATAAAAACAATCCGTAGCAATTTGAGACTTCATTCTTGACTCGTTCGAACTTGGAAACAACTTGTAGCTTCATTCTTGACTCGTTTGAACATGGAAACAACATGTAAACTCTTGTAGGATCATTCTTGGCTCATTTTAACATGAAAACAATCCGTAGTAATTTGAGACTTCATTCTTGACTCGTTCGAACTTGGAAACAACTTGTTGCTTCATTCTTGACTCGTAAACAACTTGAAAACTATTGTTGGATCATTCTTGGCTCATTTGAACATGAAAACAATCCGTACCAATTTGAGACTTTTATTCTTGACTCGTTCGAACTTGGAAACAACTTGTAGCTTCATTCTTGACTCGTTTGAACATGGAAACAACTTGAAAACTCTTTTAGGATCATTCTTTGCTTATTTGAACATGAAAACAATCCGTACCAATTAGAGACTTCATTCTTGACTCGTTCGAACTTGGAAACAACTTGTAGCTTCATTCTTGACTCTTTTGAACATGGAAACAACTTGTAAACTCTTGTAGAATCATTGATGGCTCATTTTAAGATCAAAGCAATTTGTAACAATTTAAGACTTCATTCTTGACTCGTTCGAACTTGGAAACAACTTCCAGCTTCATTCTTGACTCGTTTGAACATGGAAACAACTTGAAAACTATTGTAGGTTCTTGGCTCATTTTAACATGAAAACAATCCGTAGCAATTTGAGACTTCATTCTTGACTCGTTGAAACTTGAAACAACCTATAGCTTAATTCTTGACTCATTTGAACATGGAAACAACTTGAAAACTACTGTAGGATCATTCTTGGGTCATTTTAACATGAAAACAATCCGTACCAATTTGAGACTTCATTGTTGACTCGTTCGAACTTGGAAACAACTTGTAGCTTCATTCTTAATTCGTTTGAACATTGAAACAACTTGAAAACTCTTTTAGTATCATTCTTGGCTCATTTGAACATGAAAACAATCCGTAGCAATTTGAGACTTCATTCTTGACTCGTTTGAACAAGGAAACAACTTGTAGCTTCATTCTTGACTCGTTTGAACATGGAAACAACTTGTAAACTCTTGTAGGATCATTCTTGGTTCAGTTGAACATGAAAACATTCCGTAATAATTTGAGACTCCATTCTTGACTCGTTCAAACTTGAAACAACCTATAGCTTAATTCTTGACTCGTTTGAAAATGGAAACAACTTGAAAACTATTGTAGGATCATTCTTGAGTCATTTTAACATGAAAACAATCCGTACCAATTTGAGACTTCATTGTTGACTCGTTCGAACTTGGAAACAACTTGTAGCTTCATTCTTAATTCGTTTGAACATTGAAACAACTTGAAAACTCTTTTAGTATCATTCTTGGCTCATTTGAACATGAAAACAATCCGTAGCAATTTGAGACTTCATTCTTGACTCGTTCGAACTTGGAAACAATTTATAGCTTCATTCTTGACTCTTTTGAAGATGGAAACAACTTGTAAACTCTTGTAGGATCATTGATGGCTCATTTCAAGATGAAAGCAATTTGTAACAATTTGAGATTTCATTCTTGACTCGTTTGAACTTGGAAACAACTTGTACCTTCATTCTTGACTCGTTTGAACATGGAAACAACACGTAAACTCTTGTAGGATCATTCTTGGCTCATTTTAACATAAAAACAATCCGTAGCAATTTGAGACTTCATTCTTGACTCGTTCGAACAAGGAAACAACTTGTTGCTTCATTCTTGACTCGTTTGAACATGGAAACAACTTGAAAACTATTGTAGGATCATTCTTGGCTCATTTTAACATGAAAACAATCCGTAGCAATTTGAGACTTCATTCTTGACTCGTTCAAACATGGAAACAACTTGTAGCTTCATTCTTGACTCGTTTGAACATGGAAACAACTTGTCAACTCTTGTAGGATCATTGATGGCTCATTTTAGGATGAAAGCAATTTGTTACAATTTGATACTTCATTCTTGACTCGTTCGAACTTGGAAACAACTTGTAGCTTCATTCTTGACTCGTTTGAACATGGAAACAACATGTAAACTCTTGTAGGATCATTCTTGGCTCATTTTAACATGAAAACAATCCGTAGTAATTTGAGACTTCATTCTTGACTCGTTCGAACTTGGAAACAACTTGTTGCTTCATTCTTGACTCGTAAACAACTTGAAAACTATTGTTGGATCATTCTTGGCTCATTTTAACATGAAAACAATCCGTACCAATTTGAGACTTTTATTCTTGACTCGTTCGAACTTGGAAACAACTTGTAGCTTCATTCTTGACTCGTTTTTGAACATGAAAACAATCCGTACCAATTAGAGACTTCATTCTTGACTCGTTCGAACTTGGAAACAACTTGTAGCTTCATTCTTGACTCTTTTGAACATGGAAACAACTTGTAAACTCTTGTAGAATCATTGATGGCTCATTTTAAGATCAAAGCAATTTGTAACAATTTGAGACTTCATTCTTGACTCGTTCGAACTTGGAAACAACTTCCAGCTTCATTCTTGACTCGTTTGAACATGGAAACAACTTGAAAACTATTGTAGGTTCTTGGCTCATTTTAACATGAAAACAATCCGTAGCAATTTGAGACTTCATTCTTGACTCGTTGAAACTTGAAACAACCTATAGCTTAATTCTTGACTCATTTGAACATGGAAACAACTTGAAAACTACTGTAGGATCATTCTTGGGTCATTTTAACATGAAAACAATCCGTACCAATTTGAGACTTCATTGTTGACTCGTTCGAACTTGGAAACAACTTGTAGCTTCATTCTTAATTCGTTTGAACATTGAAACAACTTGAAAACTCTTTTAGTATCATTCTTGGCTCATTTGAACATGAAAACAATCCGTAGCAATTTGAGACTTCATTCTTGACTCGTTTGAACAAGGAAACAACTTGTAGCTTCATTCTTGACTCGTTTGAACATGGAAACAACTTGTAAACTCTTGTAGGATCATTCTTGGTTCAGTTGAACATGAAAACATTCCGTAATAATTTGAGACTTCATTCTTGACTCGTTCAAACTTGAAACAACCTATAGCTTAATTCTTGACTCGTTTGAAAATGGAAACAACTTGAAAACTATTGTACGATCATTCTTGAGTCATTTTAACATGAAAACAATCCGTACCAATTTGAGACTTCATTGTTGACTCGTTCGAACTTGGAAACAACTTGTAGCTTCATTCTTAATTCGTTTGAACATTGAAACAACTTGAAAACTCTTTTAGTATCATTCTTGGCTCATTTGAACATGAAAACAATCCGTAGCAATTTGAGACTTCATTCTTGACTCGTTCGAACTTGGAAACAATTTATAGCTTCATTCTTGACTCTTTTGAAGATGGAAACAACTTGTAAACTCTTGTAGGATCATTTATGGCTCATTTCAAGATGAAAGCAATTTGTAACAATTTGAGATTTCATTCTTGACTCGTTTGAACTTGGAAACAACTTGTACCTTCATTCTTGACTCGTTTGAACATGGAAACAACACGTAAACTCTTGTAGGATCATTCTTGGCTCATTTTAACATAAAAACAATCCGTAGCAATTTGAGACTTCATTCTTGACTCGTTCGAACAAGGAAACAACTTGTTGCTTCATTCTTGACTCGTTTGAACATGGAAACAACTTGAAAACTATTGTAGGATCATTCTTGGCTCATTTTAACATGAAAACAATCCGTAGCAATTTGAGACTTCATTCTTGACTCGTTCAAACATGGAAACAACTTGTAGCTTCATTCTTGACTCGTTTGAACATGGAAACAACTTGTCAACTCTTGTAGGATCATTGATGGCTCATTTTAGGATGAAAGCAATTTGTTACAATTTGATACTTCATTCTTGACTCGTTCGAACTTGGAAACAACTTGTAGCTTCATTCTTGACTCGTTTGAACATGGAAACAACATGTAAACTCTTGTAGGATCATTCTTGGCTCATTTTAACATGAAAACAATCCGTAGCAATTTGAGACTTCATTCTTGACTCGTTCGAACTTGGAAACAACTTGTTGCTTCATTCTTGACTCGTAAACAACTTGAAAACTATTGTTGGATCATTCTTGGCTCATTTTAACATGAAAACAATCCGTACCAATTTGAGACTTTTATTCTTGACTCGTTCGAACTTGGAAACAACTTGTAGCTTCATTCTTGACTCGTTTGAACATGGAAACAACTTGAAAACTCTTTTAGGATCATTCTTTGCTTATTTGAACATGAAAACAATCCGTACCAATTAGAGACTTCATTCTTGACTCGTTCGAACTTGGAAACAACTTGTAGCTTCATTCTTGACTCTTTTGAACATGGAAACAACTTGTAAACTCTTGTAGAATCATTGATGGCTCATTTTAAGATCAAAGCAATTTGTAACAATTTGAGACTTCATTCTTGACTCGTTCGAACTTGGAAACAACTTCCAGCTTCATTCTTGACTCGTTTGAACATGGAAACAACTTGAAAACTATTGTAGGTTCTTGGCTCATTTTAACATGAAAACAATCCGTAGCAATTTGAGACTTCATTCTTGACTCGTTGAAACTTGAAACAACCTATAGCTTAATTCTTGACTCATTTGAACATGGAAACAACTTGAAAACTACTGTAGGATCATTCTTGGGTCATTTTAACATGAAAACAATCCGTACCAATTTGTGACTTCATTGTTGACTCGTTCGAACTTGGAAACAACTTGTAGCTTCATTCTTAATTCGTTTGAACATTGAAACAACTTGAAAACTCTTTTAGTATCATTCTTGGCTCATTTGAACATGAAAACAATCCGTAGCAATTTGAGACTTCATTCTTGACTCGTTTGAACAAGGAAACAACTTGTAGCTTCATTCTTGACTCGTTTGAACATGGAAACAACTTGTAAACTCTTGTAGGATCATTCTTGGTTCAGTTGAACATGAAAACATTCCGTAATAATTTGAGACTTCATTCTTGACTCGTTCAAACTTGAAACAACCTATAGCTTAATTCTTGACACGTTTGAAAATGGAAACAACTTGAAAACTATTGTAGGATCATTCTTGAGTCATTTTAACATGAAAACAATCCGTACCAATTTGAGACTTCATTGTTGACTCGTTCGAACTTGGAAACAACTTGTAGCTTCATTCTTAATTCGTTTGAACATTGAAACAACTTGAAAACTCTTTTAGTATCATTCTTGGCTCATTTGAACATGAAAACAATCCGTAGCAATTTGAGACTTCATTCTTGACTCGTTCGAACTTGGAAACAATTTATAGCTTCATTCTTGACTCTTTTCGAACTTGGAAACAACTTGTAGCTTCATTCTTGACTCGTTTGAACATGGAAACAACATGTAAACTCTTGTAGGATCATTCTTGGCTCATTTTAACATGAAAACAATCCGTAGTAATTTGAGACTTCATTCTTGACTCGTTCGAACTTGGAAACAACTTGTTGCTTCATTCTTGACTCGTAAACAACTTGAAAACTATTGTTGGATCATTCTTGGCTCATTTTAACATGAAAACAATCCGTACCAATTTGAGACTTTTATTCTTGACTCGTTCGAACTTGGAAACAACTTGTAGCTTCATTCTTGACTCTTTTGAAGATGGAAACAACTTGTAAACTCTTGTAGGATCATTGATGGCTCATTTCAAGATGAAAGCAATTTGTTACAATTTGATACTTCATTCTTGACTCGTTCGAACTTGGAAACAACTTGTAGCTTCATTCTTGACTCGTTTGAACATGGAAACAACATGTAAACTCTTGTAGGATCATTCTTGGCTCATTTTAACATGAAAACAATCCGTAGTAATTTGAGACTTCATTCTTGACTCGTTCGAACTTGGAAACAACTTGTTGCTTCATTCTTGACTCGTAAACAACTTGAAAACTATTGTTGGATCATTCTTGGCTCATTTTAACATGAAAACAATCCGTACCAATTTGAGACTTTTATTCTTGACTCGTTCGAACTTGGAAACAACTTGTAGCTTCATTCTTGACTCTTTTGAAGATGGAAACAACTTGTAAACTCTTGTAGGATCATTGATGGCTCATTTCAAGATGAAAGCAATTTGTAACAATTTGAGATTTCATTCTTGACTCGTTTGAACTTGGAAACAACTTGTACCTTCATTCTTGACTCGTTTGAACATGGAAACAACACGTAAACTCTTGTAGGATCATTCTTGGCTCATTTTAACATAAAAACAATCCGTAGCAATTTGAGACTTCATTCTTGACTCGTTCAAACATGGAAACAACTTGTAGCTTCATTCTTGACTCGTTTGAACATGGAAACAACTTGTCAACTCTTGTAGGATCATTGATGGCTCATTTTAGGATGAAAGCAATTTGTTACAATTTGATACTTCATTCTTGACTCGTTCGAACTTGGAAACAACTTGTAGCTTCATTCTTGACTCGTTTGAACATGGAAACAACATGTAAACTCTTGTAGGATCATTCTTGGCTCATTTTAACATGAAAACAATCCGTAGTAATTTGAGACTTCATTCTTGACTCGTTCGAACTTGGAAACAACTTGTTGCTTCATTCTTGACTCGTAAACAACTTGAAAACTATTGTTGGATCATTCTTGGCTCATTTTAACATGAAAACAATCCGTACCAATTTGAGACTTTTATTCTTGACTCGTTCGAACTTGGAAACAACTTGTAGCTTCATTCTTGACTCGTTTGAACATGGAAACAACTTGAAAACTCTTTTAGGATCATTCTTTGCTTATTTGAACATGAAAACAATCCGTACCAATTAGAGACTTCATTCTTGACTCGTTCGAACTTGGAAACAACTTGTAGCTTCATTCTTGACTCTTTTGAACATGGAAACAACTTGTAAACTCTTGTAGAATCATTGATGGCTCATTTTAAGATCAAAGCAATTTGTAACAATTTGAGACTTCATTCTTGACTCGTTCGAACTTGGAAACAACTTCCAGCTTCATTCTTGACTCGTTTGAACATGGAAACAACTTGAAAACTATTGTAGGTTCTTGGCTCATTTTAACATGAAAACAATCCGTAGCAATTTGAGACTTCATTCTTGACTCGTTGAAACTTGAAACAACCTATAGCTTAATTCTTGACTCATTTGAACATGGAAACAACTTGAAAACTACTGTAGGATCATTCTTGGGTCATTTTAACATGAAAACAATCCGTACCAATTTGTGACTTCATTGTTGACTCGTTCGAACTTGGAAACAACTTGTAGCTTCATTCTTAATTCGTTTGAACATTGAAACAACTTGAAAACTCTTTTAGTATCATTCTTGGCTCATTTGAACATGAAAACAATCCGTAGCAATTTGAGACTTCATTCTTGACTCGTTTGAACAAGGAAACAACTTGTAGCTTCATTCTTGACTCGTTTGAACATGGAAACAACTTGTAAACTCTTGTAGGATCATTCTTGGTTCAGTTGAACATGAAAACATTCCGTAATAATTTGAGACTTCATTCTTGACTCGTTCAAACTTGAAACAACCTATAGCTTAATTCTTGACACGTTTGAAAATGGAAACAACTTGAAAACTATTGTAGGATCATTCTTGAGTCATTTTAACATGAAAACAATCCGTACCAATTTGAGACTTCATTGTTGACTCGTTCGAACTTGGAAACAACTTGTAGCTTCATTCTTAATTCGTTTGAACATTGAAACAACTTGAAAACTCTTTTAGTATCATTCTTGGCTCATTTGAACATGAAAACAATCCGTAGCAATTTGAGACTTCATTCTTGACTCGTTCGAACTTGGAAACAATTTATAGCTTCATTCTTGACTCTTTTCGAACTTGGAAACAACTTGTAGCTTCATTCTTGACTCGTTTGAACATGGAAACAACATGTAAACTCTTGTAGGATCATTCTTGGCTCATTTTAACATGAAAACAATCCGTAGTAATTTGAGACTTCATTCTTGACTCGTTCGAACTTGGAAACAACTTGTTGCTTCATTCTTGACTCGTAAACAACTTGAAAACTATTGTTGGATCATTCTTGGCTCATTTTAACATGAAAACAATCCGTACCAATTTGAGACTTTTATTCTTGACTCGTTCGAACTTGGAAACAACTTGTAGCTTCATTCTTGACTCTTTTGAAGATGGAAACAACTTGTAAACTCTTGTAGGATCATTGATGGCTCATTTCAAGATGAAAGCAATTTGTTACAATTTGATACTTCATTCTTGACTCGTTCGAACTTGGAAACAACTTGTAGCTTCATTCTTGACTCGTTTGAACATGGAAACAACATGTAAACTCTTGTAGGATCATTCTTGGCTCATTTTAACATGAAAACAATCCGTAGTAATTTGAGACTTCATTCTTGACTCGTTCGAACTTGGAAACAACTTGTTGCTTCATTCTTGACTCGTAAACAACTTGAAAACTATTGTTGGATCATTCTTGGCTCATTTTAACATGAAAACAATCCGTACCAATTTGAGACTTTTATTCTTGACTCGTTCGAACTTGGAAACAACTTGTAGCTTCATTCTTGACTCTTTTGAAGATGGAAACAACTTGTAAACTCTTGTAGGATCATTGATGGCTCATTTCAAGATGAAAGCAATTTGTAACAATTTGAGATTTCATTCTTGACTCGTTTGAACTTGGAAACAACTTGTACCTTCATTCTTGACTCGTTTGAACATGGAAACAACACGTAAACTCTTGTAGGATCATTCTTGGCTCATTTTAACATAAAAACAATCCGTAGCAATTTGAGACTTCATTCTTGACTCGTTCAAACATGGAAACAACTTGTAGCTTCATTCTTGACTCGTTTGAACATGGAAACAACTTGTCAACTCTTGTAGGATCATTGATGGCTCATTTTAGGATGAAAGCAATTTGTTACAATTTGATACTTCATTCTTGACTCGTTCGAACTTGGAAACAACTTGTAGCTTCATTCTTGACTCGTTTGAACATGGAAACAACACGTAAACTCTTGTAGGATCATTCTTGGCTCATTTTAACATGAAAACAATCCGTAGCAATTTGAGACTTCATTCTTGACTCGTTCGAACTTGGAAACAACTTGTTGCTTCATTCTTGACTCGTAAACAACTTGAAAACTATTGTTGGATCATTCTTGGCTCATTTTAACATGAAAACAATCCGTACCAATTTGAGACTTTTATTCTTGACTCGTTCGAACTTGGAAACAACTTGTAGCTTCATTCTTGACTCGTTTGAACATGGAAACAACTTGAAAACTCTTTTAGGATCATTCTTTGCTTATTTGAACATGAAAACAATCCGTACCAATTAGAGACTTCATTCTTGACTCGTTCGAACTTGGAAACAACTTGTAGCTTCATTCTTGACTCTTTTGAACATGGAAACAACTTGTAAACTCTTGTAGAATCATTGATGGCTCATTTTAAGATCAAAGCAATTTGTAACAATTTGAGACTTCATTCTTGACTCGTTCGAACTTGGAAACAACTTCCAGCTTCATTCTTGACTCGTTTGAACATGGAAACAACTTGAAAACTATTGTAGGTTCTTGGCTCATTTTAACATGAAAACAATCCGTAGCAATTTGAGACTTCATTCTTGACTCGTTGAAACTTGAAACAACCTATAGCTTAATTCTTGACTCATTTGAACATGGAAACAACTTGAAAACTACTGTAGGATCATTCTTGGGTCATTTTAACATGAAAACAATCCGTACCAATTTGTGACTTCATTGTTGACTCGTTCGAACTTGGAAACAACTTGTAGCTTCATTCTTAATTCGTTTGAACATTGAAACAACTTGAAAACTCTTTTAGTATCATTCTTGGCTCATTTGAACATGAAAACAATCCGTAGCAATTTGAGACTTCATTCTTGACTCGTTTGAACAAGGAAACAACTTGTAGCTTCATTCTTGACTCGTTTGAACATGGAAACAACTTGTAAACTCTTGTAGGATCATTCTTGGTTCAGTTGAACATGAAAACATTCCGTAATAATTTGAGACTTCATTCTTGACTCGTTCAAACTTGAAACAACCTATAGCTTAATTCTTGACTCGTTTGAAAATGGAAACAACTTGAAAACTATTGTAGGATCATTCTTGAGTCATTTTAACATGAAAACAATCCGTACCAATTTGAGACTTCATTGTTGACTCGTTCGAACTTGGAAACAACTTGTAGCTTCATTCTTAATTCGTTTGAACATTGAAACAACTTGAAAACTCTTTTAGTATCATTCTTGGCTCATTTGAACATGAAAACAATCCGTAGCAATTTGAGACTTCATTCTTGACTCGTTCGAACTTGGAAACAATTTATAGCTTCATTCTTGACTCTTTTCGAACTTGGAAACAACTTGTAGCTTCATTCTTGACTCGTTTGAACATGGAAACAACATGTAAACTCTTGTAGGATCATTCTTGGCTCATTTTAACATGAAAACAATCCGTAGTAATTTGAGACTTCATTCTTGACTCGTTCGAACTTGGAAACAACTTGTTGCTTCATTCTTGACTCGTAAACAACTTGAAAACTATTGTTGGATCATTCTTGGCTCATTTTAACATGAAAACAATCCGTACCAATTTGAGACTTTTATTCTTGACTCGTTCGAACTTGGAAACAACTTGTAGCTTCATTCTTGACTCTTTTGAAGATGGAAACAACTTGTAAACACTTGTAGGATCATTGATGGCTCATTTCAAGATGAAAGCAATTTGTTACAATTTGATACTTCATTCTTGACTCGTTCGAACTTGGAAACAACTTGTAGCTTCATTCTTGACTCGTTTGAACATGGAAACAACATGTAAACTCTTGTAGGATCATTCTTGGCTCATTTTAACATGAAAACAATCCGTAGTAATTTGAGACTTCATTCTTGACTCGTTCGAACTTGGAAACAACTTGTTGCTTCATTCTTGACTCGTAAACAACTTGAAAACTATTGTTGGATCATTCTTGGCTCATTTTAACATGAAAACAATCCGTACCAATTTGAGACTTTTATTCTTGACTCGTTCGAACTTGGAAACAACTTGTAGCTTCATTCTTGACTCTTTTGAAGATGGAAACAACTTGTAAACTCTTGTAGGATCATTGATGGCTCATTTCAAGATGAAAGCAATTTGTAACAATTTGAGATTTCATTCTTGACTCGTTTGAACTTGGAAACAACTTGTACCTTCATTCTTGACTCGTTTGAACATGGAAACAACACGTAAACTCTTGGGATCATTCTTGGCTCATTTTAACATAAAAACAATCCGTAGCAATTTGAGACTTCATTCTTGACTCGTTCAAACATGGAAACAACTTGTAGCTTCATTCTTGACTCGTTTGAACATGGAAACAACTTGTCAACTCTTGTAGGATCATTGATGGCTCATTTTAGGATGAAAGCAATTTGTTACAATTTGATACTTCATTCTTGACTCGTTCGAACTTGGAAACAACTTGTAGCTTCATTCTTGACTCGTTTGAACATGGAAACAACATGTAAACTCTTGTAGGATCATTCTTGGCTCATTTTAACATGAAAACAATCCGTAGCAATTTGAGACTTCATTCTTGACTCGTTCGAACTTGGAAACAACTTGTTGCTTCATTCTTGACTCGTAAACAACTTGAAAACTATTGTTGGATCATTCTTGGCTCATTTTAACATGAAAACAATCCGTACCAATTTGAGACTTTTATTCTTGACTCGTTCGAACTTGGAAACAACTTGTAGCTTCATTCTTGACTCGTTTGAACATGGAAACAACTTGAAAACTCTTTTAGGATCATTCTTTGCTTATTTGAACATGAAAACAATCCGTACCAATTAGAGACTTCATTCTTGACACGTTCGAACTTGGAAACAACTTGTAGCTTCATTCTTGACTCTTTTGAACATGGAAACAACTTGTAAACTCTTGTAGAATCATTGATGGCTCATTTTAAGATCAAAGCAATTTGTAACAATTTGAGACTTCATTCTTGACTCGTTCGAACTTGGAAACAACTTCCAGCTTCATTCTTGACTCGTTTGAACATGGAAACAACTTGAAAACTATTGTAGGTTCTTGGCTCATTTTAACATGAAAACAATCCGTAGCAATTTGAGACTTCATTCTTGACTCGTTGAAACTTGAAACAACCTATAGCTTAATTCTTGACTCATTTGAACATGGAAACAACTTGAAAACTACTGTAGGATCATTCTTGGGTCATTTTAACATGAAAACAATCCGTACCAATTTGAGACTTCATTGTTGACTCGTTCGAACTTGGAAACAACTTGTAGCTTCATTCTTAATTCGTTTGAACATTGAAACAACTTGAAAACTCTTTTAGTATCATTCTTGGCTCATTTGAACATGAAAACAATCCGTAGCAATTTGAGACTTCATTCTTGACTCGTTTGAACAAGGAAACAACTTGTAGCTTCATTCTTGACTCGTTTGAACATGGAAACAACTTGTAAACTCTTGTAGGATCATTGATGGCTCATTTCAAGATGAAAGCAATTTGTAACAATTTGAGATTTCATTCTTGACTCGTTCGAACTTGGAAACAATTTGTAGCTTCATTCTTGACTCGTTGGAACATGAAAACAACTTGAAAACATTTGTAGGATCGTTCTTGGCTCATTTTAACATAAAAACAATCCGTAGCAATTTGAGACTTCATTCTTTACTTGTTCGAACATGGAAACAACTTGTAGCTTCATTCTTGACTCGTTTGAACATGGAAACAACTTGAAAACTATTATAGGATCATTCTTGGCTCATTTTAACATGAAAACAATCTGTAGCAATTTGAGACTTCATTCTTGACTCGTTCTTGTGTAATTTTAACATGAAAATAATCTGTAGCAATTTGAGACATCATTCTTCACTCGTTCGAACTTGGAAACAACTTGCAGCTTCATTCTTGACTCGTTTGAACATTGAAACAACTTGAAAACTATTGTAGGATCATTCTTGGCTCGTTTTAACATGAAAACAATCCGTAGCAATTTGAGACTTCATTCTTGACTCGTTCGAACATGGAAACAACTTGTAGCTTCATTCTTGACTCGTTTGAACATGGAAACAACTTGTAAACTCTTGTAGGATCAATCTTGGTTCAGTTGAACATGAAAACATTCCGTAATAATTTGAGACTTCATTCTTGACTCGTTCAAACTTGAAACAACCTATAGCTTAATTCTTTACTCGTTTGAAAATGGAAACAACTTGAAAACTCTTTTAGTATCATTCTTCGCTCATTTGAACATGAAAACAATCCGTACCAATTTGAGACTTCATTGTTGACTCGTTCGAACTTGGAAACAACTTGTAGCTTCATTCTTAATTCGTTTGAACATTGAAACAACTTGAAAACTCTTTTAGTATCATTCTTGGCTCATTTGAACATAAAAATAATCTGTAGCAATTTGAGACTTCATTCTTGACTCGTTCGAACAAGGAAACAACTTGTTGCTTCATTCTTGACTCGTTTGAACATGGAAACAACTTGAAAACTATTGTAGGATCATTCTTGGCTCATTTTAACATGAAAACAATCCGTAGCAATTTGAGACTTCATTCTTGACTCGTTCAAACATGGAAACAACTTGCAGCTTCATTCTTGACTCGTTTGAACATTGAAACAACTTGAAAACTATTGTAGGATCATTCTTGGCTCGTTTTAACATGAAAACAATCCGTAGCAATTTGAGACTTCATTCTTGACTCGTTCGAACATGGAAACAACTTGTAGCTTAATTCTTGACTCGTTTGAACATGGAAACAACTTGAAAACTATTGTAGGATCATTCTTGGCTCATTTTAATATGAAAACAATCCGTAGCAATTTGAGACTTCATTCTTGACTCGTTCGAACAAGGAAACAACTTGTAGCTTCATTCTTGACTCGTTTGAACATGGAAACAACTTGAAAACTATTGTAGGATCATTCTTGGCTCATTTTAACATGAAAACAATCCGTAGCAATTTGAGACTTCATTCTTGACTCGTTCGAACTTGAAAACAATTTATAGCTTCATTCTTGACTCTTTTGAAGATGGAAACAACTTGTAAACTCTTGTAGGATCATTGATGGCTCATTTCAAGATGAAAGCAATTTGTAACAATTTGAGATTTCATTCTTGACTCGTTTGAACTTGGAAAGAACTTGTACCTTCATTCTTGACTCATTTGAACATGGAAACAACACGTAAACTCTTGTAGGATCATTCTTGGCTCATTTTAACATAAAAACAATCCGTAGCAATTTGAGACTTCATTCTTGACTCGTTCGAACAAGGAAACAACTTGTTGCTTCATTCTTGACTCGTTTGAACATGGAAACAACTTGAAAACTATTGTAGGATCATTCTTGGCTCATTTTAACATGAAAACAATCCGTAGCAATTTGAGACTTCATTCTTGACTCGTTCAAACATGGAAACAACTTGTAGCTTCATTCTTGACTCGTTTGAACATGGAAACAACTTGAAAACTATTATAGGATCATTCTTGGCTCATTTTAACATGAAAACAATCCGTAGCAATTTGAGACTTCATTCTTGACTCGTTCTTGGGTCATTTTAACATGAAAATAATCTGTAGCAATTTGAGACATCATTCTTCACTCGTTCGAACTTGGAAACAACTTGCAGCTTCATTCTTGACTCGTTTCAACATTGAAACAACTTGAAAACTATTGTAGGATCATTCTTGGCTCGTTTTAACATGAAAACAATCCGTAGCAATTTGAGACTTCATTCTTGACTCGTTCGAACATGAAAACAACTTGTAGCTTAATTCTTGACTCGTTTGATCATGGAAACAACTTGAAAACTATTGTAGGATCATTCTTGGCTCATTTTAATATGAAAACAATCCGTAGCAATTTGAGACTTCATTCTTGACTCGTTCGAACAAGGAAACAACTTGTAGCTTCATTCTTGACTCGTTTGAACATGGAAACAACTTGAAAACTATTGTAGGATCATTCTTGGCTCATTTTAACATGAAAACAATCCGTAGCAATTTGAGACTTCATTCTTGACTCGTTCGAACTTGGAAACAATTTATAGCTTCATTCTTGACTCTTTTGAAGATGGAAACAACTTGTAAACTCTTGTAGGATCATTGATGGCTCATTTCAAGATGAAAGCAATTTG
The DNA here is from genome assembly GCA_028671895.1 of Oenanthe sinensis. Lineage (NCBI taxonomy): Eukaryota > Viridiplantae > Streptophyta > Magnoliopsida > Apiales > Apiaceae > Oenanthe > Oenanthe sinensis. The sequence goes on along the minus strand of JAPMAC010000195.1, from coordinate 7,429,717 downwards.
TAACAATTTGAGATTTCATTCTTGACTCGTTTGAACTTGGAAACAACTTGTACCTTCATTCTTGACTCGTTTGAACATGGAAACAACACGTAAACTCTTGTAGGATCATTCTTGGCTCATTTTAACATAAAAACAATCCGTAGCAATTTGAGACTTCATTCTTGACTCGTTCGAACAAGGAAACAACTTGTTGCTTCATTCTTGACTCGTTTGAACATGGAAACAACTTGAAAACTATTGTAGGATCATTCTTGGCTCATTTTAACATGAAAACAATCCGTAGCAATTTGAGACTTCATTCTTGACTCGTTCAAACATGGAAACAACTTGTAGCTTCATTCTTGACTCGTTTGAACATGGAAACAACTTGAAAACTATTATAGGATCATTCTTGGCTCATTTTAACATGAAAACAATCCGTAGCAATTTGAGACTTCATTCTTGACTCGTTCTTGGGTCATTTTAACATGAAAATAATCTGTAGCAATTTGAGACATCATTCTTCACTCGTTCGAACTTGGAAACAACTTGCAGCTTCATTCTTGACTCGTTTGAACATTGAAACAACTTGAAAACTATTGTAGGATCATTCTTGGCTTGTTTTAACATGAAAACAATCCGTAGCAATTTGAGACTTCATTCTTGACTCGTTTGAACAAGGAAACAACTTGTAGCTTCATTCTTGAGTCGTTTGAACATGGAAACAACTTGTAAACTCTTGTAGGATCAATCTTGGTTCAGTTGAACATGAAAACATTCCGTAATAATTTGAGACTTCATTCTTGACTCGTTCAAACTTGAAACAACCTATAGCTTAATTCTTTACTCGTTTGAAAATGGAAACAACTTGAAAACTCTTTTAGTATCATTCTTCGCTCATTTGAACATGAAAACAATCCGTACCAATTTGAGACTTCATTGTTGACTCGTTCGAACTTGTAAACAACTTGTAGCTTCATTCTTAATTCGTTTGAACATTGAAACAACTTGAAAACTCTTTTAGTATCATTCTTGGCTCATTTGAACATAAAAATAATCTGTAGCAATTTGAGACTTCATTCTTGACTCGTTCGAACAAGGAAACAACTTGTTGCTTCATTCTTGACTCGTTTGAACATGGAAACAACTTGAAAACTATTGTAGGATCATTCTTGGCTCATTTTAACATGAAAACAATCCGTAGCAATTTGAGACTTCATTCTTGACTCGTTCAAACATGGAAACAACTTGCAGCTTCATTCTTGACTCGTTTGAACATTGAAACAACTTGAAAACTATTGTAGGATCATTCTTGGCTCGTTTTAACATGAAAACAATCCGTAGCAATTTGAGACTTCATTCTTGACTCGTTCGAACATGGAAACAACTTGTAGCTTAATTCTTGACTCGTTTGAACATGGAAACAACTTGAAAACTATTGTAGGATCATTCTTGGCTCATTTTAACATGAAAACAATCCGTAGCAATTTGAGACTTCATTCTTGACTCGTTCGAACTTGGAAACAATTTATAGCTTCATTCTTGACTCTTTTGAAGATGGAAACAACTTGTAAACTCTTGTAGGATCATTGATGGCTCATTTCAAGATGAAAGCAATTTGTAACAATTTGAGATTTCATTCTTGACTCGTTTGAACTTGGAAACAACTTGTACCTTCATTCTTGACTCGTTTGAACATGGAAACAACACGTAAACTCTTGTAGGATCATTCTTGGCTCATTTTAACATAAAAACAATCCGTAGCAATTTGAGACTTCATTCTTGACTCGTTCGAACATGGAAACAACTTGTAGCTTCATTCTTGACTCGTTTGAACATGGAAACAACATGTAAACTCTTGTAGGATCATTCTTGGCTCATTTCAACATGAAAACAATCCGGAGTAATTTGAGACTTCATTCTTGACTCGTTCGAACTTGGAAACAACTTGTTGCTTCATTCTTGACTCGTAAACAACTTGAAAACTATTGTTGGATCATTCTTGGCTCATTTTAACATGAAAACAATCCGTACCAATTTGAGACTTTTATTCTTGACTCGTTCGAACTTGGAAACAACTTGTAGCTTCATTCTTGACTCGTTTGAACATGGAAACAACTTGAAAACTCTTTTAGGATCATTCTTTGCTTATTTGAACATGAAAACAATCCGTACCAATTAGAGACTTCATTCTTGACTCGTTCGAACTTGGAAACAACTTGTAGCTTCATTCTTGACTCTTTTGAACATGGAAACAACTTGTAAACTCTTGTAGAATCATTGATGGCTCATTTTAAGATCAAAGCAATTTGTAACAATTTGAGACTTCATTCTTGACTCGTTCGAACTTGGAAACAACTTCCAGCTTCATTCTTGACTCGTTTGAACATGGAAACAACTTGAAAACTATTGTAGGTTCTTGGCTCATTTTAACATAAAAATAATCTGTAGCAATTTGAGACATCATTCTTCACTCGTTCGAACTTGGAAACAACTTGCAGCTTCATTCTTGACTCGTTTGAACATTGAAACAACTTGAAAACTATTGTAGGATCATTCTTGGCTCGTTTTAACATGAAAACAATCCGTAGCAATTTGAGACTTCATTCTTGACTCGTTCGAACATGGAAACAACTTGTAGCTTCATTCTTGACTTGTTTGAACATGGAAGCAACTTGAAAACTATTGTAGGATCATTCTTGGCTCATTTTAATATGAAAACAATCCGTAGCAATTTGAGACTTCATTCTTGACTCGTTCGAACAAGGAAACAACTTGTAGCTTCATTCTTGACTCGTTTGAACATGGAAACAACTTGAAAACTATTGTAGGATCATTCTTGGCTCATTTTAACATGAAAACAATCCGTAGCAATTTGAGACTTCATTCTTGACTCGTTCGAACATGGAAACAACTTGTAGCTTCATTCTTGACTCGTTTGAACATGGAAACAACTTGTCAACTCTTGTAGGATCATTGATGCCTCATTTTAGGATGAAAGCAATTTGTTACAATTTGATACTTCATTCTTGACTCGTTCGAACTTGGAAACAACTTGTAGCTTCATTCTTGACTCGTTTAAACATGGAAACAACTTGAAAACTATTGTAGGATCATTCTTGGCTCATTTTAACATGAAAACAATCCGTAGCAATTTGAGACTTCATTCTTGACTCGTTAAAACTTGAAACAACCTATAGCTTAATTCTTGACTCGTTTGAACATGGAAACAACTTGAAAACTACTGTAGGATCATTCTTGGGTCATTTTAACATGAAAACAATCCGTACCAATTTGAGACTTCATTGTTGACTCGTTCGAACTTGGACACAACTTGTAGCTTCATTCTTAATTCGTTTGAACATTGAAACAACTTGAAAACTCTTTTAGTATTATTCTTGGCTCATTTGAACATGAAAACAATCCGTAGCAATTTGAGACTTCATTCTTGACTCATTTGAACAAGGAAACAACTTGTAGCTTCATTCTTGACTCGTTTGAACAAGGAAACAACTTGTAAACTCTTGTAGGATCATTGATGGCTCATTTCAAGATGAAAGCAATTTGTAACAATTTGAGACATCATTCTTGACTCGTTCGAACTTGGAAACAACTTGCAGCTTCATTCTTGACTCGTTTGAACATTGAAACAACTTGAAAACTATTGTAGGATCATTCTTGGCTCGTTTTAACATGAAAACAATCCGTAGCAATTTGAGACTTCATTCTTGACTCGTTCGAACATGGAAACAACTTGTAGCTTCATTCTTGACTCGTTTGAACATGGAAACAACTTGAAAACTATTGTAGGATCATTCTTGGCTCATTTTAATATGAAAACAATCCGTAGCAATTTGAGACTTCATTCTTGACTCGTTCGAACTTGGAAACAACTTCCAGCTTCATTCTTGACTCGTTTGAACATGGAAACAACTTGCAGCTTCATTCTTGACTCGTTTGAACATTGAAACAACTTGAAAACTATTGTAGGATCATTCTTGGCTCGTTTTAACATGAAAACAATCCGTAGCAATTTGAGACTTCATTCTTGACTCGTTCGAACATGGAAACAACTTGTAGCTTCATTCTTGACTCGTTTGAACATGGAAACAACTTGTAAACTCTTGTAGGATCAATCTTGGTTCAGTTGAACATGAAAACATTCCGTAATAATTTGAGACTTCATTCTTGACTCGTTCAAACTTGAAACAACCTATAGCTTAATTCTTTACTCGTTTGAAAATGGAAACAACTTGAAAACTCTTTTAGTATCATTCTTCGCTCATTTGAACATGAAAACAATCCGTACCAATTTGAGACTTCATTGTTGACTCGTTCGAACTTGGAAACAACTTGTAGCTTCATTCTTTATTCGTTTGAACATTGAAACAACTTGAAAACTCTTTTAGTATCATTCTTGGCTCATTTGAACATAAAAATAATCTGTAGCAATTTGAGACTTCATTCTTGACTCGTTCGAACAAGGAAACAACTTGTTGCTTCATTCTTGACTCGTTTGAACATGGAAACAACTTGAAAACTATTGTAGGATCATTCTTGGCTCATTTTAACATGAAAACAATCCGTAGCAATTTGAGACTTCATTCTTGACTCGTTCAAACATGGAAACAACTTGCAGCTTCATTCTTGACTCGTTTGAACATTGAAACAACTTGAAAACTATTGTAGGATCATTCTTGGCTCGTTTTAACATGAAAACAATCCGTAGCAATTTGAGACTTCATTCTTGACTCGTTCGAACATGGAAACAACTTGTAGCTTAATTCTTGACTCGTTTGAACATGGAAACAACTTGAAAACTATTGTAGGATCATTCTTGGCTCATTTTAATATGAAAACAATCCGTAGCAATTTGAGACTTCATTCTTGACTCGTTCGAACAAGGAAACAACTTGTAGCTTCATTCTTGACTCGTTTGAACATGGAAACAACTTGAAAACTATTGTAGGATCATTCTTGGCTCATTTTAACATGAAAACAATCCGTAGCAATTTGAGACTTCATTCTTGACTCGTTCGAACTTGGAAACAATTTATAGCTTCATTCTTGACTCTTTTGAAGATGGAAACAACTTGTAAACTCTTGTAGGATCATTGATGGCTCATTTCAAGATGAAAGCAATTTGTAACAATTTGAGATTTCATTCTTGACTCGTTTGAACTTGGAAACAACTTGTACCTTCATTCTTGACTCGTTTGAACATGGAAACAACACGTAAACTCTTGTAGGATCATTCTTGGCTCATTTTAACATAAAAACAATCCGTAGCAATTTGAGACTTCATTCTTGACTCGTTCGAACAAGGAAACAACTTGTTTCCTTGTTCTTGACTCGTTTGAACATGGAAACAACTTGAAAACTAATGTAGGATCATTCTTGGCTCATTTTAACATGAAAACAATCCGTAGCAATTTGAGACTTCATTCTTGACTCGTTCGAACAAGGAAACAACTTGTTTCCTTGTTCTTGACTCGTTTGAACATGGAAACAACTTGAAAACTATTGTAGGATCATTCTTGGCTCATTTTAACATGAAAACAATCCGTAGCAATTTGAGACTTCATTCTTGACTCGTTTAAACATGAAAACAACTTGTAGCTTCATTCTTGACTCGTTTGAACATGGAAACAACTTGAAAACTATTGTAGGATCATTCTTGGCTCATTTTAACATGAAAACAATCCGTAGCAATTTGAGACTTCATTCTTGACTCGTTCGAACTTGGAAACAATTTATAGCTTCATTCTTGACTCTTTTGAAGATGGAAACAACTTGTAAACTCTTGTAGGATCATTGATGGCTCATTTCAAGATGAAAGCAATTTGTAACAATTTGAGATTTCATTCTTGACTCGTTTGAACTTGGAAACAACTTGTACCTTCATTCTTGACTCGTTTGAACATGGAAACAACACGTAAACTCTTGTAGGATCATTCTTGGCTCATTTTAACATAAAAACAATCCGTAGCAATTTGAGACTTCATTCTTGACTCGTTCGAACAAGGAAACAACTTGTTTCCTTGTTCTTGACTCGTTTGAACATGGAAACAACTTGAAAACTATTGTAGGATCATTCTTGGCTCATTTTAACATGAAAACAATCCGTAGCAATTTGAGACTTCATTCTTGACTCGTTTAAACATGGAAACAACTTGTAGCTTCATTCTTGACTCGTTTGAACATGGAAACAACTTGAAAACTATTGTAGGATCATTCTTGGCTCATTTTAACATGAAAACAATCCGTAGCAATTTGAGACTTCATTCTTGACTTGTTGAAACTTGAAACAACCTATAGCTTAATTCTTGACTCGTTTGAACATGGAAACAACTTGAAAACTACTGTAGGATCATTCTTGGGTCATTTTAACATGAAAACAATCCGTACCAATTTGAGACTTCATTGTTGACTCGTTCGAACTTGGACACAACTTGTAGATTCATTCTTAATTCGTTTGAACATTGAAACAACTTGAAAACTCTTTTAGTATTATTCTTGGCTCATTTGAACATGAAAACAATCCGTAGCAATTTGAGACTTCATTCTTGACTCATTTGAACAAGGAAACAACTTGTAGCTTCATTCTTGACTCATTTGAACATGGAAACAACTTGTAAACTCTTGTAGGATCATTGATGGCTCATTTCAAGATGAAAGCAATTTGTAACAATTTGAGACATCATTCTTGACTCGTTCGAACTTGGAAACAACTTGCAGCTTCATTCTTGACTCGTTTGAACATTGAAACAACTTGAAAACTATTGTAGGATCATTCTTGGCTCGTTTTAACATGAAAACAATCCGTAGCAATTTGAGACTTCATTCTTGACTCGTTCGAACATGGAAACAACTTGTAGCTTCATTCTTGACTCGTTTGAACATGGAAACAACTTGAAAACTATTGTAGGATCATTCTTGGCTCATTTTAATATGAAAACAATCCGTAGCAATTTGAGACTTCATTCTTGACTCGTTCGAACAAGGAAACAACTTGTAGCTTCATTCTTGACTCGTTTGAACATGGAAACAACTTGAAAACTATTGTAGGATCATTCTTGGCTCATTTTAACATGAAAACAATCCGTAGCAATTTGAGACTTCATTCTTGACTCGTTCGAACATGGAAACAACTTGTAGCTTCATTCTTGACTCGTTTGAACATGGAAACAACTTGTCAACTCTTGTAGGATCATTGATGCCTCATTTTAGGATGAAAGCAATTTGTTACAATTTGATACTTCATTCTTGACTCGTTCGAACTTGGAAACAACTTGTAGCTTCATTCTTGACTCGTTTGAACATGGAAACAACTTGAAAACTATTGTAGGATCATTCTTGGCTCATTTTAACATGAAAACAATCCGTAGCAATTTGAGACTTCATTCTTGACTCGTTGAAACTTGAAACAACCTATAGCTTAATTCTTGACTCGTTTGAACATGGAAACAACTTGAAAACTACTGTAGGATCATTCTTGGGTCATTTTAACATGAAAACAATCCGTACCAATTTGAGACTTCATTGTTGACTCATTCGAACTTGGACACAACTTGTAGCTTCATTCTTAATTCGTTTGAACATTGAAACAACTTGAAAACTCTTTTAGTATTATTCTTGGCTCATTTGAACATGAAAACAATCCGTAGCAATTTGAGACTTCATTCTTGACTCATTTGAACAAGGAAACAACTTGTAGCTTCATTCTTGACTCGTTTGAACATGGAAACAACTTGTAAACTCTTGTAGGATCATTGATGGCTCATTTCAAGATGAAAGCAATTTGTAACAATTTGAGACATCATTCTTGACTCGTTCGAACTTGGAAACAACTTGCAGCTTCATTCTTGACTCGTTTGAACATTGAAACAACTTGAAAACTATTGTAGGATCATTCTTGGCTCGTTTTAACATGAAAACAATCCGTAGCAATTTGAGACTTCATTCTTGACTCGTTCGAACATGGAAACAACTTGTAGCTTCATTCTTGACTCGTTTGAACATGGAAACAACTTGTAAACTCTTGTAGGATCAATCTTGGTTCAGTTGAACATGAAAACATTCCGTAATAATTTGAGACTTCATTCTTGACTCGTTCAAACTTGAAACAACCTATAGCTTAATTCTTTACTCGTTTGAAAATGGAAACAACTTGAAAACTCTTTTAGTATCATTCTTCGCTCATTTGAACATGAAAACAATCCGTACCAATTTAAGACTTCATTGTTGACTCGTTCGAACTTGGAAACAACTTGTAGCTTCATTCTTTATTCGTTTGAACATTGAAACAACTTGAAAACTCTTTTAGTATCATTCTTGGCTCATTTGAACATAAAAATAATCTGTAGCAATTTGAGACTTCATTCTTGACTCGTTCGAACAAGGAAACAACTTGTTGCTTCATTCTTGTCTCGTTTGAACATGGAAACAACTTGAAAACTATTGTAGGATCATTCTTGGCTCATTTTAACAGGAAAACAATCCGTAGCAATTTGAGACTTCATTCTTGACTCGTTCAAACATGGAAACAACTTGCAGCTTCATTCTTGACTCGTTTGAACATTGAAACAACTTGAAAACTATTGTAGGATCATTCTTGGCTCGTTTTAACATGAAAACAATCCGTAGCAATTTGAGACTTCATTCTTGACTCGTTCGAACATGGAAACAACTTGTAGCTTAATTCTTGACTCGTTTGAACATGGAAACAACTTGAAAACTATTGTAGGATCATTCTTGGCTCATTTTAATATGAAAACAATCCGTAGCAATTTGAGACTTCATTCTTGACTCGTTCGAACAAGGAAACAACTTGTAGCTTCATTCTTGACTCGTTTGAACATGGAAATAACTTGAAAACTATTGTAGGATCATTCTTGGCTCATTTTAACATGAAAACAATCCGTAGCAATTTGAGATTTCATTCTTGACTCGTTCGAACTTGGAAACAATTTATAGCTTCATTCTTGACTCTTTTGAAGATGGAAACAACTTGTAAACTCTTGTAGGATCATTGATGGCTCATTTCAAGATGAAAGCAATTTGTAACAATTTGAGATTTCATTCTTGACTCGTTTGAACTTGGAAACAACTTGTACCTTCATTCTTGACTCGTTTGAACATGGAAACAACACGTAAACTCTTGTAGGATCATTCTTGGCTCATTTTAACATAAAAACAATCCGTAGCAATTTGAGACTTCATTCTTGACTCGTTCGAACAAGGAAACAACTTGTTTCCTTGTTCTTGACTCGTTTGAACATGGAAACAACTTGAAAACTATTGTAGGATCATTCTTGGCTCATTTTAACATGAAAACAATCCGTAGCAATTTGAGACTTCATTCTTGACTCGTTTAAACATGGAAACAACTTGTAGCTTCATTCTTGACTCGTTTGAACATGGAAACAACTTGAAAACTATTGTAGGATCATTCTTGGCTCATTTTAACATGAAAACAATCCGTAGCAATTTGAGACTTCATTCTTGACTTGTTGAAACTTGAAACAACCTATAGCTTAATTCTTGACTCGTTTGAACATGGAAACAACTTGAAAACTACTGTAGGATCATTCTTGGGTCATTTTAACATGAAAACAATCCGTACCAATTTGAGACTTCATTGTTGACTCGTTCGAACTTGGACACAACTTGTAGATTCATTCTTAATTCGTTTGAACATTGAAACAACTTGAAAACTCTTTTAGTATTATTCTTGGCTCATTTGAACATGAAAACAATCCGTAGCAATTTGAGACTTCATTCTTGACTCATTTGAACAAGGAAACAACTTGTAGCTTCATTCTTGACTCATTTGAACATGGAAACAACTTGTAAACTCTTGTAGGATCATTGATGGCTCATTTCAAGATGAAAGCAATTTGTAACAATTTGAGACATCATTCTTGACTCGTTCGAACTTGGAAACAACTTGCAGCTTCATTCTTGACTCGTTTGAACATTGAAACAACTTGAAAACTATTGTAGGATCATTCTTGGCTCGTTTTAACATGAAAACAATCCGTAGCAATTTGAGACTTCATTCTTGACTCGTTCGAACATGGAAACAACTTGTAGCTTCATTCTTGACTCGTTTGAACATGGAAACAACTTGAAAACTATTGTAGGATCATTCTTGGCTCATTTTAATATGAAAACAATCCGTAGCAATTTGAGACTTCATTCTTGACTCGTTCGAACAAGGAAACAACTTGTAGCTTCATTCTTGACTCGTTTGAACATGGAAACAACTTGAAAACTATTGTAGGATCATTCTTGGCTCATTTTAACATGAAAACAATCCGTAGCAATTTGAGACTTCATTCTTGACTCGTTCGAACATGGAAACAACTTGTAGCTTCATTCTTGACTCGTTTGAACATGGAAACAACTTGTCAACTCTTGTAGGATCATTGATGCCTCATTTTAGGATGAAAGCAATTTGTTACAATTTGATACTTCATTCTTGACTCGTTCGAACTTGGAAACAACTTGTAGCTTCATTCTTGACTCGTTTGAACATGGAAACAACTTGAAAACTATTGTAGGATCATTCTTGGCTCATTTTAACATGAAAACAATCCGTAGCAATTTGAGACTTCATTCTTGACTCGTTGAAACTTGAAACAACCTATAGCTTAATTCTTGACTCGTTTGAACATGGAAACAACTTGAAAACTACTGTAGGATCATTCTTGGGTCATTTTAACATGAAAACAATCCGTACCAATTTGAGACTTCATTGTTGACTCATTCGAACTTGGACACAACTTGTAGCTTCATTCTTAATTCGTTTGAACATTGAAACAACTTGAAAACTCTTTTAGTATTATTCTTGGCTCATTTGAACATGAAAACAATCCGTAGCAATTTGAGACTTCATTCTTGACTCATTTGAACAAGGAAACAACTTGTAGCTTCATTCTTGACTCGTTTGAACATGGAAACAACTTGTAAACTCTTGTAGGATCATTGATGGCTTATTTCAAGATGAAAGCAATTTGTAACAATTTGAGACATCATTCTTGACTCGTTCGAACTTGGAAACAACTTGCAGCTTCATTCTTGACTCGTTTGAACATTGAAACAACTTGAAAACTATTGTAGGATCATTCTTGGCTCGTTTTAACATGAAAACAATCCGTAGCAATTTGAGACTTCATTCTTGACTCGTTCGAACATGGAAACAACTTGTAGCTTCATTCTTGACTCGTTTGAACATGGAAACAACTTGTAAACTCTTGTAGGATCAATCTTGGTTCAGTTGAACATGAAAACATTCCGTAATAATTTGAGACTTCATTCTTGACTCGTTCAAACTTGAAACAACCTATAGCTTAATTCTTTACTCGTTTGAAAATGGAAACAACTTGAAAACTCTTTTAGTATCATTCTTCGCTCATTTGAACATGAAAACAATCCGTACCAATTTAAGACTTCATTGTTGACTCGTTCGAACTTGGAAACAACTTGTAGCTTCATTCTTTATTCGTTTGAACATTGAAACAACTTGAAAACTCTTTTAGTATCATTCTTGGCTCATTTGAACATAAAAATAATCTGTAGCAATTTGAGACTTCATTCTTGACTCGTTCGAACAAGGAAACAACTTGTTGCTTCATTCTTGACTCGTTTGAACATGGAAACAACTTGAAAACTATTGTAGGATCATTCTTGGCTCATTTTAACAGGAAAACAATCCGTAGCAATTTGAGACTTCATTCTTGACTCGTTCAAACATGGAAACAACTTGCAGCTTCATTCTTGACTCGTTTGAACATTGAAACAACTTGAAAACTATTGTAGGATCATTCTTGGCTCGTTTTAACATGAAAACAATCCGTAGCAATTTGAGACTTCATTCTTGACTCGTTCGAACATGGAAACAACTTGTAGCTTAATTCTTGACTCGTTTGAACATGGAAACAACTTGAAAACTATTGTAGGATCATTCTTGGCTCATTTTAATATGAAAACAATCCGTAGCAATTTGAGACTTCATTCTTGACTCGTTCGAACAAGGAAACAACTTGTAGCTTCATTCTTGACTCGTTTGAACATGGAAATAACTTGAAAACTATTGTAGGATCATTCTTGGCACATTTTAACATGAAAACAATCCGTAGCAATTTGAGATTTCATTCTTGACTCGTTCGAACTTGGAAACAATTTATAGCTTCATTCTTGACTCTTTTGAAGATGGAAACAACTTGTAAACTCTTGTAGGATCATTGATGGCTCATTTCAAGATGAAAGCAATTTGTAACAATTTGAGATTTCATTCTTGACTCGTTTGAACTTGGAAACAACTTGTACCTTCATTCTTGACTCGTTTGAACATGGAAACAACACGTAAACTCTTGTAGGATCATTCTTGGCTCATTTTAACATAAAAACAATCCGTAGCAATTTGAGACTTCATTCTTGACTCGTTCGAACAAGGAAACAACTTGTTTCCTTGTTCTTGACTCGTTTGAACATGGAAACAACTTGAAAACTATTGTAGGATCATTCTTGGCTCATTTTAACATGAAAACAATCCGTAGCAATTTGAGACTTCATTCTTGACTCGTTTAAACATGGAAACAACTTGTAGCTTCATTCTTGACTCGTTTGAACATGGAAACAACTTGAAAACTATTGTAGGATCATTCTTGGCTCATTTTAACATGAAAACAATCCGTAGCAATTTGAGACTTCATTCTTGACTCGTTCGAACTTGGAAACAATTTATAGCTTCATTCTTGACTCTTTTGAAGATGGAAACAACTTGTAAACTCTTGTAGGATCATTGATGGCTCATTTCAAGATGAAAGCAATTTGTAACAATTTGAGATTTCATTCTTGACTCGTTTGAACTTGGAAACAACTTGTACCTTCATTCTTGACTCGTTTGAACATGGAAACAACACGTAAACTCTTGTAGGATCATTCTTGGCTCATTTTAACATAAAAACAATCCGTAGCAATTTGAGACTTCATTCTTGACTCGTTCGAACAAGGAAACAACTTGTTGCTTCATTCTTGACCTGTTTGAACATGGAAACAACTTGAAAACTATTGTAGGATCATTCTTGGCTCATTTTAACATGAAAACAATCCGTAGCAATTTGGGACTTCATTCTTGACTCGTTCAAACATGGAAACAACTTGTAGCTTCATTCTTGACTCGTTTGAACATGGAAACAACTTGTCAACTCTTGTAGGATCATTGATGGCTCATTTTAGGATGAAAGCAATTTTTTACAATTTGATACTTCATTCTTGACTCGTTCGAACTTTGAAACAACTTGTAGCTACATTCTTGACTCGTTTGAACATGGAAACAACATGTAAACTCTTGTAGGATCATTCTTGGCTCATTTCAACATGAAAACAATCCGGAGTAATTTGAGACTTCATTCTTGACTCGTTCGAACTTGGAAACAACTTGTTGCTTCATTCTTGACTCGTAAACAACTTGAAAACTATTGTTGGATCATTCTTGGCTCATTTTAACATGAAAACAATCCGTACAAATTTGAGACTTTTATTCTTGACTCGTTCGAACTTGGAAACAACTTGTAGCTTCATTCTTGACTCGTTTGAACATGCAAACAACTTGAAAACTCTTTTAGGATCATTCATTGCTTATTTGAACATGAAAACAATCCGTACCAATTAGAGACTTCATTCTTGACTCGTTCGAACTTGGAAACAACTTGTAGCTTCATTCTTGACTCTTTTGAACATGGAAACAACTTGTAAACTCTTGTAGAATCATTGATGGCTCATTTTAAGATCAAAGCAATTTGTAACAATTTGAGACTTCATTCTTGACTCGTTCGAACTTGGAAACAACTTCCAGCTTCATTCTTGACTCGTTTGAACATGGAAACAACTTGAAAACTATTGTAGGTTCTTGGCTCATTTTAACATAAAAATAATCTGTAGCAATTTGAGACATCATTCTTCACTCGTTCGAACTTGGAAACAACTTGCAGCTTCATTCTTGACTCATTTGAACATTGAAACAACTTGAAAACTATTGTAGGATCATTCTTGGCTCGTTTTAACATGAAAACAATCCGTAGCAATTTGAGACTTCATTCTTGACTCGTTCGAACATGGAAACAACTTGTAGCTTCATTCTTGACTCGTTTGAACATGGAAACAACTTGTAAACTCTTGTAGGATCAATCTTGGTTCAGTTGAACATGAAAACATTCCGTAATAATTTGAGACTTCATTCTTGACTCGTTCAAACTTGAAACAACCTTTAGCTTAATTCTTTACTCGTTTGAAAATGGAAACAACTTGAAAACTCTTTTAGCATCATTCTTGGCTCATTTGAACATGAAAACAATCCGTAGCAATTTGAGACTTCATTCTTGACTCGTTGAAACTTGAAACAACCTATAGCTTAATTCTTGACTCGTTTGAATATGGAAATAACTTGAAAACTACTGTAGGATCTTTCTTGGGTCATTTTAACATGAAAACAATCCGTACCAATTTGAGACTTCATTGTTGACTCGTTCGAACTTGGAAACAACTTGCAGCTTCATTCTTGACTCGTTTGAACATTGAAACAACTTGAAAACTATTGTATGATCATTCTTGGCTCGTTTTAACATGAAAACAATCCGTAGCAATTTGAGACTTCATTCTTGACTCGTTCGAACATGGAAACAACTTGTAGCTTCATTCTTGACTCGTTTGAACATGGAAACAACTTGAAAACTATTGTAGGATCATTCTTGGCTCATTTTAATATGAAAACAATCCGTAGCAATTTGAGACTTCATTCTTGACTCGTTCGAACAAGGAAACAACTTGTAGCTTCATTCTTGACTCGTTTGAACATGGAAACAACTTGAAAACTATTGTAGGATCATTCTTGGCTCATTTTAACATGAAAACAATCCGTAGCAATTTGAGACTTCATTCTTGACTCGTTCGAACATGGAAATAACTTGTAGCTTCATTCTTGACTCGTTTGAACATGGAAACAACTTGTCAACTCTTGTAGGATCATTGATGCCTCATTTTAGGATGAAAGCAATTTGTTACAATTTGATACTTCATTCTTGACTCGTTCGAACTTGGAAACAACTTGTAGCTTCATTCTTGACTCGTTTGAACATGGAAACAACTTGAAAACTATTGTAGGATCATTCTTGGCTCATTTTAACATGAAAACAATCCGTAGCAATTTGAGACTTCATTCTTGACTCATTGAAACTTGAAACAACCTATAGCTTAATTCTTGACTCGTTTGAACATGGAAACAACTTGAAAACTACTGTAGGATCATTCTTGGCTCGTTTTAACATGAAAACAATCCGTACCAATTTGAGACTTCATTGTTGACTCGTTCGAACTTGGAAACAACTTGTAGCTTCATTCTTAATTCGTTTGAACATTGAAACAACTTGAAAACTCTTTTAGTATCATTCTTGGCTCATTTGAACATAAAAATAATCTGTAGCAATTTGAGACTTCATTCTTGACTCGTTCGAACAAGGAAACAACTTGTTGCTTCATTCTTGACTCGTTTGAACATGGAAACAACTTGAAAACTATTGTAGGATCATTCTTGGCTCATTTTAACATGAAAACAATCCGTAGCAATTTGAGACTTCATTCTTGACTCGTTCAAACATGGAAACAACTTGTAGCTTCATTCTTGACTCGTTTGAACATGGAAACAACTTGAAAACTATTGTAGGATCATTCTTGGCTCATTTTAACATGAAAACAATCCGTAGCAATTTGAGACTTCATTCTTGACTCGTTCGAACTTGGAAACAATTTATAGCTTCATTCTTGACTCGTTTGAACATGGAAACAACTTGTAAACTCTTGTAGGATCATTGATGGCTCATTTCAAGATGAAAGCAATTTGTAACAATTTGAGATTTCATTCTTGACTCGTTTGAACTTGGAAACAACTTGTACCTTCATTCTTGACTCGTTTGAACATGGAAACAACACGTAAACTCTTGTAGGATCATTCTTGGCTCATTTTAACATAAAAACAATCCGTAGCAATTTGAGACTTCATTCTTGACTCGTTCGAACAAGGAAACAACTTGTTGCTTCATTCTTGACTCGTTTGAACATGGAAACAACTTGAAAACTATTGTAGGATCATTCTTGGCTCATTTTAACATGAAAACTATCCGTAGCAATTTGAGACTTCATTCTTGACTCGTTCAAACATGGAAACAACTTGTAGCTTCATTCTTGACTCGTTTGAACATGGAAACAACTTGTCAACTCTTGTAGGATCATTGATGGCTCATTTTAGGATGAAAGCAATTTTTTACAATTTGATACTTCATTCTTCACTCGTTCGAACTTGGAAACAACTTGTAGCTTCATTCTTGACTCGTTTGAACATGGAAACAACATGTAAACTCTTGTAGGATCATTCTTGGCTCATTTCAACATGAAAACAATCCGGAGTAATTTGAGACTTCATTCTTGACTCGTTCGAACTTGGAAACAACTTGTTGCTTCATTCTTGACTCGTAAACAACTTGAAAACTATTGTTGGATCATTCTTGGCTCATTTTAACATGAAAACAATCCGTACCAATTTGAGACTTTTATTCTTGACTCGTTCGAACTTGGAAACAACTTGTAGCTTCATTCTTGACTCGTTTGAACATGGAAACAACTTGAAAACTCTTTTAGGATCATTCTTTGCTTATTTGAACATGAAAACAATCCGTACCAATTAGAGACTTCATTCTTGACTCGTTCGAACTTGGAAACAACTTGTAGCTTCATTCTTGACTCTTTTGAACATGGAAACAACTTGTAAACTCTTGTAGAATCATTGATGGCTCATTTTAAGATCAAAGCAATTTGTAACAATTTGAGACTTCATTCTTGACTCGTTCGAACTTGGAAACAACTTCCAGCTTCATTCTTGACTCGTTTGAACATGGAAACAACTTGAAAACTATTGTAGGTTCTTGGCTCATTTTAACATAAAAATAATCTGTAGCAATTTGAGACATCATTCTTCACTCGTTCGAATTTGGAAACAACTTGCAGCTTCATTCTTGACTCGTTTGAACATTGAAACAACTTGAAAACTATTGTAGGATCATTCTTGGCTCGTTTTAACATGAAAACAATCCGTAGCAATTTGAGACTTCATTCTTGACTCGTTCGAACATGGAAACAACTTGTAGCTTCATTCTTGACTCGTTTGAACATGGAAACAACTTGTAAACTCTTGTAGGATCAATCTTGGTTCAGTTGAACATGAAAACATTCCGTAATAATTTGAGACTTCATTCTTGACTCGTTCAAACTTGAAACAACCTTTAGCTTAATTCTTTACTCGTTTGAAAATGGAAACAACTTGAAAACTCTTTTAGCATCATTCTTGGCTCATTTGAACATGAAAACAATCCGTAGCAATTTCAGACTTCATTGTTGACTCGTTCGAACTTGGAAACAATTTATAGCTTCATTCTTGACTCGTTTGAACATGGAAACAACTTGTCAACTCTTGTAGGATCATTGATGCCTCATTTTAGGATGAAAGCAATTTGTTACAATTTGATACTTCATTCTTGACTCGTTCGAACTTGGAAACAACTTGTAGCTTCATTCTTGACTCGTTTTAACATGAAAACAATCCGTACCAATTTGAGACTTCATTGTTGACTCGTTCGAACTTGGACACAACTTGTAGCTTCATTCTTAATTCGTTTGAACATTGAAACAACTTGAAAACTCTTTTAGTATTATTCTTGGCTCATTTGAACATGAAAACAATCCGTAGCAATTTGAGACTTCATTCTTGACTCATTTGAACAAGGAAACAACTTGTAGCTTCATTCTTGACTCGTTTGAACATGGAAACAACTTGTAAACTCTTGTAGGATCATTGATGGCTCATTTCAAGATGAAAGCAATTTGTAACAATTTGAGACATCATTCTTGACTCGTTCGAACTTGGAAACAACTTGCAGCTTCATTCTTGACTCGTTTGAACATTGAAACAACTTGAAAACTATTGTAGGATCATTCTTGGCTCGTTTTAACATGAAAACAATCCGTAGCAATTTGAGACTTCATTCTTGACTCGTTCGAACATGGAAACAACTTGTAGCTTCATTCTTGACTCGTTTGAACATGGAAACAACTTGAAAACTATTGTAGGATCATTCTTGGCTCATTTTAATATGAAAACAATCCGTAGCAATTTGAGACTTCATTCTTGACTCGTTCGAACAAGGAAACAACTTGTAGCTTCATTCTTGACTCGTTTGAACATGGAAACAACTTGAAAACAATTGTAGGATCATTCTTGGCTCATTTTAACATGAAAACAATCCGTAGCAATTTGAGACTTCATTCTTGACTCGTTCGAACATGGAAACAACTTGTAGCTTCATTCTTGACTCGTTTGAACATGGAAACAACTTGTCAACTCTTGTAGGATCATTGATGCCTCATTTTAGGATGAAAGCAATTTGTTACAATTTGATACTTCATTCTTGACTCGTTCGAACTTGGAAACAACTTGTAGCTTCATTCTTGACTCGTTTGAACATGGAAACAACTTGAAAACTATTGTAGGATCATTCTTGGCTCATTTTAACATGAAAACAATCCGTAGCAATTTGAGACTTCATTCTTGACTCGTTGAAACTTGAAACAACCTATAGCTTAATTCTTGACTCGTTTGAACATGGAAACAACTTGAAAACTACTGTAGGATCATTCTTGGGTCATTTTAACATGAAAACAATCCGTACCAATTTGAGACTTCATTGTTGACTCGTTCGAACTTGGACACAACTTGTAGCTTCATTCTTAATTCGTTTGAACATTGAAACAACTTGAAAACTCTTTTAGTATTATTCTTGGCTCATTTGAACATGAAAACAATCCGTAGCAATTTGAGACTTCATTCTTGACTCATTTGAACAAGGAAACAACTTGTAGCTTCATTCTTGACTCGTTTGAACATGGAAACAACTTGTAAACTCTTGTAGGATCATTGATGGCTCATTTCAAGATGAAAGCAATTTGTAACAATTTGAGACATCATTCTTGACTCGTTCGAACTTGGAAACAACTTGCAGCTTCATTCTTGACTCGTTTGAACATTGAAACAACTTGAAAACTATTGTAGGATCATTCTTGGCTCGTTTTAACATGAAAACAATCCGTAGCAATTTGAGACTTCATTCTTGACTCGTTCGAACATGGAAACAACTTGTAGCTTCATTCTTGACTCGTTTGAACATGGAAACAACTTGAAAACTATTGTAGGATCATTCTTGGCTCATTTTAATATGAAAACAATCCGTAGCAATTTGAGACTTCATTCTTGACTCGTTCGAACAAGGAAACAACTTGTAGCTTCATTCTTGACTCGTTTGAACATGGAAACAACTTGAAAACTATTGTAGGATCATTCTTGGCTCATTTTAACATGAAAACAATCCGTAGCAATTTGAGACTTCATTCTTGACTCGTTCGAACATGGAAACAACTTGTAGCTTCATTCTTGACTCGTTTGAACATGGAAACAACTTGTCAACTCTTGTAGGATCATTGATGCCTCATTTTAGGATGAAAGCAATTTGTTACAATTTGATACTTCATTCTTGACTCGTTCGAACTTGGAAACAACTTGTAGCTTCATTCTTGACTCGTTTGAACATGGAAACAACTTGAAAACTATTGTAGGATCATTCTTGGCTCATTTTAACATGAAAACAATCCGTAGCAATTTGAGACTTCATTCTTGACTCGTTGAAACTTGAAACAACCTATAGCTTAATTCTTGACTCGTTTGAACATGGAAACAACTTGAAAACTACTGTAGGATCATTCTTGGGTCATTTTAACATGAAAACAATCCGTACCAATTTGAGACTTCATTGTTGACTCGTTCGAACTTGGACACAACTTGTAGCTTCATTCTTAATTCGTTTGAACATTGAAACAACTTGAAAACTCTTTTAGTATTATTCTTGGCTCATTTGAACATGAAAACAATCCGTAGCAATTTGAGACTTCATTCTTGACTCATTTGAACAAGGAAACAACTTGTAGCTTCATTCTTGACTCGTTTGAACATGGAAACAACTTGTAAACTCTTGTCCGCGTTTCGTATTGGTATCAGAGCCATGTTTTTATTCTGGAGGAGGTAAGTCGATGGTATGCAGGTCCGTTAGGCAGGTGGCCGTTTAGGAAGAGCTAGTCGCACTCTTGAAGAAAACATTGCTTACATCAATCAGGTTTGTCGAAATCTTGAAAGAAGTATTAATTTGTTTATAAGCTTGATTTTGGTACATATTTGCTTAAGATTCCGTTTCATAAATTCATATTATAAAAATCTTTTAAAATCAATTGTTGATTATGATTAGCTATAACCCTACATCTAGGCTCCCGTGGAATCTAGTAGAAAATGGAAACACCATCCAATTAGGAGATGAAGATTTCTTCTCTAGAATTCGAGATCTAGCTTGTTTAGATTTAGAAAGAAATAAATTAGACCGTCTTATAGAATTCTATAAAAGTCTAGAAATGCTGTATGAACAACAAAGTAAGTTCTACGTCAGAAATAGACAAGAAATTGACTCTTTAAAAATTCATATTAAGAGTTTTATAGACTCAGAAAATCAATGAGTTTTTTAAAGGAAGAAGAAACTCTCGAAGAGATTCAAGACAAAAACAATCTAGAAATAGAGTTTCTAGAGAGTGACAAAGGATTTCAGTCCAGCTTTTTAGTTAATAGGGAGATTCTCTCTAAAATTAAAAATAGCAAACTTGATCTAAAGAAAGAAAAAATATTTAACATATCTATGTTAAATCGCTTTAAAAGAAAAAATAATATCTTTTATTATATCTCTACCAAGGAAATGCACGTACATATAAAAGATACTACAGGATTAGTTTACTTACCCTTAATCACTAAGGAAGAGATAAACAAAAATCTATTGAAAATAGACTCTAAGATAAGATCTACCCTTAGCGTAGTTCACTTAGGAGCTATAAAGATTCTGCTCAAAGCAGAATTTCAGGAAGGTATAGATTCTCCTATTAAAATGGCTTTAATAGACAATAGAATCAACGACCGAAGAGACTGTATTCTAGGAGCAGCTAGAGGCAATCTTGCTTATCAAAAATTTATGTTCACTGTCTATCCTAAATTTGGATTTAGCTTAGATACAAGAAACATAGATCATATATTATCTTTTGTCCATGACTTTGAAAGACATGATCTGATGAATACAGGAGATAAGGTATTTAGCATAACCTATGTTGTTGCCTACGCCTTAACCAATAGTCATCATAGCATAGACTATAGGAAGAATGAATATATCGAATTAGACGATGTATTCTCAGAAATAGGATCGATAGAAGAGAAGCAATTCTCAGAAATTAGTCCACTAGATAACTCTTGGGCAATAGACATTGCAAAGAATAAACCCATACTAGGACAAAAGCCTAGAAAGAGTTTCAGAAGAAACACCTTAGAGTTGGTGAATCTTCTCAGGAAAAATTACTTCATAGTGTCTCTAGGAGAGTGGATGAATTATGTCAAAAACTGGAACTTCTATAGAGGTTATTATAGATAATCCCACAAAAATGTACCCACACATTTATAAAAAAGGAAAGGTTCTGGAATTTAAGAAATTAAATGAAGGAGTAGACCTAGAACCTAGAAATTACGTCTTTAGTGGCGTAAAAGGAAGTAATAGTTTAAACACTATTGTTTCATCTACCAATAATCTTAATCAGATTTCAGGAAGATGCCTGTTAGGAATTTACAACCTACTGTCATTTTTTGGGCTTAGTAAAGACCCGAGTGAAAAACTCTCTAAATCACCTAGTATCCATAACAGATACTATTCCTTTGTTAAAAAGGGGAGTGACCTAGAAATAGAAATCCTAAGGGATATTAAAAAGCTTCTAATCAAGCAAAATACTAAGATCGAAGGATTAGAAGGACAAATCTCACAACTTAGGAATCATAAGTGTGATAATGAAGCTCTTAAGTTAAAGCTTAATGAAATAGAAGAATACCTCAAGAAAATTTTAGGATGAGTCTTAAAGATTTACTAGAGGAATTTGAAACGAACATTAAGCCACAAATAAGAGAAATTCTTGAGTTGCTTAAGACTCAGCAAGCGGAAAATGTTACCAATAACATTGAAGCTGCAGCGGCAAAGATAATCACTGAATTAAAATTAGCAATTCAGGATTGCCCGTGCAATAAGGAAATTCTTTATGCTCTCAACAGAAGACAGCACAAAGAAATTGACCTAACAGAGGAAACCTCTAAGATAAGAAAATATAGTTATCCAAACGACAATGTTGGAAACGAAGAATTAGGAACAGGGAAAAACCTTGGTAGCCTGACCTGGCCTTTTGGTGTTGACAAAAAATCAACATGAATTACCTAAGAATCGTAGAAGATATCTTCTGGGGTAATCTAAAAGAAGGAGAATTGCAAGTTAACGACGACAACTTTGAGGTCCTCGAACAAGCAATTAGATTAATGGAAATAGATGATGAATCTATAGCCAACCAGGAAATAAAAGACAATAAAGATCTAAGATCCCTTTTTGGAATCAAAGATTATGACTTTCTAAATACTATTGAAGAATTCAGTTCAGAAGAACAAGAAGAATTCCAAGATAATACAGATATGGACAGTTCAGAGAATGAAGAAATAGAAAATCTCAGAACTACCAATCAGGACGCAACTCCTCTTAAAAAAGAAAAAGGAGAAACGTCAAAACCTGAAGAAAATAGGAAAAGAAAAGGAAATTTCTATCCCTTCAATCCTAGTAAAGAGACTACTAATATATTTGGTAGTAACATCCTAAACATTGACAATAAGTCAAATAGGAAAGAACTCATAGATATATGGGCTAAGGAAATTAGTTTGATTATTCAGACTAACAAAGAAGCTTATGATGACCAAAGCACTGTTTTACTTCTAGTTGAACATAAGACGATAGGTGTTATTAATTCTTTTATTAAGAACACTAATTGGGAACCAACTATGAGTCCAGTTACAGCCTTTGAAAACATTTTAGATGCAATATACACTATGTTTTTAGGCATAAATCAGTCCTCTAATAAACTTCAAGAGTTATTAAGGATAAAAATTAATGCAAAAACCATGCTCACCAACATGCAGCTTTGCGACATATGTTTTCTTGATCAATTTTATGGAGATTATGAAAAATATCTTTATCAATTAAATGATCAAACAGAATATGTAAAATATGTCAAGGATTATCTTTTAAAGATCCCCTTGGTAGGATTAAAAGCCTTAGAAAGATTTAACCTAGAAGCAACAGGCCCGGCAGAATATAGCTTAGCCTACGCACAAAGGATAGTCAAGGAAGAAATTGCTAAAGTCTGTGATCTCGCAAGAAAGCAGAAGCAATTAAAATCCTTCAGTAAGCGATGTTGCGACAGGATTATTGAAGAACCATTTGAGTATGGATGTAGGAAGTCTTCCTACAAAAAGAATTATAAAAAGAAATCGTATAAACATACGAAGAGATATAGGTTTACAAAGAAAAGGAAACCTTTTAAACCAGGAAAATACGTTAAAAAGAGAACTTTTAAGAAATTCTCTAACGAAAAACAAAAGTTTTGCCCAAAAGGCAAGAAAAATTGCAGGTGTTGGATCTGTAATGAAGAAGGACACTATGCGAACGAGTGCCCCAATAGGAAAAAGCATGACAGAAAGGTACAAATGCTTGAACAAGTTTATTCTCTGGGATATACTCCTATAGAAGAACCATATGAGGATACAGAAGAAGTATACTCGATTGAAGAAATTGACCCCGGACCAGAAGAGTCAGATTCTAATGATTCGTCTTCCTCAAGATCAGAATCTGATTGAAGAAGAAGTAGTGATGACCAACATCACTAATCCAAACTCTATTTATATCTTAGGAAAATTAAAATTTGCAGGATATAAACAGATAGAATTACATTGTTATGTAGATACAGGTGCCAGCCTCTGCATTGCAAGTAAATTTGTAATACCGCCAGAACATTGGGTTAACGCGGAAAGACCTATACAGGTAAAGATCGCTAATGGAAGTACCATTACAATCAACAAGGTATGTAAAAACCTTAATATATTGATAGCAGGTGAAATATTTCATACTCCTACTGTTTATCAGCAAGAATCCGGAATAGATTTTATAATTGGTAATAATTTTTGTCAATTATATGAACCATTTATCCAATATACAAAAATGATTATACTAACACTTGCAGGACAAGAAGTATATATCAGAAAGATAACAACAGCTCGTAGAGTTGGAGTTGCAGGATTTCTTGAATCAATGAAGAAAAATTCAAAAATCAGACAACCTGATGCTATCAACATTAGCCCTAATAAAATATTTCTTTTTCAGAAGGGGAAGGATAGTATTAAAAAATTTAGAGAATTAAAAGATGCTTGTAATAATTTGATTCTTGAAACAGAAAGAAAAGCGATAATCGAAAGATTATTAGATTCAGTCTGCTCAGAAAATCCATTGGATCCAACAAAGACCAAGAAATGGATGAAAGCAACGATCAAGCTCAGAGATCCTAAAACTGTAATCAAGGTAAAACCAATGAAATACAGTCCGTTAGATCGAGAAGAATTTGGCAAACAGATTCAAGAGCTTCTAGATATGAAGATCATCATACCTAGCAAATCACCTCACATGTCTCCAGCCTTCCTTGTTGAAAATGAAGCAGAGAAGAGAAGAGGAAAGAAAAGAATGGTAGTCAACTATAAGGCAGTTAATGAAGCCACAATAGGAGATAGCCATAACTTACCCAATAAGGATGAACTTCTCACCCTTATCCGAGGTAAGAAAATGTTTAGTTCTTTAGACTGTAAATCAGGTTTTTGGCAGGTACTGCTAGACGAAGAATCACAGCTATTGACAGCATTCACATGTCCTCAAGGACATTATCAATGGATCGTCGTTCCATTTGGACTCAAACAGGCTCCATCCATCTTTCAAAGACACATGCAAAACGCATTTAGGTCCTTTGAAACATTTTGTTGTGTATATGTTGATGATATTCTTATCTTTAGCGATAATGAACAGGATCATTTAAGACATTTAGCAGCAGTTCTGAAGAAATGTCAATATCTTGGAATAATTCTATCTAAGAAGAAGGCACAACTCTTCAAGACAAAGATTAATTTCTTAGGATTGGAAATTGATCAAGGAACTCATTGTCCGCAAGGCCACATTCTGGAGCATATTAAGAAATTTCCAGACAGGATTGACGACAAAAAGCAATTACAGAGATTTCTTGGCATACTAACATATGCTTCTGATTATATTCCAAAACTTGCAGCTATTCGTGCGCCATTGCAGGTCAAGCTCAAAAAGGACATTCCATGGGAATGGAAAGAATCTGATACAGACTATATCTGTAAGATAAAAAAGAATCTTAAGGGTTTTCCAAAACTCTACCATCCAGATCCTAGTGACAAGCTCATCATTGAGACTGATGCTTCAGGAGAATACTGGGGAGGGGTTCTTAAAGCAGTAAGTTCCGATAAAGAATTAATCTGCAGGTATGCGTCAGGTAGCTTTAAAGATGCTGAAAGAAATTACCACTCTAACGAGAAGGAATATCTTGCAGTAATTAGAGTTATTAATAAATTTTCTATTTATCTAACTCCAACAAAATTTTTGGTTAGAACTGATAATAGAAACTTTACTTATTTTCTTCGTATTAAGTTACAGGGAGACAATAAGCAAGGAAGACTTGTCCGTTGGCAACAATGGTTAAGCAGATACAGCTTTGATGTCGAGCACATTGAAGGAGTCAAAAACTGTTTAGCAGATTTTTTAACAAGGGAATACCAGCAATAATTATACTAATGACATCATTCGATGCATCGTTTGCTTACTTTTGCAGGAATCCAAGGCACTAAAGGCCTATAAATACTGAGAGTTATGAGATGCAAACACACAAACAATTCTCTATATCTTCCTCTCAATAGCAAAAGCTTCTCTGCTTAGTAGTAAAATCTCTTTCTTTGAGATCCTATAAAACTATGGACACTTCCATGGAAAACACTTGTGAACAATTAGCCCTTAGGGAGACTATTCTGATGAAGAAAATTCATCTACTCCAAGAAGAACTTCTTATTGTTCGAGCAGAAATTTGTTATGTAAGGAAGTACTCTCTTCCTGAACATCAAAAGGTTATTTCATCACCTTCTTCAGAAATGGACAAAGATGAGGCTATTCCAGAGCAAACGGCTCCTGGTAAAGAATCAACAAATCCGTTGAAACCTGTGAATTTGGTAAAAATTCAGACTGAGGTTCAGACCTCCACAACTCAAAAGGTTATTTCATCACCTTCTTCAGAAATGGACAAAGATGAGGCTATTCCAGAGCAAACGGCTCCTGGTAAAGAATCAACAAATCCGTTGAAACCTGTGAATTTGGTAAAAATTCAGACTGAGGTTCAGACCTCCACAACATCGGGTTCTACCTCAAGTTTAAACTTGAGACCCAATGGGGGAATTCAAATCCCAACAAAGACTGAAGATCAAACTTCAGCAGTCCCTTCGGTGATCCCAACAGGGTATAAGGCTAACAAATCTTACTACGTAGTATTCAATGGTCCTCATGCAGGAATATATACTACCTGGAACATTGCAGAACAAGCGATAAAAGGTTTTTCTGGAATTAAGCACAAAAAGTACAAGACTTTCGAAGAAGCCCAGGCTGCATCAAGAGTCTTTACCAATACTAATTTTAGAGCACCCCTTGAATTAATCTATTCAGCAGAAGCAATCAAGCCGAGCTACTCAAAAATGCTTACAAAGGAGGCAACTACAAAAAATATCCTTGGAACCATTCCAAAAAGTCAGCAACTACTGACGGATACAGACGAGGATGTTCTTGATACAGAGTATTCAGGATTCAGCTATTTATTCCAACTCGGAAGACAAGCTACAGAAAATGAATTTGCAGAAGAACATTACTTCACCACAGATAAGAAGAATGTGTCCTACTTCAATTTCTATCCTAGGTCTCACCCAGAAATGGTCCATGAAGCCTATCAATATGGATTAATTTTTCAGATTTATCCATCCAGCAACTTGTTAGAAATCTCCAAATTTTCGCCGGAGTTTAAGGAAGCAGTCAAGAATTTTAGGAAAAAGTGTCTTAAAAATTCTGATAAAGAAATCTACCTCAAGTTCACCAGCACCATCATACACTGGGAACAAGAAGCTGATGAAGATTTTGGGATGGCTGTTCAGCCATATCATTATGTACAGATTGGAGCTGTAAATGAAAAGATCTATTTTCCAAGTCAAGCCATGGAAGCAAAGCTCGACAAAGAAGATCTTAGGAAACTTGCTGAGGTTAAGTTAATTAATTTAATTAACAAAATCTTTAGTGTAAAACCAGATGACAAGCTCAAGGTCAACTTGGCTACCACATACTGCCTTATGACATCTTATTCACACAAAGGATTAAGTCAGTCAGATTGGGAAAAAATTGAAGCATTCAAGGTATGCATTACACATACGTATGCACTAGGAAAGCACAGCGAGTCTTTTTGTCAGAAGAAGATGAAGGAGCTAAAGAAATTTGGTATAGAAGGAAAATGCCAAATCTGTGGTCCCGCCACTAACAAAGAAAAGCAAGAAGCATCTACTTTAGAAAAAGCAGAAGCATCTACTTTATGAAAAGCAAAAGCAGACGGCAGCTTTATGAAAAGCAAAAGCAGAAGACAAAGAGCATCTACTTTATGAAAAGCAGAAGGCATCTTCTACTTTAATAATGCAAGACCCTTAGTCCTTGATCTATAAAAGGCTAAGTTATATTTGTAAGAAGGACATCGTTTTTCCAGCAGCATAGCTAAGAAATTCTAGAGTCCATCAATATTGTAATGTGTGAGTAGTAACCCTACGGGGTTTTAAGCAATGTAATGGCCAATCGGCTTGTTATAAATAAATAAATATTTTCTTTTCATATGATTTCTGCCCTGGTGGTTGTCCGCGTTTCGTATTTACTACTCACACATTACAATATTGATGGACTCTAGAATTTCTTAGCTATGCTGCTGGAAAAACGATGTCCATCAATATTGTAATGTGTGAGTAGTAACCCTACGGGGTTTTAAGCAATGTAATGGCCAATCGGCTTGTTATAAATAAATAAATATTTTCTTTTCATATGATTTCTGCCCTGGTGGTTGTCCGCGTTTCGTATTGGTATCAGAGCCATGTTTTTATTCTGGAGGAGGTAAGTCGATGGTATGCAGGTCCGTTAGGCAGGTGGCCGTTTAGGAAGAGCTAGTCGCACTCTTGAAGAAAACATTGCTTACATCAATCAGGTTTGTCGAAATCTTGAAAGAAGTATTAATTTGTTTATAAGCTTGATTTTGGTACATATTTGCTTAAGATTCCGTTTCATAAATTCATATTATAAAAATCTTTTAAAATCAATTGTTGATTATGATTAGCTATAACCCTACATCTAGGCTCCCGTGGAATCTAGTAGAAAATGGAAACACCATCCAATTAGGAGATGAAGATTTCTTCTCTAGAATTCGAGATCTAGCTTGTTTAGATTTAGAAAGAAATAAATTAGACCGTCTTATAGAATTCTATAAAAGTCTAGAAATGCTGTATGAACAACAAAGTAAGTTCTACGTCAGAAATAGTCAAGAAATTGACTCTTTAAAAATTCATATTAAGAGTTTTATAGACTCAGAAAATCAATGAGTTTTTTAAAGGAAGAAGAAACTCTCGAAGAGATTCAAGACAAAAACAATCTAGAAATAGAGTTTCTAGAGAGTGACAAAGGATTTCAGTCCAGCTTTTTAGTTAATAGGGAGATTCTCTCTAAAATTAAAAATAGCAAACTTGATCTAAAGAAAGAAAAAATATTTAACATATCTATGTTAAATCGCTTTAAAAGAAAAAATAATATCTTTTATTATATCTCTACCAAGGAAATGCACGTAGATATAAAAGATACTACAGGATTAGTTTACTTACCCTTAATCACTAAGGAAGAGATAAACAAAAATCTGTTGAAAATAGACTCTAAGATAAGATCTACCCTTAGCGTAGTTCACTTAGGAGCTATAAAGATTCTGCTCAAAGCAGAATTTCAGGAAGGTATAGATTCTCCTATTAAAATGGCTTTAATAGACAATAGAATCAACGACCGAAGAGACTGTATTCTAGGAGCAGCTAGAGGCAATCTTGCTTATCAAAAATTTATGTTCACTGTCTATCCTAAATTTGGATTTAGCTTAGATACAAGAAACATAGATCATATATTATCTTTTGTCCATGACTTTGAAAGACATGATCTGATGAATACAGGAGATAAGGTATTTAGCATAACCTATGTTGTTGCCTACGCCTTAACCAATAGTCATCATAGCATAGACTATAGGAAGAATGAATATATCGAATTAGACGATGTATTCTCAGAAATAGGATCGATAGAAGAGAAGCAATTCTCAGAAATTAGTCCACTAGATAACTCTTGGGCAATAGACATTGCAAAGAATAAACCCATACTAGGACAAAAGCCTAGAAAGAGTTTCAGAAGAAACACCTTAGAGGTTGGTGAATCTTCTCAGGAAAAATTACTTCATAGTGTCTCTAGGAGAGTGGATGAATTATGTCAAAAACTGGAACTTCTATAGAGGTTATTATAGATAATCCCACAAAAATGTACCCACACATTTATAAAAAAGGAAAGGTTCTGGAATTTAAGAAATTAAATGAAGGAGTAGACCTAGAACCTAGAAATTACGTCTTTAGTGGCGTAAAAGGAAGTAATAGTTTAAACACTATTGTTTCATCTACCAATAATCTTAATCAGATTTCAGGAAGATGCCTGTTAGGAATTTACAACCTACTGTCATTTTTTGGGCTTAGTAAAGACCCGAGTGAAAAACTCTCTAAATCACCTAGTATCCATAACAGATACTATTCCTTTGTTAAATAGGGGAGTGACCTAGAAATAGAAATCCTAAGGGATATTAAAAAGCTTCTAATCAAGCAAAATACTAAGATCGAAGGATTAGAAGGACAAATCTCACAACTTAGGAATCATAAGTGTGATAATGAAGCTCTTAAGTTAAAGCTTAATGAAATAGAAGAATACCTCAAGAAAATTTTAGGATGAGTCTTAAAGATTTACTAGAGGAATTTGAAACGAACATTAAGCCACAAATAAGAGAAATTCTTGAGTTGCTTAAGACTCAGCAAGCGGAAAATGTTACCAATAACATTGAAGCTGCAGCGGCAAAGATAATCACTGAATTAAAATTAGCAATTCAGGATTGCCCGTGCAATAAGGAAATTCTTTATGCTCTCAACAGAAGACAGCACAAAGAAATTGACCTAACAGAGGAAACCTCTAAGATAAGAAAATATAGTTATCCAAACGACAATGTTGGAAACGAAGAATTAGGAACAGGGAAAAACCTTGGTAGCCTGACCTGGCCTTTTGGTGTTGACAAAAAATCAACATGAATTACCTAAGAATCGTAGAAGATATCTTCTGGGGTAATCTAAAAGAAGGAGAATTGCAAGTTAACGACGACAACTTTGAGGTCCTCGAACAAGCAATTAGATTAATGGAAATAGATGATGAATCTATAGCCAACCAGGAAATAAAAGACAATAAAGATCTAAGATCCCTTTTTGGAATCAAAGATTATGACTTTCTAAATACTATTGAAGAATTCAGTTCAGAAGAACAAGAAGAATTCCAAGATAATACAGATATGGACAGTTCAGAGAATGAAGAAATAGAAAATCTCAGAACTACCAATCAGGACGCAACTCCTCTTAAAAAAGAAAAAGGAGAAACGTCAAAACCTGAAGAAAATAGGAAAAGAAAAGGAAATTTCTATCCCTTCAATCCTAGTAAAGAGACTACTAATATATTTGGTAGTAACATCCTAAACATTGACAATAAGTCAAATAGGAAAGAACTCATAGATATATGGGCTAAGGAAATTAGTTTGATTATTCAGACTAACAAAGAAGCTTATGATGACCAAATCACTGTTTTACTTCTAGTTGAACATAAGACGATAAGTGTTATTAATTCTTTTATTAAGAACATTAATTGGGAACCAACTATGAGTCCAGTTACAGCCTTCGAAAACATTTTAGATGCAATATACACTATGTTTTTAGGCATAAATCAGTCCTCTAATAAACTTCAAGAGTTATTAAGGATAAAAATTAATGCAAAAACCATGCTCACCAACATGCAGCTTTGCGACATATGTTTTCTTGATCAATTTTATGGAGATTATGAAAAATATCTTTATCAATTAAATGATCAAACAGAATATGTAAAATATGTCAAGGATTATCTTTTAAAGATCCCCTTGGTAGGATTAAAAGCCTTAGAAAGATTTAACCTAGAAGCAACAGGCCCGGCAGAATATAGCTTAGCCTACGCACAAAGGATAGTCAAGGAAGAAATTGCTAAAGTCTGTGATCTCGCAAGAAAGCAGAAGCAATTAAAATCCTTCAGTAAGCGATGTTGCGACAGGATTATTGAAGAACCATTTGAGTATGGATGTAGGAAGTCTTCCTACAAAAAGAATTATAAAAAGAAATCGTATAAACATACGAAGAGATATAGGTTTACAAAGAAAAGGAAACCTTTTAAACCAGGAAAATACGTTAAAAAGAGAACTTTTAAGAAATTCTCTAACGAAAAACAAAAGTTTTGCCCAAAAGGCAAGAAAAATTGCAGGTGTTGGATCTGTAATGAAGAAGGACACTATGCGAACGAGTGCCCCAATAGGAAAAAGCATGACAGAAAGGTACAAATGCTTGAACAAGTTTATTCTCTGGGATATACTCCTATAGAAGAACCATATGAGGATACGGAAGAAGTATACTCGATTGAAGAAATTGACCCCGGACCAGAAGAGTCAGATTCTAATGATTCGTCTTCCTCAAGATCAGAATCTGATTGAAGAAGAAGTAGTGATGACCAACATCACTAATCCAAACTCTATTTATATCTTAGGAAAATTAAAATTTGCAGGATATAAACAGATAGAATTACATTGTTATGTAGATACAGGTGCCAGCCTCTGCATTGCAAGTAAATTTGTAATACCGCCAGAACATTGGGTTAACGCGGAAAGACCTATACAGGTAAAGATCGCTAATGGAAGTACCATTACAATCAACAAGGTATGTAAAAACCTTAATATATTGATAGCAGGTGAAATATTTCATACTCCTACTGTTTATCAGCAAGAATCCGGAATAGATTTTATAATTGGTAATAATTTTTGTCAATTATATGAACCATTTATCCAATATACAAAAATGATTATACTAACACTTGCAGGACAAGAAGTATATATCAGAAAGATAACAACAGCTCGTAGAGTTGGAGTTGCAGGATTTCTTGAATCAATGAAGAAAAATTCAAAAATCAGACAACCTGATGCTATCAACATTAGCCCTAATAAAATATTTCTTTTTCAGAAGGGGAAGGATAGTATTTAAAAATTTAGAGAATTAAAAGATGCTTGTAATAATTTGATTCTTGAAACAGAAAGAAAAGCGATAATCGAAAGATTATTAGATTCAGTCTGCTCAGAAAATCCATTGGATCCAACAAAGACCAAGAAATGGATGAAAGCAACGATCAAGCTCAGAGATCCTAAAACTGTAATCAAGGTAAAACCAATGAAATACAGTCCGTTAGATCGAGAAGAA
Source organism: Oenanthe sinensis (assembly GCA_028671895.1). Lineage (NCBI taxonomy): Eukaryota > Viridiplantae > Streptophyta > Magnoliopsida > Apiales > Apiaceae > Oenanthe > Oenanthe sinensis. The sequence goes on along the minus strand of JAPMAC010000195.1, from coordinate 7,396,962 downwards.
TTTGGCAAACAGATTCAAGAGCTTCTAGATATGAAGATCATCATACCTAGCAAATCACCTCACATGTCTCCAGCCTTCCTTGTTGAAAATGAAGCAGAGAAGAGAAGAGGAAAGAAAAGAATGGTAGTCAACTATAAGACAGTTAATGAAGCCACAATAGGAGATAGCCATAACTTACCCAATAAGGATGAACTTCTCACCCTTATCCGAGGTAAGAAAATGTTTAGTTCTTTAGACTGTAAATCAGGTTTTTGGCAGGTACTGCTAGACGAAGAATCACAGCTATTGACAGCATTCACATGTCCTCAAGGACATTATCAATGGATCGTCGTTCCATTTGGACTCAAACAGGCTCCATCCATCTTTCAAAGACACATGCAAAACGCATTTAGGTCCTTTGAAACATTTTGTTGTGTATATGTTGATGATATTCTTATCTTTAGCGATAATGAACAGGATCATTTAAGACATTTAGCAGCAGTTCTGAAGAAATGTCAATATCTTGGAATAATTCTATCTAAGAAGAAGGCACAACTCTTCAAGACAAAGATTAATTTCTTAGGATTGGAAATTGATCAAGGAACTCATTGTCCGCAAGGCCACATTCTGGAGCATATTAAGAAATTTCCAGACAGGATTGACGACAAAAAGCAATTACAGAGATTTCTTGGCATACTAACATATGCTTCTGATTATATTCCAAAACTTGCAGCTATTCGTGCGCCATTGCAGGTCAAGCTCAAAAAGGACATTCCATGGGAATGGAAAGAATCTGATACAGACTATATCTGTAAGATAAAAAAGAATCTTAAGGGTTTTCCAAAACTCTACCATCCAGATCCTAGTGACAAGCTCATCATTGAGACTGATGCTTCAGGAGAATACTGGGGAGGGGTTCTTAAAGCAGTAAGTTCCGATAAAGAATTAATCTGCAGGTATGCGTCAGGTAGCTTTAAAGATGCTGAAAGAAATTACCACTCTAACGAGAAGGAATATCTTGCAGTAATTAGAGTTATTAATAAATTTTCTATTTATCTAACTCCAACAAAATTTTTGGTTAGAACTGATAATAGAAACTTTACTTATTTTCTTCGTATTAAGTTACAGGGAGACAATAAGCAAGGAAGACTTGTCCGTTGGCAACAATGGTTAAGCAGATACAGCTTTGATGTCGAGCACATTGAAGGAGTCAAAAACTGTTTAGCAGATTTTTTAACAAGGGAATACCAGCAATAATTATACTAATGACATCATTCGATGCATCGTTTGCTTACTTTTGCAGGAATCCAAGGCACTAAAGGCCTATAAATACTGAGAGTTATGAGATGCAAACACACAAACAATTCTCTATATCTTCCTCTCAATAGCAAAAGCTTCTCTGCTTAGTAGTAAAATCTCTTTCTTTGAGATCCTATAAAACTATGGACACTTCCATGGAAAACACTTGTGAACAATTAGCCCTTAGGGAGACTATTCTGATGAAGAAAATTCATCTACTCCAAGAAGAACTTCTTATTGTTCGAGCAGAAATTTGTTATGTAAGGAAGTACTCTCTTCCTGAACATCAAAAGGTTATTTCATCACCTTCTTCAGAAATGGACAAAGATGAGGCTATTCCAGAGCAAACGGCTCCTGGTAAAGAATCAACAAATCCGTTGAAACCTGTGAATTTGGTAAAAATTCAGACTGAGGTTCAGACCTCCACAACTCAAAAGGTTATTTCATCACCTTCTTCAGAAATGGACAAAGATGAGGCTATTCCAGAGCAAACGGCTCCTGGTAAAGAATCAACAAATCCGTTGAAACCTGTGAATTTGGTAAAAATTCAGACTGAGGTTCAGACCTCCACAACATCGGGTTCTACCTCAAGTTTAAACTTGAGACCCAATGGGGGAATTCAAATCCCAACAAAGACTGAAGATCAAACTTCAGCAGTCCTTTCGGTGATCCCAACAGGGTATAAGGCTAACAAATCTTACTACGTAGTATTCAATGGTCCTCATGCAGGAATATATACTACCTGGAACATTGCAGAACAAGCGATAAAAGGTTTTTCTGGAATTAAGCACAAAAAGTACAAGACTTTCGAAGAAGCCCAGGCTGCATCAAGAGTCTTTACCAATACTAATTTTAGAGCACCCCTTGAATTAATCTATTCAGCAGAAGCAATCAAGCCGAGCTACTCAAAAATGCTTACAAAGGAGGCAACTACAAAAAATATCCTTGGAACCATTCCAAAAAGTCAGCAACTACTGACGGATACAGACGAGGATGTTCTTGATACAGAGTATTCAGGATTCAGCTATTTATTCCAACTCGGAAGACAAGCTACAGAAAATGAATTTGCAGAAGAACATTACTTCACCACAGATAAGAAGAATGTGTCCTACTTCAATTTCTATCCTAGGTCTCACCCAGAAATGGTCCATGAAGCCTATCAATATGGATTAATTTTTCAGATTTATCCATCCAGCAACTTGTTAGAAATCTCCAAATTTTCGCCGGAGTTTAAGGAAGCAGTCAAGAATTTTAGGAAAAAGTGTCTTAAAAATTCTGATAAAGAAATCTACCTCAAGTTCACCAGCACCATCATACACTGGGAACAAGAAGCTGATGAAGATTTTGGGATGGCTGTTCAGCCATATCATTATGTACAGATTGGAGCTGTAAATGAAAAGATCTATTTTCCAAGTCAAGCCATGGAAGCAAAGCTCGACAAAGAAGATCTTAGGAAACTTGCTGAGGTTAAGTTAATTAATTTAATTAACAAAATCTTTAGTGTAAAACCAGATGACAAGCTCAAGGTCAACTTGGCTACCACATACTGCCTTATGACATCTTATTCACACAAAGGATTAAGTCAGTCAGATTGGGAAAAAATTGAAGCATTCAAGGTATGCATTACACATACGTATGCACTAGGAAAGCACAGCGAGTCTTTTTGTCAGAAGAAGATGAAGGAGCTAAAGAAATTTGGTATAGAAGGAAAATGCCAAATCTGTGGTCCCGCCACTAACAAAGAAAAGCAAGAAGCATCTACTTTAGAAAAAGCAGAAGCATCTACTTTATGAAAAGCAAAAGCAGACGGCAGCTTTATGAAAAGCAAAAGCAGAAGACAAAGAGCATCTACTTTATGAAAAGCAGAAGGCATCTTCTACTTTAATAATGCAAGACCCTTAGTCCTTGATCTATAAAAGGCTAAGTTATATTTGTAAGAAGGACATCGTTTTTCCGGCAGCATAGCTAAGAAATTCTAGAGTCCATCAATATTGTAATGTGTGAGTAGTAACCCTACGGGGTTTCAAGCAATGTAATGGTCAATCGGCTTGTTATAAATAAATAAATATTTTCTTTTCATATGATTTCTGCCCTGGTGGTTGTCCGCGTTTCGTATTGATGGCTCATTTCAAGATGAAAGCAATTTGTAACAATTTGAGACATCATTCTTGACTCGTTCGAACTTGGAAACAACTTGCAGCTTCATTCTTGACTCGTTTGAACATTGAAACAACTTGAAAACTATTGTAGGATCATTCTTGGCTCGTTTTAACATGAAAACAATCCGTAGCAATTTGAGACTTCATTCTTGACTCGTTCGAACATGGAAACAACTTGTAGCTTCATTCTTGACTCGTTTGAACATGGAAACAACTTGAAAACTATTGTAGGATCATTCTTGGCTCATTTTAATATGAAAACAATCCGTAGCAATTTGAGACTTCATTCTTGACTCGTTCGAACAAGGAAACAACTTGTAGCTTCATTCTTGACTCGTTTGAACATGGAAACAACTTGAAAACTATTGTAGGATCATTCTTGGCTCATTTTAACATGAAAACAATCCGTAGCAATTTGAGACTTCATTCTTGACTCGTTCGAACATGGAAACAACTTGTAGCTTCATTCTTGACTCGTTTGAACATGGAAATAACTTGTCAACTCTTGTAGGATCATTGATGCCTCATTTTAGGATGAAAGCAATTTGTTACAATTTGATACTTCATTCTTGACTCGTTCGAACTTGGAAACAACTTGTAGCTTCATTCTTGACTCGTTTGAACATGGAAACAACTTGAAAACTATTGTAGGATCATTCTTGGCTCATTTTAACATGAAAACAATCCGTAGCAATTTGAGACCTCATTCTTGACTCGTTGAAACTTGAAACAACCTATAGCTTAATTCTTGACTCGTTTGAACATGGAAACAACTTGAAAACTACTGTAGGATCATTCTTGGGTCATTTTAACATGAAAACAATCCGTACCAATTTGAGACTTCATTGTTGACTCGTTCGAACTTGGACAAACTTGTAGCTTCATTCTTAATTCGTTTGAACATTGAAACAACTTGAAAACTCTTTTAGTATTATTCTTGGCTCATTTGAACATGAAAACAATCCGTAGCAATTTGAGACTTCATTCTTGACTCATTTGAACAAGGAAACAACTTGTAGCTTCATTCTTGACTCGTTTGAACATGGAAACAACTTGTAAACTCTTGTAGGATCATTGATGGCTCATTTCAAGATGAAAGCAATTTGTAACAATTTGAGACATCATTCTTGACTCGTTCGAACTTGGAAACAACTTGCAGCTTCATTCTTGACTCGTTTGAACATTGAAACAACTTGAAAACTATTGTAGGATCATTCTTGGCTCGTTTTAACATGAAAACAATCCGTAGCAATTTGAGACTTCATTCTTGACTCGTTCGAACATGGAAACAACTTGTAGCTTCATTCTTGACTCGTTTAAACATGGAAACAACTTGAAAACTATTGTAGGATCATTCTTGGCTCATTTTAATATGAAAACAATCCGTAGCAATTTGAAACTTCATTCTTGACTCGTTCGAACAAGGAAACAACTTGTAGCTTCATTCTTGACTCGTTTGAACATGAAAACAACTTGAAAACTATTGTAGGATCATTCTTGGCTCATTATAACATGAAAACAATCTGTAGCAATTTGAGACTTCATTCTTGACTCGTTCGAACATGGAAACAACTTGTAGCTTCATTCTTGACTCGTTTGAACATGGAAACAACTTGTCAACTCTTGTAGGATCATTGATGCCTCATTTTAGGATGAAAGCAATTTGTTACAATTTGATACTTCATTCTTGATTCGTTCGAACTTGGAAACAACTTGTAGCTTCATTCTTGACTCGTTTGAACATGGAAACAACTTGAAAACTATTGTAGGATCATTCTTGGCTCATTTTAACATGAAAACAATCCGTAGCAATTTGAGACTTCATTCTTGACTCGTTGAAACTTGAAACAACCTATAGCTTAATTCTTGACTCGTTTGAACATGGAAACAACTTGAAAACTACTGTAGGATCATTCTTGGGTCATTTTAACATGAAAACAATCCGTACCAATTTGAGACTTCATTGTTGACTCGTTCGAACTTGGACACAACTTGTAGCTTCATTCTTAATTCGTTTGAACATGGAAACAACTTGAAAACTATTGTAGGATCATTCTTGGCTCATTTTAACATGAAAACAATCCGTAGCAATTTGAGACTTCATTCTTGACTCGTTCGAACATGGAAACAACTTGTAGCTTCATTCTTGACTCGTTTGAACATGGAAACAACTTGTCAACTCTTGTAGGATCATTGATGCCTCATTTTAGGATGAAAGCAATTTGTTACAATTTGATACTTCATTCTTGACTCGTTCGAACTTGGAAACAACTTGTAGCTTCATTCTTGACTCGTTTGAACATGGAAACAACTTGAAAACTATTGTAGGATCATTCTTGGCTCATTTTAACATGAAAACAATCCGTAGCAATTTGAGACTTCATTCTTGACTCGTTGAAACTTGAAACAACCTATAGCTTAATTCTTGACTCGTTTGAACATGGAAACAACTTGAAAACTACTGTAGGATCATTCTTGGGTCATTTTAACATGAAAACAATCCGTACCAATTTGAGACTTCATTGTTGACTCGTTCGAACTTGGACACAACTTGTAGCTTCATTCTTAATTCGTTTGAACATGGAAACAACTTGAAAACTATTGTAGGATCATTCTTGGCTCATTTTAACATGAAAACAATCCGTAGCAATTTGAGACTTCATTTTTGACTCGTTCGAACATGGAAACAACTTGTAGCTTCATTCTTGACTCGTTTGAACATGGAAACAACTTGTCAACTCTTGTAGGATCATTGATGCCTCATTTTAGGATGAAAGCAATTTGTTACAATTTGATACTTCATTCTTGACTCGTTCGAACTTGGAAACAACTTGTAGCTTCATTCTTGACTCGTTTGAACATGGAAACAACTTGAAAACTATTGTAGGATCATTCTTGGCTCATTTTAACATGAAAACAATCCGTAGCAATTTGAGACTTCATTCTTGACTCGTTGAAACTTGAAACAACCTATAGCTTAATTCTTGACTCGTTTGAACATGGAAACAACTTGAAAACTACTGTAGGATCATTCTTGGGTCATTTTAACATGAAAACAATCCGTACCAATTTGAGACTTCATTGTTGACTCGTTCGAACTTGGACACAACTTGTAGCTTCATTCTTAATTCGTTTGAACATTGAAACAACTTGAAAACACTTTTAGTATTATTCTTGGCTCATTTGAACATGAAAACAATCCGTAGCAATTTGAGACTTCATTCTTGACTCATTTGAACAAGGAAACAACTAGTCGCTTCATTCTTGACTCGTTTGAACATGGAAACAACTTGTAAACTCTTGTAGGATCATTGATGGCTCATTTCAAGATGAAAGCAATTTGTAACAATTTGAGACATCATTCTTGACTCGTTCGAACTTGGAAACAACTTGCAGCTTCATTCTTGACTCGTTTGAACATTGAAACAACTTGAAAACTATTGTAGGATCATTCTTGGCTCGTTTTAACATGAAAACAATCCGTAGCAATTTGAGACTTCATTCTTGACTCGTTCGAACATGGAAACAACTTGCAGCTTCATTCTTGACTCGTTTGAACATTGAAACAACTTGAAAACTATTGTAGGATCATTCTTGGCTCGTTTTAACATGAAAACAATCCGTAGCAATTTGAGACTTCATTCTTGACTCGTTCGAACATGGAAACAACTTGTAGCTTCATTCTTGACTCGTTTGAACATGGAAACAACTTGAAAACTATTTGTATGATCATTCCTGGCTCATTTTAATATGAAAACAATCCGTAGCAATTTGAGACTTCATTCTTGACTCGTTCGAACAAGGAAACAACTTGTAGCTTCATTCTTGACTCGTTTGAACATGGAAACAACTTGTAAACTCTTGTAGGATCAATCTTGGTTCAGTTGAACATGAAAACATTCCGTAATAATTTGAGACTTCATTCTTGACTCGTTCCAACTTGAAACAACCTATAGCTTAATTCTTGACTCGTTTGAAAATGGAAACAACTTGAAAACTATTGTAGGATCATTCTTGAGTCATTTTAACATGAAAACAATCCGTACCAATTTGAGACTTCATTGTTGACTCGTTCGAACTTGGAAACAACTTGTAGCTTCATTCTTAATTCGTTTGAACATTGAAACAACTTGAAAACTCTTTTAGTATTATTCTTGGCTCATTTGAACATGAAAACAATCCGTAGCAATTTGAGACTTCATTCTTGACTCGTTCGAACTTGGAAACAATTTATAGCTTCATTCTTGACTCTTTTGAAGATGGAAACAACTTGTAAACTCTTGTAGGATCATTGATGGCTCATTTCAAGATGAAAGCAATTTGTAACAATTTGAGATTTCATTCTTGACTCGTTTGAACTTGGAAACAACTTGTACCTTCATTCTTGACTCGTTTGAACATGGAAACAACACGTAAACTTTTGTAGGATCATTCTTGGCTCATTTTAACATAAAAACAATCCGTAGCAATTTGAGACTTCATTCTTGACTCGTTCGAACAAGGAAACAACTTGTAGCTTCATTCTTGACTCGTTTGAACATGGAAACAACTTGTAAACTCTTGTAGGATCAATCTTGGTTCAGTTGAACATGAAAACATTCCGTAATAATTTCAGACTTCATTCTTGACTCGTTGAAACTTGAAACAACCTATTGCTTAATTCTTGACTCGTTTGAACATGGAAACAACTTGCAGCTTCATTCTTGACTCGTTTGAACATTGAAACAACTTGAAAACTATTGTAGGATCATTCTTGGCTCGTTTTAACATGAAAACAATCCGTAGCAATTTAAGACTTCATTCTTGACTCGTTCGAACATGGAAACAACTTGTAGCTTCATTCTTGACTCGTTTGAACATGGAAACAACTTGAAAACTATTGTAGGATCATTCCTGGCTCATTTTAATATGAAAACAATCCGTAGCAATTTGAGACTTCATTCTTGACTCGTTCGAACAAGGAAACAACTTGTAGCTTCATTCTTGACCCGTTTGAACATGGAAACAACTTGTAAACTATTGTAGGATCAATCTTGGTTCAGTTGAACATGAAAACATTCCGTAATAATTTGAGACTTCATTCTTGACTCGTTGAAACTTGAAACAACCTATAGCTTAATTCTTGACTCGTTTGAACATGGAAACAACTTGAAAACTACTGTAGGATCATTCTTGGGTCATTTTAACATGAAAACAATCCGTACCAATTTGAGACTTCATTGTTGACTCGTTCAAACTTGGTCACAACTTGTAGCTTCATTCTTAATTCGTTTGAACATTGAAACAACTTGAAAACTCTTTTAGTATTATTCTTGGCTCATTTGAACATGAAAACAATCCGTAGCAATTTGAGACTTCATTCTTGACTCATTTGAACAAGGAAACAACTTGTAGCTTCATTCTTGACTCGTTTGAACATGGAAACAACTTGTAAACTCTTGTAGGATCATTGATGGCTCATTTCAAGATGAAAGCAATTTGTAACAATTTGAGACATCATTCTTGACTCGTTCGAACTTGGAAACAACTTGCAGCTTCATTCTTGACTCGTTTGAACATTGAAACAACTTGAAAACTATTGTAGGATCATTCTTGGCTCGTTTTAACATGAAAACAATCCGTAGCAATTTGAGACTTCATTCTTGACTCGTTCGAACATGGAAACAACTTGTAGCTTCATTCTTGACTCGTTTGAACATGGAAACAACTTGAAAACTATTGTAGGATCATTCCTGGCTCATTTTAATATGAAAACAATCCGTAGCAATTTGAGACTTCATTCTTGACTCGTTTGAACAAGGAAACAACTTGTAGCTTCATTCTTGACTCGTTTGAACATGGAAACAACTTGTAAACTCTTGTAGGATCAATCTTGATTCAGTTGAACATGAAAACATTCCGTAATAATTTGAGACTTCATTCTTGACTCGTTCAAACTTGAAACAACCTATAGCTTAATTCTTGACTCGTTTGAAAATGGAAACAACTTGAAAACTCTTTTAGTATCATTCTTCGCTCATTTGAACATGAAAACAATCCGTACCAATTTGAGACTTCATTGTTGACTCGTTCGAACTTGGAAACAACTTGTAGCTTCATTCTTAATTCGTTTGAACATTGAAACAACTTGAAAACTCTTTTAGTATCATTCTTGGCTCATTTGAACATGAAAACAATCCGTAGCAATTTGAGACTTCATTCTTGACTCGTTCGAACTTGGAAACAATTTATAGCTTCATTCTTGACTCTTTTGAAGATGGAAACAGCTTGTAAACTCTTGTAGGATCATTGATGGCTCATTTCAAGATGAAAGCAATTTGTAACAATTTGAGATTTCATTCTTGACTCGTTTGAACTTGGAAACAACTTGTACCTTCATTCTTGACTCGTTTGAACATGGAAACAACACGTAAACTCTTGTAGGATCATTCTTGGCTCATTTTAACATAAAAACAATCCGTAGCAATTTGAGACTTCATTCTTGACTCGTTCGAACAAGGAAACAACTTGTTGCTTCATTCTTGACTCGTTTGAACATGGAAACAACTTGAAAACTATTGTAGGATCATTCTTGGCTCATTTTACCATGAAAACAATCCGTAGCAATTTGAGACTTCATTCTTGACTCGTTCGAACATGGAAACAACTTGTAGCTTCATTCTTGACTCGTTTGAACATGGAAACAACTTGTCAACTCTTGTAGGATCATTGATGCCTCATTTTAGGATGAAAGCAATTTGTTACAATTTGATACTTCATTCTTGACTCGTTCGAACTTGGAAAAAACTTGTAGCTTCATTCTTGACTCGTTTGAACATGGAAACAACATGTAAACTCTTGTAGGATCATTCTTGGCTCATTTTAACATGAAAACAATCCGTAGTAATTTGAGACTTCATTCTTGACTCGTTCGAACTTGGAAACAACTTGTTGCTTCATTCTTGACTCGTAAACAACTTGAAAATTATTGTTGGATCATTCTTGGCTCATTTTAACATGAAAACAATCCGTACCAATTTGAGACTTTTATTCTTGACTCGTTCGAACTTGGAAACAACTTGTAGCTTCATTCTTGACTCGTTTGATCATGGAAACAACTTGAAAACTCTTTTAGGATCATTCTTTGCTTATTTGAACATGAAAACAATCCGTACCAATTAGAGACTTCATTCTTGACTCGTTCGAACTTGGAAACAACTTGTAGCTTCATTCTTGACTCTTTTGAACATGGAAACAACTTGTAAACTCTTGTAGAATCATTGATGGCTCATTTTAAGATCAAAGCAATTTGTAACAATTTGAGACTTCATTCTTGACTCGTTCGAACTTGGAAACAACTTCCAGCTTCATTCTTGAATCGTTTGAACATGGAAACAACTTGAAAACTATTGTAGGTTCTTGGCTCATTTTAACATGAAAACAATCTGTAGCAATTTGAGACTTCATTCTTGACTCGTTGAAACTTGAAACAACCTATAGCTTAATTCTTGACTCGTTTGAATATGGAAATAACTTGAAAACTACTGTAGGATCTTTCTTGGGTCATTTTAACATGAAAACAATCCGTACCAATTTGAGACTTCATTGTTGACTCGTTCGAACTTGGAAACAACTTGTAGCTTCATTTTAATTCGTTTGAACATTGAAACAACTTGAAAACTCTTTTAGTATCATTCTTGGCTCATTTGAACATGAAAACAATCCGTAGCAATTTGAGACTTCATTCTTGACTCGTTTGAACAAGGAAACAACTTGTAGCTTCATTCTTGACTCGTTTGAACATGGAAACAACTTGTAAACTCTTGTAGGATCATTCTTGGTTCAGTTGAACATGAAAACATTCCGTAATAATTTGAGACTTCATTCTTGACTCGTTCCAACTTGAAACAACCTATAGCTTAATTCTTGACTCGTTTGAAAATGGAAACAACTTGAAAACTATTGTAGGATCATTCTTGAGTCATTTTAACATGAAAACAATCCGTACCAATTTGAGACTTCATTGTTGACTCGTTCGAACTTGGAAACAACTTGTAGCTTCATTTTTAATTCGTTTGAACATTGAAACAACTTGAAAACTCTTTTAGTATCATTCTTGGCTCATTTGAACATGAAAACAATCCGTAGCAATTTGAGACTTCATTCTTGACTCGTTCGAACTTGGAAACAATTTATAGCTTCATTCTTGACTCTTTTGAAGATGGAAACAACTTGTAAACTCTTGTAGGATCATTGATGGCTCATTTCAAGATGAAAGCAATTTGTAACAATTTGAGATTTCATTCTTGACTCGTTTGAACTTGGAAACAACTTGTACCTTCATTCTTGACTCGTTTGAACATGGAAACAACACGTAAACTCTTGTAGGATCATTCTTGGCTCATTTTAACATAAAAACAATCCGTAGCAATTTGAGACTTCATTCTTGACTCGTTCGAACAAGGAAACAACTTGTTGCTTCATTCTTGACTCGTTTGAACATGGAAACAACTTGAAAACTATTGTAGGATCATTCTTGGCTCATTTTAACATGAAAACAATCCGTAGCAATTTGAGACTTCATTCTTGACTCGTTCGAACATGGAAACAACTTGTAGCTTCATTCTTGACTCGTTTGAACATGGAAACAACTTGTCAACTCTTGTAGGATCATTGATGCCTCATTTTAGGATGAAAGCAATTTGTTACAATTTGATACTTCATTCTTGACTCGTTCGAACTTGGAAACAACTTGTAGCTTCATTCTTGACTCGTTTGAACATGGAAACAACTTGAAAACTATTGTAGGATCATTCTTGGCTCATTTTAACATGAAAACAATTCGTAGCAATTTGAGACTTCATTCTTGACTCGTTCGAACATGGAAACAACTTATAGCTTCATTCTTGACTCGTTTGAACATGGAAACAACTTGTCAACTCTTGTAGGATCATTGATGCCTCATTTTAGGATGAAAGCAATTTGTTACAATTTGATACTTCATTCATGACTCGTTCGAACTTGGAAACAACTTGTAGCTTCATTCTTGACTCGTTTGAACATGGAAACAACATGTAAACTCTTGTAGGATCATTCTTGGCTCATTTTAACATGAAAACAATCCGTAGTAATTTGAGACTTCATTCTTGACTCGTTCCAACTTGGAAACAACTTGTTGCTTCATTCTTGACTCGTAAACAACTTGAAAACTATTGTTGGATCATTCTTGGCTCATTTTAACATGAAAACAATCTGTACCAATTTGAGACTTTTATTCTTGACTCGTTCGAACTTGGAAACAACTTGTAGCTTCATTCTTGACTCGTTTGAACATGGAAACAACTTGAAAACTCTTTTAGGATCATTCTTTGCTTATTTGAACAGGAAAACAATCCGTACCAATTAGAGACTTCATTCTTGACTCGTTCGAACTTGGAAACAACTTGTAGCTTCATTCTTGACTCTTTTGAACATGGAAACAACTTGTAAACTCTTGTAGAATCATTGATGGCTCATTTTAAGATCAAAGCAATTTGTAACAATTTGAGACTTCATTCTTGACTCGTTCGAACTTGGAAACAACTTCCAGCTTCATTCTTGACTCGTTGGAACATGGAAACAACTTGAAAACTATTGTAGGTTCTTGGCTCATTTTAACATGAAAACAATCCGTAGCAATTTGAGACTTCATTCTTGACTCGTTGAAACTTGAAACAACCTATAGCTTAATTCTTGACTCGTTTGAATATGGAAATAACTTGAAAACTACTGTAGGATCTTTCTTGGGTCATTTTAACATGAAAACAATCCGTACCAATTTGAGACTTCATTGTTGACTCGTTCGAACTTGGAAACAACTTGTAGCTTCATTCTTAATTCGTTTGAACATTGAAACAACTTGAAAACTCTTTTAGTATCATTCTTGGCTCATTTGAACATGAAAACAATCCGTAGCAATTTGAGACTTCATTCTTGACTCGTTTGAACAAGGAAACAACTTGTAGCTTCATTCTTGACTCGTTTGAACATGGAACCAACTTGTAAACTCTTGTAGGATCATTCTTGGTTCAGTTGTACATGAAAACATTCCGTAATAATTTGAGACTTCATTCTTGACTCGTTCCAACTTGAAACAACCTATAGCTTAATTCTTGACTCGTTTGAAAATGGAAACAACTTGAAAACTATTGTAGGATCATTCTTGAGTCATTTTAACATGAAAACAATCCGTACCAATTTGAGACTTCATTGTTGACTCGTTCGAACTTGGAAACAACTTGTAGCTTCATTCTTAATTCGTTTGAACATTGAAACAACTTGAAAACTCTTTTAGTATCATTCTTGGCTCATTTGAACATGAAAACAATCCGTAGCAATTTGAGACTTCATTCTTGACTCGTTCGAACTTGGAAACAATTTATAGCTTCATTCTTGACTCTTTTGAAGATGGAAACAACTTGTAAACTCTTGTAGGATCATTGATGGCTCATTTCAAGATGAAAGCAATTTATAACAATTTGAGATTTCATTCTTGACTCGTTTGAACTTGGAAACAACTTGTACCTTCATTCTTGACTCGTTTGAACATGGAAACAACACGTAAACTCTTGTAGGATCATTCTTGGCTCATTTTAACATAAAAACAATCCGTAGCAATTTGAGACTTCATTCTTGACTCGTTCGAACAAGGAAACAACTTGTTGCTTCATTCTTGACTCGTTTGAACATGGAAACAACTTGAAAACTATTGTAGGATCATTCTTGGCTCATTTTAACATGAAAACAATCTGTAGCAATTTGAGACTTCATTCTTGACTCGTTCGAACATGGAAACAACTTGTAGCTTCATTCTTGACTCGTTTGAACATGGAAACAACTTGTCAACTCTTGTAGGATCATTGATGCCTCATTTTAGGATGAAAGCAATTTGTTACAATTTAATACTTCATTCTTGACTCGTTCGAACTTGGAAACAACTTGTAGCTTCATTCTTGACTCGTTTGAACATGGAAACAACTTGAAAACTATTGTAGGATCATTCTTGGCTCATTTTAACATGAAAACAATCCGTAGCAATTTGAGACTTCATTCTTGACTCGTTGAAACTTGAAACAACCTGTGGCGCCCTCCCGACCCGGGGTCTAGAACGGGGCGTCACTGACACTCTATATGCATGCACCCTAAATAACAATAATAGAAAATATGCATAAATATGACCCCGACTACTCGCCTGGACCTTTCAAGGTAATGGTATGAAACAAGCACACAACTACATTCATTTATATTTAAATTTACAGCAACGAAATAATATTACAACTCCTGAAACATCTCAAGATCTACTAATAAAAGTACAAGACTAAACAAAGTCTTTTCCTTCCAACTCTGCCTCGATCCTACCTGTTCCCTCTCAGCCAGCCTAGCAAAGTTCATGTAAGACATGTTCTTCCGAGCAGTCTGCTTAATACGGACCATGATTCTCAAAAGCTGTAGATGTTAGAAAATAAAAGAATGAGCTACAAAAGCTCAGCAAGTAACCATATAGGTTAAAAACATTTCTACAGGCTTATACATATAATTTAAGAGTCTTTTCGCAAAACCATGCTTTAAAATCATTGCTGGACCTCATTGTCCCAAAATTGTAATTAACATACTAGTCAGGGTAATCATTACTCGCAAAATTTTCTTTTATAAAACTGCTGGCAGGGTTAAACAATTTCAATAACTGGTACAGAGTAAACAAGAAACTGGAAAGTAATAACCAGGTGTAAGTATAAGAGTAATCTGCAGGGTTAGATGGATAACAGGAAATAATGTATAACAGTTGAAACAAAGTGAAGTCAAGATAGGACTGACAGTTTAAGCTAAAAAGGCATGATATAACAGGGCATTTTAATTTTCATTATTAATCATTTCAAAGTCCATTTATATAAAACTATCCTTTCCTTAGGATTGATTCTTTCAAAACATTTTATAAAATTGTCCTCTCATTAGGACCTTGCTTTTAAAATCATCTATAAAATTGTCCTTTCATTAGGACCTTTACTTTTCAAATCATTTAATAAACTGTCCTCTCATTAGGACCTTTACTGTTTAAAACAATCATTTTGGTTGAAGTTTTCTCATAACGCCAGACAATACGGGTGATCAGCCACGTAAAGTCCCCATAACGGACTAAAGTCCCTCTGGACATAAGGAGTACTCATAAAGGCACTTATTGCCATTGGCCTTGGGCTATCTCATTATAGCCATTGACTATCTCATTATAGTCTACACATAAAAAGTGCTGGACCGGCGTCACTCGGCATCTTACGCCTCCAACCTATAGGAATCCGCAGAAACCAATTTGATCGGAATTCCTATAATAACCAAAACCTTTCTTTTTAAAGTTACCAAATCATTTGATGAAAAAGACTTCTTGAAAGTCGGATTTCATATTTAAATCTCTTTTTAAAGATCATTAGGCAGAGGTAAAGTTTATTCCAGGGTAAATCTCAAAACAAGTCTCTGTTGTAATAAAGTAGGCAGAAATCATGAACTGGGAATCAAAAACAAGTTAAAGTTGTGAAGTCAAGATGCAGGGTCAATTCATAGGTATAACAGTTGTTTTTGAAAACAGTTATAAAACATTTAATCAGAACAGTAGTTAGGCCTAAATAACAGGGTTCTTTTAAGGTTTAAGTTTAAGCAATTATTGATAAGAAAGTGGTGGTAGCATAAGTCACAGCTCAAGATCACTAGTTTAAGATTTGTAAAACTCGTTTATAAATTGTCAATAGTAGTTCAGGGATTGAAAAGTTTAAAGTGCAATTAACACTGGTATAAGGTTGCAGTTTAAGTAAAGCAATTAGAATAAAGCAGGTCGTAACTTAAAACAGTTGAGATAAGATAATACAGTTGCAGGGTCATAAAGCAGTTCATAAAACAGTGTTTAAGTTGAAAGAGGTTAGGCAGTAGTTACTTGCCTTAAACAGGAATGCTACAGCTGTGGAACAGGTAGATCGTCTACACCAGACACTAACTCTCTACTTTAGCTTTCCCTTTGTCCTCCACTTCAATATCCTTCGTAGCTACACATAAATAATACTATTTCAGTAT
Source organism: Oenanthe sinensis (assembly GCA_028671895.1). Lineage (NCBI taxonomy): Eukaryota > Viridiplantae > Streptophyta > Magnoliopsida > Apiales > Apiaceae > Oenanthe > Oenanthe sinensis. The sequence continues at coordinate 7,380,451 of JAPMAC010000195.1, read as the reverse complement.
CTTATATACTCTCGACGTTCTCTTTAACGTCTAACTATTCTACCCTTTCGATAATGCAACCCTTTTACACATATATAATCCACTGAAGACATACTCTACTATATAATTATTTCTACACTGGCAAGCAAGTAGCACATAGACAATTATATGATTCACAGCATTCCTGACTGATAGCATTTCCTATACAGAAGTGGTGTGCCAATAATGTTTTATAAAGTTATTTTAGTTTTAGAAAATTTTGGCAGTACTTCCCCTGTAATTGGAGCTATCCGTCGGAATACAACCGACACAACCAAACATCAATGTCAATCATATACCATTATACAACCATATTTGCACCAAATCCAAATCAAATAAGCAATAGTTATAAATAATATGCAATACTATTGTCATTCAAAATGACTGAAACGATCCAAGTATCAACTACCTAACTATACAGTCGATTCAATTCTTAACTCACTCCTATATCATCAACTCATATTCATTTAGTTCATAGAATTTAGAACTCATATTGGCAATTAGTGTATGACATTCGAATATGGAATACATATATACATATGTTTCGAAAAAAAAAAAAACAACTATCATGTATAACATAATTCGACCAAGCAATTTAGTGACTAGCATCAAGCTACACTCTAATGCACCATATAACATCTCAATTAACCATATACTAATCAATTTGCAACTAATTCTTCACTTTATATTTAAACAATTTCGAACATAATTACATATATATGAGCCTAACTAGCAAAAATAGCCATTCACAATTTTCCTCAACTCAATTGCTAACCAAGTACTAGGTACTAGCTTACACACATATACATATTCGATTTACACACACCTAACATCCAGTAATTTCATTGATTGTAACTTAACATCGACATGCAACGGTTGAGACTTCAAATAATCACTCCTATGTCATAGCATAACTCGGCCAATATTAATATAATGCAACCAAGAACAACCAAAGTTCTTCATGCAATTCAAGTCGGCAATGCAGGGAAAATAGAAACATAACTGCAGTAAAGCTTCGAGTAAAACTAACAACATTACATAAAAGAGATGAACCCAATCATATACACTTCAACTGCCGAAACAATTCAAGAACACTAGGTCGGAAATTGCAAGCTATGGCCGGAAAAATCCAAATTTTAACATGCAATGCTACACAACCCTACAATCAAGCTCTAAACATCATAATCAACTGCATACATAACATTTTAACACAAGCCCACACCGTTGGCTCTCCGAAGATCATTGCCGCCGGTGACAACTCCGGTGGAGACCGATTTCGGTTCTTCTTCACCGGAAATTGTACATTCTCTGCATATCTAGGTAGCCCAGTTCATCACAACTCAAGATTAGGCTGCTAAGTCCATTGCATGTCACTATTAACACACACACACACACGGCAGCCATACATTTATACATACAACTCAAATCAATGACTTTGCTACACAATTATGACTCGATATTAGTACAACACAAAGCTACTAGCAATATTTTTGACGTGGAAATCCATAGAAAAAATGAAAATCGCCAGGAGAGAGAAGCTGCTAACCTATAAACTCGAATACAGAGCAAATGAGGAAGAAAAGAGATGATACTGATGTTATAGAGCCAAGGGCATAAAGGTAATTTCACATATGCTATTTTCTGTTAAAGAAAACAATTAATAATTCGAATTTTTATATAATTGGGGTACAAAAATAAGTTTTATATTTTTAAAATAAAGATCATGAATTTAGAAGCTTCCCCATATTTTTGAAATATTTGTCTGATGAATAACGAATTAATAAAAAATCTTTGAAGTTTTAGTGCATAAATAGGAAATAAGAGGAGAAAAATCATTAAAAATAATTTTGGGCTCAAATAAAATAAACCTTTATTTTTCAAATGTCTCAGAATATTTAAGAAACATTTTGAAACAGGTCTCATGATTTTTGGACATTCCAATAATTAAATATGGAATTTAGAAGAGTAACATCTCTAGAATAAAACAGGAATAAAAGATTTATATAAAATCACTGGGACTAGAATTAAATACATCACCATTTTTAGAAAGTCTCTAAATTCACATAGGAGCTACATATAAAATTTCCTAATTATTGGACACACCAATAATTTTATAAAAATCAAACAGTTACTCAATTAAGCATGAAAAATCAATTAATCACTTAATTAAAACATGTAAGCATAATACAGTCAAACGGGCAGTCAACCGGACATATAAAATCACCACATATCATATCTTAACACATTAAAACACATAAATCATATACCTCATATTATTCAAATAGATTTAATTACCTCGATCGTTACACAACCTATAGCTTAATTCTTGACTCGTTTGAACATGGAAACAACTTGAAAACTACTGTAGGATCATTCTTGGGTCATTTTAACATGAAAACAATCCGTACCAATTTGAGACTTCATTGTTGACTCGTTCGAACTTTTTTTTTTTTTTTTAAACATTGACTCGTTCGAACTTGGACACAACTTGTAGCTTCATTCTTAATTCGTTTGAACATTGAAACAACTTGAAAACTCTTTTAATATTATTCTTGGCTCATTTGAACATGAAAACAATCCGTAGCAATTTGAGACTTCATTCTTGACTCATTTGAACAAGGAAACAACTTGTAGCTTCATTCTTGACTCGTTTCAACATGGAAACAACTTGTAAACTCTTGTAGGATCATTGATGGCTCATTTCAAGATGAAAGCAATTTGTAACAATTTGAGATTTCATTCTTGACTCGTTCGAACTTGGAAACAACTTGTAGCTTCATTCTTGACTCGTTTGAACATGGAAACAACTTGAAAACTATTGTAGGATCATTCTTGGCTCATTTTAACATGAAAACAATCCGTAGCAATTTGAGACTTCATTCTTGACTCGTTGAAACTTGAAACAACCTATAGCTTAATTCTTGGCTCGTTTGAACACGGAAACAACTTGAAAACTACTGTAGGATCATTCTTGGGTCATTTTAACAAGAAAACAATCCGTACCAATTTGAGACTTCATTGTTGACTCGTTCGAACTTGGAAACAACTTGTAGCTTCATTCTTAATTCGTTTGAACATTGAAACAACTTGAAAACTCTTTTAGTATCATTCTTGGCTCATTTGAACATGAAAACAATCCGTAGCAATTTGAGACTTCATTCTTGACTCGTTTGAACAAGGAAACAACTTGTAGCTTCATTCTTGACTCGTTTGAACATGGAAACAACTTGTAAACTCTTGTAGGATCATTCTTGGTTCAGTTGAACATGAAAACATTCCGTAATAATTTGAGACTTCATTCTTGACTCGTTCAAACTTGAAACAACCTATTGCTTAATTCTTGACTCGTTTGAAAATGGAAACAACTGGAAAACTATTGTAGGATCATTCTTGGGTCATTTTAACTTGAAAACAATCCGTACCAATTTGAGACTTCATTGTTGACTCGTTCGAACTTGGAAACAACTTGTAGCTTCATTCTTAATTCGTTGGAACATTGAAACAACTTGAAAACTCTTTTAGTATCATTCTTGGCTCATTTGAACATGAAAACAATCCGTAGCAATTTGAGACTTCATTCTTGACTCGTTTGAACAAGGAAACAACTTGTAGCTTCATTCTTCACTCGTTTGAACATGGAAACAACTTGTAAACTCTTGTAGGATCATTCTTGGTTCAGTTGAACATGAAAACATTCCGTAATAATTTGAGACTTCATTCTTGACTCGTTCAAACTTGAAACAACCTATAGCTTAATTCTTGACTCGTTTGAAAATGGAAACAACTTGAAAACTATTGTAGGATCATTCTTGAGTCATTTTAACATGAAAACAATCCGTACCAATTTGAGACTTCATTGTTGACTCGTTCGAACTTGGAAACAACTTGTAGCTTCATTCTTAATTCGTTTGAACATTGAAACAACTTGAAAACTCTTTTAGTATCATTCTTGGCTCATTTGAACATGAAAACAATCCGTAGCAATGTGAGACTTCATTCTTGATTCGTTCGAACTTGGAAACAATTTATAGCTTCATTCTTGACTCTTTTGAAGATGGAAACAACTTGTAAACTCTTGTAGGATCATTGATGGCTCATTTCAAGATGAAAGTAATTTGTAACAATTTGACATTTCATTCTTGACTCGTTTGAACTTGGAAACAACTTGTACCTTCATTCTTGACTCGTTCGAACATGGAAACAACTTGTAGCTTCATTCTTGACTCGTTTGAACAAGGAAACAACTTGTCAACTTTTGTAGGATCATTGATGGCTCATTTTAGGATGAAAGCAATTTGTTACAATTTGATACTTCATTCTTGACTCGTTCGAACTTGGAAACAACTTGTAGCTTCATTCTTGACTCGTTTGAACATGGAAACAACATGTAACCTCTTGTAGGATCATTCTTGGCTCATTTTAACATGAAAACAATCCGTAGTAATTTGAGACTTCATTCTTGACTCGTTCGAACTTGGAAACAACTTGTTGCTTCATTCTTGACTCGTAAACAACTTGAAAACTATTGTTGGATCATTCTTGGCTCATTTTAACATGAAAACAATCCGTACCAATTTGAGACTTTTATTCTTGACTCGTTCGAACTTGGAAACAACTTGTAGCTTCATTCTTGACTCGTTTGAACATGGAAACAACTTGAAAACTCTTTTAGGATCATTCTTTGCTTATTTGAACATGAAAAAAATCCGTACCAATTTGAGACTTCATTCTTCACTCGTTCGAACTTGGAAACAACTTGTAGCTTCATTCTTGACTCTTTTCAACATGGAAACAACTTGTAAACTCTTGTAGAATCATTGATGGCTCATTTTAAGATCAAAGCAATTTGTAACAATTCGAGACTTCATTCTTGACTCGTTCGAACTTGGAAACAACTTCCAGCTTCATTCTTGACTCGTTTGAACATGGAAACAACTTGAAAACTATTGTAGGATCATTCTTGGCTCATTTTAACATGAAAACAATCCGTAGCAATTTGAGACTTCATTCTTGACTCGTTGAAACTTGAAACAACCTATAGCTTAATTCTTGACTCGTTTGAATATGGAAATAACTTGAAAACTACTGTAGGATCATTCTTGGGTCATTTTAACATGAAAACAATCCGTACCAATTTGAGACTTCATTGTTGACTCGTTCGAACTTGGAAACAACTTGTACCTTCATTCTTAATTCGTTTGAACATTGAAACAACTTGAAAACTCTTTTAGTATCATTCTTGGCTCATTTGAACATGAAAACAATCCGTAGCAATTTGAGACTTCATTCTTGACTCGTTTGACCAAGGAAACAACTTGTAGCTTCATTCTTGACTTGTTTGAACATGGAAACAACTTGTAAACTCTTGTAGGATCATTCTTGGTTCAGTTGAACATGAAAACATTCCGTAATAATTTGAGACTTCATTATTGACTCGTTCAAACTTGAAACAACCTATAGCTTAATTCTTGACTCGTTTGAAAATGGAAACAACTTGAAAACTATTGTAGGATCATTCTTGGGTCATTTTAACATGAAAACAATCCGTACCAATTTGAGACTTCATTGTTGACTCGTTCGAACTTGGAAACAACTTGTAGCTTCATTCTTAATTCGTTTGAACATTGAAACAACTTGAAAACTCTTTTAGTATCATTCTTGGCTCATTTGAACATGAAAACAATCCGTAGCAATTTGAGACTTCATTCTTGACTCGTTTGAACAAGGAAACAACTTGTAGCTTCATTCTTGACTCGTTTGAACATTGAAACAACTTGAAAACTCTTTTAGTATCATTCTTGGCTCATTTGAACATGAAAACAATCCGTAGCAATTTGAGACTTCATTCTTGACTCGTTCGAACTTGGAAACAATTAATAGCTTCATTCTTGACTCTTTTGAAGATGGAAACAACTTGTAAACTCTTGTAGGATCATTGATGGCTCATTTCAAGATGAAAGCAATTTGTAACAATTTGAGATTTCATTCTTGACTCGTTTGAACTTGGAAACAACTTTTACCTTCATTCTTGACTCGTTTGAACATGGAAACAACACGTAAACATGTAGGATCATTCTTGGCTCATTTTAACATAAAAACAATCCGTAGCAATTTGAGACTTCATTCTTGACTCGTTCGAACAAGGAAACAACTTGTTGCTTCATTCTTGACTCGTTTGAACATGGAAACAACTTGAAAACTATTGTAGGATCATTCTTGGCTCATTTTAACATGAAAACAATCCGTAGCAATTTGAGACTTCATTCTTGACTCGTTCGAACATGAAAACAACTTGTAGCTTCATTCTTGACTCGTTTGAACATGGAAACAACTTGTCTACTCTTGTAGGATCATTGATGGCTCATTTTAGGATGAAAGCAATTTGTTACAATTTGATACTTCATTCTTGACTCGTTCGAACTTGGAAACAACTTGTAGCTTCATTCTTGACTCGTTTGAACATGGAAACAACTTGAAAACTATTGTAGGATCATTCTTGGCTCATTTTAACATGAAAACAATCCGTAGCAATTTGAGACTTCATTCTTGACTCGTTGAAACTTGAAACAACCTATAGCTTAATTCTCGACTCGTTTGAACATGGAAATAACTTGAAAACTACTGTAGGATCATTCTTAGGTCATTTTAACATGAAAACAATCCGTACCAATTTGAGACTTCATTGTTGACTCGTTCGAACTAGGAAACAACTTGTAGCTTCATTCTTAATTCGTTTGAACATTGAAACAACTTGAAAACTCTTTTAGTATCATTCTTGGCTCATTTGAACATGAAAACAATCCGTAGCAATTTGAGACTTCATTCTTGACTCGGTTGACCAAGGAAACAACTTGTAGCTTCATTCTTGACTCGTTTGAACATGGAAACAACTTGTAAACTCTTGTAGGATCATTCTTGGTTCAGTTGAACATGAAAACATTCCGTAATAATTTGAGACTTCATTATTGACTCGTTCAAACTTGAAACAACCTATAGCTTAATTCTTGACTCGTTTGAAAATGGAAACAACTTGAAAACTATTGTAGGATCATTCTTGGGTCATTTTAACATGAAAACAATCCGTACCAATTTGAGACTTCATTGTTGACTCGTTCGAACTTGGAAACAACTTGTAGCTTCATTCTTAATTCGTTTGAACATTGAAACAACTTGAAAACTCTTTTAGTATCATTCTTGGCTCATTTGAACATGAAAACAATCCGTAGCAATTTGAGACTTCATTCTTGACTCGTTTGAACAAGGAAACAACTTGTAGCTTCATTCTTGACTCGTTTGAACATGGAAACAACTTGTAAACTCTTGTAGGATCATTCTTGGTTCAGTTGAACATGAAAACATTCCGTAATAATTTGAGACTTCATTCTTGACTCGTTCAAACTTGAAACAACCTATAGCTTAATTCTTGACTCGTTTGAAAATGGAAACAACTTTCTTGGATCATTTAAACATGAAAACAATCCGTACCAATTTGAGACTTAATTGTTGACTCGTTCGAACTTGGAAACAACTTGTAGCTTCATTCTTAATTCGTTTGAACATTGAAACAACTTGAAAACTCTTTTAGTATCATTCTTGGCTCATTTGAACATGAAAACAATCCGTAGCAATTTGAGACTTCATTCTTGACTCGTTCGAACTTGGAAACAATTTATAGCTTCATTCTTGACTCTTTTGAAGATGGAAACAACTTGTAAACTCTTGTAGGATCATTGATGGCTCATTTCAAGATGAAAGCAATTTGTAACAATTTGAGATTTCATTCTTGACTCGTTTGAACTTGGAAACAACTTGTACCTTCATTCTTGACTCGTTTGAACATGGAAACAACACGTAAACTCTTGTAGGATCATTCTTGGCTCATTTTAACATAAAAACAATCCGTAGCAATTTGAGACTTCATTCTTGACTCGTTCGAACAAGGAAACAACTTGTTGCTTCATTCTTGACTCCTTTGAACATGGAAACAACTTGAAAACTATTGTAGGATCATTCTTGGCTCATTTTAACATGAAAACAGTCCGTAGCAATTTGAGACTTCATTCTTGACTCGTTCGAACATGGAAACAACTTGTAGCTTCATTCTTGACTCGTTTGAACATGGAAACAACTTGTCAACTCTTGTAGGATCATTGATGGCTCATTTTAGGATGAAAGCAATTTGTTACAATTTGATACTTCATTCTTGACTCGTTCGAACTTGGAAACAACTTGTAGCTTCATTCTTGACTCGTTTGAACATGGAAACAACATGTAAACTCTTGTAGGATCATTCTTGGCTCATTTTAACATGAAAACAATCCGTAGTAATTTGAAACTTCATTCTTGACTCGTTCGAACTTGGAAACAACTTGTTGCTTCATTCTTTACTCGTAAACAACTTGAAAACTATTGTTGGATCATTCTTGGCTCATTTTAACATGAAAACAATCTGTAACAATTTGAGACTTTTATTCTTGACTCGTTCGAACTTGGAAACAACTTGTAGCTTCATTCTTGACTCGTTTGAACATGGAAACAACTTGAAAACTCTTTTAGGATCATTCTTTGCTTATTTGAACATGAAAACAATCCGTACCAATTTGAGACTTCATTCTTGACTCGTTCGAACTTGGAAACAAATTGTAGCTTCATTCTTGACTCTTTTGAACATGGAAACAACTTGTAAACTCTTGTAGAATCATTGATGGCTCATTTTAAGATCAAAGCAATTTGTAACAATTTGAGCCTTCATTCTTGACTCGTTCGAACTTGGAAACAACTTCCAGCTTCATTCTTGACTCGTTTGAACATGGAAACAACTTGAAAACTATTGTAGGATCATTCTTGGGTTATTTTAACATGAAAACAATCCGTACCAATTTGAGACTTCATTGTTGACTCGTTCGAATTTGGAAACAACTTGTAGCTTCATTCTTAATTCGTTTGAACATTGAAACAACTTGAAAACTCTTTTAGTATCATTCTTGGCTCATTTGAACATGAAAACAATCCGTAGCAATTTGAGACTTCATTCTTGACTCGTTTGAACAAGGAAACAACTTGTAGCTTCATTCTTCACTCGTTTGAACATGGAAACAACTTGTAAACTCTTGTAGGATCATTCTTGGTTCAGTTGAACATGAAAACATTCCGTAATAATTTGAGACTTCATTCTTGACTCGTTCAAATTTGAAACAACCTATAGCTTAATTCTTGACTCGTTTGAAAATGGAAACAACTTGAAAACTATTGTAGGATCATTCTTGGGTCATTTTAACATGAAAACAATCCGTACCAATTTGAGACTTCATTGTTGACTCGTTCGAACTTGGAAACAACTTGTAGCTTCATTCTTAATTCGTTTGAACATTGAAACAACTTGAAAACTCTTTTAGTATCATTCTTGGCTCATTTGAACATGAAAACAATCCGTAGCAATTTGAGACTTCATTCTTGACTCGTTCGAACTTGGAAACAATTTATAGCTTCATTTTTGACTCTTTTGAAGATGGAAACAACTTGTAAACTCTTGTAGGATCATTGATGGCTCATTTCAAGATGAAAGCAATTTGTAACAATTTGAGATTTCATTCTTGACTCGTTTGAACTTGGAAACAACTTGTACCTTCATTCTTGACTCGTTTGAACATGGAAACAACACGTAAACTCTTGTAGGATCATTCTTGGCTCATTTTCACATAAAAACAATCCGTAGCAATTTGAGACTTCATTCTTGACTCGTTCGAACAAGGAAACAACTTGTTGCTTCATTCTTGACTCCTTTGAACATGGAAACAACTTGAAAACTATTGTAGGATCATTCTTGGCTCATTTTAACATGAAAACAGCCCGTAGCAATTTGAGACTTCATTCTTGACTCGTTCGAACATGGAAACAACTTGTAGCTTCATTCTTGACTCGTTTGAACATGGAAACAACTTGTCAACTCTTGTAGGATCATTGATGGCTCATTTTAGGATGAAAGCAATTTGTTACAATTTGATATTTCATTCTTGACTCGTTCGAACTTGGAAACAACTTGTAGCTTCATTCTTGACTCGTTTGAACATGGAAACAACATGTAAACTCTTGTAGGATCATTCTTGGCTCATTTTAACATGAAAACAATCCGTAGTAATTTGAGACTTCATTCTTGACTCGTTCGAACTTGGAAACAACTTGTTGCTTCATTCTTTACTCGTAAACAACTTGAAAACTATTGTTGGATCATTCTTGGCTCATTTTAACATGAAAACAATCTGTAACAATTTGAGACTTTTATTCTTGACTCGTTCGAACTTGGAAACAACTTGTAGCTTCATTCTTGACTCGTTTGAACATGGAAACAACTTGAAAACTCTTTTAGGATCATTCTTTGCTTATTTGAACATGAAAACAATCCGTACCAATTTGAGACTTCATTCTTGACTCGTTCGAACTTGGAAACAAATTGTAGCTTCATTCTTGACTCTTTTGAACATGGAAACAACTTGTAAACTCTTGTAGAATCATTGATGGCTCATTTTAAGATCAAAGCAATTTGTAACAATTTGAGCCTTCATTCTTGACTCGTTCGAACTTGGAAACAACTTCCAGCTTCATTCTTGACTCGTTTGAACATGGAAACAACTTGAAAACTATTGTAGGATCATTCTTGGCTCATTTTAACATGAAAACAATCCGTAGCAATTTGAGACTTCATTCTTGACTCGTTGAAACTTGAAACAACCTATAGCTTAATTCTTGACTCGTTTGAACATGGAAACAACTTGAAAACTACTGTAGGATCATTCTTGGGTCATTTTAACATGAAAACAATCCATACCAATTTGAGACTTCATTGTTGACTCGTTCGAATTTGGAAACAACTTGTAGCTTCATTCTTAATTCGTTTGAACATTGAAACAACTTGAAAACTCTTTTAGTATCATTCTTGGCTCATTTGAACATGAAAACAATCCGTAGCAATTTGAGACTTCATTCTTGACTCGTTTGAACAAGGAAACAACTTGTAGCTTCATTCTTCACTCGTTTGAACATGGAAACAACTTGTAAACTCTTGTAGGATCATTCTTGGTTCAGTTGAACATGAAAACATTCCGTAATAATTTGAGACTTCATTCTTGACTCGTTCAAATTTGAAACAACCTATAGCTTAATTCTTGACTCGTTTGAAAATGGAAACAACTTGAAAACTATTGTAGGATCATTCTTGGGTCATTTTAACATGAAAACAATCCGTACCAATTTGAGACTTCATTGTTGACTCGTTCGAACTTGGAAACAACTTGTAGCTTCATTCTTAATTCGTTTGAACATTGAAACAACTTGAAAACTCTTTTAGTATCATTCTTGGCTCATTTGAACATGAAAACAATCCGTAGCAATTTGAGACTTCATTCTTGACTCGTTCGAACTTGGAAACAATTTATAGCTTCATTTTTGACTCTTTTGAAGATGGAAACAACTTGTAAACTCTTGTAGGATCATTGATGGCTCATTTCAAGATGAAAGCAATTTGTAACAATTTGTGATTTCATTCTTGACTCGTTTGAACTTGGAAACAACTTGTACCTTCATTCTTGACTCGTTTGAACATGGAAACAACACGTAAACTCTTGTAGGATCATTCTTGGCTCATTTTCACATAAAAACAATCCGTAGCAATTTGAGACTTCATTCTTGACTCGTTCGAACAAGGAAACAACTTGTTGCTTCATTCTTGACTCCTTTGAACATGGAAACAACTTGAAAACTATTGTAGGATCATTCTTGGCTCATTTTAACATGAAAACAGTCCGTAGCAATTTGAGACTTCATTCTTAACTCGTTCGAACATGGAAACAACTTGTAGCTTCATTCTTGACTCGTTTGAACATGGAAACAACTTGTCAACTCTTGTAGGATCATTGATGGCTCATTTTAGGATGAAAGCAATTTGTTACAATTTGATACTTCATTCTTGACTCGTTCGAACTTGGAAACAACTTGTAGCTTCATTCTTGACTCGTTTGAACATGGAAACAACATGTAAACTCTTGTAGGATCATTCTTGGCTCATTTTAACATGAAAACAATCCGTAGTAATTTGATACTTCATTCTTGACTCGTTCGAACTTGGAAACAACTTGTTGCTTCATTCTTTACTCGTAAACAACTTGAAAACTATTGTTGGATCATTCTTGGCTCATTTTAACATGAAAACAATCTGTAACAATTTGAGACTTTTATTCTTGACTCGTTCGAACTTGGAAACAACTTGTAGCTTCATTCTTGACTCGTTTGAACATGGAAACAACTTGAAAACTCTTTTAGGATCATTCTTTGCTTATTTGAACATGAAAACAATCCGTACCAATTTGAGACTTCATTCTTGACTTGTTCGAACTTGGAAACAAATTGTAGCTTCATTCTTGACTCTTTTGAACATGGAAACAACTTGTAAACTCTTGTAGAATCATTGATGGCTCATTTTAAGATCAAAGCAATTTGTAACAATTTGAGACTTCATTCTTGACTCGTTCGAACTTGAAAACAACTTCCAGCTTCATTCTTGACTCGTTTGAACATGGAAACAACTTGAAAACTATTGTAGGATCATTCTTGGCTCATTTTAACATGAAAACAATCCGTAGCAATTTGAGACTTCATTCTTGACTCGTTGAAACTTGAAACAACCTATAGCTTAATTCTTGACTCGTTTGAACATGGAAACAACTTGAAAACTACTGTAGGATCATTCTTGGGTCATTTTAACATGAAAACAATCCGTACCAATTTGAGACTTCATTGTTGACTCGTTCGAACTTGGAAACAACTTGTAGCTTCATTCTTAATTCGTTTGAACATTGAAACAACTTGAAAACTGTTTTAGTATCATTCTTGGCTCATTTGAACATGAAAACAATCCGTAGCAATTTGAGACTTCATTCTTGACTCGTTTGAACAAGGAAACAACTTGTAGCTTCATTCTTCACTCGTTTGAACATGGAAACAACTTGTAAACTCTTGTAGGATCATTTTTGGTTCAGTTGAACATGAAAACATTCCGTAATAATTTGAGACTTCATTCTTGACTCGTTCAAACTTGAAACAACCTATAGCTTAATTCTTGACTCGTTTGAAAATGGAAACAACTTGAAAACTATTGTAGGATTATTCTTGGGTCATTTTAACTTGAAAACAATCCGTACCAATTTGAGACTTCATTGTTGACTCGTTCGAACTTGGAAACAACTTGTAGCTTCATTCTTAATTCGTTTGAACATTGAAACAACTTGAATACTCTTTTAGTATCATTCTTGGCTCATTTGAACATGAAAACAATCCGTAGCAATTTGAGACTTCATTCTTGACTCGTTCGAACTTGGAAACAATTAATAGCTTCATTCTTGACTCTTTTGAAGATGGAAACAACTTGTAAACTCTTGTAGGATCATTGATGGCTCATTTCAAGATGAAAGCAATTTGTAACAATTTGAGATTTCATTCTTGACTCGTTTGAACTTGGAAACAACTTGTACCTTCATTCTTGACTCGTTTGAACATGAAAACAACACGTAAACTCTTGTAGGATCATTCTTGGCTCATTTTAACATAAAAACAATCCGTAGCAATTTGAGACTTCATTCTTGACTCGTTCGAACAAGGAAACAACTTGTTGCTTCATTCTTGACTCGTTTGAACATGGAAACAACTTGAAAACTCTTTTAGGATCATTCTTTGCTTATTTGAACATGAAAACAATCCGTACCAATTTGAGACTTCATTCTTGACTCGTTCGAACTTGGAAACAACTTGTAGCTTCATTCTTGACTCTTTTGAACATGGAAACAACTTGTAAACTCTTGTAGAATCATTGATGGCTCATTTTAAGATCAAAGCAATTTGTAACAATTTGAGACTTCATTCTTGACTCGTTCGAACTTGGAAACAACTTCCAGCTTCATTCTTGACTCGTTTGAACATGGAAACAACTTGAAAACTATTGTAGGATCATTCTTGGCTCATTTTAACATGAAGACAATCCGTAGCAATTTGAGACTTCTTTCTTGACTCGTTGAAACTTGAAACAACCTATAGCTTAATTCTTGACTCGTTTGAACATGGAAACAACTTGAAAACTACTGTAGGATCATTCTTGGGTCATTTTAACATGAAAACAATCCGTACCAATTTGAGACTTCATTGTTGACTCGTTCGAACTTGGAAACAACTTGTAGCTTCATTCTTAATTCGTTTGAACATTGAAACAACTTGAAAACTCTTTTAGTATCATTCTTGGCTCATTTGAACATGAAAACAATCCGTAGCAATTTGAGACTTCATTCTTGACTCGTTTGAACAAGGAAACAACTTGTAGCTTCATTCTTGACTCGTTTGAACATGGAAACAACTTGTAAACTCTTGTAGGATCATTCTTGGTTCAGTTGAACATGAAAACATTCCGTAATAATTTGAGACTTCATTCTTGACTCGTTCAAACTTGAAACAACCTATAGCTTAATTCTTGACTCGTTTGAAAATGGAAACAACTTGAAAACTATTGTAGGATTATTCTTGGGTCATTTTAACATGAAAACAATCCGTACCAATTTGAGACTTCATTGTTGACTCGTTCGAACTTGGAAACAACTTGTAGCTTCATTCTTAATTCGTTTGAACATTGAAACAACTTGAATACTCTTTTAGTATCATTCTTGGCTCATTTGAACATGAAAACAATCCGTAGCAATTTGAGACTTCATTCTTGACTCGTTCGAACTTGGAAACAATTAATAGCTTCATTCTTGACTCTTTTGAAGATGGAAACAACTTGTAAACTCTTGTAGGATCATTGATGGCTCATTTCAAGATGAAAGCAATTTGTAACAATTTGTGATTTCATTCTTGACTCGTTTGAACTTGGAAACAACTTGTACCTTCATTCTTGACTCGTTTGAACATGAAAACAACACGTAAACTCTTGTAGGATCATTCTTGGCTCATTTTAACATAAAAACAATCCGTAGCAATTTGAGACTTCATTCTTGACTCGTTCGAACAAGGAAACAACTTGTTGCTTCATTCTTGACTCGTTTGAACATGGAAACAACTTGAAAACTCTTTTAGGATCATTCTTTGCTTATTTGAACATGAAAACAATCCGTACCAATTTGAGACTTCATTCTTGACTCGTTCGAACTTGGAAACAACTTGTAGCTTCATTCTTGACTCTTTTGAACATGGAAACAACTTGTAAACTCTTGTAGAATAATTGATGGCTCATTTTAAGATCAAAGCAATTTGTAACAATTTGAGACTTCATTCTTGACTCGTTCGAACTTGGAAACAACTTCCAGCTTCATTCTTGACTCGTTTGAACATGGAAACAACATGAAAACTATTGTAGGATCATTCTTGGCTCATTTTAACATGAAAACAATCCGTAGCAATTTGAGACTTCTTTCTTGACTCGTTGAAACTTGAAACAACCTATAGCTTAATTCTTGACTCGTTTGAACATGGAAACAACTTGAAAACTACTGTAGGATCATTCTTGGGTCATTTTAACATGAAAACAATCCGTACCAATTTGAGACTTCATTGTTGACTTGTTCTAACTTGGAAACAACTTGTAGCTTCATTCTTAATTCGTTTGAACATTGAAACAACTTGAAAACTCTTTTAGTATCATTCTTGGCTCATTTGAACATGAAAACAATCCGTAGCAATTTGAGACTTCATTCTTGACTCGTTTGAACAAGGAAACAACTTGTAGCTTCATTCTTGACTCGTTTGAACATGGAAACAACTTGTAAACTCTTGTAGGATCATTCTTGGTTCAGTTGAACATGAAAACATTCCGTAATAATTTGAGACTTCATTCTTGACTCGTTCAAACTTGAAACAACCTATAGCTTAATTCTTGACTCGTTTGAAAATGGAAACAACTTGAAAACTATTGTAGGATTATTCTTGGGTCATTTTAACATGAAAACAATCCGTACCAATTTGAGACTTCATTGTTGACTCGTTCGAACTTGGAAACAACTTGTAGCTTCATTCTTAATTCGTTTGAACATTGAAACAACTTGAATACTCTTTTAGTATCATTCTTGGCTCATTTGAACATGAAAACAATCCGTAGCAATTTGAGACTTCATTCTTGACTCGTTCGAACTTGGAAACAATTAATAGCTTCATTCTTGACTCTTTTGAAGATGGAAACAACTTGTAAACTCTTGTAGGATCATTGATGGCTCATTTCAAGATGAAAGCAATTTGTAACAATTTGAGATTTCATTCTTGACTCGTTTGAACTTGGAAACAACTTGTACCTTCATTCTTGACTCGTTTGAACATGAAAACAACACGTAAACTCTTGTAGGATCATTCTTGGCTCATTTTAACATAAAAACAATCCGTAGCAATTTGAGACTTCATTCTTGACTCGTTCGAACAAGGAAACAACTTGTTGCTTCATTCTTGACTCGTTTGAACATGGAAACAACTTGAAAACTCTTTTAGGATCATTCTTTGCTTATTTGAACATGAAAACAATCCGTACCAATTTGAGACTTCATTCTTGACTCGTTCGAACTTGGAAACAACTTGTAGCTTCATTCTTGACTCTTTTGAACATGGAAACAACTTGTAAACTCTTGTAGAATCATTGATGGCTCATTTTAAGATCAAAGCAATTTGTAACAATTTGAGACTTCATTCTTGACTCGTTCGAACTTGGAAACAACTTCCAGCTTCATTCTTGACTCGTTTGAACATGGAAACAACTTGAAAACTATTGTAGGATCATTCTTGGCTCATTTTAACATGAAGACAATCCGTAGCAATTTGAGACTTCTTTCTTGACTCGTTGAAACTTGAAACAACCTATAGCTTAATTCTTGACTCGTTTGAACATGGAAACAACTTGAAAACTACTGTAGGATCATTCTTGGGTCATTTTAACATGAAAACAATCCGTACCAATTTGAGACTTCATTGTTGACTCGTTCGAACTTGGAAACAACTTGTAGCTTCATTCTTAATTCGTTTGAACATTGAAACAACTTGAAAACTCTTTTAGTATCATTCTTGGCTCATTTGAACATGAAAACAATCCGTAGCAATTTGAGACTTCATTCTTGACTCGTTTGAACAAGGAAACAACTTGTAGCTTCATTCTTGACTCGTTTGAACATGGAAACAACTTGTAAACTCTTGTAGGATCATTCTTGGTTCAGTTGAACATGAAAACATTCCGTAATAATTTGAGACTTCATTCTTGAC
This sequence comes from Oenanthe sinensis, assembly GCA_028671895.1. Taxonomy (NCBI): domain Eukaryota; kingdom Viridiplantae; phylum Streptophyta; class Magnoliopsida; order Apiales; family Apiaceae; genus Oenanthe; species Oenanthe sinensis. The sequence continues at coordinate 7,363,162 of JAPMAC010000195.1, read as the reverse complement.
TCGTTCAAACTTGAAACAACCTATAGCTTAATTCTTGACTCGTTTGAAAATGGAAACAACTTGAAAACTATTGTAGGATTATTCTTGGGTCATTTTAACATGAAAACAATCCGTACCAATTTGAGACTTCATTGTTGACTCGTTCGAACTTGGAAACAACTTGTAGCTTCATTCTTAATTCGTTTGAACATTGAAACAACTTGAATACTCTTTTAGTATCATTCTTGGCTCATTTGAACATGAAAACAATCCGTAGCAATTTGAGACTTCATTCTTGACTCGTTCGAACTTGGAAACAATTAATAGCTTCATTCTTGACTCTTTTGAAGATGGAAACAACTTGTAAACTCTTGTAGGATCATTGATGGCTCATTTCAAGATGAAAGCAATTTGTAACAATTTGTGATTTCATTCTTGACTCGTTTGAACTTGGAAACAACTTGTACCTTCATTCTTGACTCGTTTGAACATGAAAACAACACGTAAACTCTTGTAGGATCATTCTTGGCTCATTTTAACATAAAAACAATCCGTAGCAATTTGAGACTTCATTCTTGACTCGTTCGAACAAGGAAACAACTTGTTGCTTCATTCTTGACTCGTTTGAACATGGAAACAACTTGAAAACTCTTTTAGGATCATTCTTTGCTTATTTGAACATGAAAACAATCCGTACCAATTTGAGACTTCATTCTTGACTCGTTCGAACTTGGAAACAACTTGTAGCTTCATTCTTGACTCTTTTGAACATGGAAACAACTTGTAAACTCTTGTAGAATAATTGATGGCTCATTTTAAGATCAAAGCAATTTGTAACAATTTGAGACTTCATTCTTGACTCGTTCGAACTTGGAAACAACTTCCAGCTTCATTCTTGACTCGTTTGAACATGGAAACAACATGAAAACTATTGTAGGATCATTCTTGGCTCATTTTAACATGAAAACAATCCGTAGCAATTTGAGACTTCTTTCTTGACTCGTTGAAACTTGAAACAACCTATAGCTTAATTCTTGACTCGTTTGAACATGGAAACAACTTGAAAACTACTGTAGGATCATTCTTGGGTCATTTTAACATGAAAACAATCCGTACCAATTTGAGACTTCATTGTTGACTTGTTCTAACTTGGAAACAACTTGTAGCTTCATTCTTAATTCGTTTGAACATTGAAACAACTTGAAAACTCTTTTAGTATCATTCTTGGCTCATTTGAACATGAAAACAATCCGTAGCAATTTGAGACTTCATTCTTGACTCGTTTGAACAAGGAAACAACTTGTAGCTTCATTCTTGACTCGTTTGAACATGGAAACAACTTGTAAACTCTTGTAGGATCATTCTTGGTTCAGTTGAACATGAAAACATTCCGTAATAATTTGAGACTTCATTCTTGACTCGTTCAAACTTGAAACAACCTATAGCTTAATTCTTGACTCGTTTGAAAATGGAAACAACTTGAAAACTATTGTAGGATTATTCTTGGGTCATTTTAACATGAAAACAATCCGTACCAATTTGAGACTTCATTGTTGACTCGTTCGAACTTGGAAACAACTTGTAGCTTCATTCTTAATTCGTTTGAACATTGAAACAACTTGAATACTCTTTTAGTATCATTCTTGGCTCATTTGAACATGAAAACAATCCGTAGCAATTTGAGACTTCATTCTTGACTCGTTCGAACTTGGAAACAATTAATAGCTTCATTCTTGACTCTTTTGAAGATGGAAACAACTTGTAAACTCTTGTAGGATCATTGATGGCTCATTTCAAGATGAAAGCAATTTGTAACAATTTGAGATTTCATTCTTGACTCGTTTGAACTTGGAAACAACTTGTACCTTCATTCTTGACTCGTTTGAACATGGAAACAACACGTAAACTCTTGTAGGATCATTCTTGGCTCATTTTAACATAAAAACAATCCGTAGCAATTTGAGACTTCATTCTTGACTCGTTCGAACAAGGAAACAAATTGTTGCTTCATTCTTGACTCGTTTGAACATGGAAACAACTTGAAAACTATTGTAGGATCATTCTTGGCTCATTTTAACATGAAAACAATCCGTAGCAATTTGAGACTTCATTCTTGACTCGTTCGAACATGGAAACAACTTGTAGCTTCATTCTTGACTCGTTTGAACATGGAAACAACTTGTCAACTCTTGTAGGATCATTGATGTCTCATTTTAGGATGAAAGCAATTTATTACAATTTGATACTTCATTCTTGACTCGTTCGAACTTGGAAACAACTTGTAGCTTCATTCTTGACTCGTTTGAACATGGAAACAACATGTAAACTCTTGTAGGATCATTCGTGGCTCATTTTAACATGAAAACAATCCGTAGTAATTTGAGACTTCATTCTTGACTCGTTCGAACTTGGAAACAACTTGTTGCTTCATTCTTGACTCGTAAACAACTTGAAAACTATTGTTGGATCATTCTTGGCTCATTTTAACATGAAAACAATCCGTACCAATTTGAGACTTTTATTCTTGACTCGTTCGAACTTGGAAACAACTTGTAGCTTCATTCTTGACTCGTTTGAACATGGAAACAACTTGAAAACATTTTTAGGATCATTCTTTGCTTATTTGAACATGAAAACAATCCGTACCAATTTGAGATTTCATTCTTGACTCGTTCGAACTTGGAAACAACTTGTAGCTTCATTCTTGACTCTTTTGAACATGGAAACAACTTGTAAACTCTTGTAGAATAATTGATGGCTCATTTTAAGATCAAAGCAATTTGTAACAATTTGAGACTTCATTCTTGACTCGTTCGAACTTGGAAACAACTTCCAGCTTCATTTTTGACTCGTTTGAACATGGAAACAACATGAAAACTATTGTAGGATCATTCTTGGCTCATTTTAACATGAAAACAATCCGTAGCAATTTGAGACTTCTTTCTTGACTCGTTGAAACTTGAAACAACCTATAGCTTAATTCTTGACTCGTTTGAACATGGAAACAACTTGAAAACTACTGTAGGATCATTCTTGGGTCATTTTAACATGAAAACAATCCGTACCAATTTGAGACTTCATTGTTGACTTGTTCTAACTTGGAAACAACTTGTAGCTTCATTCTTAATTCGTTTGAACATTGAAACAACTTGAAAACTCTTTTAGTATCATTCTTGGCTCATTTGAACATGAAAACAATCCGTAGCAATTTGAGACTTCATTCTTGACTCGTTTGAACAAGGAAACAACTTGTAGCTTCATTCTTGACTCGTTTGAACATGGAAACAACTTGTAAACTCTTGTAGGATCATTCTTGGTTCAGTTGAACATGAAAACATTCCGTAATAATTTGAGACTTCATTCTTGACTCGTTCAAACTTGAAACAACCTATAGCTTAATTCTTGACTCGTTTGAAAATGGAAACAACTTGAAAACTATTGTAGGATTATTCTTGGGTCATTTTAACATGAAAACAATCCGTACCAATTTGAGACTTCATTGTTGACTCGTTCGAACTTGGAAACAACTTGTAGCTTCATTCTTAATTCGTTTGAACATTGAAACAACTTGAATACTCTTTTAGTATCATTCTTGGCTCATTTGAACATGAAAACAATCCGTAGCAATTTGAGACTTCATTCTTGACTCGTTCGAACTTGGAAACAATTAATAGCTTCATTCTTGACTCTTTTGAAGATGGAAACAACTTGAAAACTCTTGTAGGATCATTGATGGCTCATTTCAAGATGAAAGCAATTTGTAACAATTTGAGATTTCATTCTTGACTCGTTTGAACTTGGAAACAACTTGTACCTTCATTCTTGACTCGTTTGAACATGGAAACAACACGTAAACTCTTGTAGGATCATTCTTGGCTCATTTTAACATAAAAACAATCCGTAGCAATTTGAGACTTCATTCTTGACTCGTTCGAACAAGGAAACAAATTGTTGCTTCATTCTTGACTCGTTTGAACATGGAAACAACTTGAAAACTATTGTAGGATCATTCTTGGCTCATATTAACATGAAAACAATCCGTAGCAATTTGAGACTTCATTCTTGACTCGTTCGAACATGGAAACAACTTGTAGCTTCATTCTTGACTCGTTTGAACATGGAAACAACTTGTCAACTCTTGTAGGATCATTGATGGCTCATTTTAGGATGAAAGCAATTTATTACAATTTGATACTTCATTCTTGACTCGTTCGAACTTGGAAACAACTTGTAGCTTCATTCTTGACTCATTTGAACATGGAAACAACATGTAAACTCTTGTAGGATCATTCGTGGCTCATTTTAACATGAAAACAATCCGTAGTAATTTGAGACTTCATTCTTGACTCGTTCGAACTTGGAAACAACTTGTTGCTTCATTCTTGACTCGTAAACAACTTGAAAACTATTGTTGGATCATTCTTGGCTCATTTTAACATGAAAACAATCCGTACCAATTTGAGACTTTTATTCTTGACTCGTTCGAACTTGGAAACAACTTGTAGCTTCATTCTTGACTCGTTTGAACATGGAAACAACTTGAAAACATTTTTAGGATCATTCTTTGCTTATTTGAACATGAAAACAATCCGTACCAATTTGAGACTTCATTCTTGACTCGTTCGAACTTGGAAACAACTTGTAGCTTCATTCTTGACTCTTTTGAACATGGAAACAACTTGTAAACTCTTGTAGAATCATTGATGGCTCATTTTAAGATCAAAGCAATTTGTAACAATTTGAGACTTCATTCTTGACTCGTTCGAACTTGGAAACAACTTCCAGCTTCATTCTTGACTCGTTTGAACATGGAAACAACTTGAAAACTATTGTAGGATCATTCTTGGCTCATTTTAACATGAAAACAATCCGTAGCAATTTGAGACTTCTTTCTTGACTCGTTGAAACTTGAAACAACCTATAGCTTAATTCTTGACACGTTTGAACATGGAAACAACTTGAAAACTACTGTAGGATCATTCTTGGGTCATTTTAACATGAAAACAATCCGTACCAATTTGAGACTTCATTGTTGACTCGTTCGAACTTGGAAACAACTTGTAGCTTCATTCTTAATTCGGTTGAACATTGAAACAACTTGAAAACTCTTTTAGTATCATTCTTGTCTCATTTGAACATGAAAACAATCCGTAGCAATTTGAGACTTCATTCTTGACTCGTTTGAACAAGGAAACAACTTGTAGCTTCATTCTTGACTCGTTTGAACATAGAAACAACTTGTAAACTCTTGTAGGATCATTCTTGGTTCAGTTGAACATGAAAACATTCCGTAATAATTTGAGACTTCATTCTTGACTCGTTCAAACTTGAAACAACCTATAGCTTAATTCTTGACTCGTTTGAAAATGGAAACAACTTGAAAACTATTGTAGGATTATTCTTGGGTCATTTTAACATGAAAACAATCCGTACCAATTTGAGACTTCATTGTTGACTCGTTCGAACTTGGAAACAACTTGTAGCTTCATTCTTAATTCGTTTGAACATTGAAACAACTTGAATACTCTTTTAGTATCATTCTTGGCTCATTTGAACATGAAAACAATCCGTAGCAATTTGAGACTTCATTCTTGACTCGTTCGAACTTGGAAACAATTAATAGCTTCATTCTTGACTCTTTTGAAGATGGAAACAACTTGTAAACTCTTGTAGGATCATTGATGGCTCATTTCAAGATGAAAGCAATTTGTAACAATTTGAGATTTCATTCTTGACTCGTTTGAACTTGGAAACAACTTTTACCTTCATTCTTGACTCGTTTGAACATGGAAACAACACGTAAACTCTTGTAGGATCATTCTTGGCTCATTTTAACATAAAAACAATCCGTAGCAATTTGAGACTTCATTCTTGACTCGTTCGAACAAGGAAACAAATTGTTGCTTCATTCTTGACTCGTTTGAACATGGAAACAACTTGAAAACTATTGTAGGATCATTCTTGGCTCATTTTAACATGAAAACAATCCGTAGCAATTTGAGACTTCATTCTTGACTCGTTCGAACATGGAAACAACTTGTAGCTTCATTCTTGACTCGTTTGAACATGGAAACAACTTGTCAACTCTTGTAGGATCATTGATGGCTCATTTTAGGATGAAAGCAATTTATTACAATTTGATACTTCATTCTTAACTCGTTCGAACTTGGAAACAACTTGTAGCTTCATTCTTGACTCGTTTGAACATGGAAACAACATGTAAACTCTTGTAGGATCATTCGTGGCTCATTTTAACATGAAAACAATCCGTAGTAATTTGAGACTTCATTCTTGACTCGTTCGAACTTGGAAACAACTTGTTGCTTCATTCTTGACTCGTAAACAACTTGAAAACTATTGTTGGATCATTCTTGGCTCATTTTAACATGAAAACAATCCGTACCAATTTGAGACTTTTATTCTTGACTCGTTCGAACTTGGAAACAACTTGTAGCTTCATTCTTGACTCGTTTGAACATGGAAACAACTTGAAAACATTTTTAGGATCATTCTTTGCTTATTTGAACATGAAAACAATCCGTACCAATTTGAGACTTCATTCTTGACTCGTTCGAACTTGGAAACAACTTGTAGCTTCATTCTTGACTCTTTTGAACATGGAAACAACTTGTAAACTCTTGTAGAATCATTGATGGCTCATTTTAAGATCAAAGCAATTTGTAACAATTTGAGACTTCATTCTTGACTCGTTCGAACTTGGAAACAACTTCCAGCTTCATTCTTGACTCGTTTGAACATGGAAACAACTTGAAAACTATTGTAGGATCATTCTTGGCTCATTTTAACATGAAAACAATCCGTAGCAATTTGAGACTTCATTCTTGACTCGTTTGAACAAGGAAACAACTTGTAGCTTCATTCTTGACTCGTTTGAACATGGAAACAACTTGTAAACTCTTGTAGGATCATTCTTGGTTCAGTTGAACATGAAAACATTCCGTAATAATTTGAGACTTCATTCTTGACTCGTTCAAACTTGAAACAACCTATAGCTTAATTCTTGACTCGTTTGAAAATGGAAACAACTTGAAAACTATTGTAGGATTATTCTTGGGTCATTTTAACATGAAAACAATCCGTACCAATTTGAGACTTCATTGTTGACTCGTTCGAACTTGGAAACAACTTGTAGCTTCATTCTTAATTCGTTTGAACATTGAAACAACTTGAATACTCTTTTAGTATCATTCTTGGCTCATTTGAACATGAAAACAATCCGTAGCAATTTGAGACTTCATTCTTGACTCGTTCGAACTTGGAAACAATTAATAGCTTCATTCTTGACTCTTTTGAAGATGGAAACAACTTGTAAACTCTTGTAGGATCATTGATGGCTCATTTCAAGATGAAAGCAATTTGTAACAATTTGTGATTTCATTCTTGACTCGTTTGAACTTGGAAACAACTTGTACCTTCATTCTTGACTCGTTTGAACATGAAAACAACACGTAAACTCTTGTAGGATCATTCTTGGCTCATTTTAACATAAAAACAATCCGTAGCAATTTGAGACTTCATTCTTGACTCGTTCGAACAAGGAAACAACTTGTTGCTTCATTCTTGACTCGTTTGAACATGGAAACAACTTGAAAACTCTTTTAGGATCATTCTTTGCTTATTTGAACATGAAAACAATCCGTACCAATTTGAGACTTCATTCTTGACTCGTTCGAACTTGGAAACAACTTGTAGCTTCATTCTTGACTCTTTTGAACATGGAAACAACTTGTAAACTCTTGTAGAATAATTGATGGCTCATTTTAAGATCAAAGCAATTTGTAACAATTTGAGACTTCATTCTTGACTCGTTCGAACTTGGAAACAACTTCCAGCTTCATTCTTGACTCGTTTGAACATGGAAACAACATGAAAACTATTGTAGGATCATTCTTGGCTCATTTTAACATGAAAACAATCCGTAGCAATTTGAGACTTCTTTCTTGACTCGTTGAAACTTGAAACAACCTATAGCTTAATTCTTGACTCGTTTGAACATGGAAACAACTTGAAAACTACTGTAGGATCATTCTTGGGTCATTTTAACATGAAAACAATCCGTACCAATTTGAGACTTCATTGTTGACTTGTTCTAACTTGGAAACAACTTGTAGCTTCATTCTTAATTCGTTTGAACATTGAAACAACTTGAAAACTCTTTTAGTATCATTCTTGGCTCATTTGAACATGAAAACAATCCGTAGCAATTTGAGACTTCATTCTTGACTCGTTTGAACAAGGAAACAACTTGTAGCTTCATTCTTGACTCGTTTGAACATGGAAACAACTTGTAAACTCTTGTAGGATCATTCTTGGTTCAGTTGAACATGAAAACATTCCGTAATAATTTGAGACTTCATTCTTGACTCGTTCAAACTTGAAACAACCTATAGCTTAATTCTTGACTCGTTTGAAAATGGAAACAACTTGAAAACTATTGTAGGATTATTCTTGGGTCATTTTAACATGAAAACAATCCGTACCAATTTGAGACTTCATTGTTGACTCGTTCGAACTTGGAAACAACTTGTAGCTTCATTCTTAATTCGTTTGAACATTGAAACAACTTGAATACTCTTTTAGTATCATTCTTGGCTCATTTGAACATGAAAACAATCCGTAGCAATTTGAGACTTCATTCTTGACTCGTTCGAACTTGGAAACAATTAATAGCTTCATTCTTGACTCTTTTGAAGATGGAAACAACTTGTAAACTCTTGTAGGATCATTGATGGCTCATTTCAAGATGAAAGCAATTTGTAACAATTTGAGATTTCATTCTTGACTCGTTTGAACTTGGAAACAACTTGTACCTTCATTCTTGACTCGTTTGAACATGGAAACAACACGTAAACTCTTGTAGGATCATTCTTGGCTCATTTTAACATAAAAACAATCCGTAGCAATTTGAGACTTCATTCTTGACTCGTTCGAACAAGGAAACAAATTGTTGCTTCATTCTTGACTCGTTTGAACATGGAAACAACTTGAAAACTATTGTAGGATCATTCTTGGCTCATTTTAACATGAAAACAATCCGTAGCAATTTGAGACTTCATTCTTGACTCGTTCGAACATGGAAACAACTTGTAGCTTCATTCTTGACTCGTTTGAACATGGAAACAACTTGTCAACTCTTGTAGGATCATTGATGTCTCATTTTAGGATGAAAGCAATTTATTACAATTTGATACTTCATTCTTGACTCGTTCGAACTTGGAAACAACTTGTAGCTTCATTCTTGACTCGTTTGAACATGGAAACAACATGTAAACTCTTGTAGGATCATTCGTGGCTCATTTTAACATGAAAACAATCCGTAGTAATTTGAGACTTCATTCTTTACTCGTTCGAACTTGGAAACAACTTGTTGCTTCATTCTTGACTCGTAAACAACTTGAAAACTATTGTTGGATCATTCTTGGCTCATTTTAACATGAAAACAATCCGTACCAATTTGAGACTTTTATTCTTGACTCGTTCGAACTTGGAAACAACTTGTAGCTTCATTCTTGACTCGTTTGAACATGGAAACAACTTGAAAACATTTTTAGGATCATTCTTTGCTTATTTGAACATGAAAACAATCCGTACCAATTTGAGATTTCATTCTTGACTCGTTCGAACTTGGAAACAACTTGTAGCTTCATTCTTGACTCTTTTGAACATGGAAACAACTTGTAAACTCTTGTAGAATAATTGATGGCTCATTTTAAGATCAAAGCAATTTGTAACAATTTGAGACTTCATTCTTGACTCGTTCGAACTTGGAAACAACTTCCAGCTTCATTTTTGACTCGTTTGAACATGGAAACAACATGAAAACTATTGTAGGATCATTCTTGGCTCATTTTAACATGAAAACAATCCGTAGCAATTTGAGACTTCTTTCTTGACTCGTTGAAACTTGAAACAACCTATAGCTTAATTCTTGACTCGTTTGAACATGGAAACAACTTGAAAACTACTGTAGGATCATTCTTGGGTCATTTTAACATGAAAACAATCCGTACCAATTTGAGACTTCATTGTTGACTTGTTCTAACTTGGAAACAACTTGTAGCTTCATTCTTAATTCGTTTGAACATTGAAACAACTTGAAAACTCTTTTAGTATCATTCTTGGCTCATTTGAACATGAAAACAATCCGTAGCAATTTGAGACTTCATTCTTGACTCGTTTGAACAAGGAAACAACTTGTAGCTTCATTCTTGACTCGTTTGAACATGGAAACAACTTGTAAACTCTTGTAGGATCATTCTTGGTTCAGTTGAACATGAAAACATTCCGTAATAATTTGAGACTTCATTCTTGACTCGTTCAAACTTGAAACAACCTATAGCTTAATTCTTGACTCGTTTGAAAATGGAAACAACTTGAAAACTATTGTAGGATTATTCTTGGGTCATTTTAACATGAAAACAATCCGTACCAATTTGAGACTTCATTGTTGACTCGTTCGAACTTGGAAACAACTTGTAGCTTCATTCTTAATTCGTTTGAACATTGAAACAACTTGAATACTCTTTTAGTATCATTCTTGGCTCATTTGAACATGAAAACAATCCGTAGCAATTTGAGACTTCATTCTTGACTCGTTCGAACTTGGAAACAATTAATAGCTTCATTCTTGACTCTTTTGAAGATGGAAACAACTTGTAAACTCTTGTAGGATCATTGATGGCTCATTTCAAGATGAAAGCAATTTGTAACAATTTGAGATTTCATTCTTGACTCGTTTGAACTTGGAAACAACTTGTACCTTCATTCTTGACTCGTTTGAACATGGAAACAACACGTAAACTCTTGTAGGATCATTCTTGGCTCATTTTAACATAAAAACAATCCGTAGCAATTTGAGACTTCATTCTTGACTCGTTCGAACAAGGAAACAAATTGTTGCTTCATTCTTGACTCGTTTGAACATGGAAACAACTTGAAAACTATTGTAGGATCATTCTTGGCTCATATTAACATGAAAACAATCCGTAGCAATTTGAGACTTCATTCTTGACTCGTTCGAACATGGAAACAACTTGTAGCTTCATTCTTGACTCGTTTGAACATGGAAACAACTTGTCAACTCTTGTAGGATCATTGATGGCTCATTTTAGGATGAAAGCAATTTATTACAATTTGATACTTCATTCTTGACTCGTTCGAACTTGGAAACAACTTGTAGCTTCATTCTTGACTCATTTGAACATGGAAACAACATGTAAACTCTTGTAGGATCATTCGTGGCTCATTTTAACATGAAAACAATCCGTAGTAATTTGAGACTTCATTCTTGACTCGTTCGAACTTGGAAACAACTTGTTGCTTCATTCTTGACTCGTAAACAACTTGAAAACTATTGTTGGATCATTCTTGGCTCATTTTAACATGAAAACAATCCGTACCAATTTGAGACTTTTATTCTTGACTCGTTCGAACTTGGAAACAACTTGTAGCTTCATTCTTGACTCGTTTGAACATGGAAACAACTTGAAAACATTTTTAGGATCATTCTTTGCTTATTTGAACATGAAAACAATCCGTACCAATTTGAGACTTCATTCTTGACTCGTTCGAACTTGGAAACAACTTGTAGCTTCATTCTTGACTCTTTTGAACATGGAAACAACTTGTAAACTCTTGTAGAATCATTGATGGCTCATTTTAAGATCAAAGCAATTTGTAACAATTTGAGACTTCATTCTTGACTCGTTCGAACTTGGAAACAACTTCCAGCTTCATTCTTGACTCGTTTGAACATGGAAACAACTTGAAAACTATTGTAGGATCATTCTTGGCTCATTTTAACATGAAAACAATCCGTAGCAATTTGAGACTTCTTTCTTGACTCGTTGAAACTTGAAACAACCTATAGCTTAATTCTTGACACGTTTGAACATGGAAACAACTTGAAAACTACTGTAGGATCATTCTTGGGTCATTTTAACATGAAAACAATCCGTACCAATTTGAGACTTCATTGTTGACTCGTTCGAACTTGGAAACAACTTGTAGCTTCATTCTTAATTCGGTTGAACATTGAAACAACTTGAAAACTCTTTTAGTATCATTCTTGTCTCATTTGAACATGAAAACAATCCGTAGCAATTTGAGACTTCATTCTTGACTCGTTTGAACAAGGAAACAACTTGTAGCTTCATTCTTGACTCGTTTGAACATAGAAACAACTTGTAAACTCTTGTAGGATCATTCTTGGTTCAGTTGAACATGAAAACATTCCGTAATAATTTGAGACTTCATTCTTGACTCGTTCAAACTTGAAACAACCTATAGCTTAATTCTTGACTCGTTTGAAAATGGAAACAACTTGAAAACTATTGTAGGATTATTCTTGGGTCATTTTAACATGAAAACAATCCGTACCAATTTGAGACTTCATTGTTGACTCGTTCGAACTTGGAAACAACTTGTAGCTTCATTCTTAATTCGTTTGAACATTGAAACAACTTGAATACTCTTTTAGTATCATTCTTGGCTCATTTGAACATGAAAACAATCCGTAGCAATTTGAGACTTCATTCTTGACTCGTTCGAACTTGGAAACAATTAATAGCTTCATTCTTGACTCTTTTGAAGATGGAAACAACTTGTAAACTCTTGTAGGATCATTGATGGCTCATTTCAAGATGAAAGCAATTTGTAACAATTTGAGATTTCATTCTTGACTCGTTTGAACTTGGAAACAACTTTTACCTTCATTCTTGACTCGTTTGAACATGGAAACAACACGTAAACTCTTGTAGGATCATTCTTGGCTCATTTTAACATAAAAACAATCCGTAGCAATTTGAGACTTCATTCTTGACTCGTTCGAACAAGGAAACAAATTGTTGCTTCATTCTTGACTCGTTTGAACATGGAAACAACTTGAAAACTATTGTAGGATCATTCTTGGCTCATTTTAACATGAAAACAATCCGTAGCAATTTGAGACTTCATTCTTGACTCGTTCGAACATGGAAACAACTTGTAGCTTCATTCTTGACTCGTTTGAACATGGAAACAACTTGTCAACTCTTGTAGGATCATTGATGGCTCATTTTAGGATGAAAGCAATTTATTACAATTTGATACTTCATTCTTAACTCGTTCGAACTTGGAAACAACTTGTAGCTTCATTCTTGACTCGTTTGAACATGGAAACAACATGTAAACTCTTGTAGGATCATTCGTGGCTCATTTTAACATGAAAACAATCCGTAGTAATTTGAGACTTCATTCTTGACTCGTTCGAACTTGGAAACAACTTGTTGCTTCATTCTTGACTCGTAAACAACTTGAAAACTATTGTTGGATCATTCTTGGCTCATTTTAACATGAAAACAATCCGTACCAATTTGAGACTTTTATTCTTGACTCGTTCGAACTTGGAAACAACTTGTAGCTTCATTCTTGACTCGTTTGAACATGGAAACAACTTGAAAACATTTTTAGGATCATTCTTTGCTTATTTGAACATGAAAACAATCCGTACCAATTTGAGACTTCATTCTTGACTCGTTCGAACTTGGAAACAACTTGTAGCTTCATTCTTGACTCTTTTGAACATGGAAACAACTTGTAAACTCTTGTAGAATCATTGATGGCTCATTTTAAGATCAAAGCAATTTGTAACAATTTGAGACTTCATTCTTGACTCGTTCGAACTTGGAAACAACTTCCAGCTTCATTCTTGACTCGTTTGAACATGGAAACAACTTGAAAACTATTGTAGGATCATTCTTGGCTCATTTTAACATGAAAACAATCCGTAGCAATTTGAGACTTCTTTCTTGACTCGTTGAAACTTGAAACAACCTATAGCTTAATTCTTGACACGTTTGAACATGGAAACAACTTGAAAACTACTGTAGGATCATTCTTGGGTCATTTTAACATGAAAACAATCCGTACCAATTTGAGACTTCATTGTTGACTCGTTCGAACTTGGAAACAACTTGTAGCTTCATTCTTAATTCGGTTGAACATTGAAACAACTTGAAAACTCTTTTAGTATCATTCTTGGCTCATTTGAACATGAAAACAATCCGTAGCAATTTGAGACTTCATTCTTGACTCGTTTGAACAAGGAAACAACTTGTAGCTTCATTCTTGACTCGTTTGAACATAGAAACAACTTGTAAACTCTTGTAGGATCATTCTTGGTTCAGTTGAACATGAAAACATTCCGTAATAATTTGAGACTTCATTCTTGACTCGTTCAAACTTGAAACAACCTATAGCTTAATTCTTGACTCGTTTGAAAATGGAAACAACTTGAAAACTATTGTAGGATTATTCTTGGGTCATTTTAACATGAAAACAATCCGTACCAATTTGAGACTTCATTGTTGACTCGTTCGAACTTGGAAACAACTTGTAGCTTCATTCTTAATTCGTTTGAACATTGAAACAACTTGAATACTCTTTTAGTATCATTCTTGGCTCATTTGAACATGAAAACAATCCGTAGCAATTTGAGACTTCATTCTTGACTCGTTCGAACTTGGAAACAATTAATAGCTTCATTCTTGACTCTTTTGAAGATGGAAACAACTTGTAAACTCTTGTAGGATCATTGATGGCTCATTTCAAGATGAAAGCAATTTGTAACAATTTGAGATTTCATTCTTGACTCGTTTGAACTTGGAAACAACTTGTACCTTCATTCTTGACTCGTTTGAACATGAAAACAACACGTAAACTCTTGTAGGATCATTCTTGGCTCATTTTAACATAAAAACAATCCGTAGCAATTTGAGACTTCATTCTTGACTCGTTCGAACAAGGAAACAACTTGTTGCTTCATTCTTGACTCGTTTGAACATGGAAACAACTTGAAAACTCTTTTAGGATCATTCTTTGCTTATTTGAACATGAAAACAATCCGTACCAATTTGAGACTTCATTCTTGACTCGTTCGAACTTGGAAACAACTTGTAGCTTCATTCTTGACTCTTTTGAACATGGAAACAACTTGTAAACTCTTGTAGAATCATTGATGGCTCATTTTAAGATCAAAGCAATTTGTAACAATTTGAGACTTCATTCTTGACTAGTTTGAACATGGAAACAACTTCCAGCTTCATTCTTGACTCGTTTGAACATGGAAACAACTTGAAAACTATTGTAGGATCATTCTTGGCTCATTTTAACATGAAAACAATCCGTAGCAATTTGAGACTTCTTTCTTGACTCGTTGAAACTTAAAACAACCTATAGCTTAATTCTTGACTCGTTTGAACATGGAAACAACTTGAAAACTACTGTAGGATCATTCTTGGGTCATTTTAACATGAAAACAATCCGTACCAATTTGAGACTTCATTGTTGACTTGTTCTAACTTGGAAACAACTTGTAGCTTCATTCTTAATTCGTTTGAACATTGAAACAACTTGAAATCTCTTTTAGTATCATTCTTGGCTCATTTGAACATGAAAACAATCCGTAGCAATTTGAGACTTCATTCTTGACTCGTTTGAACAAGGAAACAACTTGTAGCTTCATTCTTGACTCGTTTGAACATGGAAACAACACGTAAACTCTTGTAGGATCATTCTTGGCTCATTTTAACATAAAAACAATCCGTAGCAATTTGAGACTTCATTCTTGACTCGTTCGAACAAGGAAACAAATTGTTGCTTCATTCTTGACTCGTTTGAACATGGAAACAACTTGAAAACTATTGTAGGATCATTCTTGGCTCATTTTAACATGAAAACAATCCGTAGCAATTTGAGACTTCATTCTTGACTCGTTCGAACATGGAAACAACTTGTAGCTTCATTCTTGACTCGTTTGAACATGGAAACAACTTGTCAACTCTTGTAGGATCATTGATGTCTCATTTTAGGATGAAAGCAATTTATTACAATTTGATACTTCATTCTTGACTCGTTCGAACTTGGAAACAACTTGTAGCTTCATTCTTGACTCGTTTGAACATGGAAACAACATGTAAACTCTTGTAGGATCATTCTTGGCTCATTTTAACATGAAAACAATCCGTAGTAATTTGAGACTTCATTCTTGACTCGTTCGAACTTGGAAACAACTTGTTGCTTCATTCTTGACTCGTAAACAACTTGAAAACTATTGTTGGATCATTCTTGGCTCATTTTAACATGAAAACAATCCGTACCAATTTGAGACTTTTATTCTTGACTCGTTCGAACTTGGAAACAACTTGTAGCTTCATTCTTGACTCGTTTGAACATGGAAACAACTTGAAAACTCTTTTAGGATCATTCTTTGCTTATTTGAACATGAAAACAATCCGTACCAATTTGAGACTTCATTCTTGACTCGTTCGATCTTGGAAACAACTTGTAGCTTCATTCTTGACTCTTTTGAACATGGAAACAACTTGTAAACTCTTGTAGAATCATTGATGGCTCATTTTAAGATCAAAGCAATTTGTAACAATTTGAGACTTCATTCTTGACTCGTTCGAACTTGGAAACAACTTCCAGCTTCATTCTTGACTCGTTTGAACATGGAAACAACTTGAAAACTATTGTAGGATCATTCTTGGCTCATTTTAACATGAAAACAATCCGTAGCAATTTGAGACTTCTTTCTTGACTCGTTGAAACTTGAAACAACCTATAGCTTAATTCTTGACTCGTTTGAACATGGAAATAACTTGAAAACTACTGTAGGATCATTCTTGGGTCATTTTAACATGAAAACAATCCGTACCAATTTGAGACTTCATTGTTGACTCGTTCGAACTTGGAAACAACTTGTAGCTTCATTCTTAATTCGTTTGAACATTGAAACAACTTGAAAACTCGTTTAGTATCATTCTTGGCTCATTTGAACATGAAAACAATCCGTAGCAATTTGAGACTTCATTCTTGACTCGTTTGAACAAGGAAACAACTTGTAGCTTCATTCTTGACTCGTTTGAACATGGAAACAACACGTAAACTCTTGTAGGATCATTCTTGGCTCATTTTAACATAAAAACAATCCGTAGCAATTTGAGACTTCATTCTTGACTCGTTCGAACAAGGAAACAAATTGTTGCTTCATTCTTGACTCGTTTGAACATGGAAACAACTTGAAAACTATTGTAGGATCATTCTTGGCTCATTTTAACATGAAAACAATCCGTAGCAATTTGAGACTTCATTCTTGACTCGTTCGAACATGGAAACAACTTGTAGCTTCATTCTTGACTCGTTTGAACATGGAAACAACTTGTCAACTCTTGTAGGATCATTGATGTCTCATTTTAGGATGAAAGCAATTTATTACAATTTGATACTTCATTCTTGACTCGTTCGAACTTGGAAACAACTTGTAGCTTCATTCTTGACTCGTTTGAACATGGAAACAACATGTAAACTCTTGTAGGATCATTCTTGGCTCATTTTAACATGAAAACAATCCGTAGCAATTTGAGACTTCATTCTTGACTCGTTCGAACATGGAAACAACTTGTAGCTTCATTCTTGACTCGTTTGAACATGGAAACAACTTGTCAACTCTTGTAGGATCATTGATGTCTCATTTTAGGATGAAAGCAATTTATTACAATTTGATACTTCATTCTTGACTCGTTCGAACTTGGAAACAACTTGTAGCTTCATTCTTGACTCGTTTGAACATGGAAACAACATGTAAACTCTTGTAGGATCATTCGTGGCTCATTTTAACATGAAAACAATCCGTAGTAATTTGAGACTTCATTCTTTACTCGTTCGAACTTGGAAACAACTTGTTGCTTCATTCTTGACTCGTAAACAACTTGAAAACTATTGTTGGATCATTCTTGGCTCATTTTAACATGAAAACAATCCGTACCAATTTGAGACTTTTATTCTTGACTCGTTCGAACTTGGAAACAACTTGTAGCTTCATTCTTGACTCGTTTGAACATGGAAACAACTTGAAAACATTTTTAGGATCATTCTTTGCTTATTTGAACATGAAAACAATCCGTACCAATTTGAGATTTCATTCTTGACTCGTTCGAACTTGGAAACAACTTGTAGCTTCATTCTTGACTCTTTTGAACATGGAAACAACTTGTAAACTCTTGTAGAATAATTGATGGCTCATTTTAAGATCAAAGCAATTTGTAACAATTTGAGACTTCATTCTTGACTCGTTCGAACTTGGAAACAACTTCCAGCTTCATTTTTGACTCGTTTGAACATGGAAACAACATGAAAACTATTGTAGGATCATTCTTGGCTCATTTTAACATGAAAACAATCCGTAGCAATTTGAGACTTCTTTCTTGACTCGTTGAAACTTGAAACAACCTATAGCTTAATTCTTGACTCGTTTGAACATGGAAACAACTTGAAAACTACTGTAGGATCATTCTTGGGTCATTTTAACATGAAAACAATCCGTACCAATTTGAGACTTCATTGTTGACTTGTTCTAACTTGGAAACAACTTGTAGCTTCATTCTTAATTCGTTTGAACATTGAAACAACTTGAAAACTCTTTTAGTATCATTCTTGGCTCATTTGAACATGAAAACAATCCGTAGCAATTTGAGACTTCATTCTTGACTCGTTTGAACAAGGAAACAACTTGTAGCTTCATTCTTGACTCGTTTGAACATGGAAACAACTTGTAAACTCTTGTAGGATCATTCTTGGTTCAGTTGAACATGAAAACATTCCGTAATAATTTGAGACTTCATTCTTGACTCGTTCAAACTTGAAACAACCTATAGCTTAATTCTTGACTCGTTTGAAAATGGAAACAACTTGAAAACTATTGTAGGATTATTCTTGGGTCATTTTAACATGAAAACAATCCGTACCAATTTGAGACTTCATTGTTGACTCGTTCGAACTTGGAAACAACTTGTAGCTTCATTCTTAATTCGTTTGAACATTGAAACAACTTGAATACTCTTTTAGTATCATTCTTGGCTCATTTGAACATGAAAACAATCCGTAACAATTTGAGACTTCATTCTTGACTCGTTCGAACTTGGAAACAATTAATAGCTTCATTCTTGACTCTTTTGAAGATGGAAACAACTTGTAAACTCTTGTAGGATCATTGATGGCTCATTTCAAGATGAAAGCAATTTGTAACAATTTGAGATTTCATTCTTGACTCGTTTGAACTTGGAAACAACTTATACCTTCATTCTTGACTCGTTTGAACATGGAAACAACACGTAAACTCTTGTAGGATCATTCTTGGCTCATTTTAACATAAAAACAATCCGTAGCAATTTGAGACTTCATTCTTGACTCGTTCGAACAAGGAAACAAATTGTTGCTTCATTCTTGACTCGTTTGAACATGGAAACAACTTGAAAACTATTGTAGGATCATTCTTGGCTCATATTAACATGAAAACAATCCGTAGCAATTTGAGACTTCATTCTTGACTCGTTCGAACATGGAAACAACTTGTAGCTTCATTCTTGACTCGTTTGAACATGGAAACAACTTGTCAACTCTTGTAGGATCATTGATGGCTCATTTTAGGATGAAAGCAATTTATTACAATTTGATACTTCATTCTTGACTCGTTCGAACTTGGAAACAACTTGTAGCTTCATTCTTGACTCATTTGAACATGGAAACAACATGTAAACTCTTGTAGGATCATTCGTGGCTCATTTTAACATGAAAACAATCCGTAGTAATTTGAGACTTCATTCTTGACTCGTTCGAACTTGGAAACAACTTGTTGCTTCATTCTTGACTCGTAAACAACTTGAAAACTATTGTTGGATCATTCTTGGCTCATTTTAACATGAAAACAATCCGTACCAATTTGAGACTTTTATTCTTGACTCGTTCGAACTTGGAAACAACTTGTAGCTTCATTCTTGACTCGTTTGAACATGGAAACAACTTGAAAACATTTTTAGGATCATTCTTTGCTTATTTGAACATGAAAACAATCCGTACCAATTTGAGACTTCATTCTTGACTCGTTCGAACTTGGAAACAACTTGTAGCTTCATTCTTGACTCTTTTGAACATGGAAACAACTTGTAAACTCTTGTAGAATCATTGATGGCTCATTTTAAGATCAAAGCAATTTGTAACAATTTGAGACTTCATTCTTGACTCGTTCGAACTTGGAAACAACTTCCAGCTTCATTCTTGACTCGTTTGAACATGGAAACAACTTGAAAACTATTGTAGGATCATTCTTGGCTCATTTTAACATGAAAACAATCCGTAGCAATTTGAGACTTCTTTCTTGACTCGTTGAAACTTGAAACAACCTATAGCTTAATTCTTGACACGTTTGAACATGGAAACAACTTGAAAACTACTGTAGGATCATTCTTGGGTCATTTTAACATGAAAACAATCCGTACCAATTTGAGACTTCATTGTTGACTCGTTCGAACTTGGAAACAACTTGTAGCTTCATTCTTAATTCGGTTGAACATTGAAACAACTTGAAAACTCTTTTAGTATCATTCTTGTCTCATTTGAACATGAAAACAATCCGTAGCAATTTGAGACTTCATTCTTGACTCGTTTGAACAAGGAAACAACTTGTAGCTTCATTCTTGACTCGTTTGAACATAGAAACAACTTGTAAACTCTTGTAGGATCATTCTTGGTTCAGTTGAACATGAAAACATTCCGTAATAATTTGAGACTTCATTCTTGACTCGTTCAAACTTGAAACAACCTATAGCTTAATTCTTGACTCGTTTGAAAATGGAAACAACTTGAAAACTATTGTAGGATTATTCTTGGGTCATTTTAACATGAAAACAATCCGTACCAATTTGAGACTTCATTGTTGACTCGTTCGAACTTGGAAACAACTTGTAGCTTCATTCTTAATTCGTTTGAACATTGAAACAACTTGAATACTCTTTTAGTATCATTCTTGGCTCATTTGAACATGAAAACAATCCGTAGCAATTTGAGACTTCATTCTTGACTCGTTCGAACTTGGAAACAATTAATAGCTTCATTCTTGACTCTTTTGAAGATGGAAACAACTTGTAAACTCTTGTAGGATCATTGATGGCTCATTTCAAGATGAAAGCAATTTGTAACAATTTGAGATTTCATTCTTGACTCGTTTGAACTTGGAAACAACTTTTACCTTCATTCTTGACTCGTTTGAACATGGAAACAACACGTAAACTCTTGTAGGATCATTCTTGGCTCATTTTAACATAAAAACAATCCGTAGCAATTTGAGACTTCATTCTTGACTCGTTCGAACAAGGAAACAAATTGTTGCTTCATTCTTGACTCGTTTGAACATGGAAACAACTTGAAAACTATTGTAGGATCATTCTTGGCTCATTTTAACATGAAAACAATCCGTAGCAATTTGAGACTTCATTCTTGACTCGTTCGAACATGGAAACAACTTGTAGCTTCATTCTTGACTCGTTTGAACATGGAAACAACTTGTCAACTCTTGTAGGATCATTGATGGCTCATTTTAGGATGAAAGCAATTTATTACAATTTGATACTTCATTCTTAACTCGTTCGAACTTGGAAACAACTTGTAGCTTCATTCTTGACTCGTTTGAACATGGAAACAACATGTAAACTCTTGTAGGATCATTCGTGGCTCATTTTAACATGAAAACAATCCGTAGTAATTTGAGACTTCATTCTTGACTCGTTCGAACTTGGAAACAACTTGTGGCTTCATTCTTGACTCGTAAACAACTTGAAAACTATTGTTGGATCATTCTTGGCTCATTTTAACATGAAAACAATCCGTACCAATTTGAGACTTTTATTCTTGACTCGTTCGAACTTGGAAACAACTTGTAGCTTCATTCTTGACTCGTTTGAACATGGAAACAACTTGAAAACATTTTTAGGATCATTCTTTGCTTATTTGAACATGAAAACAATCCGTACCAATTTGAGACTTCATTCTTGACTCGTTCGAACTTGGAAACAACTTGTAGCTTCATTCTTGACTCTTTTGAACATGGAAACAACTTGTAAACTCTTGTAGAATCATTGATGGCTCATTTTAAGATCAAAGCAATTTGTAACAATTTGAGACTTCATTCTTGACTCGTTCGAACTTGGAAACAACTTCCAGCTTCATTCTTGACTCGTTTGAACATGGAAACAACTTGAAAACTATTGTAGGATCATTCTTGGCTCATTTTAACATGAAAACAATCCGTAGCAATTTGAGACTTCTTTCTTGACTCGTTGAAACTTGAAACAACCTATAGCTTAATTCTTGACACGTTTGAACATGGAAACAACTTGAAAACTACTGTAGGATCATTCTTGGGTCATTTTAACATGAAAACAATCCGTACCAATTTGAGACTTCATTGTTGACTCGTTCGAACTTGGAAACAACTTGTAGCTTCATTCTTAATTCGGTTGAACATTGAAACAACTTGAAAACTCTTTTAGTATCATTCTTGGCTCATTTGAACATGAAAACAATCCGTAGCAATTTGAGACTTCATTCTTGACTCGTTTGAACAAGGAAACAACTTGTAGCTTCATTCTTGACTCGTTTGAACATAGAAACAACTTGTAAACTCTTGTAGGATCATTCTTGGTTCAGTTGAACATGAAAACATTCCGTAATAATTTGAGACTTCATTCTTGACTCGTTCAAACTTGAAACAACCTATAGCTTAATTCTTGACTCGTTTGAAAATGGAAACAACTTGAAAACTATTGTAGGATTATTCTTGGGTCATTTTAACATGAAAACAATCCGTACCAATTTGAGACTTCATTGTTGACTCGTTCGAACTTGGAAACAACTTGTAGCTTCATTCTTAATTCGTTTGAACATTGAAACAACTTGAATACTCTTTTAGTATCATTCTTGGCTCATTTGAACATGAAAACAATCCGTAGCAATTTGAGACTTCATTCTTGACTCGTTCGAACTTGGAAACAATTAATAGCTTCATTCTTGACTCTTTTGAAGATGGAAACAACTTGTAAACTCTTGTAGGATCATTGATGGCTCATTTCAAGATGAAAGCAATTTGTAACAATTTGAGATTTCATTCTTGACTCGTTTGAACTTGGAAACAACTTGTACCTTCATTCTTGACTCGTTTGAACATGAAAACAACACGTAAACTCTTGTAGGATCATTCTTGGCTCATTTTAACATAAAAACAATCCGTAGCAATTTGAGACTTCATTCTTGACTCGTTCGAACAAGGAAACAACTTGTTGCTTCATTCTTGACTCGTTTGAACATGGAAACAACTTGAAAACTCTTTTAGGATCATTCTTTGCTTATTTGAACATGAAAACAATCCGTACCAATTTGAGACTTCATTCTTGACTCGTTCGAACTTGGAAACAACTTGTAGCTTCATTCTTGACTCTTTTGAACATGGAAACAACTTGTAAACTCTTGTAGAATCATTGATGGCTCATTTTAAGATCAAAGCAATTTGTAACAATTTGAGACTTCATTCTTGACTAGTTTGAACATGGAAACAACTTCCAGCTTCATTCTTGACTCGTTTGAACATGGAAACAACTTGAAAACTATTGTAGGATCATTCTTGGCTCATTTTAACATGAAAACAATCCGTAGCAATTTGAGACTTCTTTCTTGACTCGTTGAAACTTAAAACAACCTATAGCTTAATTCTTGACTCGTTTGAACATGGAAACAACTTGAAAACTACTGTAGGATCATTCTTGGGTCATTTTAACATGAAAACAATCCGTACCAATTTGAGACTTCATTGTTGACTTGTTCTAACTTGGAAACAACTTGTAGCTTCATTCTTAATTCGTTTGAACATTGAAACAACTTGAAATCTCTTTTAGTATCATTCTTGGCTCATTTGAACATGAAAACAATCCGTAGCAATTTGAGACTTCATTCTTGACTCGTTTGAACAAGGAAACAACTTGTAGCTTCATTCTTGACTCGTTTGAACATGGAAACAACACGTAAACTCTTGTAGGATCATTCTTGGCTCATTTTAACATAAAAACAATCCGTAGCAATTTGAGACTTCATTCTTGACTCGTTCGAACAAGGAAACAAATTGTTGCTTCATTCTTGACTCGTTTGAACATGGAAACAACTTGAAAACTATTGTAGGATCATTCTTGGCTCATTTTAACATGAAAACAATCCGTAGCAATTTGAGACTTCATTCTTGACTCGTTCGAACATGGAAACAACTTGTAGCTTCATTCTTGACTCGTTTGAACATGGAAACAACTTGTCAACTCTTGTAGGATCATTGATGTCTCATTTTAGGATGAAAGCAATTTATTACAATTTGATACTTCATTCTTGACTCGTTCGAACTTGGAAACAACTTGTAGCTTCATTCTTGACTCGTTTGAACATGGAAACAACATGTAAACTCTTGTAGGATCATTCTTGGCTCATTTTAACATGAAAACAATCCGTAGTAATTTGAGACTTCATTCTTGACTCGTTCGAACTTGGAAACAACTTGTTGCTTCATTCTTGACTCGTAAACAACTTGAAAACTATTGTTGGATCATTCTTGGCTCATTTTAACATGAAAACAATCCGTACCAATTTGAGACTTTTATTCTTGACTCGTTCGAACTTGGAAACAACTTGTAGCTTCATTCTTGACTCGTTTGAACATGGAAACAACTTGAAAACTCTTTTAGGATCATTCTTTGCTTATTTGAACATGAAAACAATCCGTACCAATTTGAGACTTCATTCTTGACTCGTTCGATCTTGGAAACAACTTGTAGCTTCATTCTTGACTCTTTTGAACATGGAAACAACTTGTAAACTCTTGTAGAATCATTGATGGCTCATTTTAAGATCAAAGCAATTTGTAACAATTTGAGACTTCATTCTTGACTCGTTCGAACTTGGAAACAACTTCCAGCTTCATTCTTGACTCGTTTGAACATGGAAACAACTTGAAAACTATTGTAGGATCATTCTTGGCTCATTTTAACATGAAAACAATCCGTAGCAATTTGAGACTTCTTTCTTGACTCGTTGAAACTTGAAACAACCTATAGCTTAATTCTTGACTCGTTTGAACATGGAAATAACTTGAAAACTACTGTAGGATCATTCTTGGGTCATTTTAACATGAAAACAATCCGTACCAATTTGAGACTTCATTGTTGACTCGTTCGAACTTGGAAACAACTTGTAGCTTCATTCTTAATTCGTTTGAACATTGAAACAACTTGAAAACTCGTTTAGTATCATTCTTGGCTCATTTGAACATGAAAACAATCCGTAGCAATTTGAGACTTCATTCTTGACTCGTTTGAACAAGGAAACAACTTGTAGCTTCATTCTTGACTCGTTTGAACATGGAAACAACACGTAAACTCTTGTAGGATCATTCTTGGCTCATTTTAACATAAAAACAATCCGTAGCAATTTGAGACTTCATTCTTGACTCGTTCGAACAAGGAAACAAATTGTTGCTTCATTCTTGACTCGTTTGAACATGGAAACAACTTGAAAACTATTGTAGGATCATTCTTGGCTCATTTTAACATGAAAACAATCCGTAGCAATTTGAGACTTCATTCTTGACTCGTTCGAACATGGAAACAACTTGTAGCTTCATTCTTGACTCGTTTGAACATGGAAACAACTTGTCAACTCTTGTAGGATCATTGATGTCTCATTTTAGGATGAAAGCAATTTATTACAATTTGATACTTCATTCTTGACTCGTTCGAACTTGGAAACAACTTGTAGCTTCATTCTTGACTCGTTTGAACATGGAAACAACATGTAAACTCTTGTAGGATCATTCTTGGCTCATTTTAACATGAAAACAATCCGTAGTAATTTGAGACTTCATTCTTGACTCGTTCGAACTTGGAAACAACTTGTTGCTTCATTCTTGACTCGTAAACAACTTGAAAACTATTGTTGGATCATTCTTGGCTCATTTTAACATGAAAACAATCCGTACCAATTTGAGACTTTTATTCTTGACTCGTTCGAACTTGGAAACAACTTGTAGCTTCATTCTTGACTCGTTTGAACATGGAAACAACTTGAAAACTCTTTTAGGATCATTCTTTGCTTATTTGAACATGAAAACAATCCGTACCAATTTGAGACTTCATTCTTGACTCGTTCGATCTTGGAAACAACTTGTAGCTTCATTCTTGACTCTTTTGAACATGGAAACAACTTGTAAACTCTTGTAGAATCATTGATGGCTCATTTTAAGATCAAAGCGATTTGTAACAATTTGAGACTTCATTCTTGACTCGTTCGAACATGGAAACAACTTCCAGCTTCATTCTTGACTCGTTTGAACATGGAAACAACTTGAAAACTATTGTAGGATCATTCTTGGCTCATTTTAACATGAAAACAATCCGTAGCAATTTGAGACTTCTTTCTTGACTCGTTGAAACTTGAAACAACCTATAGCTTAATTCTTGACTCGTTTGAACATGGAAATAACTTGAAAACTACTGTAGGATCATTCTTGGGTCATTTTAACATGAAAACAATCCGTACCAATTTGAGACTTCATTGTTGACTCGTTCGAACTTGGAAACAACTTGTAGCTTCATTCTTAATTCGTTTGAACATTGAAACAACTTGAAAACTCGTTTAGTATCATTCTTGGCTCATTTGAACATGAAAACAATCCGTAGCAATTTGAGACTTCATTCTTGACTCGTTTGAACAAGGAAACAACTTGTAGCTTCATTCTTGACTCGTTTGAACATGGAAACAACACGTAAACTCTTGTAGGATCATTCTTGGCTCATTTTAACATAAAAACAATCCGTAGCAATTTGAGACTTCATTCTTGACTCGTTCGAACAAGGAAACAAATTGTTGCTTCATTCTTGACTCGTTTGAACATGGAAACAACTTGAAAACTATTGTAGGATCATTCTTGGCTCATTTTAACATGAAAACAATCCGTAGCAATTTGAGACTTCATTCTTGACTCGTTCGAACATGGAAACAACTTGTAGCTTCATTCTTGACTCGTTTGAACATGGAAACAACTTGTCAACTCTTGTAGGATCATTGATGTCTCATTTTAGGATGAAAGCAATTTATTACAATTTGATACTTCATTCTTGACTCGTTCGAACTTGGAAACAACTTGTAGCTTCATTCTTGACTCGTTTGAACATGGAAACAACATGTAAACTCTTGTAGGATCATTCTTGGCTCATTTTAACATGAAAACAATCCGTAGTAATTTGAGACTTCATTCTTGACTCGTTCGAACTTGGAAACAACTTGTTGCTTCATTCTTGACTCGTAAACAACTTGAAAACTATTGTTGGATCATTCTTGGCTCATTTTAACATGAAAACAATCCGTACCAATTTGAGACTTTTATTCTTGACTCGTTCGAACTTGGAAACAACTTGTAGCTTCATTCTTGACTCGTTTGAACATGGAAACAACTTGAAAACTCTTTTAGGATCATTCTTTGCTTATTTGAACATGAAAACAATCCGTACCAATTTGAGACTTCATTCTTGACTCGTTCGATCTTGGAAACAACTTGTAGCTTCATTCTTGACTCTTTTGAACATGGAAACAACTTGTAAACTCTTGTAGAATCATTGATGGCTCATTTTAAGATCAAAGCGATTTGTAACAATTTGAGACTTCATTCTTGACTCGTTCGAACATGGAAACAACTTCCAGCTTCATTCTTGACTCGTTTGAACATGGAAACAACTTGAAAACTATTGTAGGATCATTCTTGGCTCATTTTAACATGAAAACAATCCGTAGCAATTTGAGACTTCTTTCTTGACTCGTTGAAACTTGAAACAACCTATAGCTTAATTCTTGACTCGTTTGAACATGGAAATAACTTGAAAACTACTGTAGGATCATTCTTGGGTCATTTTAACATGAAAACAATCCGTACCAATTTGAGACTTCATTGTTGACTCGTTCGAACTTGGAAACAACTTGTAGCTTCATTCTTAATTCGTTTGAACATTGAAACAACTTGAAAACTCGTTTAGTATCATTCTTGGCTCATTTGAACATGAAAACAATCCGTAGCAATTTGAGACTTCATTCTTGACTCGTTTGAACAAGGAAACAACTTGTAGCTTCATTCTTGACTCGTTTGAACATGGAAACAACACGTAAACTCTTGTAGGATCATTCTTGGCTCATTTTAACATAAAAACAATCCGTAGCAATTTGAGACTTCATTCTTGACTCGTTCGAACAAGGAAACAAATTGTTGCTTCATTCTTGACTCGTTTGAACATGGAAACAACTTGAAAACTATTGTAGGATCATTCTTGGCTCATTTTAACATGAAAACAATCCGTAGCAATTTGAGACTTCATTCTTGACTCGTTCGAACATGGAAACAACTTGTAGCTTCATTCTTGACTCGTTTGAACATGGAAACAACTTGTCAACTCTTGTAGGATCATTGATGTCTCATTTTAGGATGAAAGCAATTTATTACAATTTGATACTTCATTCTTGACTCGTTCGAACTTGGAAACAACTTGTAGCTTCATTCTTGACTCGTTTGAACATGGAAACAACATGTAAACTCTTGTAGGATCATTCTTGGCTCATTTTAACATGAAAACAATCCGTAGTAATTTGAGACTTCATTCTTGACTCGTTCGAACTTGGAAACAACTTGTTGCTTCATTCTTGACTCGTAAACAACTTGAAAACTATTGTTGGATCATTCTTGGCTCATTTTAACATGAAAACAATCCGTACCAATTTGAGACTTTTATTCTTGACTCGTTCGAACTTGGAAACAACTTGTAGCTTCATTCTTGACTCGTTTGAACATGGAAACAACTTGAAAACTCTTTTAGGATCATTCTTTGCTTATTTGAACATGAAAACAATCCGTACCAATTTGAGACTTCATTCTTGACTCGTTCGATCTTGGAAACAACTTGTAGCTTCATTCTTGACTCTTTTGAACATGGAAACAACTTGTAAACTCTTGTAGAATCATTGATGGCTCATTTTAAGATCAAAGCGATTTGTAACAATTTGAGACTTCATTCTTGACTCGTTCGAACATGGAAACAACTTCCAGCTTCATTCTTGACTCGTTTGAACATGGAAACAACTTGAAAACTATTGTAGGATCATTCTTGGCTCATTTTAACATGAAAACAATCCGTAGCAATTTGAGACTTCTTTCTTGACTCGTTGAAACTTGAAACAACCTATAGCTTAATTCTTGACTCGTTTGAACATGGAAATAACTTGAAAACTACTGTAGGATCATTCTTGGGTCATTTTAACATGAAAACAATCCGTACCAATTTGAGACTTCATTGTTGACTCGTTCGAACTTGGAAACAACTTGTAGCTTCATTCTTAATTCGTTTGAACATTGAAACAACTTGAAAACTCGTTTAGTATCATTCTTGGCTCATTTGAACATGAAAACAATCCGTAGCAATTTGAGACTTCATTCTTGACTCGTTTGAACAAGGAAACAACTTGTAGCTTCATTCTTGACTCGTTTGAACATGGAAACAACACGTAAACTCTTGTAGGATCATTCTTGGCTCATTTTAACATAAAAACAATCCGTAGCAATTTGAGACTTCATTCTTGACTCGTTCGAACAAGGAAACAAATTGTTGCTTCATTCTTGACTCGTTTGAACATGGAAACAACTTGAAAACTATTGTAGGATCATTCTTGGCTCATTTTAACATGAAAACAATCCGTAGCAATTTGAGACTTCATTCTTGACTCGTTCGAACATGGAAACAACTTGTAGCTTCATTCTTGACTCGTTTGAACATGGAAACAACTTGTCAACTCTTGTAGGATCATTGATGTCTCATTTTAGGATGAAAGCAATTTATTACAATTTGATACTTCATTCTTGACTCGTTCGAACTTGGAAACAACTTGTAGCTTCATTCTTGACTCGTTTGAACATGGAAACAACATGTAAACTCTTGTAGGATCATTCTTGGCTCATTTTAACATGAAAACAATCCGTAGTAATTTGAGACTTCATTCTTGACTCGTTCGAACTTGGAAACAACTTGTTGCTTCATTCTTGACTCGTAAACAACTTGAAAACTATTGTTGGATCATTCTTGGCTCATTTTAACATGAAAACAATCCGTACCAATTTGAGACTTTTATTCTTGACTCGTTCGAACTTGGAAACAACTTGTAGCTTCATTCTTGACTCGTTTGAACATGGAAACAACTTGAAAACTCTTTTAGGATCATTCTTTGCTTATTTGAACATGAAAACAATCCGTACCAATTTGAGACTTCATTCTTGACTCGTTCGATCTTGGAAACAACTTGTAGCTTCATTCTTGACTCTTTTGAACATGGAAACAACTTGTAAACACTTGTAGAATCATTGATGGCTCATTTTAAGATCAAAGCAATTTGTAACAATTTGAGACTTCATTCTTGACTCGTTCGAACTTGGAAACAACTTCCAGCTTCATTCTTGACTCGTTTGAACATGGAAACAACTTGAAAACTATTGTAGGATCATTCTTGACTCATTTTAACATGAAAACAATCCGTAGCAATTTGAGACTTCTTTCTTGACTCGTTGAAACTTGAAACAACCTATAGCTTAATTCTTGACTCGTTTGAACATGGAAATAACTTGAAAACTACTGTAGGATCATTCTTGGGTCATTTTAACATGAAAACAATCCGTACCAATTTGAGACTTCATTGTTGACTCGTTCGAACTTGGAAACAACTTGTAGCTTCATTCTTAATTCGTTTGAACATTGAAACAACTTGAAAACTCGTTTAGTATCATTCTTGGCTCATTTGAACATGAAAACAATCCGTACCAATTTGAGACTTCATTCTTGACTCGTTCGAACTTGGAAACAACTTGTAGCTTCATTCTTGACTCTTTTGAACATGGAAACAACTTGTAAACTCTTGTAGAATCATTGATGGCTCATTTTAAGATCAAAGCAATTTGTAACAATTTGAGACTTCATTCTTGACTCGTTCGAACTTGGAAACAACTTCCAGCTTCATTCTTGACTCGTTTGAACATGGAAACAACTTGAAAACTATTCTAGGATCATTCTTGGCCCATTTTAACATGAAAACAATCCGTAGCAATTTGAGACTTCATTCTTGACTCGTTGAAACTTGAAACAACCTATAGCTTAATTCTTGACTCGTTTGAACATGGAAACAACTTGAAAACTACTGTAGGATCATTCTTGGGTCATTTTAACATGAAAACAATCCGTACCAATTTGAGACTTCATTGTTGACTCGTTCGAACTTGGAAACAACTTGTAGCTTCATTCTTGACTCTTTTGAACATGGAAACAACTTGTAAACTCTTGTAGAATCATTGATGGCTCATTTTAAGATCAAAGCAATTTGTAACAATTTGAGACTTCATTCTTGACTCGTTCGAACTTGGAAACAACTTCCAGCTTCAATCTTGACTCGTTTGAACATGGAAACAACATGTAAACTCTTGTAGGATCATTCTTGGCTCATTTTAACATGAAAACAATCCTTAGTAATTTGAGACTTCATTCTTGACTCGTTCGAACTTGGAAACAACTTGTTGCTTCATTCTTGACTCGTAAACAACTTGAAAACTATTGTTGGATCATTCTTGGCTCATTTTAACATGAAAACAATCCGTACCAATTTTAGACTTTTATTCTTGACTCGTTCGAACTTGGAAACAACTTGTAGCTTCATTCTTGACTCGTTTGAACATGGAAACAACTTGAAAACTCTTTTAGGATCATTCTTTGCTTATTTCAACATGAAAACAATCCGTACCAATTTGAGACTTCATTCTTGACTCGTTCGAATTTGGAAACAACTTGTAGCTTCATTCTTGACTCTTTTGAACATGGAAACAACTTGTAAACTCTTGTAGAATCATTGATGGCTCATTTTAAGATCAAAGCAATTTGTAACAATTTGAGACTTCATTCTTGACTCGTTCGAACTTGGAAATAACTTCCAGCTTCATTCTTGACTCGTTTGAACATGGAAACAACTTGAAAACTATTGTAGGATCATTCTTGGCTCATTTTGACATGAAAACAATCCGTAGCAATTTGAGACTTCATTCTTGACTCGTTGAAACTTGAAACAACCTATAGCTTAATTCTTGACTCGTTTGAACATGGAAATAACTTGAAAACTACTGTAGGATCATTCTTGGGTCATTTTAACATGAAAACAATCCGTACCAATTTGAGACTTCATTGTTGACTCGTTCGAACTTGGAAACAACTTGTAGCTTCATTCTTAATTCGTTTGAACATTGAAACAACTTGAAAACTCGTTTAGTATCATTCTTGGCTCATTTGAACATGAAAACAATCCGTAGCAATTTGAGACTTCATTCTTGACTCGTTTGAACAAGGAAACAACTTGTAGCTTCATTCTTGACTCGTTTGAACATGGAAACAACTTGTAAACTCTTGTAGGATCATTCTTGGTTCAGTTGAACATGAAAACATTCCGTAATAATTTGAGACTTCATTCTTGACTCGTTCAAACTTGAAACAACCTATAGCTAAATTCTTGACTCGTTTGAAAATGGAAACAACTTGAAAACTATTGTAGGATTATTCTTGGGTCATTTTAACATGAAAACAATCCGTACCAATTTGAGACTTCATTGTTGACTCGTTCGAACTTGGAAACAACTTGTAGCTTCATTCTTAATTCGTTTGAACATTGAAACAACTTGAATACTCTTTTAGTATCATTCTTGGCTCATTTGAACATGAAAACAATCCGTAGCAATTTGATACTTCATTCTTGACTCGTTCGAACTTGGAAACAACTTGTAGCTTCATTCTTGACTCGTTTGAACATGGAAACAACATGTAAACTCTTGTAGGATCATTCTTGGCTCATTTTAACATGAAAACAATCCGTAGTAATTTGAGACTTCATTCTTGACTCGTTCGAACTTGGAAACAACTTGTTGCTTCATTCTTCACTCGTAAACAACTTGAAAACTATTGTTGGATCATTCTTGGCTCATTTTAACATGAAAACAATCCGTACCAATTTGAGACTTTTATTCTTGACTCGTTCGAACTTGGAAACAACTTGTAGCTTCATTCTTGACTCGTTTGAACATGGAAACAACTTGAAAACTCTTTTAGGATCATTCTTTGCTTATTTGAACATGAAAACAAACCGTACCAATTTGAGACTTCATTCTTGACTCGTTCGAACTTGGAAACAACTTGTAGCTTCATTCTTGACTCTTTTGAACATGGAAACAACTTGTAAACTCTTGTAGAATCATTGATGGCTCATTTTAAGATCAAAGCAATTTGTAACAATTTGAGACTTCATTCTTGACTCGTTCGAACTTGGAAACAACTTCCAGCTTCATTCTTGACTCGTTTGAACATGGAAACAACTTGAAAACTATTCTAGGATCATTCTTGGCCCATTTTAACATGAAAACAATCCGTAGCAATTTGATACTTCATTCTTGACTCGTTGAAACTTGAAACAACCTATAGCTTAATTCTTGACTCGTTTGAACATGGAAACAACTTGAAAACTACTGTAGGATCATTCTTGGGTCATTTTAACATGAAAACAATCCGTACCAATTTGAGACTTCATTGTTGACTCGTTCGAACTTGGAAACAACTTGTAGCTTCATTCTTGACTCTTTTGAACATGGAAACAACTTGTAAACTCTTGTAGAATCATTGATGGCTCATTTTAAGATCAAAGCAATTTGTAACAATTTGAGACTTCATTCTTGACTCGTTCGAACTTGGAAACAACTTCCAGCTTCATTCTTGACTCGTTTGAACATGGAAACAACATGTAAACTCTTGTAGGATCATTCTTGGCTCATTTTAACATGAAAACAATCCTTAGTAATTTGAGACTTCATTCTTGACTCGTTCGAACTTGGAAACAACTTGTTGCTTCATTCTTGACTCGTAAACAACTTGAAAACTATTGTTGGATCATTCTTGGCTCATTTTAACATGAAAACAATCCGTACCAATTTTAGACTTTTATTCTTGACTCGTTCGAACTTGGAAACAACTTGTAGCTTCATTCTTGACTCGTTTGAACATGGAAACAACTTGAAAACTCATTTAGGATCATTCTTTGCTTATTTCAACATGAAAACAATCCGTACCAATTTGAGACTTCATTCTTGACTCGTTCGAATTTGGAAACAACTTGTAGCTTCATTCTTGACTCTTTTGAACATGGAAACAACTTGTAAACTCTTGTAGAATCATTGATGGCTCATTTTAAGATCAAAGCAATTTGTAACAATTTGAGACTTCATTCTTGACTCGTTCGAACTTGGAAATAACTTCCAGCTTCATTCTTGACTCGTTTGAACATGGAAACAACTTGAAAACTATTGTAGGATCATTCTTGGCTCATTTTGACATGAAAACAATCCGTAGCAATTTGAGACTTCATTCTTGACTCGTTGAAACTTGAAACAACCTATAGCTTAATTCTTGACTCGTTTGAACATGGAAATAACTTGAAAACTACTGTAGGATCATTCTTGGGTCATTTTAACATGAAAACAATCCGTACCAATTTGAGACTTCATTGTTGACTCGTTCGAACTTGGAAACAACTTGTAGCTTCATTCTTAATTCGTTTGAACATTGAAACAACTTGAAAACTCGTTTAGTATCATTCTTGGCTCATTTGAACATGAAAACAATCCGTAGCAATTTGAGACTTCATTCTTGACTCGTTTGAACAAGGAAACAACTTGTAGCTTCATTCTTGACTCGTTTGAACATGGAAACAACTTGTAAACTCTTGTAGGATCATTCTTGGTTCAGTTGAACATGAAAACATTCCGTAATAATTTGAGACTTCATTCTTGACTCGTTCAAACTTGAAACAACCTATAGCTTAATTCTTGACTCGTTTGAAAATGGAAACAACTTGAAAACTATTGTAGGATTATTCTTGGGTCATTTTAACATGAAAACAATCCGTACCAATTTGAGACTTCATTGTTGACTCGTTCGAACTTGGAAACAACTTGTAGCTTCATTCTTAATTCGTTTGAACATTGAAACAACTTGAATACTCTTTTAGTATCATTCTTGGCTCATTTGAACATGAAAACAATCCGTAGCAATTTGATACTTCATTCTATACTCGTTCGAACTTGGAAACAACTTGTAGCTTCATTCTTGACTCGTTTGAACATGGAAACAAAATGTAAACTCTTGTAGGATCATTCTTGGCTCATTTTAACATGAAAACAATCCGTAGTAATTTGAGACTTCATTCTTGACTTGTTCGAACTTGGAAACAACTTGTTGCTTCATTCTTCACTCGTAAACAACTTGAAAACTATTGTTGGATCATTCTTGGCTCATTTTAACATGAAAACAATCCGTACCAATTTGAGACTTTTATTCTTGACTCGTTCGAACTTGGAAACAACTTGTAGCTTCATTCTTGACTCGTTTGAACATGGAAACAACTTGAAAACTCTTTTAGGATCATTCTTTGCTTATTTGAACATGAAAACAAACCGTACCAATTTGAGACTTCATTCTTGACTCGTTCGAACTTGGAAACAATTTGTAGCTTCATTCTTGACTCTTTTGTACATGGAAACAACTTGTAAACTCTTGTAGAATCATTGATGGCTCATTTAAAGATCAAAGCAATTTGTAACAATTTGAGACTTCATTCTTGACTCGTTCGAACTTGGAAACAACTTCCAGCTTCATTCTTGACTCGTTTGAACATGGAAACAACTTGAAAACTATTCTAGGATCATTCTTGGCTCATTTTAACATGAAAACAATCCGTAGCAATTTGAGACTTCATTCTTGACTCGTTGAAACTTGAAACAACCTATAGCTTAATTCTTGACTCGTTTGAACATGGAAACAACTTGAAAACTACTGTAGGATCATTCTTGGGTCATTTTAACATGAAAACAATCCGTACCAATTTGAGACTTCATTGTTGACTCGTTCGAACTTGGAAACAACTTGTAGCTTCATTCTTGACTCTTTTGAACATGGAAACAACTTGTAAACTCTTGTAGAATCATTGATGGCTCATTTTAAGATCAAAGCAATTTGTAACAATTTGAGACTTCATTCTTGACTCGTTCGAACTTGGAAACAACTTCCAGCTTCATTCTTGACTCGTTTGAACATGGAAACAACATGTAAACTCTTGTAGGATCATTCTTGGCTCATTTTAACATGAAAACAATCCTTAGTAATTTGAGACTTCATTCTTGACTCGTTCGAACTTGGAAACAACTTGAAAACTATTGTAGGATCATTCTTGGCTCATTTTAACATGAAAACAATCCGTAGCAATTTGAGACTTCATTCTTGACTCGTTGAAACTTGAAACAACCTATAGCTTAATTCTTGACTCGTTTGAACATGGAAATAACTTGAAAACTACTGTAGGATCATTCTTG
This sequence comes from Oenanthe sinensis, assembly GCA_028671895.1. Taxonomy (NCBI): domain Eukaryota; kingdom Viridiplantae; phylum Streptophyta; class Magnoliopsida; order Apiales; family Apiaceae; genus Oenanthe; species Oenanthe sinensis. Next base: position 7,326,783 of record JAPMAC010000195.1, on the reverse strand, counting down.
GGTCATTTTAACATGAAAACAATCCGTACCAATTTGAGACTTCATTGTTGACTCGTTCGAACTTGGAAACAACTTGTAGCTTCATTCTTAATTCGTTTGAACATTGAAACAACTTGAAAACTCGTTTAGTATCATTCTTGGCTCATTTGAACATGAAAACAATCCGTAGCAATTTGAGACTTCATTCTTGACTCGTTTGAACAAGGAAACAACTTGTAGCTTCATTCTTGACTCGTTTGAACATGGAAACAACTTGTAAACTCTTGTAAGATCATTCTTGGTTCAGTTGAACATGAAAACATTCCGTAATAATTTGAGACTTCATTCTTGACTCGTTCAAACTTGAAACAACCTATAGCTTAATTCTTGACTCGTTTGAAAATGGAAACAACTTGAAAACTATTGTAGGATTATTCTTGGGTCATTTTAACATGAAAACAATCCGTACCAATTTGAGACTTCATTGTTGACTCGTTCGAACTTGGAAACAACTTGTAGCTTCATTCTTAATTCGTTTGAACATTGAAACAACTTGAATACTCTTTTAGTATCATTCTTGGCTCATTTGAACATGAAAACAATCCGTAGCAATTTGATACTTCATTCTTGACTCGTTCGAACTTGGAAACAACTTGTAGCTTCATTCTTGACTCGTTTGAACATGGAAACAACATGTAAACTCTTGTAGGATCATTCTTGGCTCATTTTAACATGAAAACAATCCGTAGTAATTTGAGACTTCATTCTTGACTCGTTCGAACTTGGAAACAACTTGTTGCTTCATTCTTCACTCGTAAACAACTTGAAAACTATTGTTGGATCATTCTTGGCTCATTTTAACATGAAAACAATCCGTACCAATTTGAGACTTTTATTCTTGACTCGTTCGAACTTGGAAACAACTTGTAGCTTCATTCTTGACTCGTTTGAACATGGAAACAACTTGAAAACTCTTTTAGGATCATTCTTTGCTTATTTGAACATGAAAACAAACCGTACCAATTTGAGACTTCATTCTTGACTCGTTCGAACTTGGAAACAATTTGTAGCTTCATTCTTGACTCTTTTGTACATGGAAACAACTTGTAAACTCTTGTAGAATCATTGATGGCTCATTTAAAGATCAAAGCAATTTGTAACAATTTGAGACTTCATTCTTGACTCGTTCGAACTTGGAAACAACTTCCAGCTTCATTCTTGACTCGTTTGAACATGGAAACAACTTGAAAACTATTCTAGGATCATTCTTGGCTCATTTTAACATGAAAACAATCCGTAGCAATTTGAGACTTCATTCTTGACTCGTTGAAACTTGAAACAACCTATAGCTTAATTCTTGACTCGTTTGAACATGGAAACAACTTGAAAACTACTGTAGGATCATTCTTGGGTCATTTTAACATGAAAACAATCCGTACCAATTTGAGACTTCATTGTTGACTCGTTCGAACTTGGAAACAACTTGTAGCTTCATTCTTGACTCTTTTGAACATGGAAACAACTTGTAAACTCTTGTAGAATCATTGATGGCTCATTTTAAGATCAAAGCAATTTGTAACAATTTGAGACTTCATTCTTGACTCGTTCGAACTTGGAAACAACTTCCAGCTTCATTCTTGACTCGTTTGAACATGGAAACAACATGTAAACTCTTGTAGGATCATTCTTGGCTCATTTTAACATGAAAACAATCCTTAGTAATTTGAGACTTCATTCTTGACTCGTTCGAACTTGGAAACAACTTGAAAACTATTGTAGGATCATTCTTGGCTCATTTTAACATGAAAACAATCCGTAGCAATTTGAGACTTCATTCTTGACTCGTTGAAACTTGAAACAACCTATAGCTTAATTCTTGACTCGTTTGAACATGGAAATAACTTGAAAACTACTGTAGGATCATTCTTGGGTCATTTTAACATGAAAACAATCCGTACCAATTTGAGACTTCATTGTTGACTCGTTCGAACTTGGAAACAACTTGTAGCTTCATTCTTAATTCGTTTGAACATTGAAACAACTTGAAAACTCGTTTAGTATCATTCTTGGCTCATTTGAACATGAAAACAATCCGTAGCAATTTGAGACTTCATTCTTGACTCGTTTGAACAAGGAAACAACTTGTAGCTTCATTCTTGACTCGTTTGAACATGGAAACAACTTGTAAACTCTTGTAAGATCATTCTTGGTTCAGTTGAACATGAAAACATTCCGTAATAATTTGAGACTTCATTCTTGACTCGTTCAAACTTGAAACAACCTATAGCTTAATTCTTGACTCGTTTGAAAATGGAAACAACTTGAAAACTATTGTAGGATTATTCTTGGGTCATTTTAACATGAAAACAATCCGTACCAATTTGAGACTTCATTGTTGACTCGTTCGAACTTGGAAACAACTTGTAGCTTCATTCTTAATTCGTTTGAACATTGAAACAACTTGAATACTCTTTTAGTATCATTCTTGGCTCATTTGAACATGAAAACAATCCGTAGCAATTTGATACTTCATTCTTGACTCGTTCGAACTTGGAAACAACTTGTAGCTTCATTCTTGACTCGTTTGAACATGGAAACAACATGTAAACTCTTGTAGGATCATTCTTGGCTCATTTTAACATGAAAACAATCCGTAGTAATTTGAGACTTCATTCTTGACTCGTTCGAACTTGGAAACAACTTGTTGCTTCATTCTTCACTCGTAAACAACTTAAAAACTATTGTTGGATCATTCTTGGCTCATTTTAACATGAAAACAATCCGTACCAATTTGAGACTTTTATTCTTGACTCGTTCGAACTTGGAAACAACTTGTAGCTTCATTCTTGACTCGTTTGAACATGGAAACAACTTGAAAACTCTTTTAGGATCATTCTTTGCTTATTTGAACATGAAAACAAACCGTACCAATTTGAGACTTCATTCTTGACTCGTTCGAACTTGGAAACAACTTGTAGCTTCATTCTTGACTCTTTTGAACATGGAAACAACTTGTAAACTCTTGTAGAATCATTGATGGCTCATTTTAAGATCAAAGCAATTTGTAACAATTTGAGACTTCATTCTTGACTCGTTCGAACTTGGAAACAACTTCCAGCTTCATTCTTGACTCGTTTGAACATGGAAACAACTTGAAAACTATTCTAGGATCATTCTTGGCTCATTTTAACATGAAAACAATCCGTAGCAATTTGAGACTTCATTCTTGACTCGTTGAAACTTGAAACAACCTATAGCTTAATTCTTGACTCGTTTGAACATGGAAACAACTTGAAAACTACTGTAGGATCATTCTTGGGTCATTTTAACATGAAAACAATCCGTACCAATTTGAGACTTCATTGTTGACTCGTTCGAACTTGGAAACAACTTGTAGCTTCATTCTTGACTCTTTTGAACATGGAAACAACTTGTAAACTCTTGTAGTATCATTGATGGCTCATTTTAAGATCAAAGCAATTTGTAACAATTTGAGACTTCATTCTTGACTCGTTCGAACTTGGAAACAACTTCAAGCTTCATTCTTGACTCGTTTGAACATGGAAACAACATGTAAACTCTTGTAGGATCATTCTTGGCTCATTTTAACATGAAAACAATCCTTAGTAATTTGAGACTTCATTCTTGACTCGTTCGAACTTGGAAACAACTTGTTGCTTCATTCTTGACTCGTAAACAACTTGAAAACTATTGTTAGATCATTCTTGGCTCATTTTAACATGAAAACAATCCGTACCAATTTGAGACTTTTATTCTTGACTCGTTCGAACTTGGAAACAACTTGTAGCTTCATTCTTGACTCGTTTGAACATGGAAACAACTTGAAAACTCTTTTAGGATCATTCTTTGCTTATTTGAACATGAAAACAATCCGTACCAATTTGAGACTTCATTCTTGACTCGTTCGAATTTGGAAACAACTTGTAGCTTCATTCTTGACTCTTTTGAACATGGAAACAACTTGTAAACTCTTGTAGAATCATTGATGGCTCATTTTAAGATCAAAGCAATTTGTAACAATTTGAGACTTCATTCTTGACTCGTTCGAACTTGGAAATAACTTCCAGCTTCATTCTTGACTCGTTTGAACATGGAAACAACTTGAAAACTATTGTAGGATCATTCTTGGCTCATTTTAACATGAAAACAATCCGTAGCAATTTGAGACTTCATTCTTGACTCGTTGAAACTTGAAACAACCTATAGCTTAATTCTTGACTCGTTTGAACATGGAAATAACTTGAAAACTACTGTAGGATCATTCTTGGGTCATTTTAACATGAAAACAATCCGTACCAATTTGAGACTTCATTGTTGACTCGTTCGAACTTGGAAACAACTTGTAGCTTCATTCTTAATTCGTTTGAACATTGAAACAACTTGAAAACTCGTTTAGTATCATTCTTGGCTCATTTGAACATGAAAACAATCCGTAGCAATTTGAGACTTCATTCTTGACTCGTTTGAACAAGGAAACAACTTGTAGCTTCATTCTTGACTCGTTTGAACATGGAAACAACTTGAAAACTCTTGTAGGATCATTCTTGGTTCAGTTGAACATGAAAACATTCCGTAATAATTTGAGACTTCATTCTTGACTCGTTCAAACTTGAAACAACCTATAGCTTAATTCTTGACTCGTTTGAAAATGGAAACAACTTGAAAACTATTGTAGGATTATTCTTGGGTCATTTTAACATGAAAACAATCCGTACCAATTTGAGACTTCATTGTTGACTCGTTCGAACTTGGAAACAACTTGTAGCTTCATTCTTAATTCGTTTGAACATTGAAACAACTTGAATACTCTTTTAGTATCATTCTTGGCTCATTTGAACATGAAAACAATCCGTAACAATTTGATACTTCATTCTTGACTCGTTCGAACTTGGAAACAACTTGTAGCTTCATTCTTGACTCGTTTGAACATGGAAACAACATGTAAACTCTTGTAGGATCATTCTTGAAGTTCTTCTTTCACAATATGTATTAAAGCCATAAACAAACGAGACAACAAACGTTACATTAGTGGAAATCCTGGCAACCATACAAGAAATATGTTGAGCTGAAATTGAGACAACATTTACTTGCCATAAATTGGCATCCCAACCAAGCCAAATTCTACCGTTATCATGATAATCATAATTAAACTGCCAAGAGAGCCGTTGTGACAAAAAATTTGATAACCGAACAGAAGATTCCTTTTTAACATGAGTTTCAAGGAGAGCTAAAAAAGAAATATTATTAGAGCTCAAAAAATCCTTTACGAAGCCTAATTTATTATTAAGACCTCGTACATTGTAGGAACAAAAATCAACCAACATTAAAATTAGTTTGGTTGAGGGGATACCTTCCCCTGAGACTTTTTAAGTCGCTTACGTTGAGATTTACTTAGCAACGGAGCATTGGCAACACCTCCCTGTTTAATATCAACTTCATCAACAGCTCGAAGAGACTTGAACACATTCGATACGGGAGGAGATGTATCAGAAAGAGTTGTTGCAGGACTGAAGCCTCTCTTAGAATTAACTGTGTTCCAATCCTTGTCGGAAGAAGGAGTAGTCATGTTTTCTGAATTCCCAGCAGCATTAGAAGCCATAACAATTTTTGGAGACCCAACATCTGTAGTTGGAGAAGGAACAATGGCAGGTTTTTCAAGATTTGACGAACCAAGATTAGAAACAGGGTCGATAGTAGACTGAGATTTTTGTTTTTCCACCCACACACGTTTCACTTTTGAACAAGTAGTTGTCGAATGGCCAAGAGAGTTACAACCAGTACAACATAAAGGTTTAGCAGGATAGGTAATAGACACTATTTCAATGGATTTTTCTTCCGTTACAGGATCCATAACTTGAACTTTGGCAGAGTTTGGCAGAGGATCACCAAGCTTATATTCTACACAAATTTTTGCGAAAGGAAGCAATTCTAGTTTGGACGTAAGAGGATCTGCACAGAGAGGCTTTCCCACAACACTAGCAATTCTGCTTAAACCTTGGCTTGTCCAGTAGCTATCTGGGATTTTTGAAATCTTAATCCAAAGTGGCATAGAAGTAATAGGCTTACTGCAAACATCACCACCCCAGGGACAAACTAGCATAGGTCTACGTTCAACATACCATGTCCCTTTTGAGAGAACCACATTCATACTCGAAGCTGAGTTAAATTTGAAAACAAACACATTTGAGTCTTTCTGAAAGACCTTGCATAGACCTTTGTGTTCCCACAACTTGCGACCAAATTCAACAACTTGCTTATACGATGCAACACCCTTCGTAAAAGTACCTACCACACAAAATTTATATTTCTCATTACCTTCACGCAGAACATCATCAGGAGGAGCAATAATGTCTGAGCCGAGAGGAAGAGGATGATATTTAAACTTGATGTCAGAATTGTTCACAGGGTTAGATTTCAAAACATTCGACCACGATTTCATTTCCACATTTACAGAGTTTTTTTCCGGGTTCAAATTGCTACCAAGACTTTTTTCAAACACTTGTTGAGCACGAGCAGAAACAGATTGTTGGGGAATAGAAGGCTCACTCGACTTCTCCCTATCACTTTTTAGACCTGGAGGTCCTTCCTTTACTACCTTTGGAAGACCATAGTCATCACCACCCATACCCAGATGATTTTTAACACCAGAAACTCCTTCCCCCACATCAACAGATCGGTGAGGCTTTTCATCAAACACCTTTGGGGTGTCAACCAGTTTAGTCCCAGATTTGAATAACAAGTTCAAATTAGGAAGCCCGAACTCATCTCTTAGATGTTGTACACCAATAGATTGCACGAGACCTGTTCCTTGGTTAAAAGAGTCACATTTCCTAATCTCAATTTCATTCTCCTCCTGCAACTGGACACCTTTTTCCTGCAACAACCTCTGCAGCTCCAAGATTTTGTGCTTTGCAGCGATAAGCTCCTCCCTTTCGCGTTTAGAGACTGAGAATGCAGCTTTTACGGCTTTCGAAACAGTGGTTTCATTGTCCTCACCAGGAACCAAGACCTCATCAACGAAATGCTCCTCTTCCAAAGGAATGCCCCCATATGAGCTTTGGACTACCTTAGTCTCAGCAAAGACTTTGACCCCTCCTCTAGTATCGGAGATATTTGGAACAGCTAGCAAGCCATCAAACATATCCGCTTCGATGTGCGACAACTCTTCTCCCCTAGGAGAACCCGACATTATTTCTTGCAAGACATCTCCGGACACAGCAAAAGGACCTGAGTAAGCATCATTAAGACCAGAAAAACCCTCCGACCGGTTACCCGAGTGGTCGATAGGATAACCATCAGAGTCGCAGTTTGAATCTAGACTACCCATGGTAAACACCAAAAGGAAACAGAAGAGAGGAAGAAAAGGAGTGTTTAAGTTTAGAGAGAAGAGAAAGAAATGGATTATGATGGATATTTTAGGATCTGATGGAAAAAAGGTGAAGAAAGCTAGGCGGCGCAAAGAAAAGGATAGGGTTTTAAGACACTAACCTAGAGAGAAGGGAGAGGGAAAATCTAGAGAGAGAAACATTATGAACCAAAATCCCTTTACAAGTTTTGGGTGGAAACAACTTGTAAACTCTTGTAGAATCATTGATGGCTCATTTTAAGATCAAAGCAATTTGTAACAATTTGAGACTTCATTCTTGACTCGTTCGAACTTGGAAATAACTTCCAGCTTCATTCTTGACTCGTTTGAACATGGAAACAACTTGAAAACTATTGTAGGATCATTCTTGGCTCATTTTAACATGAAAACAATCCGTAGCAATTTGAGACTTCATTCTTAACTCGTTGAAACTTGAAACAACCTGTAGCTTAATTCTTGACTCGTTTGAACATGGAAATAACTTGAAAACTACTGTAGGATCATTCTTGGGTCATTTTAACATGAAAACAATCCGTACCAATTTGAGACTTCATTGTTGACTCGTTCGAACTTGGAAACAACTTGTAGCTTCATTCTTAATTCGTTTGAACATTGAAACAACTTGAAAACTCTTTTAGTATCATTCTTGGCTCATTTGAACATGAAAACAATCTGTAGCAATTTGAGACTTCATTCTTGACTCGTTTGAACAAGGAAATAACTTGTAGCTTCATTCTTGAGTCGTTTGAACATGGAAACAACTTGTAAACTCTTGTAGGATCATTCTTGGTTCAGTTGAACATGAAAACATTCCGTAATAATTGAGGCTTCATTCTTGACTCGTTCAAACTTGAAACAACCTATAGCTTAATTCTTGACTCGTTTGAAAATGGAAACAACTTGAAAACTATTGTAGGATCATTCTTGGGTCATTTTAACATGAAAACAATCCGTACCAATTTGAGACTTCATTGTTGACTCGTTCGAACGTGGAAACAACTTGTAGCTTCATTCTTAATTCGTTTGAACATTGAAACAACTTGAAAACTCTTTTAGTATCATTCTTGGCTCATTTGAACATGAAAACAATCCGTAGCAATTTGAGACTTCATTCTTGACTCGTTCGAACTTGGAAACAATTTATAGCTTCATTCTTGACTCTTTTGAAGATGGAATCAACTTGTAAACTCTTGTAGGATCATTGATGGCTCATTTCAAGATGAAAGTAATTTGTAACAATTTGAGATTTCATTCTTGACTCGTTTGAACTTGGAAACAACTTGTACCTTCATTCTTGACTCGTTTGAACATGGAAACAACACGTAAACTATTGTAGTATCATTCTTAGCTCATTTTAACATAAAAACAATCCGTAGCAATTTGAGACTTCATTCTTGACTCGTTCGAACAAGGAAACAACTTGTAGCTTCATTCTTGACTCGTTTGAACATGGAAACAACTTGAAAACTATTGTAGGATCATTCTTGGCTCATTTTAACATGAAAACAATCCGTAGCAATTTGAGACTTCATTCTTGACTCGTTCGAACATGGAAACAACTTGTAGCTTCATTCTTGACTCGTTTGAACATGGAAACAACTTGTCAACTCTTGTAGGATTATTGATGGCTCATTTTAGGATGAAAGCAATTTGTTACAATTTGATACTTCATTCTTGACTCGTTCGAACTTGGAAACAACTTGTAGCTTCATTCTTGACACGTTTGAACATGGAAACAACATGTAAACTCTTGTAGGATCATTCTTGGCTCATTTTAACATGAAAAATATCCGTAGCAATTTGAGACTTCATTCTTGACTCGTTGAAACTTGAAACAACCTATAGCTTAATTCTTGACTCGTTTGAACATGGAAACAACTTGAAAACTACTGTAGGATCATTCTTGGGTCATTTTAACATGAAAACAATCCGTACCAATTTGAGACTTCATTGTTGACTCGTTCGAACTTGGAAACAACTTGTAGCTTCATTCTTAATTCGTTTGAACATTGAAACAACTTGAAAACTCTTTTAGTATCATTCTTGGCTCATTTGAACATGAAAACAATCCGTAGCAATTTGAGACTTCATTCTTGACTCGTTCGAACATGGAAACAACTTGTAGCTTCATTCTTGACTCGTTTGAACATGGAAACAACTTGTCAACTCTTGTAGGATCATTGATGGCTCATTTTAGGATGAAAGCAATTTGTTACAATTTGATACTTCATTCTTGACTCGTTCGAACTTGGAAACAACTTGTAGCTTCATTCTTGACACGTTTGAACATGGAAACAACATGTAAACTCTTGTAGGATCATTCTTGGCTCATTTTAACATGAAAACAATCCGTAGTAATTTGAGACTTCATTCTTGACTCGTTCGAACTTGGAAACAACTTGTTGCTTCATTCTTGACTCGTAAACAACTTGAAAACTATTGTTGGATCATTCTAGGCTCATTTTAACATGAAAACAATCCGTACCAATTTGAGACTTTTATTCTTGACTCGTTCGAACTTGGAAACAACTTGTAGCTTCATTCTTGACTTGTTTGAACATGGAAACAACTTGAAAACTCTTTTAGGATCATTCTTTGCTTATTTGAACATGAAAACAATCCGTACCAATTTGAGACTTCATTCTTGACTCGTTCGAACTTGGAAATAACTTGTAGCTTCATTCTTGTCTCTTTTGAACATGGAAACAACTTGTAAACTCTTGTAGAATCATTGATGGCTCATTTTAAGATCAAAGCAATTTGTAACAATTTGAGACTTCATTCTTGTCTCGTTCGAACTTGGAAACAACTTTCAGCTTCATTCTTGACTCGTTTGAACATGGAAACAACTTCAAAACTATTGTAGGATCATTCTTGGCTCATTTTAACATGAAAACAATCCGTAGCAATTTGAGACTTCATTCTTGACTCGTTGAAACTTGAAACAACCTATAGCTTAATTCTTGACTCGTTTGAACATGGAAACAACTTGAAAACTACTGTAGGATCATTCTTGGGTCATTTTAATATGAAAACTATCCGTACCAATTTGAGACTTCATTGTTGACTCGTTCGAACTTGGAAACAACTTGTAGCTTCATTCTTAATTCGTTTGAACATTGAAACAACTTGAAAACTCTTTTAGTATCATTCTTGGCGCATTTGAACATGAAAACAATCCGTAGCAATTTGAGACTTCATTCTTGACTCGTTTGAACAAGGAAATAACTTGTAGCTTCATTCTTGAGTCGTTTGAACATGGAAACAACTTGTAAACTCTTGTAGGATCATTCTTGGTTCAGTTGAACATGAAAACATTCCGTAATAATTTGAGGCTTCATTCTTGACTCGTTCAAACTTGAAACAACCTATAGCTTAATTCTTGACTCGTTTGAAAATGGAAACAACTTGAAAACTATTGTAGGATCATTCTTGGGTCATTTTAACATGAAAACAATCCGTACCAATTTGAGACTTCATTGTTGACTCGTTCGAACTTGGAAACAACTTGTAGCTTCATTCTTAATTCGTTTGAACATTGAAACAACTTGAAAACTCTTTTAGTATCATTCTTGGCTCATTTGAACATGAAAACAATCCGTAGCAATTTGAGACTTCATTCTTGACTCGTTCAAACGTGGAAACAATTTATAGCTTCATTCTTGACTCTTTTGAAGATGGAAACAACTTGTAAACTCTTGTAGGATCATTGATGGCTCATTTCAAGATGAAAGTAATTTGTAACAATTTGAGATTTCATTCTTGACTCGTTTGAACTTGGAATCAACTTGTACCTTCATTCTTGACTCGTTTGAACATGGAAACAACACGTAAACTCTTGTAGTATCATTCTTGGCTCATTTTAACATAAAAACAATCCGTAGCAATTTGAGACTTCATTCTTGACTCGTTCGAACAAGGAATCAACTTGTTGCTTCATTCTTGACTCGTTTGAACATGGAAACAACTTGAAAACTATTGTAGGATCATTCTTGGCTCATTTTAACATGAAAACAATCCGTAGCAATTTGAGACTTCATTCTTGACTCGTTCGAACATGGAAACAACTTGTAGCTTCATTCTTGACTCGTTTGAACATGGAAACAACTTGTCAACTCTTGTAGGATCATTGATGGCTCATTTTAGGATGAAAGCAATTTGTTACAATTTGATACTTCATTCTTGACTCGTTCGAACTTGGAAACAACTTGTAGCTTCATTCTTGACACGTTTCAACATGGAAACAACATGTAAACTCTTGTAGGATCATTCTTGGATCATTTTAACATGAAAACAATCCGTAGTAATTTGAGACTTCATTCTTGACTCGTTCGAACTTGGAAACAACTTGTTGCTTCATTCTTGACTCGTAAACAACTTGAAAACTATTGTTGGATCATTCTTGGCTCATTTTAACATGAAAACAATCCGTACCAATTTGAGACTTTTATTCTTGACTCGTTCGAACTTGGAAACAACTTGTAGCTTCATTCTTGACTCGTTTGAACATGGAAACAACTTGAAAACTCTTTTAGGATCATTCTTTGCTTATTTGAACATGAAAACAATCCGTACCAATTTGAGACTTCATTCTTGACTCGTTCGAACTTGGAAACAACTTGTAGCTTCATTCTTGACTCTTTTGAACATGGAAATAACTTGTAAACTCTTGTAGAATCATTGATGGCTCATTTTAAGATCAAAGCAATTTATAACAATTTGAGACTTCATTCTTGACTCGTTCGAACTTGGAAACAACTTCCAGCTTCATTCTTGACTCGTTTGAACATGGAAACAACTTGAAAACTATTGTAGGATCATTCTTGGCTCATTTTAACATGAAAACAATCCGTAGCAATATGAGACTTCATTCTTGACTCGTTCTTGGGTCATTTTAACATGAAAATAATTCGTAGCAATTTGAGACATCATTCTTCACTCGTTCGAACTTGGAAACAACTTGCAGCTTCATTCTTGACTCGTTTGAACATTGAAACAACATGTAAACTCTTGTAGGATCATTCTTGGCTCATTTTAATATGAAAACAATCCGTAGCAATTTGAGACTTCATTCTTGACTCGTTCGAACAAGGAAACAACTTTTAGCTTCATTCTTGACTCGTTTGAACATGGAAACAACTTGTAAACTCTTGTAGGTTCATTCTTGGCAAATTTTAACATGAAAACAATCCGTAGTAATTTGAGACTTCATTCTTGACTCGTTCGAATATGGAAACAACTTGTAGCTTCATTCTTGACTCGTTTGAAAATGGAAACAACTTGAAAACTATTGTAGGATCATTCTTGGGTCATTTTAACATGAAAACAATCCGTACCAATTTGAGACTTCATTGTTGACTCGTTCGAACTTGGAAACAACTTGTAGCTTCATTCTTAATTCGTTTGAACATTGAAACAACTTGAAAACTCTTTTAGTATCATTCTTGGCTCATTTGAACATGAAAACAATCCGTAGCAATTTGAGACTTCATTCTTGACTCGTTCGAACTTGGAAACAATTTATAGCTTCATTCTTGACTCTTTTGAAGATGGAAACAACTTGTAAACTCTTGTAGGATCATTCTTGGTTCAGTTGAACATGAAAACATTCCGTAATAATTTGAGACTTCATTCTTGACTCGTTCAAACTTGAAACAACCTATAGCTTAATTCTTGACTCGTTTGAAAATGGAAACAACTTGAAAACTATTGTAGGATCATTCTTGGGTCATTTTAACATGAAAACAATCCGTACCAATTTGAGACTTCATTGTTGACTCGTTCGAACTTGGAAACAACTTGTAGCTTCATTCTTAATTCGTTTGAACATTGAAACAACTTGAAACTCTTTTAGTATCATTCTTCGCTCATTTTAACATGAAAACAATCCGTAGTAATTTGAGACTTCATTCTTGACTCGTTCGAACTTGGAAACAACTTGTTGCTTCATTCTTGACTCGTAAACAACTTGAAAACTATTGTTGGATCATTCTTGGCTCATTTTAACATGAAAACAATCCGTACCAATTTGAGACTTTTATTCTTGACTCGTTCGAACTTGGAAACAACTTGTAGCTTCATTCTTGACTCGTTTGAACATGGAAACAACTTGAAAACTCTTTTAGGATCATTCTTTGCTTATTTGAACATGAAAACAATCCGTACCAATTTGAGACTTCATTCTTGACTCGTTCGAACTTGGAAACAACTTGTAGCTTCATTCTTGACTCTTTTGAACATGGAAACAACTTGTAAACTCTTGTAGAATCATTGATGGCTCATTTTAAGATCAAAGCAATTTGTAACAATTTGAGACTTCATTCTTGACTCGTTCGAACTTGGAAACAACTTCCAGCTTCATTCTTGACTCGTTTGAACATGGAAACAACTTGAAAACTATTCTAGGATCATTCTTGGCTCATTTTAACATGAAAACAATCCGTAGCAATTTGAGACTTCATTCTTGACTCGTTGAAACTTGAAACAACCTATAGCTTAATTCTTGACTCGTTTGAACATGGAAACAACTTGAAAACTACTGTAGGATCATTCTTGGGTCATTTTAACATGAAAACAATCCGTACCAATTTGAGACTTCATTGTTGACTCGTTCGAACTTGGAAACAACTTGTAGCTTCATTCTTAATTCGTTTGAACATTGAAACAACTTGAAAACTCGTTTAGTATCATTCTTGGCTCATTTGAACATGAAAACAATCCGTAGCAATTTGAGACTTCATTCTTGACTCGTTTGAACAAGGAAACAACTTGTAGCTTCATTCTTGACTCGTTTGAACATGGAAACAACTTGTAAACTCTTGTAGGATCATTCTTGGTTCAGTTGAACATGAAAACATTCCGTAATAATTTGAGACTTCATTCTTGACTCGTTCAAACTTGAAACAACCTATAGCTTAATTCTTGACTCGTTTGAAAATGGAAACAACTTGAAAACTATTGTAGGATCATTCTTGGGTCATTTTAACATGAAAACAATCCGTACCAATTTGAGACTTCATTGTTGACTCGTTCGAACTTGGAAACAACTTGTAGCTTCATTCTTAATTCGTTTGAACATTGAAACAACTTGAAAACTCTTTTAGTATCATTCTTGGCTCATTTTAACATGAAAACAATCCGTAGTAATTTGAGACTTCATTCTTGACTCGTTGAAACTTGAAACAACCTATAGCTTAATTCTTGACTCGTTTGAAAATGGAAACAACTTGAAAACTATTGTAGGATTATTCTTGGGTCATTTTAACATGAAAACAATCCGTAGCAATTTGAGACTTCATTCTTGACTCGTTCGAACATGGAAACAACTTGTAGCTTCATTCTTGACTCGTTTGAACATGGAAACAACTTGTCAACTCTTGTAGGATCATTGATGGCTCATTTTAGGATGAAAGCAATTTGTTACAATTTGATACTTCATTCTTGACTCGTTCGAACTTGGAAACAACTTGTAGCTTCATTCTTTACTCGTTTGAACATGGAAACAACATGTAAACTCTTGTAGGATCATTCTTGGCTCATTTTAACATGAAAACAATCCGTAGTAATTTGAGACTTCATTCTTGACTCGTTCGAACTTGGAAACAACTTGTTGCTTCATTCTTGACTCGTAAACAACTTGAAAACTATTGTTGGATCATTCTTGGCTCATTTTAACATGAAAACAATCCGTACCAATTTGAGACTTTTATTCTTGACTCGTTCGAACTTGGAAACAACTTGTAGCTTCATTCATGACTCGTTTGAACATGGAAACAACTTGAAAACTCTTTTAGAATCATTCTTTGCTTATTTGAACATGAAAACAATCCGTACCAATTTGAGACTTCATTCTTGACTCGTTCGAACTTGGAAACAACTTGTAGCTTCATTCTTGACTCTTTTGAACATGGAAACAACTTGTAAACTCTTGTAAGATCATTCTTGGTTCAGTTGAACATGAAAACATTCCGTAATAATTTGAGACTTCATTCTTGACTCG
Source organism: Oenanthe sinensis (assembly GCA_028671895.1). NCBI lineage: Eukaryota > Viridiplantae > Streptophyta > Magnoliopsida > Apiales > Apiaceae > Oenanthe > Oenanthe sinensis. The sequence continues at coordinate 7,311,418 of JAPMAC010000195.1, read as the reverse complement.
TTCAAACTTGAAACAACCTATAGCTTAATTCTTGACTCGTTTGAAAATGGAAACAACTTGAAAACTATTGTAGGATTATTCTTGGGTCATTTTAACATGAAAACAATCCGTAGCAATTTGAGACTTCATTCTTGACTCGTTCGAACATGGAAACAACTTGTAGCTTCATTCTTGACTCGTTTGAACATGGAAACAACTTGTCAACTCTTGTAGGATCATTGATGGCTCATTTTAGGATGAAAGCAATTTGTTACAATTTGATACTTCATTCTTGACTCGTTCGAACTTGGAAACAACTTGTAGCTTCATTCTTTACTCGTTTGAACATGGAAACAACATGTAAACTCTTGTAGGATCATTCTTGGCTCATTTTAACATGAAAACAATCCGTAGTAATTTGAGACTTCATTCTTGACTCGTTCGAACTTGGAAACAACTTGTTGCTTCATTCTTGACTCGTAAACAACTTGAAAACTATTGTTGGATCATTCTTGGCTCATTTTAACATGAAAACAATCCGTACCAATTTGAGACTTTTATTCTTGACTCGTTCGAACTTGGAAACAACTTGTAGCTTCATTCATGACTCGTTTGAACATGGAAACAACTTGAAAACTCTTTTAGAATCATTCTTTGCTTATTTGAACATGAAAACAATCCGTACCAATTTGAGACTTCATTCTTGACTCGTTCGAACTTGGAAACAACTTGTAGCTTCATTCTTGACTCTTTTGAACATGGAAACAACTTGTAAACTCTTGTAGAATCATTGATGGCTCATTTTAAGATCAAAGCAATTTGTAACAATTTGAGACTTCATTCTTGACTCGTTCGAACTTGGAAACAACTTCCAGCCTCATTCTTGACTCGTTTGAACATGGAAACAACTTGAAAACAATTTGTAGGATCATTCTTGGCTCATTTTAACATGAAAACAATCCGTAGCAATTTGAGACTTCATTCTTGACTCGTTGAAACTTGAAACAACCTATAGCTTAATTCTTGACTCGTTTGAACATGGAAACAACTTGAAAACTACTGTAGGATCATTCTTGGGTCATTTTAACATGAAAACAATCCGTACCAATTTGAGACTTCATTGTTGACTCGTTCGAACTTAGAAACAACTTGTAGCTTCATTCTTGACTCGTTTGAACATGGAAACAACATGTAAACTCTTGTAGGATCATTCTTGGCTCATTTTAACATAAAAACAATCCGTAGCAATTTGAGACTTCATTCTGGACTCGTTCGAACTTGGAAACAACTTGTTGCTTCATTCTTGACTCGTAAACAACTTGAAAACTATTGTTGGATCATTCTTGGCTCATTTTAACATGAAAACAATCCGTACCAATTTGAGACTTTTATTCTTGACTCGTTCGAACTTGGAAACAACTTGTAGCTTCATTCTTGACTCGTTTGAACATGGAAACAACTTGAAAACTCTTTTAGGATCATTCTTTGCTTATTTGAACATGAAAACAATCCGTACCAATTTGAGACTTCATTCTTGACTCGTTCGAACTTGGAAACAACTTGTAGCTTCATTCTTGACTCTTTTGAACATGGAAACAACTTGTAAACTCTTGTAGAATCATTGATGGCTCATTTCAAGATGAAAGTAATTTGTAACAATTTGAGATTTCATTATTGACTCGTTTGAACTTGGAAACAACTTGTACCTTCATTCTTGACTCGTTTGAACATGGAAACAACACGTAAACTCTTGTAGTATCATTCTTGGCTCATTTTAACATAAAAACAATCCGTAGCAATTTGAGACTTCATTCTTGACTCGTTCGAACATGGAAACAACTTGTAGCTTCATTCTTGACTCGTTTGAACATGGAAACAACTTGTCAACTCTTGTAGGATCATTGATGGCTCATTTTAGGATGAAAGCAATTTGTTACAATTTGATACTTCATTCTTGACTCGTTCGAACTTGGAAACAACTTGTAGCTTCATTCTTGACACGTTTGAACATGGAAACAACATGTAAACTCTTGTAGGATCATTCTTGGATCATTTTAACATGAAAACAATCCGTAGTAATTTGAGACTTCATTCTTGACTCGTTCGAACTTGGAAACAACTTGTTGCTTCATTCTTGACTCGTAAACAACTTGAAAACTATTGTTGGATCATTCTTGGCTCATTTTAACATGAAAACAATCCGTACCAATTTGAGACTTTTATTCTTGACTCGTTCGAACTTGGAAACAACTTGTAGCTTCATTCTTGACTCGTTTGAACATGGAAACAACTTGAAAACTCTTTTAGGATCATTCTTTGCTTATTTGAACATGAAAACAATCCGTACCAATTTGAGACTTCATTCTTGACTCGTTCGAACTTGGAAACAACTTGTAGCTTCATTCTTGACTCTTTTGAACATGGAAATAACTTGTAAACTCTTGTAGAATCATTGATGGCTCATTTTAAGATCAAAGCAATTTATAACAATTTGAGACTTCATTCTTGACTTGTTCGAACTTGGAAACAACTTCCAGCTTCATTCTTGACTCGTTTGAACATGGAAACAACTTGAAAACTATTGTAGGATCATTCTTGGCTCATTTTAACATGAAAAATATCCGTAGCAATTTGAGACTTCATTCTTGACTCGTTGAAACTTGAAACAACCTATAGCTTAATTCTTGACTCGTTTGAACATGGAAACAACTTGAAAACTACTGTAGGATCATTCTTGGGTCATTTTAACATGAAAACAATCCGTACCAATTTGAGACTTCATTGTTGACTCGTTCGAACTTGGAAACAACTTGTAGCTTCATTCTTAATTCGTTTGAACATTGAAACAACTTGAAAACTCGTTTAGTATCATTCTTGGCTCATTTGAACATGAAAACAATCCGTAGCAATTTGAGACTTCATTCTTGACTCGTTTGAACAAGGAAACAACTTGTAGCTTCATTCTTGACTCGTTTGAACATGGAAACAACTTGTAAACTCTTGTAGGATCATTCTTGGTTCAGTTGAACATGAAAACATTCCGTAATAATTTGAGACTTCATTCTTGACTCGTTCAAACTTGAAACAACCTATAGCTTAATTCTTGACTCGTTTGAAAATGGAAACAACTTGAAAACTATTGTAGGATCATTCTTGGGTCATTTTAACATGAAAACAATCCGTACCAATTTGAGACTTCATTGTTGACTCGTTCGAACTTGGAAACAACTTGTAGCTTCATTCTTAATTCGTTTGAACATGGAAACAACTTGAAAACTCTTTTAGGATCATTCTTTGCTTATTTGAACATGAAAACAATCCGTACCAATTTGAGACTTCATTCTTGACTCGTTCGAACTTGGAAACAACTTGTAGCTTCATTCTTGACTCTTTTGAACATGGAAACAACTTGAAAACTCTTTTAGTATCATTCTTGGCTCATTTGAACATGAAAACAATCCGTAGCAATTTGAGACTTCATTCTTGACTCGTTCGAACTTGGAAACAATTTATAGCTTCATTCTTGACTCTTTTGAAGATGGAAACAACTTGTAAACTCTTGTAGGATCATTGATGGCTCATTTCAAGATGAAAGTAATTTGTAACAATTTGAGATTTCATTCTTGACTCGTTTGAACTTGGAAACAGCTTGTACTTTCATTCTTGACTCGTTTGAACATGGAAACAACACGTAAACTCTTGTAGTATCATTCTTGGCTCATTTTAACATAAAAACAATCCGTAGAATTTGAGACTTCATTCTTGACTCGTTCGAACATGGAAACAACTTGTAGCTTCATTCTTGACTCGTTTGAACATGGAAACAACTTGAAAACTATTGTAGGATCATTCTTGGCTCATTTTAACATGAAAACAATCCGTAGCAATATGAGACTTCATTCTTGACTCGTTCGAACATGGAAACAACTTGTAGCTTCATTCTTAACTCGTTTGAACATGGAAACAACTTGTCAACTCTTGTAGGATCATTGATGGCTCATTTTAGGATGAAAGCAATTTGTCACAATTTGATACTTCATTCTTGACTCGTTCGAACTTGGAAACAACCTGTAGCTTCATTCTTAATTCGTTTGAACATTGAAACAACTTGAAAACTCTTTTAGTATCATTCTTGGCTCATTTGAACATGAAAACAATCCGTAGCAATTTGAGACTTCATTCTTGACTCGTTTGAACAAGGAAATAACTTGTAGCTTCATTCTTGAGTCGTTTGAACATGGAAACAACTTGTAAACTCTTGTAGGATAATTCTTGGTTCAGTTGAACATGAAAACATTCCGTAATAATTTGAGGCTTCATTCTTGACTCGTTCAAACTTGAAACAACCTATAGCTTAATTCTTGACTCGTTTGAAAATGGAAACAACTTGAAAACTATTGTAGGATCATTCTTGGGTCATTTTAACATGAAAACAATCCGTACCAATTTGAGACTTCATTGTTGACTCGTTCGAACTTGGAAACAACTTGTAGCTTCATTCTTAATTCGTTTGAATATTGAAACAACTTGAAAACTCTTTTAGTATCATTCTTGGCTCATTTGAACATGAAAACAATCCGTAGCAATTTGAGACTTCATTCTTGACTCGTTCGAACTTGGAAACAATTTATAGCTTCATTCTTGACTCTTTTGAAGATGGAAACAACTTGTAAACTCTTGTAGGATCATTGATGGCTCATTTCAAGATGAAAGTAATTTGTAACAATTTGAGATTTCATTCTTGACTCGTTTGAACTTGGAAACAACTTGTACTTTCATTCTTGACTCGTTTGAACATGGAAACAACACGTAAACTCTTGTAGTATCATTCTTGGCTCATTTTAACATAAAAACAATCCGTAGAAATTTGAGACTTCATTCTTGACTCGTTCGAACAAGGAAACAACTTGTTGCTTCATTCTTGACTCGTTTGAACATGGAAACAACTTGAAAACTATTGTAGGATCATTCTTGGCTCATTTTAACATGAAAACAATCCGTATCAATTTGAGACTTCATTCTTGACTCGTTCGAACATGGAAACAACTTGTAGCTTCATTCTTGACTCGTTTGAACATGGAAACAACTTGTCAACTTTTGTAGGATCATTGATGGCTCATTTTAGGATGAAAGCAATTTGTTACAATTTAATACTTCATTCTTGACTCGTTCGAACTTGGAAACAACTTGTAGCTTCATTCTTGACACGTTTGAACATGGAAACAACATGTAAACTCTTGTAGGATCATTCTTGGATCATTTTAACATGAAAACAATCCGTATTAATTTGAGACTTCATTCTTGACTCGTTCGAACTTGGAAACAACTTGTTGCTTCATTCTTGACTCGTAAACAACTTGAAAACTATTGTTGGATCATTCTTGGCTCATTTTGACATGAAAACAATCCGTACCAATTTGAGACTTTTATTCTTGACTCGTTCGAACTTGGAAACAACTTGTAGCTTCATTCTTGACTCGTTTGAACATGGAAACAACTTGAAAACTCTTTTAGGATCATTATTTGCTTATTTGAACATGAAAACAATCCGTACCAATTTGAGACTTCATTCTTGACTCGTTCGAACTTGGAAACAACTTGTAGCTTCATTCTTGACTCTTTTGAACATGGAAATAACTTGTAAACTCTTGTAGAATCATTGATGGCTCATTTTAAGATCAAAGCAATTTGTAACAATTTGAGACTTCATTCATGACTCGTTCGAACTTGGAAACAACTTCCAGCTTCATTCTTGACTCGTTTGAACATGGAAACAACTTGAAAACTATTGTAGGATCATTCTTGCCTCATTTTAACATGAAAAATATCCGTAGCAATTTGAGACTTCATTCTTGACTCGTTGAAACTTGAAACAACCTATAGCTTAATTCTTGACTCGTTTGAACATGGAAACAACTTGAAAACTACTGTAGGAACATTCTTGGGTCATTTTAACATGAAAACAATCCGTACCAATTTGAGACTTCATTGTTGACTCGTTCGAACTTGGAAACAACTTGTAGCTTCATTCTTAATTCGTTTGAACATTGAAACAACTTGAAAACTCTTTTAGTATCATTCTTGGCTCATTTGAACATGAAAACAATCCGTAGCAATTTGAGACTTCATTCTTGACTCGTTTGAACAAGGAAACAACTTGTAGCTTCATTCTTGACTCGTTTGAACATGGAAACAACTTGTAAACTCTTGTAAGATCATTCTTGGTTCAGTTGAACATGAAAACATTCCGTAATAATTTGAGACTTCATTCTTGACTCGTTCAAACTTGAAACAACCTATAGCTTAATTCTTGACTCGTTTGAAAATGGAAACAACTTGAAAACTATTGTAGGATCATTCTTGGGTCATTTTAACATGAAAACAATCCGTACCAATTTGAGACTTCATTGTTGACTCGTTCGAACTTGGAAACAACTTGTAGCTTCATTCTTGACTCGTTTGAACATGGAAACAACATGTAAACTCTTGTAGGATCATTCTTGGCTCATTTTAACATAAACACAATCCGTAGCAATTTGAGACTTCATTCTGGACTCGTTTGAACAAGGAAACAACTTGTTGCTTCATTCTTGACTCGTTTGAACATGGAAACAACTTGAAAACTATTGGAGGATCATTCTTGGCTCATTTTAACAGGAAAACAATCCGTAGCAATTTGAGACTTCATTCTTGACTCGTTCGAACATGGAAACAACTTGTAGCTTCATTCTTGACTCGTTTGAAATGGAAACAACTTGTCAACTCTTGTAGGATCATTGATGGCTCATTTTAGGATGAAAGCAATTTGTTACAATTTGATACTTCATTCTTGACTCGTTCGAACTTGGAAACAACTTGTAGCTTCATTCTTTACTCGTTTGAACATGGAAACAACATGTAAACTCTTGTAGGATCATTCTTGGCTCATTTTAACATGAAAACAATCCGTAGTAATTTGAGACTTCATTCTTGACTCGTTCGAACTTGGAAACAACTTGTTGCTTCATTCTTGACTCGTAAACAACTTGAAAACTATTGTTGGATCATTCTTGGCTCATTTTAACATGAACACAATCCGTACCAATTTGAGACTTTTATTCTTGACTCGTTCGAATTTGGAAACAACTTGTAGCTTCATTCTTGACTAGTTTGAACATGGAAACAACTTGAAAACTCTTTTAGGATCATTCTTTGCTTATTTGAACATGAAAACAATCCATACCAATTTGAGACTTCATTGTTGACTCGTTCGAACTTGGAAACAACTTGTAGCTTCATTCTTAATTCGTTTGAACATTGAAACAACTTGAAAACTCTTTTAGTATCATTCTTGGCTCATTTGAACATGAAAACAATCCGTAGCAATTTGAGACTTCATTCTTGACTCGTTCGAACTTGGAAACAATTTATAGCTTCATTCTTGACTCTTTTGAAGATGGAAACAACTTGTAAACTCTTGTAGGATCATTGATGGCTCATTTCAAGATGAAAGTAATTTGTAACAATTTGAGATTTCATTCTTGACTCGTTCGAACTTGGAAACAACTTGTAGCTTCATTCTTGACTCGTTTGAACATGGAAACAACATGTAAACTCTTGTAGGATCATTCTTGGCTCATTTTAACATAAAAACAATCCGTAGAATTTGAGACTTCATTCTTGACTCGTTCGAACATGGAAACAACTTGTAGCTTCATTCTTGACTCGTTTGAACATGGAAACAACTTGAAAACTATTGTAGGATCATTCTTGGCTCATTTTAACATGAAAACAATCCGTAGCAATATGAGACTTCATTCTTGACTCGTTCGAACATGGAAACAACTTGTAGCTTCATTCTTGACTCGTTTGAACATGGAAACAACTTGTCAACTCTTGTAGGATCATTGATGGCTCATTTTAGGATGAAAGCAATTTGTCACAATTTGATACTTCATTCTTGACTCGTTCGAACTTGGAAACAACCTGTAGCTTCATTCTTAATTCGTTTGAACATTGAAACAACTTGAAAACTCTTTTAGTATCATTCTTGGCTCATTTGAACATGAAAACAATCCGTAGCAATTTGAGACTTCATTCTTGACTCGTTTGAACAAGGAAATAACTTGTAGCTTCATTCTTGAGTCGTTTGAACATGGAAACAACTTGTAAACTCTTGTAGGATAATTCTTGGTTCAGTTGAACATGAAAACATTCCGTAATAATTTGAGGCTTCATTCTTGACTCGTTCAAACTTGAAACAACCTATAGCTTAATTCTTGACTCGTTTGAAAATGGAAACAACTTGAAAACTATTGTAGGATCATTCTTGGGTCATTTTAACATGAAAACAATCCGTACCAATTTGAGACTTCATTGTTGACTCGTTCGAACTTGGAAACAACTTGTAGCTTCATTCTTAATTCGTTTGAACATTGAAACAACTTGAAAACTCTTTTAGTATCATTCTTGGCTCATTTGAACATGAAAACAATCCGTAGCAATTTGAGACTTCATTCTTGACTCGTTCGAACTTGGAAACAATTTATAGCTTCATTCTTGACTCTTTTGAAGATGGAAACAACTTGTAAACTCTTGTAGGATCATTGATGGCTCATTTCAAGATGAAAGTAATTTGTAACAATTTGAGATTTCATTCTTGACTCGTTTGAACTTGGAAACAACTTGTACTTTCATTCTTGACTCGTTTGAACATGGAAACAACACGTAAACTCTTGTAGTATCATTCTTGGCTCATTTTAACATAAAAACAATCCGTAGCAATTTGAGACTTCATTCTTGACTCGTTCGAACAAGGAAACAACTTGTTGCTTCATTCTTGACTCGTTTGAACATGGAAACAACTTGAAAACTATTGTAGGATCATTCTTGGCTCATTTTAACATGAAAACAATCCGTAGCAATTTGAGACTTCATTCTTGACTCGTTCGAACATGGAAACAACTTGTAGCTTCATTCTTGACTCGTTTGAACATGGAAACAACTTGTCAACTTTTGTAGGATCATTGATGGCTCATTTTAGGATGAAAGCAATTTGTTACAATTTAATACTTCATTCTTGACTCGTTCGAACTTGGAAACAACTTGTAGCTTCATTCTTGACACGTTTGAACATGGAAACAACATGTAAACTCTTGTAGGATCATTCTTGGATCATTTTAACATGAAAACAATCCGTAGTAATTTGAGACTTCATTCTTGACTCGTTCGAACTTGGAAACAACTTGTTGCTTCATTCTTGACTCGTAAACAACTTGAAAACTATTGTTGGATCATTCTTGGCTCATTTTGACATGAAAACAATCCGTACCAATTTGAGACTTTTATTCTTGACTCGTTCGAACTTGGAAACAACTTGTAGCTTCATTCTTGACTCGTTTGAACATGGAAACAACTTGAAAACTCTTTTAGGATCATTATTTGCTTATTTGAACATGAAAACAATCCGTACCAATTTGAGACTTCATTCTTGACTCGTTCGAACTTGGAAACAACTTGTAGCTTCATTCTTGACTCTTTTGAACATGGAAATAACTTGTAAACTCTTGTAGAATCATTGATGGCTCATTTTAAGATCAAAGCAATTTGTAACAATTTGAGACTTCATTCATGACTCGTTCGAACTTGGAAACAACTTCCAGCTTCATTCTTGACTCGTTTGAACATGGAAACAACTTGAAAACTATTGTAGGATCATTCTTGCCTCATTTTAACATGAAAAATATCCGTAGCAATTTGAGACTTCATTCTTGACTCGTTGAAACTTGAAACAACCTATAGCTTAATTCTTGACTCGTTTGAACATGGAAACAACTTGAAAACTACTGTAGGAACATTCTTGGGTCATTTTAACATGAAAACAATCCGTACCAATTTGAGACTTCATTGTTGACTCGTTCGAACTTGGAAACAACTTGTAGCTTCATTCTTAATTCGTTTGAACATTGAAACAACTTGAAAACTCTTTTAGTATCATTCTTGGCTCATTTGAACATGAAAACAATCCGTAGCAATTTGAGACTTCATTCTTGACTCGTTTGAACAAGGAAACAACTTGTAGCTTCATTCTTGACTCGTTTGAACATGGAAACAACTTGTAAACTCTTGTAGGATCATTCTTGGTTCAGTTGAACATGAAAACATTCCGTAATAATTTGAGACTTCATTCTTGACTCGTTCAAACTTGAAACAACCTATAGCTTAATTCTTGACTCGTTTGAAAATGGAAACAACTTGAAAACTATTGTAGGATCATTCTTGGGTCATTTTAACATGAAAACAATCCGTACCAATTTAAGACTTCATTGTTGACTCGTTCGAACTTGGAAACAACTTGTAGCTTCATTCTTAATTCATTTGAACATTGAAACAACTTGAAAACTCTTTTAGTATCATTCTTGGCTCATTTTAACATGAAAACAATCCGTAGTAATTTGAGACTTCATTCTTGACTCGTTCGAACTTGGAAACAACTTGTTGCTTCATTCTTGACTCGTAAACAACTTGAAAACTATTGTTGGATCATTCTTGGCTAATTTTAACATGAAAACAATCCGTACCAATTTGAGACTTTTATTCTTGACTCGTTCGAACTTGGAAACAACTTGTAGCTTCATTCTTGACTCGTTTGAACATGGAAACAACTTGAAAACTCTTTTAGGATCATTCTTTGCTTATTTGAACATGAAAATAATCCGTACCAATTTGAGACTTCATTCTTGACTCGTTCGAACTTGGAAACAACTTGTAGCTTCATTCTTGACTCTTTTGAACATGGAAACAACTTGTAAACTCTTCTAGAATCATTGATGGCTCATTTTAAGATCAAAGCAATTTGTAACAATTTGAGACTTCATTCTTGACTCGTTCGAACTTGGAAACAACTTCTAGCTTCATTCTTGACTCGTTTGAACATGGAAACAACTTGAAAACTATTGTAGGATCATTCTTGGCTCATTTTAACATGAAAACAATCCGTAGCAATTTGAGACTTCATTCTTGACTCGTTGAAACTTGAAACAACCTATAGCTTAATTCTTGACTCGTTTGAACATGGAAACAACTTGAAAACTACTGTAGGATCATTCTTGGGTCATTTTAACATGAAAACAATCCGTACCAATTTGAGACTTCATTGTTGACTCGTTCGAACTTGGAAACAACTTGTAGCTTCATTCTTGACTCGTTTGAACATGGAAACAACATGTAAACTCTTGTAGGATCATTCTTGGCTCATTTTAACATAAAAATAATCCGTAGCAATTTGAGACTTCATTCTGGACACGTTTGAACAAGGAAACAACTTGTTGCTTCATTCTTGGCTCGTTTGAACATGGAAACAACTTGAAAACTATTGGAGGATCATTCTTGGCTCATTTTAACATGAAAACAATCCGTAGCAATTTGAGACTTCATTCTTGACTCGTTCGAACATGGAAACAACTTGTAGCTTCATTCTTGACTCGTTTGAACATGGAAACAACTTGTCAACTCTTGTAGGATCATTGATGGCTCATTTTAGGATGAAAGCAATTTGTTACAATTTGATACTTCATTCTTGACTCGTTCGAACTTGGAAACAACTTGTAGCTTCATTCTTTACTCGTTTGAACATGGAAACAACATGTAAACTCTTGTAGGATCATTCTTGGCTCATTTTAACATGAAAACAATCCGTAGTAATTTGAGACTTCATTCTTGACTCGTTCGAACTTGGAAACAACTTGTTGCTTCATTCTTGACTCGTAAACAACTTGAAAACTATTATTGGATCATTCTTGGCTCATTTTAACATGAAAACAATCCGTACCAATTTGAGACTTTTATTCTTGACTCGTTCGAATTTGGAAACAACTTGTAGCTTCATTCTTGACTCGTTTGAACATGGAAACAACTTGAAAACTCTTTTAGGATCATTCTTTGCTTATTTGAACATGAAAACAATCCATACCAATTTGAGACTTCATTGTTGACTCGTTCGAACTTGGAAACAACTTGTAGCTTCATTCTTAATTCGTTTGAACATTGAAACAACTTGAAAACTCTTTTAGTATCATTCTTGGCTCATTTGAACATGAAAACAATCCGTAGCAATTTGAGACTTCATTCTTGACTCGTTCGAACTTGGAAACAATTTATAGCTTCATTCTTGACTCTTTTGAAGATGGAAACAACTTGTAAACTCTTGTAGGATCATTGATGGCTCATTTCAAGATGAAAGCAATTTGTAACAATTTGAGATTTCATTCTTGACTCGTTCGAACTTGGAAACAACTTGTAGCTTCATTCTTGACTCGTTTGAACATGGAAACAACAGGTAAACTCTTGTAGGATCATTCTTGGCTCATTTTAACATAAAAACAATCCGTAGAATTTGAGACTTCATTCTTGACTCGTTCGAACATGGAAACAACTTGTAGCTTCATTCTTGACTCGTTTGAACATGGAAACAACTTGAAAACTATTGTAGGATCATTCTTGGCTCATTTTAACATGAAAACAATCCGTAGCAATATGAGACTTCATTCTTGACTCGTTCGAACATGGAAACAACTTGTAGCTTCATTCTTGACTCGTTTGAACATGGAAACAACTTGTCAACTCTTGTAGGATCATTGATGGCTCATTTTAGGATGAAAGCAATTTGTCACAATTTGATACTTCATTCTTGACTCGTTCGAACTTGGAAACAACTTGTAGCTTCATTCTTGACTCGTTTGAACATGGAAACAACATGTAAACTCTTGTAGCATCATTCTTGGCTCATTTTAACATGAAAACAATCCGTAGTAATTTGAGACTTCATTCTTGACTCGTTTGAACTTGGAAACAACTTGCAGCTTCATTCTTGACTCGTTTGAACATGGAAACAACTTGTAAACTCATGTAGAATCATTGATGGCTCATTTTAACATAAAAATAATCCGTAGCAATTTGAGACTTCATTCTGGACTCGTTTGAACTAGGAAACAACTTGTTGCTTCATTCTTGACTCGTTTGAACATGGAAACAACTTGAAAACTATTGGAGGATCATTCTTGGCTCATTTTAACATGAAAACAATCCGTAGCAATTTGAGACTTCATTCTTGACTCGTTCGAACATGGAAACAACTTGTAGCTTCATTCTTGACTCGTTTGAACATGGAAACAACTTGTCAACTCTTGTAGGATCATTGATGGCTCATTTTAGGATGAAAGCAATTTGTTACAATTTGATACTTCATTCTTGACTCGTTCGAACTTGGAAACAACTTGTAGCTTCATTCTTTACTCGTTTGAACATGGAAACAACATGTAAACTCTTGTAGGATCATTCTTGGCTCATTTTAACATGAAAACAATCCGTAGTAATTTGAGACTTCATTCCTGACTCGTTCGAACTTGGAAACAACTTGTTTCTTCATTCTTGACTCGTAAACAACTTGAAAACTATTATTGGATCATTCTTGGCTCATTTTAACATGAAAACAATCCGTACCAATTTGAGACTTTTATTCTTGACTCGTTCGAATTTGGAAACAACTTGTAGCTTCATTCTTGACTCGTTTGAACATGGAAACAACTTGAAAACTCTTTTAGGATCATTCTTTGCTTATTTGAACATGAAAACAATCCATACCAATTTGAGACTTCATTGTTGACTCGTTCGAACTTGGAAACAACTTGTAGCTTCATTCTTAATTCGTTTGAACATTGAAACAACTTGAAAACTCTTTTAGTATCATTCTTGGCTCATTTGAACATGAAAATAATCCGTAGCAATTTGAGACTTCATTCTTGACTCGTTCGAACTTGGAAACAATTTATAGCTTCATTCTTGACTCTTTTGAAGATGGAAACAACTTGTAAACTCTTGTAGGATCATTGATGGCTCATTTCAAGATGAAAGCAATTTGTAACAATTTGAGATTTCATTCTTGACTCGTTCGAACTTGGAAACAACTTGTAGCTTCATTCTTGACTCGTTTGAACATGGAAACAACATGTAAACTCTTGTAGGATCATTCTTGGCTCATTTTAACATAAAAACAATCCGTAGCAATTTGAGACTTCATTCTGGACTCGTTTGAACAAGAAAACAACTTGTTGCTTCATTCTTGACTCGTTTGAACATGGAAACAACTTGAAAACTATTGTAGGATCATTCTTGGCTCATTTTAACATGAAAACAATCCGTAACAATTTGAGACTTCATTCTTGACTCGTTCGAACATGGAAACAACTTGTAGCTTCATTCTTGACTCGTTTGAACATGGAAACAACTTGTCAACTCTTGTAGGATCATTGGTGGCTCATTTTAGGATGAAAGCAATTTGTTACAATTTGATACTTCATTCTTGACTCGTTCGAACTTGGAAACAACTTATAGCTTCATTCTTGACTCGTTTGAACATGGAAACAACATGTAAACTCTTGTAGGATCATTCTTGGCTCATTTTAACATGAAAACAATCCGTAGTAATTTGAGACTTCATTCTTGACTCGTTCGAACTTGGAAACAACTTGTCTTGATTTTGGTACATATTTGCTTAAGATTCCGTTTCATAAATTCATATTATACAAATCTTTTAAAATCAATTGTTGATTATGATTAGCTATAACCCTACATCTAGGCTCCCATGGAATCTAGTAGAAAATGGAAACACCATCCAATTAGGAGATGAAGATTTCTTCTCTAGAATTCGAGATCTAGCTTGTTTAGATTTAGAAAGAAATAGAACAGACCGTCTTATAGAAATCTATAAAAGTCTAGAAATGCTGTATGAAGAACAAGGTAAGTTCTACGTCAGAAATAGTCAAGAAATTGACTCTTTAAAAATTCATATTAAGAGTTTTATAGACTCAGAAAATCAATGAGTTTTTTAAAGGAAGAAGAAACTCTCGAAGAGATTCAAGACAAAAACAATCTAGAAATAGAGTTTCTAGAGAGTGACAAAGGATTTCAGGCCAGCTTTTTAGTTAATAGGGAGATTCTCTCTAAAATTAAAAATAGCAAACTTGATCTAAAGAAAGAAAAAATATTTAACATACCTATGTTAAATCGATTTAAAAGAAAAAATAATATCTTTTATTATATCTCTACCAAGGAAATGCACGTAGATATAAAAGATACTACAGGATTAGTTTACTTACCCTTAATCACTAAGGAAGAGATAAACAAAAATCTGTTGAAAATAGACTCTAAGATAAGATCTACCCTTAGCGTAGTTCACTTAGGAGCTATAAAGATTCTGCTCAAAGCAGAATTTCAGGAAGGTATAGATTCTCCTATTAAAATGGCTTTAATAGACAATAGAATCAACGACCGAAGAGACTGTATTCTAGGAGCAGCTAGAGGCAATCTTGCTTATCAAAAATTTATGTTCACTGTCTATCCTAAATTTGGATTTAGCTTAGATACAAGAAACATAGATCAGATATTATCTTTTGTCCATGACTTTGAAAAACATGATCTGATGAATACAGGAGATAAGGTATTTAGCATAACCTATGTTGTTGCCTACGCCTTAACCAATAGTCATCATAGCATAGACTATAGGAAGAATGAATATATCGAATTAGACGATGTATTCTCAGAAATAGGATCGATAGAAGAGAAGCAATTCTCAGAAATTAGTCCACTAGATAACTCTTGGGCAATAGACATTGCAAAGAATAAACCCATACTAGGACAGAAGCCTAGAAAGAGTTTCAGAAGAAACACCTTAGAGGTTGGTGAATCTTCTCAGGAAAAATTACTTCATAGTGTCTCCAGGAGAGTGGATGAATTATGTCAAAAACTGGATCTTCTATAGATGTTATTATAGATAATCCCACAAAAATGTACCCACACATTTATAAAAAAGGAAAGGTTCTGGAATTTAAGAAATTAAATGAAGGAGTAGACCTAGAACCTAGAAATTACGTCTTTAGTGGAGTAAAAGGAAGTAATAGTTTAAACACTATTGTTTCATCTACCAATAATCTTAATCAGATTTCAGGAAGATGCCTGTTAGGAATTTACAACCTACTGTCATTTTTTGGGCTTAGTAAAGACCCGAGTGAAAAACTCTCTAAATCACCTAGTATCCATAACAGATACTATTCCTTTGTTAAAAAGGGGAGTGACCTAGAAATAGAAATCCTAAGGGATATTAAAAAGCTTCTAATCAAGCAAAATACTAAGATCGAAGGATTAGAAGGACAAATCTCACAACTTAGGAATCATAAGTGTGATAATGAAGCTCTTAAGTTAAAGCTTAATGAAATAGAAGAATACCTCAAGAAAATTTTAGGATGAGTCTTAAAGATTTACTAGAGGAATTTGAAACGAACATTAAGCCACAAATAAGAGAAATTCTTGAGTTACTTAAGACTCAGCAAGCGGAAAATGTTACCAATAACATTGAAGCTGCAGCGGCAAAGATAATCACTGAATTAAAATTAGCAATTCAGGATTGCCCGTGTAATAAGGAAATTCTTTATGCTCTCAACAGAAGACAGCACAAAGAAATTGACCTAACAGAGGAAACCTCTAAGATAAGAAAATATAGTTATCCAAACGACAATGTTGGAAACGAAGAATTAGGAACAGGGAAAAACCTTGGTAGCCTGACCTGGCCTTTTGGTGTTGACAAAAAATCAACATGAATTACCTAAGAATCGTAGAAGATATCTTCTGGGGTAATCTAAAAGAAGGAGAATTGCAAGTTAACGACGACAACTTTGAGGTCCTCGAACAAGCAATTAGATTAATGGAAATAGATGATGAATCTATAGCCAACCAGGAAATAAAAGACAATAAAGATCTAAGATCCCTTTTTGGAATCAAAGATTATGACTTTCTAAATACTATTGAAGAATTCAGTTCAGAAGAACAAGAAGAATTCCAAGATAATACAGATATGGACAGTTCAGAGAATGAAGAAATAGAACATCTCAGAACTAACAATCAGGACGCAACTCCTCTTAAAAGAGAAAAAGGAGAAACATCAAAACCTGAAGAAAATAGGAAAAGAAAAGGAAATTTCTATCCCTTCAATCCTAGTAAAGAAACTACTAATATATTTGGTAGTAACATCCTAAACATTGACAATAAGTCAAATAGGAAAGAACTCATAGATATATGGGCTAAGGAAATTAGTTTGATTATTCAGACTAACAAAGAAGCTTATGATGACTAAAGCACTGTTTTGCTTCTAGTTGAACATAAGACTTTAGGTGTTATTAATTCTTTTATTAAGAACACTAATTGGGAACCAACTATGAGTCCAGTTACAGCCTTCGAAAACATTTTAGATGCAATATACACTATGTTTTTAGGCATAAATCAGTCCTCTAATAAACTTCAAGAGTTATTAAGGATAAAAATTAATGCAAAAACCATGCTCACCAACATGCAGCTTTGCGACATATGTTTTCTTGATCAATTTTATGGAGATTATGAAAAATATCTTTATCAATTAAATGATCAAACAGAATATGTGAAATATGTCAAGGATTATCTTTTAAAGATCCCCTTGGTAGGATTAAAAGCCTTAGAAAGATTTAACCTAGAAGCAACAGGCCCGGCAGAATATAGCTTAGCCTACGCACAAAGGATAGTCAAAGAAGAAATTGCTAAAGTCTGTGATCTCGCAAGAAAGCAGAAGCAATTAAAATCCTTCTGTAAGCGATGTTGCGACAGGATTATTGAAGAACCATTTGAGTATGGATGTAGGAAGTCTTCCTATAAGAAGAATTATAAAAAGAAATCGTATAAACATACGAAGAGATATAGGTTTACAAAGAAAAGGAAACCTTTTAAACCAGGAAAATACGTTAAAAAGAGAACTTTTAAGAAATTCTCTAACGAAAAACAAAAGTTTTGCCCAAAAGGCAAGAAAAATTGCAGGTGTTGGATCTGTAATGAAGAAGGACACTATGCGAACGAGTGCCCCAATAGGAAAAAGCATGACAGAAAGGTACAAATGCTTGAACAAGTTTATTCTCTGGGATATACTCCTATAGAAGAACCATATGAGGATACGGAAGAAGTATACTCGATTGAAGAAATTGACCCCGGACCAGAAGAGTCAGATTCTAATGATTCGTCTTCCTCAAGATCAGAATCTGATTGAAGAAGAAGTAGTGATGACCAACATCACTAATCCAAACTCTATTTATATCTTAGGAAAATTAAAATTTGCAGGATATAAACAGATAGAATTACATTGTTATGTAGATACAGGTGCCAGCCTCTGCATTGCAAGTAAATTTGTAATACCGCCAGAACATTGGGTTAACGCGGAAAGACCTATACAGGTAAAGATCGCTAATGGAAGTACCATTACAATCAACAAGGTATGTAAAAACCTTAATATATTGATAGCAGGTGAAATATTTCATATTCCTACTGTTTATCAGCAAGAATCAGGAATAGATTTTATAATTGGTAATAATTTTTGTCAATTATATGAACCATTTATCCAATATACAAAAATGATTATACTAACACTTGCAGGACAAGAAGTATATATCATAAAGATAACAACAGCTCGTAATGTTGGAGTTGCAGGATTTCTTAAATCAATGAAGAAAAATTCAAAAATTAGACAACCTGATGCTATCAACATTAGCCCTAATAAAATATTTCTTTTTCAGAAGGGGAAGGATAGTATTAAAAAATTTAGAGAATTAAAAGATGCTTGTAATAATTTGATTCTTGAAACAGGAAGAAAAGCGATAATCGAAAGATTATTAGATTCAGTCTGCTCAGAAAATCCATTGGATCCAACAAAGACCAAGAAATGGATGAAAGCAACGATCAAGCTCAGAGATCCTAAAACTGTAATCAAGGTAAAACCAATGAAATACAGTCCGTTAGATCGAGAAGAATTTGGCAAACAGATTCAAGAGCTTCTAGATATGAAGATCATCATACCTAGTAAATCACCTCACATGTCTCCAGCCTTCCTTGTTGAAAATGAAGCAGAGAAGAGAAGAGGAAAGAAAAGAATGGTAGTCAACTATAAGGCAGTTAATGAAGCCACAATAGGAGATAGCCATAATTTACCCAATAAGGATGAACTTCTCACCCTTATCCGAGGTAAGAAAATGTTTAGTTCTTTAGACTGTAAATCAGGTTTTTGGCAGGTACTGCTAGACGAAGAATCACAGCTATTGACAGCATTCACATGTCCTCAAGGACATTATCAATGGATCGTCGTTCCATTTGGACTCAAACAGGCTCCATCCATCTTTCAAAGACACATGCAAAACGCATTTAGGTCCTTTGAAACATTTTGTTGTGTATATGTTGATGATATTCTTATCTTTAGCGATAATGAACAGGATCATTTAAGACATTTAGCAGCAGTTCTGAAGAAATGTCAATATCTTGGAATAATTCTATCCAAGAAGAAGGCACAACTCTTCAAGACAAAGATTAATTTCTTAGGATTGGAAATTGATCAAGGAACTCATTGTCCGCAAGGCCACATTCTGGAGCATATTAAGAAATTTCCAGACAGGATTGAAGACAAAAAGCAATTACAGAGATTTCTAGGCATACTAACATATGCTTCTGATTATATTCCAAAACTTGCAGCTATTCGTGCGCCATTACAGGTCAAGCTCAAAAAGGACATTCCATGGGAATGGAAAGAATCTGATACAGACTATATCTGTAAGATAAAAAAGAATCTTAAGGGTTTTCCAAAACTCTACCATCCAGATCCTAGTGACAAGCTCATCATTGAGACTGATGCTTCAGGAGAATACTGGGGAGGGGTTCTTAAAGCAGTAAGTTCCGATAAAGAATTAATCTGCAGGTATGCGTCAGGTAGCTTTAAAGATGCTGAAAGAAATTACCACTCTAACGAGAAGGAATATCTTGCAGTAATTAGAGTTATTAATAAATTTTCTATTTATCTAACTCCAACAAAATTTTTGGTTAGAACTGATAATAGAAACTTTACTTATTTTCTTCGTATTAAGTTACAGGGAGACAATAAGCAAGGAAGACTTGTCCGTTGGCAACAATGGTTAAGCAGATACAGCTTTGATGTCGAGCACATTGAAGGAGTCAAAAACTGTTTAGCAGATTTTTTAACAAGAGAATACCAGTAATAATTATACTAATGACATCATTCGATGCATCGTTTGCTTACTTTTGCAGGAATCCAAGGCACTAAAGGCCTATAAATACTGAGAGTTATGAGAGGCAAACACACAAACAATTCTCTATATCTTCCTCTCAATAGCAAAAACTTCTCTGCTTAGTAGTAAAATCTCTTTCTTTGAGATCCTATAAAACTATGGACACTTCCATGGAAAACACTTGTGAACAATTAGCCCTTAGGGAGACTATTCTGATGAAGAAAATTCATCTACTCCAAGAAGAGCTCCTTATTGTTCGTGCAGAAATTTGTTATGTAAGGAAGTACTCTCTTCCTGAACATCAAAAGGTTATTTCATCACCTTCTTCAGAAATGGACAAAGATGAGGCTATTCCAGAGCAAACGGCTCCTGGTAAAGAATTAACAAATCCGTTGAAACCTGTGAATTTGGTAAAAATTCAGACTGAGGTTCAGACCTCCACAACTCAAAAGGTTATTTCATCACCTTCTTCAGAAATGGACAAAGATGAGGCTATTCCAGAGCAAACGGCTCCTGGTAAAGAATCTACAAATCCGTTGAAACCTGTGAATTTGGTAAAAATTCAGACTGAGGTTCAGACCTCCACAACATCGGGTTCTACCTCAAGTTTAAACTTGAGACCCAATGGGGGAATTCAAATCCCAACAAAGACTGAAGATCAAACTTTAGCAGTCCCTTCGGTGATCCCAACAGGGTATAAGGCTAAAAAATCTTACTACGTAGTATTCAATGGTCCTCATGCAGGAATATATACTACCTGGAACATTGCAGAACAAGCGATAAAAGGTTTTTCTGGAATTAAGCACAAAAAGTACAAGACTTTCGAAGAAGCCCAGGCTGCATCAAGAGTCTTTACCAATACTAATTTTAGAGCACCCCTTGAATTAATCTGTTCAGCAGAAGCAATCAAGCCGAGCTACTCAAAAATGCTTACAAAGGAGGCAACTACAAAAAATATCCTTGGAACCATTCCAAAAAGTCAGCAACTACTGACGGATACAGACGAGGATGTTCTTGATACAGAGTATTCAGGATTCAGCTATTTATTCCAACTCGGAAGACAAGCTACAGAAAATGAATTTGCAGAAGAACATTACTTCACCACAGATAAGAAGAATGTGTCCTACTTCAATTTCTATCCTAGGTCTCACCCAGAAATGGTCCATGAAGTCAATAAGGAAGCAGTCAAGAATTTTAGGAAAAAGTGTCTTAAAAATTCTGATAAAGAAATCTACCTCAAGTTCACCAGCACCATCATATACTGGGAACAAGAAGCTGATGAAGATTTTGGGATGGCTGTTCAGCCATATCATTATGTACAGATTGGAGCTGTAAATGAAAAGATCTATTTTCCAAGTCAAGCCATGGAAGCAAAGCTCGACAAAGAAGATCTTAGGAAACTTGCTGAGGTTAAGTTAATTAATTTAATTAACAAAATCTTTAGTATAAAACCAGATGACAAGCTCAAGGTCAACTTGGCTACCACATACTGCCTTATGACGTCTTATTCACACAAAGGATTAAGTCAGTCAGATTGGGAAAAAATCGAAGCATTCAAGGTATGCATTACACATACGTATGCACTAGGAAAGCACAGCGAGTCTTTTTGTCAGAAGAAGATGAAGGAGCTAAAGAAATTTGGTATAGAAGGAAAATGCCAAATCTGTGGTCCCGCCACTAACAAAGAAAAGCAAGAAGCATCTACTTTAGAAAAAGTAGAAGCATCTACTTTAGAAAAGCAGCTTTATGAAAAGTAAAAGCAGACGGCAGCTTTATGAAAAGCAAAAGCAGAAGACAAAGAGCATCTACTTTATGTAAAGCAGAGGCATCTTCTACTTTAATAATGCAAGACCCTTAGTCCTTGATCTATAAAAGGCTAAGTTATATTTGTTAGAAGGACATCGTTTTTCCAGCAGCATAGCTAAGAAAATTCTAAAGTCCATCAATATTGTAATGTGTGAGTAGTAACCCTACGGGGTTTTAAGCAATGTAATGGCCAATCGGCTTGTTATAAATAAATAAATATTTTCTTTTCATATGATTTCTACCCTGGTGGTTGTCCGCGTTTCGACTTGGTATCAGAGCTCGTAAACAACTTGAAAACTATTGTTGGATCATTCTTGGCTCATTTTAACATGAAAACAATCCGTACCAATTTGAGACTTTTATTCTTGACTCGTTCGAACTTGGAAACAACTTGTAGCTTCATTCTTGACTCGTTTGAACATGGAAACAACTTGAAAACTCTTTTAGGATCATTCTTTGCTTATTTGAACATGAAAACAATCCGTACCAATTTGAGACTTCATTCTTGACTCGTTCGAACTTGGAAACAACTTGTAGCTTCATTCTTGACTTTTTTGAACATGGAAACAACTTGTAAACTCTTGTAGAATCATTGATGGCTCATTTTAAGATCAAAGCAATTTGTAACAATTTGAGACTTCATTCTTGACTCGTTCGAACTTGGAAACAACTTCCAGCTTCATTCTTGACTCGTTTGAACATGGAAACAACTTGAAAACTATTGTAGGATCATTCTTGGCTCATTTTAACATGAAAACAATCCGTAGCAATTTGAGACTTCATTCTTGACTCGTTGAAACTTGAAACAACCTATAGCTTAATTCTTGACTCGTTTGAACATGGAAACAACTTGAAAGTTTCTGTAGGATCATTCTTGGGTCATTTTAACATGAAAACAATCCGTACCAATTTGAGAATTCATTGTTGTCTCGTTCGAACTTGGAAACAACTTGTAGCTTCATTCTTAATTCGTTTGAAAATTGAAACAACTTGAAAACTCTTTTAGTATCATTCGTGGCTCATTTGAACATGAAAACAATCCGTAGCAATTTGAGACTTCATTCTTGACTCGTTTGAACTAGGAAACAACTTGTAGCTTCATTCTTGACTCGTTTGAACATGGAAACAACTTGTAAACTCTTGTAAGATCATTCTTGGTTCAGTTGAATATGAAAACATTCCCTAATAATTTGAGACTTCATTCTTGACTCGTTCAAACTTGAAACAACCTATAGCTTAATTCTTGACTCGTTTGAAAATGGAAACAACTTGAAAACTATTGTAGGATCATTCTTGGGTCATTTTAACATGAAAACAATCCGTACCAATTTGAGACTTCATTGTTGACTCGTTCGAACATGGAAACAACTTGTAGCTTCATTCTTGACTCGTTTGAACATGGAAACAACTTGAAAACTATCGTAGGATCATTCTTGGCTCATTTGTAACATAAAAACAATCCGTAGCAATTTGAGACTTCATTCTTGACTCGTTCGAACATGGAAACAACTTGTAGCTTCATTCTTGACTCGTTTGAACATGGAAACAACTTGAAAACTATCGTAGGATCATTCTTGGCTCATTTTAACATGAAAACAATCCATAGCAATTTGAGACTTTATTCTTAACTCGTTCGAACTTGGAAACAACTTGTAGCTTCATTCTTGACTCGTTTGAACATTGAAACAACATGTAAACTCTTGTTGGATCATTCTTAGCTCATTTTAACATAAAAACAATCCGTAGCAATTTGAGACTTCATTCTTGACTCGTTCGAACATGGAAACAACTTGTAGCTTCATTCTTGACTCGTTTGAACATGGAAACAACTTGAAAACTATCGTAGGATCATTCTTGGCTCATTTTAACATGAAAACAATCCGTAGCAATTTGAGACTTCATTCTTGACTCGTTCGAACATGGAAACAACTTGTAGCTTCATTCTTGACTCGTTTGAACATGGAAACAACTTGTCAACTCTTTTAGGATCATTGATGGCTCATTTTAGGATGAAAGCAATTTGTTACAATTTGATACTTCATTCTTGACTCGTTCGAACTTGGAAATAACTTGTAGCTTCATTCTTGACTCGGTTGAACATGGAAACAACATGTAAACTCTTGTAGGATCATTCTTGGCTCATTTTAACATGAAAACAATCCGTAGTAATTTGAGACTTCATTCTTGACTCGTTCAAACTTGGAAACAACTTGTTACTTCATTCTTGACTCGTAAACAACTTGAAAACTATTGTTGGATCATTCTTGGCTCATTTTAACATGAAAACAATCCGTAGCAATTTGAGACTTCATTCTTGACTCGTTCGAACATGGAAACAACTTGTAGCTTCATTCTTGACTCGTTTGAACATGGAAACAACTTGTCAACTCTTTTAGGATCATTGATGGCTCATTTTAGGATGAAAGCAATTTGTTACAATTTGATACTTCATTCTTGACTCGTTCGAACTTGGAAATAACTTGTAGCTTCATTCTTGACTCGGTTGAACATGGAAACAACATGTAAACTCTTGTAGGATCATTCTTGGCTCATTTTAACATGAAAACAATCCGTAGTAATTTGAGACTTCATTCTTGACTCGTTCAAACTTGGAAACAACTTGTTGCTTCATTCTTGACTCGTAAACAACTTGAAAACTATTGTTGGATCATTCTTGGCTCATTTTAACATGAAAACAATCCGTACCAATTTGAGACTTCATTCTTGACTCGTTCGAACTTGGAAACAACTTGTAGCTTCATTCTTGACTCGTTTGAACATGGAAACAACTTGAAAACTCTTTTAGGATCATTCTTTGCTTATTTGAACATGAAAACAATCCGTACCAATTTGAGACTTCATTCTTGACTCGTTCGAACTTAGAAACAACTTGTAGCTTCATTCTGGACTCTTTTGAACATGGAAACAACTTGTAAACTCTTCTAGAATCATTGATTGCTCATTTTAAGATCAAAGCAATTTGTAACAATTTGAGACTTCATTCTTGACTCGTTCGAACTTGGAACCAACTTGCAGCTTCATTCTTTACTCGTTTGAACATGGAAACAAGTTGAAAACTATTGTAGGATCATTCTTGGCTCATTTTAACATGAAAACAATCCGTACCAATTTGAGACTTCATTCTTGACTCGTTCGGACATGGAAACAACTTGTAGCTTCATTCTACACTCGTTCGAACATGGAAACAACTTGTAGCTTCATTCTTGACTCGTTTCAACATGGAAACAATATTGAAAACTCTTTTAGGATCATTCTTTGCTCATTTTAACATGGAAACAACTTGTTGCTTCATTCTTGACTCGTTCAAACTTGAAACAACCTGTAGCTTCATTCTTGACTCGTTTGAACATGGAAATAACTTGAAAACTCTTGTAGGATCATTCTTGGGTCATTTTAACATGAAAATAATTCGTAGCAATTTGTGACTTCATTCTTGACTCGTTCGAACTTGGAAACAACTTGCAGCTTCATTCTTGACTCGTTTGACCATGGAAACAACTTGAAAACTATTGTAGGAACATTCTTCGCTCATTTTAACATGAAAACAATCCGTAGCAATTTGAAACTTCATTCTTGACTCGTTCGAACATGGAAACAACTTGCAGCTTCATTCTTGACTCGGTTGAACATTGAAACAACTTGAAAACCATTGTAGGATCATTCTTGGCTCGTTTTAACATGAAAACAATCCGTAGCAATTTGAAACTTCATTCTTGACTCGTTCGAACATGGAAACAACTTGTAGCTTCATTCTTGACTCGTTTGTACATGGAAACAATATTGAAAACTCTTTTAAGGTCATTCTTTGCTCATTTTAACATGAAAACAATCCGTACCAATCGGAGACTTCATTCTTGACTCGCTGGAACTTGGAAAACACTTGTAGATTCATTCTTGACTCGTTTGAACATGGAAACAACTTGAAAACTCTTGTAGGGTCATTCTTGGGTCATTTTAACATGAAAATAATCTGTAGCAATTTGAGACTTCATTCTTGACTCGTTCGAACTTGGAAACAACTTGCAGCTTCATTCTTGACTCGTTTGAACATGGAACAACTTGAAAACTATTGTATGATCATTCTTGGCTCCTTTTAACATGAAAATATTCCATAGTAATTTGAGACTTCATTCTTGACTCGTTCGAACATGGAAACAACTTGTTGCTTCATTCTTGACTCGTTGGAACATGAAAACAACTTGAAAACATTTGTAGGATCGTTCTTGGATCATTTTAACATTAAAATAGTCCGTAGCAATTTGAGACATCATTCTTCACTCGTTCGAACTTGGAAACAACTTGCAGCTTCATTCTTGACTCGTTTGAACATTGAAACAACTTAAAAACTATTGTAGGATCATTCTTGGCTTGTTTTAACATGAAAACAATCCGTGGCAATTTGAGACTTCATTCTTGACTCGTTCGAACATGGAAACAACTTGTAGCTTCATTCTTGACTCGTTTGAACATGGAAACAACTTGTAAACTCTTGTAGGATCATTGATGGCTCATTTTGGGATGAAAGCAATTTATAACAATATAAGACTTCATTCTTGACTCGTTTGAACTTGGAAACAACCTGCAGCTTCATTCTTGACTCGTTTGAACATGGAAACAACATGTAAACTCTTGTAGGTTCATTCTTGGCAAATTTTAACATGAAAACAATCCGTAGCAATTTGAGACTTCATTTTTGACTCGTTCGAACTTGGAAACAACTTGTTGCTTCATTCTTGAACTTTTTAAAATGGAAACAACTTGTTGCTTCATTCTTGACTCGTTCAAACTTGAAACAACCTGTAGCTTCATTCTTGACTCGTTTGAACATGGAAATAACTTGAAAACTCTTGTAGGATCATTCTTGGGTCATTTTAACATGAAAATAATTCGTAGCAATTTGTGACTTCATTCTTGACTCGTTCGAACTTGGAAACAACTTGCAGCTTCATTCTTGACTCGTTTGACCATGGAAACAACTTGAAAACTATTGTAGGAACATTCTTCGCTCATTTTAACATGAAAACAATCCGTAGCAATTTGAAACTTCATTCTTGACTCGTTCGAACATGGAAACAACTTGCAGCTTCATTCTTGACTCGGTTGAACATTGAAACAACTTGAAAACCATTGTAGGATCATTCTTGGCTCGTTTTAACATGAAAACAATCTGTAGCAATTTGAAACTTCATTCTTGACTCGTTCGAACATGGAAACAACTTGTAGCTTCATTCTTGACTCGTTTGTACATGGAAACAATATTGAAAACTCTTTTAAGGTCATTCTTTGCTCATTTTAACATGAAAACAATCCGTACCAATCGGAGACTTCATTCTTGACTCGCTGGAACTTGGAAAACACTTGTAGATTCATTCTTGACTCGTTTGAACATGGAAACAACTTGAAAACTCTTGTAGGGTCATTCTTGGGTCATTTTAACATGAAAATAATCTGTAGCAATTTGAGACTTCATTCTTGACTCGTTCGAACTTGGAAACAACTTGCAGCTTCATTCTTGACTCGTTTGAACATGGAACAACTTGAAAACTATTGTATGATCATTCTTGGCTCATTTTAACATGAAAATATTCCATAGTAATTTGAGACTTCATTCTTGACTCGTTCGAACATGGAAACAACTTGTTGCTTCATTCTTGACTCGTTGGAACATGAAAACAACTTGAAAACATTTGTAGGATCGTTCTTGGATCATTTTAACATTAAAATAGTCCGTAGCAATTTGAGACATCATTCTTGACTCGTTCGAACTTGGAAACAACTTGCAGCTTCATTCTTGACTCGTTTGAACATTGAAACAACTTAAAAACTATTGTAGGATCATTCTTGGCTTGTTTTAACATGAAAACAACCCGTGGCAATTTGAGACTTCATTCTTGACTCGTTCGAACATGGAAACAACTTGTAGCTTCATTCTTGACTCGTTTGAACATGGAAACAACTTGTAAACTCTTGTAGGATCATTGATGGCTCATTTTGGGATGAAAGCAATTTGTAACAATATAAGACTTCATTCTTGACTCGTTTGAACTTGGAAACAACCTGCAGCTTCATTCTTGACTCGTTTGAACATGGAAACAACATATAAACTCTTGTAGGTTCATTCTTGGCAAATTTTAACATGAAAACAATCCGTAGCAATTTGAGACTTCATTTTTGACTCGTTCGAACTTGGAAACAACTTGTTACTTCATTCTTGAACTTTTTAAAATGGAAACAACTTGTTGCTTCATTCTTGACTCGTTCAAACTTGAAACAACCTGTTGCTTCATTCTTGACTCGTTTAAACATGAAAATAACTTGAAAACTCTTGTAGGATCATTCTTGGGTCATTTTAACATGAAAATAATTCGTAGCAATTTGTGACTTCATTCTTGACTCGTTCGAACTTGGAAACAACTTGCAGCTTCATTCTTGACTCGTTTGAACATGGAAACAACTTGAAAACTATTGTAGGAACATTCTTCGCTCATTTTAACATGAAAACAATCCGTAGCAATTTGAAACTTCATTCTTGACTCGTTCGAACATGGAAACAACTTGCAGCTTCATTCTTGACTCGGTTGAACATTGAAACAACTTGAAAACTATTGTAGGATCATTCTTGGCTCGTTTTAACATGAAAACAATCCGTAGCAATTTGAAACTTCATTCTTGACTCGTTCGAATATGGAAACAACTTGTAGCTTCATTCTTGACTCGTTTGGACATGGAAACAATATTGAAAACTCTTTTAAGGTCATTCTTTGCTCATTTTAACATGAAAACAATCCGTACCAATTGGAGACTTCATTCTTGACTCGCTGGAACTTGGAAAACACTTGTAGATTCATTCTTGACTCGTTTGAACATGGAAACAACTTGAAAACTCTTGTAGGGTCATTCTTGGGTCATTTTAACATGAAAATAATCTGTAGCAATTTGAGACTTCATTCTTGACTCGTTCAAACTTGGAAACAACTTGCAGCTTCATTCTTGACTCGTTTGAACATGGAACAACTTGAAAACTATTGTAGGATCATTCTTGGCTCATTTTAACATGAAAATATTCTATAATAATTTGAGACTTCATTCTTGACTCGTTCGAACTTGGAAACAACTTGTAGCTTCATTCTTGACTCGTTTGAACATTGAAACAACTTGAAAACTATTGTAGGATCATTCTTGGCTCGTTTTAACATGATAACAATCTGTAGCAATTTGAGACTTCATTCTTGACTCGTTCGAACATGGAAACAACTTGTAGCTTCATTCTTGACTCGTTTGAACATGGAAACAACTTATAAACTTTTGTAGGATCATTCTTGGCTCATTTTAACATGAAAACAATCCGTAGCAATTTGAGACTTCATTCTTGACTCGTTCGAACAAGGAAACAACTTGTAGCTTCATTTTTGACTCGTTTGAACATGGAAACCACTTGTAAACTCTTGTAGGATCATTCTTGGTTCAGTTGAACATGAAAACATTCCGTAATAATTTGAGACTTCATTCTTGACTCGTTGAAACTTGAAACAACCTGTAGCTTAATTCTTGACTCGTTTGAACATGGAAACAACTTGTAAACTCTTGTAGGATCATTGATGGCTCATTTTAGGATGAAAGCAATTTGTAACAATTTGAGACTTCATTCTTGACTCGTTCGAACTTGGAAACAACTTATAGCTTCATTCTTGACTCTTTTGAAGATGGAAACAACTTGTAAACTCTTGTAGGGTCATTAATGGCTCATTTCAAGATTAAAGCAATTTGTAACAATTTGAGATTTCATTCTTGACTCATTCGAACTTGGAAACAACCTGTAGCTTCTTTCTTCACTCGTTTGAACATGGAAACAACATTTAAACTCTTGTAGGATCATTCTTGGCTCATTTTAACATGAAAACAATCCGTAGCAATTTGAGACTTCATTCTTGACTCGTTCTTGGGTCATTTTAACATGAAAATAATCCGTAGCAATTTGAGACTTCATTCTTGACTCGTTCTTGGGTCATTTTAACATGAAAATAATCTGTAGCAATTTGAGACTTCATTCTTGACTCGTTCGAACTTGGAAACAACTTGCAGCTTCATTCTTGACTCGTTTGAACATGGAACAACTTGAAAACTATTGTATGATCATTCTTGGCTCATTTTAACATGAAAATATTCCATAGTAATTTGAGACTTCATTCTTGACTCGTTCGAACTTGGAAACAACTTGTTGCTTCATTCTTGACTCGTTGGAACATGAAAACAACTTGAAAACATTTGTAGGATCGTTCTTGGATCATTTTAACATTAAAATAGTCTGTAGCAATTTGAGACATCATTCTTCACTAGTTCGAACTTGGAAACAACTTGCAGCTTCATTCTTGACTCGTTTGAACATTGAAACAACTTAAAAACTTTTGTAGGATCATTCTTGGCTTGTTTTAACATGAAAACAACCCGTAGCAATTTGAGACTTCATTCTTGACTCGTTCGAACATGGAAACAACTTGTAGCTTCATTCTTGACTCGTTTGAACATGGAAACAACTTGTAAACTCTTGTAGGATCATTGATGGCTCATTTTAGGATGAAAGCAATTTGTAACAATTTAAGACTTCATTCTTGACTCGTTTGAACTTGGAAACAACCTGCAGCTTCATTCTTGACTCGTTTGAACATGGAAACAACATGTAAACTCTTGTAGGTTCATTCTTGGCAAATTTTAACATGAAAACACTCCGTAGCAATTTGAGACTTCATTCTTGACTCGTTCGAACTTGGAAACAACTTGTTGCTTCATTCTTGACTCGTTCAAACTTGAAACAACCTGTAGCTTCATTCTTGACTCGTTCAAACTTGAAACAACCTGAAGCTTCATTCTTGACTCGTTTAAACATGGAAATAACTTGAAAACTCTTGTAGGATCATTCTTGGGTCATTTTAACATGAAAATAATTCGTAGCAATTTGTGACTTCATTCTTGACTCGTTCGAACTTGGAAACAACTTGCAGCTTCATTCTTGACTCGTTTGAACATGGAAACAACTTGAAAACTATTGTAGGAACATTCTTCACTCATTTTAACATGAAAACAATCCGTAGCAATTTGAAACTTCATTCTTGACTCGTTCGAACATGGAAACAACTTGCAGCTTCATTCTTGACTCGGTTGAACATTGAAACAACTTGAAAACTATTGTAGGATCATTCTTGGCTCGTTTTAACATGAAAACAATCCGTAGCAATTTGAAACTTCATTCTTGACTCGTTCGAACATGGAAACAACTTGTAGCTTCATTCTTGACTCGTTTGTACATGGAAACAATATTGAAAACTCCTTAAGGTCATTCTTTGCTCATTTTAACATGAAAACAATCCGTACCAATTGGAGACTTCATTCTTGACTCGCTGGAACTTGGAAAACACTTGTAGATTCATTCTTGACTCGTTTGAACATGGAAACAACTTGAAAACTCTTGTAGGGTCATTCTTGGGTCATTTTAACATGAAAATAATCTGTAGCAATTTGAGACTTCATTCTTGACTCGTTCGAACTTGGAAACAACTTGCAGCTTCATTCTTGACTCGTTTGAACATGGAACAACTTGAAAACTATTGTATGATCATTCTTGGCTCATTTTAACATGAAAATATTCCATAGTAATTTGAGACTTCATTCTTGACTCGTTCGAACTTGGAAGCAACTTGTTGCTTCATTCTTGACTCGTTGGAACATGAAAACAACTTGAAAACATTTGTAGGATCGTTCTTGGATCATTTTAACATTAAAATAGTCCGTAGCAATTTGAGACATCATTCTTCACTCGTTCGAACTTGGAAACAACTTGTTGCTTCATTCTTGACTTGTTTGAAAATGGAAACAACTTGTTGCTTCATTCTTGACTCGTTCAAACTTGAAACAACCTGTAGCTTCATTCTTGACTCGTTTAAACATGGAAATAACTTGAAAACTCTTGTAGGATCATTCTTGGGTCATTTTAACATTAAAATAATTCGTAGCAATTTGTGACTTCATTCTTGACTCGTTCGAACTTGGAAACAACTTGCAGCTTCATTCTTGACTCGTTTGAACATGGAAACAACTTGAAAACTATTGTAGGAACATTCTTCGCTCATTTTAACATGAAAACAATCCGTAGCAATTTGAAACTTCATTCTTGACTCGTTCGAACATGGAAACAACTTGCAGCTTCATTCTTGACTCGGTTAAACATTGAAACAACTTGAAAACTATTGTAGGATCATTCTTGGCTCGTTTTAACATGAAAACAATCCGTAGCAATTTGAAACTTCATTCTTGACTCGTTCGAATATGGAAACAACTTGTAGCTTCATTCTTGACTCGTTTGAACATGGAAACAATATTGAAAACTCTTTTAAGGTCATTCTTTGCTCATTTTAACATGAAAACAATCCGTACCAATTGGAGACTTCATTCTTGACTCGCTGGAACTTGGAAAACACTTGTAGATTCATTCTTGACTCGTTTGAACATGGAAACAACTTGAAAACTCTTGTAGGGTCATTCTTGGGTCATTTTAACATGAAAATAATCTGTAGCAATTTGAGACTTCATTCTTGACTCGTTCGAACTTGGAAACAACTTGCAACTTCATTCTTGACTCGTTTGAACATGGAACAACTTGAAAACTATTGTAGGATCATTCTTGGCTCATTTTAACATGAAAATATTCCATAATAATTTGAGACTTCATTCTTGACTCGTTCGAACTTGGAAACAACTTGCAGCTTCATTATTGACTCGTTTGAACATTGAAACAACTTGAAAACTATTGTAGGATCATTCTTGGCTCGTTTTAACATGATAACAATCCGTAGCAATTTGAGACTTCATTCTTGACTCGTTCGAACATGGAAACAACTTGCAGCATCATTCTTGACTCGTTTGAACATTGAAACAACTTGAAAACTATTGTAGGATCATTCTTGGCTCGTTTTAACATGAAAACAATCCGTAGTAATTTGAGACTTCATTCTTGACTCGTTTGAACATTGAAACAACTTGTAGCTTCATTCTTGACTCGTTTGAACATGGAAACAACTTGAAAACTATTATAGGATCATTCTTGGCTCATTTTAACATGAAAACAATCCGTAGCAATATGAGACTTCATTCTTGACTCGTTCTTGGGTCATTTTAACATGAAAATAATCCGTAGCAATTTAAGACATCATTCTTCACTCGTTCGAACTTGGAAACAACTTGCAGCTTCATTCTTGACTCGTTTGAACATTGGAACAACTTGAAAACTATTGTAGGATCATTCTTGGCTCGTTTTAACATGAAAACAATCCCTAGCAATTTGAGACTTCATTCTTGACTCGTTCGAACATGGAAACAACTTGAAAACTATTGTAGGATCATTCTTGGCTCATTTTAACATGAAAACAATCCGTAGCAATATGAGACTTCATTCTTGACTCGTTCTTGGGTCATTTTAACATGAAAATAATCCGTAGTAATTTGAGACATCATTCTTCACTCGTTCGAACTTGGAAACAACTTGCAGCTTTATTCTTGACTCGTTTGAACATTGAAACAACATGTAAACTCTTGTAGGATCATTCTTGGCTCATTTTAATATGAAAACAATCCGTAGCAATTTGAGACTTCATTCTTGACTCGTTCGAACAAGGAAACAACTTTTAGCTTCATTCTTGACTCGTTTGAACATGGAAACAACTTGTAAACTCTTGTAGGTTCATTCTTGGCAAATTTTAACATGAAAACAATCCGTAGCAATTTGAGACTTCATTCTTGACTCGTTCGAACTTGGAAACAACTTGTTGCTTCATTCTTGACTTGTTTGAAAATGGAAACAACTTGTTGCTTCATTCTTGACTCATTCAAACTTGAAACAACCTGGAGCTTCATTCTTGACTCGTTTAAACATGGAAATAACTTGAAAACTCTTGTAGGATCATTCTTGGGTCATTTTAACATGAAAATAATTCGTAGCAATTTGTGACTTCATTCTTGTCTCGTTCGAACATGGAAACAACTTGCAGCTTCATTCTTGACTCGGTTGAACATTGAAACAACTTGAAAACTATTGTAGGAACATTCTTCGCTCATTTTAACATGAAAATAATCCGTAGCAATTTGAAACTTCATTCTTGTCTCGTTCGAACATGGAAACAACTTGCAGCTTCATTCTTGACTCGGTTGAACATTGAAACAACTTAAAAACTATTGTAGGATCATTCTTGGCTTGTTTTAACATGAAAACAACCCGTAGCAATTTGAGACTTCATTCTTGACTCGTTCGAACATGGAAACAACTTGTAGCTTCATTCTTGACTCGTTTGAACATGGAAATAACTTGTAAACTCTTGTAGGATCATTGATGGCTCATTTTAGGATGAAAGCATTTTGTAACAATTTAAGACTTCATTCTTGACTCGTTTGAACTTGCAAACAACCTGCAGCTTCATTCTTGACTCGTTTGAACATGGAAACAACATGTAAACTCTTGTAGGTTCATTCTTGGCGAATTTTAACATGAAAACAATCCGTAGCAATTTGAGACTTCATTCTTGACTCGTTCGAACTTGGAAACAACTTGTTGCTTCATTCTTTACTTGTTTGAAAATGGAAACAACTTGTTGCTTCATTCTTGACTCGTTCAAACTTGAAACAACCTGTAGCTTCATTCTTGACTCGTTTAAACATGGAAATAACTTGAAAACTCTTGTAGGATCATTCTTGGGTCATTTTAACATGAAAATAATTCGTAGCAATTTGTGACTTCATTCTTGACTCGTTCGAACTTGGAAACAACTTAATTCGTAGCAATTTGTGACTTCATTCTTGACTCGTTCGAACTTGGAAACAACTTGCAGCTTCATTCTTGACTCGTTTGAACATGGAAACAACTTGAAAACTATTGTAGGAACATTCTTCGCTCATTTTAACATGAAAATAATCCGTAGCAATTTGAAACTTCATTCTTCACTCGTTCGAACATGGAAACAACTTGCAGCTTCATTCTTGACTCGGTTGAACATTGAAACAACTTGAAAACTATTGTAGGATCATTCTTGGTTCGTTTTAACATGAAAACAATCCGTAGCAATTTGAAACTTCATTCTTGACTCGTTCGAATATGGAAACAACTTGTAGCTTCATTCTTGACTCGTTTGAACATGGAAACAATATTGAAAACTCTTTTAAGATCATTCTTTGCTCATTTTAACATGAAAACAATCCGTACCAATTGGAGACTTCATTCTTGACTCGCTGGAACTTGGAAAACACTTGTAGATTCATTCTTGACTCGTTTGAACATGGAAACAACTTGAAAACTCTTGTAGGGTCATTCTTGGGTCATTTTAACATGAAAATAATCTGTAGCAATTTGAGACTTCATTCTTGACTCGTTCGAACTTGGAAACAACTTGCAGCTTCATTCTTGACTCGTTTGTACATGGAACAACTTGAAAACTATTGTAGGATCATTCTTGGCTCATTTTAACATGAAAATATTCCATAATAATTTGAGACTTCATTCTTGACTCGTTCGAACTTGGAAACAACTTGCAGCTTCATTCTTGACTCGTTTGAACATTGAAACAACTTGAAAACTATTGTAGGATCATTCTTGGCTCGTTTTAACATGATAACAATCCGTAGCAATTTGAGACTTCATTCTTGACTCGTTCGAACATGGAAACAACTTGCAGCTTCATTCTTGACTCGTTTGAACATTGAAACAACTTGAAAACTATTGTAGGATCATTCTTGGCTCGTTTTAACATGAAAACAATCCGTAGCAATTTGAAACTTCATTCTTGACTCATTCGAATATGGAAACAACTTGTAGCTTCATTCTTGACTCGTTTGAACATGGAAACAATATTGAAAACTCTTTTAAGGTCATTCTTTGCTCATTTTAACATGAAAACAATCCGTACCAATTGGAGACTTCATTCTTGACTCGCTGGAACTTGGAAAACACTTGTAGATTCATTCTTGACTCGTTTGAACATGGAAACAACTTGAAAACTCTTGTAGGGTCATTCTTGGGTCATTTTAACATGAAAATAATCTGTAGCAATTTGAGACTTCATTCTTGACTCGTTCGAACTTGGAAACAACTTGCAGCTTCATTCTTGACTCGTTTGTACATGGAACAACTTGAAAACTATTGTAGGATCATTCTTGGCTCATTTTAACATGAAAATATTCCATAATAATTTGAGACTTCATTCTTGACTCGTTCGAACTTGGAAACAACTTGCAGCTTCATTCTTGACTCGTTTGAACATTGAAACAACTTGAAAACTATTGTAGGATCATTCTTGGCTCGTTTTAACATGATAACAAACCGTAGCAATTTGAGACTTCATTCTTGACTCGTTCGAACATGGAAACAACTTGCAGCTTCATTCTTGACTCGTTTGAACATTGAAACAACTTGAAAACTATTGTAGGATCATTCTTGGCTCGTTTTAACATGAAAACAATCCGTAGTAATTTGAGACTTCATTCTTGACTCGTTCGAACATTGAAACAACTTGTAGCTTCATTCTTGACTCGTTTGAACATGGAAACAACTTAAAAACTATTATAGGATCATTCTTGGCTCATTTTAACATTAAAACAATCCGTAGCAATATGAGACTTCATTCTTGACTCGTTCTTGGGTCATTTTAACATGAAAATAATCCGTAGCAATTTAAGACATCATTCTTCACTCGTTCGAACTTGGAAACAACTTGCAGCTTCATTCTTGACTCGTTTGAACATTGAAACAACTTGAAAACTATTGTAGGATCATTCTTGGCTCGTTTTAACATGAAAACAATCCCTAGCAATTTGAGACTTCATTCTTGACTCGTTCGAACAGGGAAACAACTTGAAAACTATTGTAGGATCATTCTTGGCTCATTTTAACATGAAAACAATCCGTAGCAATATGAGACTTCATTCTTGACTCGTTCTTGGGTCATTTTAACATGAAAATAATCCGTAGCAATTTGAGACATCATTCTTCACTCGTTCGAACTTGGAAACAACTTGCAGCTTCATTCTTGACTCGTTTGAACATTGAAACAACATGTAAACTCTTGTAGGATCATTCTTGGCTCATTTTAATATGAAAACAATCCGTAGCAATTTGAGACTTCATTCTTGACTCGTTCGAACAAGGAAACAACTTTTAGCTTCATTCTTGACTCGTTTGAACATGGAAACAACTTGTAAACTCTTGTAGGTTCATTCTTGGCAAATTTTAACATGAAAACAATCCGTAGTAATTTGAGACTTCATTCTTGACTCGTTCGAACTTGGAAACAACTTGTTGCTTCATTCTTGACTTGTTTGAAAATGGAAACAACTTGTTGCTTCATTCTTGACTCGTTTGAACATGGAAACAATATTGAAAACTCTTTTAAGGTCATTCTTTGCTCATTTTAACATGAAAACAATCCGTACCAATTGGAGACTTCATTCTTGACTCGCTGGAACTTGGAAAACACTTGTAGATTCATTCTTGACTCGTTTGAACATGGAAACAACTTGAAAACTCTTGTAGGGTCATTCTTGGGTCATTTTAACATGAAAATAATCTGTAGCAATTTGAGACTTCATTCTTGACTCGTTCGAACATGGAAACAACTTGCAGCTTCATTCTTGACTCGTTTGAACATTGAAACAACTTGAAAACTATTGTAGGATCATTCTTGGCTCGTTTTAACATGAAAACAATCCGTAGCAATTTGAAACTTCATTCTTGACTCATTCGAATATGGAAACAACTTGTAGCTTCATTCTTGACTCGTTTGAACATGGAAACAATATTGAAAACTCTTTTAAGGTCATTCTTTGCTCATTTTAACATGAAAACAATCCGTACCAATTGGAGACTTCATTCTTGACTCGCTGGAACTTGGAAAACACTTGTAGATTCATTCTTGACTCGTTTGAACATGGAAACAACTTGAAAACTCTTGTAGGGTCATTCTTGGGTCATTTTAACATGAAAATAATCTGTAGCAATTTGAGACTTCATTCTTGACTCGTTCGAACTTGGAAACAACTTGCAGCTTCATTCTTGACTCGTTTGTACATGGAACAACTTGAAAACTATTGTAGGATCATTCTTGGCTCATTTTAACATGAAAATATTCCATAATAATTTGAGACTTCATTCTTGACTCGTTCGAATATGGAAACAACTTGTAGCTTCATTCTTGACTCGTTTGAACATGGAAACAATATTGAAAACTCTTTTAAGGTCATTCTTTGCTCATTTTAACATGAAAACAATCCGTACCAATTGGAGACTTCATTCTTGACTCGCTGGAACTTGGAAAACACTTGTAGATTCATTCTTGACTCGTTTGAACATGGAAACAACTTGAAAACTCTTGTAGGGTCATTCTTGGGTCATTTTAACATGAAAATAATCTGTAGCAATTTGAGACTTCATTCTTGACTCGTTCGAACTTGGAAACAACTTGCAGCTTCATTCTTGACTCGTTTGAACATGGAACAACATGAAAACTATTGTAGGATCATTCTTGGCTCATTTTAACATGAAAATATTCCATAATAATTTGAGACTTCATTCTTGACTCGTTCGAACATGGAAACAACTTGAAAACTATTGTAGGATCATTCTTGGCTCATTTTAATATGAAAACAATCCGTAGCAATTTGAGACTTCATTCTTGACTCGTTCGAACAAGGAAACAACTTTTAGCTTCATTCTTGACTCGTTTGAACATGGAAACAACTTGTAAACTCTTGTAGGTTCATTCTTGGCAAATTTTAACATGAAAACAATCTGTAGTAATTTGAGACTTCATTCTCGACTCGTTCGAACTTGGAAACAACTTGCAGCTTCATTCTTGACTCGTTTGAACATTGAAACAACTTAAAAACTATTGTAGGATCATTCTTGGCTTGTTTTAACATGAAAACAACCCGTAGCAATTTGAGACTTCATTCTTGACTCGTTCGAACATGGAAACAACTTGTAGCTTCATTCTTGACTCGTTTGAACATGGAAACAACTTGTAAACTCTTTTAGGATCATTGATGGCTCATTTTAGGATGAAAGCAATTTGTAACAATTTAAGACTTCATTCTTGACTCGTTTGAACTTGGAAACAACCTGCAGCTTCATTCTTGACTCGTTTGAACATGGAAACAACATGTAAACTCTTGTAGGTTCATTCTTGGCGAATTTTAACATGAAAACAATCCGTAGCAATTTGAGACTTCATTCTTGACTCGTTCGAACTTAGAAACAACTTGTTGCTTCATTCTTGACTTGTTTGAAAATGGAAACAACTTGTTGCTTCATTCTTGACTCGTTCAAACTTGAAACAACCTGTACCTTCATTCTTGACTCGTTTAAACATGGAAATAACTTGAAAACTCTTGTAGGATCATTCTTGGGTCATTTTAACATGAAAATAATTCGTAGCAATTTGTGACTTCATTCTTGACTCGTTCGAACTTGGAAACAACTTGCAGCTTCATTCTTGACTCGTTTGAACATGGAAACAACTTGAAAACTATTGTAGGAACATTCTTCGCTCATTTTAACATGAAAACAATCCGTAGCAATTTGAAACTTCATTCTTGATTCGTTCGAACATGGAAACAACTTGCAGCTTCATTCTTGACTCGGTTGAACATTGAAACAACTTGAAAACTATTGTAGGATCATTCTTGGCTCGTTTTAACATGAAAACAATCCGTAGCAATTTGAAACTTCATTCTTGACTCGTTCGAATATGGAAACAACTTGCAGCTTCATTCTTGACTCGTTTGAACATGGAACAACTTGAAAACTATTGTAGGATGATTCTTGGCTCATTTTAACATGAAAATATTCCATAATAATTTGAGTCTTCATTCTTGACTCGTTCGAACTTGGAAACAACTTGCAGCTTCATTCTTGACTCGTTTGAACATTGAAACAACTTGAAAACTATTGTAGGATCATTCCTGGTTCGTTTTAACATGAAAACAATCCGTAGCAATTTGAAACTTCATTCTTGACTCGTTCGAATATGGAAACAACTTGTAGCTTCATTCTTGACTCGTTTGAACATGGAAACAATATTGAAAACTCTTTTAAGGTCATTCTTTGCTCATTTTAACATGAAAACAATCCGTACCAATTGGAGACTTCATTCTTGACTCGCTGGAACTTGGAAAACACTTGTAGATTCATTCTTGACTCGTTTGAACATGGAAACAACTTGAAAACTCTTGTAGGGTCATTCTTGGGTCATTTTAACATGAAAATAATCTGTAGCAATTTGAGACTTCATTCTTGACTCGTTCGAACTTGGAAACAACTTGCAGCTTCATTCTTGACTCGTTTGTACATGGAACAACTTGAAAACTATTGTAGGATCATTCTTGGCTCATTTTAACATGAAAATATTCCATAATAATTTGAGACTTCATTCTTGACTCGTTCGAACTTGGAAACAACTTGCAGCTTCATTCTTGACTCGTTTGAACATTGAAACAACTTGAAAACTATTGTAGGATCATTCTTGGCTCGTTTTAACATGATAACAATCCGTAGCAATTTGAGACTTCATTCTTGACTCGTTCGAACATGGAAACAACTTGCAGCTTCATTCTTGACTCGTTTGAACATTGAAACAACTTGAAAACTATTGTAGGATCATTCTTGGCTCGTTTTAACATGAAAACAATCCGTAGCAATTTGAAACTTCATTCTTGACTCATTCGAATATGGAAACAACTTGTAGCTTCATTCTTGACTCGTTTGAACATGGAAACAATATTGAAAACTCTTTTAAGGTCATTCTTTGCTCATTTTAACATGAAAACAATCCGTACCAATTGGAGACTTCATTCTTGACTCGCTGGAACTTGGAAAACACTTGTAGATTCATTCTTGACTCGTTTGAACATGGAAACAACTTGAAAACTCTTGTAGGGTCATTCTTGGGTCATTTTAACATGAAAATAATCTGTAACAATTTGAGACTTCATTCTTGACTCGTTCGAACTTGGAAACAACTTGCAGCTTCATTCTTGACTCGTTTGTACATGGAACAACTTGAAAACTATTGTAGGATCATTCTTGGCTCATTTTAACATGAAAATATTCCATAATAATTTGAGACATCATTCTTGACTCGTTCGAACTTGGAAACAACTTGCAGCTTCATTCTTGACTCGTTTGAACATTGAAACAACTTGAAAACTATTGTAGGATCATTCTTGGCTCGTTTTAACATGATAACAATCCGTAGCAATTTGAGACTTCATTCTTGACTCGTTCGAACATGGAAACAACTTGCAGCTTCATTCTTGACTCGTTTGAACATTGAAACAACTTGAAAACTATTGTAGGATCATTCTTGGCTCGTTTTAACATGAAAACAATCCGTAGTAATTTGAGACTTCATTCTTGACTCGTTCGAACATTGAAACAACTTGTAGCTTCATTCTTGACTCGTTTGAACATGGAAACAACTTGAAAACTATTATAGGATCATTCTTGGCTCATTTTAACATTAAAACAATCCGTAGCAATATGAGACTTCATTCTTGACTCGTTCTTGGGTCATTTTAACATGAAAATAATCCGTAGCAATTTAAGACATCATTCTTCACTCGTTCGAACTTGGAAACAACTTGCAGCTTCATTCTTGACTCGTTTGAACATTGAAACAACTTGAAAACTATTGTAGGATCATTCTTGGCTCGTTTTAACATGAAAACAATCCCTAGCAATTTGAGACTTCATTCTTGACTCGTTCGAACATGGAAACAACTTGAAAACTATTGTAGGATCATTCTTGGCTCATTTTAACATGAAAACAATCCGTAGCAATATGAGACTTCATTCTTGACTCGTTCTTGGGTCATTTTAACATGAAAATAATCCGTAGCAATTTGAGACATCATTCTTCACTCGTTCGAACTTGGAAACAACTTGCAGCTTCATTCTTGACTCGTTTGAACATTGAAACAACATGTAAACTCTTGTAGGATCATTCTTGGCTCATTTTAATATGAAAACAATCCGTAGCAATTTGAGACTTCATTCTTGACTCGTTCGAACAAGGAAACAACTTTTAGCTTCATTCTTGACTCGTTTGAACATGGAAACAACTTGTAAACTCTTGTAGGTTCATTCTTGGCAAATTTTAACATGAAAACAATCCGTAGTAATTTGAGACTTCATTCTTGACTCGTTCGAACTTGGAAACAACTTGTTGCTTCATTCTTGACTTGTTTGAAAATGGAAACAACTTGTTGCTTCATTCTTGACTCGTTTGAACATGGAAACAATATTGAAAACTCTTTTAAGGTCATTCTTTGCTCATTTTAACATGAAAACAATCCGTACCAATTGGAGACTTCATTCTTGACTCGCTGGAACTTGGAAAACACTTGTAGATTCATTCTTGACTCGTTTGAACATGGAAACAACTTGAAAACTCTTGTAGGGTCATTCTTGGGTCATTTTAACATGAAAATAATCTGTAGCAATTTGAGACTTCATTCTTGACTCGTTCGAACTTGGAAACAACTTGCAGCTTCATTCTTGACTCGTTTGTACATGGAACAACTTGAAAACTATTGTAGGATCATTCTTGGCTCATTTTAACATGAAAATATTCCATAATAATTTGAGACTTCATTCTTGACTCGTTCGAATATGGAAACAACTTGTAGCTTCATTCTTGACTCGTTTGAACATGGAAACAATATTGAAAACTCTTTTAAGGTCATTCTTTGCTCATTTTAACATGAAAACAATCCGTACCAATTGGAGACTTCATTCTTGACTCGCTGGAACTTGGAAAACACTTGTAGATTCATTCTTGACTCGTTTGAACATGGAAACAACTTGAAAACTCTTGTAGGGTCATTCTTGGGTCATTTTAACATGAAAATAATCTGTAGCAATTTGAGACTTCATTCTTGACTCGTTCGAACTTGGAAACAACTTGCAGCTTCATTCTTGACTCGTTTGTACATGGAACAACTTGAAAACTATTGTAGGATCATTCTTGGCTCATTTTAACATGAAAATATTCCATAATAATTTGAGACTTCATTCTTGACTCGTTCGAACATGGAAACAACTTGAAAACTATTGTAGGATCATTCTTGGCTCATTTTAATATGAAAACAATCCGTAGCAATTTGAGACTTCATTCTTGACTCGTTCGAACAAGGAAACAACTTTTAGCTTCATTCTTGACTCGTTTGAACATGGAAACAACTTGTAAACTCTTGTAGGTTCATTCTTGGCAAATTTTAACATGAAAACAATCTGTAGTAATTTGAGACTTCATTCTTGACTCGTTCGAACTTGGAAACAACTTGCAGCTTCATTCTTGACTCGTTTGAACATTGAAACAACTTAAAAACTATTGTAGGATCATTCTTGGCTTGTTTTAACATGAAAACAACCCGTAGCAATTTGAGACTTCATTCTTGACTCGTTCGAACATGGAAACAACTTGTAGCTTCATTCTTGACTCGTTTGAACATGGAAACAACTTGTAAACTCTTGTAGGATCATTGATGGCTCATTTTAGGATGAAAGCAATTTGTAACAATTTAAGACTTCATTCTTGACTCGTTTGAACTTGGAAACAACCTGCAGCTTCATTCTTGACTCGTTTGAACATGGAAACAACATGTAAACTCTTGTAGGTTCATTCTTGGCGAATTTTAACATGAAAACAATCCGTAGCAATTTGAGACTTCATTCTTGACTCGTTCGAACTTAGAAACAACTTGTTGCTTCATTCTTGACTTGTTTGAAAATGGAAACAACTTGTTGCTTCATTCTTGACTCGTTCAAACTTGAAACAACCTGTACCTTCATTCTTGACTCGTT
Organism: Oenanthe sinensis; assembly: GCA_028671895.1. Taxonomy (NCBI): domain Eukaryota; kingdom Viridiplantae; phylum Streptophyta; class Magnoliopsida; order Apiales; family Apiaceae; genus Oenanthe; species Oenanthe sinensis. Next base: position 7,267,600 of record JAPMAC010000195.1, on the reverse strand, counting down.
TAAACATGGAAATAACTTGAAAACTCTTGTAGGATCATTCTTGGGTCATTTTAACATGAAAATAATTCGTAGCAATTTGTGACTTCATTATTGACTCTTTCGAACTTGGAAACAACTTGCAGCTTCATTCTTGACTCGATTGAACATGGAAACAACTTGAAAACTATTGTAGGAACATTCTTCGCTCATCTTAACATGAAAACAATCCGTAGCAATTTGAAACTTCATTCTTGATTCGTTCGAACATGGAAACAACTTGCAGCTTCATTCTTGACTCGGTTGAACATTGAAACAACTTGAAAACAATTGTAGGATCATTCTTGGCTCGTTTTAACATGAAAACAATCCGTAGCAATTTGAAACTTCATTCTTGACTCGTTCGAATATGGAAACAACTTGCAGCTTCATTCTTGACTCGTTTGAACATGGAACAACTTGAAAACTATTGTAGGATCATTCTTGGCTCATTTTAACATGAAAATATTCCATAATAATTTGAGTCTTCATTCTTGACTCGTTCGAACTTGGAAACAACTTGCAGCTTCATTCTTGACTCGTTTGTACATGGAACAACTTGAAAACTATTGTAGGATCATTCTTGGCTCATTTTAACATGAAAATATTCCATAATAATTTGAGACTTCATTCTTGACTCGTTCGAACATGGAAACAACTTGAAAACTATTGTAGGATCATTCTTGGCTCATTTTAATATGAAAACAATCCGTAGCAATTTGAGACTTCATTCTTGACTCGTTCGAACAAGGAAACAACTTTTAGCTTCATTCTTGACTCGTTTGAACATGGAAACAACTTGTAAACTCTTGTAGGTTCATTCTTGGCAAATTTTAACATGAAAACAATCTGTAGTAATTTGAGACTTCATTCTTGACTCGTTCGAACTTGGAAACAACTTGCAGCTTCATTCTTGACTCGTTTGAACATTGAAACAACTTAAAAACTATTGTAGGATCATTCTTGGCTTGTTTTAACATGAAAACAACCCGTAGCAATTTGAGACTTCATTCTTGACTCGTTCGAACATGGAAACAACTTGTAGCTTCATTCTTGACTCGTTTGAACATGGAAACAACTTGTAAACTCTTGTAGGATCATTGATGGCTCATTTTAGGATGAAAGCAATTTGTAACAATTTAAGACTTCATTCTTGACTCGTTTGAACTTGGAAACAACCTGCAGCTTCATTCTTGACTCGTTTGAACATGGAAACAACATGTAAACTCTTGTAGGTTCATTCTTGGCGAATTTTAACATGAAAACAATCCGTAGCAATTTGAGACTTCATTCTTGACTCGTTCGAACTTAGAAACAACTTGTTGCTTCATTCTTGACTTGTTTGAAAATGGAAACAACTTGTTGCTTCATTCTTGACTCGTTCAAACTTGAAACAACCTGTACCTTCATTCTTGACTCGTTTAAACATGGAAATAACTTGAAAACTCTTGTAGGATCATTCTTGGGTCATTTTAACATGAAAATAATTCGTAGCAATTTGTGACTTCATTCTTGACTCGTTCGAACTTGGAAACAACTTGCAGCTTCATTCTTGACTCGTTTGAACATGGAAACAACTTGAAAACTATTGTAGGAACATTCTTCGCTCATCTTAACATGAAAACAATCCGTAGCAATTTGAAACTTCATTCTTGATTCGTTCGAACATGGAAACAACTTGCAGCTTCATTCTTGACTCGGTTGAACATTGAAACAACTTGAAAACAATTGTAGGATCATTCTTGGCTCGTTTTAACATGAAAACAATCCGTAGCAATTTGAAACTTCATTCTTGACTCGTTCGAATATGGAAACAACTTGCAGCTTCATTCTTGACTCGTTTGAACATGGAACAACTTGAAAACTATTGTAGGATCATTCTTGGCTCATTTTAACATGAAAATATTCCATAATAATTTGAGTCTTCATTCTTGACTCGTTCGAACTTGGAAACAACTTGCAGCTTCATTCTTGACTCGTTTGTAAATGGAACAACTTGAAAACTATTGTAGGATCATTCTTGGCTCATTTTAACATGAAAATATTCCATAATAATTTGAGACTTCATTCTTGACTCGTTCGAACATGGAAACAACTTGAAAACTATTGTAGGATCATTCTTGGCTCATTTTAATATGAAAACAATCCGTAGCAATTTGAGACTTCATTCTTGACTCGTTCGAACAAGGAAACAACTTTTAGCTTCATTCTTGACTCGTTTGAACATGGAAACAACTTGTAAACTCTTGTAGGTTCATTCTTGGCAAATTTTAACATGAAAACAATCTGTAGTAATTTGAGACTTCATTCTTGACTCGTTCGAACTTGGAAACAACTTGCAGCTTCATTCTTGACTCGTTTGAACATTGAAACAACTTAAAAACTATTGTAGGATCATTCTTGGCTTGTTTTAACATGAAAACAACCCGTAGCAATTTGAGACTTCATTCTTGACTCGTTCGAACATGGAAACAACTTGTAGCTTCATTCTTGACTCGTTTGAACATGGAAACAACTTGTAAACTCTTGTAGGATCATTGATGGCTCATTTTAGGATGAAAGCAATTTGTAACAATTTAAGACTTCATTCTTGACTCGTTTGAACTTGGAAACAACCTGCAGCTTCATTCTTGACTCGTTTGAACATGGAAACAACATGTAAACTCTTGTAGGTTCATTCTTGGCGAATTTTAACATGAAAACAATCCGTGGCAATTTGAGACTTCATTCTTGACTCGTTCGAACTTAGAAACAACTTGTTGCTTCATTCTTGACTTGTTTGAAAATGGAAACAACTTGTTGCTTCATTCTTGACTCGTTCAAACTTGAAACAACCTGTACCTTCATTCTTGACTCGTTTAAACATGGAAATAACTTGAAAACTCTTGTAGGATCATTCTTGGGTCATTTTAACATGAAAATAATTCGTAGCAATTTGTGACTTCATTCTTGACTCGTTCGAACTTGGAAACAACTTGCAGCTTCATTCTTGACTCGTTTGAACATGGAAACAACTTGAAAACTATTGTAGGAACATTCTTCGCTCATTTTAACATGAAAACAATCCGTAGCAATTTGAAACTTCATTCTTGATTCGTTCGAACATGGAAACAACTTGCAGCTTCATTCTTGACTCGGTTGAACATTGAAACAACTTGAAAACAATTGTAGGATCATTCTTGGCTCGTTTTAACATGAAAACAATCCGTAGCAATTTGAAACTTCATTCTTGACTCGTTCGAATATGGAAACAACTTGCAGCTTCATTCTTGACTCGTTTGAACATGGAACAACTTGAAAACTATTGTAGGATCATTCTTGGCTCATTTTAACATGAAAATATTCCATAATAATTTGAGTCTTCATTCTTGACTCGTTCGAACTTGGAAACAACTTGCAGCTTCATTCTTGACTCGTTTGTACATGGAACAACTTGAAAACTATTGTAGGATCATTCTTGGCTCATTTTAACATGAAAATATTCCATAATAATTTGAGACTTCATTCTTGACTCGTTCGAACATGGAAACAACTTGAAAACTATTGTAGGATCATTCTTGGCTCATTTTAATATGAAAACAATCCGTAGCAATTTGAGACTTCATTCTTGACTCGTTCGAACAAGGAAACAACTTTTAGCTTCATTCTTGACTCGTTTGAACATGGAAACAACTTGTAAACTCTTGTAGGTTCATTCTTGGCAAATTTTAACATGAAAACAATCTGTAGTAATTTGAGACTTCATTCTTGACTCGTTCGAACTTGGAAACAACTTGCAGCTTCATTCTTGACTCGTTTGAACATTGAAACAACTTAAAAACTATTGTAGGATCATTCTTGGCTTGTTTTAACATGAAAACAACCCGTAGCAATTTGAGACTTCATTCTTGACTCGTTCGAACATGGAAACAACTTGTAGCTTCATTCTTGACTCGTTTGAACATGGAAACAACTTGTAAACTCTTGTAGGATCATTGATGGCTCATTTTAGGATGAAAGCAATTTGTAACAATTTAAGACTTCATTCTTGACTCGTTTGAACTTGGAAACAACCTGCAGCTTCATTCTTGACTCGTTTGAACATGGAAACAACATGTAAACTCTTGTAGGTTCATTCTTGGCGAATTTTAACATGAAAACAATCCGTAGCAATTTGAGACTTCATTCTTGACTCGTTCGAACTTAGAAACAACTTGTTGCTTCATTCTTGACTTGTTTGAAAATGGAAACAACTTGTTGCTTCATTCTTGACTCGTTCAAACTTGAAACAACCTGTACCTTCATTCTTGACTCGTTTAAACATGGAAATAACTTGAAAACTCTTGTAGGATCATTCTTGGGTCATTTTAACATGAAAATAATTCGTAGCAATTTGTGACTTCATTCTTGACTCGTTCGAACTTGGAAACAACTTGCAGCTTCATTCTTGACTCGTTTGAACATGGAAACAACTTGAAAACTATTGTAGGAACATTCTTCGCTCATCTTAACATGAAAACAATCCGTAGCAATTTGAAACTTCATTCTTGATTCGTTCGAACATGGAAACAACTTGCAGCTTCATTCTTGACTCGGTTGAACATTGAAACAACTTGAAAACAATTGTAGGATCATTCTTGGCTCGTTTTAACATGAAAACAATCCGTAGCAATTTGAAACTTCATTCTTGACTCGTTCGAATATGGAAACAACTTGCAGCTTCATTCTTGACTCGTTTGAACATGGAACAACTTGAAAACTATTGTAGGATCATTCTTGGCTCATTTTAACATGAAAATATTCCATAATAATTTGAGTCTTCATTCTTGACTCGTTCGAACTTGGAAACAACTTGCAGCTTCATTCTTGACTCGTTTGTACATGGAACAACTTGAAACTATTGTAGGATCATTCTTGGCTCATTTTAACATGAAAATATTCCATAATAATTTGAGACTTCATTCTTGACTCGTTCGAACATGGAAACAACTTGAAAACTATTGTAGGATCATTCTTGGCTCATTTTAATATGAAAACAATCCGTAGCAATTTGAGACTTCATTCTTGACTCGTTCGAACAAGGAAACAACTTTTAGCTTCATTCTTGACTCGTTTGAACATGGAAACAACTTGTAAACTCTTGTAGGTTCATTCTTGGCAAATTTTAACATGAAAACAATCTGTAGTAATTTGAGACTTCATTCTTGACTCGTTCGAACTTGGAAACAACTTGCAGCTTCATTCTTGACTCGTTTGAACATTGAAACAACTTAAAAACTATTGTAGGATCATTCTTGGCTTGTTTTAACATGAAAACAACCCGTAGCAATTTGAGACTTCATTCTTGACTCGTTCGAACATGGAAACAACTTGTAGCTTCATTCTTGACTCGTTTGAACATGGAAACAACTTGTAAACTCTTGTAGGATCATTGATGGCTCATTTTAGGATGAAAGCAATTTGTAACAATTTAAGACTTCATTCTTGACTCGTTTGAACTTGGAAACAACCTGCAGCTTCATTCTTGACTCGTTTGAACATGGAAACAACATGTAAACTCTTGTAGGTTCATTCTTGGCGAATTTTAACATGAAAACAATCCGTGGCAATTTGAGACTTCATTCTTGACTCGTTCGAACTTAGAAACAACTTGTTGCTTCATTCTTGACTTGTTTGAAAATGGAAACAACTTGTTGCTTCATTCTTGACTCGTTCAAACTTGAAACAACCTGTACCTTCATTCTTGACTCGTTTAAACATGGAAATAACTTGAAAACTCTTGTAGGATCATTCTTGGGTCATTTTAACATGAAAATAATTCGTAGCAATTTGTGACTTCATTCTTGACTCGTTCGAACTTGGAAACAACTTGCAGCTTCATTCTTGACTCGTTTGAACATGGAAACAACTTGAAAACTATTGTAGGAACATTCTTCGCTCATTTTAACATGAAAACAATCCGTAGCAATTTGAAACTTCATTCTTGATTCGTTCGAACATGGAAACAACTTGCAGCTTCATTCTTGACTCGGTTGAACATTGAAACAACTTGAAAACAATTGTAGGATCATTCTTGGCTCGTTTTAACATGAAAACAATCCGTAGCAATTTGAAACTTCATTCTTGACTCGTTCGAATATGGAAACAACTTGCAGCTTCATTCTTGACTCGTTTGAACATGGAACAACTTGAAAACTATTGTAGGATCATTCTTGGCTCATTTTAACATGAAAATATTCCATAATAATTTGAGTCTTCATTCTTGACTCGTTCGAACTTGGAAACAACTTGCAGCTTCATTCTTGACTCGTTTGTACATGGAACAACTTGAAAACTATTGTAGGATCATTCTTGGCTCATTTTAACATGAAAATATTCCATAATAATTTGAGACTTCATTCTTGACTCGTTCGAACATGGAAACAACTTGAAAACTATTGTAGGATCATTCTTGGCTCATTTTAATATGAAAACAATCCGTAGCAATTTGAGACTTCATTCTTGACTCGTTCGAACATGGAAACAACTTTTAGCTTCATTCTTGACTCGTTTGAACATGGAAACAACTTGTAAACTCTTGTAGGTTCATTCTTGGCAAATTTTAACATGAAAACAATCTGTAGTAATTTGAGACTTCATTCTTGACTCGTTCGAACTTGGAAACAACTTGCAGCTTCATTCTTGACTCGTTTGAACATTGAAACAACTTAAAAACTATTGTAGGATCATTCTTGGCTTGTTTTAACATGAAAACAACCCGTAGCAATTTGAGACTTCATTCTTGACTCGTTCGAACATGGAAACAACTTGTAGCTTCATTCTTGACTCGTTTGAACATGGAAACAACTTGTAAACTCTTGTAGGATCATTGATGGCTCATTTTAGGATGAAAGCAATTTGTAACAATTTAAGACTTCATTCTTGACTCGTTTGAACTTGGAAACAACCTGCAGCTTCATTCTTGACTCGTTTGAACATGGAAACAACATGTAAACTCTTGTAGGTTCATTCTTGGCGAATTTTAACATGAAAACAATCCGTAGCAATTTGAGACTTCATTCTTGACTCGTTCGAACTTAGAAACAACTTGTTGCTTTATTCTTGACTTGTTTGAAAATGGAAACAACTTGTTGCTTCATTCTTGACTCGTTCAAACATGAAACAACCTGTACCTTCATTCCTGACTCGTTTAAACATGGAAATAACTTGAAAACTCTTGTAGGATCATTCTTGGGTCATTTTAACATGAAAATAATTCGTAGCAATTTGTGACTTCATTCTTGACTCGTTCGAACTTGGAAACAACTTGCAGCTTCATTCTTGACTCGTTTGAACATGGAAACAACTTGAAAACTATTGTAGGAACATTCTTCGCTCATTTTAACATGAAAACAATCCGTAGCAATTTGAAACTTCATTCTTGATTCGTTCGAACATGGAAACAACTTGCAGCTTCATTCTTGACTCGGTTGAACATTGAAACAACTTGAAAACTATTGTAGGATCATTCTTGGCTCGTTTTAACATGAAAACTATCCGTAGCAATTTGAAACTTCATTCTTGACTCGTTCGAATATGGAAACAACTTGCAGCTTCATTCTTGACTCGTTTGAACATGGAACAACTTGAAAACTATTGTAGGATCATTCTTGGCTCATTTTAACATGAAAATATTCCATAATAATTTGAGTCTTCATTCTTGACTCGTTCGAACTTGGAAACAACTTGCAGCTTCATTCTTGACTCGTTTGAACATTGAAACAACTTGAAAACTATTGTAGGATCATTCTTGGTTCGGTTTAACATGAAAACAATCCGTAGCAATTTGAAACTTCATTCTTGACTCGTTCGAATATGGAAACAACTTGTAGCTTCATTCTTGACTCGTTTGAACATGGAAACAATATTGAAAACTCTTTTAAGGTCATTCTTTGCTCATTTTAACATGAAAACAATCCGTACCAATTGGAGACTTCATTCTTGACTCGCTGGAACTTGGAAAACACTTGTAGATTCATTCTTGACTCGTTTGAACATGGAAACAACTTGAAAACTCTTGTAGGGTCATTCTTGGGTCATTTTAACATGAAAATAATCTGTAGCAATTTGAGACTTCATTCTTGACTCGTTCGAACTTGGAAACAACTTGCAGCTTCATTCTTGACTCGTTTGTACATGGAACAACTTGAAAACTATTGTAGGATCATTCTTGGCTCATTTTAACATGAAAATATTCCATAATAATTTGAGACTTCATTCTAGACTCGTTCGAACTTGGAAACAACTTGCAGCTTCATTCTTGACTCGTTTGAACATTGAAACAACTTGAAAACTATTGTAGGATCATTCTTGGCTCGTTTTAACATGATAACAATCCGTAGCAATTTGAGACTTCATTCTTGACTCGTTCGAACATGGAAACAACTTGCAGCTTCATTCTTGACTCGTTTGAACATTGAAACAACTTGAAAACTATTGTAGGATCATTCTTGGCTCGTTTTAACATGAAAACAATCCGTAGTAATTTGAGACTTCATTCTTGACTCGTTCGAACATTGAAACAACTTGTAGCTTCATTCTTGACTCGTTTGAACATGGAAACAACTTGGAAACTATTATAGGATCATTCTTGGCTCATTTTAACATTAAAACAATCCGTAGCAATATGAGACTTCATTCTTGACTCGTTCTTGGGTCATTTTAACATGAAAATAATCCGTAGCAATTTAAGAGATCATTCTTCACTCGTTCGAACTTGGAAACAACTTGCAGCTTCATTCTTGACTCGTTTGAACATTGAAACAACATGTAAACTCTTGTAGGATCATTCTTGGCTCATTTTAATATGAAAACAATCCGTAGCAATTTGAGACTTCATTCTTGACTCGTTCGAACAAGGAAACAACTTTTAGCTTCATTCTTGACTCGTTTGAACATGGAAACAACTTGTAAACTCTTGTAGGTTCATTCTTGGCAAATTTTAACATGAAAACAATCCGTAGTAATTTGAGACTTCATTCTTGACTCGTTCGAACTTGGAAACAACTTGCAGCTTCATTCTTGACTCGTTTGAACATGGAAACAACTTAAAAACTATTGTAGGATCATTCTTGGCTTGTTTTAACATGAAAACAACCCGTAGCAATTTGAGACTTCATTCTTGACTCGTTCGAACATGGAAACAACTTGTAACTTCATTCTTGACTCGTTTGAACATGGAAACAACTTGTAAACTCTTGTAGGATCATTGATGGCTCATTTTAGGATGAAAGCAATTTGTAACAATTTAAGACTTCATTCTTGACTCGTTTGAACTTGGAAACAACCTGCAGCTTCATTCTTGACTCGTTTGAACATGGAAACAACATGTAAACTCTTGTAGGTTCATTCTTGGCGAATTTTAACATGAAAACAATCCGTAGCAATTTGAGACTTCATTCTTGACTCGTTCGAACTTGGAAACAACTTGCAGCTTCATTCTTGACTCGTTTGAACATGGAAACAACTTAAAAACTATTGTAGGATCATTCTTGGCTTGTTTTAACATGAAAACAACCCGTAGCAATTTGAGACTTCATTCTTGACTCGTTCGAACATGGAAACAACTTGTAGCTTCATTCTTGACTCGTTTGAACATGGAAACAACTTGTAAACTCTTGTAGGATCATTGATGGCTCATTTTAGGATGAAAGCAATTTGTAACAATTTAAGACTTCATTCTTGACTCGTTTGAACTTGGAAACAACCTGCAGCTTCATTCTTGACTCGTTTGAACATGGAAACAACATGTAAACTCTTGTAGGTTCATTCTTGGCGAATTTTAACATGAAAACAATCCGTAGCAATTTGAGACTTCATTCTTGACTCGTTCGAACTTGGAAACAACTTGTTGCTTCATTCTTGACTTGTTTGAAAATGGAAACAACTTGTTGCTTCATTCTTGACTCGTTCAAACTTGAAACAACCTGTACCTTCATTCTTGACTCGTTTAAACATGGAAATAACTTGAAAACTCTTGTAGGATCATTCTTGGGTCATTTTAACATGAAAATAATTCGTAGCAATTTGTGACTTCATTCTTGACTCGTTCGAACTTGGAAACAACTTGCAGCTTCATTCTTGACTCGTTTGAACATGGAAACAACTTGAAAACTATTGTAGGAACATTCTTCGCTCATTTTAACATGAAAACAATCCGTAGCAATTTGAAACTTCATTCTTGATTCGTTCGAACATGGAAACAACTTGCAGCTTCATTCTTGACTCGGTTGAACATTGAAACAACTTGAAAACTATTGTAGGATCATTCTTGGCTCGTTTTAACATGAAAACTATCCGTAGCAATTTGAAACTTCATTCTTGACTCGTTCGAATATGGAAACAACTTGCAGCTTCATTCTTGACTCGTTTGAACATGGAACAACTTGAAAACTATTGTAGGATCATTCTTGGCTCATTTTAACATGAAAATATTCCATAATAATTTGAGTCTTCATTCTTGACTCGTTCGAACTTGGAAACAACTTGCAGCTTCATTCTTGACTCGTTTGAACATTGAAACAACTTGAAAACTATTGTAGGATCATTCTTGGTTCGGTTTAACATGAAAACAATCCGTAGCAATTTGAAACTTCATTCTTGACTCGTTCGAATATGGAAACAACTTGTAGCTTCATTCTTGACTCGTTTGAACATGGAAACAATATTGAAAACTCTTTTAAGGTCATTCTTTGCTCATTTTAACATGAAAACAATCCGTACCAATTGGAGACTTCATTCTTGACTCGCTGGAACTTGGAAAACACTTGTAGATTCATTCTTGACTCGTTTGAACATGGAAACAACTTGAAAACTCTTGTAGGGTCATTCTTGGGTCATTTTAACATGAAAATAATCTGTAGCAATTTGAGACTTCATTCTTGACTCGTTCGAACTTGGAAACAACTTGCAGCTTCATTCTTGACTCGTTTGTACATGGAACAACTTGAAAACTATTGTAGGATCATTCTTGGCTCATTTTAACATGAAAATATTCCATAATAATTTGAGACTTCATTCTAGACTCGTTCGAACTTGGAAACAACTTGCAGCTTCATTCTTGACTCGTTTGAACATTGAAACAACTTGAAAACTATTGTAGGATCATTCTTGGCTCGTTTTAACATGATAACAATCCGTAGCAATTTGAGACTTCATTCTTGACTCGTTCGAACATGGAAACAACTTGCAGCTTCATTCTTGACTCGTTTGAACATTGAAACAACTTGAAAACTATTGTAGGATCATTCTTGGCTCGTTTTAACATGAAAACAATCCGTAGTAATTTGAGACTTCATTCTTGACTCGTTCGAACATTGAAACAACTTGTAGCTTCATTCTTGACTCGTTTGAACATGGAAACAACTTGGAAACTATTATAGGATCATTCTTGGCTCATTTTAACATTAAAACAATCCGTAGCAATATGAGACTTCATTCTTGACTCGTTCTTGGGTCATTTTAACATGAAAATAATCCGTAGCAATTTAAGAGATCATTCTTCACTCGTTCGAACTTGGAAACAACTTGCAGCTTCATTCTTGACTCGTTTGAACATTGAAACAACATGTAAACTCTTGTAGGATCATTCTTGGCTCATTTTAATATGAAAACAATCCGTAGCAATTTGAGACTTCATTCTTGACTCGTTCGAACAAGGAAACAACTTTTAGCTTCATTCTTGACTCGTTTGAACATGGAAACAACTTGTAAACTCTTGTAGGTTCATTCTTGGCAAATTTTAACATGAAAACAATCCGTAGTAATTTGAGACTTCATTCTTGACTCGTTCGAACTTGGAAACAACTTGCAGCTTCATTCTTGACTCGTTTGAACATGGAAACAACTTAAAAACTATTGTAGGATCATTCTTGGCTTGTTTTAACATGAAAACAACCCGTAGCAATTTGAGACTTCATTCTTGACTCGTTCGAACATGGAAACAACTTGTAGCTTCATTCTTGACTCGTTTGAACATGGAAACAACTTGTAAACTCTTGTAGGATCATTGATGGCTCATTTTAGGATGAAAGCAATTTGTAACAATTTAAGACTTCATTCTTGACTCGTTTGAACTTGGAAACAACCTGCAGCTTCATTCTTGACTCGTCTGAACATGGAAACAACATGTAAACTCTTGTAGGTTTATTCTTGGCGAATTTTAACATGAAAACAATCCGTAGCAATTTGAGACTTCATTCTTGACTCGTTCGAACTTGGAAACAACTTGTTGCTTCATTCTTGACTTGTTTGAAAATGGAAACAACTTGTTGCTTCATTCTTGACTCGTTCAAACTTGAAACAACCTGTAGCTTCATTCTTGACTCGTTTAAACATGGAAATAACTTGAAAACTCTTGTTGGATCATTCTTGGGTCATTTTAACATGAAAATAATTCGTAGCAATTTGTGACTTCATTCTTGACTCGTTCGAACTTGGAAACAACTTGCAGCTTCATTCTTGACTCGTTTGAACATTGAAACAACTTAAAAACTATTGTAGGATCATTCTTGGCTTGTTTTAACATGAAAACAACCCGTAGCAATTTGAGACTTCATTCTTGACTCGTTCGAACATGGAAACAACTTGCAGCTTCATTCTTGACTCGTTTGAACATGGAAACAATATTGAAAACTCTTTTAAGGTCATTCTTTGCTCATTTTAACATGAAAACAATCCGTACCAATTGGAGACTTCATTCTTGACTTGCTGGAACTTGGAAAACACTTGTAGATTCATTCTTGACTCGTTTGAACATGGAAACAACTTGAAAACTCTTGTAGGGTCATTCTTGGGTCATTTTAACATGAAAATAATCTGTAGCAATTTGAGACTTCATTCTTGACTCGTTCGAACTTGGAAACAACTTGCAGCTTCATTCTTGACTCGTTTGAACATGGAACAACTTGAAAACTATTGTAGGATCATTCTTGGGTCATTTTAACATGAAAATATTCCATAATAATTTGAGACTTCATTCTTGACTCGTTCGAACTTGGAAACAACTTGCAGCTTCATTCTTGACTCGTTTGAACATTGAAACAACTTGAAAACTATTGTAGGATCATTCTTGGCTCGTTTTAACATGATAACAATCCGTAGCAATTTGAGACTTCATTCTTGACTCGTTCGAACATGGAAACAATTTGCAGCATCATTCTTGACTCGTTTGAACATTGAAACAACTTGAAAACTATTGTAGGATCATTCTTGGCTCGTTTTAACATGAAAACAATCCGTAGTAATTTGAGACTTCATTCTTGACTCGTTCGTACATCGAAACAACTTGTAGCTTCATTCTTGACTCGTTTGAACATGGAAACAACTTGAAAACTATTATAGGATCATTCTTGGCTCATTTTAACATGAAAACAATCCGTAGCAATATGAGACTTCATTCTTGACTCGTTCTTGGGTCATTTTAACATGAAAATAATCCGTAGCAATTTAAGACATCATTCTTCACTCGTTCGAACTTGGAAACAACTTGCAGCTTCATTCTTGACTCGTTTGAACATTGAAACAACTTGAAAACTATTGTAGGATCATTCTTGGCTCGTTTTAACATGAAAACAATCCCTAGCAATTTGAGACTTCATTCTTGACTCGTTTGAACATGGAAACAACTTGAAAACTATTGTAGGATCATTCTTGGCTCATTTTAACATGAAAACAATCCGTAGCAATATGAGACTTCATTCTTGACTCGTTCTTGGGTCATTTTAACATGAAAATAATCCGTAGCAATTTGAGACATCATTCTTCACTCGTTCGAACTTGGAAACAACTTGCAGCTTCATTCTTGACTCGTTTGAACATTGAAACAACATGTAAACTCTTGTAGGATCATTCTTGGCTCATTTTAATATGAAAACAATCCGTAGCAATTTGAGACTTCATTCTTGACTCGTTCGAACAAGGAAAAAACTTTTAGCTTCATTCTTGACTCGTTTGAACATGGAAACAACTTGTAAACTCTTGTAGGTTCATTCTTGGCAAATTTTAACATGAAAACAATCCGTAGTAATTTGAGACTTCATTCTTGACTCGTTCGAACTTGGAAACAACTTGTTGCTTCATTCTTGACTTGTTTCAAAATGGAAACAACTTGTTGCTTCATTCTTGACTCATTCAAACTTGAAACAACCTGTAGCTTCATTCTTGACTCGTTTAAACATGGAAATAACTTGAAAACTCTTGTAGGATCATTCTTGAGTCATTTTAACATGAAAATAATTCGTTGCAATTTGTGACTTCATTCTTGACTCGTTCGAACTTGGAAACAACTTGCAGCTTCATTCTTGACTCGTTTGAACATGGAAACAACTTGAAAACTATTCTAGGAACATTCTTCGCTCATTTTAACATGAAAACAATCCGTAGCAATTTGAGACTTCATTCTTGACTCGTTCGAACATGGAAACAACTTGCAGCTTCATTCTTGACTCGTTTAAACATTGAAACAACTTGAAAACTATTGTAGGATCATTCTTGGCTCGTTTTATCATGAAAACAATCCGTAGTAATTTGAGACTTCATTCTTGACTCGTTCGAACATTGAAACAACTTGTAGCTTCATTCTTGCCTCGTTTGAACATGGAAACAACTTGAAAACTATTATAGGATCATTCTTGGCTCATTTTAACATGAAAACAATCCGTAGCAATATGAGACTTCATTCTTGACTCGTTCTTGGGTCATTTTAACATGAAAATAATCCGTAGCAATTTAAGACATCATTCTTCACTCGTTCGAACATGGAAACAACTTGCAGCTTCATTCTTGACTCGTTTGAACATGGAAACAATATTGAAAACTCTTTTAAGGTCATTCTTTGCTCATTTTAATATGAAAACAATCCGTACCAATTGGAGACTTCATTCTTGACTTGCTGGAACTTGGAAAACACTTGTAGATTCATTCTTGACTCGTTTGAACATGGAAACAACTTGAAAACTCTTGTAGGGTCATTCTTGGGTCATTTTAACTTGAAAATAATCTGTAGCAATTTGAGACTTCATTCTTGACTCGTTTGAACATGGAACAACTTGAAAACTATTGTAGGATCATTCTTGGCTCATTTTAACATTAAAATATTCCATAATAATTTGAGACTTCATTCTTGACTCGTTCGAACTTGGAAACAACTTGCAGCTTCATTCTTGACTCGTTTGAACATTGAAACAACTTGAAAACTATTGTAGGATCATTCTTGGCTCGTTTTAACATGATAACAATCCGTAGCAATTTGAGACTTCATTCTTGACTCGTTCGAACATGGAAACAACTTGCAGCATCATTCTTGACTCGTTTGAACATTGAAACAACTTGAAAACTATTGTAGGATCATTCTTGGCTCGTTTTAACATGAAAACAATCCGTAGTAATTTGAGACTTCATTCTTGACTCGTTCGAACATTGAAACAACTTGTAGCTTCATTCTTGACTCGTTTGAACATGGAAACAACTTGAAAACTATTATAGGATCATTCTTGGCTCATTTTAACATGAAAACAATCCGTAGCAATATGAGACTTCATTCTTGACTCGTTCTTGGGTCATTTTAACATGAAAATAATCCGTAGCAATTTAAGACATCATTCTTCACTCGTTCGAACTTGGAAACAACTTGCAGCTTCATTCTTGACTCGTTTGAACATTGAAGCAACTTGAAAACTATTGTAGGATCATTCTTGGCTCGTTTTAACATGAAAACAATCCCTAGCAATTTGAGACTTCATTCTTGACTCGTTTGAACATGGAAACAACTTGAAAACTATTGTAGGATCATTCTTGGCTCATTTTAACATGAAAACAATCCGTAGCAATATGAGACTTCATTCTTGGCTCGTTCTTGGGTCATTTTAACATGAAAATAATCCGTAGCAATTTGAGACATCATTCTTCACTCGTTCGAACTTGGAAACAACTTGCAGCTTCATTCTTGACTCGTTTGAACATTGAAACAACATGTAAACTCTTGTAGGATCATTCTTGGCTCATTTTAATATGAAAACAATCCGTAGCAATTTGAGACTTCATTCTTGACTCGTTCGAACAAGGAAAAAACTTTTAGCTTCATTCTTGACTCGTTTGAACATGGAAACAACTTGTAAACTCTTGTAGGTTCATTCTTGGCAAATTTTAACATGAAAACAATCCGTAGCAATTTGAGACTTCATTCTTGACTCGTTCGAACTTGGAAACAACTCGTTGCTTCATTCTTGACTTGTTTCAAAATGGAAACAACTTGTTGCTTCATTCTTGACTCATTCAAACTTGAAACAACCTGTAGCTTCATTCTTGACTCGTTTAAACATGGAAATAAATTGAAAACTCTTGTAGGATCATTCTTGAGTCATTTTAACATGAAAATAATTCGTAGCAATTTGTGACTTCATTCTTGACTCGTTCGAACTTGGAAACAACTTGCAGCTTCATTCTTGACTCGTTTGAACATGGAAACAACTTGAAAACTATTCTAGGAACATTCTTCGCTCATTTTAACATGAAAACAATCCGTAGCAATTTGAGACTTCATTCTTGACTCGTTCGAACATGGAAACAACTTGCAGCTTCATTCTTGACTCGTTTGAACATTGAAACAACTTGAAAACTATTGTAGGATCATTCTTGGCTCGTTTTATCATGAAAACAATCCGTAGTAATTTGAGACTTCATTCTTGACTCGTTCGAACATTGAAACAACTTGTAGCTTCATTCTTGCCTCGTTTGAACATGGAAACAACTTGAAAACTATTATAGGATCATTCTTGGCTCATTTTAACATGAAAACAATCCGTAGCAATATGAGACTTCATTCTTGACTCGTTCTTGGGTCATTTTAACATGAAAATAATCCGTAGCAATTTAAGACATCATTCTTCACTCGTTCGAACTTGGAAACAACTTGCAGCTTCATTATTGACTCGTTTGAACATTGAAACAACTTGAAAACTATTGTAGGATCATTCTTGGCTCGTTTTAACATGAAAACAATCCCTAGCAATTTGAGACTTCATTCTTGACTCGTTCGAACATGGAAACAACTTGAAAACTACAGTAGGATCATTCTTGGCTCATTTTAACATGAAAACAATCCGTAGCAATATGAGACTTCATTCTTGACTCTTTCTTGGGTCATTTTAACATGAAAATAATCCGTAGCAATTTGAGACATCATTCTTCACTCGTTCGAACTTGGAAACAACTTGCAGCTTCATTCTTGACTCGTTTGAACATTGAAACAACATGTAAACTCTTGTAGGATCATTCTTGGCTCATTTTAATATGAAAACAATCCGTAGCAATTTGAGACTTCATTCTTGACTCGTTCGAACAAGGAAACAACTTTTAGCTTCATTCTTGACTCGTTTGAACATGGAAACAACTTGTAAACTCTTGTAGGTTCATTCTTGGCAAATTTTAACATGAAAACAATCCGTAGTAATTTGAGACTTCATTCTTGACTCGTTCGAACTTGGAAACAACTTGCAGCTTCATTCTTGACTCGTTTGAACATTGAAACAACTTAAAAACTATTGTAGGATCATTCTTGGCTTGTTTTAACATGAAAACAACCCGTAGCAATTTGAGACTTCATTCTTGACTCGTTCGAACATGGAAACAACTTGTAGCTTCATTCTTGACTCGTTTGTACATGGAAATAACTTGTAAACTCTTGTAGGATCATTGATGGCTCATTTTAGGATGAAAGCAATTTGTAACAATTTAAGACTTCATTCTTGACTCGTTTGAACTTGGAAACAACCTGCAGCTTCATTCTTGACTCGTTTGAACATGGAAACAACATGTAAACTCTTGTAGGTTCATTCTTGGCGAATTTTAACATGAAAACAATCCGTAGCAATTTGAGACTTCATTCTTGACTCGTTCGAACTTGGAAACAACTTGTTGCTTCATTCTTGACTTGTTTGAAAATGGAAACAACTTGTTGCTTCATTCTTGACTCGTTCAAACTTGAAACAACCTGTAGCTTCATTCTTGACTCGTTTAAACATGGAAATAACTTGAAAACTCTTGTAGGATCATTCTTGGGTCATTTTAACATGAAAATAATTCGTAGCAATTTGTGACTTCATTCTTGACTCGTTCGAACTTGGAAACAACTTGCAGCTTCATTCTTGACTCGTTTGAACATGGAAACAACTTGAAAACTATTGTAGGAACATTCTTCGCTCATTTTAACATGAAAACAATCCGTAGCAATTTGAAACTTCATTCTTGACTCGTTCGAACATGGAAACAACTTGCAGCTTCATTCTTGACTCGGTTGAACATTGAAACAACTTGAAAACTATTGTAGGATCATTCTTGGCTCGTTTTAACATGAAAACAATCCGTAGCAATTTGAAACTTCATTCTTGACTCGTTCGAATATGGAAACAACTTGTAGCTTCATTCTTGACTCGTTTGAACATGGAAACAATATTGAAAACTCTTTTAAGGTCATTCTTTGCTCATTTTAACATGAAAACAATCCGTACCAATTGGAGACTTCATTCTTGACTCGCTGGAACTTGGAAAACACTTGTAGATTCATTCTTGACTCGTTTGAACATGGAAACAACTTGAAAACTCTTGTAGGGTCATTCTTGGGTCATTTTAACATGAAAATAATCTGTAGCAATTTGAGACTTCATTCTTGACTCGTTCGAACTTGGAAACAACTTGCAGCTTCATTCTTGACTCGTTTGTACATGGAACAACTTGAAAACTATTGTAGGATCATTCTTGGCTCATTTTAACATGAAAATATTCCATAATAATTTGAGACTTCATTCTTGACTCGTTCGAACATGGAAACAACTTGAAAACTATTGTAGGATCATTCTTGGCTCATTTTAATATGAAAACAATCCGTAGCAATTTGAGACTTCATTCTTGACTCGTTCGAACAAGGAAACAACTTTTAGCTTCATTCTTGACTCGTTTGAACATGGAAACAACTTGTAAACTCTTGTAGGTTCATTCTTGGCAAATTTTAACATGAAAACAATCTGTAGTAATTTGAGACTTCATTCTTGACTCGTTCGAACTTGGAAACAACTTGCAGCTTCATTCTTGACTCGTTTGAACATTGAAACAACTTAAAAACTATTGTAGGATCATTCTTGGCTTGTTTTAACATGAAAACAACCCGTAGCAATTTGAGACTTCATTCTTGACTCGTTCGAACATGGAAACAACTTGTAGCTTCATTCTTGACTCGTTTGAACATGGAAACAACTTGTAAACTCTTGTAGGATCATTGATGGCTCATTTTAGGATGAAAGCAATTTGTAACAATTTAAGACTTCATTCTTGACTCGTTTGAACTTGGAAACAACCTGCAGCTTCATTCTTGACTCGTTTGAACATGGAAACAACATGTAAACTCTTGTAGGTTCATTCTTGGCGAATTTTAACATGAAAACAATCCGTAGCAATTTGAGACTTCATTCTTGACTCGTTCGAACTTAGAAACAACTTGTTGCTTCATTCTTGACTTGTTTGAAAATGGAAACAACTTGTTGCTTCATTCTTGACTCATTCAAACTTGAAACAACCTGTAGCTTCATTCTTGACTCGTTTAAACATGGAAATAACTTGAAAACTCTTGTAGGATCATTCTTGGGTCATTTTAACATGAAAATAATTCGTAGCAATTTGTGACTTCATTCTTGACTCGTTCGAACTTGGAAACAACTTGCAGCTTCATTCTTGACTCGTTTGAACATGGAAACAACTTGAAAACTATTGTAGGAACATTCTTCGCTCATTTTAACATGAAAACAATCCGTAGCAATTTAAAACTTCATTTTTGATTCGTTCGAACATGGAAACAACTTGCAGCTTCATTCTTGACTCGGTTGAACATTGAAACAACTTGAAAACTATTGTAGGTTCATTCTTGGCTCGTTTTAACATGAATACAATCCGTAGCAATTTGAAGCTTCATTCTTGACTCGTTCGAATATGGAAACAACTTGTAGCTTCATTCTTGACTCGTTTGAACATGGAAACAATATTGAAAACTCTTTTAAGGTCATTCTTTGCTCATTTTAACATGAAAACAATCCGTACCAATTGGAGACTTCATTCTTGACTCGCTGGAACTTGGAAAACACTTGTAGATTCATTCTTGACTCGTTTGAACATGGAAACAACTTGAAAACTCTTGTAGGGTCATTCTTGGGTCATTTTAACATGAAAATAATCTGTAGCAATTTGAGACTTCATTCTTGACTCGTTCGAACTTGGAAACAACTTGCAGCTTCATTCTTGACTCGTTTGTACATCGAACAACTTGAAAACTATTGTAGGATCATTCTTGGCTCATTTTAACATGAAAATATTCCATAATAATTTGAGACTTCATTCTTGACTCGTTCGAACATGGAAACAACTTGAAAACTATTGTAGGATCATTCTTGGCTCATTTTAATATGAAAACAATCCGTAGCAATTTGAGACTTCATTCTTGACTCGTTCGAACAAGGAAACAACTTTTAGCTTCATTCTTGACTCGTTTGAACATGGAAACAACTTGTAAACTCTTGTAGGTTCATTCTTGGCAAATTTTAACATGAAAACAATCCGTAGTAATTTGAGACTTCATTCTTGACTCGTTCGAACTTGGAAACAACT
Organism: Oenanthe sinensis; assembly: GCA_028671895.1. Lineage (NCBI taxonomy): Eukaryota > Viridiplantae > Streptophyta > Magnoliopsida > Apiales > Apiaceae > Oenanthe > Oenanthe sinensis. The sequence goes on along the minus strand of JAPMAC010000195.1, from coordinate 7,246,918 downwards.
TGCAGCTTCATTCTTGACTCGTTTGAACATTGAAACAACTTAAAAACTATTGTAGGATCATTCTTGGCTTGTTTTAACATGAAAATAACCCGTAGCAATTTGAGACTTCATTCTTGACTCGTTCGAACATGGAAACAACTTGTAGCTTCATTCTTGACTCGTTTGAACATGGAAACAACTTGTAAACTCTTGTAGGATCATTGATGGCTCATTTTAGGATGAAAGCAATTTGTAACAATTTAAGACTTCATTCTTGACTCGTTTGAACTTGGAAACAACCTGCAGCTTCATTCTTGACTCGTTTGAACATGGAAACAACATGTAAACTCTTGTAGGTTCATTCTTGGCGAATTTTAACATGAAAACAATCCGTAGCAATTTGAGACTTCATTCTTGACTCGTTCGAACTTACAAACAACTTGTTGCTTCATTCTTGATTTGTTTGAAAATGGAAACAACTTGTTGCTTCATTCTTGACTCGTTCAAACTTGAAACAACCTGTAGCTTCATTCTTGACTCGTTTAAACATGGAAATAACTTGAAAACTCTTGTAGGATCATTCTTGGGTCATTTTAACATGAAAATAATTCGTAGCAATTTGTGACTTCATTCTTGACTCGTTCGAACTTGGAAACAACTTGCAGCTTCATTCTTGACTCGTTTGAACATGGAAACAACTTGAAAACTATTGTAGGAACATTCTTCGCTCATTTTAACATGAAAACAATCCGTAGCAATTTGAAACTTCATTCTTGATTCGTTCGAACATGGAAACAACTTGCAGCTTCATTCTTGACTCGGTTGAACATTGAAACAACTTGAAAACTATTGTAGGATCATTCTTGGCTCGTTTTAACATGAAAACAATCCGTAGCAATTTGAGACTTCATTTTTGACTCGTTCGAACATTGAAACAACTTGTAGCTTCATTCTTGACTCGTTTGAACATGGAAACAACTTGAAAACTATTATAGGATCATTCTTGGCTCATTTTAACATGAAAACAATCCGTAGCAATATGAGACTTCATTCTTGACTCGTTCTTGGGTCATTTTAACATGAAAATAATCCGTAGCAATTTAAGACATCATTCTTCACTCGTTCGAACTTGGAAACAACTTGCAGCTTCATTCTTGACTCGTTTGAACATTGAAACAACTTGAAAACTATTGTAGGATCATTCTTGGCTCGTTTTAACATGAAAACAATCCCTAGCAATTTGAGACTTCATTCTTGACTCGTTTGAACATGGAAACAACTTGAAAACTATTGTAGGATCATTCTTGGCTCATTTTAACATGAAAACAATCCGTAGCAATATGAGACTTCATTCTTGACTCGTTCTTGGGTCATTTTAACATGAAAATAATCCGTAGCAATTTGAGACATCATTCTTCACTCGTTCGAACTTGGAAACAACTTGCAGCTTCATTCTTGACTCGTTTGAACATTGAAACAACATGTAAACTCTTGTAGGATCATTCTTGGCTCATTTTAATATGAAAACAATCCGTAGCAATTTGAGACTTCATTCTTGACTCGTTCGAACAAGGAAAAAACTTTTAGCTTCATTCTTGACTCGTTTGAACATGGAAACAACTTGTAAACTCTTGTAGGTTCATTCTTGGCAAATTTTAACATGAAAACAATCCGTAGCAATTTGAGACTTCATTCTTGACTCGTTCGAACTTGGAAACAACTTGTTGTTTCATTCTTGACTTGTTTGAAAATGGAAACAACTTGTTGCTTCATTCTTGACTCATTCAAACTTGAAACAACCTGTAGCTTCATTCTTGACCCGTTTGAACATGGAAACAATATTGAAAACTCTTTTAAGGTCATTCTTTGCTCATTTTAACATGAAAACAATCCGTACCAGTTGGAGACTTCATTCTTGACTCGCTGGAACTTGGAAAACACTTGTAGATTCATTCTTGACTCGTTTGAACATGGAAACAACTTGAAAACTCTTGTAGGGTCATTCTTGTGTCATTTTAACATGAAAATAATCTATAGCAATTTGAGACTTCATTCTTTACTCGTTCGAACTTGGAAACAACTTGCAGCTTCATTCTTGACTCGTTTGAACATGGAAACAACTTGAAAACTATTGTAGGAACATTCTTGGCTCGTTTTAACATGAAAACAATCGGTAGCAATTTGAAACTTCATTCTTGACTCGTTCGAATATGGAAACAACTTGTAGCTTCATTCTTGACTCGTTTGAACATGGAAACAATATTGAAAACTCTTTTAAGGTCATTCTTTGCTCATTTTAACATGAAAACAATCCGTACCAATTGGAGACTTCATTCTTGACTCGCTGGAACTTGGAAAACACTTGTAGATTCATTCTTGACTCGTTTGAACATGGAAACAACTTGAAAACTCTTGTAGGGTCATTCTTAGGTCATTTTAACATGAAAATAATCTGTAGCAATTTGAAACTTCATTCTTGACTCGTTCGAACATGGAAACAACTTGCAGCTTCATTCTTGACTCGGTTGAACATTGAAACAACTTGAAAACTGTTGTAGGATCATTCTTGGCTCGTTTTAACATGAAAACAATCCGTAGCAATTTGAAACTTCATTCTTGACTCGTTCGAATATGGAAACAACTTGTAGCTTCATTCTTGACTCGTTTGAACATGGAAACAATATTGAAAACTCTTTTAAGGTCATTCTTTGCTCATTTTAACATGAAAACAATCCGTACCAATTGGAGACTTCATTCTTGACTCGTTCAAACTTGGAAACAACTTGCAGCTTCATTCTTGACTCGTTTGAACATGGAAACAACTTGAAAACTATTGTAGGAACATTCTTCGCTCATTTTAACATGAAAACAATCCGTAGCAATTTGAAACTTCATTCTTGACTCGTTCGAACATGGAAACAACTTGCAGCTTCATTCTTGACTCGGTTGAACATTGAAACAACTTGAAAACTGTTGTAGGATCATTCTTGGCTCGTTTTAACATGAAAACAATCCGTAGCAATTTGAAACTTCATTCTTGACTCGTTCGAATATGGAAACAACTTGTAGCTTCATTCTTGACTCGTTTGAACATGGAAACAATATTGAAAACTCTTTTAAGGTCATTCTTTGCTCATTTTAACATGAAAACAATCCGTACCAATTGGAGACTTCATTCTTGACTCGCTGGAACTTGGAAAACACTTGTAGATTCATTCTTGACTCGTTTGAACATGGAAACAACTTGAAAACTCTTGTAGGGTCATTCTTGGGTCATTTTAACATGAAAATAATCTGTAGCAATTTGAGACTTCATTCTTTACTCGTTCGAACTTGGAAACAACTTGCAGCTTCATTCTTGACTCGTTTGAACATGGAACAACTTGAAAACTATTGTAGGATCATTCTTGGCTCATTTTAACATGAAAATATTCCATAATAATTTGAGACTTCATTCTTGACTCGTTCGAACATGGAAACAACTTGAAAACTATTGTAGGATCATTCTTGGCTCATTTTAATATGAAAACAATCCGTAGCAATTTGAGACTTCATTCTTGACTCGTTCGAACAAGGAAACAACTTTTAGCTTCATTCTTGACTCGTTTGAACATGGAAACAACTTGTAAACTCTTGTAGGTTCATTCTTGGCAAATTTTAACATGAAAACAATCCGTAGTAATTTGAGACTTCATTCTTGACTCGTTCGAACTTGGAAACAACTTGCAGCTTCATTCTTGACTCGTTTGAACATTGAAACAACTTAAAAACTATTGTAGGATCATTCTTGGCTTGTTTTAACATGAAAATAACCCGTAGCAATTTGAGACTTCATTCTTGACTCGTTCGAACATGGAAACAACTTGTAGCTTCATTCTTGACTCGTTTGAACATGGAAACAACTTGTAAACTCTTGTAGGATCATTGATGGCTCATTTTAGGATGAAAGCAATTTGTAACAATTTAAGACTTCATTCTTGACTCGTTTGAACTTGGAAACAACCTGCAGCTTCATTCTTGACTCGTTTGAACATGGAAACAACATGTAAACTCTTGTAGGTTCATTCTTGGCGAATTTTAACATGAAAACAATCCGTAGCAATTTGAGACTTCATTCTTGACTCGTTCGAACTTACAAACAACTTGTTGCTTCATTCTTGATTTGTTTGAAAATGGAAACAACTTGTTGCTTCATTCTTGACTCGTTCAAACTTGAAACAACCTGTAGCTTCATTCTTGACTCGTTTAAACATGGAAATAACTTGAAAACTCTTGTAGGATCATTCTTGGGTCATTTTAACATGAAAATAATTCGTAGCAATTTGTGACTTCATTCTTGACTCGTTCGAACTTGGAAACAACTTGCAGCTTCATTCTTGACTCGTTTGAACATGGAAACAACTTGAAAACTATTGTAGGAACATTCTTCGCTCATTTTAACATGAAAACAATCCGTAGCAATTTGAAACTTCATTCTTGATTCGTTCGAACATGGAAACAACTTGCAGCTTCATTCTTGACTCGGTTGAACATTGAAACAACTTGAAAACTATTGTAGGATCATTCTTGGCTCGTTTTAACATGAAAACAATCCGTAGCAATTTGAGACTTCATTTTTGACTCGTTCGAACATTGAAACAACTTGTAGCTTCATTCTTGACTCGTTTAAACATGGAAATAACTTGAAAACTATTATAGGATCATTCTTGGCTCATTCTTGGGTCATTTTAACATGAAAATAATCCGTAGCAATTTAAGACATCATTCTTCACTCGTTCGAACTTGGAAACAACTTGCAGCTTCATTCTTGACTCGTTTGAACATTGAAACAACTTGAAAACTATTGTAGGATCATTCTTGGCTCGTTTTAACATGAAAACAATCCCTAGCAATTTGAGACTTCATTCTTGACTCGTTTGAACATGGAAACAACTTGAAAACTATTGTAGGATCATTCTTGGCTCATTTTAACATGAAAACAATCCGTAGCAATATGAGACTTCATTCTTGACTCGTTCTTGGGTCATTTTAACATGAAAATAATCCGTAGCAATTTGAGACATCATTCTTCACTCGTTCGAACTTGGAAACAACTTGCAGCTTCATTCTTGACTCGTTTGAACATTGAAACAACATGTAAACTCTTGTAGGATCATTCTTGGCTCATTTTAATATGAAAACAATCCGTAGCAATTTGAGACTTCATTCTTGACTCGTTCGAACAAGGAAAAAACTTTTAGCTTCATTCTTGACTCGTTTGAACATGGAAACAACTTGTAAACTCTTGTAGGTTCATTCTTGGCAAATTTTAACATGAAAACAATCCGTAGCAATTTGAGACTTCATTCTTGACTCGTTCGAACTTGGAAACAACTTGTTGTTTCATTCTTGACTTGTTTGAAAATGGAAACAACTTGTTGCTTCATTCTTGACTCATTCAAACTTGAAACAACCTGTAGCTTCATTCTTGACCCGTTTGAACATGGAAACAATATTGAAAACTCTTTTAAGGTCATTCTTTGCTCATTTTAACATGAAAACAATCCGTACCAGTTGGAGACTTCATTCTTGACTCGCTGGAACTTGGAAAACACTTGTAGATTCATTCTTGACTCGTTTGAACATGGAAACAACTTGAAAACTCTTGTAGGGTCATTCTTGTGTCATTTTAACATGAAAATAATCTGTAGCAATTTGAGACTTCATTCTTTACTCGTTCGAACTTGGAAACAACTTGCAGCTTCATTCTTGACTCGTTTGAACATGGAAACAACTTGAAAACAATTGTAGGAACATTCTTGGCTCGTTTTAACATGAAAACAATCCGTAGCAATTTGAAACTTCATTCTTGACTCGTTCGAATATGGAAACAACTTGTAGCTTCATTCTTGACTCATTTGAACATGGAAACAATATTGAAAACTCTTTTAAGGTCATTCTTTGCTCATTTTAACATGAAAACAATCCGTACCAATTGGAGACTTCATTCTTGACTCGCTGGAACTTGGAAAACACTTGTAGATTCATTCTTGACTCGTTTGAACATGGAAACAACTTGAAAACTCTTGTAGGGTCATTCTTAGGTCATTTTAACATGAAAATAATCTGTAGCAATTTGAGACTTCATTCTTGACTCGTTCAAACTTGGAAACAACTTGCAGCTTCATTCTTGACTCGTTTGAACATGGAAACAACTTGAAAACTATTGTAGGAACATTCTTCGCTCATTTTAACATGAAAACAATCCGTAGCAATTTGAAACTTCATTCTTGACTCGTTCGAACATGGAAACAACTTGCATCTTCATTCTTGACTAGGTTGAACATTGAAACAACTTGAAAACTATTGTAGGATCATTCTTGGCTCGTTTTAACATGAAAACAATCCGTAGCAATTTGAAACTTCATTCTTGACTCGTTCGAATATGGAAACAACTTGTAGCTTCATTCTTGACTCGTTTGAACATGGAAACAATATTGAAAACTCTTTTAAGGTCATTCTTTGCTCATTTTAACATGAAAACAATCCGTACCAATTGGAGACTTCATTCTTGACTCGCTGGAACTTGGAAAACACTTGTAGATTCATTCTTGACTCGTTTGAACATGGAAACAACTTGAAAACTCTTGTAGGGTCATTCTTGGGTCATTTTAACATGAAAATAATCTGTAGCAATTTGAGACTTCATTCTTGACTCGTTCGAACTTGGAAACAACTTGCAGCTTCATTCTTGACTCGTTTGAACATGGAACAACTTGAAAACTATTGTAGGATCATTCTTGGCTCATTTTAACATGAAAATATTCCATAATAATTTGAGACTTCATTCTTGACTCGTTCGAACTTGGAAACAACTTGCAGCTTCATTCTTGACTCGTTTGAACATTGAAACAACTTGAAAACTATTGTAGGATCATTCTTGGCTCGTTTTAACATGATAACAATCCGTAGCAATTTGAGACTTCATTCTTGACTCGTTCGAACATGGAAACAACTTGCAGCATCATTCTTTGTGACGCCCTCCCAATCCGGGGTCTAGATCGGGGAGTCACTAACACTCTATATGCATACATCCTATATAAATATAAACAATCACAAATATAGATATACATGACCCCAACTATTACCCTGGACCTTTAACAGGTAATGGTATGAAACAAGCACAACTCTAAATTCATTAATTACATAACCAGAATAAATATTATTACAACTCTGAATCATCTGACAAAAGTCTATCAACATGAATACTTAAGACTTAACAAAGTCTTTTCCTTCTAACTCAGCCTCGATCCTACCTGTTCAATCTCAGCCAGCCTAGCATAATTAAGAAAAGAGGTATTCTTCCTCGCAGTCTGCTTAATACGTTCCATGATTCTCAAAAGCTGTAGAGGTTAGAAAATAAAAGAATGAGCCACAAAAGCTCAGCAAGTAACCATACTGGTTAAAAACAGTTCTACAGGCTTATATACATAATTAAGAAAGTCTTTTCTCAAAACCATGCTTTAAAATCATTGCTGGACCTCATTGTCCCATAATTGTAATTAAACATTCTCATCAGGGTATTCATTACTCGTAAAACTTTCATTTATAAACCACTGGCAGGGTTAAATAATTTCAATAACTGGTGCAAAGTACATAAGAAGCTGGAAAATAATAATCAGTTGCAAGTATAGGAGTAATCTGCAGGGTTAGATGGATAACAGGAAGTAATATATAGCAATTGAAACAAAGTCAAGTCAAGATATGTCTGACAGTTTAAGCTGTAAAGGGCATGATATAACAGGGCATTTCAATTTTTATTATTAATCATTTCAAAGATCAGTTGCATAAAACTGTCCTTTCATTAGGACTGATTCTTTCAAAACATTTTATAAAACCGTCCTCTCATTAGGACCTTGCTTTTCAAATCATTTATAAAACTGTCCTCTCATTAGGACCTTTCTTTTCAAATCATTTATAAAACTGTCCTCTCATTAGGACCTTTACTATTCAAATCATTTATAAAATTGTCCTCTCATTAGGACCTTTACTGTTTAAAAACAATTATTTTGGTTGAAGTTTTCTCACAACGCCAGACAATACGGGTGATCAGCCACGTAAAGTCCCCATAACGGACTAAAGTCCCTCTGGACATAAAGAGTACTCATAAAGGCACTTATTGCCATTGGCCTTGGGCTATCTCATTATAGCCATTGACTATCTCATTATAGTCTTCACATAAAAAGTGCTGGACCGGCGTCACTCGGCCTCTTACGCCTCCAACCTATAGGAATCCGCAGAAACCAATTTGATCGGAATTCCTATAATAACCAAAACCTTTCTTTTTAAAGTTACCAAATCATTTGATGAAAAAGACTTCTTGAAAGTCGGATTCCATATTTAAATCCATTTTTTTAAGATCATTAGACATAGGTAAGGTTTATTCCAAGATATGTCTCAAAACAAGCTTCTGTTGTAGTAAGATAAGCTGAAATCATGAACTGGGAATCCAAAACCAGGCTATAGTTGTAAAGTCAGGTTGCAGGGTCAATTCACAAGTATAACAGTTGTTTTTGAAAATAGTGGTAAGGCATTTAACTGTAACAGTAGTTAGGCCATATTAACAGGGTAAGTTCAGAATTTAGGTTCAAGTAAGCATTACTAAGGAAATGGTGTCGACAATAGTCATAGTTCAAAGGTACTGATTTAAGACCTTTAAAATTAGTTTAAAAGCTGACAATAGCAGTTCAAGGATTGAAAGTTTAAAGTATAATCAAAACTGGTATAAGGTTGCAGTTTAAATAAAGTAATTAAAGTAAAGCAGGCTGTAACTTAAAACGGTTGAGATAAAGTAAAATAATCGCAGGGTCATAAATCAGTTCATAAAACAGTGTTTAAGTTAAAAAGAGATTAGGCAGTAGTTACTTGCCTCAAAATGATTGCTACGCTGCTGAACAGGTAGATCTCACTACACCAACTCTAACTCTCTACTTTTGCTTTCCCTTTGTCTTTCACCTCAACGTCCTTCGTATCTACACACGTAATAATACTATTTCAGTATCTCATTCATACTCGACGTTATCTTTAACGTCTAACTCACTCTACCCTTTCGTTACTGTAACCCCTTAACATATAATAATATATTGTAGACATACTCTACTCATCAACCAATTATATACTGGCAGGCACAAAGCACATTAGCATTCACTTTAATTATCACACTAATACTATTCCTGACTGATAGCTTTTCCTATATCGAAGTGGTGTGCCAATAGTGTTTTATAAGATTATTTTGGTTTTAGAAAATTTTGGCAGCACCTCCCCTGTAATTGGAGCTACCCGTCGGAATACAACCGACACAAACAAACATCAATCTCAATCATACACAATCAGTCTCATGTAATACCAAATCCATACCATACCAAGCAATATCCACATAAATCATACAATTAACATCACCATTATTCCTTAAATTAGAAAAATTCGAATATAATATATATATAATTACCAAAATCATGCAATTTACTCATAATTCGATCCTATTAATTTATACTCCTCATATAATTGTCAATTAACCAATCCCCTTGTTTAAATACATATACGAATTGTCCAATTTACGCACATACAAGCATGCTTGCATCATTGCTAATCGAAAATTTATACATTACAACCGGAGTTTTAAAAATTTGACATGCACTATTAATTAATCACATATAGCATCATAATTCCTCCTTATTAATACCATTTATAACTTAAACACATTCGGCAAAATGGCAATAAAGCATAGCCAAGTCAATAATGATCAGAAAAATGCTATACTAATCGGAAGAACAAAGCTATGGCCGGAAAAATTAAAACCTTAGCATGCAACAATCGTCCACCCAAATTAAAGACTCAAAGCAACCAATACTCATACAAACTATCCATATCAACGCAAAGCAAGGTCGCCGGCTCGCCGGTGCTCATCACCGGCGACGGTAACTCACGAAAATGGCTCAATCGAGTCCAATTTCAAAGCCACAACTGCTAGACTCTGTAATTCAACTACTACGACTTATATAAGATGGAACAAATCAGACCCAAGCTTTGCATGTAAGCTAACACATATATATACATTCAACCGAACACATACATACGTACAAAGCTTGAAGACATCTTTATAAACCCATATGACTTTGATTAATTAACATAAATCGAAGAATACTAGCATATCTCTTAAAAATCAAACGGAGACAAGAGAAATCGCCAGAGAAGAAAAAAAAAGAACCTGCAAGTCGATGATACAGAGCAACTAGGAAGAAAAGAAAGTGGGCGGTGGTTTTGTTAATGACAAGGGCAAAACGGTAATTTCATAATGCCGGTTTCTGAATTAAAACCATTAATAAATCGAATTTTTATGGAAAATGGGTACAAAAACAAGTTTTATATTTTTAAAATTAAGATCATGAATTTAGAAGCTCACCCATAGTTTTAAAATATTTTTCTAATGAGTAAATATTTAATTAAAAATCTTTGAAATTTTAGTGCAGAAATAGGAAATAAGAGTAGAAAAATCATTAAAAATAATTTTGGGATCAAATAAAATAAACTTTTATTTTTAAAAAGTCTCAGAATATATAAGGATCATTTTGGAAAAGATTTCATGATTTTTGGACATTCCAATAATTAAATATGGAATTTAGAAGAGTAATATCTCTAGAATAAAACAGAAATGAAAGATTTATATAAAATCACTGGAACTAGAATTAAATACATCACCATTTTTAGAAAGTCTCTAAAATCACATAGAAGCCACATATAAAATTTCATAATTATTGGACACACCAATAATTTTATAAAAATCAAACAGTGCATCAATTTAGGATAAAAAAATCAATTAATCACTTTAATAAATCACTTGAACACATTGTGGTCAAACAGGCAGTCAACTAGACATATAAAATGACCACATACCACATCTTATCATATTGGAGCACAAAAATAATACATCTCATATTAATTAAATATATATAAATACCTCAATCGTTACATTCTCCCCCCCTTATAAGGATTCTGTCCCCAGAATCAGCCTAAGCAAACAAGTAGGGATACTTTTCAAGTATTTCACTCTCAAGTTCCCATGTGGATTCCTCAACTCGAGGATTTCTCCACAAAACTTTTACAAGCTTAACAGACTTATTCCTTAAAACCTTATCCATATGATCCTGAATCTCTACAGGCTGTTCTACATAGGACAAGTCGGGTTGAATCTCCAAGGGTTCATATTCTATTACATGACTCATGTCAGGATTATACTTTCTAAGCATAGACACGTGAAAAACATTGTGAATGTGCTGCATCTGCGGTGGTAGAGCCAATTCATATGCAACTCTCCCAACTTGCTTCAAAACTTCAAAAGGTCCTATATATCTTGGATTAAGCTTTCCTTTCTTGCCAAATCTACTAACACCTTTCCACGGAGAAATCTTTAATAATACCAGGTCACCTTCTTCAAAACTCATATCCTTCCGTGACTGATCAACATAATTCTTTTGCCTATCTTGAGCAGCTAACAAGCTTTTCTGAATCAATTCAATCTTTTCTTTGGTTTGTTGAACTAATTCTGAACCCAAAATCTTACGCTCACCAACTTCATTCCAACACACTGGTGATCTGCATTTTCTTCCATATAAAGCTTCATACGGGGGCATCCCAATACTGGCATGATAGCTGTTGTTATATGAAAACTCCACTAACGGTAAATGCTCGTCCTAGCTTCCTTCAAAATCCAAGGCACACACTCTCAACATGTCTTCAATGGTCTGAATTGTCCTTTCACTCTGGCCATCTTTCTGAGGATGGTATGCAGTACTCATATTTAGCTTTGTTCCCAAACACTCTTGAAACTTCTTCCAATATCTTGAATCGAATCTCGGGTCTCTGTCTGACACTATTGATACAGGAACACCATGTCGCATAACAATCTCTTTCAGGTACAAATGAACCAACCTGTCCAGTGAAAATCTTTCGTTGATCGGTAGAAAGTGCGCTGACTTGGTCAATCTGTCTATTATTACCCAGATAGCATCATGATTAGCTTTAGTCCTTGGCAGACCTACTACGAAATCCATAGCAAGATTCTCCCATTTCCATTCTGGAATCTCTAGTGGTTGCAACAATCCACTGAGCCTCTGATGTTCAGCTTTGACTCTCTGGCACGTATAACATTTACTGATCCATTCTGCCACATCTCTTTTCATGTTGGGCCACCAAAAATTTTCCTCCAAGTCTTTATACATCTTTGTGCTTCCCGGATGAATAGAGTATCTTGAACTATGCGCATCATGCAAAATTTCATTCTTGAGCTCTTGAATATTAGGGATCCAAATTCGTGAGGAATACCTAAAGATTCCTTTATCGTCCTTCTGACTTCTTAATTCTTCTCCAGTCAACTTGGCTCTATCTTGACTCATCATCTGTTCTTGACATCTCTTGATCTTTTCTAACAACTTTGGCTGAAAAGTCATTGTATACACCATCTTTTCTACTGAATCAGAACCATATACTTCTATTTCCAATTTCTCAATCTCCTTGATCAATTTTTCAGATGAAACCATTATATTCAATCTTTCATTTCTACTTAAAACATTTGCTACAACATTCGCTTTGCCTGGATGATAGTTAATCGTACAGTTTTAGTCTTTAATCAATTCCAACCATCTTCTCTATCTCATGTTCAGCTCTTTCTGAGTAAAGATATACTCAAACTTTTGTGATCCGTGTAAACCTCACACTTTTCTCCATACAAGTAGTGCCTCCATATCTTCAGTGCAAACACAATAGCAGCTAATTCTAGATCATGCATACTTCAATTCATGAGGTCTTAACTGCCTGGAAGCATATACAATTACCTTTCCGTGTTGCATCAAAACACATCCCAAGCCTTTGTGAGAAGCATCACTGTAGATAACAAAATTTCCTTGATCGTCAGGTAATACCAACACTGGGGCAGACACTAGTCTCCGCTTTAGCTCTTCAAAACTTTCTTCACACTTTTCATTCCATACAAACTTTTCATTCTTCCTGGTCAACTTGGTCATAGGGGTAACTATCTTTGAAAAATCTTGAACAAATCTTCGATAGTATCCCGCTAATCCCAGAAAACTTCTTACTTCTGTTGGAGTCCTTGGTCTTTCCCATTTCATCACTGCTTCTATCTTTGCCGGATCAACTTTGATGCCTTCTTTGCTGACAACATGTCCTAAGAATTGTATTTCCTTCACCCAAAATTCACATTTAGAAAACTTCGCATACAGCTTCTCCTTTATTAAAATCTCTAAAGCAATTCTTAAGTGATCAGCATGCTCTTCTTCTGACTTTAAATATATCAGGATGTCGTCGATGAATACAATCACAAACTTGTCAAAATACTTCTTAAAGACTCTGTTCGTCAGATCCATAAATGCTGCTGGAGCATTTGTCAATCCTAAAGCCATAACCAAAAATTCATAGTGTTCGTACCTTGTTCTGAACGCTGTTTTAGATACATCTTCAGGTTTGATCTTGAGCTGATAGTATCCGGACCTTAAGTCAATTTTGGAAAAACATTCAGCTCCTTTCAGCTGGTCAAAAAGATCGTCGATCCTCGACAACGGGTACTTATTCTTGATAGTCAACTTGTTCAACTCTCGGTAATCTATGCACAATCTCATTCTTCCATCCTTCTTCTTCACAAACAGTACTGGTGCTCACCAGGGGGACACACTAGGCCTTATCACTCCTTTATCCAAAAGATCTTGTATTTGACTCACTAAAATCTTTGCCTGATTGGCTACTTCTATATCCAATGCTTGTTCCAAAGGTTGAACTTCACATTGCAATTTACCAATAAATTCTCGAGATATAAAAGACTTAGTAGCTCCATAATCGATTAACACACTAGCTTGAACTGAATTAACAGGAAGTGTACCTGAAATCACATCCACATCTTGGATAGCTTCTCTCTAGGTCATGTTGAAAGTTCTTGCTCTAGATTGTGGTGCTGAAGACTGTGATGGAGTTCTAGCTATCCTGAGAACATTTGCAGGCTGGGTAGGTTCCTTGCACTCTCTTGCTATATGGCCTAGCTTGCCACACTTGTAACACTTGATTCCAGACTTCTGAATTTGACTCTGAGTCTGACTATTACATTCTATAGCATAGTGTCCCTTCTTGTTGCACTTGAAACAAGTAACATTTGGCTTATTACACACTCCGGAATGCTTCTTTCCACAAGTCTTACATTCATGAACATATTGTCTTAATCCTTCTGCTGATTGAGACCTTGGTTTCTACTATTCTGCCCTCTTCGACCTCCGTTACCATTCTTAAACTGTTGAAAGTCATTCTTCTGACCTTCTGATCTTCTGTTGAACTTGCTTTTGAAATTACTTTGTCCTTGGCCTTCTTCTCTAGCCCCAAACTTCCTCTTCTTGTTATCCTTTTCCTTTTGAGACATATCACTTTCATTTTCCACAATCATTGCCTTCTGAACCATTACGGCAAAGCTCTGTAGCTCAAAAACTGCCACTCTGCTTCGAATCCATGGCCTCAATTCTTGTTGAAATCTTTTGGCCTTCTGTACTACTGTTCTGTTGAAAACTATGACTCTAATTCTGGTGATTCTCATTTTCTTCTTAAATGAAATCACACTATTATCTACTTTCAAACTTCCAGGCTTTATTTTGGCCTTCCCCTTTTATTTTCATTTCTAACTCACTATATTATCTTCATACTCAATATATTTCTTTGTTTCAACTCTGAGAACTTTTATTCAATCCAATTTTTTAAATACTTAATAATATACTTTTCCAGAAATAACTCAATAAATCCAACCAAATAACTACAACAGTTCCTTCATATTCACTTCAGCTTCCTACTAATTCGCTTCTTCTTTCTGTATAACCGACGTATAATGTTTCATATTCTTCTTAACACTAACAATCTCAGCATCACAATTCGTTACAAGGTCGAACAATTACTAATTGAAGGAATCAAAAGCAAAGCTCAGATTTGATATTCAAACAAAAGTATAAAACATGGACCAAGATTCTTTGAAACAATAGGTTCAAAAGAAATCTTAACTTTTACTGGTTAGAGAACCATTAGAGTTTAAAATATGGGACTTTGCAAAGAATGGATATCTTATTCAAGAAGAAATAACTGGGAGATCACTATGATCTTTGAACTTCCATTACGTTACATATGCCACTTAGGAGAACCTCCGTAGTACATAAGGTGGCCAGCCTTAGCACTTTCATGACATGCAACTTACCAACAGTGGCGTCCCACCTTGGTATCCCCTTTATATAGGGTTGTTCATCCCAGAAGGGTATAAAGAATTAATATGATACATAATATTTAAAATTTCAAGAATCAATTCAAGGCTTGTTAATAAAATATCTGAATCAATAAAGATAGTTT
Organism: Oenanthe sinensis; assembly: GCA_028671895.1. Classification (NCBI taxonomy): domain Eukaryota; kingdom Viridiplantae; phylum Streptophyta; class Magnoliopsida; order Apiales; family Apiaceae; genus Oenanthe; species Oenanthe sinensis. Next base: position 7,231,519 of record JAPMAC010000195.1, on the reverse strand, counting down.
CAATAGAACGAATAGAGAGTTTGGGTAAACAAAATACACATGACTCTGGAAATTAGAGCGAGTAAGGTCAATTGTAGAAAATATCTCTCTCAAGTCACAAATAGAGAATCGATTTCCTAACGGGGCTTGAAATCTAACAGACATAACAAATACAATCCTAGGTGGTGCAAAAATCTCAGCACGAACAGATGCAGGCTCAGACACAAGCAATACAGGTAGAACGGGTGCCTCACTAGTAGGTGCTACCATATACTCAGGGATACAATCCGTAACCTCCACGTCCGATCCAGAATCCATACTAGGCTCAAAGTAAGACTCGTGTGGAGTGGTGCCAAAAGAAGTATTGAAGAATGGAGGGGAATGATAAATGAGGAACCTTATCACTGTCCGATGATATCTGCAATTATGCAGTGGTATACCGATGTATAAACCAAGATGAAGTTATCTTAAGTTTAACATCAATCTATCTTAACATTCTTAACCATCGAGACTCTATCCGATAATCTCAACTCGAAACTCTATGGTTGTTTGAACTTAACTTCCTATCTTGAGTGATCTTATCTTATATCTCTAAGGGTTTAAAACTTATAATTATCCTATGTTTATAAGTACGTAATTCCTAGAACCTATATCCTATTATCTTATTAATATAATTCTGGCTTGTTTCAGTGACCAAAACCTGTAGCTCTGATACCAACCTGTGACGCCCTCCCAATCCGGGGTCTAGATCGGGGAGTCACTAACACTCTATATGCATACATCCTATATAAATATAAACAATCACAAATATAGATATACATGACCCCAACTATTACCCTGGACCTTTAACAGGTAATGGTATGAAACAAGCACAACTCTAAATTCATTAATTACATAACCAGAATAAATATTATTACAACTCTGAATCATCTGACAAAAGTCTATCAACATGAATACTTAAGACTTAACAAAGTCTTTTCCTTCTAACTCAGCCTCGATCCTACCTGTTCAATCTCAGCCAGCCTAGCATAATTAAGAAAAGAGGTATTCTTCCTCGCAGTCTGCTTAATACGTTCCATGATTCTCAAAAGCTGTAGAGGTTAGAAAATAAAAGAATGAGCCACAAAAGCTCAGCAAGTAACCATACTGGTTAAAAACAGTTCTACAGGCTTATATACATAATTAAGAAAGTCTTTTCTCAAAACCATGCTTTAAAATCATTGCTGGACCTCATTGTCCCATAATTGTAATTAAACATTCTCATTAGGGTATTCATTACTCGTAAAACTTTCATTTATAAACCACTGGCAGGGTTAAATAATTTCAATAACTGGTGCAAAGTACATAAGAAGCTGGAAAATAATAATCAGTTGCAAGTATAGGAGTAATCTGCAGGGTTAGATGGATAACAGGAAGTAATATATAGCAATTGAAACAAAGTCAAGTCAAGATATGTCTGACAGTTTAAGCTGTAAAGGGCATGATATAACAGGGCATTTCAATTTTTATTATTAATCATTTCAAAGATCAGTTGCATAAAACTGTCCTTTCATTAGGACTGATTCTTTCAAAACATTTTATAAAACCGTCCTCTCATTAGGACCTTGCTTTTCAAATCATTTATAAAACTGTCCTCTCATTAGGACCTTTCTTTTCAAATCATTTATAAAACTGTCCTCTCATTAGGACCTTTACTATTCAAATCATTTATAAAATTGTCCTCTCATTAGGACCTTTACTGTTTAAAAACAATTATTTTGGTTGAAGTTTTCTCACAACGCCAGACAATACGGGTGATCAGCCACGTAAAGTCCCCATAACGGACTAAAGTCCCTCTGGACATAAAGAGTACTCATAAAGGCACTTATTGCCATTGGCCTTGGGCTATCTCATTATAGCCATTGACTATCTCATTATAGTCTTCACATAAAAAGTGCTGGACCGGCGTCACTCGGTCTCTTACGCCTCCAACCTATAGGAATCCGCAGAAACCAATTTGATCGGAATTCCTATAATAACCAAAACCTTTCTTTTTAAAGTTACCAAATCATTTGATGAAAAAGACTTCTTGAAAGTCGGATTCCATATTTAAATCCATTTTTTTAAGATCATTAGACATAGGTAAGGTTTATTCCAAGATATGTCTCAAAACAAGCTTCTGTTGTAGTAAGATAAGCTGAAATCATGAACTGGGAATCCAAAACCAGGCTATAGTTGTAAAGTCAGGTTGCAGGGTCAATTCACAAGTATAACAGTTGTTTTTGAAAACAGTGGTAAGGCATTTAACTGTAACAGTAGTTAGGCCATATTAACAGGGTAAGTTCAGAATTTAGGTTCAAGTAAGCATTACTAAGGAAATGGTGTCGACAATAGTCATAGTTCAAAGGTACTGATTTAAGACCTTTAAAATTAGTTTAAAAGCTGACAATAGCAGTTCAAGGATTGAAAGTTTAAAGTATAATCAAAACTGGTATAAGGTTGCAGTTTAAATAAAGTAATTAAAGTAAAGCAGGCTGTAACTTAAAACGGTTGAGATAAAGTAAAATAATCGCAGGGTCATAAATCAGTTCATAAAACAGTGTTTAAGTTAAAAAGAGATTAGGCAGTAGTTACTTGCCTCAAAATGATTGCTACGGCTGCTGAACAGGTAGATCTCACTACACCAACTCTAACTCTCTACTTTTGCTTTCCCTTTGTCTTTCACCTCAACGTCCTTCGTATCTACACACGTAATAATACTATCTCAGTATCTCATTCATACTCGACGTTATCTTTAACGTCTAACTCACTCTACCCTTTCGTTACTGTAACCCCTTAACATATAATAATATATTGTAGACATACTCTACTCATCAACCAATTATATACTGGCAGGCACAAAGCACATTAGCATTCACTTTAATTATCACACTAATACTATTCCTGACTGATAGCTTTTCCTATATCGAAGTGGTGTGCCAATAGTGTTTTATAAGATTATTTTGGTTTTAGAAAATTTTGGCAGCACCTCCCCTATAATTGGAGCTACCCGTCGGAATACAACCGACACAAACAAACATCAATCTCAATCATACACAATCAGTCTCATGTAATACCAAATCCATACCATACCAAGCAATATCCACATAAATCATACAATTAACATCACCATTATTCCTTAAATTAGAAAAATTCGAATATAATATATATATAATTACCAAAATCATGCAATTTACTCATAATTCGATCCTATTAATTTATACTCCTCATATAATTGTCAATTAACCAATCCCCTTGTTTAAATACATATACGAATTGTCCAATTTACGCACATACAAGCATGCTTGCATCATTGCTAATCGAAAATTTATACATTACAACCGGAGTTTTAAAAATTTGACATGCACTATTAATTAATCACATATAGCATCATAATTCCTCCTTTAATACCATTTATAACTTAAACACATTCGGCAAAATGGCAATAAAGCATAGCCAAGTCAATAATGATCAGAAAAATGCTATACTAATCGGAAGAACAAAGCTATGGCCGGAAAAATTAAAACCTTAGCATGCAACAATCGTCCACCCAAATTAAAGACTCAAAGCAACCAATACTCATACAAACTATCCATATCAACGCAAAGCAAGGTCGCCGGCTCGCCGGAGCTCATCACCGGCGACGGTAACTCACGAAAATGGCTCAATCGAGTCCAATTTCAAAGCCACAACTGCTAGACTCTGTAATTCAACTACTACGACTTATATAAGATGGAACAAATCAGACCCAAGCTTTGCATGTAAGCTAACACATATATATACATTCAACCGAACACATACATACGTACAAAGCTTGAAGACATCTTTATAAACCCATATGACTTTGATTAATTAACATAAATCGAAGAATACTAGCATATCTCTTAAAAATCAAACGGAGACAAGAGAAATCGCCAGAGAAGAAAAAAAAAGAACCTGCAAGTCGATGATACAGAGCAACTGGGAAGAAAAGAAAGTGGGCGGTGGTTTTGTTAATGACAAGGGCAAAACGGTAATTTCATAATGCTGGTTTCTGAATTAAAACCATTAATAAATCGAATTTTTATGGAAAATGGGTACAAAAACAAGTTTTATATTTTTAAAATTAAGACCATGAATTTAGAAGCTCACCCATATTTTTAAAATATTTTTCTAATGAGTAAATATTTAATTAAAAATCTTTGAAATTTTAGTGCAGAAATAGGAAATAAGAGTAGAAAAATCATTAAAAATAATTTTGGGATCAAATAAAATAAACTTTTATTTTTAAAAAGTCTCAGAATATATAAGGATCATTTTGGAAAAGATTTCATGATTTTTGGACATTCCAATAATTAAATATGGAATTTAGAAGAGTAATATCTCTAGAATAAAACAGAAATGAAAGATTTATATAAAATCACTGGAACTAGAATTAAATACATCACCATTTTTAGAAAGTCTCTAAAATCACATAGAAGCCACATATAAAATTTCATAATTATTGGACACACCAATAATTTTATAAAAATCAAACAGTGCATCAATTTAGGATAAAAAAATCAATTAATCACTTTAATAAATCACTTGAACACATTGTGGTCAAACAGGCAGTCAACTAGACATATAAAATGACCACATACCACATCTTATCATATTGGAGCACAAAAATAATACATCTCATATTAATTAAATATATATAAATACCTCAATCGTTACATTCTTGACTCGTTTGAACATTGAAACAACTTGAAAACTATTGTAGGATCATTCTTGGCTCGTTTTAACATGAAAACAATCCGTAGTAATTTGAGACTTCATTCTTGACTCGTTCGAACATTGAAACAACTTGTAGCTTCATTCTTGACTCGTTTGAACATGGAAACAACTTGAAAACTATTATAGGATCATTCTTGGCTCATTTTAACATGAAAACAATCCGTAGCAATATGAGACTTCATTCTTGACTCGTTCTTGGGTCATTTTAACATGAAAATAATCCGTAGCAATTTAAGACATCATTCTTCACTCGTTCGAACTTGGAAACAACTTGCAGCTTCATTCTTGACTCGTTTGAACATTGAAACAACTTCAAAACTATTGTAGGATCATTCTTGGCTCGTTTTAACATGAAGACAATCCCTAGCAATTTGAGACTTCATTCTTGACTCGTTTGAACATGGAAACAACTTGAAAACTATTGTAGGATCATTCTTGGCTCATTTTAACATGAAAACAATCCGTAGCAATATGAGACTTCATTCTTGACTCGTTCTTGGGTCATTTTAACATGAAAATAATCCGTAGCAATTTGAGACATCATTCTTCACTCGTTCGAACTTGGAAACAACTTGCAGCTTCATTCTTGACTCGTTTGAACATTGAAACAACATGTAAACTCTTGTAGGATCATTCTTGGCTCATTTTAATATGAAAACAATCCGTAGCAATTTGAGACTTCATTCTTGACTCGTTCGAACAAGGAAAAAACTTTTAGCTTCATTCTTGACTCGTTTGAACATGGAAACAACTTGTAAACTCTTGTAGGTTCATTCTTGGCAAATTTTAACATGAAAACAATCCGTAGCAATTTGAGACTTCATTCTTGACTCGTTCGAACTTGGAAACAACTTGTTGCTTCATTCTTGACTTGTTTCAAAATGGAAACAACTTGTTGCTTCATTCTTGACTCATTCAAACTTGAAACAACCTGTAGCTTCATTCTTGACTCGTTTAAACATGGAAATAACTTGAAAACTCTTGTAGGATCATTCTTGGGTCATTTTAACATGAAAATAATTCGTAGCAATTTATGACTTCATTCTTGACTCGTTCGAACTTGGAAACAACTTGCAGCTTCATTCTTGACTCGTTTGAACATGGAAACAACTTGAAAACTATTGTAGGAACATTCTTCGCTCATTTTAACATGAAAACAATCCGTAACAATTTGAAACTTCATTCTTGATTCGTTCGAACATGGAAACAACTTGCAGCTTCATTCTTGACTCGGTTGAACATTGAAATAACTTGAAAACTATTGTAGGATCATTCTTGGCTCGTTTTAACATGAAAACAATCCGTAGCAATTTGAAACTTCATTCTTGACTCGTTCGAATATGGAAACAACTTGTAGCTTCATTCTTGACTCGTTTGAACATGGAAACAATATTGAATACTCTTTTAAGGTCATTCTTTGCTCATTTTAACATGAAAACAATCCGTACCAATTGGAGACTTCATTCTTGACTCGCTGGAACTTGGAAAACACTTGTAGATTCATTCTTGACTCGTTTGAACATGGAAACAACTTGAAAACTCTTGTAGGGTCATTCTTGTGTCATTTTAACATGAAAATAATCTGTAGCAATTTGAGACTTCATTCTTTACTCGTTCGAACTTGGAAACAACTTGCAGCTTCATTCTTGACTCGTTTGAACATGGAAACAACTTGAAAACTATTGTAGGAACATTCTTCGCTCATTTTAACATGAAAATAATATGTAGCAATTTGAGACTTCATTCTTGACTCGTTCGAACTTGGAAACAACTTGCAGCTTCATTCTTGACTCGTTTGAACATGGAACAACTTGAAAACTATTGTAGGATCATTCTTGGCTCATTTTAACATGAAAATATTCCATAATAATTTGAGACTTCATTCTTGACTCGTTCGAACTTGGAAACAACTTGCAGCTTCATTCTTGACTCGTTTGAGCATTGAAACAACTTGAAAACTATTGTAGGATCATTCTTGGCTCGTTTTAACATGATAACAATCCGTAGCAATTTGAGACTTCATTCTTGACTCGTTCGAACATGGAAACAACTTGTAGCTTCATTCTTGACTCGTTTGAACATGGAAACAACTTGAAAACTATTGTAGGATCATTCTTGGCTCATTTTAACATGAAAACAATCCGTAGCAATTTGAGACTTCATTCTTGACTCGTTCAAACTTGAAACAACCTGTAGCTTAATTCTTGACTCGTTTGAACAAGGAAACAACTTGTAGCTTCATTTTTGACTCGTTTGAACATGGAAACCACTTGTAAACTCTTGTAGGATCATTCTTGGTTCAGTTGAACATGAAAACATTCCGTAATAATTTGAGACTTCATTCTTGACTCGTTCAAACTTGAAACAACCTGTAGCTTAATTCTTGACTCGTTTGAACATGGAAACAACTTGTAAACTCTTGTAGGATCATTGATGGCTCATTTTAGGATGAAAGCAATTTGTAACAATTTGAGACTTCATTCTTGACTCGTTCGAACTTGGAAACAACTTATAGCTTCATTCTTGACTCTTTTGAAGATGGAAACAACTTGTAAACTCTTGTAGGGTCATTAATGGCTCATTTCAAGATTAAAGCAATTTGTAACAATTTGAGATTTCATTCTTGACTCATTCGAACTTGGAAACAACCTGTAGCTTCTTTCTTCACTCGTTTGAACATGGAAACAACATGTAAACTCTTGTAGGATCATTCTTAGCTCATTTTAACATGAAAACAATCCGTAGCAATTTGAGACTTCATTCTTGACTCGTTCTTGGGTCATTTTAACATGAAAATAATCCGTAGCAATTTGAGACATCATTCTTCACTCGTTCGAACATGGAAACAACTTGAAAACTCTTGTAGGATCATTCTGGGCTCATTTTAACATAAAAACAATCCGTAGCAATTTGAGACTTCATTCTTGACTCGTTCGAACATAGAAACAACTTGTAGCTTCATTCTTGACTAGGTTGAACATGGAAACAACTTGAAAACTATTGTAGGATCATTCTTGGCTCATTTTAACATGAAAACAATCCGTAGCAATTTGAGACTTCATTCTTGACTCGTTCGAACATGGAAACAACTTGTAGCTTCATTCTTGACTCGTTTGAACATGGAAACAACTTGTCAACTCTTGTAGGATCATTGATGGCTCATTTTAGGATGAAAGCAATTTGTAACAATTTGATACTTCATTTTTGACTTGTTCGAACTTTGATGCGGAGTATGACATTAAGATATTCATATGTATCTATTGTAAAATTGAGGACAATTGTTTTCGAAGAAGAGGAGTATGATGCAGGAGCATTATGGCTGATCTATTTGATCTCATGGGAATCTGTTGTGAAGCCAATAATTAGCTTAATTACCGACATTGATTGATTTATTATGTTGGGGTTATTATTAGATAATTATATTAAGTAAATTTTGGCTTGCAAGTTTTTACTTTTCACTTGAAAGGGTTTTTCTTGTTTTAAGCACTTAGGATTTATTTTTCTAGTTGAATATGGTTTTGATGTAATTCCTATTAGGATTGGGCTTTTGATTGGTTTCCAATTTGGGTTCAAGTATTAGCAAATTTCTAGCTGATTTTGAATCTAATTGAGAATCCTAATTGTTTTAGGTTAAGGTTATATTACTTGCCTATATATACCCATATATTGTAATCTTTTAAGAGAGAAGAATTTGATGAATAAAATCGTGAGTTTTATACTTGCAAAACCCTAGAGAGTTGGTGGTTAATTCCTTTAAACTTTCTTATCCAGATTTCGTTTAGTTTGTGGGTGATTAATTTCTTTGAGCAATCTAAGCAAATCGATCCTTTAGTTTTGTTTCTTGGTGATTAAATTCTTTATAGAAGCAATCTAAAGTTACTTTTCCGCTGTGAATCTGATCTACAGAGAAAAATATACATCATCTTGGTATCTAGAGCTCGGTTTGGCGATTTGTTTTAAAGATCTTCTTCAAAAACGTGGGCAACAATTCTGGTGTGTTTCGTGGTGGTTTGACGACTTCTTTGAGGGGGTTTTCTTTAAAAAACGTGGGTACACATGGCTGATCTGTTTGGTGGCAGTTTTGCGACTACTTCCAAAGGTTTTCTTCATGAAAACGTAGGCAACATGGCTAATGTATTTGGTGATGAAGAATTGAATGGTATGTGTGGTTTAAATCCAGAACAAGTTGAGAACATGCGAAGGGATAGGGAAATCAAAGAATTAAGGGAGCAATTGAAGGAGGTTTTAGCAAAATTGGATCAAAGAAGGGGTTTTCGTATGGATATTCCAGATTTTGATGGTGCTATAAATCCTGAAAATTTTATTGAATGGTTGAAACGCATTGAGAGAATCTTTGATCACAAGGACTATGATGATCATAAGAGATTCAAAGTGGCAAGATCGAAACTTAAAGGTTATGCAAATTTGTGGTATGAAAATTTGAAATCAAAGAGGAGAAAAGAAGGCAAAACACGTATTGATTCTTGGGAAGCACTCAAGGTGAGAATGAAAAAACGGTTTTTACCTACTGATTTTGAACAATATATGTTTATGAATTTGAAGGGTTTTGAGAAAGATACAATATCTCATGAGGAGTATACAATTGGGTTTGATGAAGAAACAATACTTGCACAAAACGTGGCTGAATTATGTGCCGAAATTACTCCCAAATTTGATAACTCAACGCCTTCAACTATGGAAGATAAGAAGATTTGTGACAAGTGCGAAGGGTATGAACATGAACAAGAGGGCTGCTTTAATAATATTCGAATGTTTAATTTGCCTGGCATTGAGGAGATTGATGCAACTTATTCTTCCAAGGATATAGAAATCAATAAAGAAGAGGAGCAAGGACAACATGAACAAGATAATGATTCTGAAATTGATGTGTTAACTACAATTCAAGAACCTAATGAGAATTTGTTTTTGAATGAGACGCATATTGGGAAGGAGTTGGAACAAGAGGATCATCATAACTTGTTGATTTATCCAACAATACCTTTATCATATTTTTTTAATCCTTTTAAGGTTGAGTGTGATGCTAATGGTGTTGGGGTTGTTTTGGTTCAAGAGAAGAGACACATTGATTTTCTAGGCATAGACATCATGTTGGGAACTACTAAAACGTCAAAATTTTTTCTCTTCAAGTTTCTTCCACAGGTATTTTGCATGGGGCTGAAATTTGATGTTCTCAAGTTTTGTGATAAATCATCTCATTGTGTGTTGATTCTTAAATTCTACAAAACTCGTGGAAGAGTTTTTTTCAAAGGAGAGGAGAATGATGCGGAGTATGACATTAAGATATTCATATGTATCTATTGTAAAATTGAGGACAATTGTTTTCGAAGAAGAGGAGTATGATGCAGGAGCATTATGGCTGATCTATTTGATCTCATGGGAATCTATTGTGAAGCCAATAATTAGCTTAATTACCAACATTGATTGATTTATTATGTTGGGGTTATTATTAGATAATTATATTAAGTAAATTTTGGCTTGCAAGTTTTTACCTTTCACTTGAAAGGGTTTTTCTTGTTTTAAGCACTTAGGATTTAATTTTCTAGTTGAATATGGTTTTGATGTAATTCCTATTTGGATTGGGCTTTTGATTGGTTTCCAATTTGGGTTCAAGTATTAGCAAATTTCTAGCTGATTTTGAATCTAATTGAGAATCCTAATTGTTTTAGGTTAAGGTTATATTACTTGCCTATATATACCCATATATTGTAATCTTTTAAGAGAGAAGAATTTGATGAATAAAATCGTGAGTTTTATACTTGCAAAACCCTAGAGAGTTGGTGGTTAATTCCTTTAAACTTTCTTATCCAGATTTCGTTTAGTTTGTGGGTGATTAATTTCTTTAAGCAATCTAAGCAAATCGATCCTTTAGTTTTGTTTCTTGGTGATTAAATTCTTTATAGAAGCAATCTAAAGTTACTTTTCCGCTGTGAATCTGATCTACAGAGAAAAATATACATCAAACTTGGAAACAACTTGTAGCTTCATTCTTGACTCGTTTGAACATGGAAACAACATGTAAACTCTTGTAGGATCATTCTTGGCTCATTTTAACATGAAAACAATCCGTAACAATTTGAGACTTCATTCTTGACTCGTTCAAACTTGGAAACAACTTGTTGCTTCATTCTTGACTCGTAAACAACTTCAAAACTATTGTTGGATCATTCTTGGCTCATTTTAACATGAAAACAATCCATTCCAATTTGAGACTTCATTTTTGACTCGTTTGAACATGGAAACAACTTGAAAGCTCTTTTAGGATCATTCTTTGCTTATTTGAACATGAAAACAATCCGTACCAATTTGAGACTTCATTCTTGATTCGTTCGAACTTGGAAACAACTTATAGCTTGATTCTTGACTCTTTTGAACATGGAAACAACTTGTAAACTCTTGTAGAATCATTGATGGCTCATTTTAAGATCAAAGCAATTTGTAACAATTTGAGACTTCATTCTTGACTCGTTCGAACTTGGAAACAACTTGCAGCTTCATTCTTGACTCGTTTGAACATGGAAACAACTTGAAAACTATTGTAGGATAATTCTTGGCTCATTTTAACATAAAAACAATCCGTTGCAATTTGAGACTTCATTCTTGACTCGTTCGAACATGGAAACAACTTGTAGCTTCATTCTTGACTCGTTTGAACATGGAAACAATATTGAAAACTCTTTTAAGGTCATTCTTTGCTCATTTTAACATGAAAACAATCCGTACCAATTGGAGACTTCATTCTTGACTCGTTGAAACTTGGAAACAACTTGTAGCTTCATTCTTGACTCGTTTGAACATGGAAACAACTTGAAAACTCTTGTAGGGTCATTCTTGGGTCAATTTAACATGAAAATAATCTGTAGCAAATTGAGACTTCATTCTTGACTCGTTCGAACTTGGAAACAACTTGTAGCTTCATTCTTGACTCGTTTAAACATGGAACAACTTGAAAACTATTGTAGGATCATTCTTGGCTCATTTTAACATGAAAATATTCCATAATAATTTGAGACTTCATTCTTTACTCGTTCGAACTTGGAAACAACTTGTTGCTTCATTCTTGACTCGTTGGAACATGAAAACAACTTGAAAACATTTGTAGGATCGTTCTTGGGTCATTTTAACATGAAAAGAATCCGTAGCAATTTGAGACTTCATTCTTGACTCGTTCGAACATGGAAACAACTTGTAGCTTCATTCTTGACTCGTTTGAACATGGAAACAACTTGAAAACTATTTTAGGATCATTCTTGGCTCATTTTAACATGAAAACAATCCGTAGCAGTTTGAGACTTCATTCTTGACTCGTTCGAACATGGAAACTGTTATTCGCCCTTAAGTACACTAAGTTTGGAGTAGGGGGGGTTGAATACAAACTTAATAATTAATTCAACTTCTTGCGGAAATAAGTTTGTACAAAGAGAATGTTTAATTTAGATTGATGTAACTAAGAACTGGATAACTAAAGTGTTGAAAACAGAAACAACAAGATTAAAAATTACTAGTGGATTGTTTTTCCACTAGTGAGTTTTTGCTTTCAATTGATCTTAGTAAAAATACTAAGCTGCGTACAAAGTTGAATGTAGAATTTAGAAAAGCATTATAAGTTCTGCCTGATTTTCTACTTTGCTTTTCTTGAGTTCTTAAAAACAACTACATCTACCTTTACTACTGTGTTTTTGCTTTTTATAAACAAAAACTACTGCTCTAGTTTTCTATCGACTGATAACAATATAATATTACAATTTATACTGTTTACATAAAAATAGAAACTAGCTCCTTTTCACAGCTTTCCTTGTAGAACTAACTAGCTCTGGAAGTGTCTTTTGTCTTAAGATATTCCTTGGATGCTGTGTTGCCTAGAAAGTCTTCACAGTCCTGACAGGACTGTCTTCCAATGATTCAGTTTCTGCACTGTTCCCGTGATATCTGGCTTTTAGCTAAATAGGGAAACTTTAATCAACTGATAAATGCTGTTAAGCTTATCAGTTGATTCACCTTTGCTTATCCATCGATGGATAGGATATCTGTTGATCAGTTGATGTGTCGATGGATAATTGAGTTATCCATCGACTCCTTATCCATTGATGGTTCTTTATCCGTTGACTGTAATTATCCATTGATAGCTTTCATCCGTTGAGTAGTGTCTTCATCCATCGACTTCAACATCAGTTGATCACTTCACTTGTGAGAATTCTGACTTAGAATATTTACAATTGATCAGCCATTCTTCACATCTGTTGAGAAGCTAGAAATTGAAGTCAATAACATCAGTTGACTACATCATTGCATCCATCGAGGTAATACAATCAATTGATAGTGAAACATAAATCAATGCTACAATCCAGTTTATCAGTTGATAAACATGTTTCAACTGATAACTGGTTTCCTAATCAATGGATATTTATAAGTCATATCCATTGATCAGTTACAAAATAATTTTGAGTCCCTATTGAAATTCTAAGTAATTTGTTATCATCAAAACTTATAATTCCTAACAATCTCCCCCTATTTATGAATATTTAAAATATGCATAAATTTTCTGTTGATGATAACAAAACTCCTGTACATTTTCATTCTTAGCAAGAATTACAATATTGATAAGTAAAGTTTGAGACAGAGTAATCAGATACCAGACAGGGATGAATTCTGATAATTTTGATGATTGAGGTTGAATCTCCTATCTTCTCCTTCTTCCCCTTGACTCATTCATCTTGTCTTCATTCTCCTTCATCTTCCTGTAGAGGGTTCCCTTCAATATCTTCTCATCTTCAATCCTGTAGTCCAATTGACTTGCCAGATGATTTAATTCCAGATTTGGCAGTTTGTCTATTTCTTGGCAAATATCAATGCATTTTTCTCTGCCTTCCCTGTCCTTGTATATCATCAAGTAGAAGGGCTCATGAAGCACTTTTCTTCCTTCAGGATTCCAGATCTTTATTCTGTCATCCCTTTCTTCTTGAACAGGTGCCTCCCTTATCTTCTTCATTCTTTCAAGGATGGCCTTTCCTAGCTCTTCAGTTAGATAATACTTCCTGTTGAGCATAGTGTAGATCTTCCTCAAGATGCCATATCCTTGATCCAAAACTTGGTTGAATGTGAAGGTTGAGTGTGATCCATCTTCATACTCAATGTGAAGAAGATCAACATCTTTCTTCCTTTGCCCTTTTGCTGCAATCATTCCCTCAGCTTTGATTGGCACAAAGTTTTCAGATTTGTGTTTGAACACCTCTATTTCTTTGGCTTGATTACTCCCAGAAGCTTGACCTTCAGTCTTGACTTGTTTTGGCTTCTTCTCCTTGTCTTCATCAGCTAATGGTCTTTTAACTCCAGATGATTTTGGTGCATCTTTGGGCTTGTTTGCTCTTTGCTTCATCCTTGGCCTCCTTTCACCTTCTTTTCTTCTGGCTTCTCTTATTAGCCTATCCTCTTCATCATATTCCCTTTGCAATTGAATGGCTAATTCTTCTTGTCTTCTTTCTTGTTGCTCCTTTTCTTTTATGCCAACTACTATGGCTTTGCTCAACAATTTTTCACTTTCCCCTCCACCTGTGACAGCTTTCTTTTTATCATCTTCAATTAGCTTTCCCTTTCCTTTCCTGTCACCAGGTTGTGAGCTACTGGAACTTGTTTCCATGAATTTGCTAGCAATTGCATCAAATTTCCTTACTATGTCTTGAGCCAACTCCTTCTTGGGATCTGTAGACTTTACCACAGCTTCAGTACCACTTGCTTTCTCCAATGCATCAGCTTCTTGCTTCTCCCCCTTTTTGTTATCAGCAACTGGCACTTGTGCTACTGACTGAGAGAGTATGGGAGTCTCTAAGAGTTTACCCAGAAGATTGATTTGAGTGACTTGATTCTTCAAAATTTGCTGCATGCTAAGTTCCATGGAGGTCACTCTTTTCTCCAATTCCATTACCTTGTCCTTTGCTGAAAACTCAGTGTCCAACCTTTGCTTGATTCTAGTCAGCATTGTGAGGCTGAGTCTGGAGTCAATGGTGGTGTCAAAATGCATCCTTGAGCTGTCAATGTCTTCTCTTATTTTCTTCAATTCATACTTGGAGCTTGTGACATGCATTTTCTGGATCTTCAAATTATCCCTGTAAAAGTTCAAAATTCTCCTGTGCAGGGGATCCACCACATCTACTTCAGCCATGGACCTTCTGTAAAGAGAAATGATGGCCCTTTCTGTTTCAGCCAAATTAGTTTCATCACTAGCCACTTGTGGATCTAGAAGGTCATCATCAGAATTTTCATCAAAATCTTCAGGATTCATGTGGGATATATCATCAGGTTGACTGGCCAAAAACTCTTTCCCACTCCTGAATTGCTCTTCTGTTTGCACTAAACCCAGCATTTGCTCAGCTATTTGATTAGATGCTGCTGCTAGTTCCTGATAATGAGGATCTTCATGTTGAAAGGTTGAAGCATCAAGATTTACATCAATTTCATCCTCCACCTCCATGTTGACTTCTGCACCTCCTGCAGGGACTTCATAGTCTACAGCTCCCCCTGACTCCAGCCCCAACTTCTGGGTGAGTCCTGCTTCAATCTGCTCAGTTTTAGAAGTTGATGCTTCATGAGATGGTGAAATTGGTTTCTCTCTATTCTTTTCTCTCTCACTCTCTTCTCTCTTTTCTTGCATCAGGATCTCATCCTGGATTCTCACCTCTCCCTTACTTTCCTCTCCTTTTTCATCACCTGCTAAGGTGGGACTCTCTTTTCTCACACCCTCTCCTTTTGCCACCTTAGAAGAATCTGAGGGCCCCTCATTCACACACTCTCCTTTTGCCAAGGTATGCAAACCTTGCCCCTCACACACCTCACCCACTCCACTCAATCCTAATAGAGTATTGGCCACCTGAAGTGTTTCAATGGATGATTCATGAATTGACATTAAGGGATCAATCGATGGATAAGAAGTATCCATCGATGGATGAATATCCGTTGATGGGAGCTCGTCGATGGATGTAAGGATATCCATCGATGATAGTGAACTAGTCAATGGATGTTGGAAGTTATCAGTTGATTGCATAATATCCATTGACTGGAGAGAACTAACAGTATTTGCCTGATCAACCAAGGTGTTAACCTTATTTGGTGATGCAGGTGAGAGTGTTGGCTCCACCCTGAGTTGCAAAGAGGGTGAATTTGAAACAATGAAGTTGTCAATCAACACTGTTTCTGAAGAAATAGTTTTTGAGGGAGATTGAGAAGAAAATTCAGATAAAGAATGGGGCTGTGCCTCGGGAAGATTCTGAGACACATCAAAAGAAGAAACGGAAGGCTCCACCAAATTTTCATTTGGCTTTGCAAGTGTGTGTGTGCCCTGTGCAGAATTTGTAACCTTCTTTCTTCTTTTGTATGGTTGTATTATTTGGTGACCCTTATCCCCATCTGATGGTCCTGGTTGAGACCTCTTTTCAATAGTTACATCTTTTTGAGAAGTTGCAACTAGGGATGTGTTCAAGTCCTTTACTACAGCCTCAATCTGTTGGGAGATTGGACTGGAGGCTGGCTGGTTCCTCTCAATCTCACTCTCCTTATCCTTCTGGCTTTCTTGATGTTGGCCAGTTCCCTCACCCTTATCAACCACCTTCACTCTCCCCTCAGTGATTTTTCTTTTCTTAGTTCTTACAACAGTAGTCTTTTGAGAAACTACTGAGGTGGTTTGATTAGACTTGTGTTTTGAAGGTTGTGCAACTTGGGTAGGAGGAATGGGGGCATTTCCATCTCCCTCCATTGTTGCAGAAGGCAAAGAAATTTGAGATTTTGAAGAAGAATGTAAAAGATTGAGATTTTGAAGATATACCTGCACAAGAGGAGGATAAATGAGGCACAACTTAGGGTGTAAGTTGATTCTCACAAGATCCTTGAAGACCCTCTTGTTTTGCATCCATGGCTCCAAGGACTCCATATCTGCACTTATTTCATATTCTCCAACAGAGGCATTAATAATCATCATGAAAAATCTTACAAAGTAGATATTATGTTTCCTAGATGACTTGGGTCCTAACTTGGCAGTCAATTCATTTAGGAGTAATGTGCCAAAATTAAAATATTTATCAAATAGGACAGAATAAGCAATTTCTTGCATACTTATTGTAATTGCATCAAAATTACTTATTTTTCCAGAAAATACTTTAATTATGGCATCAAAGAAATAACTCCATTCTTTTCTAAGATTCTTCCTAACAACTTCTCCTAATCCAGTTTCAGCATTTGCATAATTAACGGATTCTAACATGTCCCTAATTTCTTCTTCAGTTGGGGGCTTATCACAATTATTTGCAGGCAATCCTAAACATTCAGATAATGAAGTACTATTAATTGTATAGGTATTACCTTTGCAAGAATAAGAAATTACCTTCCCATCTGATGAAATCTCTGCAGAGGTCCACAGTTCTTCAACAAAGGAACACACGATTGTTGGTGCTTCGCTGAGAGCTTTGGAAACTTTGCAATCTCCTAGGAATCGCATCAATGGATGAAAGTCCACAGGAGCATCATTCACCGTTAGACATGCTGTGAAGTTGTTCTGTTCATAGGTGAACCCAGTGGAAGAGACGATCTTCTTTTGTGGTGCCATTCTTTCAGTTGATATTCAAGAAATTAAAGTGAACTTGAAAGAATTTGTGAGAGCTCGTGAGAATTAGATAAAATTAGCTTGAGAGAGAGACAGAGATGAATAGTTTAGAAAAAAAATAGCAGGTAAGAATGAATTTTTAATTGTAGCTGCTATTTATATTTTCTAGTATTAAAAAGACTTGAAAGGACTTTTTAATTAGCAGATAACCGTTGATGTATAAAAGACTGTAGTTTATTACCCTTGATGGTAATTCCCCAACGGCTATAATCTGATCAACGGATGAATAAAACTGTAGAAATTCTATTACTATCGACGGATAAAAATAGAGAATTAATCATTTATCGATCGATCACTAACTACCAAGATAATTAACTGTCGATAGATAAATATCCATCGATAGGAATAACATTTATCTGTTGATCAAATAGGATGGGATTTATCCGTCGATAAACAATTACTTAGGTAATTATCTGTCGATAGATAAATATCCATTGATAATTGTGAACAATGGCTGCAAAACTTGACAGACATTTTAAGCATGAGCATAATTAAGCATACCTAACTCACAGACTAATCTATTAAAAGTAGATTCATCTAGAGGTTTGGTAAATATGTCTGCAAGTTATTGTTCACTAGGGACAAAATGTAATTCAACTGTACCATTCATTACATGTTCCCTAATGAAATGATACCTTATGTCAATGTGTTTGGTTCTGGAATGTTGCACAGGATTTTCTGTTATTGCAATGGCACTTGTATTGTCACAGAAGATGGGAATTTTGTTCAAGTTGAACCCATAGTCAAATAGTTGATTCCTCATCCATAAAATTTGTGCACAGCAACTTCCAGCAGCAATGTACTCAGCTTCTGCAGTTGAAGTTGATACTGAGTGTTGCTTTTTGCTAAACCATGACACAAGTTTATTTCCCAGAAATTGACAGGTGCCTGTAGTACTTTTCCTGTCTATTTTGCAACCTCTTGTGAAATGATTCTCAATGAGAAACTGAGATAGAGTGTCATACCAGGCCCTTGGTGCTTGCTTCAAGCCATAAAGTGCTTTGAGTAAAAAGTAGACAGAGTTAGGAAATTTTAGATCTTCAAAGCCAGGAGGTTGTTCCACATAGACTTCCTCTTCTAGTACTCCATTCAAAAATGCACTTTTCACATCCATCTGGTAGACTTTGAAATTAGCATGTGCAGCATAGGCCAGAAAGATTCTAATTGCTTCTAACCTTGCAACTGGTGCAAAAGTTTCATCAAAATCAATTCCTTCTTCTTGTGAATAACCCTTTGCTACAAGCCTTGCTTTATTCCTAGTCACAATACCAGTTTCATCCATTTTGTTTCTGAATACCCATTTTGTACCAATTACTGATCTATCTTTTGGTCTGGGCACCAGCTTCCATACTTTATTTCTTTCAAACTGATTCAGTTCTTCTTGCATAGCCAAAACCCAATCAGGATCCATGAGAGCCTCTTCAATTCTTTTGGGTTCTTCTTGAGATAGAAAACTGCTATACAGACACTCATTTTGAGTAGCACTTCTTGTCTTGACACCATCTTCTGCATTTCCAATAATTAGTTCAAATGGATGGCTTCTTGTCCTTTTTCTTTGAGGAAACAAATTTTGCCTTGATGATGAAGCTTCATGATCATTTGTATTGAACTCAAAGTGATCTGAATTTGTAGATTGATTCTGAAACCCTCCCCCTGAAGTGGATACCCTTGATGTAGATTGTTGATTATCCGTTGAGGAGTTATCAGTTGATGCATTATCAGTTGATGGATTTCTGTCAACTGATAAATTATCCATTGATGCAGTAACATCAACTGATATTGGGTTTCTGAACACTTGAGGTTTTATAATTTCTGCCTCTTCATCGTCATTTACATCATTTGATTCATTCTCAAAATGCAGTGTGTCATGATTTCCTTCATCAAACAAGCCTTGAATCTTTTTATCATCAAATACTACATGTACAGATTCCATAACAATGTGTAGTCTGAGATTGTAGATTCTATAGGCTACACCTGATAGTGCATACCCAACAAATATAGCTTCATCAGCCTTGGCTTCAAATTTTCCTAGATTTTCACCTTGATTTCTTAGTACATAGCACTTGCAGCCAAAGACATGAAGAAATCCCACCTTTGGCTTTTTGTCTTTCTTGATCAATTGATAAGGAGTCTTCCCTTGAGCTTTATTTACTAGGGAGATGTTTTGAGTAAAACATGATGTGTTTATGGCCTCAGCCCAGAAGTATGTTGGGAGTTTGGCATCTTCCAACATGGTTCTAGCAGCTTCAATCAATGTCCTATTTTTCCTTTCAACTACCCCATTTTGTTGAGGTGTTCTGGGTGCAGAGAATGTGTGTATGATTCCTTTTGATTCACAGAACTCTTTCATTGTGGAATTTTTGAATTCTGTTCCATTGTCACTCCTTATCTTCTTTACATCCAATTCAAGATTTTTCTCATTTTCTCTTATGTGCTTGATGATGAGATGACTAGCTTCATCCTTTGAATGTAGAAAATAAGTCCATGAGAATCTTGAAAAATCATCCACAATGACTAGAGCATACTTCTTCTTTGCAATAGACATAATATTTACAGGACCAAACAAATCCATATGTAATAACTCAAGTGGCTTTTCAATTGAAGATTCCAATTTCGACTTAAATGATGCCTTCCTCTGTTTTCCTTTCTGACAAGCATCACAAAGTCCATCCTTGACAAATTCCATTTGTGGTAAGCCTCTCACTTGATTTTTCTTAACCAAGAGATTCATGGCTTTGAAATTCAAGTGAGTTAATTTCTTATGCCACAGCCAACTTTCATTTGTACTTGCCTTAGAGAGAAGACAAGTCATTGATTCTGCATTTGTTGAGTTGAAGTCAGCTATGTACACATTCCCTTTTCTATTCCCAGTCATGACCAGGCTTCCATCTACCTTGTTGGAAATTATGCATGTTTCTGTTGTGAAACAGACTTTATTTCCATTGTCACATAGTTGACTTATGCTTAACAAGTTATGTCTTAAGCCATCAACTAATGCAACAGGTTCAATGATGACATTCTCTTTTGAAATCAAGCCATATCCCATGGTGTGCCCTTTGCTGTCATCTCTAAAAGTTACTCCAGGGCCAGCTTTCTCCTCAAACTTTGTGAGCAGGGATTTATCTCCAGTCATGTGTCTTGAACATCCACTGTCCAAGTACCAAAGATTTCTTCTCTTTCCCTGCACACAGTCAAAACAAATCAAGTTGATTTTGGTACCCAAGTTGCCTTGGGTCCTTTCTTATTAGTTGTTATCTTTGGCTTGGTTTCCAATTTTTGTACCTTTGGTTTGGGTGGTTTTACTTCCACTTCAACCTTAGGTGTTGGTCTCCCTACCTCAGAATTCTCAGTGCTAATATTTGGAATGCTCATGCTTGCAGAGTTGAAAAAATTTGGTGCATGAAGATTGCTAAGCATATTCCATGGCATAGCAGGCATATTCATATTGGCAAATGCAAGATATGGATTAAACATATAAGGCATTGATGCATATGAGCATGAATAGCATGAGAATCAACTAAATGAGGAAAAACAGAACTGGTATGCATGTTGGGTATAGCAGGTATATTTGTTGCTGTAGGCATGGTGAGTTTACATTGCACAGATAAATGATTTTTACTACCACACTTAGCACATACTTTCCTAGGAGCATATTTGTCAGGTGTGTAGTTGTTGTGCTTGTTTATGCCTACTTTACCATTTCTATTTTTCTTCTTCTTTTCATTTGGCTGAATATTAGGTTCTATCTTTTCCAATTTCTCTTTCAACTGATTTTTAGATAAGAATCCTATATTAGCCTTTTCAACTTCGATTTTAGCTTCAGAGGAGCTACTTTCTTTGACAAATTTAATAGGTCTGTTAAACTTAGTTTTAATATCACATTTCTTAGCAGTTGATGACTTCTCAATCGATGGATAATTATCCGTTGAAATAGCATTATCAATCGATGGATAATTCTTATCAGTTGATTCAGAGTTATCAATCGATTGCTTCTTTTCTAAAGATTGATCTTCATCAATGGCTATTTTCTCAAGAGTTTCAGACAACATGGTGAAAGAGTTTGTTCCATGAATGTCATTCATCTTCTTACTGGCTTTACTTGACCTGTTCCACTTGTCAATGGTTCTTAGTTCATCCTCTAATTTTTCTTTTAACTTCTCTATTTCCTTTTTACTGTCAACT
This sequence comes from Oenanthe sinensis, assembly GCA_028671895.1. Taxonomy (NCBI): domain Eukaryota; kingdom Viridiplantae; phylum Streptophyta; class Magnoliopsida; order Apiales; family Apiaceae; genus Oenanthe; species Oenanthe sinensis. The sequence goes on along the minus strand of JAPMAC010000195.1, from coordinate 7,209,915 downwards.
AGTTCATTTCTAGCATATTTGTTTTCCATCTTGAGTCTGTCCAATTGCACTAGCTCACTCTCTAAGAAATTGTTTCTTTCAGTGAGAGTTTCTAATGTTAATTTGAGCCTAGTGTTCTCTTTGTTCAAAGACTTAAGAGTGACGTGCAAATTATACAATTCATTAGACATTTCATTAATAGTAATATTGCATTCTTTGGACAACTCAGATAGATTTGTAGAAATTACCTGATTGCTAGATGAACTAGCTTCCTGGTCATCTTGATTGGCCATTAGTGCAAGATTGATGTGTTCTTCTTCTTCTTCAGAATCCTCCTCAGCAGCCCAGTCCTTTTCTTCTGTCACAAAAGCCTTCTCTCTTTGTTTGAGCAAGTCAAAGTACTTCTTCTTATAGTCAATACCATCACTAGACTTTGACCTCTTTTCAACTTTGGGCTTTCTGCATTCGCTTGAAAAGTGACCAGCCAATCCACAATTAAAGCATCTGAATTGAGTTCTGTCAACAAGATTTTTGCCTTGTTGATTGTCTCTCCTGAACTGTGATCCAGGCCTTTGCATTGGATTCCTTTTGAACTTGAGTTTAGAAAATTTTCTTGATAGAAAAGCTAAATGCTCATCTATTTCATCCATTTCATCTTTGATGAGTGACTCATCACTGTCACAAAGTTCTTTTCCTTTACCAGTAGAAGATTCATCATATCTAACATAATTTGCACCATTGCCATGACCTTCTTTCTTCCCTTCTTTGAAATCAGCATCTTCATCTGTTTCTGCAACTTGCTTTTCCTTGACCATCAAAGCAATGGACTTTTCTCTCTTCTGACTTTTCTCAATTTCCTCATCTTGCTGTAGCTCCAACTCATAGGTTTTCAAGATGCCATACAGCTTGTCCAAGGTATAATCTTTAAAGTCAGGAGATTGCCTTATAGAGACAGTCATTGGTTTCCATTCTTTGGGTAGGGACCTCAAGAATTTGAGGTTGGTGTCCTCAACAGCATAAACTCTTCCATATAGTTTAAGCTCATTCAACAGCTTTTGAAACCTACTATATGTATCATTTATTGTTTCACCACCCTTGAAGTGAAAGGCCTCATACTTTTGAATCAAGAGTTGCATCTTGTTCTTTCTTACTTGCTCAGTACCTTCACAGAGGGTTTGAAGAGTGTCCCAGACTTCTTTGGAGGTTGTACAACTGATGACATTGTCAAACATGTCCTTGTCAAGACCATTAAACAAGATATTCATGGCCTTTTTGTCCTTGTGTACTTCCTTTTCATCTTCATCTGTATACTCACTCACAGATTTAGGAATGAGTTTGTCTGGTGCTTGAGTACCGTCTGCATTTACACTTGTAACTATTTTCATAGGCACATGTGGACCTTTCTCTATGCAATGAACATAGGAAGGATCAATAGATAGCAGATGCAAGTGCATTTTTACTTTCCAGGGAAAATATTCATCTTTCTCTAGAACTGGAATCTTAACTCCTGTTTCTCTTTGACCCATTCTTGATGTACTTTTAGATCTTGACTTTCTGTTTGTTGAAAGCTTGCTTTGATACCAATTGTTATTCACCATTAAGTACACTAAGTTTGGAGAAGGGGGGGTTGAATACAAACTTAATAATTAATTCAACTTCTTGCGGAAATAAGTTTGTACAAAGAGAATGTTTAATTTAGATTGATGTAACTAAGAACTGGATAACTAAAGTGTTGAAAACAGAAACAACAAGATTAAAAATTACTAGTGGATTGTTTTTCCACTAGTGAGTTTTTGCTTTCAATTGATCTTAGTAAAAATACTAAGCTGCGTACAAAGTTGAATGTAGAATTTAGAAAAGCATTACAAGTTCTGCCTGATTTTCTACTTTGCTTTTCTTGAGTTCTTAAAAACAACTACATCTACCTTTGCTACTGTGTTTTTGCTTTTTATAAACAAAAACTACTGCTCTAGTTTTCTATCGACTGATAACAATATAATATTACAATTTATACTGTTTACATAAAAATAGAAACTAGCTCCTTTTCAAAGCTTTCCTTGTAGAACTAACTAGCTCTGGAAGTGTCTTTTGTCTTAAGATATTCCTTGGATGCTGTGTTGCCTAGAAAGTCTTCACAGTCCTGACAGGACTGTCTTCCAATGATTCAGTTTCTGCACTGTTCCCGTGATATCTGGCTTTTAGCTAAATAGGGAAACTTTAATCAACTGATAAATGTTGTTAAGCTTATCAGTTGATTCACCTTTGCTTATCCATCGATGGATAGGATATCTGTTGATCAGTTGATGTGTCGATGGATAATTGAGTTATCCATCGACTCCTTATCCATTGATGGTTCTTTATCCGTTGACTGTAATTATCCATTGATAGCTTTCATCTGTTGAGTAGTGTCTTCATCCATCGACTTCAACATCAGTTGATCACTTCACTTGTGAGAATTCTGACTTAGAATATTTACAATTGATCAGCCATTCTTCACATCTGTTGAGAAGCTAGAAATTGAAGTCAATAACATCAGTTGACTACATCATTGCATCCATCGAGGTAATACAATCAATTGATAGTGAAACATAAATCAATGCTACAATCCAGTTTATCAGTTGATAAACAAGTTTCAACTGATAACTGGTTTCCTAATCAATGGATATTTATAAGTCATATCCATTGATCAGTTACAAAATAATTTTGAGTCCCTATTGAAATTCTAAGTAATTTGTTATCATCAAAACTTATAATTCCTAACAGAAACAACTTGTAGCTTCATTCTTTACTCTTTTGAACATGGAAACAACTTGTCAACTCTTGCAGGAACATTGATGGCTCATTTTAGGATGAAAGCAATTTGTAACAATTTGATACTTCATTCTTGACTCGTTCGAACTTGGAAACAACTTGTAGCTTCATTCTTGACTCGTTTGAACATGGAAACAACATGTAAACTCTTGTAGGATCATTCTTGGCTCATTTTAACATAAAAACAATCCGTAGCAATTTGAGACTTCATTCTTGACTCGTTCGAACTTGGAAACAACTTGTTGCTTCATTCTTGACTCGTAAACAACTTCAAAACTATTGTTGGATCATTCTTGGCTCATTTTAACATGAAAACAATCCGTACCAATTTGAGACTTCATTTTTGACTCTTTCGAACTTGGAAACAACTTATAGCTTCATTCTTGATTCGTTCGAACTTGGAAACAACTTGTAGCTTCATTCTTGACTCTTTTGAACATGGAAACAACTTGTAAACTCTTGTAGAATCATTGATGGCTCATTTTAAGATCAAAACAATTTGTAACAATTTGAGACTTCATTCTTGACTCGTTCGAACTTGGAAACAACTTGCAGCTTCATTCTTGACTCGTTTGAACATGGAAACAACTTGAAAACTATTGTAGGATAATTCTTGGCTCATTTTAACATGAAAACAATCCGTAGCAATTTGAGACTTCATTCTTGATTCGTTCGAACTTGGAAACAACTTGTAGCTTCATTCTTGACTCTTTTGAACATGGAAACAACTTGTAAACTCTTGTAGAACCATTGATGGCTCATTTTAAGATCAAAGCAATTTGTAACAATTTGAGACTTCATTCTTGACTCGTTCGAACTTGGAAATAACTTGCAGCTTCATTCTTGACTCGTTTGAACATGGAAACAACTTGTCAACTCTTGTAGGAACATTGATGGCTCATTTTAGGATGAAAGCAATTTGTAACAATTTGATACTTCATTCTTGACTCGTTCGAACTTGGAAACAACTTGCAGCTTCATTCTTGACTCGTTTGAACATGGAAACAACATGTAAACTCTTGTAGGATCATTCTTGGCTCATTTTAACATGAAAACAATCCGTAGCAATTTGAGACTTCATTCTTGACTCGTTCGAACTTGGAAACAACTTGTTGCTTCATTCTTGACTCGTAAACAACTTCAAAACTATTGTTGGATCATTCTTGGCTCATTTTAACATGAAAACAATCCGTACCAATTTGAGACTTCATTTTTGACTCGTTCGAACTTGGAAACAACTTGTAGCTTCATTCTTGACTCGTTTGAAGATGGAAATAACTTGAAAACTCTTTTAGGATCATTCTTTCCTTATTTGAACATGAAAACAATCCGTACCAATTTGAGACTTCATTCTTGACTCGTTCGAACATGGAAACAACTTGTAGCTTCATTCTTGACTCGTTTGAACATGGAAACAACTTGTCAACTCTTGTAGGATCATTGATGGCTCATTTTAGGATGAAAGCAATTTGTAACAATTTGATACTTCATTCTTGACTCGTTCGAACTTGGAAACTTGTAGCTTCATTCTTGACTCGTTTGAACATAGAAACAACATGTAAACTCTTGTAGGATCATTCTTGGCTCATTTTAACCTGAAAACAATCCGTAGCAATTTGACACTTCATTCTTGACTCGTTCGAACTTGGAAACAACTTGTTGCTTCATTCTTGACTCGTAAACAACTTCAAAACTATTGTTGGATCATTCTTGGCTTATTTTAACATGAAAATAATCCGTACCAATTTGAGACTTCATTTTTGACTCGTTCGAACTTGGAAACAACTTGAAAACTCTTTTAGGATCATTCTTTGCTTATTTGAACATGAAAACAATCCGTACCAATTTGAGACTTCATTCTTGATTCGTTCGAACTTGGAAACAACTTGTACCGTCATTCTTGACTCTTTTGAACATGGAAACAACTTGTAAACTCTTGTAGAATCATTGATGGCTCATTTTAAGATCAAAGCAATTTGTAACAATTTGAGACTTCATTCTTGACTCGTTCGAACTTGGAAACAACTTGCAGCTTCATTCTTGACTCGTTTGAACATGGAAACAACTGGAAAACTATTGTAGGATCATTCTTGGCTCATTTTAACATGAAAACAATCGGTAGCAATTTGAGACTTCATTCTTGACTCGTTCGAACATGGAAACAACTTGTAGCTTCATTCTTGACTCGTTTGAACATGGAAACAACTTGTCAACTCTTGTAGATCATTGATGGCTCATTTTAGGATGAAAGCAATTTGTAACAATTTGATACTTCATTCTTGACTCGTTCGAACTTGGAAACAACTTGTAGCTTCATTCTTGACTCGTTTGAACATGGAAACAACATGTAAACTCTTGTAGGATCATTCTTGGCTCATTTTAACATGAAAACAATCCGTACCAATTTGAGACTTCATTCTTGATTCGTTCGAACTTCGAAACAACTTGTAGCTTCATTCTTGACTCTTTTGAACATGGAAACAACTTGTAAACTCTTTTAGGATCATTCTTTGCTTATTTGAACATGAAAACAATCCGTACCAATTTGAGACTTCATTCTTGATTCGTTCGAACTTGGAAACAACTTGTAGCTTTATTCTTGACTCTTTTGAACATGGAAACAACTTGTAAACTCTTGTAGAATCATTGATGGCTCATTTTAAGATCAAAGCAACTTGTAACAATTTGAGACTTCATTCTTGACTCGTTCGAACTTGGAAACAACTTGCAGCTTCATTCTTGACTCGTTTGAACATGGAAACAACTAGAAAACTATTGTAGGATAATTCTTGGCTCATTTTAACATGAAAACAAGCCGTAGCAATTTGAGACTTCATTCTTGACTCGTTCGAACATGGAAACAACTTGTAGCTTCATTCTTGACTCGTTTGAACATGGAAACAACTTGTCAACTCTTGTAGGATCATTGATGGCTCATTTTAGGATGAAAGCAATTTGTAACAATTTGATACTTCATTCTTGACTCGTTCGAACTTGGAAACAACTTGTAGCTTCATTCTTGACTCGTTTGAACATGGAAACAACATGTAAACTCTTGTAGGATCATTCTTGGCTCATTTTAACATGAAAACAATCCGTACCAATTTGAGACTTCATTCTTGATTCGTTCGAACTTGGAAACAACTTGTAGCTTCATTCTTGACTCTTTTGAACATGGAAACAACTTGTAAACTCTTGTAGAATCATTGATGGCTCATTTTAAGATCAAAGCAATTTGTAACAATTTGAGACTTCATTCTTGACTCGTTCGAACTTGGAAATAACTTGCAGCTTCATTCTTGACTTGTTTGAACATGGAAACAACTTGAAAACTATTGTAGGATAATTCTTGGCTCATTTTAACATGAAAACAATCCGTAGCAATTTGAGACTTCATTCTTGACTCGTTCGAACATGGAAACAACTTGTAGCTTCATTCTTGACTCGTTTGAACATGGAAACAATATTGAAAACTCTTTTAGGATCATTCTTTGCTCATTTTAACATGAAAACAATCCGTACCAATTTGAGACTTCATTCTTGATTCGTTCGAACTTGGAAACAACTTGTAGCTTCATTCTTGACTCTTTTGAACATGGAAACAACTTGTAAACTCTTGTATAATCATTGATGGCTCATTTTAAGATCAAAACAATTTGTAACAATTTGAGACTTCATTCCTGACTCGTTCGAACTTGGAAACAACTTGCAGCTTCATTCTTGACTCGTTTGAACATGGAAACAACTTGAAAACTATTGTAGGATAATTCTTGGCTCATTTTAACATGAAAACAATGCGTAGCAATTTGAGACTTCATTCTTGATTCGTTCGAACTTGGAAACAACTTGTAGCTTCATTCTTGACTCTTTTGAACATGGAAACAACTTGTAAACTCTTGTAGAATCATTGATGGCTCATTTTAAGATCAAAGCAATTTGTAACAATTTGAGACTTCATTCTTGACTCGTTCAAACTTGGAAATAACTTGCAGCTTCATTCTTGACTCGTTTGAACATGGAAACAACTAGTCAACTCTTGTAGGAACATTGATTGCTCATTTTAGGATGAAAGCAATTTGTAACAATTTGATACTTCATTCTTGACTCGTTCGAACTTGGAAACAACTTGTAGCTTCATCCTTGACTCGTTTGAACATGGAAACAACATGTAAACTCTTGTAGGATCATTCTTGGCTCATTTTAACATGAAAACAATCCGTAGCAATTTGAGACTTCATTCTTGACTCGTTCGAACTTGGAAACAAGTTGTTGCTTCATTTTTGACTCGTAAACAACTTCAAAACTATTATTGGATCATTCTTGGCTCATTTTAACATGAAAACAATCCGTACCAATTTGAGACTTCATTTTTGACTCGTTCGAACTTCGAAACAACTTGTAGCTTCATTCTTGACTCGTTTGAACATGGAAACAACTTGAAAACTCTTTTAGGATCATTCTTTGCTTATTTGAACATGAAAACAATCCGTACCAATTTGAGACTTCATTCTTGACTCGTTCGAACATGGAAACAACTTGTAGCTTCATTCTTGACTCGTTTGAACATGGAAACAACTTGTCAACTCTTGTAGGATCATTGATGGCTCATTTTAGGATGAAAGCAATTTGTAACAATTTGATACTTCATTCTTGACTCGTTCGAACTTGGAAACTTGTAGCTTCATTCTTGACTCGTTTGAACATAGAAATAACATGTAAACCCTTGTAGGATCATTCTTGGCTCATTTTAACCTGAAAACAATCCATAGCAATTTGAGACTTCATTCTTGACTCGTTCGAACTTGGAAACAACTTGTTGCTTCATTCTTGACTCGTAAACAACTTCAAAACTATTGTTGGATCATTCTTGGCTTATTTTAACATGAAAACAATCCGTACCAATTTGCGACTTCATTTTTGACTCGTTCGAACTTTGAAACAACTTGTAGCTTCATTCTTGACTCGTTTGAACATGGAAACAACTTGAAAACTCTTTTAGGATCATTCTTTGCTTATTTGAACATGAAAACAATCCGTACCAATTTGCGACTTCATTCTTGATTCGTTCGAACTTGGAAACAACTTGTAGCTTCATTCTTGACTCTTTTGAACATGGAAACAACTTGTAAACTCTTGTAGAATCATTGATGGCTCATTTTAAGATCAAAGCAATTTGTAACAATTTGAGACTTCATTCTTGACTCGTTCGAACTTGGAAACAACTTGCAGCTTCATTCTTGACTCGTTTGAACATGGAAACAACTTGAAAACTATTGTAGGATCATTCTTGGCTCATTATAACATGAAAACAATCGGTAGCAATTTGAGACTTCATTCATGACTCGTTCGAACTTGGAAACAACTTGCAGCTTCATTCTTGACTCGTTTGAACATGGAAACAACTTGAAAACTATTGTAGGATAATTCTTGGCTCATTTTAACATGAAAAAAATCCGTAGCAATTTGAGACTTCATTCTTGACTCGTTCGAACATGGAAATAACTTGTAGTTTCATTCTTGACTCGTTTGAACATGGAAACAACTTGTCAACTCTTGTAGGATCATTGATGGCTCATTTTAGGATGAAAGCAATTTGTAACAATTTGATACTTCATTCTTGACTCGTTCTAACTTGGAAACAACTTGTAGCTTCATTCTTGACTCGTTTGAACATGGAAACAACATGTAAACTCTTGTAGGATCATTCTTGGCTCATTTTAACATGAAAACAATCCGTACCAATTTGAGACTTCATTCTTGATTCGTTCGAACTTGGAAACAACGTGTAGCTTCATTCTTGACTCTTTTGAACATGGAAACAACTTGTTAACTCTTGTAGAATCATTGATGGCTCATTTTAAGATCAAAGCAATTTGTAACAATTTGAGACTTCATTCTTGACTCGTTCCAACTTGGAAATAACTTGCAGCTTCATTCTTGACTTATTTGAACATGGAAACAACTTGAAAACTATTGTAGGATAATTCTTGGCTCATTTTAACATGAAAACAATCCGTAGCAATTTGAGACTTCATTCTTGACTCGTTCGAACATGGAAACAACTTGTAGCTTCATTCTTGACTCGTTTGAACAAGGAAACAATATTGAAAACTCTTTTAGGATCATTCTTTGCTCATTTTAACATGAAAACAATCCGTACCAATTGGAGACTTCATTCTTGACTCGTTGGAACTTGGAAACAACTTGTAGCTTCATTCTTGACTCGTTTGAACATGGAAACAACTTGAAAACTCATGTAGGGTCATCCTAGGGTCATTTTAACATGAAAATAATCTGTAGCAATTTGAGACTTCATTCTTGACTCGTTCGAACATGGAAACAACTTGTAGCTTCATTCTTGACTCGTTTGAACATGGAAACAATATTGAAAACTCTTTTAGGATCATTCTTTGCTCATTTTAACATGAAAACAATCCGTACCAATTGGAGACTTCATTCTTGACTCGTTGGAACTTGGAAACAACTCTTAGCTTTATTCTTGACTCGTTTGAACATGGAAACAACTTGAAAACTCATTTAGGGTCATCCTTGGGTCATTTTAACATGAAAATAATCTGTAGCAATTTGAGACTTCATTCTTGACTCGTTCGAACTTGGAAACAACTTGCAGCTTCATTCTTGACTCGTTTGAACATGGAAACAACTTGAAAACTATTGTAGGATAATTCTTGGCTCATTTTAACTTGAAAACAATCCGTAGCAATTTGAGACTTCATTCTTGATTCGTTCGAACTTGGAAACAACTTGTAGCTTCATTCTTGACTCTTTTGAACATGGAAACAACTTGTAAACTCTTGTAGAATCATTGATGGCTCATTTTAAGATCAAAGCAATTTGTAACAATTTGAGACTTCATTCTTGACTCGTTCAAACTTGGAAATAACTTGCAGCTTCATTCTTGACTCGTTTGAACATGGAAACAACTAGTCAACTCTTGTAGGAACATTGATTGCTCATTTTAGGATGAAAGCAATTTGTAACAATTTGATACTTCATTCTTGACTCGTTCGAACTTGGAAACAACTTGTAGCTTCATCCTTGACTCGTTTGAACATGGAAACAACATGTAAACTCTTGTAGGATCATTTTTGGCTCATTTTAACATGAAAACAATCCGTAGCAATTTGAGACTTCATTCTTGACTCGTTCCAACTTGGAAACAAGTTGTTGCTTCATTCTTGACTCGTAAACAACTTCAAAACTATTATTGGATCATTCTTGGCTCATTTTAACATGAAAACAATCCGTACCAATTTGAGACTTCATTTTTGACTCGTTCGAACTTCGAAACAACTTGTAGCTTCATTCTTGACTCGTTTGAACATGGAAACAACTTGAAAACTCTTTTAGGATCATTCTTTGCTTATTTGAACATGAAAACAATCCGTACCAATTTGAGACTTCATTCTTGACTCGTTCGAACATGGAAACAACTTGTAGCTTCATTCTTGACTCGTTTGAACATGGAAACAACTTGTCAACTCTTGTAGGATCATTGATGGCTCATTTTAGGATGAAAGCAATTTGTAACAATTTGATACTTCATTCTTGACTCGTTCGAACTTGGAAACTTGTAGCTTCATTCTTGACTCGTTTGAACATAGACATAACATGTAAACCCTTGTAGGATCATTCTTGGCTCATTTTAACCTGAAAACAATCCATAGCAATTTGAGACTTCATTCTTGATTCGTTCGAACTTGGAAACAACTTGTTGCTTCATTCTTGACTCGTAAACCACTTCAAAACTATTGTTGGATCATTCTTGGCTTATTTTAACATGAAAACAATCCGTACCAATTTGCGACTTCATTTTTGACTCGTTCGAACTTTGAAACAACTTGTAGCTTCATTCTTGACTCGTTTGAACATGGAAACAACTTGAAAACTCTTTTAGGATCATTCTTTGCTTATTTGAACATGAAAACAATCCGTACCAATTTGCGACTTCATTCTTGATTCGTTCGAACTTGGAAACAACTTGTAGCTTCATTCTTGACTCTTTTGAACATGGAAACAACTTGTAAACTCTTGTAGAATCATTGATGGCTCATTTTAAGATCAAAGCAATTTGTAACAATTTGAGACTTCATTCTTGACTCGTTCGAACTTGGAAACAACTTGCAGCTTCATTCTTGACTCGTTTGAACATGGAAACAACTTGAAAACTATTGTAGGATCATTCTTGGCTCATTTTAACATGAAAACAATCGGTAGCAATTTGAGACTTCATTCTTGACTCGTTCGAACTTGGAAACAACTTGCAGCTTCATTCTTGACTCGTTTGAACATGGAAACAACTAGAAAACTATTGTAGGATAATTCTTGGCTCATTTTAACATGAAAAAAATCCGTAGCAATTTGAGACTTCATTCTTGACTCGTTCGAACATGGAAATAACTTGTAGCTTCATTCTTGACTCGTTTGAACATGGAAACAACTTGTCAACTCTTGTAGGATCATTGATGGCTCATTTTAGGATGAAAGCAATTTGTAACAATTTGATACTTCATTCTTGACTCGTTCGAACTTGGAAACAACTTGTAGCTTCATTCTTGACTCGTTTGAACATGGAAACAACATGTAAACTCTTGTAGGATCATTCTTGGCTCATTTTAACATGAAAACAATCCGTACCAATTTGAGACTTCATTCTTGATTCGTTCGAACTTGGAAACAACGTGTAGCTTCATTCTTGACTCTTTTGAACATGGAAACAACTTGTTAACTCTTGTAGAATCATTGATGGCTCATTTTAAGATCAAAGCAATTTGTAACAATTTGAGACTTCATTCTTGACTCGTTCCAACTTGGAAATAACTTGCAGCTTCATTCTTGACTTATTTGAACATGGAAACAACTTGAAAACTATTGTGGGATAATTCTTGGCTCATTTTAACATGAAAACAATCCGTAGCAATTTGAGACTTCATTCTTGACTCGTTCGAACATGGAAACAACTTGTAGCTTCATTCTTGACTCGTTTGAACAAGGAAACAATATTGAAAACTCTTTTAGGATCATTCTTTGCTCATTTTAACATGAAAACAATCCGTACCAATTGGAGACTTCATTCTTGACTCGTTGGAACTTGGAAACAACTTGTAGCTTCATTCTTGACTCGTTTGAACATGGAAACAACTTGAAAACTCTTTTAGGATCATTCTTTGCTTATTTGAACATGAAAACAATCCGTACCAATTTGAGACTTCATTCTTGACTCGTTCGAACATGGAAACAACTTGTAGCTTCATTCTTGACTCGTTTGAACATGGAAACAACTTGTCAACTCTTGTAGGATCATTGATGGCTCATTTTAGGATGAAAGCAATTTGTAACAATTTGATACTTCATTCTTGACTCGTTCGAACTTGGAAACTTGTAGCTTCATTCTTGACTCGTTTGAACATAGAAATAACATGTAAACCCTTGTAGGATCATTCTTGGCTCATTTTAACCTGAAAACAATCCATAGCAATTCGAGACTTCATTCTTGACTCGTTCGAACTTGGAAACAACTTGTTGCTTCATTCTTGACTCGTAAACAACTTCAAAACTATTGTTGGATCATTCTTGGCTTATTTTAACATGAAAACAATCCGTACCAATTTGCGACTTCATTTTTGACTCGTTCGAACTTTGAAACAACTTGTAGCTTCATTCTTGACTCGTTTGAACATGGAAACAACTTGAAAACTCTTTTAGGATCATTCTTTGCTTATTTGAACATGAAAACAATCCGTACCAATTTGCGACTTCATTCTTGATTCGTTCGAACTTGGAAACAACTTGTAGCTTCATTCTTGACTCTTTTGAACATGGAAACAACTTGTAAACTCTTGTAGAATCATTGATGGCTCATTTTAAGATCAAAGCAATTTGTAACAATTTGAGACTTCATTCTTGACTCGTTCGAACTTGGAAACAACTTGCAGCTTCATTCTTGACTCGTTTGAACATGGAAACAACTTGAAAACTATTGTAGGATCATTCTTGGCTCATTTTAACATGAAAACAATCGGTAGCAATTTGAGACTTCATTCTTGACTCGTTCGAACTTGGAAACAACTTGCAGCTTCATTCTTGACTCGTTTGAACATGGAAACAACTAGAAAACTATTGTAGGATAATTCTTGGCTCATTTTAACATGAAAAAAATCCGTAGCAATTTGAGACTTCATTCTTGACTCGTTCGAACATGGAAATAACTTGTAGCTTCATTCTTGACTCGTTTGAACATGGAAACAACTTGTCAACTCTTGTAGGATCATTGATGGCTCATTTTAGGATGAAAGCAATTTGTAACAATTTGATACTTCATTCTTGACTCGTTCGAACTTGGAAACAACTTGTAGCTTCATTCTTGACTCGTTTGAACATGGAAACAACATGTAAACTCTTGTAGGATCATTCTTGGCTCATTTTAACATGAAAACAATCCGTACCAATTTGAGACTTCATTCTTGATTCGTTCGAACTTGGAAACAACGTGTAGCTTCATTCTTGACTCTTTTGAACATGGAAACAACTTGTTAACTCTTGTAGAATCATTGATGGCTCATTTTAAGATCAAAGCAATTTGTAACAATTTGAGACTTCATTCTTGACTCGTTCCAACTTGGAAATAACTTGCAGCTTCATTCTTGACTTATTTGAACATGGAAACAACTTGAAAACTATTGTGGGATAATTCTTGGCTCATTTTAACATGAAAACAATCCGTAGCAATTTGAGACTTCATTCTTGACTCGTTCGAACATGGAAACAACTTGTAGCTTCATTCTTGACTCGTTTGAACAAGGAAACAATATTGAAAACTCTTTTAGGATCATTCTTTGCTCATTTTAACATGAAAACAATCCGTACCAATTGGAGACTTCATTCTTGACTCGTTGGAACTTGGAAACAACTTGTAGCTTCATTCTTGACTCGTTTGAACATGGAAACAACTTGAAAACTCATGTAGGGTCATCCTTGGGTCATTTTAACATGAAAATAATCTGTAGCAATTTGAGACTTCATTCTTGACTCGTTCGAACATGGAAACAAGTTGTAGCTTCATTCTTGACTCGTTTGAACATCAATATTGAAAACTCTTTTAGGATCATTCTTTGCTCATTTTAACATGAAAACAATCCGTACCAATTGGAGACTTCATTCTTGACTCGTTGGAACTTGGAAACAACTCTTAGCTTCATTCTTGACTCGTTTGAACATGGAAACAACTTGAAAACTCATTTAGGGTCATCCTTGGGTCATTTTAACATGAAAATAATCTGTAGCAATTTGAGACTTCATTCTTGACTCGTTCGAACTTGGAAACAACTTGCAGCTTCATTCTTGACTCGTTTGAATATGGAAACAACTTGTAAACTCTTGTAGGATCATTGATAACTCATTTTAGGATGAAAGCAATTTGTAACAATTTGAGACATCATTCTTGACTCGTTTGAAATTGGAAACAACTTGTTGCTTCATTCTTGACTCGTTGAAACATGAAAACAGTTTGAAAACATTTGTAGGATCGTTCTTGGGTCATTTTAACATAAAAATAATCCGTAGCAATTTGAGACATCATTCTTCACTCGTTCGAACTTGGAAACAACTTGCAGCTTCATTCTTGACTCGTTTGAACATTGAAACAACTTGAAAACTATTGTAGGATCATTCTTGGCTCATTTTCACATGAAAACAATCCATAGCAATTTGAGACTTCATTCTAGACTCATTTGAACATGGAAATTACTTGTAGCTTCATTCTTGACTCGTTTGAACATGGAACAACTTGAAAACTATTGTAGGATCATTCTTGGCTCATTTTAAAATGAAAATATTCCATAATAATTTGAGACTTCATTCTTGACTCGTTCGAACATGGAAACAACTTGTTGCTTCATTCTTGACTCGTTGGAACATGAAAACAACTTGAAAACATTTGTAGGATCGTTCTTAGGTCATTTTAACATGAAAATAATCCGTAGCAATTTGAGACATCATTCTTCACTCGTTCGAACATGGAAACAACTTGCAGCTTCATTCTTGACTCGTTTGAACATTGAAACAACTTGAAAACTATTGTAGGATCATTCTTGGCTTGTTTTAACATGAAAACAATCCATAGCAATTTGAGACTTCATTCTTGACTCGTTCGAACATGGAAATAACTTGTAGCTTCGTTCTTGAATCGTTTGAACATGGAAACAACTTGTAAACTCTTGTAGGATCATTGATGGCTCATTTTAGGATGATAGCAATTTGTAACAATTTGAGACTTCATTCTTGACTCGTTTGAACTTGGAAACAACTTGCAGCTTCATTCTTGACTCGTTTGAACATGGAAACAACATGTAAACTCTTGTAGATTCATTCTTGGCAAATTTTAACATGAAAACAATCCGTAGCAATTTGAGACTTCATTCTTGACTCGTTCGAACTTGGAAACAACTTGTTGCTTCATTCTTGACTCGTTTGAAAATGGAAACAACTTGAAAACTCTTTTAGGATCATTCTTGGCTCCTTTAAACATGAAAACAATCCGTACCAATTTGAGACTTCATTCTTGGCTCGTTCAATCTTGGAAACAACTTGTAGCTTCATTCTTGACTCTTTTGAACATGGAAATAACTTAAAAACTCTTGTAGAATCATTGATTGCTCATTTTAATATGAAAGCAATATGTAACAATTTGAGACTTCGTTGTTGACTCGTTCGAACTTGGAAACAACTTGTACCTTCATTCTTAATTCGTTTGAACATTGAAACAACTTGAAAACTATTATAGGATAATTCTTGGCACATTTTAACATGAAAACAATCCGTAGCAATTTGAGACTTCATTCTTGACTCGTTCGAACATGGAAAGAACTTGTAGCTTCATTCTTGACTCGTTTGAACATGGAAACAATATTGAAAACTCTTTTAGGATCATTCTTTGCTCATTTTAACATGAAAACAATCCGTACCAATTGGAGACTTCATTCTTGACTCGTTGGAACTTGGAAACAACTTGTAGCTTCATTCTTGACTCGTTTGAACATGGAAACAACTTGAAAACTCTTGTAGGGTCATTCTTCGGTCATTTTAACATGAAAATAATCTGTAGCAATTTGAGACTTCATTCTTGACTCGTTTGAACTTGGAAACAACTTGTAGCATCATTCTTGACTCGTTTGAACATGGAACAACTTGAAAACTACTGTAGGATCATTCTTGGCTCATTTTAACATGAAAATATTCCATAATAATTTGAGACTTCATTCTTGACTCGTTCGAACTTGGAAACAACTTGTTGCTTCATTCTTGACTCGTTGAAACATGAAAACAACTTGAAAACATTTGTAGGATCGTTCTTGGGTCATTTTAACATAAAAATAATCCGTAGCAATTTGAGACATCATTCTTCACTCGTTCGAACTTGGAAACAACTTGCAGCTTCATTCTTGACTCGTTTGAACATTGAAACAACTTGAAAACTATTGTAGGATCATTCTTGGCTCGTTTTCTCATGAAAAAAATCCGTAGCAATTTGAGACTTCATTCTTGACTCATTTGAACATGTAAACTACTTGTAGCTTCATTCTTAATTCGTTTGAACATTGAAACAACTTGAAAACTCTTTTAGGATAATTCTTTGCTTATTTGAACATGAAAACAATCCGTACCAATTTGAGACTTCATTCTTGACTCGTTCGAACTTGGAAACAACTTGTAGCTTCATTCTTGACTCGTTTGAACATGGAAACAACTTGTAAACTCTTGTAGAATCATTGATGGCTCATTTTAAGATCAAAGCAATTTGTAACAATTTGAGACTTCATTCTTGAATCGTTCGAACTTGGAAACAACTTGCAGCTTCATTCTTGACTCGTTTGCACATGGAAACAACTTGAAAACTATTGTAGGATAATTCTTGGCACATTTTAACATGAAAACAATCCGTAGCAATTTGAGACTTCATTCTTGACTCGTTCGAACATGGAAACAACTTGTAGCTTCATTCTTGACTCGTTTGAACATGGAAACAATATTGAAAACTCTTTTAGGATCATTCTTTTCTCATTTTAACATGAAAACAATCCGTACCAATTGGAGACTTCATTCTTGACTTGTTGGAACTTGGAAACAACTTGTAGCTTTATTCTTGACTCGTTTGAACATGGAAACAACTTGAAAACTCTTGTAGGGTCATTCTTGGGTCATTTTAACATGAAAATAATCTGTAGCAATTTGAAACTTCATTCTTGACTCGTTTGAACTTGAAAACAACTTGCAGCTTCATTCTTGACTCGTTTGAACATGGAACAACTTGAAAACTATTGTAGGATCATTCTTGGCTCATTTTAACATGAAAATATTCCATAATAATTTGAGACTTCATTCTTGACTCGTTCGAACTTGGAAACAACTTGTTGCTTCATTCTTGACTCGTTGGAACATGAAAACAACTTGAAAACATTTGTAGGATCGTTCTTGGGTCATTTTAACATGAAAATAATCCGTAGCAATTTGAGACATCATTCTTCACTCGTTCGAACTTGGAAACAACTTGCAGCTTCATTCTTGACTCGTTTGAACATTGAAACAACTTCAAAACTATTGTAGGATCATTCTTGGCTCGTTTTCACATGAAAACAATCCGTAGCAATTTGAGACTTCATTCTTGACTCGTTTGAACATGGAAACAACTTGTAGCTTCATTCTTGACTCGTTTGAACATGGAACAACTTGAAAACTATTGTAGGATCATTCTTGGCTCATTTTAACATGAAAATATTCCATAATAATTTGAGACTTCATTCTTGACTCGTTCGAACTTGGAAACAACTTGTTGCTTCATTCTTGACTCGTTGGAACATGAAAACAATTTGAAAACAATTGTAGGATCGTTCTTGGGTCATTTTAACATCAAAATAATCCGTAGCAATTTGAGACATCATTCTTCACTCGTTCAAACATGGAAACAACTTGCAACTTCATTCTTGACTCGTTTGAACATTGAAACAACTTGAAAACTATTGTAGGATCATTCTTGGCTTGTTTTAACATGAAAACAATCTGTAGCAATTTGAGACTTCATTCTTGACTCGTTCGAACATGGAAATAACATGTAACTTCATTCTTGACTCGTTTCAACATGGAAACAACTTGTAAACTCTTGTAGGATCATTGATGGCTCATTTTAGGATGATAGCAATTTGTAACAATTTGAGACTTCATTCTTGACTCGTTCAAACTTGGAAACAACTTGCAGCTTCATTCTTGACTCGTTTGAACATGGAAACAACATGTAAACTCTTGTAGGTTCATTCTTGGCAAATTTTAACATGAAAACAATCCGTACCAATTTGAGACTTCATTCTTGGCTCGTTCTGTGGCGCCCTCCCGACCCGGGGTCTAGATCGGGGCGTCACTGACACTCTATATGCATGCACCCTAAATAACAATAATAGAAAATTCGCATAAATATGACCCCGACTACTCGCCTGGACCTTTCAAGGTAATGGTATGAAACAAGCACACAACTACATTCATTTATATTTAAATTTGTAGCAACGAAATAATATTACAACTCCTGAAACATCTCAAGATCTACTAATAATAGTACAAGACTAAACAAAGTCTTTTCCTTCCAACTCTGCCTCGATCCTACCTGTTCCCTCTCAGCCAGCCTAGCAAAGTTCATGTAAGACATGTTCTTCCGAGCAGTCTGCTTAATACGAACCATGATTCTCAAAAGCTGTAGATGTTAGAAAATAAAAGAATGAGCTACAAAAGCTCAGCAAGTAACCATATAGGTTAAAAACAGTTCTACAGGCTTGTATATAATTTAAAAGACTTTTCTCAAAACCATGCTTTAAATCATTTCTGGACCTCATTGTCCCAAAGTTGTAATTAACATACTAGTCAGGGTAATCATTACTCGCAAAACTTTCTTTTATAAAACTGCTGGCAGGGTTAAACAATTTCAATAACTGGTACAGAGTAAACAAGAAACTGGAAAGTAATAACCAGATGTAAGTATAAGAGTAATCTGCAGGGTTAGATGGATAACAGGAAAATAATGTATAACAATTGAAACAAGGTGAAGTCAAGATAGGACTGACAGTTTAAGCTGAAAAAGGGCATGATATAACAGGGCATTTCAATTTTCATTATTAATCATTTCAAAGTCCATTTATATAAAACTATCCTTTCCTTAGGATTGATTCTTTCAAAACATTTTATAAAACTGTCCTCTCATTAGGACCTTGCTTTTAAAATCATCTATAAAATTGTCCTTTCATTAGGACCTTTACTTTTCAAATCATTTATAAAATTGTCCTCTCATTAGGACCTTTACTGTTTAAAACAATCATTTTGGTTGAAGTTTTCTCACAACGCCAGACAATACGGGTGATCAGCCACGTAAAGTCCCCATAACGGACTAAAGTCCCTCTGGACATAAGGAGTACTCATAAAGGCACTTATTGCCATTGGCCTTGGGCTATCTCATTATAGCCATTGACTATCTCATTATAGTCTACACATAAAAAGTGCTGGACCGGCGTCACTCGGCCTCTTACGCCTCCAACCTATAGGAATCCGCAGAAACCATTTTGATCAGAATTCCTATAATAACCAAAACCTTTCTTTTTAAAGTTACCAAATCATTTGATGAAAAAGACTTCTTGAAAGTCGGATTTCATATGTAAATCTCTTTTTAAAGATCATTAGACAGAGGTAAAGTTTATTCCAAGATAAGTCTCAAACAAGTTTCTGTTGTAATAGGGTAAGCTGAAATCATGAACTGGAAATTTAAAACAAGTTAAAGTTGGGAAGTCAAGTTGCAGGGTCAATTCATAAGTATAACAGTTGTTTTTGAAAACAGTTGTAAAAACATTTAATCAGAACAGCAGTTAGGCCTACATAACAGGGTTCTTTTAAGGTTTAGGTTTAAGCAATTATTGTTAAGAAAGTGGTGGTAGCATAAGTCACAGCTCAAGATCACTGGTTTAAGATTTGTAAAACTAGTTTATAAGTTGTCAATAGTAGTTCAGGGATTGAAAAGTTTAAAGTGCAATTAACACTGGTATAAGGTTGCAGTTTAAGTAAATCAATTAAAGTAAAGCAGGCTGTAATTTAAAACAGTTGAGATAAGATAATACAGTTGCAGGGTCATAAAGCAGTTTATAAAACAGTGCTTAATTTAAAAGAGATTAGGCAGTAGTTACTTGCCTCAAACAAGGAATGCTACAGCTGTGGAACAGGTAGATCGCCTACACCAGACACTAACTCTCTACTTTAGCTTTTCCCTTGTCCTTCACCTCAATATCCTTCGTAGCTACACATAAATAGTACTATTTCAGAATCTTATAAACTCTCGACGTTCTCTTTAACGTCTAACTATTCTACCCTTTCGATAATGCAACCCTTAAACACATATATAATCCACTATAGACATATTCTACTAAAATCACTTCTACACTGGCAGGCAAGTATCACATAGACAATTAGATCATCTACAATATTCCTGACTGATAGTCATTCCTATACAGAAGTGGTGTGCCAATAATGCTTTACAAAGTTGTTTTAGTTTTAGAAAATTTTGGCAGCACTTCCCCTGTAATTGGAGCTATCCGTCGGAATGCAACCGACACAACCAAACATTAATGTCAATCATATCCCATTATACAACCATGTTTGCACCAAATCCATATCAAACAAGCAATAGCTATAAACAATATACAATACTATTATCATTCAGAATAACTGAAACAACTCAGGTATCAACTGCTTATTGATATAGTCAATCTAATTCTTAATTCAATTCTATATCATGCTAATCCATGTTCAATTACTTAAACTCATATTGGCAATCAATGAATGACATTCGAATATAGAATACTAATATACACATATTTCGAAAAAGGGCTATCATGAAGATCATAATTCGACCAAGAATTCAGTGACTAGCATCAAGCTACACTCTAATGCACCATATAACATCTCAATTACCCATATACTAATCAATTTGCAACTCAATCTTCACTTTATATTTAAACAATTTCGAACCTAATTGTCTAATCATAATGCAATTACTAAACCATTTTAGTAGTACGTTTAACTATGTATTACAAATTCCTGCTTTCAGCTTTTGTGATCATACACTTTAATAAGGTTAAATAGAGAATATGACCATGACGATTTTAAATCAATTAATTGCAAGAATTAGCATTATAAAATGCTTATTAATTCGAAAACATATATACTATATATGTAGAATCAGAAAATCAGCCCTATACTTAACTTATACATATGAAGTATTTATAAATTACTGCATTTCTTTTAAATCGAATAAGACCCCAAATTAATTATAACATTTACATAAAAATCGAATATAAAATTATTCAATTAATTCAAAATTTTCAAACTAATTGCAATTAATCACATGCAATCCTTGATTAATCATCTAACCACTACATTGCAGCTATTTATCCCACCCAAAGCTCAAATCTCGAGCTGCACTTGAGGCCATGACCGGAAAATTGCAAAACGTGGCCGGAAATTTGATTATAGTTCGGAAAACTCAAGAAACAAACATGCAATCACAGAAGCCCTTAGATTAATACTCATACTAATCATTACTATTAAAATCGAAGCTAAATGAAGCTAGTTGAGTCGCCGGCTCACCGGAGTTCATCGCCGGCGACGGCGATGAAGAACAAAGACCCGTTTCGGGTTCTTTTTGCTTCCATCAACCTACAATCTTCGAGTATAGCTCAATAAAGACACTATAATTGAAATCAAGGTACTAATGGAGCTTGCATGCAACCCTAGCAATTAATATACATACGGCTACATACAAACATTTATAAGTTTTGCAACAAAATGAAATCAAATCATCATAGTAACATTGCTAGCATTTAACTACTCAATAATCTACAACATCAAGTCGATTTACTCACACACACTCACGCACGCAGTAGTTCTAGAGAGAGAGAGTCGACCTGGTACGCTAGTTGCAGAGCAAGGGAAGAAATGGGTGGGTGTTGCAGGTTATAACAAAAGCAAGGGTAAAATAGTAAATTCACATTTGCTATTTTCTGAAATTAAATCATTTAATAAATCAAATTTTGGGTATAAATGGATACAAAAATGAGGTTTATATTTTTAAAATAAAGAATACGAATTTAGAAGCTCACCCATATTTTTGAAATATTTTTCTGATGAATAAAGAATTAACTAAAAATCTTTGAAGTTTTAGTATAGAAATAGGAAATAAGAGTAGGAAAATCTTTAAAAATACATTCGGGCTCAAATAAAATAAACTTTTATTTTTCAAAAGTCTCAAAATATTTAAGAAACAGTTTGAAACAGGTTTCATGATTTTTGGGCATTCCAATAATTAAATATGGAATTTAGAAGAGTAATATCTCTAGAATAAAACAGGAATGAAAGATTTATATAAAATCACTGGGACTATAATTAAATACATCACCATTTTTAGAAAGTCTCTAAAATCACATAGAAGCTACATATAAAATTTCATAATTATTGGACACACCAATAATTTTATAAAAATCAAACAGTCACTCAATTAAGCATGAAAAATCAATTAATCACTTAATTAAAACATGTAAGCATAATACAGTCAAACGGGCAGTCAACCGGACATATAAAATCACCACATATCATATCTTAACACATTAAAACACATAAGTCATATACCTCATATTATTCAAATAGATTTAATTACCTCGATCGTTACATTCTCCCCCCCTTAAAAAGATTCTGTCCTCAGAATCAGCCTAAGTAAACAAGTAGGGATACTTCTCGAGCATTTCACTCTCAAGTTCCCAGGTAGATTCCTCAACTCGAGGGTTTCTCCACAAAACCTTTACAAGCCTAACAGACTTATTCCTCAAAACTTTATCCTTATGATCCTGAATCTCTACAGGCTGTTCTACATAGGACAAGTCGGGTTGAATTTCCAAGAGTTCATACTCTATCACATGACTCATATCAGGATTATACTTTCTAAGCATAGATACGTGAAAAACATTGTGAATGTGCTGCATCTGTGGTGGTAGAGCCAATTCATATGCAACTTTCCCAACTTGCTTCAAAACTTCGAAAGGTCCTATATATCGTGGATTAAGCTTTCCTCTCTTGCCAAATCTACTAACACCTTTCCACGGAGAAATCTTTAACAACACTTGGTCACCTTCTTCAAAATTCATATCCTTCCTGGACTGGTCAGCATACTTCTTTTGCCTATCTTGAGCAGTAAGCAATCTCTTCTGAATCAACTCAATCTTTTCTTTAGTTTGTTGAACCAACTCTGGACCCAAAATCTTACGCTCACCAACTTCATTCCAACACACTGGTGATCTGCATTTTCTTCCATACAAAGCTTCATACGGGGGCATCCCAATACTAGCATGATAATTGTTGTTATATGAAAACTCCACTAACGGTAGATGCTCGTCCCAGCTTCCTTCAAAATCCAAGGCACAAACTCTTAACATGTCTTCAATGGTTTGGATTGTCCTTTCACTCTGGCCATCTGTCTGAGGATGATATGCAGTACTCATATTCATCTTTGTTCCCAAACATTCTTGAAACTTCTTCCAAAATCTTGAATTGAATCTCGGGTCTCTATCTGACACTATTGATACAAGAATACCATGTCGCATAACAATCTCTTTAAGGTACAAATGAACCAACTTGTCCAGTGAAAATCTTTCGTTGATAGGTAGAAAGTGCGCTGACTTGGTCAATCTGTCTATTATTACCCAGATAGCATCATGATTAGCCTTAGTCCTTGGCAGACCTACTACAAAATCCATAGCAAGATTCTCCCATTTCCATTCTGGAATCTCTAGTGGTTGCAACAATCCACTGGGCCTCTGATGTTCAGCTTTGACTCTCTGGCACGTATAACATTTACTGATCCACTCTGCCACATCTCTTTTCATGTTGGGCCACCAAAAATTTTCCTTCAAGTCTTTATACATCTTTGTGCTTCCTGGATGAATAGAGTATCTTGAACTATGTGCATCATGCAAAATTTCATTCTTGAGCTCTTGAACATTGGGGATCCAAATTCGTGAGGAAAACCTAAAGATTCCTTCACTGTCCTTCTGACTTCTTAACTCTTCTCCCGTCAACTTAGCTCTGTCTTGACTCATCATCTGTTCTTGACATCTTTTGATCTTTTCTAACAATTCTGGCTGAAAAGTCATTGTATACACCATCTCTTCCACTGAATCAGAATCACATACCTCTATTTCCAATTTCTCAAACTCTTTGATCAATTCTTCAGACGAAACCATTATATTCAATCTTTCTTTTCTACTTAAAGCATCTGCTACAACATTCGCCTTGTCTGGATGGTAGTTGATCGTGCAGTCGTAGTCCTTGATCAATTCCAACCATCTTCTCTGTCTCATGTTCAATTCTTTCTGAGTAAAGATATACTTCAAACTCTTATGGTCAGTAAAAATCTCACACTTTTCTCCGTACAAATAGTGCCTCCAAATCTTCAATGCAAATACGATGGCAGCTAATTCCATATCATGTGTAGGATACTTCACTTCATGAGGTCTTAACTGCCTGGAAGCATATGCAATAACTTTCCCATGTTGCATCAGAACACATCCCAAGCCTTTGTGTGAAGCGTCACTGTAGATGACAAAATTTCCTTGATCGTCTGGTAACACCAATACCGGGGCAGACACTAGTCTCCGCTTTAACTCTTCAAAACTTTCTTCACACTTCTCATTCCATACAAACTTTTCATTCTTCCTTGTCAACTTGGTAATAGGGGTAGCTATCTTTGAAAAATCTTGAACAAATCTTCGATAGTATCCCGCTAAACCCAGAAAACTTCTGACTTCTGTTGGAGTCCTTGGTCTTTCCCATTTCATCACTGCTTCTATTTTTGCCGGATCAACTTTGATGCCTTCTCTGCTAACAACATGACCTAAGAATTGTACTTCCTTCAGCCAAAATTCACATTTTGAAAACTTCGCATACAGCTTCTCCTTTCTTAAAGTTTCTAAAGCAATTCTTAAGTGATCTGCATGCTCTTCTTCTGACTTGGAATATATCAGGATATCGTCGATGAAAACAATCACAAACTTGTCTAAATATTTCTTAAAGACTCTGTTCATCAGGTCCATAAACACTGCTGGGGCATTTGTCAATCCAAAAGCCATAACTAAAAATTCATAGTGTCCGTACCTTGTTCTGAATGCTGTTTTAGATACATCTTCAGGTTTGATCTTGAGTTGATGGTACCCGGACCTTAAATCAATTTTTGAGAACCATTCGGCTCCTTTCAGCTGGTCAAAAAGATCATCGATCCTCGGCAACGGGTACTTGTTCTTGATGGTTAGCTTATTTAATTCTCGGTAATCTATGCACAACCTCATGCTTCCATCCTTCTTTTTAACAAATAAAACTGGTGCTCCCCAAGGGGACACACTAGGTCTTATAATTCCTTTATCCAAGAGATTATGTATTTGACTCGCCAACTCTTTCATCTCAACTGGCGCCATTCTATACGGGGCTTTGGAAACTGGCTCAGTGCCTGGAGCTAAATCAATGGAGAATTCTATTTCCCTATCGGAAGGTAAGCCTGGTAATTCATCTGGAAACACGTCGGGAAATTCATTGACGATAGAAACATCTTCTAATTGAACTGACTTCTTCTCAGTGTCTACAACATAGGCTAGGTAAGCCTCACATCCTTGACGCAGAAATCTCTTTGCCTGAGCAATATTCAAAAACTTCTTGACTTACCGGGTACCTCAGAATTCAACTTCTTCTCCTTCTAGGGTTTTCAACTTTAAATTCTTATTCCTACAATCTATTTGAGCCTTGTATTCTGACAACCAATCCATCCCTAGAATTACATCAAATTCACCTAACTTAAAAGGTATTAAGTTAGCAAGAAAATGATAACTGCCTATTTCAATGTCACAACTAGGACAAACTTGGCTTACTGGAATCTTTGCCTGGTTAGCTACTTCTATAACTAAAACTTGCTCCAAAGGTCGGACTTCACATTGCAATTTACCAAGGAAATCTTGAGATACAAAAGACTTAGTAGCTCCTGAATCAATCAATACACTAGCTTGCACTGAGTTAACAGGAAGTGTACCTGATATCACATCCACATCCTGGATAGCCTCTTTCTGAGTCATGTTGAATGTTCTTGCTCTAGATTGATGTGCTGAAGATTGAGACGGAGTTCCAGCTATTCGGAGAACATTGGTAGGCTGTGTAGGTTCCTTGCATTCCCTTGCCATGTGACCTAGCTTGCCACACTTATAGCATTTGATCCCTGACTTTTGATTTTGATTCTGACTCTGACTGTTGCATTCTGCTGCATAATGTCCTTTCCTGTTGCATTTGAAGCAGGTAATATTGAGCTTATTACAAACTCCAGAGTGCTTCCTTCCACAAATCTTGCACTCAGGAACAAACTGTCTGACGGCCTTTGGCTGGTCGAAACCTTGAGCTTTATTATTCTGTCTCCCTCTTCCATCATTACCATTCTTGATCTGCTGAAAATTACTTCTCTGACCTTCTGGCCTTCTATGAAACTTGTTTCTAAAATTACCATGTCCCTGACTGTCTTCCCTAGCACCAAACTTTCTCTTTCTGTTGTCCTTCTCCTTCTGGGACATGTCACTCTCTCCTTCCACGATCATTGCTTTTTGAACTATTGCAGTAAAGCTTTGCAACTCGAAAACTGCTACCCTACTTCTAATCCATGGCCTTAGGCCTTGCTGAAACCTCTTAGCCTTCTTAACATCAGTGTTGACAAATTCTGGCACAAACCTGGCCATCTCAGAAAACTTGGCCTCGTACTCTGCCACACTCATACCTCCTTGCTTCAGTTCTAGAAATTTAATCTCCATCTGGTCCTTCATGAAACTAGGAAAGTACTTTTCTAAAAACAATTCTGTAAACTGATCCCAAGAAATCACACCTTCACCCTGAAGCATCTTCGTAGATTCCCACCAGTAACCGGCTTCAGCTTTAAGAAAATAACTAGCATACTCAGTCTTTTTATCTTCATCTACGTCCACCAACTGAAAAGCTTTTTCCATCTCCTTAAGCCATGTCTGGGCTTCTACTGGGTCTGTGGATCCTTTGAATTCAGGTGGTTTCACTGCTTGAAAAGATTTAAAAGTAACTACTGGGGGTGCAGAAGGTCTTTGCTGTTGCTGAGTTAAAAGAGCTGTTTGCTGTTGTAGCAACTGAATGAGTTGGGTAACTGTAGGGTCCATGGGATTTTGATCTTGAGTATTATGGTTCTGAGACGAATTTGAGGTGTTTCTTTTTCTTGGCGGCATTTACTATAGGGAAACAAGCAACTTATTAAGCAATACACTATACCATATTGTAAACAGTTCAAATACTTTTTTTAAAACCATTTGAGCATTAGAAACTTTATTTTAGAAATCAATCTTGTAGCATCATTACTACATAAGTTGCCTGTACAACAAGGATATAAAGGTTCTATCGAAAACAGGTTAGCACAACAGGTATAAATAAGGTACTGGTAAAGGAAAGGAACAGTTTATGGTCAAATGTGCGAAAAAGTAAATGACAGATATATCGGAAGATACTGGAACTGAAAAGCAAACATACATAGATACTAAAAGTGCCAAAGTGCAAGATAAGTTAAAGTACAAACACGAAATAAAAGTACTGGGAAGAAAACAGAAATAACATCTAGGCAAGTGTGCTAGAGGGCTCTAACAAATGTCCCTTCTAACACTCAAACATCCTGACATCTAATCACCCCTGTGATCCCTGTCTCTTGCTGCCCTGAGTCCAATCAGCAGTCTACTAAGCACACGGGTTAACTCTCCTGCCCGCTCCGCCACATCGTCTGGAAATGCCCTAGCCGCAATCTGCCTATGTCCCTCCTCCTCAACAGCTCTAATGCGATCCTCCCACCACTCGACAGGATGCTCGGGAACTCTTAGCTGGCCTCGGGTAATAGCTGGCCTATAAACTCTACGGCGGATAGGGGCACAAGCACTCCCTGAGGGTAGGTCAGGCTGAGCAAGGGGCTCAGGAATCAACTCCTCCTCGCTCTCAGAACTGGATATGACTATAACATCATCGTCAGAATCCGAAGAAGAAGAATCAGAGGAACTAGGAGAGGGTGGTGGTTGTGAAACAATACCACGAGCCTGCAATAATATAATATGTAATGCAAAAAGGGATAAGATCACCTTAAATCTACAGTTAAAATCCTAACGTCTATACACTCTTCGCTATCTAATCCTATCTTACCATTACTCTCTCTCCTTTTATTAAATGATCTATTTGTTTAACTTAATCCTGGCTTGTTTCAGTGACCAAAACCTTAGCTCTGATACCAACCTGTGGCGCCCTCCCGACCCGGGGTCTAGATCGGGGCGTCACTGACACTCTATATGCATGCACCCTAAATAACAATAATAGAAAATTCGCATAAATATGACCCCGACTACTCGCCTGGACCTTTCAAGGTAATGGTATGAAACAAGCACACAACTACATTCATTTATATTTAAATTTGCAGCAACGAAATAATATTACAACTCCTGAAACATCTCAAGATCTACTAATAAAAGTACAAGACTAAACAAAGTCTTTTCCTTCCAACTCTGCCTCGATCCTACCTGTTCCCTCTCAGCCAGCCTAGCAAAGTTCATGTAAGACATGTTCTTCCGAGCAGTCTGCTTAATACGGACCATGATTCTCAAAAGCTGTAGATGTTAGAAAATAAAAGAATGAGCTACAAAAGCTCAGCAAGTAACCATATAGGTTAAAAACAGTTCTACAGGCTTGTATATAATTTAAAAGACTTTTCTCAAAACCATGCTTTAAATCATTTCTGGACCTCATTGTCCCAAAGTTGTAATTAACATACTAGTCAGGGTAATCATTACCCGCAAAACTTTCTTTTATAAAACTGCTGGCAGGGTTAAACAATTTCAATAACTGGTACAGAGTAAACAAGAAACTGGAAAGTAATAACCAGGTGTAAGTATAAGAGTAATCTGCAGGGTTAGATGGATAACAGGAAAATAATGTATAACAATTGAAACAAGGTGAAGTCAAGATAGGACTGACAGTTTAAGCTGAAAAAGGGCATGATATAACAGGGCATTTCAATTTTCATTATTAATCATTTCAAAGTCCATTTATATAAAACTATCCTTTCCTTAGGATTGATTCTTTCAAAACATTTTATAAAACTGTCCTCTCATTAGGACCTTGCTTTTAAAATCATCTATAAAATTGTCCTTTCATTAGGACCTTTACTTTTCAAATCATTTATAAAACTGTCCTCTCATTAGGACCTTTACTGTTTAAAACAATCATTTTGGTTGAAGTTTTCTCACAACGCCAGACAATACGGGTGATCAGCCACGTAAAGTCCCCATAACGGACTAAATCCCTCTGGACATAAGGAGTACTCATAAAGGCACTTATTGCCATTGGCCTTGGGCTATCTCATTATAGCCATTGACTATCTCATTATAGTCTACACATAAAAAGTGCTGGACCGGCGTCACTCGGCCTCTTACGCCTCCAACCTATAGGAATCCGCAGAAACCATTTTGATCGGAATTCCTATAATAACCAAAACCTTTCTTTTTAAAGTTACCAAATCATTTGATGAAAAAGACTTCTTGAAAGTCGGATTTCATATGTAAATCTCTTTTTAAAGATCATTAGACAGAGGTAAAGTTTATTCCAAGATAAGTCTCAAACAAGTTTCTGTTGTAATAGGGTAAGCTGAAATCATGAACTGGAAATCTAAAACAAGTTAAAGTTGGGAAGTCAAGTTGCAGGGTCAATTCATAAGTATAACAGTTGTTTTTGAAAATAGTTGTAAAAACATTTAATCAGAACAGCAGTTAGGCCTACATAACAGGGTTCTTTTAAGGTTTAGGTTTAAGCAATTATTGTTAAGAAAGTGGTGGTAGCATAAGTCACAGCTCAAGATCACTGGTTTAAGATTTGTAAAACTAGTTTATAAGTTGTCAATAGTAGTTCAGGGATTGAAAAGTTTAAAGTGCAATTAACACTGGTATAAGGTTGCAGTTTAAGTAAATCAATTAAAGTAAAGCAGGCTGTAATTTAAAACAGTTGAGATAAGATAATACAGTTGCAGGGTCATAAAGCAGTTTATAAAACAGTGCTTAATTTAAAAGAGATTAGGCAGTAGTTACTTGCCTCAAACAAGGAATGCTACAGCTGTGGAACAGGTAGATCGCCTACACCAGACACTAACTCTCTTCTTTATCTTTTCCCTTGTCCTTCACCTCAATATCCTTCGTAGCTACACATAAATAGTACTATTTCAGAATCTTATAAACTCTCGACGTTCTTTTTAACGTCTAACTATTCTACCCTTTCGATAATGCAACCCTTAAACACATATATAATCCACTATAGACATATTCTACTAAAATCACTTCTACACTGGCAAGCAAGTATCACATAGACAATTAGATCATCTACAATATTCCTGACTGATAGTCATTCCTATACAGAAGTGGTGTGCCAATAATGCTTTACAAAGTTGTTTTAGTTTTAGAAAATTTTGGCAGCACTTCCCCTGTAATTGGAGCTATCCGTCGGAATGCAACCGACACAACCAAACATTAATGTCAATCATATCCCATTATACAACCATGTTTGCACCAAATCCATATCAAACAAGCAATAGCTATAAACAATATACAATACTATTATCATTCAGAATAACTGAAACAACTCAGGTATCAACTGCTTATTGATATAGTCAATCTAATTCTTAATTCAATTCTATATCATGCTAATCCATGTTCAATTACTTAAACTCATATTGGCAATCAATGAATGACATTCGAATATAGAATACTAATATACACATATTTCGAAAAAGGGCTATCATGAAGATCATAATTCGACCAAGAATTCAGTGACTAGCATCAAGCTACACTCTAATGCACCATATAACATCTCAATTACCCATATACTAATCAATTTGCAACTCAATCTTCACTTTATATTTAAACAATTTCGAACCTAATTGTCTAATCATAATGCAATTACTAAACCATTTTAGTAGTACGTTTAACTATGTATTACAAATTCCTGCTTTCAGCTTTTGTGATCATACACTTTAATAAGGTTAAATAGAGAATATGACCATGACGATTTTAAATCAATTAATTGCAAGAATTAGCATTATAAAATGCTTATTAATTCGAAAACATATATACTATATATGTAGAATCAGAAAATCAGCCCTATACTTAACTTATACATATGAAGTATTTATAAATTACTGCATTTCTTTTAAATCGAATAAGACCCCAAATTAATTATAACATTTACATAAAAATCGAATATAAAATTATTCAATTAATTCAAAATTTTCAAACTAATTGCAATTAATCACATGCAATCCTTGATTAATCATCTAACCACTACATTGCAGCTATTTATCCCACCCAAAGCTCAAATCTCGAGCTGCACTTGAGGCCATGACCGGAAAATTGCAAAACGTGGCCGGAAATTTGATTATAGTTCGGAAAACTCAAGAAACAAACATGCAATCACAGAAGCCCTTAGATTAATACTCATACTAATCATTACTATTAAAATCGAAGCTAAATGAAGCTAGTTGAGTCGCCGGCTCACCGGAGTTCATCGCCGGCGACGGCGATGAAGAACAAAGACCCGTTTCGGGTTCTTTTTGCTTCCATCAACCTACAATCTTCGAGTATAGCTCAATAAAGACACTATAATTGAAATCAAGGTACTAATGGAGCTTGCATGCAACCCTAGCAATTAATATACATACGGCTACATACAAACATTTATAAGTTTTGCAACAAAATGAAATCAAATCATCATAGTAACATTGCTAGCATTTAACTACTCAATAATCTACAACATCAAGTCGATTTACTCACACACACTCACGCACGCAGTAGTTCTAGAGAGAGAGAGTCGACCTGGTACGCTAGTTGCAGAGCAAGGGAAGAAATGGGTGGGTGTTGCAGGTTATAACAAAAGCAAGGGTAAAATAGTAAATTCACATTTGCTATTTTCTGAAATTAAATCATTTAATAAATCAAATTTTGGGTATAAATGGATACAAAAATGAGGTTTATATTTTTAAAATAAAGAATACGAATTTAGAAGCTCACCCATATTTTTGAAATATTTTTCTGATGAATAAAGAATTAATTAAAAATCTTTGAAGTTTTAGTACAGAAATAGGAAATAAGAGTAGGAAAATCTTTAAAAATACATTCGGGCTCGAATAAAATAAACTTTTATTTTTCAAAAGTCTCAAAATATTTAAGAAACATTTTGAAATAGGTTTCATGATTTTTGGGCATTCCAATAATTAAATATGGAATTTAGAAGAGTAATATCTCTAGAATAAAACAGGAATGAAAGATTTATATAAAATCACTGGAACTATAATTAAATACATCACCATTTTTAGAAAGTCTCTAAAATCACATAGAAGCTACATATAAAATTTCATAATTATTGGACACACCAATAATTTTATAAAAATCAAACAGTCACTCAATTAAGCATGAAAAATCAATTAATCACTTAATTAAAACATGTAAGCATAATACAGTCAAACGGGCAGTCAACCGGACATATAAAATCACCACATATCATATCTTAACACATTAAAACACATAAGTCATATACCTCATATTATTCAAATAGATTTAATTACCTCGATCGTTACACGTTCAATCATGGAAACAACTTGTTGCTTCATTCTTGACTCGTTTGAACATGGAAATAACTTGAAAACTCTTTTAGAATCATTGATTGCTCATTTTAATATGAAAGCAATATGTAACAATTTGAGACTTCATTTTTGACTCGTTCGAACTTGGAAACAACTTGTAGCTTCATTCTTGACTCTTTTGAACATGGAAATAACTTAAAAACTCTTGTAGAATCATTGATTGCTCATTTTAATATGAAAGCAATATGTAACAATTTGAGACTTCATTTTTGACTCGTTCGAACTTGGAAACAACTTGTAGCTTCATTCTTGACTCTTTTGAACATGGAAATAACTTGTAAACTCTTGTAGGATCATTGATTGCTCATTTTAATATGAAAGGAATATGTAACAATTTGTGACTTCATTGTTGACTCGTTCGAACATGGAAACAACTTGTACCTTCATTCTTAATTCGTTTGAACATTGAAACAACTTGAAAACTCTTTTTCCGTACCAATTTGAGACTTCATTCTTGACTCGTTCGAACTTGGAAACAATTTGTAGCTTCATTCTTGACTCGTTCGAACTTGGAAACAACTTGTAAACTCTTGTAGAATCATTGATGGCTCATTTTAAGATCAAAGCAATTCGTAGCAATTTGAGACTTCATTCTTGACTCGTTCGAACTTGGAAATAACTTGCAACTTCATTCTTGACTCGTTTGAACATGGAAACAACTTGAAAACTATTGTAGCATCATTCTTGGCTCATTTTAACATGAAAACAATCCGTAGCAATTTGAAAATTCATTCTTGACTCGTTCGAACATGAACACAACTTGTAGCTTCATTCTTGACTCGTTTGAACATTGAAACAACTTGAAAACTATTGTAGGATCATTCTTGGCACATTTTAACATGAAAACAATCTGTAGCAATTTGAGACTTCATTCTTGACTCGTTCGAACATGGAAACAACTTGTAGCTTCAGTCTTGACTCGTTTGAACATGGAAACAATATTGAAAACTCTTTTAGGATCAGTCTTTTCTCATTTTAACATGAAAACAATCCGTACCAATTGGAGACTTCATTCTTGACTCGTTGGAACTTGGAAACAACTTGTAGCTTCATTCTTGACTCGTTTGAACATGGAAACAACTTGAAAACTCTTGTAGGGTCATTCTTGGGTCATTTTAACATGAAAATAATCTGTAGCAATTTGAAACTTCATTCTTGACTCGTTTGAACATGGAACAACTTGAAAACTATTGTAGGATCATTCTTGGCTCATTTTAACATGAAAATATTCCATAATAATTTGAGACTTCATTCTTGACTCGTTCGAACTTGGAAACAACTTGTTGCTTCATTCTTGACTCGTTGGAACATGAAAACAACTTGAAAACATTTGTAGGATCGTTCTTGGGTCATTTTAACATGAAAATAATCCGTAGCAATTTGAGACATCATTCTTCACTCGTTCGAACTTGGAAACAACTTGCAGCTTCATTCTTGACTCGTTTGAACATTGAAACAACTTCAAAACTATTGTAAGATCATTCTTGGCTCGTTTTCACATGGAAACAATCCGTAGCAATTTGAGACTTCATTCTTGACTCGTTTGAACATGGAAACAACTTGTAGCTTCATTCTTGACTCGTTTGAACATGGAACAACTTGAAAACTATTGTAGGATCATTCTTGGCTCATTTTAACATGAAAATATTCCATAATAATTTGAGACTTCATTCTTGACTCGTTCGAACTTGGAAACAACTTGTTGCTTCATTCTTGACTCGTTGGAACATGAAAACAATTGTAGGATCGTTCTTGGGTCATTTTAACATCAAAATAATCCGTAGCAATTTGAGACATCATTCTTCACTCGTTCAAACATGGAAACAACTTGCAGCTTCATTCTTGACTCGTTTGAACATTGAAACAACTTGAAAACTATTGTAGGATCATTCTTGGCTTGTTTTAACATGAAAACAATCCGTAGCAATTTGAGACTTCATTCTTGACTCGTTCGAACATGGAAATAACTTGTAACTTCATTCTTGACTCGTTTCAACATGGAAACAACTTGTAAACTCTTGTAGGATCATTGATGGCTCATTTTAGGATGATAGCAATTTGTAACAATTTGAGACTTCATTCTTTACTCGTTCGAACTTGGAAACAACTTGCAGCTTCATTCTTGACTCGTTTGAACATGGAAACAACATGTAAACTCTTGTAGGTTCATTCTTGGCAAATTTTAACATGAAAACAATCCGTACCAATTTGAGACTTCATTCTTGGCTCGTTCAATCATGGAAACAACTTGTTGCTTCATTCTTGACTCATTTGAACATGGAAATAACTTGAAAACTCTTTTAGAATCATTGATTGCTCATTTTAATATGAAAGCAATATGTAACAATTTGAGACTTCATTTTTGACTCGTTCGAACTTGGAAACAACTTGTAGCTTCATTCTTGACTCTTTTGAACATGGAAATAATTGTTTTCCTCCAGATATAATTGTTCCTGTCCTCACTGACTCTCAAAAAGACAATCTCACTTGTGCTTTCAGTCCTGAGGACATTCTTAGTGTCTTCAAAGGTATGGCAAAGAACAAAAGTCCAAGTCCAGATGGTTTTTCGTCGGAGTTCTTCGTCAAAGCTTGGAATATTGTTGGTACAGATGTCGTTAATGGTATCTTGTGGTTCTTCTCTAGTCTCAAACTCCCTCGTATCATAAATGCTACCGCCATTGCATTGATTCCTAAACAGGGGTGTCCTTCTAATATGTCGCACTACAGGCCCATCTCTTGCTGTAATGTCATCTATAAGTGTATTGCAAAATTGTTAGCCATGCGTTTGAAGGAAGTCTTACCAAGTATTATTTCACC
The DNA here is from genome assembly GCA_028671895.1 of Oenanthe sinensis. Taxonomy (NCBI): domain Eukaryota; kingdom Viridiplantae; phylum Streptophyta; class Magnoliopsida; order Apiales; family Apiaceae; genus Oenanthe; species Oenanthe sinensis. Next base: position 7,174,454 of record JAPMAC010000195.1, on the reverse strand, counting down.
ATGTCAAACTGCTTTTATCCCTAATCGCATTATAGGTGATAATATTTTGCTGGCACAGTCCCTTTGCCACAACTATCATCTAAACACTGGTCCCCCGAAGTGCACTATGAAGTTGGATATTTCTAAAGCCTTTGACACTCTAAGCTGGCCCTTTCTCTTATCTGCTATGCATAGTATGGGGTTTCCACTTCAGTTTGTTGATTGGGTGCGGGCTTGTATCACTTCCTGTATGTATTCTGTCAAGATAAATGGTTCTCTTGAAGGGTTCTTCGAAGGAAAGTCTGGTATTCGTCAAGGAGACCCTATGTCTCCGTATCTCTTTGTGATTGCTATGGAAATCCTTAATGCTTGTATTAAAGCCTCTACGGCAGTTCTGGAGTTTGGTTACCATTGTAGTACAAAATCTACAGGGCTTACACACCTAATGTTTGCTGATGACATTTTATTATTCTGTAAAGGGGACCTGCCTTCTATAGATTCTATTCTGCAAGGAGTTCATAAATTTTCTAAAATTTCTGGCCTCAATCTAAATGCTTCTAAATGTTCAATTTTCTTTGGCAATGTGGATCAATCTGTCATCTCTGCTGCTCTTGCTCGTACTGGGTTTTCCCAGGCAGCCCTTCCCATTACCTATCTAGGTCTGCCCCTCATTTCTGGGAAGCTTAATGCTGCGCACACTGAACCTCTGGTTTTAAGGCTCTGTTCTCGAATTGATTCATGGACTTGTCGCTTTCTAAGCATTGCTGGACGCCTCCAATTGCTAAAATCTATTCTCTTCGCCATCCAAGGCTATTGGGAAATGTACTTGTTTCTGCCTCAAGGGGTTCTGCAGAGAATTCAAAAATGCCTTGCTAATTTTCTTTGGGGGGGAACCAGCACCTTCACAGCTCAACACAAAGCTTCTTGGGATAGTTATTGCACACCTCTCACTGAAGGGGGTCTGGGTATTCGAGACTTATCTCAATGGAATAAGGCCTCCATTTTTTATCAAATCTGGCGTCTTATACGTCCATCTCAGTCTTCTCTTTGGCACAAATGGTTTTACTCAGTGGTTCTTAAAAACAAGGGGTTCTGGACGATGAAAATTCCTAGTAAATGCTCCTGGTGCATTAGGAAAATCCTTAAAGCTCGAGCTGAGGTGCGTCATTTTATTCGGTATGAAGTTGGTGTAAACTCTACTTTTTTGATGTGGCATGATCCATGGCAAAACAATGATATTCTTTACCCCAGGTTTCATAGTATCATTTCGCTGGTTGATTCCTCCCCCTTGGCTCCTGTTAACACCTTTATGATTGGTAATGGCTGGAACCCTCATCCTTCAAATCATGTGCTGGCAATGGAGCTTCGAAACATCTTATGTAGCACCCCCATCCATTCTCGTGATGTCATCACCTGGGGAGGACGAACTTCTGCAAATTTGTCTCTCATTTGGAACTCTTTCCGTTCCACAGCAGTCCCTCCTCCTTGGTTGGCTGCAATTTGGCATCCCTGGGCCATTAAAAAGTGTTCTATTTTCTTGTGGTTGGCTTTTAAAAATCGTCTTCTTACAAGGGATAGAATGATCCGATTTGGTATGAATACCCCTGCTGCTTGCTTACTTTGCTCTACAGGTGAAGAATCCATTGCTCACCTGTTCCTTTACTGTCCGTATGCTCACACAATTTTAGAGCACAGCCCTGCGAAGCTATGTCCAGGCTGGGATGATTTCTTAAATGGCCAGTTCCTAATGCACAATACCTCTAGCATCTTAAAACATCTAACATACTTATTCCTGGCAGTTGCAGTGCACACCATCTGGATTGAACGTAATGCAAGACTTCATGGCTCTGCGGGAAGGCAAAACCTTTTACTTCTAGTCGATATTAAAAGAATAGTGAGAGAAAAATTATTCACTTGTACTTCTTTTAGGAAGGCTCTTAGAAACGATACAACTCTCCTTTTAAAGTTGTATTAATCTAGCTCTGATTCTGTGTTGTTATCCTTTGTAGTTTAGCTTTGTTTTAGTTTCCTCTTGTTTTGCTTTGCTTCTCTAGTATTCTGATGCGCGGGGTATGCCCCTAGATGTGTAATTGTTTTTCTTTATAATCATTTTATTTAGTAAAAAAAAGAAAAAAAAAAGAAACAACTTGCAGCTTCATTCTTGACTCGTTTGAACATGGAAACAACATGTAAACTCTTGTAGGTTCATTCTTGGCAAATTTTAACATGAAAACAATCCGTAGCAATTTGAGACTTCATTCTTGACTCGTTCGAACTTGGAAACAACTTGTTGCTTCATTCTTGACTCGTTTAAAAATGGAAACAACTTGAAAACTCTTTTAGGATCATTCTTGGCTCATTTAAACATGAAAACAATCCGTACCAATTTGAGACTTCATTCTTGACTCGTTCGAACTTAGAAACAACTTGTAGCTTCATTCTTGACTCTTTTGAACATGGAAACAACTTGTAAACTCTTGTAGGATCATTGATTACTCATTTTAATATTAAAGCAATATGTAACAATTTGAGACTTCATTGTTGACTCGTTCGAACATGGAAACAACTTGTACCTTCATTCTTAATTCGTTTGAACATTGAAACAACTTGAAAACTCTTTCAGGATCATTCTTTGCTTATTTCAACATGAAAACAATCCGTACCAATTTGAGACTTCATTCTTGACTCGTTCGAACATGGAAACAACTTGTTGCTTCATTCTTGACTCGTTGGAACATGAAAACAACTTGAAAACATTTGTAGGATCGTTCTTGGGTCATTTTAACATTAAAATAATCCGTAGCAATTTGAGACATCATTCTTCACTCGTTCGAACTTGGAAACAACTTGCAGCTTCATTCTTGACTCGTTTGAACATTGACACAACTTGAAAACTATTGTAGGATCATTCTTGGCTCGTTTTCACATGAAAACAATCCGTAGCAATTTGAGACTTCATTCTTGACTCGTTTGAACATGGAAACAACTTGTAACTTATTCTTGACTCGTTTGAACATGGAACAACTTGAAAACTATTGTAGGATCATTCTTGGCTTATTTTAACATGAAAATATTCCATAATAATTTGAGACTTCATTCTTGACTCGTTCGAACTTGGAAACAACTTGTTGCTTCATTCTTGACTCGTTGGAACATGAAAACAACTTGAAAACAATTGTAGGATCGTTCTTGGGTCATTTTAACATGAAAATAATCCGTAGCAATTTGAGACATCATTCTTCACTCGTTCAAACATGGAAACAACTTGCAGCTTCATTCTTGACTCGTTTGAACATTGAAACAACTTGAAAACTATTGTAGGATCATTCTTGGCTCGTTTTCACATGAAAACAATCCGTAACAATTTGAGACTTCATTCTTGACTCGTTCGAACATGGAAATAACTTGTAGCTTCATTCTTGACTCGTTTGAAAATGGAAACAACTTGAAAACTCTTTTAGGATCATTCTTGGCAATATGTAACAATTTGAGACTTCATTGTTGACTCGTTCGAACATGGAAACAACTTGTACCTTCATTCTTAATTCGTTTGAACATTGAAACAACTTGAAAACTCTTTCAGGATCATTCTTTGCTTATTTGAACATGAAAACAATCCGTACCAATTTGAGACTTCATTCTTGACTCGTTCGAACATGGAAACAACTTGTTGCTTCATTCTTGACTCGTTGGAACATGAAAACAACTTGAAAACATTTGTAGGATCGTTCTTGGGTCATTTTAACATTAAAATAATCCGTAGCAATTTGAGACATCATTCTTCACTCGTTCGAACTTGGAAACAACTTGCAGCTTCATTCTTGACTCGTTTGAACATTGACACAACTTGAAAACTATTGTAGGATCATTCTTGGCTCGTTTTCACATGAAAACAATCCGTAGCAATTTGAGACTTCATTCTTGACTCGTTTGAACATGGAAACAACTTGTAGCTTTATTCTTGACTCGTTTGAACATGGAACAACTTGAAAACTATTGTAGGATCATTCTTGGCTTATTTTAACATGAAAACAATCCGTACCAATTTGAGACTTCATTCTTGATTCGTTCGAACTTGGAAACAACTTGTTGCTTCATTCTTGACTCGTTGGAACATGAAAACAACTTGAAAACATTTGTAGGATCGTTCTTGGGTCATTTTAACATGAAAATAATCCGTAGCAATTTGAGACATCATTCTTCACTCGTTCGAACTTGGAAACAACTTGCTGCTTCATTCTTGACTCGTTTGAACATTGAAACAACTTGAAAACTATTGTAGGATCATTCTTGGCTCGTTTTCACATGAAAACAATCCGTAGCAATTTGAGACTTCATTCTTGACTCGTTTGAACATGGAAACAACTTGTAGCTTCATTCTTGACTCGTTTGAACATGGAACAACTTGAAAACTATTGTAGGATCATTCTTGGCTTATTTTAACTTGAAAATATTCCATAATAATTTGAGACTTCATTCTTGACTCGTTCGAACTTGGAAACAACTTGTTGCTTCATTCTTGACTCGTTGGAGCATGAAAACAACTTGAAAACATTTGTAGGATCGTTCTTGGGTCATTTTAACATGAAAATAATCCGTAGCAATTTGAGACATCATTCTTCACTCGTTCGAACTTGGAAACAACTTGCAGCTTCATTCTTGACTCGTTTGAACATTGAAACAACTTTAAAACTATTGTAGGATCATTCTTGGCTCGTTTTCACATGAAAACAATCCGTAGCAATTTGAGACTTCATTCTTGACTCGTTTGAACATGGAAACAACTTGTAGCTTTATTGTTGACTCGTTTGAACATGAAACAACTTGAAAACTATTGTAGGGTCATTCTTGGCTTATTTTAACATGAAAATATTCCATAATAATTTGAGACTTCATTCTTGACTCGTTCGAACTTGGAAACAACTTGTTCCTTCATTCTTGACTCGTTGGAACATGAAAACAACTTGAAAACAATTGTAGGATCGTTCTTGGGTCATTTTAACATGAAAATAATCCGTAGCAATTTGAGACATCATTCTTCACTCGTTCAAACATGGAAACAACTTGTAGCTTTATTGTTGACTCGTTTGAACATGAAACAACTTGAAAACTATTGTAGGGTCATTCTTGGCTTATTTTAACATGAAAATATTCCATAATAATTTGAGACTTCATTCTTGACTCGTTCGAACTTGGAAACAACTTGTTCCTTCATTCTTGACTCGTTGGAACATGAAAACAACTTGAAAACAATTGTAGGATCGTTCTTGGGTCATTTTAACATGAAAATAATCCGTAGCAATTTGAGACATCATTCTTCACTCGTTCAAACATGGAAACAACTTGCAGCTTCATTCTTGACTCGTTTGAACATTGAAACAACTTGAAAACTATTGTAGGATCATTCTTGGCTTGTTTTAACATGAAAACAATCCGTAGCAATTTGAGACTTCATTCTTGACTCGTTCGAACAAGGAAATAACTTGTAGCTTCATTCTTGACTCGTTTGAAAATGGAAACAACTTGAAAACTCTTTTAGGATCATTCTTGGCTCATTCAAACATGAAAACAATCCGTACCAATTTGAGACTTCATTCTTGGCTCGTTCAATCTTGTAAATAACTTGTAGCTTCATTCTTGACTCTTTTGAACATGGAAATAACTTAAAAACTCTTGTAGAATCATTGATTGCTCATTTTAATATAAAAGCAATATGTAACAATTTGAGACTTCATTTTTGACTCGTTCGAACTTGGAAACAACTTGTACCTTCATTCTTAATTCGTTTGAACATTGAAACAACTTGAAAACTCTTTCAGGATCATTCTTTGCTTATTTGAACATGAAAACAATCCGTACCAATTTGAGACTTCATTCTTGATTCGTTCGAACTTGGAAACAACTTGTTGCTTCATTCTTGACTCGTTGGAACATGAAAACAACTTGAAAACATTTGTAGGATCGTTCTTGGGTCAATTTAACATGAAAATAATCCGTAGCAATTTGAGACATCATTCTTCACTCGTTCGAACTTGGAAACAACTTGCAGCTTCATTCTTGACTCGTTTGAACATTGAAACAACTTGAAAACTATTGTAGGATCATTCTTGGCTCGTTTTCACATGAAAACAATCCGTAGCAATTTGAGACTTCATTCTTGACTCGTTTGAACATGGAAACAACTTGTAGCTTCATTCTTGACTCGTTTGAACATGGAACAACTTGAAAACTATTGTAGGATCATTCTTGGCTTATTTTAACTTGAAAATATTCCATAATAATTTGAGACTTCATTTTTGACTCGTTCGAACTTGGAAACAACTTGTTGCTTCATTCTTGACTCGTTGGAACATGAAAACAACTTGAAAACAATTGTAGGATCGTTCTTGGGTCATTTTAACATGAAAATAATCCGTAGCAATTTGAGACATCATTCTTCACTCGTTCGAACATGGAAACAACTTGCAGCTTCATTCTTGACTCGTTTGAACATTGAAACAACTTGAAAACTATTGTAGGATCATTCTTGGCTTGTTTTAACATGAAAACAATCCGTAGCAATTTGAGACTTCATTCTAGACTCGTTCGAACATGGAAATAACTTGTAGCTTCATTCTTGACTCGTTTAAAAATGGAAACAACTTGAAAACTCTTTTAGGATCATTCTTGGCTCATTCAAACATGAAAACAATCCGTACCAATTTGAGACTTCATTCTTGGCTCGTTCAATCTTGGAAACAACTTGTAGCTTCATTCTTGACTCTTTTGAACATGGAAATATCTTAAAAACTCTTGTAGAATCATTGATTGCTCATTTTAATATGAAAGCAATATGTAACAATTTGAGACTTCATTTTTGACTCGTTCGAACTTGGAAACAACTTGTAGCTTCATTCTTGACTCTTTTGAACATGGAAATAACTTGTAAACTCTTGTAGGATCATTGATTGCTCATTTTAATATGAAAGCAATATGTAACAATTTGTGACTTCATTGTTGACTCGTTCGAACATGGAAACAACTTGTACCTTCATTCTTAATTCGTTTGAACATTGAAACAACTTGAAAACTCTTTTTCCGTACCAATTTGAGACTTCATTCTTGACTCGTTCAAACTTGAAAACAACTTGTAGCTTCATTCTTGACTCGTTCGAACTTGGAAACAACTTGTAAACTCTTGTAGAATCATTGATGGCTCATTTTAAGATCAAAGCAATTCGTAGCAATTTGAGACTTCATTCTTGACTCGTTCGAACTTGGAAATAACTTGCAACTTCATTCTTGACTCGTTTGAACATGGAAACAACTTGAAAACTATTGTAGCATCATTCTTGGCTCATTTTAAAATGAAAATAATCCGTAGCAATTTGAAAATTCATTCTTGACTCGTTCGAACATGAACACAACTTGTAGCTTCATTCTTGACTCGTTTGAACATGGAAACAATATTGAAAACTCTTTTAAGATCATTCTTTGCTCATTTTAACATGAAAACAATCCGTACCAATTGGAGACTTCATTCTTGACTCGTTGGAACTTGGAAACAACTTGTAGCTTCATTCTTGACTCGTTTGAACATGGAAACAACTTGAAAACTCTTGTAGGGTCATTCTTGGGTCATTTTAACATGAAAATAATCTGTAGCAATTTGAGACTTCATTCTTGACTCGTTCGAAATTGGAAACAACTTGCAGCTTCATTCTTGACTCGTTTGAACATGGAACAACTTGAAAACTATTGTAGGATCATTCTTGGTTCATTTTAACATGAAAATATTCCATAATAATTTGAGACTTCATTCTTGACTCGTTCGAACTTGGAAACAACTTGTTGCTTCATTCTTGACTCGTTTGAACATGAAAACAACTTGAAAACATTTGTAGGATCGTTCTTGGGTCATTTTAACATGAAAATAATCCGTAGCAATTTGAGACATCATTCTTCACTCGTTCGAACCAGGAAACAACTTGCAGCTTCATTCTTGACTCGTTTGAACATTGAAACAACTTGAAAACTATTGTAGGATCATTCTTGGTTTGTTTTAACATGAAAACAATCCGTAGCAATTTGAGACTTCATTCTTGACTCGTTCGAACATGGAAATAACTTGTAGCTTCGTTCTTGACTCGTTTGAACATGGAAACAACTTGTAAACTCTTGTAGGATCATTGATGGCTCATTTTAGGATGATAGCAATTTGTAACAAGTTGAGACTTCATTCTTGACACGTTTGAACTTGGAAACAACTTGCAGCTTCATTCTTGACTCGTTTGAACATGGAAACAACATGTAAACTCTTGTAGGTTCATTCTTGGCAAATTTTAACATGAAAACAATCCGTAGCAATTTGAGACTTCATTCTTGACTCGTTCGAACTTGGAAACAACTTGTTGCTTCATTCTTGACTCGTTTGAAAATGGAAACAACTTGAAAACTCTTTTAGGATCATTCTTGGCTCATTTAAACATGAAAACAATCCGTACCAATTTGAGACTTCATTCTTGGCTCGTTCAATCTTGGAAACAACTTGTAGCTTCATTCTTGACTCTTTTGAACATGGAAATAACTTGTAAACTCTTGTAGGATCATTGATTGCTCATTTTAATATTAAAGCAATATGTAACAATTTGAGACTTCATTGTTGACTCGTTCGAACATGGAAACAACTTGTACCTTCATTCTTAATTCGTTTGAACATTGAAACAACTTGAAAACTCTTTTAGGATCATTCTTTGCTTATTTGAACATGAAAACAATCCGTAACAATTTGAGACTTCATTCTTTACTCGTTCGAACTTGGAAACAACTTGTAGCTTCATTCTTGACTCGTTTGAACATGGAAACAACTTGTAAACTCTTGTAGAATCACTGATGGCTCATTTTAAGATCAAAGAAATTTGTAACAATTTGAGACTTCATTCTTGACTCGTTGGAACTTGGAAACAACTTGCAGCTTCATTCTTGACTCGTTTGCACATGGAAACAACTTGAAAACTATTGTAGGATAATTCTTGGCACATTTTAACATGAAAACAATCCGTAGCAATTTAAGACTTCATTCTTGACTCGTTCGAATATGGAAACAACTTGTAGCTTCATTCTTGACTCGTTTGAACATGGAAACAATATTGAAAACTCTTTTAGGATAATTCTTTGCTCATTTTAACATGAAAACAATCCGTACCAATCGGAGACTTCATTCTTGACTCGTTGGAACTTGGAAACAACTTGTAGCTTCATTCTTGACTCGTTTGAACATGGAAACAACTTGAAAACTCTTGTTGGGTCATTCTTGGGTCATTTTAACATGAAAATAATCTGTAGCAATTTGAAACTTCATTCTTGACTCGTTTGAACTTGGAAACAACTTGCAGCTTCATTCTTGACTTGTTTGAACATGGAACAACTTGAAAACTATTGTAGGATCATTCTTGGCTCATTTTAACATGAAAATATTCCATAATAATTTGAAACTTCATTCTTGACTCGTTCGAACTTGGAAACAACATGTTGCTTCATTCTTGACTCGTTGGAACATGAAAACAACTTGAAAACATTTGTAGGATCGTTCTTGGGTCATTTTAACATGAAAATAATCTGTAGCAATTTGAGACATCATTCTTCACTCGTTCAAACATGGAAACAACTTGCAGCTTCATTCTTGACTCGTTTGAACATTGAAACAACTTGAAAACTATTGTAGGATCATTCTTGGCTTGTTTTACATGAAAACAATCCGTAGCAATTTGAGACTTCATTCTTGACTCGTTCGAACATGGAAATAACTTGTAGCTTCATTCTTGACTCGTTTGAAAATGGAAACAACTTAAAAACTCTTTTAGGATCATTCTTGGCTCATTCAAACATGAAAACAATCCGTACCAATTTGAGACTTCATTCTTGGCTCGTTCAATCTTGGAAACAACTTGTAGCTTCATTCTTGACTCTTTTGAACATGGAAATAACTTAAAAACTCTTGTAGAATCATTGATTGCTCATTTTAATATGAAAGCAATATGTAACAATTTGAGACTTCATTTTTGACTCGTTCGAACTTGGAAACAACTTGTAGCTTCATTCTTGACTCTTTTGAACATGGAAATAACTTGTAAACTCTTATAGGATCATTGATTGCTCATTTTAATATGAAAGCAATATGTAACAATTTGTGACTTCATTGTTGACTCGTTCGAACATGGAAACAACTTGTACCTTCATTCTTAATTCGTTTGAACATTGAAACAACTTGAAAACTCTTTTTCCGTACCAATTTGAGACTTCATTCTTGACTCGTTCGAACTTGGAAACAACTTGTAGCTTCATTCTTGACTCGTTCGAACTTGGAAACAACTTGTAAACTCTTGTAGAATCATTGATGGCTCATTTTAAGATCAAAGCAATTCGTAGCAATTTGAGACTTCATTCTTGACTCGTTGGAACTTGGAAACAACTTGTAGCTTCATTCTTGACTCGTTTGAACATGGAAACAACTTGAAAACTCTTGTAGGGTCATTCTTGGGTCATTTTAACATGAAAATAATCTGTAGCAATTTGAGACTTCATTCTTGACTCGTTCGAAATTGGAAACAACTTGCAGCTTCATTCTTGACTCGTTTGAACATGGAACAACTTGAAAACTATTGTAGGATCATTCTTGGTTCATTTTAACATGAAAATATTCCATAATAATTTGAGACTTCATTCTTGACTCGTTCGAACTTGGAAACAACTTGTTGCTTCATTCTTGACTCGTTTGAACATGAAAACAACTTGAAAACATTTGTAGGATCATTCTTGGGTCATTTTAACATGAAAATAATCCGTAGCAATTTGAGACATCATTCTTCACTCGTTCGAACTTGGAAACAACTTGCAGCTTCATTCTTGACTCGTTTGAACATTGAAACAACTTGAAAACTATTGTAGGATCATTCTTGGTTTGTTTTAACATGAAAACAATCCGTAGCAATTTGAGACTTCATTCTTGACTCGTTCGAACATGGAAATAACTTGTAGCTTCGTTCTTGACTCATTTGAACATGGAAACAACTTGTAAACTCTTGTAGGATCATTGATGGCTCATTTTAGGATGATAGCAATTTGTAACAATTTGAGACTTCATTCTTGACTCGTTTGAACTTGGAAACAACTTGCAGCTTCATTCTTGACTCGTTTGAACATGGAAACAACATGTAAACTCTTGTAGGTTCATTCTTGGCAAATTTTAACATGAAAACAATCCGTAGCAATTTGAGACTTCATTCTTGACTCGTTCGAACTTGGAAACAACTTGTTGCTTCATTCTTGACTCGTTTGAAAATGGAAACAACTTGAAAACTCTTTTAGGATCATTCTTGGCTCATTCAAACATGAAAACAATCCGTACCAATTTGAGACTTCATTCTTGGCTCGTTCAATCTTGGAAACAACTTGTAGCTTCATTCTTGACTCTTTTGAACATGGAAATAACTTAAAAACTCTTGTAGAATCATTGATTGCTCATTTTAATATGAAAGCAATATGTAACAATTTGAGACTTCATTTTTGACTCGTTCGAACTTGGAAACAACTTGTACCTTCATTCTTAATTCGTTTGAACATTGAAACAACTTGAAAACTCTTTCAGGATCATTCTTTGCTTATTTGAACATGAAAACAATCCGTACCAATTTGAGACTTCATTCTTGATTCGTTCGAACTTGGAAACAACTTGTTGCTTCATTCTTGACTCGTTGGAACATGAAAACAACTTGAAAACATTTGTAGGATCGTTCTTGGGTCATTTTAACATGAAAATAATCCGTAGCAATTTGAGACATCATTCTTCAATTATTTTTTTTTGCTAAATAGAAATTTTATAGAAAGAAAGAAGAATTACAATTCTAGGGGCATACCCCGCGAGAAACAACGAGAGTAAAACTCAATAAACATAATGTCTAGGACAAATAAGCCCATAACATATGGCTGATACAATATAGACTACGGCTGATACAGGGAAGTAATTAAAGAAAAATCTTTTCCAGCTGCTTGTTTGAAGGAGGTGCAGGAGAAAACTTTTTCTCGAAAAATTCGAAGAACATGCACTCTAATTGTTGCTGCTGTAGCTCTGTGTCCTTGGTTATGTATGCGCTCATTCCGTTCTTTCCATAAGGTGTGCCCAGCCACGGAGAGGTATAAATATGTCATGTATTTCCGCATTCTCCCTACGTTACTGATGCGGAGTATGACATTAAGATATTCATATGTATCTATTGTACAACTGAGGACAATTGTTTTCGAAGAAGAGGAGTATGATGCAGGAGCATTATGGCTGATCTATTTGATCTCATGGGAATCTATTGTGAAGCCAATAATTAGCTTAATTACCAACATTGATTGATTTATTATGTTGGGGTTATTATTAGATAATTATATTAAGTAAATTTTGGCTTGCAAGTTTTTACCTTTCACTTGAAAGGGTTTTTCTTGTTTTAAGCACTTAGGATTTATTTTTCTAGTTGAATATGGTTTTGATGTAATTCCTATTTGGATTGGGCTTTTGATTGATTTCCAATTTGGGTTCAAGTATTAGCAAATTCCTAGCTGATTTTGAATCTAATTGAGAATCCTAATTGTTTTAGGTTAAGGTTATATTCCTTGCCTATATATACCCATATATTGTAATTTTTTAAGGGACAAGAATTTGATAAATAAAATCATGAGTTTTTATACTTGTAAAACCCTAGGAAGTTGGTGGTTAATTCCTTTATACTTTCTTATCCAGATTTCGTTTAGTTTGTGGGTGATTAATTTCTTTAAGCAATCTAAGCAAATCGATCCTTTAGTTTTGTTTCTTGGTGATTAAATTCTTTATAGAAGCAATCTAAAGTTACTTTTCCGCTGTAAATCTGATCTACATAGGAAAATATACATCATCTTGGTATCTAGAGCTCAGTTTGGCGATTTGTTTTGAAGATCTTCTTCAAAAACGTGGGCAACAATTCTGGTGTGTTTCGTGGTGGTTTGACGACTTCTTTGAGGGGGGTTTCTTTAAAAAACGTGGGTACACATGGCTGATCTGTTTGGTGGCAGTTTTGCGACTACTTCCAAAGGTTTTCTTCATAAAAACGTAGGCAACATGGCTAATGTATTTGGGGATGAAGAACTGAATGTTATGTGTGGTTTAAATCCAGAACAAGTTGAGAACATGCGAAGGGATAGGGAAATCAAAGAATTAAGGGAGCAATTGAAGGAGGTTTTAGCAAAATTGGATCAAAGAAGGGGTTTTCGTATGGATATCCCAGATTTCAATGGTGATATAAATCCTGAAAATTTTATTCAATGGTTGAAACGTATTGAACGAATCTTTGACTACAAGGATTATGATGATCACAAGAGATTCAAAGTGGCAAGATCGAAGCTTAAAGGTTATGCAAATTTGTGGTATGAAAATCTGAAATCAAAGAGGAGAAAAGAAGGCAAAGCACGTATTGATTCTTGGGAAGCACTCAGGGTGAGAATGAAAAAACGTTTTTTACCTACTGATTTTGAACAATATATGTTTCTGAATTTGAAGGGTTTTGAGAAAGATACAATATCTCATGAGGAGTATACAATTGGGTTTGATGAAGAAACAATACTTGCACAAAACGTGGCTGATTTATATGCCGAAATTATTCCCAAATTTGATAACTCAACGCCTTCAACTATGGAAGATAAGAAGATTTGTGACAAGTGCGAAGGGTATGAACATGAACAAGAGGGCTGCTTTAATAATATTCGAATGTTGAATTTGCCTGGCATTGAGGAGATTGATGCAACTTATTCTTCCAAGGATATAGAAATCAATAAAGAAGAGGAGCAAGGACAACATGAACAAGATAATGATTCTGAAATTGAAGTGTTAACTACAATTCAAGAACCTAATGAGAATTTGTTTTTGAATGAGACGCATATTGGGAAGGAGTTGGAACAAGAGGATCATCATAACTTGTTGATTTATCCAACAATACCTTTATCATATTTTTTTAATCCTTTTAAGGTTGAGTGTGATGCTAATGGTGTTGGGGCTATTTTGGTTCAAGAGAAGAGACACGTTGATTTTCTAGGCATAGACATCATGTTGGAAACTACTAAAACGTCAAAATTTTTTCTCTTCAAGTTTCTTCCACAGGTATTTTGCATGGGGCTGAAATTTGATGTTCTCAAGTTTTGTGATAAATCATCTCATTGTGTGTTGATTCTTAAATTCTACAAAACTCGTGGAAGAGTTTTTTTCAAAGGAGAGGAGAATGATGCGGAGTATGACATTAAGATATTCATATGTATCTATTGTACAACTGAGGACAATTATTTTCGAAGAAGAGGAGTATGATGCAAGAGCATTATGGCTGATCTATTTGATCTCATGGGAATCTATTATGAAGCCAATAATTAGCTTAATTACCAACATTGATCGATTTATTATGTTGGGGTTATTATTAGATAATTATATTAAGTAAATTTTGGCTTGCAAGTTTTTACCTTTCACTTGAAAGGGTTTTTCTTGTTTTAAGCACTTAGGATTTATTTTTCTAGTTGAATATGGTTTTGATGTAATTCCTATTTGGATTGGGCTTTTGATTGATTTCCAATTTGGGTTCAAGTATTAGCAAATTCCTAGCTGATTTTGAATCTAATTGAGAATCCTAATTGTTTTAGGTTAAGGTTATATTCCTTGCCTATATATACCCATATATTGTAATTTTTTAAGGGACAAGAATTTGATAAATAATATCGTGAGTTTTTATACTTGTAAAACCCTAGGAAGTTGGTGGTTAATTCCTTTATACTTTCTTATCCAGATTTCGTTTAGTTTGTGGGTGATTAATTTCTTTAAGCAATCTAAGCAAATCGATCCTTTAGTTTTGTTTCTTGGTGATTAAATTCTTTATAGAAGCAATCTAAAGTTACTTTTCCGCTGTAAATCTGATCTACATAGGAAAATATACATCACAATGCATCTTGATGGATTCTTTGGACACAACAATGCTGAATCAGGTGATCAATTGCACAAGTGCCAAACAGATGTGGGACACAATAAATCTGCTAATGGAGGGTACAGCTGAAGTGAAAGAAAACAGGCTGGACATTCTTACCTCCCATTATGAAGCATTCAAGTCACTTCCTGGAGAAAGTATAACTCAAGTTTTTGAGAGATACAATAAATTGCTAAATGACTTGTCTCTACATGGGAAGGCTTACACGCGAAGGGAAATCAACAGAAAATTCATGTTGACGCTGCCAGCACACCTAGAGCACAAAATCTCTGCTATCAGAGAAAGAAGTGATATAAATGATATGTCAATTGAAATGCTATATGGAAAGCTCAAGACTCATGAGATGGAGCAAGAGCAGAGACAAATCATTTACGGCTCAGGTACAGTGGACAGTAAGAACACAGCACTGTTAAAGACGAAAGCTCTTGTAGCCAGTGATATTGCTGTCAAGGAGACTAACAAAGAAGCACCTGAAGTTGAAAAGGAAGAAATTGTAGAAGCTGAATTATCAGAATCTAATCAACCGGGTGATGAAGACGACTTCTATTCATTAGAAGAACTTGAACAACTGGAAAACAAAACTATGGCCTACATGGCGGGAAAGTTCAAGAACCTGAGGTTTAGGAGGAACCCTAAGTACAAATTTAAGCTTAACTCGAGTTACAGTGGTTCCAGGGTCAAAACCAACAACCGATGTAATTCGTCTTCAGGGTCTCACAGCAGATGAGGCTATAAGACAGGGATGGTAGATAGAAGTAAGTTTAAATGCTACAATTATGGAGAACCCGGTCATTTTGCAACAGAATGCCGGAAACCAAAACAAGGGAATGAAAGGAAGGAGTCCTACGATGAATTAAAGCAGAAGTATGATGCGCTGGTGAAGAAGCATCAAGGAATAACTTATATAGCTGAAGGAAAGAGCTGGGATGATTCAGATAATGATGAAGAGGAGGTTTATGGAAATCTTGCGTTAATGGCAGACTCTTCAGAGACATCACCTCAATCATCCAAGGTATCATTTCTTTCTTCCGTTGAAATGTCTAATTCTGAGTATAAGAAAACTGTGGAAGATCTAAGCACAGAAATGTTTAATATTCATACAAGCATGCTAGCATCTGTAGAAGAAAATCCTAAACTAGTTCTTAAGAATAAACTGTTAGAAGCTAAAAATGAAGAACTAGAGCTTGCATGTGTTAATGTAGAAGATCTTAAACAGAAGATAAAATACTTTCAGAATAGAGATAAGTGCAACTAGGAAGTAGAAGCAGCTCTAAGAAGTAAAATTTCTGATTTAGAGTTAAAACTTCAAGCATATAAGAAGTCTGCGAATCTTGTAAAGGAGGCTATAGACAAACAAGTCATAGGTCAGAAAGCAGGAATAGGTTTTGACTATGATAAGAAAGCAGGAAAAATGCATATAGAATCTATTGCTGAGGAAAGTCCTATGAAGCAAGACATTCCATATGTATTGAAGGATGTAGCTAAGCCCCTTTATAAGAAGTTCGTCATAGAACCCCTAAATGAAGATGATCTCTTAATGAAAGAAGAACTCCTTGCTGAGGAGAAAGAGGAAAAGGTTGTAGATAAGAAGAACTTGCTTAAGAAATCTGTTAAGATTGAAGAACCTAAGAAACTGGTTAAAATTGAAATAGGCAATAAAAATGAAAACAAGAAAGCAAACAGAAATGGTAAGGTAGGTGCTAACAATTCTAGAAAAGTTTGTAATAATTGCAATTCTACTGGTCATCTTACGCATGCATGCAATAAGATAAAAGTAGTTAAAACAGAAACTTCTAGTATGCCTGCCATGCCTGCCATGTCTATTCCTCATCAACCATGCGGTAAAGTAGGATGCATGCCATGTGCTTTCAATATCATGTCTGCATATATAAACTTAATGAACTCTTCATCAAGTACTTGCATGAATACAGATGTGAACATGACTAGAAAGCATATTAGGGCAAAGACTGCCAGTCCTCCTAAAGTTAGGAAGGAAACCCCTGTCCCTAATCCTAAAGGCACTCCTGTCAAGGCTAAACCAAAGGGCAAGGGTTCAGTCGATGAGAAAGACAAGGACCAGAAAATTTCTGTAGCTAAATCTTTTTACTTATCTAAACCTCTTAGACCCAATCAAATTTGGGTACCAAAGAAAAAGTAATCAATCTGTGGATGCAGGGTACAGCGAAGAACAAACGTGTCATGTGGATACTTGACAGTGGATGTTCTAGGCACATGACTGGAGATAAAGCCCTGCTCACAGATGTGATTGAGAAAGCTGGCCCGATAGTGACCTTTGGAGATACAGCAAGGGATTCACAACGGGATATGGCAATCTGGAAATCGGGAATGTTATCATTGAAAACATCTCTCTTGTGGACGGATTAAAGCACAACCTTCTGAGTATCAGTCAGTTCACTAACAAAGGATACAAGGTAACTTTTGAGAAAGAAAGATGTGCTATACAAAGAAGGAAGGATACGAAGCTTGCTCTTCAGGGAGTGAGAAAGGGAAATCTCTTTGTAGCTGATTTGTTCTCTACAAGCAAAGGCGAAGTTCAATGTTTTTACAGCAAAGCTTCAACAGAGGACAGTTGGTTGTGGCACAAGAAACTTTCTCACCTCAACTTCAAAACAATGAACTCTTTAGTAAAGAGGGAATTGGTTAGAGGACTGCCCGAGATGGAATTCTGTCAAGAAGGGTTATGCGAAGCATGTGAAAAGGGGAAGTCAAAGAAAGCATCTCACCGAAGCAAAGACTCAACCAACATTACTGAACAACTGCAACTACTGCATATGGATTTATTTGGTCCAGTTAACGTCATGTCTATGTCAAGGAAGAGATATGCAATTGTAATTGTTGATGACTACTCCAAGTATACGTAGGTGTTGTTTCTAGCCGCAAAGGATGAAGCCCCTCAAACAATCATCAATCACTTAAAGGAAATTGAGTTGGTAGCTGGTCTGCCTGTCAGGAAGATAAGGTCTGATAATGGAACAGAATTCAGAAATGCAATCCTGAATGAATTCTGTGTGGAAAAAGGAATATCAAGACAATTCTCAGCGCCCAGAACTCCACAACAAAATGGAGTGGTAGAGAGGAAGAACAGGACTTTGGTTGAAGCAGCAAGAACAATGCTGAATGAAGCAAAGTTGCCTCTATACTTTTGGGCTGAAGCAGTCAACACAGCTTGCTACACTCAAAATCGTACCCTGATTAATAAAGAACATGACAAGACTCCGTATGAAGTATTGGCCAACAAGAAACCAACACTGAAATACTTTCATGTGTTTGGAGCAAAGTGCTTCGTATTGAAAGATGATGAGCATCTGGGAAAGTTCGAATCCAAGGCTCATGAAGGCATATTTCTTGGCTACTCAATGGAATCTAAGGGGTACAGGGTTTATGTGATTGATCACAAAAAGGTCATTGAAAGCATGAATGTAACTTTTGATGATCTAAAGCTCCCAAGTCTACAAAGAACAGACGACACTGAAACTCTGCAGTTTAAAAATTTGAACTCAGATGAAGGTGAAGTAGAACCTGAAGCTGCAACAGAAACTCAAGCTCCAAATGAGAATAACAACATTGATGATTCTGACCCTAGTAGTGGAAACAGTGGAAGATTCACAGAAACTACTAGTAGTGGCAGAGAATCTCATTCTCAACCTAGCAGCAGCTCAGGGGGAGCAACTGAAGGATCTACAAACAGGACCCAGCACAATAATGAAAATCAGGCTGAATCATCTAGGGCAAATCTGCCTAGACATAGGGTGTGGAGTAGAGATCACCCCTTTGAGTTGATTCTTGGAGATCCAGATGCTGGAGTTCAAACAAGACGGGATTCCCAAAATGAATGTTTATTCTCTGGTTTTCTCTCTGAAATAGAACCAAAAAAAGTAGTAGAAGCACTAGAAGATCCAGATTGGGTTCTTGCCATGCAAGAAGAACTCAATCAATTTGAGAGACAAAAGGTGTGGAAGCTGGTACCCAGGCCAAAGAACAAGTCTATTATTGGCACAAAGTGGGTATTCAGAAACAAGCTGGATGAAGATGGCATTGTTACGAGGAACAAGGCCAGACTGGTTGCTAAAGGTTATTCTCAGGAGGAAGGAATAGATTATGATGAAACATATGCACCAGTGGCCAGGCTTGAAGCTATCAGGATGTTCTTGGCATTTGCAGCACATTCAAACTTTAAGGTATATCAAATGGATGTGAAGAGTGCATTCCTGAATGGAGAGCTGGAAGAAGAAGTATATGTGGAACAACCCCCAGGGTTTGAAGATCCAGAATTTGCAGATTTTGTGTACTTCCTCTTCAAAGCACTCTATGGCCTGAAGCAAGCCCCTCGAACATGGTATGACACTCTATCTATATTTTTACTTGAAAATGGTTTTACTAGAGGTGTCATAGATAAGACTCTATTCCATAAAATGCATAAAAAAGATATGATATTAGTGCAAGTCTATGTAAATGATATTATATTTGGCTCTACTAACGATCAGTTGTGAAGTAGATTTGCTAAGCTAATGCAGAGTAGGTATGAAATGAGCATGATGGGAGAGCTGAACTATTTCCTTGGACTCCAAATAAGTCAAAGGAAAGATGGAATCTTCATTTGCCAGACCAAGTACATCAAAGAACTTTTGAAAAAGTATGGTCTTGAAGATGTATCCACAGCCAAAACTCCAATGGCAACTACCACTAAGCTTGATAAAGATGAGCCTGGTAAGAGGGTAGACATCACAAGCTACAGAGGTATGATCGGCTCATTACTTTACCTTATTACAAGTAGGCCAGATATAATGTTCTCTACATGCTTGTGTGCTAGGTTCTAATCAGATCCCAAAGAATCTCATCTTATAGCTGTTAAACGGATTTTTAGGTATCTTAAGGGAAGTCTGAATCTTGGAATTTGGAACCCTAAAGATACAGGTTTTGACCTTGTTGGCTATACAGATTCTGACTATGCAGGGTGTAGGATTGATAGAAAGAGTACATCAGGGAGTTGTCAATTCCTTGGTAGAAGGTTGGTGTCCTGGTATAGCAAGAAGCAGCACTCAGTTGCAATGTCGACAGCTGAAGCTGTATATGTTGCTGCTGGGAGTTGCTGTGCACAAATTCTGTGGATAAGGAACCAACTTCAGGACTATAGACTGTTGTTGAGCAAAATTCCAATATTCTGTGACAACACAAGTGCCATAGCCATCACAAACAATCCTGTTCAACATTCAAGGACCAAGCACATTGATATCAGGTATCATTTAATGGTACTGTAGAGTTACATTTTGTACCTACAGAGCAGCAAATTGCAGACATCTTCACTAAACCACTAGATGAAATCACTTTCACTAGACTGGTTTGTGAACTTGGGATGTTAAATTCTACTGACTAACAAGTTGGTAATCGAAAACTGCAATTTGAAGCTGATAAATTCACTAGTTGATTAATTTCAATATTTTTAGGACTTGTGAATTTATCTACCAAAAATTATTTTCCAGCTGTTAAGATTAAAATTTAGATAAATACCTTGTGCATGCCTGTTTAATTTATTAATCTGGTATTTATTTAATTTTTAATCTTAGAAAATATTTAAGTACTTGTATTTAATTGATAAATTCTTGGCACTTATTTATTTAAATATTATTTGAAATTATTTTAAATAAAAAGAATGGATATTTATATTTATTCATTTATTTAAAATAAAAGTAAAATCCTGAGAAGCATAATTTATTTATAATAATAATTTTAACAATTAATGTTATTATTGTTATTTATGAATATTTTGTGAAATCAATATTTGTGAGTAATTAATTACTAATTGATTAATTATTCGAATTATTCATGAATATTATTGTTAATTAGTAACAAGATTTGGAACCACTTGAAAAACTGTCTAAGTACTGAGTGGCGCCTATACAGCATACTCACTGTTTAAGCGCAACTCATTCTCCAGTACTTAGGATTTTTCATGAACAATATCAAGTGGCGCCTCAAGTGTTGAGTGGCGCCAATACAGTGCATACACTGTATAGGCGCAATACAAGTGTTATGAGTAAAAGTTGGCTAAGTTAGATTTTATTTTTAAGTGGCGCCAATACAGTGTAATCACTGTACAGGCGCCACTCACAATTACTTGGCAAATATTTTCTCTCTTGTGGCACAGTAGGTTGAGTGGCGCCTACACAGTGTATCCACTGTACAGGCGCCACTCAGCACTTAAACAAATTTTTCTTGTTTCTATGCTGCGCCTATATATAGCTGATTAATGTTAAAATTGTTGTCTTTTTGTTACATACAGTGATATACACAGCATAGGCGCAACTCGAACATTTCTCAGATCTACTTTTTTAATCGACCATAACTTGACCAGTTCTTGTCCATTTTTAAAACTAAAATCAGTTTTGTGATCACCTTGAACATATCTATCATTTGCAATTGGTTTCACTCAATTTGGTTAAGGTTTTAAAATTCACATTTTATCAAATACTCAAACTGTTGGGTCACTGTTCTATAGTGTTCAATCGATTAAAAATGTTATTAAAATTAAAAGTGTGCTAAAAATTACTAGGAGTTTATTAGTTATTAATTTCATGAAAATCCAGTAATTTTTTTTTTGGGTTTTAGTTCATATTTTACTAAAATAATTTTGATTTTTAACTAGTGATTTTTAATTCATAAAAATTATCTCCCATTTAAATTAAATGGCAGGTCATTTTGAGATTAAAAAGACTAATTATTTATCTATTTTAGTAGATGACTGGACTGAAGCAGGGGTCTTAGGTAACTGGGCTAGGTTTTTAAATGAAAATTCAATAGTCAGTTTTGCACTAACTACTTCTGTTCCTTTGAATAGAAATCTTCTAAGACAGGTATACAGATCTGCTTTAGACACGTCTGCAGATGGAATCCTGAGCTTCACTTTCAAACTTCAGAAGCAGAGGGTGCAGATCACAGAAGCTGACATCAACAGAGCATTGCATCTGCCTTCTGAGAACTTTGAGGAGGATCCATCCCAGGAAGATCTAGACAACTTCTTTCTGTTCATCCACTGCACCAGGGAAAACTCTAATCTTCCAAGGAAGATCTACAAAAATCACCTGCCCAAGGAGTGGAATCTGTTTTTCAACATCTTGTCTCATGCCTTTGCACCAAAGACAGGTGGATTTCATGGGATCACTCAATTCAATAAGGTGATAGGATATGCAGTGGCAACAGGCACCAGAATTAACTTCGGCAAGTTGATCATGACTGAGATCTTGAAGAATCAGGCCAAAATGGAGAACTTCTGCCTATACCCAAGATTCTTGCAGCTGGTGTTGAATGAAGTTCTTGAAGCTGATCAACTCCGGATGTTTCAGAACAGTCAGTTGAATGAGTCACCTTCTCTGCAGTTAAGAGCATTGGTGTTGCTCAATACTGAGACTGACTATCCAAATAGGTATGCTCCTGCACCTATGACTGAGCCCATAAGGGATTTTATTGCTCTTCTTAGACAGGAAAGTGAAGAAGATCAAGAAGAAGAAGCATCAATCTCTGCAGAGGACAATGAAGCTGAAACTTCAAGTGATTCTGGAAGCTCAGCAGCAATAGAAAAAGAAGAAGTGGAAGAAGAACCAGGCACTGATAATGAAGATGAAGCTATGAAAGAAGCTGGTTCTGAAACTCAGCAAGACCAAATTCCTGCAGAAGAACAAAGGAATAGCCCTATAAATCCAACAGAGGAGATAGTGGTGGAGACAGAAGTAGAAGAACCTCAAGCTACAGATGTTTACATCCCTAGCATGTCTGATGAAGGTATGGATGAAGGTTCACTTCTTTACTTTGATCTCTCTATTTTTCTTTTAGATGAACATGACACAATATCTCCATCTGTGCCTCAAACGGCAATGCACACACTAGAGCCCTCAGTGGCCGTCGAAGCTGGCAATGAACTTGGAAACCCACCAGTTCTAACCACTGCCAGAGCTCAACAAACAGTTCCTTCATCTCCCCACACCAGAAAAAGAACACTCGAAATTGATGATAGGACTGTTTCTATACCGGATCAGGAATTTATTCAAATATCCCCTACAGCTCTGCCTTCTCGAAAACGTCGTAAAATGAATTTTAAGCCAAAGGCAACTGTGAGCCAGGAACCTGATTCTCCAATCTCTGAAAACCTTCTTTTTCTTCGTAATCTAAATTCTGAAATTGTTAAAATCCTGAAAGGTTCGGTAATAGAAACAGAGGTTGCAACAACATCCGCTACTTCAGTAGCTTGTACTGTTTTGGTTGATCCAATTCAGAACCTGTCTTCACAGACAGTAGGGGGCATCACTGACTCTCACGAGCCATTCATTACATTGTCAAATGTGGTGACCCCCCTGGACTTAAAATCTCCGGATCCTATTAAGGATGTTTTCCCTCCCCAAGTGGGTGAAGTGGAAAGACAACTCTCCCATAGAAGGGAAGAGGTCTCCATTCATGGAGTAGCTGTGTCAACAGCACCACCACTTCAAGTGGAAATGCCTTCACAGGCTTCACGTGGCACCACAGGCTCTAATTTGTCAATCTTTACATTGCCTGAGGTGGTGACCCCCCTGGAAATTCCAAGTCTAGCTCCTTTAACGGAGGTCCTCCCCACCTTTTCAGGTCAGGTGGAGGGACAACACACCCATAGAAGGGATGTGGACTCTATTCATAGAGTATCTGCTGCTTCGGTAGTAGAACCTGTTCAGAGTGCCTCTGGACAGGTCATGCCTTCGATGGCTTCAGTTGGCATCACTGATTCTTCTTTATTGCGAATCATTACAGAATCAATAGTGGTGACCACACTGGGTCTAAATCCCCCAGTTCCTGAAAAAGGAGTTCTCCCCACCCAAAGTGGTCAGGCGGAGAGGCAACCTACCCATAGAGGGGATAGGGATTTTCTTGCAGGTACTGAAGATCTGGATGCTACAATGAGTGAAACACTTAACCTGAGTGATCTTCAATTCCCTGACCCTGATCAGCCGAGTGTGAGTGTTGAGGGACTAAAACAAACAGTAACAGTGAGCGGTGAGACACCCACTGACCAAATAAACACCCCACACAATACACACACTGCACATAGCCAAAGGATTTTAAATATGGAGGCCCAGGTCACTGAAATTCATTATTCCTTAAGGAAGATCTTGGAGGTGCAAGAGCAGCAGCAAGCTGAAATGAAAGAAATCAAGGATTTAGTCCAACAGCTGCTGGCTCAGAAAGTCCCGGTTTCTACTCAATCAACTCCAACAGCTCAGATTACTCCGATCAGAAGGGAGGATAACCCAACTGAGGGGGAGAGATTAGCACAAGAAAAAGAAGTTGAAGCTGAAATGATAATGGAGTATACAACTCAGGGGGAGACGGATTTCTTTTACAGGCCTGGAGAGAGGCAACTTGAAGAAGGAGAAATCTTTGAACCCTATGTACCTATGGATATTCCTACAGAAATTGAGATAGAAAATACAATACAGGCTGAAGGGATAGATTTCGAAGAAGAGTTTGCAGAAGAATATGCTTTTGATAATGACTGTCTTCTAGTTGGTGTAGATGAAGTTATTACTCAAGGTGTATCTGAGGCTCGGGACTTAATGAAGAGGAAATGGAAGAGAGTACAACACGCAATAGAAAGGAGAAACAGAATGAAGGACATAGAAGCGAAAGTTGGCCCTGAATGGGATGAAGCAAGGTCTCTGCTAAAGAAAAAGGAGTTATCTCTTTCTCACAGGAAAGATAGAGAAGTCCTTGATCTCTTCAGGACCATGAAAGAAAAATTCGAAGATGTTCATGAGTTCTATTCTATGCTATCAGAAGAAATAACAAGCGTGTCAGTCAGTGCACTTAAAAATGGCTGGAAAATGTATATCAATTCAACATCGCTGGGATCAAGGATATTGTCGACAAAAAGTTTTGAAAAGATGAACATAGTGGAGCTGTATGTGCTAAAAAGGAAATTCATCTTTGGAGGGCACAAGACGAATGAGATACTGAGAGATCTAATTGAAAAGAAGATAATGGAGATCGGTGTCGAAGCGTTTGAAAAGCCTCCGGTTGTCAAGTACTACAAAGCAACAACACTTCACAACTTAACTTTGTCAGACGAAAGTTTGGACTCAAGCCATATGTTGTTCATGCAGTATGTAGAAGGGAAACTCAGAAGCAAGAAGAACAGAACTCTAGAAGACTTAAATGCTGCTGAGTTGATCTATTCATTCAGGCTAAACAGAGCATTTGGTATGTCAGCAAGACAGCTGTTGGAAATGTCCAGATATTATCAGGAACCAGTTTATGTAAGAAGACCGGATGGCACTGAAGTACTCGAAGCCATTAAAGACTCTGTACCCTGCATTCAAACTAAACCAAATGGAACAAAATACTATCTCTTCAAGAAAAACGGTGTGGACAAAAGGAAAGAACTTTCAAAGCTTGGGAGAAACAACTCTGAGATTATTCGAAAAGTCTTTTCAACGGTAAAAAGATCCACTGTCAAGTCAGACAAAAAGGCTTTGAGGATGATCGAAGATATTCTAAGGGAGAAATTGACAGAAGAGTCAATGCACAACACAGAAAGAGTAAAAGGCTTTCCAAAAAGGATAACAGTCTTTGTGTTTACAAAGAAACAATCTCTGGCCTTCGAGTCAATCTCCAAAACAAATTCAACGGCGTTTCTCTCTGAGGTTTTAAAGAAATTAGAAGATCCACTTCTGGTTAACACTCTTGAAGTAGAAGCAAGAGATTTGGTGAAGGCAAGGTTAGAGCAAAAGGAAGAAGAGCTGAGGAAGCACTACTCTGAAACGAGATCTAAAATCAAGCAAGACACAGTACAAGGAAGCAAAAGACCATAGAATTATTTGTTCAGGCTAAAGGAACAAACTTCTTTTGTACACAAAGAAATCTGGAAATGTAATATCTAATCCAGAATGTAGTTAATATTATTTACTGTCTTTCTGCACTTTACTTTTTCTTGTAAGTATCAGTTGAGTTATCCTCTCACATGATTTGCTTGTCGAACTCTAACAAACAAATAGGGGGAGATTGTAAAGCATAATGTAACATAGTATGTAATAGTGATAACGATAACTCAACTAAGAAACAAAGACAGATAAATAATACTAATATGTAGCACAGGAATCCAGAAGGACATAATCAAGAAGATAATACATTCATTATTGCTGAGCATTCAAGATGAAAGAATTACTGAACGTCAGGGAGAGAAGTTCATTAATATGTTCAAGCCTCAGTGACAAATAAGAGTTCAGATGACTTCATTCTAAAGACAGAGCAGTGATCCATGTATAATTCTCAAAGGGTTTCAGTGATCAGAAGCAATGCAACAGTCCAGGGTTAATCAGCTGAAACCGAATAGAGATTAAGGGAATTCATTCAGTGTTAGTCGTTTGTGAACCAGACCAGTGCACTAAGCGTCAGCACAACAAGAAGAGAATTATCTTAATTAATCAGTAGAAAATCAGTTGATCAAGTCAAGCCAGAAGAGTGAAATCCAAGTGGTAATTACTTCAAGAAGTCAAGAAATATGCTAAGGCATGTATTACTGTAATTGGTGGTTTATTACTCTTGAAGTAATGGAGAGGCGCAACACACCTCTCAGGCGCAACTCAGCTGCTCCAAAGTTTCTAAGTCCTATACAGTGTGTGAGTGGTGCCTACACAGGGCAACACCAGTGTAGGCGCAACACACATACTAGGGCATCAAAGGCAGTTGATTTTTTTTTCTAAGGCGTAAGTGGCGCCTATACAGGGAAACCACTGTATAGGCGCAACTCACATGAACAAGGCGCAACTCAGGACAATAGGCGCAACAAGCTTCAAGTGGCGCCCATACACCACTACCACTCTATAGGCGTCACTCAGGACTTAAGCATTGTGGGAAAATTTCCAATCAAGTCTACAAATAAATATGGGTTCAAATCAATTGATTTAATTGGTTATCATCTTCAAGCTTTCAACACACACAGCCGGGAAGCTCCATTAAAGCTAGACATTTATTTCACCCAACTGTATTGTGTTGTAATATTGTTTTGAAACCACTGCAGCTAATCATTTGATTAGATTTGTAGCACCACAGGGATTTAATAATAACTTGTTATTTCCCAGCTTTGTGTTTTATTAACTGTCAAGTTCATTTCTTTAAAAACACAAACACTTCCGCAAACAAATTGAAATTTCTACAACATCATATTCAACCCCCCCCCCTTCTATGATGATATTGGACCTAACACTTCTATGTTTAAATGAGTCAATAATGAAGCTACAAGTTGTTTCCAAGGTCGATCGAGTCAAGAATGAAGTCTAAAATTGTTATGAAATGTTTGCATATTCAAATGAGCCAAGAATGATCCTACAAGAGTTTACAAGTTGATTTCATATTCAAACAAGACAAGAATGAATCTACAAGTTGTTTCCAAATTCGAATGAGTCAAGAATGAAGTCTCAAATTGTTACTGATTGTTTTCATGTTTAAATTAGCCAAGAATGAATCTACAAGAGTTTACAAGTTGTTTCCATGTTCAAACGAGTCAAGAATGAAGTCTTAAATTGTTACGCAACGTTTTCATGTTCAAATTAGCCAAGAATGATCCTACAAGAGTTTACAAGTTTTTTCCTTGTAAAATGAGTCAAGGATGAAGCTACAAATATTTTCAAGTTCGAACAAGTGAAGAATGAAACCTCAATTTTTTAGGAATTTCTTTCATATTAAAACGAGCCAAGAATGAACCTACAAGAGTTTACAAGTTATTTCCATGTTCAAATGAGTCAAGAATGAAGATACAAGTTGTTTCCAAATTTGAACGAGTCAAGAATGAAGTCTCAAATTGTTACTGATTGTTTTCATGTTTAAATGAGCAAAAATGAATCTATAAGAGTTTACAAGTTGTTTCCATGTTCAAACAAGTCAAGAATGAAGCCATAAGTTGTTTCCAAGTTTGAACGGGTCAAGAATGAAGTCTCAAATTTTTACGGAATGTTGTCATGTTCAAATGAGCCAAGAATGATCTTATATGAGTTTACAAGTAGTTTCCTTGTACAAACGAGTTCAGAATGAAGCAACAAGTTTTTTTCAAGTTTGAATGAGTCAAGAATGAAACCTCAAATTATTTCCAAGTTCCAACTAGTAAAGAATGAAGTCTTAAATTGTTATGGAATGTTTTCATGTTCAAATGAGCCAAGAATGATCCAACAAGAGCTTACAAGTTGTTTCCATGTTCAAACGAGTCAAGAATGAAGCTACTAGTTGTTTCTAAATTCGAACGAGCCAAGAATGAAGTCTTAAATTGTTACGTAAAGTTTTCATGTTCAAATGAGTCAAGAATGATCCTACAAGAGTTTACAAGTTATTTCCTTGTAAAATGAGTCAAGAATGAAGCTACAAACATTTTCAAGTTCGAATAAGTCGAGAATAAAGCCTCAAATTATTGATTTGCTTTCATGTTAAAATGAGCCACGAGTGATCCTATAAGAGTTTGCAAGTTATTTCCATGTTCAAACGAGCCAATAATGAAGCTACAAATTGTTTTCATGTTCGAACGAGTAATGAATGAAGTCTCAAATTGTTATGGAATGTTTACATGTTCAAATGAGCTAAGAATAATCCTACAAGAGTTTACAAGTTATTTCCTTGTACAAACGAGTCAAGAATGAAGATACAAACATTTTCAAGTTCGAACGAGTCAAGAATGAAGCTTCAAATTGTTACAAATTGCTTTAATGTTAAAATGAGCCAAGAATGATCCTACAATAGTTTACAAGTTATTTCTATGTTCAAACGAGTCAAGAATGAAGCTACAAGTTGTTTCCAAATTCTAACGTGTCAAGAATGAAGTTTCAAAGTGTTACTAATTGTTTTCATGTTCAAATGAGACAAGAATGATCCTATATGAGTTTACAAGTTATTTTCAAGTTCAAACTAACCAAGAATGAAGCTACAAATTCTTTCAAAGTTCGAACGAGTCAAAACTGAAGTCTAAAGTTGTAACGGATTGTTTTCAAGGTTAAATGAGCCAAGAATGATCCTACAAGAGATTATAAGTTGTTTCCAAGTTCAAATGAGTTAAGAATGAATCTACAAGTTGTTTACAAGTTTGAACGAGTTAGGAATGAAGTTTCAAGTTGTAACGGATTGTTTTCATATTCAAATGAGCCAAAAATGATCCTACAAGAGTTCAAGTTTTTTCCAAGTTCAAACGAACCAAGAATGAAGTTACAAGTTATTTCCAAGTTCAAACGATTCAAGAATGAAGTCTCAAGATGTTACAGATTGTTTTTATGTTCAAATGAGCCAAGAATGATCCTACAAAAGTTTACAAGTTGTTTCCATGTTCAAACGAGTCAAGAATAAAGCTACAAGTTGTTTCCAAGTTTGAATGAGTCAAGAATGAAGTCTCAAGATAGTACGGATTGTTTTCATGTTCAAATGAGCCAAGAATTATCCTCCAGGAGCGTATATGTTGTTTTCACGTTCAAACGAGTTAAGAATGAAGCTACGAGTTGTTTCCAAGTTCGAACGAATAAAGAATGAAGTCTCAAGTTGTAATGGAGTTTTTTCATGTTCAAATGTGAATGATCCTACAAGAGTTTACAAGTTCATTCCAAGTTCAAACTAACCAAGAATGAAGCTACAAGTTGTTTCTAAGTTCAAACGGAATCAAGAATGAAGTCTCAAGATGTCACGGATTAGTTTCATGTTCAAATGAGCCAAGAATGATCCTACAAGAGATTATAAGTTATTTTCAAGTTCAAACGATTTAAGAACGAAGTTACAAGTTGTTTCCCAGTTTAAACGAGTCTATAATGAAGTCTCAAGTTGTAATGGATTGTTTTCATGTTCAAATGAGCCAAGAATGATCCTACAAGAGTTTACAAGTTGTTTTCAATTTCAAACGAACCAAAAATGAAGCTACAAGTTGTTTCAAAGTTCGAACGTGTCAAGAATGAAGTCTCAAGATGTTACAGATTATTTTCATGGTCAAATGAGCCAAGAATGATCCTACAAGGGCTTATAAGTTGTTTCCAAGTTCAAACGAGTTAAGAATGAATGTACAAGTTGTGTACAAGTTTGAACGAGTAAAGAATGAAGTCTCAAGTTGTAACGGATTGTTTTCATGTTCAAATGAGTCAAGAATGATCCTATAACAGTTTACAAGTTGTTTCTATGTTCAAATGAGTCAAGAATAAAGCTACAAGTTGTTTCCAAGTTCGAACGAGTCAAGAATAATGCTACGAGTTGTTACCAAGTTCGAACGAGTCAAGAATGAAGTCTCAAGTTGTAACAGAGTGTTTTCATGTTCAAATGAGAATGATCCTACAAGAGTTTAAAAGTTCTTTCCAACTTCAAACGAACTAAAAATGAAGCTACAAGTTGCTTCCAAGTTCAAACGAGTCAAGAATGAAGTCTCAAGTTGTTACAGGTTGTTTTCATGCGCAAATGAGCCAAGAATGATCCTACAGGAGTTTATAAGTTATTTCCAAGTTCAAATGAGTTAAGAATGAAGCTACAAGTTGTTTCCAAGTTCGAACGAGTCAAGAATGAAATCTAAAATTGTAACGGATTGTTTTCACGTTCAAATGAGCCAAGAATGATCCACCAAGAGCTTATAAGATGTTTCCAAGTTCAAACGAGTTAAGAATGAAGCTACAAGTTGTTTTCATGTTCGAACAAGTCAAGAATAAAGTTTCAAGTTGTAACAGAATGTTTTCATGTTCAAATGAGCCAAGAATGATCCTACAAGAGTTAAAAAGTTGTTTCCAAGTTTGAGCGAACCAAGAATGAAGCTACAAGTTGTTTCCAAGTTTGAACGAGTCAAGAATGAAGTCTTAAGTCGTTACAGGTTGTTTTAATGTTCAAATGCGCTAAGACTGATTCTACAAGAGTTTACAAATTTTTATATGTTCAAACGAGTCAAGAATATAGCTACAGGTTGGTTCCATGTTCGAACGAGTCAAGAATGAAGTCTCCAGTTGTTACGGATTGTTTTCATCTTCAAATGAGCCAAGAATAATCCTACAACAGATTATAAGTTGTTTCCAAGTTCAAACGAGTTAAGAATGATGCTACAAGCTGTTTCCGAGTTTGAACGAGTCAAGAATGAAGTCTCAAGTTGTAACGGATTTTTTTCTTGTTCAAATGAGCCAAGAATGATCCTACAAGAGTTTACAAGTTATTTTCAAGTTCAAACGAACCAAGAGTGAAGCTACATGTTTTTTCGAAGTTTGAAGGAGTAATTAATGAAGTCTGAAGATGTTACAGATTATTTTCATGGTCAAATGAGCCAAGAATGATCCTAGAAGAGCTTATAAGTTGTTTTGAAGTTCAAACGATTTAAGAATGAATGTAAAAGTTGTTTACAAGTTTGAACGAGTCAAGAATGAAGACTCAAGTTATAACGAATTATTTTCATGTTCAAATGAGCCAAGAATGATCCTACAAGAGTTTACATGTTATTTGCAAGTTCAAATGAACCAAGAATGAAGTTACATGTTGTTTCCAAGTTCAAACCAGTCAAAAATGAAGTCTCAAGATGTTACGGATTGTTTTCATGTTCAAATGAGCCACGAATGATCCTACAAAAGTTTACAAGTTATTTCCATATTCAAACGAGTCAAGAGTAAAACTACAAATTATTTCCAGGTTTGAACGGGTCAAGAATGAAGTCTCAAGATGTTACGGATTGTTTTCATGTTCAAATGAGCCAAAAATGATCATACAAGAGCATATAAGTTGTTTCTAAGTTCGAACGAGTCAAGAATGAAGTCTCAAGATGTTACGGATTTTTTTCATGGTCAAATGAGCCAAGAATGATTCTACAAGAGCTTATAGGTTGTTTCCAAGTTCAAAAGTTAAGAATGAATCTACAAGTTGTTTATAAATTTAAACGTTGAAAGGGAGAACGTCTAAACTTGTAACACTATAACTTATGTAACTCAACTAAAAGAAAAGATACTTAACTGGAAAACAATCAAAAACATGAAGCCACAAAGAAATCAATATTAAATGAAGACAAGGTAATTGATACAATTCAACATGTTAACTATGATCAATCAAAGAAGAAATCATTGAAAGAAGTTCAAGACAGAGTTGTTCATGCATCAGTGATTTGTAACTTAAAGGTTCAAGATCATAACTATCAGTATCAATAAGACTAATTGATTCCAAGTGAACAAGAAGGAAAGCAATAATTGGAAAGCCACATTACTAATTGAATATTGTAATATATTCAAAAAGCAGAGACACTATCAAGACTAGTCACTTATGAATCAGACCATTGCATCAAGTGTCAGGACATTGATAGCAAGTTTATGTCAGTAATAGAGATCCAGGTTCAAGAGCTTGTTGAAGAATATGGAAGACATAAAGAAATCACAAGTTCAAGATGTTGCATTGAAGTTTCAAGTTGAAGCCCAGAATTTCTCTAAGTACAAAATGTTCGAGATGGCCAAGCAGAATATTCCTATGTAGAAATTCTACTTAAATGTTCGAGATGGCCAAGTAGAATATTCCTATGTAGAAATTCTACTTAAATGTTCGAGATAGCCAAGTAGAATATTCCAATGTAGAAATTCTACTTAAATGTTCGAGATGGCCAAGTAGAAATTCTCAAGTAGATGTTCTACATAGAGGGCAGTTTTAACATGACACATGGCATCATCTAATTGGCAGATTTTCAAGCTTTCAAGATAAGATAAGATTTATGTGGACATCATTGGGCCACGTATATCTTAATCTTTGAAGACTACAGGACATAGATTACAAGTAATATAAATAGAAGTACTTGTGTATTATTTTAAGAAGAGCAATATTTTCGAGATAAACACTTGTAAAAGAGAGAGAGAGTATTCACAGAGTTTAGTATCATTTACTACCCTTTTTACTTCTGATGTACTTTGTAATGAATGTTGTAGCAACCCTTTCAAGTTATATATAAGACATATATTCCTCGAATCATTGTGTTCATTTATTACATGGTATTTATTGCTTCTTAAATTCGAAAAGTTGTATTCACCCCCCCCCCCTCTACAACACATTTGGACCTAACAATTGGTATCAAAGCTTTATGTTTAACATACAAAACATAGATCCTTGTGTTTGGTAGAAGATTCGTGATTTTTCTTTTACAGATCTACTTTTTAAGTTTTTCTTGGAAAGTGTGCTTTAATTTGTTTGACAGAGAAAACTCAGTCTAAAAATTATTTAAATACTCCATGTGTGATTATTTAGCTTGGGTGGACTTTAGATAATTTTTGTGAATTATTCTGGGTACTTTGATTTTTGGTGTTCTTCAAGAAGTCATCACTGTTCTTGATAAAGAAGACAAACCCAACAACTTTTGATTACCTTTTCAAAAGACAAAAAGTGAAAAAGGTGTTATTGGCTTTTGATTTGACATATATCTCACAACAAAAAGTATTACAGAAGATATTCAGTACCTAGCACGTGCGTTAAGTGAGTTAGGTGAGAAAAGCCACAAAAGTCAAAGTGTGAAAAGTAATATTGTTTATTCAATATTAAAGTGACCTGTAACAAATTTCTTCTAAGAACAAAAGTTCTACATAGAATATTCTACTTGAATATTCTACTTGAATATTCTACTTGAATATTCGACTTGAATATTCTACTTGAATATTCGACTTGAATATTCTACTTGAATATTCGACTTGAAGTTCTACTTAGATATTCTACATAACCTAGTCTTGGGTACTTAGAAATTTTTGGTGTCCAGAACTTGAACCTTGATTTATTTTGAGATAATTTAATTTTCTTTTAATTACTACTCAAGTAATAAGAAAAGTTTATTATCTTTACTTTAAATCCACATTAAGATGGCACCTAAAAATAATTTCAAGATTCCAATGTTCGACCGAGATCATTATGAAGAATGGGTGTTGAGAATGAAACTTTACCTTGAGTCCGTCAATCCTGAATATCTGGAAGTCCTTGACAAAGGTAAATTTGTACCAATGGTTGTTGTTCTTGAGCATATGGAAGGAGATGTGGTAGTACCACAACGGTCTGAGCCTAAGAAGGCAGTAGGCTTTTCAGATACTGATAAGGGAGCAGATAGCTTTCGATACATCCGTTCGACAAACACTGATGGAATCCCTAAATCATGAGATGTTTAATGTTGTTAAATGACTAACTACAGCGAAGAAGATTTGGGATAATCTAGAGGTCGTCATGGAAGGTACCGCTGAGGTCAGAAGCAACAAAACACTTATACTCAAGATGGAGTATGATACCTTCAGAATAAGAAAAGGTGAAAGCATAAAAGATGTCTATCTAAGATTCAGTCAGTTAGTTTTGGATTTGAATCTGAGAGGTGTAACTCTCCCTGTGGTTGAAGTCAACACGAGATATCTAAGGAACCAGCCAAAAAACATTGAACATAGAGTCTACGCTGTTAGAGAAACCAGAGATTTGCACACAACTTCTCTGGAAGATTATTATGGAATTTTAAAGACCTATGAGCTGGAGACCCTTCAAGATCAAGCATGGGATAATGATTCAAGAGGAAAGGAAGCGGCATCAGGATTAATTGCTGACGAGGAAGAGTCTAAAAAGGAAATGATTGCAGAGAAACCTAGATCATCACCTGCACCACATCAAGTTGAAAATGATGACGAGTGCACATCAAATAGTGATGATGACTACTTCACCCAAGAAGAGCTGGACAACATGGATGATAGTGCCGTGGCATACATGGCAAGGAAGTTCAATAACATAAGATTTTGAAAGAGTAACCGTCCACAAAGAAAATCTTCATCTTACTATCGGGTTACTAAGGGTGGTGGTAGTTCTCAAGGTTACAAAGGGAAAGCGAAGAATACCAGCTACTAATCACTGTTGGATTTCAAAATGAAGTTCAAATGCTATAACTGTGGTGAAGCTGGACATTTTGCTACAGACTGCAAGAAGCCGAAACAGACATATCCCAAAGAAACTTATGAAGACCTCAAAAGCAAGTATGAAGCCCTGGTGAAGGAAAGACATGGAAAGAGAGCTTTAGTTGTAACAGAACGTAGAGCTTGGGATGATTCAGATGAGGAAGAAGTTACTCATACAACAAACTTTGCCTTCATGGCTGAGACATCAGATGAACCAGAGGTACCAGTTCTAACCCTTAAAGAGGAAATGTCTATTGATGATTATAAGGTGCAGAACGGGGCTCTTAGCGAAGAGATCTATATGTTGTGCAAAAGCCTAAATACTTCTCAAAAAGAACAGAAAATACTTGTTGCCAATTGCAGAATGCTTGAGGCAAAAGTGGAAGAATTAGAGGGTGCTTGCACTATAGATACTTCCCTAAGAGACTGTATTAAAACTTTGGAACACAAGCACAACCTTAAGGATGAAATAGAAGCATGTCTTAGGAATAAACTAGCTGAGTTAGAAACTAAATGCGAAGCTTATAAACTAGCAGCTAGTAAAGTGAATGTTGATAGTGGCACATTTAAGAAGATAACTGGAGTCGGTGTTGGACTTGACTATTCTAACTTATCTAAGAAAGAAGGAAAAAGGCATGTAGACACTAGTTCCAGTGAGATTAATAAGGAAATACCTACTATTCTTAAATCTGTTGTCAAACCTATCTTTAAACACTTCGTTCCTCGTGAAGAAGAAGAGACTGAATTATTAGTTAGATATGAGATAGAGATGGAAGATCGAAAGAGAGAACAACCTGTAACTCCTACTAAATCAGTTAGAATCAAATCCCCTAGAGAAGAATCTAGACCAGGATTAGGAGCTAAGGCTGTTAAACAACAGAGTAAAAAGGAAAAAGGCTTAAAAGAGGTTAAGGCAGAAGGAATAAAGAAAGCATGTTATCACTGTAAATCAACAGAACATCTTTCTTATGCATGTAAATCTAACATGAATATTCATGTTGCACATGTCATGCCTGTACCACACACAATGAATAATATGCATCAGAATCATGCACAATGTGGTCAACCAAATTGTATGCCATGCACTTTTAACGTCATGCAAACATTTGTGAACTTGATGAATGCAACTAGCCAATCATGTCTAAATTCTTCTGTTAGTTCTAATGTCAAAAAGAAGCATGTAAGAGCTAAGACTGTTAGTCCTCCTAAAGTTAGGAGTGACAAGGCCTCTCCTAAGACTGACAAATCCGTCAAGTCTGAAAAAGGAAAAGACAAAGTCGAAAGCTCTAGTAATGTTAAAAAGAGTGCATCTCCTGTTATTAAATTTAATAATTCTCGATCTTATAGAAAAGACGAGCCCAATCAATCTTGGGTTCCGAAGAACGCCTAATCAATCTGTTATTGCAGGGCATTAAGCAGAAAATAAATAAAGTTATATGGGTGCTAGATAGTGGAGCATCAAGGCATATGACAGGAAACAGGTCCCTGCTTATAGAGTTGGTTATGAAGGTTGGCCCTTATGTCACCTTTGGAGATGACAGCAAAGGAGTGACAAAGGGATATGGCAAACTGAAGACTGGTAATGTCATCATTGAAGATATTTCTTATGTTGAGGGATTGAAGCACAATCTATTGAGTATCAGTCAATTCTGTGACAAAGGTTATGAAATTGTCTTCAATAAGAAAGGTGTATCAATAACTCACATCAAGGAAGGTTCGTTGGCTTTAAGAGGAGTTCGGAAGGTAGATCTTTTTGTTGCTGATATGGATTCGGCAAACCAGAATGAAGTCACCTGTTTTTACAGTAAAGCTTCAGATGATGAAAGCTGATTATGGCATAAAAATCTATATCACCTAAACTTCAAAACGATGAATGCTCTCGCGAGGCGAGAATTGGTGAAAGATCTACCTCAAATGGAGTTTGCTCCTAAAGTACTCTGCGAAGCATGTGAAATGGGAAAGTCAAAGCGAGCATCGCATAAGAGTAAAGAAATTTCTAGTATCACTGAGCCTCTACAACTTCTACATTTAGAATTATTTGGCCTAGTGAATGTACTATCGTTATCAAGAAAAAGATATGCGTTGGTAATCGTGGATGATTTCTCCAAGTATACATGGGTATTGTTCGTTATGACAAAAGACGAAGTACCTTTCCAAATCATTGATCACATCACTCAAATTGAGAATGTTTCAACACTCACTGTGAAGACGATTAGATCAGACAATGGCACGGAATTTAAAAATGCAATATTAAATGATTTCTGTGTTTCTAAAGGAATACGTCGTCAGTACTCTGCCCCGAGAATTCCACAACAAAATGGAGTAGTTGAAAGAAAGAACCGAACATTGGTTGAAGCAGCAAGAACTTTGTTGTTTGAATCAAAACTTCCTCTATACTTTTGGGCTGAAGCAGTGAGTAGAGCATGTTACACTCAAAATAGAACCTTGATTATGAAAGATAAAGAAAAGACACCATGTGAACTAATGAATAACAGAAGACCTACAATCAAATACTTTCATGTCTTTGGAGCTAAATGCTATGTACTAATAGACGATGAAAATTTAGGCAAGTTTGAAACAAAAGCACCTGAATGGATATTTGTCGGTTATTCTACAGATGTGGTGGCAGCTTATCGGGTATTCTTAGTGAGTGATCGGAAAGTGATTGAAAGTTATAATGTCAGATTCGACGATACCAAACTCCCATCAATTTCTAAAGATAATAGTGAACCTGAGTCCCTAAAGTTTCAAAATCTGGACTTAGATGAAATTGAAGATAAACCTGAGTTGGTTGTTACTTCAAATATGCCAAGTGTTCGTGAAGAAATACCTGAGTCTAGTGAAAGATTAGTGGAAACTTCTTCTGCACGATCCGACAACATCTTAGGGGGAGTAAATAGCAGCTCAAGGACAAGTGGTCAAAGCTCAAGAAGAGATGACACTAGTTCTGTAGGAGCTGGCACTAACTCAAGGGGAGTTAGTGGAAATAACACAAGTAGTCAACACAACAATTCAGAAAGTCAAGATGAATCATCAAGACAATTTCCAAGAGAATGTGTATGGAGTAGAGACCATCCGTTTGAATTAATTATTGGTGATCCAAATGTTGGTGTGACTACTAGAAGAACTGCAAGAGCTGACATGGCTAATATCTGTTTATACTATGGGTTCTTGTCCAAGCTGGAACCTAAAGAAATAGAAGAAGCTCTTGGTGATGCTCATTGGGTGGTTGCAATGCAAGAGGAGCTCAATCAATTTGAAAGGCAGAAAGTTTGAAAACTGGTACCCCGACCGAAGAACAGATCAGTAATTGGAACTAAGTGGGTATTCAGAAATAAACTAGATGAAGACGGACTTGTAACACGAAACAAGGCTCGTTTGGTAGCGAAGGGTTATTCTCAAAAAGAAGGTATTGATTATGATGAGACCTACACTCCAGTTGCAAGACTTGAGGCAGTCAGGATGTTCTTGGCCTTTGCAGCATACAAGAACTTCAAGGTTTTTCAGATGGATGTGAAAAGTGCCTTCCTGAATGGAGAGCTAGAAGAAGAAGTATATCTGGAACAGCCACCTGGCTTTGTTGATCCAGAACATGTAGATTTTGTGTACTTTCTCTTCAAAGCTGTCTATGGCCTCAAACAATCCCCAAGATGATGGTATGAAACCCTATCCTTGTTCTTAATTGAAAGTGGTTTTATTAGGGGAGTAATTGATAAAACATTGTTCTATAAAAATGTAAAGGGTGATTTAATACTTTTTCAAGTCTATGTGGACGATATTATTTTTGGGTCATCTAATGAATGCTTGTGCGAGAAATTTGCCAAGTTAATGCAGGATAAGTATGAGATGAGCATGATGGGGGAGCTGCCATTCTTCCTTGGGTTACAGATCAGTCAGAGAAAAGAAGGAATCTTTATCTGTCAATCCAAATACACTAAAGATTTATTCAAGAAGTACAATCTAGAAGATGCGTCAGCAGCTAAAACTCCCATGGCCACTGCCACGAAGCTTGATGAAGACAAATCAGGTAAACCAGTTGACATCACAAGCTATTGAGGTATGATTGGCTCACTTCTTTATTTAACTGCAAGTAGACCCGATACTATGTTCGTAACTTGTTTGTGTGCAAGGTTCCAAGTGGATCCTAGAGAATCACATCTCATAGCCGTCAAACGAATCTTTAGGTATCTCAAGGGCACATCAAATCTAGGGATTTTGTACCCAAGAGATACAGGTTTTAATCTAATTGGCTATTTGGATTCAGACTATGCAGGTTGCAGGATTGATAGGAAAAGCACATCTGGTGCCTGTCAATTTCTAGGAAGAAGATTGGAGTCCTGGCAAAGTAAAAAGCAACATACAGTATCTACTTCTACTGCTGAAGCTGAGTACATTGCTGCTGGAAGCTGTGTAGCTCAAAAATTGT
The DNA here is from genome assembly GCA_028671895.1 of Oenanthe sinensis. Classification (NCBI taxonomy): domain Eukaryota; kingdom Viridiplantae; phylum Streptophyta; class Magnoliopsida; order Apiales; family Apiaceae; genus Oenanthe; species Oenanthe sinensis. Next base: position 7,135,128 of record JAPMAC010000195.1, on the reverse strand, counting down.
GGGTGAGGAACCAATTGAAAGATTATGGCATGGAGCACAAAAAGATTCCAATCATGTGTGACAACACAAGTGCCATTTCCATGACCAACAATCCTGTAAACCACTCAAGAACCAAGCACATAGATATCAGGTATCACTTCATTAGAGAACATGTCGAGGAGGGGACTGTGGAGTTACATTTTTTGCCCACAATGCAACAAATTGTAGATATTTTCACTAAACTTCTTGATGAAGTAACATTCAATAGGTTAATTAGTGAATTAGGGATGCTTAACACAAGTTAGTGATTTCTCCTATCTGTAAAATTCCAGTTTTAATCATGTTCATATGTTTTTAGTCTTGACAATTGCCAATTTTGTTTGTGCATAGTTGAAAACATATATAAATAATCTCTATAATTGCTCAAAATATCACCTCTGCATGCTAATTAATCATTATGGACTTAGACTTTAAAATGGTTAATTAATGAGTATTATAGGATGCATGTGGTGTTATTTTACATAAATTCATTGTGCTTTATGTGTAATTATTGGTTAAATCTTTGAATTTATGTTGGTTAGATTGCATGATCATAGGGGGAGTTAAATTCATATTATTCTAATTTTTTCAGGATTTTTAGATGAATTTACCTGTGTTTTTCATGTAATTTTTATTAATTTAGAGGCCTTAGAATTGTAAAGGAATGTTTTTAATTATTTGCTTTGTTAAAAATCCTTGAATTGATATTTATATTAATTTGGCAAAATTTAATTGTTGTTTTTATTGCAAAAATTGCCAAATTATTTCAAGTAACTTCAAAATTTTGAGTTAGAGTCTATCTCGAAATTCGACTTGAATTTCGAGTTGGGCTTCCAGGAGTGAAGTTTTGAAAATTCTAAGTCTGGGAAGAATATTCGAGATAAGTTCTATCTCGAAATTCATCTCAAAATTCGACTTGAATTTTGAGTTACAGTTCCCCGTGTGCCTGTTCAAAATTCCAAGTCTGGGAAAGCGTTCGAGTTAGTCTCTATCTCGAATATTATCTCAAATTTCGACTTGATGTTCGAGTTAGTCTCTATCTCGAATATTATCTCGAATTTCGACTTGATGTTCGAGTTAGTCTCTATCTCGATTATTATCTTGAATTTCGACTTGATGTTCGAGTTAGTCTCTATCTCGAATATTGTAATAACCCGTATTTCTGACGCTTGGGATTATTAAGAATTTTTGGATAATTTTTTTTTTCATTTTTATTAGAGAATAATTTTATCTGAATTATCGCTTGAAGAGAGTTTAATGGTTGAAGCCGTAATATCAATATGCGATATAAATGAGTGTATGTAAATCAATTCAGAATTAAGAGAATTGCAACTTTTATGTTAGCCCTAATCTGGTCGTACTGTGTGGAAACGGTGAAGGAATATTCATTTGTTTCAAAATAAATATTCGAAGAAGATATTCCTTGTAATAACCCGGATTTTTGGACGAAATTTTTATTTATTTATAAACAATTCTGATCAATAGTGATTCTACGGATTATGAAAAACTTTTTAGCCCACACTAAGTAAGTGTTGGAATATTAGAAATCCGAAGATGTCATATTATTGTATGAAGAAAATGAGCGAATGCAAAAGCCGTCAGAATCCGAAGATTTTCACTTTTACTATTTGTTTCGTAATTTTTGAGATATCGAGGAGTAAGAGAATTATGTTATGATGGGGAGGATTAAAAATTAGAAAACCAATGGTTTGTTTCGAATGAAGTATTTAGAATATTAAGGATTTACGATACGGAATTCCTACGGCGAAACGTTTTCGGAAATTAATCGAACTTAGGAGGAGGATTAATGGTTAAGTGTTGGATGTTAAGTGACTAATGAGAATTCTTATGCAAACCCCATGCAAACTAGATTGGTGGCAACCAAGTGGGAGTAACCAAGCAAGGAACTACTTGGTTAGAAACTAACCAAGCAACCAACTAATACTTAGAGACATGGTTCCACAAATCATGGGAAAGTAGAAAACAATATCCTTAATTTAAGGAACCCTAGTACTTGCCTTGGACTGATTTTAAATCAGCCAACACTTTTTAAAAAGCTAGAGAGAGCAAGTAAAGTAAAGAGAGAAAAACTCTCCCCTTCCATCTCTCCATTTTCTGCCCAGTTTGAGCAAGGTTCAAAGATGATTTTATAACTCCAGTTCTACTCATCCAAAAATCACTATATTTTAACCATAGCTTCTTCACTATATGTAGAAGGTAATTATTTAATTTCATAAGTTTTGGAGGTGTTTTGATTCGGTAATAAATTGTAGAAGTTGAGGCTGAATAGTAACTCCGAAAATTTACTAACTTGTTTCTTGATTTCTCTTGCAAGTTTAAGGATGTTAAGCATAGATCAAGGCTCCCTTAAGGCTTACAAGCTCTTGTTAGTATGTTAAGGATTCAAGGAAGGTATAAACATCATCCACCCTTTGATTTTTCTTTAAGTTATAAGCTTGAGTTTAAGTGATGTTTAAGTATAAGTTGATTTAACGAGTTTGAGTGTATATGGTTGAAAATTGTTGGTCGAAAATTATGGATTGTTGATGGTAATAAGTTTATGAAGTATATAAACTGATTATTTAGTAAAAATGTTTGGGTTGATGATTTAGTTGATGTTGAATGGATTAACATAAGTTAAATCCGGAAAACGTTACGATTATAGCCGTCGTAATGCCCGTTTGCATATAAGCCTGTTTTAACCAATATTTATGAACTGTCAAAATAATGATTTTGAACACCACTGACAATGATTTTGAAACTCAATTTACTAAAAATGCTAGAAGTTGGGTGTTTAAAGTGAGAATTACTAAAAAGTAACTAAGTGCTTATTGTTACTATAAAACGTAGACGTAAGTTGATTTTCGAGACTTAATTACTACACGAGTTATATACGAAAGATGTTGAGGAAAAACATGACTATGTATTGGAGTAAAAAGATTAGATTAAAAGCCGTTGACGAGATGGTTTACGAATGGTTAAGATAGACCCGAGGAGGTGAATACCGGGTAAGACAAACGTTAGTAAAATGACTAAGTAAAATTCGAGGTTGTCATAATTGGAATCGAAATATGATTATACTTATGAGTAATATAAGTAGTTGATGGGAGTAAGAGTACTAATGAGGACTGTGATATCTATTGATAGAGAATCTGGAACGAGTGGAACTCTTAGAACGTATCTTGGACTCCAGACAAGTTTTCTAACCTACGTTTTTACATATCAAATATATGTATTGCTACGTATGCATGTTTTTTAAAACCTGTACTTAATGTACTACTATTATGATCGAAAGACTGTTGTTGTTGTGATATAACTGTATGTTGAAAGGTAGGAATTGTTTTATGTATTAAAGCTTTCGTAAATGTTTCAGTTATATGCTATAAGAAATATAGATATAAGCCGGTGAAGGTAAAATGCTCTAAGTGTATAGCGAGTTATGTATTTTCGAACGTAGACCGGGAGTCGGAAGGTTATGTTAAGTACTGTCATAATCCGGAAGAAGCCGTAGACAGATTATTTTGAAAAGACGATATAAATATTTCGATATTTATATTTTGATATTCTTTTGATAAAAGAATTAAACGAGGATAATAAATATTATTTCAATATTTGTTTAATTAATGAATATTATTTGAATATTCATTTGAAGGAGATAATAAATATTATTTTAATATTTATTTAATTAATAAATATTATTTTGAATATTCATTTATTGAGGATTATTTATTAATTATAATTAATAAATATTATTTAAATATTTATTAATTATTTAAAATTCATTTACAAATTATTTTAGGTCTTTAATAATTATTCTAAGCTTTCGATAATTATTTTAAATACTTTCCGACCTTCAGAAAATGATTTAAAGATAGTGAGAGCTCCCTAATATTTTAATTTAATTATTTTATTTTATTCTTTTAATAAGAATAAAATACGTTTAGACTTATCAAAAATAGGGAACTAGGTCTAGGAAGTGAATACCTATTTACTTCTCGAAAGCAGTCAAGTTTTGGAACTAGTTTCCATAGTAGCAAGAGCTTTTCAACTTATCAAAAGCAGAGAGGTTTCCGACAAACTCCCGAGTCATGGTTTTCAAAATGAATTCATTCCTTGATGAAAGAGATTAGTGGGTGAAGGTCACTTACTTGTGTGGTGAATGGACAGACCGACTAATCTAATCAGTGACCGGGGCTCCCCCTTCTACATGTAGAGAAACAGAAGGCTTCCATAGGTTGCTGATGAAGGCTGCCACGTGCTACGACTGATCATCGTGGATGTGTGGTAGCGGGCATGTTGATGCTCCAGTTACAGTCCCTTCTTCCAATTGAAATTGTGCTTCACACCGTAATGAAAGCCTATGAGCTGAGTTACCGATGGTATTGATTGCAAATGAAATGTTGAAATGTTTTAATGAAAAGAAATGAAAATTTCAGATGGGATCTGATGAGAAAGAGGTTTTTAACAATTTGAAATATCATCTTGTTATTCGTATGATTTAAGGAATAGTTATATGAAAACTTCAGAAGGTAACTGATGTATGAAAAGCTTACAAGATTTTGAAATGTTTATCAGAAAGTATGTTTATAGAAGTTATGATTATAGTGGGCCTATGTTGCTCACTCTTGTTTTCTTTATATATCACAACACAACAGGATCTTTAAAGATATTGTATGGGATGTTAAACCTTATAAATGGTATGATTCAAAGTGAGTTAATTTTCTCAAAGATAAGCAACTATGATTGTTGTATCTTGAATGGTGTACCCCGTATATTAGGGGAGTTCAGCAAAACTATAGTTAAAGCTACTTTGCTAAGTTATGGAAAGATTATTTCAAAACTATGAACGTAATAAGTTCATTGAGTTTTATCTTAAAAATCTTTAGAGGATATATAAAAGTGTGGTAACACTATATTTGATAGTGTCTTATGTTATATACCGAACCAAATTGTTCGTATGATATTTTCTAAACTTTATGTTTAGTACAAATGTTTTTAGCAAAAAAACTCTAATCATGTGTATCGTTGAAAGATACTGTATTATGCTTACCATATACTGTTAAACCTTATGATTATACTATTGAGATAGTAGTGATTATCATATTCTTGAATGAGAGTCACATAGCTAATTGGGTGAATAACTTGCTGAGCATTCTTTCGTTCATTCTTTCTTATATTATATTTTTCGGAGAAAGTGATAACATGTTTGATTGGCTTCATGCCTAAAGAGAGGAATGTAGAAGATTCACCTTTGAGATGGTTCAGTTCAACCATATTCTACGCAAGTAAGTTGGATAAGTTTTCAGTATTGAGCTAGTTATTAATGTTACTTCATGAAGAGGTTAGCATTGATAGTATGAGATCCTGGATAAGTACATTTGGTTTGTAATAACTAATGATACTTGTTGAATATCGTTTCTAAGACTATAACTTGTGTGTGTGTGTGAGAGGGGTCTATGATGTGTGTTTCTTGGAGTATTGAGTTATTACAGGTTGTAAATGATTGGATGGTGACGTGGCGACTCAAATCCCTGACCTCGGATTTGGGGGCGTCACAGAGATGGTATCAGAGCATGAGTTATAGTACTTAGATACGAGAGTGTTAAGAGCTATTCAGGTATAAGAGGATAACTTGAGAACTTATGTAGAGTTCATAATTGGACTACCGGGTGTAGTACCAATGAATGAGTTAAGAAAAGGTCATCTACTTGGAGTTAGTAGTGAGGAGATTGATGAATGACATTTGGGATATAGATTTTGGACGGGAAATTGGCAAGGCCATCCTGGAAGAGGCAATGATATATCTTATAACAAGCTGAAAGGTATGAAGATTTTGAGAATAATATTGAGGATAAGAAGTCAAGGATAATTGTTAAGACGACGCGTTTTATTGCTACAGTGTAAAGCCGCAACAAGGAGTTAAGATGCACAATTGTTGTATCTTCGAAGTATGTTAAGTATTTTCTGATCGAAGTGATCCCTTAATATAAGTAGCCACACATTCTGGATATTTTATCAGGTGAGAAGTATGAATGACCCAGTATATAGGTGTTGGTACGAAGTTCCTTCTGTTAGTAGTAGGTCTCCGACCAGAAAAACGGGTCTGAGCAGTCATTGAGGAGTTAATGGTTTAGGTGAGGTAAATGATCCAGGGAAAGAGGTCCTGTAATACTGTTATAGATTCTTTGGTGTAAATTTATTGAGAGTACATAATGGATGGTATATCTCGTTCTTTTGATAATATACCCTATGGCATGTAGACCATGAGTTTTCGAAAGATGACGGTCGGAAGGACCAAACGATAAATGTATAAACATAAAATTGGTACAAGTTGTGAGGAATCTCCCTTTAGCTAGTAACCTGATAGGTAATACTGATCCGACACATCAAACGTGTTGTGTTTGATAGCCTGTTGAGTAATATGACAGTCCTACTGATATGAACAGTGTTAAGGATATATTTTATAAGCGTCAACCTAGTTTGACTTATCTATTGTTTTACCTTAGCACATAGACTATTAATTTTTATTAGCCCCTAAGTACTGCTCATTGGGATGAAAAGGATACTTCCATATAACTAGTGACACAAGGAAAGCCAAATGACTTTAAAATAGTGGCTTTAAGGAAATTTTTATGAACTCAATATTTATATGGATTTAAAAATTTCACCTACAAGGTATTTTCAAATATTTTTAGAAAAAGTTTTAGTATGAAGCCGTTGAGCTTGAAACGAATTAGAGAATGAATCCCTTTGGGGTTAGTAAACCAAGGTGGTGGAAAGAAGTATGTTTTGATAAAATTCTCTTTACGAAAAGTTTTAAATAAAAGCTATTGTTTTAACCTCAAAATATATCACCCAGGAGTTAAGTTCATCAAAGTCCCATGAGATGGGGGGAATTCATGAAGGGTATAACCCAGAGATGAGGCTAAACCAGAGCTGGCGGAATGATTATTGTGAATGGTCAAGACTAGCAATTGTTTCTTTCACGAGAGTAAGTATGAGATTCTTAAGTGAATCTATTTGTTACAAGAACTAGGTTATGTATTTTTTATACTTTCCGAAGTATTTGGGAAGCTAGATGAAGTTGGAATTTGAGACTAGGACGAAAGAGCCTAAGTATGGAATATTATGAATTAAATTTACCACAAATGTTGAATGGTTGTCTCGTATGCTGTGACCAAATAAAATGGTCATGATGGATATAAATTATTAGCGGATGATGATTCAGAAATCGTTATAATAAAAAGTGGATTCGTAAGGGGTAATGATTCGATAAGTAAAGACTGAGGCAGGAAGAGTAATATTGTATGAGTAATTACTAGTGCCATTCAATGGAGATTTGATTTCTTTTGAGAAAAGAGAAGAGATGTAATGTCGAGAGAAAAATATCGTTTACATGAGGATGTTTAAACTAACGATAGAGATAAAGTGGTGAAAGTTAAGATTACACGATAATGATGAAGTTGAGTTAAAGGACATAGAGATAAATTGAGGTATTTTGGTTATGATGGAAGTGAAAGGTCTATTGCACTTTGGAGGATAAGTTGTTGGGCAACCATGATTGGTACCATAGATTACATGGAAAACAAAAAGTGTATGTAGTAGTTAATGGGTTGAGGATGTAATTATTAGCGACCTTATGAGGTATTACCTAATGGAATTATATAATTCAACATCGATCTAGTGTCAGGAATAACACTAGCATCAGAGGCATTTAAAAGTTTACACCTACCAAAATGAAAAGGATTAGTCACTCGAATATAAGGAGTATTAGAGAAAGGCATGATGAGGTTGAAAGTGTCACCATGAGGTGCACCTTGTTTGATTGTTAAAGAAAAAGATAAAGGCATGAGTCAGTGTGTTGATTGCCAAAATTGATTAAGATTAAGATTATAATTAGAATTAATATCCTAACCATGGATAGAGATTATCCAACCATTTGGAGACATAATTTACCCTTCGAGGATATATTTGAGCATCAGATATCATGAAATAGAGATGGACCTAGATGATTTGCCAAAAGGTGCATTCGACAAGAGTTATGGACATTATGAGTTCTAGGATGTCAATTGGATCAATGAATACACCATAACTTTTATGGATTTAATTAATAGAATTTTTAAGAAATGATGATTGTACAAATGGCCATAGTTTTCAAAAATGATATTTTGGTCTACCAAAAGATGAAGAGAGAGAACGAAGAGCAAGTGTAATCAGCCTTAGAAAGATAAAGGAGATGGTATGCCATTTTCTCTAAAGTGTGAGATTTGGTCGAGTAAAGTTAAATTTTGGGAGATTAATGAGTAGCAAAAGAAATGTGTTGACATATTGAAATTGTTGAGAATTGGGTAAGACCCGATGTGCTAAAGGAGGTGAGAACTTGTGGACTACAGGTTTTTATAAAATGATTGTTATGGTATCCAACTCATGATCACAGCCGATAGCTATAGTATCCATACATGAGATATAAGAGCATTAAATTGTGCATATGAGAGTTTATGATTTATGAGGAATATGAGTGTCATAGAAATATTCAAGCCAGAAGTCTAGAATTGGGATGATGGGTTTGAGACCTTGTAAAATCGATTCCTAATTAAATACGGACTTGTTTTATGTTAAAGTTCCGTGACGCATTAAGGAAGGAAAACTTCTCATATCTTTTCAACATCATTTTATCCTTCTTCCTATATTTTGACAGTTCGTCATCTGATTGGGATTGACAATACATATGGTGTGACTTCTTGTCTGGGTGACAAAAGTCTGGTAAGACGCCGCCCAATTATGTGTTGAAAAGCCAAATCATACTGAAGACTTTCCTTCACAAGTACATATATAGTTGTTCTCATTCATACCAGTTTTTTTCTAATCTCATATACATTTAAAGGTGAGTTTATTCATCTTTGAATCACTCTGATCATCTTGTTGCAATGATGTTTGACAAAAGGATCTCTGATTAAAATCTCGTGCAAAGTTAGCTCTACATAAAAGGTTTATGCCTAGGATATCGAAAGGAGTTGTGGAAATAACGTACTACGGATAGAATTTTCATTCGAGAATAGTTACATTCAGGATGTAGCCACGCCACCGTACCAAGTTTTGTAAGGAAGAAAAATGTCAATCTTCCTCACATTAGGACTAAGATAAAGAACAAGGAAATGTTGGGTATCCAGAAGGAACCGCAGGTACGTTAATGAAATGAGGAAAGAAAGAAAGCATGGAGTGAGAGGCTTCATATTTCTAGAAACATTATCACGTAAAGTAGAAACGAGATTTGGTAAAAGAGAGCAATTAAGCTCGAGGGTGTTAAAGTTGGCAGGTTCTGAAGTATGACAGGTTAATGCATATACGTTGTTGCTATGTCGTAATATTTATAATGCGAAAATTTTGCATTCCCTACGCCTATATTATGAGAAAACGATATGAATGCTAGGCATGTGTTATAATAAGAAATCGTAGAGATGGTAACTAAATGTGTCTTACGATCGGTAAGGATCAATGACCGAAAAGAGAAAGTGTGGAGAAACAGAACCATAGCACTAGAAAGAGTGTATGGATGAATCAGAAGATTGAAGAGACAACCCATAGTGACTTTTGTTTATATTCCGAGGACGGAATCCTTTTAAGGAGGGTAGACTGTAATAACCCGGATTTTTGGACGAAATTTTTATTTATTTATAAACGATTATGATGAATAGTGATTTTACGGATTATGAAAAACTTTTTAGCCCACACTAAGCAAGTGTTGGAATATTAGAAATCCGAAGATGTCATATTATTGTATGAAGAAAATGAGTGAATGCAAAAGCCGTCAGAATCCGAAGATTTTCACTTTTACTATTTGTTTCGTAATTTATAAGATATCGAGAAATAAGAGAATTATGTTATGATCGGGAGGATTACAAATTAGAAAACCAATGGTTTGTTTCGAATGAAGTATTTAGAATATTAAGGATTTACGATACGGAATTCTTACGGTGAAACGCTTTCGGAAATTAATCGAACTTAGGAGGAGGATTAATGGTTAAGTGTTGGATGTTAAGTGACTAATGAGAATTCTTATGCAAACCCCATGCAAACTAGATTGGTGGCAACCAAGTGGGAGTAACCAAGTAAGGAACTACTTGGTTAGAAACTAACCAAGCAACCAACTAATACTTAGAGACATGGTTCCACAAATCATGGGAAAGTAGAAAACAATATCCTTAATTCAAGGAACCCTAGTACTTGCCTTGGACTGATTTTAAATCGGCCAACACTTTTCAAAAAGCTAGAGAGAGCAAGTAAAGTAAAGAGAGAAAAACTCTCCCCTTCCATCTCTCCATTTTCTGCCCAGTTTGAGCAAGGTGCAAAGATGATTTTATAACTCCAGTTCTACTCATCCAAAAATCACTATATTTTAACCATGGCTTCTTCACAATATGTAGAAGGGACGTATTTACTTTCATAAGTTTTGGAGGTGTTTTGATTCGGTAAATAAATTGTAGAAGTTGAGGCTGAATAGTAACTCCGAAAATTTACTAACTTGTTTCTTGATTTCTCTTGCAAGTTTAAGGATGTTAAGCATAGATCAAGGCTCCCTTAAGGCTTACAAGTTCTTGTTAGTATGTTAAGGATTCAAGGAAGGTATAAACATCATCCACCCTTTGATTTTGCTTTAAGTTATAAGCTTGAGTTTAAGTGATGTTTAAGTATAAATTGATTTAAGGAGTTTGAGTGTATATGGTTGAAAATTGTTGGTCGAAAATTATGGATTGTTGATGGTGATAAGTTTATGAAGTATATAAACTGATTATTTGGTAAAAATATTTGAGTTGATGATTTGGTTGATGTTGAATGGATTAACATAAGTTAAATCCGGAAAATGTTACGATTATAGCCGTCGTAATGCCCGTTTGCATATAAGCCTGTTTTAACCAAGATTTACGAACTGTCAAAATGAGAATTACTAAAAAGTGACTAAGTGCTTATTGTCACTATAAAACGTAGACGTAAGTTGATTTTCGAGACTTAATTCCTACACGAGTTATATACGAAAGATGTTGAGCAACAACATGACTATGTATTGGAGTAAAAAGATTAGATTAAAAGCCGTTGACGAGATGGTTTACGAATGGTTAAGATAGACCCGAGGAGGTGAATACCGGGTAAGACAAGCGTTAGTAAAATGACTAAGTAAAATTCGAGGTTGTCATAATTGGAATCGAAATATGATTATACTTATGAGTAATATAAGTAGTTGATGGGAGTAAGAGTACTAATGAGGGTTGTGATATCTATTGATAGAGAATCTGGAACGAGTGGAACTCTGAGAACGTATCTTGGACTCCAGGCAAGTTTTCTAACCTACGTTTTTACATATCAAATATATGTATTGCTACGTATGCATGTTTTTAAAAACCTGTACTTAATGTACTATTATTATGATCGAAAGACGGTTGTTGTTGTGATATAACTGTATGTTGAAAGGTACGAATTGTTTTATGTATTAAAGCTTTCGTAAATGTTTCAGTTATATGCTATAAGAAATATAGATATAAGCCGGTGAAGGTAAAAGGCTCTAAGTGTATAGCGAGTTATGTATTTTCGAACGTAGACCGGGAGTCAGAAAGTTATGTTAAATACTGTCATAATCCGGAAGAAGCCGGAGACAGATTATTTTGAAAAGACGATATAAATATTTCGATATTTATATTTTGATATTCTTTTGAAAAAAGAATTAAATGAGGATAATAAATATTATTTCAATATTTATTTAATTAATGAATATTATTTGAATATTCATTTGAAGGAGATAATAAATATTATTTTAATATTTATTTAATTAATGAAAATTATTTGAAATATTCATTTATTGAGGATTATTTATTAATTATAATTAATAAATATTATTTAAATATTTATTAATTATTTAAAATTCATTTATAAAATATTTTAAGTCTTTAATAATTATTCGAAGCTTTCGATAATTATTTTAAATACTTTCCGACCTTCAGAAAATGATTTAAAGATAGTGAGAGCTCCCTAATATTTTAATTTAATTATTTTATTTTATTCTTTTAATAAGAATAAAATACGTTCAGACTTATCAAAAATAGGGAACTCGGTCTAGGAAGTGAATACATATTTACTTCTCGAAAGCAGTCAAGTTTTGGAACTAGTTTCCACAGTAGCAAGAGCTTTTCAACTTATCAAAAGCAGAGAGGTTTCCGACAAACTCCCGAGTCCTAGTTTTCAAAATGAATTCATTCCTTGATGAAAGAGATTAATGGGTGAAGGTCACTTACCTGTGTGGTGAGAGGACAACCCGACTAATCTAATCAGTGACTACTCATAGCTATGAGGGTCTATCAACAAGTACTATATACTTGGGGAACTAGGATTAACTTCCGGTTCCAGGTTAGATAGACAAATCTATTAACAAGTATGATATACTTGGGGAGCTTGGATTAATGTTCCAGTTCCAGACTTATAGATTGATTCAGTGGACTTGGAGTTAGCGTAAGAGGCCGAGTGACGCACGGTCCAGCACTTTGACTCGTATGCGGTCTAGGGTGATTACCCATTAACGGTAGCGAGTACCGGGGATTCCCCTTCTATATGTAGAGAAACGGAAGGCTTCCATAAGATGTTGATGAAGGCTGCCACGTGCTACGACTGATCATCGTGGATGTGTGGTAGCGGGCGTGTTGATGCTCCAGTTACAGTCCCTTCTTCCAATTGGAATTGTGCTTCACACCGTAATGAAAGCCTATGAGCTGAGTTACCGATGGTGTTGATTGCAAATGAAATGTTGAAATGTTTTAATGAAAAGAAAGGAAAACTTCAGATGGGATCTGATGAGAAAGAGGTTTTTAACAATTTGAAATATCATCTTGTTATTCGTATGATTTAAGGAATAGTTATATGAAAACTTCAGAAGGTAACTGATGTATGAAAAACTTACAAGATTTTGAAATGTTTATAGAAGTTATGATTATAGTGGGCCTATGTTGCTCACTCTTGTTTTCTTTATATATCACAACACAACATGATCTTTAATGATATTGTATGGGATGTTAAACTTTTTATGTCATGTTGTTGGTGGTACAAAGATGATCTCAGAGAAAGATTCATATCAAATGGATTAATTTCTAATTTATTAAAAATGTTAGAAAATAGGGTGTGGGAATGAAATGACCATGAGGAATAAGTTAAACAACCATTTTGGGTGACAATTTCGAGCAAGTTAGAGGACTTGTCTCGAGTCGGTCAAGTATCGAAAGTTGTTAAGGAATATCATGACTACATGTTAGTATAAAGAACTTGATTAAAAATCATTGACAAGATAGTTTTACGAATGGCTAAAGTAGGCCTGAGGAAGTGAAATGCCGGGCAATATATGAAGTAAATTGTATAAATTTACAATTAACCTAATACATGCATATGTATACTAAGAGTGGGTTCTTATATGATTATAGAGTACCCGGAACGTGGAGAAGTTGGAATAGCATCCTTGGACTCCAGGCAAGTTTCTAACTTTATCATTTATTCTATATCAGAATATTGTTGATTCATGGTGATGCAAGATGTCTTGAAATCCTTGACTTTATAACAAATTCTTTGATTATAAAGTTTTGTTGTGTTTTGAACAATCCATCTCCTTGTTGTTGTTGAGAATGCATATTATCATTTTCTCTCTGAACTGTTTGGTTCATTTATAACTTGATTTTATTGCTACTCTGAACTTCTCGAAAAGTTAGAGTATGCATGTAACCAGATTGAATATCTGTTCTGTGCGTCGAGCTACCATTCAGGGTACTAGATGGTTAACCGGGGAGAGTCGGGTATTTTCTCGACGGTGGTCGATAACTATCAAAATTATTTTGATTCAAAAGGTATTGAGGATTATTTGATGATCACTGAGGATCATCAGCTTAATTATTTTAAATAATTATTTTAGTTATTTAAATAATATTTAAATATTATTTAAATATTATTTAAAAAGGGTTGAATAGTGTTTCAACAGTAATGAATTATTTTAAATTCATTTTTGAAGGTTACTTAAATACTATTTAATATTAATTAACTATTATTTAAATATTGTGAAGCATTCAAAACGAGATCATTTAATTATATTTATATTCTATTAATTATTTTAAATAATATTAAATATTATTTTAATATTTTTTAAATATTGGAAATTTTAAAAGACAATTATTGTCAACTGATTTTTTTATCCGAAACAGTATTTAAAAATTGTTTTACTTTGATTATTTTTAATCATCTCGAGCTACTGAGATTCGAGGGTTAGCAAAGTACCCGAATCACTACTAAAATATTTTGAGGATCTCGAATCATATTTTGGAGCTTTTGAGAAACTCTTTAAATATTTTTTTAATTAAATATATATTATTTAATTATCAATAAAATAATCTGTGAATATTTTTGGGCTAACAACCCCACATTAGGGAATGAATCAATAATCCTGACATTCTTCCCGTATATACTGGGGTCTTTTGGGACTTATATCTGGTTCTAATTCAATACTCTTCATTAAGGTTATTATATTTTAATATAGCGACTCCCCGGTCGTGTTCTTGAGTCTTATTGATTCAATTGCATTTATCTTATTGACTAGTTGACTGAGAGTCAACCCACATATACACGAGATTACTTCCACATAATTCCGGAAGTGAATCCATTATTTGATGTTAAAATCTTATAAAGATTTATTGTTGTTCTGGAAGGTAGGATTAAATTCCTTTCCATACCTGTTGATTTGAATAAATCCTAGAGCGGATTGTTGTTATTCTTGAAGGTTGGATTAAATTCCCTTCTAGACTTGTTGAATTTAAATTATTCATCAGGGACTGGAGTAAGGTTGCGTAAGAGGTCGAGTGACGCACGACCCAGCGTAATTAAAGGCCCATGAGTTGCCTAGGGTGACGTCCCGATAAGGGGTTGTCCTTCTACTAGTAGAGAAAATGACTGGTTCTTCTATTGTACAATGTGACTGATCATCGCGTACAGTAGGGCGTTGAAAAATCTCCAACCATAGTCTTCTCTTCCAATTGGAATTTGACATTAACACTGTAACGAAAGCCAAGGTGCTAAGTTAAGGATAGTGTTAATGGGAATTGTTGAACTTTCATTTGTTCTTTTCGCAGTATATCGAACTGCTTGCTTATTGATACTCAAATAAATGGTATTCTGTGGTTGATGCCATTGTGCTAAATTGTCGATTCTGTTGTTCCCAAAATTGTGAACTTAAATTGTTGCATTGCAGTAACCTGAACTGCATTCTTACCTTGAGTATCTTCTTGCATCGTGAACTCTGATTTCTTTATTGTTAAGATATAACTGGTTATACATCTTCACTCATATTGCAAGTGTATATTTTTATTGTTGGATATCCGGTTGGGATATTTATCGCTATCACATTTTCTTGAAATATTCTGATAAATAACTTGCTGAGCATTCTTTGGCTCATTCTTGCTTTTTGTAAACCTTATATCTTGCAGTAAGACTTGCCCATGGGATGTAAAGGAAAGGAGAGATTCGAGCTTGAGTTAGTCAGGTTCAAGGCTTCTACAGGCGGTGTAAGCTAGATAGGATTTCAGTTAGAATCCTAATAATTATTATAAAATATGCAAGGTATTAATAAATGTTGAAACATTGTTTACTCCTAATGTAACTTCAGGTAGAGGTGATATTAGTAGCATGAGATCCTGAGTTTATTATAGTTGGATTATAATAACTGTTATTATTTTAAGTTCGTTTCCTGAGACTATAACTCGAGTTGTGTATTTGGTTTGGGGTCATTGCTTGTATATTGGATGGTTATAATTGTTAAAGCAGGTGAGCATTATTTATTGTGGAAATTGGAATGTGACGACCCGGATCCCTGACCCCGGATCTGGGGGTGTCACAAATATTATCTCAAATTTCGACTTGATGTTCGAGTTAGTCTCTATCTCGAATATTATCTCGAATTTCGACTTGATGTTAGAGATAGAGTTCCCAGGATTGTACTTGAAATTTTATTGAGTTTTATGTGATTTTTCGAGTTAACTCCTAACTCGAAACTCATCTCAAATTTTGTCTTGATATTCGAGATGGGATTCCCTGGTGGGTTATTATGCTGTTTTAATTGATTAAGTGATTATTTGTTCGAGTTAGTGTCTATCTCGAACTTTATCTCGAATTTCGACTTGATGTTCGAGATAGTCTCTATCTCGAAACTCATCTCGAATTTTGACTTAAATATTCGAGATAGTATTCGACTTAGGTTCCCCAATGGGTACTTAACATTTTTTTCTTGTTTTCACAGGGTTATTTTTGTCTTTGCTCATTTATGCCTATATATACATCTCTAACTCGTGTAAAATTTTCACTTTTACCTAATTGTTTTTAATCCTAATCTTTTACAGCCCCCACCCTCCCTCCCTCCCAGCGATTTCAAACATTCAAAGCTCTGTTCATTCGATTGTGTCAAATCACTTACATACCATGAATTGCTGCCCGATTTTAGTTTACTATTCTCTGTTTGCGTTCCTAATTGCCTGTGTTTGTGTATGTGATCGTTTCTGTTAATCTACTAAGTTTGCTATATATACACACATCTACACACAACTATCACGGTTAATTGCATACATAGTTTAGTTTTTAATACCGCTTATTTGGATTGCAGAAATTAGTGGTTTGGGTTGCGTTTGATATCGTATTTGCAGTAGTTAATTCCACAGTTTAGTGCTATTCGCTGATCTACTTCTCGGTTCCCTAAAAGGAATTAATTAATTTACGTGTTTTATTTTTCCTTGATTAATTGCTGGCTTTATTTGTTTTTCTCAAATCACACTTTAACTCAAGGAAAATATCTTTTACTAAAATGGCTCACCAATTTTCTCTTGCGAAAAATAATTTTTTTAACATTACTATGGAAATTGGTGATCATCTCCCGCACTTCATGTTTTGGGTACAATTTCTCAATTTGTACTCCAAGGCTAGTGTTGCTTTTACTGCTAAACCAACACTAGTCCATGATGCTTTACAGCAATTATGGACTAGTGCGGTTACTTTTGGGAGCAAATCTACCCCCTATGGTTTCAGGTTTACCTTGGCGGGTCAGGAATATGAAGCTACGGAGGAAGTGTTCAACAGGGTTCTGGGATTCCTGGTCAAAGATGTTTATGACCCAGAACCTACAACGGCAGATCGTATCAAGTTCTTTGAGGAGATTGGATGCTATCCTCCTTCTGGACGGATCTCAACTGGCGCCATCCAGAAACAATACTTCCATGTGGAATGGAATTATTTTTTCGAGGCCATCACAAGATGTTTTCGGGCGCGCGAAAAAGATTATCATCAGATTTCAATTCCCATGCAAGTCTTTACAGTTTCCCTAGCCCGTGAACTGGACATTAATTATGGCAGAATCGTTCTTTCAAAAATAGTGGCTACAATGGGATCATCTGCAAGCAGAGACCTTACCACTACTAATGTTGTATGCTAGTATCCTCGTTTCTTACAAATGCTTATTAATCACTTAGTACCGACTGATGCTTTCTCTGTAAGACAGGCATTTGTAACGAGTGCAACATCTGCATCACTGGGCATGGGCACCAAGTCACTCACAACAATTGCTAATCAGGATAAACATCACGGTAAAGCGATGACTATTCCTGCTAATATTCAAGTGTGGCTTCAATATGATGCAGGTATTACTTCAATGGCGAGGACCTCGCACGTATCATCACATGCTCAGAATCCATCTGCACATGTTGACGCATTTCAAGGGATTCCTGACGAGCCTCTTAGTGATGAAGATGATGATGGCCATTCTCACGGTCAAACCTCTGCCAGTCAAAGGGAAAGACAACCTACTCCACATGCTGATTCTGATCCCTTTGCTGGACAAGGTAATGAAGGAGGTAATTTCTTTGAACAAAAGCAACTCTCTGTTCACACTACTGATACTTCTTCTTCATCTAAATCTGATTCCATGGCCCAAGATTCTGCTATCCCAGGGCAAGAGCAACATTTCTGATTCTGAGTCTGATACTCTTGCTTCTTCTCTTTCACCCTCGCTGACGGGGGTTAAAAGGCCGGCACCTGTAGATTTAGGTGAGGATTCTGAGAGTGACCCCGAAGTGCAGCCACTTATTCGGAAGAAAGCCAAATTTTCACATGCTGCAACTTTAAAAGCCCAGTCCAAACCTAGTGTGTCTATCACAACCACCCCACCACACGTGAGTGGTTCACCCATTGCACATTCTACACATAGGGATTTTGGTGAAGATTTTGTCCCTTCTAAAGAGCCTGTTGCTTCAGAAAGGCCAGAAGCTTTCATTGCTTCATAAGTACCTTCACCGGTACATACTGATGTTGCAGAGAGGATCGGTTCTGATGTTGTACTAGAACACTCTGCAGCCTTTCAGCCTGAGATTCCACCTCAGGATATGACAGGAACAGATCCCATAACTGCTACTCATTTTGCTTATCCAGTTTCTGCAGGTACTGCTTTCACTTTCAGGAATATTGTTGAATACATACACGAGCGTGAGACATGGAGTGTGTGTGAGCATTTAAGGAATGAGGGACCTTCATTTTCAAGGCCCGAAACCGAGCGACAAACAGTAACATAACGATTTTTAGAGCGAGGACACCCAAGCCAAACACCGTCCCTTAATCTTGAAAATCTTGACACTCGTATGACAGCAATTGAAAATGAAATAAAGCAGTTCGGGCAGACAATGAGGCAGTTAGGGATCAATGTTACAGACAACAAGAGAGCTCTTGGTGACTACGCAACACAAGTCAAACAACAGCATTCGATGAATTGACAAACAAGATGAATGACTTGGGCCACGCTGGTGGTGTCTTGGGCAGCACTCTTTATGATAGAATGGGAGCAGTGGAAAGCCTAATGCATACAATGGCAACGGAGATAAGCAGACTGATGTATGTAGTTAGGAGCTTTGTTCCCCCAGAGTGCTTTGACGATCAATTTAACCAACCTCCCCCTGATAATGATGGTGTTGGTGGTGCTGGAGGTGCTGGTGGAGCTGGACCCTCGGGTTCAGATTTTGGTGGTTTCTATGCTACTGGTGGTTCTGGAGAGAAGGGTGGTGTTCAGGATAACTCACCTAAGGGGGAAAGTGCAAAGGAGACGAGACAGCAGTCGCTAATTATTGAGGAGATTGAAGAACAGACTACTGATTTTGTCAAAGAAAATGAGCCAGTAACTGAAGAGGAGGCTCAGAGGAAGAGAAAGGGTAAGGTAGTGGTGGCTGAGTAAGAAGAGCCATT
Organism: Oenanthe sinensis; assembly: GCA_028671895.1. Taxonomy (NCBI): domain Eukaryota; kingdom Viridiplantae; phylum Streptophyta; class Magnoliopsida; order Apiales; family Apiaceae; genus Oenanthe; species Oenanthe sinensis. Next base: position 7,115,823 of record JAPMAC010000195.1, on the reverse strand, counting down.
CATTGACTTGAGTTATCATCAGGAAAAAGTACATGAGGTACTTGATTCAGATTCTGATATGGAGGATGTACCTTTAGCACATGCAATTAAAAGATCTTTGATGGAACAAGGTGGAGGTGCTGGAATGTCTTCCAGAAAGCCTGAAGAAATACCTGTTGATAAAGAGACTGTTTTCTATCAAATGAAGATGATGCAGGATGAGGCTGTTTTCCTTGAAAAGCAAGCGGAGTTCAAGGAGAAATAGTATGATCATGAGCTTGCAAGGTTAGCTGATCATCTAGTTGATCTGGACAAGAGAAGGATCAGACAGAATTGGGATGATGCAAGGAAGATTCTATTGGGAGTTTGTGCGAAAGGAACTCATAACAAAGAGGCGGAAGACTTATTCTACAACTTGAACTTGCAGAATCCAGTAACTGTTGACTAAATAAGTGCTTTGAAAAGGTTGATCTCTAAAGTCAGAGTTGGATACAATGCGATGGTTAAGGAGTGACAGGTCATCTTGTCTTTAGTCGAAGGAGTCCCGACATCTTTCTTGTATGTGGATGATCAATTCATCTCGAGAAGATCTGCGTCAGAGTTGTTCTTGCTAGCAACAAAAATTCAATATTCTCAAGCTGAGGAGCTTAGCATTCTGTATAGAGATCAGTTAATGCAGCTAGCAGAGGACAAGGGACCAGAATTCTCAGCAATTCCTGATGTTGTTCGGATGGTTGTTGATGGAAAAATGAAGAAGGTTAGTTTAGAAGAAAATGACCTAATGGCTCTATCGGTAGAATCCCTAAAAGCTGTCTGTAGGCAAATGATGAGTGAGGGATTCACCTCTGACATTAAGGAGAAGTTAGTGGAGTTTATTGAGAGGATCATATTCAAGATGAGCAATGAGATTTGGAAGTGTGATATTATTGCTCCAAACCCTCTAGATAATGTAAAGGTTGAGCCGGAGCTAATTGAAAGAAAATGGAATATTCTACAAGCTGTTAAAAATATAGATGAAGCTCTGACTCTTCCTTCTGATTCACTGGAACATGGAGAAATAAGGGAGGCGATTGGTGTTCCAGGAAGAGATAGTGTATACTGGATACACTCGTATGACAATGACACAACTGATGCTTTGGCGTTCATAGATGCAGTCCAGAATCAAACATTATTGCATATGAGTAGAAAATGGTTGTTGTAGACTCAAGATGCCGCATTTTTGGAAAAAGTTTTAGACGTATTCAAATGGGGCGAAGTGGAGAATGAGAATGTGGATGAGAAGAAGAGACTTCTGAAGTACTTGTCTAAAGTAGTGGTGGAGAAGAAGTGAATGGAGCGAGATGCGGCTAGTATCCACAATACTAACCGTGTCAATGGCTACCCCAAAATGATCTGTTGTTAGTTCAAGGCTGATAAATCACATTAGAAATCTCAGCTCATAATGAAGAATTTTGAGGATATTCCAAAGATCAGAACTACTCAGGAGGTGGATAAACTCATAAGGCTTTTCAGGCATCCTTATCCAGAGCCCAGGAACCCTCTAGAAATGGAAGCGGTAAGTATGTTCAATGCAAGGTGGAAGCAGCTTCATGATCCAGTCTACAAGAGAGAACAGCAGCAGAAGGAACGGTGCAGAAAGCTGAAAGAAGAGAAGCGCCAAGCTGAAGAAGTTAGGAAGAAGAGACGAAATTAGAATTAAAGGTCAGAGTGGTGTGAACTTGAAGTTGGAAAAACTTCATATCTATTGGTTGCTTTAACTCACTTGAGGAAAATTCACCTGATCACGGTATGCGAGATATGCTAACTTACCATACTGTAACCGTGAATCAGAGTGGATCCAATAAGGTGATATAAGTTTGACTGAAAGGTATTAAATAATCCAGGTGATAGGAATCACTCAAATGGTTTTTAATTCGAAGTTTGAATTCTTTGTCTAGTTTAAGTTTTATTTATTCTAGTTCTTTGAATTGTTTTCCAAGTTTATTTTAGTTGTAATTTAAACAAGACAGTAATGTTATTTATCTTTTTCTCGTCTCATTGTTTAGTTGAGTTATCCCTTGTTAATTTGAATGTCGTTGTTAGACTATCAAATAGGGGGAGATTAAAAGGCAGAGCGTCTAAACTTGTAACACTATAACTTATGTAACTCAACTAAAAGAAAAGATACTTAACTAGAAGACAATCAAAAACATGAAGTCACAAAGAAATCAATATTAAATGAAGACAAGGTAATTGATACAATTCAACATGTTAACTATGATCAATCAAAGAAGAAATCATTGAAAGAAGTTCAAGATAGAGTTGTTAATGCCTCAGTGATTTATAACTTAAAGGTTCAAGATCATAACTATCAGTATCAATAAGACTAATTGATTCCAAGTGAACAAGAAGGAAAGCAATAATTGGAAAGCCACATTACTAATTGAATATGGTAATCTATTCAAGAAGCAGAGACACTATCAAGACTAGTCACTTATGAATCAGACCATTGCATCAAGTGTCAGGACATTGATAGCAAGTTTATGTCAGTAATAGAGATCCAGGTTCAAGAGCTTGTTGAAGAATATGGAAGACATAAAGAAATTCAAGATGTTGCATTGAAGTTTTAAGTTGAAGCCCAGAATTTCTCTAAGTACAAAATGTTCGAGATGGCCAAGCAGAATATTCCTATGTAGAAATTCTACTTAAATGTTCGAGATGGCCAAGTAGAATATTCATATGTAGAAATTCTACTTAAATGTTCGAGATAGCCAAGTAGAATATTCCTATGTAAAAATTCTACTTAAATGTTCGAGATGGCCAAGTAGAAATTCTCAAGTAGATGTTCTACATAGAGGGCAGTTTTAACATGACACATGGCATCATCTAATTGGCAGATTTCCAAGCTTTCAAGATAAGATAAGATTTATGTGGACATCATTGGGCCACGTATATCTTAATCTTTGAAGACTATAGGACATAGATTACAAGTAGTATAAATAGAAGTACTTGTGTATTATTTTAAGAAGAGCAATATTTTCGAGATAAACACTTGTAAAAGAGAAAGAGAGTATTCACAGAGCTTAGTATCATTTACTACCCTCTTTACTTTTGGTGTACTTTGTAATGAATGTTGTAGCAACCCTTTCAAGTTATATATAAGATATATATTTCTTGAATCATTGTGTTCATTTATTACATGGTATTTATTGCTTCTTAAATTCGAAAAGTTGTATTCACCCCCCCCCCTCTACAACACATTTAGACCTAACAAATGTCTTAAGAATGAAGTATCAAGTTGTAACAGATTGTTTTCATGTTCAAATGAACAAGAATGATCCTACAAGAGTTTACACGTTGTTTCCAAGTTCAAATGAACCAAGAATGAAGTTATATGTTGCTTCCAAGTTCAAACAAGTCAAGAATGAAGTCTTAAGATGTTACGGATTGTTTTCATATTCAAATGAGCCAAGAATGATCTTATAAAAGTTTATAAATTGTTTCCATGTTCAAACGAGTCAAGAATAAAGGTAAAAGTTGTTTCCAAGTTCGAACGAGTCAAGAATGAAGTCTCAAGACGTTACATATTATTTTCATATTTAAATGAGCCAAGAATGATCTTACAAGAGTTTATAAGTTCTTTCCAAGTTTAAAAGGAACTAAGAATGAAGCTACAAGTTGTTTCCAAGTTCGAATGAGTCAAGAATGAAGTCTCGATATGTTACGAATTATTTTCATGTTCAAATGAGCCAAGAATGATCCTACAAGAGTTTACAAGTTTTTTACATGTTCAAATGAGTCAAGGATAAAACTGCAAGTTATTTTTAAGTTCGAACGAGTCAATAATGAAGTCTAAAGTTGTTACGGATTGTTTTCATGTTCAAATGAGCCAAGAATGATTTTACAAGAGCTTATAAGTTATTTCCAAGTTCAATGATTTAAGAATGAATCTATAAGTTGTTTACAAGTTTGAACGAGTCAAGAATGAAGTCTCGAGATGTTATAGATTGTTTTCATATTCAAATGAGCCAAGAATTATCCAACAAGACCTTATAAGATGTTCCCAAGTTCAAATGAGTTAAGAATGAAGCTACAATTTGTTTCCATGTTCGAACAAGTCAAGAATAAAGTCTCAAGTTGTAACGAAATGTTTTCATGTTCAAATGAGCCAAGAATGATCCTACAAGAGTTAACAAGTAGTTTCTAAGTTTGAACGAACCAAGAATGAGGTTACAAGTTGTTTTTATGTTCGAACGAGTCAAGAATGAAGTCTCAAATTGTTACAGGTTATTTTCATGTTCAAATGAGCCAAGAATGATTCAACAAGAGTTTACAATTTTTTTCCATGTTCAAACGAGCCAAGAATATAACTACAGGTTGGTTCCAAGTTCGAACGAGTCAAGAATGAAGTCTCAAGTTGTTACGGATTGTTTTCATGTTCAAATGATCCAAGAATGATCCTACAAGAGATTATAAGTTATTTCTAAGTTCAAACGAGTTAAGAATGAAGTTACAAGTTTTTTTCAAGTTTTAATGAGTTAAGAATGAAGTCTCAAGTTATAACAGATTGTTTTCTTATTCAAATGAGTCAAGAATGATTCTACAAGACTTTATAAGTTGTTTTCAAGTTCAAAGGAAACAAGAATGAAGCTATATGTTGTTTCGAAGTTCGAACGAGTGAATAATGAAGTCTCAAGATGTTATAGATTATTTTCATGATCAAATGAGCCGAGAATGATCCTACAAGAGTTTATAAGTTGGTTCCAAGTTCAAATGATTCAAGAATGAATCTACAAGTTGTTTACATGTTTGAACGAGTCAAGAATGAAGTCTCAAGTTGTAACGGAATGTTTTCATGTTCAAATGAGCCAAGAATGATCTTACAAGAATTTACAAGTTGTTTGCAAGTTCAAATGAACCAAGAATGAAGTTACATGTTGTTTCTAAGTTCAAATGAGTCAAGTATGAAGTCTCAAGAAGTTACGGATTATTTTCATGTTCAAATGAGACACAAATGATCCTAGAAAAGTTTACAAGTTTATTTCCATTTTCAAACGAGTCAAGAATAAGGCTATAAGTTGTTTCCAAGATTAAACAAGTCAAGAATAAAGTCTCCAGATGTTATAGATTGTTTTCATGTTCAAATGAGCCAAGAATGATCCTACAAGAACATATAAGTTGTTTCCAAGTTTGAACGAGTAAAGAATGAAGTCTCAAGATGTTACTGATTGTTTTCAAGTTCAAATGAGCCACGAATGATCCTACAAAAGTTTACAAGTTGGTTCCATGTTCAAATGAGTCAAGAATAAAGTTACAAGTTGTTTCCAAGTTCGAACGAGTCAAGAATAAAGTCTCAAGATGTTACGGATTGTTTTCATGTTCAAATGAGCCAAGATTGATCCTATAAGAGTATATAAGTTGTTTCCAAGTTCGAACCAGTCAAGAATGAAGTCTCAAGATGTTACGGATTGTTTTCATGTTCAAATGAGCCAAGAATGATCCTACAAAAGTTTACAAATTATTTCCATGTTCAAACGAGTCAAGAATAAAGCTACAAGTTGTTTCCAATTTCGAACGAGTCAAGAATGAAGTCTCAAGATGTTATGGATTATTTTCATGTTCAAATGAGCCAAGAATGATCCTACAAGAGTTTAAAAATTTTGTCCATGTTCAAATGAGTCAAGGATAAAACTACAAGTTGTTTTCTGGTTCAAATGAGTTAAGAATGAAGCTACAAGTTGTTTCCATGTTTTAACGAGTCAAGAATGAAGTCTCATGGTGTAACAGATTGTTTTTATGTTCAAATTAGCCAAAAATGATCCTACAAGAGCATATAAGTTATTTCCAAGTTCAAACGAGTTAAGAATGAAGTTACGAGTTGTTTCCAAGTTTGAACGATTCAAGAATGAAGTCTCAAGTTATAATGGAGTGTTTTCATGTTTAAATGGGAATGATCTTACAAGAGTTTACAAGTTTTTTCCAAGTTTTAATGAACCAAGATTGAAGCTACAAGTTGTTTCCAAGTTTGAACGAGTCAAAAATGAAGTCTCGAGATGTTACAGAATATTTTCATGTTCAAATGAGCCAAGAATGATCCTATAAGAGTTTACAAGTTTTTTCCATGTTCAAATGAGTCAAGGATGAAACAACAAATTATTTTAAAGTTCGAACGAGTCAATAATGAAGTCTAAAGTTGTTACGGATTGCTTTCATGTTCAAATGAGCCAAGAATGATCTTACAAGAGATTATAAGTTGTTTTCAAGTTCAAACGAGTTAAGAATGAAGTTACAAGTTGTTTCCAATTTTTAACGAGTCAAAAAGGAAGTCTCATGTTGTAACAGATTGTTTTCATGTTGAAATGAGCCAAGAATTGTAACGCCCGTAGAATTTTGCATTATAAATAATAATAAAAAAGACTTATTCCAATTTGATGAGTCAATCTTATTTGACTATTTGTGAAATACGTGTTATGATTATATGACATGTATTGAATGCATATATGTACGAATGTATTTAAATTTTTTTGCTGTACGTATTTTAAAACGAATTTTCAAGCCATTTTGATGCACTGTTTGATTTTTAAAAAATTATTGGAATGTCCAAAAGTCATGATCTCTTTTGCATTATTATCTCTACATATTTAGAGACCTTTTAAAAATATAGGTTCAATTATTTTGATCCCCATGAGTTTTAAATAATATTCTGAGACTTGTTGTGATAAAAACAATTCCCTTCTAAATTCCATATTTAAATATTGGGACATCCAAAAATCATGAAATTTATTCCATAATGATTTTTGAGTATTTAGAAATGTTATAAAAATATAAGTTTAATTGATTTAAGCTTATATGAGTTTTAAAGATTTTAAAGGTATTATTATTCCTTTAAACTGAGTTATCTTCTAAATTCCATAACAAAATAATTAAAAGTCTAATAATTATTTTAAAAATATGTACGAGCTTCTGAAATCATTTTATTTATTTTAAAAATATTAAGTTTATTTTTCTACCTATTTCCCATTAAAATTCGATTTATTAATGATTGTATAATAAAAATCAGTATTTGTGAAATTATGAAAATGTCCCTGCCTTTATAAAACACCACCGCCCACTTCTTTCTTCCCCATTCTGCATCTTTGTTCTTGTTCGAGAGCTAGGGTGAGTTCTCCCTTGTTCAATTTCTTGATTACTTGCCATAATTTACAATATACACATGATTCTAGCTAGTCTATGAATTAGTGATTAATTCTTGTAATGCTATCATCAAATTTTTATGTATATGTGTTGTGCTGTGTGTATATATATATATATATATATATATATATATATATATATATATATATATATATATATATATATATATATATATATATATATATATATATATATATATATATATGATGTAGAGTTGCATGCAAGGCCAAGTAAGGATTGGGTTCGCTTGATTTTGTTATAAACTAGCCTAGAAATGGAAGAACAATGATTCTACGGCACAAGGCATTTAAGTCGAGCCTAGCCGAGATTTGTTTCCATCGACGATAAACTGGTGTGAGTCGATGGTGTTGGGTTGTGATGCAGTGATGTTAATGAAGATTGTAGTGATATTATTTTGCTGATAATTAAAGTACATGAGTCATTATTTTTAGATTTCGATTGGGATTTCTTAATATATGCATTTGTGATATTTAAAGTTTCAATAATTATTTAGTTTGTGGTTTGGTTTGAATCTGTTAATGGACAGATTTTAAGCTATGGTTGCTGCATGATTGTAATTCGAAATTTATGACTAAAATTTCAATTTTTATTTCGTATTATATTCGACCTTGATAAATTGTGATTATAGCTGGCTAATTTGTTAGCAATATGTCATATTTTGAGTTTAGTAGTCATAATTTTCAGTTGTGTTATTGCTATGCTCGAATTGGATGAGTTTGATAATAGAAATGACTAATTTATTGCTTGTTAAAAAGAATGCTGAACCTACTATTTGTCTGGTAAATTTTGAATTGTATTTGTAAATTTTAGACTTTTATTTATTCATTTATATTCGAAAACTTCAAGTTATCAAGCGTAATTTACAAAGTCTTGGTTATTTAAAATTTATATTTGAATGTATTCGTATAACTCAAGTGTCTTGTGGTTTATATTTTTACCCTAGATTAGTAAAGATTAAAACTTACGTGGCATCTGTTCAATGTAGCTGAGACTGTTATGTCCTGTTTTTGACAGTGGCTATGTGATATAATTGTTCCTTATGACTTCTAGTTTACGTACGCGAAAACTTTGTGTCGTTTGGATTAACAAGTCAAAAGTTATGAAAGATTTAGTAAAGGCCGCGCAAAACTGAAATTGTTGTCTACAGTTTATGAGTTTAATTAATTCGTTTTTGGGTGATTATTTATGGGAACTTTGCTAGATGTTCAGGAAGATATCTGCCAAATTTTGTTTTAAAATGATTATTTTTCATTTTTCTACAAATATTTAAGTGGACTGCACGCAATAGCATGTTAATTTTCAGGTTGACTGCTCTGTTTTCCTCTACTATTTTGGATCAGCCATAACCTGCTCTGGGGAGTATATTTGTGATGAAATTGTTCTACTAGTTATCTAGTTTATTTAGGCGCTGACCTTGTGTCATTTGAGTATACAATTAAGGAGTTATGAAAGTTTTAGTAAAAGTGGCGCAACACAGAATTTTCTTTGCTCGAAAGGGAGATTGTTTCAGTTTATTTAATATGATAATATATTATTTTTGCTTTGAAATTTTTGTGGAAGATTGGAATGATATCCACGATAATATCTGGAAAATGTTATACTAAAAGGATTATTTTTCATTTTGTTAAAAATGTTTCAATAAATTATGCGCAATAGCGTTTTTAGTTTTTAAAGTTGCTTGCCTGTTTTGGAGATTTGTTTTGAAAGAGTTATGGAATAATTGATTATAATTGTAAGTGGAGTTAAAGTTAATATTAGATTATATTAGAATGGATAATAGTAGTACATATGAATGTTGATTGGCTTGATTTGAAAAACAGGTGGATAGTCCGATTTACGAATACTTCATGCCGAAATTTTCTAAAATTCCCCTATGTCAAAACCTATTTTACCTAATAAATTCTAATAGTTGTGAGCAAACTTTAATTGCTAATTGTTATTTGTATTGACTGGATTATGTGATTAAGGTAAACAAATAGTATTTATAATTATCGAAAGGGTAGATAGTTACGTATTCCGATAGTTATTCAGAAATCGTTAAGTTCGTTTGATCCGACGATTGAAGTATTGTTTCACTGGCTTAGAGTCGACCGAGACGAGCTTATCAAGAAAGTTCAGAATTAAACAAATGATGTTGCGAGTATAGCAATAAGAATACGAGAAAGCAACGTTGTGCCGTACTCAGTCCAGTGGAGTATGTGAGAAGCTAAGTGGGAAGAAATGGTCGTGCAATGGATAGTGTCATTAGAAATTTGAACCAAGAGTCAGTGATAAGGCAAGTATAAACCCTCTTGCTCTCTCATAACCTTCCTATTATATATCTGTGATACCGTGTTTTACCCTGTTTCCCTATACTGAAATGATTTTATACACCATGTTTTGCACTTGTACTCCCTTGATAATTTGATACTGAAAACCTAATACGTTATACATAATTGTTGAACCTAACCTATGATTACCTTAAACTTGTTACGTTTCTAAAAAATTATAAACTTTGTTAAAGCTTTGAAAAGAAAGATTTATTTTCAGTGAACAATGTTTTACATAAATGACTTTCAGAAATGATTTTAAAACTGCGTTGTGAAGGAAAAAAAATGTTTTACAGATTTGAATGAAAGTGTTTTCCTGAGATGAAATGATTTCAGGTAAAAGATTTTAAAAGGATTTATAAAGAGTGTTTTGATAAATGGTTTAGGAATTTTGACTTATGATTTCTACGGATTCCTAAATATTGGAGAGCGTAAGAGGCCGAGACGCCGGTCCAGCACTTTTATTTAATTAGCGTAAGAGGCTAGGGCGGTCCTAGTCCATCATTATTAAAGGCCAGAGTGTGCCTAATTGGGAACCCAATTGTGAAAGTCCAGAGGGACCTTGTGTCCGGTATGGGGACATTACGTGGCTGATCACCCGTATTGTCCATGCGTTGGTGGAAAAACTCCAATCAAGTTAATGATTTTACGAAAAGAATGTTCGATGAAAGAACAGTTTTATGAAAACAATGTTTTGATGAATAGTTTGATGAAAAGAAAGATTTTGATGAAAGTAATGATTTGACGAAGATGAATGGTTGTGATAAAAATAATTGTTATTGTTTACATCAAAAGTAGCTTTTCTATTTAAGCATTTTGATTTACTTGTAGATAATTCTGTTTAATTCAGCGTTTGCTTTTATCTCAACCATTCTGAATCAGTTTAGTTATATATCTTGTGACTTTCGTTTCTATATATACTTGCTGAGCATTGTTGCTCATTCTTGCTATTTATTCTAACCCTTTCAGCTAGGGAGAAAGGTGGTTCGCTCATTTAAGATCGCGCATAAAAGTAATGTTAGACAATGATTTCAAGTGGTTAGGTTACACCTTGGTGGCAGGTAAAATACCTTGGAAGATGTTTGTGATACTAGTTGGGATTAGAATTAGATAATTTTGATTCTGTTGTAAAACAGATTTATATATTGATTTCCAGTTAATCTTTATATTGAAGTCTATCTGGTAGGTAGAAAGTTGTAATAATAATTAGTAGTTTGGTTTTCTGATTTCAATACTGTAACTTGTATGTGATCCTGTTTTAGGGGGTCGAGTTTACTTTCAAATTGATTTCTCTTTTAAATCATTTTTTTATTTTTATTTCAAATTGGTTTTCTTTTAAATTCTTTAAAGATGTCCAGGTTTTAAATTATATTTGTTTTAGTGTCACCAGATCTAGACCCCGGATCTGAGGGATGTCACAGTTGGTATCAGAGTGATAGGTTATAAGTTATTGAAATCAGAAAGTAGGTAGTGAGTTTAGATTCAATAAAGGAAATGTCAGGTGAACCTCACATAGAGGTAGGCTGAGACTATTGGGTATAGTCTGTGCTAATAGAACTAAGATGGAGTCAGAGTATTGACCTTAAGATGATCATATTATGTATCCTAGTTTTCGAGTTATAGTTTTAGCAAGTTTGGATCTAAAGGGAGATATGATGGACCTTCCTTAGTTTACAGTCTTTCTTCAGAGCCCAAGATTTGCTCATCAATACAGCCTAAGTTAAATCCTATGGAAGGTGAGTTAAGGATAACAGAGGTCGTATTGACCAATTGAATAAATATTAAGTTAGAATACTGAGCCTAAGCATTTTATATTATAAATCATAGTTTGCTAATTCTAGTTTCCCCCGTCCTCAGTTATTGAATAATTCAGAGTTGAATCTTTTAGAAGGGTCAGAGATAGACCCATTAGAAGGGTCTTTAGAGCTAGAATCAGTTGAGATCAGACCAGTAAACATTTTTTTTACACATTCTAAGCATTATTTTCTATTATTTCCACATAAAAATTACTGTTTTGAAAGTCTCCTATTATTTCTTGTCATGAGTACAAAGAATTTGTAAAATAGTATGAGTTTTGTTAGGTTAGAGTGAGAAGCTCTATATATAGTTATGTGATGAATGTTAGAGTTTAGGTAAGGTTGGGTTGGCTTACTGAATATAGTAACCCCAAGCAAATTAAGATTTGAACACCTGATCGTGACGATTGTGACAAGCTAGATGGAACTTCTGACGGCCGTGGATGTCTATTATAAAATCCTCATTGTCTTTTACGAGTTGATGACGACATAGGTTATAGAGTGGAAAATTATAGTTATAATCGAGCGACGATGTTTTTTCGGAAAGCCGATAGAGAACACATATGTGAAGACCTTGGCAATACCTTTTTTTCTATGATTTACTTTGAAACCTCTACAAGATAGAGATTTTTTTTGTTTGATATTGGAACTTCTACTTTTTCTCCAAGCGGGGATGAATCTAATTGCAATATAGAAATACTTGCTCTTGGTGTACCAGTACCTTTTCTGGTTATTCTTTTCTCTAGAAATAGCACCTTTGGAATTTGTTCAATTTTAATCCAAGGTGTACATTTGACAATTGTTCGTCAAGTGAAAATTATTTATTAATTTAATCTTAAATTCATTTCATATTTTTACTCTAACTGAGACGAACAACCCTAATTATAGGGGACACAAGGACTATCTGTCTATGTGATAGAAGTTGGATGGGACGCCATCACTTGTGTGTGTTGTAAATTACAAGAAGGTTAACTACCTTCAGTAGTGTCTTAATGTAGACACACAACATTGAGTTCTTTCGATCATATTGATCACTTAGTTAATACTTATTTCGATATCTGGAATTTGTTCTATTTAAAGTTCCATAATTCTTGTTATCTATAATCATTTTAAAGGTATGCCAACCAAGTGAGACGAGTTAAGCTTGCTAAAATAAATCAAGACTTTGTAGTGGGATTACTGAAAATAAGAGCAGGGTATGACACAAAGAGAAAACGAATAAACTGGAATGACTAGTAGAGTTTTCGATCAGAAAGGATGAACAATATGGAGTAAAGAGATAATACACCACATTATTTCTTTCGCTGATTCTGAGGACAGAATCCTTTAAGGGGGAAAGGTTGTAACGCCCGTAGAAATTGCATTATAAATAATAATAAAAAGGACTTATTCCAATTTGATGAGTCAACCTTATTTGACCATTTGTGAACTACGTGTTATGATTATATGGCTTGTATTAAATGCATATATGTACGAATGTGCTTAATTTTTATTGTTGTACGCATTTTAAAACGAATTTTCAAGCCATTTTGTTGCACTGTTTGATTTTTAGAAAATTATTGGAATGTCCAAAAGTCATGATTTCTTTTGCATTATTATCTCTACATATTTAAAGACCTTTTAAAAACAGGTTCAATTATTTTGAGCCCCATGAGTTTTAAATAATATTCTGAGACTTGTTGTGATTCCCTTCTAAATTCCATAATTAAATATTGGAACATCAAAAAATCATGAAATTTATTCCATAATGATTTTTGAGTATTTAGAAATGTTATAAAAATATAAGTTTAATTTATTTAAGCTTATATGAGTTTTAAAGATTTTAAAGGTATTATTATTCCTTTAAATTGAGTTATCTTCTAAATTCCATAACAAAATAATTACAAGTCTAAAAATTATTTTAAAAAATTGTACGAGCTTTTGAAATCGTTTTCTTTATTTTCAAAATATTAAGTTTATTTTTCTACATATTTCCATTTAAAATTATTTTTGTTTTAGTGGCACCATATCTAGACCCCGGATCGGAGGGATGTCACAAGAATGATCCTACAAGAGTTAATGTAACGATTGCGATATTTTAATTATTATAGTAATGTGAAATATATGATTGTTATGATTCAATGTGTAACGTGTGAAATATGATCATATTATATGCCTATTTGACTGTTAGTTTGACCAGTATAGGTTTACGTGAATTATTAAGATAATTTATGATTTTTATATGCTTATCTGAGGCACTCTTTGATATTTATAAAATTATTGGTATGTCCTATAATTACGAAATTTTATATGTAGCTTCTATGTGATTTTAGAGACTTTCTAAAAATATTTGTGTAATTAATTTCAGTCCCAGTATTTTTATATAATTTTCGCCGTCCTATTTTATCCTAGAAATGTTTATCTTCTAAATTTCATATTTAATCATTGGAATGTCGAAAAATTATAAAATCTTTTGCAAATTGTTTCCTGCATATTCAGAGACTTTGTAAAAATAAAATTTTATTTAATTTGACCCCCAAAGTAATTTTAAAGATTTTCCTACTCTTATTTCTATTTAAAGTGATTTATCTTCAACGATTTTTATTTAGTTATCTGTGCATCAGAAAAATATTTTAAAAATATGTATGAGCTTCTAAAATCATTTTATTTATTTAAAAAATATAAAATGTATTTTTGTACCTGTTTTCCAGTAAAAGTCCAATTATAATTGTTTTAATTCTAAAATTCAGCATTATGAAAAGACCCTTTTGCCCTTTTCTTTTATAAACCCACCCAGCCTACTTTCTTCCTCATTCTTGCTCTGTATCTGCGGTTGTTCAGGTCCACTGTTCTCTCTCTCCAGCAACTCTCGTTTCTTTCAATTTTTATAGCAATTATTAGTAAATCGTGTTGCTTTCTTGATCTATGTTAGTGTTCGAGTGATTTTATATGTGATATTCATTTTTTTTGCTTTGCATGCGTGTATATATGCGGGTGTGTGTATATATGCAGAATTGATTGCATACAACTGATTTGGGGACTTGATTTCTTGATTTAAGATATGACTATGCTATAATATGAGTAAAGAAATGATTGGGTGTTGATAGAACCACCATCGGTTCTCCACCGGATCATCACCGTCGGCAATGACTCCGGGGAGCCGACTGGTGGATTATTGGAGGATATAATGATGATGACATGTTAATTGTCGTGCTAGTAACTTGAATTAGTTGTTAATTTTCGTTGCATGTATGTATTTCGGGCACATTTTTGAATTTTTGAATATTATATACATATTTATATTCGAAAATGATAAAATTATATATATGTAGATTGTGTAAATTGAGTTTGATGATTGATTAGTGGTATGGTTAATTATTTAAATGATATATGTCTAATTGGGATTTAATTGTATGGTTAATTGAGATATTCGAATGTATATATATATTTGAAATGACAATGTGAGTTTGTACTTGGGAAATTATGAAAGCATTACTAGTATGGATCGTAAGTGAAGTGATTGGTGATATATATATATATATATATATATATATATATATATATATATATATATATATATATATATATATAGCTGCTTGTGTGCACTATTACTTGGTTGTGTCGGTTGTATTCCGACGGATAGCTCTTTATACAGGGGAGATGCTGCCAAATCTTCTAAAAATAAACGATTCTTTTAAGACATTATTGGCACATCGTCCCTGTATAGGCAATGCTACCAGTTAGGAATGGTGTTAGTAATATATGTTAAAGGGATTGTCTATGTGCCATATACTTGTTGATGTAAACTTGTTATGTGATATACCATATTAATATACGTGTCAAGGGATTACAGTAACGAAAGGGGTAGATAGAGTTAGACGTTAAAGAGAATGTCGTGTATGAATGAGATACTGAAATAGTATTATATATGTGTAGATTCGAAGGAAATAGAAGGGAGAGATAAAGGAAGGCTAAAGTAGAAAGCCAGTGATAGTACTAGTAGATCCACCTGTTCACCAACCGAAGCAACTTTGATGCAAGTAACTCTTGCCTGTATTCTCTTTTAAAGATATGAACTGTTTTACACTTTTACAACTGCTTTATACACTATAATTGTTTTATTATCAACAACATATTTTGTTCTAAATGTTAAACTTAAACTGCAATCCTATACAAGCCTTGAATGTACCTTATACTTTTCAATCCCTGAACTGCGGAACCCTTATTATCTATCACTTTATGAACTTATTTCAAATTCCTAAGCTGTTAACCTTAACCATGATTAGTACCCCATTACTACTCCCTAGTTACTGTTTTAAATCAAATGCTCTTAACTTGTTTTAGATCTTCTTGCTATCCCTTATAATTGTTTTAAAACTTGTGCCTATGACATGATTCTGATTCTTTACTTGATTCCTGCTTACTTTACTGCAAAAGAGACTTGATTACAGAACTTGTCTTCAAATAAAATTTACCTCTGTCTTATGACTTCTAAAAATGGATTTAAATATAAAATCCGACTTTCAAGAAGTCTTTTTCATTAAACGATTTGGTAACTTTTAAAAGAAAGGTTTTGATATTATAGGAATTCCATCAAAATGGTTTCTGCGGATTACTATAGATTGGAGGCGTAAGAGGCCGAGTGACGCCGGTCGAGCATTTTTAGCGTAAGAGGCTAGGGTGGTCCTAGTCCAACATCTTTAATGGCCAATGTCAATAAGTGCTGATTATGAGTACTCCTTAAAGGTCCAGAGGGACTTCGGTCCGTTATGGAGACTTTACGTGGCTGATCACCCGTATTGTCCAGGCGTTGTGAGAAAACTCCAATCAAAATGATTTTTGATTTTATGAAAATGATGTCCTAATGAGATGATAGTTTCTACGAAAAGGATTTCGATACTGATGTTCTAATAAGAGAATATTTTTTATTGAAATGATTAGTAAAGAAATACTTTTATGATGCCATGTTTATACAACTTTGAACTGTCAAGTTTACCATGATTTTGACTCCGTCTTACTTATGTGCAATACTTCCTGTTATCCATCTAAAAACCACATGTTTACCTTCAAAGCTTGAACTGATTTACTTTAAAGATTTCCTTAAACCCTATAACACCACACCGATAGATACCTTACCCTTAATTAATTCTTTTTAGAATATTATCAGTTTTACCATAACTTTACAACCATAAGTTTTAAGCTAAACCTTGAACTGAACTCTTTCCTTACCTGTACCTTTACCGATGAATAGTATTGAAGAAAGTTTTATGCATAAAGAATTCCCAGATTTATTAATGAATTCTAGATTGATGTTTTAAGGACAATAAGGTCCAGCTATGGTTTTGAGAAAAGATTTCCAACTTACTTATTCTGCTGTAGAACTGTTCATAACCTTATGCATGGTTACTTGTTGAGCCTTTGTAGCTCATTTTGTTATATTCTAACCTCTACAACTTTTGAGAAGCATGGTTCGATTTAAGCAAACTGCGAGGAAGAACACCTCATATATTAATTATGCTAGGCTGGCTGAAGTAGAATAGGTAGGATCACAGCTGAGTTAGAAGGAAAGGACTTTGTTATAAGTCTGTTTGCCCAGAAGGATGAACTATTACAAAAGGGGGGTTGAATGTAACAGTACCAGTAAATCGATTAAGAACACAAGTATATAAAAGATTAATACGGTTTTGTATTAAAGATTGAACAGGTTACAAAACTCTCTCAAGAAGTTGTTTATTCTCAAGAGCTGCTAGGTTATGAAAAATACGATTTGCTGATTATTAATTTTTGTTAACCTATGTTTGTGTTTTTATATATACACAGTTAAAAATCAATTACAAATCAGAATAGAAATAGAATAACTTTTCATAAGGAAATAGTCTTGCATTCGAATTCCTTCTCATTTTCCTATTCAGACTCTGATTTGAATTGCTTCTTGACAAACTCTGATATTAAACTCTGTCGGTTACTATTCTCTGATTAAGCATTCTCTGTTAGAATAAACTCTAATTGAGTATTCTTTGATAGAGTAAACTCTGTCCGACAACTCCTTAAACTCTGATGACGTCAGCAATATAACCTATGACTTGTATTCTTTGACAGCCATCAGTGTTTGTTTCCTAACAATCTCCCCCAATTTATGCTTTAAGAAATAAAACATAAATTTCACTTATGATGTCAGAATTCCAAGACAAATGCATCAGAGTTTGTTTGTCATGTTTAACTCAGATTCTTCTGTAAGAAAAATCATCTTTCAGAAATTGACTTAGAAGTTTGTCTTCAGCAGCTCTCAATAAATTTACCAGCTTTTCTTTCAGTTCCTTCATCTGGTCAGAAGAATCATCAATTTGATAAATAGCAGCCCTCAAAGCATAGATAGATGATTTGTCCATTCTTTCATCCAAAGCAATGCAGCAAGCCTTCATTCCAAGCCTGGCATTTAGTGTCAGAGTTTGAGTGTTTGTCCATAGAAGATCAGACTTTTTCTTCCTTATCAGAGATTGCTGTTGTTCTTCTTCCTCATCATCAAAACTTGAACCACCTGGAAGAAAAGTTGTTCCAGACATAGTGAGAGGATTCTTTGACTTGACTGGAGCTTTTTGCTGAATTCTAGAAGATGATCTTGTTTGAATTTCTGAGACTGGTTTTGGTTGAGCAACTGGTTTGACTGCTTTGGAAATTTCAACACTCTTGACTTGAATGGGCTTAGTTTCTGGCTTTTTCTGTTGAACAGATACCTTCTTCTGAATTGGTCATTTCCTTACATATCTTCTCTTTTTCTGGACTTGAGCAATGTCAGTACCAGACTTCTTCAATTCAGCTTCTACAGCAGCTGGATCCATTCCTGGATTTTCTTCTTCATAAACTTTCCTAGCCAGCTCTGCATCTTTTAGATTCCGTTCTTCAATTTTCTCAGGCTTCTCTTCTTTTTCAAGCCTTCTTGCAAATTCCAAATCAGCTTCAATCAGAGTTTGTTTCTTGGTTTACTTATCAGAGATTGGTGCCATCAGAGTTTGAGTAGATAGAGTTTGACTTTGACCAATTAGAGTTTGTCGCATAACTTGTTTACCCTCTCTGTGACTCCCTTGATCTGCATCATCAGGTTTATCAGGTTTTTATACAGCATCATCTTTGCATTTGTCTGTAACCGAACTCTCCCCCTTTCTAACATCAGACTTTTGCTTGATAGTAAGAATATCAGCAATGGTGTGTAACATCCCCTGCATAGAACTGATAGAGTTTGTCAAAATATCCACCTTGGCTTTCAAAGCATCCTGTCTAGATGAGACATTCTTGAACTTGACTTCCATAGAGTTTTGCAAAGATTTGACAAAGGCAGAGTTGTTGGTAATAGTATCCTTGAGTGCAACAACTTCAGTGTGAAGACCCTTAGATAACAATGTAGTAGCCTTCAACACAGACTTCAATTCTACAGAGTTAATATCTTTGTTAGCTTTATGAATAAAATCATGAACATGTGGCCAAAAGATATCTTCATGTGAATATTTCCAAGAACTGTCCCAAATATTCTGTTTAAGAGAATCAATTATCACATCCTGAGAAGGTCCTAGTTGAGAAGAGAAATCTCTGTGAACTCCTTCAGCATCTAAATCAGCTTCAATCTCTCTTTTCAAATCTTCTACCACCATGTAATCTGGATAGCTCATGCTTAGTCTTTCATGTGCATCATGTGAGTTGACTGGCCACTTCTTAGTATTGTACCTTTGAGAATATAGAATAGACAAATCTGTAACTTCTACATCAGCAAAAATAGCCTCATCAGAGTCTGTGTCCATCCCTTCAGAGTTTGCGGCTTTGTCAGAGATTAGCAAAGCATCATAGTTTGTAACAGATAAACTCTAAGTACCTGCAGAAGATATAGAACATCCTAAGACACTCTTATTTTTTTTAAAGTAATCTCATTACTTCTCACATCACATATCATAACTTTTAAGAGTTAGATTTTTCTTACCAGAAGTAACTAACTTCTTTCTCAAGTCTACCTCACCATTTGCCAGATCTAGTGTCTGCCTCTCATTAATTTTATTCACACATTTTACCTCAGACTCACTAGAAAGGCTAAACACATATTGTCCTACATAAATAAGAGGTGGCTGAGAAAGGTTGACTGAAGTTACATGAGTAGTGGTACCCTTTTCAGGACTATTTATGATCATTCTAGCAGTTAAATTAGGAAAGCTAAAATCTGAACTTAAACTATCAGAGAATGCAAATTCTGATGAAAAGTCAGAGTTTATACCTTGAGTTGTAGATGTGGATGTTGTCTCCATTGGTTTGGCAGAGATTGGTTATACCAAAAGAGCAGTAGTGGTGACCAGTGGAGCTTCATCAGAGTATGTATGTCCAAAAGTAGAATCTTAGTCTGCAATCATAAAACTGATGATTGGTTCTTGTGGGACCTGAGTCATATCTTCAGCTGCTTCACCACTTTGAGGTGAAGGTTTTTGTGCGCTTGACTCTGCCATAACTTGACCTTCAACATAAGCAACAACAAGATCTGCAAGAAGAGGTAAAGTGCCTGCATCCAAACTTTGATTGGATGGTTCTTGTGTGGCTGGGGCCTTAACAACTTCTTCAACCCTTTGAGCTGAAGGTTCTTGTGGGTTGTACCCCTGATCTAAGTTGGCTTCATCTGCTGGAAAAGTGGCTGCTGTTGAACTTTGATCAACAGGTTCTTGTGTGCCTGGCCATGTAGAGATTGCTACCTCACTTTGAGAGATAGGTTCTTGTGTATCCTGGCCAAAAGTGACAAAATTCTTCTTTCTTCTTGAGAATTGTTTTCAACTTGGAGAGGTAGATGATGTGGACTTCTTGACTTCCATCTCTTTCCTGACTTGTTCTGCCAACTCCCTTACTCTTTCATAAGAAATCTCCTTAATAATTTACTTATGAGAGTTTGTAGGAGAATCAGAGATTGTAAGAGGACTAGCTTCCTCTAGAGTGACATATGGCTCATCTTTCAAATAATTGTGTTGTCACTCCTGTTCAGCCTTGAGCCAAAGATCATTTAGATTCCCCAAATTTTTCCTTCAGACTGGCTTGTCAACAGTAGGCCCTCGTCTAATACGTTCACGATTATAATGGCCAACATTTGTCCACTAATCAGCTTTTGACTTGACATACCGAGGAATCATGTTCTCAATTGGAACTGGTAATCTAGGTTCCTTCCAAGGAATATTTGCCTTTCAGCTATGCCATGCTTCAACAGAGTTTGCCAAATCATCAGAGTTTAGATCAGAGATTGGAAGGTCAGAGTTTAGTGCTACATCAGAGTTTAGTTCAGTGTTTGCAGCCTCAGAGTTTATAGCTTTGACTAATCTTATCATCTTCTTCTTCACCTCAGGCATTGGATTTACTGTGAATGGCTTCTTAAAAGGTACAGGAGGTATCTCAGAAGCCTGTTCAACAATTGTTCTCTTGGAAAAAACCAACCCTTCATCACAATCAGAATCTGCATCTATTAATTTTCTCCTTTTAGGAGAGGATTCTTTCATTGCCTTCCCCTTTCTTTTGCTGGTTCCCTGTTGAGAGGTTTGTGTTACAACCACAGCCTTTTGAGAGACTGTAGAGGTTGGCAAAAGTGTTTGGGTGTCAGTGTTTGGAGGGTGGCTTGGGTTTGAATCACAGGGTGCTAAACTCTGATCCATAGCCATAGAGAGAAAATCCCTTTTATACATGGTAGGGATTCTCTGATTTAAGAGAAGCCTGACCCATGTTGGATAAAAGAGAGGAGATAGATTACCTTTCTTAGCATCCTTCCTAGTTAGGTCAACAAAAATCCTCTTATTCATACTAAAACTAGCTAAACTCTGATCATTCTCAAAATTTACATCAGGCAACAAAATATTAAAAATTAACTGAAGAAATCTAGCAAAATAAACAGTGTGAGTATCATCATTTATTTTGCTAGCCAGTTGCCTAATTATCATCCAAGGAAAATTAAAATTTAGATTATGGGTTAGAAAATACCCAATTTGTTGTGCAAGCTGTGGGATTGCATCAAAGTTTGTGCACTTGCCTGTAAAGGCCCTTGTGATGCAGTCGAAGAAAAAACTCCATTCTCTTCGAAGATGGGGTCTGGTAAGACTCCCCAACTTTTTTAGGCTTCCTCCATAGCCTATAGAGGTAAAGAATTCTTTTATCTGATCATCTCCCACAATATCATCATATATAGCCAGTTCTGGGAGATGAAGGGCTTGTCGAACCACTGCTGGTGTGATTAAATGCTTGCCATTGCAGTTGAAAGTGATGACTGGATCTTCATCATCATCTGCATCATTAAACTTAGCAGTCGACCAAATCCTTATCAAGGACTGAGCCGAGAAGTTAGAAGGTTCCTGTAGCACGTAGCCAATATAACTTTGTGCCAAAATATCTTGAATCACATGAAAATCATTAGGTGCATCAGATTTGTTTAACAAAGAAATATAGTTTGTGGGTGCAAATGTATAGTTTTGAAAGGTTTGTCCTTTTGATGCCATTGTTATAAGGAGAAGTTGCAGGTTTGAACAGTTAGGGTTCTTGAGAAATGAGAGTATGAAAATGAATAGTAACCGATAGAATGAACACTGATAATGATTAATGGAATTAATCTATGACTATTCATATGCATAATTTATGTAGTGAGACACGTGGCAAGAATTGATTGGAAAGCAATTACGGATAAGGTCTCAAAATATGGCAAGTGTATATGTATCTGTGTAAGTATATGAACCGTCATTCGTAATTTACACGCGCCTCGTTTTGAATCCAATCAGAGAATAATAATTATGATGTCACAACAATGAATTATGATGTCATAAAAATAATTACAGAGTTTACCATGCAATCAGAGTTTAACAAGTCAGAGTTTAGATGAGTCAGAGTTTACCACATCCTCTGACAGAGATTACCATAAATACTGATAGATGCGAACATAGATTAAATGCCGCATTGATCAGAGTTTACTTTGATTTCATCAAAGTTTATCTCATACTCTGAATATTTTATGATTGACTGTACTTGTTAATTCATGTTGAGCCACTTGTAATCATTCCTAATTCAGAAACCAGTCTGTTAAATGTTGCTTCAGGCAAAGGCTTTGTAAATATATCTGTAATTTGTTGATCTGTGGGAATAAAATGTAATTCAATTGTGCCTTCCATAACATGTTCCCTTATGAAATGATATCTGATACTAATGTGCTTTGTCAGAGAATGTTGAACTGGATTTCCTGTCATTGCAATAGTAACTTGATTATCACAATTAGGAATTTTAGAAAAATTCAAATCATAATCCATCAGTTGATTTCTCATCCATAATATATGTGCACAACAGCTTCCTGCAGCTATATATTCAGCCTCTACTGTAGATGTTGAAATTGATTTCTGCTTCTTGCTAAACCATGACACTAATCTTTCACCCAGAAATTGACAACTACCACTTGTACTTTTTCTGTCAATTTTACATCATGCAAAGTCAGCATCTGAGTAGCCAATTAATTTAAAATCAGACTCTCTAGGATACCATAAGCCAAGATTAATAGTGCCCTTGAGATATCTGAAAATCCTCTTTACAGCTATCAGATGTGGTGCCCTTGGATCTGCTTAAAATCTAGCACATAGACATGTTGCAAACATGATGTCTGGTCTACTTGCAGTCAAATAAAGTAAAGAACTAATCATTCCTCTGTATGCAGTGATGTCAACAGGTTCTCCAATATCTTACTCAAACTTTGTTGCAATAGCCATAGGAGTTGTAGCAGATGATGAGTCTTGCATTTGAAATTTTGTGAGTAGATTCTTTGTATATTTAGACTGATTAATGAAAATGCCTTATTCAGTCTGTTTTACTTGTAAACCTAGAAAATAACTCATTTCCCCCATCATGCTCATTTGATACCCGGACTGCATTAGCTTTGAAAATCTTTCACAGAGCTTCTCATTAGTGGAACCAAATATAATATCATCCACATATATTTGTACCAATAATAGATCCTTACCATGGGTTCTATAAAACAGTTTTTTATCAATTGTACCTCTAGTGAAACCACTTTCAAGTAAGAATAGAGCTAAAGTTTCATACCATGTCCTTGGTGCTTGCTTTAGACCATACAAAGCATTATCCAGTCTATAGACATGATTTGGATATTTTGGATTGATAAAGCCAGGTGGTTGTTCAACATAGACTTATTCTTCAAGTTCAGCATTTAAAAATGCACTATTAACATCCATTTGGTAAATCTTGAATTTCTTATATGCAACATAAGCAAGAAAAATTCTGATTGCTTCTAGTTTGGCTACTGGTGCATATGTTTCATCATAATCAATGCCTTTCTGTTGAGAATAGCCTTTAGCTACTAGTCTTGCCTTATTTCTTGTAATGATTCCATCAGAATCTGTCTTATTCCTAAATACCCATTTTGTGCCTATAATTGATTTGATCTTTGGCCTAGGTACTAGTGTCCAAACTTCATTTCTCTCAAACTCATTTAACTCTTCCTGCATTGCAATCACCCAACTGCATCTTTCAAAGCATCTTCAACCTTCTTTGGTTCTGTTTGAGACATAAAGCTATGAAATAGACATTCATTTTTTGTAGCTTTTCTTATTTTTATTCCACTTTCCAGATCACCAATAATTAAATCAGGTGTGTAATCTTTT
Organism: Oenanthe sinensis; assembly: GCA_028671895.1. Lineage (NCBI taxonomy): Eukaryota > Viridiplantae > Streptophyta > Magnoliopsida > Apiales > Apiaceae > Oenanthe > Oenanthe sinensis. Next base: position 7,091,907 of record JAPMAC010000195.1, on the reverse strand, counting down.
GTCCACTTTCTTGGATGTGAAAATTTTCTAGAGCTAGATGTTTCCCCATGATTTGTTCCTTCATAAAAAGATTCTTCTGTAAATATTGGTCCTCCCCCTGAGTATGTGCTGTCATCAGTGTTTGATGTCTCAGAGTTTATATGCTCAGAGTTTGAATTATCAGAGATTGAGGTTTCAGATATTGTAGTCTCAGAGTTTGATGGATCAGAATTTAAGTGTTCAGAGTTTGGATTGTTTAGAGTTTGATCAGATTCTAATATGTCAATTACTGTGTTTTGATCTCTAATTTCAGTATTTGTATTATGTTGCTCCCCCTCAACATGTGCAGAATCTTCACTTTCTATTTCAATTAATTCTGAATCAGAGTTTAACGAATTAGATTTTTCCTCACCAGAGTTTGTATTATTAGGGTTTGAACCATCAGAGTTTATTTCCTGTAGTTCATTCTCAAATCTCATAGTTTCTTGTGAATCCTTATCATGTAATCCAATTATTTTCCCTTCATCAAAAGAGACATTAATTGATTCCATGACTGTCCTTGTTCTTAGATTGAATACTTTGAATGCCCTTAAAGAGGTTTTAGAAGTTGTTGCATATCCAATAAAAATTCCTTCATCTGCTTTAAGCTCAAACTTCTTCAATTGCTCAGTGTGTGTTTTAAGAATAAAACATTTGCTTCCAAAGATATGAAAGTACTTAACATTTGGTTTTCTTCCCTTCAAAGATTCATATGGAGTCATTCCATGTTTGTTTATCAAAGAAAAATTCTGAGTAATGCATGCAGTGTTTACATCTTCTGCCCAAAAGTAAGTAGGTAGCTTTGCTCCTAGCATTGTTCTAGCAGCTTCAATTAGAGTTCTGTTCTTTCTTTCAACTACACCATTTTGCTGAGGTGTTCCAGGTGCTGAAAATTGTTGAATGATACATTTTGTTGAGCGGAATTCTTCCATTGCAGAGTTTTTAAACTCTGTTCCATTGTCACTTCTTAGATTCTTCACCTTGTGAGTTGATCCATTCTCAATCATTGCAATAAGTTCAAAAATTATTTCTGCAGTTTCATCCTTTTTATGCAAAAAGTATACCCAGGTAAATCTAGTGAAGTCATCAACTATCACAAGAGTGTATTTCTTCTTTCCTATGGACATTATATTGACAAGACCAAATAAATCAAGGTGTAATAGGTGAAATGGTTGATCAATTGAATTTTCAATTTTGCTCTTGAAAGATGTCTTCTTTTGTTTGGCCTTTTGACATGAATCACAAAGTCCATCAGGATGAAATTGAACTTTTGGTAGACCTCTGACTAGGTCCTTTTTCACTACTTCATTGATGTTTCCAAAATTCAACTGGCACAGCTTTTTGTGCCAGTTCCAGCTTTCTAGGGATGATGTCTTTCCAAGTAAACAGGTTAATGGACCATCTGAGTTATTATCCAAGCTAGCTTCAAATAAATTGTTATGTTTGTGACCAATAAGAACTACTTTTCCATTCTTCTTACTTTTCACTTCACAATGAGTACCATGAAATTCCACATAATAACCTCTGTCTATCATTTGACACACACTTAGAAGATTATGTTTGTGTCCTTCAACCAGAGCTACACTTTCAATGATGACATTTCCAACCACAATATTGCCATATCCCAGTGTTCTTCCTATGTTGTCATCTCCATAAGATACTACTGGGCCAGCCTTCTCCTCAAACTCTGAAAGCAGGGATTTGTTTCCAGTCATATGTGTAGAACATCCACTATCAATTACTAGGATGTTATTCCTGTTTCCCTGCAATCAGTAAATGCAACTTAATTAGTAGGTTTGGGGACCCAAACTATTTTGGGTCCTTTCTTTGAAAACTTGTTAACTTTTGCAGTAGAAGTACTTTTATCAGAGTTTGTGTTAACAGAGTTTACAGAAGCAGAGTTTATATTTACAGAGTTTGTACTGTCAGAGTTTACACTTTTTTTATCAGACTTTATCACATATATTTGCTTGACAGTTTGTTTTAGAGTATTCTTTATTTGAGGCTGTGGTTTATAAATACTGTAATACAAATCATGATATTCTTTGCAAGTATAAATTGAATGATTCATATTACCACAATGAAAACAGGGATTCTTTCTAGTTTGTTTTCTGGCCTCAACCCTAGGATTTTCAGGTTCTTTCTTCTTTTGTTTACAGTCAATAGCAAGATGATTTGAATTTCCACAAGTAAAACATATTTTCCTAGGAGCATTAGGAATATTCATGTAATTTGTCTCCTTATTGATTCCTACCTTGCCATTCCTATTTCTTTTAACCCTTTTTGGTTTAATTTCATTTGTGACTGCTTTCAACTTTTCCTTAAGTTGCTTCTGAGAAAGTAATCTTATATTTACCTTTTTAGGTTCTGTCACACTATTGTTCTTAGAGCATTCTGTGGGAGTTTCCTTAATACTTGCTCTAACAAATTTCACAGGTTTATTTAATATTCCTTTTATGTGTGATTTAGTGTGTGTTTCAGATTCATAACCAAAAGCAGAAGTCCAATTCTTATTATTTAGCATTTGTTTAACTTTCTTTCCAGAGTTTGTCCAAACTCTGAACGTTTCCTTTTCTTTTGTTGTTTCAGATTTTAAATATTCTCTTGAATTTTTAACTGAGTTTGCATGTGAATAGCATTATCAAAATCTTTCTTAATTTTCAACATTTCAGAGTTTTCAGATTCAAGCAAGTTATTTCTAGTAGTCAGAGTTTGAATCTCAAATTTTAATCTATCATTCTCCAATGTCTGAGATTTAAAGCTAACATGCAAAGATCTAAGAAAAGACTTTAATACACAGATATTATCAGTTTGAAAATTAAAGACAGAGTCTGGTACCTTATCATGGTTTGGAGCTTCAATGTTTGCCATGAGTGCATAATTTGTTTCTGGTTCAGAATCTGAGGAATCCATCCAGTCTTTCTTTGCTGTGATTAAGGCTTTTCCTGATTCCTTACTTCTGCATTCAGTAGCAAAGTGCCCCATCCTGTTACTCTTATAACACTTTATTTTTGATTTGTCAATTGTCTTTGATTTCCCATATCTATCTTCTTTTTTCTTGTACCTTTCTTTCTTTTCTGCCTCTCCATGTTTCTTCTGAAAATTTGCTTGCTTTTTATATTTCCTGTATTTCATCTTTTTGAAGCCTTTTACAATTATAGCAACCATCTCCATCATATCAGAATCTGTGGAGTCATCAGAATTTGCTTCAGAGTTTGTCTCAGACTCTAATTCACTACTTTCTTGAGTCACTATCTCTTTTCCTTTTCTTGTTGAAACTTTAAGCATCTTTTCTTTTGCTTCTACAGGCATTGTTTCAACATTCAAAGCAATGGACCTTGCTTTGTTGCTTTTCCTGTTTCTTCTTTGTTGTAATTCTAGATCATGAGTTTTCAATTTGTCATAAACTTCATCTAAGGACATCTCATCTAAATCAGCCCTGTCTCTAATTAAAGATGTTTGTAGATCCCATTCTTCTGGAAGAGCCCTCAGAAATTTGGTGTTTGAATCCTCATTATCCTATACTTTATCTACTAAGGCCAGATTGTTTAATAGTGTTAAAAAATCTATCATAGATATCTGTTAAGGATTCACTATGTTTGGCTTCAAAGTATTCATACTCCTAAATTAACACAGATCTTCTATTTTTCTTGATTTTCCTTGTTCCTTGACACTGAATCTCTAGTGCATCCCAGATCTCCTTTGCAGTTTTACATGTTGGACATTACAGAATCAAGACTATTGTGTAATATGTTTCTTACCTTGGCATCTTTGAGGATTTCTTGTTTTTCTTCATTAGTCCACTCCTTTTTGTCTTTGAGGGTATAATGCTCAGGAACTTGTCTTCCATCCACAATGGTTGCAGGTACCAGTTTTATTGGCATGTACTGGCCTTCATTGATCTTATCCAAGTAATCAGGATCTGTTACTTCTAGGAACATCAGCATCTTCACCCTCAATGTAGGGTACTCAGTTTTCTTTAAGATTGGAATTTTTATGCTCTCATACTTGTTTCCAGACATGATTTTAGATCTAACAGTTGATTTTGAACTGCTTGCTCTGATACCACTTGTTTGCCCAGAAGGATGAACTATTACAGAAGGGGGGTTGAATGTAATAGTACCAGTAAATCGATTAAGAACAGAAATATGTAAAAGATTAATACAGTTTTGTATTAAAGATTGAACATGTTACAAAACTCTATCAAGAAGTTGTTTATTCTCAAGAGCTGCTAGGTTATGAAAAATATGATTTGCTAATTATTAATTTTTTTTAACCTATGTCTGTGTTTTTATATATACACAGTTATAAATCAATTACAAATCAGAATAGAAATAGAATAACTTTTCATAAGGAAATAGTCTTGCATTCGAATTCCTTCTCATTTTCCTATTCTGACTCTGATTTGAATTGCTTCCTGACAAACACTGATATTAAACTCTGTCGGTTACTATTCTTTGATTGAGCATTCTCTGTTAGAGTAAACTCTGATTGAGTATTCTCTAATAAAGTAAACTCTGTCCGACAGCTCCTTAAACTCTGATGACGTTAACAATGTAACCTCTGACTTGTATTCTCTGACAGCCATAAGTGTTTGTTTCCTAACAAAGTCTTATAATGTATAGATGACGGTAGACTTTTGTGAGATGATTCAAAGTTGTAATTATATTTATTTTGATAATGTAACTTAATGAATATAGAGTTGTGCTTGTTTCATACCATTACCTGTTAAAGTTCCAGGGTAGTAGTCGGGGTCATGTGTGTATATATATATATATGCTTTGTTTATATTTATATAGGATGCATGCATATAGAGTGTTAGTGACTCTCCGATCTAGACCCCGGATCAGGAGGGCGTCTCAGGTTGGTATCAGAGCTACATGTTTTGGTCACTGAAACAAGTCGGGATTAGGTTAACTGAGTAGATCACTTAATAAAAGATGTGAGAGTAATAGTAAGATAGGAATAGGTAACGAAGTGTGGTGTAGACATTAGAATTTTAGAATTAAGATAACCTTTATTTCCTTTGTACCCTATATATATTATGATATCATTGCAGGCTCGTGGCATTCATGCACTACCTCCACCACCTCCTTCCGATACTTCTTCGGAGTCTTTGGATTCTCAGGATCTTGTTGACTATTCTAGTTCGGAGAATGAGGCTAGCGAGACCCTTGTACCTCATGTTTCTGTACCTCCTGTTCCGACTGATCCACCGGTAGAGAGTGAACCTATTCCTCCTAGGACCACTACGTCAGTCATCACTCGAGGTGATTTACGAGTTTCGGATTATCCTGTTGAGTTGTGGGATGAGAGGATCCGAGCTGTAGAGGAGGAGGGACGCAGACAGATATCAGCGAGGGCCTTTATGAATGATGTAGTGGAGGAGGCGAGGCAGCTGACCCGACTACTTTGTAGACTGGTGACGGGGCTTAGGGCTGCACGAGACCGAGATCACAGACACGATTAGATGTTAGTGTTTGTGAGTGTGTTTAGATGGGACATCTGTTAGAGGTCATACAGCCTGCCCTATTAGGCTTTATTTCCGCTTTCCATCTCGTACTTTTATTAGCATGTTATTGTACTTATGCAGACTATTGTTATATTTTTATTCAGACTTATCCTGCACCTTGACTTTGGTGTTGTTTCATATATATTATCATTGTTATTCCGTTCCAGTATTTTTCCGTACACCTGTTGTTTACCTTTATGCTTATCCATTTATATCTGTTGTACTAACCTGTTTTTGATAAAACCTTAATACCCTTTGTCTTTCCTATAGTAAGATGCCGCCAAAGAAAAAGACCACCCCAAATACTTCTCAAAATCGTAACACTCAAGATCCACCACAGATGGATCCCATTGTGGCTCAACTTATTCAAATACTCGAACAACAAACTACTGTTTTGATTCAACAACAACAACCACCAGTTCAACCCATGACAACTTTCAAATCCTTCCAAGCGGTTAAACCCCCAAAATTCAAAGGTACTGTAAACCCCCATAGAGGCTAAAGGTTGGTTGAAAGAGATAGAAAAAGCGTTTGCCATAGTTAAAGTTGGAGAAGATCAGAAAATTGAATATGCAAGTTACTTTATGAGGGCAGAAGCAAATTATTGGTGAGAATCTGTAAGATTGATGGAAGGTGAGGGAGTAATATCATGGCAAAGATTCACTGAACTATTTTTGGAAAAGTATCTCCCAAGATATATGCAAGATCAACTGGAGATTAATTTTTTGGAGTTAAAACAAGAAAACATGAATGTGGCAGAATATGAGGCTAAGTTTACCAAATTAGCAAGGTTTGTTCCTGAATATGTGAATACGGAAGTGAAGAAAGCTAAAAGATTTCAACAAGGTTTGAAATCTTGGATTCGAAGCAAGTTGGCAGTATTTGAGCTTCAAAACTATGCGACAGTGGTCCAGAAAGCAATGATTATTGAGGGAGAAAGTGAACTATCCCAGAAAGAGAAGGCTGGAAAGAAAAGGAAGTTTGAAATATCAGAAGGAAGTCAGGATGCTGGAAACATTCATAACAATTTCAAGAAGAGATTTGACAATTAGTCCAACAGAAACCAAGGATTTTGGAAACCTAAGAATGAAAATGGAAATCAAGATAGACGTCTCCAGAATGTTAATCAACAAAATACACCTAAACCACCTCTGCCAGATTGTAAGATCTGTGGGAAGAAACACACTAGGATTTGTAACAGGTTGAACATTACTTGTTTCAAGTGTAGCAAAAAGGGACATTATGCTAGTGATTGCCCCAATGTCAAACTAGGAGTGAAGTGTTATAAGTGTGGAAAGATCGGCCATATTTCGAGGGAATGCAAGGAATCACCTCAGACAGCTAATGTTTTAAGAATAGCAGGACCTCCATCTCAGACAACGACAACTCCACAAACTCGAGCCAGAACTTTCAACATGATAATGAAAGATGCTATTCAAGACGTCGATGTGGTTGCAGGTACGCTCCCTGTAAATTCAGTAGAACGTGAAGTTTTAATTGACTCTGGAGCTACCAAGTCTTTTGTTTCTAAAAAGTTTGTTAATAAGTTGAATTGTGAGGTTCATCCTTTAGAGTCAACTTTGATTATAGAAGTAGCTAATCAAAATAGAGTTTCTGTGAGTCAAATATGTCCTCATTGTGAGATTAAGATAAGTGGCCAGCTTTTCCTTGTCAATCTGATACCCTTTAGCTAGGAGAATTTGATGTAATCTTAGGAATGGATTGGTTGGCTGATTATGACGCTCAGATTGAATGTAAAACAAAGAAGGTAAGATTGAGAACTAGGGATAGTAAAGAAGTTGTATTCAAGGACAGAAGCAAGTTAAGAAGTTTTTGAATATTATGCAAATTAAAAGATTACTTCGTCAAGGCTGTGAGGCCTATTTGATGCATGTAAAAGATGTGGAGAAGCAGACACCAACAATGGAGGAGATTCCAGTGGTTAATGAATTTTCTGATGTTTTTCCTGATGAGTTACCCGGATGGCCACCAGATCGAGAAATTGAATTTAGCATTGATTTGGCACTAGGAACTGAACCGAATTCTAAAGCACCATATAGAATGGCACCAATGGAGATGAAAGAATTAGCAACTCAATTACAAGAATTTTTGGAAAAAGGGGGTTATAAGGCCCAGTGTATCTCCATGGGGAGCGCCAGTTCTATTTATGAGAAAGAAAGATGGAAGCATGAGATTGTGTATTGACTACCGCGAACTCAACAAGCTGTCAATCAAGAATAAGTATCCATTGCCAAGGATAGATGATTTGTTTGACCAACTTAAAGGAGCATTTTGGTTTTCGAAGATTGACTTACGGTCTGGATATCACTAATTGAAGATCAAGCCTGAAGATATTCCGAAAATAGCATTTCGCACAAGGTATGGCCATTACGAGTTTTTAGTTATGCCATTTGGGTTAACCAATGCCCCGGCCGCTTTTATGGATCTTATGATTAGAGTTTTCAAGAAGTACTTAGATAAATTCGTGATTGTGTTTATCGATGATATATTAATATACTCCAAGACAAAAGAAGAACATGTAGAACACCTGAGAATTGTATTGGAAATCTTGTGAAAAGAAAAGTTGTATGCTAAGTTCTCGAAATGTGTGTTTTGGTTGAAAGAAGTACATTTTCTTGGCCATGTCGTTAGTAGTGAAGGAATTTGAGTTCATCCAGTAAAGATAGAAGCTGTGGTAAACTGGGATAGACCAAAGACACTTACTGAGGTAAGAAGTTTTCTCTGATTACCTGGTTATTATCGAAGATTTCTTCAGGATTTCTCTAAAATAGCCACTCCATTGACTAAGCTTACTAGAAAGAATGAAAAGTTTGTTTGGAATGACAAATGTGAAGAAAGTTTTCAGAAATTGAAGAAAAGGTTAGTATCTGCACCAGTGTTAGTTTTACCAGATGATCAAGGGAATTTTGTAATCTACAATGATGCGTCGCACAAAGGCTTTGGATGTGTTTTGATGCAACATGGGAAGGTAATTGCTTATGCTTCCAGAAATTGAAGATTCATGAACAGAAGTATCCAACACATGATTTAGAGTTGGCAACTATTATTTTTTCTTTGAAGATTTAGAGATATTATTTGTATGGTGAAAAATGTGAGATTTACACGGATCACAAGAGTTTGAAATATATTTTTACTCAGAAAGAGCTTAATATGAGACAAAGAAGATAGTTGGAATTACTTAAAGATTATGATTGCACTATCAACTATCATCCTGGAAAGGCGAATGTCGTAGCGGATGCTTTAAGCAGAAAGGAGAGATTAAAAATGCTAGTTTCATCTGAGGAATTGATCAAGGAGTTTGAGAAATTGGAAATAGAAATATATGATTCTGAATCAGTGGGAGAAATGGTGTATACAATGACGTTTCAGCCTGAATTGTTAGAAAAGATCAAGCGAGGTCAAGAACAGATGATGAGTCAAGACAAAGCTAAGTTGACTGGAGAAGAGTTAAGAAACCAGAGGGACGATAAAGGAATTTTTAGGTATTCCTCACGAATTTGGATTCCTAATGTCCAGGAGCTCAGGAATGAAATTTTGCATGATGCACATAACTCAAGATACTCTATTCATCCGGGAGGCACTAAGATGTATAAGGACTTGAAAGAAAATTTTTGGTGGCTAAATATGAAAAGAGATGTAGTAGATTGGATCCACAAATGTTATATGTGTCAGAGAGTCAAAGCTGAACATCAACGACCAAGTGGATTGTTGCAACCACTAGAGATTCCAGAATGGAAGTGGGAACATCTTGCTATGGACTTTGTAGTAGGATTACCAAAGACAAGGGCAAATCATGATGCCATTTGGGTGATAATAGATAGATTAACCAAGTCAGCACATTTTATACCGATTAACGAAAGATTTTCACTAGACAAGTTGGTTCATTTGTACTTGAAGGAAATAGTTATGCAACCTGGAGTCCCTGTATCGATCGTGTCCGACAGAGACCCAAGATTTAATTCTAGATTCTAGAGAAAGTTTCAAGAGTGTTTGGGAACGAAGTTAAATATGAGTACTGCATATCATCCTCAAACAGATGGTCAAAGTGAAAGAACAATTCAGATAATTGAAGACATGTTAAGGGTCTGTGCTTTGGATTTTGAAGGAAGTTGGGACGAGCATCTACCGTTAGTAGAATTTTTATATAATAACAACTATCATGTCAGTATTGGAATGCCTCCGTATGAAGCATTATATGAAAGGAAGTATAGATCTCCTGTGTGTTGGGATGAAGTTGGTGAGCGTAAAATTTTGGGTCCCGAGCTTGTACAACAGACCAAGGAAAAGATTGAACTGATTAAGAAAAGGTTGTTAGCTGCCCAAGATAGACAAAAGAAGTATGCGGATCAATCAAAGAAGGTTATGATTTTTGAATAAGGTGATCAAGTGTTGCTAAAGATTTCTCCGTGGAAAGGTGTTGACAGATTTGGCAAGAAAGGAAAACTGAGTCCTAGATATATAGGCCCTTTTGAAGTTTTGAAGCGAGTTCGGAAAGTTGCGTATGAGTTGGCTCTACCGCCATATATGCAACACATTCACAATATTTTCCATGTGTCGATGCTTAGAAGATATAATCCGGATGCGAGTCATATAATATAATATGAACCCCTAGAGATTCAACCCGATTTGTCCTATGTAGAACAACCTGTAGCGATTCATGATCGTAAGGATAAGGTCTTAAGAAATAAGTCTGTTAGGCTTGTAAAGGTTTCATGGAAAAACCCTCAAGTTGAGGAATCCACATGGGAACTTGAGAGTGAGATGCTCGAAAAGTATCCCCATTTATTTACTTAAGCTGATTCTAAGGACAGAATCTTTTTAAGGGGGGAAGATGTAACGATTGCGATATTTTAATTATTATAGTAATGTGAAATATATGATTGTTATGATCCAATGTGTAACGTGTGAAATGTGATCATATTATATGCCTATTTGACTGTTAGTTTGACCAGTATATGTTTACGTGAATTATTAAAGTGAATTAAGGCTTTTATATGCTTATCTGAGGCACTGTTTGATATTTAAAAAATTATTGGTGTGTCCAATAATTATGAAATTTTATATATAGCTTCTATGTGATTTTAGAGACTTTATAAAAATAGTTGTGTAATTAAATTCATTCCCAGTATTTTTATATAATTTTTTAGTCCTATTTTATCCTGGAAATATTTATCTTCTAAATTTCATATTTAATCATTGGAATGTCCAAAAATCATAAAATCTTTTGAAAAATGTTTTCTGAATATTCATAGACTTTGAGCCCCAAAGTATTTTTAAATATTTTCCAACTCTTATTTCTATTTAAAGTGATTTATCTTCAATTATTTTTATTTAAATATTTGTGCATCATAAAAATATTTTAAAAATATGTGTGAGCTTCTAAAATCATTTCTTTATTCAAAAAATATAAAATGTATTTTGGTACCTGTTTTCCGGTAAAAGTCCAATTATAATTGTTTTAATTCTAAAATTAAGCATTTTGAAAAGACCCTTTTATCCTTTTCTTTTATAAACCCACCCAGCCTACTTTCTTCCTTATTCTTGCTCTGTATCTGCGGTTGTTCAGGTCCACTGTTCTCTCTCTCTCCAGAAACTCTCATTTCTTTCAATTTTTATAGCAATTATTAGTAAATCGTGTTGCTTTCTTGATCTATGTTAGTGTTCGAGTGATTTTATATGTGATATTCATTTTTTTTTACTTTGCATGAGTGTATATATGCGGGTGTGTGTATATATGCAGAATTGATTGCATACAACTGATTTGGGGACTTGATTTCTTGATTTAAGATATGACTATACTATAATAGGAGTAAAGGGATGATTGAGTGTTGATAGAACCACCATCGGTTCTCCACCGGATCATCACCGTCGGCAATGACTCCGGGGAGCCAACTGGTGGATTATTGGAGGATATAATGATGATGACATGTTAATTGCCATGCTAGTAACTTGAATTAGTTGGTAATTTTCGTTGAATGTATGTAGTTTGGGCATTTTTGAATTTTCGAATGTTATATACATATTTATATTCGAAAATGATAAAATTATATATATGTAGATTGTGTAAATTGAGTTTGATGATTGATTACTGGTATGGTTAATTATTTGAATGATGTATGTCTAATTGGGATTTAATTGTACGATTAATTGAGATATTCGAATGTATATATATATTTGAAATGACAATGTGAGTTTGTACTTGGGAAATTATGAAAGCATTACTAGTATGGATCGTAACTGAAGTGATTGGTGATATATATATATATATATATATATATATATATATATATATGTATATATTACTAGGTTGTCCTAACTGATGCTTGTGTGCACTATTACTTGGTTGTGTCGGTTGTATTCCGATGGATAGCTCCTTAGCTCCTTGTACAGGGGAGATGCTGCCAAATCTTCTAAAAACAAACGATTCTTTTAGGACATTATTAGCACATCATCCCTGTATAGGCAATGCTACCAGTTAGGAATGGTGTTAGTAATATATGTTAAAGGGATTGTCTATGTGCCATATACTTGTTGATGTAAACTTGTAATGTGATATACCTTATTAATATACATGTTAAGGGATTATAGTAACGAAAGGGGTAGATAGAGTTAGACGTTAAAGAGAACATTGGGTATGAATGAGATACGGAAATAGTATTATATATGTGTAGATTCGAAGGAAATGGAAGGGAGAGATAAAGGGAAGGCTAAAGTAGAAAGTCAGTGACAGTATTAGTAGATCCACCTGTTCAGCAACCGAAGCAACTTTGATGCAAGTAACTCTTGCTTGTATTCTCTTTTAAAGATAAGAATTGTTTTACACTTTTGCAACTGCTTTATATACTATAATTGTTTTATTATCAACAACATGTTTTGTTCTAAATGTTAAACTTAAACTGCAATCCTATACAAGCCTTGAATGTACCTTATACTTTTAAATCCCTGAACTGCGGAACCCTTATTATCTATCACTTTATAAACTTATTTCAAATTCTTAAGTTGTTAACCTTAACCATTATTAGTACCCCATTACTACTCCCTAGTTACTGTTTTAAATCAAATGCTCTTAACTTGTTTTAGATCCTCTTGCTATCCCTTATAATTGTTTTAAAACTTGTGCCTATGACATGATTCTGATTCTTTACTTGATTCCTACTTACTTTACTGCAAAAGAGACTTGATTACAGAACTTGTCTTCGAATAAAATTTACCTCTGTCTTATGACTTCTAAAAATGGATTTAAATATGAAATCCGACTTTCAAGAAGTCTTTTTCATCAAACGATTTGGTAACTTTTAAAAGAGAGGTTTTGATATTATAGGAATTCCGATCAAAATGGTTTCTACGGATTCCTATAGAGTGACGCCGGTCTAACATTTTTAGCGTAAGAAGCTAGGGCGGTCCTAGTCCAGCATCTTTAATGGCCAATATCAATAAGTGTTGATTATGAGTACTCCTTAAAGGTCCAAAGGGACTTTGGTCCGTTATGGGGACTTTACGTGGCTGATCACCCGTATTTTCTGGGCGTTGTGAGAAAACTCCAATCAAAATGATTTTTGATTTTATGAAAATGATGTCCTAATGAGATGATAGTTTCTACGAAAAGGATTTCGATACTGATGTTCTAATAAGAGAATAATTTTTATTGAAATGATTAGTAAAGAAATACTTTTGTGATGCCATGTTTATATAACTTTGAACTGTCAAGTTTACCATGATTTTGACTCTGTCTTACTTATGTGCAATACTTCCTGTTATCCATCTAAAAACCACATGTTTACCTTCAAAGCTTGAACTGATTTACTTTAAAGGTTTCCTTAAACCATATCACACCACACCATTAGATACCTTACCCTTAATTAATTCTTTTTAGAATATTATCAGTTTTACCCTAACTTTACAACCACAAGTTTAAGCTAAACCTTGAACTGAACTCTTTCCTTATATGTGCCTTTACCAATGAATAGTATTGAAGATAGTTTTATGCATAAAGAATTCCCAGATTTATTAATGAATTCTAGATTGATGTTTTAAGGACAATAAGGTCCAGCTATGGTTTTGAGAAAAGATTTCTAAATTACTTATTCTGATGTAGAACTGTTCATAACCTTATGCATGGTTACTTGCTGAGCCTTTGTAGCTCATTCTGTTATTTTCTAACCTCTACAACTTTTGAGAAACATGGTTCGATTTAAGCAAAATGCGAGGAAGAACACCTCATATATTAATTATGCTAGGCTGGCTGAAGTGGAACAGGTAGGATCACAGCTGAGTTAGAAGGGTAGGACTTTGTTATAAGTCTTATAATGTATAGATGACGGTAGACTTTTGTGAGATGATTCAGAGTTGTAATGATATTTATTTTGGTAATGAAACTTATGAATATAGAGTTGTGCTTGTTTCATACCATTACCTGTTAAAGGTCCAGGGTAGTAGTCGGGGTCATGTGTGTATATATATATAAATGCTTTGTTTATATTTATATAGGATGCATGTATATAGAGTGTTAGTGACTCTCCGATCTAGACCCCGGGTCAGGAGGGCGTCTCAGTTTACAAGTTTTTTCCATGTTCAAATGAGTCAAGGATAAAACTACAAGTTGTTTTCAAGTTCGAATGAGTCAATAATGAAGTCTAAAGTGGTTACGGATTGTTTTCATGTTCAAATGAACCAAAAATGATCTTACAAGAGCTTATAAGTTGTTTCCAAGTTCAAACGATTTAAGAATGACTCTACAAGTTGTTTACAAGTTTGAACGAGTTAAGAATGAAGTCTCAAGTTGTAACGGATTATTTTCATGTTCAAATGAGCCAAGAATGATCCTACAAGAGTTTATAAGTTATTTCCAAGTTCAAATGAGTTAAGAATGAAGCTACAAGTTGTTTCCAAGTTTGACCGAGTCAAGAATGAAGTTTCAAGTTGTAACAGATTGTTTTCATGTTTAAATGAGCCAAGAATGATCCTACAAGAGTTTATAAGTTATTTCCAAGTTCAAATGAGTTAAGAATGAAGCTACAAGTTATTTCTATGTACGAACAAGTCAAGAATAAATTCTCAAGTTATAACGGAATGTTTTCAAGTTCAAATGAGCCAAGAATGATCCTACAAGAGATTATAAGTTGTTTCTAAGTTCAAGTGTGTTAAGAATGAAGCTACAAGTTATTTTCATGTTTCAACGAGTCAAGAATGAAGTCTCAAGTTGTAACAGATTGTTTTCTTGTTTAAATGAGCCAAGACTGATCCTACAAGAGTTTAAAAGTTGTTTTCAAGTTTAAACGAACCAAGAATGAAGATACATGTTGTTTAGAAGTTCGAACGAGTCAATAATGAAGTCTCAAGATGTTACAGATTATGTTCATGGTCGAATGAGCCGAGAATGATCCTACAAGAGCTTATAAGTTGTTTCCAAGATCAAACGATTTAAGAATGAATCTACAAGTTATTTACAAGTTTGAACGAGTCAAGAATGAAGTCTCAAGTTGTAACGGATTGTTTTCTTGTTCAAATGATCCTACAAGAATTTTCAAGTTATTTGCAAGTTCAAATGTACCAAGAATGAAGTTACATGTTGTTTCCAAGTTCAAACGAGTCAAGAATGAAGTCTCAAGATGCTATGGATTGTTTTCATATTCAAATGAGCCACGAATGATCCTATAAAAGTTTACAAGTTGTTTCCATGTTCAAACGAGTCAAGAATAAAGCTATAAGTTATTTCTTAGTTTAAACGAGTCAAGAATGAAGTCTCAGGATGTTACAGAATGTTTTCATGTTCAAATGAGCCAGGAATGATCCTACAAGAGTATATAAGTTGTTTCCAAGTTCAAACGAGTTACGAATGAAGCTACGAGTTGTTTCCAAGTTTGAACGATTCAAGAATGAAGTCCCAAGTTATAACGGAGTGTTTTCATGTTCAAATGGGAATGAGCCTACAAGAGTTTACAAGTTTTTTCCATGCTGAAACAAACCAAGAATGAAGCTACAAGTTGTTTCCAAGTTTGAACGAGTCAAGAATGAAGTCTCGAGATGTTACGGATTATTTTCATGTTCAAATGAGCCAAGAATGATCCTACAAGAGTTTAAAAATTTTGTCCATGTTCAAATGAGTCAAGGATACAACTACAAGTTGTTTTCTGGTTCGAATGAGTTAAGAATGAAGCTACAAGTTGTTTCCATGTTTGAACGAGTCAAGAATGAAGTCTCATTGTGTAACGGATTGTTTTTATGTTCAAATTAGCCAAGAATGATCCTACAAGAGTTTATAAGTTATTTCCAAGTTCAATGAGTTAAGAATGAAACTACAAGTTGTTTTCATGTACGAACAAGTCAAGAATAAAGTCTCAAGTTTTAACGGAATGTTTTCATGTTCAAATGAGTCAAGAATGATCCAACAAGGGTTTATAAGTTGTTTCCAGGTTTGAACGAACCAAGAATGAGGCTACAAGTTCAGACGAGTTAAGAATGAAGCTACAAGTTATTTCCAAGTTTGAACGAGTCAAGAATGAAGTCTCATGTTGTAACGGATTTGTTTTCATGTTCAAATGAGCCAAGAATGATCCTACAAGAGTTTATAAGTTATTTCCAAGTTCAAATGAGTTATGAATGAATCTACAAGTTGTTTCCATGTACGAACAAGTCAAGAATAAAGTCTCAAGTTGTTACAGATTGTTTTCATGTTTTAAATGAGCCAAGAATGATCTTACAAGAGTTTATAAGTTGTTTCCAAGTTCAAATGATTTAAGAATGAATCTATAAGTTATTTACAACTTTGAACGAGTCAAGAATGAAGTTTCAAGTTATAACGGATTATTTTCATGTTCAAATGAGCCAAGAATGATCCTACAAGAGTTTACAAGTTGTTTGCAAGTTCAAATGAACCAAGAATGAAGTTACATGTTGTTTCCAAGTTCAAACGAGTCAAGAATGAAGTCTCAAGATGTTACAGATTGTTTTCATGTTCAAATGAGCCACAAATGATCTTGCAAAAGTTTAGAAGTTGTTTCCATATTCAAACGAGTCAAGAATGAAGCTACGAGTTGTTTACAAGTTTGAACGAATGAAAAATGATGTCTCAAGATGTTACAGATTGTTTTCATGTATAAATGAGCCAAAAATGATCCTACAAGAGCATATAAGTTATTTCTAAGTTCAAACGAGTTAAGAATGAAGCTACGAGTTGTTTCCAGGTTTAAACGATTTAAGAATGAACTCTTAAGTTATAACGGAGTGTTTTCATGTTCAAATGGGAATGATCCTACAAGAGTTTTCAAGTTTTTTTTCAAGTTTAAACGAACCAAGAATGAAGCTACAAGTTGTTTCCAAGTTCGAACGAGTCAAGAATAAAGTCTCGAGATGTTACGGATTGTTTTCATGTTCAAATGAGCGAAGAGTGATCCTACAAGACTTTACAAGTTTCTTCCATGTTGAAATGAGTCAAGGATAAAACTACAAGTTGTTTTCAAGTTCGAACGAGTCAATAATGAAGTCTAAACTTGTTACGGATTGTTTTCATGTTCAAATGAACTAAGAATGATCATACAATAGACTATAAGTTATTTCCAAGTTAAAACAAGTTAAGAATGAAGCTACAAGTTATTTCCATGTTTGAACGAGTCAAGAATGAAGTCTCATGGTGTAATGGATTGTTTTCATGTTCAAGTTAGCCAAGAATGATCCTACAAGAGTTTATAAGTTATTTCAAGTTCAAATGAGTTAAGAATGAAGCTACAAGTTGTTTCCATGTACGAACAAGTCAAGAATAAAGTCTCAAGTTATAATGGAATGTTTTAATTTTCAAATGAGCCAAGAATGATCCAACAAGAGTTTACAAGTTGTTTCCAAGTTTGAACGAACCAAGAATGAGGCTATAAGTTCAGACGAGTTAAGAATGAAGCTACAAGTTATATCCAAGTTTGAACGAGTCAAGAATGAAGTCTCATGTTCTAACAGATTGTTTTCATGTTCAAATGAGCCAAGAATGATCCTACAAGAGTTTATAAGTTATTTCCAAGTTCAAATGAGTTAAGAATGAAACTACAAGTTGTTTCCATGTACGAACAAGTTAAGAATAAAGTCTCATGCTGTTACAGATTGTGTTCATGTTTTAAATGAGCCAAGAATGATCTTACAAGAGTTTATAAGTTGTTTCCAAGTTCAAATGATTTAAGAATGAATCTATAAGTTGTTTACAAGTTTGAACGAGTCAAGAATGAAGTTTCAAGTTATAACGGATTGTTTCCATGTTCAAATGAGCCAAGAATGATCCTACAAGAGTTTACAAGTTGTTTTCAAGTTCAAATGAACCAAGAATGAAGTCACATGTTGTTTCCAAGTTCAAACGAGTCAAGAATGAACTCTCAAGATGTTACGGATTGTTTTCATGTTCAAATGAGCCATGAATGATCTTACAAAAGTTTAGAAGTTGTTTACAACTTCAAATGATTTAAAAATGAATCTACATGTAGTTTACAAGTTTGAACGATTCAAGAATGAAGTTTCAAGTTAGAACGGATTGGTTTCATGTTCAAATGAGCCAAGAATGATCCTACAAGAGTTTACAAGTTATTTGCAAGTTCAAATGAACCAAGAATGAAATTACATGTTGTTTCCAAGTTTAAACGAATCAAGAATGAAGTCTCAAGATGTTACGGATTATTTTCATGTTCAAATGAGCCACGAATGATCTTACAAAAGTTTAGAAGTTATTTCCATGTTCAAACGAGTCAAGAAACAAGCTACGAGTTGGTTACAAATTCGAACGAGTCAAGATTGATGTCTCATGTTGTAACGGATTGTTTTCATGATCAAATGAGCCAAGAAAGATCATATAAGAGTCTATAAGTTGTTTCCAAGTTCAAACGAGTCAAGAATGAAGTCTCAAGATGTTACGGATTTTTTTCTTGTTCAAATGAGCCAAGAATGATCCTACAAGAGCTTATAGGTTATTTCCAAGTTCAAACGAGTTAAGAATGACTCTACAAGTTGTTTACAAGTTTGAACAAGTTAAGAATGAAATCTCAAGTTGTAACGCATTTTTTTCATGTTTAAATGAGCCAAGAATGATCCTACAAGATTTTACAGGTTGTTTCCAAGTTCAAATGAACCAAGAATGAAGATACATGTTGTTTCCAAGTTCAAATGAGTCAAGAATAAAGACTCAAGATGTTACGAATTATTTTCATGTTCAAATGTTCCAAGAATGATCCTACAAAAGTTTACAAGTTGTTTCCATGTTCAAACGAGTCAAGAATGAAGCTACGAGTTGTTTTCAAGTTCGAACGAGTCAAAAATGATGTCTCAAGATGTTACGGATTGTTTTCATATTCAAATGAGCCAAGAATGATCCTACAAGAGCATATAAGTTGTTTCCAAGTTCAAACGAGTTAAGAATGAAGTTACGAAGTTGTTTCCAAGTTTAAACGATTCAAGAATGAACTCACAAGTTATAACGGATTGTTTTCATGGTCAAATTAGAATGATCCTACAAGAGTTTACAAGTTTTTTCCAAGTTTAAACGAACCAAGAATGAAGCTACAAGTTGTTTCCAAGTTCGAACGAGTCAAGAATAAAGTCTTGAGATGTTACGGATTGTTTTCATGTTCAAATGATCCAAGAATGATCCTACAAGAGTTTTCAAGTTTCTTCCATGTTCAAATGAGTGAAGGATAAAACTACAAGTTATTTTCAAGTTCGAACGACTCAATAATGAAGTCTTAAGTTGTTACGGATTGTTTTCATGTTCAAATAAGCCAAGAATGATCATACAAGAGATTATAAGTTGTTTCCAAGTTCAAATTAGTTAAGAATGAAGCTACAAGTTGTTTCCAAGGTTGAACGAGTCAAGAATGAAGTCTCATGTTGTAACGGATTGTTTTCATGTTCAAATGAGCCAAGAATGATTCATCCTAAAATTTGGGGTACATTATTCTATTTAAAAAATACAATTCTGTATTGCACAACCTAATATTCACTCTATTCGCAAAAACTCATCGGACTGCACAAACTCATGATTGGCTAAAAAGAGATACATGGTAGATTATGCGTTCATTATGATTCTTTGATTAAGGAGGGGACTGAGAAGGAAGTGGGTCAACACACTTTACAGTCGTAGAAGGTTGATGTATGGTAATTTTATCTGCTTTAATAAATTGTTTATTGCGGATTATAATTGGGATTATCCTTGCAACCAAGAGGTACTAATTTTTGCATTCAAGTGTGTTAGCAACTTTCAATTTTGAGGGAATTTAATATAACTAAATTGTTATCCAATGACTTTCCTTGAATCAAATTGGGGTGTATATGTTAGGGAGTATACTGAACTATTTGTTTGAAGTATATGGAATTGTACTTTTTATTGAGAATCTTGAATGCATATTTTAACATTGTTTGTATATTATATATTTTGGATAATCTAATATCAAATGGGATAACAGATGATTGGATTGTCACTGTTTATATATAATATAATAAAGGTTCACAGTCTAAGTGGAATTAAACAAACCACTGGAATAACTGAAGTATTATTCGGTAATAATTTATCTTGATTATTGAATAATACTTGTATACTTTGTGTATATTGAACGGGATCAAAATATTAGAATTGTTCTTCAATTCTGACTATTAAAAAAACTAAGATTCTATAATATTATTATTTTTTAGGTTCTTAATCCGGATATAGTTATTGACACTTGTATGCAATGCACATGTTTTGATTCATATGTGATGTGATTTATTATTAATCACAATATTATGTTTTAGACAATGACATTGCATACAGAGTGGGATATTGACTATAAAAGGAAATTGTGTCCGAAAATATTTAGGTGATGATATCCTCTTAAAAGCTCATAAAGATAATTATGTTTTACTCCTGTAGACAGATTTGTTCTTGCATAATTATAAGGTTGAGTGGATGATCAAGGATAAAAGATGTTAATTAAATTAATTGTCAGAAATTAATTTAGTTAATGGACATTCGATATCTTAAAACATGGGGAATTTAATAAGCAAATAATATTAGATCCGAATTAAATAATTAAATTACGGCATTAGGAGAAGTAGTGCAAATATTAATTCTTTAGTGGATTGAATTAATATTAAATGACATTGGACTTGACCCAGAATGTCATTGGAAGACCCAACCTAATTATCCAGGATCCCTACTGTAGCCTATATATTCATCTTATTCTCTTCTAGCAAGTTGGTTGGAAACTAAGATTTTTGTGAGCAGCCGTTCAAGGAGGCAACCACGAACTAGGTTTCCAAGATCTCAAAGATAAAAGGGAGGCAGCCTTGGCAGGATCGAAGGCCACACTTCGCTCAAGGTGAATACGGAAATACAATAGAAGACGTGGATTTGAATCGCTTACACCGTAGCGATAAAGGTTAACTTTCTATTCAAACTCGTTTATTTTCATATCATAAAATGCAACATCATGATTCGATTGTCCCAACAATTGGCATCAAGAGCCAGATTCTAGGGTTCTGCATTATATGATATGATGTCCATGTCATAATTATGTATGTATATAGTGGTAGTCTTGTATTGTTTTTTTTATGCAAGTTGTTATCCACTATTATAGCTATGGTTGTAATTATGTTTTTGGATCCCACGTGGTTTATCGTGGTTGTAAATTAAATCATGAGGGTTGATCATGATTAGTTTTGGTTTTGATTTTTATCCTGATTGTAATCTTGTAATTCGAATTGTATTCTATTTAGATTATGCTCTGATCTAATAGAATAGATTTTTCTATTGTATCTATCGAATGTAATTGTTTGAACAACGAAGATGAGAGAAACAGAGCTCTTCCTCTGCTGCATGTTGTTTTCATGGTTGTTTCGTTATTCTGGCTATAGATTTTGCATACGATATCTGATTGGGGAGAATAATACCTTTTCAGAAATGACAGAACAAGACCTACACCATCTCCAGATTTTTCAAGCCATTCCGGAGCTCGTTTAGGCAGTCAAACAGGCGCCTGAAGATTTTCGAAAATTTTCAAGGGATGAATTTGAAGATTATTTTCGGGGCCATAATAGTGGATGTATATTTATTATCTTTTACATAATTTTTTCTTATCTTGATTATTGTTACTATATGTTCCATGTTTGTGTTGTCATGCCATGTGATACTAACCATTCGCATGCTAGAACGACATGGACATAGGGTTGTTTTATTATGCGTTAATCATGATGAGTATGTTGCTATGTTATGTGTTATATGTATTGTTATTATGATACATGTGGACTGCAAAAAAATGACATAGGGTGATGCATCTAGATAAAATCCTCATAGTAAAATACTAAGTGGGAGAGGAAATTAATTTGATATTAAATCCCATGGTCTCCATTATTGTTTGTTTGTAATTTAACACTAATGTGAATATAAATTATGTATACGTCACCCATCGTGGCATATAATTATGGTGTCTAGAGTGTTATGGAAATTACTAGAACAAACTTCTAAAATTAATTATAAATATTGGAAGGTACATATGTCACCCAATGTGGCGTACTAAGTTTCATAGAATTCAAATAATAAAAAGATACCCTTTTTTTTTATAGATTTCATGCTCAACTAGGAAGAGAATCTAAAATAACACATCTTTGAGTATTCTTGTGTTGATATCTAGGAAAGCGTGCAGCTTACCTGGCCATTTAGATTGGTGTCTAGAAAAGTCATTAGCCTCTTGGCAATGCTTCCACCGGCCTGGCCAGTCAAAAGACGCATCTGGTATTATTATTAATTTAAGATTTAATAATGGTATACACTTAGCTATGAAAAATAATACAGACCATCCTTACGTGGCTAATTATTTAGTAGTAGGACCGAAGTAACATTTAAATAAATTGAAGTGGTATATAAGTCACCCAACGTGGCATACTGGAAACTTATAGTGTTTAAGTATTGGTGTTTTAATTTTAAATAATTGTTAGAGGAACCAATTTTTTTAAACACCCTTTGATTATGTGTTATATGTATGATTCTCAGGATATAATGGGCTTTAATCCACTTTTTACCACCCTTAAGGATAACAAACTTACTGGACCTAACTATATCGAATGAAAATATAATTTGGACATTGTATTGACTGCTGAAGAGTACAAATTTTGCATTAATGAACCCAAGCCAGATGAGCCTGCTGAAAATGCTTCTAAAGTTGAGAAGGAGTATTATAAGAAGTGGACTAAGGCTGATGAGATATCGCGATGTTACATTCTAGCAGCAATGTCAGGTGTTTTGCAGCATCAGCATCAGGTTATGGCCACTGCTTCAGATATGCTCATTAATCTCAAAAAACTTTTTGGAGATCAGAATAGGACGGCAAGGCAAGTAGTAATGAAAGCTTTAATGAACACTCAGATGGCTGAAGGGACACCTGTGAGGGATCATGTTCTCAGAATGATGTCACATCTGAATGAGATGGTGATCCTTGGTACTGAGGTCGATGGGGAAACGCAGATTGATATCATCCTTATGAGTTTACCCAAAGGTTTTGAGCAGTTCCGCTTGAATTACACCATGAATAAGAGGATGTATAGTCTTGCAGAACTTCTGACAGAACTTCAGACAGCTGAAGGACTTTTTCAGCAGAGTGTTCAAGTCAATGTGACTAAGAAACCTTCTTCTTCTAAGCCGAAAGCCAAGAAGAAGAAAAAGGCTCAGATACAGAAAGTTGTGAAAGCTGTGGGACTTCACGGTGGTGCTGTGAAAAAGCCCAAGGGCAAGTGCTTCAGCTACAAGCAGTCAGGTCACTGGAAACAGGATTGTCCTCTTCCTAAGAAGAAAAACAATACTGGCATGTCTCTTTCTCTAGTTACAGAAACATATATAGCGGCTATATCTACGAGCACTTGGTGTATAGATATAGGAGCCACTGATCATGTTTATAATTCTATGCAAGGGTTCCAGCAATCCAGAATGCTTAGAGATGGCGAGATATATGTGTTCATGGGAGATGCTACGAAAGTAGCAGTAGTTGCAGTGGGAGATGTTAATTTATCTTTTGGTGATGATAGGAGTTTGGTTTTGAACAATTGTCTTTATGTACCTTCGTTTAGAAGGAATTTAATTTTGGTTTCTAAACTTGCATTGGATGGTTATAATGTTTGTTTGGATCATAATGTTTCTATTATGAGGATTAAACTAGTTATATGTTCTGGTACATTGCAAGACAATTTATACATAATTACTCCTAATCAACCTGCACTGCAACTACAACATAGGGTGTTAAGTAGCACATCTTCTATCACTACTAAAAGAAAGGAACCTTCTTCTTTGAACCAAACATATCTTTGGCACTTAAGATTAGATCATATTAACTTAAGGAGGATTCAAAGACTAGTAGTAGATGGGCCTCTTGGCTCGTTGGTAGTGGAGCCATTTCCAGTCTGTGAATCCTGCTTGGAAGGTAAAATGACCTCTAGACCTTTTAAGGCAAAGGGTAATAGAGCTAAAAAAGTGTTAGAACTAGTTCATACTGATTTATGTGGACCCGTGAATATTCATGCAAGAGGTGGTTATGAATATTTTGTCACTTTTATTGACGATTATTCTAGATATGGATCCATTTATTTATTGTGCCATAAATCAGAATGCTTTAACAAGTTTAATGAGTACAAAACTGTAACGGAGAAGTGACATAGAAAATGTATCAAGTCACTACGATCAGATCATGGTGGCGAATACTTTAGTTAAGAATTTAGGGATTACTTATCAAAGAAGGGGATCATGTCTCAGTTGACTGCACCTGGCACACCCCAACAGAATGGTGTAGCGGAGAGAAGGAATCGGACACTTTTGGACAGTGTTAGATCGATGATGAGTTATTCAGAATTACCCAAGTCATTTTCGGGACATATTTTAGAAACAACAGCTTATCTTTTGAATTTAGTTCCTTCTAAGTCAGTTCCTAAGACTCTAAAAGAATTGTGGACTGGTTTAAAACCTAGTCTAAGGCATATTCGGATATGGGGTTGTCCAGCACATGTGTTGAATAAGAACATGACTAAGTTGGAATCTCGTACAGAAGTAAGGCTTTTTGTAGGCTATCACATGAGAATGAAAGGATATTTATTTTATAGTCCTAAGGATCGGGATGTCATTGTTAGTACTAATGCTAGATTCCTAGAGGAGTACTATATGATGAACCCTAAACCCACGAGCAATGTCATTTTAGAGGAACTAGTGAGAGAGACAAATAATGAACAAGTGCCAATAATACAAGTAGAACAACCACAAGAGAACACACAACTTATCACTAATACCACACCAGTGTCTCGTCATAGTGGGAGTGGTATTCGTAAACACAGCAGATTCATGTTATTGGGAGAGTCTTCAGACTTGGTCTTTGAGGAACGTGATGAGGATCCCATGACATACAAGGAAGCACTGCAAGACAAAGATGCAGATCTATGGCAAAAAGTAATGAAATTTGAGATGGAATCTATGTATTCAAATCAAGTCTGGGAGCTCGTGGAACCACCCAAAGTTATAAAACCCATTAGATGTAAGTGGACGTACAAAAGAAAAAGAGGATCCGACAAAAAGGTAAAAGCTTGGAAAGCAAGACTTGTTGCGAAAGGGAATACTAAAAAAGAAGGGATCGATTATGAGGAAACCTTTTTGCCAGTAGTCATGCTAAAGTCGATCCGGATTCTTTTATCTATAGCAGCTCATCTCGATTATCAGATTTGGCAGATGGATGTCAAGACAGCTTTCCTAAAAGGGAGTCTTGATGATAAGATCATCTATATGCAAAAACCAGAAGGATTCATTAAGGAAGGCCAAGAGCATCTGTTATGTAAGCTTGAGAAGTCCATTTATGGACTTAAACAAGCTTGTAGGTATTGGAATATTTGCTTTGATCAGGTAATCCAGTCATATGGATTTGATCAATGTCCAAGCGAGTCGTATGTATACAGGAAAAGTGAGGGCAGTTCAATGACTTTTCTAACGCTATAAGTAGATGATATTTTACTCATTGGAAACAATGTAAAGATGTTATCAACGGTAAAGGCATGGTTGTTCAAACAGTTCGAAATGAAGGACTTAGGTAAAGCGGCATACATCATTGGGATCAAAGTTATAAGGGATCACAAGAAAAGGATGTTAGCCCTACATTAATGAGTTATTGGCTGTTTTAACATGCAGGACTCCAAGAAGGGTAACCTACCTTACAAACAGTGTCTAAAGACACCATAGGTGATGGAGAGCATGAAAGTGGTTTCCTATGCTTTGGCATATGGAAGCTTAATGTATGCAATGCTATGTAAGAGACTTGATATTTATTTTGTCGTGGGCATAGTTAGCAGATATCAGTCAAACCCAGGATAGGAGTATTGGAGTGCGGTAAAAGCTATACTCAAGTACCTGAGATGCACTAAGGAGTATATGTGTGACACCCCCAGACCCGGAGTCGGAGATCTAGGACGTCACAGTCTAATCCCTATTCATAAACACATATATCTCTGATCCATAATAAAATTATCAACTATAGTGACCCCGTTAAACACAACACTTACTCGAGCCATAGTCTCAGAAAATGAAACATATACATTAACAGTTGATAAGTACTAGTTATTTACATTCCCAAAATATCCCACATCAGTTTATGCCCCTATAGCAGTTTCTACTTGAAACTGTATTGGAAGCTCAACAGTCACTTGATTTACAAGTCTTAACATAGGTGGTACTTATAAAATAATTCTGACAATCAAAACCTGAAATCCTATCAAACTGATCATGTCTAACTCTGGAATACTAGATATCCCTCTCTCATAGGGGCCCCTTGCCCCTGTGCTTTGGTGGGCAATCCGAAATATGCGAGCCATCACACCTATCTGTTGTGTTTGGAAATTTAAAACAATGCAAGAGTGAGCTACTATAGCCCAGCAATAATTTAAAACACCATAGCAGTTTATCAATAATAACCTGCAATTTATCTCAATATAAAAGACAGTATATAAATCTGAAATTTACTATACACCATATGTTTAAATAAATAAACAAATCAAAACACTTATGGAATGCACAACAAAATTTCTCAACTCTCAACAACACAATAGAATGCTCAACACGATTTCTCAACTCTCATCAACACTATAGAATGCTCAACACGATTTCTCAACTCTCATCAAAACTATCGGTAACTCAGCACATAGGCTTTTATTACAGTGTTAATATTGAATCCCAATTGGGAAGAATGGACTTTTATTGGAGTAATTTATAGAGACAATGTAGGTCGGTGATCAGTCGCCCACAATCCGCCTTTTCTCTGACGTCACCCTGACCGCATTCGGGCCATAGTATACTTGATGGCATACCCACCTGGAAGCTCTTACACTTTGTACACATAATGCGCCGTGCAAGCACGTCGACTTTCTCTAATACTCTAGTCCAATTGAATAATTTATTTGGAAGGAAATTAAATTCAGTCCAAAATCACATCTCATTCTCTTCTCAGATTTCAACACTAGAGGATTGATTAACTCCCAGAATTATGAGGAAGTAATCTTATATGCACATGTTGACTTATAGTCAAATAATCTCTTTTTGCTCAAATATTTCTCACACAAGAAGTTTTCAAAATCACATGACCAGGGAGTTGTTTTAAAATTACCAAAGTTCTCAGAATGATTATTAGATAACTAAATCATTGTTAGAATATTTTATATCCATTTTGGATAACTCAAATAATTTTCTCAAAGGTTAAATAAATATTTTCATACTTTTTAACCTCTCAGTAAATAATATTTAATTAATCAAATAATGTTAAATTGATTAAATAATTAATTAAACTCTAAAGATTTGATGGATGTTTAACAAAATATTTATTTAATATTTGATAATGTCTCAAAGCATTTCCGAAGAAAAGTTCTCAAACTCTGTTTGACAAACTGTCAGAAACTCACACCCTAACTCCCGGTCAAAATCTCAATCACAAGCTCTGAAATTCGACTCTTAGAACTCTTCTCATTCTCTAATTATGCACACTCTGACTTTATAAGATTCAAAGTTGATAAGTAAGCACAATTAATGAATAGTAAACAATACAAGCATATATGTACATTTGTAAGAAAGTTTAATTCCATAACACAACAGAACCTCTTTATGAACAGTTATAATCGAAAGGTAAAAAGGTTCGAAAACTTGCCTGGAGTTCTTACAGGGTTGGTTGGTTTCCGTTCCTCGACGATACTCTAAGAATTAAGCACAAAATCTCAAATTAGTACTTAGATTTCTATACTCTTTATTGACTTATACTCACTTTCGTGACTTCATAAGTACCTTGTAAAAACAAGTTTTAAACTACTTCTTTAGCTCATCACGTTCTCATGTTATCCCTTAGAAACTTTCATATATAACTCATGTAGGAATTAAGTCTTGAATTTCAACTTACGTCTACGTTTTATAGTGACAATAAGCACTTAGTCACTTTTTAGTAATTCTCACTTTAAACACCCAACTTCTAGTATTTTTAGTAAATTGAGTTTTAATCCGATTAACTTGAATATTTCTCTGGAGTCATCCTTGACATCTCTAGTATCTTAGATAAAATTTTCACATGAAAGTAAGCATCCTAGCTACTTTGATGATAGCCTCAAAGTTGGTTATTAACATGGTTTCTAAGTTATGCGATACATTTAGTAAATCGGTCATAACTTTTGACTCGAACTCCAAATGACGCAAAATTAGCGCGCAAATGATCTAGAGACTATCCTCTACACAACCAAGTCAATCACTAATCAAGAACAAGAAAAATCCCCTTCGGGTTATGGACAACAGTTGACAGCTTCTGAAAATCGGGCATTACGACGTTTGTGTTTACAACGTTTTCCATTTCTAACTACTTCAATTCACTCAACCAAGTAACACAACTCAACCATATTTATACTACAACATTAAACAATCTCAAGCTCCAAAAATAAGAAAAGTATGAAAAATGAACTCTAGAATCAATGGATCAAATAATGTGTTTCTAGGACTCACCAAACCTATTTCACACTACCCATAACATGTATACACTATAATAATCATCCACTAAACCATAACATGGCTAGAATCAAGAAATAAAAATTTTCATTTTTGAAAACACTATTCATTCTCATCTTCTTTGAATCATAGCTAAAGATTTCATGGATGGGTGCTTGTAAGAATCAAGAGGGAGCAAGATGAGTGTTATACCTTCGATTTAAGCTACCAAACTCATTGATTAAGCAAGAAATGAGCAAGTTATGAAAATTTTCTTCCCCCCACAATGGAGCTTCGGCTGATGTTCTTCAAGGTGAAGAAATGAAAAAGTAAAAAGTGATTTTTGTGTAGTGTGTGGTGGAGGACTTGTTATTTAAAAAGGTTTTTGTATTAACTGCGCAGTTTCCCGACAACGGTCTAATCTCTCGTGCTCGTTCTCTTTTCTTTCGTCCCACCTAAGTTTTAAAAACTTAAAATCTCATTTTATGATTCTAATATATTTTAGAATGATTAAATTAATACTCTTTAATTGTTTCGAGAATTTATGAAACTATTTTCCTGAAAAACACTATTCGCTTTCGCTATTTCTCAAACTCTGTTGGGACTTTCGAAAGGACTTTAAATATATTTTGTTGAACTAATTTAATAAGAAGCCTCATATTTATTATATCTGTTGACTTAATTGCACATACTACAAACATCCTCAAGTCATACACCTCTGAAATCTAACAGAAGTCTCGTACGCTCCAATATCTCGTTCTGCACAAAACAAGTAGCAGAATTAAAATTTTTCGAAAAACAATATGAATTACATTCACTTATTTCTTCAATATAATAATAATACGTCTTCGAATTCTTTTAAGTTTCGACATTTACAAAAACACTATTCACTATTCACCGGAAACTTAAAGAAAGCACTATTCGCTATTCACCAGATTTTTTTTTTCAAAACTCTTAAAATTTTAGGTTATTACAGTCTCTCCTTCTTAAAAGGATTCCGTCCCAGAATCTCATTTAAAACAAGTGAGGATATTTCTCTAGCCTTGCACTCTCTAACTCTCAGGTCGACTCTTCGACATTCTGGTTTCTCTACATCACTCTTACTAGTTTGACAACTTTGTTTCTCAGAACCTGTTCTTTCCGATCCAGAATCTCTATCGGCTGCTCCACATAGGATAGGTTAGGTTGGATCTCTATATACTCATACTATATCAGTCTAGCGTATACATTATATTACCGGAACAAAGACACATAGAATACATTATGCACCTATTGAAGGTTTGGAGGCAAAGCTAACTTATAAGTTACTTTCCCAACATGCTTCAAGATCTCAAATGGTCCAATAAATCTAGGACTTAACTTTCCCTTTTTATCGAACCTCATCAATCCCTTCCACGGGGATACTTTAAGTAACACTAAGTCTCTAACTTCATATTCTCTGTCTTTTCTAGACTGGTAAGCATACTTGCGCTGCCTGTCTTGGGCAGCCACTAATTGCTTCCTTATTAGGTCAATTGTCTCATTGGTTCGTTGAACCAACTCGGGTCCCAATATTTTTCACTCGCCAACCTCTTCCCAACATAGGGGAGATCGACATTTTCTTCCATATAAGGCTTCATAAGGAGACATTCATATACTCGCGTGGTAACTGTTATTGTGGAAAAACTCAATTAGTGGTAAATGATAATCCCAATTTCCCTTAAAATCTATTTCGCAAGCCCTCAACATATCTTCTATGGTTTGAATAGTCCTTTCACTTTGACCGTCTGTTTGGGGATGTAAGTGGTACTCATGTTCAACTTAGTCCCAAGACAGTCTTGAAAGCTTCTCCAGAATCTAGAATTAAATCTCGGATCTCTATCTGACACAATGGTCATTGGAACTCCATGTCTCACCACAATCTCTTTTCCTGTTCGTCCACCAATAATTCACTTTAAGATCTCTATACATTTTTGTGCTTCCAGGGTGGATGGAAAGTATCCACTTGTGTGCCTCGTGAAAAATCTCATATTTCAGCTGTGGGACATTTGGAATCCAAATTCTATTAATAAATCTCAGGATCCCTTTTTCGTCTCTCTCACACCTTTCTTTATCTCTAACTATGTTCTCTGCCTGTTCCTCTATTATTTCTCTTAACATACTCGTATTTTATCAATTAGCTCTGGTTGAGTTCGAATCTCAAGAAGTGTTTCGGTCCCTTCCTCTGGTAACTGCACCTCTATCTCCATTCGTTCAAATTCTCGTATTAAATCTTCTGAAGAAACTAATATTTTTAGTCATTTCTTCCTACTCAAGGCTCGGCCACCACATTGGCCTTGTCGGGGTGATAGTTTATTAAACAATCATAATCCTTAATCAGGTCTAACCATCTCCTCTGACTCATATTTAATTCTTCCTAAGTGAAGATATACTTAGACTCTTATGGTCCGTGTACATCTCACACTTCTCTCCATACAAGTAGTGTCTCCAAATCTTCAAGGCAAAAACTATTGCTGTCAACTCTAAGTCATGAGTAGGGTACCTTATTTCAAATTCCTTTTAACTTTCTGGACGCATATGCAATTACCTTGCAGTGTTACATTAGCACACATCCTAATCCCTTATGAGATGCATCACTGCAAATCACAAAAGCTCATTTATTATCAGGTAATGGCAGCACTAGGGCTATCACCAACCTTCTCTTTAGCTCTTGAAAGCTTTCTCCACATTTCTCTGTCCACTCGAACTTCTCTACCTTGCGAGTAAATCGGGTCAATGGGGCAGCTATCTTAGTGAAATTCTGAACAAATCTCCGATAGTAACCTATCAGTCCCACAAAACTTTTCACCTCTATTGGGGTAGTCAGTCTCTCCCAATACATCAGAGCCTCTATCTTGGCGGGGTCGACCGACACTCCCTCACTACTGATCACATGCCTTAAGAGCTGCACTTTTCTCAACCTAAACACGTACTTCAAAAATTTAGCATATAGCTCTTCTTTTCTCAGTATCTCTAGAATTAGCCTCAAATGTTTTGCGTGTTCTTTCTCTGTTTTAGAGTAGACCAATATATCATCAACGATTACTATGACACACTTGTTAAAGTACTTTTTGAAAACTCGATTCATTAAATCCATAAAAGCAGCTGGCGCATTGGTTAATCCGAATGGCATCACTAAGAACTCATAATGTCCATATCTTGTGCGGAAGGCCGTCTTCGGCACATCTTCTGGTTTAATATTTATTTGGCGATATATGGTTTTTAGGTCAATTTTTGAAAAGTAGACTGCACATTTCAGTTTGAAAAGAAAAAAAAATCATTTATCCTTAGCAGTGGGTATTTGTTCTTAATAGTCAGCTTATTTAGCTCTCGGTAATCAATACATCATCTCATACTGCCCTTTTTCTTCTCAAAAAAAAAAATAACACCGGTGCACCCCAAGGTGACACACTCGGTCTCATCATTCCCTTTTCTAACAAATCTTTTAACTAAATGGCCAATTCTTCATCTCGACAGGAGTTAGTCGATAGGGAGCCTTCGAAACTGGTGAGGTCTCTGGTGCTAAGTCTATAGAAAATTTTATGTCTCGGTCAGGTGGTAATCCCGTAAGGTCTCTTGGAAACACATCCTCAATTTCATTCACTACTGGGATGTCCCTTAAGTCGGGTACTCCCTTCTCTGCATATATAACATGTTTTAAATTTTAATTTCATTTATCTAAAACTAACATTTAGAAATAATCTCTTTCATTAACTATGAGAATCTCCCCTTTACTAGGTTTTCTCCTTTTTCCATATCAACCTCATAGGGTAAGGAAGCCTCACCTCTCGTCACAACAATCTCTTTGTCTTAACTTTGGTCAAAACTTCTTATTCTTTTTCTTCCTTCAAACACATTCTCATTCTCATTGGGCTTGCCTAACTTCGCATACTTACTCTCACTATCAATATAAGCGTCACAACTCGTCAATTAATATATTCTCAATAAAACAACTAAATTTTTTAACTGAAAAGGAATTAGATCTTCGTAAGATCGGTACTCTAGTATCTAAGTTTCATGTTATGGGCACATTTGACTGCCATCTCAGTTTGGGTTCTTAAATCCATTTATTTTTCACTGAATTAAAGCTCTGATCCCTTATCAATTGGTCTATTTGAATTTCCACAAATTTGGATGCTTCTTGAACCAACGTAGTATAGTTAGTTCTTTCGAGCACCTCAAATCTCTTCTTAACTCACTTACCCTATTGGGAAATCTTGATAATTCTATCGACTTAGATTCTTAATCTTATTCACTCTGGTTTCCTGCCACTAAAACAGATAGACGTTGCACTTATAGCATTTTATGTCCTGGGGTTTGTAATGCCTTGTATATTTCCTCCTGTATGTCTTGCACTCTAGTAGTGAGGTATGGATTGATTAGGGGGTGGCACTCTTGTCTGCCTACCGCCCTGGTTAACAGTGTCACTCCCAGTTCTTTAGAATCCCGACCTTCTCCCAGCCTGGGGTTCCTGGCTCTTATTAATTTTTTTCTAGGAACGCTCACGCTCCCTGCACTCTTTTTCTGGCTTTCCGCCTGTCTCTTTGTCTCTCTCCTTTTGAGTCTGTTCACTTCCCGTCTCCATAATAATAACTTTTTGCACTAACTAGGTGTAGTCGGTCAATTTGAATACTGCTACCCTATTTTGAATCCACGATTTCAGCCTTTGCTGAAACCTCCCTACTTTCTTTTCATCCGAATTTATAAAATCCGGCCTGAATCTCGACAATTCCGTAAACTTTACCTCATACTCTACCACCGACAAATTCTCTTGTCTAGGCCCAAAAACTTTATCTCTATATAATTCTCCATAAATTTCGGATAATACTACTGTACGTATGAAACGATATTTCTTTAAAATTCACATTACTCTTACTCGGTAACATTCTAACTGAACAAAAACATATATTAGCTCAAGCTCAAATCTCAATCAGACACAATCTAACTACACATTTGGTTATTAAAACCCAATATTAGACCTAACTAAACTAATCCCCTTTGGGAAACTCACAACATCTCATTACGACAGTTCCTCGATATTATCTCATTATAGACTTTCATATTTCTTAAGTCCTCATGCATGTCCACTTTATTATAAATTTTAATCCATTTAATTACTCATATATAGGTGACCATATCCTTTAGGCCATGCTACTCTATATTATATTTAGACATTTCGTTTACAAGTATTGTTAATTCTAAATATTTATTTAACTCAAGCGGATATATTTTCTGTAGAAAATTTGGCATGACCTATTCGTAAAACGGATTATACCCGGTGTAAAAACATCTCAATTACAATCCCACAACATTCTCAATCAATTCACAAAGTCAATCAACTATAATATCGATAGTCACTTCCTTGGACTATCAATCTCATTCGCACCATAACATTAATAGGGTCTGGTGAAATGCACACTATCTCTTCGGCTTATTGCCAAATAATGAAAGTTTAGCTAGGCTTTTACGCGCCGTTGGCTCTAACTTGGCTAACCTGGCTATCGTGTTAAGAACGATGTGGCCATCTCCGCTCAATAACGCTTCCCCTATCTCTGAGGTTGCTAGCATATTTAGTACTACAATGGTCGTACTTCTCGACTCCTCAAATGGGCTCCAAAATTCTCCATTTGACCTCACAGTCTAAATTATAACTCCTCCCGCCTGGATGCGTCTCCTCAGGCTAGTATCCGATAACTTCTCATTAAAGATCCTTTATTAACTAGTCGTAACTATTCTTACATAAGTAGTTTAATATTACTCTATAAATTAGTGCTACGTGAGCAGTCTCATCCTCAGCTGGGGCTCTCACTCTCTTTCTCTAACATCTCCTGTCAGGTCGTACCTCAAAATCCTCAGACACTGACGCCTCAATATAGACAAGAACTCATATCAGTATACTCTTATAATTCCCTTGAGGGTGTTAACTCTTTTATTATCACTTGTCAAAACTACATCCGGTAGTCTGACTTAGAACTCGATGAGAGTTCTTTATTATTTCATTTATAGTTATCCTCCTAACTCTCTCATTTCTGAGTACTATAACCTAGGCTTTGATACCATCTTTGGGACACCCCTAGACCCGGAGTCGGAGATCTAGGTCGTCATAGTCTAATCCCTGTTCATAAACACATATATCTCTGATCCACAATAAAATTATCAACTATAGTGACCCCGTTAAACACAACACTTACTCGAGCCATAGTCTTAGAAAATGAAACATATACATTAACAGTTGATAAGTACTAGTTATTTACATTCCCAAAATATCCCACATCAGTTTATGCCCCTACAGCAGTTTCTACTTGAAACTGTATTGGAAGCTCAACAGTCACTTGATTTACAAGTCTTAACATAGGTGGTACTTACAAAATAATTCTGACAATCAAAAGCTGAAATCCTATCAAGATGATCATGTCTAACTCTAGAATACTAGATATCCCTCTCTCATAGGGGTCCCTTGCCCTTGTGCTTTGGTGGGCAGTCCGAAATATGCGAGCCATCACAGTGTTAATGTTGAATCCCAATTGGGAAGAATGGACTTTTATTGGAGTAATTTATAGCGACAATGTAGGTCGGTGATCAATCGCCCACAATTGCCTCTCTGAGGGACATCTCTGTTTTTCTACTCTTCTACTAGTAGTGGATGATCCGCCTTTTCTCTGACGTCACCCTGACCGCATTCGGGCCATAGTATACTTGATGGCATACCCACCTGGAAACTCTTATACTTTGTACACATAATACGCCGTGCAAGCACGTTGACTTTCTCTAATACTCCAGTCCAATTGAATAATTTATTTGGAAGGAAATTAAATTCAGTCCAAAAAGCACATCTCATTCTCTTCTCAGATTTCAATTATGAGGAAGTAATCTTATATGCACATGTTAACTTATAGTCAAATAATCTCTTTTTGCTCAAATATTTCTCACACAAGAAGTTTTCAAAATCACACGACTAGGGAGTTGTTTTAAAATTACCAAAGTTCTCAGAATGATTATTAGATAACTAAATCATTGTTAGAATATTTTATATACATTTTGGATAACTCAAATAATTTTCTCAAAGGTTAAATAAATATTTTCATACTTTTTAACCTCTCAGTAAATAATATTTAATTAATCAAATAATGTTAAATTAATTAAATAATTAATTAAACTTTAAAGATTTGATGGATGTTTAACAAAATATTTATTTAATATTTGATAATGTCTCAAAGCATTTCCGAAGAAAAGTTCTCAAACTCTGTTTGACAAACTGTCAGAAACTCACACCCTAACTCTCGGTCAAAATCTCAATCACAAGCTCTGAAATTCGACTCTTAGAACTCTTCTCATTCTCTACTTATACACACTCTGACTTTATAAGATTTAGAGTTGATAAGTAAGCACAATTAATGAATAGTAAACAATACAAGCATATATGTACATTTGTAAAAAAGTTTAATTCCATAACACAACAGAACCTCTTTATGAACAGTTATACTCCAAAGGTAAAAACGTTCGAAAACTTGCCTGGAGTTCTTACAGGGTTGGTTGGTTTCCCGTTCCTCGACGATACTCTAAGAATTAAGCACAAAATCTCAAATTAGTACTTAGAATTCTATACTCTTTATTGACTTATACCCACTTTCGTGACTTCATAAGTACCTTATAAAAACAAGTTTTAAACTACTTCTTTAGCTCATCACGTTCTCATGTTATCCCTTAGCAACTTTCATATATAACTCATGTAGGAATTAAGTCTTGAAGTTCAATTTACGTCTACGTTTTATGGTGACAATAAGCACTTAGTCACTTTTTAGTAATTCTCACTTTAAATACCTAACTTCTAGCATTTTTAGTAAATTGAGTTTTAATCTGATTAACTTGAATATTTCTCTGGAGTCATCCTTGACATCTCTAGTATCTTAGATAAAATTTTCACATGAAAGTAAGCATCCTAGCTACTTTGATGATAGCCTCAAAGTTGGTTATTAACATGGTTTCTAAGTTATGCGATATCTTTAGTAAATCGGTCATAACTTTTGAGTCGTAACTCCAAATGACGCAAAATTAGCGCGCAAATGATCTAGAGACTATCCTCTACACAACCAAGTCAATCACTAATCAAGAAAAAGAAAAATCCCCTTCGGGTTGTGGACAACAGTTGACAGCTTCTGAAAATCGGGCATTACGACGTTTGTGTTTACAACGTTTTCAATTTCTAACTACTTCAATTTACTCAACCAAGCATGACAACAACTCAACCATCTTTATACTACAACATTACACAATATCAAGCTCCAAAAATAAGAAAAGTATGAAAAATGAACTCTAGAATCAATGGATCAAATCATGTATTTCTAGGACTCACCAAGTCTATTTCACACTACCCATAACATGTATACACTATAACAATCATCCACTAAACCATAACATGGCTAGAATCAAGAAATAAAAATTTTTATTTTTGAAAACACTATTCATTCTCATCTTCTTTGAATCATAGCTAAAGATTTCATGGATGGGTGCTTGTAAGAATCAAGAGGGAGCAAGATGAGTGTTATACCTTCGATTTAAGCTACCAAACTCATTGATTAAGCAAGAAATGAGCAAGTTATGAAATTTTTCTCCCCCCCACAATGGAGCTTCGGCTGATGTTCTTCAAGGTGAAGAAATGAAAAAGTAAAAAGTGATTTTTGTGTAGTGTGTGGTGGACGACTTGTTATTTAAAAAGGTTTTTGTATTAACCGTGCAGTTTCCCGACAACGGTCTAATCTCTCGTTCTCGTTCTCTTTTCTTTCATCCCACCTAAGTTTTAAAAACTTAAAATCTCATTTTATGATTCTAATATATTTTAGAATGATTAAATTAATACTCTTTAATTGTTTCGAGAATTTATGAAACTATTTTCCCGAAAAACACTATTCACTTTCGCTGTTTCTCAAACTCTGTTAGGACTTTTGAAAGGACTTTAAAAATATTTTTTTGAAATAATTTAATAAGAAGTCTCATATTTATTATATATGTTGACTTAATTGCACAAACTACAAACATCCTCAAGTCATACGCCTCTGAAATCTAACAGAAGTCTCGTACGCTCCAATATCTCGTTCTGCACATAACTAGTAGCAGAATTGAAATTTTTCGAAAAACAATATGAATTACATTCACTTATTTCTTCCATATAATAATAATAATAATACGGCTTCAAAATCTTTTAAGTTTCGGCATTTACAAAAATACTATTCACTGGAAACTTAAAGAAAGCACTATTCGCTATTCACTGGATTTTTTTCCTTCAAAACTCTTAAAATTTCAGGTTATTACAATATGTTAATTTATAAGGCATCAGATTGTTTACCTCTAGGATTTACTGATTCAGATTTCCAAATAGGTAGGAGTCAGATGTATGGTCACACAGTAGTTATTTAATTTGTAGTGAATTACTTGTAATAAAATACTAATATACTCAAAGAATAGGTTGAGTATAAGTGGGAGATTGTTAGGGAGTATACTGAACTATTTGTTTGAAGTATATGACATTGTCCTTTTTATTGAGAATATTGAATTCATATTTTAACATTGTTTGTATATTATATATTATGGATAATCTAGTATTAAATGAGATAATAGAGGATTGGATTGTCAGTGTCTATATATAATATAATAAAGGTTCACAATCTAAGTGGAATTAAACAAACCACTAGAATGACTGAAGTATTATTCGGTAATAATCTATCTTGATTTTTGAATAAATACTTGTATACTTTGTGTATATTGAACGGGATCAAAATATTAGAATTATTCTTCTATTCTGACTATTAAAAAAAACTAAGATTCTATAATATTATTATTGCTTAGGTTCTTAATCCGGATATAGTGATTGACACTTGTATGCAATGCACATGTTTTGATTCATATGTGATGTGATTTATTATTAATCGTAATATTATATTTTGGACAATGACATTGCATACAGAGTGGGATATTGACTATAAAAGGAAACCGTGTCCGAAAATATTTGGGTGATGATGTCCTCTTGAAAGCTCGTGAAAATAATTATGCTTTAGTCATGCAGGCAGATTTGTTCTTGCATAATTATAAGATTGAGTGGATGAATAAGGATAAAAGATCTTAATTAAATTAATTGTCAAAATTTAAATTAATTAATGGACATTCGATATCTTAAACATGAAGAATTTAATAAGAAAATAATATTGGAGCCAAATTAAATAATTAAATTACGGAATTAGGAGAGGTAGTGCAAATATTAATTCTTTAGTGGATTGAATTAATATTAATGACATTGAGCTTGACCCAGAATGTGGAAGGCCCAACCTAATTATCCAGGATCCCTACTGTAGTATATATATTCATCTTATTATCTTCTAGCAAGTTGATTGGAAACTACGGTTTTTGTGAGTAGCCGTTCAAGGAGGCAACCACGAACTAGGGTTCCAAGATCTCAAAGCTAGAAGGGAGGTAACCTTGGGAGGATCGAAGGTCACACTTCGCTCAAGATGAATACGTGAATATAGTAGAAAATGTGGATTTGAATCATTTGCGCCGTAGCAATACGCAATATCATGATTCGATTATCCCAACAGTATATATTGTAAATAAAACACCAAGTTATATTGGTGGGGTATTATTAAGGAATTCATGTTACACTGTTGTTTGAGCAAGTCATATAGTTGAAGCTATACTATGGAGAAATGGAACAAATAATGAATAGATGAGAATTATGGCGTCTATAAGTGATTTGTAGATATCAGTCAGAGCTAAAAGTTGACTATATTTACATACGACCACAGGATAGCATAATAAAGGCTTGTTAGTTATGATTTTCTCGTTGTACTTGTGTTCGATACTTTTTGACTATGGCAGAACATGATCAATCTGGTGGAGTTTGTATTTTTTTTAAACAGAGGAGCTAATTTTACTAATATTCTGTGTTCATTTAAAGTAATTTCAACTTATTAGCATGATGGTTTAATAATTATAAGTATGCCTTACTTAGGGGCGTAGCTACATATATCTTTATGGGGTCACTTGAACCCGTATTTTTTTCTAATTTTATGTATATGTTTATCATAAAATTCCATTAAATCATATCTTGAACCCATAAGAAAAATTGGATTTGACCCCACTACTATTAGTCTCATCCTGTGCAGTGTTAACTCATAAAGCTATACTTTTAATCACCCATTTTAATTCTTAAATACTAAACCAGTCAACAATGAACAACCATAAAGATAAACAAATACATATTTTATTAAACTTATAGAGACTATACAGACATACAACATAGTATATATTATAAACAAATAAAATCCTAAATAAATCTCTATCACTACATTCACTCATTCACCCATTTCCCCCTTTACCCACTGCTCTACCGTAGAACAAAACCTTGCTCCTTTTTTTATTACATCAATTGTGGCTTCCTATTAATCATATATAAGGTATCTGTTTTATTGTTTGTTTTCAATTTTCTTTGATTACATTAATAATAAAAATTCATCATATTTATTGAATGATTATATATTTGTGCTAATTAGGTATAAAATGGATAAATCCGTAATTAGAGGAAAAAACCAGTTGAAGAACAAGAACACGAAGGTCAATTGAGCAATCTTCTTACAGATCCTGGGTTACGAATTCCGATTTCAGAATATCATCCTAATATTAGACAAGGTAAGAAGAGCTTATTTACAAAAAGGAGCCTGTCAACCATTTCATAATTTTAAGAAGCGTAAAATTGGGAATTTATTACAGCGTTTCAATTCTAATTGGTTCACTGAATATAAATTGTGGTTAGAGTATAGTGTAGAAAAAGAAGCTGCATTTTACTTGTATTGTTATCTATTTAAATCTGATAATAAACTAGGTGGGGATGCTTTTGTTAAAGAAGGTTTTAATGCTTAGAACAAAAAAGAGAGATTAGATGTTAATTTAGGAGGTCCTAACAGTTCACATAATCATGCCCAGAGAAAATGTGAAGATTTGATGAAACAAAATCAACAAATTGATGTGAAAGTTAATAGACATTCTGAGCAGATTAGAAATGACTATCGAATTCGTTTGGGTGCTTCGGTTGATTTTCTTCATTTTCTGTTAAGGCAGGGTCTTACTCTACGAGATCTTGATGAATCTAATGAATCAACAAACCAAGGAAATTTTCTTGAAATTTTAAAATTTGTGGCTATACATAACAAGGAAATTGATGTTGTTTTTAGGAAAAATGCTCTAGGTAATCTCAAGATAACATCTCCAGAAATTCAACATGACATTATCAATGCTTCAGCGGTTGAGACTCTTAATTATATTTTTGATGATTTGGGAGACGATTTATTTGCTATTTTGATTGATGAATCTCGTGATATATCAGTGCAAGAACAAATGATTGTTATCTTGAGGTATATTGATAAAAGAGGTCGTTTAGTTGAGCGATTTATAATGTATTAAAGATATATCCGAGAACTCATGTATTTACTTGGAAACAAAAAACTGGGAGAGTTTAGGATGAGATACTTCTGATTACCCTATTTATTTCTCAAAAGTGTGTACACATATATATCATTAGTATGATTAACAAGTGTACCAGGGAATTGGCAAAGAGTCTTCAATTCATTAATTTAACCTTGTTTGTTGCCTTGGTTTAGTTCCTTATAAATTATTTAGATGATCGCATAGGCAATATAATTGTCTATAGTAAGTAGCATAACCAATACTTTTTTTATGATCAGAGACTACTATGTAAGAGTTTTTGTTGACATATCACAGAGATGTGAAGATTTGGAGAACTTTACATTACAATGGCTAGCCAAACACGCAAGTCTACTACCTTCTGGCAAGTCTACTGTCTTCTTTTCTTGTATATCACTGGTAGTATGTGAAGAATCTTATCTAGAAAAGTTCAAATATTTCAAATTTATTTATATGATGGTGAATTTTAGTAAATGATCTAATAACATGAGTATCTTAGTTGACGGAGATCTGGGAGTATTATTAATCCTTTGTACTGTCTTTGGTGAAGAAATATATTCTTAATATGTGTGAAGTTAATCATTTTTTGGTCTGGTATGTAAGCTAATATGCTAGTTCATTGTTGAGTCTAATGTTTGGAAATCGTTTTGGTCGTTATGTGTTTTAATTCTTAAGATCATGATTCTGATAATTGAAATGATTACTGAAATATTTTATGTTGAGTTGGAGACATTATTGAGTCAATGAGGTTGAGCTTCAGAATTTTATTGGCCTTTGTGGTGTTAGTGTTGGTGTCCTAGAGACAATACTTTATGATAAACAATTAAGGATTATGTTTACTTGATTATTTAATTAATATATATTATGTCTTTATTTACTGCGTTATAAATTGAAAGCATAATAAATGTCCTTGGAATATTAATGCGAATTATATATCTTTAAGTATGTGACTTAAAAATGAGATTATATGAATAGTTTATATTCCTAAAAGTCCCTAGTCGAGTATTATTATTTAAGGACAATAATAATGCAATAAGACTAGCATGTTTGTTGACTGATGACCACATCTCATTGGTCATAGGTATGGTGATACTAAAGTCAAGAACATAAGTGCATGTCTCAATGCATGGCACTGGACTGACCCGCTGTGAGAATCTACATGTTAATAAGTGTCATAAAAAATTCTCACTGTGATAATGATGTAATGATCCTTTGACTTGAAATCATTATATTTTATACGAGAATTAATATACTTTGATTACACTCAAAGTTATCTTTAACCGGGTAATGATAAAGGTGGACATTGGGTATGCTATGAATCGTATGAGAAATATGAATGATAGATATAGGATTTAACCCTCCTATTTTAGGAGTGATATTATTGGCCTCTTGATTGAGTGAGACTATAAAATGCATGGTCATGCTCAAATGTTGATTTGATTAATAGTCTACTCATTGATCAAGGAAACCCGGATTAAACGTTGAAGAGGATGACACAATACATGCCTCGAGTTTGATCTATATTATAAGGTTAAAGGGATTATATTACATTGTACATTATTCACGAAAGTTTTAATTGAATCACCAATTATTATTATTATTTGGGTAGCAATGATGTATTACTAGATGCCGCTCATTGTTTATAATTTTATTATTAGATAATAAAATTATTGCCAACGTAATAATAACCTAAAGGGTCACACACAAAGAACGTTTAAACAGAGTGTTATTTAAATAATGAATTTAAATAATGTTATTATTATTAATTCGAATTTATTTATTCAATTAATTAAATGAGACTTGATTAATTATATACATATTAGAATTCGGATTTAATAATAATATAAATCTGAATGGGTTTTAAAAGGTCCAATCAGATTAGGGTTTTGGCCCAAGTCCCTCTCTCCGATATATATACATAAAGATGTATAGTTTAGGGTAATAGTTGAGATAATTCATTTTTAATAAAACCCTAGAAGCTCTACGTTTCTAAGAGGCTAGAGAAAGAGAGAGACAAAGAGACAGAAACAGGCTAGTACCTAACTCCGGTGATCGTTAGATGATACGACGTTCGTGTGGATACCGATAGAGAGCGGATTTCTGTGAAGGGCTGTTGTGATTCATCGCTTCTGGACCTCTATAATCATTATAA
This sequence comes from Oenanthe sinensis, assembly GCA_028671895.1. Taxonomy (NCBI): domain Eukaryota; kingdom Viridiplantae; phylum Streptophyta; class Magnoliopsida; order Apiales; family Apiaceae; genus Oenanthe; species Oenanthe sinensis. Next base: position 7,048,743 of record JAPMAC010000195.1, on the reverse strand, counting down.
GGAAAGCTTTAATAAGGTACACATCCGATTCTCCATAATCATCCACCAATTATACACGGATCCTGCGTTTGGGATTCGTTTTTTTTTGTATTTAGCATAATTCCCCTACGTTTATATGCCTGAATCCCAACAATGGTATCAGAGCTACGTGTATAAATAAGATGATTTGGTTACGTGTTTAACAGTTTTTCAATATATTTCAGTATGTATATGATCTGCCATGCATGTATATTGATACTGCCTTTGTATGAGATTTAATATGCATGATGTCATGTTGATGTATGATTAAAACTGTTACATAATGTGTATCTGGTTATTCATATGATGATTACATAGATGATGATACTAGCATGTTAATGATTTGCCATGATTGATTTATATGCCTTATTGCGATTTATATATATTATGCATGTGGGTCAGTTTATATAGTGATATAAACTGGTGGACAGATTGTGTTGGACATGATCTGTTAATTGGGATATGACCAGTATGTATATAATACATGCTTCTGAAATTGTATAAGATGCAGTGGGGAAAAGACCAACATATATGATCTGTAGTTCATAAATTGATGATTTCTGAATAGGAATGGTCTTCGAAAATAAAAAAATTCTGAGCATGGTGCTGGTTATGGCCTTTAGACCCCTAAATTAATGGTTTTTGGTTTTATTAATATGACTTGCATGTCGTTTCCTTCATTCTTGTAATTGTTTAACCTCGAATATAACTCGAGTTTTCTTATGTAAGTACATTAGTATAGGTTGTATTCAATTATTCTATGTAATGTACTTGAAGACTGAAGGATGATCCAAGAAGATGAGCAAGCACCTATGGATACAAGAAGAAAGAAGACATGTAATTGTATTTATATTTTACCACCATAAATTGACCTTGATCCTTTCATTAGCTCGAAAGGATCACATAGGAAAGGGGTCATAACTAAACACGTTTACATACTGCACTTTACATATTGATGTATGGATGTTAGTGTAGAATAGTTAATGATGCATGCTTTAATTAGATTAATCATATATGTATTAGATACGACACCCATGCCATGCTTGTTTAAACAAGATAAAATCAGTAACGACTCAAGATATTAAAATTGAACAAACGATCATGAGATTCTTGTATTTATGAAACACCGTATTGAATATGAATTTTCATTTTTCTGATATGGGGAGATTTTGTCAACAATGGATTATTAATTTAATCTGTAAGAAATTTTGGTTTTAAGTGAGACCGCTTGTGACTTCTCCGACGATCTGGAAATCAAACCATTGACGAATATTGAAATGGATTATTTAATCAAGGAAAAATTGAGAATCTCTTTATGATGGGATCATGAACATTAAATAATAAATCCCTAAATAAATATTAAGTTAATATAGATGCCTTCCAATGTTTATACACATTAAGATCTATATTGAGAAGGAGTGGGTTTGCCAAAGTAAAGTGCTCTTATCAATCATGGGAAAATGTGATAAGTAATTGTACTTTGTTTATTAAACGTTGGGTCTAACTTAACTAAATCATCACAATAGGATTGTGGGTTTAGAGGCATAGAGTTTGGTGAGATTTATTGGATAAATGTGTACAAAGGGTTGTTCCTCCAAACTATCCAAGAATTATATTTGATATAATTGACAAATGTTGTCTACCTAAATAGTCGTGTTTTGGGTGTATTAGCCAACGCTATCTTGAAACATGGATGAAATATGGATCTTGGCTCACTAGAAATATTTGATGAAATGCTTTTCGAATTAATAGTTAAGGCTATTGATTTGAATAAAATAATGGGAGATATATATTATGAATATATATGATAATCACTTGAACATAATTAAAATTCTGCAAACTAACTAAATTTATGCATTTTAACATTGTAGATATTTAAATGGCAAACAATACAAATACTTTCTCCGTACGAGCAACCCTTGAGAAGGAAAAGCTAACAGGAACTAACTTCCTTGATTGGTATAGGAATTTGAGGATTGTCCTCAGGCAAGAGCGTAAGCTCCACGTCATTGAAATTCCTTATCCTGCTGAGAATGCAACTCGCGCTCAACAAAATGCTTATCAGAAGCATATTGATGATGCGACTAATGTGGCATGTCTCATGCTAGCAACCATGAGTGCTGAGCTTCAAAAACAACATGAGCATATGCATGCTTATGAGATTATTGAACACCTTCAAAGGATGTTTGAAGGACAGGCTCGTCAAGAAAGGTTCGACACGAGCAAAGCACTGTACGCTTGCAAGCAGGGAGAGCATCAACATGTTCAACCACATGTTCTGAAGATGATAGGTTATATTGAGTATCTTGATACTTTGGGTTTCCCGATTGGTCGAAAAGCTCAGATTGACTTAATCTTATAATCTTCGAACAGCAACTACCCTCATTTTGTTATGAACTACAATATGAATGAGATAGACAAAACACCTACTGAATTTTTGGCTATGTTACGAACTGTTGAAACCAACATGAAAAAGGCCGAACCAGCTCCTATATTGATGGTGAACAAGAAAGGTAAGGCTAAAGGGAAAGGTAAATGGAAGGGAAAGAAGAGGATTGGATCTGATTCTGCTCCCAAGCTAAAGGCTAATCCCAAACAGGCTTTAAAGCCTAAAGGTGTTGTTGCAAATGGTGATTGTCACTTATGTGGTAAACCAGGTCATTGGAAGAGAAACTGTCATGCTTATTTGGAGGGTCTGAAGAAACTAAAGTCTGTTCAGATTTCTGATTTAGATATTTATGTTATAGAAGTCAATCTGTCTACTTCTACATCATGGGTATTGGATACTGGATGTGCTTCTCACATTTGTATAAATGTGCAGGAACTACAAAGGAGTAGGACTTTGGCTAAGGGAGAGGTCGACCTACGAGTTGGCATTGGAGCAAAGGTTGCTGCTTTGGCTGTAGGGACTTATCATTTATCGTTTCCCACTGGGCTTATTTTAGAACTTGAGAATTGTTTTTACGTGCCTGCAATTTGCAGAAACATTATTTCGGTTTCTTGTTTAGACAAGAAAGGTTTTGATTTTTCAATTCAGAACAATTGTTGTTCCTTTTATTTGAATAATGTTACCTATAGGGTTGCACGTTTGTTTAACGGTTTATATGTTCTTGATTTAGATACTCCTATCTATAATGTGAATAACAAACGACTTAAGACTAATGATACAAATCAAACATACTTTTGGCACTGTCGTTTAGGCCATATAAATGAGAAGCGCATTTCTAAGTTACATAAAGATGGATACTTGGATAAGTTTGATTTTGAATCATACAAAGCATGTGAACCCTGTCTCATTGGAAAAATGACTAAAGCTCATTTTACTAAACAAGGTGAAAGGGTCACTGAACGATTAGAACTAATACATAGTGATGTATGTGGTCCTATGCGTACTATGGCAAGAGGTGGCTTTTACTATTTTATCACGTTTACTGATGATTGCAGTAGATATGGATATGTGTATCTTATGAAGAACAAATCCAATTCTTACGAAAATTTTAAAGAATCCAAAGTTGCAGTAGAAAAGCAGACTAGTAGAAGTATTAAGACACAACGATCTGATCGTGAGGGAGAATACTTAAGCCATGAATTTAAGAGTTTCTTAAAAGAGTGTGGTATCGTATCACAACTCACTCCTCCCGGAACACCACAATGGAATGGAGTTTCTGAGAGGAGAAATCGTACCTTGTTGGACATAGTGCGATCGATGATGAGTCATGCAGATCTTCCAATTAGTTTCTGGGGCTACGCCCTGGAGACGGCTGCTTATACACTTAACCGAGTTCCTACTAAAACGGTTCAGAAGACTCCATATGAGATATAGACTGAGAAACATCATAGCATGTCATTTATGAAAATATGGGGATGTGAAGCGTTCATGAAACGTTTAGATTCTGACAAGCTAGGACCTAAATCAGACAAATATAACTTTGTGGGATACCCAATTGAAACAAAGGGTTATTCATTCTATAATCCTTCCGAGAACAAAGTGTTTGTTGCTCGAACTGCAGTTTTTCTTGAAAGAGAAATGCTTTCGCAGAAAAATAGTGGGAGGATAATAGATCTCGATGAAGTTCGAGGGCCACAAGATTATATTGAACCAATAGAGGAACTTGAGCAGGATGTACATGAACACAACACTACTCAAGAAACACAGGTTGTTCGTAGGTCTAGTAGGATTCACCATGAGCCTGAGAGATATTATGGATTTCTCTTAACTCAAGATGGTGATGTGATGCTTATCGACGAAGATGAGCCTCTCACCTACCAAGACGCTATGAACACTCCAGAATCCAAGAGATGGCTAGATGCCATGAAATCTGAGATAAAATCCATGTATACTAATCAAGTATGTACTTTGGTTGATCCACTTGAAGGGGTAAAACCTATAGGGTGCAAGTGGGTTTTCAAGAAGAAGACTGACATGGATGGTAATGTATAGACCTATAAGGCACGATTGGTGGCAAAAGGTTTCAAGAAAATTCATGGTATTGACTATGATGAGACCTTTTCACCAGTGGCTATGGTCAAGTCCATCAGGATTTTTCTTACTATAGCTGCTTACTATGATTATAAAATTTGGCAGATGGATGTCAAAACCGCTTTCTTAAATGGGAGCCTTGAAGAAGATGTGGATGTGTACATGACACAGTGTGAGGGTTTTGTTGATCAAAAGAATGCTGGAAAGGTATGTAATTTGCGTCGATCCATTTATGGATTGAAACAAGCCTCGAGGAGATGGACCATTCGTTTTGATGAAACCGTCAAAGAGTTTGGGTTCATTCAAAATGAAGATGAACCATGTGTTTACAAAAAGGTTAGTGGGAGCAATGTGGCATTCCTAGTACTATATGTTGATGACATATTAGTAATAGGGAATGACATTCCTTCTTTACAGGCTGTTAAGACTTGGTTGAGTAAAAATTTCTCAATGAAAGACTTAGGCGATGCGACCTATATATTAGGTATCAGGATCTATAGAGATAGATCAAGAAGAATGATTGGCTTAAGTCAGGGTACATACATTGACAAAGTTTTGCATCGATTTGGGATGCAAGATGCTAAAAGGGGATATCTCCCGATGTCTCATGGGATATCGATATCTAAAGAAAATAGTCCTAAGTCATTGGATGATAAGGACCGTATGAGTAAAGTTCCATATGCGTTGGCAATTGGTTCTATAATGTATGCAATGATATGTACTCGTCCTGATGTCTCGTATGCTTTGAGCATGACGAGTAGATACCAGTCTAATCCAGGTGAAGGTCATTGGACGACAGTCAAGAATATTCTTATGTACTTGAAAAGGACAAAAGATCAATTCTTGGTATATGAAGGAGAGGAAAAGTTGGTTGTAAAAGGTTACACCGATGCTAGTTTCCAAACAGACAAAGATGATTCGATCTCTCAGTCTGGTTTTGTATTTTGTCTAAATGGAGGTGTTGTAAGCTGGAAAAGTTCAAAGCAAGAAACGGTTGCCGATTCTACAATGGAGGCTGAGTATATTGCTGCCTGTGAAGCAACCAAGGAGGCTGTCTGGATTCAGAATTTTATTGCAGGTCTTGGTGTGGTTCCTTCAGTCGTAGATCCGATAGATTTATACTCCGATAATAACGGAGCCATTTCACATGCTAAGGAACCAAGGTCTACGTTTCTGAGAGGCTAGAGAAAGAGATAGACAAAGAGGCAGAAACAGGCTAGTACCTAACTCCGGTGATCGTTAGACGATACGACGTTCGTGTGGATACCGATAGAGAGCATATTTCTGTGAAGGGCTGCTGTGATTCATCGCTTCTGGACCTCTATAATCATCATAAGGAAAGCTTTAATAAGGTACACATCCGATTCTCCATAATCATCCGCCAATTATACACGGATCCTGCGTTCGGGATTCGTTATTTTTTTTTAATATTTAGCGTAATTCCGCTGCGTTTATATGCCCGAATCCCAACATGTGGCTGGGGTATAATTATTGGCTTTTGTGGCTGGAGAAATCATTGACCTTCGCGACTGGAGTAGCTTTTAAGGTCGGGGACCATTTCACATCGCATGCAATGAGGGGTCGCTACTAGGCTTATCATGTAACACCCTCTTCCCAAAACGAGACGAGAGGTTACTTAACAAACCTACAACCAGTATACAGAGTACTAAAATCCACCTTATAATAATTAAATAATTCTAACGGATCTCTAAAATAATATTAAAACCTCCAAAATAATTTAAAATGATAAATACGAATAAATTTAAAATCTCTAATAATAAATAATGTCTAAATAATAGCTAGAAGTCCAACTTCTTAATCAACTGTATTAAGGGTAGCTCTCCATCACACAGGTCGAGATCCCACTAAGTACTAGCCAGAAGAAGAATACGGCATGAGCCAAATGCCCAGTACGGATTGAATACAGTTTATAAAACAAGAAGAAAGATATATAATTTGATATTAATAAATAAATATTAATTTTTAAAAACAAGGCTGAAGCAAAGAGGGGTTAGGATATTTCATACCGATATCAAAATAGATAATAAATACACACATCATAGAGTACCTAATATGTGCAACAAACTGGACAACGTGTACAGCATATACAACGTCACCGTCAAATATCAAATCACAAATCAAATCAAATATGGGTACACCCACGTATCTTCAAACAAATATCAAATGCGCAAAACTCGCCACCTGAGTTATCAGAAGGATACGCCATGACTAATCACACTGTCATGGAAGTGTCATGCCACTGGTGCCGCAATGACATGGCTGTAGTACCCCCTACACTGGTTAACTCGGTATACCCTATATCACTCTAAAGGTTCAAATAAAATAATTTTCACAATTTTAAAATCACCTGAACAGATATTTCAAATATTCTATGCAGATATGTAACATACATAATTTTCGAAAATCGCAGAGACAAATATTTAAATATTTCGAAACAGACTTTAAAATAACTTTCGGAGAATCAAAACAGTTAAAACGAATAATAACGGAAGAAACAGATTTATGAACGGAATGAATTAAATATAATTAATCCTAAAGAGAGTAGCGCTGAAGAAAAAGGGGACGAAATCCGTACCTCGAATATAGCAATCACAAGCACTAATAATATCCGTAAATAACTCGATAAACTTATGGCTCTCGATCTAGTTACAAAATTAGAATCTATTATTAATAACATAATAATCATCTATTCGATTACTAAATTATTAATAGCCTAACTAAATTGTTATTGAATCAATATTATAGATTGTAACATGCGGTAAAGTTTTCAAAATAGAAGTCATATGCTGCTACTACATAATCATGTGTCCATGTCATCCGGTGGTTTAGAACTAAAGTATATACACCGTTGATAAACATAATGTTAGGCTTGTGAACAGAGTTCTAAATTAAATCTAATATTCTAATATATGTATTAGAAAAGTGACACGAAGACTACAACATGGGCAGTACATGCACATAAATACTCTGCGCCATAATTTGTTTATTATACATTAATAAGCATGGTAAATTTGTTAACCCAAATACCCAATAATAATATATTAATGTAAGTATAGTACCTTGATTACTGATAAGCAGAATACGATGCGCGAATATTTTTATCGCCCCTATCCCTTTTGCCACAGCTCCTAGTAGTTACCTCAAAAACCATTTTTAGGGTTTTAATAAAACTAATATTACACCTAATATATAGAACTTTTGGAATTATTATCATATTTCTAGTTTAATTATTAATTAATGACAATTCCTATTTCTAATCAAATTTTTATAACTAAATATTTTTCTCATTCCAATTATTATTCTAAATATTATACTATTTCTAATTCTAATTTTATTCTAATTAATTAATACCTTATTTTTATTAAATAAATACGGATATTACATATATACCCCTTAAAAAGATTCTGTCCCCGGAATCTAACGAAACTAAAACTCGTACCTAAATCAAATAAATGTGGATATTTCCCATGAATAGATTCTTCTAACTCTTAAGTAGCCTCTCTCTCAGAATGGTTCTTCCACAAAACTTTAACAAATGGAATAGTTCTTTTCCTCATAATTCGTTCCTCTCGAGCTAAAATAGCTTCAGCTTCTTCCTCATAAGAAAGATCTTTCCTAATCTTATATAACAGATATTGACCTACGTGCAATGGATGATACTTGTAGCCTCTCAGAACAGACACATGGAACACATTATGCACATGAGATAACTGTCGTGGCAATGCTACTCTATATGCAACTTCCCCCACTCTCTCTATAACATCAAAAGGACCAACATATCTTGGACTAAGCTTTCCTTTCATAACAAAACGTTTAACACCCTTCTAAGGAGATACTTTTAAAAACACATGATCACCAGGCTCAAATCCGTCAAACTTCCTCTTTTGATCTTCATAGCTCTTTTGACGCAATTGAGCTTCCTTTAAGTTTTCTTTAGCATGTTCTATCTTCTCGTTAGTTACCCGAACCAACTCTGGTCCTTCAATGACACTCTCTCCAACCTCATTCCAACAAGTCGGTGCTCTACATTTTCTACCATACAACGGCCTCAAATGGTGGCATGCCAATGCTCGCTGCCAACTATTATTGTATGCAAACTCCACAAGGTATAGATACTTGTCCCAATCACTAGACCACTCCAAAGCACAAGCTCTCAAAATATCCTCCAACACATCGATCGTCCTCTCTGACTGTCCATCAGTTTGTGAATGAAAAGTTGTGCTATAATTAAGCCTCGTACCCCGAGCCTGCTGAAATACCTTCTAAAAATGTGAAATAAACCTCGTATCCTTATCTAAACTATCGACACAAGCATACCATGAAGTCTAACAATATCCCACTAAAATATCTCTGTCAAATCATGAATAAGAGTAGTCTCTCTAATAGGTAAGAAATGAGCTGATTTTGTAAGTCTATCAACTACCACCCAAATAACATCATTCTTCCATAAGGTCCTCGGTAAATCGGTCAAAAAATCCATGGTAATGTTTTCCCATTTTCAAACTGGAATATCCAACTGCTGTAACAATCCACTAGATCTCTGATGTTCAGTCTTCACTTGTTGACACGTAAGACATTTTCCCACGAACTCTGCTATGCCCCGTTTCATCCCTGTAACACCCGTGAAATTTAAGGTACCATAAAATATTTATTTTAAAAATTAGTGTGGAGATTTAAAATTTTATATATATTATGAAATTTCTATTCGAGATTTTATTTGAGCTTTAATGGAGAATATTTGTGAATATTATTTTAGTGAGGGGTTTATTTTACTAAATCAAAAAGTGTCACTAGAATATTTTTTTAAAATTTCCGAAGATAGATAGCATTTATATTTTTGGGAAGAGAGATGATGCTAGAATTGTACTAGCCAAGAATTTAAATATTTTGAGAAAGGGAGCTATCTTAAGAAATATTCTACGATGAGATAAATTGAGAATTTAATTGTTAAATTTTAGTGATGGTATTTTAATTATTAAAATACATAAGAGATCACTAAATAAAATTAGAAATGGAGAGAGAGAATCATTTGAGAAATATTTAAATTGTGGAGAATTAATTAGAGAAAAGAGAGAAGTGATATTTAGCTATTTATTTATTTTAATGGGCAAGTACTTGTAGCTTTTGGGTCAAAGCTACAGTGGACCTTATGTTTTATATATATATTTGGGCCAATCTCAAGTATTTAATTAATTAATTATTAGCCCAACCCATATATTTATATAATGGAGATAGTAAATAGAAATTAGTATTCATTTGCTTATCTTCTTCCAAATTAGAGAGAGAAAATATTACTAGAAAGAGAAAGTAAACTAGGAATTTGGTTCTTGATCAAACGAAATCCGATTGTACATGCAAATTTATATTTGGAATCTAGAGGACAAGCTCCACGCAATGGTTTAATTATTGTGTGGTTTCAAGAAGGAGTAAAAATATTTCTTTAGAGAATCATAGCCTTGGAACTCGATTTTTCTAGCATATTAAGGTATGGATGATCACTTTCAAGCTATGTGTGAGTTGAGTTTTGTATGGATCGTAAATTTTGGTTTTGCATGCGAGTCTCTAGTTAATTATTTATTTATTTTACATAATTGAGTTCAATTGGATTAAATGAGTTGAGATACTAATATTGATGATTTTTATGATAGTGAGACTAAATAATTATATGGGAGGTGAATTTGTTTTTTTTTCTTTCTTTTATTTATTTTCTGGTATTAATTGGTATATAATTTGGGGGTCTGATTTTAATTAATTAAAATTTACAAAGATGGGGGACTTGTTGCTATTTCTGGATATTTATTTAAGGATGTAATAAGGTGGATATTCATTTAGGGAAAAAGACCCAAATTAAAATTAGGGCTTAAAAACAGATGAAATTGGGTGTTTAAGCTTGCTGCTACTCGCGCGAGAGAGAGATATGGATGCTTGTGTGTATGTATATATGCTGGTGTGTGTGTATCTACATCAGATGTGTGTGTGTGTGTGTGTGTAACAGAGGGTTTGTGTGTGTGTGTGTGAGAGAGAGAGTGTGATCGGAGAAGAGGGAGATTGGAGAGATTGAGCGGAGAGAGATGATGGAGAGAGAGGAAACATGAGAGAGAGAGAGAGAAGAGGGAGAGAGAGATACGGGGAGAAGGGAGGCTACCTGGTGCTGTCCGGAGCGCCGAAGCCGGAGCTTCGACCGGCTGCCATCCGACCACCATGGCAGTGTGGTGGTGGTGGTGATGTGGGACCCAGTTTTAGTTAATTTAAAAATTGAGTTATTACTTTATTGAATAAAAATATTATTTTGGTAATTTGTTTTAGGAGATGATTATTAAAAAAAAAGATTAATAATTGGATTAATAAAATTGTGAGTACATATTCTCTCATTTTACTTAAGAGAATATTATTTTACATATTCTCTCATATTCTCTCATTTTACTTAAGAGAATTTTTAATTGGTAATATTTGGTTTATGATTTAAGGGATATATAACAAGATATCGAGAGTAAAAATAAAATAGATTTTTATTAAGTTTAGATAAAAGAGAGATTAAATTAGTGACTTATATTCTATTTGGATACTTAAATCCAAATAAATGAAAGTTGACTAAAGACTTATTATTTTTGGTGAAAAGGTAAATTTAAATAGTTGCTCGATTAAATTCTGAGTCATCACTTCTTTTATTTTATTAGCTTGAGTTCGACGGACCTGAGGCAAGTTCACTGTTACCTTTACTCTTCAGTATTTTGAGTAAATTATTTGAGTATGTTGATGAAAGTGAAAAGAGACTCTTATTTTGTTATTCTTCAATTTTTATTCCGATTCAATTCCAATTGTCAATGTTACTTGCATTTTTTAGAAATCTCTGTAAATATCATTCAACTGCTTTGAGATATTTTTGTGCACCCTATCTTTCTGTGAATACCTAAGTTTTGAGACACTTGAATATTTTTTATATATTATAAAGTATCCAAATTTACTGCTCCTGTCCCACAATTTATATTATTATAATTTTTTTATCATTATTTAATTTAATAATATATAGCTGTTTTCTCAAATTTCGTAGCAGCTAAATATTATTAAATTTTATTGAGCAAAAGCTACTCTCATTGCATTCGAGGTAGCTAAATTCCTTTCTAAGAAGAGTTCGAGGTTGTTTTTTTCGAACTCAAATAAATTCAGTTAATTCTTATTAATCCATTGTTCGGATTAATAACATATTTGGAGCAACTGATTCACTTCAAGTGAAGTCAGACCAATATTAAATTATTTTATCTGTGTTTATTCTGTTGTGAAGAGATATCGAGATCGAGGAGGAGTTCATCTTTACTGGTCAACGCAGGCTCTGTGTATACATCCTGTGGTGAGTTCTGTGAACGGGCAGAACATATTTTATTATATATTTAATTAGGGCACTGATGTTGCCTAGGGTCTGAGAGAGGGACCCGACTGCTAGCAAACGAGGGTGATACTTGTGACATGGTAGTGATCGTACCATGGGATATCACGGGTGGTGGTATATTTATAGTGGTTGATCGCACTATAGAATATCACAAGGTGAATCGACCATTTCTATAAATATTTTGTAAATACTATTTCTTTTGTGGAATCACTCACTTAATTGATTTGACCTGTGATTTATTTAGTGACATGATTGACATTCAATTTATTTTGTAATTTCTTTGATATAGTGATTCCTTGTTTTGAGTTTGGAAGTTGAGGTAAGTTATTTTATTAACATCTGCTATTTATGAAAGTTATTTATTTGTCGATCACCCAAGTGGTGTACTTGCTGAGCAACCATTCGCTCATACTTGTGTATTTTCTTTTTGTGACTTTGTTCACAGTTAAACGTGAAAACACCGAGAACCCCAAACTAGCTGATAAGGGCAAGAGGATTGTTCAAAACTGAGATGTTTAGGGTTGTTTAACCCTTTGTTTATAGCCTCTTGGTCGAGTTGTCAAACTAGTTTAACTGCTTTAGACAGCAAGAGATTTATGGTTTGTAATAATATTATTTTGTGATGTGTAATATTATAGTTAGACTTGTGTTATGTGGATCCCGGGTTACGCTTGGCACAGCGTCGTTCCTCTACAAAGGTGATTATTGAGTTGATTGTTGGTTGTGCGCCGTTGCGATCAGGTATGTTTTATACTTATCCAATCTGAGATCGTGATGAGATGTGTTGTGACACCTGAAACCGCTAGGCTGGGGTTTCGGGCTGTTACAGAGATGGTATCAGAACTTTAGCTATATTCTTAGGAGTGAGAGTACCCTATGGATATTGTGAGGTGATATATAAGAGGAACGGAGGGAACTCAGAGTGAGAGTTTCCTTAGGGGATTAGAAATACCACTTAGGTATACTTACTAAAGGTTCTAGTGACTTATATACTTGAACCTGAGATAGAGCTGACCTGATTTATATCTATTGTGATATTGTAGATGTCTTCTTCAGTGCCTGATAGTGATCCATCGATGGATTACTTATATTATGACTATAGTGCAGACGAGTCATTGGCCGGACCGATGGAGTTTGGAGATGGTAGTACTGATTCTTCTCTTCAGATCTTGGAGGCCCCTATGCCTCCAGTTATTGACTTAGTAACTCCTCCACTGTATTTCACCTCTGCCGGTGTCAGATTCTGTTCCTGTGACACCTGTTTCTGCTACTGTGACCCCTATGTGTCAGGGAGAGATGACTTTGGATGAGATGCTTAGGCGGTTTCATCATTCCCCACTTAGTGGTGTTGATTGCATATCTACCAAGGACACGAGGACCGTTATTGAGAGATATCTGCCCAGTATGTTAGGTTTTAGAGCTATTGATCCAGAGGAGGAGCATCTGTATTCTCCTGTTAGAGTTCCTCGAGCTTATGAGGATATATTTGTTGTTGTTTCATCTACTATTGATGCGACTGCTTTGATTCGGAGTTCTGCTATTTTAGAGACTAGGATGATTCCTACACCAGTGTTTGCTGAGGCTCTTGCTGAGCCTGTTGTTTCTGTTATGGCTAGTTCTGAGCCGGTGTCTGCTATTGGTGTGCCTGAGGTGCCACCTATTTGTCCGGATTTGATGTTGGTTCTGTACCAGCTTCTGCCTACTATGGTCTTCTCAGGCAGCATGAGTGGCTTCGTGCCAGATATGATGAGGTGTTCACTACCCGAGAGGGTATTCTTCGCTTGTTATCTGTTACCGACCCTTCAGCTGTTCATCAGGACAGTAGTGCTTTTGTCATAGATATTTCTATGGAGTTGATGCATCAGCTTACTACGGACATTCTTTGTAGTGTTCAGGCAGATATTCTGAGACTGCCTTCTTCTAGCTTGGGTCATGTGGACCACGCTGCGGTTATGGATATTCTGACTCGTGGTATTGTTGACTTCCACCGTAGAGTGGATGAGCTCTTTGGACATGGCCCTTGATGTTATATTGGGCATATATGTATATAGCTCTCCCTATCTTTTGTTGATGACTTGCTGATTTTTCTAGAGGGATTACGTATATCTATGCTCGTGTATCCCTACATTTTTCTTTTGGTAGATATAGTGGCTGTGATGACACGAGTTTTTGGTGTCGAGATCATATAGAGTTGATGTTGATGGGACTACATGATATATTTTGTTTTGTTGTAGTCCAGCTTAGATCTTGATGTCATAGTTGATTTTGACCCTTATATAGGTTTATCTTTCTAGTGATATATCTTGTTATGACGATGTATTTTAGCTCCTACGTGAGCAGTTTCAGTTCCAGATATTTCAGATGATGTACTATAACCTTATGTTGGACTGTACCTTTATGGTACCTTATATATTATGGATCTAGTATCAGTTGTTCTTCTATCTTGATATTATGATCCTGTTTCGATGTTGTTTTACCATTTTCCTGTTTTCCCACCTGTTTACTTGAGTTTTTACAACTCGATATTGTTTAGAAACCTACAACTGTTTTGAAACACTTCAACCAAGATTTTCTAAAACTGAACAACTGTTTTCCTTATTAACTATTTTAAATTTATCAATAGTTTTTAAAACTTTAAAACTTGAACCTGAACCCTGATTTCTTAAAAACCATGAGATTGTAAACTTGTTTCCAATAAAACCTGGGATTTTACAATTTATTTTCTAACCTTGAGATATGCACCTGTTTTCATAACCTAAAAGAGGTGGGATTTCTTTTCTTACTGCAAACCGGTCTCACTAACTTGATTTTTCGACAACTGCTTTTGAAACCTTACCTGTTTTAAATTGCTGGCAAATTTGGAATTCCACCATTCTAAAACTGATTTCTTTCCGAACCTGAGATAAAATGATTTCACATATATTTTCACCTGTAAAGGTATATTCTGATTGTTATATGTGGTAAAAATTAGCCAGCAATGTTTCTGCCCAAATGCATGTGTTATTTTGTTAATAAAAGAGGTTAGATCTTTCAGATCTAAACCTGATTAAAGAGATGATTTTTGAGATATGGTACACCCTATTACATTTAAAATGTTTAGGGATTTCACCATATTTCGTATTCTTGTGACTATTGCTTCCTGTGATTATGCCTCAGGAAACTGAGAGATTATCTGTTTTCTTAATATGTATCAATCATATGAGATTTTTGATTTTGTTAGTATTGATGTTCTGTGGTTGCACTCTTAATAGTGAAAGATGCCACGAAGACGCAATACCCAACGTATTGTCAATTACGAGTCAGTGGATCGTGCAAGTCCAGAGCAAGGATATGCACCAAATCCACCTCCTGTTGATCCTTATCATATGTTCTATGAGTTTATGCGTCAGTTCACTCAGAACAATCCTTCTGGAGCAGGAGGTGCTCAAGCTGAAGGAAGTCAACCCCCGGCTACTCAACCTAAGCCTTCTGTGACTTTTAAGTCGTTCAAATCTTTGAACCCTCCTGATTTTAGAGGAACATCTGATCCTGTTGAGGCTAAGGTCTGGATCAAAGAGATGGAGAAAACTTTTGAGATTGTTGAGGTTGACTAGAGTAAGAAAAATATCTTTGCTACTTATATGCTTAAAAGTGAGGCTAGCTATTGGTGGGAAGCCAAGAAAGCTCTAGAAGGTACTGCTGTGGTGCCTTGGAGCAGATTTGTCAAACTGTTTCTAGAAAAGTATTTTCCTAAGTACATGGAAAGTCAAATGGAAGTTAAGTTCCTTGAGTTAAAGCAAGGAAACATGTCTGTAGCTGATTATGAAGCTAAGTTTAAAGAGTTGTCATGTTTTGTTCCACATCATGTGGACACTGATGAAAAGAGGGCGAAACGTTTCCAGTTGGGCCTGAAACCATGGATCCAAAAAAGGGTCACTATCCTAGAGATTACAAACTACTCAACGTTTGTTCAGAAAGCAGCTATTGTTGAAAGTGGAAATGAGTTATGTGTGAAAGACAAGAGTGGCCAGAAAAGAAAGTTTGACAGCTCTGGTGAGATATTCGATAGGAAAACTGAGAAACAAGGTTTCAAAAAGTCATTTGTGAAGCGTGAGAATACCGGCTCCTATTCGAAGCAGCCGGGCAGTAACAACAATGAGAAGCGAAAATTTCAAGCTTCGCAGAATAATCAGCCAAACCAGAATCGTCCACCCTTGACTGAATGCAAGACGTGTGGCAGAAAACATCCTAGACCGTGCTGTCAAGCATCGGTCAACTGTTATAAATATGGTCAAGCCGGACACTATGCGTCCAGCTATAAAGAAATGAGTGTTGTTTGTTTCAAGTGTGGGAAGAAGGGCCATATGGCAAGAGAATGCAAGTCAGGAGAAAATGCAGGATCGCGAACTACTACGGGGAACAAGCCTACTGCAAGGACGTTCAACATGACTGTGAGGGATGCTCTTGCGGACAATGACGTTATTACAGGTACCCTTTCGGTGAATTCTGTGAATGCATGTGTTCTGATAGACTCGGGAGCAACCCGATATTTTATTTCATATAACCTGGTGGATAAACTCCACATTGAAACTGTTCCTTTGCATGAATCCTTAATGATAGAAGTAGCCAGTCAGGAAGTGATTCAGGGCCAACATTTTGATGTGAATCTTATTCCATTCCAATTGGGTGAATTTGAAATCATCATAGGGATGGATTGGTTAGCGCGCTACGATGCGCAGATTGATTGTAGGCGTAAGACAATCAGTGTTAAAGCTCCAAATAGAGAAGTAATTGTGCTTCGAGGTCAAAAGCAGACCAAGAAGTTTTTATCTATAATTCAAGCTAAGAAAGTATTGCGTCAAGGCTGCGATGCGTATTTGGCCCATGTGGTAGATACCAGTCAGCCGAGCCCGAGAATCGAGGACATTCCAATCGTGAATGAGTTTGAGGATGTATTTCCTAATGATCTGCCTGGGTTACCCCTGGACAGAGAAATAGAATTTACAATTGATCTAGCTCCAGGAACTGCTCCAATATCTAAAGCACCTTATCGGATGGCTCCAGCTGAAATGAAAGAGCTGGCCACCCACCTGCAAGAGTTATTGGACAAAGGAGTGATCCGGCCAAGTGTGTCTCCTTGGGGAGCACCAGTGCTGTTTGTGAAAAAGAAAGATGGTTCGATGCGCCTCTACATTGACTATGGAGAACTAAATAAGATGACGATTAAGAATAAGTATCCTTTGCCGAGGATTGAGAAAGGTGCAGCTTATTTTTCAAAGATCGATCTGAGGTCAAGGTATCATCAGCTGAAGATTAAGTCGGAAGATGTACCGAAGACTGCTTTTCGGACCCGTTATGGTCATTATGAGTTCTTAGTGATGTCCTTTGGGCTAACGAATGCTCCAGCTGCCTTCAGGATCTCATGAACCGAGTGTTTAAGAAATACTTAGACAACTTTGTTATTGTATTTATCGACGATATTCTAATATATTCTAAGACCCAGGAAGAGCATGCTGAACATTTAAGGTTGGCACTGGAGATACTTAGAAAAGAGAAATTATATGCTAAATTCTCTAAATGTGAGTTCTGGATAAATGAAGTTAAATTTCTTGGCCAAGTGATTAGTGATCAAGGAATTTCAGTAGATCCTGCCAAGGTAGAAGCTGTATCCGGTTGGGAGAGGCCCAGGACTCCTACCGAGGTGAAAAGTTTCTTAGGTTTGGCAGAATACTACAGAAGATTCGTAAAAGACTTCTCAAAAATAGCAACCCCTCTGACTAAGTTGACGAGGAAGTGTGAAAAGTTTGAATGAACTCCAAAATGTGAAGAAAGCTTCCAGGAGTTGAAACAGAGATTGGTTAGTGCACCTGTCTTGGCTTTGTCAGATGAGAGCAGAAATTTCGTGATTTTTCGTGATGCATCCCATAAGGGATTGGGTTGTGTGCTAATGCAACATGGCAAAGTTATTGCCTATGCTTCTAGGCAACTGAAAGAGTATGAATTGAGATATCCTACTCATGATCTTGAATTGGCAGCAATTGTGTTTGCCTTGAAGATCTGGCGACATTACCTGTACGGTGAGAAGTGTGAAATCTATACTGACCACAAGAGTCTGAAATATATCTTTACTCAGAAAGAGATGAATATGAGACAGAGAAGATGGTTAGAGTTGATCAAGGATTATGATTGCTCTATCAATTATCATCCGGGCAAAGCTAATGTGGTTGCGGATGCTTTGAGCCGGAAGGAGAGATTAAATTTCCAGACTTCTGAAAAGGAGTTGATCCGAGCGTTCGAGAAATTGGAAATTGAAGTTAAGATTCCAGTTCAAGCTAATGAGTGTGCCTTTGAAGTTCTGGTACAACCAGAACTGATCGAGAAAATTAGAAGATGTCAAGAGGAAGTGATAAAGAGTCAACACAGTGAGCTAACGGGAGAAGAGCTTCAGAGTCAGAAGCATGATAAAGGAGTCAAAAGATTTTCTTCAAGAATCTGGATTCCTAATGTTCCTGAATTGAAAGAAGAAATTCTACGGGAAGCGCATAACTCGAGATATTCTGTACACCCAGGAAGTACTAAGATGTATCAGGATTTGAAGAAATGCTATTGGTGGACAAACATGAAAGGAGAGATTGCTGATTGGGTTAACAAGTGTTTGACCTGTCAGAGAGTGAAAGCTGAGCACCAAAAGCCCAGTGGACTGTTGCAACCTTTATAGATTCCTGAGTGGAAGTGGGAACACGTGACGATGGACTTTGTGGTAGGATTACCACGTACCCGAGTAAATCATGATGCTATCTGGGTAATTGTGGATAGACTTACGAAGTCGGCCCATTTTCTGCCCATTAACGAAAGATATTCGATTGAGAAGTTGGCTAACTTGTTTCTGAAAGAAATTGTTACCAGACACGGAGTTCCTGTGTCTATTGTGTCAGATAGAGATGCTTGATTTACATCTAGATTCTGGAAGAGTTTCCAAGAATACTTGGGAACACAACTAAATATGAGTACTGCATATCACCCTCAGACAGATGGTCAAAGTGAACGAACCATTCAGATTGTCGAGGACATGTTGAGAGCCTGTGTATTAGATTTCAAAGGTAGTTGGGATGATCATCAACCGCTGATAGAGTTTTCTTACAACAACAGTTATCATTCAAGTATTGGCATGCCTCCGTATGAAGCCTTGTACGGAAGGAAGTGTAGATCCCATGTGCATTGGGATGAAGTGGGTGAAAGAAAGGTATTGGGACCTGAGCTGGTCCAACAAATGAATGATTTAGTAGATAAAATTCGAAAGAGGCTCGTTGCAGCCCAGGATAGATAGAAAAAGTATTCATATCAGAATAGAAGAGATAAATCATTCGAAGTTGGTGATAAAGTGTTGTTGAGAATTTCACCTTGGAAAGGTGTAATGAGGTTTGGAAAGAAAGGGAAGCTGAGTCCAAGATACATTGGACCATTTGAGATTTTAAGAAAAGTGGGAACTGTATCTTACCAGTTGGCACTGCCTCTTGATCTTAGACATGTGCATGATGTGTTTCATATATCTGTGTTAAAGGCTTATCAATTTGATGGGAGTCATATCATTAGTTATGAACCTTTGGAGATCCACGAAGATTTTACATACGAAGAGAAACCAGTAGAAGTGGTTGATGATAAAGTGCAAAGACTGAGGAACAAAGAAATTAAATTTGTTAAAGTGATTTGGAGAAACCACGAAATAGAAGAAGCTACATGGGAATTGGAAAATGAAATGAAAAAGAAATACCAGAGTTGTTCGCGGGTCAAATCTGATCCCGAGGACGGAATCCTATAAGGAAGGGAGACTGTAACACCCGTGAAATTTAAGGTACCATAAAATATTTATTTTAAAAATTGGTGTGGAGATTTAAAATTTTATATATATTATGAAATTTCTATTCGAGATTTTATTTGAGCTTTAATGGAGAATATTTGTGAATATTATTTTAGTGGGGGGTTTATTTTACTAAATCAAAAAGTCTCACTAGAATATTTTTTTAAAATTTCTGAAGATAGATAGCATTTATATTTTCGGGAAGAGAGATGATGCTAGAATTGTACTAGCCAAGAATTTAAATATTTTGAGAAAGGGAGCTATCTTAAGAAATATTCTATGATGAGATAAATTGAGAATTTAATTGTTAAATTTTAGTGATGGTATTTTAATTATTAAAATACATAAGAGATCACTAAATAAAATTAGAAATGGAGAGAGAGAATCATTTGAGAAATATTTAAATTGTGGAGAATTAATTAGAGAAAAGAGAGAAGTGATATTTAGCTATTTATTTATTTTAATGGGCAAGTACTTGTAGCTTTTAGGTCAAAGCTAGAGTGGACCTTATTTTATATATATATATTTGGGCCCATCTCAAGTATTTAATTAATTAATTATTAGCCCAACCCATATATTTATATAATGGAGATAGTAAATAGAAATTAGTATTCATTTGCTTATCTTCTTCCAAATTAGAGAGAGAAAATATTACTAGAAAGAGAAAGTAAACTGAGAATTTGGTTCTTGATCAAATGAAATCCGATTGTACATGCAAATTTATATTTGGAATCTAGAGGACAAGCTCGACGCAACGGTGTAATTATTGTGTGATTTCAAGAAGGAGTAAAAATATTTCTTTAGCGAATCAAAGTCTTGGAACTCGATTTTTCTAGCATATTAAGGTATGGATGATCACTTTCAAGCTATGTGTGAGTTGGGTTTTGTATGGATCGTAAATTTTGGCTTTGCATGCGAGTCTCTAGTTATTTATTTATTTATTTTACATAATTGAGTTCAATTGGATTAAATGAGTTGAGATACTAATATTGATGATTTTTATGATAGTGAGACTAAATAATTATATGGGAGGTGAATTTATTTATTTTTCTTTCTTTTATTTATTTTCTGGTATTAATTGGTATATAATTTGGGGGGGCTGATTTTAATTAATTAAAATTTACAAAGATGGGGGACTTGTTGCTATTTCTGGATATTTATTTAAGGATGTAATAAGGTGGATATTCATTTAGGGGAAAAGACCCAAATTAAAATTAGGGCTTAAAAACAAATGAAACTGGGTGTTTGAGCTTGGAGCCATGGAAGTGGATCTGGAGATTGGGGGTTCGAGTTGGGGAGTGGAGGGTTGCAATCGGGGATGGAGGAAGACCCCACCGCGCGGCGGCGGTGACCGGTGGGGGGGGATGATGTTGTTGCTGCTACTCGCGCGAGAGAGAGAGAGATATGGATGCTTGTGTGTATGTATATATGCTGGTGTGTGTGTATCTACATCAGATGTGTGTGTGTTTGTGTGTGTGTGTAACAGAGAGTTTGTGTGTGTGTGTGTGAGAGTGTGATCGGAAAAGAGGGAGATTGGAGAGATCGAGCGGATAGAGATGAGGGAGAGAGAGGAAACAGGAGAGAGAGAGAGAGAGAGAGATACGGGGAGAGGGAGGCTGCCTGGTGCTGTCCGGAGCGCCGGAGCCGGAGCTCCGACCGGCTGCCATCCGACCACCATGGCAGTGTGGTGATGGTGGTGATGTGGGACCAGTTTTAATTAATTTAAAAATTGAGTTATTACTTTATTGAATAAAAATATTATTTTGGTAATTTGTTTTAGGACATGATTATTAAAAAAAAAAGATTAGTAATTGGATTAATAATATTGTGAGAACATATTCTCTCATTTTATTTGAGAGAATATTATTTATTAAAATAGCAATTATTGGGCGATGGGTAAAAGAGGGAATTATTGAATATATTTAAATTGGATTGACATTATTCAAGGATATGAGTGATTAAAAATTGAGAATTATTCAAGAATTGGAGACATAAGATATAACTATATTCTTAGAGGAATTACCAATTTTTAATTGGTAATATTTGGTTTAGGATTTAAGGGATATATAACAAGTTATCGAGAGTAAAAATAGAATAGATTTTTATTAAGTTTAGACAAAAAAGAGATTAAATTAGTGACTTATATTCTATTTGGATACTTAAATCCAAATAAATGAAAGTTGACTAAAGACTTACTATTTTTGGTGAAAAGGTGAATTGAAGTAGCTGCTCGATTAAATTTTGAGTCAGCACTGCTTTTATTTTATTAGCTTGAGTTCGACGGACGTGAGGCAAGTTCACTGCTACCTTTACTCTTCAGTATTTTGAATAAATTATCTGAGTATGTTGATGAAAGTGAAAAGAGACTCTTATTTTATTATTCTTCAATTTTTATTCTGATTCAATTCTAATTGTCAGTGCTACTTGCATTTTTTAGAAATCTCTGTAAATATCATTCAACAGCTTTGAGATATTTTTGCGCACCCTATCTTTTTGTGAATACCTAAGTTTTGAGACACTTGAATATTTTTTATATATTATAAAGTATCCAAATTTACTACTCCTGTCCCACAATTTATATTATTATTATTATTATTATTATTATTATTATTTTATTATTATTATCATTATTTAATTTAAGAATATATAGCTGTTCTCTCAAATTTCGTAGCAGCTAAATATTATTAAATTTTATTGAGCAAAAGCTACTCTCATTGCATTCGAGGTAGCTAAATTCCTTTCTAAGAAGAGTTCGAGGTTGTTCTTTTCGAACTCAAATAAATTCAGTTAATTCTTATTAATCCATTGTTCGGATTAATAACATATTTGGAGCAACTGATTCACTTCAAGTGAAGTCAGACCAATATTAAATTATTTTATCTGTGTTTATTCTGTTGTGAAGAGATATCGAGATCGAGGAGGAGTTCATCTTTACTAATCAACGCAGGCTCTGTGTATACATCCTGTGGTGAGTTCTGTGAACGGGCAGAACATATTTTATTATATATTTAATTAGAGCACTGATGTTGCCTAGGGTCTGGGAGAGGGACCCGACTGCTAGCAAACGAGGGTGATACTTGTGACATGGTAGTGATCGTACCATGGAGTATCACGGGTGGTGGTATATCTGTAGTGGTTGATCGCACTATAGAATATCACAAGGTGAATCGACCAGTTCTATAAATATTTTCTAAATACTATTTCTTTTGTGGAATCATTCACTTAATTGATTTGACCTGTGATTTATTTAGTGACATGATTGTCATTCAATTTATTTTGTGATTTCTTTGATATAGTGATTCCTTGTTTTGAGTTTGGAAGTTGAGGTAAGTTATTTTATTAACCTCTGCTATTTATGAAAGTTATTTATTTGTCGATCACCCGAGTGGTGTACTTGCTGAGCAACCATTCGCTCATACTTGTATATTTTCTTTTTATGACTTTGTTCACAGTTAAACGTGAAAACACCGAGAACCTCAAACCAGCTGATAAGGGAAAGAGGATTGTTCAAAGCTAAGATGTTTAGGGTTGTTTAACCCTTTGTTTATAGCCTCTTGGTCCAGTTGTCGAACTAGTTTAGCTACTTTAGACAGCAAGAGATTTATGGTTTATAATAATATTATTTTGTGATGTGTAATATTATAGTTACACTTGTGTTGTGTGGATCCCGGGTTACGCTTGGCACAGCGCCGTTCCTCTACAAAAGTGATTATTGAGTTGATTGTTGGCTGTGCGCCGTTGCGATCAGGTATGTTTTATACTTATCCAAAAGTGTTTCTTCAAATCTCGATACATGTTAGTAGAACCTGGGTGAATAGAAAATGAAGAACTATGGGCCTCAGTCAAAACAGCTTCACGAATCGTTTTGTCTGGGCACACACAATCTACTACCCAACCATACCATACCATGATTATCAACATAAGTATCATTTTTCTTAGCTTCCTTAACCTTTGAGACTAGATTTGATTCCACCTTCAAACTTGGTATGCTTGCGGCTGATCCTCCAACATACAACTCTACACTCAAGCATTCCATATCTGAAATAACGTGCTGCTGAGTAATAAGATATGCAACACTTCCCAAATTCTTCCTACTAAGAGCGTCTGCCACTACATTCGTCATTCCTAGATGGTACTGAATTTTAGCATCATAAACTTTAATAAGTTCAAGCCACCTCCTTTTCTTCATGTTTATCTCTTTTTATGTAAAAATGTATTTGAGACTCTTGTGATCAGTGAATATGTCACAAGTTTCTCCATACAAATAATACCTCCAAAATTTTAAGGCAAAGACCACTGCTGAAAGGCAGAGTGTCTAAATTTGTAACACTATAACTTATGTAACTCAACTAAAGAAAAGATACTTAACCGGAAGACAATCAAAACCAAGAAGACACAAGTAAATCAATGCAAAATGAATACAAGGTAATTGATACAATTCAACATGTTAATTATGATCAATCAAAGAAGAAATCATTGGAAGAAGTTCAAGTCAAAGTTTTTCATGCCTTAGTGATTTGAAACTTAAAGAATCAAGATCATAACTATCAGTATCAATAAGGCTAATTGATTTCAAGTGAAGAAGAAATAAAGCAACTGTTGGAAAGCCTCATTACTAATTGAATATGGTAATCTATTCAGAAGCAAGAACCCTATCAAGACTAGTCACTTATGAACCAGACCATTGCATCAAGTGTCAGGACATTGATAGCAAGTTTATGTCAGTAATAGAGTTCCATGTTCAAGAGCTTGTTGAAGAATATAGAAGACAAGAAGAAATCACAAGTTTAAGATGTTGCAATGAAATTTCAAGTTGAAGCCCAGAATTTCTCTAAGTACTTACTAAGGAACCTATGTAGAAATTCTTATCTAGAAATTCTAGATAAGTTTCTACTTAGAGCCAAGTAGAAATTCTGGAGGTGGAAATATTTTCTAAGTACACAAGGAAGCTATCTAGAAATTCCTATGTAGAAGTTCTACTTGAGTTTCGAGATAGAACCTAAGTAGAAATTCCTATGTAGAAGTTCTACTTGAGTTTCGAGATAGAACCTAAGTAGAAATTCCTATGTAGAAGTTCTACTTGAGTTTCGAGATAGAGCAAGTAGAAATTTCCATGTAGAAGTTCTACATAGAGGACAGTTTCAACATGACACATGGCATCATCTAGTTGGCCGATTTCCAAGCTTTCAAGACAAGATAAGATTTACGTGGACAACATTGGGTCATTCATATCTTATCTTTTGAAGACTACAAGTCATAGATTACAAGTAGTATAAATAGAAGTACTTGTGTAATTTTCTAAAGAGAGCAATATTAAGAAAAACACTTGTAAAAGAGAGAGAGAGTATTCACAGAGTTTAGTATCATTTACTACCCTCTTTACTTTTGGTGTACTATTGTAATGAATGTTGTAGCAACCCTTTCAAGTTATATATAAGACATATATTCCTTGAATCATTGTGTTCATTTATTACATAATATTTATTGCTTCATAAAGTTGAAAAGTTGTATTCACCCCCCCCCCCTCTACAACACATTTGGACCTAATAATTGGTATCAGAGCTTCATGTTTGATATACAAAACATAGATCCTTGTGTTTAGTAGAGATTTGTGAGTTTTCATTTCCAGATCTACTTTTCAAGCTTTTCTTGAAAAGTGTGCCTTAATTCGTTTATCAGTGAAAACTCATCCTAAAAATCATTTAAATACTCCAGGTGTGGTTATTTAGCTTGGGTGGATTTTATATAATTTTTGTGAATTATTCTGGGTACTTTGGTTTGTGGTGTTCTTCACGTATTCATCACTGTTCTTGATAAAGAAGACAAACCTAGCAACTTTTGATTTCCTTTTCAAAAGAAAAAAAGTGAAAAAGGTGTTATTGGCTTTTGATTGGACAACATACTCGCTGCATAAAAAGAAACTACAGAAGACTCTGTACCTATCACGTGGGTGTTAGGTGAGTTAGGTGAGTTAAGACACAAAAGTCAAAAAGTGTGAAAAATAATATTGTTTATTCAATATTAAAAGTGACCTGTAGCAAAGTTTCTTCAAGGGCAAAAGTTCTACATAGAATTTCTACTTAAGAACTTCTACTTGGTGAGAATTTTGACTTGGACAGAATTTCTACTTTGTGAGAATTTCGACTTAGACAGAATTTCTACTAGGTAAGAATTTCGACTTGGACAGAATTTTTACTTAGTGAAATTTCGACTTAGGCAAAAGTTCTACATAGATTTTCTACATAGCCTAGTCTTGGGTACTTAGAAATTTTTGGTGACCAGGATTTGAACTTTGATTTATTATTAGATAATTCGATTTTCTTTTAATTACTTCTCAAGTAATAAGAAAAGTTTATTATCTCTACTCTAAATCTACATTAAGATGACACCTAAAAATCAATTCAAGATTCCAATGTTCAACCGAGATCACTATGAAGAATGGGTTTTAAGAATGAAACTCTACCTTGAGTCTGTTAATCCTGAATATCTGGAAGTCCTTATGTTGGGTCCCGGAAGTATCGTAGAAGGGGGGTTGAATGCGATACTTACAACAATTTAAAATTCTTTTCAAAATTTGTGGAATTAAATTATTGCTTTAGCTGAGGGTTAGAGTCCTTGTAGTGTTTGGGAGGCTGACTTACTAGCTTTCTATTTTCACGATAAAACATATAAGATATAGAAATTAGCAAGTAAGTAAACAAGATTCAAGTTAAATACGTATATTAAAACTTGAAAGGGTGTTATAATATCCGGTAAAATAAACTTTAATTCCTAGAACAAATTTGACATGAATTGTTCTACTTTAGGAATTAAAATCAAACCAGCACAGAAAGTCTGTGAATATTACAATGCAAATAAATTTCTGAATTTGAACTGATTTTTTCTACATTTGAATTATGAAACTCAAGCCTCATATTTATAGAGGAATTCTAAGCTTGTATGACCTTTTTCACTATGACTTTATTTAATGAAATTAAGCCTTGTATGACATTTGAAATAGCTGGGTATGACTTTTTTCACTCGGTATGACTTTCAGAAATTCGGTATGACTTTCTGAAAATTCGGTATGACTTTTTTTATTAATTAAAAAACTGGTATGACTTTTTAATATAATAAAAACTACCTCGGTATGACCTTTTCTTCAGAAAATTCGGTATGACCTTTGCATTCTGGTCGGTATGACATTTTTCCCACTTGCTTCAGCATGACCTTTTAACTTGAATAGCTCGGTATGACTTATTAAATCAAAGCTCGGTATGACATTTGTTTTAACATCTCTCGGTATGACATTTCTTCCACCTGCCAATTTCTTTTTCTTTTCAAATTGATTGGACACATGTCATGCTCCCATTGGTTTCTTTGTAAAACTTTACCTGCCACTTTCAATTCAAAAACCAAAGGGGCCTATTTCGTCTTATATGGATAGGCTCCGTAGAAATGTTTTTCGAACCGCACAGCTTATAATCTTTGATTAATAAATAATAAATTTAATTCAGAAATTATAAAAATAAATATCTAATATTATTTAGATATTTATAAATATAATTTACTAAATAAATAAAATATTTATTAATTAAATAAATCCTTACGCTCTAAGCTGCGGACTCTTGAGCGTCTGGAACCGGACTCCTTTTGACTTGGAAATGATAAATCAATTCCAACCGGGGTTTCACCTTTAAGAATATATAACTCTGCATTTCTTCCGTGTCATTTCTTTTTCCGTCTTTTCTTCAAGTCAATACTGTCAGGCATGTTTGGCCGTTTCTGTATCTCTTTGAGCTTCCAGCTTCTGTCTTTTGTCATTCTAAAATATTTCTAAATTAATTAATCCTTTAATTAATTTAAGAAATAAATTAATTCTGAGTGAATTAATTTACTAATTAAATTAACTAATTAATTTAATTAATTAACAGAGAATTAAATTAAAGGCTTGACTATTGTTGATGTAGATAAGACTCTTCTGTTCTTCAACAATAACCTTTTTAACCACTTGAACTTTTTGATGAAGAATCTTCACTGACATTGTTGACACCCTGTGCACTGGTTTGGTTCACGGATGACTAACTACAATGTTGATTCTCATTTCTGCTGTAGTGGTCTTTGTGTCTTCTCTTGTCCTGTCATGGCTTCTTTTATTCTTCCTCTATATTCAATATTTATTATTTACTTCGGTTTCTTATCTGAGTTGAGTTGTCATCTACTTATTACAAATAAGACTAGTAATATGACTTTCAATCTCCCCCTATTTGTTGTTAAACATTTAACATACAAATTCCTAGAGGATAACTCAACTAACAACTAAGAAAATAAATACAACATTTAAGAACTGTAAATAATAAATTATTTTCTGGATCATATAATACATTTCCAGATTTCAATTATGAAAGATAAATAAGATAGATGTTCCTCTAGACTGAACTTATTTAACAATGTTCTATCATGACTTACCTATCATTACCAGCTTCAGAAGTATCAACTTCACCTTCTTCTAGAGTTTAACTTTTGTGACCAGGTGTCATTGGTACGTCTTCAGTGGCTGGTTTCTCTGGTTCAGATTTTACATTACCAGATTTCTTGAGTGAACTTAGAAATGAAAGATGTTTGTTCCTCTAGCACTGAACATATTATACAAGTAGTATTATCTTCATTTCTCAGACTCATCACTACTCCCCCTTAGGATGGCAGAGATGAAGTCTTGTTCTCTTCTTACCATCTATCATCTATTTCTCCAACTTCTGTCTTCACTTCTCTCCCAAGGTGAATTCATTCTCCCCTTACTTGAATTATCCAACCAATTTAATAGAGGTAACAACAGACATGGCATACATACAACATTAAACCATCGCAGATATAAAAAATGCAAACTATGACATGTTATGCATTTTAGAAAATCCAGTTAATCCTATATACAAGAATTTTCTAAAATCAAATGGATCCAATCCAAGCATGTTGTTATATACCCCCTTTTCAACTATGGAGTAATCCTCTTCTAGTAAAAGTCTTTGTTAAACAATTCTCCCATTTGGATCTTGTTCAACACTTTTCCCTTTTTGGATCTACTTCTCCCTTTTTGGATCTTGTTCAACAGTTCGAACTGTTCAACACTTCTCCCCCTTAGTTGAGTAATCCTCTTCAGAATCTTTATTAATAGAAGAAATTTCATCCCCCTTAGTTGAGTAACATTATAAATCTGTAACAGATAATTGGGAATGGGATTTGGTAATTGTGTTAGTGTGTGATTTTACTTTGTGTTTCTCAAGTGTTTCGCTCATATACTCTCTAAGTGTTTCACTCATAGAATATATATTTTCACTCTTTCTCACTTGTGTTTCACTCTTTCTCACAACACTGTTTCTCTCTTAGTACTGATGACATAGTCTTTTGTACCTGCAAGAAAGATCACCATAGCCCCTTCAAGAGAGGTCACTGGTGGTGCAATGGGGTTTCGTAAATCCCCGTCCTCAATTGAATCCATTAAAATATTTGATTTTAATAATTGAATTACTTCAGGAATAGATTCAATGAGTTGTTGATCATCTAAGATGATCTATTCCGTTAGGAATCCAGATATGTTCCATCTGGGGAGGGAGACAAGGATCTATAATGTAGCAAATGATCCAAGTTTCCTCCTGACGCCTGTGAAGGCATGTTGATTCAGTCAGAATCATCAATCATCCTTCCTTCCTTGATATGAAAGTTTAGAATAATTGTTTCCGTCAATTCATCCTTCGTGTGTGACAATCCTTACAGTGCATTTGAATATATTCATGTATGGTTTGCAGTGTTTGAGAGTGTCAAGATGAAGTTGACTCTTTACAAATGGCCATGGCTGACAGGCCGAATTCAATAGACTCATCATGTTAAGATGACGAACTTAGTAACAGTTTTGCCATTTACAAATCTATACCCTTTTGGGAGGATATAAATTAGTTAGCAGTTGCCTTGGTTTCAATTTCATATTCTAATTAGAGGCAGAGCTGCTGGAACACTCATAGATACTTCTCTTTTCTAGTGCACTAGAGGCACTTACTCTCTCACCCTCTTTAATTCATTAAAACTTTTCCTTTCTGGGGTTTAGTAGATGAAGTTGTATCTGTTTGAGTGTTTGTGGTTCTATGATCTGTGTTAGAGATTGTATGTTTTCAATCCCTTAATCTTGTCCTATAGCCACTGAGGACTCAATATAACAATTGTATATATATTTATATCAATTGATTAAACAATATATCAAGATCGAGATTACCTGCTTTTACCTCGAGTCGATTGCTCTTGTTCGGCAGAACACAGAAATGCTTTTATTATTAGTGATTTTCAGATACACAATATATATATTATCACTAACAACAAAAATCATAACTAATTGCAATGAAATAATAACAAACTATCAAAATATGATAATTAATAATAATTTCAAAAAGCAAGTAATTATTCTTTTAATATCTCATCGTATTAAAACTATGAAGCTAATAAACATTTAATTGCTTCAATTCATAATTTTAACAAGATAAAATAATCTTGCTAAATACTAAATAATCATAGGAATGAAAATTAGCATTTAACTTCATACATTATATCAGAGATATATGTAAGCTCGAGAAAGTAGATGTAAAGAAATTCAAAAGTCCTTTAAATATTGACATTTAATACTTATGATTCTTAGAACAATTTCTCATAGACAAAAATAAATTTTTAAAAATAAAATGAAATAAACTATAAAATAAAAATATGCCGATTTAATAGGAAAAGAAAAAAAAAACACAAAATAAAAACAAACTTACACACATATAACGAAATTTTCTTTAAGATACATATCCCTTCATAAAATACGGGAAAAATTGTATCTGAGAAGAAAGTTTCTATCACTTATGAATTTCCTATAAGACAAATTTCCCATAATAAAATGCGGGAATTTGTACCAAAGAAGAAATTCAATTCTCTTAAGGAAAAAAAAATATATTTATAGTATGAATGCCAATTGAATAAAACTGTACAAAACTAAAAATGTTGCATGTACCTCTCACTGTGCACGCCTTGCAATGTCTTCCTAGAATTTATCTATTTAGGCTTACTATCAGCGTGAGTGCCGGTGGTGTGCTTGACTCATTACAAAGTGCTCTAGCTGACGAGCGAATTTCAATGGATTCATCCTGTAGAGAGAATGATTCCAGAGATAGTTTTATTGCCTTTTCAGCTCTGCATCCTTTTGAGAAGATGCAGATGAGCTTACAGTTACCTCAGTTATATACTCCTTTTCTTCTCTGGAGGTAGAGCTGTGGGTGCACTTCCGACATCATCCTTATTTGCTGCATCAAGTGCAGTATCTCCCTTATCAACCTCTAACTTAAATGAATTCCTTATATCTCCAGGGGTTAATATATGGAAGTGGATGAATTGGTGTTTGATACTATGGCCTGGGTAAGAGATTGATGGGTTTTCAACCTCTTGGCCAGTTTCTAAAGCCACTAGGGGCTAACAGGAAAGAACCAATTGAGATAAAAAGATAATCATCTTAACATTCCAAAACATATTTTTCATCCCAAAGATAAGGAAAAATATAATAAGGAATGGTAATAGATTGCATTAAAGCACTTTCAATAAAAGAGTTTTGTCAGAATTAAAGATTTATCATTTAAAAGCATTATATAAAATTTTCTTTAAGATACATATCCCATAATAAAACGCGGGAATGTTGTATCATAGAAGAAAGTTTTTATCCTTTATGAATTTCCTATAAGGCAAACTTCCCATTATAAAATGCGAGAATTTATGTAAAGCATAATGTAACGTAGTATGTAATAGTGATAACGATAACTCAATTAAGAAACAAAGACAGATAAATAATACTAACTTGCAGCACAGAAATCCAGAAGGACATAATCAAGAAGATCATACATACATCATTGCTGAACATTCAAGATAGAAGAATTACTGAACGTCAGTGAGAGAAGTTCATTAATATGTTCAAGCCTCAGTGACAAATAAGAGTTCAGAAGACTTCATACTAAAGACAGAGCAGTGATTCATGTGTAATTGTCAAAGGGTTTCAGTGATCAGAAGCAATGTAAAAGTCCAGGGTTAATCAGCTGAAACAGAACAGAGATTAAGAGAATTCATTCAGTGTTAGTCGTTTGTGAACCAGACCAGTGCACTAAGCGTCAGCACAACAAGAAGATAATTGTCTTAATTAATCAAAAGAAAATCAGTTGATCAAGCCAAGCCAGAAGAGTAAAATTCAAGTTGTAATTAATTCAAGAATTCAAGATAAATATGCTAAGGAAGGAATTACTACAATTGGTGGTTCATTACTCTTGAAGCAATGGGAAGGCGCAACATAAGTCTTACAGGTGCCAATCAAAGTTTAAGTATGTGAGTGGCGCATGTACAGGGAAGACACTGCACAGACGCAACACACCTCTCAGGGGCAACTCAGCTACTCAATGTTTCTAAGTCAAGACAGTCTGTGAGTGGCGCCTACACAGTGCAACAACTGTATAGGCGCAACTCACATTCAAAGACGCAACATGCAATGGAAATTCTAAGGCATGAGTGGTGCCTATACAGGGCAACCACTGTATAGGCGCAACTCATATATTCAAGGCGCAACTCAGGACAACAGATGCAACATACTTCAAGTGGCGCCCCTACACCACTACCACTGTGCAGGCGCCACTCAGGACTTAGCATTGTGGAAAGCAAATTTCCAAGAAGTCTACAAATATATATGGGTTCAAATCAATTATTTTAATAGATGATCATCTTCAAGCATTCAACACACACAGCCGGGAAGCTCCATTAAAGCTAGACATTTATTTCACCCAACTGTATTGTGTTGTTATATTGTTTTGAACTCACTGCAGCTAATCATTTGTTTAGATTTGTAGCACCACAGGGATTTAATAATAACTTGTTATTTCCCAGCTTTGTGTTTTATTAACTGTCAAGTTCATTTCTTTAAAAACACTAACACTTCCGCAAATTAACTGAAATTTCTACCACGTCATATTCAACCCCCCCTTCTATGATGATATTGGACCTAACAATTGGTATCAGAGCTTGTTGATTGACTTTACAAATCAGATCCAAAAATAGTTTTTCTAAAAAGTGCATTTTTAGATCTAGAAAAATTTATCTTGAATTTTCTTTTATTTTTAAAGAAAATTCAATTTCGAATTTTTCATTGATTTTAAATTCACTAAATTTTAAAAAGCTATCAATCATCAAGAATTCGAATTAAAAATTATTTTCTCAATATTTAATTTTTATTCGAATTGATTTTAATTTTTGAGAAATTAATTATTTCTTAAGATTTAAAATTCTTAATAGCCATGAGTACCCAAAAGCTAAGCTGTATTAAAATTCCCACCTTCGACAAAAATGAATACATCTTGTGGAAAAAGAAGATGACCATTTTCATCAAGACTTGTAATTCTCAATATTT
Source organism: Oenanthe sinensis (assembly GCA_028671895.1). Lineage (NCBI taxonomy): Eukaryota > Viridiplantae > Streptophyta > Magnoliopsida > Apiales > Apiaceae > Oenanthe > Oenanthe sinensis. Next base: position 7,015,562 of record JAPMAC010000195.1, on the reverse strand, counting down.
AGGAATTCTTGAAAATGGCCCCTATGTTCCTCAAAAACTTACACCGAAAACAGTTTCAGAAGATGGCGTTCAGATTCCTCAAGGGTTTACCCCAAAGGAACCATCAGAGTTTACTGATACTGATAAAGAGAGAGTAGCATGGGACAATCATCTACAATGCATCTTGATGGATTCTTTGGACACAACAATGTTGAATCAGGTGATCAATTGCACAAGTGCCAAACAGATGTGGGACACAATAAATCTGCTAATGGAGGGTACAGTTGAAGTGAAAGAAAACAGGCTGGACATTCTTACCTCCCAATATGAAGCATTCAAGTCACTTCCTGGAGAAAGTATAACTCAATTTTTTGAGAGATACAACAAATTGCTAAATGACTTGTCTCTACATGGGAAGGCTTACACGCGAAGGGAAATCAACAGAAAATTCATGTTGACGCTGCCTGCACACCTAGAGCACAAAATCTCTGCTATCAGAGAAAGAAGTGATATAAATGATATGTCAATTGAAATGCTATATGGAAAGCTCAAGACTCATGAGATGGAGCAAGAGCAGAGACAAATCATTTACGGCTCAGGTACAGTGGACAGTAAGAACACAACACTGTTAAAGACGACAGCTCTTGTAGCCAGTGATATTCCTGTCAAAGAGACTAACAAAGAAGCACCTATAGTTGAAAAGGAAGAAATTGTAGAAGCTGAACTATCAGAATCTAATCAACCGGGTGATGAAGACGACTTCTATTCAATAGAAGAACTTGAACAACTGGAAAACAAAACTATGGCCTACATGGCGGGAAAGTTCAAGAACCTGAGGTTTTGGAGGAACCCTAAGTACAAATTTAAGAGTAACTCGAGTTACAGTGGTTCCAGGGACAAAACCAACAACCGATGTAATTCGTCTTCAGGGTCTCACAGCAGAGGAGGCTATAAGAAAGGGATGGTAGATAGAAGTAAGTTTAAATGCTACAATTGTAGAGAACCCGGTCATTTTGCAACAGAATGCCGGAAACCAAAACAAGGGAATGAAAGGAAGGAGTCCTACGATGAATTAAAGTAGAAGTATGATGCGCTGGTGAAGAAGCATCAAGGAAGAGCTTATATAGCTGAAGGAAAGAGCTGGGATGATTCAGATCATGATGAAGAGGAGGTTTATGGAAATCTTGCGTTAATGGCAGACTCTTCAGAGGCATCACCTCAATCATCCAAGGGTACAGCGAAGAACAAACGTGTCATGTGGATACTTGACAGTGGATGTTCTAGGCACATGACTGGAGATAAAGCCCTGCTCACAGATGTGATTGAGAAAGCTGGCCCGGTAGTGACCTTTGGAGATAACAGCAAGGGATTCACAACGGGATATGGCAATCTGGAAATCGGGAATGTTATCATTGAAAACATCTCTCTTGTGGACGGATTAAAGCACAACCTTCTGAGTATCAGTCAGTTCACTGACAAAGGATACAAGGTAACTTTTGAGAAAGAAAGATGTGCTATCCAAAGCAGAAAGGATACGAAGTTTGCTCTTCAGGGAGTGAGAAAGGGGAATCTCTTTGTAGCTGATTTGTTCTCTGCAAGCAAAGGCGAAGTTCAATGTTTTTACAGCAAAGCTTCAACAGAGGACAGTTGGTTGTGGCACAAGAAACTTTCTCACCTCAACTTCAAAACAATGAACTCTTTAGTAAAGAGGGAATTGGTTAGAGGACTGCCCGAGATGGAATTCTGTCAAGAAGGGTTATGTAAAGCATGTGAAAAGGGGAAGTCAAAGAAAGCATCTCACCGAAGCAAAGACTCAACCAACATTACTGAACCACTGCAACTACTGCATATGGATTTATTTGGTCCAGTCAACGTCATGTCTATGTCAAGGAAGAGATATGCACTTGTAATTGTTGATGACTACTCCAAGTACACGTGGGTGTTGTTTCTAGCCGCAAAGGATGAAGCCCCTAAAACAATTATCAATCACTTAAAGAAAATTGAGTTGGTAGCTGGTCTGCCTGTCAGGAAGATAAGGTCTGACAATGGAACAGAATTTAGAAATGCAATCCTGAATGAATTCTGTGTGGAAAAAGGAATATCAAGACAATTCTCAGTGCCCAGAACTCCACAACAAAATGGAATGGTAGAGAGGAAGAACAGGACTTTGGTTGAAGCAGCAAGAACCATGCTGAATGAAGCAAAGTTGCCTCTATACTTTTGGGCTGAAGCAGTCAACACAGCTTGCTACACTCAAAATCGTACCCTGATTAATAAAGAACATGACAATACTCCTTATGAAGTATTGGCCAACAAGAAACCAACACTGAAATACTTTCATGTGTTTGGAGCAAAGTGCTTCGTATTGAAAGATGATGAGCATCTGGGAAAGTTCGAATCCAAGGCTCATGAAGGCATATTTCTTGGCTACTCAATGGAATCTAAGGCGTACAGGGTTTATGTGATTGATCACAAAAAGGTCATTGAAAGCATGAATGTAACTTCTGATGATCTAAAGCTCCCAAGTCTACAAAGAACAGACGACACTGAAACTCTGCAGTTTGAAAATTTGAACTCAGATGAAGGTGAAGTAGAACCTGAAGCTGCAACAGAAACTCAAGCTCCAAATGAGAATAACAACATTGATGATTCTGACCCTAGTAGTGGAAATAGTGGAAGATTCACAGAAACTACTAGTAGTGGCAGAGAATCTCATTCTCAACCTAGCAGCAGCTCAGGGGGAGCAACTGAAGGATCTACAAACAGGACCCAGCACAATAATGAAAATCAGGCTGAATCATCTAGGGCAAATCTGCCTAGACATAGGGTGTGGAGTAGAGATCACCCCTTTGAGTTGATTCTTGGATATCCAGATGCTGGAGTTCAAACAAGACGTGCTTCCCAAAATGAATGTTTATTCTCTAGTTTTCTCTCTGAAATAGAACCAAAGAAAGCGGAAGAAGCACTAGAAGATCCAGATTGGGTTCTTGCCATGCAAGAAGAACTCAATCAATTTGAGAGACAAAAGGTGTGGAAGCTGGTACCCAGGCCAAAGAACAAGTCTATTATTGGCACAAAGTGGGTATTCAGAAACAAGCTGAATGAAGATGGCATTGTTACGAGGAACAAGGCCAGACTGGTTGCTAAAGGTTATTCTTAGGAGGAAGGAATAGATTATGATGAAACATATGCACCAGTGGCCAGGCTTGAAGCTATCAGGATATTCTTGGCATTTGCAGCACATTCCAACTTTACGGTATATCAAATGGATGTGAAGAGTGCATTCCTGAATGGAGAGCTGGAAGAAGAAGTATATGTGGAACAACCCCCAGGGTTTGAATATCCAGAATTTGCAGATTTTGTGTACTTCCTCTTCAAAGCACTCTATGGCCTGAAGCAAGCCCCTCGAACATGGTATGACACTCTATCTATACTTTTACTTGAAAATGGTTTTACTAGAGGTGTCATTGATAAGACTCTATTCCATAAAATGCATAAAAATGATATGATATTAGTGCAAGTCTATGTAGATGATATTATATTTGGTTCTACTAACGATCAGTTGTGTAGTAGATTTGCTAAGCTAATGTAGAGTAGGTATGAAATGAGCATGATGGGAGAGCTGAACTATTTCCTTGGACTCCAAGTAAGTCAAAGGAAAGATGGAATCTTCATTTGCCAGACCAAGTACATCAAAGAACTTTTGAAAAAGTATGGTCTTGAAGATGTATCCACAGCCAAAACTCCAATGGCAACTGCCACTAAGCTTGATAAAGATGAGCCTGGTAAGAGGGTAGACATCACAAGCTACAGAGGTATGATCGGCTCATTACTTTACCTTACTGCAAGTAGGCCAGATATAATGTTCTCTACATGCTTGTGTGCTAGGTTCCAATCAGATCCTAAAGAATCTCATCTTATAGCTGTTAAACGGATTTTTAGGTATCTTAAGGGAAGTCTGAATCTTGGAATTTGGTACCCTAAAGATACAGGTTTTGACCTTGTTGGCTATACAGATTCTGATTATGCAGGGTGTAGGATTGATAGAAAGAGTACATCAGGGAGTTGTCAATTCCTTGGTAGAAGGTTGGTATCCTGGTATAGCAAGAAGCAGCACTCAGTTGCAATGTCGACAGTTGAAGCTGAGTATGTTGCTGCTGGGAGTTGCTGTGCACAAATTATGTGGATAAGGAACCAACTTCAGGACTATGGACTGTTGCTGAGCAAAATTCCAATATTCTGTGACAACACAAGTGCCATAGCCATAACCAACAATCCTGTTCAACACTCAAGGACCAAGCACATTGATATCAGGTATCATTTCATTCGAGAGCATGTCATGAATGGTACTGTAGAGTTATATTTTGTACCTACAGAGAAACAAATTGCAGACATCTTCACTAAACCACTAGATGAAATCACTTTCACTAGACTGGTTTGTGAACTTGGGATGTTAAATTCTACTGACTAACAAGTTAGTAATCAAAAACTGCAATTTGAAGCTGATAAATTCACTAGTTGATTAATTTCAATATTTTTAGGACTTGTGAATTTATCTACCAAAAATTATTTTCCAGTTGTTAAGATTAAAGTTTAGATAAATACCTTGTGCATGCCTGCTTAATTTATTAGTCTGGTATTTATTTAATTTTTGATCTTAGAAAATATTTAAGTGCTTGTATTTAATTGATAAATTCTTGGCACTTATTTATTTAAATAATATTTGAAATTATTTTAAATAAAAAGAATGAATATTTATATTTATTCTCTTATTTAAAATAAAAGTAAAATAATTAGAAGCATAATTTATTTATAATGATAATTTTAACAATTAATGTTATTATTGTTATTAATAAATATTTTGTGAAATAATATTTGTGAGTAATTGATTATTAATTGATTAATTATTCGGATTATTCATGAATATTATTATTTATTAGTAACAAAATTTGGAACCACTTGAAAAACTGTCTAAGTACTGAGTGGCGCCTATACAGCATGCTCACTGTATAAGCGCAACTCATTCTCCAGTACTTAGTATTTTTAATGAAAAAGATCAAGTGGCACCTCAAGTGTTGAGTGGCGCCAATACAGTGTATACACTATATAGGCGCAACTCACCACTTAAATTTTTTTGTTGCTAAGTAAACATGTGTGGCGCCAATACAGTGCATTCACTGTACAGGCGCCACTCAGCACTTAAACAATTTTTTATTTCCTGAGCTGCGCCTATTAATAACTGAGCTAGGTTTTGTGTTGTCTTTTTGTTACTTACACGTTTATACACAGCGAAGGCGCAACTCGAACCAAACTCAGATCTAGTTTTTTTTTAATCAGCCATAACTTGACCATTTCCTGTTCATTTTTAAAACTTAAATCAGTTTTGTGACCACCTTGAACTCAACTTTCATTTGCAATAGGTTTCACTTAATTGGGTTCAGTTTTTAAAATTCACATTTTGTCAAAATTTTGAACAGTTTGGTCACTGTTTTATATTGTTTTATTCGATTAAATTTTTTAATAAAATCAAAAGTGTGCATAGAATTACTAGGAATTAATCATATATTTATTTCAAGTCAATCCTAGTAATTTTATAATTAGGGTTTAGTTCATTATTTACTAAAATAATTCGATTTTAATTAATTTTTTTAATTAGTAAAAATCACTTTTTATTTTAAATGGGGAGTCATTTTGAGATTAGAAAGACTAATTATTTATCCATTTTAGTAGATGATTGGACTGAAGCAGGAGAGTTAGGTTACTGGGCTAGGTTTTTAAATGAAAATTCAATAGTCCGGTATGCACTAACAACTTCTGTCCCTTTAAATAGAAATCTTCTAAGACAGGTATACAGGTCTGCTATGGACACGTCTGAAGATGGAATCTTGGCCTTCACCTGCAAAATTAAGAAGCAGAGAGTGCAAATCATTGAAAATGACATTAATAGAGCACTGCATCTACCTTCTGAAGATTTTGAAGATGATCCTTCACCAGAAGTTTTGAACAACTTCTTCCTGTTCATCCACTGCACCAGGGAAAACTCCAATCTTCCAAGGAAGATCTACAAAAATCACCTGCCCAAGGAGTGGAATCTGTTCTTCAACATTTTGTCTCATGCCTTTGCACCAAAGACAGGTTGATTTCATGGGATCACTCAATTCAATAAGGTGATAGGATATGCAGTGGCAACAGGCACCAGAATTAACTTCGGCAAGTTGATCATGGCTGAGATCTTGAAGAATCAGGCCAAAATGGAGAACTTTTGCCTGTACCCAAGATTCTTGCAGCTGGTGTTGAATGAAGTTCTTGAAGCTGATCAACTCCGGATATTTCAGAACAGTCAGTTGGATGAGTCACCTTCTCTGCAGTTAAGAGCATTGGTGCTGCTCAATACTGAGACTGACTATCCAAATAGGTATGCTCCTGCACCTATGACTGAGCCCATAAGGGATTTTATTGCTCTTCTTAGACAGGAAAGTGAAGAAGATCAAGAAGAAGAAGCATCAATCTCTGCAGATGACAGTGAAGCTGAAATTTCAAATAATTCTGGAAGCTCAGCAGTAATAGAAAAAGAAGAAGTGGAAGAAGAACCAGGCACTGATAATGAAGATGAAGCTATGAGAGAAGCTGGTTCTGAAAATGAGCAAGACCAAATTCCTACAGAAGAACAAATGAATAGCCCTATAAATCCAACAGAGGAGATAGTGGTGGAGACAGAAGTAGAAGAACCTCAAGCTACAGATGTTTACATCCCTAGCATGTCTGATGAAGGTATGGATGAAGGTTCACTTCTTTACTTTGATCTCTCTGCTTTTCTTTCAGATGAACATGACACAATATCTCCATCTGTACCTCAAACGGCAATGCACACACTAGAGCCCTCAGTGGCCGTCTAAGCTGGCAATGAACTTGGCAACCCACCAGTTCTAACCTCTGCCAGAGCTCAACAAACAGTTCCTTCATCTCCCCAAACCAGAAAAAGAACACTCGAAATAGATGATAGGACTGTTTCTATACCGGATCAGAAATTTATTCAAATATCCCCTACAGCTCTGCCTTCTCGAAAACGTCGTAAAATGAATTTTAAACCAAAGGCAACTGTGAGCCAGGAACCTGATTCTCCAATCTATGAAAACCTTCTTTTTCTTCGTAATCTAAATTCTGAAATTGTTAAAATCCTGAAAGGTTCGGAAATAGAAACAGAGGTTGTAACAACATCCGCTACTTCAGTAGCTTGTACTGTTTTGGTTGATCCAATTCAGAACCTGTCTTCACAGACAGTAGGGGGCATCACTGACTCTCACGAGCCATTCATTACATTGTCAAATGTGGTGACCCCCCTGGACTTAAAATCTCCGGATCCTATTAAGGATGTTTTCCCTCCCCAAGTGGGTGAAGTGGAAAGGCAACTCTCCCATAGAAGGGAAGAGGTCTCCATTCATGGAGTAGCTGTGTCAACAGCACCACCACTTCAAGTGGAAATGCCTTCACAGGCTTCACGGGGCACCACAGGCTCTAATTTGTCAATCTTTACATTGCCTAAGGTGGTGACCCCCCTGGAAATTCCAAGTCCAGCTCCTTTAACGGAGGTCCTCCCCACCTTTTCAGGTCAGGTGGAGGGACAACACACCCATAAAAGGGATGTGGACTCTATTCATAGAGTATCTGCTGCTTCGGTAGTAGAACCTCTTCAGAGTGCCTCTGGACAGGTCATGCCTTCAATGGCTTCAGCTGGCATCACTGATTCTTCTTTATTGCCAATCATTACAGAATCAATAGTGGTGACCACACTGGGTCTAAACTCCCCAGTTCCTGAAAAATGAGTTCTCCCCACCCACAGTGGTCTGGCGGAGAGGCAACCTACCCATAGAAGGGATAGGGATTTTCTTGCAGGTCTTGAAGATATGGATGCTACAATGAGTGAAACATTTAATCTTAGTGATCTTCAATTCCCTGACCCCGATCAGCCGAGTGTGAGTGTTGAGGGTCGTGTTCAAACAGAAACAGTGAGAAGTGAGACACCCACCGACCAAACAAACACCCCACACGATACACACACTGCACATAGCCAAAGGATTATAAATCTGGAGGCCCAAGTCACTGAAATTCAATACTCTTTACGGAAGATCTTGGAAGTGCAAGAGCAGCAGTAAGTTGAAATGAAAGAAATTAAAGATCTGGTTCAACAGCTGCTGGCTCAGAAAGTTCCTGTCTCTACTCAATCAACTCCAATAGCTCAGATTACTCCGATTAGAAGGGAGGATAACCCAACTGAGGGGGAGAGAATAGCACAAGAAAAAGAAGTTGGAGCTGAAATGATAATGGAGTATACAGCTCAGGGGGAGTCAGATTTCTTTTACAGGCCTGGAGCGAGGCAACTTGAAGAAGGAGAAATCTTTGAACCCTACGTGCCTATGGATATTCCTACAGAAATTGAGATAGAAAAGATAATACAGGCTGAAGGGATAGATATCGAAGAAGAATTTGCAGAAGAATATGCTTTTGATAATGACTGTCTTCTAGTTGGTGTAGATGAAGTTATTACTAAAGGTGTATCTGAGGCTCAGGACTTAATGAAGAGGAAATGGAAGAGAGTACAACACGCAATAGAAAGGAGGAACAGAATGAAGGACATAGAAACGAAAGTTGGCCCTGAATGGGATGAAGCAAGGTCTCTGCTAAAGAAAAAGGAGTTATCTCTTTCTCACAGGAAAGATAGAGAAGTCCTTGATCTCTTCAGGACCATGAAAGAAAAATTCGAAGATGTTCATGAGTTCTATTCTATGCTATCAGAAGAAATAACAAGCGTGTCAGTCAGTGCACTTAAAAATGGCTGGAAAATGTATATCAATTCAACATCACTGGGATCAAGGATATTGTCGACAAAGAGCTTTGAAAAGATGAACATAGTGGAGCTGTATGTGCTAAAAAGGAAAGTTATCTTTGGAGGGCACAAGACGAATGTGATACTGAGAGATCTAATTGAAAAGAAGATAATGGAGATCGGTGTCGAAGCGTTTGAAAAGCCTCCGGTTGTCAAGTACTACAAAGCAACAACACTTCACAACTTAACTTTGTCAGACGAATGTTTGGACTCAAGCCATATGTTGTTCATGCAGTATGTAGAAGGGAAACTCAGAAGCAAGAAGAACAGAACTCTAGAAGACTTAAATGCTGCTGAGTTGATCTATGCATTCAGGCTAAACAGAGCATTTGGTATGTCAACAAGACAGCTGTTGGAGATGTCCAGATATTATCAGGAACCAGTTTATGTAAGAAGACCGGATGGCACTGAAGTACTCGAAGCCATTAAAGACTCTGTACCCTGCATTCAAACTGAACCAAATGGAACAAAATACTTTCTCTTCAAGAAAAATGGTGTGGACAAAAGGAAAGAACTTTCAAAGCTTGGGAGAAACAATTCTGAGATTATTCGAAAAGTCTTTTCAACGGTAAAAAGATCCACTGTCAAGTCAGACAAAAAGGCTTTGAGGATGATCGAAGATATTCTAAGGGAGAAATTGACAGAAGAGTCAATGCATAACACTGAAAGAGTAAAAGGCTTTCCAAAAAGGATAACAGTGTTTGTGTTTACAAAGAGACAATCTCTGGCCTTCGAGTCAATCTCCAAAACAAATTCAACGGCGTTTCTCTCTGAGGTTTTAAAGAAATTAGAAGATCCACCTCCGGTTAACACTCTTGAAGTAGAAGCAAGAGATTTGGTGAAGGCAAGGTTAGAGCAAAAGGAAGAAGAGCTGAGGAAGCACTACTCTGAAACGAGATCTAAAATCAAGCAAGACACAGTACAAGGAAACAGAAGACCATAGAATTATTTCTTCAGGCTAAAGGAACAAACTTCTTTTATACACAAAGAAATCTGGAAATGTAATATCTAATCCAGAATGTAATTAATATTATTTACTGTCCTTCTGCACTTTACTTTTTCTTGTAAGTATCAGTTGAGTTATCCTCTCACATGATTTGCTTATCAAACTCTAACAAACAAATAGGGGGAGATTGTAAAGCATAATGTAACGTAGTATGTAATAGTGATAACGATAACTCAACTAAGAAACAAAGACAGATAAATAATACTAACTTGCAGCACAGAAATCCAGAAGGACATAATCAAGAAGATCATACATACATCATTGCTGAACATTCAAGATAGAAGAATTACTGAACGTCAGTGAGAGAAGTTCATTAATATGTTCAAGCCTCAGTGACAAATAAGAGTTCAGAAGACTTCATACTAAAGACAGAGCAGTGATTCATGTGTAATTGTCAAAGGGTTTCAGTGATCAGAAGCAATGTAAAAGTCCAGGGTTAATCAGCTGAAACAGAACAGAGATTAAGAGAATTCATTCAGTGTTAGTCGTTTGTGAACCAGACCAGTGCACTAAGCGTCAGCACAACAAGAAGATAATTGTCTTAATTAATCAAAAGAAAATCAGTTGATCAAGCCAAGCCAGAAGAGTAAAATTCAAGTTGTAATTAATTCAAGAATTCAAGATAAATATGCTAAGGAAGGAATTACTACAATTGGTGGTTCATTACTCTTGAAGCAATGGGAAGGCGCAACATAAGTCTTACAGGTGCCAATCAAAGTTTAAGTATGTGAGTGGCGCCTGTACAGGGAAGACACTGCACAGGCGCAACACACCTCTCAGGGGCAACTTAGCTACTAAATGTTTCTAAGTCAAGACAGTCTGTGAGTGGCGCCTACACAGTGCAACAACTATATAGGCGCAACTCACATTTAAAGGCGCAACATGCAATGGAAATTCTAAGGCATGAGTGGCGCCTATACAGGGCAACCACTGTATAGGCGCAACTCATATATTCAAGGCGCAACTCAGGACAACAGATGCAACATACTTCAAGTGGCGCCCCTACACCACTACCACTGTGTAGGCGCCACTCAGGACTTAGCATTGTGGAAAGCAAATTTCCAAGAAGTCTACAAATATATATGGGTTCAAATCAATTATTTTAATAGGTGATCATCTTCAAGCATTCAACACACACAGCCGGGAAGCTCCATTAAAGCTAGACATTTATTTCACCCAACTGTATTGTGTTGTTATATTGTTTTGAACCCACTGCAGCTAATCATTTATTTAGAATTGTAGCACCACAGGGATTTAATAATAACTTGTTATTTCCCAGCTTTGTGTTTTATTAACTGTCAAGTTCATTTCTTTAAAAACACAAACACTTCCGCAAATTAACTGAAATTTCTACCACATCATATTCAACCCCCCCTTCTATGATGATATTGGACCTAACAATTTATACCAAAGAAGAAATTCAACTCTCTTACCAAATTATATCTCGTTAGAATGACTCTTTTCCTTTATACCTTAATACTGTATGATTTGAAAACAGTTTTGCAAACCATCCTTATCAGATAGAGGACTATGATTTTCCGACTCATAATTCAATTATGATATTCATCATTTTCGTCCACCTGATAATATCCCTAACTTAAAATAGAAAATTTCATTACAATAGGGGTGGATGTATTCTTAGCAATACAGTATAAGGCCTTCAAAGCAACAACCACTGTTTAGGTACTTTGAATCAATGTGCAACAAACATTGAAACAAGTGTTTGAAAATAAATCATTTTACAAATGGTTGATACCTAGAAGTAAAAACAATTTTGGAAATATTTCTAAGTATATAAAATATTGAGAATTTTATAAACGCATAACTTAGAAAATACTTCCGTTTTTCCAATATTAGTGATTTTTGAAATATGCATTGATTATTTAGATCAGTAATTCTAAATAATGTCACTAATATTAAAAGTGTCACAATGATTTGTAACAAAATATTTAAAAATATCAGAGAAAAATATCAAAACAATTAAGCAAGATATCATTAACTAATACTCATAAAATATTTATCATACAAACAATTATGCTGCATATTATTTTAATTCATTTAAATTATGAGACTAATATGACATTGAATTGTCTAACATCACAATTTAAATCAATTAAGATAATATACAAACTTATGCTAGAACACCTAATTACCACATATGCATATTACATTGTAAACATGATAATTAAAGTAGTAGCAATAAGCACGAGGTACTGGATTTCAGATAAATTCACAAGTTCTTTAAATATGGAAAATTTAATACTTGTGAACTCATTTAAGAATTCCTTACAGATGAGATTTCCAATAAATATGCATATAAATAATATCCCAACTTCACTAACAAATTAGACAAAATGAATTTATCAAGCTGTTTAGCAAATATCTGTAAGTTATTCTACTAAGGACTACTCTCGATATAAATGATACCTGGTGTCCATGCGCTTGTTCCGTGAGTGGTGAAGAGATTATCCAGCAGAGTTGATGGAGTTTGACAGCTTCTGGTAATTATCTCTCTGTCTTTCTTATAACCTGCATTATCTATATCTATATAGCCAATTAGGTTAAATCTGGTATCTTTAGGGTACCTGATTCTTAGAATTGGTAATCCCTTAAGATATCTAGCAATTCATATCTTAGCTATAAGATTAGATTCTCTAATATCCACGTGGAAACTTGCACATAGGCATATTGAGAATAAAATATATGGTCTTTATGCACAGTAGACCCACATATAATATAATCATGGTATACTTGCACTAATATTACATTATCTGTGTGTGCCTTGTATTCTAGAGAGATATGTGTATAACGACTCTAATATAAAATCATATTCAAGTAATTAGCAGTTAGAGTGTCATACCATGTCCTTGACGATTGCGTGATCTCTTACCTCCGTCATAGAGAGCTTTGTGAAGAGAATGATATACAAATTCTAGTGGATATGAAACTTCAAAGTCCAGGAGTTGTTGTACTTCAACTTGTTCAGCCCTAATAGTATCAAGTCTCGTCTCTGGTGCTTTAGTAAGATCTTGAAAGTTCCGAAGATTCTGTTTCCATCATCGTCGATACCTTCTGTAGCAACCAGTTTGGCTTTGTCCCTCATAACAATGCCAAATTTCGTCCAGTCTCTGAAAACCCTTACAGTACCAATTACAACTTTGTCTTGTGGCCTGGGTTCCAGATTCAGTAGATTCTGCCTTCGAACTGATTGAGATCATCTTGCATTGCAATCACTCAATCAGGATCAATCAGTGCTTCTTCAATCTTCTTTAGGATTTCAACTGTTTAACAATTGTTCTTTCCCAAAGAGTAACCATTTACTTTGCATAGCACTTCTAGTCTTTACTCTAGTATCCGGATCACTAAGAACTAGACTCCAGGAATGACGTTGACTCCAAACCCTTTGTCTCGGCAGATATGTTCTTAATGTATTCCTTTGATCTTCATTGTGTTGAATATGACTAGTAGATCCTTCTTTTATTTGCTCCCCCTGAGTTGCTGCTAGGATGTGTTGAAGATCCTTCACCTTGTTGAGTGGATTCTGTTAAAGTCCATGAGTTGTGTAGATACACTACTATTTCCACTACTAGGATCTGAATCATCATCATTAACATTGATTCCTTCTGCAACCTCAGTTTCATCATCAATATCTGAATATGACTCTGACAAGATGTCAAGCTTCACAGATTCAGAATAGACTTTTATTTTAATGCTCGGGAGCTTGGTGTAATAGGACGACACATTCAGACTTTCAATCACCTTCTGATTTTACATCACATCTTACTTTGAAAGCTTTCGACTTCAATGAGTAGCCGAGGAAAATTGTTCCATGAGCCTTAATTTCAAACTTGCCAAGATGCTCATATAAATCTTCAATAAATAACAATTTCCTCCAAACACACGAAAGAACTTTAGTGTTTGCTTCTGGTTGGCCATTGACTCATATGATGTCTTTTCACGATCTTGTTGAATAAACAAGCATGATTTGTTAATCGTTTCAATTTGAAAGTACTTTGCTTCCAACTTGATCTGCTTGATGTAATCAATCACCATATGTGATATATTATCTTTTGAAAGCACGAACATCACCAATTCACTCTTAGTTGAGTGATCTTCCATCTTTCTTGCTAGAAATCAAACACTTTTCTTTTTCAATGCTTTTCCAGAAAACCTTTTGACAAAGAATTCCCTAGTGCCCTATTGATAGTGCTTAGTGCTTAAGTCCGTCGACAAGAAAGATATTTCCAGTGATGACAATTCCAAACTCATGATAGCCAAGTCCCTTGTTCATCCTTTGTTGTCATCTCCAAAGGTTACCGTAGGGCAGGCTTTCTCAATCAACTGTGATAGTAGAGCTTCAATGCTAGTAATATGCCTCGAACAATAAATGTCACGAAATCACATAACTTTTGACTTTTATTTCATACTCTGCAATCACAAATGATTAAGCTTCTTGGTACTCAACTTCAATTGAGTCCAGATGGGTTAGAGATATTACTTTCAATAGTGGTAACAACAGTTTCAACCTTAACATGCACAAACATATCTTTGACTGATCACTTCTCATACACAGCAGCCTTAACAAGGTAGTCTTAAGGCTATGAGATTAGTGATTCCAACCTATCTTAAGGTGGACTAGTAGTCTTTACCCTATTGTGATTATTATTGATGCTTTGCCTAAGATTATGCAAGTCCTAAGATATGCATTTTTAGATTTAAACGAACAAGCATGAAAAATAAGAGCACATGGTAAACATTCAGCTTCAATGCATTATAGATAAGAATTATGCATTTTAGGCATGTTATGCATATTAAAAAATTCAGTACTATCTACTTTAACCATTCTACATAAGTGTAACAGGTGTTCAGCAGATTTACAGATATTCAATAATTTTCTAAAAGAACATGGAATAGACAAACTAACAATTTAATTACTAATTCTGTCTAATCCATTTCTGTTGTTGTCTAATATTTTAATTATCTCTAATTACCTAAGTCAGTTTTAGATTAAGCCTCGAATCTACAAATTTTACTGACTACTTAGATAATTCTACCATCTTTTAATCTACTATACCTTAACAAGCAATGCACTAAGTGATTTGACATTAGAGTGCAACTTTGTGGTGTGATCAATTCAACATTAGCAAATGTATTAAATCACAGAAGATTTAAATCAAGTTCAAGAAAATATTCAGGATACATCTAATCGTCTAGAATAATCATATCTAATTCTAGATATTCATTTTACTGTATTGAAAATCATACAGTTCTGAATTAGATAAAGGTATACTAGTTAGAATGCGTACCTTTGAAGTGCTTAGTGATTCATCTCCAGTGTTGGTCATTGATGACAGATATCCATGTGGTTCATCACTATCACTGATAGAACCAACTTTGCATTTAACTTCACCAATAAATGCTTTCCCTTGCTGTAACCTTACTAATGCTTGACATCCTGTTTTTAACTCATCACAGTCTCTGTCATCATTTGCTTGTTCAGGATTCTTGAATATTGTAGCACAGCCCTCATCTTGTCTTGCTACTTGTAGCCTCATATGTTTCTTCAGTTGTGACCTCTAACGATTCTTAAATCTGTTTTGTATAAGTACAAAAACTAGAATGATCATTAGAGTCAGAAAAAAAAATCTTCAGAGTTCCCCACTAATAAATCTATCATATCTTTACATTTGAGCAGTTTGTGGAACTATAACATGAACAATCGTATCATCCACAATAAAATCCAAATGCTCCGGAATAAACCTACTAATACGAAATGACCACTTTCCTCGAAACCTGGTCATATGCTCTGCGAATTAATTCTGAGCCAAAACGAAGAATTTTCCAAGTACAAACCCTTTTGGAAAAATGGACCAAGTTTTCATATTTTTAGATTATAAATTAAATCTATATAAATTTAACTAATAAATTTACTTAAATTAAATTTATAAAATAAATTCATTTAAATTAAGTTTATAAAATAAACCTTTTTCAAGTTTAAATAATAAACTCATTTAAATTAAATTCACAAAATAAATTTATTTTAAATAACATTTATAAAATAAATTTATCTAAATTTAAATTTATAAAATAAAATTATCTAAATAAATTTAAATTATAAAAGGAAATCTATTTAAATTTAAAGAATAAATTTATTTAAATTAAAATTTATAAAGTAAACTTATATAAATTAAGTTTATAAAAGAAACTTTTTCAAGTTTCAATAATAAAATCATTTAAATTAAATTCACAAAATAAATTTATTTTAAATAACATTTATAAAATAAATTTATCTAAATTTAAATTTATAAAATAAAATTATCTAAACTAATTTAAATTATAAAAGGAAATCTATTTAAATTTAAAGAATAAATTTATTTAAATTAAAATTTATAAAGTAAACTTATTTAAATTAAGTTTATAAAAGAAACTTTTTCAAGTTTAAATAATAAACTTATTTAAATTAAATCCACAAAATTAATTTATTTTAAATAACATTTATAAAATAAATTTATCTCAATTTAAATTTATAAACTAAATTTATTTAACAAGGCCTCTAGACATTCAGAGTTAAAAAAGTTTCGGTACCCTGAGCTTCACTGGACTGCGGATCTTGATTTGTATATCAATCAGTTTGCTCTGATGCCAATTGTTGGGTCCCGGAAGTATCGTAGAAGGGGTGTTGAATGCGATACTCACAACAATTTAAAATTCTTTTCAGAATTTACGGAATTAAATTATTGCTTTAGCTGAGGGTTAGAGTCCTTGTAGTATTTGGGAGGCTGACTTACTAGCTTTCTATTTTCACGATAAAACATATAAGATATAGAAATTAGCAAGTAAGTAAACAAGATTCAAGTTAAATACGTATATTAAAACTTGAAAGGGTGTTACAATATCCGGTAAAATAAACTTTAATTCCTAGAACAAATTTGACATGAATTGTTCTACTTTAGGAATTAAAATCAAACCAGCACAGAAAGTCTGTGAATATTACAATGCAGACAAATTTCTGAATTTGAACTGATTTTTTCTACATTTGAATTATGAAACTCAAGCCTCATATTTATAGAGGAATTCTAAGCTTGTATGACCTTTTTCACTATGACTTTATTTAATGAAATTAAGCCTTGTATGACATTTGAAATAGCTTGGTATGACTTTTTTCACTCGGTATGACTTTCAGAAATTCGGTATGACTTTCTGAAAATTCGGTATGACTTTTTTTATTAATTAAAAAACCGGTATGACTTTTTAATATAATAAAAAATACCTCAGTATGACCTTTTCTTCAGAAAATTCGGTATGACCTTTGCATTCTGGTCGGTATGACATTTTTCCCACTTGCTTCAGCATGACCTTTTAACTTGAATAGCTCGGTATGACTTATTAAATCAAAGGTCGGTATGACATTTGTTTTAGCATCTCTCGGTATGACATTTCTTCCACCTGCCAATTTTTTTTTTCTTTTCAAATTGATTGGACACATGTCATGCTCCCATTGGTTTTTTTGTAAAACTTTACCTGCCACTTTCAATTCAAAAACCAAAGGGGCCTATTTCGTCTTATATGGATAGGCTCCGTAGAAATGCTTTTCGAACCGCACAGCTTATAATCTTTGATTAATAAATAATAAATTTAATTCAGAAATTATAAAAATAAATATCTAATATTATTTAAATATTTATAAATATAATTTACTAAATAAATAAAATATTTATTAATTAAATAAATCCTTACGCTCTAAGCTGTGGTCTACTGAGCGTCTGGAACCGAACTCCTTTTGACTTGGAAATGATAAATCAATTCCAACCGGGGTTCCACCTTTAAGAATATATAACTCTGCATTTCTTCCGTGTCATTTCTTTTTCCGTCTTTTCTTCAAGTCAATACTGTCAGGCATGTTTGGTCGTTTCTGTATCTCTTTGAGCTTTCAGCTTCTGTCTTTTGTCATTCTAAAATAATTCTAAATTAATTAATCCTTTAATTAATTTAAGAAATAAATTAATTCTGAGTGAATTAATTTACTAATTAAATTAATTAATTAATTAAATTAATTAACAGAGAATTAAATTAAAGGCTTGACTATTGTTTATGTAGATAAGACTCTTCTGTTCTTCAACAATAACCTTTTTAACCACTTGAACTTTTTGATGACGAATCTTCACTGACATTGTTGACACCCTGTGCACTGGTCTGGTTCACGGATGACTAACTACAATGTTGATTCTCATTTCTGCTGTAGTGGTCTTTGTGTCTTCTCTTGTCCTGTCATGGCTTCTTTTGTTCTTCCTCTATATTCAATATTTATTATTTACTTCGCTTTCTTATCTGAGTTGAGTTGTCATCTACTTATTACAAATAGGACTAGTAATATGACTTTCACCTTATCAAGGGTAAATTTGTTTCGATGGTTGTTCCTGAGCATATGGAAGGAGATGTGATTGTACCACAACGGTCTGAGCCTAAAAAGGCAGCGGACTTTTCAAATGCTGATAAGGAACAAATAGCTTTGGATACGTCCGTTCGACAAACCTTGATGGAATCCCTAGATCATGAAATGTTTAATGTAGTCAAAAGACTAACTACAGCTAAGAAGATTTGGGATAAAATAGAGATCGTCATGGAAGGTACCGTTGAGGTCAGAAGTAACAAAACACTTATACTCATGATGGAGTATGACACCTTCAGAATCAGAAAAGGTGAAAGCATAACAGATGTCTATCTAAGATTCAGTCAGTTAGTGTTGGATTTGAATCTGAGAGGTATAACTCTCCCCATGGTTGAAGTCAACACGATATACCTAAGGAACCAGCCGAAGAGCATTGAGCATAGAGTCTACGCAGTAAGAGAAACCAGAGATTTGCATACAACTTCTTTGGAAGAATATTATGGAATTCTAAAGACCTATGAGCTGGAGACCCTTCAAGATCAAGCATGGGACAATGATTCAAAAGGAAAGGAAGCCGCATCAGGATTAATTGTTGATGAGGAAGAGTCTAAAAAGGAAATAGTTGCAGAAAAACCTAGATCATCACCTGCACCACATCAAGTTGATAATGATGATGAGTGCACCTCTAATAGTGATGATGACTACTTCACCCAAGAAGAGATGGATAACATGGATGATAGTGTCGTGGCATACATGGCAAGGAAGTTCATCAATATAAGATTCCGAAAGAGTAACCGACCTTAGAGAAAATCTTCATCTTTCTATCGAGTTACTAAGGGTGGTGGTAGCTCTTCAGGATACAAAGGGAAAGGCAAGATTTCCAGCTACAAATCTCCTTTGGACATCAAAATGAAGTTCAAATGCTATAACTGTGGTAAAGCTGGACATTTTGCTACAGACTGCAAGAAGCCGAAACAGACCTATCCCAAAGAGACTTATGAAGCCCTCAAAAGAAAGTATGAAGCCTGGTGAAGGAAAGACATGGAAAGAAAGCTTTAGTTGTAACAAAAGGCAGAGCTTGGGATGATTCGGATGAGGAAGAAGTTACTCATGCAGTAAACTTTGCCCTCATAGCTGAGACATCAAGTGAACTAGAGGTACCAGTTCTAACTCTTAAAGAAGAAATATCTATTGATGATTATAAGGTGCAGAACAGGGCTCTTAGCGAAGAGATCTATATGTTGTGCAAAAGCCTAAACACTTCTCAAAAGGAACAGAAAACACTTGTTGCCAAATGCAGAATGTTTGAGGCAAAAGTAGAAGAGTTATAGGCTGCTTGCACTGTAGATACTTCCCTAAGAGACTCTATTAAATCTTTGAAACACAATCTCAACCTTAAAGATTAAATAGAAGCATGTCTTAGGAATAAACTAGCTGAGTTAGAAACTAAATTCGAAGCTTATAAACTAGCTGCTAGTAAGGTGAATGTTGATAGTGACACATTAAAGAAGATAACTGGAATCAGTGTAGGACTTGACTATTCTAACTTATCTAAGAAAGAAGGAAAAAGACCTGTAGACACTAGTTCCAGTGAGATCAAAACTGAAATACCTACAATTCTTAAATCTGTTGTGAAACCTATCTTTAAACACTTTGTTCCTCGTGAAGAAGGAGAGACTGAATTGTTAGTTAGATATGAAATTGAAATGGAAGATTGTAAGAAAGAACAACCTGTAACTCCTACTAAATCAGTTAAAATCAAATCCCCTAGAGAAGAATCTAGACCAGGATTAGGAGCTAAGGCTGTTAAACAATAGAGTAAAAAAGAAAAAGGCATAAAAGAGGTTAAGGCAGAACGTGTGAAGAAAGAGTGTTATCACTGTAAATCAACTGAACATCTTTCTTATGCATGCAAATCTAACATGAATATTCCTGTTGCACATGCCATGCCTGTACCACTCACAATGAATAACATGCATAAGAATCATGCACAATGTGGTCAACCTAATTGTATGCCATGCACTTTTAACGTCATGCAAACGTTTGTGAACTTGATGAATGCAACTAACCAATCGTGTCAAAATTCTTCTGCTAGTTCTAATGTCAAAAAGAAGCATGTAAGAGCTAAGACTGTCAGTCCTCCTAAAGTTAGGAGTGACAAGCCTTCTCCTAAGACTGACAAATCTGTCAAGTCTGAAAGAGGAAAAGACAAAGTCGAAAGCTCTAGTAATGTTAAAAAGGGTGCATCTCCTGTTGTTAAAACTAATAATTCTCGATCTTATAGAAAAGTCGGGCACAATCAAACTTGGGTTCCGAAGAATGCCTAATCAATCTGACATTGCAGGGCATTAAATGAAACAGAAATAAAGTTATATGGGTGCTAGATAGTGGAGCATCGAGGCATATGACAGGAAACAAGTCCCTGCTTACAGAGTTGGTTATGAAGGCTGGCCTTTATGTCACCTTTGAAGATGACAGCATAGGTGTGACAAAGGGATATGGCAAATTGAAAACTGGTAATGTCATCATTGAAGATATTTCCTATGTTGAGGGATTGAGACACAATCTGTTGAGTATCATTCAATTTTGTGACAAAGGATATGAAATTGTCTTCAATAAGAAAGGTGTATCAATCACTCACATTAAGGAAGGTTCGTTGGCTTTGAGAGGATTTCTAAAGGCAGATCTGTTTGTTGCTGATATGGATTCAGCAAACCAGAATGAAGTCACCTGTTTCTACAGTAAAGCTTCAGATGATGAAAGCTGGTTATGGTATAAAAAGCTATCCCACTTAAACTTCAAAACGATGAATGCTCTCGCAAGGCGAGAATTGGTGAAAGATCTACCTCAAATGGAGTTTGCTCCTAAAGGACTCTGTGAAGCCTATGAAATGGGAAAGTCAAAGTGAGTGTCGCATAAAAGAAAAGAAATTTCTAGTATCACTGAGCCTCTACAACTCCTACATATGGATTTATTTGGCCCAGTGAATGTCCTATCATTATCTAGGAAAAGATATGCATTGGTAATCATGGATGACTTCTCCAAGTACACATGTGTATTGTTCGTTATGATAAAAGACGAAGTACCTTTCAAAATCATTGATCACATCACTGAAATTGAAAATATTTCAACAGTCACTGTGATGACGATTAGATCAGACAACGACACTGAATTTAAAAATGCAATACTGAATGATTTCTGTGTCACTAAGGGAATACGTCTTCAGTACTCAGCCCCGAGAACTCCACAGCAAAATAGAGTAGTTGAAAGGAAGAACAGAACATTGATTGAAGTAGCAAGAACTTTGTTATATGAATCAAAACTTCCTCTATACTTTTGGTCTGAAGCAGTGAGTACAGTGTGTTACACTCAGAATAGAACCCCGATTATAAAAGATAAAGAAAAGACACCATGTGAACTGATGAATAACAGAAGACCAACAATCAAATACTTTCATGTCTTTGGAGCTAAATGCTATGTACTTATAGACGATGAAAAACTCGGCAAGTTTGAAGCAAAAGCACATGAAGGGATATTTGTTGGTTATTCTAAAGATACGATGGCGGTTTATCGGGTATTCTTAGTGAATGATCGAAAAGTGATTGAAAGCTACAATGTCAGATTCGATGATACCAAACTCCCATCAATTTCTAAAGATACTAGTGAACCTGAGTCCCTAAAATTTCAGAATCTGGACTTGGATGAAGTTGAGGATGGACCTGAGTTAATTGTTACTTCAAATATACCAAGTGTTCGTGAAGAAATACCTGAGTCTAATGAACAATCGAATTCTACGAGATCAAAAGAGTTTCTTCCGCACGTTCTGGCAATAACTTAGGGGGAGTAAATAGCATCTCAAGGACAAGTGTTCAAAACTCAAGGAGAAATGACACTAGTTCTGTAGGAGCTGGCACTAACTTAGGGGGATTTAGTAGAAATAACACAAGTAGTCAACACAACAATTAAGAAAAACAAACTGAATCATCAAGACAATTACCAAGAGAATGGGTATGGAGTAGAGACCATCCGTTTGAATTAATTATTGGTGATCCAGATGCTGGTGTGACTACTAGAAGAACTACAAGAGCTGACATGGCTAATATCTGCTTATACTCTGGGTTCTTATCCAAATTTGAACCTAAAGAAATAGAAGAAGCTCTTGGTGATGCTGATTGGGTGATTGCCATGTAAGAGGAGCTCAATCAGTTTGAAAGGCATAAAGTTTAGAAGCTGGTACCCCGACCAAAGAACAGATCAATAATTGGAACTAAGTGGGTATTCAGAAATAAACTGGATGAAGACGGACTTGTAACAAGAAACAAGGCTCGTTTAGTAGCGAAAGGTTACTCTCAACGAGAGGGAATCGATTATGATGAGACCTACACTCCAGTTGCAAGACTTGAGGCAGTCAGGATGTTCTTGGCATTTGCAACACACAAGAACTTCAAGGTTTTTTAGATGGATGTGAAAAGTGCCTTCCTGAATGGAGATCTAGAAGAAGAAGTGTATCTGGAACAGCCACCTGGCTTCATTGATCCAGAACATGAAGATTTTGTGTATCTTCTCTTCAAAGTTGTCTATGGCCTCAGGCAATCCCCAAGACGATGGTATGAAACCCTATTCTTGTTCTTAATTGAAAGCGGTTTTACTAGGGGAGTAATTGATAAAACATTGTTCTATAAAAATGTAAAGGGTGATTTAATACTTATTCAAGTCTATGTGGATGATATTATTTTTGGGTCATCTAATGAGCGCTTGTGCGAGAAATTTGCCAAGTTAATGCAGGACAAGTATGAGATGAGCATGATGGAGGAGTTGTCCTTCTTCCTTGGATTACAGATCAGTCAAGGAAAAGAAGGAATCTTTATCTGTCAGTCCAAGTATATCAAAGATTTACTCAAGAAGTACAATCTAGAAGATGCATCAGCAGCTAAGATTCCCATGGCAACGGCCACGAAGCTTGATGAAGACAAATCAGGTAAACCAGTTGACATCACAAGCTATCGAGGTATGATTGGCTCACTTTTCTATTTAACTACAAGTAGACCCGATATCATGTTCACAACTTATTTGTGTGCAAGGTTCCAAACGGATCCTAGAGAGTCCCATCTCATAGCCGTCAAACGAATCTTTAGGTATCTCAAGGGCACACCAAATCTAGGGATTTGGTACCCAAGAGATACAGGTTTTAATTTAATAGGCTATTCGGATTCAGACTATGCAGGTTGCAGGATTGATAGGAAAAGCACATCTGGTGCTTGTCAATTCCTAGGCAGAAGATTGGTGTCCTGGCAAAGTAAAAAGAAAAATACAGTATATACTTCTACGGCTGAAGCTGAGTACATTGCTGCTAGAAGCTGTGTAGCTCAAATACTGTGGATGAGGAACCAATTGAAAGATTATGGCATGATATATAAGAAGATTCCAATCATGTGTGACAACACTAGTGCCATTGCCATGACCAACAATCATGTAGATCACTCCAGAACCAAGCACATAGATATCAAGTATCACTTCATAAGAGAACATGTTGAGGAGGGGACTGTGGAGTTACATTTTGTACCCACAATGCAACAAATTGCAGATATATTCACTAAACCTCTTGATGAAGTAACATTCAATATATTGGTTAGTGAATTGGGGATGCTTAACACAAGTTAGTAACTCCTTCTATCTGTAAAATCCCAGTTTTGATCATGTACATATGTTTTTCCTTTTCTTTTTGTTATTTTTCTAGTTGAAAACATATGTAAATAATCTATAAAATTGCTCAAAATATCACTTCTGCATGTTATTTAATCATTATGGACTTAGATTTTAAAATGTTTAATTAATGATTATTATATGTAGTATGTTGTGTTATTTTTCATGAATTCGTTGTGCATTGAGTGAAATTATTAGTAAAAACTTTGAATTTATGCTCATTTAATTGCATGAACATAGGGGGAGTTAAATTCATATATTTCTAAATTTGTCCTGATTTTTAGATGAATTTTTCTATGTTTTTCATGTAATTTTTATGCAATGAGAGGCCTTAGAATTGTCAAGGAATGTTTTTATTACTGGTTATGATTAAAAATCATTGAATTGATATTTATTTTAATTTGGCAAAATTTAATTATTGTTTTTCTTGAAAAATTGCCAAATTTTGCTAAGTATCTTCAAATTTTCGAGATAAGGTCTATCTCGAAACTCATCTCGAAATTCGACTTGAATTTCGAATTTGAGCTTCCAGGAGTGAATTTTGAAAATTCTTAGTCTGGGAAGAATTTCGAGTTACAGTCTATCTCGAACATCATCTCGAAGTTCGACTTCAGGTTCCTAGTGTACCTGTTCAAAATTATGCTTTATTCAAAATTTTCGAGATAGAGTCTATCTCGAAACTCATCTCGAAGTTCGAGATAGAGTTCCAGGTGTGAAAATTTTGAGGAGTCTAAGTCTGGGAAATCTTTCGAGATAGTGTCTATCTCGATATTCATCTCGAAATTCGACATAAATTTCGAGATAACTCCTATCTCGAAACTTATATCGAATTTTGACTTAATGTTCGAGATAGAATTCCCTGGTGGTACTTAGAATTTGTTTAGGGGTTCAGGGAATTTCGAGATGACTCCCATCTCGAAACTTATCTCAAATTTCGACTTGAAGTTCGAGATGGGTTTTCCCTAGAGGTTTTATGCTGTTTATTTGTTTAAGTGAATATATTTCGAGTTAGCCTCTATGTCGAAACTCAAGTCGAATTTCGACATAAAGTTTGACATAGAGTTCGACTTAGATTCCCTAGTGCATACTTAAGATTTTTTTCCTTTTTCACAAGGATATTTTTGTCCCTTCACTCTAATGCCTATATATACATCACTAACCCGATTTTACTTTCACTTTTACCCATTTATTTTAACCTAATTTTTTACAACAGGCCCCCACCCTACCCTGCGATTTCATTCTCACAGCCCTGTTCTTAATTTTTGTGTCTAATCTCATACATATCACGAAGTACTGCCCATTTTTTTCTTCATTCTCTGTCTGCATCATTTATATTGTGTGTTTTAGTGTCTTAACTATTCATCTTCAATTTGATATATATACACGCGCTTATACACACACTTTCACACATAAGTGTGTAGTGGTTTGCTTATTAGTTATGTTTGATTTCGTATTGTTGATTTAAATTCCGTAGTTTAATTATCAGTTAGGCCTCTTCGTCTTATTTGTTAATTAAAAGGAATTTACTTGCATTTGTTTAATTTCCTTGCTTACTTGTCTACATTGTTTGTTTATTTTCCATAAAAATCCAATTAATTCAAGGAAAATTTTTCAAAAATGTCTCACCAATTTTCACTTGCTAAAAACAATTTTTATAATATTTCTACGGAAATTGGTGATCAACTCCCGTGTTTCAAGTTTTGGGTACAATTTCTCAATTTGTACTCCAAAGCTAGTACTGCTTTTACTGCAAAACCAACATTGGTCCATGATGCTTATGGACTAGTGCGGTTACTTTTGGAAGTAAATCGACCCCCTATAGTTTTAGATTTACCTTGGCAGGTCAGAATTATGAGGTTACAGAGGCGGTTTTCAATCGAGTTCTTGGTTTCCCAGTACGGGATTCTTATGACCCTGAACCTATAGCGGCCGAGCGCCTGCAGTTTTTTGAAGAAATTGGATGTTATCCTCCTACTGGACAGATATCCACTTCCAGCATTCAAAAACAATTCTTTCATGTGGAATGGAATTACTTTTTCGAAGCTATTACTAGATGTTTCCGTGCACGAGAAAGAGACTTTCATCAAATTCCAATTCCCATGAAAATTTTTGGTGTTTCCCTAGCCCGTGAACTAAACATTAATTATGGAAGGATCATTTTTTCGGAAATAGTGGCAACAATGGGATCACCTGCTACCAGGGACATTACAACTACCGATGTTGTCTGCTAGTATCCTCGTTTCTTACAAATGCTTATTAATCATTTAGTAATGAATAATGCTTTATCTGTTAGGCAGGCATTTGTTAGGAGTCCCACCTCTGCATCTCTGGGTATGGGTACTAAGTCACTAACTACTATTGCTAACTAGGATAAACATCAGGATAAACCCATGTCTATTCCTGAGAATATTCGAGTGTGGCTTTCTTATGATGCAGGTGTTACTACTCTTACGGGGACTTCACAAATATCATCACATGCTTAGAATCCATCTGCTCTACTGATGCATTTCAAGGGATTCTTGATGAGCATCTTGATGATGGCCAATCTCACACTCAATTCTCAGCCGGGCAAAGGGAGCAGCAACCGTCTCCTAGGTCAACACATGCTGATTCTAATCCCATTACTGGATAAGGTAATTAAGGGGGTACTTTCTTTGAACATGAGCAACTCTCTGTTCATACTACTAATACTTCTTCTTCCTCTAATTCTGATTCTGTGGCCCAAGATTCTGCTAACCTGCAGGATCTATCCAAGGGTGATAGCCAAATTTCTAAGTCTGATTTCCTAGCTTCTTCGCTTTCACCCCTGTTGACGGGAGCTAAAAGGCCGGCATCTATAGAATTAGGTGAGGATTCTGATGAGAGTGACCCAGAAGTGCAGCCAGTAATAAGGAAGCGAGCCAAACTTTCCCAAGCTGCTACTTCAACAGCCCAGTCCAAATCTAGAGTGTCTCTCACAACCACTCCACCTCACGTGAGTGGTTCTCGCATTGCATATTCAACACCTGGGAATATTGGTGAGGATTTGGTGCCTTCTGAAGAGCCTGTTGCTTCAGTTGGCCCAGAAGTTTCCACTGCTTCTAAAGTACCTTCACCGGTACGTACTGATGTTGCAGAGAGGATTGGTTCTCCTGTTGTACATGAACACCCTACAACCTCTCAGCCTGAGATTCAAACTCAGGACAAGACAGGATCCTTAGATCCCATAACTGCTACTAATGTTACTTGTCCAGTTTCTGCAGGTACTGCTTTTAATCTTAGTCATGTTGTTGAAGACATACACGAGTGTGAGACAGGGAGTGTGTGTGAGCGTTTAGGGAGTGAGGGACCTTCATTTTTAAGGCCAGAAACCGAGCGACAAACACTAACAAAACGATCTTTAGAGCGAGAACACCTAGGCCAAACACCGTCCCTAGTTCTTGAAAATCTTGATACTCGTATGAAAGCAATTGAAACTCAGATGAGGCAGTTCAGGCAGTCGATGGGGCAGTTGGGGGTCAATGTTGGGATAACAGGAGAGTTCTTGATGATTACGCGGCAAGAATGGCCAGTCAAGCTGCAGCTTTAGATGAAATGACGAACAAAGTGAATGACTTGGGCCATGCTGGTGGTGTCTTGGGCAGTACTCTGTATGACAGAATGGGGAGCGTAGAAAGCGTTCTACATACTATGGCAACAGAGGTCAGCAGAATGATGTATGCAGTTCGGCATTTAGTTCCCCCGGAGTGCTTTGATGAACAATACAATCAACCTCCCCCGGATGATGATGGTGCTGATGGTGCTGGTGGTGCTGGTGATGCTAGTGGAGCTGGTACTGGACCCTCTGGATCTGGTTTTGGTGGTTCCTATATTGCTGAAGGATCTGGTGCTCAAGGTGGTGTTCTGGATAACTCACCTAAGGGGGAGAAAGGAAATGAGACGACACAACAGTCACTACTGGTTGAAGAAGAGATTGATCTAATGAAGGAAAGTGAGCTAGTGACAGATGAGGAGGCTCAGAGGAAAAGAAAGGGTAAAGAAGTGGTGGTTGAACAAGAAGAGCCATTCACTAACTTTGGTGCTCGACAGGAAGAAGTACATGATGATTCTGATTCTGATATGGAGGACGAACCTCTAGCACATGCAATTAAGAGATCCTTGAAGGAACAAGGTGGAGGTACTGGGGCGTCTACTGAAGAGATTCCTGTTGACGAGGAGACCTTGAAAGCTCAACAGTTAGCCTTTGATCAAGCTCAGTTCTTTAAAATGAAGATGAAGCAAGATAAGGCTGTTTTCCTTGAGAAGCAAGTAGAGCTCAAGGAAAAGCAGTATGATCATGAGCTTGCCAGATTAGTTGATCATCGGGTTGATTTGGACAAACGAAGGATTGGACAAAAATGGGATGATGCACGGAAGACACTAATGGGGACTTGTGTAAATGGAATTCATAACAAGGAGGCAGATGAGTTGTTCTACAACTTGAACTTGAAGAATCCACTGACCGTGGACTACATAAGTGCTTTAAAGAGGATAATTTCTAAAGTCCGTGTTGGATAAAATAATTCTAAATACACCTTTCATTTAAAAATCTTGATCTATAGTTACTAACATATTTACATCTTCATAGATCGTCCGCTTTCCTTTTCAATCAATTGCTCCAAAATGTTTGATGAATAAATCCTTAAATATTTAATCAAGGTCATGCATCCCTATCGGATATTTCAGATCACCTGTAGTGAAATTTTAGAGAATGTTTCATTCAATTGTTTAAATATATTTTTTCTTGTTTCGTTGGTGTTGTTTATGTATCAAGAAATTAAAGCTTGGAATCGAGATTCAATTATTTACTATTCTCATTTCCTTGGTGATTATTAATATTGGAGTTCAGATATATTTAATTGGTATTTCTCTTTGTAATAAGAGATACTCTCTTCGTCCCACTCAATTGTTATCTTTTCGGAGAGAAAGTCCGGCACGCATTTTAAGGTGCATATAAAGTATAGTTCCGTAACTTATTTTTAATTTTTTTTATCTGAATAAAAAAATTTAAAAATAAGTGACAGAACTATACTTTATATGCATCTTAAAATGCGTGTCAGACCTTCTCTCCGAAAGGATAACAATTGGGTGGGACGGAGGTAGTACAAATTTGTAGGTTATGTTCCTTCGTTATTATTATATACTCACATATTCGCATATTGAATTTTTCGTATTTATCTGTATTTTGAGACGTGTGAGAATTCCTTGTGAGGAGTTTGTATATTTATATGTCTTTATATTTGTAGGAGAATATCTTGTGCCTGTAACTTAAGTTCACCAAATAACTTAAATTTACGGAACAGGGGACATGATGTAACTTGATTCCGAAAACATACTAGCAAGGGTGTCAGTATTTCTATAAATCTTCCTTTTAGATTGTAAGAGAATCTAGAATAATTTATATTCCACCACGGTAGGTACTGTAGTATTCTTGCTGAGCATTGTTTTGCTGACTCTTGTATTTTTATTACTTGACCAGTTAAGAATGAGGGGTGTAGCACATCAACATCGAAGGAAGTAAATGGGAGCAGATAGGGTCTGCAAAAAAACAAAAACACTTGGTGGATTTTGGGCTTTGGACTCGAGGTAAAAGTCATATAATTTAACCGTGACAACCCAAGTCTGAGATATTTGGATCAAATTTGGGGGCGTTACAAATGCAATATACAAATATTGTTGTAGTGGTGAAATGATCAACAAAAATAGGCTTGTCTTTCTCAAAGTTGCATCAAAATATTTTATAAACTTTCTATGTTGCAGTGTGGTTACCTTAATATCACCATTGTCCTTCATCCAGCTAGATTCTAGAAAGTAAGTATAGTGCCATATCCCAGCTCAGTTTTTCTTTGTATTGGATCATGTTATTACACACATTAACATCACGCTCGCACCTTTGCGCGAACACCCCAATTTCAAGAGAATTATCGTAAAACCCTGTGCGTTGCGCATGCCTATTATTTAAATATTATTTTTATTGCATAATAATATATTATTTTGATTAATTTTTAAATTTAAGTTTAAGATTTGTCACTTGTTTTTAAAAATTCAATTTTAACTCATTTATATATTACCACAAAATTATAGTACTTGAACAACTCTGCAAAACTATATAACATAAACTTTAAAATAATAAATTTAAAAGAATTAAGTGTTTCTGATAAAATGAATTTTTAATTATGGAGTTGCCTTATTACTAATAACAATTAGTTGTCTATTTACAACTTTTGAACTAGACCAACTAAATAAGAGTCAGCAAGTTTGACGAGGTAAGTCTTTTGAGCCATCATGTATGCCAACATAGTTGAACTTCAGAAAATCCTCTTAGTGCATAAATATATATATATATATATATATATATATATATATATATATATATATATATATATATATATATATATATATATATATACACTATTATATACTATTACTATATTATTATAATTATTATAACAGAACAATTAAAAATTTTGGTGGTTGGTATGGTACTTGGTGAACCATAAAAAATATCTTAGTCATTCAATTTTAAGTGAACCATACAAACAATCTTAACCATTAAATTTTAATAAAATCTAAATTTAAAAAAAATATAATCATACATACAACTCTAACACCAATAGTCCTCATTTTATATAACTCATCACAGATAGGATAATATTATATTCTATTTAAATTATATTCTATATTTTTTATTTTACAAATCTTACTTATCCTATAATTTTTATTTAATATATCATTAAAATTTATCCTATAATTTTAATTTAATATATCATTAAAATTTATGATAACATTGAAAGTTTGATAGTCGGTCGATATTTGGGCCAGATAGTTGATTAATTATTGTGCCTAATTTTAAAATATTAATCTTCTAACTAAAATACAATCTCATATTAATCTTCTAACTAAAATATCTCACATTAATCTTCTAAGTAAAATACATCTTTATACAAAACAAACAAAAATTATTTTATTAAAATATAATTACAAATAAATTATATAAAAAATATATACATATAATACTAAATAAAATTTAAATTATTATTATACAAATATAAATAAATTCAAATCATTAAAAAATATTAAAAAACTAAAAAAAATTCATCCATACATCTCACGGATATAAACTAGTATATAATAAGCATAAGTGGGATGTTATCCATAATTTTTGGTCACTGTACTATCAAAATAATCTCAACCGTCGAATCTAATAATTTTAAAAATAGATGACCAAGATTATATCATATTAGAGGGATCTTATCTATAATTTTGGTCACTGTACTACCAAAATAATCTCAACCGTCCAATCTACCAAAAGTTCATATTTATTATTTGAGCTCTATCTCGAGATCTAGAATTCAGATTTGAATGATTTTACGGCACACGCCAAATTTATAAAAAATTAAATGATAATTTAACAATTATTATCCAAATGAAAACACTCAGAATCTCAAGATAAAATATAATTACGAATTTTACATTAATCTTATTCGGTGTAGAAGACGCACATTGATAATTTTATTCAATGTAGAAAACCTAATTATATGTTAAAATATAAAATATTTTTATGCTAGATTCAACATTTTTCATCTATTTATTTTAAGATCGAACGGTTGTCATTCACTTTGTCGTAGCCTACCAAAAATTTGAACAAAATCCCTCTTACACTTATTATTAAAACTGTATTTGGTTGTTAGTACAACTATCTTCAAATAATAAGAAGGTTATTTTGATAATCAAAACGAAATATAAGTAGATTTCCTATATAAAATAGAATTTTCAACGTAAAAAATCGTCAATTTCTTCTCTCTTTTGTTTCTTGATAGTTTTAATTGGAAAATAATTGTTAAACCATCACTAAATTAAAGATTATTTTGTTAATTTCACATGGCGTGTAAAATCATCCAAATCAAGTTTTAAGAATTCAAGATAAAATGCATAGTAAATTGAACGTGTAAAATTTAATATATATCAATTTTTTAACAACAATTTGATATGTAAACTAATAACAAATAAATATAAAAAAATTAATATAATTATATATATTAGAAAAGGAGTCGTGCATTGCATGTGTTATAAGCTAGATTATTAAAATTGAAACATTAAAAATTTTGATCGGTCGGTCGATCGGTACTGGGTCATGGTCATAAGCTCAATTAATATAGTATTAAATATAATTTTACGTAATATAAAACGGGCTAACTATGTACATATCTATATTAATTAAAATTTTGTTTTGGGTCTAAATTATTAGTTGATAGGCTCAAATAATTCATTATTAAATACTATAATTTTACGTATTATAACATGGGTCTCAATTATATAAATATCTATATCAATTAAAATTTTATTTTGGGTTTAAACTATAAATATTTATTATAACATGGGTCCAACTTATCTATACTATATTATTAAAGCTGAAACATTAAAAGTTTTGGTCGGTGGTCGGTACTGGGTCATGGTACTGGTCATGAGCTCAAATAATATAATGTTAAATTCAATTTTACATAATATAATACGGGCCCAATTATATAAATATTTAGGCTGTTAGATGGTATGAGTGTTGCAGAAGGGGAGGTTGAATGCAACTCGATAATTTATTACTAAACATGCTAACAACAAAACAAGAAGTAACAATATCAAGTAACAAATGCAAACAACAGTAAGCAAGACAATCAAGAAAGGTGTTTAATTTCAAAAATTAATTTTATTAATTTTTATTTTGCTACAACTGACTGGAAGATGTTTCCAGCTTCAATAGATACAATAACAATTAGTTTGCTAGAGTTTCTATGCTTGAGAAAATTTAAGCCCAGTTGTGTTAACAGGAAAAGTGTCTGTGAGATATATGTACTTATACTGAAACACATATCTCACTTACAAGTGAACTTTCCCTCATTCCTAGGACAAAACTTAAAATAGAAACTTTACTTTTCCTATTCAAATTTGTCTTCATTCCATTTGTCTTCTAAAACATATTGTTGTCCAAAGCTACTGTCAACTATCTCGCTAATGTTGCTGTCAACTATACCCGCCAAAGTTACTATCATTAAAACTTGTTTTCTTCGATTCTTCAATCTCCGCCAAGTTTACTGTCAAGGGAATAGTTGTTGTTAGTAAAACTTGTTGTCTTCGATTATTCAATCTCCGCCAAGTTTACTGTCAAAGAAATAGTTGATGTCGTCTGTTCCAAATGTGTTGTCACTAGAATATATTGTCGTAGACTTCAGTTTGCAAAATGTTATTGTCAATGATTTGATCCATGTTGGCATGAACACTTTGTGAACTTCTACTTCATAGATCATTTATTACATTTTTACAAGAAAGTAACTATTGATACTTACTGTCACCTACTTGACTTTTTATACATACTATTACAAGTGACATTTAAACATACTGTCAATATGTATATGACAATATGTTTTACTTAGTTAATTTCTAATTAATCTAAGTATCTTATTAGTTGATTACAATATTAGAATCATAATCCCTAACAATCTCCCCCAATTTTTTTATATGAAAAATAAAGACAAATTTAAAGTAAACTGCAGATGCTAACTCAACTAATAAACACAGAAGTGTTTGTACAGGAAAATATCCATGAAACGTTACAAGTATAATTTTTTCTTAAGCTAGGCTTCTCTAGACTGAGCAAATCTTCAACTTTTGGCTTGAGCTTCCACTTCATTTCTTGTCTGTAGTCATCCTTCCATACAAGCCTTCCAAAACTTTAAGTGCCTGTTTTTCTTCTTCAGTCTTGGCATGCTTAGAAACATAGTCTAGAACTAACTGCACCATTTTGTAGGAGAGATCATTCAAGTCTTTGTAGGTGTAGTAGTTCTCAGATGGTCCCTTGGAGATACAGAGATACTTCATCCCAAACATGTCCTTGACAAATCTGTCTTTAGTGGAAGAGAAAACCTGTTTCACCCTGAGTTTGTCAATGGCTTCATCTTCATCTTCTCTTGACTCAATGATCTCCTAGACAATTTTGCTCAAGTCTCTTTCAACTTCTAAAGATGAGCCTGTAGTGAGCCTGAAGATCCTTATCAAATTTTCATTATTTAGCACCGTGAAATTGGTAGCTTCTACTTCAATGCTATCAATAGTAACTCTTAAGGGCCCAAACAGAACATGAGACACATATGTAGCTCTCTTTGAGAATTGATCATAGCATTGCATGCTTCATGTCAATCTCAGCCTCATTGATTCTTCTAGTAATCTTCACAACCTTTTTCTTGGCAGCTTCCATTTCACTTTCAAACTTCCTTCTCTTCTCTCTTTCTTCTTTCTTCTTGGAGTCACAGATATCCAGTGCTCTATTCTTTATATCAAAAATTTCAAAGTTGGTGATGTTGAGCAGTTGCTTCTTGATTAGCTCAGTGATTTTAGGATCATTAATAGCCAAATTTTTGAACTCCTCAAAGGTGATTTCTTTAGCAAATCCACCAGAATTGTAGAAGATCATTCTGTCAGGGTTTCTGAGAAGACATTGTTGTGTCTTCTCATATTCAATCTTTCTTTCAAATTCTTTCTTCTTCTTGCCTTGAATTATTCTCATAACACTTGATATGAGATTGCTTTCCTCAGGATAAGGATACTCTTTCAACTGCTTCACTAATTCTTCTAATAGATCCAAATTCTTTTCTTGTAGAGATTCCATGTTCTAAAACTCCTTAACTCCATCTTTATTTGCAAACATCACCCCATCTGAGTAGACAATTGTCTCAGGCTCTTCAGCATCTATAAAGTCCAATGGGTGAGGTTTAAAAGAATCCATCAGTTCCATGAACTTTATAATTAACATTCCTCTCAAAACCTGTGTCCTTATGTCTGTTCCTTGAATTATGAGCAGCATCTTTCTAATCAGAAAATAGTTTGCATCTTTCATCTCATAACCCATTTCTTCTACTACTCCATTTGAATAGTAAAGAATTAGCTTGCTAAGAGAATTGACTTCAGACCATTCAACATCCACCTTGATCAATGATTCTTCCTTTGATTGTGCCAAGTTGTTTATTGTAGGTCTTCTAATGTTAAGACAATCCTCATAAAGCACCTCAGACATCAGCTTCCAACCTTTCCTGCTAGGCTTCCTGCTAGAGTGTGGCTTTGGTCTCATAGCCCTTGCAATCCTTCGTTTCTTTGATATGAATATTTTCTTGACAGTAACTCTTCCCTCACTTCATTTGACAGTGACTTAAAAGTTACTGTCAATGCAGGCTTGACAACATCTTTCATGACAACATCTTTCTTGACATCATCTTTCTTATCCTCTTCAAAACCAAGGGCCACAGTTTTCAACACCCTTCCTTCAATTCCATTCTTAAAATCCTTCTCATCTTTCTCCTTATCTTCATCACCCTTATTTCCAGTTCCAGATGATCCTTCACCATTGTTATTGTGTTGGCTGGAACTACCTACACCTCCATCAGGCTTTTCATCATCATTTCCATCCTTATTTCTCCCCATTCAGTCAACCCTTAGATCTTCAACTCTTTCAATCTCCCTTTTTAGAATCCTTACTACTTCCATCACCTCCTCTATTTAATCTATCTTGCAAAAGTACTCAGATGCTTCTCTCACCAATTTAAGCTTGTACTATTTGACACTTTCAAGATTCATGAATCTGTACTTGCCATTATTTGAGAAACTATACATGATACTTAGAGGATTGTCGATGACTTTTGGTAGATTCTCTCTTATCAATTTCAACAGGGTTCTTTTGAGATTTTCATTCAAGAAAGTTTTCTCAGCCTCGATCTTAAGTCTAATTTCTTCAATGACTGGAATCTCCTATCTGCTGAGAAATCCTAGGCTGACATACTAACTCAATCCTCCTACCATTCTTACTGTTGTCACCCATTTATTACTGACAGATATCATCACAGCAGCTCCCACTATTGACTGTTTCAATTGCTCATAGAATTTCTTTGGGTCTCTGTTGGATGACATCTTGATTTCTTTGATTCTTTCATAGAAGCTTGCACCCTGAAATGCATTACTGTTTTCATTTTCATCAATCATTAACACAATAACTTTTCTTTTGTAAGATCCTCCCTCTCCACCAGAATAGTATCATCAGCATCTATCTGATATAGCTTTGCCTTTCCTTTCCCATTTGTATGTATTATTGGAGCCTCCTTAGCGCCTCCTTCTTTTATCACAATCTCTTTCTCCTTAGGCCTCTCAACATGCTTCTGTTTATCCACCTTATTACCACCAAGCTGTGTAAAAATCTCAATAGCCACACTAGATAATAATGCTAGTTGACTCTCCCCCTGAGATGCAGCTTGTGTTTTCTCCTTCTCCTTTTCTCCTTCACCATCAAACACTTCCTCACCTCCACTTCTCTCCCCCTTAGTTGAGGTTGCAGCTGCCAGCTTGGAGTTGAACTCTTCTAATTTGGCAAACACAGCCTTGAACCCCTCATTCATCATATTCTCCAAGGAAGACATTTTGTTGATGAGTTTCACCTGGTTTCTTCCAACAGTATCCAGATTTTTAGGGAGCTTAGTAACCATATGTGAAAGGGATTCCAACATTTCATCAGCTTGTTTGGATGATTTAGAGGCTGTGGTGGTTCTCACACTCTCTTGTTTTTCTGAGTGATCTCATCACTCCTCACCAACTCACTCTCAAGGCTAATGCCTTAGACACTTGGATTCCCTATTTTCTTTGGTTTTGCTCAAAGCCTTCTCATTTTGCCAAGGTTTTTCCCTACCTCTCTATTCTTTTTGGCTCACTTCTCTCTTTAATTTTCTCTCCCTCACTCAACCTAGGTGCAAGGGACTGAGCAGGTACACCTTGCACTGAAGATTTAGATGGTACTTTAGTAGAGTATAGATAAGAGCATATCTTCATTATTAGTTTGTTGAGAAGTGACAATCATTGGAGAGTTGATGTCTAGAATTTGAATGTTGATAGCATCTTTAGCATCATCTGTTGAAAAGTTACTGTCATGAAGATTGACAACAAATTTGTCTTTAATAGCTACAGAGGCTGTGACAACAATCTCTTCCACCCTTTGAGTGGAAGGTTCTTGTGGATTACTATGATCAATCTCATTCAATTATGGGAATAGTGCATTAACATTTTGTTCTTCAAAATTTACAAAATGTGATGCACCATAATTAAATTAGTTGTGTTCCGCATTATCTAGCCCTATAGTGTGAATATCTGCAAGTGTGGGCTCAGGTTGAGTGTGTTCAACCTGTTATGCCGACTCTGTACAAGGTGCCATGGGAGACTGGCCAATTTTAATAGATGCCTCCTATTGAGAGGAGACATCTAGAGATGTGTATTTATCCCTTTTAAGAGAAGTGTCGTTTTGAGAGGACACACCTTGGCTAACAGAGGTTAATACCCTTGTCTTCTTTATCCTAGGATCAGCAGGGCCCTCTATGGGTTCTGTGTACTTATTACCTTCCTTATTTGTTGCACCTTGTGCAGTTACACCACCTATATGTGGAAAGGTTTCTAACCTTGATTGATTGATTCTCCTCCTTTTAGGAGCCTGGTCCTTTTGAGAGGAACCATACCTTTGGTTAACAGGTTTAGAAACTCGAGAAGGCCGGATTCCTTCATAAGGTTTGAGTGTGGGTTAGGAATGGTGAGGTCAACACCATTCTCATCACTCAAAGAGAATACAATGTAGTCCCCAACAAATTTTAAATTTAAATCATTTATAGTGGAAAGCATGAAATTAGTCATAAACAAACTCAATTCAATGTTAAGTGGTTTACTGGTTAACATAGAATGAGTGTTCTTTTTCAGTGTTAAGGACTTCATGCATTGAAAACTATCTAAATTTATTATGCCTACAACAAGATTAATGATAAGCATAAAAAATCTAGGATAGTAGATTACCGGTTTTCTGGCATCTTTCTTCCCAAGCACCAGTTTGAACAGAGGCATCAAGAGCTTTCCAATATCAATTCTTTAGTTGTGCATCATGGAATGCACAATCCTCCTGATATAAGTTGGGACCTCATTCCAGCCATTGGTCTTGCATTACATAGACCTTGACACATCATCCAACATCATGCTCCATTTTTTGTTTAAATATTTTTTATCCATGCCGCCAGACGGGTACCATTCATCAGTGTCTGGGCTTGTCCTGGGTCTAGTATACCCAATCATCTTAAAGAACTTTGCAAGTTGAATATCACTTGCAGGCTCCTAAAAAAGTGAGCCTTCAACTACTTCCACGTGAAGAGCTTCATTTATATGAGAGGAATCAACGGTGTAAGAGGTACCATTGATTTGGAAGGTGATTGTGCTTGCATCGTGCTCCCCCTCACATATGACAGAGGTCCAATGTTGAGAGAGTCTTGGGATTTCAAGAAGGGGGCTTTCTGTAAGGGCATAGTTTAGGTAAGAGTTATGCATGAAGACAACAAGAGGTTTGAAGAATTCTCCAGCTTCACCCACTGAAGTCATGGTGGTGAAGTTGGTTTGGGCAAGAGAACATATAATTTGGAGATTAGACATGGTTGAGAGTTTGTTAAAGTTTGAAATGAAGAAGAGTTTAGAGTTTGAAGAGCGGTTTGGAGTTTGAAGTTGCAGAGAAAATAGAGTGTTTTTAGGGCGTTAGAGAGTTGAGAGTTTAAAAGAGAAATAAAGTAAAGTAAAGAGTGAGAGAAATTTTAGCTGTGTATATATATGATGTGAAAAAGAAACTGTCAAGAAGGAATTGTAAACGATTTTAAGTGACAGTTGTCTTCTAGTTCCATTCCTTGACAGTAACTCATGCGCTAGAAATTACACACATTCTTGACAATAACATTAGTGGTTAGAGAATATATAAAATAAGTGAATAACCATAATATTTATTGATGACAGTATGTTATGCGGGGATCTTAAAAGACTATACTGTCAATGTTATTTGACAGTAAGTTTCTTAAGTATTTGACAGTAAGTTTCAGTCCCGCATAATATGCTATCAAGACTTTACTATCGTTTGACAATAAGTTCCACAGAATTTGACGGTAAGTTTCAGTCCCGCGTACTATACTGTCAAAACTTCACCATCACCTGACAGTAAGTTCCACGGGATTTGACAGTAACTTATCATTATGTGACAATATGAATAAAACATATTGACAAGCAACTTGATAATATCTTTTATTAGTGTTGGGTCCCGAAGTATTGTAGAAGGAGGGGGGTTGAATACGATACTCACTAAATTAAAAAATTCTTTCGAATCTTTTGCGGATAAATAATTTAGAGTTCGGTTAATGGGTTCGAGTTCATGAGGTGAATAGTGTTTAGGAGGCTGGCTTACTAATTTTCTATATTTATGAATAATCATTAATGTTCTAGAAAATTAGCAAGTAATTTAACGAGACAAGTTTCGGAGAATATATCTTTCGTATATAAACCCGGAGGTTGCTACACCCAGTTAAAAATATAACTGGTTTCCAAAGACCAATTTAGTTCTTTGCTTCTACAAAGAGATATAACTTAATCCCTATACAATATTTGACTATGTGTTTGTACTAACGGAATCAAGCTAATAGGGAGAGTTTTACAATAGCCCTATGTATTTGTAACATAATGAACCGGCTAGAATATAAAACTCCGGTGAAGAAGGTATATGTATGGCTTTTTATATTCTTCTTCTCTGGCTTCAATTTTCTCTCAGTGTCTCTCTGTATGGCTGTATATTTCAACAACCCAACAAAATGAGCCCGTCATTTTGTTTATATGTGTAGACTTTTCAAATTAATTAAAATTGATTTGCTTCTCAATGCACAAGTCCTTTGTTGCTCCTCAAGAGGGACATATGGTGTATAGGCAACACAAAAGGTGTTTGATGTGCCTCAACATTTTAGTTGCGCCTGTGAGAGATTCTTTGTTGCGCCTCTACACCATCACAGTGTATGGGCGCCACCAAAGTGTCTTCATAGAGTTTTGTTGCGCTTTGACTTCAATTTAATTCACAGTAACATTTTTGTTGCGCCTACACTAGGAAAGCCTTGTGTAGGCGCCACAAAAGCATTAGATTGCTTTCCTTGCGCCTGAATTGAAGTTTGTTGCGCCAGACACTCTTTTTTCCCTGTGTAGACACCACATATCATTCATTGGTGCCTTAGAACATTTCCATTACTTATGTTGCGCCTACACTCTTGTTACCTAGTGTAGGCGCCACTAACCTTTCCTTACAGCCTTGTTGACTTGGAATATATTCTTGTCAAGTTATGTTACGCCTACACTTTTGTTACCTAGTATAGGCGCCACATAAATCAATACTCTCTACTTACAATATTTCCTAGAGGCTTGGTTGAGGTTTTGTTATTCTTGCACTCTTGTACCCTTGTGTAGGAACAACATAACATTTCAACTTGAAATGTTTTTCATGTGGCTTAATTAACTGATTTTCTTTTGATCAATCAAGACAATTCTTTTCTTGTTGTGCTGACGCTTAGTGCACTGGTCTGGTTCACAAACGACTAACACTGAATTGAATTCTCTTGACTTCTGTTCTGTTTCAGCTATTAGCCTTGGACTATTGCATTGCTTCAAACACTGACTGTTGATAAACATAGTACTTTCACTAGAATCTTTTCTGGTACTTCGACAACGTCTTCATTATTACCACAATCTTGAATACTTCATTACCTGTTCTTCACTAACGTTTGAACATATGAATGAACTTCTTTCTGTGAGTATAACTTCAAGACTGCAACTGTCTTCTTAGTCCTTTGTCTTTACCATGTCTTCAATTCTTCTAGATTCCTATGCTTCGAACACTGTCTATCTTCAATCAATGCTAATACACTGAAATATTCTCGTGGCACTTCTATACTGAATCTTCAACACTTCTGAAACACTGAAAGTCTTTACATATTATTCTTCACTGAGGCATGAACATATTAATGAACTTTTTTCAGTGACCTGTAGTAGACTTCAAAACTTCTTCTAATGTCGTGATTCACTGTATCTTCCTTGTCTTCATTTCTTCTTGATTTCTGTGTAGGCGTAGTTTTATTTACTTGTTATGTTCTAGTGTTGAGTTATCACGATTACTATTCATATAGCTTTGTAATCTCACCGACAATCTCCCCCTATTTGATTGTTAAACTTAGCAAACAAATCTCATAGAGAGGATAATCTCAACTAACAACTAGAAAAAGTAATGGCCCTGGACTTGTAGATAATGCTACTAGTTTTTCTGGATCAGATTCTGCATTTCTAGATTTCTTGTGTAATTGAAATGTAAGATATTTGTTCTTCTAGCACTGAACTGATATTCATGTAGTATCATCTTCATTTCCTCTGTGTTTGAGCTTCCTCTGCTTCAAAATCCTTCATAGTTGAACTTAAAGAACTTATCATAAACAGAGCTTCATAAGAATTAAAATTCCTAGGAATGTCTTCAATAGAACATAGAACATAGATCAAGTAATGTTCTCCCCCTGAGAATGTAATTCTTCTGCTTTTTCTTGTCTAAATTCTCCCCCTAAGGATATTAGCTTCTCTTAAGGATACGAAGATAAAACTTTATTAACTTTTCCTTTTTCTCTTTTTCTTACTAAATTCTCCCCCTTAGTTGAGGAATCCTCCAATGGCCTATCTTTTGAATGGCTTGTCTTCCAAGGAAGGTTCTCGTCTGTCATTGATTGGAAAAATATAGTAGCTTTTCTTTCAGAAGTAGCATGTAGCAAGGGTAAGTGTTTGGTCTATGGTTTCCTTACTTCTACTACGTTCTGTTAGTGTTTACATTAAAGTGTCGAGCACTTTGAAGTGTTTCACTCTTTCTCTCCCTATCTCTCACTCAAGTGTATTTCTCCCTCACTTTCACTTAAGTGTTTCTTTCTCACACTTTTACTCTGCATTTCACATATATCCTTCTATACCTACAAGTGAAATCCATCAATTCATTTATATTCTCATCACCTGATTCATCAAAATGAACTGAATCACTATCAAGTAGAGAATTGCCTCGTAGAGGTGTTCTTGATCTGTCATGCATAAGCAATTTCTCATCACCAGACTCAATAGCTTTTGCTAAATCACTATCTAGTGGAGCCTCGCCTCTTTGAGATGGGTTATCCCAAGATATTAATATCTTTTAGGGAATCCTGCCTTGTTTTATCAAGGAGTTACCTCACACCTTTTCCATAAACGGGAGGTGGACATTCCTTTTCAGGATCTGGAAATGTTCCTTCCAAGAGGGGCGATGTAGCAGGCAATGTAATGAATGACAATTTAGAGTCTATGTTTCCCTCGTAACCCTGTGACGGGAGTTTTGCATAAAATTCCCTACTTGACTCATTTGAAGAGTTCTTGTCAAGCAGTTGCCTCTCATGCCCAGATAAATCTGAACAAGAGATCTCTCTTTTGGGATGCAGAAGATTAACTTCTGTTTGAGGTAGATACTTGGACAATGTAATGTATGGCTAACTAGAGTCTGTATCTCCTCTGAATGCCTATACCTCTCACTGTGCACGCCAATGTGTTCCTAGATTTTATTTGTTTAGGCTTACCATCAGCGTGAGTGCCAGTGATGTGCTTGACTCATTACAAGATGTTCTGACTGACGAGCGAATTTCAATGGACTCACCCTATTGAGAGAATGATTCCAGAGACAGCTTTATTGTCTTTTCAGCTCTGCATCCTTTTGAGAAGATGCAGATGAGCTTACAGTTACCTCAATTATATCCTACTTTTCTTCTCTAGAGGTAGAGCTGTGGGTGCACTTCCGACTTCATCCTTATTTGCTGCATCAAGTGCAGTTTCTCCCTTATCAACCTCTAACTTACATAAGTTCCTTATATCTCCAGGGGTTAATATATGGAAGTAGATGAATGAGTGTTTGGTATTATGGCCTGGGTAAAAGATTGATGGGTTTTCATCCTCTTGGCCAGTTTCTGAAGCCTCTAGTGGCTAAGTGGATAGAATCAATAAATAAGATAAAAATATAATCACCTTAACATTCCAAAACATATTTTTCATCTTCAAAGAGAAGAAAAAATATTAGATGGAACGGTAATTGATTGCATTAAAGCACTTTTAATAAAAGAATTTTGTCGGATCTAAAGATTTATCATTTAAGAACATGATACCAATAGAAATTTTATTTAAGATACTTATCCCATAATAAAATGCGGGAAAGTGTATCAGAGAAAACTTCTATCCCTTATGAATTTCTTATAAGGCAAACTTCTCATAATAAAACGCGGGAATTTATACCAAAGAAGAAATTCAACTCTCTTACCAAATTATATCTTAATAAAATGACTCTTTTCCTTTAAAACCTTTGCACTGTAATTTTTGAAAACAGTTTTGCAAAACATCCTTATCAGATAGAGGACTATGATTTTTCGACTCATAATGCAATTATGATTTACATCATTT
Source organism: Oenanthe sinensis (assembly GCA_028671895.1). Lineage (NCBI taxonomy): Eukaryota > Viridiplantae > Streptophyta > Magnoliopsida > Apiales > Apiaceae > Oenanthe > Oenanthe sinensis. The sequence continues at coordinate 6,972,227 of JAPMAC010000195.1, read as the reverse complement.
TCGTCTACCTGATAGTATCCCCGACTTAAAATAAAAATATGACAATTAGGGTGAATTAATGCTTAACAATACAGTACAAGGCCTTCAAAGCAACAACCACTGTTTTGGTACTATGAATCAATGTGAAACATACATTGAAACAAGTGTTTGAAAACAAATCATTTTACAAGTGATTGGTACCTCGAAGATAAAAACAATTTCTCCAAATAAAATAGTAGTCACAAAGTTTCTGCCACTTTAAAAAGAAAAATTAAGAGAGAAAACGGTTTTTAAAATATAGCATTTAAAACTAGCTTTGGAGAGAGGATAAAATATTTTGAGATTTAAAGAAAGATTATCCTCAAGAAAGTTTGATTCACACTCTAGGATTTAGAAATCAAAGTAGGGCTGTAAATAAAATGATTTTCAAAAGGGAAGTTTTGAAAAAGAATTTTAATGTTTTCTTCTTTAAAACTGATAGAGAAATGAATGTATCTTTGAATAAAATGTTTTGAAAAAGAATCAGACAAGAAATTCTTTTTAATACATTCAAGTTTAAAATTCAGTCAAAGAAAGAAAACTAAATATGGTAATACTAACGACTTTTTCAAAAACCAATTTTTACTTAGAATAAAGACTAAGCAAATCCATTAGTATCAATATATCACAATTATTTTGCAATAAAATATTAATCAATTATCACAAAGTAATAAAAGAAAATATTTATACTACGAATAATTATGCTGCAAATTTATTTTAATTTACTTAAATCATGGAACCAATATATCATTGAATTATTTTATATCATGATAATTTAAATAAATTAAAATAAATTAAATACTTATATTGTACTAAACAATCACCAATAACATGCATATATATAAATCAAAGAAGCATGACTATCATTCAGTAGAACAATAAGCATTAGTGATTTCATATAAATAACTTGTATTATCACTAATATTTAAAAATATCACAATTAATTGCACGGAAATATTAACAAAATATCATTACTTGATATTTATCAATAATTTTAAAATGCAAGAAATTATGCTTCTAACATTTTATCAAATCAAAATTATGAAACTAATAAACATTGAATTGCTTCAATCCATAATTTTAATAAGATAAAATAATTTCACTAAATATTAAAATATTCATTAGATTGAATATTAGCATCTAACTTCTTACGCTATATCTAATAATAGTCACTTAAGCATATTGCAATTATACTCATAATAATTATTATTGATATACGTAAGCTCGAGAACATAGTTAAATAGAAATTCACAAGTCCTTTAAATATTAACATTTAATACTTGTGATCCTAATTATAACTTCTCGCAAATAAAATTAAATTTTAGAAATAATCTCTAAATATATAAAACATTGAGAATTTTATACACATAACTTAGAAAATACTTCATCTTCCAATATTAGTGAGTTTTGAAATATGAATTAATTACTTAGAATAGAAATTCTAAATGTTGTCACTAATATCAAAAGTATCATAATTATTTGTAATAAAATATTTACAAATATCATAGCAAAATATCATAGCAATTAAGCAAGATTTCATTGACTAATACTCATTAAATATTTAATAAACAAATAATTATGCTGCTAACTTTATGCTAAATCATTTAACTACCACATATGCATATAACTATGTAAGCATGATAATTAAACTAATAGCAAAAGGTATGAGGTACTGGATTTAAAAATAAATTCACAAGTCATTTAAATGTGGACGATTTAATACCTGTGAACTCATTTGAGAATTCCTTGCAGATTGGATTTCCAACAAATATGCACATAAATAATATCCCAAGTTCACTAACCAACTTAGACAAAATAAATTTATTAAGTTGTTCAGCAAATATTTGCAATTTATTCTACTAAGAACAATCTCGAAAGAAATGATACATGATGTCCATGCGCTTGTTCCATACGTGGTGTAGAGAATATCCAGCAGAGTTGTTGGAGTTGAAGAAGTTTCCTTGTCCAGAAGATCAGAGCATCACATTCACATGTTGCTTTAATTTCAGCCTTTGCTGCAACTGTGTGTTGAGTGCTTCTTCTCATTTCAGCAGGACATCAACTTTTTCCACGAAATTGACAGCTTCTAGGAATGACTTCTCTGCCTTTCTTATAACCAGCATTATCTATATCTATATAGCCAATTAGGTTAAACCTAGTATCTTTAGGGTACCTAATTCTGAGAATTGGTGATCCCCTAAAATATCTAACAATTCATAACTTAGCTATAAGATAAGATTCTCTAGTATCCACTTGGAAACTTGCACATAGGCATATCTAGAATAAAATATATGGTCTTTATGCACTTGAATAAGTAATGAGCTGATCATACCTCTATAGCTTGTCACTTCAGTTCATATACCTGATTTGCCCTGATCAAGCTTAGTGGTTTATTGGCAAGAAGTCCTGGCAGGTCTAGAATCTTCCAAATTGCGCATCTTCAAAAGATCTTTGACTTACTTTAATTTCCATCATTCTTTTGAATTACTTATAATCCAAAAAGAATTGCAACTATTCCAACATGCTTATCTTGTACCTACTCTGCATTAACTTAGCAAAATATCTCTTGCACAAGTTTTGTTAGTAGACCAACATATAATCCAATCATGGTATTCTAGCACATATATGACATTGTGTGTGTGCGTTGTATCCTAGAGATATATGTGTATAACGACTCTACCAAAATCATTTTCAGGTAATTAGTAGTTAGAGTGTCATATCATGTCCTTGACGATTTTCTTAAATCCCTAACTCTGTTAGGTCCTCATCTTGTTAGGCCCAATTGTTAGGTCCTAAAAGGATCAAGTCTCGTCACTGGTGCTTACTGTTTGATCTTAAAAGTCCTGAAGATTCTGTTTCCATCATTATCGATACCTTCTACTTGATAGTAACATGTAGCAACCAGTTTGGCTTTGTCCCTCATAACAATGCCAATTATTATCCAGTTTCTGAGAACCCTTACTGTACCAATTTTAGCTTCGTCTTATGGTCTGGGTTCCAGCTTCAGTAGATTGTGCCTTCGAACTGTATGAGATCATCTTGCAATGCAATCACCCAATCTGGATCAATCAGTGCTTCTTCAGTATTCTTTGGGATTCCAGATGTTAGATCCCAAAAAATATATGTTCATTTTGATTAGCACTTCTAGCCTTTACTCAATAATCCGGTTTACTAAGAACTAGACTCCAGAATTGACTTTGACTTCAAACCTTTTATCTTGGCAGATATGTTATTGATGTATTCATTTGATCTTCATTGTGTTGAGTATGACTAGTAGATCCTTCTTTTATTTGCTCCCTCTAAGTTGCTGCTAGGTTGTGTTGAAGATCCTTCACCTTATTAAGTGGATTCTGTTAAAGTTCACGAGTTGTGTAGATTTATTACCATTTCCACTAATAGGATCTGAGTCATCATCATTATCATTGATTCCTTCTGCAACCTCAGTTTTAACATCAGTATCTGAATTTGAATCTGACGGGATGTCAAACTTCAAAGATTCAGAATAGTCTTTCATTTGAATGTTTGGGAGCTTGGTGTAATTAAAAGATACACTCAGACTTTCAATCACCTTCTGGTTTTACATCATTTATGCCTTGAAAGCTTTCGACTTCAATGAATAGCCGAGGAAAATTGTTCAATGAACCTTAGCTTCAAACTTGCCAAGATTCTCATATAAATCTTAAATAAATATCAATTTCCTCCAAACATACGAAAGAGCTTCAGTGTATGCTTCTGGTTGGCCATTAACTCATATGATGTCTTTTAATGATCTTGTTGATTAAAGCAGCATATTGTGTTAATTGCTTCAGCTTTAAAGTACCTTTATAAGTGCAGAATTCATTTAGAACTTCATTCGTGAAATTCAGTTCCAATATCTGACTTCAAAGTTCTCACAGTTTGCTTTGCTTCTAACTTTATCTACCTGATGTGATAATCACCATCTGTGATATATTATCTATTGAATGCACGAACATCACCAACTTGTAATTAGGATTGTCATCAACCACTACTAAGCATATTTCTTCCGTGACATAATTTTCTTTAGTGTGATGCTTTCATTGACTTCCCTATATGACATACTTCAAAATGTCCTTCTAGATAGAATTCCATATGAAGCAGTCCTCTCACCAATTTCATCTTTATCGGAGAATCCATTGTCTTGATCAACAAGTGTGAGAGCTTCCTATGCCATAACTAACTCTTTACTGATGAAGCTTTACTGAAAAGTTCACTTCACCTTTGCATACAAATTCTATGTCAGTTATGAACAAATTTCCTCACTCTCAGTTGAGTGAGCTTCCAACCTTCTTGCATTTAACTTCACTAGTAAATGCTTTCCCTTGCTGTATCCTCACTAATGCTTGAGATTCCTGCTTTAACCCAACATAGTGTCTGTCATCATTTTCTTGTACAAGCTTCTTCAAACTGTGTACCAAAACCCCTGATCTTGTCTTTCAAATATGAATCATCCCTGTCTTGTAACCGCCTCTTGAACTGTTCTTGAAAATATCTTCTTTGGAATCTATAGGTAAGGACCTTAGATTTAGAATTTGGATTCCATCTGAATCTGATGTCACTGAACTTCCTGTTGCCATGCAGGCTTGACTTGAAGTCCAGTTCTCAGGTTATTCCAAAGTGTAAAAATCACTTATAACACCTTGACCACTACCTCGAGCTTCAACATCTTCAATTCAGCTTCTCGGATCATTTCGTTTAGGTTCAGAGGTTCTCAACCTTGACTTCAATCAAATTTGGTTCATGGGTCACAAATACAGTGGATATGCTAACAACTGCTTTACCAAATATTATCTTCTTCAGCTTTTATTCTAGCTCATAGGCCTTCAGCACATGCAGGTCTTTTACAAATAATGTGGTTGTGTCTTTAGATCCCTGTTGGCTATAAACCTGTGTTTTAGATGATCTACAATGCTAGCACGAACTTCTTGTAGAAAAATCTTTAAGGCTTGTACAGATATGCCAGGTAGTCCAATCTGTTCTCATTCACTACTTAAAACCCTTGCGATTTTTCATCCAAAAATTTAACTCAAATTAATCAAAACTGTACCCAAATCAATCTCTTCTTTTGCAGCTTCCAAAATATTAGTGGGATCCTATGGAGTAAACCTACGAGGAAATTAATACCAACTATTCTTCAACCTGTTCCAGAATTAACTTCATTGGATAATCTTCAGTCAATTTTTTTTGTATTCAATACCAAGAAAAATCTTCATCTACTACTCCTTGAGCATACCAATCAGCTTCTAGTGGTGAGCTTCACTGAGTTATGGATCCTGATTTGTATATCAATCAATCATCTCTAATACCAATTGTTGGGTCCCGAAGTATCGTAGAAGGGGGGGGCTTGAATACGATACTCACTAAATTAAAAAATTCTTTCGAATCTTTTGCGGATAAATAATTTAGAGTTCGGTTAGTGAGTTCGAGTTCATGAGGTGAATAGTGTTTAGGAGGCTGGCTTACTAATTTTCTATATTTATGAATAATCATTAATGTTCTAGAAAATTAGCAAGTAATTTAACGAGTCAAGTTTCGGGGAATATATCTTTCGTATATAAACCCTGAGGTTGTTACACCTAGTTAAAAATATAACTGGTTTCCAAAGGCCAATTTAGTTCTTTGCTTCTACCAAGGGATATAACTTAATCCCTATACAATATTTGACTATGTGTTTGTACTAACAGAATCAAGCTAACAGAGAGTGTTTTACAATAGCCCTATGAATTTGCAACATAATGAACCGGCTAGAATATAAAACTCCGGTGAAGAAGGTATATGTATGGCTTTTTATCTTCTTCTTCTCCGGCTTTAATTTTCTCTCAGTATCTCTTTGTATGGTTATATATTTCAACAACCCAACAAAATGAGCCCGTCATTTTGTTTATATGTGTAGACTTTTCAAATCAATTAAAATTGATTTGCTTCTCAATGCACAAGTCCTTTGTTGCACCTCAAGAGGGACATATGGTGTATAGGAGCCACAAAAGTTGTTTGATGTGCCTCAAAATTTTAGTTGCGCCTGTGAGAGATTCTTTATTGCGCCTCTACACCATTCAAAGTGTATAGGTGCCAACAAAGTGTCTTCATAGAGTTTTGTTACACTTTGACTTTAATTTAATTCCCAGTAGCATTTTTGTTCCGCCTATACTAGGAAAGCCTTGTGTAGGCGCCACAAAAGCATTAGATTACTTTTCTTAAGCCTGAATTGAAGTTTGTTGCGCCAAGCACTCTATTTTCCCTGTGTAGGCACCACATATCATTCCTTGGTGCCTTAGAACATTTCCATTACTTATGTTGCGCCTACACTCTTGTTACCTAGTGTAGGCGCCACTAACCTTTCCTTATAGTCTTGTTGACTTGGAATATATTCTTGTCAAGTTATGTTGCGCCTACACTCTTGTTACCTAGTATAGGCGCCACATAAATCAATACTCTTTACTTAGAATATTTCCTAGTGGCTTGGTTGAGGTTTTGTTATTCTTGCACTCTTATACCCTTGTGTAGAAACGACATAACATTTCAACTTGAAATGTTCTTCATGTGGCTTAATTAACTGATTTTCTTCTGATCAATCAAGACAATTCTTTTCTTGTCGTGCTGACGCTTAGTGCACTGGTCTAGTTCACAAATGACTAACACTGAATTGAATTCTCTTGACTTCTGTTCTGTTTCAGCTGATTAACCTTGGACTGTTGCATTGCTTCAAACACTGACTGTTGATAAACATAGTACTTCGACAACGACTTCATTATTACCACAATCTTGAATACTTCATTATCTGTTCTTCACTAACGTTTGAACATATGAATGAACTTCTTTCTGTGAGTATAACTTCAAGACTGCAGCTGTCTTCTTAGTCCTTTGTCTTTACCATGTCTTCAATTTTTCTAGATTCCTATGCTTCGAACACTGTCTATCTTCAATCAATGCTAATATACTGAAATCTTCTCGTGACACTTCTATACTGAATCTTCAACATTTCTGAAACCCTGAAAGTTCTTACACATTATTCTTCACTGAGGCATGAACATATTAATGAAGTTCTTTCAGTGACCTGTAGTAGACTTTAAAACTTCTTCTAATGTCTTGATTCACTATATCTGCGTTGTCTTCATTTCTTCTTGCTTTCTGTATAGGCGTTGTATTATTTACTTGTTCTGTTCTAGTGTTGAGTTATCACGATTAATATTCATACAGCCTCGTAATCTCACCAATAATTAGCCATATAAGAGTTAAGTTACTTAAGAATAAATTAGTTAACCTCTCAGTAAAATATCATCATGTCTTTCCACTGTGATAAAAATCAAAACACCTCAAGAGACCATTAATTCACAGTGAAATTTAGTTAACTAAATTTTTAATCAACTAAACAGAATTACATTAACAGGATAAATTTAACATACTCAATTCACTCACTAGCTTGTTGAATGTCTTTTCATGCAATGGTTTGGTGAAAATATCTGCAAGTTGCTTCTCTATGGGCACATAGATTAGCTTGATTGTGCCTTCCTCCACATGCTCTGTAATGATATGATGTCTGTTGTCAATGTGCTTAGTTTAGGAGTGTTGAACAGGATTCTCAGAAATTGCAATGGCACTAGTGTTGTCACAAAATATTGGAATTCCTTGCATAGTCAACCCATAGTCCAATAGCTGATTCCTCATCCAAAGTAACTGAGCACAGCAACTACCAGCTTCAATGTATTCATCCTCTGCAGTTGAATTTGATACTGAATGATACTTCTTGCTAAACCATGAGACCAATCTTCCTCCCAAAAATGGGCAGCTACCTGTTATGCTCTTTCTGTCTATCCTGCACCCTGCATAGTCTGAGTCTGAATATCCAACTAAGTAAAATTGGGAATCTTTAGGATACCAAAGGCCTAAGTTTTGTGTGTCTTTTACTTATCTAAAAATTCATTTTACAGTCATTAAGTGTGACTCCTTTTGATCAGACTGAAACCTTGCGCATAACCCTATTGCAAACATGATGCCAGGCCTGTTAGCTGTTAGGTAGAGGAGATATCCAATCATTCCTCTATACATTTTGTGGTCCACCTTATTTCCTTTTGGGTCCTTGTTAAGTTGAGTTGTTGATATTGGAGTTTTTACAGGAGATAGTCTTCCATATCAAATCTTTCCAAGAGATCTTTGACATACTTAGTTTGACAAATAAATATTCCATCTTCTTTTTGAAAGACTTAAAGTCCAAGAAAGAATACCAATTCACCCATCATACTCATCTCATATTTTTTGTGCATCAACTCAGAAAATTTCTTGCATAAATCTTCATTTGTTGAACCAAAAATGATGTCATCAACATATACTTGAACTAGAATGATATCCTTTCCATGCTTCTTGAAGAAGAGAGTTTTATCCATAATCCCTTTTGTAAAGTTGTTATCAAGAAGAAAATTGGAAAGAGTATCATACCAAGCCCTTAGTGCTTGCTTTAAGCCATACAATGCCTTTCGTAGTCTGTACACAAAGTTCTTCATTTTTGGATCTTCAAAGCCTAGGGGTTGTTCAACATACACTTCTTCTTCTAGTTCTCCATTAAGAAAATCACTATTTACATCCATTTGAAAAACCTTGAAGTTGTTGAATGTAGCAAAAGCCAAAAATATTCTTATTGGCTCAAGTCTGGCAAGATGAACAAATGTTTCTTAATAATCAATTCCTTCATGTTGACAGTAACCTTTTGCCACTAGCCTTTCTTTGTTTCTTGTGACAGTACTACAGTCATCCATCTTGTTCCTATAAACCCATTTTGTGCCTATTATGGATTTGTTCTTTGGCCCAGGCACCAATTCTCAAACACAGCTTCTTTCAAATTGATTAACCTCTTCTTGCATGGTATTAATCCAATCAGGATCAGCCAATGCTTCTTCTAGGGTTTTAGGTTCAGTTTGAGAAAGGAAACAAGAGTGCATGCATTCATTGGCAACATTTCTTCTTATTTTGACTCTTGTTCCTGGATCACCAATGATTAAGTCATTAGTGTGATCTTTGTTCCATTTTTTTCTCTTAGAGAATCACTGGAGTCTTCAACACCTTGTTGATTTACAGCATCTTTTGCTCTTGTACTGTTGACAACATCAATTTCTTCAAGTCCACTATTTATGGGAACATTCCCTGAAAAATTAGTTGTTTGAGTAGTTCCTTCATTATCTTCAGATTGGATATGAACATTTGTTGGACCAGAAATTGTGTGATCAACTCTTGGTGAATCTTCATCAATTTCTTCTAGATAACCTTGATTTTCAAAAAACAATGGCTCTGTTTCTTGACTTCCTTCAACTCGAGGAAATTTTGATTCATCAAAGGTGACATTTACACTCTCCTCAACAGTCTTATGATCAATGATGTAGACTCTGTATCCATTCATGTCAATGCCATGCCCCATAAAGATTCTTTCAAGTGCTTTAGTGTCAAATTTTCCTTTGATCTTAGTTGAGTCTTTCGTGTAGTAGCACTTGCTTCTAAAGACATGAAAATAATTGATAGTTGGTTTCATTCATGTGAGCAATTCATGGGGTGTCTTTCCATAGGCCTTGTTGACTACAGTCATGTTTTGAGAATAACAGGCTGTATTGATTGCTTCACCCCAGAAATAGGTAGGAAGTTTTTCTTCACTCAACATTCTTCTTGCAGCCTCAATGAGAGTTTTGTTCTTTCTTTCCATAACACCATTTTGCTGAGGTGTTCTAGGTGCAAAGAATTGTTGAGTGATTCTATTGTCTTTGCAGAAATAATTCATGATACTGTTTTTGAACTCAGTACCATTATCACTTCTTAAAATCTGCACTTTGTACTTCGGATTCTTGTCAAAAACCCTTACCAAATCAATGATCTCCTGTGCAGCTTCAACCTTGGATGCTAGAAACCTCACCCATGTGTACCTTGAAAAATCATCAACCATCGCTAGAGCATATCTTTTTATTGCCAGTGATTGCACATTCACATGACCAAATAAATCCATGTGAATCAGTTGAAATGCTTCATTGATGCAGGAGTGCTTTTGTGTATAGCTCTTCTTAGCTTCCTTTTTTGGCAATCCTCACACAATCCTTCTTGACAGAATTCAAGTTGAGGAAGCCCTTTCACCAATTCTCTCTTCATTAGATAATTCATTGTTTTGAAGTTCAAATGGGAAAGTTTCTTGTGCTATAACCAACTTTCAGATGTGGAAGCCTTACTGTAGAAACAATAGACTTTGTCTTTTCTTATAGAGTCCAAGTCAGCTATGTAGAGGCTTGCTTTTCTTACTCCTTGAAGAGCTTCTTATCCTGTCTTCTTGTTGACAATGGAGCATCTATCTTGATCAAAACCAACTTTGAAACCTCTTTCACAAAATTGAGTGATACTCAATAAATTGTGCTTCAAACCATTCACTAGAGCAATTTTCTCTATTCTTAAATTTCCAACATCCAGTATGCCATATTCCATTGTGAAACCAATGTTGTTGTCACCAAAGGTTACACACTCCATGAACTGTGATAGCAAGGCTTTATCACCTGTCATGTGTCCTGAGCATCCATTGTCAATAATTCAGATGATTCTTTTATTTTTCTTGTTGCCCTGCAAAGAAAATATCTCAAGTTGCTTTTGGTACCCAACTTTCATTGGGTCCATTTTGCTTAGCTAAATCACAGTTTGAAATTGATTCAGTTGTAATTCTTTCTCTTGCTTTTAGAAAGACTCCTGTAGCTACCCATTTAGTTTTGACTAGTGATTTGATAGCTTTGTTCTTGGGAGGCTTGTCCATCCTAACTATAGGAGGACTTGGAGTCTTTGCCTTTTCACTTTTTTCATTTTTATGTATGCATTCTTGATCATTAGTAAAAGATATGTTAAAGCACATACTCATCAAGTTCATTTTATATAAAATGCAATCAAAATCACCACAGTGAGTAACTTGTTTGTTCCTTAAAGGCATGCTATGTAAATTTCCATTGACAGAGGTAGCATTCTTGACATTAGACTTGCTTTTGTTACAGGCATGAGTTAGATGACTAGAAGACCCACAATTATTGCACAACTATCTAGGAGCATTATGAATATAGTCATAATTATTCTTCTTATTTATTCCAAGTTTTCCATTTCTGTTCTTCTTGGTCTTCATGACAGTATGTTTAGAAGTTACTGTCATGTTGGTGTTGACAGTAGGTTTAGATGGAGTTGTCTTGACAGTGAGTTTCGATCTCATGGTCTTGACAGCAGCTTCTGAACTTACTGTCGTGTCAATGTTGACAGCATCTTTTAAACATAAGTTATTGTCAAAGTCAAAACTAACTGTCTTGAGGATTTTGACAGTATCTTTCACCTTAAGGGTCTTAGTGACAGTTTCATTATCCTCATCATCCATCTTTTGTTTGATTACTAATACTTCCTCATCAAATTCATATTCTGCCTTTTTGAACATGGGATTCTTAACTTTCTTTAAAATGGAAGGTTTGACAGTATGTTTGATATCTTCCTCAACAGCATGTTTCTTTCCATTTTTCTTCTCATAGTTAAAACTGATACCTACCTTTTGATTTTCAGTATTATCATCATGGTAAAATTTTAACATGGAAGAAGAATTTTTGTATGCCTTGATTTTTAGTTCATTCTCAGAGATCTGTTTTCTGAGAAATTCTTCAATCTGGGAAGCACAAACAATCTTGTTTTTAAGAATCTCATTTCCTGGTTATAAGGACTCAAAAGCATTCTGTTTAAGTTCTAGTTCATGATTCTTAATTCTCAATGACTCATTAGCACTAGACAGTTTGATAATCTCTTCATTAGCAGCTATCATGCTTGTGTGGATATTGAAAATTTCAGAACTTAAACTTTCAACAGTTTTCTTATACTTAGATGTAGTCATATCAACAGTAGTAAGAAAGGGTACCTGACTTGATGAAGTGGATGAACCCTCTCCATAGTTAGCCATGAGAGCAAGATTTCCATATCCTTCCTCCTCTTCATCATCAGAATCTTCCTAACACTTTCCTTCAGCCACAAAAGCTCTTCCTTGTTGCTTTTTGAGCAAGGCTTCATACTTTGCTTTGAATTCCTTATAATCATTGTCATTTCTCCTCACTTGTTTTTGTTTCTTGCATTCTGTTATAAAATGCCCCATTTCACTGCAGTTGTAACACCTTAATTGGATCTATCCACCATACCTATTTTATATCCACCTTTGCCACTTCCTCCAGGTTTTGAAATATTTGACTTGCTGAACCTGGAGCTTTGTCCTCTGGGTTTGAAAGCTTTGTTCTTCTTGAATCTCAAGTTGGAAAACTTCCTTGTCATGTAGGTCATTGTTTTGTTTTCCATGTTGTCCAGTTCCTCCAAAGTGTAGAACTCATCTTCTTCACCATCCTTGAGTTCTAAAGTCACACTTTCATCTTCATCAGTGATTTCTTCGATCTTTATTTGTTGTTTATGTTGAGATTCCTTGAGCTGTATCATCTGTGGATCCTGAGCTACTAGAGCATTTGATGTGTTAGACATTTTTCCACTTTGACCAGATTGAATAGCTCTTTTTTGTAGTAGCTCTAGCTCATAAGTTTTAACTATGCCAAATAAAGTTTCAAGAGAAACTTTTGATAAATCCCTTCCTTCTCTTACGGCGAAAACCTTGTGCTCTAGATGGTCTGGAAGTGTCAACATAAATTTCATATTTACCTCCTTTTTATCATAAAACTTTCCATGCAGTTGCATGTCATTTATCAACGTATTAAACCTCTCAAACATCTCAGTCAACCCTTCACTTGGTATGGCCATGAAGGCTTCATACTGAGACATCAAAATCTGTTTTTGATTTTCCTTTACTTCTTATGTTCTTTCATAAAGTATCTCAATGGTTTCCCATATTTGCTTTGCATTGGTGCAGTTGACAATGTTGTTGTACATGACATTGTCAAGTGCCTCAATGATGATAAATTATAAGCAATCATCTAGAGATACTTTTTCTCTTTCAGTGTCAGTGTACTCTGAAACCTTTTTAGGAACCTAGTAGGCTGGTATTGTTTCACCATCTACTGTGGTTTCCGGTACATATTTTTGAGGTATGAATGGACCATTTTCCAGGATTTCAGGGTAAAGTGGGTTGGATGTTTTTATAAACAACATCATCTTTCTTTTCCAAAGGTTGTAGTGTTCTTTATCAAAGGTGTGTATTTTTATGCTGCTTACTTTCTGTGCACTCATGTTTAGATCTTTTCAGGTTATGTATATCTAACTTGCTGCTTTGATAACAGTTAGACGGTATGAGTGTTGCAGAAGGGGGAGGGGGTTGAATTCAACTTGATAATTTATTATTAATCTTGCTAACAACAAAATAAGAAGTAACAATATCAAGTTACAAACGCAAACAACAGTAAACAAGACAATCAAAAAAGGTGTTTAACTTCAAAAATTAATTTTGTTAATTTTTGTTTTGCTACAACTGACTGGAAGATGTTTTCAGCTTCAATAGATACAATAACAATTAGTTTGCTAGAGTTTCTATGCTTGAGAAAATTTAAGCTCAGTTGTGTTCACAGGGAAAGTATCTGTGAGATATATGTATTTATGCTGAAATACATATCTCACTGACAAGTGAACTTTTCCTTGTTCCTATGACAAAGCTTAAAATAGAAACTTCACTTTTCCTATTCAAATTTGTCTTCATTCCATTTATAGATAAAGTTGCTCTGAGATGATTTGATATCATTGACTCATTGAGCATGCTTTATCTTTTTGCTTGCCTTTTCTCAAGTTGTAGTAGTAGACTTGACAGATTAGATAGAGTTGTCAAGATCAATCTTTGAATTTTCACTACATAGTGTGCTACTTGAAACAGACTGTCAATTTCACCAAAAGGTTACCGTCAACCTTTAGCTTCTCTTTGGTGACAACAACTTTGACTCCGCATACTTTACTATCGAGCTTGATAATCTTCTAAAACATACTGTCGTCCAAAGCTACTATCAACTATCCCGCCAATGTTGCTGTCAACTCTACCCACCAAAGTTACTATCAATAAAACTTGTTGTCTTCGATTCTTCAATCTCCGCTAAGTTTACTGTCAAGGAAATAGTTGCTGTCAGTAAAACTTGTTTTCTTCGATTCTTCAATTTCCGCCAAGTTTACTGTCAAAGAAATAGTTATTGTCGTCTGTTACAAATGTGATGTCACTTGAATATGTTGTCATAGACTTCAGTTTGCAGAATGTTACTGTCAATGATTTGATACATGTTGTGCATGTACACTTTGTGAATTTCTACTTCATAGATCATTTATTACATTTTTACAAGACAATAATTATTTATACTTACTGTCACCTACTTGGCTTTTTGTACATACTATTATAAGTGACATTTAAACATACTTTCAATATATATTTGACAGTATATTTTACTTAGTAATTTCTAATTAATCTAGGTATCTTATTAGTTGATTACAGTATTAGCATCATAATATCTAACATAGGCCCAAATTATTAGGTCATAGACTCAAATAATTTAGTATTAAATACAATTTTAGTTATCATAACACAGACCTCAACTATATAAATATCTATATTAATTAAAATTTTATTTTAGGTGGGTCCAACTTATATACATATTTATGTTAATTAGAATTTTACTTATTATAAATAACTTTTAAAAGTCTAAATAATATACATATTTATGTTAAATAAAAATCTTATTATTGTACATAATTTTTAGTTGCTATTAAATAACTCTTTTAATTAATTTTTATCACTTACATCTTTAATAAATTTACATAAAATTAGAAAATATATCATATATATTAATATAAATGTTAACATTATAAAAATTCATATATTCTCAATATCATAAAATTTTATATTAAATATCAATAAAAATATAATATACAAAATTTATTACTTAGTTATTAGTCAACCCGTGCATGGCACGGGTTATAAACTTGTTTATATTAAATAGAATTTTACTTATTATAATTAATTTTTAAGTCAAAATAATATACATATTTATGTTAAATAAAAATCTTATTATTATACAAAAGTTTTTATTCCTATTAAAATAATTCTTTTAATTAATTTTTATCACTTAAATTTTTAATAAATTTATATAAAATAAGAAAATATATCATATGTATTATTGTATTAATTTAAATTTTAACATTAATAAATTTTTTATTATATTATATTATTTGTATAATTTTATAAATTTAATATATATATATACATTGCACGTACTTTTCAATTCATGTATTTTCGTGTTCTGTTTATCAAAAGTCAAAATTTATTCCTGAGATGTAATACAAAAAGTACTGACTAGCGTCAAAATTTTAGAGATCTATAATTTTATAAATTTAATATATATATATACATTGCATGTACTTTTCAATTCATGTATTTTTGTGTTCTGTTTATCAAAAGTCAAAATTTATACCTGAGATGTAATACAAAAAGTACTGACTTGCGTCAAAATTTTAGAGATTAAAGAGTTTCTGCTTCAATATTATCTCCTGTCTCCTATCACAAAAAATATGGGTTATGTATTAGAATTATTTAATTTTTAGGCTATGTTTGTATGTAATATAAAATATACAATATCGTTTTATGTAATAAATAATTTCACACTCCAAATAAAATTAGAATCTTAATTTTTTAAACTACAATTAAACCTTTTAAAAGACAAACTAAATTTCAATTTATGCATCTCAATCAAGTGTGAAACTTGTGTCTTCAAACAAGTTGTACTCGAATTTGAGCCAAAACAAAAGTATTAGTTCAATAAATTCTTAACTGAGGTTTGACATTTTTTTTTTCTTCCTTTTTTGGTATATTAATCCTGTAGGCGATCTATAAATCCTCAACTTAAACTTTAAAGCATATTCTGGATAAGTTGAAGTTTATCTCGATCGTTTATTATAATATTTCGATTATGGAACCTGACTAAGTTCTTTTATTATATATTTGAATTCAAAATCAAACTCAGCACTTGCATATTGACCTTTATCTCATTAAAAAAATCTCGAATCGATCTCAACAAAACTTCATTATAACACTCCAAATTTCATACCCATGATCAAACTGCTCCTATTAGATATAGGGGGTGTTTGGGAGAACTTTTTTCCCGAATAAGTCAATTTATTTTAAGACAAAGTTAGAGATTCCTAACTTTTTTCTGAAAAAAGTTAACTTTTTTTTGCAACTTATAGAATCTCAAATATACATTAAATACTTGTATAAAAAATATTTATCAAAATATGAAATTTTTACCCGAAAATAAGTCCAAAATGACTTATTTTAAGGCAGGCCAAACAGGCCAATAAACTTAACTCGCTTATTATGGACTCGAACACAAAGGCTTAAACATCTTACAATTTATCTTATGTATCCTACATTCCTACCTCACAATACTTATTGTTCCGCATATGTTGATTTATGTCATTTACACCACCCGTCAGAACTTCTATTGCAATGTACTTCAATAATTGTCTACTGGAAACTATAATAGTTGCATGTAGAATCAAGTTACTTTTATATGTGAGTCTACAATAATAATAGTTATAGTGAACAGGTAATGTACGACTTTTGTACACATAAATATATGATATGGCTTCTTCGAGAGGGTGCCATAATTTGTTGTCTTTACCGCTACTCTTTTAGCAAAATATAAATGTCAATCTTTTTCACTGTCATAAGAAAGTTGACTTACAGCGCATGTATCATACTCATTCGTAATGCATGTTACTGTTTTTAAATTCTTTCAGCCCATAATTGAATTCGTTGGTGATGATTATCAGTATTAACCTGTTGAGTACTTTGTGGATAATTTATACTTCAATCCTAAAAGTTTACTTGTTTGGACACATAAATCCTCAATGTTTCAAACCGTATATCCGTGCCTTGATGTATGGAAAATATCTAGCCAAATATATAGGCATAAACAGGTGATGCACGTACCACTATTGGACAAATATATAGGCTTGAGCTTTTTTTGGGAATGTGCCATGCTTGCAGCATGTTTATGCCTCAACCGTAGAGCATGTTGGTGTTTTTTAATTCTATCAAACCATGATTGCGTTGATTGCTGTTGGTTGCCGGTTTATTCCATAACGTCGTAATCAGTTCCAATATCGGTAAAAATATCCCTGAGGAAATAATAAATACATTTATTATTTCATATATTAGATCTAATATGGTCCAAAAACTTGGGCCCTTAAAACAAACTAGGAAAATAAACCCTAGGATCAATTGGATTTGTAAGTTCAGTCCACAAACTCTGTTGAAGCCATATGCCCATTAAGTCTTTGTTGAAATTAATTAATAAAGGCTCAGTAAAGGCCCAAGAAGCCTGTTGAAGGCCCTCATCCTAGAAGGATCTACAAATCGTAGCGTCGGACGAGTCATACGAGGACCCTCATTCTTAAAAGGTTTCAACAACCTTGTCACTAGGAGACTTGGCCACCAAGTCACCTAATTCTAATCTAATTCCAAGGCCCTCGTGCGCCTATATAAATGGTCTAACCCCTCAACATTATAACTACGTTTTAGGCTTGATTCTCACACCCATTGAGATATGTAGGCAGTTAACGAGTACCTGAGTTAGTCATGAAACGTTAGTGCAACCATTAAAGCTCGAAACTCTCTCAAACCCTAGCATTAATTACATATTAAATACACCTAGTTTTTAATCCGTAACATTTAGCGCCGTATGTGGGAAACGAATAACAACTATGGCAAGAACATGAAGTACCACGAGAACCCTAGAGGGAGAGGTCCCTGATACCACTGTAGACACCAACGTTCCCCCTCCTACAGTGCGGAAACAAGGAGCTGTTATTCCGACCACCTCCGTTGGAGGCCTTGAAGCAAGTACCCGGCGTACCAGACCCCTTAGCATTGTTGTTCATCCTTCCAACCCCGATGTTTCTATTCATGCTTCAGTTCCTCCACTCCAGGTAATTCATCCCCTTGGTACAACTTTTATCGCTCCTTCTACCTTGCAGGTCTCATCTGCTATAACGCCCGACCTTCTCTACGGGCTCCCGAGAAACTATGAGCCCTCTTACGAGCAAGGACGGCTACCCCACTACGCCTCGCGATGAAGGAGTTGGGACTTCTCAGGACCTTACTCTACTGACGATGATGAATCGTCTGATGAGGATATTAACCCACGAAGGAGGCAACCCGGTAAGGAGCCCCTTGGAGGGAGGAGTACCCATCCCCGAGGGCCTCAAGATAATGACTCCCTGGACCTTCAGGAAAGAATATGTGTTCATGAAGATGAAACCCACCGGCTGAGAAAAGACCTGGAAAGGGTGCTAGCGAGGCGACAGCGCCCCAGAATTGAAGGAGCTGGAGGGTTGATAAGAAACGCACCTGTGATAGATTTGGATGAGCCCCCAACCAGGAGGCGAACAATGACAAGTCATGTTAGGGCTGACCCCCCAAGACTTATTATCACTTGGAGATCCTGATGATCTCACTCCCCCTTTCACTGAGAATATTATAAATGAGAAAATATCAAGGAAGTTTAAGATGCCTACAATCAAGACCTATGATGGAACGAGAGATCCCTCAAAACATGTTCTCACATTCTCTAATGCATTGTTGCTGCAGCCCGTCAATGATGTCGTCAAGTGTAGGGCGTTCCTTCAAACTCTAAGCGGTATGGCTCAAAGGTGGTTCAGTTGTCTACCCCCTAACTCTGTTGGGTCTTTCAAGGATCTAAGCAGGGCCTTCATTGGTCAATTCATCATCATCAGGACTCATGAGAAGAGCTCAGCTTCACTAATGAACATGCATCAGGAGAAAAGTGAGTCCTTAAGGGACTACATGAACAGATTCACGAAGGAAGCTTTAAAGGTCCCCGATCTAGATTAGAAGGTAGCTATGATAGCCTTACAACAAGGGACTTCTAACGAAAATTTTAGGAGATCATTAGCTAAGAGGGCCCCTGAGAGTATGAATGAGCTCCAGGAGAGAGCTAGAGAGTATATCAAGGTCGAGGAAAGTATGAGGAAAGCCCAAGGGTTTCAAGCCTCGAGCACCTACTCTAAGAATCGATCCAACGATACTGAGTATACTGTCGATACCAAGTATACAAATAATGATAATGTTAATGACTCCAAAAAGAAAGGAGGATCCAGGTTCGCCGAGTATGCAAGGCTAAACACCGCTCGTAGCCAAATACTGATGGATATTGAGAAAGGCAAAGACCTTCGATGACCGAATCCACTAAGGACTGACCCTGAGAAAAGAAATAAAAACGCGTACTGCCGGTTCTATAGGGATGTGGGATACGACACAAATGATTGCCACCAGTTAAAGGACGAGATAGAATTTCTGATTAGAAGAGGAAAGTTGGAAAAGTACATCAAGGAGGGTGCTAGACAGGACAGAGGTCACAATGACAAATGAAGGGACTCAAATCCCAAAGACAGAAACAATCAGCCCGAGGGCCTGTGATCAATGTGATTTCAGGGGGACCAACTGCTACAGGTAACTTCCGAAATTATAGAAAGGCATATGCCCGAAAGGTAATGAGTATTGTAGGAGAGCCTCCTAAGAGAGCGAGGACTGAGGTATCTTTGTCATTCGATGATTCTGACTTGGAAGGGGTAAGGTTCCCCACGATGATCCCTTGGTAATCACCCTTGTCATAGGAAACTCTCCAGTTAAAAGAGTCTTAGTAGACAATGTATCATCCGTAGACATCCTATTTTATGATGTTTTTATGAAAATGGGATATAACGATTCACAACTGACCCCCTCCAACATGTCTATCTATGGTTTCAATGGAGTGGAATCTTGGATAGAGGGAATTATACAATTGCACATGACTATGGGCGAAGAACCTCGACAGTCCACTCAAATGCTGAATTTCCTAGTTATCAAGGCAAACACTACCTATAATGCGATCCTTGGGAGGATTGGGCTGCATACCTTCAAGGCGATAGCCTCTACGTACCATCTGAAACTCAAATTCCCAACTAGGAATGGAGTAGGAGAAGAGATAGAAGATCAAAAAATAGCCAGGAGTTGTTACGTGGCCGCCTTGAAACCTAATGGCATTGGGGGGCAAGTTCTCCCTATCGAAGATATGGATGTTAGGGATCGAGAAAAAAGAAGGGGTAAGCCCGCAAAGGACTTGGAACATGCTCCTCTAGATCACGAAAAGGTGACATATGTGGGGACTTCACTCCCCAAGAACCTGAAATAATAGCTGGTTCAATTCTTGCAGGATAATAGAGATGTCTTTGCTTGGACAGTAGCCGACATGCCAGGGATAGACCCCAAGCTCATTACGCATCAATTGAATGTGAACCCTAGAAGGACAGCAGTCAAGCAGAAGAATAGAAGTTTTGTTCCTGAAAGGTAAGAGGCCATTAAACAAGAAGTAGAGAAATTGTTGGAAGCTAGATTTATTGAAGAAATTTAATTTCCTAAGTGGCTGGCTAACCCTCTGATGGTCAGGAAGAGCAATGGAAAGTGGACAATGTGCGTGGACTTCACAGATTTGACTGATGCATGTCCTAAGGACTGTTTCCCTTTGCCAAGGATAGACACGTTGATAGCTGCTATAGCTGGGCACGAGATGTTTAGTTTCATGGATGGCTTTAGTGGCTACAACCAGATCATAATGCACCCCGATGACATTCCTAAGGTATCGTTCATCACTGACTTTGGTGTTTTTTGTTAACTGGTTATGGCTTTTGGGCTTAAAAATGCAGGAGCCACGTATCAAAGGCTTGTAAACAAAATTTTCAAGCGCCTCATCGGTAAGACAATGGAAGTCTATGTTGATGACATGTTAGTCAAAAGCCTAGACAAGGCCGATCATCTTGAGCACCTGAAGGAGGCATTTGAAGTTCTAAGAACCCACAATATGATGTTAAACCCGGCCATGTGCGCCTTTGGTGTAGAATCTGGAAAATTTCTAGGCCTGATGGTCTCCAAAAGAGGCATTGAGGAAAATCTTGATAAGATTCAAGCGATCTTGGACATGGAGCCCCCAAGGCAGTAAAAGATGTCCAAAAGTTCACGGAAAGGATAACAGCCCTGGAGAGCTTTATATCCAAATCTGGAGAAAAGTGTCTACCATTCTTCAAGGCCCTCAAGAAGGTCAAGAACCTTGAATGGAATAACGAGAGTCAAGTAGCTTTTGAGAAGTTGAAGAAATATATGGTTGAGCTACCCTTGCTTGCCAAATCAAAACCTGAAGAAGTGTTATACCTGTACCTTGCTGTCTCTAGCTCAGCCTTGAGTGTTGTTCTTGTGAAAGAGAAAGCGAAGGTTCAGAAACCCATTTATTATGTTAGCAAGATTCTGCATGGAGCAGAGTTGAACTAATCAAATGTTGAGAAGTTTGCCTTAGCATTGATAATAGCTTCGAGAAAGCTACGCCCGTACTTCAAGGTGCATGTTATTGAAGTCTTGACATACCAGCCCCTGAGAAACATACTGAACAACCTCAAGGCCAGTGAGAGGCTAATCAAATGGGCTATTGAGCTTGAAGAGTTCAAAATCAGATACAAGCCAAGAACGCCTATCAAGGCTCAAGCTCTAGCTGACTTCGTGGTTGAATGTACTATCCCCAACCAAGAAGTCGGGGGGCAAGAAGAGAATCAAAAAACTGGAGAGAAGGAAAAAGAGGAAGAACTCAGAGAATACTGGATACTCTTTTTTGACTGATCTTCAAAAACGAACACTAGCAGAGCTACCCTGGTTTTGCAAAACCCGAATGGGTTTTTCGTCGAATATGCAATCAAGTTGGATTTTCCCACTACAAACAACAAGGCAGAATACGAATCTTTGATAGCTGGGCTTGGCCTGGCTAGAACCCTAGGGGTAAAGAACTTGAAAATATGTGGCGATTCAAGGCTAGTAATCTCTCAAGTAAATTGGGAGTTTGAGGTCCGTGAAGAAACAATGGCAAAATATTTGAGATTTGTTAAAGCTCTAGCCATGTAGTTTGAGGAATGCCACTTTGAATATATCCTAAGAGAGGTGAATGTGAAGGCTGATGCCTTGTCTAAATTTGCATCATCAGAGATTAAGAGTTACTCTGGCAGTGTTTATTTCCAGGTTTTAAAGACCCCAAGCATTGATGCTAAATTAGTAGCTCTGATTGGGCTGAGAGCATGTTGGATGGATTCCATCAAGGTCTACTTGGAAACAGGGAAACCACCAACCGACCCCGTAGAGGCACGCAAACTATCAGTGACGGCCTTGAAGTATACCATCATAGAAGGAATATTTTATAAGAAATCATATGTGATACCTTACTTGAAGTGTCTGAGACCCCATGAAGCTGAAGCTGCCCTGAAGAAAGTTCATGAAGGTATATGTGGCCAGCACCTTGGAAGCAGGGCTCTTGCTCATAAAGTCATGAGACTAGGATTTTATTGGCCTGAGATACTTAAAGATGCTAAAGCTTACGTTAAGAAATGTGATCGCTGCCAAAAGTTTGCACTCATCGTTAGGCAGCCCCTTGAGATGCTGAAATCCATCAATTCCTCACTCCCCTTTGCTATGTGGGGGATGGATATCTTAGGACCATTTCCTATGGCTAGTGCACAAAGGAAGTTTCTCATTGTCGCCATCTACTACTTTACCAAGTGGATAGAAGCCAAGCCCTTGGCCAAAATTGACACTAAAAATGTGACTCAGTTCTTCTGAGAGAACGTTATATACAGGTATGAGCTATCCCGAATCCTGATGACGGACAATGGAACTCAGTTTAACAGCAAGGACTTCATAGAGTATTGTGGAAACTATAACATTGAACTACACTTCACTTCAGTAGCTCAACCACAGTCAAACGGGCAAGTTGAAGTTGCCAACAGAATTATCCTAGATGGACTTAAAAAGAGGATTGAGCGTTCTCAAGGAACTTGGATTGACGAGCTACTCCCAATTTTATGGGCATACTGAACTACTTGTAAGGCTTCAATAGGGGCAATACCTTTTTAACTAGCCTACTGAAAGGCAGAGTGTCTAAACGTGTAACACTATATCTAATGTAACTCAACTAAAGAAAAGATACTTAACCGGAAGATAATCAAGAACAAGAAGTCACAAAGAAATCAATATAAATTGAAAACAAGGTAATTGATACAATTTAACATGGTTAATTATTATCAATTAAAGATGAAATCACCGGAAAAAGTTCAAGTTAAAGTTGTTCATGCCTCATTGATGTGTAACTTAAAAGAATCAAGATCATAACAATCAGTATCAATAAGACTAATTGATTTCAAGTGAAGAAGCAGGAAAGCGACAATTGGAAAGCCACATTACTAATTGAATTTGGTAATCTATTCAGAAGCAAGAACCCTATCAAGACTAGTCACTTATGAACCAGACCATTGCATCAAGTGTCAGGACATTGATAGCAAGTTTATGTCAGTAATAGAGATTCATGTTCAAGAGCTTGTTGAAGAATATAGAAGACAAAAAGAAATCAAAAGTTCAAGATGTTGCATTGAAGTTTCTAGTTGAAGCCCAGAATTTCTCTAAGTATTTACAAGGGAACCTAAGTAGAAATTTCTATCTAGAAATTCTAGATAAGTTTCTACTTAGAGCCAAGTAGAAATTCTGTAAGTAGAACATTTCTATCTCGAAATTCCTATGTAGAAGTTCTACTTAGAATATTCGAGATAGAGCCTATGTAGAAATTCCTATATAGAAGTTCTACTTAAATGTTCGAGATGACAAGTAAAAAATTCCTATATAGAAGTTCTACTTAAATGTTCGAGATGACAAGTAGAAATTCCTATGTAGAAGTTCTACTTAGAGGACAATTTCAACATGACACATGGCATCATCTAGTTGGCTATTTCCAAGCTTTCAAGACAAGATAAGATTTACATGGAAAACATTGGACCACTCATATCTTATCTGTTGAAGACTACAAGTCATGGATTACAAGTAGTATAAATAGAAGTACTCGTGTAACATTTTAAAGAGAGCAATGTTGAGAGAAACACTTGTAAAAGAGAGAGAGAGAGTATTCACAGAGCTTAGTATCATTTACTACCCTCTTTACTTCTGTTGTACTATTGTAATGAATGTTGTAGCAACCCCTTCAAGTAATATATAAGACATATATTCCTTGAATCATTGTGTTCATTTATTACAAAGTATTTATTGTTTCATAAAGTTGAAAATTTGTATTCACCCCCCCCCTACAACACATTTGGACCTAACAATTGGTATCATAGCTTCATGTTTAATATACAAAACATTGATCCTTGTGTTTGGTAGAAGATTTGTGAGTTTTTATTAACAGATCTACTTTTCAAGTTTTTCTTGAAAAGTGTGCTTTATTTCGTTTATCAGTGAAAACTCATCCTAAAAATTATTTAAATACTCCAGGTGTGATTATTTAGCTTGGGTGGATTTTAGATAATTTTTGTGAATTATTCTAGGTACTTTGATTCTTGGTGTTCTTCAAAAAGTCATCACTGTTCTTGATAAAGAAGACAAACCCAGCAACTTTTGATTTCCTTTTTCAAAAGACAAAAAGTGAAAAAGGTGTTATTGTCTTTTGATTGGACAACTTTCTCACTGCACAAAAAGATATTAAAGATTACTCTGTACCTGTCACGTGGTTGTTAGGTGAGTTAGGTGAGAAAAGACACAAAAGTCAAAAAGTGTGAAATTAATATTGTTTATTCAATATTGAAAGTGACCTGCAACAAATTTTCTCTAAGGACAAAAAGTTCTACATAGAATTTCTACTTCAGATTTTCTACTTAGAAATTTCGACTTGAGCAAAATCTCTACTTAGTGAAAATTTCGACATGGACTGAATTTCGACTTGGTGAGAATTTCTACTTGACAAATTTTCTACTTGGTGAAATTTCGACTTAGGCAAAAGTTCTACATAGAGTTTCTACACAGCCTAGTCTTGGGTACTTCAAAAAATTTTGGTGGCCAGAATTTAAACTTTGATTTATTCTGAGATAATTCAATTTTCTTTCAATTACTAATCAAGTAATAAGAAAAGTTTATTATCTCTACTTTAAATCTACATTAAGATGGCACCTAAAAATAATTTCAAAATTCCAATGTTCAACCGAGATCACTATGAAGAATGGGTGTTGAGAATGAAACTTTACCTTGAGTCCATCAATCCAGAATATTTGGAAGTCCTTGACAAAGGTAAATTTGTACCAATGGTCGTTGTTCCTGAGCATATGGAAGGAGATGTGATTGTTCCACAACGGTCTGAGCCTAAGAAGGCAGTGAACTTTTTAGATGCTGATAAGGAGCAAATAGCTTTCGATACATCCATTCGACAAACATTAATGGAATCCCTAGATCATGAAATGTTTAATGTAGTAAAAGGACTAACTACAGCGAAGAAGATTTGGGATAAAATAAAGGTCGTCATGGAAGGTACCGCCGAGGTCAGAAACAACAAAACACTTATACTCAAGATGGAGTATGACACCTTCAGAATAAAAAAAAGGAGAAAGCATAACAGATGTCTATCTAAGATTCAGTCAGTTAGTGTTGGATTTGAATCTGAGAGGTGTAACTCTCCCCATGGTTGAAGTCAACACGAGATATCTAAGAAACCAGCCAAAGAACATTGAACATAGAGTCTACGCTGTTAGAGAAACCAGAGATTTGCATACAACTTCTCTGGAAGAATATTATGGAATTTTAAAGATCTATGAGCTGGAGACCCTTCAAGATCAAGCATGGGATAATGATTCAAGAGGAAAGGAAGCGGCATCAGGATTAATTACTGATGAGGAAGAGTCTAAAAAGGCAATGATTCTAGAAAAACCTAGATCATCACCTGCACCACATCAAGTTGAAAATGATGATGAGTGCACATCAAATAGTGATGATGACTACTTCACCTAAGAAGAGCTGGACAACATGGATGATAGTGTCGTGGCATACATGGCAAGGAAGTTCAGCAACATAAGATTCAGAAAGAGTAACCGTCCACAAAGAAAATCTTCATCTTACTATCGAGTTACTAAGGGTGGTGGTAGTTCTCAAGGTTATAAAGGGAAAGGCAAGAGTACCAGCTACAAATCACCTTTGGATTTCAAAATAAAGTTCAAATGCTATAACTGTGGTGAAGCTAGACATTTTGTTATAGACTACAAGAAGCCAAAACAGCCATATCCCAAAGAAACTTATGAAGCCCTCAAAAGCAAGTATGAATCCCTGGTGAAGGAAAGACATGGAAAGAGAGCTTTAGTTGTAACAGAAGGCAGAGATTGGGATGATTCAGATGAGAAAGAAGTTACCCATGCAGCAAACTTTGCCCTCATGGCTGAGACATCAGATGAACCAGAGGTACCAGTTCTAATCCTTAAAGAAGAAATGTCTATTGAAGATTATAAGGTGCAGAACGGGGCTCTTAGTAAAGAGATCTATATGTTGTGAAAAAGCCTAAATACTTCTCAAAAAGAACAGAAAACACTTGGTGTCAAATGCAGAATGCTTGAGGCAAAAGTAGAAGAATTAGAGGCTGCTTGCACTATAGATACTTCCCTAAGAGACTCTATTAAATCTTTGGAACACAAGCTCAACCTTAAAGATGAAATAGAAGCATGTCTTAGGAATAAACTAGCTGAGGTAGAAACTAAATGCGAAGCTTATAAACTAGAAGCTAGTAAAGTGAATGTTGATAGTGACACATTTAAGAAGATAACTGGAGTCGGTGTAGGACTTGACTATTCTAACTTATCTAAGAAAGAAGGAAAAAGACCTGTAGACACTAGTTCTAGTGAGATTAATAAGGAAATACTTACAATTCTTAAATCTGTTGTCAAACCTATCTTTAAACACTCCGTTCCTCGTGAAGAAGGAGAGACTGAATTGTTAGTTAGATATGAGATTGAAATGGAAGATCAGAAGAAAGAACAACCTATAACTCCTACTAAATCAGTTAAAATCAAATCCCCTAGAGATGAGTCTAGACCAAGATTAGGAGCTAAGGTTGTCAAACAACAGAGTAAAAAGGAAAAAGGCTTAAAAGAGGTTAAGGTAGAACGAATAAAGAAAGCATGTTATCACTGTAAATCAACTAAACATCTTTTTTATGCATGTAAATCTAACATGAATATTCATGTTGCATATACCATGCCTGTACCACACACAATGAATAACATGCATCAGAATCATGCACAATGTGGTCAACCAAGGGAATAAGTCCCTGCTTACAGAATTGCTTATGAAGGCTGGCCCTTAAGTCACCTTTGGAGATGATAGCATAGGTGTGACAAAGGGATATGGCAAATTGAAAACTGGTAATGTCATCATTGAAGATATTTCCTATGTTGAGGGATTGAAACACAATCTATTAAGTATCAATCAATTCTGTGACAAAGGATACGAAATTGTCTTCAATAAGAAAGGTGTTTCAATCACTCACATTAATGAAGGTTCGTTGGATTTAAGAGGAGTTCGAAAGGTAGATTTTTTTGTTGCTGATATGGATTCGGCAAACCAGAATAAAGTCACCTGTTTTTACAGTAAAGCTTTAGATGATGAAAGCTGGTTATGGCATAAAAAACTATCTCACTTAAACTTCAAAACGATGAATGCTCTCGCTAGACGAGAATTGGTGAAAGATCTACCTCAAATGGAGTTTGCTCCTAAAGGACTCTGCGAAGCCTGTGAAATGGGAAAGTCAAAGCGAGCATCGCATAAGTCTAAAGAAATTTCTAGTATCAATGAGCCTCTATAACTTCTACATATGGATTTATTTGGCCCTGTGAATGTCCTATCTTTGTCTAGGAAAAGATATGCATTGGTAATCGTGGATGACTTCTCCAAGTATACATGGGTATTGTTCGCTATGACAAAAGACGAAGTACCTTTCCAAATCATTGATCACATCACTGAAATTGAGAATGTTTCAACATTCACAGTGAAGACGATTAGATCAGACAACGGCACTGAATTTAAAAATGCAACACTGAATGATTTCTGCGTTTCTAAAGGAATACGTCGTCAGTACTCTACCCCGAGAACTCCACAACAAAATGGAGTAGTTGAAAGGAGGAACAGAACATTGGTTGAAGCAGCAAGAACTTTGTTGTATGAATCAAAATTTCCTCTATACTTTTGGGCCGAAGCTGTGAGTACAGTGTGTTACACTCAGAATAGAACATTGATTATAAAAGATAAAGAAAAGACACCATGTGAACTAATGAATAACAGAAGACCCACAATCAAATACTTTCATGTCTTTGGAGCTAACTGCTATGTACTAATAGACGATGAAAAGCTTTGAAGGTATATTTGTTGGGTATTCTACAGATACGGTGGCAGCTTATCGGGTATTCTTAGTGAATGATCGAAAAGTGATTGAAATCTACAATGTCAGATTTGACGATACCAAACTCCCATCAATTTCTAAAGATAATAGTGAACCTAAGTCCCTAAAATTTCAGAATCTGGACTTGGATGAAGTTGAGGATGAACCTGAGTTGATTGTTACTTCAAATATACCAAATGTTCGTGAAGAAATACCTGAGTCTAGTGGACAATCGATTTCTACCAGATTAGAAGAAACTTCTTCAGCACAGTCCGGCAACAACTCAGGTGGAGTAAATAGCAGCTTAAGGACAAGTGCTCAAAACTCAAGAAGAGTTGACACTAGTTCTGCAGGAGCTGGCACTAACTCAGGGGGAGTTAGTAGAAATAACACAAGTAGTCAACACAACAATTCAGAAAGTCAAACTGAATCATCAAGACATTTACCAAAAGAATGAGTATGGAATATAGACCATCCGTTTGAATTAATAATTGGTGATCCAGACGCCGGTGTGACTACTAGAAGAACTACAAGAGCTGACATGGCTAATATCTGCTTGTACTCTGGGTTCTTGTCCAAACTTGAACCTAAAGAAATAGAAGAAGCTCTTGGTGATGATGATTGGGTAATTGCAATGTAAGAGGAACTCAATCAATTTGAAAGGCAGAAAATTTGGAAACTGGTACCCCGACCAAAGAAAAGATCTGTAATTGGAACTAAGTGGGTATTCAGAAATAAACTGGATGAAGACGGACTTGTAACACGAAACAAGGCTCGTTTGGTAGTGAATGGTTATTCTAAAAAAGAAGGTATTGATTATGATGAGACCTACACTCTATTTGCAAGACTTGAGGTAGTCAGGATGTTCTTGGCCTTTGCAGCACACAAGAACTTCAAGGTTTTTCAGATGGATGTGAAAAGTGCCTTCCTGAATGGAGAGCTAGAAGAAGAAGTATATCTGGAACAACCACTTGGCTTTATTGATCCAGAACTTGTAGATTTTGTATACTTTATCTTGAAAGCTGTCTATGGCCTCAGACAATCCCCAAGACGATGGTATGAAACCATATCCTTGTTCTTAATTGAAAGTGGTTTTACCAGGGGAGTAATTGCTAAAACACTGTTCTATAAAAATGTAAAGGGTGATTTAATACTTGTTCAAGTTTATGTGGATGATATTATTTTTGGATCATCTAATGAGCGCTTGTGTGAGAAATTTGTCAAGTTAATGCAGGATAAGTATGAGATGAGCATGATGGGGGAGTTGTCATTCTTCCTTGGATTACAGATCAGTCAGGGAAAAGAAGGAATCTCTATCTATCAGTCCACGTACATCAAAGATTTACTCAAGAAGTACAATCTAGAAGATGCGTCAGCAGCTAAAACTCCCATGGCAACTGCCACGAAGCTTGATGAAGACAAATCAGGTAAACCAGTTAACATCACAAGCTATCGAGGTATGATTGGCTCACTTCTTTATTTAACTGCAAGTAGACCCGATATAATGTTCACAACTTGTTTATGTGCAAGGTTCCAAAGGGATCTTAGAGAGTCACATCTCATAGCCGTCAAATGAATCTTTAGGTATCTCAAGGGAACATCAAATCTAGGGATTTGGTACCCAAGAGATATAGGTTTTAATCTAATAGGTTATTCAGATTCAGACTATGCAGGTTGCAGGTTTAATAGGAAAAGCACATCTGGTGCCTGTCAATTCCTAGGAAGAAGATTGGTGTCTTGGCAAAGTAAAAAGTAACATACAATATCTACTTCTACTGCTGAAGCTGAGTACATCGCTGCTGGAAGCTGTGTAGCTCAAATACTATAGATGCGGAATCGATCAATTGAAAGATTATGGCATGGAGCACAAGAAGATTCCTATCATGTGTGACAACACTAGTGCCATTGCCATGACCAACAATCCTGTGGATCACTCCAGAACCAAGCACATAGATATAAGTTATCACTTCATAAGAGAACATGTTGAGGAGGGGACTGTGGAGTTACATTTTGTACCCACAATGCAACAAATTGCATATATATTCACTAAACCTCTTGATGAAGTCACGTTCAATAGGTTGGTTGGTGAATTGGGGATGCTTAACACAAGTTAGTAAATCCTCTTATCTGTAAAATCCCAGTTTTGATCAAGTACATATGTTTTTCTTCTTGAAATTTCCCTATTTTAACTGTGACTAGTTGAAAACATATGTAAATAACCTAGAAAGTTGCTAAAAAATATCACTTCTGCATGCTATTTAATCATTCTAGACTTAGACTTTAAAATGTTTCATTAATGATTATTTTATGTGTATGTTGTGTTATTTTTCATAAATTCATTATGCATTGAGTGAAATTATTTGTAAAAACTTTGAATTTATGCTCATTTAATTGCATGAACATAGGGGGAGTTAAATCCATAGATCTTTAAATTTGTCATGATTTTTAAATAGATTTTTCTATGTTTTTCATGTAATTCTTTTTTGCTATGAGAGGCCTTGGAATTGTCAAGGAATGTTTTTAATATTGTTTATTTTAAAAATCCTTGAGTTGGTATTTATTTTAATTTGGCAAAATTTAATTATTGTTTTTCATAAAAAATTGCCAAATTTTACTAAGTATCTTCAAAATTTCGAGATATGTTATATCTCGAAACACATCTCGAAATTCGACTTGAATTTCGAATTTGAGGCTTCCAGGAGTGAAGTTTGTAAAAATTCTAAGTCTGGGAACAAGTTCGACTTAGGTTCTATCTCGAACATTATCTCGAATATCGACTTCATGTTCGACTTAGGTTCTATCTCGAACATTATCTCGAATATCGACTTCATGTTCGACTTAGGTTCTATCTCGAACATTATTTCGAATATCGATTTCATGTTCGACTTAGGTTCTATCTCGAACATCATCTCGAATATCGACTTAATATTCGAGATAGTTTTCCCTGGAAGGACTTAGCACTTGTTTAAGGGTTAAGGAAATTTCGAGAAAGTCTCTATCTCGAACTTTATCTAGAATATCGACTTGATGTTCGAGATAGGTTTCCCTTGAGGGTTTTGACTATTTTAATTGTTTTAAGTGACTAAAACTTCGAGTTAGCAACTATGTCGAAACTCAAGTCGAAGTTCGACTTGATGTTCGACATAGTGTTCGACTTAGATTACCCTGTACGTACTTAAGTTTTTTTTTCATTTTCACAGGGATAATTTTATCATTTCTCAATACTGCCTATATATACATCTCTAACCCGATTTTATTTTCACTTTTACCCATTGTTTAAAACCTAATTTTTTACAGCCCCCACCCTCCCTCCCAGGCGATTTCTTTTTCACAGAGTTTTCTGTGTTAATATTCATACATACCACGAACTATTGTCAAAATTGTGTCTGAATCTATTGTTTACATCTCTGATCACTGTGTGTTTTTGTGTTTTGCATCGGGTCTATTCATCTTCAATCTCGATATATACACACGCCTATACACACACTTTCACACGCACGTATTGTCCTTACAGTTACGTTGTTTGTTTGGTATTGCTGTGTTTGATTTCGTATTGTTGATTACAATTCCGTAGTTTATTTTCCAGTTATGACTTTGTGTCTTCTCTGCTAATTAAAAGGAATTGTTTTCATTTTTTTTCTTCTCTACTTTAATTGTGTGCATTTTTTATATATACAAAAATCCAATTAAATCACATAGAAAAATTTTTATAAATAAAATGCCTCACCAATTTTCACTTGCTAAAAATAACTTTTATAATATTTCTACGGAAATTAGTGATCAACTCCCGCGATTCAAGTTTTGGGTAGGATTTCTCAATTTGTACTCCAAAGCTAGTAATGCCTTCACTGCAAAACCAACACTGGTTCATGATGCTTTGCAGCAATTATGGACCAGTACGGTTCCTTATGGGAGTAAATCGACCCCCTATGGTTTTAAGTTTACCATAGAAGGTCAAGAATTTGAGGTTACAGAGGCCGTTTTTAATGGAGTTCTTGGTTTCCCAGTCAGGGATTCTTATGACCCTGTACCTACAGCGGCCGAGCGCCTACAATTTTTTGAGGAAATTGGATGTTATCCTCTCACTAGTAAAATATCCACTTCCACTATTCAAAAACAATTTTTTCATGTGGAATGGAATTACTTTTTCGAAGCTATTACTAGATGTGTTCGTGCACGCGAAAGAGATTTTCATCAGATTCTCATTCCCATGTAAATCTTTGGTGTTTCCATGGCCCGTGAACTAAACATCAATTATGGAAGAATCGTTCTTTCTGAAATTTGAAGGAATTTATGCACCAGCGGAAGCATTGAATAACATTTATTTGCATATATTCCTATGTATACATACATATAGATACAAAAACTATTTTATAAATTGAAGAATACCTCGATTGCTTTCCGGCAACAGCTAGAGAAGATCTTGTTTTTCAATCCTTGCAATCACCCCTCAAGTGTGGAGTGCTCTAAAGATATCCACCAAGAATCAAACTAAAAGATGAAGGAGGAGGCTAGAGAGGAAATTAGGGTTGCCTCCATTTTAAAATATTTCTCACAAATATTAGGGTTACAGTATTAGGGTTTATAATCCTATATTTATAGGCAAATATCTCAGCTGAGATATTTTCTATAAATGTCTTATTATTAATTCCCTTTTTAATTAATTAATCTTATTAATTAATTAGTTAATGATTAAAACTATTTTAATCATTAATTCCTTTTTCTAAACTCTTTTAGAAAATTATTCTTTCTTCATATTTAATTACTTTAATTAAATATTTAATTAATAATATTAAGATCTTATCTTAAATAATTTATAATCAATTAAATCTCATTTAATTAATTTATAAAATTTGCTAAGTAATTATTTATTTCATAAATAAATAATGACTAGGTATTATTAATTATTCCTTCATCTATAATTTAATCTCTTTTATGGTGTGACTCTTTAGGTTCAATATTAAGCCGATAGTAGAAATAAATAATAATAAACAATTTATTTATTATTTTTATGAATTCTATTAATTCATTAAATATAATTAATCTGATTAATTATATTTATTCTACATCGTGAGTGATGCTTCTCAACATCTCGCAACTATCCAGATAATACGAAATCATTGCTTAGAATACTTAGAACCTGTCAGTAATTAGTTACCGTACAATTAATTCCTTCTACCCTTCAATATCCCGATTAAATACAAGGCATGGAACTCGTGTCAAACCTATCTAATTTAATCATATGATTTCTTATACATAATGCCAAGTTCCTTTTAATGCAAATTAGAAACTCTTTCTAATTTCATTCACTCTGGCCAGAGATTCCTGAACTTGCATATCTAAGAATAGCATAGGATATTCACTTCCTTTACTGGAAGGGGCAGATCCTTTATTGATCCGTTAACTATCTCCATACACAAATCACTATGCCCAGAATGGACCTAATGAATGTCCTAGAGACTAAGGACTAAACCAAAGCATAAATCATTGTGTACGAGATTACTCTAACGATCTCAAGTCTAAGGATACTTGTACAACTATTTACTTAATAAACAACTATCGACACGTGAGTAAACTCCATTAATTGTTCTACTTATCGAGTCATGTTCAGTGAACTTATTCCTTAATAAGCACCTACTGTAAGGTTTCGTGACACAAACGCAGCGGAATAAACGCGAAAAATAAATCAAAATAGCGAAACCCTCCGCAGGATCCATGCGAAAACAAAATATTTAATTCGGAGATAAAGAATAAATACCTTTAGAAGCTTTAACAGTTCATTAATGGAAGATTAATGGAGGTCCAAAGCTTGTTTAATCACCACGTATCCCGCTCTCGCGATCTACGCTCTACGGTATCCACACGAACACTTTTCATGAAGGATTGATGTGTACTAGCACCCGAAAACTTCTTCTCTCTCTATCTTCCTCCTCTCTCAGAGCGGCTAGGGTTTTGTAAAATCTCTATCTTATTAAATCAGCCCATAAAGAGATTATATAGAGAGAGGAATAAGTTTTCTAATTATAATCCAATTATAATTAATACTAATCCAAAATTCTAAATTATTTAATTAAGTCTCACTTAATTAATTAATTATTAATTTTGGAATTAGTTTAAGTAATTCATTTATTCTATTTATATAATTAATTAAGTCATACTTAATTAATATCATAAATAAAATAAATTACTTATTTAATTTAAATTCATAATTTAAATTATTTCTCCTCCAAGCGTTCTTTGTGTGTGACCCTGTAGGTTATTATTACGTTGGTAACAATTTTAATATCTAATTAAAATTGTAAACAATGAGCGGCATCTAGTAATACATCATTGCTACCCAAGTAATAATAATAAATCGGTGATTCGATTAGCCTTTCGTGAATAATGTTCCATGTAATATAATCCATTTAATCTTGATATTTTAGATTAAACTCAAGGCATGTCTCGTGTCATCCTCTTCATAATTTAATCTTTATTTTCTTGATCGATGAGTAGACTATTAAAATCAAATCAACATTTGAGCACGGCCGTGCATTTCATAGTCTCACTCAAACAAGAGGCCAATAATATCACTCCTAAAATTAGGAGGATTAAATCCCATCTAGATCATTCATATTTATCATACGATTCATAATATACCCAATGTCCACTTTTATCATCACCCGGTCAAAGGTAACTTTTAATGTAATCAAAGTATATTAATTCTCGTATAGAAATATAATGATTTCAGGTCTAAGGATCATTACACCATTATCACAGTGAGAATTACTTATGACACTTACTTAACATGTAGAATCTCACGGCGGGTCATTCCAGTGCCATGCATTGATACATGCACTTATGTTCTTGACTTTAGTATCCCCATACCTATGACCAATGAGATGTGGTCATCTGTCAAGAAACATACTAGTCTTTGTGCATTATTATTGTCCTTAAATAATAATACTCGACTAGGGAATTTTAGGAATAAGATACTATTCATATAATCTCATTTTTAAGTCACATACTTAAAGATATATAATACGTATCAAAATTCCAAGGACATTTATTATGCTTTCAATTTATTACGCAGTAAATAAAACATAATAAATAAATAATAATCAATAAAACATAATCCTTAATAATAAATATTTTCCTTAAAATATAAAAAGTATTGTCTCTAGAGCACAATTACTAACACCTACATACTAGATATAGTGTCACCACACAAATGTCTATGAGAACAGACATCCTCCTAAAAGAGCTAGCATAGTATGTACTGATCTTTACGGATTTACCAATTTCCAATTAGTTATCCTATGATCAGGAACTGTTTAAGTCTAAAGCTATTATCTTCTAGAACTCATTATTACAATCTCATTATAATTCTAGAAGCTTTGCTCTAAACTATGGAACATCTTATTTAATACACTTCAAATAGATTAAGCCCGTAACATAACAAATAAATACTTTATTATTATCAAATGAAATTAAATAAGAGTAGCATAAAGTTTTTCCTAACTCATCATACATGATTGGTTTTAGGTCAAAGACTTTCAATCTCCCACTTCGCCTAAAGCCAATCACTCTGGTATCTAATACTCATCCGCTCCTTATGACGATCAAAATTTAACTGAGACAGCGGCTTCGTGAACGGGTCTGCTATGTTGTTATGTGTGTCAACTCTTTCGATCTTGACATCTCCTCTTTCAATGATCTCCCTAATCAAATGAAACCGCCGCAATATATGTTTGGTATTCTTGTGAGACCTCGGTTCCTTGGCTTGAGCTATTGCAGCGTTATTGTCACAATATAACACAATAGGTCCCTCTATGCCAGGAACTACTCCCAACTCAGAAACAAATTTCTTCATACAAACAGCTTCCTTTACAGCCTCACTTGCAGCTATATACTCTGCTTCTGCTGTGGAGTCAGCCGTCGTAGATTGCTTACGACTTCTCCAACTAATCGCCCCTCCATTTAGAGTAAACACATACCCTGACATGGATGTACTATCATCACACTCTGACTGAAAACTAGAGTCAGTGTAACCCTCTATTTTCAACTACGACCCACCAAAAACAAGAAAAATATCCTTAGTCCTTCTCAAGTACTTAAGGATGTTCTTCACTGCTTTCCAGTGGTCTTCACCTGGATTTGACTGATATCTGCTAGTCACACTAATTTAGTGAGCAACATCAGGTCTAGTACATAACATCGCGTACATGATAGATCCTATTACCGACGCATAAGGAATCCTACTCATACGCTCTCTTTCTTCGGGTGTTTTAGGAGACATATTGTCAGAAAGGGAGACTCCATGGCTCATCGGTATGAGACCTCTCTTGGAGTTTTCCATGCTAAACCTTTTAAGCACTTTATCGATGTACGTACCTTGGGTTAGACCTATCATTCTTCTTGATCTATCTCTATAGATCTTCATACCAAGAATGTAGGACGCTTCTCCCAAGTCCTTCATAGTGAAGTTCTTTGATAGACACATTTTTACTGATTGCAGCATTGGTATGTCATTTCCTATTAAGAGTATGTCATCTACATACAAAATAAGAAATGTTACTGCGCTCCCACTAACCTTCTTGTAGACACATGGTTCATCTATGTTTTTGATAAAATCAAACTCTTTGATTGTCTCATCAAAACGAATGTTCCATCTTCGAGAAGCTTGCTTTAACCCATATATGGTTCGTAGTAGCTTACATACTAGATGTTCATTTTCTATGGAAATAAAACCCTCTGGTTGTGTCATATACACTTCTTCTTCAAGTTCCCCATTGAGGAAAGCCGTCTTTACGTCCATTTACCAGATCTCATAGTCATAGTAAACTGCAATAGCAAGTAAAATCCGAATTGATTTGAGCAAGGCTACAGGCGAAAAAGTTTCATCAAAGTCAATCCCTTGTCTTTGTTTGAATCCTTTTGCCACGAGCCTGGCCTTGTAGGTCTCTACCTGGCCATTTGCTCCAATCTTTCTCTTGTATACCCACTTGCACCCTATAGGCTTCATATCCTTGGGTGCTTCTACCAAAGTCCATACTTGGTTGGCATACATGGAATCCATTTCGGATTTCATGGCACTCTGCCATTTCTCTGAGTCAACGCTACTCACAGCCTCGTTGAAGGTCATAGGGTCGTCTCCATCAATGACCGCCAATTCATTGTCATTCTCAATAACAAGGCCATAATACCTCTCAGATTGGCGAGATGCCCTTTGTGATCTACGGATGGGCTGTTCTACGGAAGGTTGTTCAATATGAATAGGTGTTTCCTCTTGAACCGTAGTAGTTTGTTCTTGTTGGTCCCTGATATTGTAGAAGGGGGGTTGAATACAATATCTGAAAATTAATCGCGGAATAATTGGATTAAAAATATTATTTTAATTACTCGCGAAATATTAATTATAATGAAATACTTTTCAAGTGAAAGATATTATTTTAACTTGATTAGTATTACACAATTAATATTTAGAAAACTGTTATATAATTGATATAAAGTCTAGAACGAATTCGACATGAAGTGTTCGTGTTTAAACAATTATATTCAAACTCAGCACAGAAATCTGTGAATATTACAATGCAGACAAATTTCTGAATTTGAACTGATTTTCTTAACTCTTAACAAGTTGAACTGTTTTTAAAAAGTGAAGAGATCATCTCATATTTATAGAGATTTGAAATGGCTGCTATGACCTTTATGAGTATGACTTAATTTCAAGAAAATAAGTCTGTATGACTTATTTTAACACTTGTATGACTTAAGAAAGACTGGGCATGACTTATATAGCTCGGTATGACTTATTCTGAGCTCGGTATGACTTTCTGTAAGTCATATTCGAGTTTTCTTTAATTAAAAATAAATCAGAATGACTTAATTTAAAAGAGAAAAGCTCGGTATGACTTATTGAAAGTCATATTCGGATTTTATTTAATTAAAAACAAATCGGTATGACTTATTTTAAATAAACAAAATAAATCCAGCATGACCTTTTGATCTCAGAACTCTCGGTATGACTTTTGCTTCAGCCTGCTCGGTATGACTTATCTTTAACAATCAATCTTGATCCGCATCTCGATCTGCCGTGGATCGACATTTGCCTTGCAATGTTTTACCTCTTTAATAATCAAACTCGATCCGCATCTCGATCTGCTGTGGATTAACCTTTATGAGCAAGTTTCCCTAGCTTCTTCAATATTCTTCAACAAGCTCTTGAAATCTTCCTGTCTTTTCTTCGTCTTCTAATCTTGAAACCTCTTGAATTAAATGAAGAATAAATATTATATTAGTTGACACACAAATGTACTGTCTGGTTCATTTGTGTCATCCCAATAAATATTCTCCATTTAAATAACATTTAACTA
Organism: Oenanthe sinensis; assembly: GCA_028671895.1. Classification (NCBI taxonomy): domain Eukaryota; kingdom Viridiplantae; phylum Streptophyta; class Magnoliopsida; order Apiales; family Apiaceae; genus Oenanthe; species Oenanthe sinensis. The sequence continues at coordinate 6,933,571 of JAPMAC010000195.1, read as the reverse complement.
GAGGCCTTCTGTCATTAATTCTTCTTCACTGTTTGCATTCTTCTTCTGGAATCTGCTTGTAGTAATCATTTGAAATCTTCTATATCTTCTGTCTTCAATAGAAGTACTACCACATTATTAATTTCACTGACGCTTGAACAAATAATTGAACTTCTTCCAGTGTTGAGTAGCAATCCTACAAAATACCTCTGATACTTGGATCCTTTGTGATTAGTTGACTGTCTTCGTCTTGATTCCTGTTTAGTGTTTAGTATTTACTTCTCTTTATTAGTTAGAGTTGAGTTGCCATCTAATTATTACAAATAGGCCTAGTCATATGCCTTTCAATCTCCCCCTATTTGTTGTTAAACAATTAACACACAAATTCCTAGAGGATAACTCAACTAACAACTAAGAAAGTAGTACGACATTTAATGACTGTAAATAATAAACAAAAGTTCTGGTTTTATATTTAACAATTTTCCAGATTCATACATAAAAGATAAATACAAGATAGATGTTCCTCTAGCACTGAACAAATATTACAAAGTTTCTATCTTATTCTATCTATGTCTTCAGTCTTCTGATGTATCAACTTCACCTTCTTCTAGGATTGAACCTTTATGAACAGGTGTCCTCGGTATTTGTTCAGATACTGATTGTTCTGTTGTAGTGGATTCTCCATACAACCTTCTTTGTTCAGCTCTTGCTAACTGCCACAGTACTTCCTGTTCAACAGGATCTACTATCTCTTCTTCTACATCAGATGGTTGTGTTGAATCTATCTTTGGTATTTGCCTGATGTATGAATGAATTCTTTTTGACAGACAGTAGTTTCTTATCTTCTCTGCAGCATCCATTTTAGCTTGGGATTTGAAACCTTTTGACCTTAACATCCTTTCAACTTGAATCATGTACTTAACTGTGTAGCCCTTAAAAGATTCCTCATTTAACTGCATGATTTGATACAACTTGTTTGAGAAAAATCTTACCTCATGAGGATCAAATAAGATCTGAGGACTGACAGCTGTAGCAAAGACTCTAAGTCTATCCCTGAGAAGTTCATTTTCTTCTGAGCTCCTCTTTATTTTGTTCAAGAACGTCCATATTACTGATAAACTTCTTTGCCTGAAAAACTCTAAGGAAATTCTGAATGTTCCATTCCTGTGTGTGTAGACTAGTATCCGCCAGTCTTCAAGAATGTGATCCACTAGGATAGTGATGTAGTCCACTTCCTCTTTCAGAGCTTTCATGAAGTTGTCAATTTTGTCATTTGACTTTTCTAGACGCTCAATTATTGATTTCAGATGCTTGTCTTCAAATGGACCCTTTTGTTGTTTGTCCATTATTTCTCTTGCAGTATCCCATTTCTTTCCAATCTTGAGCTGTACATCTTTCTTCTTTTCTCTGACTGCTATGGCCCAGAGATTTTGCTTTTCTTGGTTTTCTTCTCTTTCTGCCTTTGTTCTTTCTATGACTAGAGCTTTCAGATTTTCAGTTTTTGCATGACTTGCCTTGATGTCTTCTTTTAGTTTCTTCATTGCCTATTCATAGGCTGGATCAACTTCTTTTTCTTCTGGAAACAGAAAATCTTCATCAAATGCAATCTCTTCCTCAGCTCTGCAGTAGTCAGGAAAGATTGATTCATCATGAGCACTGTCATCAATGAATTTCTCTTGATCATAAAACTGTTTTTCTGGTTCTGGATCATACGATTGAAATTGATCTTCAGAATACAGTTTATCTTTCCCTTTGTCTTGAGTAGAAGCCCCTCCATCTTTAGCTACTTTCTCCTTTGATTTCTCCCCCTTAGTTGAGGGATCCTCTTTAGTTTTAGAGGCTTCAAAAGATGTCAACATTTTCTGCATAGTCAGATAGACTTGCTTCATTCCTTCATTCAAATGTGTCATTCCATCATCCAGTTTGCTGAATCTTTGTCATATGCCTTTCAGTTCTTCATGAACTTCATCAAGTTCAATCTTGCTCTCACTATTCCCTTCAAGGATAAACTGTTTTTCCAGGAAGGTAGCATGTCGGGAGACAAACACCCTTTGTTCGGTGTAAAAGTAATACCCTAAAGTCTCTTTAGGATATCCTATAAACCTACATTTCACGGATCGAGATTCTAGCTTATCGAGGTCAACTTTCTTGACATAGGTCGGACATCCCCAAATCTTAACGTGCTTAAGACTCGGTTTCCTTTCTTTCCATATCTCATACGGAGTTTGAGGAATAGATTTGGAAGACACCTTGTTCAATATATATGCTGATGTTTCCAATGCATAACCCCAAAGTCATACTGGAAGATCTGTATAGCTCATCATGGATCGAACCATGTCCAACAAAGTTCGATTTCTCCTTTTGGATACTCCATTCAATTGGGGAGTGGCCGGAGGAGTCCATTGAGAGACTATACCATTTTCTTTGAGATAATTTAGAAACTCACCACTTAAGTATTCACCTCCTCGATCTGATCGAAGGGTTTTAAAACTATACTTGGTTTGTTTCTCTACTTCATACTTATATTCTTTAAACTTTTCAAAGGCTTCGGATTTGTATTTCATCAAATACACATATCCAAATCTAGATCGATCATCTGTAAAAGTAATGAAGTATGAAAATCCACCCATGGCTTGCGTGGACATCGGCCCACACTCATCTGTATGTACCAATCCAAGCAACTCCGCAGCTCTTTCTCCATGTCCACTAAATGGAGATTTGGTCATTTTGCCTAATAGACAAGACTCGCATGTAGGATATGATTCAAAATCAAAAGGTTCTAGTAACCCTTCCTTATGCAATGTCTTAAGTCTATTTTCACTAATATGACCAAGTCTGCAGTGCCACAAGTAGGTGGGATTTTCATCATCTCTTTTTTTTTATTACTATATTCAATTTGAAGTAAACTATGTTCTACATCACATATATACAAACCATTATTTAAAATACCAACACCATAAAGATCATTATTTCTAAAAATTGAACATTTATTATTCTCAATAACAAACGAAAAACCATCCAAGTCTAACATGGGAATAGAAATAATATTCCTCACAATTGAGGGAACAAAATAACAATTATCCAAAATAATAGTCTTGCCCGTAGGCATAAGTAAATCAAACGATCCTATAGCTACAATAGTAACTCTTGCTCCATTGCCCATACGTAGGATCACCTCCTCTTCTTCAAGAGTCTTACTTCTCCTTAGTCCCTGCAACGAATTGCAAATGTGAGAACCACAGGCGGTATCTAACACCCAAGTAGAAGTTTGATTAAGTGACATATTTAGTTCGATCATGAACATACCTGAAGCAGAAGCGGTAGTCTCACCACCCTTCTTCTTCTTCAATTCTGCAAGGTAAGCCTTACAGTTTCTCTTCCAGTGCCCCACTTTGTTGCAGTGAAAGCAAACAGCTTTGCTTTTGGGATCTTCAGCTTTTGGAGGAACTGTCCTTTTCTCACCTACATTCTTCTTCTTCTTAGGAGGGCTCTTCTTCCTCTTCTTAGGGTTAGAGCCTTCACCAATTAGAAGAACAGAACTCTTCTTTGTGGGAAAATTCGACTCGCAGTTTTCAGCATGTTATGGAGTTCAGGCAAGCTGACATCCAACTTGTTCATGTGAAAGTTCAGAACGAACTGCGAGAATGAATCTGGAAGTGATTGCAAGACCAGATCTTGATTCAGCTCCCCATCCATGACAAATCCAAGTTGTCCAAGACGCTCAATCAAATTGATCATCTTGAGCACATGAACATTCACAGATGATCCCTCAGTCATTCTACAACGGAACAGCTCCTTCGATATCTCATATCGAGCTGTCCTTCCTGCCACATCTTACAAATCTTGTAGATGCATAAGGATAGAGTGAGCATCCATATGCTCGTGTTGCTTTTGGAGCTCATCATTCATGGATCTCGCGTAACACACTGTGCAACTCTTGCATCATCTATCCAATTACGATACACAATATGTTCATCATTATGTGCATCCTGAGTAGGTTCAGCAGGTTTAGGTGAGTCTAGTACATATTCCTTCTTCTCAATCCTGAGAACAATTCTCAGGTTTCGAAGCCAATCAACATAGTTGGGACCAATTAATTTGTGTTCATCGAGCATGCAATGGAGTGATACTACAGAAGACATTATGTATATAGTAAATCTGTAAATAATAAACACATAACAACATTTAGCAAATACTCTATTTCATTATCTAAAACACCATATGAATCGGGTCTTTATTCATAAGTGCCTCCCACTATTCTATCTAATTTCTATATCCCTTATTGAAATTAAGCATTCATAATGCTAGTGGGATAGAGATCTTACATTCCATCACACAACCTCGGCTGTAGCACGAAACGCCATGTAACGTTCAATAGGCAGACAACTCTTGTCAGCTACATCTCATGTTATTCCCTAATCTTACTTTAGCCTCTTGAATACTTGAGTCACGGCTGTGGCACGACAAACTCAATATTTTAAGTCAAGTCAATCCCAACATCTCGTATAATTAAACTAGTTTCAAATAGCCCACGGCTGTAGCACGTAACGACCATAAGATTCCAATTCATCATACACATCTCGTGTTATAAACAAATATCTCTTCTTTCGGAAACAACGCTCTCGGCTGTAGCACGAAACGACAGAGTTTCAAAAACAAGAAATACTTTCTATTATGTTGGAAGGCTATGACCAACACAAGCCCTTTGTGTTTTATGGCCAATTACTACTCGATATTCTTTATATTTTAGGGGATTATATTATGTTACAATAATAATCATATTATAAAGAGATTCTTTTAGATTGGATTAAATATTTCAAATCAACTGTTGATACTTGGAGTCATCCCAGGCCAGGGGTGGAGCATTGTCAAGAGGCGTCTCTTAATAACCCCCTTTCTTATAGATAGAACATCTGTTGTTTGACAGAATCATCATTTCACTTAAGTTGAAAATTCATATTCAATCACGTATTTCATAAACACAAAAATCTCATGATTGTATTCATAATATGTAAATTAAGGTCACGAAATAATTTCACTATTCTAGATTGTCTAACATACGCCTTATGTTAATTAAGTTCACTAAATCTATCATCTCATGATAATTCAAGCATATATCACATATATATAATCACGAATAAACATAAGGTAGGCATGTTAAATCATATATTACAACATATAAACATTATACATCTCTATGTATCACATGGTGTATTTAAAAGCAACTTAAAACAGTTAAAACTTACTTTAAAATACTTTTGGAAGTTCTAAACAGTCGGAAACAATTTCAGAAAAATTATTGTAATATAACATTAGAACCGTCTCGGAAAAACGAATCCAACGGTATATTACACGCCCCATTCTGAGCTCCCACGCGCCCGCACGCGTCCCGAGAAGTTTCTGACGCATTCCGATGCGCGCGCACGCGTCATGCGCATGCAAGACACCCTGTCACGCATCTCGAATATGCGTTACAAGCCAAAAACCCTTTTTTAGCTTGTAACGCATGCGCAGAATGCGTTACACCTTTTTTTCAGATATTATTATTTAATTACGGATTAATTAAAAATAACTTAAAAAATCCATAATAAATAATCTATTGCTCAGAAAAATATTCTAAAAATACATGGACGATCTACAACACTTGTAGAACACACGAAAAATATAAAATAAATTTTGAGGAACAGTAATGAATTAATCATAATTAAATCATTATTATTGCTTTCAAAATTCATAATAAATATTCTACGTATCAGAAAATTATGAAAAATTAACTGGATTATCTACAACACTTATAGAACCCAGGAAAATTATCAAAATAATTTTGACGAACAGTATCATATTAATCATAATTAAAACATGATATTGCTTGTATAAATCATAATAAATATATACATGCTCATAAAATCCTGAAACTTGACCACAAATCTATATGCATACAACCTATGCTCTGATACCATTGAAGGAATTTATGCACCAGCGGAAGCATTGAATAACATTTATTTGCATATATTCCAATGTATACATACATATAGATAAAAAACTATTTTATAAATTGAAGAATACCTCGATTGCTTTCCGGCAACAGCTAGAAAAGATCTTGTTCTTCAATCCTTGCAATCACCCCTCAAGTGTGGAGTGCTCTAAAGATATCCACCAAGAATCAAACTAAAAGATGAAGGAGGAGGCTAGAGAGCAAATTAGGGTTGCCTCCCTTTTAAAATATTTCTCACAAATATTAGGGTTACAGTATTAGGGTTTATAATCCTATATTTATAGGCAAATATCTCAGCTGAGATATTTTCTATAAATATCTTATTATTAATTTCCATGACCTAGCCTCGAATGGTTTACCAAACCCTTTAAATTCAGGTGGTTGTATTGACTTAAAAGCTACCGCATTCTGGTTTACTAAATTGGGCATGGGACCCTGTTGGCCATGGTCTAGGGTTTGTCGTAACAAATCTACTAGTTGGTTCAAACTTTGATTATTCTGGTTGTCATTCTGGTTATCTCCTCGGTTGTTATCCCCCCCCCCCCCCCGTAGAAGCCTCACCTTCCCTGGGGTTAGCTTTGGTTTTCTTTGGTGGCATTTTTCTGAAATCCAAATAAAAGAATTTTTCATTAAAAATGTTCAGTTCAATAAAACTGCATACCCATAAGATAGTCATTTGTAAAAACAAAACAGTATATGTAGGTACATATACATAAATATATGTATATATATATGCATCTATATGTATACATGTATTTATATATATATATATATATACGTATACATATATACTTACTATTTTTTTAAAAATTTTAACCCGATAAATCATGGATACATTTTTTTTTAATCTCAATTGATTCTTCCATTGGTATTGACCATCGTGCGCCTACCCTAACTACTCTTTGGGGTTCTACTATATTTTATATCTCAGTTTCTTTGATTCTAACTCCCCCTTTAATCATCTTGAGGTGTCCATCAAACGGTCTATGTCCTTATTGACTTATAATAATCCTGAAAGAACTCCACAACAATATCATCTACCACTAAGAGTCTTATTAGACTAACTCTTGGTACCACCTCCAGTAGTCCAATCACGAACTCTACATGAACTCCTACATTACTCTCTTGTATATAGTCATATCTCCTCTTACAAGTACTTGCTTGCATGGCTCCCTTGGTAGTGCACTTCACTTGCCATTCATTAATTATACTTAATCCTCCATGTAAGTTCGATTAATTCCGAAATCTTTTCGTCGTAGGAATTCCGTAGCATAAATCCTTAATATTCCAAATACTCTAATTCGATTATACCCATGACCTTTCTAAAATATAATCCACTTGATCACAACTTAATTCTCTTATTCCTTGATATCTCATAAATTATGAAACAATTAGTAAAAGCGGAAATCTTCGGATTCTGACTGCTTTTACATTCACTCATTTTCTTCATACAACAATACCACATCTTCGGTTTTCCCATATTCCACCACTTACCTAGTGTGGGCAAAAAAAGTTTTTTATAATCCGTAGAATCACTATTCATCAGGGTCGTTTATAAATAAAAAAAATCATCCAAAAATCCGGGTTATTACAATAACATAGGATATTCACTTCCTTTACTGGAAGGGGCAGATCCTTTATTGATCTGTTAACTATCTCCATACACAAATCACTATGCCCAGAATGGACCTAATGAATGCCCTAGAGACTAAGGACTAAACCAAACCATAAATCATTGTGTACGAGATTACTCTAACGATCTCAAGTCTAAGGATACTTGTACAACTATTTACTTAATAAACAACTATCGACACGTGAGTAAACTCCATTAGTTGTTCTACTTATTGAGTCATGTTTAGTGAACTTATTCCTTAATAAGCACCTATATACTAGATATAGTGTCACCACACAAATGTCTATGAGAACAGACATCCTCCTAAGAGAGTTAGCATAGTATGTACTGATCTTTACGGATTTACCAATTTCCAATTAGTTATCCTATGATCAGGAACTGTTTAAGTCTAAAGCTATTATCTTCTAGATCTCATTATTACAATCTCATTATAATTCTAGAAGCTTTGCTCTAAACTATGGAACATCTTATTTAATACACTTCAAATAGATTAAGCCCGTAACATAACAAATAAATACTTTATTATTATCAAATGAAATTAAATAAGAGTAGCCAAAAGTTTTTCCTAACTCATCATACATGATTGGTTTTAGGTCAAACACTTTCAAAATTGTGGCCATGATGGGATCACCTGATACCAGGGACATTGCAACCACTAATGTTGTCTGCTGGTATCCCTGTTTCTTACAAATGCTAATTAATAATCTTGTCCCATCTAATGCTTTATCAATTAGGCAAGCATTTGTTAGGAGTCCAACCTCTGCATCTCTCGGTATGGGAACTAAGTCACTAACAACAATTGTTAACCAGGATAAGCATCAGGGTAAACCGATGTCTATTCCTGAGAATATTCAAGTGTGGCTTTCTTATGATGCAGGTGTCACTACTCTGGTGGGGACTTCACAACTATCGTCACATGCTCAGAATCCATCTGCTCATACTGACGCATTTCAAGGGATTCCTGACGAGCAACTTGATGATGAAGACGAAGAGGGTCATTCTCTCAGTCAGTTCTCTACCGGGCAAAGGGAGCAGCAACCGTCTCCTAGGTCACCTCCTGCTGAATCTGACCCCTTTGCTGAACAAGGTAATGAAGGAGGTAATTTATTTGAACATGAGGTACCCTCTGTTCACACTACAAATACTTCCTCTTCATCTAATTCTGATTCTGTGGCCCAAGATTCTTCTAACCCGCAGGATCTATCCCAGGGTGATAGCCAAATTTCTGAGTCTGATTCCCTGACTTCTTCACTTTCACCCTTGTTGACGGGAGTTAAAAGGCCGGCACCTGTAGAATTAGGTGAGAGTTCTGATGAGAGTAACCCTGAAGTGCAGCCAGTAATACGGAAGCGAGCCAAAATTTCTCAAGCTGCTACTTCACAATCCGAGTCAAAACCTAGTGTGTCAATCACAACCACTCCACCTCACGTGAGTGGCTCTCCCCTTCCACATTCTGCACATAGGACTTTTGGTGAGGATTTTGTGCCCTCTGAGGAGCCTGTTGCTTCAGAGAGGCCGAAAGTTTTATTATGCTTCCACAGTACCTTCACCGGTACATACTGATGTTGCAGAGCGGATCGGTTCAGATGTTGTACATGAACACTTTGCAGCCTCTCAGCCTGAGATTCCACCTCAGGAACAAACAGAATCTTTAGATCCAATAAGTGCTCTTCACTTTTCTTATCCAGTTGCTGCAAGTACTGCTTTTACTCTTGGTGCTATTGTTGAAGACATACACGAGCGTGAGACAGGGAGTGTGTGTGAGCGATTAGGGAGTGAGGGACCTTCATTTTTAAGGTCCGAAACTGAGCGACAAACACTAACAGAACAATTTTTAAAGCGAGAACACCTAAGCGAAACACCGTCCCTTATTCTTGATAATCTTGATACTCGTATGACAGTAATTGAAAATCAGGTCAAGCAGTTCGGGCAGACAATGGAGCAGTTAAGAGTAAATGTTGGCGACAACCGGAGAGCTCTTGATGACTACGCAGCACGAATGGCAAGTCAGTCGGAAGCATTAAACGATGTAACAAACAAGCTGAATGACTTGGGCCATGCTGGTGGAGTATTGGGCAGTACTCCGTACGAATGAATGGGGAGCGTCGAAAGTGTAATGCATATGATGGCAACGGAGATTAGTCGAATGATGTATGCAATTCGCCATTTGGTACCCCCGGAGTGCTTTGATAAACATTACAATCAACCTCCCCCAGATGATGGTGGTGCTGGTGAAGCTGGTACTGGCTCTTCTGGATCTGCCTATGGTGGTTCTCAGCATGATGCAGGAACTACGGCTTTGGGTGATGTTCCGGATAACTCACCTAAGGGGGAGAGAGAGCCTGAGTTGAGACAACAGTCAACTCTGGTTGAAGAGGAGCAAATGAAGGAAAGTGAGCCAGTGACTGATAAGGAGGCTCAAAGAAAGAGAAAGGGTAAAGCAGTGGTGGTTGAAGAAGAAGAACCATTCACTGACTTTGGCAGTCGACAGGAAGAAGTACATGTTGTTGATTCAAACTCTGATATGGAAGACGTGCCCCTAGCACATGCTATTAAAAGATCTTTGAAGGAACAAGGTGGAGGTGCTGGGATGTCTACTAGAGAGACTAAAGAGATACCTGTTGATGAAGAGACCCTGAAAGATCAACAGTTGGCTTTGGAACAAGCTCAGTTCTTTAAAATGAAAATGATGCAAGAAGATGCTGTTTTCTATGAGAAGAAAGTGGAACTCAAGGATAAGCAGTATGACTATGAGCTTGCAAGGTTAGATGATCCACAGATTGAATTGGACAAACGGAGGATTGGACAGAAATGGGATGATGCAAGGAAGATACTAATGGGGACTTGTACAAATGGAGTTCATAACAAGGAGGCAGATGATCTTTTCTATAACTTGAACCTGAAAAATCCAATGATGGTGGACTACATAAATGCTTTGAAAAGAATGATCTCAAAAGTCCGTATTGGATATAAACCAGTGGTAAAGGAGTGGCAAGTCATTCTGACCTTAGTTGAAGGAGCCCCAATATCTTTCTTATACGTGGATGATCAATTTATCTCGAGAAGATCTGCGTCAGAGTTGTTCTTGCTAGCAACTAAAATTCAATACTCTCAAGCTGAGGAACTTAGCATTCTGTATAGAGATCAGTTAATGCAGCTAGCAGAGGACAAGGGACCAGAATTCTCAGTCAATCCAGATGTTGTTCGTATGGTAGTGGATGGAAAAATGAAGAGGGTTAGTATGGAAGAAGAAGATCTGATGGATCTATCAGTGGAATCCTTAAAAGTGATATGTAGACAAATGATGAGCAAGGGATTCACTTCTGATGTTAAAGAAAAATCAGTGGAGTTCATTGAGAAGATAATATTCAAGAAAAGCAACGAAATATGGAAATGTGATATTATTGCTCCAAATCCTCTAGACAACGTGAAGATTGAGCCAGAGCTAATGGAGAGAAAATGGAATATTCTACAAGATGTGAAAAGTGTAGATGAAGCTCTGACTCTTCCTTCTGGACCACTGGAACAAGGAGAAATAAGGGAGGCTGTTGGTGTTCCAGGAAGAGATAGTGTATACTGGATTCACTCTTATGCTGATGATACAACTGATTCCTTAATATTCATTGATGCAGACCAGAAACAAACCTTCTTGCATATGAGTAGGAAATGGCTGCTACAGACTCAAGATGATGCATTACTAGACAAAGTACTGGAAAAGTTCAAATGGGGTGATGTAGATGATACATTTGTTGATGAGAAGCAGAGACTACTGAAGTACTTGTCTTAGATAGTCCAGGAGAAAAGAAGAATGGAGTTAGATGCGGCTAGTGTCTACAATACTAACCGTGTCAAGGGCTACCCCAAAATGATCTACTGTCAGTTTAAGGCTGATAAAACTTACTGGAAATCACATCTCATCATGAAGAATTTTGAGGATATTCCAGAGATTAGGACTACTCAGGTTGTGGAAAAACTCAGAAGACTTTTCAGACATCCATATCCAGAACCCAAGAATCCTCTAGAAATGGAAGCAGTAAGTCTGTTGAATGCTCGATGGGCACAGTTACATGATCCAGTATACAAAAGAGAACAATAAAAGAAAGAGAGGCGCAGAAAACAAAGAGAAGATAGGCGCGATGCTGAGAAAGAAATTAGGAAGGGGAAAAGGAATTAGAATGAAAGCTCGGAGGAATATGAACTTGAAGTTGGAAAAACTTCATATCTTTTGGTTGCTCTAACTCATTTGAGGAAAATTCACCTGACCACGGTATGCGAGATAGGCTAATTTACCATACTGTAACCGTGAATCAGAGTGGATCTAATAAGGTGATACGAGTTTGATTGAAAGACATGAAATAATCCAGGTGATAGAAATCATTCCAAAGATCTTTGATTCGAGGTTCGAATTCTCTTTCTAGTTTAAGATAATTATTAAGTTCTTTGTATTGTTTTTCAATTTTCATTTCAGTTGTAATTTGAACAAGACTTTAATATTACTTATCTTTTCTCGTCTCATTTATTTAGTTGAGTTATCCTTCTTTAATTTGAATGTCATTGTTAGACAATCAAATAGGGGGAGATTGAAAGGAAGAGTGTCTAAACTTGTAACACTATATCTAATGTAACTCAACTAAAGAAAAGATACTTAACCGGAAGACAATCAAGAACAAGAAGTCACAAAGAAATCAATACAAATTGAAGACAAGGTAATTATGATCAATCAAAGATGAAATCACTGGAAGAAGTTCAAGTCAAAGTTGTTCATGCCTCATTGATGTGTAACTTAAAAGAATCAAGATCATAACAATCAGTATCAATAAGACTAATTGATTTCAAGTGAAGAAGCAGGAAAGCGACAATTGGAAAGCCACATTACTAATTGAATATGGTAATCTATTCCGAATCAAGAACCCTATCAAGACTAGTCACTTATAAACCAGACCATTGCATCAAGTGTCAGGACATTGATAGCAAGTTTATGTCAGTAATAGAGATCCATGTTCAAGAGCTTGTTGAAGAATATAGAAGACAAGAAGAAATCACAAGTTCAAGATGTTGCATTGAAGTTTCTAGTTGAAGCCCAGAATTTCTCTAAGTACTTACAAGGGAACCTAAGTAGAAATTTCTATCTAGAAGTTGTAGATAAGTTTCTACTTAGAGCCAAGTAGAAATTATGCAAGTAGAACATTTCTATCTCGAAATTCTTATGTAAAAGTTCTACTTAGAATATTCGAGATAGAGCCTATGTAGAAATTCCTATGTAGAAGTTCTACTTAAATGTTCGAGATGACAAGTAGAAATTCCTATGTAGAAGTTCTACTTAGAAGACAATTTCAACATGACACATGGCATCATCTGGTTGGCTATTTCCAAGCTTTCAAGACAAGATAAGATTTACGTGGACAACATTGGACCACTCATATCTTATCTGTTGAAGACTACAAGTCATAGATTACAAGTAGTATAAATAGAAGTACTCGTGTAACATTTTAAAGAGAGCAATATTGAGAGAAACACTTGTAAAAGATAGAGAGAGTATTCAAAGAGCTTAGTATCATTTACTACCCTCTTTACTTCTGTTGTACTATTGTAATGAATGTTGTAGCAACCCCTTCAAGTAATATATAAGACATATATTCCTTGAATCATTGTGTTCATTTATTACAAAGTATTTATTGCTTTATAAAGTTGAAAAGTTATATTCACCCCCCCCCCTCTACAACACATTTGGACCTAACACCTACGAGGTTGAGGCAGCGGTGCCCATCGAAATTACTCAGACATCACCAAGTGTGCAAGGGTTTCAGATTAACACCAATGAGGAAGGCATGAAGTTAGCTCTAGACCTGATAGATGAGCTACGCGATGAAGCCAATTCTAGAATTGTAAAAACCAGAAAAAAGATTCATTTTATTACAACCTTAGAGTCAAGGAAAGGTTCTTCCGTGAAGGAGACTTGGTCCTGCGATAGAGCGAGGCATCTGGAGCTAGTCCCAAAGGCAAGCTTGCTCCAAATTGGGAAGGACCATACCAAGTGAAGGAAGTTACAAGGTAAGGCGCATACAAACTCCAAACCCTTGAAGGGGTTGAAATCCCAAGAAGCTGGAATGCAGCCAGCTTAAGAATCTATTATGTTTAGATTTTTGACTTTGATTTTCAAAAACGTTCGAGTGTCGGTTTATTAGCCTCGAAGGCAAGACATACTTTTAATACTAAGTTTCATTTGAAAACTTCGTAGTTTCTAAGAAATGTTTTTTGTTCTCCTTATATAGCATTAATTATTTTCGCTAAGTCTTTTACAAGCCTCTCGAGTGTTTGTTGTTTATGTTCAAGTTAAACATGAAAAAAAATAAAATAAAGGCAGAAAGTAAAAGACAAAAATGTAAAAAAACACGAGTACATAAATAAAAGCCTGAGGGCCAAATGTTTTTACAAGCCACTGGGGCCAACATAAATATAAAATTAAAATCCTAACTATTTAGACGATTCCTCCTCGTCCGAAAAATCTTCCCCGCTAGACAGAGACAAATCATCCCCGTCTTCACTTGACTCTTCTTCCTCGGAAGGACTATCTTCCATCGGTTTCTAAGGGGTTGATTCAGGAACAGTCTTTTCCAGCACGGCTTGAAAGGGGGAAAGAGTAAGAATAGGCTCTCTAACCCTCTTCTACCTAACATCAGGACTGTTATCCCCTTCAGTTTCTGCTTTTTGAGCCTTAATCAACTGCTTCAAATCTTCGACTGACTGAGGACTTTTGAAGTCCATCTTAGGGTCGAACAAACCCAGATGCCTCTCCAGCACCACCTTTAATGCATTGTTCCATCCAATTGTGTAGTTTGCAGGACAGAGCAGGTCGTCATGCTCCTGGATCAAGTCTTGATATTCCTTTGAGGCCATGTACTTGTCAATAATAGTATTTTTATCGGCCCAGAGTTCAACTATTTCGGCCTGAGCTTGTTTCAAAAGCTCCTCTTTCTCGACCATATTTTCATCCAAATGATTGATCTTGGCATTTGCCACAGTAAGCTCCTTCTTGTGCTTTCCCGCTTGAGGCTTCCACGACTCCTTCTAGTGCAGGGAAACCTGAAAGTAGGCGTTGGCCTGAAAAAAACAACAAACTAGGGTGAGTAGAAAGAATTCTAGGTGTCAAAAGATGAATAATAAGTGCATATTATGGACGTGAAATGCAAAGTAGTTGAGTAAGCTTACCGACGCCAACGCTTGAGCACCAAGAACTTTAGTGCTCTCTTCGTCGCGTCCCAACACAATGTGCTTGTAATCACAAGGAGTGAGAGAGTGAAGGGACCAATCCTTTGCATGATCTATGCATCCGACTTCTTAAATCCCCAGCCTGGTTTGTATGCCAGGGATTTAGGCGCTTTGGCAGATCCACTGCCCTCAGCCTCGATTGGCCCAGTGTGATGCTGCAAAAAGGCCGGAGGCTCTTTTCCTTGTCTGGGATCGTTCATCAGCCTAAGACGCTTCAAATGGCCAATTTCCTCAATGGGTGGAATGGTCCACACGTTAATTTGCGCAGAAGCTGAAAAAGGGACATAAATACATTAGTAAGGCAATCAAACAGTCAAAGTAAAAAGAAGGCGAACCTAAATAAAGAGATATACCTTTACGTGAGGCCCTCGATAGGCCCACGGCCTTGAACCTATACTCATCAAGAAGAACCCAAGAAACTTGCTTGGTTTCCACCTGAGTGAGCTAGACATAGGCCGTATGCTCCTCCTCTAAGAGCATAATGGAGTCGGTGTTCACGTCTGCTACTTTACCAAAGGTGGGCCTAAAGAGAGTTCCTCAGTCTCCCCCTTCCCATTTGATTTGGACGAAGTTCTCTTTCCAATGGAGGTTGTTATCAGGAATGGAAGAGTTGTCAAAAATGTGGGGTCTATTGGGTCTGTGAGCTATGTGAATCCAGCCCAACGAAAGGCTGGAAGAATTTTTTAATTGAAAGATTTTGTTAAAAAGGGGGATAGTCATTTTAATATTTTTCTCTAAGCATAGAACCATGAAACAATGGATGTGTCTCCATCCATTGGGTACGATTTGGCAAGGGTGTATCTGGACATCAGCTAACAGAGTCGGAATGAATTCGTGCAAAGGAAACCTAAGCCCCGCTAATAGGGCGTCTACATAAACAAATAAACTATTGGGTTTCCAATGGCAAGTCATGTCACCAGGCTCCACCAAAGAAATAGTAAAGTGAGGGGCAAGTTGAATAATTGGTTATATTCTTATACTAAGTCAGAATCAAAAAATTTGTTACTATGACTATACGAGTCTAGATGGGATTGACTAGGATACTCATCCCCTCTTTGATTTATCATATCAATCAAAGACATATAAGTTGAAAATATGGGGATTCGACGAAGGGGTTTACCTCTCGTAGCAGACCCTGCATTCATAGCTGTCATCCAGGAAGTCTTCTTGTCGGCCATTGACTCTTCGAGTTTGTGAGTACCCTTGAAGGGATTGAGGGCTGAATTTGCTTAAAAGTTGAAGAGCTCAAGTGTTTGTGAGAAAGTAGAGAAGTGAGAAATGAGAAGTGTGGGAAGTGAAGCCCCTCACACCACTCATATATAACCCTTTAGCTGGTCACCCAACCGTTTAAATTCACCTTTTAACAGGTGTTTCTAGATCACATGACCGTTGAAGGGTAAATCAACCAGTACGACCGGTGAAGGGGCTCATACGACGAGGCCCATGAAAGGCCCAATGGTTAAAAAAAAGAGTTTTCTAGAACTCAGAAGAAGGATTTTGAACTTAGGTCTGTGAAGTCCATGACCTATAAGCCATGAAGGCCCACTACCCAATGACAAAATCCTCGAAGGCCTAGAATCTAGAAAATTCAAGGTCCGGAAGGCCCAATAAAGATGGATGGTTCGTAAGATAATCAATGAAGGCCCATGATCCAAAAACCTTGAAGGCCCATTATTTTGAGAAACCTGTTAGACTCTTCAATAGAAGGCCTAATTAGAGTCCACATTGTTGAGGGCCCAAAAGGCCCAAAGCCCACAAGGCTCAACCAACTTGAATCTCTGAGAGACAAGTATTTTCAACATAGGTGTGCATTTGAGCTTCATATCGACCTCAATCTAGGTCGAACACAACAAAAGGTTTTGGAACCCAAACAATATCGACATGGGACGTAAAATAAGGTTTTAATCGACCTTAAACCAAGTCGAAAATAACAAATTATTGGAAGATAAGAGAAATCGACTTGGATATGTTTTTGAAGCATAATTCGACCTCAATTACTAATCGACCTCCATGTGAATTCAAGGTATAGCTCGACCCCATTCGAGGTCGAATTCGAAGCCCAAGCCAGGAAGGCCTACTCGACTTCGACAAGAAATCGACTTCAATGAAAATTTAGGGTATAGTTCGACCTCAATCGAGGTCGAAATAAAACCATAGCCAAGAGGCCAACCGACCTCGATTGAAAATCAACTTGGAAATATATTTAAGGTGTTAGTCGACCTCTTCATTCCTAAATCGAGCTGGGAGGATAAGTGAAGAATGAATCGACTTCGTTTCAAGTCGATGGTCGACCTCGATCCAAAATCGACCTGGAGGTGCAATTGAGGTTGTGATCGACCTCAATCCAGGTCGACTGGAAGACAAGCCAGAAAGGCCTTTTCAACCTCGAAACCCATCGACCTGGAAGTGAAATTGGGGTCTAAATCGACCTCATTCCAGGTCGATGAAGTCAAATCATAAAAATGTTTCGACCTCACGCCCAGGAATCGACATGGAATTGGAAATGAGCCCCAATTCGACCTCA
The DNA here is from genome assembly GCA_028671895.1 of Oenanthe sinensis. NCBI lineage: Eukaryota > Viridiplantae > Streptophyta > Magnoliopsida > Apiales > Apiaceae > Oenanthe > Oenanthe sinensis. The sequence continues at coordinate 6,916,171 of JAPMAC010000195.1, read as the reverse complement.
TTCTAGGTTGAATTGGTCAGGATCTCGAAAATTTTCCATTTTTTAATTGTTAAAATTAAAGTCCTTGGGGGACCAATTTATGTAATATTAATTCTTTTAAAAGGGATTAATGATGAAAAGGCTTGAGCCCATAAGTCTAGATAAAATTGATTGAAACAAGTCAAAAGCCCGATATGGCACTGAAAACCCTTTGTGAAACTTTTACGAAAATTCACGAAATTTTTCCAAAAGTTGGGGGGCAAATAATATGGGTAAAAATAGCCCTGAGAAAATAATAAATATAGCATTTATTATTTCATTTATTAGACCTAGTATGGTCCAAAGGCTTGGGCCATTGAAACGAACTAGGGAAATAAACCCTAGGATCAACTGGATTTGTAATCCAAGGATCAACTGGATTTGTAAGTCCAGCCCACAAGCTCTGATTAAGCCATAGGCCCATTAAAGTTTTGTTATTAATTAATTTTGTAATTAATTAATAAAGGCTCAGTAAAGGCCCAAGAAGCCTGTTGAAGGCTCTCATCCTAGAATGATCTAGAAACCCTAGCGTGGGAAGAGTCCAACTAGGACCCTCATTTCTAAAAGGTTTCAACAACCTTGTCACTAGGAGACTTGGTCAAGTCTTCTAATTCTAATCTAATTCCAAGGCCCTCGTGCGCCTATATAAATTATCTAGCCCCTCAACATTATAACTATGTTTTTTGACTTGATTCTCACACCCATTGAAATACGTAGGCAGTTAACGAGGACCTAAGTTAGTTACGAAATGTTAGTGCAGCCATTAAAGCTAGAAACTCTTTCAAATCCTAGCATTAATTACATATTAAATACACCTAGTTTTTAATCCGTAACAAGTTCCTATTGTTGATTCTCTACTAACATAATAATTCTCGGTGAAAAACAAACTACAGCCTCTCTTTCTATATGAGCTTATTTGTCACTAGTATGAATGGGCCGCTAGGCTAACATATATTGTTCAATTTATAAGTTACAACAGAACCCAAATATATTCTCTCTCGTTGATTTTTATACCATATATATATATATATATATATATATATGTGTGTGTGATTTTACTTTTTATATTATACTAACATTTATAATGTAGTAAATAATAAAAATATTCATTTTAAAGTTAATAAAATATAATGTAATAATAAAATATTGAGAAAAAAAAACTAAGATACATCTTAGATAATTTCCTAAAATTTTAGTACAAAATAATAGTATATTAGTAAAATTTTAAACGAATCCCAATTTTACAAAAATATCCCTCTTTTGTATATAAAATCATATATATTTCATGTAACTTACCTAAAATGTATTTTAGGCTCCCTAATCTCTAAAATATTATAATATTATTCATTAATATTAACTTTCTAATACTTGCACCAGAGTCAATCACGTGTGTATATACTATAAAGATTAAAGATGTAACCCCAGCAAGATGGTGATCAGCAGCCGTGAGGTTCATGACACTGATGATAATCCTTTCTTCCCTCTTCTGATCCTCTTTGTTGAATTGTTTTGTTGTTTGCCATTTAAAGTATATTACATTTACATTCTATGGTGCAAATTTTGGTAGCACTTTGTGATATGGGCAAAAATAACCCTGAGGAAATAATAAATATAGCATTTATTATTTCATTAATTAGACCTGTTATGGTCCAAAGGCTTGGGCCCTCAAAACGAACTAGGGAAATAAATCCAAGGATCAACTGGATTTGTAAGTCCAACCCACGAAGCTCTGTTGGAACCATAAGCCCATTAAGCCTTTGTTATTAATTAATTTCATAATTAATTAATAAAGGCTCAGTAAAGGCCCAAAAAGCCTCAATTAAAGGCTTGAAGAGTCCTACGAGACCCATCATCTGTGGAAGGCTCTAGAAGCCCAATCTCGAAGATAAACCTCACCTACTAGAGTCCAACAAGGACTCTCATTCCTATAAGGTTTCAACAACCTTACATCACTAGGAGACTTGACCCCCAAGTCTCCTAATTCTAATCTAAGGCCTTCAAGCGCCTATATAAAGGGCCTAACCCCTCAACATTAGAACTACGTTTTGGCTTGATTCTCTAAACATTACAGAGATACGTAGGCAGTTAACGAGGACCCGAGTTAGTCACGAAACGTTAGTGCAGCCATTAAAGCTCGAAGCTCCCCCAAACCCTAGCATTAATTACGTATTAAAAACACCTCGTTTTTGATCCGTAACATTTGGCGCCGTCTGTGGGAAGAGAATAGCAACCATGGCAAGAACACGAAGTATCGCGAGCACCCTCGAAGGAGAGATCCCTGACACCACTGTTGACACTAACGTTACTCTTACCGTAACTCAAGAACAAGGAGCTGTTGTCCCAACCACCTCCGTTGAGGACCCTGAAATAAGCACCCGTCGTACGGGACCCCTGAGCGTCATCGTTCATCCTTCCGATCCTGACATGTCAATCCATGCCTCTGTCCCTCCACTCCAGGTAATTCCACCCCTCAATACTACTTTTGTTGCTCCTCTCCCTTTGCAGGTCTCCACTACGGTGTTGCCTAGCAACCCTCAATATGGGCTTCCACCTAACTATGAGCCCTCTTATGAGCAAGGGCTGCTGCCCCCACATAGCTCACGTTGGGGGAATCAAGATTTTTCTGGACCCTACTCGAATGATGATGAAACGACTGATGAGGACGTTAATCCTAAAAGGAGGCGACCTAGAAAGGAACCCCTTCAAGGGAGGAGTACCCAGCCCCGAGGGCCTCAAAACAATGACTCCACAAACCTACAAGAGATGATACGAGCTCATGAGGCTGAAGCTCAACGACTAAGGAAAGACCTGGAAAGGGAGCTAGCAAGGCAACAACGCCCGAGAGCTGAGGGGACTGGAGGATCAACAAGGAATGCATATGTGATAGATCTAGATGAGCCCCTGACAAGGAGGCAAACAAAGACAAGTCATGTTAGGGCTGACCCCCAAGACTTACTGCCACTTGGAGATCCTGATGATCCCACACCCCCCTTCACAGAAAATATTATGAAGGAGAAGATATCAAGGAAGTTTAAGATGCCTACAATCAAGGCCTATGATGGAACGGGAGATCCCTCAAATCATGTTCTCACATTCTCTAATGCACTGCTGCTGCAACCTGTCAATGACGCCATCAAGTGTAGGGCGTTCCCTCAAACCCTGAGTGGTATGGCTCAAAGGTGGTTTAGTCGTCTACCCCCTAACTCTGTTGGGTCATTCAAAGATCTAAGCAGGGCCTTTGTTGGTCAGTTTATCAGCAGCAAGACTCATGAGAAGAGCTCAGCTTCACTAATGAATATGTATCAGGGAAAGAATGAATCCCTGAGGGACTATATGAACAGATTCACGAAGGAGGCCTTGAAGGTCCCTGATCTAGACCAGAATGTAGCTATGATAGCCCTACAACAAGGAACCTCAGATGAGAACTTCAGGAGGTCTTTAGCCAAGAGGGCACCAGAAAGTATGAATGAGCTCCAAGAGAGAGCTGGAAAATATATCAAGGCTGAGGAAAGCTTGAAGAAGACTACCAACTCGTTCAGAAACGAGTGGGGTAGCAAAAAGCGTAAGCAAGATCAGTATGATGTCGAGGATGAGTATGATGTTGAGGATAAGTCTTCTAGAACCAACAAAGACTCTGACTATACCTCGAGAACGGTTGGCCAAGGGCCTAGGTTCACTGAGTATGCAAGGCTAAACTCACCAAGAAGTGAGATCCTGTTGGACATTGAGAAAGATAGAGAACTTCAATGGCCGAAGCCACTAAGGACTGATCCTAAGAAGAGGAATCCGAATTTGTATTGCAAGTTTCACAAGGATGTTGGACATGACACAGATAATTGTAGACAGTTGAAAGATGAGATTGAATTCTTGATCAGAAGGGGAAAACTCAGAAAGTTTATCAAAGAAGATGATAGAAACAACAATGATAATCGACACTATAATGCACAACGAAGGGATTATGAAGACCGTGATAAGAAGATACAGCCTCGAGGCCCAGTAATAAACGTGATCTCTGGAGGTCCAACAGCGGCCGGGACTTCAAGTAACTCGAGAAAGGCTTATGCCCGGCAAGTTCTACAACTTATGGGGGAAGCACCAAAGAGTGCAAGGAGCGAAGTATCAATTTCTTTTGATGATTCTGATTTGAAAGGGGTGAACTTCCCCCATGATGACCCATTGGTCATAATACCTGTGATAGGCAACTCTTTGGTGAAACGAATCCTGGTGGATAGTGGAGCTTCAGTAGACATCCTGTTTCATGATGCCTATCTCAAAATGGGGTACACCGACTCTCAACTGACTCCCTCTAACATGCCTATATATGGGTTCAACGGAGTCGAGTCTAAGGTAGAGGGAACAGTTCGATTGCCTGTGACTATAGGGCAGGAGCCCCATGAGTCCACTCAAATGTTGAACTTCCTCGTGATCAAGGCTGTGTCCTCTTACAATGGGATCCTCGGACGAACTGGGATACATGCGTTCAAGGCTGTTGCCTCAACTTACCACCTCAAACTTAAATTTCCAACTAGGAATGGAGTTGGTGAGGAGAAAGGAGACCAGAAAATGGCAAGGAGATGTTATGTAGCCTCGTTAAGGCCCAACGGAGTCGGGGGGCAAGTACTCCCAATCGAAGGCGCGGATACGTGGAGGTAGTCGACAACTCCTTCAGGAGTTATATTTAGAAGGATTATTAAATAGAAATAAGGTTCTATGGAACCACTAGGAACCAAGAAGTTGTTACCCCAAGTGGGAAGTAGCTTATTATGTAAGGGTAGAACCCTCTTTGACTTGAAGATATACTTCAAGATATTTTAATGAAAGTTTATTTAGTATCCTTGAACTCTCTTGTTATGTTACTATTAAACACGAAAACAACTTTGTACCAATGCACATAACGTAAAAATGCAAAAGAGAATGCATGAACGTAATAAAAGTGCCAAGTACTGAAGGGGTTCAAGGTATGAGAATAAAAGATAAAAAAGCCATGCATGGCCAACACGGGTAGTAAACGGAAAAGCTATGTCTATACTCTTAGGCGCACGACATGGAGGTCTTGATAGACCAGCCCCTTGGAAGCACAATTCGACCCCAATCTCATTCAACCCAGTTGAGAAAATAGGCCTTTGTTCGACCTCATTCTAGGTCTATGGAAGGCCAAACCCTGTAGGACTCATCGACCTCATTCCAAGTCGAAAATTATAGAGCCATGAGGCCCCAAGACATTTCTACCTCAAAGGATTTTGAGGCCTAATTCGACTTCAAACGAGGTCGAAAATAATCTTAGTAAGACATTTCGACCTGGGAGGAAAAATGAGTGTTAGTTCGACCTCATTTCAAGTCGATGGGAGGTCAAACCCTGTAGGGCTCATCGACCTCGGTCCAGGTCTATGGGAGGTCAAACCTTGAAGGACACATCGACCTCAATCCAGCCCCTTGGAAGCCTAATTCGACTTTGTTCCTACTCGAAGAGTTCAAAGCCTTGAGGCCCTCAATAACTTCGACCTCAAAGAGTTTTGAGGTCTAATTCGACTTCATTCTAAGTCGAAATTGACCTCAGCCAAAGATTTCGACTTCCAGGTGTTTTGGAACCCTGTTTGACCTCAAACGAGGTTTGAAACCCTTCAAGTCTGTCAAACGAGGTTTGAGACCACTCAGGTCAACGAGGCCTGAGGCCCCTCAAGCTAATCAAATTCGACCTGGGCTTGAAATTGAGGTTTATTAGACCTCAATCCAAGTCTATTTGACCTATAGCTCAAACGAGGTTTGAAACCCCTCAAGTCAGTCAGACGAGGTTTGAAACCCTTCAAGTCTGTCAAGTGAAGTTTGAGACCCTTCAAGTCACTCAAACGAGGCCTGAGGCCCCTCAGGCTAATCAAATTCGACCTGGACTTGAAATTGAGGTTTATTAGACCTCAATCCAAGTCTATTTGACCTACAGCTCAAACGAGGTTTGAAACCCCTCAAGTCAGTCAGACGAGGTTTGAAACCCTTCAAGTCTGTCAAGTGAGGTTTGAGACCCTTCAAGTCACTCAAATGAGACATAAGATCCCTCAATCCAGGTCTACAAGAATATAAAAATATAAATTATTATTATTTAATAATAATAATAATATCCGGGTTGGACTTTATCTGAATAAAATTTATCCGAGTGGGATACCCATTTTATCCGAGTGGGACACCCTGAATCAAGAAAATATTTATCCAAAAATTAATTGGGTATAAATATAAATTATTATTATTTAATAATAATAATAATAATATCCGGGTTGGACTTTATTTGAATAAAATTTATCCGAGTGGGACACCTCATTTTATCCGAGTGGGACACCTCCAAATTTGAAATCAAATTATTTCAAAATAAATATTATTATTTATTAATGATATTTGGAAAAAAAGAAAGTGCAAAAAAAAAAAAAAAAAAAATTATTGATCGACCTCGAATGAGGCCGAAAGACGACCTCAAGTCTGCTTTCGACCTGCCCACAATTTCGACTCTAATTCGACTTCGACTGAAGTCGATTTGACCTGTCAAATTACCAAAAGGTCACCCAAGTTTCGCACAACTTACGAAATGCCCCCTGAAGTTTATAAACTTACGAATTCTCCCCTGAAGTTTGAAAGTTGACGATTACTCCCCTGAAGTTTGAAAACTGACAATTATCCCCCTGAAGTTTAGAAATTTACGAATTCTCCCCTGAAGTTTGAAAGTTGACGATTACTCCCTTAAAGTTTGTAAATTAACAAATCAAGCCCTGCAAAAATTACAAGTTGATCCCTGATGGGAAAATTACATAAAAAATTCCTAAATTATTAGGAATAATTAAAAAAAATACCCGTGGGTACATAAAAATTCCTAAATTATTAGGAATAATTAAGAAAAATACCCGTGGGTACATAAAAAATTCCTAAATTATTAGGAATAATTAAGAAAAATACCCGTTGGTACATAAAAATTCCTAAATTATTAGGAATAATTAAGAAAAATACCCGTGGGTACATAAAAATTCCTAAATTATTAGGAATAATTCAGAAAAATACCCGTGGGTACATAAAAATTCCTAAATTATTAGGAATAATTAAGAAAAATACCCGTGGGTACATAAAAAATTCCTAAATTATTAGGAATAATTAAGAAAAATACCCGTGGGTACATAAAAAATTCCTAAATTATTAGGAATAATTAAGAAAAATACTCGTGGGTACATAAAAAATTCCTAAATTATTAGGAATAATTAAAAAAAATACCCGTGGGTACATAAAAAATTCCTAAATTATTAGGAATAATTGAGAAAAATACCCGTGGGTACATAAAAATTCCTAAATTATTAGGAATAATTAAGAAAAATACCCGTGGGTACATAAAAATTCCTAAATTATTAGGAATAATTAAGAAAAATACCCGTGGGTACATAAAAATTCCTAAATTATTAGGAATAATTGAGAAAAATACCCGTGGGTACATAAAAAATTCCTAAATTATTAGGAATAATTAAGAAAAATACCCGTGGGTACCTAAAAATTTCTAAAATTATTAGGAATATTACGAAAAATACTTGTGAGCACCATATGATCCCTAAAATATTTGGGAAAATACAGAAACACCTGTGGGTGATACAAAATCATGAACATTGATTAGAAATAGAAGATAATCATGAAATTCGACCTCAATTAAAGTCAAAGTGAAGCCAAAGCCTTGAGGCCAATTGACCTCAATTGTTAATCGACATGGATGTACATTTTAAGTATAGTACGACCTCAATCGAGGTCGAAACGAAGATAAAGCCATGAGGCCCTCAGAGATTTGAGCCTCAAAGAATTTTGAGGTCTAATTCGACTTCATTCTTAGTCGAAAATTACAAAGCCTTGAGGCCCCCAAGTATTTCGACCTCAAGGATATTTGAGGCCTAATTCGACCTCAATCGAAGTCGAAATCGACCTCGGTACAATGTTTCGACTTCAAGGATTTTTGAGGCCCTAATCGACTTCAATCGAAGTCGAAATCGACCTCATTCAAAGATTTTGACTTCAAGGCATTTTGGAGCCTAAATCGACCTCAATCGAGGACGAATCCACTCCAAATGGGTGTTTCGACCTCAAGGTTTTGGAGGCCTAATTCGACCTCAATCGAGGTCGAAATCGACTTCAATCACGCAGTTCGACTTCAAGAGATGTTGAAGTCTAAATCGACCCCAATCGAGGTCGAAATCGACCTCAGATACAGGTTTCGACCTCGAAGGTCTTTAAGACCTTATTCGACCTGAACTGAGATCGAAATCGACCTCAGGGCATCAATTCGACCTCGAGGGTTTTTGAGGTCGATTTTCGACCTCAATCCTAGTCGATTTGGGGCAGAAATGCGATAATCTTATTTGGCAAATTAGCTACGAATAAAAGTCCGTTGGGGACCGATTTATTAATTCTCTAAAAGAATTAATAATAGAAGGCCTGAGCCCAAAAAATTGGGATAAAAATGACTGAAACGAGTCAAAAGCCCGATAAAGGCACTAAAACCCTTTGTAAAACTTTTACGATAACTCACGAAGTTTTCCCAAAAGTTGGGGGGCAAATGATATGGGCAAAAATAACCCTGAGGAAATAATAAATATAGCATTTATTATTTCATTAATTAGACCTGTTATGGTCCAAAGGCTTGGGCCCTCAAAACGAACTAGGGAAATAAATCCAAGGATCAACTGGATTTGTAAGTCCAGCCCACGAAGCTCTGTTGGAACCATAAGCTCATTAAGCCTTTGTTATTAATTAATTTCGTAATTAATTAATAAAGGCTCAGTAAAGGCCCAAAAAGCCTCAATTAAAGGCTTGAAGAGTCCTACGAGACCCATCATCTGTGGAAGGCTCTAGAAGCCCAATCTCGAAGATAAACCTCACCTACTAGAGTCCAACAAGGACTCTCATTCTTATAAGGTTTCAACAACCTTACATCACTAGGAGACTTGACCCCCAAGTCTCCTAATTCTAATCTAAGGCCTTCAAGCGCCTATATAAAGGGCCTAACCCCTCAACATTAGAACTACGTTTTGGCTTGATTCTCTAAACATTACAGAGATACGTAGGCAGTTAACGAGGACCCGAGTTAGTCACGAAACGTTAGTGCAGCCATTAAAGCTCGAAGCTCCCCCAAACCCTAGAATTAATTACGTATTAAAAACACATCGTTTTTGATCCGTAACACTTTGTGTTTTCTCTAAATTATTTCTTAAAATCGGAAACTTCTGAAATAAATTAAAGTAATCTCAATTCAAAAGTTATTAGGACACCGATGTAAATTGATATAGATGTTTTTGTAAAAAAATAAATAAATAATATTCATATAATTACAAGTCTACCATTAATTTATATCGTGTACTAAATTAAAATCTGTGACTACACTTAGAAAAAAAAAATCCGGTCATATTTTTATAGAAAGAATGACATATATACCGATTTTTTTAGACATTTGTACCAAGATACCATTTTCCGGGTGAGGTCAAAAATACCGACCTATTACTACGTCTCACAATGCGTAACGAATACTACGTCTCGAAACGCGTAATACAAAGCAACCAGAGCCATGGATTGCCCGTGGCGATGATCGATCGGACCACGGTCCCAGTGTAGATACGCATTCTAAGAATACGTATCATGTGTTACACATTCACAGAATACATAACATGTGTTAAAAAAATAAAAAAATAAGTTATCTACTGTTACGCATTCTCAGAATTAGTAACATGTGTTACACATTCTCAAATTGCGTAGTAATTTAGTATTTTTTGCTAAATTTTCGAAAATCGTTATTCTTGTCACTTGATTAAAAAGTGATATTTTTTACCATAACCCATTTTTATATCTATTACATTATAATTTCTACTAATCCCGACTTTTCACTTTTTCAATTATGTCCAAAATTCAATAATTTATTCTTCATTATCAAGGTTATTTAAGTAATTTCCTAAATATGTCACTAATTCAATTATAATATCAGAATCCGGCTAACTAATGCAATGGGTACTACTGTCTAATTAATATCATTTAAATATTGAATTTCCCAAGATTATTATATTTGAATATAAATACATACCAAATAATGAATATTATGTACTACATGTAAAAGGTCAATACTATACTATTTTTTTTAAAAACAATGTAAATTTATATTATTAATAATATAAATTACAATTTTTTTTAATTCTAATATCAAATAATACAATGTGAATTTGGTAATACACATATCTTCTGTACTATACCATTAAAGCCGAACCAATAAATGTTTGATTGGTAATCTTTTTTTGGTTTCATATTTTATATTTTATTTAAGTAATAAATTAATATATTTATATTTAACCTAATATATTTTTTGAAAGAAATATTTAACTTAATATTATCATATATTATATATTCTAATATTAACATATTTCTTACAAAAAATGTATATTAAAATATTAAATATCTATACTAATGGGTCTAAGTTTTGTAGTAACTTATTCTCTCTTTTTTTACAGATGTAGTAACTTATTCTATTCTAATTAAAACATACAATTACTATAATTTAAACACATTTTTAAACCTTAATTATTTTAAATATGTATAAATAACAAAATTAAATTCAAATAATAAATATTATAAAAAAAAGTAACACATGTGCATGGATTTAAGGTAGTTAGTATGTATTACTCCATATTTACATATGTACTGTACATTCATTTCAATTCTCATATTTAATGTGTTGTTAATTTTGAAATTTAAATTAATATTAGAGTATTTGTGTGTTCGAATTTGTACTTCAATTTATTTTTTATTCTATATTTTTTATTCTCAAAATAAAAATATTTAATGCATTTATTTTTATCTTTTCTACTGAAATTATAGAATATATTTTTTTAATAATCCTTCGTCTATGTTCAGATTTTCATAACTCTATATAATTTCAAGATTTTCAAAATTTTATTAAAATATTCATGTACTATTAGGGAGTTTGACGATCTAGGAAGAATGTCAAGAGTCTATGCAGAATTGAAAAGTGTTTATTTAATTATGGAAAGTCATGAATATATTTTTTGACAAAGAAAGTCTTAAAGATAAGGTTGAATAAGTTGTACAAAGATGGAAGATAATTTAAAATAAAATAAAATTGTACGTAGTCGGAGTCCTTATTTTTTATTTATTAATTTTAGATAAATAACTAATAATTATTCTATATAAGAATTATAATAATATATATAATGACAAAATCAGATAAGATTTATCTATATTATATCAACATCCTTAGATATCGAAAATCAGACTTGATTGTGAAGACATCTTATAACAATTAATTAATTACAAATTAATCAAAAATATTAATCAAGTCATTAATTAAAAAAAATATATATAATATTAAACAATCAACTAATGTCTATGTATTGACCCATTCATTTTATATTTATATAATTCAAATAAATGTGTCTAAAAATATTTGAAAATTTTATTATTATTGTAATCATATTTTATTAAAAATCTAATTTTTGAATTTATAGGTTGATTTAAGAGAATAAGAAATATAGTTAATGATTTAGTAATATTTAATAAGATTTATTAATGTTTTAATAAGATCAATTTTAATTAAACTATTTTTTCTTTGATTAGACATGTTTTGATTAATTTTTATTAAATATGATTTCAGTTTAATAATAATAATAATAATAATAATAATAATAATAATAATAATAATAATAATAATAATAATAATAAGTGTGTGCTTAATCGACTATACACTTATAGAAAAACCTCATAGAAAAATAAAATAAAATTAAGTTTAAACATTCAGTTAATAAAAAAATAACATCCAAGATTTCATATGTATATAAAAATAAAAAATAAAATATTAAAATTTATATGAAAAAAAAATTCTGGTCTATAATTACAAATATTTGTTGGGTTATCCAACATATTGATACTGGAAAAGGAGATTGCTGGTTACCAAGTACGGAAGAAAATTTGTAATTCTATAAAATAAATTTTAGAATTCGAAATATATTTGTTACGGATCAAAATCAGATACAATTAATACTAATTAACGAGGGATGAAAGCTTTCAAGTTTTAATGGATGCACTTACGTTTCGTGTCTAAACCAGGTCCTCCTAAACTCCCTACGTATCTCAACTGATGAGAATCAAGCCAAAAAACTTAGTTCTTGGTGATGCCCTCAAGGCTATGACGGCAAGGAAACACCTAGGACGTAGTGGCTTATATGTCCTTCGAGGATGAAGCCAAGACGTAATTCTAATATTGAGGGGTTAGACCCTTTATATAGGCGCACGGGGGCCTTTAAATTAGATTAGGGTTAGGAGTCTCCTAGTGATGTAAGTGAAAATGCACACCTAGAGGGGGGTGAATAGGTGTTATGGCTAACAAAGACCAATTTTAATTTTACCGAGTTATTAAGCCTGTCAGCTAGCTAAGATTGATTAACAGACACTGTCAGCTAGCTGCTATATGCAATGCAGTACAGAAAAAGTAAATAACACCAGATCTTTTAGCCAGGTTCGACCCCTAATCTCCTATGGTCTACGTCCTGGTCCCCTACCAACTGGTAAGAGAGAATATTATTAATCAAAACCAACCACGATTACAAGATTACAATAATATTCCTCCCATATTCCCTTGCAACTGATACTAGCTTGCTGAAACCCTGTTCTATCGAACTCTCTAGCTCTCTAAGCACTATACTACCCTAGTACAGCCTTCTCTAGCTCTCTAGTTCCCAAACCCTGTTTCACAAGCTCAATATCCAGCCACAACCAATTACACCTTGAACAATACAAGTGAATAAAGATACAATTCAAACTATAAGCTCTCTAACGTATATATATAAGTATATATAATACTAGAGCTCAAAGATATTTTTGCTAAGAACGTTTTAAGTTTGAGAAGAAGTGTGTATATATGTTTCAAATCAGTTTAGCTTCACTTCCTTTTCTTCGAGAAAAACTATACACACTTGTATATATATATTCGATTTTATCAAACCAAAACTAACGTTGAAATTACAACGTTTGAATTAGTTAAGATAAGGTACATATATATATTTAAAAGTACGTATATTGAGGATAAATGATAGAATCGTTTGAACTCAGCCTCAATATAGTATAGATAAGAGTTGGTTTTTAGAAGATAAGTTTTAGTCAAACTCCAACTCCTATTAAGTAGGAAAGATAATTTATATATTAAAATATGTTTGAATTAATTAAAACTGAGCTCTAATATAATATATAACCATATATATATTAGATAGACTCGTACAAGTAAAGATCCTATAACTTCTCCATGAAATTCGGACTTCCTTGCTTATCCAAACAGTTTCTGCGTTCCAGTGCCAGCTTGCTGATACAACCTGTTACCATGCTGTCAGCTTGCTGAAACACTTTGTTTTCCTACTTTCAGCTTGCTGTCAATGTACTTAAATATATATTGTACTGATAACCATATCAGTAAGCTATTACCTGCAAAATCAAGTTAGTACATGTATAACAGCTTGCTATTTTATATCATATACAAGCTTTCAGCTTGCTAACAGTGTGATCATCAAAATCTAAAGGGTTTCAATCTCCCCCTTTTTGATGATTAACACCAAAATAATTTAGGAGAATAATTACTCCCCCTAAATACCTGCAATCTTGTAAACACAGATATAAAATTGCAAATAAAATACACTAGGCATTTAACAGATAAGATTTAAAACCAAATCCATAGCATATCATGATAATACATGCATACTAGCATGCAACCAGCGAAAATTATCCAAAATAACCAAGTACCAAAAACCAGCAAATATTCAAGTACCACAAATACCAGCAAAAATTAACAAGTCTATCATGCTTGAAATTAAAACTTAAAAACTACTGACCCCAACCCAGCCTAATTCTCCTAAAATACTCCCCCTTAATCATTAAAAAGGAATATTCAAGAATATTCTGGGCTCACAGCATCCTATGGATCTGCAAACTTGTCATCTTCAGCATCTGTCTCTAGCACTTTGTCATCTGGAGTAGTTAATCCACCAGCTTTTTCACTTTTCTCAGCACTACTTACTGCAGCATTTGCCAGACCAGCCAAGTTACACTCTGTAGCATTGCCATCATCTGTTATTTTGAGCTCCTTTTTATAAGCTGTCAACAACTTACTTACCACAACTTCTCTAAAAAACTTAACCTCATCAGTTAAACTTTCAATTTTTGAAGCCAAGTGAGCAATGTCAAGAGTCATAGTGGCATTATCATTTTTCAACTCTTTAGCAAGAACTTCAAACTTTTTCTCAAAATATCCAGTAGATTGTTCACCAACAGCGGTACTTGGAGTTTGAACTTCAACTTGTACCAAACTCCCATCCTTGTCCACTTTGAGATGAGACTGAGCTAAGCTTTTGTTGTCCAAGAACTCCTTAGCCACAGATTTGTCAACATCCCTCAGTTTGACACCATACCAATCAAAAATTCTGGTCAATAAACAACCATATGGTAACCCTGTACTCTGGTTTCCCTAAAAAACAGCCAACATGTTCTTCAAAATCAAATCAGCTAAATCAAACTTCTTACCAGCTAGTAACATACCAACAACACACACATCTTGACAGTTAAAATTTGACCTACTTCCAACCCTAGGACAGATATTTGCCAAACAAATCTTAAACAGAACATGAGCCATTGGAGTAACATTCGATGTAGTAGGGCAATTGAACTCCAAAATACCATGCAAACCCCTAACTGTATTCAGTTGAACTAAAGGGCTAAAATCATCCAATAACACATGGCCCTTTTTAGTGAACACAGATATTTTAGATGGGTTTTCAATCCTCAAGACAGAGTTCAAAACAGCATTATTCAGAGTAATTTTGGTGTCTCTAACCATAGATATAAAGTTACCAAACTGATCAGGCACCAAATTTGCATAAAACTCTTGAACATAATCCACATAACAATCCTTAGGCATGTCAACCAAAAACGACTCAAAACCTAAATCAGTGAAATACTTTACTGCGCCACAAGTAAAGAAAACCTTACCAGCAATAGGGCGGCCGAAAATAACTTTACGATTGAGCAAATCAAGAGACAATGACCTTGCTTCCAAATCAGCCGAGACGAACTGCAAACTTCGCTTAACTTTCTTCGATTCTGAACCCTCACGATCTGATCGATTAACTTCTGACACATCATCTCCACTATCAATGTTCAGTGGTTCAATAAAATCATCATCCTCATCGATAAGCTTGCGCTTCAATTTGTTCTCTTTAACACTTGCAGATGCCTTCATTTTCCTTGTCTGCCGCATGACTTTGACGATTGATATTGATAAAGCAAGAGATATAGTGTATTTGTTAAAAAGAAACCCTAGAGCTCGTATCCGCAGATTTGGCCGATAATATAGGGAGCCAAAGAGTCTTGAGTGAATAAGCTCAACTAATCCTATTTTAATTGATTTAAAAGGAGTATTTTTCGGAGAAATACTAGAAATTATCCCACCCTTTAAAATACTAAACATTTTATAAAAAAACTCCACAATGATTAAACAGATAATTAATCATGTTAACAGATAATCATTATATATCATGAAATAGCAATTAGTTTAAAATTTGAAAGTTACACTAATTACTTAGCCTAGAAAACCGAATAGTCATACACAGATAACAAGATAGTGGAATCTGCCAAGCTTACCATGGAACACATAACAATTAAAAATGATTGACAATAAAATTATATATGTACTTATTCAATCAGTAAGCTGAGATTTAGAAAAACCTGGTGTCAGCTTGCTGACTAGATGTTACACATGCCAAGTTCCCTTCTAATAATAGAAAATCGCTCTTCTGCCAGTGGCTTTGTAAAGATGTCAGCTAGCTGATACTCTGTGGGCACAAAAATCAGCTTGATCTTCCCTTTTGCCACATTGTCTCTCAAGAAATGATGTCTCACATCAATATGTTTTGTTCTTGAGTGATTGACAGGATTTTCTGAAATGTTAATAGCGCTTGTATTGTCACAATATATTGGAATCCTTCCACATTTGATTCCAAAATCCCTTAGTGTTTGTATCATCCACAACATTTGAGAGCAACAGCTGCCAGCTGCCAAATACTCCCCCTCAGCTGTTGATAAAGCAACAGAGTTCTGTTTCTTGCATTGCCAAGTGACCAAACTCTGGCCTAAAAATGCACAAACACCACTTGTACTCTTTCGATCAGTGTGACAACCTGCATAATCTGCATCACTATACCCAACAAGATCAAATGCATTTGTGATAGGATAAAATAAAGCCAAATTGATAGTACCACTTAAATACTTAAAGATTCTCTTAACAGCATTATAATGAGACTCTTTAGGCTTGCATTGAAATCTAGCACATACACAAACTGCATACATAATATCAGGTCTAGAAGCAGTAAGATACAGTAAACTACCAATCATACCTCTATACTTACGAATATCAACATCTACACCTTTTTCATCTGTTGTCAGCTTGATAGCTTGACTCATTGGTGTTGATTTTGCCTTGACAGTTTCAAATCCAAATCTCTTGAGTAGATTCTTGATGTATTTGGATTGATGCACAAAGATTCCATCTTTTGTTTGTTTGACTTGAAGACCCAAAAAATAATTGAGTTCACCCATCATGCTCATGTCAAACTCACTGTGCATACACTTTGAAAACCACTCACACATGGCATCATTAGTTGATCCAAAAACAATATCATCCACATAAATTTGAACAACAAGAATATCCTTACCATCAAATTTAAGAAATAAGGTTGGATCAATTTTACCTCGAATAAAGCCATTTTTAAGTAGAAATTCACTTAATCATTCATACCAAGACCTAGGAGCTTGCCTTAGTCCATACAATGCCTTCTTTAGTTTGTAGACATGATTTGGAAACTTTTCATGCTCGAAGCCCGGAGG
This sequence comes from Oenanthe sinensis, assembly GCA_028671895.1. Classification (NCBI taxonomy): domain Eukaryota; kingdom Viridiplantae; phylum Streptophyta; class Magnoliopsida; order Apiales; family Apiaceae; genus Oenanthe; species Oenanthe sinensis. Next base: position 6,899,221 of record JAPMAC010000195.1, on the reverse strand, counting down.
TTGCTTGACATAAACTTCTTCTTTGAGATAGCCATTAAGAAATGCACTTTTGACATCCATTTGATGAAGCTTGAATTTCTTGTAACATGCAAATGAAAGTAGCATTCTTATAGACTCCAGCCTTGCAACAGGTGCATAAGTTTGATCAAAATCAATTCCTTCTTGTTGATTGTAGCCTTGTGCAACTAGCCGTGCCTTGTTCCTTGTAACTGTACCAAATTCATCAGCTTTGTTCTTGAAGACCCATTTAGTACCAATGACTGAAACATCTTTAGGCTTTTCCACAAGTTCCCACACATCACATCTTTTGAATTGATTCAGCTCCTCTTGCATTGCCATGATCCAATTTTCATCTTCTAAAGCCTCTTGAACATTTTTGGGTTCCTCTTGAGCTAGGAAAGCTGCAAAAGCACAGAAGTTTGCTTTCCCTCTTCTTGTCTTGACACCCTCAGAAGCATCACCAATAATTTGTGTTGGTGGATGATTCTTCACAGTTCTTGTAGCTTTGGGGAGAGAATGTTGGGATATCTCTTCATGAACAGTTCTAACCGAAGTTGTAGTCCTTGCTATAGGAGTTTGTGACCCTCCTAGATTGAGTTTAGACAACTGTTCAATAGTATCATCTACTGAGATTGCAGTGTCAGCTGGCTGATTGGCTGTTCCAGCTTGCTGACTGTCTGACTGTTGAGCAGTAGATGTTGTAGCAGCTTGCTCCTTTGTCTTATCAGCTTGCTGTTTACCTGACGTTGCAGTAGCTTTATTGCTTCCAGCTTCATCACCTGCATCATCTTCCTCATCTCTTGACAGATCATTGTTAGGTTCATGAAATATAACATCAATAGACTCCTCAACAATGCGTTTCTTTAAATTAAAGACTCTATATGCTCTACTAGTTAAAGAATAACCAAGAAATATTGCCTAATAAGATTTAGCATCGAATTTACCATCCCTGTCGATTTTCTTGAGGACAAAACACTTTGAACTAAACACTTTAAAGTAACTGATGTTAGGCCTTTTGGTCCTCAACAGCTCATAGGGAGTTTTCTCAAGAATAGGTCTGATCACCACTCTGTTAAGAACATAGCAGGCTGTGTTCACTGCTTCTGCCCAAAAGCTCCTTGGCAGCTTGCTTTCCTGCAATAAAGTTCTAGCAGTTTCCTCCAAAGACCTGTTCTTTCTTTCCACTACTCCATTCTGTTGTGGAGTTCTAGGTGCAGAGAATTCATGAGTGATGCCCCTTGCTTCACAGTAAGTGACAAAATCTTTCTTGAATTCACCACCTCGATCACTTCTTATACCTACAAGTCTTGTGTCCAGCTTGTTCTCAAGAACCTTAATTAGCTTCTCAAATTCTTTAGTACGAAGAAATAAAACCCAAGTAAAACGTGTATAATCATCAACAATAACAAAACCATATTGTTTACCTCCAATACTTTTATAACATTCTGGACCAAACAAATCTAGATGTAATAATTCTAAGGATTTTGTAGTAGATACAACCTTTTTGGCCTTGTGAGAACTTTGAATCTGTTTGCCCAATTGACATGCATCACAAACTTGTGTCTTGACATACTTCAATTTTGGCAAACCCCTCACTAACTTCTTGCTAGATAGTCTGTTGAGCAAGTCCATGTGAGCATGACCCAATCTTCTATGCCAGATTGTTGGATCATTGTCAACAGCAGCTAAGCAGCAAGCTGTTTCCTGCAATTCAAAGTCTAACACATACACATTGCCTTCCCTTCTAGCAACTAGAGGAATCTGGTTAGTAGCAACAGTAATAACACATTTATCTTTATCAAAAACTACTGAATGACCATCATCATGCAACTGACTTACACTAAGCAAATTATATTTTAAGCCTTTAACATAACGAACATTATCAATAAAAGTTGTGTCATTACCTACTTTACCTTTACCTAGAATAGGAAGAGTCTTACTATCACCAATTGTGACACCTCCACCTTTCTTAAATTTGAGATTAATAAATTGAGCTTTGTCTCCACACATATGTCTTGTACATCCACTATCGATGATCCATGATTTCGATTTGATCTTAGCAGCAAGACATATCTACAAAACACACAAAAACAACACTTAACCTTTTGGTACCCATATTGGTTTGGGTCCTGATTGGTTAGTAGCAAGTATATAAAGAACATTTAATTCAGATTTCTTGATCCACATTTGAACCGCTTTGGGAAAGGAATTCTTTGTTCTTTTCTTCCTGCCAGAACCATTTCGGCTAGCTGACTGTTTGTTCCAGCAAGCTGGCTTCCTGTCAGCTTCTTCCTGGTAAATTCTGGTAGCTCGCTGAGATATGCAATTTTGAGCTAGATGACCTTTACCACCACATTTCTTGCAGCTTGTCCAGGGCATAGCATATTTGTATGGCTTTCCTTGTCTGCCTTCATATTTTAGTGCAGTAGCCCTCTTGTTGAAGTTCAAACCAACTCCTTCCTTGTCCAAAGGTACCTTGATGCTTTTCATCATTGATTTGAGACCTTCTTCTCCTTGAACAAAAGTACCCATGCCTTTTCTGAGCTTAATGACTTCTTTTTCCAAGGAAATAATTCTTTCTGCTTGCTTTGATGAAGTGGCAGCAGGCTGAGATGTACTGTCAGCAGGCTGAGATGATGTTTCAGCAGGCTGAGATGATGTTTCATCAGGCTGAGATGATTCTTTCTTGGAAGATTCTCTGAGTTTAAATGTTTCAAGACATGCATCTCTTGCCTCTATGTCAGCCTTTAGATCAGAAATCTCATCAGCTAGAGCATTGTTCCTTTTTAACAGAATCTTGTTGAAACCTTCTAGATCTTCAATTTTTGATTCAAGCTCTTTGATTTTGACTTCATTTGTTGCTTGGACAGGTTCCTTGCTTTCAATTAGTGATTCCACCTTTGCCATTAAATCTTGAACCATCTGTCTAAGATATGAATTCTTCTCTGACAGCTTGCTGTTTTCTGTCCTTACTGAGTTATATTCCTCTAATGGAAAACTATCTTGATCCTGCATGGTTAGTTCATCTAGAATAATATTATCAGAAGAAATGTCAAATTTAAATGAATTTACCTCACTCGTATCATCCTCAGAATCACTTTCAACAATGATCTCCTCAGTTAAGCCTCGAACAATATCATCATCCATTCCAACTAGTGCAAGGTTGACCATATCATCATTGTTGTCACTGTCACTTGGTGAGATGTCTTCTTCATCATCACTCCAGGTTAGCAAAGCTTTAAATTTCTTCTTGTCTTTGTATCCAGCTTGCTGTTTTCCTTTTAGCTTGTAACAGTCCTTCTTGAAATGGCCAGTTTTGCCACATTCAAAACATGTTGAATCTCCTTTGGAATCTTTGGAGAACTTTTTGGTTTTAGAGAAATCTGAACTCCTTCTATCTCTCTTCATCTTGTTTTTCTGTTCAATCATCTTTCTGATTTTTCTGGACATGAGTGCTATTTCCTCATCTGATTCATCATCAGATTTCAGCTTGCTGTCATCACCATGAAGTGCCAAATTCTTCATCTTTGATGTGAGATCAGAAGTAGAATTTGCATGGCTAGCATTTATCTTGCCTTCAAACTGCTCCAATTCAGCAAAAACACTTAGAGTGTCCATTATATCAATTGTTGGAGAAGATTCTAAGGCAGTGACCTTAGGTTCATAGATCCATGGAACAACACTAATGATTTTCATGTTGATCTCTTCTTGTGGAATTTTCTTGCCAAGTAAAGTGAGACCATTCATAGTGACTTGGAACCTTGCTTGAGCATCCTTAATAGATTCACCTTCATTGAGCTTGAAATTACCATACTCATTCATCAGCTTGCTGAGTTTAACCTTCTTTAAGGATTTTGAACCTTCATGACACAATTCAAGAGTGTCCCACATCTCCTTTGCAGAAGTACATGAAGAAACTTTGTCACTTTCTTCAGGACATAAGCCAGTCATGATAGTGTTGATAGCGCGGTTGTTGTAAGCAAGCTTGATCAGCTCATCAGCAGTGAGTTCATCTATATCCTTTTCTTTACCATCTGTAGTGAGAAACTTGAAAGGACCTTTTTCTGTAACTCTCCATTCCATGGGTTCTCTGGCCAGGTGCTGCTTCATTCTACCTTTCCACCGGTTGTAGTTTTTTGTGCCAAGTAGAAGAGGTGCCCTCGAGCCTGAACTTCCCATTGGATATTTGTCAGCCATCTGTTCTATACTTTTCTGTTACAGAAGATATTAGTATAGCCTGCTCTGATACCAAATGAAAATGCACACCTAGAGGGGGGGTGAATAGGTGTTATGGCTAACAAAGACCAATTTTAATTTTACCGAGTTATTAAGCCTGTCAGCTAGCTAAGATTGATTAACAGACACTGTCAGCTAGCTGCTATATGCAATGCAGTACAGAAAAAGTAAATAACACCAGATCTTTTAGCCAGGTTCGACCCCTAATCTCCTATGGTCTACGTCCTGGTCCCCTACCAACTGGTAAGAGAGAATATTATTAATCAAAACCAACCACGATTACAAGATTACAATAATATTCCTCCCATATTCCCTTGCAACTGATACTAGCTTGCTGAAACCCTGTTCTATCGAACTCTCTAGCTCTCTAAGCACTATACTACCCTAGTACAGCCTTCTCTAGCTCTCTAGTTCCCAAACCCTGTTTCACAAGCTCAATATCCAGCCACAACCAATTACACCTTGAACAATACAAGTGAATAAAGATACAATTCAAATTATAAGCTCTCTAACGTATATATATAAGTATATATAATACTAGAGCTCAAAGATATTTGCTAAGAACGTTTTAAGTTTGAGAAGAAGTGTGTATATATGTTTCAAATCAGTTTAGCTTCACTTCCTTTTCTTCGAGAAAAACTATACACACTTGTATATATATATTCGATTTTATCAAACCAAAAGTAACGTTGAAATTACAACGTTTGAATTAGTTAAGATAAGGTACATATATATATTTAAAAGTACGTATATTGAGGATAAATGATAGAATCGTTTGAACTCAGCCTCAATATAGTATAGATAAGAGTTGGTTTTTAGAAGATAAGTTTTAGTCAAACTCCAACTCCTATTAAGTAGGAAAGATAATTTATATATTAAAATATGTTTGAATTAATTAAAACTGAGCTCTAATATAATATATAACCATATATATATTAGATAGACTCGTACAAGTAAAGATCCTATAACTTCTCCATGAAATTCGGACTTCCTTGCTTATCCAAACAGTTTCTGCGTTCCAGTGCCAGCTTGCTGATACAACCTGTTACCATGCTGTCAGCTTGCTGAAACACTTTGTTTTCCTACTTTCAGCTTGCTGTCAATGTACTTAAATATATATTGTACTGATAACCATATCAGTAAGCTATTACCTGCAAAATCAAGTTAGTACATGTATAACAGCTTGCTATTTTATATCATATACAAGCTTTCAGCTTGCTAACAGTGTGATCATCAAAATCTAAAGGGTTTCAGTAAGGTTATTGTAACCTTCCAAAAACGAGGGTCCTCATTGGAATCTTCTCAGGCAAGGGTTTCTAGATCTTTTTAGGATGAGGGTCCTCAACGGCCTTTTTGAGCCTTTACTCAGCCTCTATTAACTAATTACGAAATTAATTAATAACAAAGGTTTATTGGGTGTACGACTTCAACAGAACTTGTAGGCTGGAAACACAAATCCAATTGATAGGATTACAAAATCAGTTGATCTTAGGATTTGTTTTCCTTGTTCGTTTGAAGGTCCAAGCCTTTGGACCATGCTAGGTCTAATAAATGAAATAATATATGTTATATTTATTATTTCCTTAGAGTTATTTTCTACCCGTATCAATATCTAAATTATACATGAAGATGGAACATTAGTTCAAAACCACGTGTCATGCACACTAAGTTTGCAAAATCAAAATTGATGATCTAAGAGTTGATTATAGAAGTAAAATAAAGCAATTGATTAAGAAAAATGGTATAAATGCTTATGAATAGTATATACATATCTACTACTGAAAACTTTAGTGTATCTACAAAATTCGTTGTAGCACTGTCAATGTTTAGACAGTCATATGTACAAATCTGAATATATCACTTTGCAATTTTAGTATATCTACAAAATTTCGTTTTCTTCAAGCAAGCTGTAGTACTGTCAATGTTTAGACAGTCATCTGTACAAATCTGAACATATCAAATGCAATTTTAATATATTTACAAAATTTCATTTTTTTTCAAGCACACTGTAGCGATGTCAATGTTTATATTGCACCAGCCAAACTTTTTTATAGTGTCATGAAGTTGCACTCCATATAAAACTCAACATTACACATATCAAGATTTAGAAATGAGCCTATCAACTTGTTACGGATTAAAAACGAGGTGTCTTTAATACGTAATTAATGCTAGGGTTTGGGGGAGCTTCAAGCTTTAATGGCTGCACTAACATTTCGTGACTTAGCTCAGATCCTCGTTAACTGCCTACGTATCTCAGTTCGTATGAGAATCAAGCCAAAAACGTAGTTCTAATGTTGAGGGGTTAGGCCCTTTATATTGGCGCATGGAGGCCTTGGAATCAGATTATGGTTAGGAGACTTGGGGGCCAAGTCTCCTAGCAGCAGGGGTATCCAAAACCTTATAGGAATGAGAGTCCTTGTCGGACTCCTCCCACGTTTGGGCTGCTAGATCTTTCTAGGATGAAGGCCTTCAACAGGCTTTTTGGGCCTTTATTAAATAATTACGAAATTAATTATTAAAAAGGGCTTACTGGGCCTATGGCTTCCACGGAGCTTCGCGGACTGGACCCAACAATCCAGCTATTACACTGCTAGTTTGTTTCGAGGGCCTAAAACCTTTGGACCATGCCAGGCCTAATAAATGCTATATTTATTATTTCTTTCAAGGCAATTTTTACCCATATCATTTGCCCCCCAACTTTTGGGAAAACTCTACAAGTTTTCGTAAAAGTTTCACCAAGGGTTCTCAATACCTTTTTAGGCTTTTGACTTGTTTTAATCAATTTTACCTGGGCTCATGCCTTTCTCAAAGAGTTAATATTAAATAAATCGGCCCCCCCAAAGGACTTTATTCGTAGCTAAATCGCCAATGATGCTTTTTCTGCATTTCTCCCCTAAGTCGACTTGGATCGAGGTCGATATCAACCTGGATGGGAGTCGATTTCAACCAGGATTGGAGGGTCGAGGTCGATTTCGACCTCGTTTGAAGTCGAAATAGGCTTCAAAATATCTTGAAGTCGAAATAGTGGTCTGAGGTCGATTTCGACCTGGATCGAGGTCGAACAGGGCTTTAAAATGCCTCGAGGTCGAACATAGTGATTGAGGTCAATTTCGACCTGGATCGAGGTCGAACAAGGGCTCAAAATACCATGAAGTCGAAATAGTGGTTTGAGGTCGATTTCGACCTGGATCGAGGTCGAACAAGGGCTCAAAATATCTTGAGGTCGAACATAGTGATTGAGGTCGATTTCGACCTGGATCGAGGTCGAACAAGGGCTCAAAATACCTTGAAGTCGAAATAGTGGTTTGAGGTCGATTTCCTGGATCGAGGTCGAACAAGGGCTCAAAATACCTTGAAGTCGAAATAGTGGTTTGAGGTCGAAATCCCTGGAGGGCCTCATGGCCTTTAATTTTCGACCTGGATTGAAGTCGAAATAGACCTCAAAACATTTTGAGGTCGAAATCCCTGGAGGGCCTCATGGCTTTTAATTTTCGACCTGGATTGAAGTCGAAATAGACCTCAAAACTCTTTGAGGTCGAAATCCTTGGAGGGCCTCATGGCCTTTTATTTTCGACTTGGATTGAAGTCGAAATAGACCTCAAAACCCTTTGAGGTCGAAATTCATTGAGGGCCTCATGGCCTTTTATTTTCGACTTGGATTGAAGTCAAAATAGACCTCAAAACCCTTTGAGGTCGAAATTCCTTGAGGGCCTCATGGCCTTTTATTTTCGACTTGGATTGAAGTCGAAATAGACCTCAAAACTCTTTGAGGTCGAAATTCCTTGAGGGCCTCATGGCCTTTTATTTTCGACTTGGATTGAAGTCGAAATAGACCTCAAAACCCTTTGAGGTCAAAATTCATTGAGGGCCTCATGGCCTTTAATTTTGGACTTGGATTGAAGTCGAAATAGACCTCAAAACCCTTTGAGGTCGAAATTCATTGAGGGCCTCATGGCCTTTTATTTTCGACTTGGATTGAAGTCGAAATAGACCTCAAACCCCTTTGAGGTCGAAATTCATTGAGGGCCTTATGGCCTTTTATTTTCGACTTGGATTGAAGTCGAAATAGACCTCAAAACCCTTTGATGTCGAAATTCATTGAGGGCCTCATGGCCTTTTATTTTCGACTTGGATTGAATTCGAAATAGACCTCAAAACTCTTTGAGGTCGAAATTCCTTGAGGGCCTCATGGCCTTTAATTTTTCTCACTTTATAAAATGGGCCTGTGAGGTTTTACGGGCTACGGGCTTGGCAAGTCTAAGTTCTAGATCTTTTCTAGTTTATGGGTTGTAGAGATTTGGGCCTTAGAACATGGGCTTTCAAGCCCCTTCACCGGTGATACCGGTTGACTTACCCTTCGATGGTTGTGCGACCTAGAGATGCCTGTCAAAAGGCGAATTTAAACAGTCAGGTGACCGGCTGGGGTTATATATACGAGTGGTGTGAGGGCTTCATTTCTCACACTTCTCATCTCTTACTTTTCACTTCTCCCTTCTGTATTCGAGCTCTCAAGCTTCTAAGTAATTTAAATCGTTAGCTTCCTCAAGGAATTACATAAAGTCGAAAATCACATGGCGGATAAGAGAGCTTCTAGATTGGCAGCCATGAACGTGGGATCAGCCAAGAGAGGTAAATCCCTAAATCGAATCCCCATTTTTTCTACATACATGTCCTTGATATATATGATCAACCAATAGGGGGATGAATACCCTAGTCAATCCCATCTAGATTCATACAGTCGTAGTAGTAAATGTTTTGAAGCCGATGTAGTAGAAGAGTATAACAAGCTTTTTAATTTTCCACCTAGGTTTTCCATTTCCTTAGTTGAACCTGGCGACAGGACCTGCCATTGGCATCCTAGTCGTTTATTTGTTTACGTAGATGCCCTCTTATCGGGGCTTAGGTTTCCTTTGCACGACTTCATCCCCACCCTCTTAGCTGATGTTCAAATAAATCTGTGTCAAATCATGCCCAATGGATGGAGGCTCATCCATTGTTTCATGGTCTTATGTTTGGAGAATAAAATAAAAATGACAGTCCCTCTCTTTCGCAAAATCTTTCAATTCAAAAACTCTTCTAGCATTTCCCTAGGATGGGTTCACATAGCCCACAGGCCTAACAAACCCCATATCTTTGATACCTCTTCGATCCCTGACAACAACCTTCACTGGAAGGAAACTTTTGTCCAAGTAAAGTGAGAAGGGGGAGACTGGGGTACCCTTTTTAGGCCCATGTTTAGCAAAGTGTCAGACGGGAGCTTCGATGCTATTAGGCTCTCAGGGGAAGAAGAAGAGGCTTATGCCATGCTCACTCAGGTTGAAACCAAGCAGCTTGCTTGGGTTCTTCTTGATGAACACAGGTTGAGAGTCGTGGGCCTATCAAGGGCCTCGAGCAAAGGTATACTATTTTACTTGACTCTGTTCTCGTTTTACTCGTCGATTGCCTTACTAATGTTTCTATGTTTTCTTTTTCAGCTGCTGCATTGATAAACGAGTGGACCATTCCACCCGTAGAAGAAACTGGCCGTATGAAACGGCTAAGACTGATGAACGACCCCAGGCAGGGAAAGGAACCTCCGGCTTTCTTATAGCCGCACACTGGGCCAATCGAAGCTGGGAGCAGCGAGCCGGTCAAGGCGCCCAAATCCCTGGCATACAAACCTGGTTGGGGTTTCAGGAAGTCGGATATGGTGGTCGGATGTACAGATCACGCGAGGGACTGGTCCCTTCACTTCTTGTGATTACAAGGATATTGTCTTGGGACGGGATGAGGAAAGCACCAAGGCTTTGGGTGCGCAGGCATTGACGTCGGTAAGCTTATTTACTTACTTACCTTGTAGTTCACACTTCTTCCGTTCATGGTTTGGGCCTTTCTATATGTCTTAACTTGTTTTGTTGCTTTTTCAGGCCAACACCTATTTCCAAGCTTCTTTGCACCAGTCGGAGGCTTGGAAAGCCCGGACAGGAAAACATAAGAAGGAGGAGCAGCTTAAACAGGCCCAAGCTGAGGTGGTCGAGCTACGGGCAGATAGGAATGCTATAATTGATCAATACATGGCCTCTGATGAGTACCGGGATTTAATCGAGGCTCATGACGACCTAATCTTCCCGGCTAACTATACTATCGGGTGGAACGACACCCTCAAGGATGTGCTGGGCAAACACCCGGGTTTGTTTAACCCAAAGGTAGACTTCAAATGCCCTCAATCGGCCGAAGCGTTGAAGCGGTTGTTCAAGGAGCACGAGGAAACCGATGGGGAGGATAGCCCGGATGTTAGAACGGAAAGGATTCGTGAACCTTCCCTTACTCCTTCCCCAGTTCCTTCTCCTCCCAGGACTACTTTGGAGAGTCTGCCTCAGAAGCAACTCCCCAAAAATCAGAGCAAAAATCTTCTGAAGAAGAAGAAGGGTCGAGTGAAGACGAAGATGGTTCAACTTCTTCTAGCGGGGAGGAAGCTTCAGAAGAGGAGGAGTCCTCTAAGTAGTTAGGTTTTATTTATGTTGGCCTTAGGGTCTTTGTAAAAAACATTTAGCCTTCGGGCTTTTATTTATGTGACCATGTTTTTCTTTTCACTTTCTGCCTTACCTTTGTTTGTTTTTCGTGTTTAACTTGAACATAAACAGCAAATACTTGCGTGGCTCACGAAAGAATTGGTGTGAATGACCAATATTATATAAAGATGACAAAAATGTTATATAGAACCTTTATCAGGTTTCCAAAGTAAATTAATAAAAAGATGCCATGCCTCCGAGGCTAATAAATGTCGTGCCTACAAGGCTAATAAATAATAAAACGATATCTGAAAGTTCTTTAGAATCAAAGTCAAAATCCTAAACATTATAAATCCTTAAGTTAGCCGCATTCCAGCTTCTAGGGACTTCAATCCCTTCGAGGGTTTGGAGTTTGTATGCTCCTGGCCCGGTAACTTCCTTCACCTGGTACGGTCCTTCCCATTTTGGGGCTAACTTGCCCTTGGGACCGACTCCAGATGCCTCGATCTTTCGCAGGACTAAGTCTCCTTCGCGGAAGAACCTTTCTTTGGCTCTTAGGTTGTAGTAGAACGAAGCTTTCTTCTGGCTTTCTACTATTCTGGCATTAGCTTCATCGCGCAGTTCATCTATTAGATCTAGAGCCAGCTGCATGCCTTCTTCATTGGTTGATACCTGAAACTCCTGTATTCTTGGTGATGTCTGAGTAATTTCGACGGGCACCACTGCCTCAGCCCCGTAAGCTAGTTGAAATGGAGTAGCCCCTGTTGAAGTTCTGCAGGTAGTTCTGTATGCCCACAAGATTGGGAGTAACTCATCGACCCAAGTCCCTTGGGAGCGTTCGATCCTCTTTTTGAGTCCATCTAGGATTATCCTGTTAGCAACCTCTGCTTGCCCGTTTGATTGTGGATGAGGTACTGAAGTAAAGCGTAGTTCAATGTTATAATTTCCGCAGTACCCCATAAAGTCCTTATTGTTGAACTGAGTTCCGTTGTCCGTCACTAGGATTCGGGGTAGCCCATATCTGCATATAACATTCTCCCAGAAAAACTGAGTCACGTTCTTAGTGTCAATCTTGGCTAAGGGCTTGGCTTCTATCTACTTAGTAAAGTAGTCAATGGCAACAATGAGAAACTTTCTTTACGCGCTGGCCATAGGAAACGGGCCTAATATATCCATTCCCCACATGGCAAAGGGGATTGGAGAGTTAATTGATGTCAGCATCTCAGGTGGCTGCCTGACAATAGGTGCAAACCTTTGGCAGCGATCGCATTTCTTAACATAAGCTTTGGCATCTTTAAGCATCTCAGGCCAATAGAATCCCAGCCTTATAACTTTATGAGCCAAGGCCCTGTGAAAGGCATAGGTGTACTAACTTGTAACACTTAATTACTATGTAACTCAACTAAGTAAAAGATAAAACAACAGCAAAACAAGAGAAACTGAAGAAGCACATGGAATCAATCAACTGAAGAAATGGCAATGATACTTGGTAACTACAAGTAACTAATTTGGTTAATCAAGGATGCATAAGTGAGAAGAAGTTCAATCTGAGTATTGCTCATGCCCTAACTTATCTAATGGAGAATCAAATTAATGTCAAAGAAGTATCAAGAAGACCAAAGTGATTTCATGTAATGTATATCAACATCTGGATAATGTAAAGGTTAATCAACAAATGAGAACTGACATTCAGAAGCAAGAACCCCTACAAGACTAGTCACTTATGAACCAGACCATTGCATCAAGTGTCAGGACATTGGAGGCAAGTTCATGTCAGTAATAGAAGATCTCATTTGAATTGAGTGAGGAAAAGAAATTGAAGAAGCTAGGGAAACTTGCTCATAAAGGTTAATCCTCAATTAGTCACTAAAGAAGGTCAACATTGGATGTGTGCATATTTGCTAAGGCAAATGTCGATCCACAGCAGATCGAGATGCGGATCGAGATTTACAATTGAAGTAAAATATTGCAAAGGCAAATCTCGATCCACGGTAGATCGAGATCGAGATTCTCCCAGATCGAGATCGAGATCTTCATAGATCGAGATCGAGATTCTCCCAGATCGAGATCGAGATTTTCACAGATCGAGATCGAGATGGGTCCAGGCAAAGATCGGGATGCGGGTAGAAATGTAACATTTAATGTTCAAGGGACAAGTGGCTTATTGTGAACGGTTGATCCAGAGTTGTTGGGAAAGTACTTTTTGTTGTCGAAGTCCTGATTGGGCCACGTACACAAAAAGGACAAGATCAAGACTACATGACATTATAAAAGCAGCACTTTGATTTTATTAGAAAATAGACTTTTATCTCTGTATTTTTCAACGATAATTTTTAAGAGAGAGCATTTACTGTAAAACAAAAAGTGAGAGAGAGGATCAGTTGAATCTAGCTTTAATTGCTGTATTTATTGTTCAACTGATCATGATGCTTTTATGAATGTTGTAGCAAATCCATCAATGAATATAATGATATATTCTTGAAATTCTGTGTCATCATTTATTACCTGCATATTGTTTATTCTCTCATAAATTTTAAACAGTTGTATTCACCCCCCCACCCCTCTACAACAGTTTGGACCTAACAATTGGTATCAGAGCACCTGTTAAACACATCTAACAGAGATCCTATTGTGTTGTTTGAGTTGGTTCTTGAAAATCCCAGATCTATTTTTTCTTGAAGTTTGAGCCGAAAGTTTTTATTTGTTTCTTCTTGAAAAAGTCGTAGATCTAAAAAGTTCTGAGTCATGGTGTAAGGAATATTTGTACAAAATTCCAAAATACTGTATTTTAGAGCTTTGTGGATTTTTCTGTGGTCAAAAATGGAATCAACTGATTGACTAAACAAAAAGGACAATTTCGAACTTCTGTCAACTAGAAAGTGGACACCTTTTTGTTTGAACTTGAAAAATTATGGACCCTGCTACTGTTCCTGTGATTAAAACTAACTTGCTTGAATCTTAAGTGCAAAATCCGTTGGATATTTAAAGTGAGATAATTAATTTTTCAAGTAAATACAATTTATTGTAATTTGAAAAGTGTATTATCTTAATTTTAAATTTTATTAAAATGGCCGCCGCACACAGATTTAAGATACCTCCGTTTGATGCACAACATTATGACGAATGGACCGGAAGGATGAGAGCTTACCTTGAATCAATAAACAAGGTATACTTGAGACTATTGGAAAACGGTCCATACATACCCATGAGAATTGAGCCAGAGCGAATGGAAGGAGGGATACTAATACCATCCCGGTCTGTTCCTAAAGAGGAAATGGAGTTTTCAGACGCAGATAAAGAATTGGTTGGTATGGATGCGTCGTTACGCAACGTCATAATTGAATCCCTAAACTCAGAGTACTATGTTCAAATAAAGGGATTAAAAACAGCTAAAGCCATGTGGGATAAACTGGCTGTGGTGATGGAGGGGACCGAGGAAGTTAGAGATAATCACAAACGCATTCTGATATCTGAATATGAATCGTTCAGATGCGAACGAGGAGAAAGCGTAGCGGATGTTTACAAACGTTACAGTAAATTGCTTATCGAGCTGAGTGTAAGAGATAAAGTCTATCCACTAGCAGATTCAAATATCAAGTTTCTATTGAATTTGCCTAAACATCTGGAACACAGGATCACTGCCATTCGAGAGTCAAGAGACTTGAAAAATACTTCTCTCGAAAAGCTGTATGGTGTTTTGAAGACCTACGAGCTGGAGCAGGAACAAAATGACAGAAGAAGATCCTACAATAGTGGAGAAAACAAAGCGGTAAGTGAGTCTGGACTTGTAGCTGAAGAGTCTGCTGTAAAGGCACTTGCAGCTGTCTCATTGAAAACTGCTAATCCTGAAAGAGTGGTATTAGGCATTGAAGATCCATCCGAAGAAAGTGAGGATGAATACTATACCCTTGAAGAGCTGGACAAATTAGAAGACAAGTCATATGCTTGTATTGCTCGAGAATTTGCTCATATCAGCTTCAGGAAGCAAAGAAGTGGTAAAGGATGATTTGGTAGTTCTTTCAGCCGAAGAGGCAGCAGTAGCAGCAGAGGCTGTAGTGTAAGTGGTCGGGGAAGTTACAGCGGTCGAGGTAGCACATCCGGTAGTGGCTACAGACCTAACCTGGTAGACAAGAACAAGTTCAGATGCTACAACTGCAATGAATTGGGACACTTCGCAACAGAGTGCAAGAAGCCCAAGTACGTTCATCCCAAGGAATCCTATGCTGATCTGAAAAAGAAATATGATGCCTTGGTTAGCAAGCAACAGAAGGAAAGTCGGGCGTATGTTGTGACTGAAGGGAAGGGTTGGGACGAGTCTGATGAAGATGAAGATCAGGAGCTATGCAACTTCGCTTTAATGGCAAAATCTTCAGAACAATCAGAGGTACCAATTCTAACCGTAAATGAAATGTCTATTCCTGAGTACCAAAATGAATTAGCTGCCATGACTAAAGATATGTACAATCTCCAACTAAATCTAATTGCTGTTAATGAGGAAAATGCTAAACTCTCCCTTAAGAATAGACTTCTCGAGGCCAGGGTAGAGGAATTAGAATCAGCAGAGAGTAAAGAAAGGCAGTTAATGAATCAGGTAGACGTTTTAGAACACAAGCTTAAGATTAGGGAAGACCTTAATGAAGAACTTAAAAATGAATTAGCTGAGCTTAAAATAACATGTCAATCTTTTGAAGAAGCCGCTAATAAAGTTTTCGTAGAAAGGGATATGTACATGAAACTGGCAGGCAAGAGTAAAAATGAAAAAGTAAACATAGGACTTGACTACACACAGAAAAAGAAAAATAGGGCTGCTGAGTTGTTAGAGCCAGTGTTAGTCAAAGAAAATGTGCCTGAGGTTTTAATGGATGTTAGAAAACCTATCTTTAAGCAGTTTGAGCCCAGGACCATAGATCCTGTTGCTACTAAAATTGAACAAGAAATTAAAATTGAAAGAGATTCAGAAGAAAAAGTAGTAGAACCTACAACTTCTAAGAGAGCGAGTAAGATTGCTTATGCTAAGAGAGGTGTAGGAACCAAGGAGGCTAAGACGGTGTCATATAAACAATGGGTAGCAGGGTCAGACCAAATGAAAGCACCTGTAAAGGCAGTTAAAACTGAACCTGCATCTGTATCTACATCTACACGAGCTAGAAAGGCATGCTATATCTGTAATCAAACTGATCATTTGTCTTATTATTGCTCGTTCTATGTAGAGGAAGAAAAATCTGTTGGTTGTAATGCCATGCCTGCAACTACTGTTTTGCCTAACATGCATGCAAATCATGCCAAATGCAATAATCCAAATTGCATGCCATGTGCTGTAAACATCATGCATGCTTATTTTAATTTAATGAATACTGCTAGCGCATCTGTTGAACATACAACTAGTAGTAGTAAGAAAAAGCATGCGGGGTCAAAGGCTAAGACTTCAAGTCCTCCTAAAGTTAGGAGTGACCAGTCTGCTCCCAAACCTGACAAATCAGTCAAGGTTGACAAGGGAAAAGACAAAGTCAAGATGGATGCCCCTGATGGCAACAAGGCAAAGCCTTCTGTATCTGAAAAGAAAAAGGAAATTATTGATGCCGGGCCCAAACATCATTGGGTTCCGAAGAACACCTAACCTTTCTGGATTTGCAGGGCAGTGAACAGGAAAAGAGTAAAGTCATATGGGTGCTAGACAGTGGAGCATCGAGGCATATGACCGGCAATAAGTCCCTGCTAACAGATTTGGTGTTGAGAGCCGGCTCCGTGGTTACCTTTGGAGATAACAGCAAAGGTTACACTCGGGGATATGGCAAGATTGTTTGTGGAAATGTTATCATTGAGGACGTATCTTTTGTGGAAGGATTGCGACATAATCTTCTCAGCGTTAGTCAGTTCACCGACAGGGGTTTTGACGTCAACTTTGGGAAGCATGATTGTTCGATTCGAAGCAAAAAGGATGGAAGCCTTGCTCTCAAAGGAGTAAGGAAGTCAAATTTGTTCATAGCTGACATGAATTCTGCTGATCAGTCTGAAGTCACGTGTTTCTACAGCAAGGCTTCTGCTGATGAAAGTTGGCTATGGCATAAAAGATTATCTCACCTGAACTTTAAAGCAATGAATAATCTCGTAAGGAGAGAGTTGGTGAGAGGGCTGCCGCAGATGGAGTTCACCCCAGATGGACTCTGCGAAGCATGTGAGATAGGAAAATCAAAAAGAGCCTCGCATAAGGATAAACAAGTGAATAGCATTACCGAGCCCCTACAACTCCTTCACATGGATTTGTTTGGACCTGTTAATGTTGTGTCAATGTCAAGGAAAAGATATGCGTTGGTAATCGTCGATGACTTTTCCAAATACACATGGGTGAAGTTTGTGACATCGAAAGAGGAAGTGCCACATGAGATCATTAGACATGTACTGGAAATTGAAAATGTAGCAAGTCTGACTGTGAAGACTATCCGATCCGACAATGGGACAGAATTCAAGAACTCAGTGTTAATGGATTTCTGCATATCTAAAGGGATCAGACGACAGTATTCAGCACCGAGAACACCGCAGCAGAACGGGGTGGTAGAAAGGAAGAACAGGACACTGGTTGAAGCAGCTAGGACAATGCTGTATGAGTCAAAACTTCCTTTATATTTTTGGGCTGAAGCAGTTAGCACGGCTTGTTATACACAGAACAGAACCCTGATTATAAAGGACCATAATGAGACGCCGTATTACATGATGAATAAACGAAAACCATCTATCAAGTACTTTCACGTATTTGGTGCTAAATGCTTTGTGTTAAGAGACAATGCACATCTTGGAAAGTTTGAAGCCAAAGCAGATGAAGGGGTTTTCATTGGATATTCTCTTGAAGTAGTAGCAGCGTACAGGGTGTTTGTGCTTAATGATCGCAAGGTGGTTGAAAGCCTTAATGTCACATTCGACGACTCAAAGCTCCCTTCTATACAAAAAGAAGATAGTGAGCCCACTTCCCTAAGATTTGAGAATATGGATATTGATGAAGTGGATACAGTTCCTGAGTCCGTAGTGCAGGGTAGTGATCCAACGATAAATAATGAAATTAATTAAGAGTCTAGTGTTTCGCAAATTTAAAACACTAGGGCTGAGGGATCACCTTCCGTCAGACCTGGCACTAACTCAGGGGGAGTCAGTATGCACTCAGGGGGAGCAGCTCACTCTGGGGGAGCTAGTACTAGCTCAAGAGAAGCTAGTGAAAGTGCTTCTAGACTAAGTCATCTTCACTTACAAGATCAAGCTGAATCATCAAGAACGTTTGCTAGGGATCACACTTGGAACAAGAACCATCCGTTCGAGCTAATTATTGGTGATCCAGAAGCCGGAGTGACTACTAGAGGAAAAGCTAGAGCTGAAGTTGCCACTGAGAATGAATGTCTATATTCAGTGTTCCTTTCCCAGATGGAACCTAAAGTGGTGGAAGAAGCTCTAGATGACGCTGATTGGGTGATTGCTATGCAAGAGGAACTCAATCAGTTTGAAAGGCAGAAGGTGTGGAAGCTGGTATCTAGACCAAAGAATAGATCTGTTGTTGGGACAAAATGGGTATTCAGAAACAAGCTGGATGAAGACGGACGTGTAACACGAAATAAAGCTCGCCTGGTTGCTAAGGGTTATACTCAAAGAGAAGGAATTGATTATGATGAAACCTATGCACTAGTAGCAAGGCTAGAGGCAGTGAGGATGTTCTTGGCATTCGCAGCACATCATGGTTTTAAAGTCTATCAAATGGATGTCAAGAGTGCATTCTTAAACGGTGAACTGGATGAAGAGGTGTATGTCGAGCAACCTCCCGGGTTTATCGATATCAAATATTGTGATTATGTTTATCGACTCTTCAAATCAGTATATGGCCTTAAGCAGTCTCCACGGAAGTGGTATGAAACTCTGTCAGACTTCTTACTAGAAAGTGGTTTTACAAGAGGAGTAATCGACAAGACGCTTTTCTACAAGAAATGCAAAGATGATCTAATAATGGTGCAAGTATATGTGGATGACATTATCTTTGGGTCTGCAAATGAGAAGCTGTGTGCTAAATTCGCTAAGTTAATGCAATCAAGGTATGAGATGAGCATGATGGGAGAGCTGACGTTCTTTCTGGGCATTCAAGTTAGTCGGAAGAAGGACGGGATATTTATCTGCCAGACCAAGTACATTCATGATCTATTGAAGAAGTATGGTCTCCAAGATGTATCACAAGCTAAGACTCCTATGGCAACAGCCACGAAACTTGACGAGGACAAATCGGGTAAACCTGTAGACATCTCAATCTATCGAGGTATGATCGGCTCACTTTTGTATTTAACTGCTAGCAGACCTGATATTATGTTCTCTACATGCTTATGTGCAAGGTTCCAAGCGGATCCTAGAGAGTCACATCTCATAGCCGTAAAGCGTATTTTTAGGTATCTCAAGGGAACATCAAATCTCGGGATTTGGTACCCAAGAGATACAGGGTTTAATCTTGTTGGCTATTCGGATTCAGATTACGCAGGTTGTAGAATAGATAGGAAGAGCACTTCAGGAAGCTGTCAGTTCCTTGGAAGAAGGTTGGTGTCTTGGCAAAGCAAGAAACAACACACAGTATCTACCTCGACAGCTGAAGCAGAATATATTGCTGCTGGAAGCTGTGTGGCCCAGATACTGTGGATGAAGAACCAACTCAAGGACTACGGTGTGGAAGTATCTAAGATTCCTATCATGTGTGACAACACAAGTGCTATTGCAATGACCAACAACCCTGTGGATCACTCCAGAACCAAGCACATTGACATCAGGTATCACTTTATTAGAGAGCATGTAGAAAATGGAACTGTAGAATTGCATTTTGTGTCTACTGAACGTCAAATAGCAGATATATTCACTAAACCTCTAGACGAATCCACATTTTCTAGATTGGTTGGTGAATTAGGGATGCTTAACACCAGTTAGTTTTGCTACCTATCTGTTAGAATTCAGTTTGTGTACATATTATTGTTGTTCATGAATATTCTTAATTAATAATGTGTCATTAATTTCAAAAATGTATGTGTTGCATGTCATAAGGGGTTAGAAATTTTCATGATATTAATCTTGTGCTGATCTGTATATCTTTATGGTTAGTGTCTAAATGAAGTAATGAGAAATTTTCTAAGGCAAATCTCGATCTGGTTCTGGATCGAGATCGAGATCGACTTGAGAAAATTGCTTAAACTCTGTCAAGGTACATCTCGATCTATCCCCATCGAGATCGACATCAAGATGTAGATCGAGATCGACATCGAGATGTAGATCGAGATCGACATCGAGATCAAAATCGAGATGTAGATCGAGATGCGGATCGAGATCGACATCAAGATCGACGTCGAGATGTAGATCGAGATGCGGATCGAGATCGACATCCAGATCGACATCTAGAGGAGGATCGAGATGCGGATCTCGAGATCGAGATGTGACCTGTCTTTTCAGTGATTTTTTTTTGGCGTGCAAGTATATATTATAGCATTAAAAAGGTTGTTCATTATTTACATTAACTTTCTTTCTCTCCAAAAGCTTAAGCTCTTCATATACACACGCGTATACATACATTACATCAAGTTTTCTTGTGATTTTCTTAAACAAAAATCACTAACTGGTACTTAAAAGCATCAATAACTAAAACGAAACTCTGCTAAAATTTTGTTTAAAACTGTTGAACTTCTTGTGTTATTTTAACGTCATTACTGTTCTTGCAATTAGTTCTTTAGTTTTCTTTTTCATTCGAGTGAGTTTGTTTTTGTTTCGTGCTTTCTTATTCTTAAGTTCTTTCGTGTTCTTGAGCAAAATAGTTGTGAGTACTACTGGTTAATCCTTAAAGTGCAACTTTACCGCCGTGTTTGTGGTTTTCTAGAAAAATAATTTATTTTGTAACGGCTGTTCACTTTAATTTTCGAAAACTCAACCGTCAATCATTAGTGGGAAGTTAAGTGGTCATTAGTGGGCAGTTAATTTGTTTTAATGTGTGTCACTAATTACGTGGGGTAATTAGTGGGGTTCGTGTACGTTTTATTTTGTTTAAATTTAGAACTTGTTCTCTAAAAATTCCATTGCAAAACCATTTTAGAACATTTCTTTTCTCAAACACTAATTTAAAATGGCAAACCCAAATTTCACAATTCCCAAGACCAACTTTGTTAATCTCTCTGCTGATCGAGCAACTGGTAGATTTATTCACTATCAGTTCTGGATTGAATCCCTCAACAACACATCAATCATAAGTCATGCTTTAACTGCCTCTCTCATCCTGAATGTCGAAGCCCTTCAAGCTGCTTACTCTACACTAGAGATTCAGGGTGGAAAAGCCAATCCAACAGGCCTATCCTTTACTATTGGTGATGTCAAATATGAAGTCAGTCTGCGGAAGTTCAATGAGTTACTCGGGCTTCCTACAGAAGATTATGCTCCGGAACCCACTATGGAGGATATGTTGCAATTATTCACGGAGATAGGTTGTCGCCCTCCCACGGGTCCTATCAAGGTAACAAAGGTTAACACCGGTATGCTACCAGCTGAGTGGGATTATGTAGTTCAGGCCATTCAGCGCTGCATGTTCCCAAAGGACAAAGACTACAGGCCAATGAACAACAGCTGCCGGGTAATACTATATGGACTGGCAAACAACAGGAGAGTGAATGTGGGCAAACATCTGTTGATTCAGTTGCATGAGAGGTGGGCATTGGAGAAAAATGCATCAAGGAATCCGGAAGATGGTCCAGTCAAATGCTGGATGCCAAGATTTCTTCAGATGGTTCTGGATGACGTCCTTTCAGAGGAACACAGACGAGTATTTCAAGGCTCTGAAAGGATGGCATGTTTTGATATGACTCTAAAGAGT
This sequence comes from Oenanthe sinensis, assembly GCA_028671895.1. Taxonomy (NCBI): domain Eukaryota; kingdom Viridiplantae; phylum Streptophyta; class Magnoliopsida; order Apiales; family Apiaceae; genus Oenanthe; species Oenanthe sinensis. The sequence continues at coordinate 6,877,633 of JAPMAC010000195.1, read as the reverse complement.
ATCTCCACCATGGAAACCCAGCAAAAGTCAAGACTTTTTGAGTTGCGCCTGACTCCGTACTTCCAGGATCTGCAAGATGAGTATGCTAGGAGGCATGCTTCTCAGTTTACTGCAGTAGAAGCTGAGAGTAGCGGTAACGAAGCTGAAGGTGGAGATCCAGTGCATAGAAATTTGGAAGAAGCAGGTATAGATGTTGACATGGCCGAGGCAAATGTTGCAGAAGCTGGAGCTGACAAGGATGACGATCTTCTTAGTCAGGTACCTATTCTTGCTGATCTTGATCAATCATCAATTCAACCGGTTTTCTACAGCCGTGGGCCTGAAAACCCCCAGGCTCTATCCCAGGCTGCAAGCCCTTCTGTTCATAAACGTTCAGCCAGCCCTAAAACTGGTGATAAAAGGAAGGCAAGCTTATCTGAGTCGAGTGATTCGAGTGGAGGGAGTGTAGGAGTTGAGAGAGTAGTCACTTCAGCAGCTCTGCCACCTCCAAAGAAGCAAAAGGTGGATTCAAACCCAGTGGCAACTGCACAACCTGTTAAGGCTAGTTCACCTCTCACAGCCACCACACCTCACGCTGGTGGCTCTCCTCTCCAAATCATTTCAACACATTCGCACTCGCCTAGGCATGTTGGTGAGAGTCAAGGAGGGGGTCCAGCTCAACAGCCAATAGGAGCTGGCCCTACCTCCCCTGAGCTGTCCGCTCAGGGCTCTTTGAGCAATTTCTCGGAAGGGGAATGGAAAACTGAGACTAGCACTTCTGATACTAGTATCTCAGGAAGTTTTAATGAGGAAGAGTCTGTCGAATCCAGTATGGATGACGCTTCCTCATCTAAATCAGAAAACAAGTTGCTTGTAGAGCAACGACATCTGGTGACTGGTGGGTCTACGCCTCCAGAACAGCCCAGCGAACCAGAAAAGGTTCTAAGTGAACAAGGGGATGACATGGTCATAACGTCATCTCCTATCGTAGACACAGCGCTTAAAGGCTCAGTCTCACTGATCGATATCGCCGACCAACTCACCGCTAGTCCCCAGCGATTAGTGGATGAGGCTCTAGTACTGTTAGGCTCTAAACACGAGGGAGAGACAGGGAGAGTAGATCCCTTCTTTTTAGGGATCTTGAGTGAAACAGAACCCAGCGAGAGTAAACAGTTTAACCCAAGCCAAACACCGTCCCCCAAATTGCAAGATCTAGTGAAGAAAGTGGAGGCTTTGGAGGCTGGAGTTGCTGGTGTTACTGCTGCTGTCTCTTCTCACTCAGGAAGATTGGAGGTCGGAGCTCAGTTCATGGAGAACCTGATTGCCGTCCAGAATCAAATGATTGACAAGATAAACAATCTTGGATTGGCACAGGTGGAGGTTGGGAGATCCGTAGATGATGTCACTTATGGCATGTCTCAGGTTTGGACGAAGCTGAATGAACTACTTGACTCTGTCTTTGGACGTAACAGGGCTGGACCTGGTCCTTCAACCGGTGGTGGTGATGACGATAATAATGGTGATGATGCTCCTGATGAGGATAACACACCTAAGGGGGAGAAGGAGGATCAGGGTCTGAAAAAGCTGACTAGTAAGGATCCGGTGATCGAGTCCTCAAACAAATCTGGTGAAAAGGTGGAGGAGGCTCAACCGGCTCTTAAGGACAAAGGCAAGCAGAAGATGGTAGTTGAAGAAGAAGCTGAGAAAGAAACACCTCTTGTCGATGCATTTATGGGAGACTTTATTGAAGATTCCGATGATGACGAGATGGATGTAGAAGCCTTAGTGGCAAGGAGGTCGAGACTCGAGCAACGGGCAAGAGAGTGGGAACAAGAAAGAGGTCTAAATCCTGGCGGATCTGGCGCAGGAGTTGCAGGTGATGCAGGAGACCACTCGGCTGCTGACGAGCATGTCCCAGAAGAAGAAGTTGATGAAGCGGAGATGCAAGGAGAGATTTTCAGGGAAGCCAGAGAAAGAGTAAATGAAGAAGTACTACAAGGGATAGTTGAAAAAGAACTAATGGCAAAGGAGAAGAGAGCGGCTCAGAAAACTCAGCATGAGTTTGAAATGAAAAAGATCAATGATCCTAAGGTCCAGGCTGACATAAGGAGGGAAGGTCCCGAGTGGGACAAGGCTAGAAAAGCTTTAGCTGGACCAAGAGCCTATGCTCATGACTCAGAAAGATTGAGCTTTCTTCTTCATAAGCTAGAAAATCTAAACCCTGGGCTGCTGAATTATCTAAATTGTATAAGACAGGGATGCACCTCCGTACAAGTCATATTCAAGGAGAAGGCATGGAATCTGATGATCACTTGGACACCCATAACAAAAATCGGGCCGTGTATGGTCGATGAAGCTTTCTTCCATGAAAGGGGTGCAAGTGAACTGGTAGAATTCGCTCACAAGGTAGACACCTCTGTCAAGACTGGAGTGCTGTTTAAGGAGAAATTGTTGAAGATGGCTGAAGACAGAGGGGTTGACATTATTCTAAATCCCTACCAGATCAGATATGTCCATGACAAGGTCTTGAGGATCGTAAATCTGCATGACTCGAAACTAACTCCGAGCGGAAATGTGTTGAAGGCAGTTGCAAAGCTAGTCCTCTCTAAGGGTTTTCTAACAAAGGAAAAGAAGCTGGTGGCTAAGGACTTGGAGAAGCTGATAAGAAGGCAAGACGCTAGATACAAGTTGCCTGAAGCTACACTACCAGTGGTTAAGAAGGAACCTGAAGACTATGCATTCGAGCTGCAAGACGAGGCAATAAGAGAGCATGTGCAAAGATACGGAGATCCAAGGATAGACATTCCAGAAGAAGGGGAAATAAGGAAGGAAGCTAGTGCAGTGGTTAGTGCAAATGTCAAGTTTGTCAAGAGCAAAGATGAGAATGAGAATGATCTGCTGATCTATACAGACAAGTATCTGGTGGAAACCGTCATTGAAATCAAGTACGACATCTTTGCAGAACACAGTCATGAAACACTGTGTATCATAAGGGAATTGATTGATGAGATGGATGATGTTGACGAGTTTGATCAGGATTATCTAAGGGTCACGTTTGATAACTTCTGTAAGAGAAGACAACAGCTTGATATTCAGAGGCTACAGCAATGCACCACCACTATTGTCATTGGATACCCTAAGCAGTTGGTTATAAGGAAGAAAGGGGAAAAGGGGTACCCTGACAAAGTCACGAAGTTGAGGTTTGAAGACATTCCCACGAAGCTTACCACTCGCAGCATGGTTGAAAGGTGGTTGAGGTTGTTTCGAAATTACAAGATCAGAAATCATGTGGAAGCAGAAGGACTTAATCTTCTCAAGAAAAGACTGGATGAAGTCTGCAACCCTGAGTTCATGAAGAAAGAAAAAGCAGCCAAGAAGAAAGCTCGTGAAGAAGAGGAGCGCAAGAAATCAAAGTTTTAATGCATTATGCTTGTAATGTTTCTTTGCGTTGTAATTTGTTTTCTTGTTTTCCTGCATTGTAAAAATATATTATCTGTTTTCTTGTGTAGTGTAAGGTAGAAGTTAGTTAGCTAAGTGTCTTAAAACTGGTTTAAATTAGGCGTCAATTATTTCGCGAAGTTCGGCGGTGGTAATACTGCTAAAAGGACTTCAGAAGGATAATTGAAGATTGAGTGGACCGTGCTCTTAAAGTACTTAGAGAAAATCTCTAGAAGAGCATGAAGCCATTTGATCGAGCCAACAGGTGTCCAATTTTGGCACTTGAAGTATCAGTAATAGACATGAAGTTAATTAATCAAGCCAAGCATTATGTAAGTTGACATGATCTTTTATGAACGTTATTTTATCTTTTTCAGTCCCTGTTTAGTTGAGTTATCCTCATTGTAAATTTGGTTGTCAGTGTTAGACAATCAAATAGGGGGAGATTGAAAGGCATAGGTGTACTAACTTGTAACACTTAATTACTATGTAACTCAACTAAGTAAAAGATAAAACAACAGCAAAACAAGAGAAACTGAAGAAGCACATGGAATCAATCAACTGAAGAAATGGCAATGATACTTGGTAACTACAAGTAACTAATTTGGTTAATCAAGGATGCATAAGTGAGAAGAAGTTCAATCTGAGTATTGCTCATGCCCTAACTTATCTAATGGAGAATCAAATTAATGTCAAAGAAGTATCAAGAAGACCAAAGTGATTTCATGTAATGTATATCAACATCTGGATAATGTAAAGGTTAATCAACAAATGAGAACTGACATTCAGAAGCAAGAACCCCTACAAGACTAGTCACTTATGAACCAGACCATTGCATCAAGTGTCAGGACATTGGAGGCAAGTTCATGTCAGTAATAGAAGATCTCATTTGAATTGAGTGAGGAAAAGAAATTGAAGAAGCTAGGGAAACTTGCTCATAAAGGTTAATCCTCAATTAGTCACTAAAGAAGGTCAACATTGGATGTGTGCATATTTGCTAAGGCAAATGTCGATCCACAGCAGATCGAGATGCGGATCGAGATTTACAATTGAAGTAAAATATTGCAAAGGCAAATCTCGATCCACGGTAGATCGAGATCGAGATTCTCCCAGATCGAGATCGAGATCTTCATAGATCGAGATCGAGATTCTCCTAGATCGAGATCGAGATTTTCACAGATCGAGATCGAGATGGGTCCAGGCAAAGATCGAGATGCGGGTAGAAATATAACATTTAATGTTCAAGGGACAAGTGGCTTATTGTGAACGGTTGATCCAGAGTTGTTGGGAAAGTACTTTTTGTTGTCGAAGTCCTGATTGGGCCACGTACACAAAAAGGACAAGATCAAGACTACATGACATTATAAAAGCAGCACTTTAATTTTATTAGAAAATAGACTTTTATCTCTGTATTTTTCAACGATAATTTTTAAGAGAGAGCATTTACTGTAAAACAAAAAGTGAGAGAGAGGATCAGTTGAATCTAGCTTTAATTGCTGTATTTATTGTTCAACTGATCATGATGCTTTTATGAATGTTGTAGCAAATCCATCAATGAATATAATGATATATTCTTGAAATTCTGTGTCATCATTTATTACCTGCATATTGTTTATTCTCTCATAAATTTTAAACAGTTGTATTCACCCTCCCCCCCTCTACAACACTTTGGACCTAACACCCTGCTTCCAAGGTGTTGGCCACATACACCATCATGAACTTCTTTTAGGGCAGCTTCAGCCTCGTTGGGTCTCAAGCATCTCAAATAAGGTATCACGTATGATTTTTTATAGAGTATTCCTTCTATGAGGGCATACCCCAAGGCCCTAACCGACAGCTTGCGAGCCTCCACGGGGTCGACATGTGTTTTTCCTGTTTCCAAGTAGAGTTTGATGGGATCCATCCAACACGTTCCCGGCCCAATAGGAGCTATTAGTTTTGCATCAATGCTTGGGGTCTTCAAGACTTGAAAATAAACACTGCCCGAGTAACTTTCAATTTCTGATGATGCAAATTTGGACAAGGCATCGGCCTTCATATTTTCCTCTCTCGGGATGTACTCAAAGTGACATTCTTCGAACTGGGTGGCTTGAGCTTTAACGATTCTCAAATATTTGGCCATAGTCACGTCACGGGTCTCGAACTCCCCATTTACTTGAGAGATTACTAACCTTGAGTCACCACACACTTTCATGTTTTTCACCCTCAGGGTTCTGGCCAGACCAAGTCCAGCTATCAGAGCATCGTATTCCGCCTCGTTGTTTGTAGTTAGAAAGTCCAATTTGATTGCATATTCGACAATGAAGCCATCCGGGCTTTGTAAAACTAGGCTAGCTCCACTAGTTTTTGTTTTTGAATCTCCGTCAAAAAATAGCACCCAGTATTCTTTGAGTTCTTCCTCTTTTTCCTCCTTTCCTTTACCTTCTTTATCCTCTTCTTGCCCCCCGACTTCTTGGTTTGGAATGGTACATTCAACCACGAAGTCAGCTAGAGCCTGGGCTTTGATGGTCGTCCTTGGCTTGTATCTGATTTCGAATTCTCCAAGTTCAACAGCCCATTTGATTAGCCTTCCACTGGCCTTGGGGCTATGCAGTATATTTCTTAGGGGTTGGTCTGTCAGGACTTCAATAACATGCGCCTGAAAGTATGGGCGTAACTTCCTCGAGGCCATTATTAATGCTAAGGCAAACTTCTCGACTTTTGAGTAGTTCAACTCTATACCATGTAGAATCTTGATGACGTAATAAACGGGCTTCTGAACTCTATCCTCTTCTTTTACGAGAACTGCACTCAGGGCTAAGCTCGAGACAGCAAGGTATAGGAATAACACTTCTTCAGGTTTTGGTTTAGCAAGCAAAGGTGGCTCAACCATATACTTCTTTAATTCTTCAAATGCTGCATGACTTTCGTCATTCCATTCAAAGTTTTTAACCTTTTTGAGGGCCTTGAAGAATGGCAGACACTTCTCTCCAGATTTGGATATGAATTGCCCTAGGGCCGCCACCCTTCCAGTGAGCTTTTGGACTTCTTTTATAGTCTTGGGGGGCTCCATGTCCAAAATTGCATGAATCTTCTCAGGGTTGGCCTCAATGCCTCTTTTTGAGACCATCAGGCCTAGAAACTTTCCGGACCCTACACCAAAGGCACACTTGATTGGGTTCAACATCATCTTGTGGGTTCTCAAAACTTCAAATGCCTCATTCAGGTGCGCAAGATGATCGGCCTTGTCTAGGCTTTTGCCTAACATGTCATCAACGTAGACTTCCATGGTCTTACCGATAAGGTGCTTGAAAATTTTATTTACAAGCCTTTGATACGTGGCTCCTGCATTCTTAAGTCCAAAAGCCATAACTAGATAACAAAAAACACCGAAATCAGTGACGAATGATACCTTGGGGATGTCTCTGGGGTGCATCTTGATTTGGTTGTAACCACTGAAACCATCCATGAAGCTAAGTATCTCGTGCCCAGCGGTGGCATCTATCAACATGTCTATCAGTGGCAAGGGGAAACAGTCCTTAGGACAGGCATCATTCAGATCAGTGAAGTCCACGCACATCCTCCACTTTCCATTGCTTTTCTTGACCATCACAGGGTTAGCCAGCCACTCAGGGAACTGAATTTCTTCAATAAATCCAGCTTCCAACAACTTTTCTACCTCTGCCTTAATGGCCTCTTGCCTCTCAGGAGCAAAATTTCTTTTCTTTTGCTTGACCGGTGTCCTACTAGGATTCACATTCAACTGATGCGTTATGAGTTCGGGGTCTATCCCTGGCATGTCGGCTGCTGTCCAAGCAAAGATATCTCTGTTATCTTGTAGGAACTGTACCATCTGTTGTGTCAAGTCCTTGGGGAGTGAAGCCCCAACATAAGTCACCTTCTCAGGATCTAGAGGGTCCAAGGGAATGGACTCCAAATCCTCTGCGGGCTTCCCCCTTCTTTCCTCATGATCTCTGACATCCATATCTTCAATGGGGAGAACTGCCCCCCAGTGCCATCAAGTTTCAAGGCGGCCACATAGCAACTTCTGGCCATCTTCTGATCACCTTTTTCTTCTCCCATACCATTCCTAGTCAGGAATTTGAGTTTCAAGTGGTATGTAGAAGCAACTGCTTTGAAGGCATGCAACCCGGTCCTCCCAAGGATCGCATTATAAGTAGTGTTTGCCTTTATAACTAGAAAGTTCAGCATCTGAGTGGACAGTCAAGGCTCTTCACCCATAGTCATAGGCAGTTGTATGATCCCTTCAATCCGAGACTCTACTCCATTAAATCCATATATAGGCATGTTGGAGGGGGTTAGCTGTGAATCGTTGTACCCCATTCTCACATAAGCATCATAAAACAGAATGTCAACAGATGAACCGCTGTCCACCAAGACTCTTTTCACTGGAGAATTCCCTATGGTGGGAGTGATTACCAAGGGATCATCGTGGGGGAATCTCACTCTTTCCAGATCTGAGCCATTAAAAGACAATGAGACCTCAGTTCTTGCCCTTTTGGGAGGCTCTCCTACTATGCTCATCACCTCCCGGGCATAAGCCTTTCTTGAATTTCGGGAGTTACCTGCCGCGGTTGGTCCTCCCGAGATCATATTGATCACAGGCCCTCGGGGCTGTTTATTTATTTCCTTGGGGTCTGAGTCCCTTCGTTTGTCGTTGTACTCCCTGTCGTTTCTAGTACCGTCCTTAGTATATTTCTCCAGCTTTCCTCTTCTGATTAGAAACTCAATCTCATCTTTTAATTGGCGACAATCATCAGTGTCGTGCCCTGTGTCCCTATGAAACCTGCAATACGCATTCTTATTTCTTTTTTCAGGATCAGTTCTTAGTGGCTTCGGCCATCGAAGGTCCTTGCCCTTCTCAATATCCATCAATATTTGGCTACGAGGGGTGTTTAGCCTCGCATACTCGGTAAACCTAGCTCCTCCTTTTCTCTTGGAGTCATCGGCCTCACTATTTTTTGCATACTTGGTATCAACATCATACTCCACATCATTAGATCTTTTCTTAGAATAGGTATTCGGGGTTTGAAACCCTTGGGCTTTCCTCATACTTTCCTCAGCCTTGATATACTTTCCAGCCCTCTCTTGGAGTTCGTTCATACTCTCGGGGGCCCTCTTGGCTAATGACCTTCTAAAATTTTCATCAGAAGTTCCTTGTTGCAGAGCTATCATGGCTACCTTTTGGTCTAAATCTGGGACCTTCAAGGCTTCCTTCGTAAATCTGTTCATATAATCTCTTAAGGACTCATTCTTTCCCTGGTGCATATTCATTAATGAAGCCGAGCTTTTCTCGTGTGTCTTGCTACTGATGAACTGTCCAATGAAGGCCCTGCTCAGATCCTTAAACGACCTAACAGAGTTTGGTGGTAAACGGCTGAACCACTGTTGAGCCATACCACTCAGGGTTTGGGGAACGCCCTACACTTGATAGCATCGTTTACAGGTTGGAGCAACAGTGCATTAGAGAATGTGAAAACATGATTCGAGGGACCCCCGGTACCATCATAAGCTTTAATGGTGGGCATCTTAAATTTCCTTGAAATCTTTTCATTCATGATATTTTCAGTAAAAGGGGGTGTGGGATCGTCTGGATCCCCCAGGGGTAGCAGGTCTTGGGGATCAGCCCTAATAAGATTTGTCCTAGTTTGCCTCCCAGCTGGTGGCTCATCCAAATCTATCACAGGTGCGTGTCTTATCGATCCTCCAGTACTTTCAATCCTGGGACGTTGTTGTCTGGCTAGTGCCCTTTGTAAGTCCTTCCTTAGTCGCTGTGCTTCAGCCTCATGGGCTCGTATCCTTTCTTTCAGACTTGTAGAGTCAATGTTTGGAGGCCCTCGGGGCTGGGCAATCCGTTCTCTAAGGGGCTCCTTGTCAGGTCTCCTTCTTCGAGGGTTTATATCCTCGTCGGAGGACTCCTCATCGTCAGTAGAGTAAGGCCCAGAAAAATCACGTTCTCTAGGTCGCGAGGCATAGTGGGGCAGCAACCCTTGTTCATAAGGTGGTTCGTAGTTTCTTGGGAGCCCGTAACGAGGATTGGGTGTTGTGGCTGACGATATCTGCAAAGTGGGAGGAGCAATAAAAGTTGTATGAAGGGGAGGAATTACCTGGAGTGGAGGAATCGAAGCATGGATGGATATGTCGGGGTTAGAGGGATGAACAACGATGCTTAAAGGTCCAGTTCGTCGAGTACTTGTTTCAGGGTCCTCAAAGAGGTGATAGGAGCAGTAGTTCCTTGCTCGTGTGTCACAGGGGGGGAGTCGTTGGTGTCGACATTGACGTCAGGGGTTTCTCCTTCGAGGGTGCTTGCAGTCCTACGTGTTCTTGCCATGGTTGTTATTCTTCCCACAGACGGCGCCAAATGTTACGGATCAAAAACGAGGTGTCTTTAATACGTAATTAATGCTAGGGTTTGGGGGAGCTTCAAGCTTTAATGACTGCACTAACGTTTCATGACTTAGCTCAGGTCCTCGTTAACTGCCTACGTATCTCAGTTCGTATGAGAATCAAGCCAAAAACGTAGTTCTAATATTGAGGGGTTAGGCCCTTTATATAGGCGCATGGAGGCCTTGGAATCAGATTAGGGTTAGGAGACTTGGGGGCCAAGTCTCCTAGCAGCAGGGGTATCCAAAACCTTATAGGAATGAGAGTCCTTGTCGGACTTCTCCCACGTTTGGGCTCCTAGATCCTTCTAGGATGAAGGCCTTCAACAGGCTTTTTGGGCCTTTTCTGGGCCTTTATTAAATAATTACAAAATTAATTATTAAAAAGGTCTTACTGGGCCTATTGCTTCCACGGAGCTTCGCGGACTGGACCCAACAATCCAGCTATTACACTCCTAGTTTGTTTCGAGGGCCTAAAACCTTTGGACCATGCCAGGCCTAATAAATGCTATATTTATTATTTCTTTCAGGGCTATTTTTACCCATATCACAACTCAAATAGAAACCAATACTATCACTTATAGAATACAATAGTTTCTGCTCCATTAGTTCCTTGTTGTATCAAAACAAAGCTTGACAAGGTGAGAAAACAGGTACAGATAAAGCATGACGTTTAAATATGATATTAGCTATTAGTTACCCAACACACTAAATATCACTTCTCGCTAGCTACGCATTTGATAGGGGATTTTAGTGTCAAACTTTGTCTCTATAGAAAGAAATATGAAATGGCCAAACCTTTTGTATGGGGGGAGGTTTAAGATATTCGCACAAGTGGAAGATGTTGGTAATCGAGCAAGAGCTTCTTGAGATGTCTCACCACCAGTTCTGTAAGAATAGCAAAATATGAAACCTAAGTAATCAACTAAAGACCAAAGCATGGACTCTTATCAGGGGAGAAAACACATAATCTCAACACTGGAAGAAAAAAAATATGGCAATCACCCCTAAATGCAGAATGAAGGTTTCAAATAGCCAAATCCAAGTAGAGGTCCTTTAGAGAAACCAATCACACACCTGTCAATTGGTTGCTCTAGAGGACTTCTACTTAGATTTGGCTATTTGAAACACTCATTCTGCATTCAGGGGTGATTGCCATATTTTTTTCTTCCAATTTTGAGATTATGTGTTTTCTCCCCTGATAAGAGTCCATGCTTTTGTCTTTAGCTGATTACTTAGGTTCCATATTTTTCTATTCTTACAGAACTGGTGGTGAGATATCCCAAGACACTCTTACTCGGTTACCAACATCTTCCACTTGTGCGAATATCTTAAAGCTCCACTCATACAAAAGGTTTGGCCATTTCATATTTCTTTCTATAGAGTCAAAGTTTGACACTAAAATCCCCTAGCAAATGCGTAGCTAGCGAGAAGTGATATTTAGTGTACTGTGTAACTAATAGTTAATATCATATTTAAACTTCATGTTTTATCAGCACCTATTTTCTCACCTTGTCAAGCTTTGTTTAGATACATCAAGGAGCTAATGGAGCAGAAACTATTGTATTCTATAAATGCTAGTGATGATTTTTATTTGAGTTGATAGTCTCATTTCTAAATCATTTCTAAATCTTGATATATGTAATATTGAGTTTAACTTTGCGACATTATAAGAAATTTTGGCTCGTGCAATCTAAATATTGACAGAGCTACAGTGTGCTTGAAAAAAAAGGAAATTTTGTAAATATATTAAAATTGCATATGATATGTTCAAATTTGTACAGATGACTGTCTAAACATTGATAGTGTTACAGCTTGCTTGAAGAAAACGAAATTTTGTAGATATACTAAAATTGCAAAGTGATATATTCAGATTTGTACATATAATTGTTTAAACATTGACAGTGCTACAACAAAATTTGTAGATATACTAAAGTTTTCAGTAGTAGATATGTATATACTGTTCATAAGCATTTATACCATTTTTCTAAATCAATTGTTTTATTTTACTTCTGTAATTAACTCGTAGATCATTAATTTTGATTTTGCAAACTTAGTTTGCATGACACGTGGTTTTGAACTAATGCTCCATCTTCATATATAATTAGATATTGATATGGGTAAAAAATAACCCTAAGAAAATAATAAATGTAACATTTATTATTTCATTTATTAGATCTAGCATGGTCCAAAAGCTTGGCCCCTTGAAATAAACAAGGAAAATAAATAATAGGATCAAATGGATCTGTAATCCAAGGATCAATTGGATTTGTAAGTCTAGTATACAGGCTCCGTTAAAGCCATAGACCCAGTAAGCCTTTGTTATTAATTAATTTCATAATTAGTTAATAGAGGCTGAGTAAAGGCCCAAGAAGTCCATTGAGGACCTTCATCCTAGAAGGATCTAGAAATCCTAGTGTGGGAAGAGTCCAATGAGGACCCCCATTCCTGGAAGGTTACAACAACCTTACATCACTAGAAGACTTCTAACCCTAATCTAATTCCAAGGCCCTCGTGCGCCTATATAAAGGGTCTACCCCTCAAAATTGGAACTACATCTTGCCTTCATCTTCGAATGACATATAAGCCACTACGTTCTTGGTGTTCCCTTGTCGCCATAGCCCCGAGGGCATCACCAAGAAGTACATTTTTTGGCTTAATTCTCATCACTTGAGATACGTAGGCAGCTTACGAGGACCTAGTTTAATCACGAAATGTAAGTGTAGCCATTAAATCTTGAAAGCTCTCATCCCTCATCAATTACTATTAATTGCATCTAATTTTGATCTGTAACATTTGGCGCCGTCTGTGGGAAAAGAATAACCATGGCAAGAACACAAAATACCGCGAGCACCCTCGAAGGAGAAGTCCCTACCACCACGGTTGACACCAACGTTCCCCATGCCCCGGCACATGAACAATGAGTTATTGTTCCAACCACCTCCGTTGAGGACCCTGAAGCATGTACCCGGCGTACCAAACCCCTAAGCATCATCTTTATCCTTCCAACCCTGATGTATCTATCCATGTTTCGGTTTCTTCACTCTAGTTAATTCCACCCATTAGTACATCTTTTATCGTTTCCCATACCTTGCAGGTCTCGTCTGTTGTAATATCTGACCCTCGCTATGGGCTCCCAAGAAACTACGAGCCCTCTTATGAGCAAGGGTTGTTGCCCAACTATACCTCATGACAAGGGAATCAGGATTTCTTTGGACCTTATTCCACTATTGATGAGTTGTCTGACGAGGATGTTAACCCCCAAATGAGGCGACCCGGCAAGGAGCTTGTTGGAGGAAGGAGTACCCAACCCTGAGGGCCTTAAAACACCGACTTCATAGACCTTCGAGAAAGGATACGTGTTCTTGAGGCTGAGGCCCAATGACTGAGGAGAGACTTGGAAAGGGAATTAGCAACACGACAGCGCCCCGGAGTTGAGGGGGCTAGAGGGTCAACAAGGAATGCACTTCTGATAGATCTAGATGAGCCCCCAACTAGAAGACAAGTAAGGTCAAGTCATGCTAGGTCTGATCCGCAAGACTTGTTACCACTTGAATATCCTGATGATCAAGTACCTCCCTTCACGGAGAAGTTTATGAATGAAAAAATCTCAAGAAAGTGAAAGATGCCCACTATCAAGGCCTATGATGGGACTAGAGACCCCTCAAACCATGTTATCACGTTTTCAAATGCGTTGTTGCAACATGTTAACGACGCTGTCAAGTGTAGGGTGTTCCCTGAAATCCAGAGCGGTATGGCACAAAGATGATTTAGTCGTCTACCCTCCAACTCCGTTGGGTCATTCAAAGATCTGAGCAGGGCCTTCATTGGTCAGTTTATCAGCAACAAAACTCGTGAGAAGAGCTCAACTTCGCACATGAATATGCATAAGGGGAGGAATGAGTCCTTGAAGGACTATATGAACAGATTCACTAAGGAAGCCTTGAAAGTCCCCGATCTAGACTAGAAGGTAGCTATGATAGCCTTGCAGCAAGGGACTTCAGACGAGAATTTCAGGAGATCATTAGCCAAGAGGGCCCCCGAGAGTATGAATGAACTCTAGGAGAGAGCTGGAAAGTATATCAAGGCTGAAGAGTGTATGAGGAAAGCCTAAGGGTTTCAAGCATCGAACACCTACTCTAAGAAGTGAACCAGTGATACCGAGTTTACGGTCGATGCCAAGTATGCGAAGAGTGATGATGCTTAATGACTCCAAGAAGAAAGGATGATCAAGGTTCACTGAGTATGCAAGGCTAAACATCGTCCGGAGCCAAATATTGATTGATATTAAGAAGGACAAGGACATTCGATGGTCGAATCCACTAAGGACTAATCCTGAAAAGAGAAATAAGAACGCTTACTGCCGGTTCCATAGAGATGTGGGACACGATACTGATGATTGTCGTTAGTTAAAAGATGAGATCGAGTTTCTGATTAGAAGAAGAAAGTTGCACAAATACACCAAGGATGGTGCTAGAAATGACAGGGTTACAATGATAAACTAAGGGACTCAGAAACCAAAAAAAGAAATAATCAGCCCCGAGGGCCTGTGATCAATGTAATTTCAGGGAGACCAACCGGTGCAGATAACCCCTAAAATTCCAGATAGGCTTATACCCGAGAGGTAATGAGCATTGTAGGAGAGCCCCCCTAAAAGAGCAAGGACTGAGTTCTCTGTCATTTGATGATTTTGACTTGGAAGGGGTGATGTTCCCCCACGATAACCCCTTGGTGATCACCCCCGTCATAGGAAACTCTCATGTGAAAAGAGTCTTGGTAGACAATGGGTCGTGTGTAGACATCCTGTTTTATGACGCTTTTGTGAAAATGGGATACAACGATTCGCAACTGACCCCCTCCAACATGCCTATCTATGGTTTCAATTGAGTGGAATCTCGGATTAAGGGGATTATACAACTACCTATGACTATGGGTGAAGAACCTCGATAGTCCACTCAAATGATGAATTTTCTAGTTATCATGGCAAGCACTACCTACAACGCAATCCTTGGGAGGACTGGGTTGCATGCCTTCAAGGAGATAGCTTCTACATACCTTTTGAAACTCAAATTCCCAACTAGGAATGGAGTGGAAGAAGAAAGAGATCAAAAAATGGCCAGAAGTTGTTACGTGGCCGCGTTGAAGCCTGATAGCACTAAGGGGCAAGTCCTCCCTATCAAAGACTTGAATGTCAGAGATCAAGAAGAAAGAAGGGGGAAGCCCGCGGAGGACTTGGAGCCCATTCCCCTAGATCCTCTAGATCATGTTTAAGTGACATATTTTGGGACTTCACTCTCCAAGGACCTGAAAAAACAGCTAGTTCAGTTCTTACAAGACAACAAAGATGTCTTTGCTTGGACAGTCGCCGACATGCCTGGGATAGACCCAAAACTCATAACGCATCAGTTGAATATGGATCCTAAAAGGACAGCAGTCAAGCAGAAGAAAATAAATTTTGCTCTTGAAAGGAAAGAGGTCATTAACCAAGAAGTGGAGAAGCTGTTGGAAGCTGGGTTTATTGAAGAAATTCAGTTCCCTGAGTGGCTAGCAAACCCTGTGATGGTCAAGAAGGCCAATGAAAAGTGGAGGATGTGTGTGGACTTCACAGGCTTGAATGATGCTTGCCCAAATAAGTATATTCCCTTGTCAAGGATAGACACATTGATTGATGCCACAGCTGGGCACGAGATGCTTAGCTTCATGGATGGCTTCAGTGGCTATAACCAGATCAAAATGCACCCCGATGACATCCCTAAGGTATCATTTGTAACTGATTTTGGTGTTTTCTGTTATTTGGTTATGGCTTTTGGACTTAAAAATGCAAGAGTCACATATCAAAGGCTTGTAAACAAAATTTTTAAGCACTTAATTGGTAAGACCATGAAGGTTTATGTTGATGACATGTTGATCAATACCTAGACAAGGCCGACCACCTCGAACACCTAAGAGAGGCATTTGAAGTTCTAAGAACCCATAAGATGATGTTGAACCCAACCAAGTATGCCTTTGGAGTGGGGTTTGGAAAATTTCCAGGCTTGATGGCCTCCAAAAGAGCATTGAGGTCAATCCTGATAAGATTCAAACAATCTTGGACATGGAGCCCCCAAAGGCAGTGAAGGATGTCCAAAAGTTCACGGGAAGAGTAGGAGCCTTGGGTCGCTTCATATCCAAGTCCGGAAAAAAGTGTTTGCCTTTTTTAAAAGCCCTCAAGAAGGTCAAGGACTTTGAATGGAATGACGAGAGCCAAGTAGCATTTGAGGAGTTGAAGAAGTATATGGTTGAGCCACCATTGCTTGCCAAACCAACACCTGAAGAAGTGCTATACATGTACCTTGTTGTCTCTAGCTCAGTCCTGAGTGTTGTTCTTGTGAAAGAGGAAGCAAAGGTTCAGAAACCCATTTATTATGTCAGTAAGATTCTGTATGGTGCAGAGTTAAACTACTCAAAGGTTGAGAAGTTTGTCTTAGCATTGATAATGGCTTCAAGGAAGCTATGCCCGTACTTCCAGGCGCATGTTATTGAAGTCTTGACAGACCAACCCCTGAGAAACATAATGCATAGACCCAAGGCCAGTGGAAGGCTAATCAAATGGGTCATTGAGCTTGGAGAGTTCGAAATCAGATACAAGCCAAAAACAGCCATCAAGTCTCAGGCTCTTGCTGACTTCGTGGTTGAATGTACCATTCCTAAACGGAGGTGCTGTAAGTTGGAAGAGTTCAAAACAAGAAACAGTAGTTGATTCTACAATGGAGGCTGAGTACATTGCAGCTTGTGAAGCGGCTAAGGAAGCTGTTTGGATTCGAAAATTCATTACTGATTTGGGAGTGGTTCCATCGATCGCAGATCCCATTGATCTATACTGCGATAATAATGGAGCCATTGCACAGGCTAAAGAACCTAGAGCTCACTCCCGAACCAAACACATACTCAGGAGATATCACCTCATTCGAGAGATTAATGAAAGGGGTGACATACACATATGTAAAGTGCACACAAATGATAACATTGCAGACCCACTGACCAAAGGCTTGTCGCAGAAGAAGCACGACGGTCACACTAGTTCCATGGGTATTAGATACATGGGTGATTGGCTCTAGTGCAAGTGGGAGATTGTTGGTGTAGGTGCCCTAGAGGCAATACAATGTTTATTTTGATAAACCTTTATGTCAATTGATTATTCAATAAACGTATTTATTATGACTTTAATTACTGCGATATATTTGTTAGCATAATAAATGTCCTTAGAATCATGATACACATTGTATAGTTTAGTACATGACTTGAACTTGAGATTATATAATATATCATATTCTTAAATGTCCCTAGTCGAGTATTATTATTATAGGACAATAATAATACATAAATAGACTAGTATGTTGTTTGACAGATAACCACACCTCACTGGTTATAAGTATGGGGATACTAAAGTCAACACATAGGTACATGCAGGAGTACATGGTACTGGACAGACCCACAGTGAGATTCTTCATGTTTAATAAAGTCATAAGAAAGACTCACAGTGATAATGGTGTAATGATCCTCAGACTTGAGATCATTATATTTCTATACGAGGATTAATATACTTTGACTACATTAAAAGTTACCTTTGACCGGGTAATGATAAAAGTGGACATCGGGTATATCATGAGCCGTATGAGAAATATGAATGATAGATAAAGGATTTAACCCTCTTATAATTAGGAGAGATATTATTGGCCTCTTGATTGAGTGAGACTATAAAATGCATGGCCGTGCTCAAATAATGATTTGTTTTCATAGTCTACTCATGGATCAAGTAAACCCGGATTAAATGTTGAAGAGGATGACTAAATACATGCCTCGAGTTTAATCTATAATATAATATATATGGTTAAAGGGATTATATTACACGGAAACATTAATCACGAAAGGTTTTATCGAATCACGATTTAATTATTATTTAATTGGGTAGCAATGATGTATTACTAGATACCGCTCATTGTTTATAATTTTATTGGAGAATAAAATTATTGCTAATTAAATAATAGCCTATAGGGTCACACACATAGAGTACTTAAAGGAATAATTAATTTAAATTATAGATTTAAATTAATTGATGATTATTTGAATTTTATTACATTAATTAGGTGAGACTTAATTAATTGAAATAATATAAATTCGAATTTGAATTCTGTCATTAATAATTAAGTGTGACTTAGTTATTAATTAAATAATAAAATTCGGTTTTATTATTTAATCCTAAACTTACATGGGTTAGGCTTTGCTGTTATGGGTTGCTATTATGGGCCTATTAACCAACCATTATAAATAGATAATGTAGGGTTAATAAGGGTTAACGTTTTTATAAGAAAACCCTAGAAGAGCAGCCACATAGAAAAGGTAGAGACAAATTCGAAATCATCAAAGGAGGCTAGTACATCCATTCCGTAATCAAGATCGTGAGACGTTCTTGAAGGTGCTCGTGTGGATACCATAGAGGTGTTTTCGAGAGGAAGACACAAGTCGTGAAAGCTTGGATCTCCGTTGAGTTCGTGAAAGTCAAGACCAAACAAAGGTATGATTCCGTTTCACCATAATCAGTCCATGATTATACATGATCCTGCGTTAGGGTTCCAAAATTTTTCATTATATTTACGTTTAATCCGCTACGTTTTATGCCTTGGAACCCAACAAATAGACTATGTTAAAGCTCATGCCACGCAGTTTGAGGAATGTCACTTTGAGTATATCCTGGGAGAGGAGAATGTGAAGGCTGATGCCTTGTCTAAATTTGCATCATTAGAGATTGAGAATTATTCTGGCAGTGTTTATTTACAAGTCTTGAAGACCCCGAGCATTGATGCTAAACTAGTAGCCCCGATTGGGCTGGGAGCATGTTGGATGGATCCCATCAAACTCTACTTGGAAACGGGGAAAACACCAACTGACCCAATGGAGGCACGCAAGCCATCAGTGAGAGCCTTGAAGTATACCCTCATAGAAGGAATACTTTATAAGGAGTCGTATGTGATACTCTACTTGAAGTATCTAAGACCCCATGAGGCTGAAGTTGTCATAAGGGAATCTCATGAAGGTGTATGTGGCCAGCACCTTGGAAGCAGGGCTCTTGCTCATAAATAATGAGGCTAGGATCTTATTGGCCTGAAATGCTTAAAGATGCTAAAGCTTATGTTTAGAAGTGTGATCGCTACCAAATGTTTGCCTCCATCGTTAGGCAGCCCCTTGAAATGCTGACATCCATCAACTCCCCACTCCCCTTTTCTATGTGGGGAGTGGATATCTTAGGTCAGTTTCCTATGGCCAGTGCACAAAGGAAGTTCCTCATTGTCGCCATTGACTACTTCACTAAGTGGATAGAAGCCAAGCCCTTGGCAGAGATTGACACTAAGAATGTAACCCAATTCTTCTAGGAAAACGTTATATGCAAGTATGGGTTACCTAGAATCCCAGTGATGGACAACGAATCTCAGTTTAACAACGGCTTCGTAGAGTACTGTGAAAATTATAACATTGAACTACGCTTCACTTCAATAGCTCATCCACAGTCAAATGGGCAAGTTGAGGTTGCCAACAGAATTATCCTAGACGGACTCAAAAAGAGGATTGAACGCTCTCAAGGGACTTGGGTTGTCGAACTACTCCCAATCTTATGGGCATACAGAACTACTTGTATGGCTTCAACAGGGGCAACACCTTTTTAACTAGCCTACAGGGTTAAGGCAATGGTCACCGTCGAAATTACTCAGACGTCGCTAAAAGTGCAGGAGTATCAGATTAACACCAATGAGGAAGGATGTAGAACTTGGGTCTGTGAGATTCAAAGCCCATAAGCCATAAAAGCACACTACCCAAGGTGAAAAGTTTTGAAGGCCTAGAACCTAGACAATCTAAAGCCTTGAAGGCCCACAAAACACTAAGGCTCCACTCATTTTTTCATAAGGTAATGGAAAAATATTTCTACTTGGATGGAGAAATGAGTATTAATTCGACCTCATTCCAAGTCAAAAATCATAAAGATTTGAGGCCCTAAAACATTTCGACTTGGGTGGTGAAATAAGTGTTAATTTGACCTCATTCCAAGTCAAAAATCATAAAGTCACGAGGCCTCAAAACATTTTGACTTAGGTGGTGAAATAAGTGTTAATTCGACCTCATTCCAAGTCAAAAATCATAAAGCCATGAGGCCCCAAAACATTTCGACATGGGTGGTGAAATAAGTGTTAATTCGACCTCATTCCAAGTCAAAAATTACAAAGCCATGAGGCCTCAAAACATTTCGATTAATTCGACCTCATTCCAAGTCGAAAGTTACAAATCCATGAGGCCCTAAAAGAAATCGACCTAGATGGTAAAATGAGGTCTATTTCGACCTCAAACCAGGTCGAAGGAATTCAAACCAACACAGACATCAACCTCAATTGGAATGCGAGGAATAAAGTTTTCATCGACTTCAATCGAGGTCGACAATCGACTTCAGTTTACCATCGACATGGATGTCTAATTAAGGCCTAATTCGACCTCATTCTAGGTCGACAGGAAAATAATCCAAGAAGGCATGTTTGACCTCAAATCTCATCGACTTGGATGGAGAATTGAGGTCTAGTTCGACCTCATTCCATGTCGTTGGAATCAAGGATTTGAACATGTCGACCTCAATCCTAGGAATCGACCTGGGAGAGGTTTTGAGGCCCTATTCGACCTCGACCCAAGTCGATGAGTGGCTCAATCCTAGAATCGACTTGGGAGTGGAAATGAGCCCAAATTCGACCTTATTCCAGGTCGAATTGGCCAAGCACACAAAAATTTCCCCTTTGTAAATGGTAAAAATAAAGTCCTTGAAGGCCAATTTATATAATATTAATTCTTTTAAAGGGAATTAGTAATAAAAAGGCCTGAGCCCAAAAGTCAAGATAAAATTGACTGAAACGAGTCAAAATCCCGATAAGGCACTGAAAACCCTTTGTGAAACTTTTACGAAAACTCACGAAGTTTTCTCAAAGGTTGGGGGGCAAATGATATGGGTAAAAAATAATTTTAAGGAAATAATAAATATAGCATTTATTATTTCATTTATTAGACCTAGCATGGTCCAAATTCTTGGGCCCTTGAAACGAACAAGGAAAATAAATTCTAGGATAAACTGGATTTGTAATCCAATGATCAATTAGATTTGTAAGTTCATCCCACAAGTTATGTTGAAGTCATACGCCCATTAAGCCTTTGTTACTAATTAATTTTGTAATTAGTTAATAGAGACTGAGTAAAGGCTCAAGAAGCCCATTAAGGACCCTCATCCTAGAAGGATCTAGAAACTCTAGCGTGGGAAGAGTCCAATGAGGACCCTCGTTCCTAGAAGGTTACAACAACCTTATATCACTATAAGACTTGGCCACCAAGTCTCCTAACCCTAATCTAATTCCAAGGCCCTTGTGCGCCTATATAAAGGGTCTAACCCCTCAACATTAGAACTATGTCTTGGCTTCATCCTTGAAGGACATATAAGCCACTACGTCCTTGGTGTTCCCTTGCCGCCATACCCCCGAGAGAATCACCAAGAACTACATTTTTTGGCTTGATTCTCATCACTTGATATATGTAGGCAACTTACAAGGACCTGGTTTAGTCACGAAATGTAAGTACAGCCATTAAAGTTTGAAAGCTCTCATTTCTCATCAATTACTATTAATTGCATCTGATTTTGATCCGTAACATAGACATTAAAGTAGCCTTAACAACTTACACTATGATAACCACCTGCATATTTTGTATAAGACCGAAGATCATCCAGATCAAAGACATCAGGTGACCCTGATATCATCAGTTGGGTGTTGCAAAAGTTTTTCTTAGACCAGAGTAAGCCAATATGATAACATGCAATAAAAAAATAGATTCACTTAGAGTTGTTCTTGACATCAATATATACACACGGGCACGCATGTGCGCACACAAATATATGCAAGTCACAAATTGGATTCAGCCATTTGCACATCACTATATAGCAATTAATACAAATCACGAAAATGAGATCAAATATTGAGAATGGATGTGAAACGCAGTAAGTATTAAGTTGTTTAATGTTTTAATACATTTAGAATATCAGTTTTTATAAAATCACGTGGAAGCCTGTAGGTCAAATATTTTCAGTGCATGTTACTGATACAATAATTTGCAGGTACAACATATCTTCATTTCTGTGAAATATTGCTAGTTTCACTCATTTGGTAGTTTATGTATTATTTGTAAAATTTATAGCTTCCCTTACAAAATTTGAAAATATAAAGTTGTGTACCAAGTATGTCGGCCTAATTTCTAATAGCATAATAAATCACTACACTACAAATATGACATAAGATAGATTTAAAATTCAAATATCTACACTAACATGTTGACATGTCATATTACCTGAAGTTCATCCTCGGTAAATATGTCAATCCAATCTTTCTTAATAAGTTGCTGGAAACCTTTTAAGAAATGAGAAGTTTGTTGACGTATCTGCAACAATATTATGCCAGCGTTGCATCAAATCCCTAAGAGACAAAAAAATGATAACGAACTTGATAAATAGTGCAGAGTTGTATTACCTGTACATTCAGTCGATAATCGGCTACAAGATGAATATATTTAATGACAATTTTGTTGGTAACAGGAATATCCTTTACTCCAGGTAGTAGATCTTCTTCTGTTTGCTCCCCTTGAATAGCAAAGTTACATGCGCATTTTGATATATCACCCTCATCATACTACAAATCATAATCAGAAATGCACACAGAGAGAATATATGAGATTATTTTTGGTAATGAGCAAAATAGAAATGTCAATCTGATAACATTCAGAGTCCGTTTGGCAAATAAATGAAATGACTTGTTTGCCACTTACAAGTTGATACATTATAAGTAGACATTCGACACGTCTTTTTTTCTTACATAAATATGTATGTAAAAAATTACTTTTACTTGTAAAAATAACTTTAAGAAGTAACCTTTTCGAAGTAAGCGACACAGGCCGCCAATCTCAGAATAGAAAACATATAAAATGATTCCCACTACAAGACTTGTGCTTTTAATTAGTTTGCTTTGCTCTCTACAGTGTATACTCCAAACACATTTGTATCTTTAAACAAAAATATCATACTTTAATAAACGTTATGAGAGAAACTAATTCAACTGTCAGGACAAGAAAAATATTGTTCACGCCAAGGGAAATTGGGAAAGTATAATATTCTTTTTAGTTTTATTTGCTCCAACTTGCACATCAAATAAAGCATAAGAATGTATTGTGACTGAATGAAACTAAAGATTGAAGGTAAAATGAGCATAAATGACCTGTAATTTGATAAGGTTGAGATATAATTCGGGATCCAGGGAAGGTAAGTCATTCAGATCGTTGTGCCTGAGTAAAAGAGTACGTGAAAATTACAAGGGATGGATTAATCTGTTAATTTGAGAAGGACAAATCAGAGACACGAAGAACATTGAGGTCTCGTATGATAAACATGGATAACAAAGATAAAAGGTAGAGAATAATAAAGTATACACAGTAGTGAGTTACATACATGTACATACCAATATTACCAAAGGTAGTTACTTACTTTTGCTTTAATTTTCTCAAGAAAAAATATGCAAAGGGTATTTCCACAAGAATCCCCTCAAACATTGCCTACATAATAGCAAAGTAAAAAAGATGGTATAGACCCATTAAAGTGTTGATTAAAGAATAGATCACTAAAAAAATAGCAATAAATTGCTCAAACAAAGCTTAAAGATTTACAATCACATATTAGAATAACCAAAATTTCTTATCAATGCTAGCATAAAACTAGGTTATAAATGTAGTAATTCTAACCAAAAAATAAGAAATGAATTTTTTTTTGGTATTGTAACTAATTAAAGACCGAACAATTACAGAGATGCATGGTAACATTGGTCCAGTAATATATTTCTATTCTATGTGTATACCAAAATATTACTTTGCTTTAAAAGAAACGAAGAGTATGTTTTTTTTTAAAATACTTTTATGATTCATCTAACTGCAGCAAAAGACAGCAAAAGACAATGAAGACCTTGAGGACTATGCATGACAAACATTAAGTTGCACATGCATGCATACATCATGCTATATTTGTTCTCATAATTTGAGGATAATTGTAATTTCTTACTATTTGGAAATTTTATTGTGTACAAGTAAGATTTATTATTTCATGTCAAACGAATAATGAATCTAATTGTAATTTATTGACTACCATATGTAAAAATATAACATTTTTGTTCCATTACCTTGTGAAATGAAATTCTTGAAACTGGAAATTATACACAAAAATCATGTAAACACATCTATTTATTTAAGTCAATCATGTAACTTAGAGGAAAGTATTGGCAAAATGCACCGGTACATAAATCACCATAATGCATAGAAGAACGTATATTAACCTAAAAGGAGCACACCTATAATCTTGAAAATGAAAACGAAATAACAAATATATTTTGGAAATTAATTGATTAGCAACTGTCTAGAACTGCATACTTCAGGAGTAGATCATCAGATGTCAAGAGTCATCTCCAGCCAAAACAAGTTTATTAAGCTGAATGGACAGACCCACATTATGTAATTTCTTATTTAGTTGATAGAAACCTATCACATACAAAAACATACCTTTGCAAGAAGAGTTCCAAGAAAGTGAAAATACTGGAGATGATGTTTATGTTTCATTGATGATCCAGGATTTGGATAGAGTTAAGTGTTCAGTTGTTTCCTATAGACAGCCAAAATAATACATCACCAAGAGAATTTTTCAAAGGAAACAACTTAGAGTAAGTGTTCACTTGTTTTTCAAACAATTACATAATGGGTAAATCTTTAACAGAGACAACTTAGCCAGGATGATGCTTATAGAAGTTGTATAGACAAATGGATGGAATAAATGAATAGATGAAAAAAAAACACCTGTTCAAGATTGTTTTACAATGAAGTGTTATCAATAAACGTATATAACAATTTTTTTTTAAAATTAAAGAACTTTGAATGACATCAGTTATTCAAACATAGAGATTAAACCACACCAAAAAGTGAAACAAAAACAGGAAACATGAAAAGCGAGCAATAATCAAAAAACAAAATGATCATCTTAAAACCAAATATTCTAGAAACTAAAACAAGGCTTCCTGCTTTACTGGTTGACATGGCATATCAGCGACTATAAGGATTATAACCACTCCAAGCTTAAATATACATTTAAATAACATTGATATCAAGTTAGAGAGGATTGTTCAAATTGATGAGATTCTATGACACTGTCAGCACCCCATATATGGAGTTATTTGACAATGAACAGTACATGCATAGCCACAAATATTGAAAAATTCCTTTTTTAAAGTTATATCCAGTTTCAGTTATTATTAGAACACAACAGAATCTCAAGGACTGTCAAAGGTGTACAACCTTAAACAGCCCGAACTTTGGCTTCAAAGCTTCCTGAGTGATGTTCTCCATGAAATCTTTGAAAAGTCCACCTTCATCAATACCATCCTCTTGAATTCCTTCTTCGTTAACATAGGTAACTCGAATCTAGACGCATAGAGAAAAAATGAAGTAATTATATTCAACCAATATAAGGTGCTATTTTTCCTAAAGAAAATGGAAATAACCAGAGAAGCAAAAGCGTCAAAACATGTATAAACTAAATTATATCTACCATTGCTTTAAGGCTTTCTTTTGATAGTGTGCTCAACTGACTAAAAGCATCATCAAAGATATGGCCTCGTCTTATTCTGACGTAAGAAGCACTATTTTGTATCTTTGCTGCAGATAGCTGTGACTGGTGAAAAAATAGCAAACCAATAGTCAGGATATCATGAAAAATATCTAAAACCAACTTTAATTATTATGACTAGCTAACTGGCCCCAAACTAAACTAATATCTTACACGAAAATATGAATATCGCTATTGCTATCAAAATAGCTAATCTTATTTCTTATCTACTTTAACATGTACCAACAGAATCATAATTAGACTAAAGACTAGTATGTTACTCACGTTAAAGATTTTAACTCTGCTCTTCAAAGGCACCAAGAATGGTGCTTGTTTCAGCACGTCATGTTCCATACTACCTTCAGCTATATCCTGCAGTATAGTGACATAACTTATAACCCATCAATTTTCCTTTATTGATATCAGAAATACTTTTGAGAAGACATTACCTGAGTTTCAAACCGCTTATTAACTCCATCTGGCTAGAAGGAACTTGAGGGAGTGAACTGATGTCTAATATTCCAGTCATGCAACTATAAGAGCAGTAACAGAAATACACAGAATATAGTTATCGTAAAATAAATATAGCCAAATCGTTTATTCAGAATTGTACAATTTCTGTTACACTAAAGTTTCTTATTATCAATGTCAGCAAAACCATCTTATAACAGTAACATATCGCAACAGGATCATATGTACCTGTGACATAAGCTCGGCACAATGCTAACCCTGTGCTGGGTTAATTTTACAGGAGCAGACTTTGCCATCCGGCGAGACAGTGGAGGATCCAAATACAACACCTGCCATAAAGTCTGGGAAAAGATTGCACACATAAAGGTAATGGAAATTCAGTATCATGTATAATATGAAAAGAGAATAGAACAAGAAATTCCCTCGCCATAATATGACATCTCAAAAATTCTATAACATGACAATTCCGTAATTACAATAACTACCTTTCTTAATATAAGAATCAAGCAGTTAATATCCTTTAATGACAGTGGGTTTTCCAACAACCAAAAGCATGTGACTGTTGCAACATGAAGAATAACTCATAACTCCGAAACATATGACAGAATAATGATATTATATACAAGCATATATACATGTATAACCGAATAATGTGACATTTTATTGCTTATAAACATAAACATTGTACAACCACTCTTACCTGTATATCGGACAAAAGACTGCCAAACCAGGGGCATTTCTTGGAAAATAAGTAGAATGCTCTGAGAAGCAAGACCAATCCTGATTCTCGTGACATTGTTTGATGAGTTTCCAGAGCATAGAAATGAAATTCAGACGAGTCGGGATGCGTGCAGGGGGTATAATACTCAAAGATGCATATAGGAACGAACAAGTTGCAGCAACAACCGACACTTCGGACTGATCTTCATTCCACACACTAATTTAGCAGCGGACATTAAAAATATAATGAGAAGAGAGAAGCAGGATTAAACACATTAATCCTAAGAAATTGAAAAATAAATATATATTAAATTACCTCCAAATGTCAAATGATATTCCCCAAAGTAAGCAAAGACAAGTCTCCATACAGGCATACCTAACCTGTTCTTTACTTAACAATTTGATACTCCAATCACTGTGCCAAGTATCAGTGTTTCTGTGCTCAAAAATAAAACCTAGCTTCCACTTCCTCCGAACTATACTTTAGCCTGTCGGCTATCACACCTCGAATATCAATGAGTTTAGAAACTTTCAAGTTATGCGTGGATGATTCCAATGAATTTCCTTCATTCCACACTCCAACGAATGTTATAAAGGATCGGAGAGAAAAAATTTCAAGCAATCCGGTACTCTGTCGACGTGTACGAGCTGGAACACTAGACACAAACTGCCGACGGAGAATTGAAGACTCACAGCTGCATTTCCCCCCAATTTCCGTACACCTAGGCCTACAACTAACCAGTCACGGACGACCGACGGAACGGAGGTTAATGTGGTGCGTACTGAACGGTGGTTGAAGGTTTCAGTAGTTATGCGTAGCTGCATCTTCAATTGTTTGTGAATCGATGATGGAAGTTAGGTAAGGAATGATGATCAGCTACCTTCTCTCTCTCTATATATATGTATATTTATATGTATATGTTGTATATGCGAGAGACAGAGAGATGTGTGGAGGAACAGCTCTGGCTTCTTTTATTTTTTCGAGGTAAAATGTTTTTGCTTCTTAATGCTACCTTATTTTTACCTTTTTTTCTCCTTAATTTATGAGCGACTTTGATTTTTGGTACATCACCCGATATGTATAAAATAGATTGTTAATATTAATATTACTACTTGATATTTTAGGACATTTTAGAGTCATTTAGAACATTTTTTCCCAAAATTATGTTATTGGGGGCCTTTTCTCCAAAATGAACTCAATATTATAATTGATGCAAGGTAAGATTTATATAGGAAAAGGATTGGGCTGCTTTTGTAATTATTTTTTTTATATAAGTTGTGTAATTCAGATTTGAGATGACAAGAAAATCATGAACCATATTGTATAGGTCACCTGATTGAAAAATAACCTGATGTTACCACAATAATGTAGTGTTGTGGGAACAAATTAATTTTGGAAATTACAAGAAATACTAGTTCCATCTTTTCAAAACAAGAAAATTGTCAGTCAAAATAAAAAAGAAACCGACAGGGCGGGAATGAAGAAACGATTCTAAGTATTCATTGCATTTACCGCTTATCCAACTCGAGCACGCACTAAAAAGAATAAGAAAACATAATTGCTAAAGAAAGAACATTTAGAAGTTAACCTAGAGACCAGAACCAAACAACCGGCATGCACTATTAGAGCACCCCCAGCGCAGGCCTAGTTGCCGCCTGGGGAAGTGCAAAGTGTCATGTCCCTCTTAATATGTTATTGGGTAAAACGTTAAAAGTGGCTAGACCTACTTTGGTGTCAAGTCCAATTCCTATCAAAAGTAAAAAATTGATCAGGTTTTGTATCTTACCGTTGTGCATTATATACGTTAAATATGACCGTTATTTTATATAGCTGTTTTAATTACTTTTTTAGTCCTACAAATATCCACTCTTTTTACTCATTATTCACACTTCTATCATTCTACAAAAATATTTTTTGAATTTATTTTTGTCAAAACAACAAAAATGAATCCAAATAATTCTCCACCTTCAAACCCAAATTCTCAAGTCCCAAACACCCAATTTCCATTTTCATATTCAAATTCTTATTTTCCATATAGTCAAAATAGTTCACATCCGAATTCAAATTCTCCAATTTCTAGCCAACAAAATTCAAATTTTAATTTTGGAGCTCCAAATTCTCAATTTCCATATCCAAATCCTTTTTTCCTATATGCTCAAAATTCACAATATCAACATCCATTTATTCCAAATTTTCACTCATTACCTTCACAATTTGAAACTCAACAAATACCTACCAATAATTTCAATTCTCCAATTTCACAAGTTTCTGCTTTTGGTGGTACCAATACAATTGATCTCAACGATGATTGTGAAGAGGTTGAAGATATACGAGAAGTTATTGGTCAATGGAAATGGAATGAAGATAAACTCCTGATAAGTGCATTGTTGAATGTGTCAATTGATCCAATGGTCGGTATCGATCAAAAAGGAAAAACATTTTGGGAACGTATTCGTGATTATTGCGAAGAAAGTATTCCCGGTCTCATCAAGAGAGGAGGTATTGCTATGAAAAAAAGGTGGCAACGAATAAATGAAGGGGCTCAACGATATGGATCATGTTATGAACAAGCCGAGCGAAGAATAGGCAGTGGTTCAAATATGGACAACATAACTCAGTTAGCACATGAGCTCCATGTAGCAAAATACAAGAAGAAATCCAATTTTGACAAACATTGGAGCGAGCTTCGGAGGCAACCCAAGTGGAGAGCTCCTTCAACAAATAGTGAAGGCATGAAGAGAACTAAATTGAGTGATTCTAGAGCTTATTCATCATCTGCAAATAATGAAACACCAACTGATGAAAATATTGTTGAATCACCAGTTCGTCCTAAAGGTACAAAAGCAACGAAGAGAAAGGGAAAGGGAAAAGTGACAAAAGCATCCGAGGAGATGGAAATATTGAAATCTGCTGCTTGTAGAAAATTATCTTTAATGGATGAATTTGTTAAAACCCAACAGAGGAAGGAAGAGAGAAGGGAGAAAGAGCAAGACCTAAAGATTATCATGGCGGATACAACTACAATGAACGAGACTCAACGAGAGATTCATGCCAAGTTGCTTCAAGAAATTTACTCAAAGAGAATGTAGTTTTTCGTTTAAACTAGCGGTTGGAATCTAGTCAGTGTCTTGTAGTATTTGTCTTTAATGTTTGTCGTGTTGTCTTTGTAAACTAGTCGTTGGAATCTAGTCAGTGTCTTGTAGTATTTGTCTTTAATGTTTGTCATGTTGTCTTTGTAAACTAGCCGTTGGAAGCTAGTCAGTGTCTTGTAGTGTTTGTAATGTTTCCGTTGGAATATATTCATTTTACCTTCTATATAAGTATTGAGTTTTCTTCTGATTCAGATAACTTATCTCATGCGACTGAAGAATTTATTCAAGATTTTTTCTTCGATGATTCGTTGGAGCAACGTCAATATGAACTTTATAACCAAACTTATGGAGGATCATCATCCACGCTACAGAGAGTGATACATAGAGATCGTGAAGCTGGTCACGAACGTCTGATAAGAGATTATTTTGCACAAAATCCAGTATATCCTCTTGAGACATTTCAGCGTAGGTATCGAATGGGAAGACATGTTTTTCTTCGTATTGTCGATACACTTTCAAATCATGATCCATATTTTCAGCAAAGGTTTGATGCATTGGGAAGAAAAGGTCTTTCACCTATATAAAAATGCACTGCAGCTATGCGTATGTTGGCGTATGGAGTATCTGCCGACATCGTTGATGACTATGTGCGTATTGGTGAGTCGACTGCGGTTGAATGCTTGAAAAGGTTCGTCACCGATGTTATTGTGATATTTGAGGGTGAATACTTACGAAAGCCAAACTCAAATGATGTACACCATCTACTCGAGATGGGAGAGGCTCGTGGTTTTCCCGGTATGATGGGCAGTATTGATTGCATGCATTGGCAATGGAAAAATTGGCCGAAAGCGTGGAAAGGGATGTTCATGAGAGGTCACAAAGGAGTTCCAACACTTTTACTTGAAGCAGTGGCCTCGTCTGACTTATGGATATGGCATGCATTTTTTGGAGTTGCCGGTTCCAACAACGATATCAATGTGTTAGACCGGTCACCAATATTTGATGATATTCTAGAAGGTCGTGCTCCGGAGGTAAATTATAATATCAATGGAAACAACTATAATATGGGGTATTATTTGGCAGATGGAATATATCCCGAATGGGCAACATTCGTTAAAACAATCCCACGTCCATAAGGAGAGAAAAGAAAATTATTATCTAAATATCAAGAAGGGCAAAGAAAAGATGTAGAACGGGCATTTGGTGTGTTGTAGTCTCGATTCGCAATTATACGTGGTTCGGCCCGATTCTGGGACAAAGGAGATCTCGCTAGAATAATGAGAGCATGTATCATATTACACAATATGATTGTCGAAAATGAGAGAGACACATATGCAACTCCATTTGGTCCGCTTCCATCTTACGATGACGCAACAAATGGTTTATCACAACCAAATTTAGGTGAGGAACCTTTTGGTCCCTATGAAAACTACGTTCAAAGAAATATCCAAATTCGTGATAGACCAAAACATCGTCAACTACAAGCAGATTTGGTTAAGCATATCTCGCAGTTCCATGTTAGCCGTTAATTTATTTGAGATGTAACATATTTAAGTGTGTTGTTCTTGTAATGTTTTATTATGTTATTATTTTAATATTTTATTATGTTATGATTGTAATGTTTTTTTTCTAATTATGTAATATATCTTAATTATGAATAAAATATTTTAAATTACTTAATTTATTTAGATTATATTTAATTATTTAAATTATTTTAAATTTTATTTATTTATTTAAATTAAGTATAATTATATCATAATAAGATATTTATAATTATATATTATGATTATAATCAAATATTATAAGAAAAAAGATAAGATTTAATGGGACCCATTTATAAGTGGAAGTGGGCTTGTGCATTGGAGTAGTGTGACCACATTTTTTAAAAATCCACTTGATACTTATGTGGCATTAAAAAAGAGTCATATGTAAGTGGACTTGGGCTCCCCCCACTGGGGATGCTCTTAAGGTCAGCTGAAACATTAGGTGAATAGCACAGATGTTTGTTGAACTCATGACATCTGCACACGCATATAATTTGCATGATACGACACAATGTCATCATCATCGGTAAACACTACCGAATCCAGCAATTTGTCCATCATGTGGCTATTGTTTCAGATGCAGACCCTGTATAGAGTTCAAAAGAAGTGTAAGCAAAAATGACCTGATAATGGTACATAATACAACTATAGAAATAAAATTGACCAGATAATGGTACATAATACAACTACAGAAGCAAAATTGACCTGATTTGACTATGCAGTGTATTAATTTGAATAAATAATAATAAAAGAGGCTGCTCTTGAATCTTGATCAAGAGCTAAACTAATCTTGAAAACAGTACCTATGTTGAAGGACCGAGGAGAATATATTTCATGATTATTTTAACTGCCCATTTTCCTTTACAAAACCCAAGCTAACTTGTCTCAATGTACGGAAAGTATACAATAATATTTAAAACTTGTTGTGCAACAAATAAAGTACTCGTTGTGCGGTTAATGTTGCGACAAAAGTTGCTACCACAAAAGCACTTAAATGTGTTGATAGGATGTTCATGATCATCAAAATTAATACCATAATCCTGCAAGTATCATAATGTAACAACTATTTGACAAAGGAAATGCATACAAAAAAACTAAATATAAATTTATATAAAAGACCAACTCAGCTGGAAAGTTTACTATCAAATAATAACATCAATGAGATAACAAAGCAGTTCAACATTAGTATGAAACCCACATGCATAAACAAGCGGCAAGTATAATACTAACAAAATTGTTATAATAATGGATTAATATTGTTTTAAACAGAATTTTGAATCAAGCTCCAAACACGTTATATGCAGATGAAGAACAAATTGGCAGAATTTGTCAACTCCTCAACTGAAACTGTATTGTCTGCAAATTAAAACAAAAACTGATGTATATAGGTCTTACTTGCCCCTAGCATATATTTTGGTCATTTTTAATTAATTGGAATATAAATATAATAACATCCCTTAAAATTTGCTTTTCAGAGTTAACTGGCTCGATAATTGAGAAAACAACCTTTGTTGGGGGGGGGGGGTAAAAATCACATTGGGACAATCGGAACCAATAATCGGAGAATTCTGAAAAATATATTAATCTTAACATACTTACCCATGTTAGCTCTTCCAAAGCTTTCACCTCGCTTGTTGTAAAGAAGGCTAGTTGTGATGAGAAGAAATTAACTAAGCATGTACTGCGCACCATAATGTACATGTGTAATAAAAAAATAAATAAACTAAACAATACAGCAACTACCGAGTCTCCACCTCCACGGGGATTTCAATCAAATTTGAGTCAGAAATTGGGCTTAACATGAAAATTTTGGAAAAGCAACTGAACATGGATTATTATAAAGCATCAAGATGAGTCATCTAGTATGGAATCAGCAAAGCAATATTTAACAGTTAACACTCTGTCGCTCAGTACCAAAGTTTTTTACACGAAGAAAGGAAAAGAAAAGAACTGAAGTTTAATGAAAAGAAGATAATATGCATGTAATTTTCTTTCTTATGTTCCTAAATTTTTGTAAAGAAATATAGGAAAATAAAAACATGATGAAATAGTTGATAATTTTATACTTGTAACTTCTCTCCAAATCTTTCCACTTTTTGGTGGAAAATTTTGGAGAGAAATTGACTCGGATTTTTTCCAGGTTTCTTTTAATTTCTTCCCTTTAAATAATTGGAAACATATGAAAGAAATAAATTTAGTACATTTCTTTCCTTTTCACCCTAAAATCAAACTCGAAAACACAGTGCAAGGGAAAATAACTAGATACGAATGGAATAACTCAAAAGTTTTGTGGCAACTATACAGCAAGGAAGAAAAATGTAAATACCAAGACAATAAAAAAATTAGTAGTTCCAAAGACTAGTAATCATTATATTAAAATGAAGTACAATAATTTGTGTCAATGAACAAGTACAGTATCAAAAATGCACATAATAGATATCTTCAAAGAGATTGCAGTATGTTGATTTTTAGGCAAAATAATATAAGGGTTTTGAGCTGCACGTGTAAAATATATGATTTTCTGATCAAATACTGTAGTCAGACTGTCAGAGTATAGAAATTCGTGCCAACAGTTATGACTTCAGCACAAAGTAAATCAGATTGAAAATATACAGTAACAAACGATTATCAACTAAAATATTCAACTGCAAATATGCATACAAAGATGCCCACTTTTACAGTTTTACTACTTATCTATGGTTAATAAACCTTGCAACATTACCATACTGTGCTGCATCCAAGCAAAGTGCTTCTTCATCCTTTAAGACTGTCTTTGTACTCCAATTAGCATCAAGAAGCACAGAATATTGATGTGATGCGACTTTGTAAGACCCGGTCACAAAGCTCAGAATTCGTTACCACTTTTCCTACATACTCACAAATGAAAGCCCCTTTTGGCAGACTCTCTAAGGTGCGCAGCCCCCAACCTTTTCCTCCAACTGTCAAAAACACCTAACACATGTAATAAAGAAAGATAATTAGATTTTGTTTATTAAGTGGAGGGAGGAAAAAAAAAGAAGTATTCAGGAGATGTAAACAGCATTAATACTGACTTGTAACTTGCGATCTATTCCACGTTGTACAACCCGATTGCCACAGTTTTTACTGCAACCGCATTTCCACCAGCATTCTTTGATAAACTTCCTCACTAGGTGACCCTTACATAATTCTAGTTTTCCCTCAGTTTTCAATCTCTCCAAAGGACATTCCTTGCAAACTAATAGTTTCTGCTTCTGATGTTCACGTTTCATGGAAATGCACTCTTCTAAAAGCTTCAAGGCCTTCTGATGTGTATGCATGCTCACCATTAGTTTCACCAGAACGTGCACAAGGAGTGGACGATGATGGACAGTCGCCCGAACATTTTGAACAGCAACTCTCTCTAATATGAGCAAGAGAGATGTTCACATGAGCTTTCTGAAAAATAACATTTTCGGGTATGTAGTTGAAGGATGGTCGACATTCACTGTTCATTTCTTTTTGCAATAAGACCACAACCTTTTCCTGTCCTTTAGCCAAGTCAATAACATCACGGGAAGAATTTACATTATTCGGCACAGATTGAGGCTTGACAGCCACTACACTTTGACAGTCAGTTGAATTGAGGGCAGCAAGTGCTCTCTCTGTGTCAAATTCATAATGATTCCCGATTCTGTTAACATGTGGTAAACTGCTCATACCACTGCATGGTGGAGGAGATCTTGGTATACGAGGGAGAACTACCACAGCATTAGACTGAATGTTGTCTGCTCCATTCAATGGCTGCAGTGCATACTGTACTTCAGGTTTTCCCAGAGTGGAACACTTGCTTACAGAAACACTCACATCCTCACATGGTGCAGGAGCAATATCAAAGTCTGGATTAGATTTACTTGGGCTTTTAACCAGCTCTGAAATAATTCTCTTTTCACTTGCAAAATCAGGAATACCGTTGCTTTCATCATTCTCAATTACTGATTGGGATGATGGCACTTTTTGAACAGCTGGGTCTTGTACAGAAGCAATTTCAACAGAAAAGCATCCTTGTGGTAATGGCTCTGCTAAATTTAAAAAGAAACAGACATTTCAAAGAGAAAAATCAATAGCCTAATTTCTATATACAATCTAGACACAGGAACAAAAATCAATGGAATCATAAGCTAAAAGACTATGACAACAATCATTTTTGAGTTGGAATAATGGCATTATTTGCACAACTTCCTGGTAAAAGGCCTTTTAATGATAAAAAAAACACATGTTAGCTCTAAAAGGATTCTATCATAGATAATTAGATATCAACTGCAAGTAAATATGATACTCGAATAAGAATCCGAGTATTGGGCATACAATTTAAATCAAAAGTAACTTCTAGGTTTAAGCCAGAAACATTCCATCAAGTATAGATTAACTTTTTTATTAAAAGCATATGATAATTGCATAAAAGATCCAATTGCATAAATAAATTGTAAAATGTGATTGAAATGCACCAAACAATTAACATCCAACACAAAGAAATATACAAGCTTCACATATCCCTGCTAATATCACTTTAATACATAGAAGCCAAAAGGCCACAGCCCATCAATTAATGCTACTCTCACTTCATTGAGATCAGGCAAGCATTTGATCTTTGACTAATCAGTCAAGTCATGAATTTCATAGATCCTATATGGCCAACACAAAATACTGGTGTTGCTTAGACATCAGTATAATGTACTGATTGTAGACCTTGTGTGAATAATGTTATAGGGATCATACATTTATTTACTTATTTCAGATGAATATCAAAATTAAATTTAGAGATATAGGAACATAAGATATACCAGGATGGACAGCTGTAACCGCAACATCAGCATGTAGCTTTTCATCAGTAGACGGCCTATCATTTAATTTTGTCAAAACATAACCATTGGGAACCTATTTTGGAGGGTGAGGAATTACAGCATCCACCTTTGCCTCCCTAATGCTCACACCATGAGAAGACCTCTCAGAAATTAATTTGAAATCTTTAGGAGCATTTTGAGATAGGAGCGGTTCCTTTCCTTTGTCTCTGGAACGCACAAGAGAGGAATGAGATGGAACAGATATTACTGGACCTCCTGACTCATTTGAAACAGGTTGCTTCCTTTTATCTCTAGCAAGTGGCTGTAATGGTACTGACTGAGGTTCAGGATCTGTTATTTCTCGTACACTTGCTCGTTTGCCTCAACTTTGGGTTTTTTGAGTTCACCAACACCTGCGCCAGGGCTACAGTTTGCCAAAGAAGACGATTCATGATTATCTTGGTGCTTCAATCGCAACTTTTTTAAAGGACGGTCAGCCACATCATGCAACTCTATTTCTTGCTCTGAATTTTCATCATCCTGGTCAAAACAATGTAAAAAGGAAAGTATTGTTAACCCAGTATGCACTGGTCAAGTTGCATGAAATTAATACACATACATGAAGAAAAGAAAGTCACTTGCATTAGAATTCACAAGTTTTTTGTTTTTTTCTGTTGCTGCCTGGAAAATGGAAGAAAGCACAATAAAGGTTTTTAACTCATACGTACAAATTAGTTTACAAGACAGAATGAAAGCAGGAACGCACCTCCATTTCATCCCTTTCAAGAAGAGCATCTGCAAGAGCCCGATAGTTTTCCTCTTCGATAAGCTCCCAATTTTTGTCATACAGTTTCAACAGGTCTTTTAGGACTGGTTTTACTTTTTCTTCGAGAATCCCAATAGCCCTCATAGCACGAAGGCCTTTGTAACTCATTGATTTGGCGCCATAGCTTATTTCAACGATTTTTCTAAATTAAGTTGTAACTCAGCCAAAGCACCTGCATATGACTAGTGTGAGAAAAAAAATATAACAGGAGTAATCTGCGTTCAATATGTAACAAGGGAATAATGATTTTCTTAAAAATGAAGTGCTAAGTAATGTAAAATACAATATTAGAAGAAATTCAGCAAGTAACAAATGTGTGTGTAAGTTCATAAAATTCTATACCTGATATCTTGATTAATAAGGTATCAAAATCAATCATGTTAACAAATATAAAATCTTTAAACTACTCCAAATGGTTGTAGATGCTTGATCATGTATATGCACAATGTCATCATGCAGATAATTATTTATTTTGGTGAAATCAAGAATATGCACCTATTTCTATATATTAGAGCTGCAAAGATTAAATCTGACTCCATATAAACTAATTTTGGAGAAGATGTAATTATAATTATATAGAACAAAAAAAATTAAATGATATGTTGTCACAATCTTTCAAACAACTTGCGAAAAAAAGACATTTGAACCAAATATTTCAAACAATTTGCGAGAAAAAGATATTTGAACATCTTTTCCACCAACAGATAGGGGGACCTCATGCAGGACAACTATCAAAAAGAAGGAAAACAATAAGTTTAGGTGGATTAATAACAAAAAATCCACTATCCCTAAGGTTATTCAACTCGAGAGCAATCACCAACACTAAGACTTCTCAATAGAGAAAATCCTTTGGATCAAAACTTATAAAAATTAAGGAAAAATCTCAATTTAATACTCAATCAAAGTCTTCAAATAAAGATCACTTCTTCTCGGAGTAAACCCTAAAACTTAACCAACAAGCATATCCCGAATAATAAGGGGAAAAAAATTCTTTTTTGTATTCTTCTACCATAACTTAAAAATATTCCTTACAGCAGTCCATTTAACATAATTAAACTTTATACTAAATTGTACTCCATTTGTCCCGCTTTTATTGACCAGATTACCTATTTTATTCGTCCCAAAATGTTTATCCATATTCCATAAATATGGGAAATTAAGTAATAATTTTGGTCATATTATTTCTCTTTATTTATTTGAAAACTAGTACATGATGTGGAGCAAAGAATCAAAATATTAATTTGTATTTATTTTATATTATTAGTTAGGAATAATTATTATTGTAACATATTAATATTCCCACGAATATTATTGTGAACTTAAAAGTATTCTTGTTATGGTTGATGATTTTGTGGAGAGGAGCAAAAGTGCAAAGAGGGCCTGTTACATACCGAGCCAAGCCCAGCGCGGCAGCGCCTCTTAGATACCACGAGAGTCAAAGGAATATTCAGTTCTCAAGGTTCCTAGAGTTTAAAGTTTAGTGTATTAACACTGAAAAAGAAGAGATAGATGAGGTGTTTCAAATTGAAAATGTTGTGAACAAGGAGACTGAAATGATCATGGTGGGGCATGCTTATTTTCTAGGAGAAAAAAAGATATCAAGATATTGGGAATTGTTGCCGTATCAAAATATTTTGTACATTTGATTGCTTTCAAAGATTTTATAGATGCACTTGAAACTTGGTGTCTTCAAGTTCGATGGTGACCATCTTTCCATCCTTTAATTCTTAAATTTTATAAAACTATAGGTCAAGTTTTTTATAAAGGCAAAAACTATTGGTCGAGTTTTTCTCAAAAGGCAAGAAGAAGGATGTGGGGCGAAAAATTAGAATATAAATATGTAGTTAGTTTATGTTAATAGTTAGGAATAGATTCGATTGTAACATATTAAAAAAATTATATTACATACATAAATTATTAAGATTATGGCAGAGAATAAAAAAAATATTTTGTTCCTTTATTATTAATATTTTATTTGGTGGTTAAGTTTTGAGATTTGCCAAGGAGATTTAAATTATTATTATTAAAAGACTTTAATTGATTGATTTTTGAATTGAAATTGTTCTCCCTCTAGTTATGAGTTGTGATCCATACAACCCTTCTAATCTGCAGTTCAGAAATCCTTAGGGTAAAGGTTCATCTTCGCTTAGATTACCTTACAGCTAACCCACAATTATGTATCATTTTTATAGTTTTAATTGTTGTCCTGCATTGATACATATTTAACTATTACTTCATCTCACATGATTAAATTAGAGGTGGGATTTTTTGTGGGCAACATATATGGGACGAAAGGAGTAATTGACTCTATTCCTAAATAGTAACTAAAATGAATACAATTTTACCCTTTGTTAACCACTATGGCCCTTTTTTGCATTGCATTTATCCTTCAGTAACCACTGACCATTACACCCTATTTGGATATACTTAACATTTCCCCCGACTTATTTGGCCAAAAGGATAATTTTTATTTTTCTTGTATGTCCAAGCTCATAAGCAGGAAAGCACCACATGAAAATTACATTAACTTTATTAGATAAATAGCATTAATTTTCAACTAATCAAAAAAATTATATTAATTTCATTAAATATAAATGACATTAATCTTTAACATAATTAAAAAAGAAATCATTATAAATTTGTTTAGCCTTGAAATTTGACTCTTACTTCCTCAGATTTTAAGAGAAGCAAAGGAAAGAGAAGAAAATATGTGTAAGCGGCGGACCTACTAAAATTAGTAAATAAAAATATGCTATTTTAGGAAATTTTAAAAAATGGATGGGACATCCCAAAAAAGAAAGTGTTGAGAAATGGATGGGATGAAGGGAATATAACTTATTCATAAACCACCTATCAGCATTTTCCAACAGCTGAACAGCACCTTTCCCCCACAACAGGTTGGGAACAACAATGTTAAACAAATATGAAAATAAATGGTGTGTGGTAAAATGACATATAAAAATATAATATAAATATGTATATGATTTTATATGTGATAAAAATCGCTAAAAAACTAAAAATTTCATTCAAATGAAATAAAATAATCAAAGTCACTTCTTCATCCTCCATCAAAGTTGAAGACAATACCAGATCCATGATAGTTGAAAGACACTGGATGGAAGATGGCACTAGATGGAAAACTGGAGGACACACCACATGGATTGTCATGTATGCATAATAATGTGATTTCCCAACCATAAGTGTAAGGTACATTGGCCAAACATCACATATTCTAAACTTAAGCCACTCTCCATTTTGTTAATTATACCCATGTCGACACATGAAATGGGGGGTATGAGATGTGACTCACATCCTTCAAATCTATTGAATATGATTAGACATGTCTAAAGAGAAAAGTCATGCACTACTTGTTTCTATGATGCCCTCATTGGTAATAGACACCATTTTCTAAATATAAAATGAATTAAGATTATATAAGTTTTTACATGTTAAGTCCCTCCGCCCTTGTCTACTTTCAGTGTCTAATTTCGGATATACACTTGGATCCTTGCCCCGTCACCATAGTCCAAGTAATATGGGTCTTCCCAATATTACAATACTATGCCCTACAACTAGTATCAATAATGATACCCCTTGCTATATATTAACACACACACACACACCATTTGAAAAAACAGTGAAAGGCATGGCACATAAATTGAAGAACAAGAATAAATTTTTATACAGCGAGATAAGACTTGAACCAGTTGAAAAACAGTTGAAGGTAAATCACAAAAAACGAGCTATATTTTCCCCAACTAGAAATGCCCCAGATTTGCCCCTTTACTGGTATGAGGAGGATATAACGACTGTGATATTTACAGTCACTGCTGTGAATATTGCGATGAACTTGATACACAACCTTCTCTATCACTGAATTACTAGATAGAAAAATATAAGGATGATTGTTTGTGTGGGTATAATTGAGAGTCGGGGTCTCCATTTATAGGATTCATCAGGGTGTAAACCCTCCTTTTATAGCCTTGGTTGGGGTATAAGAATACCGTAAACAATATGTATATTTCGGAATACTTGTATAATATCCATAATATCTTGCATAATATCTGTAATCTTTGTATAATATTCTCTAGATGATATCGCTAATTCGTCATGTACTAATCATCTGCATCAATTTAATTCATATATTTACCCCGTGTTATTAAACGCGCAACGCGCACCGAAGCGCAAAGGCCTCCCGGAGCTTAAGCGAGAAGCGTAGACACGAAGCGCGGAATCATCGAAGATGAGAAAATATACATATATACATATACATATATACATATACATATACATACATACATATACATATATATATATATATATATATATATATTGTCAATAGACAAATAATAAGCAACCAAATTGTCATAAAATAGTCAAATTAAAAGATGAGGTGTAAAACATAGGCAAATTAAGAGATCTAAGGTCTAAAACATATTATAGTCATAATAAAAATGAAATAAATAGCTAATTAACTATTCTTCGACACTATCTTCATCATCAAGATTCACAAACTCATCTACTTCACCATCATGATTTGAATTTTCATCAAATTCAATTTCATCTTCGTTAGCGACTTCATCCTCGTCAACCAAACGTCTTTTAGATGATGATCCCTCCGAGACGTACCAGCTGTATAGATCATCATGTATAGATCATTCGGAGAGAAGAAACATAGAATATGGAGTTGTAGGCTTGTAGCAGTCGGCCTCTTGAGTGAGTTAGAGTATGGGTGGCGGCCAGATGGGTATTTATATTTAGGGACTTCTATAAAATAAAATGGGTGGGTATGGTTTTTCTATAACCTGTTCAAAATATACTCAAAATATACGGTCAAAATAAAAAAACGCGCTTCAGTACGCTTCGGGCTCCGCACATAAGCCCCAGAAGCGCATTCAATGAAAAACTGTGTGATGCGCTTTTTCTGCGCTTCGTTCGTTGCGCTTCGCGCTTCATCGCGCTTTTAATAACACTGTATTTACCCAATTTGGGCATCCTCAAATGGATATTCCTTCCGTCCTTATTTAGTTGTCTCTTTTGGGAAAAATAATCTGTCCCTAAATAGTCCTTTTTTTGTTCCAATACATTTTTTTACTGATTTTCCCAAACCTACCATGGCACTCCTATTTCCAATGTTTGACTTTATAACTAATCTCACCATTTAAAGCAATAATTAGGGGCAAAGATAGAAACAAATTATTCCTAAGATGTGTGATTTTTTCAAAGACACAACTAAATAGGGACAGAGGTAGCAATATTTTTATATTATATATTGATGTAATATATGGCTAACTCATCAGGTACTAATCAGTTGCATCAATTTAATTGACGGATTTACCTTATTTGGGTGTCCTTAAAGAGTACTACCTCCGTCCCGGCCAAATGTTTACATTTGGTTTGTGCACGGAGACCAAGGATAGTGAGTGTAATATTGTTAAAATAAATGAAGTAGTGGGTGTAATAGTAATTTTATTGTTAAAATAAGTGAAGTAGTGGGTGTAATAATGTAAA
Source organism: Oenanthe sinensis (assembly GCA_028671895.1). Classification (NCBI taxonomy): domain Eukaryota; kingdom Viridiplantae; phylum Streptophyta; class Magnoliopsida; order Apiales; family Apiaceae; genus Oenanthe; species Oenanthe sinensis. The sequence goes on along the minus strand of JAPMAC010000195.1, from coordinate 6,835,121 downwards.
GTGTTGAAAAAGTGGAGTGAAGTAGTGAATGTAATAATGTATTTTACTGTTAAAAGTTATTATTTTTAGTAATGTAAAGAATTGGTGGAACGTCTCAAAAAGGAAAGTGTGCGGAGGGAATAACACATATTGTATATTCTTACTTATTTTCCAACCATATATTACTAGACAGTCATAAAATCTACAAAAAGAAATGTCAATTAACAATAATAATCTTACCAAACAAAGCTCCAAATAGAACAGCTCTAACCACCAAAAACTTTAGTTAACACTTATCTTGCCAAACAAAGCTCCATGCAAAGCATCTATCACCATTAAAACTTGAAATTCCAGCAAAAAAAATCATCAGAAGGACGTAAATATAGAAACTAATGACTACCATGTAGTAAAACATCAGTTCGAAACTGAAGATCATTAAAATAAAACAAAAGCCCAAAATAATTCCCCTTTTCGATCTTTCAACCTATTTAATCCAAAACCAAGTTTAAACCATTTTGCATGTTAACCCAACTCACAAAACAAATCATAAGCCCAAATAAATACATAAAATGGTCCATTTTTCAACTCACAAAAAGGGCTAAAGGAATCAATAACAAGGATCAAAACCCAGTTTTTCATTTCACTAAAACCCCATTTAAAAACAACACGGATGAATCAATTAAAGCATTTTTTCACTAATGTAACTGCAAAAATAAGTTTTAAAAAAAAGACAATCAAACAAAACCCCACCACAAATTACATGTAATCACCCAAAAAAATTATACAAAATGAGCTTGTGATTATAAAATATACATACAATTTAATGTGTGTACATGCAACAATGAATAAAACAAGATGAAAACAAATTAAAGAGAGAGAGGAAGAGAAATACTAATTAGGGCACGGAGCTGAGACAAAGAGGTTGTCTGGGTAATAGTGTTGGTTTTATAAGAGTAAATCGGTTATAGTTGATAACTTTGAGCTCGGATTAATTTAAAATAAATTATTTTTTATTTAAAATACTTTATTTTAATTATAAATTAAAATTAACTTTTTTACTTTAAGTTGAATGAATTTGTTTGGGTAATTTTATTTAAAATTAAATGGGTGTTTGATAATTTTGACTTAAAGTAAAATTTGATTTTAAAAAATTTAAAATTCATAATATTTCAAAATAAAATAAAATTAAGATAAAAAAACGAGAAGTCATAAGTTAAAAGTACTTTTCAGGTACTTTTAACTTATTGGCGCTTTTAGCTAAAAGCTAGATATTAAAAGTTAATAGTTAAACGGGTGGAAATCTCCTTAAAGCAAAATTTTACCAATGATTAGTTAGTCAAACGGGCTCTTTAATTAAGCAAACACATAATTAAGTAAACTTCTTTTTTTTCTAATCTATATATATATATAAGGTAATAAATAATAATTAAGTAAACCTCTTTTTTCTAATCTATATATATAAGCTAATAAATAGATATAGATCTTAACAAGAAGCCACAGTTGAGCTGGGACTTGGTTTATGTTGTATAAAACATATCAATTTTCAAGTGAGAAAAGACCTATAAGGCACATTTTTTAGACAAAATATTCAAAATGGCACAACTGAGAAATAAGGTCTCAAATAGCACTCCAAAACACAACTTTAAGTCACGTTTACATCATTTAAAATGCTGGACGAATCAGTGTTCTCCTCCTTTAACCGTTATATACATATTCAAATTAAATTGGGGCAGTGGCAGAGGCATGTTAGGTTTTACGCAAGAACCTGAAATTTGCTGGAGTTAAGTTGTTGTTTGCCGGAGTTCTTGTCGCCGGTGAGTCACGTTGTAATGTCCGGTTCCTCGGGATTTTCGATCTTCTCACTTTAGATATTTAAATTAGTATTGGGTTTCCGGATGGGGTTGGACAGTTTGGTGTTGGGATTGGTCAATTTGGTGATGGAATGCCGATGTAGCAAGATGGCATCAGGGCCCATTGGTGAATTCAAACAGCGTTTAAGTGATAGAAAACTCGTGATTAAGTGGCATCTTGAAAAACAATTGGAAAAACAATAAAACGCGAGACAAATTGCCGTTTACAACCTATACACCCAACTTGAGCCTGAACGACACTTGAAGTTGCGTTGAAGCCACCCTATCTTGTGGATGGAAAACACCGGATTAAGTAGCCACATGGGGCCAACACCCTTTTTGAGTTGGATTGCATTACTTGGTTAGTCACTATTTGGAGTGGCTATATGTTTATTGTGTGACGGTGCCCTGGTGGGGCCGTTAGATCATAATAAATCCAATGGTTAAATGAGGTGTTCTCTCATTCTCTTTTTAAGAGTGTTATTTCTAAAGTCTTACTATATATATATATATATATATATATATATATATATATATAAAAGATTAGTTTTCCTGAGGTTAGCTCACATAAAATTTTTAAACTTTAAAAAATTTCTCATATAAATACATGAGGGTATTATTGTAATTACGGAAGATTATTAAAATAAGATAACTATTTTATATTGAAAAACACGGTGTACCTCATGTAAGTTCCATGAGGTAATCTCAGAAACTTTATTATCTATATATATATAGAGGTGATCAAATGAGAATCCAATTTAAAATAAGATTTGAGAACAATCTCGGTCACATATTTAATATAATCTAACATCCCCTCAGGGGCACCACATCCTCACACATAACCCCACATAATCCTCCTTTTATAATTTGATTCTCTCCTCTAATCTAATGATCTCGCAAGGGCATCACACCCTAACACACACAATCCCATCTAATCCCCTCCATTTCTAATTTAATTTTACCATTAATAGACGATCTTATTTCATATCTACATTCACCACAATTTTTTTTCATGTCCCAACAATCAATTTACTATATTTCAATTTAAATAAAATTTTAATTTAATTATCTAGCTCCCTATATATATATTTACATATATATATATATATATATATACATATACATACATATATATATATATATAGAGAGAGAGAGAGAGAGAGAGAAAGAGAGAGAGAGAGAGAGAGAGAGAAAGCTGAGTTATATGGAGAACACTATTTTATTGGAGACCACATATGTCCGGCATGAAAAATATTGTAGAATGTATTATTTTACAAATCATGTTCAATGAAGATCACTTTTTTATTAAAAATCTTGAAAATCATGTATGTTCTGCAAGCACAATTCATTGAAAATCTTGAAAATTACTACTTGCAAAATATTTTAGAACGTATTATTTTATAAACCATGTTATGCTTGCAAAATATACATGATTTTCAAGATTTTTATTGAAATAACAATATTTATAAAAATTTCTTTACAAACACAATAAATTGTTTTAATTGCAAAACATATGTGTTCAGTGGTCCCCCCATGAATTTTCTATATATATAGTCTATCTTATGAGCAAGGGCTGCTGCCCCACTACACCTTGTGACGAAGGAGTTGGGACTTCTCTGGACCTTACTCTACCGATGACGATAAATCATCTGACGAGGATATTAACCCATGAAGGAGGCGACCTAGTAAGGAGTTCCTCGGAGGAAGGAGTACCCAGCCCCGAGGGACTCAAGATAATGACTCCCTGAACCTTCAGAAAAGGATACGTGCTCGTGAAGCCGAAGCCCAACGACTGAAGAAAGACTTGTAAAGGGCACTAGCAAGGCGATAGCGCCCCAGAGTTGAGGAGGCTGGAGGGTCGATAAGAAACGAACCTGTGATATATTTGGATGATCCCCCAACTAGGAGGCAAACAAGGAAAAGTCATGTTAGGGCTGACCCCCAAGACTTATTGCCACTTGGAGATCTTGATGATCCCACTCTTCCCTTCACAGAGGATATTATGAATGAGAGGATATCAAGAAAGTTCAAGATACCTACAATCAAGGCCTATGATGAAACGAGAATCCCTCAAATCATGTTCTCACAGTCTCTAATGCACTGCTGCTGCAACCCGTCAATGAGGCCGTTAAGTGTAGGGCGTTTCCTCAAACCCTGAGTGGTATGGCTCAAAGGTGGTTCAGTCGTCTATGCCCTAACTCTGTTGGGTCGTTCAAGGATCTAAGCAGGGCCTTCATTGGTCAGTTCATCAGCAGCAAGACTCACGAGAAAAACTCAGCTTCACTAATGAACATGTATCAGGGGAGGAATGAGTCCTTGAGGGACAATATGAACAGATTCACGAAGGAAGCCTTGAAGGTCCCCAATCTAGATCAGAAGGTAGCTATGATAGCCTTATAGCAAGGGACTTCTGATGAAAATTTCAGGAGATCGTTAGCCAAGAGGGCCCTTGAGAGTATGAATGAACTCCAAGAGAGAGATGGAAAGTATATCAAGGCCAATGAAAGTATGAGGAAAGCCCAAGGATTTCAAGCCTCGGGCACCTACTCTAAGAAGTGAGCCAGCGATACTAGGTACAATGTCGATACCAAGTATGCGAAGAATGATTATGCCAATGACTCCAAAAAGAAATGAGGATCCAAGTTCACCGAGTATGCAAGGCTAAACACCGCCCGTAGCCAAATACTGATGGATATTGAGAAGGGCAAGGACCTTCGATGGCCGAAACCACTAAGGACTGATCCTAAAAAGAGAAATAAGAACACATACTGTCGGTTCCATAGGGATGTGGGACTCGACACTGATGATTGCCGTCAGTTAAAAGACGAGATAGAGTTTCTAATTAGAAGATGAAAGTTGGAAAATTACACCAAGGAGGGTCCTAGACATGAAAAAGGTTACAATGACAAACGGTGGGACTCAGACCCCAAAGACAGAAATAATCAGCCCCGAGGGCCTGCGATCAATATAATTTCAGGGAGACCAACTGATGTAGGTAATTTCCGAAATTCCAGGAAGGCATATGTCCAAGAGGTAATGAGTATTGTAGGAGAACCTCCTAAGAGAGCAAGAACTGAGGTCTCTTTGTCATTTGATGATTCTGACTTGGAAGGGGTGAGGTTCCCCCATGATAATCCCTTGGTAATCACCCCCGTCATAGAAAACTCTCATATGAAAAGAGTCTTACTGGACAATGGTTTCAATGGAGTGGAATCTCAGATTGAGAGAATTATACAGATGCCCATGACTATGGGCGAAGAACCTTGACATGCCAGGGATAGACCCCAAGCTCATAACGCATCAGTTGAATGTGAATCCTAGAAGGACAGCAGTCAAGTAGAAGAAAAGAAAATTTGCTCCTGAAAGGCCAGAGGCCATTAAGAAAGAAGCAGTGAAGTTATTGGAAGACGGATTTATTGAAGAAATTCAGTTTCCTAAGTGGCTGGCTAACCCTGTGATGGTTAGAAAAAGTAATGGAAAGTGAAGAATGTGCGTAGACTTCATAGATTTGAATAATGCTTGTCCTAAGGACTGTTTTCCCTTACTAAGGATAGACACGTTGATAGATGCCACACCTGGGCACGAGATGCTTAGTTTCATGGATGGCTTCAGTGGTTATAACCAGATCAAAATGCACCTCAATAACAACCCTAAGGTATCATTCATCACTAACTTTAGTATTTTTTGTTATCTGGTTATGGCTTTTGGGCTTAAGAATACAGGAGCCATGTATCAAAGGCTTACAAACAAAATTTTCAAGCACCTCATTTGTAAGACCATGGAAGTCTACATTGATTACATGTTAGTCAAAGGCTTAGACAAGGCCGATCATCTTGAGCACCTGAAGGGGCATTTAAAGTTCTAAGAACCCACAAGATGATGTTGAACCCAGCCAAGTGTGCCTTTGTGTAGGATCTGGAAAATTTTTAGGCCTGATCGTCTCCAAAAGAGGCATTGAGGCCAATCCCAATAAGATTCAAGCAAACTTGGACATGGAGCCCCCCAAGACAGTAAAAGATGTCCACAAGCTCACAGGAAGGGTAACAGCCCTGTGGCGCTTCATATCCAAGTCTAGAGAAAAGTGTTTACCATTCTTTAAGGCCCTCAAGAAGGTCAAGAACTTTGAATGGAATGGCGAGAGTCAAGCATCATTTGAAGAGCTGAAGAAATATATGGCTGAGCCACCCTTGCTTGCCAAACCAAAACCTGAAAAAGTGCTATACATGTACCTTGTTGTCTCTAGCTCATCCCTGAGTGTTGTTCTTGTGAAAGAGGAAGCTAAGGTTCAGAAACCCATTTATTATGTTAGCAAGATTCTGCATGGTGCAGAGCTGAACTACTCAAAGGTTGTGTTAGGAATTATAAGTTTTGATGATAACAAATTTCTTAGAATTATAATAGGGACTTAAAATTACTTTGTAACTAGTCGATGGATATGACTTATAAATATCCATTGACTAGAAAACCAGTTATCAGTTGAAGCTTGTTTATCAACTGATAAACTGGATTGAAACATTTGATTCAAGTTTCATTATCAATTGATTGTATTGCCTCGATGGATGCTATGAAGTAGTCGACTGATATTACTGACTTCAATCTTTAGCTTCTCAACAGATGTGAAGAATGGCTGATCAACTGTTAATATCCCAAGTCAGAATTCTCACAAGTGAAGTGATCAACTGATATTGAAGTCGATGGATGAAGACACTACTCAACGGATGAAGGCTATCAACGGATACCAATCATCAATTGATAAAGAACCATCAATGAATAAGGAGTCGATGGATAACTCAATTATCCATCGACACATCAACTGATCAACAGATATCCTATCCATCGATGGATAAGCAAAGGAGGATCAACTGATAAGCTTAACAGCATTTATCAGTTGATTAAAGTTTCCCTATTTAGCCAAAGCCAAGAATTACGGGAACAGTGCAGAAACTGAATCATTGGAAGACAGTCCTGTCAGGATTGTGAAGACTTTCAAGGCAACACAGCATCCAAGGAATATATCAAGACAAAGATATCTCCAGGACTAGTCAGTTCAAAAAGGAAGGCTGTGAAAAGTAACTAGTTTCTATTTTCATGTAAACAATATAAATTGTAATATTATATTGTTAACTGTCGATGGAAAACTAGAGATGTAGTTTTTCTATATAGTAGTTAGAAAAACACAGTAGCAAAGTGAAGGCAATAGTTTTCAAGAACTCAAGAAAAGCAAAGTAAAAATAGGCAGAACTTGTAATGCTTTTCTGAGTTCCAAATTTAACTTTGTAAGCAGCTTGGTATTCTTACTAAGATCTATTGAAAGCAAAAACACACTAGTGGAAAATCAATCCACTAGTAATTTTTAACCTTACTAAGTTTTGTCTTCAATACTTTAATTATCTAGTTCTTAGTTACATCAGTCTTAAATAAACACTCTCTTTGAACAAACTTAAATCCGCAAGAATTTTCACTTAATTCTTAAGTTTGTATTCAACCCCCCTTCTCCAAACTTAGTGTACTTAAGGGCGATTAACAAGTTGAGAAGTTTGCCTTAGCATTAATAATGGCTTCGAAAAAGTTACGCCCGTACTTCCAGGCGCATGTGATTGAAGTCTTGATAGACCAGCCCCTGAGAAACATAATGCACAGCCCGAAGGCTAGTAGGAGGCTAATCAAATGAGATATTGAGTTTGGAGAGTTTGAAATCAGATACAAGCCAAGAACGACCATCAAGGCTCAGGTTCTAGCTGTGTGGCACCCCCAGACCCGGGGTCAGAGATCTGGGCCGTCATGGTCCCTTTTTCCTGTTGTTAATACATTTTAACTTAATCCTTAATGATCAGCTTTCACCTGCAGTGACCCCACAGTTCTCATACACATCCTACTGATTATAGTCTCAGAACGAATACATATATTATACATAAAATCCGTCAGAGTAATATTACAATTCTAAAAGTAAGTTCCTTGTCTTATGAAGGCAATGCGGTTTCTACTTGAAACAGTACTGAATGCTAATGCATGTTCTTGTTAAGTAGCTTACACAGATTATACTTATAGATAAGGCGTACCATCAACAACTGTACCCCTATCCTACTTCTATACTACTCCCTACCTGAGGTAGGTTGGAGAAGAACCTACGGAATGCGCGGGCATTTCCCACGCGTTTTCTGGCGGTGCGTCGCATTCACGACATCCTGTTGTCCTGTTGTGTTGTGATATACAAAGAAAGCAAGGGTGAGCAATATAGCTCAGCAATAAACAATATACTTCTGAAAACATGCTGTAAATCTATAAGCTTTCTCCTTTATCAATATATTCTGAAAACATGCCGTAAATCTGTAAGCTTTCTCCTTTATCAATATATTCTGAAAACATGCTGTAAGTTATTTGTAAAAACATTATGAACAAATAACTGAAGTTTAAAATAACTTTCGTCAAATCATGATGAGTAAGATGAATCTTTCAGAATTTTTCACTGCTAACAACACCCTCGGTAACTCAGCTCCTAGGCTTTCGTTACGGTGTATAACACAATTCCAATTGGAAGAAAGGACTGTAACTGGAGCATCAACACGCCCACTACCACACATCCACGATGATCAGTCGTAGCACCTGGCAGCCTTCATCAGCAACCTATGGAAGCCTTCTGTTTCTCTACATGTAGAAGGGGGAGCCCCGGTACTCGCTTCCGTTAATGGGTAATCAGCGTAGGCCGCATACGGGTCCAAGTGTTGGACCGTGCGTCACTCGGCCTCTTACGCTATCTCCAAGTCCGCTGAATCAATCTATAAGTCTGGAACTGGAACATTAATCCAAGCTCCCCAAGTATATAATACTTGTTAATAGATTTGTCTATCTAACCTAGAACCGGAAGTAATCCTAGTTCCCCAAGTATATCGTACTTGTTGATAGACCCTCATAGCTATGAGCATATACTATTAGATTAAGTGATGTCGCCGCCTTACCACACAGGTAAGCTGGCCTTCATCATATAATCTCCTTTCCCAAGGACTGAATTCATTTTGAAAACCATGACTCGGGAGTTTGTCGGAAACTTCTCTTCTTTTGATAAGTTGAAAAGCTCTTGCTACTGTGGAAACTGGTTCCAAAACTTGACTGCTTTCGAGAAGTAAATAGGTATTCACTTCCTATACGGAGTTTCCTATTTTTGATAAGTCTGAACGTATTTTATTCTTTATTAAAAGAATAAAATAAAATAATTAAATTAAAATATTAGGGAGCTCCTACTATCTTTAAATCATTTTTTGAAGGTCGGAAAGTATTTAAAATAATTATCGAAATCTTCGAATAATTATTAAAGACCTTAAATAATTTGTAAATGAATTTTAAATAATTAATAAATATTTAAATAATATTTATTAATTATAATTAATAAATAATCCTCAATAAATGAATATTCAAGATAATATTCATTAATTAAATAAATATTAAAATAATATTTATTATCCTCATTTAATTCTTTTATTAAAAGAATATCAAAATATAAATATCGAAATATTTATATCGTCATTTCAAAATAATCTGTCTCCGGCTTCTTCCGGATTACGACAGTACTTAACAAAACCTTCCGACTCCCGGTCTACGTTCGAAAATACATAACTCGTTATGCACTTAGAGCCTTTTTCTTTTACCGGCTTATATCTATATTTCTTATAGCATATAACCGAAACATTTGCGAAATATGTAACAATACATAAAACAGTTCATACTTTTTAACATACAGTTATATCACCCTTGAGGGCTGTTTTCCCAGTTGCACAAGTAGAAGGGGGGGGGTTGAATACTTGTGTGTCTTTTCTGCCTGATTTTAAAATCAAATTAAGAACAAAACTCAAACACAAAGATATGAATAAGTACTGTTTTATTATTGATTTGTAAATACAAAACTCTCCTAGGATGTACGCAAACCCTAGCAGCTTCTCTGTGTTCATCACAGCAACTCTCTCTATCTCTATGCTCTCACAAGATATCACTCAGACAATTATGCTTCGACTTACACTTTTACAATTAGGTTACATAGAGTTTATATAGAGAGCTGTCTATCAACTAATAACAGAAAGATAAATTACAATAGGAATATAATTCCTAATTTTTAGTTGACAATTCCCTTCTAGAATTTTCTTTATTTCCCATAGCATATCTGCAATATATTTATCTTGATCTTCGAAGACTTTCCATTCCTGTGATCTTCTTCCAAATTTAACTTCAACTGTATAGACTCTGAACACCTTCAGACTCTGATCATATGTAGACTCTGATAGATCATAGACTCTGATAGTCTATAGACTCTGATCACCTTCCAGACTCTGATCTTTATGCAGACTCTGGTTTCACTTTCTACAGAAATTCTTTTAAGTACAAGTAACATGAATGTTGACTATCTAGACTCTGTTTATACATTTCAGAGACTACAAAATATTAGTACATTATGTACGAGTTTTGAAAACTTGCCTGAGGTCTTGGGGTTCGTCGAGGTGCGGGGGCTTGACGGACGATCTATATAAATCAAATAGAACGTTTCGTTAATCATTGGTTATCTTAACCACTAATGTCACGCACACACGAACCACAAGCTTGACATAAGTTAGACCTCTCATTCTAGAGTTACTTAACCTTAAGGATATATGTTAATCACTTAAGTCAATTCATGGGTCAATGACACCTTCCTACTTGTCACTTTACATAGATACTTAAATCCCTTATTCATTCATTCTCCTTTAAGGTTTGTCATTGAACCTGCCCGGCTTCAACAATTTTATAAAATCGAAATTTTCTCCTCTGGTCATGAAATTTTTCAGAGGCCTTGTCCACTTTCCAAACTATGTTCCCTTAATATTTCATGATTTTTGGTGACATTTAAGTGGTCCATTTATATTAACAAAAAGGGATTCCCGAAACAGTTTGGTTGGTTTAGTTGTCTTTACTAAAATCGACTTATCTCCTAAACCATATGTCGGAATAACATTATTCAAGTGTCAAAACGATCTATGAGTCAAGTACTATCCAACCATGGTGAGAGGTGTTAGGGGCCAGAAGCTTGATAGATCGGTCTTCACAGTTTAAAAGAGTGCTCACGAAAAATGGTCATTACGACAGCTATAAACGTAACGTTTTCCGGATTCAACCAACGTGAATCCATTCACAACCAACACTCAACTCACTCATAACATCATGTTAACAACATTAAGCTACTCATCTCATAATCATATGCTAACATCATTTCAAGAACTCAACCAAAACTCAACATCTTACTAACATCATTTCATCTTTACCATTCTAGCTCATGGATCCATCCACTATCACTTTCATGGCATACCACTCACACAAAACACAAGGGTTTAAGGGTGTTCATACCTTCTTGGAGTTAAAACAACACCTAGGTAGAGATTTGAGTCCTTAAGAGTGCTTGATCTATCCTTAGAAACCAAGAAACATCAAGAACAAAACTTTAAATTTTCTATGTTTCACTATTCATACTATTCATGCTCATCTTAGATTAATTATTTGAAAATGAAAGACATGGAGGATGAACTTTAGATTTGAACCATCCCTTATCTATGAAATATAGAAGCTATGGTTAAAATATGAGGATTTATGGAGCTTGGGAGCTTGGACTTTGATTTTGAAATTCTCCCATTTCTTGAAATAGCCGAATGGTGCTTGGTGGGGAAGAAGGAGAAAAATTCTGCTTGGCTACTTGCTATGTGGCTGATTTTGTGAGAATAAAATCTATGAAAAGGTTAATTATGGCTTTGTTGAACTTGTCCAAGTGATAAAGTAGCTTTATGCTTCCTTTTCCCTAATTTTGGGAACCATGTCTCTAACCTTGGTTGCTTGCATGGTTACTTGCCTTGGTTTAGTTACTAGCTTTAGTTAATTCTCCAACAATGCAAGTACTTGCATGCATGGCTTCTTTGTAGTGCACTTCACTTGTCATTCATTATTTATACTTAATCCCTCATTTAGTAAAGCATGATTAGGGTTAACACTTCTCATTTCTATCTTTGTAATGTGAACATTTACTAGTCACAATACCTTAGCATGTCCATGATATAATTTCTTTGAATTATAACCCCGAGGTCATAACTTAATCTTCCATTCCTCGATATCTCGTAAATTACAAAACAATTAGTAAACGACAAAATCTTTGGATTCTAACGACTTTTGCATTCACTTATTTACTTAGTACTATCACAATACAACTTCGGATTTATAATCCTCTACCATTAAATGGTGTAGGCTAACATGCTTTTCGTAAAACTTTCAAGTTACTATTCATTCATAATTCAGAGTTTACAAAAATTCAGGTTCTTACAAGCTGACTTCGTGGTTGAATGTACCATTCTCAACCAAGAAGTCGGGGGGCAAGAAGAGGATAAAGAAAGTAGAGAAAAGAAGGAAAAAGATGAAGAACTCAAAGAATACTAGGTATTCTTTTTTGACGGAGCTTCAAAAACGAACACTAGCGGAGCTGGCCTGGTTTTGCAAAGTCCGGATGGGTTTATTAGCGAATATGCAATCAAGTTCGATTTTTCGATTATAAATAACGAGGCAGAATATGAAGATTTGATAATCGGGCTTGGGCTGGCCAGAACCCTGAGGGTGAAGAACTTGAAGATATGTGGCGATTCGAGGCTAGTAATCTCTCAAGTAAATGGGGAGTTTGAGGCCCGTGAAGAGACTATGGCAAAATATTTGAGAATTGTTAAAGCTCAAGCCACGCAGTTTCAAGAATGCCATTTTGAATAGATCCCGAGAGAGGATAATGTGAAAGCTGATGCCTTGTCTAAATTTGCATCATCCAAGATTGATAGTTACTCAGGTAGTGTTTATTTCCAAGTCTTGAATACCCCAAGCATTGATGCTAAACTAGTAGCCCGATTGGGCTGGGAGCATGTTGGATGGATCCCATCAAGCTCTACTTAGAAACGGGGAAAACACTAACCGACCCCATGGAGGCACGCAAGCTATCAGTGAGGGCCTTGAAGTATGCCCTCATAGAAGGAATACTTTACAAGAAATCGTACGTTATACCCTACCTGAAGTGTCTGAGACCCCATGAGGCTGAAGCTGCCCTAAGGGAAGTTCATGAAGGTGTATGTGGCCAACACCTTGGAAGTAGGGCTCTTGCTCAAAAAGTCATGAGGCTGGGATTTTATTGGCCTGAGATGCTTAAAGATGCTAAAACTTATGTTAAGAAATGTGATCGTTGTCAAAGGTTCGCACCTATCGTTAGGCAGCCCCCTGAGATGCTGACATCCATTAACTCTCCACTCCCCTATGCCATGTGGGGAATGGATATCTTAGTCCCATTTCCTATGGCCAGCGCACAGAGGAAGTTTCTCATTGTCGCAATTGACTACTTCACTAAGTGGATAGAAGCCAAGCCCTTGGCCAAGATTGACACTAAGAATGTGACTCAATTCTTCTGGGAGAAAGTTATATATAGGTATGGGTTACCCCGAATCCTAGTGACAGACAATGGAACTTAGTTTAACAACAAGAATTTCATAGAGTATTGTGGAAACTATAACATTGAACTACGCTTCACTTCTGTAGCACATCTACAGTCAAATGGGCAAGCTGAGGTTGCTAACAGAATTATCTTAGATGGACTCAAGAAGAGGATTGAACACTCTCAGAGGACTTAGGTTGACGAGCTACTCCCAATCTTATGGGCATACAGAACTACATATAAGGCTTCAACAGGGGCAACGCCTTTTCAACTAGCCTACGGGGCCAAGGCAGTGGTGCCCGTCGAAATCACTCAAATATCGCCAATAGTTCAGGAGTTTCAGAGTGACACCAACGAGGAAGGCATGAAGTTGGCTTTAGACTTGATAGATGAGCTACGCGATGAAGCCAATTCCATAATTGTCGAAAACCATAAGAAAGCTTCATTCTACTACAACCTTAGATTCAAGGAAAGGTTATTCCGTGAAGGAGACTTGGTCCTGTGAAAGATCGAGGCATCTGGAGCTGGTCCCAAGGGCAAGCTAGCTCCAAATTGGGAAGGTCCATACAAAGTGAAGGAAGTCACAAGGCAAGGCGCGTACAAGCTCCAAACCCTTGAGGGGGTTGAAATTCCAAGAAGCTGGAATGCAGCCAACTTAAGAATTTATTATGTTTTGACTTTTGATTCTGATTTTCAAAAACGTTCAAGTATCGGTTTATTAGCCTCGAAGGCAAGACATTTTTTTAATACTAAGTTTCATTTGAAATCTTGGTAGTTTCTAAGGAATGTTTTCCGTTCTCCTCATATGGCTTTGGTTATTTTTGTTAAGTCTTTTATAAGCCTCGCGAGTATTTGTTATTTATGTTCAAGTTAAACACGAAAAACAAACAAAATAAGGGCGGAAAGTAAAAGACAAAAATGTGGAAAAACACAAGTACATAAATAAAAGCCCGAAGGCTAAACATCTTTTTACAAGCCACTGGGGGGCAACATAAATACAAAGATAGAAATCATAACTACTTGGATGACTCCTCCTCCTCCGAAGACTCTTCCCTGCTAGACAAAGATGAATCTTCCCCGTATTTTGTAACGCCCCAAAATTCGGGGTGAGTGATTTGAGTCGTTACGTCACCATTCAATCTTTTAAAACCTGCAATACTCAATAATCCAACAAAATCACATCAGAGACCCCTCTTGTTAGGTCCAAAATCATCGTAGAAGGGGGGGTTGAATATGATATGGTAGATTTTTCTTTTAATTGCGGATTAAGTGTTTGTGTTCTTGAGATATAAAAAAGACAGTTAAAGAAACACAATGATTCGGGGAAATAACAATGTATTATTAAATCCCTGAGGTGCTACACTTCTAATCAAATGATTAGCTTCAATGGGTTCAATCACAATCACAATGGAAATACAGTTGGGTGATATTAATGTTCAGCTTTAATGGTGCTCCCGGCTGTATCTCTTTTTGTTGAGGATGAATGAATTGTCTTCTGCCCATTTTGATTTAACCCATATATATTTTGTAGACTTTGGAAAATTGAATTCCACAATTTTTCAAGTCCTTTGTTGCGCCTGTAGAGTGGGAGTGGCGTGTAGGCGCCACAAAACAGTTTGTTGCGCCTTGAAATGTTTGTTGCGCCAAGTGAACTTTGTTGCGCCTCTAGACTAAGGTTAGTTGCGCCTCTACAGTGGTTTCCCTGTATTGGCGCCACTAAACACTTAGAAACATTCTACAAGCTGTTGCGCCTTGTTATTTTGTTGCGCCTACACTCTTGTTGCAGTGTGTAGGCGCCACAAAATCCTTTCCTTAGAATAATTGGAGCCTCCAAGTAGTCTTGTTGCGCCTTGTTATTTTGTTGCGCCTACACTCTTGTTGTAGTGTGTAGGCGCCACAAAATCCTTCCCTTGGTGATTTGAAGAGCCTTGATATTCTTTGTTGCGCCTACACTCTACAACCCTTGTGTAGGTGCCACAAACTACTTTGAATAGATTTCCTGCTCTTTTGTTGCGCCTTTAGAGTTCTTCTTGAGTATAATAGTCACCAAATGAAGTAATACTTGCCTTAACATATTTCTTGAATTTTTCAAGTAATTACCACTTAGAATTCACTCTTCTGGCTTGGCTTGATCAACTGATTTTCTTCTGATTAATCAAGACAATTCTTTTATAGTTGTTCTGACGCTTGGTGCACTGGTCTGGTTCACAAATGACTAACACTGAATTAAATTCCCTTGACTTCTGTTCTGTTTCAGTTGACTAATCTTTGGACTGTTTCATTGCTTCTGATCACTGAAACCCTTTGACAACTATACTTAAATCATTGCACTGTCGTTAGTCTGAAATCTACTGAACACTTATTTGTTGCTGAGGCCTGAACATAGGAATGAACTTCTCTCGCTGTCGTTCAGTAAACTTTACATCTTGAGAGCTCTGCAGTGATGTATGTATTACTTTTGTGTGCATGTTATTCTGGATTTCTGTGCTGCATATTAGTATTATTTATCTGTCTTTGTTTCTTAGTTGAGTTATCATTATCACTATTACGTACTATGTTACATTATGCCTTACAATCTCCCCCTATTTGTTTGTTAGAGTTCGACAAGCAAATCCTGTGAGAGGATAACTCAACTGATACTTACAAGAAAAAGTAAAGTGCAGAAAGACAGTAAATAATATTAAATACATTCTGGATTAGATTTTACATTTCCATATTTCTTGTGTACAATAGAAGTTTGTTCCTCTAGCCTGAATAGATAATTCTATGATCTTCTTCTTCTTTGTACTGAGTCTTGCCTGTGTTTAGATCTTGTTTCAGAGTAATGTTTTCTTAGCTCTTCTTCCTTTTCCTCCAACCTTGCCTTCACTAAATCCCTAGCTTCCACTTCAAGAGTATTGACTGGAGTTGGATCTTCTAATTTCTTCAAAACATCAGTGAGAAAGGCTGTTGAATTTACCTTAGAGATTGACTCAAAGGCCAGAGATTGTCTTTTTGAAAACACGAACACTGTTATTCTCTTTGGAAAGCCTTTAACTCTGTCAGTGTCATGCATCGACTCTTCTGCCAGTTTCTCCCTTAGAACATCTTCAATCATCCTCAAAGCCTTCTTGTCTGATTTGACAGTGGATCTCTTTACCCTTGAATAGACTTTTTGGATTGTTTCAGAATTGTTTTTCTTTAGTTTTGATAGATTCTTCTTCTTATCCACTCCATTCTTCTTGAATAGGATGTGTTTTGTTCCATTTGGCTCCGTCTGAATGCAAGGTTTAGAATCTCTTATTGTTTCAAGTACTTCTGTGCCATCCTCTCTTCTCAGAAACACTGGTTTTTGATAGTATCTAGTCATTTCCATTAGGTATCTCCCTGATGTTTTAATTGCTTTGTTAAGTCTGAATGCTTCTGAGTTTCCCTTCTACATATTGCATGAACATTGCGTGGCTTGAATCCAGACATTCGTCAGACAAAGTTAGATTATGGAGAGTTGTTGCTTTGTAGTATTTGACTACTGGAGGCTTCTCAAATGCTTCGACACCGATCTCTATTAGCTTCTTCTCAATCAGATCTCTCAGTATCTCATTTATTTTGTGCCCTCCAAAGATGATTTTCCTCTTCAGCACATACAACTCTACAATATTCATCTTTTCAAAGCTCTTTGTCGACAAAATCTTTGACCCCAGTGATTTTGAGTTTAAGAACATTTTCCATCCTTGTTTGAATGCACTTACCGACACGCTTGTTATTTCTTCTGATAACATTGCATAGAATTCATAAACATCTTCAAATTTTTCCCTCATGGTTCTGAAGAGATCAAGGACTTCTCTGTCTTTCTTCTGACTTAATGATAACTCTTTCTTCTTGAGCAGATTCCTTGCTTCATCCCACTCAGGGCCAACTTTTGCTTCTATGTCCTTAATTTTATTTCTTCTTTCTATCGCATGCTGTACTCTCTTCCATTTTCTCTTCATCAGTTCTTGAGCTTGAACTATACCTTGAGTCACAACTTCATCTACACCAACTAGAAGATAGTCATTATCAAAGGCATATTCTTCAGCAAACTCCTCCTCAACATCTATTCCAGCTGCTTTTGCAGTTTCTTCTATTCCAATCTCTGTTGGAATCTCCAGCGGCACATAGGGTTCAAATATTTCTCCTTCTTCAAGTTGTCTTGCTCCAGGTCTATAGAAGATATCTGACTCCCCCTGAGCTGTATACTCCAATATCATTTAAGCTCCAACTTCTTTTTCTTGTACTATTCTCTCCCCCTCAGTTGGGTTATCCTCCCTTCTGACTGGAATAACTTGAGTTGTTGAAGTTGATCGAGTAGAAATAGGAACTTTCTGAGCTAGCAGTTGTTTAACCAAATCTTTGATTTCTTTCATTTCTGTTCTCTGCTGCTCCTGCACCTCCAAGATCTTTCTTATTGAATAGTGAATTTCAGTTACCTGGGCCTCCAGATTTAGAAGCCTTTGGCAATGTGCAGTGTGTACAAAGTGTGGGGTGTTTATTTAGGTAGTGGGTGTCTCACTTCTCACTATTTCTGTGCTTGTATGACCCTCAACACTCACACTCGGGAAATCAGGGTCAGGGAACATAAGATCACCAAGGTTAAGTGTTTCACTCAATTCCATAAAAGCACTGCGATCTTCTGTACCTGCATTAAAATCCCTATCCCTTCTATGGGTAGGTTGCCTCTCCGCCGGACCACTTTGGGTGTGGAGAATTCCTTTTTCAGGAACTGGGGGTTTGAGACCCAGTATGGTCACCACTATGGATTCTGTAATGATTGGCATAGTTATAGAATCCTTGATGCCAGCTGAAGCCATTGAAGGCCTTACCTGCTCAGAGACACCCTGAACAGGTTCTACTACCGAGGCAGCAAATGCTCTATTATTAGAGCCCACATCCCTTCTATGGGTGTGTTGTCCCTCCATCTGACCTGTAAAGATGGGGAGGACCTCCTGAGTAGGAGCTGGAATTTGAATCTCCAAGGGGGTCACCACCTCAGGCAATGTAGTGAATGACAAATTAGAGCCTGTGGTACCCCGCGTTGCCTGTAAAGGCACTTCCACTTGATGTGGTGATGCTGTTGACACAGCTACTCCTTGAATGGAGACCTCTTCCCTTCTATGGGAGAGTTGCCTTTCCACTTGACCCACTTGGGAAGGGAAAACATCCTTAATAGGATCTGGAGATGTTAAGTCCAAGGGGTCACCACATTTGACAATGTAATGAATGGCTCGTGAGAGTCAGTGATGCCCCCTTCTGTCTGTGAAGACAGGTTCTGAATTGGATTAATCAAAACAGTACTAGCTACTGAAGTAGCGGAAAATGTTTTCATCTCTGTTTCTGTTCCCTTACCTTTCAGGATTTTGTCAATTTCAAAATTTAGATTGCGAAGGAAAAGAAGGGTTTCAGAGATTGGAGAATCAGGTTCCTGGCTCACAGTTGCCCTAGGTTTAAAATTCATTTTACGTCTTTTTCGAGAGGGCAGAGCTGTAGGGGATATTGCAATAATTTCCTGATTTGGTAGGGACTCCCTATCATCTACATCAATGGTTCTTTTTCTTGTTTTAGGAGATGGAGAGAGTGTTTGTTGATCTCTGGCAGTGGTTAGAACTGGTTGGTCTTGACCAAGTTCATTGCCAGCTTCTATGGCCACTACTTTGCATTGCCGTTTCAGGCTCAGTAGGAGATAGTGTGACAAAATTTTCTGTTAGAAAAGTCAAAGTCAAGAAGGGTACCTTCATCCATCTGTTCATCATCAATGATAGGGATGTCCTCCTCTGTTGGATTTTCAGGGTGAATCCTTTCTTCTTCTTCTTCAGGAATTGGTTGTTCCTCATGTTTAGAACCAGCTTCTTCCATACTTTCATCTTCTTTTTTAGTGTCTGGTTCTTCTTCAGACGCTTCTTTGCTTCCTAAATCAGTTGATGTTTCAGCTTCATTCTCCTTTTGAGATGATTGTTCTTTTGAATTTTCATGAGCTGATTCATCAGTTTCAGATACAAGGTCTTCCTCAGAGGTTGTCTCTCTGTCTGCTTCAGGTGCAGCCTCTTCTTCTTCTTCTTCTTCTTCTTCTTCTCCATCAACTTGTCTAAGAAGATCAAAGAAATCTCTGATAGGGTCAGTCAGTGGAGCAGGAGTATACCTGTTTGGATAGTCAGCCTCATTCCGTAGCCTTGAAATTTTTTTTAGCTGAAGCGAGGGTGACTCTTCCAATTCACTGTTCTGAAAGGACTGAAGTTGATCAGCAGTTAGTACTTGGTTCAGCACCAGCTGCAGAAATCTTGAATATAGACAGAAATTCTCCATTGTTGCCTGATTAAATATGATCTCCTTCATGATCATCTTCCCAAAACTGATTCTGGATCCAGTAGCCACTGCATATCGAATCACCTTATTGAAGTTTGTAATCCCATGGAAGCCACCTGTCTTTGGTGAAAAGCCATTAGACAGGATGTTGAAGAACAGGTTCCATTCTTTGGGTAGGTGATTCTTGTAAATCTTCTTTGGAAGATTATTGTTCACTCTGGTGTAGTGTAGGAACATGAAGAAATTGTTCAAATCTGCTTGAGATGGATCATCTGCAAAATCTTCAGTTGGCAAATGAAGTGCTTGATTTATGTCATTCTCTGTTATTCGCACTTTTTGCCGCTTGATTGTGCAAGTGAAAGCTGATATTCCATCTGCAGATGTGTCTTTAGAAGACCTGTACACCTGTCTCAGAAGATTTCTATTTAAAGGAACATCAGTAGTTAGTGCATAACGAACTATAGAATTTTTATTTAAAAACCTAGCCCAGTTGCCTAACTCCCCTGCTTCAGTCCAATTTTCTACTACGACAGATAAATAATTAGTCTTTTTAATCTCAAAATGACCCGCCATTTAATTAAAAATGAAAGATAATTTTTACGAATTAAAATTACTAATTAAAATCGAATTAATCAAGAATAATGGACTAAAACCCTAAACAAAATTAAAATTACTAAGAGTGACTTGAAATTAATGACTAATAAACTCCTAGTAACCTTAGCACCCTTTTAATTATTCCACAATTCTTAATTAATTTTTAATAGTTAAGAACCCTAGCCAAATTGTTCGAGTATTGATAATTGTTAATTTTAAAAACCTTAACCAAATTCAATGGGACCAAATGCAAATCAAAGTACTGATTGTGGGTCTCACAAAACTGGTCTTGGATTAAAAAATGGACAAAAATTGGCTTGCTATTGATCGATTAAAACTAACTGGATCTTATGAGTTTTTCTTGCGCCTTCAGTGTATGTATACTGTGTATATAAAAAATGAGGCGCATGAAAGCTCTTTATATTTATAGGGGCGCAGCAAAAGAAAGTATTTTTACCAAGTACCTTTGTTGCGCCTGCACAGTGCAAGCACTGTGCAGGCGCCACAAACTATCTTAGCGCAACAAACTGCTAGATAGTTTTTGTTGCACCTTCACAGTGAATTCACTGTGTAGGCGCTACAAAGTACCTTAGCTCCACAAACAAGTTAGCAACATAATCTAATAGTTTTGTTGCACCTCTACAGTGGTGACACTGTGTTGGCGCAACAAACTTCCAAGGCGCCACTTGAATTTCAAACTCAAAAATTTTCTAAGTACTTAAGTAAGTTTTTGTTGCGCCTACACAGTGCTTGCACTGTATAGGCGCCATAAAGATAATTTCAGTGCCACAAAGTACTTGGAAATAATTCAAGTGTTCCCAGATTTTGTTACTAATAAAATAAATAACATTTATGAATAATTTGTATAATTAATCAATAGTAATCAATTACCCATAAGTATTATTTCACAAAATATTTATTAATAACAATAATAACATTAATTGTTAAAATTATTATCATAAATAAATCATGCTTCTTATTATTTTACTTTTATTTTAAATATGAGAATAAATATAAATATTCTTCCTTTTTATTTAAAATAATTTCAAATAATATTTAAAACATCTAAGTGCCAAGAATTTATCAATTAAATACAAGCACTTAAATATTGTCTAAGATCAAATTTAAATAAATAACAATATAATTAACAATTATGCATAAAATATTTATCTAATTTTAAAACCTAATTACTGGAAAATAATTTGGTAGATAAATTCACAAGTCCTAAAAATATTGAAATTAATCAACTAGTGAATTTATCAGCTTCAAATTGCAGTTTTTGATTACCAACTTATTAGTTAGAAGAATTTAACATCCCAAGTTCACAAACCAATCTAGTGAAAGTGATTTCATCCAGTGGTTTAGTGAAGATGTCTGCAATTTGCTGCTCTGTACGTACAAAATGTAACTCTACAGTACCATTCATGACATGCTCTCTAATAAAATGATACCTGATATCAATGTGCTTGGTCCTTGAATGTTGAACAGGATTGTTTGTGATGGCTATGGCACTTGTGTTGTCACAGAATATTAGAATTTTGTTCAGCAACAGTCCATAGTCTTGAAGTTGGTTCCTTATCCACAGTATTTGTGCACAACAACTTCCAGCAGCAACATATTCAGCTTCAGCTGTTGACATTGCAACTAAGTGCTGCTTCTTGCTATACCAGGACACCAATCTTCTACCAAGGAATTGACAACTCCCTGATGTATTTTTTCTATCAATCCTACAACCTGCATAATCAGAATCTGTATAGCCAATAAGGTCAAAACCTGTATCTTTAGGGTACCAAATTCCAAGATTCAGACTTCCCTTAAGATACCTAAAAATCCGTTTAACAGCTATAAGATGTGATTCTTTAGGCTTAGACTGGAACCTAGCACAGAAGCATGTAGAAAACATAATATCTGGCCTACTTGTAGTTAAGTAGAGTAATGAGCCGATCATACCTCTATAGCTTGTAATGTCTACCTTTTTACTAGGTTCATCTTGATCAAGCTTAGTGGCAGTTGCCATAGGGGTTTTAGCTGTTGATGCTTCTTCAAGACCATACTTCTTCAAAAGATCTTTGATGTACTTGGTCTGGCAAATGAAGATTCCATCTTTCCTTTGGCTTACTTGAAGTCCAAGGAAGTAATTCAGCTCTCCAATCATGCTCATTTCATACCTACTCTGCATTATCTTAGCAAATCTACTACACAACTGATCGTTAGTAGAACCAAATATAATGTCATCCACATATACCTGTACTAATATCATGTCATTTTTATGCATTTTATGAAACAGAGTCTTATCTATGACACCCCTAGTGAAGCCATTTTCAAGTAGGAATATAGATAGAGTGTCATACCATTATCCGAGGTGCCTTTTTTAAGCCATAGAGTGCCTTGAAGAGAAAGTATACAAAATCTGCAAATTCTGGATCTTCAAACCCTGGGGGTTGTTCCACATACACTTCTTCTTCAAGCTCTCCATTCAGGAATGTACTCTTCACATCCATTTGATATACTTTGAAATTGGAGTGTGCTGCGAATGCCAGAAACATCCTGGTGGCTTCAAGTCTTTCCACTGGTGCATATGTTTCATCATAATCTATTCCTTCTTCTTGGGAATAACCTTTAGCAACCAGTCTGGCTTTGTTCCTCGTAACAATGCCATCTTCATCCAGCTTGTTTCTGAATACCCACTTTGTGCCAATTATAGACTTGTTCTTTGGCCTGGGTACTAGCTTCCAGACTTTTTGTCTATCAAATTGATTGAGTTCTTCTTTCATAGAAATGACCCAATCTGGATCTTCTAGTGCTTCTTCTACTTTCTTTGGCTCTATCTCAGAGAAAAAGCCAGAGAATAAACATTCATTTTAAGAAGCACGTCTAGTTTGAACTCCAGCATCTGGATCTCCTAGAATCAACTCAAAGGGGTGGTCTCTACTCCACACCCTATGTCTAGGCAGATTTGCCCTTGAAGATTCAGCTTGATTATTATTGAAGTGATGTGTCCTGCTAGTTGATCCTTCAGTTGCTCCCCCTGAGCTGCTACTTGGTTGAGAATGAGATTCTCTGCCACTACTAGTAGTTTCTGTGAATCTTCCACTGTTTCCACTACTAGGGTCAGAATCACCATTGTTATTATTCTCATTTGGTGCCTGATTTTCTATTGCAGCTTCAGGTTCTATGTCACTTTCATCTGAGTTCATGTTTTCAAACTGCAGAGTTTCAGTGTCGTCTGTTCTTTGTAGACTTGGGAGCTTGAGATCATCAAAAGTTACATTCATGCTTTCAATGACCTTCTTTTGTTCAATCACATAAACCCTGTACGCCTTAGATTCCAGAGAGTAGCCAAGAAATATGCCTTCATGAGCCTTGGATTCGAATTTTCCTAGGTGCTCATCATCTTTCAGTACTTCAGTGTTGGTTTCTTGTTTGCCATTATCTCGTACGGAGTCTTGTCATGTTCTTTGTTGATCAGGGTACGATTCTGAGAGTAGCAAGCTGTGTTGACTGCTTCAGCCCAAAAGTATAAAGGTAATTTAGCTTCATTCAGCATTGTTCTTGCTGTTTCAACCAAAGTCCTGTTCTTCCTTTCTACTACTCCATTTTATTGTGGAGTTCTGGGCGCTGAGTATTGTCTTGAGATACCTTTTTCAACACAGAATTCATTTAGGGTTACATTCCAGAATTCTGTTCCATTGTCAAACCTTATTTTTCTGACAGACAAACCAGCTTCTACCTCTATCTTCTTTATGTGGTTAATGATTATTTGAGGGGCTTCTTCCTTTGATGCTAGAAACAACACCCACGTGTACTTAGAGTAGTCATCTACAAATACCAGGGAATATCTCTTCCTTGACATTGACATGACATTTACTGGGCCAAATAAATCCATATGTAAGAGTTGTAGTGGTTCAATAATGTCTGTAGAGTCTTTGCTTCGGTGAGATGCTTTCTTTGACTTCCCTTTTTCACATGCTTCACATAAACCTTCTTGACAGAATTCCATCTCAGGTAAACCTCTTACCAATTCCCTCTTAACTAGAGAGTTCATTGCCTTGAAGTTTAGGTGTGAAAGTTTCTTGTGCCATAACCAACTGTCCTCTGTTGAAGCTTTGCTGTAAAAACATTGAGCTTCGCCTTTGCTTGTAGAGAATAAGTCTGCTACAAAGAGATTCCCCTTTCTCACTCCTTGAAGAGCAAGCTTCGCATCTTTCCTGTTTTGGATTGCACATTTCTCTTTCTCAAAAGTTACTTTGAAACCCTTGTCAGTGAACTGACTGGTACTTAGAAGGTTGTACTTTAATCCATCCACAAGAGAGATATTTTCTATGATAACATTTCTAATTTCTAGATTGCCATAACCCGTTGTGAATCCCTTGCTGTTATCTCCAAAGGTCACTATTGGGCCAGTTTTTTCAATCACATCTGATAGCAGGGCTCTATCACCAGTCATATGCCTAGAACAACCGCTGTCGAGAATCCACATGACACGCTTGTTCTTTGCTATACCATGCATCCACAGAGTGATTACTTTTTCTTTGGTACCCAAACTTGATTGGGTCCAAGAGGCGTAGTTGAATAAACAAATTTAGCTGCAGAAACTTTCTGGTCCTTGTCTTTCTCATCGACTGTGCCCTTGTCCTTTGGTTTAGCCTTGACAGGGATGTCTTTAGGCTTAGGGACATGGGCTTCCTTCCTAGACTTAGGAGGACTAGAAGTCTTTGCCCTAACATGTTTTCTATTCATGTTCACATCTGTATTCATGCATGTACTAGATGAATTATTCATTAAGTTTATGTATGCAGACATGATGTTGAAAGCACATGGCATGCATTCTACTTTACCACATGGTTGATGAGGGAAAGACATGGCAGGCATATTAGAAGTTTCTTCTTTTACTACTTTTATCTTTTTGCATGCATGCGTAAGATGACCAGTAGAATTATAATTATTGCAAAATTTTCTAATAGCTTTGGGAGAGTAGGCATAATCATTTTTCTTGTTAACACCTACTTTGCCATTTCTGTTAGCTTTCATTTTTTCATTCTTGTTACCTAAATCACTTCTTATCTGTTCTTTAGGGTCTACAATTTTTACAGATTTTTTAGGCAATTCCTTTTTACTTTCTTCCTCTTTCTTCTTTTGATCCTCAGCAATGATTTCTTCTTTCATTAAGATCTCCTCTTCATTTAAGGGTTCCATGACAAACTTCTTATATAGGGGCTTGGTGACATTTTTCAACACATGTGGAATGTCTTGCTTCACAGGACTTTCCTCAGCAATTGATTCTACATGCATCTTTCCTGCCTTTTTATCATAGTCAAAACCTATTCCAGTTTTTTGACCTATGACCTGTTTATCTATTGCCTCCTTTACAAGATTAGCAGATTTCTTATAAGCTTGAAGTTTTAACTCTAACTTAGAAATTTTATTCCTAAGAGTAGTTTCTACTTCCTGGTTGCACTTGTCTCTATTCTGAATATATTCTATTTTCTGTTTCAGATCTTCTAGATTGACACATGCAAGCTCTAGTTCTTCATTTCTAGCTTCTAGCATTTTATTCTTTAGAACTAGTTTAGCATTTTATTCTTCAGATGCAAGCATGCTTGTATGTATGTTAAACATTTCTATACTGAGATCTTCTACAGTTTTTTTATATTCAGATTTAGACATGTCAATAGAGGAGAGAAATGATACCTTCGATGATTGAGGGGATGCCTCTGAAGAGTCTGCCATTAAAGAAATATTTCGATAAGTTTCTTCTTCATCGTTGTCTGAATCATCCCAGCTCTTTCCTTCAGCTATATAAGCTCTTCCCTGATGCTTCTTCACTAGTGCATCATATTTCTGCTTGAGTTCATCATATGACTCTTTTCTTTCTTTCACTTGCTTCGGCTTCCGGCATTCTGTTGCAAAATGCCCGGGTTCATCACAGTTGTAGCACTTGAACTTACTGCGATCTACCATTCCCTTCTTATAACCTCTTTTGCTGTAAGACCCTGAAGACGATCCTCCTCGGTTGCTGTTTCTGAAACTGGAACCACTATAACTGGAGTTACTCTTGAATTTGTACTTAGGGTTCCTCCTAAACCTGAAGTTCTTGAACTTCCCTGCCATATAGGCCATTGATTTATTTTCTAGTTGTTTAAGTTCTTCCATTGAGTAGAAGTCGTCTTCATTACCTAGTTGAGTGTTATCTGTAAATTCGGCCTCTAGAATTTCTTCTTTCTCAACATCAGGTTTTACTGTGCTGGTCTCTGTGATAGCAAAATCCTTGGCTATAAGAGTTGTAGTCTTCAACAGTGAGGTATTCTTACTGTCCACTGTACCTGTACCTGTCTTTACTCTTGCTCCATTTCGTGAGTCTTGAGCTTCCCATATAAAATTTCAATGGACATGTCATTTATGTTACTCCTTTCTCCGATGGAAGAGATTTTGTGTTCCAGGTATGCTGGCAGTGTCAACATGAATTTCCTGTTGATCTCCCTACGTGAGTAGGCCTTCCCATGCAGTGACAAGTCATTTAACAATTTGTTGTATCTCTCAAAGACTTGAGTGATACTTTCTCCTGGCAGTGACTTGAAAGCTTCATATTGGGAAGTAAGAATATCAAGCATGTTCTCCTTCACTTCTGCTATACCTTCCATCAGCAGATCAATTGTATCCCACATCTGTTTGGCACTTGTGCAGTTAATCACTAGATTTAGCATTGTAGTGTCCAAAGAATCCATCAGGATGCATTGAAGATGATTGTCCCATGCAACTCTCTCTTTATTAGTGTCAGTGAACTCTGAAGGTTCCTTTGGGGTAAATCCTTACGGAATCCGTTTGCCGTCTTCTGAAACTATTTCTGGTGTAAGCTTCTGAGGAATATAGGGTCCATTTTCCAAAATTCCCAGATATTGAGAATTTGATGTTTTAATGAAAATGGACATCTTCTTCTTCCATAAGATGTATTCATTTTTGTCAAAGGCTGGGATTTTAATGTTGCTGAGTTTTTGGGTACTCATGGTTATAAGAATTTTAAATCTTAAGAAATAATTAATTTCTTAAAAATTAAAATCAATTCGAATCAAAATTAAATTTCTAGAAATAAAATTTTAATACGAATTCTTGATGATTGATAGTTTTCTTAATATTAGTGAACTTAAAATCTTTGAAAAATTCAAAATTGAATTTTCTTTAAAAAAAATAAAGAAATTTCAATATAAATTTTTCTAGATCTAAAAATGCACTTTTTCGAAAAACTATTTTTGGATCTTGATTTGTAACTTCAATCAACAAGCTATGATACCAATTGTTAGGTCCAAAATCATCATAGAAGGGGGGGGTAGAATATGATATAGTAGATTTTTCTTTTAATTTCGGATTAAGTGTTTGTGTTCTTGAGATATAAAAAAGAAAGTTAAAGAAATACAACGATTCGGGGAAATAATAATGTATTATTAAATCCCTGAGGTGCTACACTTCTAATCAAATGATTAGCTTCAATGGGTTCAATCACAATCACAATGAAAATACAGTTGGGTGATATTAATGTTCAGCTTTAATGGTGCTCCCGGCTGTATCTCTTTTTGTTGAGGATGAATGAATTTGTCTTCTGCCCATTTTGATTTAACCCATATATATTTTGTAGACTTTGGAAAATTGAATTCAACAATTATTCAAGTCCTTTGTTGCGCCTGTAGAGTGGGAGTGGTGTGTAGGCCCCACAAAATGGTTTGTTGCGCCTTGAAATGTTTGTTGCGCCAAGTGAACTTTGTTGCGCCTCTAGACTAAGGTTAGTTGCGCCTCTACAGTGGTTTCCCTGTATTGGCGCCACTAAACACTTAGAAACATTTTACAAGCTGTTGCGCCTTGTTATTTTGTTGCGCCTACACTCTTGTTGCAGTGTGTAGGCGCCACAAAATCCTTCTCTTAGAATAATTGGAGCCTCCAAGTAGTCTTGTTGCGCCTTGTTATTTTGTTGCGCCTACACTCTTGTTGTAGTGTGTAGGCGCCACAAAATCCTTCCCTTGGTGATTTGAAGAACCTTGATATTCTTTATTGCGCCTACACTCTACAACCCTTGTGTAGGCGCCACAAACTACTTTGAATAGATTTCCTGCTCTTTTGTTGCGCCTTTAGAGTACTTCTTGAGTATAATAGTCACCAAATGAAGTAATATTTGCCTTAACATATTTCTTGAATTCTTCAAGTAATTACCACTTAGAATTCACTCTTCTGGCTTGGCTTGATCAACTGATTTTCTTCTGATTAATCAAGACAATTCTTTTCTAGTTGTGTTGACGCTTGGTGCACTGGTCTGGTTCACAAATGACTAACACTAAATTAAATTCCCTTGACTTCTGTTCTGTTTCAGTTGACTAATCTTTGCACTGTTTCATTGCTTCTGATCACTGAAACCCTTTGACAACTATACTTAAATCATTGCACTGTGTTTAGTCTGAAATCTACTGAACACTTATTTGTTGCTGAGGCCTGAACATAGTAATGAACTTCTCTCGCTGTCGTTCAGTAACCTTTTGGACGATACATATAGTCATAGTTTTCTATTAAAAGCATTTATACGAAACATGAAGTTTAGAAGGATATAATCTGAACAATTTAGTTCATTATATAAAATAAGACACTATTAAATATAGTGTTACCACTCTTTCATACTTCCTATGAAGCTTTTGAAATAGAACCCAATGAATTATTTAATTTCACAGTTTTGAAATAATATATATCTGTAACTTAGCAAAATAGCTTCAACTATAGCTTTGTTAAACTCCCATAATATAATGAGTACACAGTTCAAGATACTGCAATAATAGTTGCTTCTCAACATAAGCAAATCAAATCACTTTGAACCATACCACTTGTAAGGTTTAAATCCAGTAAAACATTTTGAGGATTTATAAACTGTTTGGTGTACCTCATGTACCCGCTTATGTTTTCAAAATAACTTTACGTCAAAACATCTCGACTGACCAGTTGTGTTGTGATATATATAAAGAAATCAAGAGTGAGCAATATAACTCAGCAAGAACATATATAACTATAAATATACTCTTTTTAAACATCGTTTAAAACTGCAATATTATGCACACTTTATATACTTTACGAGTTTGCAAAATAAACTTTTTATCAAAGTAGTTTGAATGAGTACGAAGATCTCAACATCTCAACCACTGACAACACCCTCGGTAAATCAGCTCATAGGCTTTCATTACGATGTTGCAGCATAATTCCAATTAGAAGATGGGACTGTATCTGGAGCCTTTCACCACACTACTACCGCACATACACGATGATCAGTCGCAACCTACAGCAGCTCTTGTTGTTTCTCTACATGTAAAAGGGGGAGCCGACGGAAATACCTCCGACCTTGGTAATCACCCTAGACCGCATACAGGCCAAAGTGCTGGACCGTGCGTCACTCGACCTCTTATGCTGTATCTCCTAGTCCACTGCAATGATCTATAAACCTGGAACAAGAATTTAATCCTAGTTCCCCAAGTATATCATACTTGTTAATAGATTCATCTATCTAACCTGGAACCGGAATTTAATCCTAGTTCCCCAAGTATATCATACTTGTTAATAGATTCATCTATCTAACTTGGAACCGGAATTTAATCCTAGCTCCCCAAGTGTATCATACTTGTTAATAAATCTTCTTAACTCTGAATAGGTGTTAGGAATCTACATGTGATTTGATGATAACATTAATCTTAGAATCATAGAAATTTTATTTGTTGTAACTGATCAATTGATATGAAAGTTATAAATATCAATTGATCAGGAAACCATTTATCAGTTGAAGTGTTTAGATGAATCAACTGATAATTTGGATTGTAGCATAGGTGTACTTAGTCTATTTCAATCGATAAGGTGTAAATCAATTGATATTTTGTTCATCAATTGATGTTAGAGTCGATTGATATGGATCATCAATTGATGTGTAAATTAAACTGTTAAATTGTAATTATGTGAAGACAGGAAATTGCACAAGTGAAGGATGATCAATTGATATTGAAGCATCGATGGATGGAGGATCAATCGAAGAAGCCAAGCCAAGGATTGAAGACCATCAACTGATGTGAAGACCCATCGACTGATATATCGATTGATAACATCTATCAATCGATAAGACATCTTTTATCAATCGATGGATATAAAGATCAATCGAAGAAGTACATCAGTTGATGGATTAAAGAATGGATCAATTGATATGCCTGACAGCAAATTATCAATTGAGTGTGACAACACAGAAAGAATATCTGTTGAAGATCCAGAGAACAAAAGCACACATATGGAAGACAGTCTAGAGTAACTGTGAAGACTCAATCAGAAGCTGTCTTTCAAACCTTTTTGTAAAATAGAAAAAGGTAAAAGGAAGGCAGGTAGAAACAATCCTAGAATAGGAATTGTAAAAGAACACTTGTGGTATATAAACAAGTGTAGTAGCATTATTAGAAAACATACAAGTTAGACATATTTCTTAATCAACTGTTCAAGCTTGAGAGCACATGTGTAAGAACAGTTGATTTGTTTTCTAATCTTGTAAACGCAGCTAGGTTTCTTTTAACCTAGGAGCATTGAGCAAAAATATACATTGATGGAAAAACCAATCCATCAATAATTTTAAATCTCTTTGTTCAGTTTTATTTTTCAGCATTAATTTGTTTGAACTTATTCTCTTATTCTATCAAACATCAAGAACAAATATTAGAACACACAAAAAGTTTTAATATTTGTATTCAACCCCCCCTTCTACAAATATTGACATTGTTCTAAGGAATAACAATTGGTATCAGAGCAGGCTTTCAACATACAGAAAGTTTAAAGATCAAGAACAGTCAATATGGGTCAAAGAGATTCAGGTGTGAAAATTCCAGTTTTAGAGAAAGATGAATATTTTTCATGGAAGGTCAAAATGCATCTGCATCTTCTTTCTCTCGACCCTTCTTATGTTAACTGCATAGAAAAAGGTCCTCATGTTCCCATGAAGCTAGTCACAGGTGTAAACCCTGATGGAACTCCTGCACTTGACAGACATGTTCCAAAACTTATTTCTGAGTTCACAAAAGTGGATGAAAAAGAAGTACTCAAAGACAAGAAGGCCATGAACATTCTGTTTAATGGTCTAGATAAAGATATGTTTGACAATGTAATAAATTGTACTTCATCAAAAGAAGTATGGGATACACTTCAAACTCTGTGTGAAGGAACTGATTAAGTAAGGAAAAACAAGATGCAACTCTTGATTCAAAAATATGAATCATTCCATTTCAAGAGTGGAGAATCTATCAATGACACCTATAGCAGATTTCAGAAGTTGTTAAATGGATTGAAACTATATGGTAGGGTTTATGCAACTGAGGATACAAATCTAAAATTTCTTAGATCTCTTCCAAAAGAATGGAAACCAATGACTGTTTCCATTAGACAATCTCAGGACTTCAAGGATTTTACACTGGAGAAACTTTATGGTATTCTCAAGACATATGAGTTGGAAATCCAACAAGATGAAGAGATTGAAAAGAATCAAAGAAAAGAGAAAACTGTGGCTTTGGTAGTCAAGAGAAATGAAGAGAAGAAGGAAAATGGCTATGAAGAAGAGTCAGTCATGATGGCTGGTGATGCTGTTGAAGAATCATTCAAGAGAAAAGGAAAGAGCAAGTGTGAAGAAAATGAAACATGCTCTCAGGATGATTTGAATGAGATTGATGAGCACCTTGCATTTCTGACAAGGAAATTTTCAAAGCTAAAATTCAAGAAGAATCCATATGCTCAAAGGCCTGGATCCCAGTTTAGAAACAACAATCAAAATAAAAATCTGGTTGAAAGATCTAAATTCAAATGCTTTAACTGTGGATTGGCTGGTCATTTCTCAAGTGAGTGCAGGAAGCCAAAACAAGAAAAGGCAAAGTCATATGAGGGTATTGATTATAAGAAGAAATACTTTGACCTTTTAAAATAAAAAGAAAAGGCTTTTGTAACTGAGGAGAAGGATTGGGCTGCTGAGGATAGTGATTCTGAAGAATATGTCAATCTTGCATTAATGGCCAATCATGAAGATGAAGAAGCTAGTTCAGCATCTAATCAGGGAAACAGGAACAAAAATCTCTGGTATTTGGATAGTGGATGTTCAAGGCACATGACTGGAGATTTGTCCCTGCTCACAAAGTTTGTGGAAAAAGCTGGCCTAGGAGTTACTTTTGGAGATAACAGCAAAGGTTTTACTCTGGGATATGGCTCAATTACAAAAGAAAATGTTATCATTGAAACTGTAGCACTAGTTGATGGATTGAAGCACAATTTACTCAGTATTAGTCAACTGTGTGATAATGGTAATGGTGTGTGGTTTACAACTGAATCATGCATCATAGCCAACAAAGAATCTGGTGAAATTCTCTTAACTGAAGAAAGAAAAGGGAATGTCTATGTGGCTGATTTTCACTCTGTAAAGGCAAATTCAATGACATGTCTACTTAGCAAAGCCAATACAGAAGAAAGTTGGACTTGGCACAAAAAAACTAGCCCATTTGAATTTCAAAGCCATGAATTTATTGATTAGAAAGAATCTGGTTAGAGGCATTCCACAGATGGAATTCACCAAGGATGGACTATATGATGCATGTTAAAAGGGAAAACAAAGAAAAGCATCATTCAAGTCAAAGTCTGAATCATCAATTGATAAGCCTCTGGAATTATTGCACATGGATTTATTTGGTCCAGTCAACATCATGTCAATTGCCAAAAAGAAATATGCCCTATTTTCATGGGTATATTTCTTACATTCTAAGGATGAACCAAGCAAATTAATTATCAATCATGTGAAGAATGTTGACAATGGCACTGAATGGAAGGTCAAGAAATTTAGAAGTGACAATGGTACTGAATTCAAGAATTCAACCATGAGAGAATTCTGTGAAGAAAAAGGTATCACTCATCATTTCTCTACTCCAAGAACTCCACAGCAAAATGGAGTAGTTGAAAGAAAAAATAGGACCTTGATTGAAGCTGCTAGAACTATGTTAGAAGAAGCAAAACTTCCTACTTCTGGGCAGAAGCAATTAATACTGCTTGTTACATTCAAAATATTTCCATGATCAATAAACCTCAAGGCAAAACTCCATATCAATTGATAAAGAAAGACAAGAAGCCAACAGTTAACTTTCTTCATGTCTTTGGCTGCAAATGCTTTGTACTGAGAAATCAAGGTGAAAATCTAGGAAAATTTGAAGCCAAAGCTGATGAAGCTATATTTGTTGGATATGGAATAACAACCAAAGCATACAGAGTCTACAATCTTAGATTACACATTGTTATGGAATCTATGCATGTAGTTTTTGATGACAAGAAAATTCAAGGGTTGTTTGATGAAGGATTTCATGATCTATTGCATTTTGAAAATGAATCCACAAGTAATATTGAAGATAGTGATGATGATGTGGAAATCACAAGAGTTCAAGTACCTAGAATCCTCCCATCAATTGATGTCAATGCATCAACAGATAACTTATCAGTTGACAATCATCAATCAACTGATAATACATCAATTGATAATCATTCGATGGATATCAACTCTGCTCAACAATCTTCAAGTAGAGTGTCCATCTCAGGGGGAGGGTTCTCAAATAGTCAATCACATCACAATGATCATAAAACTTCCAATGATCATGAAGCATCATCTTCAAGGACAAATTTACCATCACAAAGGAAATGGACAAACAGCCATCCCTTTGAATTAATAATTGGAGATGCAAATGATGGTGTCAAAACTAGAAGTGCAACTCAAAATGAATGCTTGTATAGTAGCTTCCTGTCTCAATAAGAACCAAAAAGGATTGAAGAAGCCTTGAATGATCCTGATTGGATAATTGCTATGCAAGAAGAGTTGAATCAATTTGAAAGAAACAAGGTATGGAAGCTGGTGCCCAAACCAAAGAACAAGTCTATCATTGGTACAAAATGGGTGTTCAGAAACAAAATGGATGAATCTGGTACAGTGACAAGAAATAAAGCAAGATTAGTGGCAAAGGGCTATTCACAAGAAGAAGGCATAGATTTTGATGAAACTTTTGCACCAGTTGCAAGATTGGAAGCAATCAGAATCTTTCTAGCATATGTTGCTTATGCAAATTTCAAGGTGTATCAGATGGATGTGAAAAGTGTTTTTCTCAATGGAGAACTAGAAGAAGAAGTTTATGTAGAACAACCTCCTGGTTTTATTGATCCTATTCATCCTGGATTTGTATACTATCTTCTCAAGGCACTTTATGGATTGAAGCAAGCACCTAGAGCCTGGTATGACACATTGTCTAAATTCTTGATTGAGAATCACTTCACAAGAGGTACTGTTGATAAAACTCTCTTTCATAGAAATGTAAATGGCTCTATGATTCTTGTTCAAATCTATGTAGATGACATTATTTTTGGCTCAACTAATGAAAAACTTTGTAAAAAGTTTGCTAAGTTGATGCAAAGTAAATATGAAATGAGCATGATAGGAGAACTAACCTACTTTCTTGGCTTGCAAATCAAACAAGTTAAAAATGGTATTTTCATAAATCAAACCAAATATATTTCTGATTTATTAAAGAGATTTGATTTAAGTGAATGTTCTTCTGCTAAAACTCCCATGGCCACTGCAACTAAACTTGAATTAAACACTAAGGAAGCAGAAGTGGACATTTCAAGTTATAGAGGTATGGTTGGCTCATTACTTTATTTAACTGCAAGTAGGCCAGACATAATGTGTGCTACATGTCTTTGTGCTAGGTTTTAAGCTGATCCTAGAGAATCTCATTTGATTGCAATAAAAAGAATATTCAGATATCTCAAAGGAACTCCAAATCTTGGAATTTGGTATCCTAGAGATTCTGGATTTGATCTAATTGGTTATTCAGATGCAGATTATGCAGGTTGCAGAATTGACAGAAAAAGCACAACAGGTTCCTGTCAATTTCTAGGAAATAAGCTTGTTTCATGGTTTAGCAAGAAGCAGAATTCAGTGTCTACATCTACTGTAGAGGCTGAATACATTGCAGCTGGAAGTTGCTGTGCACAAATATTATGGATGAGGAATCAACTACTTGACTATGGGTTCAGCTTGAACAAGATTCCTATTTTCTATGATAATACAAGTGCCATTGCTATAACAGAAAATCCTGTACAACATTCCAGAACCAAGCACATTGACATAAGGTATCACTTCATTAGGGAACATGTAATGAATGGTACAGTTGAATTACATTTTGTCCCTAGTGAAAGACAACTTGCAGACATTTTTACCAAACCATTAGATGAATCTACCTTCAATAGATTGGTCTGTGATTTAGGTATGCTTAATTATATCTAATCCTTTAAATGTCTGACAAGTTATGTATTTATATTACATGTAGCCATTGACTATGTTAAATTATTGATTTTTCAATAATCAACTGATAAATATTTTACATATCAATGGATATTAATGGAGTTGTCGACAGATAAATATAACAATTGATGATATATTTGTTTATCGATGGATAGGGGTAACTATCGACAGATAGATATATCAATCGATGATATATTTGTCTATCGATGGATAATTGTACCTGTCGATGGATAAGCAATTTTATCAATCGATGACCTAGAATTTAAAGGGGTCCATGTCATCAATCGACCTGTACAAAAATCTAGCCGTTGATTACTTATTTTATCAATTGATTAAAACGTACATTCCTGTATGTATAACAATCGATTGCCAAAATTGGTAACTTTTAATTATCAATACTCTTCCAACGGTCGATTTAGTTCTATTTTGAGTAAGAAATTGGTTGGGAAATCAGTAAATATAAATAGTGAGATTAAAACTTCTTTTAATTCTTACTTGCATTTTTACTATCGATTTTTCTATCTCTTTCTCTTTCTCAATCTTCGAACTTACTCTGTATCTATCTCTTGCTAAGAACCCTAATCTACTACTGTCTATTTATTATTTCTGTTATAATTACTAACAAGTTTGCCAGTTAATTCAATTATAAATCTTCAAACACGATAATGGCATCTTCAAAGAAAGTCTCACAATCTGGATTCTACTATGAGCTCAACAACTTCGTTGCTTGCACTATGGTGGAGGAAGCCCCGACAGAATTTCATCCCCTAATGGAATTTCTAAGGAGTTCGAAAATTGCAAAGGCCCTCTCAGAAGCACCAAAAATAGTGTGCAATCTAGTTGAAGAATTCTGGACAACAGCAGAAGTAGCAGATGATTTTTCTACAATCTCCTTTGAATGCAAAGGACAAAGGTATATTCTAACCACTGTGGTCTTGGGTGAGTGTTTAAATATTCCTGCAAATAATACCGAAAATGCACCCACTAACACAGATATTAGAAACATGCTTAGGGAAATCAACTATACTGCTCCTGATGCTAGTCTAGGTAGTATTGTTAGAAAGAATCTAAGAAAAGAATGGTCATATTTCTTTGATGCTTTAATAAAGTGTTTTTCTGGTAAGGTTAGTAATTTTGATGCAATAACAACTAATATGCAACAAGTAGGGTATAGCATTTTATATGATAGATATCATAATTTAGGAAGCCTGTTACTCAATGAAATATCTGCCAAATTGGGGAATAAAATAAATAGATCTAATCATATTTATTATGCAAGATTTATTATGATTATTATTAACCACTTTGTCAAGGATATTGAGATTGACAGGAATACAGAAAATTTGGATTGCTGGACTCAAAACAAAAGGGTCTTTAAAGACTTGGTTAGGATCAATCTTCACAGCAATGTGGAATTGATCTATCCCCCTTTTGTTCAGGTATTTATCTCTACTTTAAACTCTTCTAAACCTAATTCTTCTTTGCCTTCTGTGACTATGGAGGGTGGTAGTAATGACCCCAACCCTCCTACCCAGGCCACACAACCAATCTCTAAATCCAAATCTAAGAAACCAACCTCAACAGGTTCTCAAAAACCTGCTGTTGTAAAAACCAAGAAAAGAAAATCAACTAGTGTGGTAGATAGATTAGAGGAGGATGTAGGTGGTGAGGGAACTGGGGAATATCTAAGAACCCAGAAGGATAAGGAGAGTGAGGGTGTGCAACCTCAACCTAGCCACTCCATAGTCTCCCAAAAGACTGTGGATGTTAACATGGAAAATACCACATCCCTATTGTCATTCTCTCAAAAGGATGACAATATTGAAAATAGCCCACAACCAGGGGCACAGAATCAAATTGGGGACACAAAAGCCAAAACACTAACACCATACAAAAGAAGAGAAAAGAAAGTCACCTTTGCACTTGGGGAATCACACACTGCAAAACCACAGGAAACTGTGGAGGAGCCTTCACAAAGTCTGCATGATGCATCTCATATAAATGATGAGATGCAGCCCCATTCTCTTTCAATTCCTATCTCTTCTATTCTTCTATCCCCATCTCAAACTTCTTCAGAAAATGTTTTGATAGACTATCGAACATTTTCAGATTCTCCTTCTTTGTTTTTCAAGGAGAAGCCAACACTCTCCCCTGAATCTTCTTCTCAGAATTTTCAGGATTCTATTTCCAATATCATCTCAAACATAACTTCACAAATTATCTCAACTGTTTCTTCTCCATCAATTGATGTTCCTTCATCAATTGATATTCAGCCATCGACTGATAAGCCATCGATCGATACTCAAGATCAATCGATGGGTATGCATCAATCGATGGATATCCCAAACACCACTTCAACTGATAATGTCAATACATCAATTGATGCTCAATCAATTGATGTTGCACAAACACTCTTAGGATTGAGTGAGTTGAGTGAGAGGCAGGATTGTAACCTGGCAAAAGGAGAGGAAGTGAGTAAAAACATTCCTATTTCTTCCAGGAATGAGAGTGAAACACTTGAGGGCCCCACCTTAGTAGGTGCAAAAGAAATGAGTGAGGGAGAGGTGAGATTCCAGGATGAGATCCTGATGCAAAATAGAGAGATGAGTGAAAGTGATAAAAATAGTCTACTTTTTGCACAGGAATTGGAAATTGAAATGATGGCAGAAGAAGGAGTAAAGGAGATAGGGGGAGAAAATAATGCTGAAGCTAGTGGGAGTGGAATTTCTAAGGACTTTGAAGAGGAAATAGATGCTGGTGAATTGGATCCAAAGAATTTCATTCATCCTGATCCACAATATCAAGGGTTGGCTACTTCAAGTAACAGGAATGCAGAACAACTCTTGGGCATTGATCATACAGATCAAAGGACTAGGAATCTGAAGGAAAGCATCGCCAATACAACAGACACTTGTTATATGGCACCTGAAGAGTTGGAGAGTGATTCTGATGAAGAGCCATGGATGAGCACTATTGATGGTTCCTTAGAAGCTGTTGAGACTGAAATTCTCTCTCAATATAGAAGAGCAATGGTGGAAGGAGAAATTGAAGATCCTACTCAAAGGAGAATTGCTCACTATATGAGAGAATCAATGAAAATTCAAAAGATGACAGTAACAAGAGTAAGGAGGGAACTGGAGAGGATTAAAGACTCTATCTCATCTAACAAGGATGCAATGGACAGGAGATTGGATGAGAAGCTACCATTCAACACCATGAATAGCATCAAAGACAAGCTTTTCAAAGAATCCAAAATTTTTACATCTTTGGAGACAAGAGTATGTTCTCTAGAAAAGAAGATGGATGATATTATCAGAGGTCAAAGTCTTCATGCTTCCATTCTTCAAAAGTTTCTTGACAGACTTCCATCACCCCCTCCAATTGATGATAACAAAAAGGGGGAGAATACAAAGAAGAAGGATGATGATGGTGGTGATGGCAAAGGCAGTGGAAGTGGTGGAATAGGTGGTTCTGGTATGGTTAAGTCAAGTGGCATTGGTGGTTCTGTACCGAGAAGAGATAAAAGCAGAAGTAACATGGACAATCAATCTTCAAAGAAATCTAAGTCATCTAATTCTCCAAAAGATAATTTAGAACAGAAAAAGAAAGATTACAAGAAGTTTGATGATGATCTTGAAGCTAGGAGAATTTCTAGGGAGAAAGAAACTCAAACAATGATTGAGAGAGAAAAGAAAAGAATTGAAGATCTAAGGAGAAGCACTGAGTTAGTAACAGAGGCAGTAGAAAAAGGAGACTTGGATGAGTTCATTGCTCAAACAAGAAAATTAAATGAAGATGCACAAAAGGATGCCAAGGAAAGAAACTCAAATACAGAAGCTTTTCTTCAATTGGATATTGAAGCTCTTAAAGAAAAGAAGAAAGGGAAAGCAATAGTGATTGAAGAAGAGAAGAAGAAAGAGACTGAACCAGTAAGTCAAAAGCTACTTCAAGGAGCCATCACTACAGGAATCTCAGATGCCTCAAGGAGAGAAAGGGAGAATGAAGAGATTGCTAGACAGATGGAAATGCAATGGCATTTGGAAGAAGAGCTACAGGCAGAGCAACCTTTGAGAAAAAGGAGAAAAGTTTCTATGGCCAAGAAAAGGTCAAGTTCTACTCAAGAAATAGTGGTTCAGGAAAACCTCCAGGGTCAACAAGAAGAAATCAAGGAGGAGGTCACAATTGAAGGTTATGATTTGAAGGGAATACCAGTAATCAATGAAAAAGGATTAATTGGAGTAAGGACTCACCCTGCAACCTCTAACCATGAAGAATCAATGAGGTTAGAGTATGAAAATGGAGTGAAAACAATCTATTCATTGAAGGTGATAATGAAGCAAAGCTACAATGTTTTAAAGACTATTCTTCCTCTACTCAACAGAAAGTACAAACTCAACACAACAATTGCTCAGGAGATACAACAACAAATTTCAAGGTTAAGAAGATCCAAGGCAGAAGCTGAACCTGATTCACCTCTAAAGCTATGGAAGTCACA
Organism: Oenanthe sinensis; assembly: GCA_028671895.1. Taxonomy (NCBI): domain Eukaryota; kingdom Viridiplantae; phylum Streptophyta; class Magnoliopsida; order Apiales; family Apiaceae; genus Oenanthe; species Oenanthe sinensis. Next base: position 6,795,054 of record JAPMAC010000195.1, on the reverse strand, counting down.
GGTCAAAAAGGTGGTGTTGGAGCCAAAGTATGCTATGATTTTTACAGATATAGAGGGCAACACAAAGTTCTTTGATATCTGCAAATATCTGGACAAAATCACAGATGAAGAAATACACTACCTTATGAGGCAACTTGGAGAAACTGACAGGGATGAAGCAATATTGAGAAGTTCTTTCATGAGGCAACTAAAGGAAAATGCTGAGAAAAGGAGGAAGAGGAACTAAATTAAATTATGAAGATATTGAAGCTGCTTGCAGGAGTTATATATCAATCTGGTACTTCCAAAATTAATGTGCCAATTAAGTTTCTTGATTCTATCTAAATGTAATTTTTTTAAGGGTTTTTGTTATCATCAAGTAGATTTATGCCTGTTAATAACACAGACACAAATAGGGGGAGATTGTTAGGAATCTACATGTGATTTGATGATAACATTAATCTTAGAATCATAGAAATTTTATTTGTTATAACTGATCAATTGATATGAAAGTTATAAATATCAATTGATCAGGAAACCATTTATCAGTTGAAGTGTTTAGATGAATCAACTGATAATTTGGATTGTAGCATAGGTGTACTTAGTCTATTTCAATCGATAAGGTGTAAATCAATTGATATTTTGTTCATCAATTGATGTTAGAGTCGATTGATATGGATCATCAATTGATGTGTAAATTAAACTGTTAAATTGTAATTATGTGAAGACAGGAAATTGCACAAGTGAAGGATGATCAATTGATATTGAACCATCGATGGATGGAGGATCAATCGAAGAAGCCAAGCCAAGGATTGAAGACCATCAACTGATGTGAAGACCCATCGACTGATATATCGATTGATAACATCTATCAATCGATAAGACATCTTTTATCAATCGATGGATATAAAGATCAATCGAAGAAGTACATCAGTTGATGGATTAAAGAATGGATCAATTGATATGCCTGACAGCAAATTATCAATTGAGTGTGACAACACAGAAAGAATATCTGTTGAAGATCCAGAGAACAAAAGCACACCTATGGAAGACAGTCTAGAGTAACTGTGAAGACTCAATCAGAAGATGTCTTTCAAACCTTTTTATAAAATAGAAAAAGGTAAAAGGAAGGCAGGTAGAAACAATCCTAGAATAGGAATTGTAAAAGAACACTTGTGGTATATAAACAAGTGTAGTAGCATTATTAGAAAACATACAAGTTAGACATATTTCTTAATCAACTGTTCAAGCTTGAGAGCACATGTGTAAGAACAGTTGATTTGTTTTCTAATCTTGTAAACGCAGCTAGGTTTCTTTTAACCTAGGAGCATTGAGCAAAAATATACATTGATGGAAAAACCAATCCATCAATAATTTTAAATCTCTTTGTTCAGTTTTATTTTTCAGCATTAATTTGTTCGAACTTATTCTCTTATTCTATCAAACATCAAGAACAAATATTAGAACACACAAAAAGTTTTAATATTTGTATTCAACCCCCCCTTTTACAAATATTGACATTGTTCTAAGGAATAACAATAGGTATTACCAAAATAATCGAGGCAATAATCTCACCACAAAGGTGTGTTGACCACCGCCAACTGATGTCTTTTATTAAGGAATGAAAACCATTTCAAACCAAGACCCGATAGTTAATCGAAAAACCTCTTATGATTTGATAAGTTGAAAACCCTACTATAGTAGGCCAGTGATGCCTAAACACAACCGCTTTTGTGAAAGTAAATCACATTTTACTCCCTAGACTGAGTTTCCTATTTTTGATAAGTCCAAGAATATTTTATTCTTATTAAAGGAATAAAATAAAATATAAATAGATATTAGGGAACCCTCAATATATTTAAATCAATTTTCTGAAGGTTAAAAAATATTTTAAATAATTATTAAAGACCTTCACTAATTTTTAAATCAATTTAGAATATTTAATAAATATTTAAATAATATTCATTAAATAGTAAACAATTAATAAACCCTTTTTAAATCAATATTCAAAAAATATTCATTAATTAAATAAATATTCAAATAATATTTATTAACATAATTTAATATCTTTATCAAAATAATATCCAAAATATAAATATTAGAATATTTTTAATCGTTATTTCAAAATAATCTGTCTCCGGCATCTCCCGGATTATAACAGTATTTAAAATAACCTTCCGACTCCCGGTCTACGTTCGAAAATATGAAAACTGCTCTACTCTTAGAGCCTCTATACAACACCGGTATATATCTATAATATCTTATAGCATATAAACCAAATCATTTGCGAAAGATTAACAACAGTTAAATCAATTCGAATTTTTAATTTAAAGTTATATCACAACATCAACAATAGAACATAATGTATAGGTTTTGAAAACTTGCATACACATACTTTAATTTCATATGCAAGATCAAGGATATAATATTTTGATATTCAAATTATAAGGTTAGGAAAACTTGCCTGAAGTCCAGGATACGCTCTAAGAGTCCCACTTGTTCCGGATTCCCTATCAATAGATATCATAATTCTGATTAGTACTCTTAATCCCTCAACTACTTATATTACTAATAAGTATAATCTCATATTGAGTCCATTTATGACAACTTCAATTTGTACTTAGTAATTTTACTAACACTTATTCTACCCGGCATTCACCTCCTCGATCAATCTCGACCGTTCATAAACCATCTCGTCAATGGCTTTTAATCTAATCCTTTACTCCAATACATAGTCATGTTATTTCTCAACATCTTTCGTATTTTAACCGACTCAAAATTATACTATTATCTTGGCCAAAGTGGCTCGTCAAAATAGTGCCCTAAGAGTTGACTTTCCTGAGAATTACTATTACGCGACTCGCACTCCAACAATTTTAATAAATCAGAAAATGCATAATTAAATGCGAAACCACTTCAAGTATCTCCTTGAGTATTTAAAATATTTATCAAAATATTTTGATTCGGAACACATGAGTTTAACTTGGTGAAATGTATTTTAAAAGTCGAGTCAACTACATGGTTTTACTATTTACACCGCTTTCACTAAAACGCTCATAACTCATTAACCGTTAACTCAAATGACACACCGTTTTCATGTGCATGATTTAGAGAATGCCTAGAATACAATCCATCAAAATTTTGGCCCTGAATATATGACTCATTTTACCGAATTTACTGAAGAAGTCAGTAGCTTCTTATGTGAATAGTGTCATTGCGCAACTTTGGTTTTGATATTTTTATAAAATCGAAAATTTAACTTTTTAATACGAAACCTTTTTTCTGGTCTTACTAACTGTCAAAGGTATATATCATCCAAGTTTTATAATTTTAATCAACTGTCAAATATTTTGTTTATAGCATCAAAGTGAGTACAAGGCAGCAGTTTGGTCTCCTTGCGTGACTTTTACTAAAACGGACTTATCTCCTAAACCGTAAATCGTATTAATATGATCTAAGCGTCAAAACAAACTATGAACCAAGATCTATGCAACCATGTTCAGTGGTGTCCAAAAATAATTTATTAACAGTTCGTAAATCTTGTTCCAAAACAGGCCTTAATCAAATGGGCATTACGACGGCTATAAACTTAACATTTTTCGAATTCAATCAATTGAAATCCATTCACAACCAAGATAAATCATCAACATACTACTATGGTCATATCATTCAACTACTCATTTCATAAATTTTGACCAACACTACTTAACAAAATCATCCAACAACGTTCAACCATCAAGATCCAGATATTTGAAATCCGGCCAAACTCCATGAACTAACATGTACTTGAACAAAACTCAAACTCAAGCTTATAACTTAAAGTAAATCAAAGGGTGGGTGGTGTTTATACATTTCTTGGATCCTTAAACATACTAAAAACATCTTATAATCCTTAAGGGAGCCTTGATCTATGCTTATCATCCTTAAACTTGCAAGAGAAATCAAGAAACAAGTTAGTAAATTTTCGGAGTTACTATTTACCCTTATTTTCCACATTTTCTTTACCCAACCTAAACACCTCCAAAACTCATGAACTTAAACACGTACCTTAGATATATAATGAAGGAGATATGGTTAAAATTTGGTAATGTTTGGATGAGTAGAACTTGAGTTATGAATTTTTCTTTCCTTCCTCCTCTTGAAAATCCGAATTGAAGAAAAGAAATGGGGGATAGAGCTTTTCTAATTTACTTTACTTGCTCTCTAGCTTTTTGAAAAGTGTTGGCTGATTTTTGTGGTGACTTGTGATGTAAAGTATGGCATGGTTACTAATGTCAAAGAAGTATAGTAGCTTGTGTCCTTCTTCCACCATTTAAGGAACTATGTTCCTAACTATTTAGTTACTAGTTTGGTTGGCTTTACTAGCTTAGTCCCACTTCTAGTTGCATGGTAGTCATCCCATTTGGTTCCACCAACTCTAGTTTGCATGGGTATGGCTTTGGTGCACTTCACTTGCTACCTCATAATTAACACTTAATCCTCCACATAAGTTTGATTAATTTCCGAAAGCTTTTCGTCGCAGGAATTCCGTAGCGTAAATCCTTAATATTCCAAATACTCTAATTTGATTATAACCATGAACTTTCTAAATTATAATCCTCTTGGTCACAACTTAATTCTCTTATTCCTCGATATCTCGTAAATTATGAAACAATTAGTAAAAGCAAAAAACTTTGAATTCTGACGACTTTTACATTCACTCATTTTCTTCATACAACAATATGACATCTCCGGATTTCTAATATTCCAACATTTACTTAGTGTGGCCTAAAATGTTTTTTCATAATCCATAGAATCACTATTCATCAGGATCATTTATATATAAAAAAATGCGTCCAAAAATCTGGGTTATTACATCTTCACTTGACTCTTCTTCTCTAGAAGAGCTATCCTCCGCCTGTTTTTGGGGGTTGCCACGGGAATAGTCTTCTCTGGCATGATTCGACGAGGAGAAGGAGTAAGACTAGGCTCGCGAGCCCTCTTTTGCCTAACATCAGGACTATTTTCCCCTTTAGTTTCTGCTTCTTGAGCCTCTAGCAACCGCTTCAAAGCCTCGGCTGACTGAGGACTTTTGAAGTCCACCTTAGGGTCAAACAGATCCGGATGCCTCTCCAGCACCACCTTCAGTGCCTCGTTCCACCCAATTGTGTAGGTGGCAGGGTAGATGAGGTCGTCATGCTGCTGGATCAAGTCTTGATATTTCTCCGAGGCCAGATACTTGTCGATGATAGCATTTTTGTTGGCCCGGAGTTCAATTATCTCGGTCTGACCCTGCTCTAAAATTTCTTCATTCTCGGACAACTTCTCCTCCAAATGCTTGATCATGGCGTTTGCCACAGAAAGCTATTTCTTGTGCTTCCCGGCTTGAGCCTTTCACGACTCTGTCTGGTGCAGGAAAGCTTGAAAGTAGGCATTGGCCTGAAAAACCAGCAAATCAGGGTCAATAGAAAGAATTCTAAGTATCAAAGGCTAAAAAGTGAGTGCATACTGTGGGCGTAAAATGCGAAGTAGTTAAGGAGGCTTATTGAGGCCAACGCCTGTGCACCAAGAGCTTTTTTGTTCTCCTCTCACATCCCAACACAATGTCCTTGTAATCACAAGGAATGATGGAGTGAAGGGACCAATCTTGCGCGTGATCTGTGCATCCGACCACAGTATCCGACTTCCTAAATCCCCAGCCTGGTTTATATGCCAGGGATTTGGGCGCTTTGGCAGACCCACTGCCCTCAGCCTCGGTTGGGCCAGTGTGAGTCTGCAAAAAGGCTAGAGGCTCCTTCCTTTACCTTGGGTCATTCATCAGCCTAAGCCATGTTATACAACCCGTCTCCTCCACGGGTGGAATGGTCCACTCGTTAATTTGTGTGGTAGCTGAAAAGGAAACATGAATGCATTAGTAAAACAATCAAACAGTCAAAGTAAAAAGAAGGCAAACCAAAGTAAAGTGATATACCTTTACTTGAGGCCCTCGATAGGCCCACATCCTTTAACCTTTACTCATCAAGAAGAACCCAAGAAACTTGCTTGGTTTCCACCTGAGTGTGCTTGACATAGGCTGCCTGCTCCTCCTCTGAGAGCATAATGGAGTCGACGCTCCCATACGCTAATTTTTCAAGGGTGTACCTAAAGAGAGTTCCCTAATCTCCACCTCCCATTTGATTTGAACAAAGTTCTCTTTTCAATGGAGATTGTTATTAGGAATGGAAGAGTTTTCAAAAATATGGGGTCTGTTGGGTCTATAGCTATGTGAACCCAGCCCAAGGATAGGCTGCAAGAATTTCTGAATTGAAATTTTTTTCGAAAGAGGGGAACAGTCATTTTAATATTCTTTTTAAATCATAAAACCATAAAATAATGGATGAGTCTTCAACCATTGGGTGCGATTTGACATGAGTGTATCTGGATGTCAGCCAAAAGAGTTGGAATAAATTCCTGTAAAGGGGACCTCAGCCCCGCTAATAGGGCGTCTACATAAACAAATAAACAATTGGGTTTCCAATGGAAGGTCCTGTCACCAGGCTCTACCAAAGATATTGTGAAACGAGGGGGGAAGTTAAACAATCGATTATACTCCTCTACCAGGCCAGTATCGAAAAATTTGTTATTATGACTATATGAATCTAGGTGAGATTAACTAGGATATTTGTCCCCCTTTGATTTATCATATCAATCAAAGACATATAAGTGGAGAAAATGGGGATTCGATGACGGGGTTTACCTCTTTTAGCAGACCCCGCGTTCATAGATGCCAGTTTAGAAACCTTCTTGTCGGCCATTTTATTTTTGAGCTAGTGAATATCTTTGAGAGGACTGTGGGCTGGAATTGCTTAAAGGCTTAAAAGATCAAGTGTATAAAAAATTTGAGAAGTGAGAAATGAGAAGTGTGGGAAATGAAGCCCCTCACACCACTTATATATAACCCTCTAGCCGGTCACTTGACCGTTTAAATTCACATTTTGACAGGTGTTTCTAGGTCACATGAACATTAAACGGTAAATCTAAAGGTATTACCGGTGAATGGGCTCATACAATGAGGCCCATGATTGAAGTTCAAAAGTTAACAAGAAAAAGGTTTTCTAGAACTCAGAAGAAGGATCTAAAACTTGGGCCTGTGAAGTCCATGACCCATAAGCCATGAAGGGCCACTACCCAATGTTAAAAGCCTTGAAGGCCTAGAATCTAGAAAGTCCAAGGCCCAGAAGGCCCAATAAAGATGGAAGGTTCGTAAGTTAATCAATGAAGGCCCATGATCCAAAAACCTTAGAGGCCTGGTATTTTGAGAAACCTGTTAGACTCTTCAATAGAATGCCTAATTCGAGCCCATATTATTGAGGTTCATATCGACCTCAATCCCAGTCGAAAAACTTTAAGGTTATAAAACCCAAAGCAAATTGACTTGAGTGGTGAATGGGAGTGCAATTCGAGTTCGTTCCAGGCCGAAAGTTACCAAGGTATGAATCCCATAGTAAATCGACCTGGGGGGTGAACTAAGGGTCAAATCGACCTCAATCTAAGTCGAATAACAACAAAGGTTTTGAAACCCAAACCATATCGACATGGGAGGTAAAACAAGGTTTTAATCAACCTTAAACCAGGTCGAAAGTCACCAAAGTATTGTTAAGAAAGATAAATTGACTTGGGTGTATATTTGAAGCATAATTCGACTTCAAATGAGGTCGAAGATCAACCTCGATTATCAATCGACCTCAATATGAATTTGAGGCATAGTTCAACCTCAATCGAGGACGAAATTGAAGCCCAAGCCAAGAAGGCCAACTCAACCTCAAAATCAAATTCGAGTTCAAATGAGGTCGATAATTGACCTCGATTACTAATCGACCTCCATGTGAATTTGACTTATAGTTCGACCTCAATCGATGTCGAATTCGAAGCCCAAGCCAGGAAGACCAACTCGACCTCGACAAGCAATCGACTTCAATGAAAATTTGGGGTATAATTCAACCTCAATCGAGGTCAAAATAGAACCATAGTCAAGAGGCCAATCGACCTCGATTAAAAATTGAGATGGAAATATATTTAAGGTATTGTTCGACCTCAATCGAGATCAAACTAAATCGATGGCGAAGGGGCCAATCGATTTCATTCCTAAATCGAGATGGGAGGAGAAGTAAAGAGTAAATCGACCTCATTCCAAGTCGATAATCGACCTCAGATCCAAAATCGACCTGCAGGTGCACTTGAAATTATGATCGACCTCGATCCAGGTCGACAGGAAGACAAGCCAGGAAGGCCATTTTGACCTCGAATCCCATTGACCTGGAAGGGGAATTAAGGTCCAAATTGACCTCATTCCAGGTCGATGAAACCAAGGCATTGAAGCTCTTCGACCTCGATTCCCAGGATCGACTTGGGGGAGATATTGAGGCTCAAATTGACCTCGATCCAGGTCGATGGGGGGGCCAATCCCAGAATCAACATGGAGGGGGAAATGAGCCCTAATTCGACCTCATTCCAAGTCGAATTGGTCAGGATCTCGAAAATTTCCCATTTTTTAAATTGTTAAAAATAAAGTCCTTGGGGGACTAATTTATGTAATATTAATTCTTTTAAAATGGATTAATGATGACAAGGCCTGGGCCTATAATTTGAGATAAAATTGATTGAAACGAGTCCAAAGCCTGATATGGCACTGAAAACCCTTTATGAAACTTTTACGAAAATGCACGAAGTTTTACCAAAAGTTGGGGGGCAAATGATATGGGTAAAAATAGCTCTGAGGAAATAATAAATATATCATTTATTATTTGATTTAGTAGACCTAGTATGGTCCAAAGACTTGGGCCCTTGAAACAAACTAGGAAAATAAATCATAGGCTCAACTGGATTTGTTAGTCCAACCCATAAGCTCTGTTGAAGCCATAGGTCCATTAAGCCTTTGTTATTAATTAATTTCGTAATTAATTAATAAAGGCTTAGTAAAGGCCCAAGAAGCCTGTTTAAGGCCCTCATCTTAGAAGGATCCAGAAACCCTAGCGTGGAAAGAGTCCAATGAGGACCCTCATTCATAAAAGGTTTCATCAATCTTGTCACTAGGGGACTTGGCCACCAAGTCTCCTAATTCTAATATGATTCCAAGGCCCCCATGCACCTATATAAAGGGCCTAACCCCTCATTATTAGAACTACATTGTTGGCTTGATTCTCACACACATTGAGATACGTAGGTAGTTAAGGAGGACTAGAGTTAGCCACGAAACGTTAGTGCAGCCATACAATCTCGAAGCTCTCTCAATCCCTAGCATTAATTACATATTAAATACACCTAGTTTTTAATCCATAACAATAGAGAAAGGCTCCAGGGATACCCTCCTTATCAAGATAACCGGAGATCTCAATCTTAGCCATTGATCTTTAAAATATTGAAAAAATAAAAAAAGGAAAATAAAATGGCATTCTAGTAAATTAGTAAAACTTCTTGGTCAATTGTGTTAGCATAAAATATGTTAGGTCCAAAATCATCATAGAAGGGGGGTTGAATATGATATGGTAGATTTTTCGTTTAATTGCAGAATAAGTGTTTGTGTTCTTGAGATGTGAAAATGGCAGTTATTGAAACATAAAGATTCAGGGAAATAAAGATATATTATAAAATCCTTGAGTGCTACACTTCTAATCAGAATGATTAGCTTCAATGGGTTCAATCAATATTACAACAAATATACAATTGGGTGAGTTTAATGAATGTCTTTAATGGAGCTCCCTCTGTATGTCTTTTTGTTGAAGATGAATGAATCACTACTGTCTAAATTGATTTCACCCATATATATTCTGTAGGATTTTTGGAAATTGATTTCCAACAATGAACAAGTATCATGTTGCGCCTGTAGAGTGTGAGAGGTGTGCAGGCGCCACTAGAATGTTTGTTGTGCCTTGAGTCCTTTGTTGCACCAATGAATGTTTGTTGCGCCTCTATCTAGATGTTAGTTGCGCCTACACTGTGGATTCATTGTATAGGCATCACTAAATACTTAGAAACAATCACAGGAAGCATTGTTGCGCCTCTTTGTCATTTTGTTGCGCTTACACACTAGTTGCAGTGTGTAGGCGCCACAAAATCATCCAAACTAGTTTTGTTACTCCTTAAGCTTGTTTATGTTGCGCCACAACTCTTTTGTTGCGTCTACACTCCCATTCCCTTGTGCAGGTGCCACAAGCACTTCACTTAGTTTTTCTTGAGCTTTGAATCTTGGTTTATTGTGCCTAAGTGAAGTTTTTTGTGCTTCACACAATGTTTCACCTGTGAAGGAACCACAAAATGTAGTATTACCTGCCTTAATATATATCTTGAATTCTTGAAGCAATTACTACTTGGTTTTCACTCTTCTGGATTGATCAACTGATTTTCTTCTAATTAACCAAGATAATTCTTTTCTTGTTGTATTGATACTTAGTGCACTGGTCATGTTCACAAATGACTAACACTGAATTGAATTCCCTTGACTGCTGTTTTGTTTCAGCTGATTAACTTTGGACTTTTGCATCACTTCTAATCACTAAAACCCTTTGACATCTATACTTAAATCATTATACTTTCTTTAGTCTGAAATCTTCTAAACTCTTATTTGTTGCTAAGGCCTGAACATTTTAATGAACTTCTCTCACTGATGTTTAGTAAGCCTTTTATCTCTAATGCTCTGCAATGATGTATGTATGATTCCTGTTTACATGTCCTTCTGGATTCCTGTGCTACATATTAGTATTATTTATCTGTCTTTTTTTCTTAGTTGAGTTATCGTTACCACTATTACATACTACGTTACATTATTCTTTACAATCTCCCCCTATTTGGTTGTTAGAGTTCGACAAGAAAATCCTGTGAGAGGATAACTCAACTGATACTTACAAGAAAAAGTAAAGTGCAGAAAGACAGTAAATAATATTAATGACATTTTGGATTAGATTTTACATTTCCAGATTTCTTTGAGTACAATAGAAGTTTGTTCCTCTAGTCTGAACAAATAATTCTATGATCTTCTGCTTCTTTGTACTGAGTCCTGCTTGTTCTTTGATCTTGTTTCGGAGTAGTGCTTTCTTAGCTCTTCTTCCTTCTGCTCCAACCTTTCCTTAACCAGATCCCTAGCTTCCACTACAAGAGTGTTGACAGGAGGTGGTTCTTCTAATTTCTTCAAAACTTCAGTGAGAAATGCCGTTGAATTTGTCTTAGAGATTGACTCGAAGGCCAGAGATTGTCTCTTTGAAAACACGAACACTGTTATTCTCTTCAGAAAGCCTTTTACTCTGTTAGTGTCATGCATCGACCCTTCTGCCAATTTCTCCACTAGAGTATCTTCAATCATCCTCAAGGCCTTTTTGTCTGATTTGACTGGATCTCTTCACCCTTGAAAAGACTTTTCAGATAATTTCATAATTGTTTCTCTTTAGTTTTGATAGCTCCTTTTTCTTATCCACTCTATTCTTCTTGAATTGGAAGTATTTTGTTCCATTCGGCTCCGTCTGAATGCAAGGTTCAGAATCTCTTATAGTTTTGAGTTCTTCTGTGCCATTCTCTCTTCTCACATACACTGGATCTTGGTAATATCTGGTTGTTTCTATTAGATATCTACCTGATGTTTTGATCGCTTTGTTCAGCCTGAATGCATAGATCAACTCAATAGCCTTTAGATCTTCTTCTATTATACTCTTCTTGCTTCTGAGACTCCCTTCTATATATTGCATGAACATTACATGGCTTGAATCCAGACATTCATCTGACAAAGTTAGGTTATGAAGTGTTGTTGCTTTGTAGTACTTGACCACCGGAGGCTTTTCAAATGCTTCGACATCGATCTCTATAATTTTCTTTTCTATCAGATCTATCAGTATCTCATTTGTTTTATGTCCCCCAAAGATGAATTTTCTCTTCAGCACATACAGCTCCACTATATTCATATTTTCAAAGCTCTTTGTTGATAAAATCCTAGATCCCGGTGTTGTTGAATTTATGAACATTTTCCATCCGTACTTGAATGCACTTACTGAAATGATTGTAATTTCTTCTGATAGCATTGCATAAAGTTTATGAACATCTTCAAATTTTTCCCTCATGGTTCTGAAGAGATCAAGGACTTCTCTGTCTTTCTTCTGAGTAAGAGTTAACTCCTTCTTCTTCAGCAGACTCCTTGCTTCATCCCAATCAGGACCAACTTTAGCTTCTATGTCCTTAACTCTATTTGTCCTTTCCATAGCGTGCTGAACTCTATTCCATTTTCTCTTCATCAATTCTTGAGCTTGAACTATGTCTTGAGTAACAACTTCGTCTACACCAACTAGAAGATAGTCATTATCAAAAGCATATTCTTCTGCGAACTCCTCCTCAAAATCTATTCCTGCAGCCTTTGCAGTTTCTTTGATTTCCATTTCGGTCAGAACATCCATTGGCACATAAGGTTTAAATATTTCTCCTTCCTCCAGTTGCCTCGCTCCTGGCCTATAGAAGATATCTGACTCCCCCTGAGCTATATATTCCATGATCATTTCAGCTCTAAATTTTTCTTGTTCCATCATCTCCCCCTCAGTTGGGTTATCCTCCCTTCTAACCGAGGTAATCTGAGTTGTTGGAGTTGGTTGAGTAGAAACCGGAACTTTTTGAGCCAGCAGTTGTTTGACTAAATCTTTAATTTCTTTCATTTCTGCTCTCTACTGCTCTTGCACCTCCAAGATTTTTCTGATTGAGTAGTGAATTTCTGTTACTTGGGCCTCCATATTTAAAATCCTTTGGCTGTGTACAGTGTTTGCAATGTGTGGGGTGTTTGTTTGGTTAGTGGTTGTCTCACTCCTCACTGTTTATGTTTGAGCATGACCCTCAACACTCACACTCGATTGATCAGGGTCAAGGAATTGAAAATCGCTAAGGTTAAGTGTTTCACACATATCCATGATAGCATCTTGATCTTCAGTACCTGCATTAAAATCCTTATCCCTTTTATAGGTAGGTTGCCTCTCTGCCTGACTACAGTGGGTGGGGAGAACTCCTTTTACAGGAATTGGGGGGGTTGAGACCCAGTGTGGTCACCACTATAGATTCTGTAATGATTGGCAAGTTTGCAGAATCCGTGATGCCAGCTGAAGCCATTAAAGGCAATACCTGCTCAGAGACACCCTAAACAGGTTCTACTGCCGAAGCAGCATATACTCTATTAATAGAGTCCACATCCCTTCTATGGGTGTGTTGTCCCTCCGTCTGACCTGACAAGGTTGGGAGGACCTCCTGTGCAGGAGCTGGACTTGGAATTTCCAGGGGGGTCACCACCTCAGGCAATTTAATGTATGACAATTGAGAGCCTGTGATGCCCCACGAAGCTTGTGAAAGCATTTCCACATGAAGTGGTGATGCTGCTGATGCAGATACTCCTTGAATGGAGACATCTTCCCTTCTATGGGAGAGTTACCTTTCCACTTCACCCAATTGGGGAGGGAAAACTTCCTGAATAGGATCTGGAGATGTTAAGTCCAAGGGGGTCACCACATTTGAAAATGTATTGAATGGCTCATTAGAGACAGTGATGCCCCAAACTGTCTATGAAAACATGTTCTGAATTAGATCTACCAAAACAGTACGAGATACTGAAGTAGCGGATATTACTACAAACTCTGGTTCTGTTCCCGTACCTTTCAGGATTTTATATATTTCGGAATTAAGATCACGAAGGAAAAGAAAGTCTCAGAGATTGGAGAATCAGGTTCTTGGCTTACAGATGCCTTAGGTTTAAAATTCATTTTATGACGTTTTTGAGAAGGCAGAGCTATAGGGGATATTTGAAAAACTTCCTGATCCGGTAGGGACTCACTCCTATCATCTAACTCAATGGTTCTTTTTCTAGTTTTAGGAGATGAAGGAAGTGTTTGTTGTTCTTTAACAGTGGTTAGAACTGGTTGGTCGGCCAGTTCATTGCCATCTTCGATGGCCACTGAGGGCTCTTGTGTGTGCATTGTCGTTTGAGGCATAGTAGGAAATATTGTGACAAATTCTTCTATTAGAAAAGTAGAAAAGTCAAAGTAAAGAAGTGTACCTTCGTCCATTTGTTCATCAGAAAGGTTATGGATGTACACCTCTGTGGTCTGAGTCTCTTCCACTTCATCCTCAACAACTATCTCCTTTACTAGACTTTCCGGGCTTTTCCTTTGTTCTTCTACAGGAATTGGTTCTTGCTCATGTTCAGAACCAGCTTCATCCATACTTTCATCTTCTTGTTCAGTCCCTGGTTCTTCTTCTTCAGTTGCTGCTGTGTTTCCAGAGTCGGTTGAAGTTTCAGCTTCATTGTCCTCTTCAGAGGTTGCTGTTGCTTCTTCTTCTTCTTCTTCTTCTTCTTCTTCTTCTTCTGCATCTTCTTCATTAACCTGTCTAAGAAGATAAAAGTAATCTCTAATAGACTCAGTCACTGGAGTAGGAGTATACCTGTTAGGATAGTGAGCCTCATTCTATAGCAACATGATTGTCTTGAACTGAAATGAGGGTGACTCTTCTAACTGACTATTTTGAAACACTTGGAGTTGATCAGCTTTCAGCACTTGATTCAATACCAGCTGCAAAAATATGGGATACAGACGGAAGTTCTCCATTTTTTCCTGGTTCTTGAGAATCTCTGCCATAATTACCTTACCAAAATTTATCCTTGACCCAGAGACCACTGCATACCCGATCACCTTGTTGAACTGCGAAATTCCATAAAATCCACCTGTCTTTGGTGCGAAGCCATGAGACAAGATGTTGAAAAACAAGTTCCACTCCTGGGTAGGTGATTCTTATAAATCTTCTTCGAAAGATTATTGTTTTCTCTAGTACAGTGCAGGAATATGAAGAAATTTTCTAAGTCTGCTTAAGATGGCTCATCTTTAAAATTCTCAGTCGGCAGATGAAGTGCTCGATTGATGTCATTCTCAGTTATTCTCACATTCTATTGCTAAATTTCACATGTAAAGGTTGAGATTCCATCTGCAGATATGTTTTGAGCAGACCTGTATACCTATCTTAATAAATTTTTATTCAAAGGAACAGAAATCGTTAGTGCATACCAGACTATTGAATATTCGTTTAAAAACCTAGCCCAGTTACCTAACTCTCCTGCCTTAGTTCAATCATCTTCTAAAATTGATAAATAATTAGTCTTTTTAATCTCAAAACTAACTGCCATTTTATCAAAGTGAGAGGTAATTTTTATTAATTAAAATTACTAATTAATATCGAATAATTTTAGTAAATTACGAGCCAAACCCTAATTTTTTAAAAATTACTCGGATTGTCGTGAAATTAATATATGATAATCTCCTAGTCATTTTAAGCACACTTTTAATTTTATTACAATTTTTAATCGATTAAAAATTAACAAACCCTAGCCAATCAGTTTAATTTTTGGTAAAAATGAGAATTTTATAATCTTAACCAAAATCAACGGGACCACTTGTAAAAGAAAGGCAAGAAAGTGGGTTCCACAAATATGGTCTCAGATTTAAAATTGGACAAAAAATGGCTTAGTTAAGTTCGATTAAAATTATAGATCTGTGTTGCGCTTTATAATTCTTAGAACAGTGTATATACTTGTATCTATCGCCACTAAATAAAATTAACTTGAAGGACTGGTCTATTTATAGGCGCCACATACAAAGAATGAAAATTTCTTAAGTGCTTGAATCAATTTTTGTTGTGCCTTTATAGGTCTCATAATGTATAGGCGTCACATAATTTACAAGTGCAACAAAACTAGCTAGATCAACTTTTGTTGTGCCTCCACAGTGTATTCACTATGTTAGCTCTACAAAGTTTCCTAGCGCCACTTAAACAAAATCTAAGTGGTTTGTTGTGCCTCTATAGTGGTGACACTGTATTGGCGCAACAAAACCCAATGCGCAACAAGATTCTTTCAATACAAAATGCTAAGTGCCTGAATCAATTTTTGTTGCGCCTATACAGGTAAATCACTGTATAGGCGCCACAAAACACTGTAGCGCAACAAGGTACTTGAGAAAAAAAATCAAATTGCTCCTAGATTTTGTATTTATTATTTCACAAAATATTTTTTAATAACATTAATTGTTAAAATTATTATCATAAATAAATTATGCTTCTCATTGTTTTACTTTTATTTTAAATATAAGAATGAATATAAATATTCATCTTTTTTATTTAAAATAATATTTAAATATATAAGTGCCACGAATTTATCAATTAAATATAAGTAATTAAATATTTTCTAAGATCAAAATTAAATAAATACCAGATTAATAAAATTAGCAGGCATGCACAAGGTATTTATCTAATATTTAATCTTAATAACTGGAAAATAATTTGATAAATAAATTCACAAGTCCTAAAAATATTGAATTTAATCAACTAGTAAATTTATCAACTTTAAATTGCAATTTTTGATTACTAACTAATTAGTTAGTAGAATTTAACATCCCAAGTTCACAAACCAGTCTAGTGACAGTGATTTCATCCAGTGATTTAGTGAAGATGTCTGCAATTTCTGTTCTGTAGGTACAAAATGTAACTCTACAATACCATTCATGACATGTTTTCTTATGAAATGATACCTGATATCAATGTGCTTGGTCCTTGAATGTTGAACAAGATTGTTTGTGGTGGCTATGACACTTGTGTTGTCACAGAATATTGGAATTTTGTTCAGCAACAGTCCATAGTCTTGAAGTTGGTTCCTTATAAACAGAATTTGTGCACAGCTGTTAGTAATTGTGCTCTAGAGACAATACTTTTTATATTTTAAGGAAAATATTTATTATTAAGGATTATGTTTTATTGATTATTATGTTTTATTATACATTTTATAGTCATTTTTATACATTTTATGAAACAGAGTCTTATCTATGACACCTATAGTAAAACCATTTTCAAGTAAGAATATAGATAAAGTGTCATACCATGTCCGAGGTGCTTGCTTTAAGCCGTAGAGTGCCTTGAAGAGAAAGTATGCAAAATCTGCAAATTCTGGATCTTCAAACCCTAGGGGTTGTTCCACATACACTTCTTCTTCAAGTTCTCCATTTAGGAATGCGCTCTTCACATCCATTTGATAAACTTTAAAGTTGGAATGTGCTGCGAATTCCAGAAACATCCTGATAGCTTCAATCCTTGCCATTGCCGCATATGTTTCATCATAATCTATTCCTTATTCTTGGGAATAACCTTTAGCAACCAGTCTGGATTTGTTCCTCGTAACAATGTCATCTTCATCCAGTTTATTTCTGAATACCAACTTTGTGCCAATTATAGACTTGTTCTTTGGCTTGGGTACCAGCTTCCAAACTTTTTGTCTCTGAAACTGATTGAGTTCTACTTGCATATCTATAACCTAATCTGGATCTTCCAATGCTTCTTCCACTTTCTTTGGCTCTATTTCAGAGATAAAACTAGAGAATAAACATTCATTTTGAGAAGCACGTCTAGTTTGAACTCCAACATCTGGATCTCCTAGAATCAACTCAAAGGGGTGAGCTCTACTCCACACACTATGTCTAGGCAGATTTGCCCTAGAAGATTCAGCCTGATTATCATTGAAGTGCTGAGTCCTCCTAGCAGATCCTTCAGATGTCAGCTTTGTGTCTGTAAGCCATTAGATGTCGTTACAGGCCCCAAAATAGTGATTTATTATTTTTTGAATATTATTTGATTTTCTAAAATTTCGAGTATATGTATGTATATATTATGAATATATGATATTCATGTGATGTATAATCATGTGATGATTGTATGTATCACTGTGTATGTATATATGATATATTCTTGTTCTTGTTATGCAAATTGTATATGATACGATTTCTTAAACACCGTCAGATTTGGTGAAATCTGATTGCCGAATCCGATTTTCGCAAACGATATGTGTTTTCTGACTGGAATCGGGACAATGAACAAAACTGATAGCTATTCTATCATTGACGGGTCTGTAAGGCGTTTGACGTCGTTAAGGGCCTCGAAACAGCGATTTATTGTCTTAAGAAATCTGTTTTTAATTTTTTAAAATTTTGAAATTTGTTATATATGATTATATGATATGTTTATATAATCTGAGATATATTATATGTGTTATGTGATAGCATGGTGGATGGTTATGGCCTAAAGACCCATAGTATAGTGGTTTTGATTTCTAAATACGACTTGCATGTCGTTTATTCATTGTAATTTAATTATCTTGAATGTAACTCGAGTTCTTCTTGTAATTTCATTAGAATAGTTTTATTTTTATTATTCAATGTAATTATCAATGAAGACTTGCAAGCAAAGAGGCGATCCAAATGGGGATGATGGAGCAATGGAGAAAGAAGACATGTAATAAATAGTATTTTTAAAACCACCATAGACTGACCTTGATATTTCCATTAGCTTGGAAAGATCACATAGGATAGGCCATAAACAAAGACGTTTAATTTACAGACATTACATATATGTATATGATTACATGTATTGGTATGTATGCGTAGATATAATCGAGATGCATGCTTAATATTGATTAATCATGTATGTATTAGATACGACACCCATGCCATGTTTGCTTAAGAAAGATAAAATTTGTAATGATTCAAGATTTTAAAATTGAACAAACGATTATGAGATTCTTGTGTTTATGAAACATGGTATTAAATATGAATTTTCTTTTTCTAATATGAGGAGATTTTGTCAAAAGTGGATTATTAGTTTAATTCGTAAGGAAGTGGGGTTTTAAGTGAGACGGCTTGTGACTTCTCCGACGACCTGGAAATCAATCCATTGACAAATATTGAAATGAATTATTTGATCAAGGAAAAATTGAGAATCTCTTTATGATGGGATCATGATCGTTCATATAAATAATACAAATCCCTAAATACATATTAAGTTAATCGGATGCCTTCCGAGGTTTAATACTCGTCAAGATCTAGATTGAGAAGGAGTGGGTTTGCCAAAGCATGGTGCTTTTATCAATCATGGTAAGATGTGATACGTAAGTGTATTAGTTTTTTGAAACATTAGGTCTAACTTAACTAAATCATCACAATAGGATTGTGGGTTTAGAGGCATAGAGTTTGGTGAGATTTATTGGATAAATGTGTACAAAGGGTTGTTCCACCAAACTTTCCAAGAGTTATATTTGATATAATCGACAAATGTTGTCTACCTAAATAGTCATGTTTTAAGTGTATTAGCCAATGTTATCTTAAAACATAGATGAAATATGGATCTTGGCTCACTAGAAAGATTTAAAGAAATGTTTTCCGAATTAATAGTTAGGGCTATTAGTTTGATAAAAATAGTGGGAGGTATATGGTGATATGCCATAATCACTTAAACATAATTAATATTAAATTTGAAATCTAGTTTATTATATACACTTTAATATTGTAGATATCAAATGATAAACACAAACAACTTCTCTATGCGATCATTTCTTGTGAAGGACAAGTTGACGAGAATATATTTCCTTGACTGACATAGGAGCTTGAGGATCGTCCTCGGACACCATGAT
Organism: Oenanthe sinensis; assembly: GCA_028671895.1. Classification (NCBI taxonomy): domain Eukaryota; kingdom Viridiplantae; phylum Streptophyta; class Magnoliopsida; order Apiales; family Apiaceae; genus Oenanthe; species Oenanthe sinensis. The sequence continues at coordinate 6,775,604 of JAPMAC010000195.1, read as the reverse complement.
GTTAGTCAAATCTCTTCCCCTGCTCTTAAAGTTGAGAATGTAACATGTGCAAATCATAGTGCTTATTGGAAGCAAATTGATGTTGCGACTGATGTTTCATGTCTCATGCTCGCAAATATGTGTGTTGAGCTTAAGAAGCAATACGAGCATATAGATGCTTATGAGACGATTGAGCACAAGATTTATTTAAAAATAAAAGGGCACTATACACTTATAAGTAGAGAGAGTGAGACCCGGGTATACCACATGTTCTAAAGATTATAGGGTATAATGAGTACCTTTGATATTTTGGGTTTCCAGATTGGTCTGGAGACTTAGTTAGATTTGATCTTACAATCTTTGAACAAATATTATTCTTAGTTTGTTATGAACAATAAAATGAATAAGATTGGTAAAACACACATTGAGTTGCTAAGCATGTTAAGAACTGCTGAAAGCAACATGATAAATGCATGAACTACTACTATATTGATGGTAAACATAGGGAATGCAAAAGGGAAAGGAAAATGGAAAGGCAAGGAGAAGATTTGATCTAGTTCTGTTGTCAAACCAAAGTCCAGTCCCTAAAGAAGACTCTAAAGTCTGAATGAGGTGTTGAAAAAGAAGATGATTGTCGCTTCTGTGGAAAATTGGGAGACTGGAAATTAAACTGTCATGCTTATTTGGAAGATCTGGAAAAGATGATCAATAAGGGTCAAGCTTCAGGTATCGGGTTGGAATTGGAGTAAAAGTAGTGGCTCTGGTTAGAGGAACTCGTTACTTAACTTTTAGCCTATAAGGAAAATTTAGAACTTGATAATTGTTATAACGTTCTTGCAATTGGCAGAGACATTATTTCAGTTTCTTGTTTGGACAAGAAAGGCTTTTTCATTTTAATTAAATAACAATAATTGTTTATTCTATTTTGATGATGAGGCTTATAATATTGCACAACTAATTAATAATTTATATGTTCTAAAGTGACTCAAATCAAATATTACCTTTGGCACTATTGTTGAGGCCATATTAATGAGAAACGCATTTCCAGAATACATAAGGATGCATTCATGGATAAGTTTGATTATGAATTATACAAAAGGATGTGAATCTTGGTTTATTTGGCAAAATGATTAAAGCTCCTTTTACCGGACATGGTGAAGGGGTCATTGAACGGGTATGACTTATACATAGTGATGTATGTGGTCATATGTGTACGATGACAAAAGGTAGATTTTATTAACTTCATAAAATTTACTAATTATTTTAGTAGATACGGATATATGTATCTTTTGAAGAACTAATCTGAATCATTTGAAAAGTTCAAAGACTATAAAGATGAAGTAGAAAATATCAAAGAAAAGTTTTTTTGATAGGAGGGATCATACCTTGTTGGACATGGTGCGATCAATGTTGAGTCAAGGAATCTTCCAATTAGTTTCTGGGGTTGCACCCTGGAAATGGCTCCACGTACACTTAACTGTGTTCCAACTAAAACGGTTCAAAAGACTCCTTATGAGATATGGACTGAGAAAAGTCACAGCATGTCATTTATGAAAATTTAGGGATGTGAATCGTTTGTGAAACGTCTAATCTCTGATAAGCTAGGACCAAAATCAGACAAATATAATTTTGTGGGATACCCAACTGAAACAAGGGGTTATTCTTTCTATAATCCTTCCGAGAACAAAGTGTTTGTTGCTTGAACTGCTATGTTCCTTGAGAGAGTTGCTCTCTAAGAAAGACAGTGGGAGGATAATAGATCTCGATGAAGTTCGAGACCCACATGATAACATTGAACCAATGGAGGAACCTAAGCAGAATGCACAAGAAAATAATAATGCTCAAGAAACACAGGTTATTCGTAGGTCTAGTAGGATTCGCCATGAGCCCGATAGATATTATGGATTTTTCTTGACTCAAGATGGTGATGCTTATGGAAAAAGATGAGCCTCTCACCTACCTAGACACTATAAACACTCCAGATTCTAAGAGATGGCTGGATGCCATTAAATCTGAGATGGAATCTATGTATACTAATCAAGTATGGACTTTGGTTGATCCACCTGAAGGGGTAAAACCTATAGGGTGGAAGTGGGTTTTCAAGAAGAAGACCGACATGGATGGTAATGTACAGACCTATAAGGCACGATTGGTGGCAAAAGGTTTCAAGAAAATTCATGGTATTGACTATGATGAGACCTTTTCACCAGTGGTTATGGTCAAGTCCATCAGGATTTTGCTTGCTATAACTGCTTACTATGACTATAAAATCTGGCAAATGGATGTCAAAACCGCTTTCTTAAATGAGAGCCTTGAAGAAGATGTGGATGTGTACATGACATACCCTGAGGGTTTTATTGATCCAAAGGATGCTAGAAAGGTATATAAGTTGTGTCGATCCATTTATGGATTAAAGCAGGCCTCGAGGAAATGGAAGATTCATTTTGATGAAATAGTCAAAAAGAGTTTGACTTTATTCAGAATGAAGATGAAACTTGTGTTTACAAGAAGTTTAGTGGGAGCCATGTGGCATTCCTAGTATTATATGTTGATGATATATTACTAATAGAGAATGACATTCCTTCTCTATAGACTGGGAAGACTTGGTTGAGAAATAATTTCTCAATGAAAGACTTAGGCGATGCGACCTATATATTAGGGATCAGGATCTATAGAGATAGATCAAGGAGATTGATTGGCCTAAGTTAGAGTACATACATTGACAAAGTTTTACATCGATTTCGAATGCAAAGAGGCTAAAATGGATATGTCCCAATGTCTCATGGGATAGTGATCTCAAAATAAAATTTGTCCTAAATCATTGGATGATAAGGAACGCATGAGTAAAGTTCCATATGCGTCAGTAATTGGTTTTATAATGTATGCAATGATATGTACTCGTCCTGATGTCTCGTATGCTTTAAGCATGACGAGTAGATACCGGTCTAATCTAGGTGAAGGTCACTGGATGGCAGTCAAGAATATTCTTAAGTACTTGAAGAGGACTAAAGAGTCATTCTTTTTATATGAAGGAGATGTGAAGCTAGTTGTAAGAGGTTTCAGTGATGCTAGTTTCTAGACAGACAACGATGATTTAATATTTCTGTCTGGCTTTGTGTTTTATCTATTTTTATTGAGATGTTGTATGCTGGAATGGTTCACAGCAGAGATAGTTGTTGATTATACAATAGAGCCTAGGTATATTGATGCTTGCGAAGCAGCCAAGGAGGCTGTTTGGGCATGTACTTAGGAGATATCACCTAATTAATGAGATTAAAGATCAAGGAGATATACATATATGTAAAGTGCATACTAATAATAATATTGCAGATCCATTGACTAAGGCTTTGTCGCAGCAGAAGCACGAAAGTCACACTAGTTCCATGAGTATTGGATACTTGGGTAATTGACTCTAGTGCAAGTTGGAGATTGTTAGTAATTGTGCTCTAGAGACAATACTTTTTATATTTTAAGAAAAATATTTATTATTAAAGATTATGTTTTATTAATTATTTGTTATGTTTTATTTACTGCGTAATAAATTAAAAGCATAATAAATGTCCTTGGAATTTTGATACGTATTATATATCTTTAAGTATGTGACTTAAAAATGAGATTATATGAATAATATCTTATTCCTAAAATTTCATAGTCGAGTATTATTATTTAAGGACAATAATAATGCACAAAGACTAGTATATTTCTTGACAGATGACCACATCTCATTGGTCATAGGTATGATGATATTAAAGTCAAGAACATAAGTGCATGTCTCAATGCATGACACTGGAATGACCCGCCGTGAGATTCTACATGTTAAATAAGTGTCATAAGTAATTCTCACTGTGATAATGGTGTAATGATCCTTAGACCTGAAATCATTATATTTCTATACGAGAATTAATATACTTTGATTACATTAAAAGTTACATTTGACCGGGTGATGATAAAAGTGGGCATTGGGTATATTATGAATCGTATGAGAAATATGAATGATCTAGATGGGATTTAATCCTCCTAATTTTAGGAGTGATATTATTGGTCTATTGTTTGAGTGAGACTATGAAATGCACGGCCGTGCTCAAATGTTGATTTGATTTTAATAGTCTACTCATCGATCAAGAAAATAAAGATTAAATTATGAAGAGGATGACAAGAGACATGCCTTGAGTTTAATCTATAATATCAAGATTAAATGGATTATATTACATGGAACATTATTCACGAAAGGCTTAATCGAATCACCGATTTATTATTATTACTTGGGTAGCAATGATGTATTACTAGATGCCGCTCATTGTTTACAATTTTAATTAGATATTAAAATTGTTGCCAACGTAATAATAACCTACAGGGTCACACACAAAGAGCGCTTGAAGGAGAAATAATTTAAATTGTGAATTTAAATTAAATAAGTAATTTATTTTATTTATGATATTAATTAAGTATGACTTAATTAATTATATAAATAGAATAAATTAATTATTTAAACTATTTCCAAAATTAATAATTAATTAATTAAGTGAGACTTAATTAAATAATTTAGAATTTTAGATTAGTATTAATTATAATTGGATTATAATTAGAAAACTTATTCCTCTCTCTATATAATCTCTTTATGGGCTGATTTAATAATTGAGACATATTTTTACTAAAACCCTAGCCTTTTTGAGAAAAGAAGATCTGGATATGAATTTTCTTGAGATTCTTGTGTTTATGAAACATGGTATTGAATATCAATTTTCTTTTTCTGAAATGGGGAGATTTTATCAAAAGCGAATTATTTTTCATAAGAAAATTGGGTTTTAAGTGAGACCGCTTGTGACTTCTCCGATGATCTGGAAATCAAACCATTGAAGAATATTGAAATGGATTATTTGATCAAGGAAAAATTAAGAATCTCTTTATGATGGGATCATGATCGTTAAACAATAAATTCCTAAATAAATATTAAGTTAATAAATATGCCTTCCAATATTAACACACATCAAGATCTAGATTGAGAAGGAGTGGTTTTGCCAAAATGAAGTGCTCTTATCAATCATGGACAAATGTGATAAGTAAATGTACTTAGTTTATTGAAATGTTGGGTCTAACTTAACTAAATCATCACAATAGGATTGTGGGTTTAGAGGCATAGAGTTTGGTGAGATTTATTGGATAAATGTGTATAATGGGTTGTTCCACTAAAATTTTCAAGAGTTATATTTGATATAATCGACAAATATTGTCTACCTAAATAGTCATGTTTTGAGTGTATTAACCAAAGCTATCTTAAAACATGGATGAAATATGGATCTTGGCTCACTAGAAAGATTTAAATAAATGCTTTTCGAATTAATAGTTAGGGCTATTAGTTTGATAAAAATAGTTGGAGGTATATGGTGATACACCATAATCACTTAAACATAATTAATATTAAATCTTCAATCTAGTTTATTTTATACACTTTAATATTGTAAATATCAAATGATAAACACAAACAACTTCTCTATATGATTAGTTCTTGAGAAGGACAAATTGACGAGAACAAATTTCCTCGACTGACATAGGAGCTTGAGGATCGTCCTCGAGCACCACGATGTTAGTCAAATCTCTTCCCCTACTATTAAAGCTGAGAATGTAACATGTGCAAATGATAGTGCTTAATGGAAGTAAATTGATGTTGTGACTAATGTTTCTTGTCTCATGCTTGCAAATATGAGTGCTGAGCTTAAGAAGCAATACAAGCATATAGATGTTTGTGAGACGATTAAGCACCCTTGAAGGATATTTGAGGGACAGACTCTTCAAGATATATTTGACAATTAAAGGGTACTATACACTTATATGTAGGGAGAGTGAGACCCGGTTATACCACATGTTCTAAAGACTATAGGGTATAATGATTACCTTGACATTTCGGGTTTCCAGATTGGTCTGGAGGCTCACCTAGATTTGATCTTACAATCTGAGGAGAACAAATATTCTTAGTTTGTTATGAACAACAAAATGAATAAGATTGGTGAAACACCTATTGAGTTGCTAAGAATGTTGAGAACTGCTGAAAGTAACATGATAAATGCATGAACTACTACTATAATAATGGTAAACATAGGGAATGCAAAAGGGAAATGAAAGTGGAAAGGCAAGGAGAAGATTTGATCTAGTTTCCTTGTTAAACCAAAGTCCAATCCCAAAACAGGCTCTAAAATCTGAATGAGGTATTGACAAAGAAGACGATTGTTGCTTCTATGAAAAATCGGGAAACTGGAAATTAAACTCTCATCCTTATTTGGAAGAACGGAAGAAGATGATCAGTTAGGGTCAAGCTTCAAGTATCAGGTTGGAATTGGAGTAAAGGTAGTTTCTCTGGTTGAAGGAACTCGTTACTTAACTTTTGGCCTACAAGGAAAATTTAGATCTTGATAATTGTTATAACGTGCTTGCAATTAGCAAAGACATTATATTAGTTTCTTGTTTGGACAAGAAAGACTTTTTCATTTTAATTAAATAACAAGAGTTGTTTATTCTATTTCGATGACGAGGCTTATAATGTTGCACAACTAGTTAACAATATATATGTTCTAATGTGACTCAAATCAAACATTACCTTTGACACTGTCGTTGAGGCCATATTAATGAGAAACGCATTTCCAGAATACATAAGGATATATTCTTAGATAAGTTTGATTATGAATTATACAAAAGGATGCTAATCTTGGTTTATTTGGCAAAATGACTAAAACTCCTTTTACCGGACATGGTGAAAGGGTCACTGAACGAGTATGACTTATACATAGTGATGTATGTTGTCATATATGTACGATGACAAAAGGTAGATTTTATTAACTTTATAAAATTTACTAATTTTTTAGTAGATACGGATATATGTATCTTTTGAAGAACAAATCCGAATTATATGAAAAGTTCAAAGACTATAAAGATGAAGTATAAAATATCAAAGAAAAGGTTTTTTGATAGGAGGGATCACACCTTGTTGAACTAATGGAGGAACCTGAGCAGAATGTACAAGAAAACAACACTTCTCAAGAAACACATGTTATTTATAGGTCTAGTAGGATTCGCCATGAGCCGAGAGATATTATGGATTTCTCTTGACTCAAGATTGTGATGTGATGCTTATGGACGAAGATGATCCTCTCACCTACCAAGACGTTATGAACACTCCAGATTCTAAGAGATGGCTGGATGCCATGAAATCTGAGATGGAATCCATGTATACTAATCAAGTATGGACTTTGTTTGATTCACCTGAAGGGGTAAAACCTATAGGTACAAATGGGTTTTCAAGAAGAAGGCCAACATAGATGGTAACGTATAGACCTATAAGGCACGATTGGTGGCAAAAGGTTTCAAGCAAATTCATAGTATTGACTATGATGAGACCTTTTCACCGGTGGCTATGGTCAAGTCCATCAGGATTTTGCTTGCTATAGCTGTTTACTGACTATGAAATCTGGTAAATGGATGTCAAAACAGCTTTCTTAAATGGGAGCCTTGAAGAAGATGTGGATGTGTACATGACACAGCCTGAAGGTTTTGTTGATCCAAAGGATACTAGAAAGGTATGTAAGTTGCATCGATCGATTTATGGATTGAGACAAGCCTCGAGCAGATGGAACATTCATTTTGATGAAACTATCAAAGAGTTTGAGTTTATTCAAAATGAATATGAACCATGTATTTACAAGAAGGTTAGTGGGAGCAATGTGGCATTCCTAGTACTATATGTGGATGATATATTGTTTTCCCAGTTGTACAAGTAGAAAGGGGTTGAATACTTGTGTGCTTTTTTTGCGGATTAAAATTAACTCAATAAGAATTAAAGACCTGAATACAGAACAAAGATTAAACACAAAGATATGAATAAAAACTATTTATTTTATTGATGTATAAAAACAAATTTTCCTAATGTGTACACAAATCATAGCAGCTTCTCTGTATTTCTCACAACAACTCTCTCTATCTCTATGCTCTCAAAAACTTTGACTTCTTTCCTATCTTCAAATTAGGTTACATAGAGAGTTTATATAGAGAGCTGCTGTTGGTGAGATTATGAAGTTGTATGAATAGTAATCGTGATAACTCAACACTATAATAGGACATGTAAATAATACTACGCCTACACAGAAATTAGGAAGAAATGAAAACAAGGCAGATACAGTGAATAAAGACATTAGAAGAAGTTTTGAAGTCTACTACAGGTCATTGAGAGAAGTACATTAATATGTTCATGCCTCAGTGAAGAATAATGGTTGAAGACTTTCAGGGTTTCAGAAGTGTTGAAGATTCATATAAAAGTGCCACAAGAAGATTTCAGTGTAAAGGCATTGATTGAAGATAGACAATGTTCGAAGCATAGGAATCTAGAAGGATTGAAGACAAGGTAAAGACAAAGGTTAAAGAAGACAACTGCAGTCTTAGAGTTATACTCACTGAAAGAAGTTCATTTGTATGTTCAAGCATCAGTGAAGAAAAAAATGATGTATTCAAGATTGTGATAGTAATGGAGACTTTGTCTAAGTACCATAAAAGATTCCAGTGAAGTTACAGTATTTATTGACAGTCAGTGTTAGAAGCAATGAAGTTGCTGCAAACTTAACAATATATGTAAGGCTATAATACGAAGACCTGAATCAAAGTTAGTCATATGTGAATCAGACCAGTTGTACTAGGCATCAGCAATTTGTGAAAGGAATCTGAGTTTTAACAATAGAAGAATTGTTAAGTTGAAGAACGTACTTGGAAAGAACGGTTATTTATTAAGGTACGAAAGGTGATTTGTGGGCTACATCCAAACAGTTAAACAACTCAAAGGGTGCAGGGTGCAAAGGTCATAACCTTGGTACGAAAAGTGAAAGTTTCTGAACTATAGTCGAAGAACAGAAATAGATCAGGGTACATGGTGTAATGTGACAAGACTTTGGTATAAGAAATGGAAGTTTCAAAATTCAGTCAAGAAATGAAAAGAGGGTCAAAGTGCAGTGATCAAATTGCACTTTGACTATGAAAATTAATCAGGCGCAACTAAATATGAGGTGCAACAAAGAATTCAAGTGCCACAAACCTTCAGGCGCAACATGAATTCTCCCACTTAACAGACGCTATTAGGTCCAAAATCATCATAGAAAGGGGGGGTTGAATATGATGTTGTATATTTATCATTGTATTGCAGATTAAGTGTTTGTGTTCTTGAGATATTAAAATGGCAGTTAATGAAACACAAAGATTTGGAGAAATAACAATGTATTATTAATTCCCTGAGGTGTTACACTTCTAATCAAAAGATTATCTTCAATGGGTTCAATCAATGTTACAATAGAAATACAATTGGGTGAAATAAATGTTAAGCTTTAATGGTACTCTCGTTTGTATCTCTTTTGTTGAAGATGAATGAATGTCCTTTTTTTCCATATTAATTTTCATTCATATATAATTTGTAGACTTTTTGGAAAATGATTTCCAATAATTCTCAAGTCCTTTGTTGTGCCTGCAAGAGTGGTAGTGGTGTGTAGGCGCCACATAGAGGCTTGTTGTGCCTTAGAAGGTTTGGTGCGCCTCTATACTAAGTTAGTTGGGCCTGTACACTGTCTACACAGTGTAGGTGCTACTAAGGGTGTATATTGCGCCTTCTTTCCTTTTGTTGCGCCTGCACACTAGTTGCAGTGTGTAGGCGCCACAACCTTCATTTCACTTGTGTTGAGCTTTGAACAAAGGTATGTTGCGCTTAACAGGTTTGGTTGCGCCTACACTGAATCCCTTGTGTAGACGCCACTAAATCCTTCCCTTAGTAGATTTGTTGCTCCAAAGTAATTTGTTACGCCTCTAGTTGTTTTGTGGCACTTCACACTATGTTTCACCTGTGTAGGAACCACCAAATGAATTAATACTTGCCTTGGTCATTTTCTTGAAATGCTTGAAGTAATTACTACTTTGGTTTTCACACTTCTGGCTTGTTCAACTGATTTTCTTCTGATTAAACAAGATAATTCTTTTCTTGTTATGCTGATGCTTAATGCACTGGTCTGGTTCACAAATGACTAACACTGAATCGAATTCCCTTGACTTTTGTTCTGTTTCAGCTGATTTACTTTGGACTGATTCATTGCTTCTGATCACTGAAACCCTTTGACAATTATACATAAATCATTACACTATCTTTAGTCTGAAATCTACTGAACACTTATTTGTTGCTGATGCCTGAACATATTAATGAACTTCTCTCGCTGTCATTCAGTAAAATTTACATCTTGAATGCTCTGTAGTGATGTATGTATGATTTCTGTTTGCATGTCCTTCTGGATTCCTGTGCTGCATATTAGTATTATTTATCTGTCTTTGTTTCTTAGTTGAGTTATCGTTATCACTATTACATATTATGTTACATTATGCTTTACAATCTCCCCCTATTTGTTTGTTAGAGTTCGACAAGCTAATCCTGTGAGAGGATAACTCAACTGATACTTACAAGAAAAAGTAAAGTGCAGAAAGGCAGTAAATAATATTAATTACATTCTGGATTAGATTTTACAATTATAGATTTCTTGTGTACAATAGAAGTCTGTTCCTCTAACCTGAATAGACAATTCTATGATCTTCTACTTCTTTGTACTGAGTCTTGCTTGTGCTTAGATCTTGTCTCGGAGTAATGCTTTCTTAGCTCTTCTTCTTTTTGCTCCAACCTTGCCTTTACTATATCTCTAGCTTCTACTTCAAGAGTATTGACTGAAGGTGGTTCTTCTAGCTTCTTCAAAAATTCAGTGAGAAAAGCGGTTGAGTTTGTCTTGGAGATTGACTCAAAGGCCAGAGATTGTCTCTTTGAAAACACGAACACTGCTATGCTTTTTGGAAAGCCTTTAACTCTCTCAGTGTCATGCATCGACTCTTCTACCAGCTTCTCCACTAGAACATCTTCAATCATCCTCAAAGCCTTTTTGTCTGACTTGATAGTGGATCTATTTACCCTTGAAAGGACTTTTTGGATAATTTCAGAATTGTTTCTCCTCAGTTTTGATAGCTCTTTCTTTTTATCCACTCCGTTCTTCTTGAAAAGGAAGTATTTTGTTCCATTCAGCTCCGTCTGGATGCAAGGTTCAGAATTTCTTATAGCTTCAAATATTTCAGTGCCATCATCTCTTCTTACATACACTAGATCTTGGTAATATCTGGTTGTTTCCATTAGATATCTACCTGAAGTTTTAATTGCTCTGTTCAGCCTGAATGCATAGATCAACTCAGCAGCCTTTACATCTTCATCTGTTCTATTCTTCATGCTTCTGAGTCTCCCTTCTATATACTACATGAACACTGCATGACTTGAGTCCTGACATTCATCAGACAAAGTTAGGTTATGAAGTGTTGTTGCTTTGTAGTACTTGACCACCGGAGGCTTCTCAAATGCTTCGACACTGATCTCTATAATTTTCTTCTCAATCATATCTCTCAGTATCTCATTTGTTTTATGCCCACCAAAGATGACTTTCCTCTTCAGCACATACAGCTCCACAATATTCATCTTTTCAAAACTCTTTGTCAACAAAACCTTTGACCCCAGTGTTGTAGAATTTATGAGCATTTTCCACCTGTACTTGGATGCACTTACTGACATGCTTGTAATCTCTTCTGATAACATAACATATAATTCATGAACATTTTCAAATATTTCCCTCATGGTTCTGAAGAGATCAAGGACTTCTCTGTCTTTCTTCTGAGCAAGAGACAAATCTTTCTTCTTGAGAAGATTCCTTGCTTCATCCCAATCAGGACCAACCTTTGCTTCAATGTCCTTGATTCAATTTCTTCTTTCTATTGCGTGCTGTACTCTCTTCCAATTTCTCTTCATCAGTTCTTGAGCTTGATCTATACTTTGAGTAACAACTTCATCTATACCAACTAGAAGACAGTCATTATCAAAGGCATGTTCTTCTGCAAACTCCTCATCAACATCTATTCCGACAGCTTTTATAGTTTCTTCTATTTCCATCTCTATTGGAATCGCCATTGGCACATAGGGTTCAAAAATTTATCCTTCTTCAAGTTGCCTCGCTCCAGGCCTGTAAAAGAAACCTGTGTCCCCCTGAGCTGTATACTTCAAGATCATTTCAGCTCCAACTACTTTTTCTTGTTCTTCTCTTCTCTCCCCCTCAGTTGGGTTATCCTCCCTTCCTAGCGGAGTAATCTGAGTTATCGAAGTTGATTGATTGGAAATAGGAACTTTCTGAGCAAGTAGTTGTTTGACCAAATCTTTGATTTCTTTCATTTTTCCTCTCTGCTGCACCTGCACCTCCAAGATCTTTCTCAATGAATAGTGAATTTCAGTTACTTGGGCCTCCAGATTTAGAATCCTTTGGCTGTGTGCAGTGTGTGCAATGTGTGGGGTGTTTATTTGGTTAGTAGGTGTCTCACTCCTCATTGTTTCCATTTGAGCACGACCTTCAACACTCACACTCGGAAGATCAGGGTCAGGGAACACAAGATCATTAAGGTTAAGTGTTTCACTCATTTCCATAATAGCACCGAGATCTTTAGTACCTGCATTAAAATCCCTATCCCTTCTATGGGTAGGTTGCCTATCCGCTGGACCACTTTGGGTGGGGATAACTTCTTTTTCAGGAACTGGGGGTTTTAGACCCAGTGTGGTCACCACTGTGGATTCTGTAATGATTGGCATGAATGTAGAATCCGTGATGCCAGCTGAAGCCATTGAAGGCCTTACCTGTTCAGAGACACCCTAAACAGGTTCTACTACCGAAGTAGCATATACTCTATTAATAGAGTCCACATCCCTTATATGGGTGTGTTGTCCCTCCACCTAACCTGTTAAGGTGGGGAAGACCTCCTGTGTAGGAGCTGGACTTGGAATTTCCAGGGGGTTCACCACCTCAAGCAATGTAGTGATTGACAAATGAGAGCTTGTGGTGCCCCGCGACGCCTGTGAAGACACTTCCACTTGAAGTGGTGATGCTGTTGACATAGCTACTCCTTGAATAGAGACCTTTTCCCTTCTATGGAAGAGTTGCCTTTCCACTTCACCCACACGGGGAGGGAAAACATCTTGAATAGGATCTGTAGATGTTAAGTCAAGGGGGTCACCACATTTGACAATGTAATGAACGGCTCGTGAGAGTTAGTGATGCCCCCTACTATCTATGAAGACAGGTTCTGAATTGGTTCAACCAAAACAGTACTAGCTACTGAAGTAGCGGATTTTGTTTCCATCTCTGTTTCTGTTCCCGTACCTTTCAGGAGTTTATCAATTTCAGAATTGAGGTTACGAAGAAAGATGATGTCGTCAGAGATCGGAGAATCAGGTTCTTGGCTCACAGTTGAACTAGGTTTAAAATTCATTTTACATCGTTTTCGAGAGGGCAGAGCTGTAGGGGATATTTCAATAACTTTCTGATTCGGTAAGGACTCCCTATCATCTAAATCAATGGTTCTTTTTCATGTTTTGGGAGATGAAGGGAGTGTTTGTTATTCTCTGGAAGTGGTTAGAACTGGTTGCTTTTGACCAAGTTCATTGCCAGTTTCAAAGGCCACTGAGGGCTCTTCTGTGTGCATTTCCGTTTGAGGCACAGTAGATGATATTGTGACAAATTCATCAGTTAGAAAAGCAGAAAAGTTAAAATCCAGAAGTGTACCTTCTTCCATGTGTTCATCAGAAAGGTCAGGTATGTACACATCTCTATTTTGACTACATCCTTTGTTGGATCTTGTTCAGGATCTGGTTCTTGAGCATTGTCTGAACCAGCTTCAGCCATTAACTCATCTTCTTTTTCAGTTTCTTGTTCTTCTACTTGAGTTTATGCTTTGCTTCCTGAATCAACTGATGTGTCAGCTTCAGTCTCCCATTGAGATGGTTGTTCTTCTGAACCTTTATTTGCTGATTCATCAGTTTCAGATACATGATCCTCTTTGGAGATTGCTTCTTTTTCTTCTTCTGCATTTTCTTCATCAACCTGTCTGAGAAGATCAAAGAAATCTCTGATAGGGTCAGTCATCGGAGCAGGAGTATACATGTTGAGATAGTCAGCCTTATTTTGTAGCAACAGAATTGTCTTGAACTGGAGTGAGGGTGACTCTTACAACTCACTGTTCTGAAAAGATTGGAGTTGATCAGCAGTTAGAACTTGATTCAGTACCAGCTGCAGAAATCTTGGATACAGACAAAAGTTCTCCATTTTTGCCTAGTTCTTTAAAATCTCTACCATGATTAATTTTCCAAAATTTATCCTGGACCTAGAAGCCACTGCAAAGCCAATCTCCTTGTTAAACTGAGTAATCCCGTGGAATCCATCTATCTTTGGTGCAAAGCAGTGAGACAAGATGTTGAAAAATAAGTTCCACTCCTTGGGTAAGTGATTCTTGTAAATCTTCTTTGGAAGATTATTGTTCACTCTAGTGCAGTGTAGGAACATAAAGAAATTGTCCAGATCTGCCTGTGATGGTTCTTCTTTAAAATAATCAAAAGGCAGATGAAGTGCTCGATTGATGTCATTCTCAGTGATTCGCACCTTCTTTTTTTGAATCTTGCAAGTAAAGGCTGAGATGCCATCTGCAGATGTGTCTAGTGCAGACCTGTATACCTGTCTTAATAAATTTCTATTTAAAGGAATGGAAGTCGTTAGTGTGTATCGGACTATAGACTGTTCATTTAAAAATTGAGCCCAGTTACCTAACTCTCCGCTTCAGTCCAATTATCTACTAATATGGATAAATAATTAGTCTTTTAATCTCAAAATGACCTGCCATTTAGTTAAAATGAATGATAATTTTTATGAAATAAAATTACTAATTAAAATTGAATTAATCAAGTAAATTATGAACTAAAATCTTAAAATTAAAAATTACTTGGTTTTTCATAAAATAAATATTTAATGGACTCCTAGTAATTTTAAGCACACTTTAATTTTATTACAATTTTTAATCGATTTTAACAGTGACAAACCCAAGCCAAAGTGTTCGAGAGTTTTTGAAAAATTAAGTATTTTTGAACCCTAAACAAAATTAAAGGGACCACTTGCAAATTAACAGTAACAATGTGGGTACCACAAAACTGGTTTTAGATCAAAAATCGGACAAAAATTGGCCTAGATATGTTCGATTAAAAATTGCTAGATCTCAGTTTTTCTTGCGCCTCTCAAGTTTTATGCACTGTGTATGTAAATTTTGAAGCGTAGCAAAACAACACCATTATATATATGCGCCGCAAAACTGACATAAAAGTTACTAAGTACTTTAGTTGCGCATGCACAGTGATTGCACTGTGTAGGCGCCACTAAACAATACTAGCGCAACAAAATATTTATGTTGCGCCTCCACAGTATAATCATTATGTTGGCGCCACATAAATTACCTAGAGCCACTAATGCAATCAAAATCTTTTAAATATTTTGTTGCACATTTACAGTGGAATCACTGTGTAGGCGCAACAAAATCCTATAGGCGCCACTTGATTCTTTTAAAGACTTGTGGTTAAGATATGTTGTGCCTATACAGTCAAATCACTGTATAGGCGCCACTAAATTGCTTATGCGCCACAAATCACTTGATAAAAACTCAAGTGCTCCTAGATTTTGCTACCGATAAGTAAATAATATTTATGAATAATTTATAAAATTAATAAATAATAATTGATTACTCATAAATATTAATAACATTAATTGTTAAAATTATTATCATAAATAAATTATGCTTCTTATTATTTTACTTTTATTTTAAATATAATAATAAATATAAATATTCATCCTTTTCATTTAAAATAATTTCAAATAATATTTAAATATATATAAGTGCCTAGAATTTATCATTTAAATACAAGCACTTAAATATTTTATTAGATCAAAATTAAATAAATACCAGATAAATAAAATTAGCAGGCATGCACAAGGTATTTATCTAATATTTAATCCTATTAACTGGAAAATAATTTGGTAGATAAATTCACAAGCCCTAAAAATATTAATCATTAATTAACTAGTGAATT
The DNA here is from genome assembly GCA_028671895.1 of Oenanthe sinensis. NCBI lineage: Eukaryota > Viridiplantae > Streptophyta > Magnoliopsida > Apiales > Apiaceae > Oenanthe > Oenanthe sinensis. Next base: position 6,759,637 of record JAPMAC010000195.1, on the reverse strand, counting down.
TATCAGCTTCAAATTGCAGTTTTAGATTACTAACTAATTAGTTAGTAGAATTTAACATCCTAAGTTCACAAACCAGTATAGTGAAAGTGATTTCATCTAGTGGTTTAGTGAAGATGTCTGCAATTTGCTTCTCTGTAGGTACAAAATATAACTCTACAGTACCATTCATGACATGCTCTCTAATGAAATGATACTTGATATCAATGTTCTTGGTCCTTGAATGTTGAACATGATTGTTTGTGATGGCTATGACACTTGTGTTGTCACAAAATATTGGAATTTTGTTCAGCAACAGTTCATAGTCTTGAAGTTGTTTCCTTATCCACAGTATTTGTGCACAACAACTTCTAGCAGCAACATATTCAGTTTCAGCTTTTGACATTGCAACTGAGTGCTGCTTCTTGCTATACCAGGATACCAATCTTCTACCAAGGAATTGACAACTCCCTGATGTACATTTTCTATCAATCCTACAACCTGCATAATCAGAATCTGTATAGCCAATAAGGACAAAACCTGTATCTTTAGGGTACCAAATTCCAAGATTCAGACTCCCTTTAAGATACCTAAAAATTCGTTTAACAACTATAAGATGTGATTCTTTAGGGTTAGACTGGAACCTAGCACACAAGCATGTATAAAACATAATATTTGGCCTACTTGCAGTTAGGTAAAGTAATGAGCCGATCAGACCTCTGTAGCTTGTGATATCTACCTTCTTACCAGGTTCATCTTGATCAAGTTAGTGGCAGTTGCCATTGGAGTTTTAGCTGTTGATGCATCTTCAAGACCATACTTCTTCAAAAGATCTTTGATGTACTTGGTATGGCAAATGAAGATTCCATCTTTCCTTTGGCTTACTTGGAGTCCAAGGAAGTAATTCAGCTCTCCCATCATGCTCATTTCATACCTACTCTACATTAGTTTAGTAAATCTACTACACAACTGATCGTTAGTAGAACTAAATATAATGTCATCCACATATACTTGTACTAATATCATGTCATTTTTATACATTTTATGAAACATAGTCTTGTATATGACACCTCTAGTGAAACCATTTTCAAGTAAGAATATAGATAGAGTGTCATATCATGTCCGAGGTTCTTGCTTTAGGCCATAGAGTGCCTTGAAGAGGAAGTATACAAAATCTACAAATTCTAGATCTTCAAACCCTAGGGGTTGTTCACATACACTTCTTCTTCAAGCTCTCCATTTAGGAATGCACTTTTCACATCCATTTGATATACTTTAAAGTTGGAATGTGCTGCGAATGTCAGAAACATCCTAATAGCTTCAAGCCTTGCCACTAGTGCGTATGTTTCATCATAATCTATTCCTTCTTCTTGGGAATAACATTTGGCAACCAATCTGGCTTTGTTCCACGTAACAATGCCATCTCCATACAGTTTATTTCTAAATACCCACTTTGTGCTAATTATAGACTTGTTCTTTGGCCTGGGTACCAGCTTCCAAACTTTTTATCTCTGTAACTGATTAAGTTCTTCTTGCATAGCTATTACCCAATCTGGATCTTCCAATGCTTCTTCCATTTTCTTTGGCTCTATTTAAGAGATAAAACCAGAGAATAAACATTCATTTTGAGAAGTACGTCTAGTTTGAACTCCAACATCTGGATTTCCTAGAATCAACTCAAAGGGGTGATCTCTACTCCACACCCTATGTCTAGGCAGATTTACTCTAGATGATTCAGCTTAATTATCATTGAAGTGCTGAGTCCTCCAAGTAGATCCTTCAGTTGCTCCCCCTGAGCTGTTGCTTGGTTGAGAATGAGATTCTCTGCCATTACTAGTAATTTCTGTGAATCTTCCACAGTTTCCACTATTAGGGTCAGAATCATCATTGTTGATATTCTCATTTGGTACTTGTATTTCTGTTGCAGCTTCAGGTTCCATTTCACCATCATCTGAGTTCAAATTTTCAAACTGCTGAGTTTCAGTGTTGTCTATTCTTTGTAGACTTGGGAGCTTGAGATCATCGAAAGTTACATTCATGCTTTCAATGACCTTTTTATGTTCAATCACATAAACCTTGTATGCCTTAGATTCCAGAGAATAGCCAAAAAATATGCCTTCATGAGCCTTGGATTCGAACTTTCCTAGATGCTGATCATCTTTCATTACAAAGCATTTTGCTCCAAATACATGGAAGTATTTCAGTGTTGGTTTCTTGTTTGCCATTATCTCGTACGGAGTCTTGTCATGGTCTTTATTAATCAGGGTACGATTCTGAGTGTAGCAAGCTATGTTGACTACTTCAGCCCAAAAGTATAGAGGTAACTTAGCTTCATTCAGCTTGTTCTTGCTACTTCAACCAAAGTTTTGTTCTTCCTTTCTACTACTCCATTTTGTTGTGGAGTTCTGGGCGCTGAGTATTGTCTTGAAATCCCTTTTTCAACACAGATTTCATTCAGGGTTACATTTCTGAATTATGTTCCATTGTCAGACCTTATTTTTGTGACAGATAAACCAGCTTCTACCTCTATCTTCTTTATATGATCAATCGTTTGAGGGGCTTCATCCTTCGAGGTTAGAAACAATACCCACGTGTACTTGGAGTAGTCATCTATAATTACTAGTGCATATCTTTTCCTTGACATAGACATGACATTTACTGGGCCAAATAAATCCATATGCAAAAGTTGCAGTGGTTCAGTAATGTCTGAAGAATCTTTGCTTCGATGAGATGCTTTCTTTGACTTCACTTTTTCACATGCTTCACACAGACCTTCTTGACAGAATTCCATCTCAGGTAAGCCTCTAACCAATTTCCTCTTGACTAAAGAGTTCATTGTTTTAAAGTTTAGGTGTGAAAGTTTTTTTCGCCATAACCAACTGTCCTCTATTAAAGCTTTGTTGTAGAAACATTGAACTTCGCCTTTGTTTGCAGAGAACAAGTCAGCTACAAAGAGATTTCCCTTTCTCAGTCCTTGAAGAACAAGCTTCGCATCTTTCCTGTTTTGGATTGCACATCTTTCTTTCTCAAATGTTACTTTGAAGCCCTTGTTAGTGAACTGACTAATACTTAGAAGGTTGTGTTTTAATCCATCCACAAGAGAGATATTTTCTATGATAACATTTCCAATTTCCAGATTGCCATATCCCATTGTGAATCCCTTGCTGTTATCTCCAAAGGTCACTATCAGGCCAGCTTTCTCAATCACATCTGATAGGAGGGCCCTATCACCAGTCATATGCCTTGAACAACCACTGTCGAGAATCCACATCACACGCATGTTCTTTGCTATTCCCTGCAACCACAAATTGATTACTTTTTCTTTGGCACCTAAATTTGATTGGGTCCAAGAGGCTTAGATAAGTAAACAGATTTAGCTACAGAAATTTTCCGGTCCTTGCCTTTCTTATCGACTGTGCCCTTGCCCTTTGGTTTAGCCTTGACAGGAGTGTCTTTAGGCTTAGGGACATGAGCTTCCTTCCTAGACTTAGGAGGACTAGCAGTCTTTGCCCTAACATGCTTTCTATTCATGTTGACATCTATATTCATGCAAGTACTAGATGATGTATTCATTAAGTTTATGTATGCAGACATGATTTTGAAAGCACATGGCATGCATCCTACTTTACCATATGGTTGATGAGGGATAGACATGGCAAACATGACAGGCACATTAAGAGTTTCTTCTTTTACTACGTTTATCTTTTTGCATGCATGCGTAAGATGACCAGTAGAATTACAATTATTACAAACTTTCTTAATTGCTTTGGGAGAATAGGCATAATCATTTTTCTTGTTAACACCTATCTTGCCATTTCTGTTAGCTTTCATTTTGTCATTCTTGTTGCCTAAATTACTTTTAATCTGTTCCTTAAGTTCTACAATTTTTACAGATTTCTTATGCAACTCCTTTTTACTTACTTCCTCTTTCTTTTGATGCTCATCAAGAATTTCTTCTTTCATTAAAATATGTCCTTCATCTAGGGGTTCGAAGACAAACTTCTTATATAGGGGCTTAGTAACATTTTTCAACACATGTGGAATATCTTGCTTCATAGGACTTTCCTCTGCAATTGATTCCACATGTCTCTTTCCTTCCTTTGTATCATATTCAAATCTTATTCCTATTTTCATGCAAACTCTAGTTCTTCATTTCTAGCTTTTAGCATTTTATTCTTTAGAACTAGTTTAGCGTTTTCTTCTTCAAATGCTAGCATGCTTGTGTGAATGTTAAACATTTCTACACTAAGATCTTCTACAGTTTTCTTATAATCAGAATTAGACATATCAACTATGGAAAGAAATGATACCTTGGATGACTGAGGTGATACCTCAGCTTAGAGATATTTGTTAAACAACTTGATGAATTCATTTTGTCTAAGTTGGTTAGTGAACTTGGGATATTATTTATGTGCATATTTGTTGAAAATCCCATCTGCAAGGAATTCTTAAATGAGTTCACAAATATTAAATTTTCAATATTTAAAGGACTTGTGAATTTGTTTGAAATCCAGCGCCTCGTACTTTTTGTTACTAGTTTAATTATCATGCTTACAATGTTATATACATTTGTGGTTGTTAGATTTTCAAGCATAAATTTGCAGCATAATTATTTGTATGTTAAATATTTGATAAATATTAGTCAATGATATCTTGCTTAATTGCTCTGATATTTTACTCTGATATTTTTAATTATTTTATTACAAATAATTATGATACTTTTGATATTAGTGACAGTATTTAGAATTTATGTTCTAAGTAAACAATGTATATTTTAAAAAATTACTAATATTGAAAACTGAAGTATTTTCTAAGTCATGTGTATAAGATTCTCAATATTTTATATACTTAGAAAATATTTCTAAAATTTGATTTTATTTGCAAGGAGTTGTTATTAGGATCACAAGTATTAAATGTCAATATTTAAAGAACTTGTGAATTTCTATTCATCTATTTTCTCGAGCTTACGTATATCATTTATAATTGTTCTGAGTATAATTGCAATATGTTTGAGTGACAATTATTATATATAGCGTAGAAATTTAGATGCTAATATTCAATCTTATGAATATTTTAGTATTTAACAAAATTATTTTATCTTATTAAAATTATGGATTGAAGCAATTCAATGTTTATTAGTTTCATAATTTTGATTTGATAAAATATGAGAAGCATAATTTCTTGAATTTTGAAATTATTGATAAATATCAAGTAATAATATTTTGTTAATATTTCCGTGCAATTAATTATGATATTTTTAATATTAGTGATAATACAAGTTATTTATCTAAAATCACTAATAATAAATATACGTTTTAATGCTTATTGTTCTACTGATTGATTGTCATGGCTATTTGATTTATATATATGCATGTTATTGGTAATTGTTTAGTACAATATAAGTATTTAATTTATTTTGATTTATTTAAATTATGATGATATAAAACAATTCAGTGATATATTGGTTCCATGATTTAAGTAAATTAAAATAAATTTGCAACATAATTATTCGTAGTATAAATATTCTTTTTTTATTACTTTATGATAAGTGATTAATATTTTATTACAAAATAATTGTGATACATTGATACTAATGGATTTGCTTAATATTTATTATAAGTAAAAATTGGTTTTTGAAAAAGCCGTTAGTATTAGTATATTTAGTTTTCTTTCTTTGACTGAGTTTTAACCTGAACGTATTAAAAAGAACATCTTGTCTATTTTTTTTCCAAAATGTCTTATTCAAAAATACATTCATTTTTCTATCAGTTTTAGAAAAGAAAACATCAAAATTCTTTTTCAAAACTTCTCTTTTGAAAATCTTTAGATTTACAGCCCTACTTTGATTTCTAAATCCTAGGGTGTGAATCAAACTCTTCTTGAGGATAATATTTCTTTAAATCTCAAAATCTTTTATCCTCTCCCAAAAGCTAGTTTTAAAAATTTTATCTTACAAAACTTTTTCTCTCTTAATTTTTCTTTTTAAAGTGACAGAAACTTTGTGACTGCTATTTTATTTGGAGAAATTATTTTAACTTCGAGGTACCAATCACTTGTAAAATGATTTGTTTAAACACTTGTTTCAATGTATGTTTCACATTGATTCATAGTACTTGAACAATGTTTGTTGCTTTGAAGGTCTTGTACTGTATTGTTAAGAATTCATTCACCCTAATTGACATGTTTTATTTGAAGCCGAGGATACTATTAGGTGGACGAAAATGATGTAAATCATAATTGCATTATGAGTCGGAAAATCATAGTCCTCTATCTGATAAGGATGTTTTACAAAAACTGTTTTCAAAACTTATAATACTTAGGTTATAAAGGAAATGAGTCATTTTATTGAGATATAATTTGGTAAAAGAGTCGAATTTCTTCTTTGGAATAAATTCCCGCATTTTATTATGAGAAGTTTGCCTTATAAGAAATTCATAAGGGATAGAAATTTTCTTTGATACACTTTCCTGCGTTTTATTATGGGATAAGTATCTTAAATAAAATTTCTTATCATGCTCTTAAATGATAAATCTTTAGATCCGACAAAACTCTTTTACTAAAAGTGCTTTAATGCAATCAATTACGATTCCTTCTTATATTTTTCCTTCTCTTTGAGATGAAAAATATGTTTTGGAATGTTAAGATGATTATTTCTTTATCTTATTTGTTGATTCTATCCTTTTATCCCCCAGTGGCTTAAGAAGCTGGCCAAGAGGTTGAAAACCCATCAATCTCTTACCCAGGCCTTAGTATCAGACACTGATTCATCCACTTCCATATATTAACCCTTGGAGATATAAGGAACTCATCTTAATTAGAGGTTGATAAAGGAGAAACTGTATTTGATGCAGCAAATAAGGATGAAGTCGGAAGTGTACCCACAACTCTACCTCTAGAGAAGAAAAGTAGTATATAAACTGAGATAACTGTAAGCTCATTTGCATCTTCTCAAAAGGATGCAGAGCTGAAAAGGCAATTAAACTGTCTCTGGAATCATTCTCTCAACAAGGTGAGTCCATTGAAATTCGCTCATCAGCCAGAGCATCTTGTAATGAGTCAAGCACACCACTGGCACTCACGCTGATGGTAAGCCTAAACAGATAAATTCTAGGAACACATTGTAAGGCGTACACAGTGAGAGGTATAGGCATTCAGAGGAGATGCAGACTCTAATTTGAAATACATTACATTGTCCAAGGTATCTACCTCAAACAGAAGTTAATCTTCTACATCCCGAAAGGGAGATCTCTTGTACAGATTTATCTGGGCTTGAGAGGCAACTACTTGATAAGAATTCTTCAGATGAGTCAAGTAGGGTATTTTACACAAAATTCTCATCACAGGGTTATGAGGGAAACGTAGGCTCTAATATGTCATTCATTACATTGCCTACTATGTCGCCCCTCTTGGAAGGAACATTTTCAGATCCTGAAAAGGAATGTCCACCTCCCGTTTACGGAGAATGTGTGAGGCAACTCCTTGATAGAACAAGGCAGGATTCCCTAAAAGATTTTAAAATCTTGGGATAACCCATCTCAAAGAGGTGAGGCTCTACTAGATAGTGATTTAACAATTGTTATTGAGTCTGGTGCTGAGACAATGCTTATGCATGATAGATCAAAAACACCTCTACCAGGCAGTTCTCCACTTGATAGTGATTCAGTTCATTCTGATGAATCAGGTGATGAGAATATAAATGAATTGATGGATTTCACTTGCAGGTACAGAAGGCTATATTTGGAATGCAGAGTGAAAGTGAGAGAGAGAAACACTTAAGTGAGGGAGAGATACAGTTGAGTGAGAGATAGGGAGAGAAAGAGTGAAACACTTTAAAGTGCTCAACACTTAAGTGTAAACACTAACAGAACGTAGTAGAAGTGAGAAAACTATAGACCAAACACTTACCCTTACTACTTTTGAAAGAAAAGCTACTATGTTTTCCCAATCAATGACAAATGAAAATCTTCTTTGGAAGACAAGCCATTTGAAAGATCATAGGCCATTGGAGGATTCCTCAACTAAGGGGGAGAATTTAGTATACAAGAAAAAGCAGAAAAAGGAGAAGGTCTTATATTCGTATCCTTATGGGAGAAGTTAATATCCTTAGGGGGAGAATTTAGACAAGAAAAAGAAGAAAATCTTATCTTCTGATCCTTATAGGAAATAACAGAATTTGGGAGAATCAAGAAACTGTATCCTATACTTGAAAGGAATTGTCAGTAGATGATTCATCATCCAAATGGGATGTAAAGAAAAGAATTGACACTTCCATTGATCATCAAAAGAGGAAAAGAAGATAGAGAAGAAGAATCACATTCTCAGGGGGAGAACATTACTTGAGTTATGTTTTATATTCTATTGAAGACGTTCTCAGGAATTTTAATTCTTATGAAGCTCTGTTTATGATAAGTTCTTTAAGTTCAACTATGAAGGATTTTGAAGCAGAGAAAGCTCAAACACAGACAAAAATGAAGATGATACTACATGAATATCAGTTCAGTGGTAGAGGAACAAACATCTTTCATTTCAGTTACACAAGAATTCTGGAAATGCAGAATCTGATCTAGAAAAACCAGTAGCATTATTTACAAGTCCCAACCATTACTTTTTCTAGTTGTTAGTTGAGTTATCCTCTCTATGGGATTTGTTTCCTAAGTTTAACAATCAAATAAGGGGAGATTGTTGGTGAGATTACGAAGCTATATAAATAGTAATCGTGATAACTCAACACTACGCCTACACAGAAATTAGGAAGAAATGAAGACAAGGCATATATAGTGAATCAAGACATTAGAAGAAGTTTTGAAGTCTACTTCAGGTCATTGAGAGAAGTATATTAATATGTTCATGCCTCAGTGAAGAATAATGGTTGAAGACTTTCAGGGTTTTAGAAGTGTTGAAGATTTAGTATAGAAGGGCCACAAGAAGATTTCAGTGTAATGGCATTGATTGAAGATAGACAGTGTTCGAAGCATAGGAATCTAGAAGGATTGAAGACAAGGTAAAGACAAAGGTTAAAGAAGAAAACTGCAGTCTTGGACTTATACTCACTGAAAGAAGTTCATTTGTATGTTCAAGCGTCAGTGAAGAACAAAATGATGTATTCAAGATTGTGGTAGTAATGGAGACGTTGTCTAAGTACCAGAAAAGATTCCAGTGAAGTTACAGTATTTATTGACAGTCAGTGTTCGAAGCAATGAAGTTGCTGCAAACTTAACAATGTGCATAAGGCTATAATACGAAGACCTGGATCAAAGTTAATCATCTGTGAACCAGACCAGTTGCACTAGGCATTAGCAGTTTGTGAAAGGAATCTGAGTATTAACTATAGAAGAATTGTTAAGTTGAAGAACGTACTTGGAAAAAACGGTTATTTATTAAGGTACAAAAGGTGATTTGTAGAGGCTACAACTAAACAGCTAAACATCTCAAAGGGTGCAGGGTGCAAAGTGTCACAACCTTGGTACGAAAAGTGAAAGTTTCTGAACTATAGTCAAAGAACGGAAATAGCTCAGGGTACAGGGTGTAATTTGACAAAACTTTGGTACAAGAAATGGAAGTTGGAAAACTTCCGTCAAGGAATGAAAAGTGGGTCAAAGTGCAGTGATCAAATTGTACTCTAACTATGAAAATTAAATCAGGCGCAACTAAATATGAGGCGCAACAAAGAATTCAAGTGCCATAAACCTTCAGGCGTAACTTGAATTCTCCCACTTAACAGGGACCACTAAGTTTTGTACAAGTTAAGCACTCTATGTGGCGCAACTTAACTTTCAGGCTATTTTGGTGCAACAAAAATAATTTTTGGCCCCACATAGCCCTCAACCAATCAAATTACAACAGCCCACTTTATTGATTTAAAAGACTACACAGATAAGAAAAAGCAAAGCCACTTATTAAAGGGTCATCTTCTTCAACACAAATAATATGTATAGAGCTACTGCCATGGCCGGAGCAAGAAGACTTAAATTTATACACACCCATACGTTGCTCCTGGTCAGATATTAGGACCCAGTTCTTTAATGAAAAATGCTCAGGGCTCCTAGATATCACTCCCTACGAACTCAATTTTTCCTTGGACTAATTTATATATATTTTTATAGGAATTGAGCCTTATATTTTTGTGTTAGTAGCAAAGAACTAATTTGTTCTTTGGAAACCAGTTATATTTTTAACTGGGTGTAGCAACCTCCGGGTATATATATAAAAGATATATTCCTCGAATCTTGTCCCATTTATTTTATTTGCTGATTTTCTTGAACCTAATTGATTTATCCGGACACACAGAAAATTAGTAGGCAGCTCACATAAACACTACAAATGGCCAAACCCACTCTGAAGCAATAATTTATTTATCCGTAAATTCTGAAAAGAATTTAAATTATTGTGAGTATTATATTCAACCCCCTTCTATGATGCTTCGGGACTCAACAACTGCCTATCAACTAATAACAGAAAATCAAATTACAATAGGAATATAATTCCTAATTATTAGTTGACAGTTTCCTTTTGTAATTCTCCTTCCTTCCCATAGAATATCTACAATATATTTGGTTTTATCTTTGAAGAATTCTCTTTTCTGTAATCATCTTCCAAATTCAGCTTTGACTTCATAGACTCTGAAATCTTCAGACTCTGCCAGACTATAGACTCTGATAGTCTATAGACTCTGATCATTTGTAGACTCTGACAGATTGTAGACTCTGATAGTCTATAGACTCTGATCTTCATCTAGACTCTGGTTCTACTTTCTACAGAAAATCTTCTAAGCACAAGAATGTTGACTAACTAGACTCTGATTATAAAATTTCAGAGACTAGAAAGACTTATTACAAATAAGCTATGCTAAATCCTGTTCTAGTATTTTGTACATTATCAAATGAATATATTCCTAACAATCTCCCCCTATTTATTCTTTATAAAAAGTAAACATAAATCAAGGTTTGATGATGTCAAAACTAAAGAATGAAATAATTAATCTAGAACAAAAAATTTGGATAAGGAAAAAAGAATTATATCTCACTTGATATTCTCAAAAGATGGATTGTTTTTCAGAAAAGATTTCAGCATATTTTCCTCCACAGTAGCAAGAGCTTCACCAGCATACTTCTTTAATTTCTTCATTGGAACATTTGATTTGACAGTAGGCTGCTCTAAGATAATTTGCACTTCTTTTTTGTTCTTTTAAATCTTTCAACATTATAACACTAATTTTCCCACTCATAGGTTGAAATCCAAAGTAATGACCCACACCTTCTTGAAATTTGATTTGATTTTCTTCTACTGGCATGTCTTGATTATTTCCTTCAGCATCAACATATTTTAAAGAAAATTTGCCCATCTGTCGATTTTCCTGTCTGTGCAGAGTCAGCTTCATGTCAATCTCCTTGAAACATTTATGTGTGCCAACTTATTTGCTTTTATTCACTTCATAATCAATTTGTACGAGAAATCTAATATACTACAATTCCTCAGCCTATTTGAAAAAGATGAAATTTGATTGACTTATCCATCTAACAGATCCTCCTTCCATGAAGTACACAACCATCTCATTTTTTACTTTCTCTGTACCTTCTGACATCTTTCTTTCAAAAACATTATAAACAATTTGAGCAGATACCACTTTGTTTCAGTGCTTTTGTGTGATGTTTTCAAATTGCCTATCTGTCAAGGATTGAGGATCCCTGGATAGATTTGATGTTCTATCTATATCTGATTTTTCAAAGCCTCCAAGTCATGTCTTCTTTTTGGCTCTTAGTTGTAGATTAGATTGACTACATTGTCAGTAAGTGGGTTCTTTGACTTCATCAGAGTCTGAATTTTTCTTTTGGTTATCAGAGCCATGCTTAGACTCTGACTTCCCATGTCCAGTCCCTGACTGATGTGGTTGAGATTTTGATACTACAACCACTCTAGACTGCTTTTGTGGCACACCACTAGGAGTACTAGGATCATGAGAACTATTACCAGCTTCACACATCATCATTTTTCCTCCTTTTAACTCCCTTTTTAGCCTCCTTGCACACCTCATCCTTATTTCTCCTGGAGGAATCACTAACTTTCTTCGCCCCCTTTTTGACATCATCACCACTTGTGACAGCCAAAAGAATTTGTTCAAGTACTGAAGAAATATTGGCTTGTGCTGCAATGACTGAATAAACCTTATTGTTTAAAGTAGATACTGTAGATTGAAGTTGAGCTTGATTTATAGTGATATCAGCAATAGCAACCTTGAAAGCAACTTCTTTGGATAATTGCAGGGAATGAATTCTATCAAATCTTGTACTGAGTAGAGAAGTTGTATTATCAACACCAGTAAGTTTAGTTTGAATATAAGATATATCCTTGAACACACTAGCCAATTGGGTAGCAACATTCTCTGTCTCAATCTAAACATCTACAACAATTGCTTGATCTGCTTCACCAGGATAGTGACCATGTTCTTGTAGAATTTTTTTCTTCTAAAAGGCCTTAAGTCTTTCAAACTGATTAATACTCAAAATGCAGTCAAATGTTGCTTTATCATCTATCTCTTTTTATTGTGTAGACTCCCAAGACAGAGGAAACACCTGATCAAAATAAATAAGAGATGTATTAACTGGTCCATCATCCTCAGAAGTACAATCCTCATCCACAGGCTCAATCTTTGTAACTAGAGGTGTAGACTCTGGTGGTGGTGTAGACTCTGAAACTGCAAAAGGGACTATAGACCCTGACTCCTCCTTAGAGTGATCATAGTCTGTAGACTCTGGAAGCCTAGGCCTTATAGGCATGATCAAAATTAGTTCTTCTGACTTCCATTTTGCAGTCTTAGTTAGAATGATAGTTGGATCCACCAAAGCCTCTATGACTCTTTCTGCTCTTCTTGCTAGAGAATCCACCAAATGATATTATGGTCTCTGTGTAAATGACTTTTGTGCAACTAGAGCCTCCACCTTCTTTCCAATCTGCATTATCAAAAGAAAAGATTTTTCATCCATCCCCTGCTCCAACTTATTGGACCAACTCTTAGGAAAATCTTGATCCCAATAACTGAAGCTAGGTTCAGGATACCCTAATCTCTCATCCTCACAGAGGGGTTGGGTACCACTATCTCTTTCTCACTCAGGCTCTCTACAGCCTTATCTACCTCTCATTTTGCCTGGACTAGTCCCGACCTCTCATTTATTTTTTCACTTATTTGGATAGGTGCACTCAAAGGTCTTATAGAAGAGGGGGTAAGAAAAATAATAATTTCTTCAATACCTGAACCACCTTGATGGAGGGGAACCCCTTCAAATGTCTGAAGGCTATGGGTTTCGACCAAGTGGTGAGCATCAACAGACTCTGAACCCATACTAACTTCTTCTTTCTTTCTAGAGTCTATTGGCTCTAGTATTCCAATCTTAGGGTCTACTTTAGATTCTAACTACTTCAGTATGACTTTATTAGAAGCCAGAGTCTGAGTGTCACCATCTTTGACTATTGGTGCATGAAACTCCCCCTTAAGGTGGATAGACTCTGATAGAATAGATTGTGGAATTTCTTCATCACCATCCATCAGAGTCTTTCCTCTCATATCACTGGGGTTCCCAGCAACATTTTTTAGAGTTGCCAATGAGGGCCTAACAACATACTCCCATGCCCCACTATAACCCAACCTCTGACTAGGTGGTTCTTGTGTGGGTGAGGCAGACTGAACATCTTTCTCACTAGTCACCACTGGTGCACTACTCTCATCCTCCAACTTCCTTGCTCACCTTCTTCCTCATGTGGTTGTACCATTTTTAATGCATCCAAATTGTCATTTAGAAAACTCCTTGCATGGATTGCATTGATGGCCTGGGCAAAAGTCATGTGAAAGGAACCTTGCAGTTCCCTTGCAATCTTCTGATAATATGTGCCCATGTTTGATCCAATCTACTCTGATAGGTTAGATATATATATATATATATATATATATACATATATATATATATATACATATATATATATATATATATATATATATATATATATATATATATATTTCCCACCTTTCCTACATTATGGACAAGAAAATCAACCACCTTTCTTGGAAGAGACTGAATAGTTGAAATCCAATCAATAGTTGTCATCTAGGTAACTCCTTTATCCCAAATTGCTTCATAGTCAAAAACTGGTTGCTCAATCTCAGTTTCCAACTCAGCACTAGACTCTGATTCTCTCCTTTTGTGGACCTTAAAGTTTTTAGGCTTATTTGATTTTGGCAGTTCAGAGTCTGGCACACCAAGTACTTTGAGAACTTCATTTGTCTTGCCTTCTATGAGCCCAACTGCTTTAACTTGTAATGAAAAATTGAAGAGGTGGCTGTAAAGATTGGTGACTGCATCCTGTGCAGATAAATGTAGCTCCACTTCCATTTTCTTCCTTAGGGCTGCGTAGATTGTGAGAATATCCAAGACTTGTTGCCGTGTCTTGTAGAGTTGAGGATCTTCTAATGATTCCACCAAAGGATATAGGAGTAGCAGTACCTCATCACTTGGAGTAATTATTTCATCAATGAGACATGAGGGTACATCTAATGGCATTCCTTCCCAAAATGTTTCATAATCAGAGTCTAAAGGCAGTTTAGACTCTGACTCAATATTAGACTCTAGTTCAAGTATTTTCTTACTTTCAGAGTCTAGCCCTGCAGGAGCCTTGAGAGCATCTGTTTCCTGCAAAACAGGGTTAGCTGTAATAATAGGCTTGTGTGTGTGTGCAGAATAAGCCTTCCTTAACCTCTTATATTTCTGAGCAAAAGATTTCTCAAGAGACCCAATTTGAGAATCCTAAGGTGCTTCCCTAGGTTTATCAGAGTCTGTTTCCTTTATAGAGTCAACATACTTGGCTTCAATGTTAGAATCAAATGTATCATGACCCTCTTTTAGCAAAGGGAGTACTTCAACCACCTGTTTCTCTAGGGGATTGAGCTCCTCATCACTATGCTCATCTACAAGCCTAGATTGAACCAATTTCCTCCTTTTTACAACTGGTGTCTTTTGAAAAACACTAGAGGTTGGTTTCCTAGTTCTAGGTTTTTGAGATAGTTTAGATGAAAGGTATTTGGTTACTTGGGTAGGTGCAGGGGGGTTCTCCATTACTTGTTCCTGCATGATTTCACCATCAAAAAACGAAGTATTGTAGATGGAAGGTTTGTAGTTGGAGAGTAAATCAGCATCTGAATATCCAACTAAGTTGAATCATGTTTCTTTAGGGTACCATAAACCCATGAAAGGTGTTCCTTTGAGGTATCTTAGAATCCTTTTGACAATAATGAGATGAGATTCCTTGGGATTTGACTGAAATCTTGCACATAGCCAGGTAGAGAACATAATGTTAGGTCTGCTAGCTGTGAGATAGAGAAGAGATCCAATCATTCCTCTATAGGTCTTCATGTCCACACTTTTTCCTTTCATATCTTCATTGGAGTTTTGGCAGGTGAAAAATCTTACATGTCAAAATTTTTGAGTAAGTCATTGATGTATTTAGTTTGACTAATGAAAATGCCATTTATTCTTTGGCTTATTTGAAGGCCTAGAAAATAATTGAGCTCTCCCATCATGCTCATTTCATATTCACTTTGCATTAGCTTAGAGAACCTTTGCCATAATTTCTCATTTATAGACCCAAAAATGATATCATCCACATAAATTTGAACAATTATGATATCCTCACCATATTTCTTATAGAAAAGAGTTTTGTCAATTGTTCTTCTAGTGAATTGATTTTCTAGAAGAAATTTTGACAAATTGTCATACCATGCTTTAGGGGCTTGTTTGAGTCCATACAATGCATTGATGAGTCTATAAACAAAATCTAGAAAATGTGGATCCTCAAAGCCTGGTGGTTACTGCAAATATACTTATTCTTCTAATTCACCATTAAGAAATGCACTTTTGACATCCATTTGATAGACCTTGAAGTTTGAGTATGCTGCAAAGGCTAGAAAAATTCTAATGGCTTATAGTCTGGCAACAGGAGCAAAAGTCTCATCATAGTCAATGCCTTCTTCTTGTGAGTAGCCTTTTGCAACCAACCTTGCTTTGTTCCTTATCACAATTCCATGTTCATCTATTTTGTTCCTGTAGACCCACTTAGGGCCAATTATTGATCTATCCTTTGGAGGCGGCACTAATTCTCAAACATTATTTCTCACAAATTGATTCAATTCCTCTTGCCTGGCCATTATATAGTCTGAGTCCAACATGGCTTCTTCAACCCTTTTTGGCTCAATTAGAGACAGAAAACAAGCAAATAAGCATTCATTCATAGTTACTCTCCTTGTCCTTACACCTTTATCAAGATTTCCAATGATTTGATCAGCTGTATGAGCCATATTTCATTTAGTTTGATGAGCTACATTTCTATCACTTGAAAATATTTCCTCCTGATTGAAGTTGGTGCCATTTGTTGCACACCCTTGAGAGGCTCCCCCTGAGTTAATGCTAGGGTTGTGTAGAGAGTTCTCAAGATGAATATGATTGAAATCATCATTTTCTCTTTCCTCATTTATTCCATATAAGATGTCTACATATGAGTCTTCATGAGTATTGATAACCTTTTTAGTTGCAAATGTTTCAGGCTCCATTTCATTTTCAAATCTCAATGTGTCACAGTTTTCACCTTCCAAGTTCATTGTAGGAAGCTTGTAGTCATCAAATGTCACATTTGTACTTTCTATTACGTTCTGTTGATCAATTACATATACCATGTAGACAATTTTGTCTAAAGAATATCCCACAAATATTCCTTCATATGCCTTGGCTTCAAACTTCCCAAGGTTGTCAGCATCAACCTTGAGAACAAAGCATTTTGTCATGATGTGGTAAGAAGTCATTCCAACTGATTTTGTGATGAGTGTTCTGTTTTGAGTATAGCATGCAGTCCTGACAGCTTAAACCCAAAAACTGGCTGAAAGATTTGCTTCTGCTAACATGGTTCTTGCAGCTTCAATTAGAGTCATGTTCTTTCTCTCAATAATTCCATTTTATTGTGGAGTTCTTTGAGATGAGAATTGGTGAGTGATTCCATTTTCTTTGTAAAATTCATTTAGTATAGCATTTTTGAATTCTATTCCATTTTAAGTCCTTATGGCTACAATAGGTGTTGGGCCTTTGTCCAATCTTCTCAAATTTTCAATTATAATTTCAGGAGCTTTATCTTTTGAATGAAAGAATTCCAACCATGTGTATTTTGAGAAGTTATCAACCATAACTAGTGCATATCTTTTCTTGGACATTGACATGACATTTATTAGTCCAAAGATATCCATAAGAATCAATTATAGTGATTTGATGATTGATGTAAATTCCTTACTCATGTGACTTGATCTCTTTATTTTCCCTTTTTGACATGCCTCACACAACCCTTCTATGAAGAATCAAGTGAGGGCGGGTCTTTCACTAATTCTCTTTTGACTAGAGAATTAATGTTCTTAAAATTTAAATGAGATAGTCTCTTGTGCCAAAGCCAACTTTCATTTTCTGAGGTCTTGGTGTATAAATAACAAATTTTCTCCTTGTTGTAGAGTCCAAATCCGCTATAAATAAGCTTCATTTTCTTACTCCTTGTAGAGCAATCTCCTTGGTCTTTCTGGGTGATATGTGGCATAATTCTTTGTCAAACTCCACCTTTAAATCTGAGTTACAGAATCGAGTGATGCTGAGTATGTTAGGAATATATTCATGGGAGAGATTGCTAGGAATATATTAGTTTGATGATGTACAAAATGCTAGAACAGGATTCAGTATAGTTTATCTAGATAGTCAGAATAGTTGTTGTCTGCATAGTATTGTCATAAAAGTTGCTGTCAGAAAATTTGTTGTCAGACAAGTTGCTGTCAGAAAAGTTGCTATCAGAATATTTGTTGTTAGAGTTTATGAATCAGCGTTCATGATCAGAGTTTATCTTTAGAGTTTAGTGATCAGAGTTTATGAACTATCAGAGTCTACAATCTGTCAAAGTAAAAAAATTATCAGTGTCTATAGTCTATCAGAGTCTATAGTCTGGCAGGGTCTGAAGATTCAGAGTCTATGAAGTCAAAAGTGAATTTGGAAGTTGATCACAGAAAAGGGAAGTCTTCGAAGATAAAACCAAATATATTACAAATATGCAATGGGAAGGAAAAAGAATCTCAGAAGGAAACTGTCAACTAATAATTAGGAATTATATTCCTATTGTAATTTTGATTTTCTATTATTAGTTGATAGGCAGCTCTCTATATAAACACTCTATGTAACCTAATTTTAATTTTTAAACTTAAGAAGTTTGTGAGAGATTAGAGATAGAGAGAGTTGTTGTGAGAAACACATGGAAGCTTCTAGGGTTTGAGTAAACCCTAGGAGAGTTTGTATTTGATCATCAATAATACAAATCGTATTCATTCATATCTTTGTGTTTAATCTTTTTTTTAAATTCAAGTCTTTAATTTACACTAAGTTGATTTTAATCAGGCAGAAAAAGCACACAAGTATTAAACACACCCTTCTACTTGTGCAACTAGGAAAAAATTGGTATCAGAGCCTAACGTTTAAATTCGATCAAAGATGTCTGGAAACAAAGATGGCAATTCTAAGATTCCTATGCTTAAAAGAAATGGGTACACCCACTGGAAGGTTAAGATGCTGCACCATCTGGAAGCTACAGACCCTGACTATCTTGACAGGATTCATGAAGGACCCTACGTGCCCTCAAAGATTGTGCCTCAAATCAATGAAGAAGGTAAAATAAATGAAGAACACCTCATTGAGAAACCAAAGGCTGAATGGACAAAAGAGGACAGGGATAATGTCCTTAAGGAGGCAAAAGTTAAAAATATTCTCTTTAACAGTTTGGACTCTATTCTTACAAACTGTGTTATATCATGCACAACTGCCAAAGAGATGTGGACAAAACTCGAAATGCACTGTCAAGGGACTAAAGATGTCAAGAAGAATGTTAGGTCTCTGCTAATTCAGGAGTATGAGTATTTTGAAGCAAAATCTGGAAAATCTATTATTGAGATGTATGATAGGTTCATAAAACTATTGAATGAGATGACTATGCTTGGGAAGGTTTATGACTCTGAAGATAAAAACACCAAGTTTCTTAGAGCACTTCCTGAAGAGTAGGACAACAAAACTACAACTATAAGGGAAGCTAGATATTTGGATGAAATAACTCTAGAAGAATTGTATGACAGACTCAAGACATATGATTTAGAGATGCAACATAGGAAGAATAAGAAATCTGTGAAGACAAAATCTGTGGCACTTTTAATGGAGTCTAAGAAAGAACAGGAAAAACCCACAGATTCTAGAATCAAGGATTCAAAGAAGAAGGGTAAAGTTGTTGTTAAGTCAGAGTCTACTGACACACACCCTGATTCGTATGAAGAGATTGATCAAAAGAATGAAATTTAACAAGAGAACTGGTAAATTTAACAAGATTCTATCTTTCAAGAAGGAAGATGAAAAAGTTGAGAAGAGAAAGAGCACTATAATCAAACTTGACAAATCGAAGGTCAAGTGTTTCAATTGTGGAATATTGGGGCACTTTGTTAGTGAATGCAGAAAGTTAAAAAGTCAAGGAAAAGAGAAAGCACTTCTATCAACAGGAATGGATTGGGCAGATTCAAGCATAGAGGATGAAATTGATTATGAAAATCTAGCATTAATGGCCTCCTCCTCAAGAAAATCACAATCTCCTAAAGAACCTTCATCTCCTAAAACTCAAGTATCAATCTTCACTCCTAAATCCTTACATAATTTAGACTCTGATGGTTTAAAATTGTGTAAAAAGAGATTAATAATATGATGATAACATGCAGGTCTCTCACTAATGAAAGTAAAAGGTTAAGAGAAGAAAACTTGACTTTGACAAACAGAAATAATCATCTTGAGTCTGAGTTAAAATCAATGGAACATGTGGCGCCCTCCCGACCCGGGGTCTAGATCGGGGCGTCACTGACACTCTATATGCATGCACCCTAAATAACAATAATAGAAAATATGCATAAATATGACCCCGACTGCTCGCCTGGACCTTTCAAGGTAATGGTATGAAACAAGCACACTACTACATTCATTTATATTTATATTTACATCAACGAAAATAATATTACAACTCCTGAAACATCTCAAGATCTACTAATAAAAGTACAAGACTAAACAAAGTCTTTTCCTTCCAACTCTGCCTCGATCCTACCTGTTCCCTCTCAGCCAGCCTAGCAAAGTTCATGTAAGACATGTTCTTCCGGGCAGTCTGCTTAATACGGACCATGATTCTCAAAAGCTGTAGATGTTAGAAAATAAAAGAATGAGCTACAAAAGCTCAGCAAGTAACCATACTGGTTAAAAACAGTTCTACAGGCTTATACATATAATTTAAAAGTCTTTTCGCAAAACCATGCTTTAAAATCATTGCTGGACCTCATTGTCCCAAAATTGTAATTAACATACTAGTCAGGGTAATCATTACTCGCAAAACTTTCTTTTATAAAACTACTGGCAGGGTTAAACAATTTCAATAACTGATACAGAGTAAACAAGAAACTGGAAAGTAATGACCAGGTGTAAGTATAAGAGTAATCTGCAGGGTTAGATGGATAACAGGAAATAATGTATAACAATTGAAACAAGGTGAAGTCAAGATATGACTGATAGTTTAAGCTGAAAAGAAGGGCATGATATAACAGGGCATTTTAATTCTCATTATTAATCATTTCAAAGTTCATTTATATAAAACTGTCCTTTCATTAGGACTGATTCTCTCAAAACATTTTATAAAACTGTCCTCTCATTAGGACCTTACTTTTAAAATCATTTATAAAATTTGTCCTTTCATTAGGACCTTTACTTTTCAAATCATTTGTAAAACTGCCCTCTCATTAGGACCTTTTCTGTTTAAAACAATCATTTTGGTTGAAGTTTTCTCACAATGCCAGACAATACGGGTGATCAGCCACGTAAAGTCCCCATAACGGACTAAAGTCCCTCTGGACATAAGGAGTACTCATAAAGGCACTTATTGCCATTGGCCTTGGGCTATCTCATTATAGCCATTGACTATCTCATTATAGTCTTCACATAAAAAGTGCTGGACCGGCGTCACTCGGCCTCTTACGCCTCCAACCTATAGGAATCCGCAGAAACCAATTTGATCGGAATTCCTATAATAACCAAAACCTTTCTTTTTAAAGTTACCAAATCATTTGATGAAAAAGACTTCTTGAAAGTCGGATTTCATATTTAAATCTCTTTTTAATGATCATTAGACAGAGGTAAAGTTTATTCCAAGATAAGTCTCGAACAAGTTTCTGTTGTAATAGGGTAAGCTGAAATCATGAACTGGAAATTTAAAACAAGTTAAAATTATGAAGTCAAGGTGCAGGGTCAATCCATAAGTATAACAGTTGTTTTTGAAAACAGATGTAAAACATTTAATCAGAACAGTAGTTAGGCCTAAATAACGGGGTTCTTTTAAGGTTTAGGTTTAAGCAGTTATTGTTAAGAAAGTGGTGATAGCACAAGTCACAGCTCAAGATCACTAGTTTAAGATTTGTAAAACTAGTTTATAAGTTGTCAATAGTAGTTCAGGGATTGAAAAGTTTAAAGTGCGATTAACACTGGTATAAGGTTGCAGTTTAAGTAATGTAATTAAAGTAAGCAGGCTGTAACTTAAAACAGTTGAGATAAGATAATACAGTTGCAGGGTCATAAAGCAGTTCATAAAACAGTGTTTAAGTTGAAAGAGGTTAGGCAGTAGTTACTTGCCTCAAAATGATTGCTACGGCTGCTGAACAGGTAGATCTCACTACACCAACTCTAACTCTCTACTTTTGCTTTCCCTTTGTCCTTCACCTCAATATCCTTCGTAGCTACACAAAAATAATACTATTTCAGAATCTTATAAACTCTCAACGTTCTCTTTAACGTCTAACTATTCTACCCTTTCGATAATGCAACCCTTAAACACATATATAATCCACTATAGACATATTCTACTAAAATCACTTTTATACTGGAAAACAAGTATCACCTAGACAATTAGATCATCTACAATATTCCTGACTGATAGTCATTCTTATACAGAAGTGGTGTGCCAATAATGCTTTACAAAGTTGTTTTAGTTTTAGAAAATTTTGGCAGCACTTCCCCTGTAATCGGAGCTATCCGTCGGAATACAACCGACCCAAACAATCATTCAATGTCAATTATGCATAATCAGACAATCATATATCATACCCAATCTTTGTCACATAAAATCGTGCCCATACAAGTTACAAGGATTAAATCTTCAACTATCATACACTTATATAATTCGAATATAATATATATGTGTACATGTATATTCGAAAATTTTGAATATAGGCACATAACCAACTCAAGTATTCCTTAAAATGCACATCCTAACTAATTCTTATTAGGACTTAACAAATAACATCAACTCCATCAAATGCTCACGTATAATCAAATCTTCGAATATAAATTAATATACATATATATTCGAAATTAAAACTAAAAAATATTAATTAGCAATCGGCTATTACACCTCAATTAAATCGATTTACGACTGCATAACTTATTTTCATCTCATAACCAAGCTTAGCATCTACAATTAAGCATACATATAATTGTTACTAATCGGCAAATAACAAGTTGGCCGGAAAAATTCGATTATAAATATGGAAAATTAGAAAACTAATCATGCAATTTAACAGGTTATCGACAAACTGCACAGCAACTAGTTAAGTCCAATTTGCATCTAAAACATTTTACAACATAACCAAGTCGGTAATTACTACATCAAAACAACCGAAGCTAGTGGACGGAAATTAAAAATCATGGCCGGAAAATTGTCATGCAGCAGCTAATTCGACATGCAACCCAATTAATTGATAAATATGAGTAATTTAGACAACAAGTAGGCTCAAGAACATCATAGCCTTGCAAACACCGGCTCCTCAAGGTCATTGCCAGGGCAAAACCGTTCGACGGTGCCCGGAATCGGGCTTCCAAATCGAAAGCTTCACCAAATCAATTTAAGGCAGCCAACTAGCATAAATCAGTAGAATCAACTCATAAAAGCTGTTGCATGCAAGAATAACTATATATACATACACGGCACATAAACATATATGCATGCAAAGCTCAAAACAACCGATACAAGCCAAGCTAGCTCAAGTACTAGCAAGAGAATCAAAAACTAGGCATGATTCATCAATAAAGTGATGAAAAACAAGAGGAACAAGAAAAATCGCCATAGAGACGAGAGAGCACACGACCTGAACTAGAATGGCAGAAATGGGGAAAGAAAGAGGGGACTGCTGGGTTTGATAAAAGCAAGGGCAGTTTAGTAATTTCACAACCCCAATTTCTGAATTAAAAACAATTTATAATTCGAGTTTTGATAGAAACAGAGTACAAAAATAACTTTTATATTTTTAAAATAAAGATCATGAATTTAGAAGCCTCCCCATATTTTTGAAATATTTTTCTGATGAATAACGAATTAATTAAAAATCTTTGAAGTTTTAGTGCATAAATAGGAAATAAGAGGAGAAAAATCATTAAAAATAATTTTGGGCTCAAATAAAATAAAATTCTATTTTTCACAAGTCTCAAAATATTTAAGAAACATTTTGAAACAGGTTTCATGATTTTTGGGCATTCCAATAATTAAATATGGAATTTAGAAGAGTAATATCTCTAGAATAAAACAGGAATGAAAGATTTATATAAAATCACTTGGACTATAATTAAATACATCACCATTTTTAGAAAGTCTCTAAAATCACATAGGAGCTACATATAAAATTTCATAATTATTGGACACACCAATAATTTTATAAAAATCAAACAGTTACTCAATTAAGCATAGAAATCACTTAATCACTTAATTAAATCACTTAAGCATAATACAGTCAAACAGACAGTCAACTGGACATATCAAATGACCACATATCATATCTTAACACATTAATTCACATAAATCATATACCTCATATTATTCAAATAGATTTAATTACCTCGATCGTTACATTCTCCCCCCCCCCCCCTTAAAAAGATTCTGTCCTCAGAATCAGCCTAAGTAAACAAATAGGGATACTTCTCGAGCATTTCACTCTCAAGTTCCCAGGTGGATTCCTCAACTCGAGGGTTTCTCCACAAAACCTTTACAAGCCTAACAGACTTATTCCTTAAAACTTTATCCTTACGATCCTGAATCTCTACAGGCTGTTCTACATAGGACAAGTCAGGTTGAATCTCCAAGGGTTCATATTCTATCACATGACTCATGTCAGGGTTATATTTTCGAAGCATAGATACGTGAAAAACATTGTGAATGTGCTGCATCTGCGGTGGTAGAGCCAATTCATATGCAACTTTCCCAACTTGCTTCAAAACTTCAAAAGGTCCTATATATCGTGGATTAAGCTTTCCTCTCTTGCCAAATCTACTAACACCTTTCCACGGAGAAATCTTTAACAACACTTGATCACCTTCTTCAAAATTCATATCCTTTCTTGACTGGTCAGCATACTTCTTTTGCCTATCTTGAGTAGCTAACAATCTCTTCTGAATCAACTCAATCTTTTCTTTAGTTTGTTGAACCAACTCTGGACCCAAAATCTTACGCTCACCAACTTCATTCCAACACACTGGTGATCTGCATTTTCTTCCATATAAAGCTTCATACGGGGGCATCCCAATACTAGCATGATAGTTGTTATTATATGAAAACTCCACTAACGGTAGATGCTCGTCCCAGCTTCCTTCAAAATCTAAGGCACAAACTCTCAACATGTCTTCAATAGTCTGAATTGTCCTTTCGCTCTGGCCATCTGTCTGAGGATGATACGCAGTACTCATATTCAGCTTTGTTCCCAAACATTCTTGAAATTTCTTCCAAAATCTTGAATTGAATCTCGGGTCTCTGTCTGACACTATTGATACAGGAACACCATGGCGCATAACAATCTCTTTCAGATACAAATGAACCAACCTGTCCAGTGAAAATCTTTCGTTGATCGGTAGAAAGTGCGCTGACTTGGTCAATCTGTCTATTATTACCCAGATAGCATCATGATTAGCCTTAGTCCTTGGCAGACCTACTACAAAATCCATAGCAAGATTCTCCCATTTCCATTCTGGAATCTCTAGTGGTTGCAACAATCCACTGGGCCTCTGATGTTCAGCTTTGACTCTCTGGCATGTATAACATTTACTGATCCACTCTGCTACATCTCTTTTCATGTTGGGCCACCAAAAATTTTCCTTCAAGTCTTTATACATCTTTGTGCTTCCTGGATGAATAGAGTATCTTGAACTATGTGCATCATGCAAGATTTCATTCTTGAGCTCTTGAACATTGGGAATCCAAATTCGTGAGGAAAACCTAAAGATTCCTTTACCGTCCTTCTGACTTTTTAACTCTTCTCCAGTCAACTTGGTTCTGTCTTGACTTATCATCTGTTCTTGACATCTCTTAATCTTTTCTAACAATTCTGGCTGAAAAGTCATTGTATACACCATTTCTTCCACTGAATCAGAATCACATACCTCTATTTCCAATTTCTCAAACTCTTTGATCAATTCTTCAGAGGAAACCAATATATTCAATCTTTCTTTTCTGCTTAAAGCATCTGCTACGACATTCGCTTTGCCTGGATGATAGTTGATTGTGCAGTCATAGTCCTTGATCAATTCCAACCATCTTCTCTGTCTCATATTCAATTCTTTCTGAGTAAAGATATACTTCAAACTCTTATGGTCAGTAAAAATCTCACACTTTTCTCCGTACAAATAGTGCCTCCAAATCTTCAATGCAAATACAATGGCAGCTAATTCCAGATCATGTGTAGGATACTTCAATTCATGAGGTCTTAACTGCCTGGAAGCATATGCAATAACTTTCCCATGTTGCATCAGAACACATCCCAAGCCTTTGAGTGAAGCGTCACTGTAGATGACAAAATTTCCTTGATCGTCTGGTAACACCAATACTGGGGCAGACACTAGTCTCCGCTTTAACTCTTCAAAACTTTCTTCACACTTCTCATTCCATACAAACTTTTCATTCTTCCTTGTCAATTTGGTCATAGGGGTAGCTATCTTTGAAAAATCTTGAACAAATCTTCGATAGTACCCTGCTAAACCCAGAAAACTTCTGACTTCTGTTGGAGTCCTTGGTTTTTCCCATTTCATCACTGCTTCTATCTTCGCCGGATCAACTTTGATACCTTCTCTGCTGACAACATGACCTAAAAATTGTACCTCCTTCAACCAAAATTCACATTTTGAAAACTTCGCATACAGCTTTTCCTTTCTAAAGTTTCTAAAGCAATTCTCAAATGATCTGCATGCTCTTCTTCTGACTTAGAATATATCAGGATGTCGTCGATGAAAACAATCACAAACTTGTCTAAATATTTCTTAAAGACTCTGTTCATCAGATCCATAAACGCTGCTGGGGCATTTGTCAATCCAAAAGCCATAACTAAAAATTCATAGTGTCCGTACCTTGTTCTGAACGCTGTTTTAGATACATCTTCAGGTTTGATCTTGAGCTGATAGTATCCGGACCTTAAATCAATTTTTGAGAACCATTCGGCTCCTTTCAGCTGGTCGAAAAGATCATCTATCCTCGGCAACGGGTACTTGTTCTTGATGGTTAGCTTATTTAACTCTCGGTAATCTATGCACAATCTCATGCTTCCATCCTTCTTCTTAACAAACAAAACTGGTGCTCCCCAGGGGGACACACTAGGCCTTATAATTCCTTTGTCCAAGAGATCTTGTATTTGACTCGCCAATTCTTTCATCTCAACTGGCGCCATTCTATACGGGGCTTTGGAAACTGGCTCGTTGCCTGGAGCTAAATCAATGGAGAATTCTATTTCCCTATCGGAAGGTAAGCCTGGCAATTCATCTGGAAACACATCGGGAAATTCATTGACGATAGGAACATCTTCTAACTGAACTGACTTCTTCTCAGTGTCTACAACATAGGCTAGGTAAGCCTCACATCCTTTACGCAGAAATCTCTTTGCCTGAGCAATATTCAAAAACTTCTTGACTTGTCGGGTACCTCGAAATTCAACTTCTTCTCCTTCTAGGGTTTTCAACCTTAACTTCTTATTCCTACAATCTATTTGAGCCTTGTATTCTGACAACCAATCCATCCCTAGAATTACATCAAATTCACCTAACTTAAAAGGTATTAAGTTAGCAAGAAAATGACAACTGCCTATTTCAATGTCACATCTAGGACAAACTTGGCTTACTGGAATCTTTGCCTGGTTAGCTACTTCTATAACTAAGGCTTGCTCCAAAGGTCGGACTTCACATTGCAATTTACCAAGGAAATCTTGAGATACAAAAGACTTAGTAGCTCCTGAATCAATCAATACACTAGCTTGCACTGAGTTAACAGGAAGTGTACCTGATATCACATCCACGTCCTGAATAGCTTCTTTCTGAGTCATGTTGAATGTTCTTGCTCTAGATTGATGTGCTGAAGATTGAGACGGAGTTCCAGCTATTCGGAGAACATTGGTAGGCTGTGTAGGTTCCTTGCATTCCCTTGCCATGTGACCTAGCTTGCCACACTTATAGCATTTGATCCCTGACTTTTGATTTTGATTCTGACTCTGACTGTTGCATTCTGCTGCATAATGTCCTTTCCTGTTGCATTTGAAGCAGGTGATATTGGGCTTATTACAAACTCCAGAGTGCTTCCTTCCACGAATTTTGCATTCAGGAACAAACTGTCTGATGGCCTTCGGCTGGTTGAAACCTTGAGCTTTATTGTTTTGTCTCCCTCCTCCATCATTACCATTCTTGATCTGCTGGAAATCACTTCTCTGACCTTCTGGCCTTCTATGAAACTTGTTTCTAAAATTACCATGTCCCTGACTGTCTTCCCTAGCACCAAACTTTCTCTTTCTGTTGTCCTTCTCCTTCTGGGACATGTCACTCTCACCTTCCACGATCATTGCTTTCTGAACTATTGCAGTAAAGCTCTGCAGCTCAAAAACTGCTACCCTACTTCTAATCCATGGCCTTAGGCCTTGCTGAAACCTCTTGGCCTTCTTGACATCAGTGTTAACAAATTCTGGCACAAACCTGGCCATCTCAGAAAACTTGGCCTCGTACTCTGCTACACTCATACCTCCTTGCTTCAGTTCTAGAAATTTAATCTCCATCTGGTCCTTCATGAAACTAGGAAAGTACTTTTCTAAAAACAATTCTGTAAACTGATCCCAAGAAATCACACCTTCACCCTGAAGCATCTTCGTAGACTCTCACCAGTAACCGGCTTCAGCTTTAAGAAAGTAACTAGCATACTCAGTCTTCTTATCTTCATCTACGTCTACTAACTGAAAAGCTTTTTCCATTTCCTTAAGCCAAGTTTGGGCTTCTACTGGGTTTGTGGATCCTTTAAATTCAGGTGGTTTCACTGCTTGAAAAGATTTAAAAGTAACTGCTGGGGGTGCAGAAGGTCTTTGCTGTTGCTGAGTTAAAAGAGCTGTTTGCTGTTGTAGCAACTGAATGAGTTGGGCAACTGTAGGGTCCATGGGATTTTGATCTTGAGTATTTTGGTTCTGAGACGAATTTGAAGTGTTTCTTTTTCTTGGCGGCATTTACTATAGGGAAACAAGCAACTTATTAAGCAATACACTACATCATATTGTAAACAGTTCAAATACTTTTTAAAACCATTTGAGCATTAAAAACTCTAGTTTAAAAAAATCAATCTTGTAGCATCATTACTACATAAGTTGCCTGTACCACAAGAATATAAAGGTTTTACCGAAAACAGGTGAGCACAACAGGTATAAATAAGGTACTGGTAAAGGAAAGGAATAGTTTATGGTCAAATGTGCGAAAAAGTAAATGACAGATATATCGGAAGATACTGGAACTGAAAAGCAAACATACATAGATACGAAAAGTACCAAAGTGCAAGATAGTCAAAGTACAAACACGAAATAAAAGTACTGGGAAGAAAACAGAAATAACATCTGGCAAGGGTGCTAGAGGGCTCTAACAAATGTCCCTTCTAACACTCAAACATCCTGACATCTAATCACCCCTGTGATCCCTGTCTCTGGCTGCCCTGAGTCCAATCAGCAGTCTACTAAGCACACGGGTTAACTCTCCTGCCCGCTCCGCCACATCGTCTGGAAATGCCCTAGCCGCAATCTGCCTACGTCCCTCCTCCTCAACAGCTCTAATGCGATCCTCCCACCACTCGACAGGATGCTCGGGAACTCTCAGCTGGCCTCGGGTAATAGCTGGCCTATAAACTCTACGGCGAATAGGGGCACAAGCACTCCCTGAGGGTAGGTCAGGCTGAGCAAGGGGCTCAGGAATCAACTCCTCCTCGCTCTCAGAACTGGATATGACTATAACATCATCGTCAGAATCCGAAGAAGAAGAATCAGAGGAACTAGGAGAGGGTGGTGGTTGTGAAACAATACCACGAGCCTGCAATAATACGATATGTAAAGCAAAAAGGGATAAGATCACCTTAAATCTACAGTTAAAATCCTAATATCTAAACCACTCTTCAATATCTAATCCTATCTTACCATTACTCTATCTTCTGTTATTAAATGATCTACTTGTTTAACTTAGTCCTGGCTTGTTTCAGTGACCAAAACCTTAGCTCTGATACCAACCTGTGGCGCCCTCCCGACCCGGGGTCTAGATCGGGGCGTCACTGACACTCTATATGCATGCACCCTAAATAACAATAATAGAAAATATGCATAAATATGACCCCGACTGCTCGCCTGGACCTTTCAAGGTAATGGTATGAAACAAGCACACTACTACATTCATTTATATTTATATTTACATCAACGAAAATAATATTACAACTCCTGAAACATCTCAAGATCTACTAATAAAAGTACAAGACTAAACAAAGTCTTTTCCTTCCAACTCTGCCTCGATCCTACCTGTTCCCTCTCAGCCAGCCTAGCAAAGTTCATGTAAGACATGTTCTTCCGGGCAGTCTGCTTAATACGGACCATGATTCTCAAAAGCTGTAGATGTTAGAAAATAAAAGAATGAGCTACAAAAGCTCAGCAAGTAACCATACTGGTTAAAAACAGTTCTACAGGCTTATACATATAATTTAAAAGTCTTTTCGCAAAACCATGCTTTAAAATCATTGCTGGACCTCATTGTCCCAAAATTGTAATTAACATACTAGTCAGGGTAATCATTACTCGCAAAACTTTCTTTTATAAAACTACTGGCAGGGTTAAACAATTTCAATAACTGATACAGAGTAAACAAGAAACTGGAAAGTAATGACCAGGTGTAAGTATAAGAGTAATCTGCAGGGTTAGATGGATAACAGGAAATAATGTATAACAATTGAAACAAGGTGAAGTCAAGATATGACTGACAGTTTAAGCTGAAAAGAAGGGCATGATATAACAGGGCATTTTAATTCTCATTATTAATCATTTCAAAGTTCATTTATATAAAACTGTCCTTTCATTAGGACTGATTCTCTCAAAACATTTTATAAAACTGTCCTCTCATTAGGACCTTACTTTTAAAATCATTTATAAAATTTGTCCTTTCATTAGGACCTTTACTTTTCAAATCATTTGTAAAACTGCCCTCTCATTAGGACTTTTTCTGTTTAAAACAATCATTTTGGTTGAAGTTTTCTCACAACGCCAGACAATACGGGTGATCAGCCACGTAAAGTCCCCATAACGGACTAAAGTCCCTCTGGACATAAGGAGTACTCATAAAGGCACTTATTGCCATTGGCCTTGGGCTATCTCATTATAGCCATTGACTATCTCATTATAGTCTTCACATAAAAAGTGCTGGACCGGCGTCACTCGGCCTCTTACGCCTCCAACCTATAGGAATCCGCAGAAACCAATTTGATCGGAATTCCTATAATAACCAAAACCTTTCTTTTTAAAGTTACCAAATCATTTGATGAAAAAGACTTCTTGAAAGTCGGATTTCATATTTAAATCTCTTTTTAATGATCATTAGACAGAGGTAAAGTTTATTCCAAGATAAGTCTCGAACAAGTTTCTGTTGTAATAGGGTAAGCTGAAATCATGAACTGGAAATTTAAAACAAGTTAAAATTATGAAGTCAAGGTGCAGGGTCAATCCATAAGTATAACAGTTGTTTTTGAAAACAGATGTAAAACATTTAATCAGAACAGTAGTTAGGCCTAAATAACGGGGTTCTTTTAAGGTTTAGGTTTAAGCAGTTATTGTTAAGAAAGTGGTGATAGCACAAGTCACAGCTCAAGATCACTAGTTTAAGATTTGTAAAACTAGTTTATAAGTTGTCAATAGTAGTTCAGGGATTGAAAAGTTTAAAGTGCGATTAACACTGGTATAAGGTTGCAGTTTAAGTAATGTAATTAAAGTAAGCAGGCTGTAACTTAAAACAGTTGAGATAAGATAATACAGTTGCAGGGTCATAAAGCAGTTCATAAAACAGTGTTTAAGTTGAAAGAGGTTAGGCAGTAGTTACTTGCCTCAAAATGATTGCTACGGCTGCTGAACAGGTAGATCTCACTACACCAACTCTAACTCTCTACTTTTGCTTTCCCTTTGTCCTTCACCTCAATATCCTTCGTAGCTACACAAAAATAATACTATTTCAGAATCTTATAAACTCTCGACGTTCTCTTTAACGTCTAACTATTCTACCCTTTCGATAATGCAACCCTTAAACACATATATAATCCACTATAGACATATTCTACTAAAATCACTTTTATACTGGAAAACAAGTATCACCTAGACAATTAGATCATCTACAATATTCCTGACTGATAGTCATTCTTATACAGAAGTGGTGTGCCAATAATGCTTTACAAAGTTGTTTTAGTTTTAGAAAATTTTGGCAGCACTTCCCCTGTAATCGGAGCTATCCGTCGGAATACAACCGACCCAAACAATCATTCAATGTCAATTATGCATAATCAGACAATCATATATCATACCCAATCTTTGTCACATAAAATCGTGCCCATACAAGTTACAAGGATTAAATCTTCAACTATCATACACTTATATAATTCGAATATAATATATATGTGTACATGTATATTCGAAAATTTTGAATATAGGCACATAACCAACTCAAGTATTCCTTAAAATGCACATCCTAGCTAATTCTTATTAGGACTTAACAAATAACATCAACTCCATCAAATGCTCACGTATAATCAAATCTTCGAATATAAATTAATATACATATATATTCGAAATTAAAACTAAAAAATATTAATTAGCAATCGGCTATTACACCTCAATTAAATCGATTTACGACTGCATAACTTATTTTCATCTCATAACCAAGCTTAGCATCTATAATTAAGCATACATATAATTGTTACTAATCGGCAAATAACAAGTTGGCCGGAAAAATTCGATTATAAATATGGAAAATTAGAAAACTAATCATGCAATTTAACAGGTTATCGACAAACTGCACAGCAACTAGTTAAGTCCAATTTGCATCTAAAACATTTCACAACATAACCAAGTCGGTAATTACTACATCAAAACAACCGAAGCTAGTGGACGGAAATTAAAAATCATGGCCGGAAAATTGTCATGCAGCAGCTAATTCGACATGCAACCCAATTAATTGATAAATATGAGTAATTTAGACAACAAGTAGGCTCAAGAACATCATAGCCTTGCAAACACCGGCTCCTCAAGGTCATTGCCGGGGCAAAACCGTTCGACGGTGCCCGGAATCGGGCTTCCAAATCGAAAGCTTCACCAAATCAATTTAAGGCAGCCAACTAGCATAAATCAGTAGAATCAACTCATAAAAGCTGTTGCATGCAAGAATAACTATATATACATACACGGCACATAAACATATATGCATGCAAAGCTCAAAACAACCGATACAAGCCAAGCTAGCTCAAGTACTAGCAAGAGAATCAAAAACTAGGCATGATTCATCAACAAAGTGATGAAAAACAAGAGGAACAAGAAAAATCGCCATAGAGACGAGAGAGCACACGACCTGAACTAGAATGGCAGAAATGGGGAAAGAAAGAGGGGACTGCTGGGTTTGATAAAAGCAAGGGCAGTTTAGTAATTTCACAACCCCAATTTCTGAATTAAAAACAATTTATAATTCGAGTTTTGATAGAAACAGAGTACAAAAATAACTTTTATATTTTTAAAATAAAGATCATGAATTTAGAAGCCTCCCCATATTTTTGAAATATTTTTCTGATGAATAACGATTTAATTAAAAATCTTTGAAGTTTTAGTGCATAAATAGGAAATAAGAGGAGAAAAATCATTAAAAATAATTTTGGGCTCAAATAAAATAAAATTCTATTTTTCAAAAGTCTCAAAATATTTAAGAAACATTTTGAAACAGGTTTCATGATTTTTGGGCATTCCAATAATTAAATATGGAATTTAGAAGAGTAATATCTCTAGAATAAAACAGGAATGAAAGATTTATATAAAATCACTTGGACTATAATTAAATACATCACCATTTTTAGAAAGTCTCTAAAATCACATAGGAGCTACATATAAAATTTCATAATTATTGGACACACCAATAATTTTATAAAAATCAAACAGTTACTCAATTAAGCATAGAAATCACTTAATCACTTAATTAAATCACTTAAGCATAATACAGTCAAACAGACAGTCAACTGGACATATCAAATGACCACATATCATATCTTAACACATTAATTCACATAAATCATATACCTCATATTATTCAAATAGATTTAATTACCTCGATCGTTACAGAACAATACAAAAAGGATTCTAAGAAATATTGTCACAACTACACTGAAGTCTTAAAAGCCTATGACTATGTTAGGAAAGAACTAGAGGAAGAAAGACTAAAGTTTAAAGTTTGGACAGACTCTGGTAGTAAAGTTCAGAAAATTCTCAATAATCAAAATGTATGTTAAACGACTGGTCTAGGCTATGACAAGAGTCAAGGCAAAAGATCTATTATTGAGAATGATAACATTGAAGAAGCTAGCCAAATTAATAAGACTAAGGACAAGGGTACCTTTATTCCTGTTAAGTTTGTGACTTCACAATTAAAGAATGATTTACCTAAAGAAACCACAAACTCATCTGTCAATGTTCCCCCTACTGTTTATAAAAAGACAGATGAACAAGGACCAAATAAGTCTCAGAACATTAACGTATGGTACTTGTCTATGTCTAAGTTAAAGAAAAGGCTTAAAGAACTTATCAGCGTCTACCAAAAGTAGGAGAAATATGAATCGTAAGAAAGACATTAAAATACCAATAACTATCAAAAGGATCCTAATGCTCCTAGAAAGAAGTGTTACAGATGTGGAAACCACAACCATTTAGCTCTAGACTGTAAAACAAACATTGAGAAGAAATCAGAGTCTATCCCTTCACAGACTCTAAACAGTCACTACATTCCACAGAAGCCTTGTTATCACTATGGTAGCATATTTCATTATATTTATATATGTAGAGATTGTCATGATCTGTATTACAATTTTTATGAGCTAAAATCTTCAATTGATAAAAGTTGGTATGACACTGTCATGACTCCACCAGAGTCTAAAGCAATAAAGGACACAGGTAAAACAAAAGTGAAGAGTATTAAGCCCGTTTCACCCAAAGTTAGTAGAAAAGGACTATAACTATTTGGGTCTCCAAAAAAACTAACTAGTTGCTTTATGTATGCAGGGAACTAGGGATATGAAAGTAACCCTAATCCTGGACAGTGGATGCTCAGGACACATGACTGGAAAGAAATCTCTACTTACAGACTTTTTGGAGATGGATGGCCCAGAAGTATCCTTTGGAGATGGCAACAAAGGACAAACACTGGGATATGGCAAGATTTTAATTGGAAATGTCATCATTGATGAAGTAGCTCTAGTTGATGGCTTGAAACACAACTTAATCAACATAAGTTAACTTGGAGATAAAGGTTACCATACTGGCTTTGACAACAAAGAGTGTCTTGTGACTCACAAAGAAACATACATTTTGATTTTCAAAGGGCACAGGCATGGTAACATATATGAAGCCATCTTAGAGGATTGCATTCACAATGAAGTCACATGTTTATATAGCAAGGCCTCAACTGAAGAAAGCTGGAAATGGCACAAGAAACTATCACACATCAACTTTAAAACACTCAACAAGTTGGTGAAACAGAATCTTGTGAGAGGACTACCACAGGTTTATTTTGTGCAAGATGGAATTTGTGAAGCATATCAACTTGGAAAGCAAAGTAAAACATCTTTCAAGATCAAGACAATAAACACAATTTCTGAACCCTTTTATTTATTACACTTTGATTTGTTTGGTGCAGTAAATTTGATGTCAATTAACAAAAAGAAATATGCTCTTGTCATTATAGATGATTTTACAAGATTCACATGGGTTTTCTTTCTACATTCAAAGGATGAAGCTCCACAACACATAATAGACCATATCACTTTTCTGGAAACAAAATCAAAGAAAACAGTTATAATTCTAAGAAGTGACAATGGTACTGAATTCAAGAATTCAATCATGAAGGAATACTGTGCAACAAAGGGAATTACTCAACAATTTTCTGCACCAGGAACACCCCAACAAAATGGAGTTGTGGAGATAAAGAATAAAACACTCATAGAAGCTGCCAGAACAATATTGGCAGGGTCTAAACTACCAGTATATTTTTGAGCTGAAGTAGTAAATACAACATGCTTCACTCAAAATTGTACATTGATTAATATGCATGGAAATACTCCATATGAGATGGTAAAGAACAATAAGCCAAGTATGAAACACTTTCATATATTTGATGCAAGTGCTTTGTACTAAAAGTACATCCTGAAAATTTAAGAAAATTTGAAGCCAAGGCTGATGAAGCAATTTTTCTTGGATATGCATCAAATATAAAGGCATTCAGGGAGTTTAATCTCAGAAAAAAATTGTTATGGAATCTATTCATGTTCCATTTGATGACAAAAATATTACAGGATTGCAGTATGAATCAGAGTCTACAATACTAGAATTTGAAAATTTAAAAAGTTCTGAGATAAATGAAGATGATGAGGATGAAGAGATTCAAATAACTCCTGAAACAACACAAAAACCTGCAAACTCTAAGGGGAGCTAGAAAATTCAACTCCAAATAATTCAGAGTCTAACAGTTCAGAGTCTATCCAGACAGAGTCTAGACAGACAGAACCAAACTTTTCAGAGTCTAACTCATCAGGGTCTGGAACAGGAAACTCTAAATCTTTCTCAGAGGCAAAAAATTCAGAGGGAGCCTCTTTATTTTAATTTCACTCACACACAGGAAATGCCAATGATTTAGAGAGAGCTTCAAGTTCAAGAATCAATCTTCCACCAGTTAGAAAATGGACAAGAGATCACACTCCTGATTTGATAATTGGGGATCCTGATAGTGGTATACAGACTAGAGCAGCCACTCAAAATGAATGTTTTTATAGCTATTTTTCTCTAAGAATGAACCCGAGAAAGTTGAGGAAGCTTGCATGACCCTGATTGGATTATTACAATGCAAGAAGAATTGAATGAATTTGAGAAAAATAAAATGTGAAAACTTGTACCAAGACCTAGAAATAGATCAATTGTTGGTACAAAATGGGTGTTCAGAAAAAAACTTGATGAGAATGAAACTATGGTCAGAAACAAAGAAAGGCTAGTTGCAAAAGGATACTCTCAGGAGGAAGGAATTGACTATGATGAAACTTTTGCACCAGTAGCAAGATTGGAAGCAATCGGGATGTTTCATGCATTTGCAGCTCATTCAAAATTCAAGTTGTATCAAATGGATGTAAAAAGTGCCTTCTTGAATGGGAAATTTGATGAAGAAGTCTATGTGGAGCAGCCACTAGGATTTGTTGATCCAAAGTTACCTGATCATGTTTTTAGGTTAGACAAGGCACTATATGGATTGAAGCAAGCACCAAGAGCATGGTATGAAACTCTATCAAAATTTCTTCCTGAAAATGGATTCATTAGAGGTACCATTGACAAAACTCTTTTTATTAGAAAACATAAAGGTGATATTTTGCTTGTCCAAATTTATGTTGATGATATTATCTTTCGTTCTACTAATGAAAAACTCTGTGAAAATTTTAGCAAGTTAATGCAGTCAAATTATGAAATGAGCATGATGGGAGAATTAAACTTCTTTTTGGGACTTCAAGTCAAACAGAATGATGATGGAATTTTCATCAATCAATCAAAGTATGTAAAAAATTATTGAAGAAGTTTGATATTCAAGATAGTACAACTGCCAAAACTCCCATGTCAACAGCCACTAAGCTAGACTCTGACTCAAAAGGTAAGAAAGTTGGCAACACTAGCTATAGAGGTATGATTGGCTCATTTTTATATTTAACTACTAGTAGACCAGATATAATGTTTGCAACATGTCTGTGTGCTAGATTTCAAGCTGACCCTAGAGAATCACATTTAATGGTTATGAAAAGAATTTTTAGATATCTCAAGGGTGCATAGACTCTGGGACTTTGGTGTCCTAGAGAATTTGATTTTTCACTAATTGGATTTTCAGACTCTGATTATGCAAGATGCAAAGTGGACAGGAAAAGTACAACGGGTCAGTTCCAATTTCTTGGCAACAAGTTAATTTATTGGTTTAGCAAGAAACAACAGACAGTTTCAACCTCAACAGCTGAGGCTGAATACATAGCAGCTAGAAGTTGCTGTGCTCAGATTCTGTGGATGAGAAATCAGTTACTTGACTATGGACTGACATTCTCAAATATTCCTATGTATTGTGATAATAGTGCTATTAAAATTGCAGAGAATCCAGTCCAACATTCAAGAATAAAGCACATTGATGTCAGGTATCATTTTATTAGAGAACATATTGAAAATGGTACTGTGGCACTTTATTATGTTCCAACTAACAGACATATTACAGACATATTAACCAAACCACTTGATGAGTCTACCTTTCTCAGACTGGTAGGTGAATTAGATATGTTAAATACGTAAGTGTTCAATCATAACAGAAGCAATGTATGTACTTTAATTATAGTCCCAGATTTATAAAACTATGATTTGTTATTGCATTATTTTTTTGGTACTTTATCTTGATAGAGTTTAACTCCTAAACTCTGATGAGTCTGCAAACTCTGATGATTTTGTAAACTATTATGAGTCTGTAAACTCTGATGAGTATGTAAACTCTGATGAGTTGTATACTCTGACAAGTTGTAAACTCTGATGAGTTTGTAAACTCTGACGAGTTTTAAACTCTGACGAGTTGTAAACTCTGACGAGTTGTAAACTCTGACGAGTTGTAAACTCTGACGAGTTTGTAACTTTGAGAATGTCATAGCATCTAGATTCTGAAACAGTTAAAATTCAGGCTTGCAGATGATTGTTATGCACAGGCATAAAAACAACAAAGAAGGATATTCTCTTACATTAAGAGAATTGATGACAAGAAGAAGAGTCTACCTACCATGATTTATCCACAGGTAATGCAGGTAAAACTCCCTAACTACAAACCTTATCTCTATAATTCTTCATTTTTTGGTGGTGAAATAGTGCAAACACAAGTAATGGAGAACCCCCCCTGCACCTACCCAAGTAACCAAATCCCCTCCTACTAAATAATCTACAAAATAAAAATCCAAAAAGAAACCAACCTCTGGTGTCTCTCAACAGGCATCAGTTGTAAAGATGAGGAGACTAGTATAATCAAGGCTTATAGATGAGCCAAGTGATGAGGAGCTCAACCCCCTAGAGAAAGAGGTTATTGAAGGGCGCTCTTTGCTAAAAGAAGGTCATGATACATTTGATTCTATCCTTGTAGCCAAGTCTGTAGACTCTCAAAAGGCTACAGACTCTGATAAACCTAGGGATACACCTTAGGATTCTCAAATTGAGTCTCTTGGGAAATCATTTGCTAAGCAGTACAAGAGATTGAAGAAGGCTTATTCTGCACACACACAAAAGCATTTACTTGTGACTAACCCTGTTTTGCAGGAAACAGATACTCCCAAGGCTCCTGCAGAAGTAGACTCTGAAAGTAAGACAATTCCTGAATCAGAGTCTAATGTTGAGTCAGAGTCTAGATTGCCTTTAGACTCGGATCATGACATATTTTGAGATGGAATGCCATTGGATGTTGCCTCCTGTCTAATTGATGAAATCATTACTCCACATGATGAGGTACTACTATTTCTATATCCTTTGGTAGAATGACTAGAAGATCCTCAACTCTACAAGACACAACAACAAGTCTTGGATCTTCTCACAACCTATACAACCCTAAGTAAGAGAATGGAGATGGAGCTACAAATGTCTACACAGGATGTGGTCACAAATCTATATAGCTACTTCTTCAACTCTTTATTACAAGACAAAGCAGCTGGGCTCATAGAAGGCATAAATATTGTAGTTCTCAAAGCACTTGGTTTGTTAGACTCTGAACAGCCAAAATCAAATAAGCCTAAAAAGCTTAAGGTCCACAGTAGGAGAGAATCAGAGTCTGTTGCTAAGTTGGAAACTGAGATTGAGCAACCAGTTTTTGACAATGAAGCAATTTGGGATAAAGGAATTACCTATAGGACAACAATTAATTGGATTTCTACTATTCAGCCTCTTCCAAGAAAGGTGGTTAATTTTCTTGTCTACAATATAGGAAAGGTGGCCAACAAATATATCTATCAAACCTATCAGAGTAGATTGGATGAAATCAAGGGCTCATACTATCAGAAAATTGTAAGGGAACTGCATGATTCATTTCACTTGTCTTATGCTCAGGCCATCAATGTCATCCATGCAAGGACCTTTATCAATAATAACTTGGATGCATTAACCATGGTAGAATCACATGAGGTAGTAGGTATTGCAAGAAAGTTGGAGGATGGGACTAGTGCACCAGCGGTGGCTAGTAAGAAAGGTGTTCAGTCTGCCTCACCCACACAAGAACCACCTAGTCAGAGGTTGGGTGATAGTGGGGCAGGGGAGTATGTTGTTAGGTCCTCCTTGGAAACTCTATAATATGATGTTGGGAACCCTAGAGACATGGGAGGACATACTCCGATGGATGCTCATGAAAACATTCCACACTCTATTCTATCAGAGTTTATCCACCTTGAGGGGGAGTCTCAAACAACAACATAAGATGGAGACACTCAGACTATGGTTTCTAATGAAGTCATATTGAAGTAGTCAGAGTCTAGAGTGGACCCTGAGACTGGAATACTAGACATACCAGATCTGGCAAGAAAGAAGAAGTTTGAATGGGTTCAGGGTCTGTTAATTCTCACCCCTTGATGGAAACCCCTAGCCTTCAAACATTTGAATGGGTACCCCTCTATCAAGGTGGTTCAGGTATTGAAGCTAATTTTTCTTCTTACACACCTTCTTTTGTAGGACTTATGAGTGCACCTATCCAAATGAGTAAAAAAA
Source organism: Oenanthe sinensis (assembly GCA_028671895.1). Classification (NCBI taxonomy): domain Eukaryota; kingdom Viridiplantae; phylum Streptophyta; class Magnoliopsida; order Apiales; family Apiaceae; genus Oenanthe; species Oenanthe sinensis. Next base: position 6,719,208 of record JAPMAC010000195.1, on the reverse strand, counting down.
TTTAAATGAGAGGCTGACACTGGTCCAGGCAAAAGGAGAGGTAGAAAAAGCTATAGAGAGCCTGAGTGAGATTGAGAGAGTGGTTGCCCAATGCCACTGTGAGGATGAGAGATTAGGGTATCCTAAACCTTGCTTTACATATTGGGATCAAGATTTTCTACAGAGTTGGTCCAATGAGTTAGGGTAGGGGATGGATGAATTTTTTTATGCAGATTGGCAAAAAGAAGATGGCTCTAGCTGCACAACTCATAGGCATTAATGATAAAGCAACTTTTGAATGCATTTTGGCTATACACCAGTCTGAGAGACTAAAGGTTTTTCAAAAGAAGACCTTATTACAAGAACATGGCCATTATCGTGATGAAGATGCTGTTGATTCATTGGTTGACAAAATTCATTCCCTTCAAATATCCAAGGATGCTATTGCTGATGTCACAGCTAATCAAGCCAACCTCCAAGTTGATTCCTTCAGGAGTAACAAGGGGGAGAAGAAATTTGATGATGATGTCAAAGAGGGGGAGAATAAAGTTGATTCCTCCAAGAGCAAATTCTATTGACTGTTATGATGATGATGTCAAAAAAGGGGAGAAGAAAGTTTATTCCACCAGGAGCAATAAAGATCAAGATTGCAAGGATGCTAAACAGATGGGAATTAAAAGGAAGAGAGATGGTGATGATAATGAAGCTGTTGATAGATCTTATGGCCCTAGGGGTCCTAGTGGTGTATCATAAAAGTAGTCAGGAGTGTTTGTATTATCAAAATCTCGAACACACCAGTCAGGGACTGGACATGGGAAATCAGAGTTTAGGACAAACTCTGATAACCAGAGAAAGAATTTGAAAAGATCAAGTGACATGTAATTCTTTTTCCTTATACACTTTTTATACTATTTTAGATACTGTTCTAGATTAATTGTTTTATTATTTGGTTTTGACATCATCAAATCTTGATTTATGCTTATAATTTATAAAGTATAGATAGGAGGAGATTGTTATGAATATATTCATGGGATAGATTATTAGAAATATATTCATTTGATGATGTACAAAATGCTAGATCAGGATTCAGTATAGTTTATCTTGATAGTAAGTGTTAGGAATATATTCATTTGATGATGTATAAAATACTAGAAAATGATTTAGCATAGCTTATTTGTGATAAGTCTTTCTAGTCTCTGAAATTTTATAATCAGAGTCTAGTTAGTCAACATTCTTGTACTTAGAAGATTTTCTATAGAAAGTGAAACCAGAGTCTAGATGAAGATCAGAGTCTGGAAAGTGATCAGAGTCTATAGACTATCAGAGTCTATAATCTGTTAGAGTCTATAAATGATCAGGGTTTATAGACTATCAGAGTCTATAATCTGGCAGAGTCTGAAGATTTCAGAGTCTATGAAGTCAAAGATGAATTTGGAAGATGATTATAGAAAAGGGAAGTCTTCGAAGATAAAGCCAAAAATATTATAGATATGTTATGGGAAGGAAGGAGATTTAAAGAAGGAAACTGTCAACTAATGATTAGGAATTATATTTCTATTATAATTTATTTTTCTGTTATTAGTTGATACGCCGCTCTCTATATAAACATTCTATGTAACCTAATTGAAAGTGTGTGAAATAAGTCGATGTTTTTTAGAGCATAGAGATAGAGAGAGTTGTTGTGAGAAACACAGAGAAGCTGCTAGGGTTTGTGTACACCTTAGGAGAGTTTGTATTCACACATCAATAATACAAGCAGTTTTCATTAATATCTTTGTGTTTAATCTTTGTTCTGTATTCAAGTCTTTAATTCATACTGAGTAGATTTTAATCAGGCACAAAAAGCTCACAAGTATTCAACCCCTCCTTCTACTTGTGCAACTGGGAAAACAATTTGTATCAGAGCCAGACGTTTAAAATCGATCAAAGATGTCTGGAAATAAATATGGCAATTCTAATATTCCTATGCTTAAGAGAAACGAGTACACCCATTGGAAGGTTAAGATGCTGCACCATCTGAAGGCTACAGACCCTGATTATTTTGAAAGAATACATGAAGGACCCTATGTGCCCTTAAAACTTGTGCCTCAAATCATTAATGACGGTAAAGTAACTAAAGAACACTTCATTGAAAAGCCAAAGGCTGAATGGACAAGAGAGGACAAAGAGAATGTCCTTAAAGAGGCAAAGGTAAAAAAATATTCTCTTTAACAATTTAGATTCTATTCTTACAAACTGTGTTATATTATGAAAAACTGCTAAGGAGATATGGACAAAACTTGAAGTGCACTATCAAGGGATTAAAGATGTCGAGAAGAATGCTAGGTCTTTGCTAATTTAGGAGTATGAGTATTTCGAAGCTAAATCTGAAGAATCTATTACTAAAATGTATGATAGGTTTACAAAACTCTTGAATGAGATGGCTATGCTTGGTAAGGTTTATGATTCTGAAGATACAAATAGCAAGTTTCAGAGAGTAATTCCTGAAGAGTGGGACAACAAAACAAAATCCATAAGAGAAGCTAGAGATTTAGATGACATAACTCTAGAAGAATTGTATGGCAGACTCAAGATATATGATTTAGAGATGCAACAGAAGAAGAATAAGAAATCTGTAAAGACAAAATATGTGGCACTCTTATTGGATTCTGAGAAAGAACAATAGGAACAACCCACAAAAGCAAGAATCAAGGATTCAAGGAAGAAGAGTAAAGTTATTGAGGAGTCAGAGTCTACTGACACAGACTCTGAGTTTGATGAAGAGATTGATCTAAGTCAAATGATGTCTATGTTTGCTAAAAATTTCAAAAGAATGAAATTTAGCAAAAGAACTGGCAAATTTAGTAAAAGACCATCATTCAAGAAGGAAGATGAAAAGGTTGAGAAGAACAAGAGCACTATAATCAAACTTGACAAAGCAAAGGTCAAGTGTTTCAACTGTGGAATATTGGGGCACTTTGCTAGTGAATGCAGAAAGTTAAAAAGTCAAGGAAAAGGGAAAGCACTTCTATCAATAGGAAAGGATTGGACAGATTCAAGATCAGAGGATGAAATTGATTATGAAAATCTAACATTGATGGCATCCTCCTCAAGAAAATCACAATCTCCCAAAGAACCCTCATTTCCTTAAACTCAGGTATCAATCTTCACTCCTGAATCCTTACTTAATTTAGACTCTGATGGTATACAAACTGTGCAAAGTGAGGTTAATAAAATAATGATAAACTGTAGATATCTCACTAGTGAAAGTGAAAGGTTAAGAGAAGAAAATTTAACCTTGACAAACATGAATGATCATTTAGAGTCTGAGTTAAAATTAATGGAACAATACAAGAAGGATTCTGAGAAATATAGTCATAACTACACTGAAATTCTGAAAGCCTTTACTATGTTAAAAAATAACTAGAGGAAGAGAGACTTAAGTTCAGAGTCTGGACAGACTCTGGAAGAAAAGTTCAGGAAATTCTCAATAATCAACATATATGTCAAACTGCTGGTCTAGGATATGACAAGAGTCAAGGTAAAATACCTATTGTTGAGAGTGATAACATTGATGAAGCTAGTCAAATTAATAAGACTAAGGACAAAAGTACCTTTATCCCTGTTAAGTTTGTGACTTCTGAATTAAAGAATGATTTTCCTAAAGAAACCACAATCTCATTTGTAAATGTTCCCCCTTTTGTTTATAAAAAGATAGATGAAACATGAGTAAATGAGACTAAGAAAAACATTAACATAGGCTACTTGTCTAAGTCTAAGTTAAAGGAGAGGCTAGAGAACTTATCAGAGTCTACCAAAACTAGGAGAAATAGGAATGGTAAGGAAGACATTAACAAGGTCAATAAGTATCAAAAGGATCCTAATGCTCCTAGAAAGAAGTGTTACATATGTGGCAACCATAACCATTTAGCTTTAGACTGTAAAGCAAAAATTTAGAAGAAATCAGAGTCTATTCCTTCATAGACTCCGAAAAGTTACTACATTCCACAGAAGCCTTGTTATCACTGTGGTAGCATATTTCATTCTATTTATATGTGTAGAGACTATCATGATTTATATTACAACTTTTATGAGCTAAAATCTTCAATTGATAAAAGTTGGTATGGCATTGTCAAGACTCAACCAGAGTCTAAAGCAACAAAGGAGACAGATAAAACAAAAGTGAAGAACTCTAAACCTGTTTCACCCAAAGTTAGTAGAAAAGGATCCAAAATTGTTTGGATCACCAAAAACAACTAACTAGTTGTTTTATGTATGCAGGGAACTACAGAAAAGAAAGTAACCCTAATCCTGGATAGTGGATGCTCAGGTCACATGACTGGAAAGAAATCCCTGCTTACAGACTTTGTGGAGATTGTTGGCCCAGAAGTATTATTTGGAGATGGAAATAAAGGACAAACACTAGGATATGGCAAGATTGTATATGGAAATGTCATCATTGAAGAAGTAGCTCTATGTTATTTCCCAGAACAATGTCAATATTTATAGAAGGGGGGATTGAATACAAATATCAAAACTTTTTGTTGTTTTAATATTTGTTCTTGATGTTTGAGTGTTCGAGAGAATATGTACAAACAAAAATAAAACTGAAAATAAATTCAATAAAGAGATTTTAAAATTACTGATGGATTGGTTTTTTCATCAGTGTATATTTTTACTCAATGTCCTTAGGTTAAATAAAAACCTATCTTCATTTTTACAAGGTTAGAAAATAAATCAATTGTTCTTACAAAGTACTCTACGTTGAACAGTTGATTCAAGAAATATTGTCTAACTTGTACATTTTCTAACAATTCTACCACACTTGTTTATATACTACAAGTGTATTTTTATAATGCCTATTCTAGGATTGTTTCTACCTATCTTCCCTTTCACCTTTTTCTATTTTAGAAAAAGGTTTGAAAGACAGCTTCAGATTGAGTCTTCCCAATCATCATAGACCGTCTTCCATAGGTGTGCTTTTGTCCTTTGGGTCTTTAACAGATAGCCATTCTGTGTTGTCTCGATCAATTGATAATTTGATGTTAAGCATATCAATTGATCCTTCCTTTTATCCATCAACTGATGTTCTTTTTCGATTGATCTTTATATCCATCGACTGATAAATAGTGACTTATCGATTGATAGATGTTATCAATCGATATATCAATTGATGGGTCTTCACATCAGTTGATGGTCTTCAATACTTGACTTGGTTTCTTTAATTGATCTTCAATCCATCGATGCTTCAATATCAACTGATCATCCTTCACTTGTAGAATTTCCTATCTTCAAATAATTACAATTTGACAGTCTAAGTTACACATCAGTTGATGATCTATATCAATCGACTTTAACATCAATTGATGGGAATAATATCAATTGACTTACACCTTATCGATTGAAATAGACTAAGTACACCTATGCTACAATCCAAATTATCAGTTGATTCACATAAACATTTAAACTGATAAATGGTTTCCTGATCAATTGATATTTATAACTTTTATATCAATTGAATAGTTACATCAATTAAAATTTCTATGATTCTAAGATTAAAGTTATCATCAAATTACATGTAGATTCCTAACAATCTCCCCATATTTGTATCTGTGACATGAACATGCATAAATCTACTTGATGATAAAACCCCCTTAATTATTTCCATTCAGATAGAATCAAGAAATTTAAATAGCACTTTGAATTTTGGAAGAACCAGTTTGATGAATAACTTCTGCAAGCTGCTCCAATGTCTTCACAATCTTCATAATCCAATTACTTTTTCTTCTTTCTCTTCTCAGCATTTTCCTTTAATTGTCTCATGAATGAACTCCTCAAAATTGCTTCATCTCTGTCAGTCTCTCCAAGTTTCCTCATAAGGTAGTGAATTTCTTCATCTGTGATTTTATCCAGATATTTGCAGATATCAAAGAACTTTGTGTTACCCTCCACATATGTAAAAATCATTGCATATTTTGGCTTCAACACTACCTTTTTGACTTGAGACTTCCATAGCTTAAGGGGTGAATTAGGTTGAGCTTCTGCCTTTGATCTCCTTAGCTTTGAGATTTGATGTTGAATTTCTTAAGCAATTGTTGTATCGAGTTTGTACTTTCTGTTGAGTAGAGGTATAATGGTCTTCAGAACATTGTAGCTTTGCTTCATTATCACCTTTACTGAATAAGTGATTTTTACTCCATTTTCATGCTCCAACCTCATTGATTCTTCTTGGTTAGAAGTTGCAGGGTGATTTCTTACCCCTGTAAATCCTTTTTCACTTACCACTCGTATCCCTTTCATATCATAGCCTTCAATTGTTACCTCCTCCTTGATTTCTTCTTGTTTAACCTGGAGGTTTTCCTGAACCACTTTTTCTTGAGTAGAACTAGTCTTTTTCTTAGCCATGGCTATTTTCCTCTTTTTCCTCAGTGGTTGTTCTACTAATTGATCTTCCATATTCCATTCCATTTTCATTTTCCTTGCAATTTCTTCATTCTCCTTTTCTCTTCTTGCAGCATCTGAAAATCCTAAGGAAATGGCTCCTTGAAGAAACTTCTGGCCAACTGGTTCCTTCTTTTTCTTTTCTTCTTCAATCATTATGGCTTTACCCTTTTTCTTCTCTTCAAGGTCTTTAAGATCAATTGTTAGAAAGGTTTCTGTATTTAAATTGCTTTCTTTGGCAGCCTTCTCTGCATTTTCATTTACTATTCTTGTCTGAGCAATGAACTCATCCAAGTTCCCTTTTTCTACTACTGCCTCTGTCACCAACTCAGTGCTCTTCCTTAGATCTTCAATTCTTTTCCTTTCCCTCTCAATCATTGATTGAGTATCTTTTTTCCTAGAAATTCTTCTAGCTTCTAAATCATCTTCAAACTTCTTCAATTCTTTATTTTTTTGTTCCAAGTCATCTTTGGATGATTTAGATGACTTAGATAACTTTGAAGATTGTTTATCCCTGTTGTTTCCATTTTTAGAAGCCCCTTTTATTGCAGAACCACCAATGCCACACATGATTTATCCACACCAAAACTACCAACACCACCACTGCCTTTTCCATCACCATCACCATCATTCTTCTTAGCATTCTCCCCCTTTTTGTTATCATCAATAGGAGGAGGTGGTGGCATTATGCAAGAAACTTTTGAAAAATGGAAGCATGTAGACTCTGGCCTTTATTGATGTCATCCATCTTCTTTTCTAGAGTCTCCACTCTTGTTTCCAAGGCTGCAAAGTTCTTGGATTCTTTGAACAATTTGTCCGTGATTTGACCCATAATATTAATAGGTAGTTTCTCATCCAACCTTCTCTATAATGAATCCTTGTTAGAAGTGAGAGATCCATTGACAATCTCCAATTCTCTCTTTACTCTTGTCACTGTGAACTTCTAAATTTTTAATGACTCCCTTATATAGTGAGCAATTCTCCTTTGATTGGGATCTGCAATTTCTCCTTCCACCATTGCCCTCATATATTGAGAAAGAATCTCAGTTTCAGCAGCTTCTAAGGAACCATCAATAGTGCTCATCTATGGCTCTTCATCAGAATCATCTTCTAACTCTTCAGGTGCCATATAACATGTATATGTTGTATTGGCAATGCTCTTCTTCAGATTCCTGGTCCTTTGTTCTGTATGCATCCATCCCTTGATATTGGAATCAGGGTGAACAAAATTATGTGGATCCAAGTCACCAGCATCAACATCTGCATCAACAGTTTCCTTGTTAACTCCACTCCCACTTGCTTCTGCATTAGATACCCCCTATCTTCATGAATCCTTCCTCCTCTAACATTAATTCATTTTCCAACTCCTGTTCAAATAATAGAATTATTTTATCTTTCTCAATCATCTCTCTATTTTGCATAAGGATCTCATACTGTAATCTCACCTCTTCCTCACTCATATCCTGTGCACCTTCTAAGGTGGGGTCCTCATATGTTTCACTCTCATTCTTGGAAGCAATATGAATGTCCTCACTCACTTCCTCTCCTTTTTCCTGGTTAAAATCATGCCTCTCACTCAACTCACTCATTCCTAAGAGTGTTTGTGTAACATCAATTGATTGAGCATCAATTGATGTATAAAAATTATCAGTCGAAGTGTTTGGGATATCCATCGATTGATGCATACCCTTCGATTAATCTTGAATATCAATTGACGAAGGAACATCAATTGATGGAATAGAAACATTTTAGGTAATGATTTGAGAAGTTATATTTGAAATGACATGTGAGATGGAATCCTGAATTTTCTGAGAAGAAAATTCAAGAGAGAATGTTGGCTTCTCCTTGATTAACAAAGAAGGAGAATTTGAATTTTTTTGATTATCTATATGAACATTTTCTGAAGAAATTTGATGAGTTAGGGAAATAATAATAGAAGGGATTGGAATTGAGAGATAATGAGACTGCATTTCATCATTTATATGAGATGCATCAAACTGACTCTGAGAAGGCTTTATCATAGTTTCCTGTGATATGGACAAATGTGATACTTCTCCTTTCATATGTTTTTGGTGATTTGGCTTGTGTATCCCCATCTTGGTTCAGTGCCAGTGGTTGTGGGCTATTTTCAATATTTTCATCCTTTTGAGAGGATGCCAATAGAGATATGGTATTGTCCATATCAACATCCACAGTCTTTTGAGAGACTATGGAGTGGCTTGGCTTAGGTTGCACACCTTCACTCTCCTTATTCTTCTGGGTTCTTTGATGTTCCCCAGTTCCCTCGCCACCTACATCCTCCTCTAATCTATCTACCATGACAGGTGCTTTTCTTTTCTTTGATTTTACAACAACACGTTTTTGGGAACCTGTTGAGGTTGGCTTGTTAGATTTGGGTTTAGAAATTGGATGTGTGGCTTGGGTAGGAGGGTTGGGATCATTGCTAACACCCTCAATAGCCACAGAAGGCAAAAAAGATTGGGGATTAGAAGAAGTTAGGATAGAGATAAATACCTGAACAAAAGGTGGATAAATCAATTCCACATTACTGTGAAGATTGATTCTTACTAAGTCTTTGAAGACCCTTTTGTTTTGAACCCAACAATTCAAGGTTTCTGTACTCCTGTCAATCTCAATATCCTTGACAAAATGGTTAATAATAATCATGATAAATCTAGCATAGTAAATATGATTAGATCTGTTAATCTTGTTTCCCAATTTTACAGATATTTCATTGAATAACAAGCTTCCTAAATTGTGATATCTATCATGTAAAATGCTATCACCTCCTTGTTGCATACTTGTTGTTGTTGCATCAAAATTATTAACTTTACTAGAAAAACACTTTATTATAGCATCAATGAAATATGACCATTCTTTTCTTAGATTCTTTCTAACAATACTACCTAAACTAGCATCAGGAGCAGTGTAAATGATTTCCCTAAGCATGCTTCTTATATATGTGTTAGTGGGTTCTTTTTCTGTATTATTTGCAGGAAGTTTAAATACTCACCCAAGACCACAGTAGTTAGAATATACCTTTGTCCTTTGCAATCAAAGGAGATTGAAGAATAATCATCTGCAACCTCTGTTGTTGTCCAGAATTCTTCAACTAGATTGCACACTATTTTTTGTGCTTCCGTGAGGGCCTTTGAGATCCTTGAACTCCTTAGAAATTCCATTAGTGGATGAAATTCTGTTGGGGCTTCCTCCACCATAGTGCAAGCAACGAAATTGTTGAGCTCGTAGTAGAATCCTGATTGTGAGACTTTTTTTGATGTTGCCATAATCCGTGTTTAAAAATATAGAGATGAACTGATTGGCAAACTTGTTAGTGTTGAAGTAAAAATAATAATAAAACAGTAAGTAGATTAGGGTTCTTAGTAAGAGATAGATAAAGAATGAGTTCGAAGATTAAGAAAGAGATAGAGAAATCGTTAGTAAAATTGCAAGTAAGAATTAAAAGTTGTTTTAATCTCACTATTTATATTTACCGAGTTCCCAATCAATTTTTTACTCAAAATAGAACTTAATCGACCATTGGAAGAAAAATGAAAAGTAGAAATTACCATTTTTGGCAATCGACTGTTATACATACATTAATGTATGTATTAATCAATTGATAGAATAAGTAATCAACGACTAGATTTTGTACAGGTCATTTAATGACATGGATCCCTTTAAATTCCAGGTCATCGATTGATAATTAATATATCCATCGACATGTACTCTTATCCATCGATAAATAAATATATCATCATTGATATATTTATCTGTCGATAGCTACAAATATCCATCGATAAGTAAATATATAATCAATTGATATATTTATCTGTCGATAGCTGAAAATATCCATTGATATATAAAATGTTTATCAACTGATTATGGAAGAATCGATAGATTAACGTAGTCAATGGCTACAAATAAAAAATTAATATAAATACATAACTTGTCAGACATTTAATAGATTAAACATAGTTACGCATACCTAAATCACATGCCAATCTATTGAAAGTAGATTCATCTAATGGTTTGGTAAAAATGTCTGCAAGTTGTTTTTCACTAGGGACAAAATATAATTCAACTGTGTACCATTCATTACATGTTTCTGGAATGTTGCACATGATTTTCTATTATTGCAATGGCATTTGTGTTGTCACAGAAAATAGGAATTTTGTTCATGTTGAACCCATAGTCAAATAGTTGATTCCTCATCCATAATATTTGTCTACAATAACTTCCAGCTGCAATGTATTCTGCTTCTGCAGTGGATGTAGACACTGAATTTTTTTTCTTGCTAAACCATGATACAAGCTTATTTCCTAGAAATTGACAGGTGCCTGTAGTACTTTTTCTGTCAATTATTCAACCTGCATAGTCTGCATCTAAATAACCAATTAGATAAAATCCAGAATTTCTAGGGTACCAAATTCCAAGATTTGGAGTTTCTTTGAGATATATGAATATTCTTTTTATTGCAATCAAATGAGATTCTCTAGGATCAGCCTGAAACCTAGCACAAAGACATGTAGCAAACATTATGTCTGGCCTACTTGCAGTTAAATAAAGTAATGAGCCAACCATGCCTATATAACTTGAAATGCCCACTTTAGCTTCCTTAGTATTCATTTCAAGTTTAGTCGTAGTGGCCATGATATTTTTTGCAGAAGAAACTTCATTTAAATCAAATCTCTTTAATAAATCAGAAAGATATTTAGTTTGATTTATGAAAATACCATCTTTGACTTGTTTGACTTGCAAACCAAGAAAATAGGTAAGTTCTCCCATCATGCTCATTTCGGATTTACACTGCATCAACTTAGCAAACTTTTGACAAAGTTTCTCATTAGTTGAGCCAAAAATAATGTCATCTACATAGATTTAAACAAGAATCATAGAGCCACTAACATTTCTATGAAAGAGAGTTTTATCAACAGTAGCTCTTGTGAAGTGATTATCAATCAAGAATTTAGATAATGTGTCATGCCAGGCTCTAGGCTTGTTTCAATCCATAAAGTGCCTTGAGAAGATAGTATACAAATCTAGGATGAATAGGATCAATAAAACCCGGAGGTTGTTCTACATATACTTCTTCTTCTAGTTCTCCATTGAGAAAAGCACTTTTCACATCCATCTGATACACCTTGAAATTAGCATGAGTAGCATATGCTAGAAAGATTCTAATTGCTTCCAAACTTGCAACAGGTGCAAATGTTTCATCAAAATCGATGCCTTCTTCTTGTGAGTAGCCCTTTGCCACTAATCTTTCTTTATTCCTTGTCATTGTACCAGATTCATCCATTTTATTTTTGAACACCCATTTTGTACCAATAATAGACTTGTTCTTTGGTTTGAGCACCAACTTCCCTACCTTATTTCTTTCAAACTGATTCAACTCTTCTTGCATAACAATTATCCAATCAGGATCATTCAAGGCTTCTTCAATCCTTTTTGGTTCTTCTTGAGACATGAAGCTACTATACAAGCATTCATTTTGAGTTGCACTTCTAGTTTTGACACCATCATTTGCATCTCCAATAATCAATTCAAAGGGATGACTTTTTGTCCATTTCCTCTGTGATGGTAAATTTATCCTTGATGATGATACTTCATGATAATTGGAATTGTTATGATCATTGTGATGTGATTGATCATTTGAGAACCCTCCCTCTGAGATGGACACTCTACTTGAAGATTGTTGTGCAGAGTTATTATCCATCGAATGATTATCAATTGATGTATTATCAGTCGATTGATGATTGTCAACTGATAAGTTAACTGTTGATGCATTGACATCAATTGATGGGGAAGTTTCTAGGTACTTGATTTCTTGAAATTTTCACATTATCATCACTATCTTCACTATTGCTTGTAGATTCATTTTCAAAATGCAATAGGTCATGAAATCCTTCATCAAACAACCCTTGAATCTTCTTGTCATCAAATACTACATGTATAGATTCCATAACAATGTGTAATCTAAGATTGTAGACTCTGTAAGATTTGGTTGTTATTCCATATCCAACAAATATAGCTTTATCAACCTTGGCTTCAAATTTTCCTAGATTTTCACCTCAATTCCTCAGTACAAAGCATTTGCAGCCAAAGACATGAAGGAAATTAATTGTTGGCTTCTTATCTTTCTTCATCAACTGATATGGTGTTTTGCCTTGAAGTTTATTGACCATAGAATTATTTTGAATATAGCAAGCAGTATTAATTGTTTCTGCCCAGAAATATGTATGAAGTTTTGCTTCTTCTAACATAGTTCTAGCAGCTTCAATCAAGGTCCTATTTTTCCTTTCAACTACTCCATTTTGTTGTGGAGTCCTTGGTGCAGAAAAATGATGAGTGATACCTTTTTCTTCACAGAATTCTTTCATTGTTGCATTCTTGAATTCAGTACCATTATCACTTCTAATTTTCTCGACCTTCCATTCAGTACCACTGTCAACATTCTTCATATGATTGTTAATGAATTTGTTTGCCTCATCCATAGAGTGTAAGAAATATACCCATGTATATCTTGTGAAGTCATCCACAATGACTAAGGAATATTTCTTTTTGGCAATTGACATGATATTGACTGGACCAAATAAGTCCATGTCCAATAATTCCAAAGGCTTGTCAATTGATGATTCAGACTTTGACTTGAATGATGCTTTCCTTTGTTTTCCCTTTTGACAGGCATCACATAGTCCATCCTTGGTGAATTCCATATGTGGAATGCCTCTAACCAGATTTTTTCTAACCAATTGATTCATGGATTTGAAATTCAAATGGGCTAGCTTCTTGTGCCAAATCCAACTTACATCTGTATTGGCTTTGGTAAGTATGCATGTCATTGAGTTTGCCTTTACAGAGTTAAAATTAGCCACATAGACATTTCCTTTTCTTTCACCAGTTAAAGAGAATTTCACCAGATTCTTTATTGGCTATGATGCATGATCCAGTTTAAAACTACACACTATTTCCATTATCACACAATTAACTAATACTGAGCAAATTGTGCTTCAATCCATCAACCAGTGCTACAGGTTCAATAAAAACATTTTCTTTTGCAATTGAGCCATATCCCAGAGTAAAACCTTTGCTGTTATATCCAAAAGTAACTCCTGGGCCAGCCTTTTCCATAAACTTTGTGAGTAGGGACAAATCTCCAGTCATGTGCCTAGAACATCCACTATCCAGATACCAGAGATTTTTCTTCCTTTTTCCCTGCACACATATAAAACAATCAAGTTGCTTTTGATACCCAAGTTGCCTTGGGTCCTCTTTTATTAGTTACAGCCTGAGCCTTGGTTGCCAAATTTGGTTCCTTTTGTTTTGGTGGGTTTAAATCCACTTTAATTTTGGAAGTTGGCTTTTGGGGCTTAGACACCTTAGAACTCATGGCAGAATTTCCATGCATTTCATTATCTACATTAGGCATGTTCCATGGAATTCCAGGCATGTTCATATTTGCATATGCAAAGAAAGGATTATACATGTATGGAGCTTGGGCATAAGGCATATGGACATTAGGTGTAACTAAATTAGAAGACATGGCATTCATGAGCATAGGATTGGTAAGCATGGCATTTGCAGACATGGCATGTGTATTTAAATCATTTAAAGATATAGAGTTCTTTTCTTTCTTGCATTGCATAGACAAATGATTTACAATACCACATTTAGCACACACCTTTCTAGGTGCATACATATCAGGAGTATAATTGTTGTGCTTATTTATGCCCACTTTTTCATTCTTATTCTTTTTCTTTTTTCTCAGACTTAGGTTGAATAATTTCCACAGGTGCTATCTCTTCTAATTTTTCTTTCAATTGTTTCTTGGATAAGCTACCTATGTTGATCTTCTCAACCTTAGCATCAACTTGATTTTTGGTTTCCTTAATAAACTTGATAGGGGTGCTAAAGTTGTTCTTCTTATTAGCCATTGATGATTTACTTGTCGATGGATACTTATCAATTGATTCAGCATCAATCGATTGATAATCTTTATCAGTTGATGAGGGATTAACAGTCGATTGATATTTATCTATTGAAGTATCAGCCAATGGCTTGCCTATTGATTTAGGAGATTCTCCTAGAGTATCTAAACCCTGAACATCAATGATTTGTTTGACAGTTTTAGCAGGCCTATTCCATTTATTAATGGTTTTAATTTCTCCAGCCAATTGTTGTTTTAACAATTCTTCACTTCTCAAACTATTCACTAGTTCATCTCTAGCATCCTTACTTTTCTACTTGAATCTATCTAAACAAACAAGTTCATTTTCAAGAAAAACATTCCTCTCAGTTAACGCATCAATGGTGTTTTTCAACTTGAAGTTTTCTTTGTTTAGAGATTTTAGAGTGACATGCAAATTGTACAGTTCATTAGACATTTTATTAATGGGACTATTGCATTCATCTTTTGTAAGCTCAGAAAACTTAGTAGCTAGTACCTGATTTGATGATGAACTAACTTCTTCATCTTCATGGTTGGCCATTAGAGCTAGACTGATAAACTCTTCAGAATCACTGTCCTCGACAATCCAGTCTTTCTCTTCAGTAACAAAAACCTTTTTTTTGTTTAAGAAGGTCAAAGTATTTCTTTTTGTAATCAATACCATCATATGAATTTGCCTTTTCATGTTTTGGCTTTTTGCACTCATTTGAGAAATGATCAGCCAATCCACAGTTAAAGCATTTGAATTTTGATCTATCAACCAATTTTTTTTTTTGATTGTTACTTCTAAACTGGGATCCAGGCCTTTGAGCATTTGGATTCCTCTTGAATTTTAGCTTTGAAAATTTCTTTGACAGAAATGCAATGTGCTCCTCAATCTCATCCAAATCATCATGTGAGCATGTTTCAATTTCTTCACACTTGCCCTTTCCTTTTCCTTTGAATGATTCTTCAACAGCATCATCAGCTACCATGACAGAACCTTTTACACAACCAGTTTCCTTCTTCTCTTCATTTCCCTTGACCATCAAAGCCACAGTTTTTTATTTTCTTTGATTCTTCTCAATCTCCTCATCTTGTTGGATTTCCAACTCATATGTCTTGAGAATACCATAAAGTTTCTCAAGAGTATAATCCTTGAAGTCTTGAGATTGTCTAATGAAAACAGTCATTGGTTTCCATTCCTTTTGAAGAGACCTAAGAAATTTTAGATTTGTATCCTCAGTTGCATAACCCCTACCATATAGCTTCAATCCATTTAACAGCTTCTGAAATCTGCTATATGTATCATTGATAGATTCTCCACTCTTGAAATGAAATGATTTATATTTCTGAATCAAGAGTTGCATCTTGTTTTTCCTTACTTTTTCAGTTCCTTCACATAGAGTTTGCAGAGTATCCCATACTTCCTTTGATGAAGTACAGTTTATCAAATTGTCACACATATCTTTATCTAGACCATTAAACAGAATGTTCATGGCCTTCTTATCTTTAAGCACTTCTTTTTCATCCTCTTCTGTGAACTCATTGATGAGTTTTGGAACATGTTTGTCAAGTGCAGGAGTTTCATCAGGGTTTGCAGTCTCATCCTAAGTTGGGGCTCTCACTCTCTTTCTCTAACATCTCCTGGTCAGGTCGTGCCTCAAAATCCTCAGACACTGATGCCTCAATATAGACAAGAACTCATATCAGTATACTCTTATAATTCCATTGAGGGTTTTAACTCTTTTATTATCACTTGTCAAAACTACTTCCGGTAGTCTGACTTAGAACTCGATGAGGGTTCTTTATTATCTCATTTATAGTTATCCTCCTAACTCTCTCATTTTTTAGTACTATAATTTAGGCTCTGATACCATCTTTGTGACACCCCCAGACCCGGGGTCGGAGATCTAGGCCGTCACAGTCTAATCCCTGTTCATAAATACATATATCTCTGATCCACATTAAAATTATCAACTATAGTGACCCCGTTAAACACAACACTTACTTGAGTCATAGTCTCAGAAAATGAAACACATACATTAACAGTTGACAAGTACTAGTTATTTACATTCCTCGAATATCACACATCAGTTTATGCCCCTATAGCATTTTCTACTTGAAATTGTATTGGAAGCTCAAAATTCACTTAATTTACAAGTCTTAACATAGGTGCTACTTATAAAATAATTCTGACAATCAAAAGATGAAATCCTATCAAACTGATCATGTCTAACTATGGAATACTAGACATCCCTCTCTCATAGGGGCCCCTTGCCCTTATGTTTTGGTGGGCAGTTCGAAATGTGCGAGCCATCACACATATCTGTTGTGTTCGGAAATTTAAAACAATGCAAGGGTGAGCTACTATAGCCCATCAATAATTTAAAACACCATAGCAGTTTAACAATAATAACCTGCAATTTATCTCAATATAAAAGACAGTATATAAATCTGAAATTTACCATACACCATATATTTAAATAAATAAACAGCTCAAAACACTTATGGAATGCACAACAAAATTTCTCAACTCTCAACAACACTATAGAATGCTCAACACGATTTCTCAACTCTCATCAACACTATAGAATGCTCAACACGATTTCTCAACTCTCATCAACACTATCGGTAACTCAGCACCTAGGCTTTTATTACAGTGTTAATGTTGAATCCCAATTGGGAAGAATGGACTTTCATTGGAGTAATTTATAGTGACAATGTAGGTCGGTGATCAGTCGCCCACAATTGCCTCTCCGAGGGACATCTCTGTTTTTCTACTCTTCTACTAGTAGTGGATGATCCGCATTTTCTCTGACGTCACCCTGACCGCATTCGGGCCATAGTATACTTGATGGCATACCCGTCTGGCAGCTCTTACACTTTGTACACATAATGCGCCATGCAAGCACATAGACTTTCTCTAGTACTCCAGTCCAATTGAATAATTTGTTTGGAGGGAAATTGAATTCATTCCAAAAACACATCTCATTCTCTTCTCATATTTCAACACCAGAGGATTGATTAACTCCCAGAATTATGAGGAAGTAATCTTATATGCACATGTTGACTTATAGTCAAATAATCTCTTTTTGCTCAAATATTTCTCACACAAGAAGTTTTCAAAATCACACGACCAGGGAGTTGTTTTAAAATTACCAAAGTTCTCAGAATGATTATTAGATAACTAAATCATTGTTAGAATATTTTATATCCATTTTGGATAACTCAAATAATTTTCTTAAAGGTTAAATAAATATTTTCATACTTTCTAACCTCTCACTAAATAATATTTAATTAATCAAATAATGTTAAATTGATTAAATAATTAATTAAACTCTAAAGATTTGATGGATGTTTAACAAAATATTTATTTAATATTTGATAATGTCTCAAAGCATTTCCGAAGAAAAGTTCTCAAACTCTGTTTGACAAACTGTCAGAAACTCACACCGTAACTCTCGGTCAAAATCTCAATCACAAGCTCTAAAATTCGACTCTTAGAACTCTTCTCATTCTCTACTTTTGCACACTCTGACTTTATAAGATTTAGAGTTGATAAGTAAGCACAATTAATGAATAGTAAACATTACAAGCATATATGTACATTTTTAAGAAAGTTTAATTCCATAACACAACAGAACCTCTTTATGAACAGTTATAGTCCAAAGGTAAAAAGGTTCAAAAACTTGCCTGGAGTTCTTACAGGGTTGGTTGGTTTCCATTCCTCGACGATACTCTAAGAATTAAGCACAAAATCTCAAATTAGTACTTAGAATTCTATACACTTTATTGACTTAGACTCACTTTCATGACTTCATAAGTATCTTGTAACAACAAGTTTTAAACTACTTCTTCAGCTCATCACGTTCTCATGTTATCCCTTAACAACTTTCATATATAACTCGTGTAGGAATTAAGTCTTGAAGTTCAACTTACGTTTACGTTTTATAGTGACAATAAGCACTTAGTTACTTTTTAGTAATTCTCACTTTAAACACCAAACTTCTACCATTTTTAGTAAATTGAGTTTTAATCCGATTAACTTGAATCTTTTCTGGAGTCATCCTTGACATCTCTAGTATCTTGGATAAAAGTTTCACATGAAAGTAAGCAACCTAGCTACTTTGATGATAGCCTCAAAGTTGGTTATTAACATGGTTTCTAAGTTATGCGATACCTTTAGTAAATCGGTTATAACTTTTGACTCGTAGCTCCAAATGATTCAAAATTAGCGCGGAAATGATCTATAGATTATCCTCTACACAACCAAGTCAATCATTAATCAATAACAAGAAAAATCCCCTTCTGGTTGTGGACAACAGTTGACAGCTTATGAAAATCGAGCATTACGACGTTTGTGTTTACAACGTTTTCCATTTCTAACTACTTCAATTCACTCAACCAAGCAACACAACAACTCAACCATCTTAATACTACATCATTACACAATTTCAAGCTTCAAAAATAAGAAAAGTATGCAAAATAAACTCTATAATCAATTGATCAAATCATGTATTTCTAGGACTCACCAAGCTTATTTTATACTACCCATAACATGTATACAATATAACTATCATCCACTAAACCATAACATGGCTAGAATTAAGAAATAAAAATTTTCATTTTTGAAAACACTATTCATTCTCATCTTCTTTGAATCATAGCTAAAGATTTCATGGATGGGTGCTTGTAAGATTCAAGAGGAAGCAAGATGAGTGTTATACCTTCGATTTAAGCTACCAAACTCATTGATTAAGCAAGAAATGAACAAGTTAAGAAACTTTTCTTCCCCCCACAATGGAGCTTCAGCTGATGTTCTTCAAGGTGAAGAAATGAAAAAGTAAAAAGTGATTTTTTTGTGGTGTGTGGTGGAGGACTTGTTATTTAAAAAGGTTTTTGGTATTAACCGCACAGTTTCCCGACAATGGTCTAATCTCTCGTTCTCGTTCTCTTTTCTTTCGTCCCACCTAAGTTTTAAAAACTTAAAATCTCATTTTTTTATTCTAATATATTTTAGAATTATTAAATTAATACTCTTTAATTGTTTCGAGAATTTACGAAACTATTTTCCCGAAAAACACTATTCGCTTCCGCCGTTTCTCAAACTCTGTTAGGACTTTCGAAAAGATTTTAAATATATTTTGTTGAACTAATTTAATAAGAAGTCTGATATTTATTATATATGTTGATTTAATTACACATACTACAAACATCCTCAAGTTATACGCCTCTGAAACCTAACAAAAGTCACGTACGCTCCAATATCTCGTTCTGCACAAAACTAATTGCAGAATTTAAATTTTTCGAAAAACAATATGAATTACATTAACTTATTTCTTCCATATAATAATAATACGGCTTCGAAATCTTTTAAGTTTTGACATTTACAAAAACACTATCCACTATTCACCAGAAACTTAAATAAAGCACTATTCGCTATTTACCGGATTTTTTTTTTCAAAACTCTTAAAATTTCAGGTTATTACACAAGAGATAGAGTTAAGAAACTAATTCTCAAGAACAAAGTTTTAACTGATGAGAAGGATGTTTTAAAATTGTTAAAATGAAAAAATGAAAAGTTGATTGAGGACTTAGCTTTTTCAAGTCAATAGAGTTAGTTCTTATTTTAAAGTTGAAACCTATCTCAGAAACTAAATAGAGGAAGAGAAGAAGTGTCTAGCCTATAAGAATTCCTCTTATATTGTAAAAGACCTAATTGACCAATAGGAGATAAAATGAAAAGTTGGAATAGGCTTTGAGTACAATCAATATGTAGGAAAGGCAAGTAACATAACCCCGTTCAGAAAAAGTGCTGAAGAAAGTGTTAGGGATATATTCATTTGATGATGTACAGAATACTAGAACAGGGTCTAGATTAGTTTATCTGTAATAAGTCTTTCTAGTCTCTGAAATGAATAATCAGAGTCTAGATGGTCAACATTCATGTTACTTGTACTTAGAAGAATTTCTGTAGAAAGTGAAACCAGAGTCTGCATGAAGATCAGAGTCTGGAAGGTGATCAGAGTCTATAGACTATCAGAGTCTGTGATCTATCAGAGTCTACATGTGATCAGAGTCTGAAGATCATCAGAGTCTGAAGATTTCAGAGTCTATACAGTTAAGGATAAATTTGGAAGAAGATCACAGGAATGGAAAGTCTTCGAAGATCAAGATAAATATATTGTAGATATGCTATGGGAAAGAAAGAGAATTCTAGAAGGAAACTGTCAACTAATAATTAGGAATTCTATTCCTATTGTAATTTATCTTTCTGTTATTAGTTGATAGGCAGCTCTCTATATAAACTCTATGTAACCTAATTGTAAAGGCGTGAAAGTCGAAACATAATCATCTGAGTGAAATTTTGTGAGAGCATAGAAATAGAGAGAGTTGCTGTGATAAACACAGAGAAGCTGTTAGGGTTTGTGTACACCCTAGGAGAGTTTTGTATTCACAAATCAATAATACAAAACAGTACTTATTCATATTTTTGTGTTTGAGTTTGTTCTTAATTTGATTTTAAATCGGGCAGAAAAGACATACAAGTATTCAACCCCCCCTTCTACTTGTACGACTGGGAAAACAATTGGTATCAGAGCCTAACGTTTAAAATCGATCAAAGATGTCTGGAAACAAATATGGCAATTCTAAGATTCCTATGCTTAAGAGAAACGAGTTCACCCACTGGAAGGTTAAGATGCTGCACCATCTGGAAGCAACAGACCCTGACTATCTTGACAGGATTAATGAAGGACCCTTTGTGCCCTTAAAAATTGTGCCTCAAATCAATGAGGAAGGCAAAATAACTGAAGAACACCTCGTTGAGAAACCAAAGGCTGAATGGACAAAAGAGGACAAAGAAAATGTCCTTAAGGAGGCAAAAGTAAAGAACATTCTCTTTAACAGTTTAGATTCTGTTCTAACTAACTGTGTCATATCATGCAAGACTGCTAAGGAGATGTGCACAAAACTTGAGGTGCACTGTCAAGGGACTAAAGATGTCAAGAAGAATGCTAGGCCTTTGCTCATTCAAGAGTATGAGTACTTTGAAGCAAAATCTGGAGAATCTATCACTGAGATGTATGATAGGTTTACAAAACTCTTGAATGAGATGGCTATGCTTGGTAAGGTTTATGATTCTGAAGATACGAATACCAAGTTTCTGAGAGCACTTCCTGAAGAGTGGGACAATAAGACTACAGCCATAAGAGAAGCTAGAGATTTGGATGAACTAACTCTAGAAGAATTGTATGGCAGACTCAAGACATATGATTTGGAGATGCAACAGAGAAAGAATAAGAAGTCTGTAAAGACAAAATCTGTGGCACTCTTGATGGAGTCTGAGAAAGAACGACAAGAACCATCCACAGAAGCAAGAATCAAGGATTCAAGAAAGAAGGGTAAAGCTGCTGTGGAGTCAGAGTCTACTGACACAGACTCTGATTCTGATGAAGAGGTTGATCTTAGTCAAATGATGGCTATATTTGCTAAAAATTTCAAAAGAATGAAATTCAACAAAAGAACTGGCAAATTTAGCAAAAGGCCATCATTCAAGAAGGAAGATGAAAAAGTTGAGAAGAGCAAGAGTACAATTATCAAACTTGACAAAGCAAAGGTCAAATGTTTCAACTGTGGAATATTGGGGCACTTTGCCAGTGAATGCAGAAAGTCAAAAAGTCAAGGAAAAGCACTTCTATTAACAGGAAAGGACTGGGCAGACTCAAGCTCAGAGGATGAAATTGATTATGAAAATCTAGCACTGATGGCATCCTCCTCAAGAAAATCACAGTCTCCCAAAGAACCCTCATCTCCTAAAACTCAGGTATCAATCTTTACTCCTGAATCCTTAATTAATTTAGACTCTGATGGCATAGAGATTGTGAAAAGTGAGGTTAATAAAATAATGACAACATGTAGGTCTCTCACTAGTGAAAGTGAAAGGTTGAGAGAAGAAAATTTAACCTTAACTAAAAGGAATTGTCATGTAGAATCTGAGTTATTATTAATGGAACAATACAAAAAGGATTCTGAGAAATATAGTCATAACTACACTGAAATTTTGAAAGCCTATGACTATGTCAGGAAAGAACTAGAAGAAGAAAGGTTTAAGTTTAAAGTTTGGACAGACTCTGGAAGAAAAGTTCAAGAAATTCTCAATAATCAAAACGTGTGTCAAACTGCTGGTCTAGGCTATGACAAGAGTCAAGGCAAAAGATCTATTGTTGAGAATGATAACAATGAAGAAGCTAGCAAAATCAATAAGACTAAAGACAAAAGTACATTTGTTCCTGTTAAGTTTGTGATCCCTAAAGAAAAAACTGAACCCACAAACTCATCTGTCAATAGTCCCCCTGTTGTTGACAAAAAGACAGATGAAACAGGGGCAAATAACTCTAAGAAAATTATAAACATAGGGTACTTGTCTAAGTCTAAGTTGAAAGAAAGGCTAGAGAACTTATCAGAGTCCATCAAAACTAGGAGAAATAGGAATGGTAAGGAAGGCATCAATAAGGCTAATAATTATCAAAAAGATCCTAATGCTCCTAGAAAGAAGTGTTATAGATGTGGCAACCAAAACCATTTAGCCATAGATTGTAAAACAAAAATTGAGAAGAAATCAGAGTCTAGTCCTTCTCAGACTCTGAAAAGTCACTACATACCACAGAAACCATGTTATCACTGTGGTAGCATATTTCATTCTATATATATGTGTAGGGACTATCATGATTTGTATTACAATTTTTATGAGCTAAAATCTTCTATTGATAAAAGTTGGTATGACAATGTTAAGACTCCACCACAGTCTAGAGCAACAAAAGAGACAGGTAAGGCAAATGTGAAAATTATTAAGCCTGTTTCTCCTAAAATTAGTAGAAAAGGATCCAAAACTATTTGGGTCCTCAAAACATCTAACTAGTTGCTTTATGTATGCAGGGAACTAGGGTAAAGAAAGTAACCCTAATCCTGGACAGTGGATGCTCAGGACATATGACTGGAAAGAAATCCCTGCTTACAGACTTTGAGGAAATGGCTGGCCCAGAAGTATCCTTTGGAGATGGCAACAAAGGACAAACACTGGGATATGGCAAGATTGTACTTGGGAATGTCATCATTGAACAAGTAGCTCTAGTTGATGGCTTAAGGCACAATTTAATAAGCATAAGTCAACTTGGAGACAAAGGTTACCATACTGGCTTTGACAACAAAGAGTGTCTTGTGACTCACAAAGAAACAGGCATTGTGGTTTTCAAAGGACACAGACATGGTAACATTTATGAAGCCAGCTTGGAGGATTGCATAAACAGTGAAGTCACATGTCTATACAGCAAGGCCTCAACTGAAGAAAGCTGGAAATGGCACAAGAAACTGTCACACATCAACTTCAAAACACTCAACAAGTTGGTTAAACAGAATCTTGTAAGAGGATTACCACAGGTTGATTTTGTACAAGATGGACTTTGTGAAGCATGTCAACTTGGAAAACAAAGGAAATCATCCTTCAAGAGCAAGACAATAAATACCATTTCTGAACCCTTTTATTTACTACATCTTGATTTATTTGGTCCAGTAAATGTTATGTCAATTAACAAAAATAAATATACTCTTGTTATTGTAGATGATTTTACAAGATTCACATGGGTTTTCTTTCTACATTCAAAGGATGAAGCTTATCAACACATAATAGATCATATCACTTTTCTGGAAAGAAAATCAAAGAAAATAGTAAGAATTCTGAGGAGTGACAATGGTACTGAATTCAAGAATTCAATCATGGAGAACCACTGTGCATCAAAGGGAATTACTCAACAATTTTCTGCACCAGGAACTCCTCAACAAAATGGAGTTGTGGAAAGAAAGAATAGGACACTCATAGAAGCTGCCAGAACAATGTTGGCAGAGTCTAAGCTGCCAGTATATTTTTGGGCTGAGGCAGTCAATACAACATGTTTCACTCAAAACTGCACTCTAAAAAACATGCATGGAAAGACTCCCTATGAAATTATAAAGGACAAGAAGCCAAGTGTAAAACACTTTCACATATTTGGATGCAAGTGTTATGTACTGAAAGTACATCCTGAAAATCTAAGCAAATTCGAAGCCAAGGCAGATGAATCAATCTTTCTTGGATATGCATCGAACACAAAAGCATTCAGAGTGTTTAATCTCAGAACCAAAATTGTTATGGAATCTATTCATGTTACATTTGATGATAAAAAGTTTATAGAATTGCAGGATGAGTCAGAGTCTACAACACTGGAATTTGAAAATCTAAAAAGTTCTGAGATAAATGAAGAAGAAGAGGATGAAGACCCTAGAATAAATCCTGAACTAACACAGGAACCTGCACATTCTGAGGGGGAGCCACAAAATACAACTCCAAATAATTCAGAGTCTAACAGGTCAGGGTCTACCCAGACAGAGTCTATCCAGACAGAGTCTAGACAGACAGAGTCTAACTCATCAGGGTCTGGATCAAGCAACTCTAAACTCTTGTCAGAGTCAAGCAATTTAGGGGGAGCCTCTTCATTTGAATTTCACTCAAATACAGAAGATGCAAATGACTTAGAGGGAGTTTCAAGTTCAAGAACCAATCTTCCACCTGCTAGAAAATGGACAAGGAATCACACTCCTGACTTGATAATTGGTGATCCTGAGAGTGGTGTACAAACAAGAACAACCACTCAAAATGAATGTCTTTATAGCTGTTTTCTCTCAAAGAATGAACCCAAGAAAATTGAGGAAGCCTTGCAAGACCCTGATTGGATTATTGCAATGCAAGAAGAATTGAATGAATTTGAGAGAAATAAAGTGTGGAAACTTGTACCAAGACATAGAAATAGATCAGTGGTTGGTGTAAAATGGGTGTATAGAAATAAACTTGATGAGAATGGAACTGTAGTAAGAAATAAAGCAAGGCTAGTTGCAAAAGGATACTCACAGGAGGAAGGAATTGACTATGATGAAACTTTTGCACCAGTAGCAAGATTGGAAGCTATTAGAATGTTTCTAGCCTTTGCAGCTCATTCAAAATTCAAGGTGTATCAGATGGATGTGAAAAATGCTTTCTTAAATGGAGAATTGGAAGAAGAAGTCTATGTGGAGCAACCACCAGGATTTGTTGATCCAAAGTTTCCTGATCATGTTTACAGGTTAGACAAGGCACTATATGGATTAAAGCAAGCACCTAGAGCATGGTATGAAACTCTTTCAAAATTCCTTCTTGAAAATGGATTCACAAGAGGTACCATTGACAAAACTGTCTTTATTAGAAAATATAAAGGTGATATTTTGCTTGTCCAAATTTATGTTGATGATATTATATTTGGATCTACTAATGATAATCTCTGTGAAAAGTTTAGTCAACTAATGCAGTCAAATTATGAAATGAGCTTGATGGGAGAATTAAACTTCTTTTTGGGGCTTCAAGTTAAACAGAATGATGATGGAATTTTCATCAATCAAACAAAGTATGTAAAAGAACTGTTGAAAAAGTTTGATATGCAAGATTCTGCATCTGCTAAAACTCCCATGTCAACAGCTACTAAGCTAGACTCTGACCCAAAGAGTAAGAAAGTTGACAACACTAGTTACAGAGGTATGATTGGCTCATTGTTATATTTAACTGCTAGTAGACCAGATATAATGTTTGCAACTTGTCTGTGTGCTAGATTTCAAGTTGACCCTAGAGAATCACACTTAATAGCTGTGAAAAGAATTTTTAGATATCTCAAGGGGGCACAAACTCTTGGACTTTGGTATCCTAGAGAGTCAGATTTTTTACTAATTGGCTATTCAGATTCTGACTATGCAGGATGCAAAGTAGATAGGAAAAGCACAACAGGACAGTGCCAGTTTCTTGGCAACAGATTAATTTCCTGGTTTAGCAAGAAACAACAGACTGTATCAACCTCAACAGCTGAGGCTGAATACATTGCAGCTGGAAGTTGTTGTGCTCAAATCCTGTGGATGAGAAATTAATTACTTGATTATGGACTAACATTCTCAAATATTCCTATGTATTGTGATAATACTAGTGCTATTAAAATTGCAGAGAATCCAGTCCAACACTCCAGAACAAAGCACATTGATGTCAGGTATCACTTTATTAGAGAACATGTTGAAAATGGTACTGTGACACTTCACTATGTTCCAACTGACAGACAGATTGCAGACATTTTAACAAAACCACTTGATGAGTCTACCTTTCTCAGACTGGTAGGTGAATTAGGTATGTTAAATATATAAGTGATCAAAAATTACAAGAAGCAAGGTATGTACTTTAATTATAGTCCCTGTCTTAACACACTGTGATTAATTGTTAGTGCAACATTTTGTTTGGTATTTTACCTTGATAGAGTCTAGACTCTGACGAGTCTGTAGACTCTGAAAGTCAGTAGACTCTAAGAAAATTATCGCCTAGACTCTGAAACGGTTAAAATTCGCGCCTGCAGACTCTGATTGCATTTAAAATGTTCAAATGACTTGAAATAGGCGGTAACAGTTATTTTTTGACCGGCGACAGGCTGTAGACTCGTGTGTATTGTATGCAACTTGAACAAAATAGAATTTTTCATACAATTTACTCACTTGTCTATTGCAATTGATTTCTAAGGCAAAAATATTCACAGAGCTTTTTACGAACCCTAGCTAAATTCTTCAAGCTTCTCCATCACTTTCAACTCAACAACTTTAATGGCTGCCGTTTCTACTGTCATGAGAGGACCCAAGGCAATTGCGTTCACATTTAGGGATTTCGAGTTCATGACCACAAATCATGTTGCTGCTCTTGGAGATAAGAAAGGGGTAGACGCTGACTACTACCCTGTGATGGATTTCTTGGAACAATCCGAGCTACACTACATTCTCAAGGCATCACCAGTCATTTACATGGATGCTGTATCACAAGCATGGAGCACTGCAAAGGTAGTTGATCCTTCTCAGGATCAACCAGGTAAAATAATGTTTACCTTTGGTTCGACTACATTTGATGTCACTGCAGATGTGCTTAATTCTGTGTTTAAACTGCCTGTTAAGTCTACTTTTGATGAAATTGTATCTGATGATGACATTAAAAGCATGTTTAAGGCAATAGGTTATTCTGCTAGCTTAGATAACATGAGCAAGATAACTAGGCCTTACTTAAGGAAAGAATGGTCATTTTTCTTCGATCAAATTGCTAAGTGTTTTACTGGTAAGTGTAGTGGATTTGATGCTATTACTGCTATTACTTATCAAATTGGTCATAGTCTCCTATTTGATAGAATAATCAACATTGGTGATATGTTGCTCACTCAAATGGGAGCAAAATTAAATAATGTGCATGAGGGGAGAAAGAAAGTTTACTATCATAGATTTCTTATGATTTTCCTCAATCACTTCATTCCTAACATGTCAACCAAGTTGGCAGATGATTGCTGTGTGCAGGCATACAAACAGCAAAGGAGGATATTCTCTGACATTAAGAGAATTGATGACAAAAAGAAGAGTCTACCTGCAATGACATATCCACAGGTAATGCAGGTAAAACTCTCATCCTACAAACCTTCTATCTACAATGCTTCATTTTTTGGTGGTGAAATGGTGCAGGAACAAGTAATTGAGAGTCCCCCTGCACCTACCCAAGTCACCCAATCCCCTTCAATTATAAAATCTTCCAAACCAAAATCCAAAAAGAAACCAACCTCTGGTGTCTCTCAACAGGCACCAGTTGTAAAGAGGAGAAAATTGATTCAATCTAGGCTTATAGATGAGCACAGTGATGAGGAGCTCAATCCACTAGAGAAGCAAGTTGTTGAAGGACTTTCTTTGCTAAAGGAAGGTCATGATACACTTGATTCTAACCTTCAAGCCAAGTCTGTAGACTCTCAAAAGGCTACAGACTCTGAAAAACCTAGGGAAGCACCTCAGGATTCTCATATTGAGTCTCCTGAGAAATCTTTTGCTAAGAAGTACAGAAGGTTAAGGAAGGCTTATTCTGCACACACACACAAGCCTGTTATTATTACTAACCCTGTTTTGCAGGAAACAGATGCTCCCAAGGCTCCTGCAGAGCCAGACTCTGAAATCAAGAAAACACCTAAACCAGAGTCTAATGTTGAGTCAGAGTCTAGACTGCCTTTAGACTCTGATCATGACACATTTTGGGAAGGAATGCCATTGGATGCAGCCTCATGCCTAATTGATGAGATCATTACTCCAAGTGATGAGGCACTGCTATTCTTATATCCTTTGGTGGAATCAGTTGAAGATCCAGAACAATATCAGACTAAATCTCAAGTCTTGGATTTTCTTTCAACCTATAAAGCCCTAAGGAAGAGAATGGAACAGGAGCTACAAATGTCTGCACAGGATGTGGTCAAAAATCTCTACAACTACCTATTCAACTCTTCATTCCAAGTACAAGCAGCTGGGCTCATAGAAGGCAGAACAAATGAAGTTCTCAAAGCACTAGGTGTGCCAGACTCTGAACAGCAAATTACAAAGAAGCCTAAAAAGCTTAAGGTCCACAAAAGGATAGCAACAGAGTCTGTTGCTGAGTTGGAAACTGAGATTGAGCAACCAGTTTTTAACTATGAAGCAATTTGGGATAATGGAGTTACCTACAGGACAGCCATTCAATGGATCTCTCACATTCAACCTCTGTCAAGACAGGTGGCTGACTATCTTGTCCATAATATAGGTACAATTGCCAACAAATACATCTATCCAACCTACCAAAGTAGACTGGATCAATTCAAGGGCACTTATTTTCAAAGAGTAAGAAGGGAACTGCAGGACCTCTTCAATCTCACAGATGCCCAGGCAATCAATGCAATCCATCTCAGGGCCTTTCATCACAAGTTGGATGCCTTTATTCTTGAAGAACAACAGGAGGTAGCAGGTGGTGCAAGGCAGTTGGATGATGGGACTAGTGCACCAGTGGTGACTAGTGGTAAAGATGCTCAGTCTGCCTCACCCACACAAGAACCACCTAGTTAGAGGTTGGGTGATAGTGGGGCAGGAGAGTATGCTGTTGGGCCCTCCTTGCCAACTCATCAAAGAGCTTATGAGAACCCCAGTGATATGGGAGGACAGACTCTGATGGATGCTCATGAAGTGATTTCCCAATCTATTCTATCAGAGTCTATCCACCTTGAGGGGGAGTCTCATGCACCAACAGTCAAAGATGGTGACACTCAGACTCTGGCTTCTAATGAAGTCATGCTGAAGCAGTCAGAGTCTAGAGTAGACCCTGAGACTGGAATACTGGAGCCAACAGACTCTGAAAAGAGAGAAGATGCTAGTAAGGGTTCAGAATCTGTTGATGCTCACACCTTGGTGGAAACCCCTAGCCTTCAGACATTTGAAGGGGTTCCCCTCCATCAAGGTGGTTCAGGTATTGAAGCACCATTTTTATCTCTCAACCCCTCTTCTGTAGGTTTACTGAGTGCACCCTCCAAATTGAGTGACAAAAATTCTGAGAGGCTGGCACTGGACCAGGCAAAAGGAGAGGTAGATAAGGCTGTAGAGAGCCTGAGTGAGATTGAGAAAGTGGGTGTCCAACCCCACTGTGAGCATGAGAGATTAGGGTATCCTGAACCTAGCTTTACTTATTGGGATCAAGATTTTCCAAAGAGTTGGTCCAATGAGTTGGAGCAGGGGATGGATGACAATTCACTATGTCTGATTGTGCAGATTGGCAAACAGGAGGAGGCTCTTGCTGCTCAGAAATCATTTACACAGAGACCCCAACTTCACCTGGTGGATTCTCTAGCAAGGAGAGCAGATAGAGTCATGGAGGCTTTGCTGGATAACCCTGTCATTTTCACTGAGGCTGCAACATTGAAGTCAGAAGAACCTCTTTTAATAATGCCTATAAGGGCTAGACTTCCAGAGTCTACAGTCTCTGATCACTCTCAGGAGGAGTCAGGGTCTATAGTCCCGTTTACAGTTTCAGAGTCTACACCACCACCAGAGTCTACACCTCCATTCACAAAGCTAGAGCCTGTTGTTGAGGAATGCAATTCTGGAGATGATGATCTTGTTACTCCTTCTTTTATCTATTTTGATCAGGTGTTTCCTCAGTCTTGGGAGTCTGTACAGCAACGAGGCATCAATGATAAAGATTCTTTTGAGTGTATTTTGGATATTCATCTTTCTGAGAGACTTAAGGCTTTTCAGAAAAAATCTTTTCAACAGGAACATGGTTACTATCCTGGTGAAGAAGATCAAGTCTTAGATGGAGCTGTTAAAGCTAAGCTGCCTAATGTTGCTGCTCAATTATCCAGTGTGGTCCAGGACATTTCTCATATTAAAACAAAGCTCACTGGGGTTGATAATACAACTTCTCTGCTCAATACAAGATTTGACAGAATTCATTCCCTTCAATTATCCAAAGAGGTCGCTTTTAAAGATGCTCTAGCTGCTATCACTACCACTCAAGCTTCTCTTCAAACTACAGTTTCTGATTTGACCACTAAGGTTGATTCAGTTATTGCAGCCCAGGCCAATATCTCCACTGTTCTTGAGCAGATTCTTTTGGCTGTCACCAGTAATGATGATGTCAAAAAGGGGGAGAAGGTGAAGCAAGGTGAGTCCTCCAGGAGACATAAGGATGAGGGATGCAAGAATCAATCAAGGGGAGTTAAACGGAGGAGAGATGGTGATGATGGAGATAGTTCTCATGGTTCTAAGGGTCCTGATGTTGTGCAACAAAAGCAATCTGGAGTATTAAGAACTCCAACACATCAGTCAGGGACTAGACATGGGAAATCAGAGTCTAAGTCATACTCTGATAAGCAAAGAAAGAAGTCAGACTCTGATCAAACTCAAGAACCTTCATACTGGAAGTGCAGTCAATCAAATCTGCAACTTAGAGCTAAAAAGAAGATAGGTCTTGGAGGATTTGAAGAATCTGACATTGACAGAACATCTACTCTAACCAGGGATCCTCAATCCTTGACAGATAGGCAGTTTGAGAAGATCACTCAGAAGCACTTGAATAAAGTGGTGTCTGCTCAAATTGTGTATAATGTTTTTGAAACGAAGATACAAGGAGGTCAGGGAGGTACAGAAAAGGTGAAGAATGAGATGCTGGTTTACTTCTTAGAAGGTGGAAGTGTAAGATGGATTAGTCATTCAAATTTTATCTTTTTCAAACAAGCTGAGGAACTACAGTATATTAGATTCCTACTTCAAATTGCTTATGAAGTTAACAAGAGCAAAGAAGCTGTCACACACAAATGGTTCAAGGAGATTGATAGGAAGCTGATTTTGCACAGACAGGCAAATCGACAAATGGGCAAATTTTCTTTAAAATATGTTGATACTGAGGGAAATGATCAAGTCATGCCATTGGAGGAAAAACAGATTAAATTTCAAGAAGGTGTGGGTCATTACTTTGGGTTTCAGCCTATGAGTGGGAAAGTTAGTGTTCTGATGTTGAAGGACTTAAAAGATCAAGAAAGCAGTGCAAATGATCTGAGAGCAGCTTACTGTCAAATTAAATGTTCAAATGAAGAAATGAAGAAATTAAAGAAGTTTATTGGTGAAGCTCTTGCAATTGTGGAAGAAAATATGCTAAATTCATTTTTGAAGAACAATCCAGCCTTTGAGAAGATTAAATGAGAAGTAATTCTTTTTCTTTTTTTAATTCTTTTTTATTGTTCTAGATTATTGGTTTTATTCTTTAGTTTTGACATCATCAAACCTTGATTTATGCTTACATTTTATAAAGCATAAATAGGGGGAGATTGTTAGGGATATATTCATTTGATGATGTACAGAATACTAGAACAGGGTCTAGATTAGTTTATCTGTAATAAGTCTTTCTAGTCTCTGAAATGAATAATCAGAGTCTAGATGGTCAACATTCATGTTACTTGTACTTAGAAGAATTTCTGTAGAAAGTGAAACCAGAGTCTGCATGAAGATCAGAGTCTGGAAGGTGATCAGAGTCTATAGACTATCAGAGTCTGTGATCTATCAGAGTCTACATGTGATCAGAGTCTGAAGATCATCAGAGTCTGAAGATTTCAGAGTCTATACAGTTGAGGATAAATTTGGAAGAAGATCACAGGAATGGAAAGTCTTCGAAGATCAAGATAAATATATTGTAGATATGCTATGGGAAAGAAAGAGAATTCTAGAAGGAAACTGTCAACTAATAATTAGGAATTCTATTCCTATTGTAATTTATCTTTCTGTTATTAGTTGATAGGCAGCTCTCTATATAAACTCTATGTAACCTAATTGTAAAGGCGTGAAAGTCGAAACATAATCATCTGAGTGAAATTTTGTGAGAGCATAGAAATAGAGAGAGTTGCTGTGATAAACACAGAGAAGCTGCTAGGGTTTGTGTACACCCTAGGAGAGTTTTGTATTCACAAATCAATAATACAAAACAGTACTTATTCATATTTTTGTGTTTGAGTTTGTTCTTAATTTGATTTTAAATCGGGCAGAAAAGACATACAAGTATTCAACCCCCCCTTCTACTTGTACGACTGGGAAAACAGAAAGGGGTATCCCACATGTTGTTAAAGACACACCTAAACCTCTTTTCATAACCCCTGTAGGAGAACCAGTCCTTGAGAGCTCTATATTAATTTCTTATGAAATGAAGTTAGAGGACCTCTAGAAAGAAAAGAAAAGAGAGGAACAAGTAAGGGACATACAAGGAGTTAATGTCCAAGACGAGAGTAGGGCACCCAAGACACCAGTGAAAGATGTGGGAACTTTTGAGTCCCCCAATCCTGGTATAGATGTTAAAGACTTAACGAACAAATTGAATAGACCTAATAGGAGAAGGGTTTCGAGGCACAAACGCAGCGGAAAAATATGAAAATTAAATACAAAACGTAATATAAATCGAAACCCTCTGCAGGATCCATGCGAAAACAAAAGAATTAATTCAGAGATCAAGAACGAATACCTTAAAAAAACTTTAACACTTCATCAATGGAAGATTAATGGAGGTCCAAAGCTTGTTTAATCACCACGTATCCTGCTTACGTTATCTACGCTCTACGGTATCCACCCGAATACTTTTCATGAAGGATTAATGTGTACTAGCACCCGAAAACTACTTCTCTCTCTCTATCTTCCTCTTTTCTCAAAATGGCTAGGATTTTAGAAAAAATATGTGTATCTCAATTAAATCAGCCCATATAGAGATTATATAGAGAGAGGAATAAGTTTTCAAATTATAATTAATACTAATCGAAAATTCTAAATTATTTAATTAAATTTGACTTAATTAATTAATTACTAATTTTGGAATTAGTTTAAGTAATTCATTTATTCTATTTATATAATTAATTAAATCATACTTAATTAATATCATAAATAAAATAAATTACTTATTTAATTTAAATTTATAATTTAAATTATTTCTCCTTCAAGCATACTATGTGTGTGACACTGTAGGTTATTATTACGTTGACAACAATTTTAATATCTAATTAAAATTATAAACAATGAGCGACATCTAGTAATACATCATTGCTACCCAAGTAATAATAATAAAATCAGTGATTTGATTAAGCCTTTCGTAAATAATGTTCCATATAATAAAATCCCTTTAACATTATATTATAGATCAAACTCGAGGCATGTTTCGTGTCATCCTCTTCAACGTTTAATCTGGGTTTCCTTGATCAATGAGTAGAATATTAAACAAATCAATATTTGAGCACGACCAAGCATTTTATAGTCTCACGCAATCAAAACGCCAATAATATTACTCCTAAATAAGAAGGTTAAATCTTTTATCTATCATTCATATTTCTCATATGATTCATAGTATATCCAATGTCCACTTTTATCATCACTCTGTTAAAGGTAACTTTTAGTTTAATCAAAGTATATTAATTCTCGTATAGAAAATAATGATTTCAGGTCAGAGGATCATTACATCATTATCACAGTGAGAATTTCTTATGACACTTATTAACAAGTAAAATCTCACGGCGGGTCATTCCAGTGACATTCATTGAGACATGCACTTATGTTCTTGACTTTAGTATCACCATACTAGTCTTATTACATTATTATTGTCCTTAAATAATAATACTCGACTAGGGAATTTTAGGAATAAGATACTATTCATATAATCTCATTTTTAAGTCACATACTTAAAGATATATAATACGTATCAAAATTCTAAGGACATTTATTATGCTTTCAATTTATTACGCAGTAAATAAAACATAATAAGAAAATAATAATCAATAAACATAATCCTTAATAATAAAATATTTTCCTTAAAATATAAAAGTAATTGTCTCTAAGGCACAATTACTAACAATCTCCCACTTGCACTAGAGCCAATTACCCAAGTATCCAATACTCATGGAACTAGTGTGACTTTCGTGCTTTTGCTGCGATAAAACCTTAGTTAATGGGTCTGCAATATTATTATTAATATGCACTTTACATATATGTATATCTCCTTGATCATTAATCTCATTAATTAGGTGTTATCTCCCAAGTACATGCCCAAAAAACCTCCTTGGCTGCTTCGCAAGCATCAATATACTCAGGCTCTTTTGTAGAATTAACAATTGTCTCGACTGTGAACCATTCCAGCATACAACATCTCAATTTAAATAGATTAAACACAAATCCAGACAGAAACACTAAATGATCTTTGTCTGTCTAAAAACCAGCGTCATTGAAACCTCTTACAACTAGCTTAAAATCTCATCCATATAACAAGAATGAATATTTAGTCATCTTTAAGTACTTAAGAATATTCTTGACTGCCGTCTAGTGACCTTCACCTGGATTAAACTGGCATCTACTCGTCATGCTTAAACATACGAGACATCAAGACGAGTACATATCATTGCATACATTATAGAACCAATTACCGATTCATATGGAACTTTACTCATACGGTCCTTATCATCCAATGATTTAGGCTATTTTCTTTCGAGATCGATATCCCATGAGACATTGGGATAAATCCTCTTTTAGCCTCTTGCATTCCAAATCGATGCAAGACTTTGTCAATGTATGTACTTTGACTCAGGCCGATCAATCTCCTTGATCTATCTCTATAGATCCTGATCCCTAATATATAGGTCGCATCGCCTAAGTCTTTCATTGAAAAATTATTTCTCAACTAAGTCTTCACAGTCTGTAGAGAATGAATGTCATTCCATATTAGTAATATATCATCAACATATAATACTAGGAATGCCACATGGCTCCCACTAACCTTCTTGTAAACACGTGGTTCATCTTTATTTTGAATAAACCAAAACTATTTGACAGTTTCATCAAAATGAATGTTACATCTCCTCGAGGCTTGTCTTAATCCATAACTGGATCGACACAACTTACATACCTTTTCAGCATCCTTTGGATCAACAAAACCCTCAGGCTGTGTCATGTACACATCCACATCTTCTTCAAGGTTCCCATTTAAGAAAGCGGTTTTGACATCCATTAACCAGATTTCATAGTCATAGTAAGCAGCTATTGCAAGCAAAATCCTGATGGACTTGACCATAGCCACTAGTGAAAAGGTCTCATCATAGTTAATACCATGAATTTGCTTGAAACCTTTTGCCACCAATCGTGCCTTATAGGTCAATATGTTACCATCCATGTCGGCCTTCTTCTTGAAAACCCACTTACACCCTATAGGTTTTACTCCTTCAATTGGATCAACCAAAGTCCATACTTGATTAGTATACATGGATTCCATCTCAGATTTCATGGCATCCAACCATCTTTTAGAATCTGGAGTGTCCATAGTGTCTTAGTAGGTGAGAGGCTCATCTTTGTCCACAAACATCACATCACCATCTTGAGTCAAGAGAAATCCATAATATATCTCGGCTCATGGCGAATCCTACTAGACCTACAAAAAACCTATATTTCTTGAGCAATATTTTTTCTTGTACATTCTGCTCAGATTCCTCCATTGGTTCAATGTTATCATGTGGGTCTCAAACTTCATCAAGATTTATTATTCTCCCACTGTCTTTCTTAGAAAGCATTTCTTTTGCAAAGAACACTGCAGTTCGAGCAATAAACACTTTGTTCTTAGAAGGATTATAGAAAAAATAACCCTTTGTTTCAATTAGGTATCCTATAAAGTTACGTTTGTCTGATTTATGTCTTAGCTTGTTAGAAATTAGACGTTTTACAAACGCCTCACATCTCCCAATTTTCTTAAATGACATGTTATGACGTTTCTCAGTTCATATCTCACGCGAAGTCTTCTGAACCATTTTAGTAGGAACTTGGTTAAATGTATAAGCAGCTGTCTCCAGGGTGTAGCCCCAGAAACTAATTGGAAGATTCCTTGACTCAACATTGATAGCACCATGTCCAACAAGGTGTGATCCCTCCTATAAAAAAAAATTCTTTGATATTTTCTAGTTCATCTTCATAGTTTTTGAACTTTTCAAATAATTCGGATTTGTTCATCAAAAGATACATATATCCGTATCTACTAAAATAATTAGTAAATTTTATGAAGTTAATAAAAGCTACCTTTTGTCATCGTACGCATATGACAACATACATCACTATGTATAAGTCATACTCGTTCAGTGACCCTTTCACCATATCCGGTAAAAGGAGTTTTGGTCATTTTGCCAAATAAACCAAGATTCACATCCTTTTATATAATTCATAATCAAACTTATCCAAGAACGCATAAAACCTGAGAATTGTTCTTAGGATTGAGAAGAAAGAATATGTACTAGACTCACCTAAACCTGCTGAACCTGCTCAGGATGCACATAATGATGAACATATTTTGTATCGTAATTGGATAGATGATGCAAGAGTTGCACAGTGTGTTATGCTGGGATCCATGAATGATGAGCTCCAAAAGCAACACGAGCATATGGATGCTCACTCTATCCTTATGCATCTACAAGATTTGTATGATGTGGCAGGAAGGACAGCTCGATATGAGATATCAAAGGAGCTGTTCCGTTATAGGATGACTGAGGGATCATCTGTGAATGTTCATGTGCTCAAGATGATCAATTTGATTGAGCGTCTTGGATAACTTGGATTTGTCATGGATGGGGAGCTGAATCAAGATCTGGTCTTGCAATCACTTCCAGATTCATTCTCGCAGTTCATTATGAACTTTCACATGAACAAGTTGGATGTCAGCTTGCCTGAACTCCATAACATGCTGAAAACTGCTGAGTCGAATTTTCCCACAAAGAAGAGTTTTGTTCTTCTAATTGGTGACGGCTCTAACCCTAAGAAGAGGAAGAGGAGCCCTCCTAAGAAGAAGAAGAAGGTATGTGAGAAAAGGCCAGTTCCTCCAAAAGCTGAAGATCCCAAAAGCAAAGCTGTTTGCTTTTACTGCAACAAAGTGGGGCACTGGAAGAGAAACTGTAAGGCTTACCTTGCAGAATTGAAGAAGAAGAAGGGTGGTGAGACTACCGCTTCTGCTTCAGGTATGTTCATGATCGAACTAAATATGTCACTTAATCAAACTTCTACTTGGGTATTAGATACTGCCTGTGGTTCTCACATTTGCAATTCGTTGTAGGGACTAAGGAGAAGTAAGACTCTTGAAGAAGATGAGGTGATCCTACGTATGGGCAATGGAGCAAGAGTTGCTGCTGTAGTTGTAGGATCGTTTGATTTACTTATGCCTACGGGCAAGACTATTATTTTGGATAATTGTTATTTTGTTCCCTCAATTGTGAGGAATATTATTTCTATTCCCATGTTAGACTTGGATGGTTTTTGTTTGTTATTGAGAATAATAAATGTTCAATTTTTAGAAATAATGTTCTTTATGGTGTTGGTATTTTAAATAATGGTTTGTATGTATGTGACGTAGAACATAGTTTACTTCAAATTGAACATAGTAATAAAAGAAAAAGAGATGATGAAAATCCCACCTACTTGTGGCACTGCAGACTTGGTCATATTAGTGAAAATAGACTTAAGACATTGCATAAGGAAGGGTTACTAAAACCTTTTGATTTTGAATCATATCCTACATGCGAGTCTTGTCTGTTAGCCAAAATGACCAAATCTCCATTTAGTGGACATGGAGAAAGAGCTGCGGAGTTGCTTGGATTGGTACATACAGATGTGTGTGGGTCGATGTCCACGCAAGCCATGGGTGGATTTTCATACTTCATTACTTTTACAGATGATCGATCTAGATTTGGATATGTGTATTTGATGAAATACAAATCCGAAGCCTTTGAAAAGTTCAAAGAATATAAGTATGAAGTAGAGAAACAAACCAAGTATAGTATTAAAACCCTTCGATCAGATCGAGGATGTGAATACTTAAGTGGCGAGTTTCTAAATTATCTCAAAGAAAATGGTATAGTCTCACAATGGACTCCTCCGGCCACTCCCCAGTTGAATGGAGTATCCGAAAGGAGAAATCGAACTTTGTTGGACATGGTTCGATCCATGATGAGCTATACAGATCTTCCAGTATCACTTTGAGGTTATGCATTGGAAACATCAGCATATATATTGAACAAGGTGCCTTCCAAATCTGTTCCTCAAACTCCGTATGAGATATGGAAAGAAAGGAAACTGAGTCTTAAGCACGTTAAGATTTGGGGATGTCCGGCTTATGTCAAGAAAGTTGACCCCGATAAGCTAGAATCTCGATCCGTTAAATGTAGGTTTGTAGGATATCCTAAAGAGACTTTAG
Source organism: Oenanthe sinensis (assembly GCA_028671895.1). Lineage (NCBI taxonomy): Eukaryota > Viridiplantae > Streptophyta > Magnoliopsida > Apiales > Apiaceae > Oenanthe > Oenanthe sinensis. The sequence goes on along the minus strand of JAPMAC010000195.1, from coordinate 6,680,224 downwards.
GGTATTACTTTTACACCGAACAAAGGGTGTTTGTCTCCTGACATGCTACCTTCCTGGAAAAATAGTTTATCCTTGAAGGGAATAGTGGGAGCAAGATTGAACTTGATGAAGTTCATGAAGAACAAACTACTACGGTTCAAGAGGAAACACCTGTTCATATTGAACAAACTTCCATAGAACAGCCCATCCGTAGATCACAAAGGGTGTCTCGCCAACCTGAGAGGTATTATGGCCTTGTCATTGAGAATGACAATGAATTGGCGGTCATTGCTGGAGACGACCCTATGACCTTCAACGAGGCTGTGAGTAGTGTTGACTTAGAGAAATGGCAGAGTGCCATGAAATCCGAAATGGACTCCATGTATGCCAACCAAGTATGGACTTTGGTAGAGGCACCCAAGAATATGAAGCCTATAGGGTGCAAGTGGGTATACAAGAGAAAGATTGGAGCAAATGGCCAGGTAGAGACCTACAAGGCCAAGCTCATGGCAAAAGGATTCAAACAAAGATAATGGATTGACTTTGATGAAACATTTTCACCTGTAGCCTTGCTCAAATCAATTCAGATTTTACTTGCTATTGCAGCTTACTATGACTATGAGATCTGGCAAATGGACGTAAAGACGGCTTTCCTCAATGAGAAACTTGAAGAAGAAGTGTATATGACACAGACAGAGGGTTTTATTTCCATAGGAAATGAACATCTAGTATGTAAGCTACTACGAACCATATATGGGTTAAAGCAAGCTTCTCGAAGATGGAACATTCATTTTGATGAGACAATCAAAGAGTTTGATTTTATCAAAAACATAGATGAACCATGTGTCTACAAGAAGGTTAGTGGGAGCACAGTAACATTTCTTATTTTGTATGTAGATGACATACTCTTAATAGGAAATGACATACCAATGCTGCAATCAGTAAAAATGTGGCTATCAAAGAACTTCACTATAAAGGACTTGGGAGAAGCGTCCTACATTCTTGGTATGAAGATCTATAGAGATAGATCATGAAGAATGATAGGTCTAACCCAAGGTACGTACATCGATAAGGTGCTTAAAAGGTTTAACATGGAAAACTCCAAGAGAGGTCTCATACCGATGAGCTATGGAGTCTCCCTTTCTGACAAGATGTCTCCTAAGACACCTGAAGAAAGAGAGCGTATGAGTAGGATTCCTTATGCGTCGGCAATAGGATCTATCATGTACGCGATGTTATGTACTAGACCTGATGTTGCTCACTCAATTAGTGTGACTAGCAGATATCAGTCAAATCCAGGTGAAGACCACTGGAAAGAAGTCAAGAACATCCTTAAGTATTTGAGAAGGACTAAGGATATTTTTCTTGTTTTTGGTGGGTCTGAGTTGAAAATAGAGGGTTACACTGACTCTAGTTTTCAGTCAGAGTGTGATGATAGTACATCCATGTCAGGGTATGTGTTTACTCTAAATGGAGGGGAGATTAGTTGGAGAAGTCGTAAGCAATCTACGACGACTGACTCCACAGCAGAAGCAGAGTATATAGCTGCAAGTGAGGCTGCAAAGGAAGCTGTTTGGATGACGAAATTTGTTTCTGAGTTGGGAGTAGTTCCTGGCATAGAGGGACCTATTGTGTTATATTGTGACAATAACGCTGCAATAGCTCAAGCCAAGGAACCGAGGTCTCACAAGAATACCAAACATATATTGCGGCGGTTTCATTTGATTAGGGAGATTATTGAAATAGGAGATGTCAAGATTGAAAGAGTTGACACATATAACAACATAGCAGACCCATTCACGAAGCCGCTGTCTCAGTTAAATTTTGATCGTCATAAGGAGCGGATGGGTATTAGATACCAGAGTGATTGGCTTTAGGCCAAGTGGGAGATTGAAAGTGTTTGACCTAAAACCAATCATGTATGATGAGTTAGGAAAAACTTTATGCTACTCTTATTTAAATTCATTTGATAATAATAAAGTATTTATTTGTTATGTTACGGGCTTAATCTATTTGAAGTGTATTAAATAAAATGTTCCATAGTTTAGAGCAAAGCTTCTAGAATTATAATGAGATTGTAATAATAAGATCTAGAAGATAATAGCTTTAGACTTAAACAGTTCCTGATCATAGGATAACTAATTGGAAATTGGTAAATCCGTAAAGATCAGTACATACTATGCTAGCTCTCTTAGGAGGATGTCTGTTCTCATAGACATTTGTGTGGTGACACTATATCTAGTATGTAGGTGCTTATTAAGGAATAAGTTCACTGAACATGACTCGATAAGTAGAACAACTAATGGATTTTACTCACGTGTCGATAATTGTTTATTAAGTAAATAGTTGTACAAGTATCCTTAGACTTGAGATCGTTAGAGTAATCTCGTACACAATGATTTATGCTTTGGTTTAGTCCTTAGTCTCTAGGACATTCATTAGGTCCATTCTGGACATAGTGATTTGTGTATGGAGATAGTTAACGGATCAATAAAGGATCTGCCCCTTCCAGTAAAGGAAGTGAATATCCTATGTTATTTTTAGATATGCAAGTTCAGGAATCTCTGGCCAGAGTGAATGAAATTAGAAAGAGTTTCTAATTTGCATTAAAAGGAACTTGGCATTATGAATAAGAAATCATATGATTAAATTAGATAGGCTTGACACGAGTTCCATGCCTTGTATTTAATCGGGATATTGAAGGGTAGAAGGAATTAATTATACGGTAACTAATTACTGACAAGTTCTAAGTATTCTAAGTAATGATTTCGTATTATCTGGATAGTCGCGATATGTTGAGAAGCATCACTCATGATGTAGAATAAATATAATTAATCAGATTAATTATATTTAATTAATTAATAGAATTCATATAAATAATAAATAAAATGTTTATTAGTATTTATTTCTACTACCGGCTTAATATTTAACCTAAAGAGTCACACCATAAAAGAGATTAAATTATAGATGAAGGAATAATTAATAATAGCTAGTCATTATTTATTTATGAAATAAATAATTACTTAGCAAATTTTATAAATTTATTAAATGAGATTTAATTGATTATAAATTATTTAAGATAAGATCTTAATATTATTAATTAAATATTTAATTAAAGTAATTAAATATAAAGAGAGAATAATTTTCTAAAAGAGTTTAGAAAAAGGAATTAATGATTAAAATAGTTTTAATCATTAACTAATTAATTAATAAGATTAATTAATTAAAAAGGGAATTAATAATAAGATATTTATAGAAAATATCTCAGCTGAGATATTTGCCTATAAATATAGGATTATAAACCCTAATACTGTAACCCTAATATTTGAGAGAAATATTTTAAAAGGGAGACAACCCTAATTTCCTCTCTAGCCTCCTCCTTCATCTTTTAGTTTGATTCTTGGTGGATATCTTTAGAGCACTCCACACTTGAGGGGTGATTGCAAGGATTGAAGAACAAGATCTTCTCTAGCTGTTGCCGGAAAGCAATCGAGGTATTCTTCAATTTATAAAATAGTTTTGTATCTATATGTATGTATACATAGGAATATATGCAAATAAATGTTATTCAATGCTTCCGCTGGTGCATAAATTCCTACAATAGTACCCTTTAATCGTCAAATATATCTTGAAGAGTCAGTCCCTTAAATATCCTTTGAGGGTGCTTAATCGTCTTATAAGCATCTATATGCTCGTGTTGCTTCTTAAACTCAGCACTCATAATTGCAAGCACGAGACATGAAACATCAGTCGCAACATCAATTTACTTCCAATAAGCACTATCATTTGCACATGTAACATTCTCAGTTTCAATAGCAGGGGAAGAGATTTGACTAACATCGTGGTGCTCAAGGACGATCATCAAGCTCCTATATCAGTCAAGGAAATTTGTTCACATCAACTTGTCCTTCTCAAGAACTGATCGCATAGAGATGTTGTTTGTGTTTATCATTTGATATCTACAATATTAAAGTGTATAAAATAAACTAAATTACATTTAATATTAATTATATTTAAGTGATTATGGTATATCACCATATACCTACCACTATTTTTATCAAACTAATAGCCCTAACTATTAATTCGAAAATCATTTCTTTAAATCTTTCTAGTGAGCCAAGATCCATATTTCATCCATGTTTTAAGATCGCGTTGGCTAATACACTCAAAACATGACTATTTAGGTTGTAACACCCCCTGCTCAAAATGAGACGAGGGGTTACTTTTCAAACCGCAAACATGTATACAAAGTACTAAAATACACCTTATATTGATTAAATAGGTCCAATAAATCTCCAAAACAATATTAAACCTCTGAAATAATCCAAACCTATAAGTGCGAAATAAAAAAAATCTCAAATCATAAATAGTATCTAAATAATAGCTAGAAGTCCAAACTTCCTAAATCAACTGTAATGAGGGTAGCTCTCCATCACACAGCCCGAGATCCCCCTAAGTACCTGCCAGAAGAAAGAATACGGCATGAGCCAAATGCCCAGTACGGATTGGAATACAGTTTATAAAATAGAAAGAAGATATATAATTTGATAATAATAAATAAACTTTAATTTTTAAAGACAAGGCTGAAGCAAAGAGGGGTTAGGATATTTCATACCGATATCAAAACAGATAACAAATACACACATCATAGGGTACCTAATGCGTGCAACAAACCGGACAACGTGTACGGCATATACAACGTCACCGTCAAATATCAAATAACAAATCAAATCAGATTCTGGGTGCACCCACGTATCCTCAAATAAATATCAAAATGCACAAAGCTCACCACCTGAGCTATCAGAAGGATACGCTGTGACTAATCACACTGTCACGGAAGTGTCATGCCATTGGTGCGACAATGACATGGCTGTAGTACCTCTACAGCTGGTTAAATCGGTATACCCTATATCACTCTAAGGGTTCAAATAAAATAATTTTCACAATTTCAAAATCACCTTAACAAATATTTCAAATATTATACGCAGATATGTAACATACATAATTTTCAAAAACCGCAGAGACAAATATTTAAATATTTCGAAACAGACTTTAAAATAACTTTCGGAGAATCAAAACAGTTAAAACGAATAATAACGGAAGGAACAGATTTACGAACGGAACGAATTAAATATAACTAATCCTAAAAAGAGTAGCGCTGAAAAGAAGGAGAACGAAATCCGTACCTCGAATATAGCAATCACAAGCACTAATAATTTCCGTAAATAACCCGGTAAACTTCGGGTTCCCGATCTAATTACAAAATTAGAATCTATTATTAATAACATAATAATCATCTATTCGTTTATTAAATTATTAATAGCTTAACTAAATTGTTATTTAATTAATATTATAGATTGTAACATGCGGTAAAGTTTTCAAAATAGAAGTCACATGCTGCTACTACATAATCATGTGGCCATGTCATCTGGTGGTTTAAAACTAAAGTATATACACCCGTTCATAAACATAATGCTAGGCTTGTGAACAGAGTTCTAAATTAAATCTAATATTCTAATATATGTATTAGTAAAGTGACATGAAGGCTACAACATGGGCAGTACATGCACATAAATACTCCGCGCCACAATTTGCTTATTATACATGAATAAGCATGGTAAAATTGTTAACCCAAATACCCAATAATAATATATTAATGTAAGTATAGTACCTTAGATTACTGATAAGCAGAATACGATGTGTGAATATTTCTATCGCCTCTTTCCCTTTCGCCACAGCTCCTAGTAGTTACCTCAAAAATTGTTTTTAGGGTTTTAATAAAAATAAATTGTATATCGTGTTTGTATATATAGGCCCATTAATGAATAACCTATTTCTAATCTAATTACTATTTTAATACCCAATTCTACTTCTAATCAAATTCAATATAATAAATATTATGGTTAAAGAAAATAATCTTACAAATTCTAATCTAATTCTAATTATTATTACTAATATCTAAATAAATAAATTACGGATATTACATATATACCCCCTTAAAAAGGATTCCGTCCCCGGAATCTAAAGAAACTAAAACTTGTACCTGAATCAAATAAATGTGGATATTTCTCACGGATAGATTCTTCTAACTCCCAAGTAGCCTCTCTCTCAGAATGGTTCTTCCACAAAACTTTAACAAACAGAATAGTTCTCTTCCTCATAATTCGTTCCTCTCGAACTAAGATAGTTTCAGTCTCCTCCTCACAAGAAAGATCTTCATTTCTTTTTGTAACTGATGATAACCCAATCTCAAATCTATCGTCGAAAGAATTTTTTTTCCCCTTTTAAATAATTGAACAAGCCATCAATGCGTGACAAATGATACATATTTCTAACAGTCATCTTATTCAATTCCCTGTAGTCAATACACAATTTCATAGACCCGTCTTTCTTCTTCATAAAAAATAGTGGAGCACTCCATGGAGATACACTCGGTCTGATCAATTCCTTATCCAATAAGTCTCGTAGCTATTCTTCTAATTCCTATAACTCTACTAGTGTCATCGTATACAATGATTTTAAATAACTTCAGCCCTCATGATAAATTCAAGAATAACCGATACATGATTTTATGAAATAACACATCTTTTCATATCTTATGAGCATTCTTAAACCTACAATTCTAAAATACATCCATTACTTTCTTTTTATACTCCAACATCTCTAGTTATATGGAACCACTTAGGTTAGATCTCAATTCATATTTAAATCTCTCATTACTTTAAAGATGTCTCATGAACCCTTCGAGCAATCCAACCTAACAAATTTTTTTTTATGCAATTTAAAATATTCTAATCATCATTCTACTTAATTAAATATAACACCCTAAGGTAAGCTTCCTTATGCACAATTGAGAAGTATTGCTTGCTGAACGTATTATTAAATCATTTTCAATTCATTGTCATCTTGAAATCTTATACTCTAGTCACATTCCAGCACCGCATTCTGAATTCTATATATATGATTCCACGTTATTCCATGGTAGAAAACATAATCCGTCTTTATATTTAACTCATTGATAATCAATAATCCCTAATATATAGATCATCGCATCTCCATTTGAAGTTTAAAATCCAGCACAATCCTTAGCCAAAATTATCTTACTCGTAAAGTCAAAATAACTCTAAATACTCATTTCATTTAAAAATCTTGATCTACAATTACTAACATACTTGTATCTTCATAGATAGTTCACCTTCCATCTCAATCAATCACTTCAAACTGTTTGGTGAATAAATCCTTAAAAATTTAATCAAGGTCATGCATCCCTATCGGAAATAAATTTGCCTAGATGACTATATTCTACATATTCTAAGCACTCTTAATACTTATCACGAAGGCACATAAAAAGATTCATTTGCGAAGACTAAAGTGAAGGATTCTGAATAGATGAGAAAGAAACAACAAAATGAGTCAAAACATATTCAAATAATGCAAAAGCTCCATGTCAGGATTCACAATATCAAATACAGATACGAATGAAGTTCACAGAAAGAGACAAGCTGAAGTAGTTTATAAAATTTAACAAAAGTGAAATAATTTTGAAATGAGTGCAACTAAATGAAGTCTCAAAATAGAATACCCATCTTAATGGCTACCCAAACTCACAGGTCAAACCTAAATAGGTTTTCTACAAGAAAGATCCTGACTCTGATACCACAACCCGGGTCAAATTCCGAGTCTTTTTTCAAAAATCGGGTCAAGTCCCGACTTCCAAATCCGAAATAAGCCAAAGTAAACTGGCCCAAATGCAACAACTTGGGTAATCCACAAACCTACCACAGACCCCCAAAAGATCATGATTTATTGGTGCACTTAGTAGTAGTACTCTTGCTTATATACTGAACAAATTATCTCAATCTACTCGATGTGGTATAGGGGTGTTACATAGGTAGACCACATTTGTCGATTATATCAAATATAACTCTTGGAAAGTTTGGTAGAACATACCTTTGTATACATTTATCTAATAAATCTCACCAAACTCTATGCCTCTAAATCAACAATCCTATTGTGATGATTTAGTTAAGTTAGACCCAACGTTTCAACAAACTAAGTACACTTACTTATCCCATTTTCCCATGATTGATAAGAGCACCTTGCTTTGGAAAACCCACTTCTTCTCAATCTAGATCTTGACGAGTATTAAACATTGGAAGGCATCCAATTAACTTAATGTGTATTTAGGGATTTTAAATTTTATATGAATGATCATGATCCCATCATAAAGAGATTCTCAATTTTTCCATGATCAAATAATTCATTTCAATATTCCTCAATGGATTAATTTTCAGGTCGTCGGAGAAGTCACAAACGGTCTCTCTTAAAAATCGATTTTCTTACGAATTAAACTAATAATCCGCTTTTGACAAAATCTCCCCATATCAGAAAAAGAAAATTCATATTTAATACCGTGTTTTATAAACACAAGAATCTCATGATCGTTTGTTCAATTTTAAAATCTTGAATCGTTACAGATTTTATTTTTCTTAAGCAAACATGACATGAGTGTCGTATCTAATACATATATGATTAATAAATATTAAGCATGCATCTCGATTATGTCTACGCATACATACCAAAACATGTGAATGGAAAAATCAAAGTCAATCTATAGTGGTTTAAAAACACAATCTATTACATGTCTTCTTTCTTCATTTCTCCATTATTCCCTTTTGGATCACCTCCTCGCTTGCAAGTCTTCATTGATAATTATATTAAATATTGAAACAAAACTATTCTAATGAAATTACAAGAAGAACTCGAGTTACATTCGAGATAATTAAATTATAATGAATAAACGACATGCAAGTCGTATTTAGAAACCAAAACCATAAATCAAAACCTCTATCTTATGGGTCGTTAGGCCATAACCATCCACCATGTTATTGCATAACACATGTAATATATCTCAGATTATATAAACATATCATATAATCATATATAACAAATTTTGAAATTTCAGAAAATCAATTAAATTTCAATAAATAATAAATCACCATTTTCGGGCATGTAAAATCATCAAATGGCTTACTGATGCCAAGCTGAATTTGTCAGTATTGCCCAGTGACACAATTCCAGTCAGAAAACACATATCGTTTGCAAAAATTAAACACTGGACATAGATTTCAGAAAATCTATAGAAGTCGTTTCAGAATTCGTATCGAATATGATTCTCATAATAAGAACAAACATGTATCATATACATAAAGCAATACACACAATTATTACATGATTATACATCACATGAATATCATATATTCAAAATCATATAAAACATATATATCAACATATAGCCATGGTATATCATATACATGTTTACATACATCAAAAAACTGTTAAACACATAACGAATTAAAACATTTCGCAAGTAGCTCTGATGCCATTGAAGGGTTTCGAGGCATAAACGCATCGGAAAAATACGAAAATTAAATACAAAACGTAATATAAATCGAAACCCTCCGCAGAATCCATGCGAACACAAAAGATTTAATTTGGAGATCAAGAACAAATACATTAAAAAATCTTTAACAGTTCATCAATGGAAGATTAATGGAGGTCCAAAGATTGTTTAATCATCACGTATCCTGCTCACGCGATCTACGCTCTACGGTATCCACACGAATACTTTTCATGAAGGATTGATGTGTACTAGCACCCGAAAACTGCTTCTCTTTCTCTATCTTCCTCTTTTCTCAAAACGGCTAGGGTTTTAGAAAAAATATGTGTATCTTAATTAAATCAGCCCATAAATAGATTATATATAGAGAGGAATAAATTTTCTAATTATAATATAATTATAATTAATACTAATCCAAAATTCTAAATTATTTAATTAAGTTTGACTTAATTAATTAATTACTAATTTTGGAATTAGTTTATGTAATTCATTTATTCAATTTATACAATTAATTAAGTCATACTTAATTAATATCATAAATAAAATGAATTACTTATTTAATTTAAATTCATAATTTAAATTATTTCTCCTTCAAGCATTCTTTATGTGTGACCCTATATGTTATTATTACATTGGCAATAATTTTAATACCTAACTAAAATTGTAAATAATGAGCGGCATCTAATAATACATCATTACTACCCAAATAATAATAATAAAATCAGTGATTTGATTATGTCTTTCGTGAATAATGTTCCATATAATATAATCCATTTAACCTTATATTATAGGTCAAAATCGAGACATGTTTCGTTTCATCCTCTTCAACGTTTAATCCGAGTTTCCTTGATCAATGAGTAGACTATTAAACAAATCAACATTTGAGCACGGCCATGCATTTTATAGTCTAACGCAATCAAGAGGCCAGTAATATCACTCCTAAATAGGAAGGTTAAATCCTTTATCAATCATTCATATTTCTCATATGATTCATAGTATACCCAATGTTTACCTTTATCATCACCTGATTAAAGGTAACTTTTGGTGTAATCAAAGTATATTAATTCTCATATAGAAATATAATGATTTCAAGTCAGAGGATCATTACATCATTATCACAGTGATAATTTCTTATGACACTTATTAACATGTAGAATCTCACGGCGGGTCATTCCAGTGTCATTCATTGAGACATGCACTTATGTTTTTGAATTTAGTATCACCATACATATGACCAATGAGATGTGGTCATCTGTCAGCAAACATAATAGTCTTATTGCATTATTATTGCCCTTAATTAATAATACTCGACTATGAAATTTTAGGAATAAGATACTATTCATATAATCTCATTTTTAAGTCACATACTTAAAGATATATAATACGTATCAAAATTTCAAGGACATTTATTATGTTTTCAATTTATTACGCAGTAAATAAAACATAATAAATAAATAATAATCAATAAAACATAATCCTTAATAATAAAATATTTTCCTTAAAATATAAAAGTAATTGTCTCTAGGGCACAATTACTAACAATAGTAGCGATAGTAACAACATATATCATTCTACTGAAAACTTTAAAACTGCTAATAACGTTGAAGTAGAAACTATTAAGACACCTACTATTTTGAATAACATGCATATTATTGATGTATGCCATAAACTTTGTGGTGTAATAAATCGTATGTTGTGTGCTTTTAATGCTATGTCTGCATATTTCAAACGCATGATTGCTAGTAAAGATAACATGACACTTAGACAACAAATTAATAATAAATTTTCAAAATCCAAGACTGTGATTCCCTTACTTATCAAGAAGAAAACATATATTCCAAAGTCAAAACATAAAGTTGTTAAGACTGTTTATAGGAATGTAAGTACAGTCAAGGTAGATTTTACTGTTGTTCGAAAAGGATCTGTTGTCAAAGCTGACAAAAGTCAATTCTTTAAGTATGCCGGGCCCAATCAATTTTTGGTTCCGAAGACGATTTAATCCATTTGATGTTTACAGGTAGTTAAATAGGTAAACCGAGTTGTGTGGATCCTGGACAACAGATCTTCAAGGCATATGACCGGAGATAGAGCCCTGCTATCAGACATGGTTGAAAGAGCTGACCCAGTCGTCACCTTTGGAGATAATAACAAAGGAATGACTACGGGATATGTCAAGTTAAATGCTGTAAATGTTATCATTGAAAATGTCTCTTTAGTGAAAGGACTTAAGCACAATCTACTTAGCATCAGTCACTTCTGTGATAAAGGATACAAAGTAAAATTTATCAAGGAAAAATATTTAATAGCTCATTCTAAAGACGACAAACTAGCCTTACGTGAGGTAAGGAAAGGAAACTTGTACGTAGCTGATCTCAACTTAGGAACTAAAGATGAAGCAAACTGTTTCTACTCAAAGGCTTCATTAGAAGAAAGCTTACTATGCCACAAGAAACTCTCATATTTAAATTTCAAAACAACGAACTCTCTAGTCAAGAGGGATTTGGTGAGAGGATTGTCTCCAATGGAATTTACACAAGAAGGATTGTGTGAGGCATGTCAAAAAGGGAAGTCAAAGAAAGCAAGTCACAGAGACACATATACTATAAACATTATTGAACCACTTCAACTCCTACACATGGATTTATTTGGTCCAGTCAATATTATGTCTATGGCAAGAAAAAGATATGCCTTAGTGATTGTAGATGACTTCACAAAGTATACGTGGGTTTTATTCTTAAATTCTAAGGATGAAACTCCACAAATGGTGATTGATCATGTAAAGCTGATTGAGTTAGATTCAAAGTTAGTTGTTCGGGCAATCAGATCAGAAAATGGAACATAATTCAAAAATGAAATTCTGAATATCTTTTGCTCAGACAAGGGGATAACAAGTCAATACTCAGCATCAAGAACTCCATAACAGAATAGAGTTGTAGAAAGGAAGAATCGAACCCTGATTCAAGCTGCAAGAACAATGTTAAGTGAATCAATGTTACATATCTACTTCTGGGCTGAAGCGGTAAATACAGCTTGTTATACCCAGAATCGAACTTTAATCAATAAAGATCATATTAAAACTCTCTATGAATTAATGGTTGGCAAGAAACTAACACTCAAGTACTTTCATGTATTTGGAATCAAATGTTATGTGCTGAAAGATGGAGATGTACATCGTGGCAAGTTCGAGGCGAAGGCACATGAAACTTTTTTTGTCGGTTATTCAAGAAGAGCATATACGGTGTACATAATTGATCAGCACCAAGTAAAAGAAAGTGTCAACGTTACTTTTAATGACACTAAACTCCCAAGTATCCAAATTGAAGATTCTTCTGAGTCATTAAAGTTTGATATTTATCCAGATTCACATTCTGATGACGAAGAAGAACCTAAGGTTGCAGCAGGAAATGATAATGATCCAGGTAATAGTGGTGGAAATGATAGGAACACTGGAGATACTACTAATACCAGTGGTGGATCAATAAGTCATCCTGGCAGCAACTCAGAGGGAAATAATGGATCTACTGGCAGAACACAACATCACAATGAATATCGAGGAGAATCATCAAGATCAAACCTACTAAGGGAAATGATATGGAGCAGAAATCATCCTTTTGATTTGATCATAGGTGATCCAGATATTGGAGTTAGGACCAGAAGTGCAACTTCAAATGAATTTCTATTTTCAATTTTTCTATCTCAAGAAGAACCAAAGAGAATTGAAGATGCATTAAGTGATCCAGATTGGGTTCTTGCCATGCAAGAAGGGCTCAATTAGTTTAAGAGACAAGAAGTATGGACACTGGTACCCAGGACAAAAGACAGATCTGTGATTAGCACCAAATGGGTATACATGAACAAGTTAGACGGTGATGGCATTGTTACAAGGAACAAGGCCAGACTGGTGGCAAAGGGTTACTCCCAGGAAGAAGGAATCGATTATAATGAGACATACGCACCAGTTGCAAGACTTGAAGATATCAGAATATTTCTAGCATTCGCAGCAAACTCCAATTTCAAAGTTTATCAAATGGATGTGAAGATTGAATTTTTGAATGGAGAATTAGAAGAAGAATTATATGTGAAACATCATCTGGCTTTGAAAATCCAGAGTTTACTGATTTTTTATATTTTCTACTTAAAACTCTCTATGGACTCAAGCAAGCACCGAGGATATGGTATGACACTCTCTCTGAGTTTTTAATTGAAAATAGTTTTATTAGAGGTGTCATAGATAAAACTCTCTTTTATAAATTACATGATAAAGATATGATATTTGTCTAACTCTATGTTGACGATATTATATTTGGTTCTACTAACGAAACTTGTGCAAGATATTTGTTAAGTTAATGCAGAGTAGGAATGAAATGAGCATGATGGGTGAGTTGTCATTCTTCTTTGGACTGCAAGTAAAGTATAAGGAAGATGGGATTTTTATTTGCCAATCGAAGTACGTAAGGGATTTATGAGAAAATACAGTCTAGAAGATTTTTCACCGGCAAAAACCATAGCCACCAAGCTTGACAAAGATGAAACTGGTAAGAAAATTTGACATCACAAGCTAATAAAGGTATGATAGGCTCATTATTATATCTAACTACTAGTAGACCTGATATAATGTTTGCAATATACTTATGTGTAAGGTTTCAATCTGATCCTAGGGAATCTTATCTTATAGCTGTTAAACGTATTTTTAGATATCTGAAGGGTACACCAAATCTTGGAATTTGGTACCCTAAAGATACAAGTTTTGATTTAATAGGCTATATAAATTCAGATTATGCAGGATGTAGGACGGATATGAAAAGTACTTCTAGAAGATGTCAGTTTCTAGGACGTCGGTTGATCTCTTGGTACAGTAAATAACAGCACTCAGTGTCTTCCTCAACAGCCGAAGCAGAATTCATTGCGGCAGGTAGCTATTGTGCACAGATCTTATGGATAAGGAATCTGCTAAAAATGACTATGAACTTGCGTTGAACAAAATTCCAATTTTCTGCGACAACACAAGTGCTATATCCATCTCCAACAATCATGTACAATATTCTCGAACCAAGCACATTTACATAAGGTATCATTTCATCACAGAGCATGTCATGAATGGAACTGTGGTGTTACATTTTATACCAACAGAAGATCAAATAGCCGACATCTTCACAAAACCACTTTATGAATCCACTTTCTCTAAGTTAGTTAGTGAATTAGGGATGTTAAAGAATGGCTAATTTTTTGTTGCTAGGAATTGATTTGAGTTCATAAATAGTAAATGTTAATATTTAAAGGATTTATGAGACTTGAATCAACAATATCCTAGGGCTTATGAATATTTGGATAAATTATCTTGAGAATAATTGAATACTCTTAATAGATAATTATTTCAATTATAGCATAACTACTTATATTTATTTTAAGCATTTTATAAGAATTATAGGTTAATTGTATCTATTTTTCTAATTATTATTATAAATTAATAATTATTATGTTATCAACTATTCTAATTAATTTATTCATTAAACTAATTCAACTTTGAATTAATTTAATTCCTAAATTAATTAGAATAGTTGATAATATAAATAAATATTATATGTCCTTAATAATTTATTTATATGTAAATTATTGTCTAAATTTGTTAAATTTTTATAGAATGTAAATATTTAGTTATCTTATTATTAATTAATCTAAATTTTGAATAAAATTTCCTATATTTTATTTCAAGTTTTGGAACAATTAATAATATTTGTATATATTTGTTTACAATTATATATTATTTATACTTTTTAATTAAATATGTAAACATATTTATTTAGCTTAAAGTTTTTTTCTCGAAAGGCAAGACTTTTTAAAAGTCTTACCGAGTATGTGTTTAAATCATTTGATAGAAAGTCCTTTTATATATATAGTTTTTCTTGGAAAGAGTTTTTATAAAAGAACTTGGCACGACTTTTTAAAAGTCTTACCGAGATTCAATTTAAAAAGTCTTACCAACAAACGTCTTTACCTAAACGTTTTTGTTTTTAAATAAAAAAGAGTCTTGTTCAGCTTTTATACAAACACGCTATACTTACACGCAACATAGATCTGAGTTAGAACTTTTCAAAAACCTTTAGAACTTTCGACTTTGATCTTCAACAACTGTTTAGTTGTTAGTTTACTGCTGTTTTACAAGTTTAAAAGCTTGTGTGGTTACGTTTTTAGCCCAATTTCAACCAAAACTCTGCTCAAAATTTCTCTCATTCGAACGATTCTTGGACTGTTTAGCTGGAAGTTTAGTCGAGTATTATAAGTTGTTTTAAGAGTAATTTGGGGTGTTTAATCATAATTGAAGATTAATTGAAGTTTAGGTTTTGATTTTTGGGTGGCTTAACGAATTTGGTGTGTAAACTCGATTTTAGTTATATAATTTGGATTAAGGTTTTTTTGATAGTAATTTGTCTGTTGAAATCCAATTTAATTAATTAAAAAAAATTAATGGCTACTAAGTTTATAATTGCGAAAACAAATTTTGTGGCCTATTTTGATCCGGTACATTGCAAGGAGACTAGGTTTAGACCCTGAATCTGATTTTTAAATGAGCACTTCTTAATAAGGACTGCCATTACACTGGATACCCCTTTAAAAATTGAACCTCTTCAAGTCCTGTACTCAAACTACCAGAAGCATCACAAATGACAGAATGGTTCATTTTTCATTCAAAATTGGTGAATAGGAGCACCAAGTAAAAGAAAGTGTCAACGTTACTTTTGATGACACTAAACTCCCAAGTATCCAAACTGAAGATTCTTCTGAGTCATTAAAGTTTGATATTTTTCCAGATTCACATTCCGATGACGAAGAAGAACCTAAGGTTGCAGCAGGAAATGATAATGATCCAGGTAATAGTGGTGGAAATGATAGGAACACTGGAGATACTACTAATACCAGTGGTGGATCACTAAGTCATCCTGGCAGCAACTCAGGGGGAAATAATGGATTTACTGGCAGAACACAACATCACAATGAATATCGAGGCGAATCATCAAGATCAAACCTACTAAGGGAAAGGATATGGAGCAGAAATCATCCTTTTGAATTGATCATAGGTGATCCAAATATTGGAGTTAGGACCAGAAGTGTAACTTCAAATGAATTTCTATTTTCAATTTTTCTATCTCAAGAAGAACCAAAGAAAATTGAAGATGCATTAAGTGATCCAGATTGGGTTCTTGCCATGCAAGAAGAGCTCAATTAGTTTAAGAGACAAGAAGTATGGACACTGGTACCCAGGCCAAAAGACAAATCTGTGATTGGCACCAAATGGGTATACATGAACAAGTTAGACGGTGATGGCATTGTTACGAGGAACAAGGCCACACTGGTGGCAAAGGGTTACTCCCAGGAAGAAGGAATCGATTATAATGAGACCTACGCACCAGTTGCAAGACTTGAAGATATCAGAATATTTATAGCATTCGCAGCACACTCCAATTTCAAAGTTTATCAAATGGATGTGAAGATTGAATTTTTGAATGGAGAATTAGAACAAGAATTATATGTGAAACAGCCTCTGGCTTTGAAAATCCAGAGTTTGCTGATTTTGTATATTTTCTGCTTAAAACTCTCTATGGACTCAAGCAAGCACCGAGGATATGGTATGACACTCTCTCTGAGTTTTTACTTGAAAATAGTTTTATTAGAGGTGTCATAGATAAAACTCTTTTTTATAAATTACATGATAAAGATATGATATTTGTCTAACTCTATGTTGACGATATTATATTTGGTTCTACTAACGAAAACTTGTGCAAGATATTTGTTAAGTTAATGCAGAGTTGGAATGAAATAAGCATGATGGGTGAGTTGTCATTCTTCTTTGGACTGCAAGTAAAGTATAAGGAAGATGGGATTTTTATTTGCCAATCGAAGTACGTAAGGGATTTATGAGAAAATACAGTCTAGAAGATTTTTCACCGGCAAAAACCATAGCCACCAAGCTTGACAAAGATGAAACTGGTAAGAAAATTTGACATCACAAGCTATAGAGGTATGATAGGCTCATTATTATATCCAACTACTAGTAGACCTGATATAATGTTTGCAATATACTTATGTGTAAGGTTTCAATCTGATCCTAGGGAATCTCATCTTATAGCTATTAAACGTATTTTTAGATAACTGAAGGGTACACCAAATCTTGGAATTTGGTAACCTAAAGATACAAGTTTTGATTTAATAGGCTATATAAATTCAGATTATGCAGGATGTAGGACGGATATGAAAAGTACTTCTAGAAGATGTCAGTTTCTAGGACGTCGGTTGATCTCTTGGTACAGCAAATAACAACACTCAGTGTCTTCCTCAACAGTCGAAGAAGAATACATTGCAGCAGGTAGCTATTGTGCACAGATCTTGTGGATAAGGAATTAGCTAAAAATGACTATGGACTTGCGTTGAACAAAATTCCAATTTTCTGCGACAACACAAGTGCTATAGCCATCTTCAACAATCATGTACAATATTCTCGAACCAAGCACATTTACATAAGGTATCATTTCATCACAGAGCATGTCATGAATGGAACTGTGGTGTTACATTTTTTACCAACAGAAGATCAAATAGCCGACATCTTCTCGAAACCACTTTATGAATCCACTTTCTCTAAGTTAGTTAGTGAATTAGGGATGTTAAACAATGGCTAATTTTTTGTTGCTAGGAATTGATTTGAGTTCATAAATAGTAAATGTTAATATTTAAAGGATTTATGATACTTGAATCAACAATATCCTAGGGCTTATGAATATTTGGATAAATTATCTTGAGAATAATTGAATACTCTTAATAGATAATTATTTCAATTATAGCATAACTATTTATATTTATTTTAAGCATTTTATAAGAATTATAGGTTAATTATATTTATTTTTCTAATTATTATTATAAATTAATAATTATTATGTTATCAACTATTCTAATTAATTTATTCATTAAACTAATTCAACTTTGAATTAATTTAATTCCTAAATTAATTAGAATAGTTGATAATATAAATAATTATTATATGTCCTTAATAATTTATTTATATGTAAATTATTGTCTTAATTTGTTAAATTTTTATAGAATGTAAATATTTAGTTATCTTATTATTAATTAATCTAAATTTTGAATAAAATTTCCTATATTTTATTTAAAGTTTTGGAACAATTAATAATATTTGTATATATTTGTTACAATTATATATTATTTATACTTTTTAATTAAATATGTAAACATTTATTTAGCTTAAAGTTTTTTTCTCGAAAGGCAAGACTTTTTAAAAGTGTTACCGAGTATGTGTTTAAACCATTTGATAGAAAGTCCTTTTATATATATAGTTTTTCTTGGAAAGAGTTTTTATAAAAGAACTTGGCAAGACTTTTTAAAAGTCTTACCGAGATTCAATTTAAAAAGTCTTACCAACACACTTCTCTACCTAAACGTTTTTGTTTTTAAATAAAAAAGAGTCTTGTTCAGCTTTTATACAAACACGCTATACTTACACGCAGCATAGATCTGAGTTAGAACTTTTCAAAAACCTTTAGAACTTTCGACTTTGATCTTCAACAACTATTTAGTTGTTAGTTTACTGCTGTTTTACAAGTTTAAAAGCTTGTGTGGTTACGTTTTTAGCCCAATTTCAACCAAAACTCTGCTCAAATTTTCTCTCATTCGAACGATTCTTGGACTGTTTAGTTGGTGGTTTAGTCGAGTATTATAAGTTGTTTTAAGAGTAATTTGGGGTGTTTAATCATAATTGAAGATTAATTGAAGTTTAGGTTTTGATTTTTGGGTGGCTTAACGAATTTGGTGTGTAAACTCGATTTTAGTTATATAATTTGGATTAAGTTTTTTTTGTAGTAATTTGTCTGTTAAAATCTAATTTAATTAATTTTAAAAAAATTAATGGCTACTAAGTTTATAATTGCGAAGACAAATTTTGTGGCCTATTTTGATCTGGTACATTGCAAGGAGACTAGGTTTAGACCCTGGATCAGATTTTTAAATGAGCACTATAGTGGATAACCCGCAGCTCTGTCTCCACTATTAAAAAGAATAAGAAATGAACCTAAGACAACTATAGACCCATCCTTATCCTCTCATTGGGATATGGATTTTGAAATGGCAATACAACAGTCCTTAGACTCACTCGATCAACCGGGTGATTCTATTGAAATTCGTCATCCGGCCGCGGCACCCTGTGAAGAGTCACGCACACTACTAGCGCTCACACTAGCAAGGCCTCCACTTGAAGAAACACAATCTAATGAGGGCACAGTAAATGAAGAAAATGTTTTTGATACAAACCTGTCAGATGCCACCTTTACAGTGGACCAAGACATTTTAGATGCAGTGCATCATCAATTTCTTTTATAGGTATTGAGGGGCACCACAGACTCTAACGAGCCATGCACTACATTGTCTAAGGTGGTGATCCCCATGGATTTCTTATATCTAGTTCCTACAAAGGAAGTTCTCTTATCCACTAGTGGATTTGAGAGACAATCACTCTTTAGAGAGAGTTGGGACTCCATTCATGGAGTAGCTACGTCAGTAGCAGAGCCACATCAAGTTAATCTTGTTGAGGACATGCCTTCACAGACATCAGAAGAGCATTTTAACTCTTCAAAAGCTATAGTATTATATACAGATATAACAAAGGATTCAGAAAAGGAGCTAAACATGAGTGAAGTGAGGCAAACACCAAGTGAAACACATGCACATAGTGTAAGTAAAACAAACAAGAGTGCAATCGAGGTAAGTGCACACACACAGAATGAACTAATGTCTAAAATGGAAGCCCTCCAGAAATAAATGCAGATTGTGCATGCTGAGTTGGAAAGAGGGAAAGTACAAGCAGAATCCAAGTCTGCCTCTGTAACAGAACAACTGTATCATGAGTAAAGATGTTGATAATGTCAAGTCCAATATTCTCCTCAAAACTCAAGATATACAAAATGTTCAAAGTCTAATTGTTGATGATATGAAAGAGATTTCAAACATAAATGAAAGAATTGATGATGTGAAAAGGTGCTTGACACAAAGAATCATTGAAAATGAAGAGATCTCAACCAAGATATTTAATAAACTTGATGAAAGAATGATTCATCTGAACGAAGGAATGAAGCAGGTCTACGAGACCGTGGCAAAATTAGTTAAATCTTTATAAACTTCAAAGCCTGTAGAGGATCCCTTAACTAAGGGGGAGAAAAAGAAGGAGAAAGTAAGTAAAATTAGAGCTGAAGAAGAAGGGGCTTCCAGAGATAAAGGCAAAGCCAAGCTATATTTTGAAGATCAGTTTGAATCTTATGTTCCAGAAGAACAGTACTATCCAGAAGATCAATTCATTGATGATAGTATTCAAGATGAAACTTTCAATCTTGACTATTGCATAGCTGAGGAAGAAGTTGCGTTTGATGAGGATTTTTTATTTCCTAAATAAAAAGAGTCTGATCCTGCCTATGAAGAGGCCACGAGGAAGTTAAAAGAAGACATCAAGGTAAGCCATGCTAAAACTGAGAAACTGAAAGCTCTAGTCAAGGAAAGAACTCAGGCTGAAAGAGAAGCAAGCTTTGAGAAACAGAATTTATGGGCTATTGCAGTCAGAGAGAAGAAGAAATATGTGCAGTTAAAGATAGGAAAGAAGGGGACACCGTCAGAGAAATTAAGGATAAGCTTCAGAAGGGTTCATTTGAGGACAAGCACTTAAAGTCATTTATTGAATGCTTGGAATATTCAAATGACAGCCTTGATAATGTAAAGCATAATGTAACGTAGTATGTAATAGTGATAATGATAAATGAACTAAGAAACAAAGATAGATAAATAATACTAATATGTAGCACAGGAATCAAGAAAGACATGTAAACATGAATCATACATACATCATTGTAGAGCATTCAAGATGAAAGGTTTTCTGAACTTTAACGAGAGAAGTTAATTAATATATTCAGGCCTCAGCAATAAATAAGAGTTTAGAAGATTTTAGACTAAAGACAATGTAATGATTTAAGTATAGATGTCAAAGGGTTTGAGTGATCAAAAGCAATGCAACAGTCCAAAGTTAATCAACTGAAATAGAACAGAAGTTAAGGGAATTCAATTCAGTGTTAGTCTTTTGTGAACCAGACCATTGCACTAAGCGTCAGCATAATACGAAAAGAATTGTCTTGGTTAATCAGAAGAAAATCAGTTGATGAAGCCAGAAGAGTGAAAATCAAGTAGTAATTACTTCAAACACTTTAAGAAATTGGTTAAGTCAAGTAATACAACATTTGGTGGCTCCTATACTCTTGAAGTACTCTAGAGGCGCAAAAACCTTTGTAAAGGCGCAATAAACCAAGATTAAAAGCTAAGTGAAGTCAAAGTAGAGGTTTGTGGCGCCTGCATAAGGAAATGGGAGTGCAGACGCAATGAAACATGTTGTGGCGTAACATAGCTAAGTCAAGGCGCAACAAAAGTTAAATGGAAGATTTTGTGGTGCCTACACACTGCAACTAGTGTGCAGGCGCAACAAATGCTCAACTAGGCGCAATATAGCTTGTGGAATGTTTCTAAGGCATTAGTGGCGCCTATACAAGGATACAATTGTATAGGCGCAACTAACTTGATCTAGTGGCGCAACAAAGGACTCTTGGCACAATAAACATGCTCAAGGCGCAACAAACATTTATGTGGCGCCTACACACTAGTCACCCTGTACAAGGAGCAACAAAGGACTTCACATTGTTGGAAATCAATTTTCAAAAAGACTACAGAATATATATGGGTAAAAATCAATACAAATGGTAGTGATTCATTCATCTTCAACAAAAACACATACAGACGGGAGCTCCATTAAAGACGAACATTAAACTTATCCAACTTTATATCTATTGTAATATTGATTGAACCCATTACAGCTAATCATTTTGATTAGAAGTGTAGCACTCAGAGATTTAATAATATATCTTTATTTCTCAGAATCTTTATGTTTCAATAACTGCCATTTTCATATCAAAAGAACACAAACACTTATTCCGCAATTAAATGAAAAATCTACCATATCATATTCAACCCCCCCTTCTACGATGATTTTGGACCTAACAATTGGTATCAGAGCTTGTTGATTGAAGTTACAAATCAAGATCCAAAAATAGTTTTACGAGCAGTTTTAGATCTAGAAAAATTTGTATTAAAATTTCTTTAATTTTAAAGAAAATTTATATTAAAATTTATTTAATTTTAAAGAAAATTCAATATTCAATTTTTTTAAAGATTTTAAATACATTAATTTAAAAAAGTTATCAATCATCAAGAATTCGAAAAAAAATTTATTTCACGAAATTCAATTTTTATTCGAATTAATTTTAATTTTTAAGAAATTAATTATTTCTTGAGATTTAAAATTTTTCACAACCATGAGTACCAAAAACTTAGTAGTATCAAAATCCCAACCTTTGTTAAAAGGAATACATTTTATGGAAGAAAAAAATGCCCACTTTCATTAAATCAACTAATTCTCAATACATGGGAATTATGGAAAATGGACCCTATGTACCTCAGAAGCTAACACCAGAAAGAGTCTCAGATGACGGCGAACGGATTCCTCAAGGATTTACCCCAAAGGAGCCTTTAGAATATACTAACACTGACAAAGATCGAGTTGCATGGGATAATCATCTTTAATGTACCCTAATGGATTCACTAGACACTACAATGCTGAATCAAGTGATTAATTGCACCAGTGCCAAACAAATGTGGGATACGATTGATCTCCTAATGGAAGGTACAGCAGAAGTGAAGGAGAACAGGCTGGATATTCTTACATCCCAGTACGAAGCGTTCAAGTCACTGCCAGGAGAAAGTATCACTCAAGTCGTTGAGAGATACAACGAATTGTTAAATAACTTGTCACTGCATGGGAAGGCCTACTCACGTAGGGAGATCAACAGGAAATTCATGTTGACACTGCCAACACACCTGGAACACAAAATCTCTGCCATCAGAGAGAGGAGTGACATAAATGACATGTCCATTAAAATTCTATATGGGAAGCTCAAGACTCATGAAATGGATCAAGAGCAGAGACAGATCATTTATGGTTCTGGTACAGTGGACAGTAAGAATACAGCACTGTTGAAGACTACATCTCTTGAAGCCAAGGATTTTGCTGTCACAGAGACCAGCACAGTGAAACCTGTTATTGAGAAAGAAGAGATTCTAGAAGATGAAATTTCAGAGAATGCTCAAGTAGGTGATGAAGATGACTTCTATTCAATGGAAGAACTTGAACAGTTGGAAAACAAGACAATGGCCTATATGGCAGGGAAGTTTAAGAACCTCAAGTTTAGGAGGAACCCTAAGTACAAATTCAAGAATAACTCCTGTTACAATGGTTCCAATTTCAGAAACATCAATCGAGGTGGTTCGTCTTCAGGGTCTTACAGCAAAGGAGATTATAAGAAAGGAATGGTAGACCGCAAGAAGTTTAAGTGCTACAACTGTGATGAACCCGGGCATTTTTCTACAAGAATGCCAGAAGCCTAAGAAAGAAAAGGAAAGAAAGGAGTCGTATGACGAACTCAAGCAAAGGTATGATGCACTGGTAAAGAATCATCAGGGCAGAGCTTATATAGCCGAGGGAAAGAGCTGGGATGACTCAGAAAATGATGAAGAAGAGACATATGGAAATGTTGCACTAATGGCAGACTCTTCAGAGGCATCACCTCAGTCATCAAAGGTATCATTTATTTTCATAGTTGACATGTCTAATTCTGAATATAAGACAACTATAGAAGATCTAAGCATAGAAATGTTTAACATTCACACAAGCATGCTAGCATCTGAAGAAGAAAATGTTAACTAATTCTAAAGAATAAAATGCTAGAAGCTAGAAATGAAGAACTAAAGCTTGCATGTGTTAACTTAGAAGATCTGAAAAAAAAGATAGAATATCTACAGAATAGAGACAAATGCAACCAGGAAGTAGAAACTGCACTTAGGAATAAAATTTCTGAGTTAGAGTTAAAACTTCAGGCTTATAAGAAATCTGCTAATCTTGTTAAGGAGGCAATAGATAAGCAGGTCATAGGTCAGAAAACTGGAATAGGATTTGACTATGATGAAAAGACAGGAAAGAGACATGAGGAATCAATTGCGGAGGAAAGTCCTGTGAAGCAAGACATTCCACATGTGTTAAAAATGTCCTTAAGCCCCTATACAGGAAGTTTGTCATCGAGCTCCTAGATGAAGAACGGATCTTAATGGAAGAAGAAATTCTTGCTGAGGATAAGAAGAAAGAGGAAGAAAGTAAAAAGGAGTTGCCTAAGAAATCTGTAAAAATTATAGAACCTAAGGAACAAATTAAAAGTGATTTAAGCAATAAGAATGAAAAGAAGAAAGCTAACAGAAATGGCAAGATAGGTGTTAACAAGAGAAATGATTATGCCTACTCTCCCAGAGCTATTAGAAAAGTTTGTAATAACTGCAATTCAACTAGTCCTCTTACGCATGCATGTAAAAAGATAAACGTAGTAAAAGATGAAACTTCTCATATGCCTGCCATGCCTGCCATGTCTATCCCTCATCAACCATGTGGTAAAGTATGATGCATGCCATGTGCTTTCAACATCATGTCTTGCATACATAAACTTAATGAATACATCATCTAGTACTTGCATGAATACAGATGGAACATGAATATAAAGCATGTTAGGGCAAAGACTGCTAGTCCTACTAAGTCTAGGAAGGAAGCCCCTGTCTCTAAGCCTAAAGACACTTCTGTCAAGGCTAAACTAAAGGGCAAGGGCACAGTCGACGAGAAAGACATGGACCAGAAAAATTCTGCAGCTAAATCTGTTTACTTATCTAAGCCTCTTGGACCCAATCAAATTTGGGTGCTAAAGAAAAATAATCAATATGTGGTTACAGGGCATAGCAAAGAACAAGTGTGTCATGTGGATTCTCGATAGCGGTTGTTCAAGGCATATGACTAGTGATGAGACCCTGCTAGCAGATGTGATTGAGAAAGTTGGCTCGATAGTGACCTTTGGAGATAAGAGCAAGGGATTCACAACGGGATATGGCAATCTGGAAATTGGCAATGCTATCAGTAAAAATATCTCTCTTGTGGATGGATTAAAGCACAACCTTCTAAGTATCAGTCAGTTCACAGATAAGGGTTATAAAGTAACATTTGAGAAAGAAAGATGTGCAATCCAAAACAGGAAAGATGCGAAGATTTCTCTTCAAGGAGTAAGAAAGGGGAATCTCTTTGTAACTGACTTATTCTTTGCAAGCAAAGGCGAAGTTCAATATTTTTACAGCAAAGCTTGAACAGAGGACAATTGGTTATGGCATAAGAAACTTTTACACCTGAACTTCAAGGCAATGATCTCTTTGGTTAAGAGGGAATTGGTTAGTGGTTTAC
Source organism: Oenanthe sinensis (assembly GCA_028671895.1). NCBI lineage: Eukaryota > Viridiplantae > Streptophyta > Magnoliopsida > Apiales > Apiaceae > Oenanthe > Oenanthe sinensis. The sequence goes on along the minus strand of JAPMAC010000195.1, from coordinate 6,654,428 downwards.
CTGAGATAAAATTCTATCAAGAAGGGTTATGTGAAGCATGTGAAAAGGGGAAGTCAAAGAAAGCATCTGATCGAAGCAAAGATTCATCAGACATTATTGAACCACTACAACTTCTGCATATGGATTTATTTGGTCCAGACAATGTCATGTCTATGCCAAGGAAGAGATATGCACTAGTAATTGTAGACGACTACTCCAAGTACACGTGGGTGTTATTTCTAGCCTCAAAGGATGAAGCCCCTCAAACAATCATCGATCACATAAAGAAGATAGAGTTAGAAGTTAATTTTCCTGTCAGGAAAATAAGGCCTGACAATGGAACAGAGTTTAGGAATATAACTCTAAATGATTTCTGTATTGAGAAAGGGATTTCAAGACAATATTCAGCGCCAAGAACTCTACAACAAAATGGAGTGGTAGAAAGGAAGAACAGAACTTTAGTTCAAGCAGCAAGAACAATGCTGAATGAAGCTAAGTTACCCCTATACATATGGGCTGAGGCAATCAACACAGCTTGTTACACTCAGAATCGTACTCTGGTAAAGAAACCAACACTGAAATATTTTCATGAGTTTGGAGCAAAGTGCTTTGTACTGAAAGATGATGAACATCTAGGAAAGTTTGAATCCAAGGCTCATGAAGGCATATTTCTTGGCTACTCTCTGGAATCTAAGGCATACATGGTTTATGTGGTTGAACACAAAAAAGGTTGTTCAAAGCATGAATGTAACTTTCGATGATCTTAAGCTCCCAAGTCTATAAAGAACATATAACACTGAAACTCTGGAGTTTGAAAATATGAACTCAGATGAAGGTGAAGTAGAACCTGAAGCTACAACAGAAAATCAAGGACCAAATGAGAATAACAACAATGATGATTCTGATCCTAGTAGTGGAAATAGTGGAAGAATCACATAAACTACTAGTAGTGGTGAGAATCTCATTCTCAACCAAGCAGCAGCTCAGGGGGAGAAAATGAAGGATCTACTAGCAGGACTCAGCACTTCAATGATAATCAAGCTGAATCATTTAGGGCAAATCTGCCTAGACATAGGATGTGGAGTAGAGCTCATCCTTTTGAGTTGATTCTAGGAGATCCAGATGCTGGAGTACAAACTAGACATGCTTCTCAGAATGAATGTTTATTCTCTAGTTTTATCTCTAAAATAGAGCCAAAGAAAGTGGAAGATGCACTGGAAGATCCAGATTGGGTTATAGCTATGCAAGAAGAACTCAATCAGTTTCAGAGACAAAAAGTTTAGAAGCTGGTACCCAGGCCAAAGAACAAGTCTACAATTGGCGCAAAGTGGGTATTCAGGAATAAACTGGATGAAGATAGCATTGTTACGAGGAACAAAGCCAGACTGGTTGCCAAAGGTTATTCCCAAGAAGAAGGAATAGATTATGACGAAACATATACACCAGTGGCAAGGCTTGAAGCTATCAGGATGTTTCTGGCATTGACAGCACATTCCAACTTTAAAGTTTATCAAATGGATGTGAAGAGTGCATTCCTGAATGGAAATCTTGAAGAAGAAGTGTATGTGGAACAACCCCCAGGGTTTGAAGATCCAGAATTCGCAGATTTTGTATAGTTTCTCTTCAAGGCACTCTATGGCTTAAAGCAAGCACCTCGGACATGGTATGTGTTAGTATTGGTGTCCTAGAGACAATACTTTTAATGTTTTATTAAAAACAATTAAGGATTATGTTTTATGTGATTATTTAATTAATATTTATTGTCTTTATTTACTGCATCATAAATTGAAAGAATAATAAATGTCCTTGGAATATTAATACGTAATATATATCTTTAAGTACGTGACTTAAAAATGAGATTATATGAATAGTATTTTATTCCTAAAAGTCCCTAGTCGAGTATTATTATTTAAGGACAATAATAATGCAATAAGACTAGCATGTTTGTTGACTGATGACCACATCTCATTGGTCATAGGTATGGTGATACTAAAGTCAAGAACATAAGTGCATGTCTCAATGCATGGCACTGGACTGACCCGTTGTGAGAATCTACATGTTAATAAGTGTCATAAGATATTATCACTGTGATAATGATGTATTGATCCTCTGACTTGAAATCATTATATTTCTATACGAGAATTAATATACTTTGATTACACTCAAAGTTATCTTTAACCGGGTAATGATAAAGGTGGACATTGGGTATGCTATGAATCGTATGAGAAATATGAATGATAGATATAGAATTTAACCCTCCTATTTTAGGAGTGATATTATTGGCCTCTTGATTGAGTGAGACTATAAAATGCATGGCCATGCTCAAATATTGATTTGATTAATAGTCTACTCATTGATCAAGGAAACCCGGATTAAACGTTGAAGAGGATGACACAATACATGCCTCAAGTTTGATCTATAATATAAGGTTAAAGGGATTATATTACATTGTACATTATTCACGAAAGGTTTAATTGAATCACCAATTATTATTACTACTTGGGTAGCAATGATGTATTACTAGATGCCGCTCATTGTTTATAATTTTATTATTAGAAAATATAATTATTGCCAACGTAATAATAACCTAAAGGGTCACACACAAAGAACGTTTAAACGGAGCTTTATTTAAATTATGAATTTAAATAATTTTATTATTATTAATTCAAATTTATAATTAATTAAGTGAGACTTGATTAATTATAAACATACTAGAATTCAAATTAATAAATAAACCTAAAATCAGAATGGGTTTTTAAGAAACCTCATGGATTAGGGTTTGACCCATTATCTCTAGCTCGTATAAATACATTATGATGTGTTTACAAGAGCAAGACTTGTGAATTTGTTTTATAGGATAAAACCCTAGCAGCTAAATACTAGAGAGGCTAGCAAGAGAGAAGAGATAATTCGTGGATGTTCTTGGCTAGTACCATCTCCGCTGATCGTTGGACGAATCGACATTCGTGTGGATACCGTTAGAGAGCAGTTCTTGAAGCAAAAGACTGTTGTGATTCATCAAGCAAGGACCTCCTATTTGTTAGTGTAGGTGCCCTAGAGGCAATACAATAGACCTTTATGTCAATTGATTATTCAATAAACATATTTATTATGACTTTAATTACTGCGATATATTTGTTAGCATAATAAATGTCTTTAGAATCATGATACACATTGTATAGTTTAGTACATGACTTGAACTTGAGATTATATAATAGATCATATTCTTAAATGTCCCTAGTCGAGTATTATTATTATAGGACAATAATAATACATAAATAGACTAGTATGTTGTTTGACTGATAACCACATCTCATTGGTTATAAGTATGGGGATACTAAAGTCAACACATAGGTACATTCAGGAGTACATGATACTAGACAGACCCACAGTGAGATTCTTCATGTTTAATAAAGTCATAAGAAAGACTCACAGTGATAATGGTGTAATGATCCTCTGACTTGAGATCATTATATTTTTGTACGAGAATTAATATACTTTGACTACATTAAAAGTTACCTTTGACCGGGTAATGATAAAAGTGGACATCGGGTATATCATGAGTCGTATGAGAAATACGAATGATAAATAAAGGATTTAACCCTCCTATAATTAGGAGAGATATTATTGGCCTCTTGATTGAGTGAGACTATAAAATGCATGGCCGTGCTCAAATAATGATTTGTTTTCATAGTCTACTCATGGATCAAGTAAACCCGGATTAAATGTTGTAGAGGATGACTAAATACATGCCTCGAATTTAATCTATAAAATATATGGTTAAAGGGATTATATTACACGGAAACATTAATCATGAAAGGTTTTATCGAATCACAATTTAATTATTATTTAATTGGGTAGCAATGATGTATTACTAGATACCGCTCATTATTTATAATTTTATTGGAGAATAAAATTATTGCTAATTAAATAATAGCCTATAGGGTCACACACATAGAGCACTTAAAGGAATAGTTAATTTAAATTATAGATTTAAATTAATTGATGATTATTTGAATTTTAATTAAGTGAGACTTAATTAATTGAAATAATAAAATTCAAATTTGAATTCTGCCCTTAATAATTAAGTATGACTTAGTTATTAATTAAATAATAGAAGTTCGGTTTTATTATTTATTCTAAACCTACATGGGTTAGGTTTTGCTGATTGGGCCTCTTAACTAGCATTATAAATAAATAATGATAGGGTTAAGAGGGATTACGTTTTTTGAGAAACAAAATCCTTAGAGACAGCAGCAAGCACAGCAAGGCAGAAACAAATTCGAAATCATCAAAGGAGCTAGTACAATCCATTCCGTAATCAAGATCGTGGGACATTCTTGAAGGTGCTCGTGTGGATACCATAGAGGTGTTTTCGAGAGGAAGACACAAGTCGTGAAAGCTAGGATCTCCGTTGAGTTCGTGTAAACCAAGACCAGACAAAGGTATGATTCCGTTTCACAATAATCAGTCTAGGCTTATACATGATCCTGCGTTTAGGGTTCCGAATTTTTGTTATATTTATGTTTAATCCGCTGCGTTTTATGCCTCGGAACCCAACACTATTAAACAGCAATTCGAAAAGCTTCTAAGGTACAGTTTTCATTCACCATAATCGTTCATACGTTATACGCGGATCCTGCGATGGGGTTTCGAATTTTTATTGTTTTTACGTTAATTCCGTTGCGTTTTCATGCACGAAACCCTTCAGTATGACACTCTATCTATATTCTTACCTAAAAATGGTTTCACTAGAGGTGTCATAGATAAGACTCTATTTCATAAAATGCATAAAAATGATATGATATTAGTACAAGTATATGTGGATGACATTATATTTAGTTCTACTAAAGATCAATTGTGTAGTAGATTTTCTAAACTAATGCAGAGTAGGTATGAAATGAGCATGTGGGAGAATAGAATTACTTTCTTGGACTCCAAGTAAGCCAAAGGAAAGATGAAATCTTCATTTGCCAGACCAAGTACATCAGAGATCTATTGAAGAAGTATGGTCCTAAAGATGCATCATCAGCCAAAACCTCTATGGAAACTGCCACTAAGCTTGAACAAGATGAACCTGGTAAGAAGGTAGACATCACAAGCTACAGAGGTATGATCGGCTCATTACGTTATTTAACTGCAAATAGGCCAGATATTATGTTTGCTTCATGCTTGTGTGTTAGGTGAAAGGCATATGTCAAGGCCAATTTGTAATTAGTAGATGACAACTCAACTCATGTAAGAAATTAAAGTAAGTAATAAATACTGAGGATGGAATCAAATCGAAGAATGTCAACTAGACACAAAGAATCAACTTGTCAGAAGAATTATAATGAAGTTGCTACTCTACACCGGAAAAAGTTCATTTATATGTTCAAGCGTCGGAGAAAAATAGAGAAGCAGTTGTTCAGAAGATTCAGAAGATTCTAAGTGGCTACTACAGAAGATTCCAGAAGAAGAATGAAGACAGTAAAGCAGAAGAAGAACAGAAGACCACAACTTAATGTTAAAGATGAAGAATATTTATTATAGTATGACATAAATGAACCAGACAGTACATTTGTGTGTCAACTAAAATAATAAATATTCATCATCTAGCTCAAGTGGTTTTATGACAAAAGACACAACGAAGACTGAAAGACTTCAAGACTGATAGCACGGTAATACAAGACGAAATAGTATTTTAATTCTACTATCAAATGTTAATTGATTATTTAATTTATCTAATTAAATTAATTCAAGTTGAATTTAATTTAATTTGTAAATTAACTAATTAATTTAAGTAGAATTAATTTATTATAAAAGATATGACTTAATATGACTTTTAATATAATTCAAATGACTAATAAATAAGTCATACCGACTGTTTATTAATAAGTCATACCGAATTATATTAATAAAAGTCATACCGAATTATATTAATAAAAGTCATACCGACTAAATAAAGAGAAAGTCATACCGAAGCTGTTAAAGAAAAGTCATACCGGAGCAGCCGACTGATAAGTCATACCGAGCTTTAAAAAGAAAAGTCATACCGAGCTTCAGGCAGAAAGGTCATACAGGAGATAAGTCATACCGAATTTCTGTTGATCAAAAGGTCATACCGAGTGATTTTTTATTATATTAAAAAGTCATACCGACTTTTTAATTAATAAAATAAGTCATACCGACCATTCAGAAGTCATACCCAGTTTTTAAATGTCATACAAGGGTTAAAATAAGTCATACAAGACTTATTTTCTTGAAATTAAGTCATACTGAAAAAGGTCATAGCAGCCTTTTTCAATCTCTATAAATATGAGATGAGTGCTTCACTTTTCAGTTGTTCAACTTCTCAGAGAAGAAAATCAGATCAAATTCAGTAATTTATCTGCATTGTAATATTCACAGATTTCTGTGCTGAGTTTGGATATAATTGTTAAATACGAACAATTCATGTCAAATTTGTTCTAGAACTTTTAATCAATTATATAACTGTTTTCTTAATATTAATTTTGTAATACTAATCAAGTTAAAATTATATCTTTCACTTGAACAGTATTTCATTCCAATTAATATTTCGCGAGTAATTAAAATAATATTTTTAATCCAAATTATTCCGCGATTAATTTTCAGATATTGTATTCAACCCCCCTTCTACAATATCAGGGACCAACAATTGGCATCAGAGCTAGTTGATATTTTTCATATCAGATCCAAATCAAATTCCGCGAACTCATACAGATCTCAAAAATTATTTTAAATTCGAAATAATTTTTTAATCGAAATAATTTTTTTTTCGAAAAATTATTTTTGATCAAAAATTATTTTAAGTCAAAAATTAAAATATTTTTTGAAACACTTAATTTTTAATTTTATTTAAAGATGAGTACTCAAAGAGTCAGTAGCATTAAAATTCCACAATTTGATAAAGACAATTATAATCTGTGGAAGAGAAAGATGACCTTGTTTCTTCGAGCTGCAAATCCTAAGTACAAAGATATTTTAAAAACTGGTGTTGCTGTTCCAATAAATATCTTTCCTGAGCATATGGAAGATGGTGTACTCATTCCGCACAGACAATTTGAAAAAGATATTTCTGAGTACACTGAGACAGAAAAGGAACTGGATACTTTGGACACCAGCCTGCAGTTAATTTTAGTGGAATCTCTTGATCCCGGAATGTACAATCATGTTGTTAATTGTAAAAATTCTAAACACATCTGGGAAACGATAGAGATACTAAATGAAGGAACAGAAGAAGTAAGGGAGAATAGATTGGAAATCTTAACGTCTCAATATGAGCATTTTAGATCAAATCCTGGAGAAGGTATCTCTGAAGTTTTTGAGAGATACAACAAGCTGATAAATGATCTAAATCTCAATGGAAAACAATATACGAAGAAGGAGATCAATAGGAAGTTTTTGCTGACAATGCTAGTACACCTAGAGCATAGGATAACAGCCATCAGAGAGTCAAGGGACATGAATGAAATTTCACTGGAAAGACTTTATGGCATACTGAAGACCTATGAGCTAGAGCAGATTCAACAGAACGAAATATATGGTACAGGCAAGGTGGTCAGCAAGTCTACAGCTCTTGTAGCAGAAGAACCAGAGTACAGAAAAGCTAAGACTGAATCTTCTTCAGTCAACATCATTGATCAGGGTATTGTTGCAGAAGTTGGTGCAACTCTAGTGAATTCAACTGATAGTGAATTCTACTCAATGGAAGAACTCAATCAACTTGAGGATGAATCTCTGGCTCTGATTGCTAGAAAATTTGGAAATACAAGATTCAGGAGGAACCCTAGTTTCAAATTGAAGCCTATGGCAAACAGATTTCAGACAGGTGGTTCTTCTAGCTCATCCAACACAAAAGGTGGATACAAGACAGGGATGGTAGACAGAAGCAAGATCCGTTGCTTCAACTACAATGAAATGGGACACTTTGCTACTGATTGTAGAAAGCCCAAGCAGGAAAGAAAGAAGGATTCATATGACGAGCTCAAACAGAAATATGACGCTCTACTGAAGAAGCATCAGGGAAAATCATACTTAGCAGCAGGAAAAAGCTGGGATGATTCCGACAATGATGAAGAAGATCAAATGGGAAATCTTGCTCTAATGGCCTCTTCTTCTGAAGGATCACAATCTCCACCTCGACAAGGAATTGAGGTAAACCCTAGCTGTCCTAAAATGTTTAAATTGCTAGGTGAGAATTTAACTGATGCTAGAGATCAAATAAAAGTTTTAATTCTCGAAAACAAAGTTTTATCAGAAGAGAATTATGAATTGAAAAAGCTGAAACTTATTAATGTTAAATTAACTGAAGATGTTGCATTTCAAGTTAATAGAGTCAACTGCTATGTTGAGATTGAAGCTTTTTTAAAGAATAAAATTGAAGAAGAAAAGCAAAGGTGTCTAGCTTATAAAAATTCCTTTTATATTGTAAAGAACCTAGTTGACCAACAGGAAATAAAACGAAAAGTTGGAATAGGTTTCGAGTACAATAAATCTGTAGGAAAGCCAAGCAACATTACCCCGTTCAAGCAAAGCGCTGAAGAAAGGGGTATTCCTCATGTTGTTAAAGACACACCCAAACCTCTTTTCATAACACCTATTACTGAACCTATCCTTGAGAGCTCTATACTGATAGCTTATGAGATGCAGTTAGAGGATCTCGAGGAAGAGAAGAAAAGAGAAGAACAGACTAGGGACATAAAAGGAGTAAATGTCCAGAAAGCGAAATATGTACCTAAAAGACCAATAGAAAATGTGAACTCTGCTAGTTCATCCACTCCTGGTTTAGGTGCTAAGAACTTAAAGAATGATTTGAACAGACCTAACAATAAGTTTGTTAGAAGTAGGGATAGTAACAACAGATGCCATTCTACTGAAAACTTTAAATCTGCTGAAAAAGTTAAAGTAGAAATTGTTAAAACTCCTACTGCTGTGAATAACATGCCTGCTATTGATGTATGCCATAAACCTTGTGGTATGTTAAATTGTATGTTATGTGCTTATAATGCTATGACTGCTTATTTCAAACGCATGACTGCTAATAAAAAGAACATGACACCTAGACAATACATCAATAATAAATTTGCTAAATCCAAGACTGCTATTCCTTCACCTGTCAAGAAGGAAAAATATATTCCTAAGTCTAAACAAAAAGTTGTTAAGACTGTTTATAGGAAAGTAAGTACAGTCAAGGAGGATGCGGATGTTGTTCGAAAAGGATCTGTTGTCAAAGCTGACAAAGGTCAATTCTTTAAGTATGCCGGGCCCAATCAATTTTGGGCTCCGAAGACGAATTAATCCGTTTGATATGTGCAGGGAGTTAAACAGGAAAACCGGGTTGTATGGATCCTAGACAGCGGATCGTCAAGGCATATGACCGGAGATAGAGCCCTACTATCAGACGTGGTTGAGAGAGCTGGCCCAATCGTCACCTTTGGAGATAACAGCAAAGGAATGACTACGGGATATGGCAAGTTAAATACTGGGAATGTTATCATTGAAAACGTCTCTTTAGTGGAAGGACTTAAGCACAATCTACTCATCATCAGTCAATTCTGTGATAGAGGTTACAAAGTAAACTTTATCAAGGAGAAGTGCTTAATAGCTCATTCTAAAGAAGACAGACTAGCCTTGCGTGGAGTAAGGAAAGGAAACTTGTACGTAGCTGATTTCAACTCGGGAACTGAAGCTGAAGTAAACTGTTTTTATTCAAAGGCTTCATCAGAAGAAAGCTGGCTATGGCACAAGAAACTCTCACACCTAAACTTCAAAACAATGAACTTTCTAGTCAAGAGGGATTTGGTGAGAGGACTGCCTCCGATGGAATTTACACAAGAAGGATTGTGTGAGGCATGTCAGAAAGGGAAGTCAAAAAGAGCAACTCACAAAGGCACATACACTACAAATATTACTGAACCACTGCAGCTGCTTCATATGGATTTATTTGGTCTAGTCAATATCATGTCTATGTCAAGGAAGAAATATGCTTTAGTGATTATAGATGACTTCACAAAGTACACGTGGGTTTTATTCTTGAACTCTAAGGATGAAACTCCACAGTTGGTGATTGATCATGTAAAGTTGATTGCGTTAGATTCAAAGCTACCTGTCCGGGCAATCAGATCAGATAATGGAACAGAATTCAAGAATGAAATTCTGAATAGCTTCTGCTCAGACAAAGGGATAACAAGACAATTCTCAGCGCCAAGAACTCCGTAACAGAATGGAGTAGTAGAAAGGAAGAATCAAACCTTGATTGAAGCTGCAAGAACAATGTTAAGTGAATCAAGGTTGCCAATCTACTTCTGGGCTGAAGCAGTAAACACAGCTTGTTATACCCATAATCGAACTTTAATCAACAAGGATCATATGAAGACACCATACGAATTAATGGCTGGCAAGAAACCAACACTCAAATACTTTCATGTATTTGGAGCCAAATATTTTGTGCTAAAAGATAGAGATGAACATCGTGGCAAATTTGAGGCCAAGGCACATGAAGCAATTTTTATCGGCTACTCAAAAAGAGCATATAGGGTGTACATAATTGATCAGCACCAAGTAAAAGAAAGTGTCAACGTATCATTTGACGACACTAAACTCCCAAGCATCCAAAATGAAGATCCTTCTGAGTCATTAAAATTTGACAATCATCCAGACTCAGATTCGGATAATGAAGAAAAGCCCGAGGTTGCAGCAGGAAATGATGATGACAACAATGATGGTAATGATCCAGGTAATAGTGGTAGAAACAATGGAAACACTGGAGATACTACTAATACCAGTGGTGGATCAACAAGTCATCCAGGCAGCAACTCAGGGGGAGATGAAGGATCAACTGGCACAACACAACATCACAATGAATATAGAGGCGAATCATCAAGATCAAACCTACCAAGGGAAAGGATATGGAGCAAAGATCATCCCTTTGAATTGATCATAGGTGATCCAGATGTTGGTGTTAGAACCAGAAGTGCAACTTCAAATGAATGTTTATTTTCGGTTTTTCTATCTCAAGAAGAACCAAAGAAAATTAAAGATGCTCTAACTGATCCAGATTGGGTTCTTTCCATGCAAGAAGAACTCAATCAGTTCGAAAGGCAAGAAGTATGGACACTGGTACCCAGGCCTAAAGATAGATCTGTTATTGGCACGAAATGGGTATACAGGAACAAGTTAGACGGTGATGGCATTGTTACAAGGAACAATGCCAGACTGGTTGCAAAGGTTTACTCCCAGGAAGAGGGAATTGATTATGATGAGACCTACACACCAGTTGCAAGACTTGAAGCCATCAGGATATTTCTGGCATTCGCAGCACATTCCAATTTTAAAGTCTATCAAATGGATGTGAAGAGTGCATTTCTGAATGAAAAGTTAGAAGAGGAAGTATATGTCGAACAGCCTCCTGGCTTTGAAAATCCAGAGTTTGCTGATTTTATATATTTCTTATTCAAGGCCCTTTATGGACTCAAGTAAGCACCGAGGACATGAGATTTGTTAAGTTAATGCAGAGTATGTATGAAATGAGCATGATGGGTGAGCTGTCATTCTTCCTTGGATTGCAAGTGAAGCAAAAGGAAGATGGGATTTTTATTTGCCAATCAAAGTACGTAAGGGATCTTCTAAGGAAATACAATCTAGAAGATTCTACACCGGCAAAAACCCCTATGCCAACAGCCACAAAGCTTGACAAAGATGAAACTGGTAAGAAAGTTGACATCACAAGCTACAGAGGTATGATAGGCTCATTATTATATCAAACTGCTAGTAGACCCGATATAATGTTTGCAACATGCTTATGTGCAAGGTTTCAATCTGATCCTAGAGAATCTCATCTTATAGCTGTTAAAAGAATTTTTAGATATATGAAAGGTACACCGAATCTTGGAATTTGGTACCCTAAAGGTACAGGTTTTGAACTAATAGGCTATACAGATTCAGATTATGCAGGATGCAGGATGGACAGGAAAAGTACTTCTGGAAGCTGTCAGTTTCTAGGACAACGGTTGATTTCCTGGTACAGCAAGAAACAACACTCAGTATCTACCTCGACAGCCGAAGCAGAATACATTGCAGCAGGTAGTTGTTGTGCACAGATCTTGTGGATAAGGAATCAACTGAATGATTATGGACTTGCGCTAACTAAAATTCCAATACTTTGCGATAACACAAGTGCCATAGCAATTTCCAACAATCCTATACAACATTCAAGAACCAAGCACATAGACATAAGGTATCATTTCATCCGAGAGCATGTCATGAACGGAACTGTGGTGTTACATTTTGTACCCACAGAAGATCAAATTGCCGACATCTTCACGAAACCACTTGATGAATCCACTTTCTCTAAGTTGGTTAGTGAGTTAGGGATGTTAAACATGAACTAATTATTGCATGTTGTTTTAAATTGTATATTTATTTTCAAGCACTGTAAATACACTGTATATATTCCTTAAAAAATTATCAAAAACAAACAAACAAATTGAAAGAGAAAACTCAAAAAGATTTTCCTTTTTTTTGTACAGTTGTTATTTCATTGGCATCTATACTGTAAATATATTTTATATTATGTTTGTTTTCCAACAATTAGTATATATTATTTATTATTTCCAACAATTGCTCTCAACAATTGGTATATTTAAGTATGTATAGTTTTATTTGTTTTACAACTTGGCATCTTTATTTTTATTATTTTTATGTTTATTTCTATATAAATATGTGCTGATTATTCTCAAGTCTCTTTTGAGAAGTAGGAAAGATCTATGAGCATTGATAATCCAATCGATTTTAAAAGTGAGATCCTAATCATTGGCATCAATCTCTATCCAAGATCTTAGAACCAAACACACAAATAATATCACTTCCATCTCTCTAACCATTAAACAGAATACCTTATTGTTCAGAATGAGGGAGTCAATGCCTTGATTGCATTTGATAAGGTTGGTGATGTGAGTGAACCAACAGCTCTGTCTCCAGAAAGGTGATTCATATATAAACTAAGACAACTGTTAGCTCATCTATGTTCTCTCAAAAGGATACAGACTTGGAAAAGGCAAAACTGTTACTAGGTTCATTCTCTCAACAGAGTGAGTCTATTGAATTCAGCCTGTCAGCCAAGGCTATCAGCAAAGAGTTAATTTCATCTGACATTTTTCAAGAAACTACAAACTTTGTCTTATTTTTAGGGACCAACAATGGACCAACAATTGGCATTTTGGACCAACAATTTAGGGACATACTTGGGACCAAAAAGGGACCAAGAGGGAACAATTGAAATGTCACAGGAAGGATGAATTGACGGTAGCAATTTTTCTAAACTTCCATATCAAGGAAGGAAGAATGATTGATGATTCTGACGGAATCAACATGCCTTAACGGGCATCAGGAGGAAACTTGGATCATTTGCTACATTATTGATCCTTGTCTCCCTCCCCATATGGAACATATCTAGATTCCTAACGGAATAGATCATCTTAGATGATCAGCAACTCACTGAATCTATTCTTGAAGCAATTCAGTTTATAAAAATCAAAGATTTTAATAGATTCAATTGAGGACGGGGATTTACGAAACCCCATTGCACCACCAGTGACCTCTCTTGAAGGGGCTATGGTGATCTTTCTTGCAGGTACAAAAGACTGAGTCATTCGTACTGAGAGAGATATAGTGATGTGAGAAAAGAGTGAAGCACAAGTAAGGAAGAGTGAAAATATATATTCTATGAGTTAAACACTTAGAGAGTATATGAGTGAAACACTTGTGAGGAACACAAAGTAAAATCACACACTAGCACACTTACCAAATCCCTTTCCCCATTCCCTGTTACAGATTTCAAATGTTACTTAACCAAGGTGGAAATTTCTTCAGAAAAGGACCAGCAATTGTTACCTATCTACAATTGGGGGAGAATTATTAAGAGGATTACTCAACTAAGGGGGAGAATTATTAAGAGGATTACTCAATTGTTGAACAAGAAAAAGGGGTATATAACAACATGCTTGGATTCTATTCCATTTGATTTTAGAAGATTCTTGTAAATATGATTAACCGGATTTTCTAAAATGCATAACATGTCATAATTTGCATTTTTTATATCTGCGATGGTTTAATGCTGTATGTATGCCATGTTTGTTACCTCTATTAAAATGGTTGGATAATTCAAGTAAGGGGAAATTGAATTCACCTTGGAAGAGAAGGGAAGACAGGAGTTGGAGAAACAGAGGAAAAGTGGTAAGAAGAGAACATACATCATCTCTGTCATCCTAAGGGGGAGTAGTGATGAGTCTGTGAAATGAAGATAATACTACTTGTATATTATGTTCAGTGCTAGAGGAACAAACATCTTTCATTTCAGTTACTCAAGCAATCTGGAAATGTATTATATGATCCAGAGAACAATTTATTTACTTACAGTTCTTAAATGTCATATTAGTTTCTTAGTTGTTAGTTGAGTTATCCTCTAGGAATTTGTGTGTTAAATGTTTAACAACAAATAGGGGGAGATTGAAAGGCATATGTCAAGGCCTATTTGTAATTCGTAGATGACAACTCAACTCATGTAAGAAATTAAAGTAAGTAATAAATACTGAGGATGGAATCAAATCGAAGAATGTCAACTAGACACAAAGAATCAACTTGTCAGAAGAATTATAATGAAGTTTCTACTCTACACCGGAAGAAGTTCATTTATATGTTCAAGCGTCGGAGAAAAATAGAGAAGCAGTTGTTCAGAAGATTCAGAAGATTCTAAGTGGCTACTACAGAAGATTCCAGAAGAAGAATGAAGACAGTGAAGCAGAAGAAGAACAGAAGACCACAGCTTAATGTTAAAGATGAAGAATATTTATTATAGTATGACATAAATGAACCAGACAGTACATTTGTGTGTCAACTAAAATAATAAATATTCATCATCTAGCTCAAGTGGTTTTATGATAAAAGACACAACGAAGACTGAAAGACTTCAAGACTGATAGCACGGTAATACAAGACGAAATAGTATTTTAATTCTACTATCAAATATTAATTGATTATTTAATTTATCTAATTAAATTAATTCAAGTTGAATTTAATTTAATTTGTAAATTAACTAATTAATTTAAGTAGAATTAATTTATTATAAAAGATATGACTTAATATGACTTTTAATATAATTCAAATGACTAATAAATAAGTCATACCGACTGTTTATTAATAAGTCATACCGAATTATATTAATAAAAGTCATACCGAATTATATTAATAAAAGTCATACCGACTGAATAAAGAGAAAGTCATACCGAAGCTGTTAAAGAAAAGTCATACCGGAGCAGCCGACTGATAAGTCATACCGAGCTTTAAAAAGAAAAGTCATACCGAGCTTCAGGCAGAAAGGTCATACAGGAGATAAGTCATACCGAATTTCTGTTGATCAAAAGGTCATACCGAGTGATTTTTTATTATATTAAAAATTCATACCGACTTTTTAATTAATAAAATAAGTCATACCGACCATTCAGAAGTCATACCCAGTTTTTAAATGTCATACAAGGGTTAAAATAAGTCATACAAGACTTATTTTCTTGAAATTAAGTCATACTGAAAAAGGTCATAGCAGCCTTTTTCAATCTCTATAAATATGAGATGAGTGCTTCACTTTTCAGTTGTTCAACTTCTCAGAGAAGAAAATCAGATCAAATTCAGTAATTTATCTGCATTGTAATATTCACAGATTTCTGTGCTGAGTTTGGATATAATTGTTAAATACGAACAATTCATGTCAAATTTGTTCTAGAACTTTTAATCAATTATATAACTGTTTTCTTAATATTAATTTTGTAATACTAATCAAGTTAAAATTATATCTTTCACTTGAACAGTATTTCATTCCAATTAATATTTCGCGAATAATTAAAATAATATTTTTAATCCAAATTATTCCGTGATTAATTTTCAGATATTGTATTCAACCCCCCTTCTACAATATCATAGACCAACATTAGGTTTCAGTCTAACCCGAAAGAATCACATTTTATAGTTGTTAAACGGATTTTTAGGTATCGTAAGGGAAGTCTGAATCTTAGAATTTGGTACCCTAAGATACAGATTTTAACCTTGTTGGCTATACAGATTCTGATTATGCAGGTCGTGGGATTGATAGAAAGTGTACATCAGGGAGTTTTTAATTCCTTGGTAGAAGATTGGTGTCCATGTATAGCAAGAAGCAACACTCAATTGCAATGTCAACAGCTGAAGCAGAATATGTTGCTGCTGGAAGTTGCTGTGCACAAATTCTAAGGATAAGGAACCAACTTCAAGACTATGGACTGTTGCTGAGCAAAATTCCAATATTCTGTGACAACACAAGTGTCATAGCCATCACAAAAAATCTTGTTCAACATTCAAGGACCAAGCAGATTGATATCAGGTATCATTTCATTAGAGAGCATGTCATGAATGGTATTGTAGAGTTACATTTTGTACCTACAGAGTAGCAAATTGCAGACATCTTCACTAAACCACTGGATGAAATCACTTCACTAGACTGGTTTGTGAACTTGGGATATTAAATTCTACTAACTAATTAATTAGTAATCAAAAACTGCAATTTGAAGCTCATAAATTCACCGGTTAATTAATGTTAATATTTTTTAGGACTTGTGAATTTATTTACCAAATAATTTTCCAATTATTAAGATTAAATATTAGATAAATACCTTGTGCATGCCTGCTAATTTTATTATTCTGGTATTTATTTAATTTTGATCTTAGAAAATATTTAAGTACTTGTATTTAAATGATAAATTCTTGGCACTTATATATTTAAATATTATTTGAAATTATTTTAAATAAAAAGGATGAAAATTTATATTTATTCTCTTATTTAAAATAAAAATAAAATAATAAGAAGCATAATTTATTTATGATAATAATTTTAATAATTAATGTTATTATTGTTATTAATAAATATTTTGTGAAATAATATTTGTCAATAATTAATTATTATTGATTGATTATACAAATTATTCATAAATATTATTTATTTAAAAGTAGTAAAATCTAGGAGCAACTTGATTTGTTTTCAAGTACTTTGTTGCGCTACAATGCTTTGTGGTGCTTATACAGTGGTTTACCTGTATAGGCGCAATAAAAACTGATATAGGTACTTAGTTTTTATCTTGAAAAATTCTAGTTGTGCCTTGGGTTTTGTTGCGCCATCACAGTGTCACCACTATAGATGCGCAACAAATAACCTTGAAGATTTTGGTAAGTGGTTAGTTGCGCTAGAGATCTATGTGGTGCCATCACAGTGTATCCACTGTGGAGGCGCAACATAAATCAGCCTAGTATTTTTTTTTTGCGCTGAAAAGGTTTGTGGCGCCTATACACTGTGAGCACTGTATAGGCGCAACTAAAATACTTAGCAAATTTGTGAGATGTTTTGTGGCGCCTATAAATAGATTGTTAATATTTTTTTCTCTCATTTACCGGCGATACATACATCTGCATACACTGTTCTAAGAACTCAAAAGTGCAACCTAGATCCCATTTTTAATCGAACATAACTCGGCCATTTCTTGACCATTTTTTAATAACCCACAATCTTACTGTTTATTTGCAAGTGGTCTCATTGATTTTGGTTAAGATTCTAAAAATCTCAATTTTTCAAAAACTCAAACTGATTAGCTAGGGATATTAATTTTTAAATCGATTAAAAATTGTAATAACATTAAAAGTGTGCTTAAAATTACTAGGAGTTCAACATATATTCATTTCACGACAATTCGAGTAATTTTAAAAATTAGGGTTTGGTTCGTTATGTACTAAAATAATTCGATATTAATTAGTAATTTGAATTCGTAAAAATTACCTTTCACTTTAATAAAATGGCAGGTAATTTTGAGATTAAGAAAACTAATTGTTTATCAATTTTAGTAGATGATTGGACTGAGGTAGGAAAGTTAGGTAACTGGGCTACGTTTTTAAATGAATATTCAATAGTTTGGTATGCACTAATGACTTCCGTTCCTTTGAATAAAAATTTATTAAGACAGGTATACAGGTCTGCTTAGAACATATCTGCAAATGGAAAATTAGCGTTTACCTGCAAGATTCAGTGACAGAAAGCGGATAACTGAAGATGACATCAATCGAGCACTTTATCTGCCGACTGAGAATTTTAAAGATGAGCCATCTCAAGTAGACTTAGACAATTTCTTCATGTTGCTGCACGGCACTAGAGAAAACAATAATCTTTCGAAGAAGATTTACAAGAATCACCTACCCAAGGAGTGGAACTTATTTTTCAACATCTTATCTCTGGCTTCGCACCAAAGACAGGTGGATTCCACGGAATTACGCAGTTCAACAAGGTGATTGGATATGCAGTGGCCTTTGAGTCAAGGATAAATTTTGGTAAGTTGATCATCGCATAGATTCTCAAAAGCCAGGTAAAAATGGAGAACTTTTGTCTGTATCCCAGATTTTTGCATTTGGTGTTGAATCAAGTTCTGAAAGATGATCAACTCTAAGTGTTTCAGAACAGTTAGTTGGAAGAGTCACCCTCACTTCAGTTCAAGACAATCCTATTGCTACAGAATGAGGCTGAATATCCTAACAGGTATACTCCTACTCCAATGACTGAGTCTATTAGAGATTACTTTGCTCTTCTTAGACAGGTTAATGAAGAAGATGCAGGAGAAGAAGAAGAAGAAGCTGTAACAGAAGAAGAAGAAGTAACAACCTCTGAAGAGGACAATGAGCAAGAACAAATTCTTGAAGAAGAACAAAGGAAAAGCCCTAAGACTGCAACAGAGGAGGTAGTTGTGGAGGACATAGTGGAAAAGCCTCAGACTATAGACGTGTACATTCCTGATCTCTCTAATGAGAAAATGGAAGAAGGTACACTTCTAGATTTTGAATTTTCCGCGTTCTTACAAGATGAATTTGTCACAATATCTCCTACTGTACCTCAAACGGCAATGCACACACAAGAGCCCTTAGTGGCCATCGAAGCAGGCCGACCAACCAGTTCTAACCACTGCTAGAGAACAAGAAACACTACCTTCATCTCCCAAAACTAGAAAATAAACCCATGATTTAGATGATAGGAGTGATTCCCTACCGGACCAGGAAGTTTTTCAAATATCCCCTACAGTTCTGCCTTTTCAAAAATGACGTAAAATGGATTTTAAACCTAAGGCAACTGTGAGCCAAGAACCTGATTCTCCAATCTCTGAGACCTTTCTTTTCCTTCGTGATCTTAATTCTGAAATAGATAAAATCCTGAAAGGTACGGGAATAGAACCAGAGATTGTAACAATATCCATACTTCAGTAGCTAGTACTGTATTGGTTGAACCAATTCAGAACCTGTCTTCACAAACAGTTGAGGGCATCACTGACTCTGACGAGCCATTCATTACATTGCCAAATGTGGTGACCCTCATGGACTTAACATCTCCAGAACCTATTAAGGATGTTTCCCCTCCCCAAGTTGGTGTAATAGAACGGCAACTGTCCCACAAAAGGGAAGAGGTCTCCATTTAAGGAGTAGCTGCGTAAACAGCATCACCATTTCAAGTGGAAATGCCTTCACAGGCTTCGTGGGGCACCACCGTCTCTCATTTATCATTCACTACATTGCCTGAGATGGTGACCCCCCTGGAAATTCCAAGTCCAACTCCTACACAGGAGGTCATCCGCACCTTTACAGGTCAGGCGGAGGGACAACACACCCATAGAGGTGATATGGACTCTATTAATAGAGTATCTGCTACTTCAGTAGTAGAACCTGTTCAGGGTGTCTCTGAGTAGGTAATGTCTTCAAGGCTTCAGCTGGCATCACGAATTCTACTTATTTGCCAATGATTACAGAATCCACAATGGTGACCACACTGGGTCTCAACTCCCCAGTTCCTAAAAAAGGAGTTCTATCCAACCACAGTGGTCTGGCGGAGAGGCAACCTACCCATAGAAGGGATATGGATTTTAATGCAGGTACTGATGATCAGGATGCTATCATGAAAATGAGTGAAACACTTAACCTTAGTGATCTTCAATTCCCTGACCCTGATCAGCCTAGTATGAGTGTTGAGGGTCATGCTCAAACAGTAACAGTGAGGAGTGAAACACCCACTAACCAAACAAACACCTCACATAATGCACACATAGCACAAAGCTAAAGGATTCTAAATCTGAAGGCCCAAGTAACAGAAATTCACTATTCTATCAGAAAAATCTTGGAGGTGCAAGAGCAGCAGCAAGCTGAAATGAAAGAAATTAAAGAATTAGTCCAACAACTGCTGACTCAGAAAGTCCCGATTTCTACTCAACCAACCCCAATAACTCAAATTACCCCGGTCAGAAGGAGGATAACCCAACCGAGGGGGAGAGAAAGGAATAAGAAAATTTTGGAGCTAAAATGATCATGGAATATACAGCTCAAGGGGAGAAAGATATATTCTATAGACCAGGAGCGAGGCAACTGGAGGAACGAGAAATATTTGAACCTTATGAGCTAATGGATATTCCGACTGAGATGGAAATTAAGGAAACATCAAAGGCTGCAGGAATAGATGTTGAGGAGAAGTTTGCAGAAGAATATGCTTTTGATAATGAGCGTCTTCTTATTGGTGTAGATGAAGTTGTTACTCAAGACAGAGTTCACACTCAAGAATTAATGAAAAGAAAATGGAAGAGAGTTCAGCACGCAATAGAAAGGAGAAATAGAGTCAAGGACATAGAAGCTAAAGTTGGTCCTGATTGGGATGAAGCAAGGAGTCTACTGAAGAAGAAGGAGTTAACCCTTACTCAGAAGAAAGACAGAGAAGTCCTTGATCTCTTCAGAACCATCAAGGAAAAATTCGAAGATGTTCATGAATTCTATGCCATGCTATCAGAGAAAATTAAAAGTGTGTCAGTAAGTGCATTCAAATACGGATGGAAAATGTTCATAAATTCAACAACACTGTGATCTAGGATTTTGTCGACAAAGTGCTTTGAAAAGATTAATATAGTGGAGCTGTATGTGCTGAAGAGGAAAGTTTTCTTTGCGGGACATAAAATAAATGAGATACTGAGAGATCTGATAGAGAAGAAAATTATAGAGATCAGTGTCGAGGCATTTGAGAAGCCTCCGGTGGTCAAGTACTATAAAGCTATAACACTTCATAACCTAAATTTGTCAGATGAATGTCTAGAGTTAAGCCATGTAATGTTCATGCAGTATGTAGAAGGGAGGCTCAAAAGCAAGAAGAATAGAATAGAAGAAGATCTAAAGGCTGCTGAGTTGATCTATGCATTCAGGCTGAACAGAGCGATTAAAACATCAGGTAGATATCAAACGGAGACAACCAGATATTACCAAGATCCAGTGTATGTAAGAAGAGAAGATGGAACTGAAGGACTCGAAACCATAAGAGATTCTGAACCTTGCATTCAGAGAGAGCAAAATGGAACAAAATACTTCCTATTCAAGAAGAATGGAGTGGATAAGAAAAAAGAGCTATCAAAACTAAAGAGAAACAATTCTGAAATTATCTGAAAAGTTTTATCAAGGTTAAAGAGGTCCACTGTCAAATCAAAGAAAAAGGCCTTGAGGATGATTGAAGATGCTCTGGTGGAGAAACTGGCAGAAGAGTCGATGCATAACACTGACCGAGTAAAAGGCTTTCCGAAGAGAATAACAGTGTTCTTGTTTTCAAAGAGACAATCTCTGGCATTCGAGTCAATCTTTAAGACAAATTCAATGACATTTCTCACTGAATTTTTGATGAAATTAGAAGAACTACCTCCAGTCAACACTCTTGAAGTGGAAGCTAGAGATCTAGTGAAACCAAGGTTGGAGCAGAAAGAAGAAGAGATGAGAAAGCACTACTCTGAAACAAGATCAAAGAACAAGCAGGACTCAGTACAAAGAAGTAGAAGATCATAGAATTATTTGTTCAGGATAGAGGAACAAACTTCTATTATACTCAAAGAAATCTGGAAATGTAAAATCTAATCCAGAATGTAATTAATATTATTTACTGTCTTTCTGCACTTTATATTTTCTTGTAAGTATCAGTTGAGTTATCCTCTTACAGGATTTGCTTGTCGAACTCTAACAACCAAATATGGGGAGATTGTAAAGCATAATGTAACATAGTATGTAATAGTGATAACGATAACTCAACTAAGAAACAAAGACATATAAATAATACTAATATGCAGCACAGGAATCCAGAAGGACACGTAAACTGGAATCATACATACATCATTACAGAGCATTCAAGATGAAAGTTTTTCTGAACATCAGTGAGAGAAGTTCATTAATATGTTCAGACCTCAGCAACAAATAAGAGTTCAGAAGATTTCACACTAAAGATAGTTTAATGATTTAAGTATAGATGTCAAAGGGTTTCAGGGATTAGAAGCAGTGCAACAGTCCAAGGTTAATCAACTGAAACAAAACAGAAGTCAAAGGAGTTCAATTCAGTGTTAGTCATTTGTGAACCAGACCAGTGCACTAAGCGTCAGCACAACAAGAAAAGAATGGTCTTGGTTAATCAGAAGAAAATCAGTTAATCAAGCCAGAAGAGTGAAAATCAAGTAGTAATTACTTCAAACACTTCAAGAAATTGGTTAAGTCAAGTAATACTACATTTGGTGGCTCATGTATTCTTGAAGTACTTTAGAAGCGCAATTAACTTTGTAAAGGCGCAACAAACCAAGATTAAAAGCTAAGTAAAGTCAAAGTAGAGGTTTGTGGCGCCTGCACAAGGAAATGGGAGTGCAGGCGCAACGAAACATGATGTGGTGCAACATAGCTAAGTCAAGGTGCAACAAAAGTTAAATGGAAGATTTTGTGGCGCCTACACACTGCAACTAGTGTGCAGGGGCAACAAAAGCTCAACTAGGCACAACATAACTTGTGGAATGTTTATAAGGCATTAGTGGCGCCTATACAAGGATACAACTGTATAGGCACAACTAACTTGATCTAGTGGCGTAATAAAGGACTCTTGGCACAACAAACATGCTAAAGGCGCAACAAATATTTATGTGGCGCCTACACACCACTCACCATGTAGAAGGCGCAAAAAAGGACTTCACATTGTTGGAAATCAATTTCTAAAAAGACTACAAAATATATATGGGTGAAAATTAATACAGACAATAGTGATTCATTTATCTTCAACAAAAAGACATACAGACGGGAGCTCCATTAAAGAAAAACATTAAACTCACCTAACTGTATATATGTTGTAATATTGATTGAACCCATTGAAGCTAATCATTTTGATTAGAAGTGTAGCACTCAGGGATTTAATAATATATCTTTATTTCCCCGAATCTTTATGTTTCAATAACTGCCATTTTCATATCTCAAGAACACAAACACTTATTCCATAATTAAACGAAAAATCTACCATATCATATTCAACCCCCTTTCTACGATGATTTTGGATCTAACAGATAATTTCATGAAGATTCTGAAAGGAGAAATTTACTATGTCACTGTGATAGTTGATCACATTCTCAACGATTGGCAGATCTTAGTCTACACACACAAGAATGGCACATTCAGAATCTTGTTGGAATTCTTCCGACAAAGATCATTGTCAGTGGTATGGACCCTATTGAACAAAGTCAAAAGGAGTTCAAAAGAAAATGAGCTTCTCAGAGACAGACTCAGAGACTTCGCAAGAGCTATTAGTCCTCAAATAATATATGATCCTCATGAGGTAAGATTTTACTCCAACCAGTTTTATCAGATCATGAAACTAGATGAGAAGTCTTTGAAGGACTATACAGTCAAGTATATGATTGAAGTTGATAAGATGCTAAAATCTAAAGGGTTCAAATCCCAAGCCAAGCTAGATGTTGCACAAAAGATCAGAAGCTACTGTTTAACTAAAAGATTTCATCTTACATTAGGAAAATGAAAAAGATAGATTCAACTCAGCCATTTGATGTAGAAGAAGAAGCTATAGATCCTATTGAGCAGGAAGTGGCATTTCAGTTAGCAAAGGGTGAACATAGAAGGTTGTATGGAGAATCGACTACAACAAAATAATCAGAATCTGAAGAGGTACCGAGGACACCTGTGTATAAGAGTTCAACTCTAGAAGAAGGCGAAGTTGATACTTCTGAGGACTGAAGACTTAGATAGGTCAAGATAGAATTTATGTAATATTTTTTCAGTCGAGAGGAACATCTATCTTGTATTTATCTTTCAAAACATGAATGTGAAAAATTGTTAAATATAATACCAGAACTTTTTATTATTTATAGTTTTTACATGTCGTATTACTTTCTTAGTTATTAGTTGAGTTATCCTCTAGAAATTTGTGTGTTAAATATTTAACAACAAATATGGGGAGATTGAAAGGCATATGATTAGGCCTATTTATAATAATTAGATGACAACTCAACTCAGATAAGAAAATGAAGTAAATAATAAGTATGATAACATGAATCAAGGTGAAAAATGACAACTAGACACAAAGAATCCTAATTGTCAGAAGTGTTCTTATGAAGCTGCTACTCTATACCGTAAGAAGTTCATTAATATGTTCAAGCATCTGCAAAAAATAAAAAAGTAGTTATTCAGAAGAATTCTTAAGATACAAAAGATTCCAAGTGGCTACTACAGAAAGATTCCCAGAGAAGAAAAAAATAGAGTCAAAACCAGAAGTGAGAATAAGACAGAAAATCACAGTTTTTATTATTAAATGGTAAATAATATTTATTTAGTATGACACAAATGAACCAGACAGTACATTTGTGTGTCAACTAAATTAATAAATATTTTTCACCTAGTTCAAGTGATTTTCAGGTAGAAGACAGTAAAGACAGGAAGACTCAAGTCAAAATCTACAGTGGTTGTACAGTGAAGAAACTAAATTAATTATACCATCAAAAGTTAATTAATTATTCAATTTATCTACTTTAATTAATTCATCTTGAATTGATTTACTTTATATATTATTTAATTAATATCGGTAGAATTAATTAAGTTAAAAAGAACATTTTATTTTCTATTTAAAGAAAGTATTGTTGCAGTTATATAGAAAGTTCTACCGAATTAAATCGGTAAGACCTTCTCAAAAAGTCTTAACGAGTTAACTCAATAAGACCTTTTAAATTGTTCTACCCATTTGTCCCGGCAAGACTTTTAAAAAGTCTTACCGAGTTATAAGAAGGTTCTACCTAAAATTAGAAGTCTTGCCCAACTTTTTTAAAAGGTCTTGAAGGCTATTTTATAAAGTCTTTTAGATTTTTTAATAAATTTTATTCAAAAGTCTTGCTATCTTCAACCTCTATAAATATGAGGTGAATGGCTTCATTATTTCAGTTGATTGAAAATATTCAAATTCAGAAATTTATATGCATTATAATATTCACAGATTTCTGTGCAAGTTTGAATTATAATTGTTAAATCCGAACAATTCATGTCAAAATCATTCTAAACATTTAAACAGTTATATAAACTTTCATCATATTAATTTTGTAATATTTTTCATGTTAAAATCATATCTTATACTTGAATAGTATTTCATCACAATTAATACTTTATGAAAAATTAAAGTAATATTTTTAAATCCAATATTCTGTGATTAAATATTGATATTGTATTCAACCCCCTTCTACAATATCAGGGACTAACAGAACTCGTTGAGTTAAGCCTGCTAGAATTAGAACTCAAGCCTATTCCTGAAACTCTTAAATATGACTTTCTAGACCTAACAATTCTCTTCCATTTATAATTGCCTCTAATTTGACCGAGTCACAAGAGAAAGAGCTTTTAAGTGTGCTTAGAGAACATAAGAAAGCGATAAGGTGGAGTATCTTAGATATCAAATGAATTAGTCCGTCTATTGTCCAATATAAGATTCACTTAGTTGATGATGCTAAGCCTGTTAGGGAATGTCAAAGGAGATTGAACCCCGCCATGATGGAAGTTGTTAAGAAAGAGAACCTTAAATGCCTCGATAATGGGATAATCTATCCCATTTCTGATAGTTCTTAGGTCAGTCCCGTTCATTTAGTGCCTAAAAAATCAGGTATTACCATAGTAACCAACGAAAATGATGAGCAAGTTCCTACTCGTGTTCAGTCAGGTTGAAGAATGTGCATAGATTTTAGGAAGCTCAATGTCGCCACTACAAAAGACCATTTTCCTTTACCCTTCATGGACCAAATGTTAGAAAGGTTAGAGGGTCATTCTTACTATTATTTTCTAGACGGTTATTCTGGGTATTTCCAAATCCACATTGCTCCCGAGTACCAAGAAAAGACCACATTCACTTGCCCTTTTGGAACCGTCGCTTATCGTCGGTTAGCTTTTGGCCTGATTACTGGCCCTTCTATCTTTCAAAGGTGCATGACTAACATCTTTTCTAACATGATATGAGACTTTCTAGAAGTCATTATAGATGACTTTTCCATCTTTGGTTCTTCTTTTCATCAATATCTACACCATCTCGACTAAGTCTTGCAAAGGTGTAAGGAAACGGACCTCGTTCTTAATTGGAAAAAATGTCATTTCATGGTTAAGGAAAGGAATTGTTCTTGTCACAAAATTTCTGAAAAGGGAATCGAAGTTTATAAGGCCAGAGTCGACCTTATTGCTAATCTCCCTCCACCAAAATCTATCAAAGAAATTCGCTCCTTTTTAGGACATGTCGGCTTCTATCGACGTTTCATTAAGGATTTTAGTAAGAAGGCTAGATCCTTGACCATCCTTCTTTCTAAGGAGGTCAAATTCGAGTTTACTAGTGAGTGTGTTCAATCTTTTGACCACCTTAAGAAAGAATTGACTTCAACCCCGATCATCAAGTCCCCCGATTGGATTCAACCTTTTGAGTTAATGTGTGACGCTTCGGATTATACGTGAAGGGTTTCGTGACACAAACGCAGCGGAATAAACGTGAAAAATAAATCAAAATAGCGAAACCCTCCACAGGATCCATGCGAAAACAAAAGATTTAATTCGGAGATAAAGAATAAATACCTTTAGAAGCTTTAACAGTTCATTAATGGAAGATTAATGGAGGTCCAAAGCTTGTTTAATCACCACGTATCCCGCTCTCGCGATCTACGCTCTACGGTATCCACACGAACACCTTTCATGAAGGACTGATGTGTACTAGCACCCGAAAACTTCTTCTCTCTCTATCTTCCTCCTCTCTCAGAGCGGCTAGGGTTTTTGTAAAATCTCTATTTTATTAAATCAGCCCATAAAGAGATTATATAGAGAGATGAATAAGTTTTCTAATTATAATCCAATTATAATTAATACTAATCCAAAATTCTAAATTATTTAATTAAGTCTCACTTAATTAATTAATTATTAATTTTGGAATTAGTTTAAGTAATTCATTTATTCTATTTATATAATTAATTAAGTCATACTTAATTAATATCATAAATAAAATAAATTACTTATTTAATTTAAATTCATAATTTAAATTATTTCTCCTTCAAGCGTTCTTTGTGTGTGACCCTGTAGGTTATTATTACGTTGGCAACAATTTTAATATCTAATTAAAATTGTAAACAATGAGCGGCATCTAGTAATACATCATTGATACCCAAGTAATAATAATAAATCGGTGATTCGATTAAGCCTTTCGTGAATAATGTTCCATGTAATATAATCCCTTTAATCTTGATATTATAGATTAAACTCAAGGCATGTCTCGTGTCATCCTCTTCATAATTTAATCTTTATTTTCTTGATCGATGAGTAGACTATTAAAATCAAATCAACATTTGAGCACGGCCGTGCATTTCATAGTCTCACTCAAACAAGAGGCCAATAATATCACTCCTAAAATTAGGAGGATTAAATCCCATCTAGATCATTCATATTTCTCATACGATTCATAATATACCCAATGTCCACTTTTATCATCACCCGGTCAAAGGTAACTTTTAATGTAATCAAAATATATTAATTCTCGTATAGAAATATAATGATTTCAGGTCTAAGGATCATTACACCATTATCACAGTGAGAATTACTTATGACACTTACTTAACATGTAGAATCTCACGGCGGGTCATTCCAGTGCCATGCATTGATACATGCACTTATGTTCTTGACTTTAGTATCCCCATACCTATGACCAATGAGATGTGGTCATCTGTCAAGAAACATACTAGTCTTTGTGCATTATTATTGTCCTTAAATAATAATACTCGACTAGGGAATTTTAGGAATAAGATACTATTCATATAATCTCATTTTTAAGTCACATACTTAAAGATATAGAATACGTATCAAAATTCCAAGGACATTTACTATGCTTTCAATTTATTACGCAGTAAACAAAACATAATAAATAAATAATAATCAATAAAACATAATCCTTAATAATAAATATTTTCCTTAAAATATAAAAAGTATTGTCTCTAGAGCACAATTACTAACAATCTCCCACTTGCACTAGAGCCAATTACCCAAGTATCCAATACTCATGAAACTAGTGTGACTTTCATGCTTCTGCTGCGACAAAGCCTTAGTCAGTGGGTCTGCAATATTATTATTAGTATGCACTTTACATATATGTATATCTCCTTGATCATTAATCTCATTAATTAGGTGATATCTCCTAAGTACATGCCCAAACAGCCTCCTTGGCTGCTTCGCAAGCATCAATATACTCAGGCTCTATTGTAGAATCAACTATTGTCTCTGCTGTGAACCATTCCAGCATACAACATCTCAATAAAATTAGATAAAACACAAAGACAGACAGAAACATTAAATTATCGTTATCTGTCTAGAAACCAGTATCACTGAAACCTCTTACAACTAGCTTCACATCTCCTCCATATAACAAGAATGAATCTTTAGTCCTCTTTAAGTACTTAAGAATATTCTTGACTGTCGTCCAGTGACCTTCACCTGGATTAGATCGGTATCTACTCATCATGGTTAAAGCATACGAGACATCAGGACAAGTACATATCATTGCATACATTATAAAACCAATTGCTGACGCATATGGAATTTTACTCATGCAGTCCCTATCATCCAATGATTTAGGACAAATTTTATTTTGAGATCACTATCCCATGAGACATTGGGACATATCCATTTTAGTCTCTTTGCATTTGAAATCGATGCAAAACTTTGTCAATGTATGTACTCTAAATTAGGCCGATCAATCACCTTGATCTATCTCTATAGATCTCGATCCCTAATATATATGTCACATCGCCTAAGTCTTTCATTGAGAAATTATTTCTCAACCAAGTCTTCATAGTCTGTAGAGAAGGAATGTCATTCCCTATTAGTAATATATCATCAACATATAATACTAGGAATTCCACATTGCTCCCACTAAACTTCTTGTAAACACAAGTTTCATCTTCATTCTGAATAAAGTCAAACTCTTTTTGACTGTTTCATGAAAACAAATGTTCCATCTCCTCGAGGCCTGCTTTAATCCATAAATGGATCGACGCAACTTACATACATTTCCAGCATCCTTTAGATCAACAAAACCCTTAGGGTGTGTCATGTACACATCCATATCTTCTTCAAGGCTCTCATTTAAGAAAGCGGTTTTGACATCCATTTGCCAGATTTCATAGTCATAGTAAGCAGCTATAGCAAGCAAAATCCTGATGGACATGACCATAACAACTGGTGAAAAGGTCTCATCATAGTCAATACCATGAATTTTCTTGAAACCTTTTGCCACCAATCGTGCCTTATAGGTCTGTACATTAGCATCCATGTCGGTCTTCTTCTTGAAAACCCACTTGCACCCTATAGGTTTTACCCCTTCAGGTGGATCAACCAAAGTCCATACTTGATTAGTATACATGGATTCCATCTCAGATTTAATAGCATCCAGCCATCTCTTAGAATCTGGAGTGTTCATAGCGTCTTGGTAGGTGAGAGGCTCATCTTCATCCATAAGCATCACATCACCATCTTGAGTCAAGAGAAATCCATATTATCTCTCGAGCTCATGGCGAATCCTACTAGACCTACGAATACCTGTGTTTCTTGAGCAGTATTATTTTTCTTGTACATTCTACTCAGGTTCCTCCACTAGTTCAACATTATCATGTGGGTCTCAAACTTCATTGAGATCTATTATCCTCCCACTGTCTCTCAGCAGTTCGAGCAACAAACACTTTGTTCTCGGAAGGATTATAGAAGGAATAACCCCTTGTTTCAGTTGGGTATTCCACAAAATTGCATTTGTCTGATTTTGGTCCTAGCTTGTCAGAGATTAGACGTTTCACAAACGCTTCACATCCCCAAAATTTTATAAATGACATGCTGTGACGTTGCTCAGTCTATATCTCATAAGGAGTCTTTTGAACCAATTTAGTAGGAACACAGTTAAGTGTATGTGGAACCGTTTCCAGGGTGCAACCCTAGAAACTAATTGGAAGATTCATTGACTCAACATTGATCGCACCATGTCCAACAAGGTGTGATCTCTCCTATCAAAAAAAACTTTTCTTTGATATTTTCTACTTCATCTTTATAGTCTTTGAACTTTTCAAATGATTCGGATTAGTTCTTCAAAAGATACATATATCCGTATCTACTAAAATAATTAGTAAATTTTATGAAGTTAATAAAATCTACCTTTTGTCATCGTACACATATGACCACATACATCACTATGTATAAGTCATACCCATTCAATGATCCCTTCACCATGTCCGGTAAAAGGAGCTTTAGTCATTTTACCAAATAAACCAAGATTCGCATCCTTTTGTATGATTCATAATCAAACTTATCCATGAATGCATCCTTATGTATTCTGAAAATGCGTTTCTTATTAATACGGCCTCAACAACAGTGCCAAAGGTAATATTTGATTTGAGTCACTTTAGAACATATAAATTGTTAATTAGATGTGCAACATTATAAGGCTCATCATCAAAATAGAATAAACAACTATTGTTATAAAATGAAAAAGCCTTTCTTGTCCAAACAAGAAACTGAAATAATGTCTCTGCCAATTGCAAGCACGCTATAACAATTATTAAGTTCTAAATTTTCCTTATAGGCCAAAAATTAAGTAACGAGTTCCTCGAACCAGAGCAACTATCTTTACTCCAATTCCAACCCGATACCTTAAGCTTGACCCTTATTGATCATCATCTTCCGATCTTCCAATTAAGCATGACAGTTTAATTTCCAGTCTCCCAACTTTCCACAGAAGTGACAATCGTCTTCTTTATCAACACCACATTCAGACTTTAGAGTCTGCTTTAGGGATTGGACTTTGGTTTGACAACGGAACTAGATCAAATCTTCTCCTTGCCTTTCCATTTTCCTTTCCCTTTTGCATTCCCTATGTTTACCATCAATATAGTAGTAGTTCATGCATTTATCATATTACTTTCAGCAGTTCTCAACATGCTTAGCAACTCAATGGGTGTTTTACCAATCTTATTCACTTTATTGTTCATAACAAAATAAGAATAATATTTGTCCAAAGATTGTAAGATCAAATCTAACTGTCTCCAGACCAATCTGGAAACTCAAAATATCAATGGTATTCATTATACCCTATAGTCTTTAGAACATGTGGTGTAACCGGGTCTCACTCTCCCTACTTGTAAGTATATAGTGCCCTTTCAAATATATCTTGTGCTCAATCGTTTCATAAGCATCTATATGCTTGTATTGCTTCTTAAGCTCAGCACATATATTTGCGAGCATGAGACATGAAACATCAGTCGCAACATCAATTTGCTTCCAATAAGCACTATGATTTGCACATGTTACATTCTCAACTTTAAGAGCAGGGGAAGAGATTTGACTAATATCGTGGTGCCCGAGGACGATCCTCAAGCTCCTATGTCAGTCAAGGAAATATATTCTTGTCAACTTGTCCTTCTCAAGAACTGATCGCATAGAGAAGTTGTTTGTGTTTATCATTTGATATCTACAATATTAAACTGCATAAAATAAACTAGGTTGCAAATTTAATATTAATTATGTTTAAGTGATTATGGTATATCATCATATACCTCCCACTATTTTTATCAAACTAATAGCCCTTACTATTAATTTGGAAAGTATATCCCATAATTCTTTCTAGTGAGCCAAGATCCATATTTCGTCATGTCCTAAGTCAACCACTGGAAGTCCTTAGAAAATGATTATTTAGGTAGACAACAGTTGTCAATTATATCATATATAATTCTTGGATAGTTTGGTGAACAACGATTGATCTTATCTATCTAATAGACTTTTAACCAAACTCTATGCTTCTAAGTTCATAATAGTTGAATATAACCGTTTATTTTCACTTATTATGACGACTCAGTTAAGTTAGACCCAATGATACAACGGCCGAATATAACCGTTTATATTCGTCGCATCTCACCACGATAGATAGGAGTCCCCTGCCACTGACAGTCCTTCCCCTTATCGATCTAGGATTCGATGAGTGTTCATTCATTGGAAAGCATCCGAGTAAAACTTAATATTTTGTTAAGGGGTTTTAGAAAATTTATAACGATCATGATCACATCATAAAGAGATCCTCAATTTTTCCTTGAACCAAATATTTCAAATCGACATCTTAAATTGTTCATTTCCCAGGTAGATGGAGGATACCAATGGTCACACTTAAAACCCATCAGCCTTACGAATACGCATATCCGCTTTTGTCAGAAAATCCCAATTATAGATATCAAAAATCCATATTTAATTCCGTGTTTTAAAAATCCATATTTCATAAACACAAGAATCTCATGATCGTTTGTTAATTTTAAAATCTTGAATCGTTACAGATTTTATCTTGTTTAAGCAAACATGGCATGGGTGTCGTATCTAATACATACATGATTAATCAATATTAAGCATGCATCTCAATTATATCTACGCATACATACCAATACATGCAATCATATACATATATGTAATGTGCGTAAATTAAACGTGTTTGGTTATGGCCCCATCCTATATGATATTTCCAAGCTAATGGAAATATCAAGGTCAGTCTATGGTGGTTTTAAAAATACTATCTATTACATGTCTTCTTTCTTCATTGCTCCATCATCCCCTTTTGGATCGCCTCCTTGCTTGCAAGTCTTCATTGATAATTACATTGAATAATAAAAATAAAACTATTCTAATGAAATTACAAGAAGAACTCGAGTTACATTCGAGATAATTAAATTACAATGAATAAACGACATGCAAGTCGTATTTAGAAACCAAAACCATAAATCAAAACCACTATCCTATGGGTCTTTAGGCCATAACCATCCACCATGCTATCATATAACACATATAATATATCTCATATTATATAATCATATCATATAATCATATATAACAAATTTTGAAATTTCAGAAAATTAAAAACAGATTTCTGAAGACAATAAATCGCTATTTCGAGGCCCTTAACGACGTCAAACGCCTTACAGACCCGTCGGTGATAGCATAGCTATCAGTTTTGTTCATTGACCCGATTCCAGTCAGAAAACACATATCGTTTACGAAAATCGGATATGGCAGTCAGATTTCTCCAAATCTGACGGTGTTTCAGAAATCGTATCATATACAATTCTCATAACAAAAACAAGCATATATCATATATACATATACAGAGATACATACAATCATCATATGATTATACATTACATGAATATCATATATTCATAATATATACATACATATACTCAAAATTTTAGAAAATCAAATAATTTTCAGAAAATCATAAATCACCGTTTTGGAGGCTGTAACGACATCTAATGGCTTACAGACGCAGAGCTGACAAAGTCAGTATTGCTCAGTGACCCGATTCCAGTCAGAAAACACATATCGTTTGCGAAAATCGGACAACGGACACAGATTTCAGAAAATCAACGGCAGCCGTTTCAGAATTCGTATCGAATACGATTCCCATAATAAGAACAAACATGTATCATATACATACATCAACACACATAATCATCACATGATTATATATCATATGAATATCATATATTCATAATATATATAAACATATACATATTATATCAATATAAAATCATGATAGATCGCATACATGCTTATATATCAAAAACTGTTAAGCACATAACCGAATTAAAACGTTTCGCAAGTAGCTCTGATACCATTGAAGGGTTTCGTGACACAAACGCAGCGGAATAAATGTGAAAAATAAATCAAAATAGCGAAACCCTCCGCAGGATCCATGCGAAAACAAAAGATTTAATTCGGAGATAAAGAATAAATACCTTTAGAAGCTTTAACAGTTCATTAATGGAAGATTAATGGAGGTCCAAAGCTTGTTTAATCACCACGTATCCCGCTCTCGCGATCTACGCTCTACGGTATCCACACGAACACCTTTCATGAAGGACTGATGTGTACTAGCACCCGAAAACTTCTTCTCTCTCTATCTTCCTCCTCTCTCAGAGCGGCTAGGGTTTTTGTAAAATCTCTATTTTATTAAATCAGCCCATAAAGAGATTATATAGAGAGATGAATAAGTTTTCTAATTATAATCCAATTATAATTAATACTAATCCAAAATTCTAAATTATTTAATTAAGTCTCACTTAATTAATTAATTATTAATTTTGGAATTAGTTTAAGTAATTCATTTATTCTATTTATATAATTAATTAAGTCATACTTAATTAATATCATAAATAAAATAAATTACTTATTTAATTTAAATTCATAATTTA
This sequence comes from Oenanthe sinensis, assembly GCA_028671895.1. Lineage (NCBI taxonomy): Eukaryota > Viridiplantae > Streptophyta > Magnoliopsida > Apiales > Apiaceae > Oenanthe > Oenanthe sinensis. The sequence continues at coordinate 6,619,788 of JAPMAC010000195.1, read as the reverse complement.
AATTATTTCTCCTTCAAGCGTTCTTTGTGTGTGACCCTGTAGGTTATTATTACGTTGGCAACAATTTTAATATCTAATTAAAATTGTAAACAATGAGCGGCATCTAGTAATACATCATTGATACCCAAGTAATAATAATAAATCGGTGATTCGATTAAGCCTTTCGTGAATAATGTTCCATGTAATATAATCCCTTTAATCTTGATATTATAGATTAAACTCAAGGCATGTCTCGTGTCATCCTCTTCATAATTTAATCTTTATTTTCTTGATCGATGAGTAGACTATTAAAATCAAATCAACATTTGAGCACGGCCGTGCATTTCATAGTCTCACTCAAACAAGAGGCCAATAATATCACTCCTAAAATTAGGAGGATTAAATCCCATCTAGATCATTCATATTTCTCATACGATTCATAATATACCCAATGTCCACTTTTATCATCACCCGGTCAAAGGTAACTTTTAATGTAATCAAAATATATTAATTCTCGTATAGAAATATAATGATTTCAGGTCTAAGGATCATTACACCATTATCACAGTGAGAATTACTTATGACACTTACTTAACATGTAGAATCTCACGGCGGGTCATTCCAGTGCCATGCATTGATACATGCACTTATGTTCTTGACTTTAGTATCCCCATACCTATGACCAATGAGATGTGGTCATCTGTCAAGAAACATACTAGTCTTTGTGCATTATTATTGTCCTTAAATAATAATACTCGACTAGGGAATTTTAGGAATAAGATACTATTCATATAATCTCATTTTTAAGTCACATACTTAAAGATATAGAATACGTATCAAAATTCCAAGGACATTTACTATGCTTTCAATTTATTACGCAGTAAACAAAACATAATAAATAAATAATAATCAATAAAACATAATCCTTAATAATAAATATTTTCCTTAAAATATAAAAAGTATTGTCTCTAGAGCACAATTACTAACAATACGGTAGGGGCGGTGTTAGGCCAATGAATAGATAAGATACCTCATGTCATTTACTTTGCTAGTAAGGTCTTAAATGATGCTCAACTTAATTACTCAACAACTGAAAAACAGCTCTTACCAGTAGTCTTTGCCCTTGAGAAGTTTCGTTTGTATCTTATCGGTTCCAAAATTATTGTTTACACCGATCATGCAGCCCTTAGATACATTTTCTCCAAAAAAGACTCAAAGGCCCGATTGATTAGATGGGTCTTGTTGCTTCAGGAATTTGACCTAGAAATTAGGGATAAGAAGGGTTCAGAAAATGTTATTTTCAATCATCTCTCTCGATTAGTAGTGGGTTTCACTATTGGTTTACCCTTAACTGAATCTTTTCCCGATCAACACCTTCTTTCCATTTTTACTCCTCCTTGGTTCGCCGATATTATCAATTACCTTGCCACTGGTGAAATTCCTTCCAATTGGTCTAAACAAGATAGATCAAAAAATTTCTCACAAGTTAAACACTTCTTTTGGGATGACCCTTATCTTTTTAAATATTGGCCAGACCAGATCATTAGGAGATGTATTCCGTTCCATGAAGTTAGGAGTGTACTCTCCTTTTGTCATGATCAATCTTGTAGAGATCATTTTAGTGCTAAGAAAACAGCCTCAAAGATACTTCAGTGTGGTTTCTATTGGCCTAGTTTGTTTAAGGATGCCGCCGAATTCGTTCTGCTTGTAGTAGGTGTCAACATTTAGGAAAGATCACTAGAAGAAATATGATGGCAATGAGTCCAATCCTTGTCATTGAGATTTTTGATGTTTGGGGAATACATTTTATGGGCCTCTTTCCTAATTCATTTAGTAATCTCTACATTCTCTTAGTGGTTGATTACGTGTCTAAGTGGATCAAAGGCATACCAACTAAGATTAATGATAACAAGGAAATATTGGTCCATTAAGTTGATAGATGCATTATGGGCCTATCCAACTACTTTTAAGATGATCTTGGGTATGTCTCCCTATAGACTTGTATTTGGTAAAAAGCGTGTCATTACCCTGTTGAACTTGAACATAGGGCCATATGGGCCATTAGAGAGTTAAACTTTGATTTATCCACTGCTGGTAGTCATAGAAAGTTATAATTATCTAAGTTAGAAGAAATTAGGAATGATGCCTATGAAAATGCTAAAATCCATAAAGAAAGAACTAAAGGTGTTTAATGATAAATCCATCTTGAGAAAATCCTTTTATCCCAGCCAAAAAGTTCTTTTATATAATTCTAGGTTGCATCTCCCGATCAAATAGTTTTTCATCACGGTGCTATTGAAATTGAAAATCCTAAAAATGGTGACATATTTAAAGTTAATGGAAAAAGGCTCAAACCATTTTTAGAATTACCAGTTGATCCCGAGGAAGAGGCCATCCACCTTGTCGATCTCTTAATAAAGTAAGTTTTCAGAATAAACTAGTTTTGCTTCTCTATCATCCCATGTCAGGTATTATCTCTTCATGATATTTTATCATATCTTTCTTATTTGCATACATTGATGACAATGCATGATTTAGGTATGGGGGAGGGTACTAGTAATGTTACAATTTTTTTAAAAAATAATAGAAATATTTAGGTTGAGTTGTCCTATACTCTTTTTGAATTGTAGGACTAGTTGGTGTTAGCATTAGTTTTCAAAAATTATATATATAATATCCTTTAGATAATTTAAATTTAGTCGAGTAAGGTTTTATTTATGAAACTTGTATCGAATGATTTTTACACCAAATTTCAAAACGGTACATATGCACAAGACCTTTGTTGGCAAGATTATATAAGGATGTTATTTGATACTTGAGAGAGAACCCACATGTTAGAACAATGTCGAATCAAATTTTTATGAAAGAATATATAGCCAAAAAAACAAAAAAAACTACTTCAATACCCAATATTCCTCAAAATAAACAGATGAGATGATGGGCACATGTAGAATTTCATTTTTAACTCCAACAGTCGTGTCTTTTAGACACCACTGCAGAACTCAAAAACATGTCTTTTGAACATGTCTTTGGACATGCGTTTAGATTTGTTTGTTGGACACCTATATAATACTTGCAACTGGTTTGGTCATTGTTACCTAAAAAAAGTTGTAGAATTCACACAAAATACATAATCAATCTCTTTTCTTGCATTCTGATTTTATCCGATTGAAAAGTTTGGATAACTACCAAATTGTTTCAATTTGAAATTATTTGTCAAGATTTTAGAATAATCCAAGTTATCATCAACTTTTCACTACAAATATTGAAACAATTTTATTACCTGAAGATGACGAATAGCGAATCTCCAAAAGACATGACTAGCAAGTTTGCAAAACTGGACAAGTTTGAGGGTCATGATTTTAGAAGATGGCAGAAGAAGATGCATTTCTTATTAACCAAACTAAAAGTTGTGTACGTTTTGAGTACTCCAATACCAGAAATGATCGAGGAGGAAACTGTAGAACAGACTAGAAGTCGCTGCAAATAGGAGAATGATGACTACATCTGTCGCGGTCACATCTTGAACGTATGTCTGATTCTCTTTTTGATATATACCAAAATGTTGAGTCTGCAAAAGAATTGTGGGATTCCCTTAAATCCAAGTACATGGCTGAAGATGCTTCTAGTAAGAAGTTTCTGGTTAGTAATTTTATTAACTATAAAATATTGATACTAGACCGGCCATGGAACAGTATAATGAACCGTTAAGGATTTTTGGATAGTTTGTTCAACACGACATGAAAATGGATGAATCCATTTCGGTTTCTAGTGTTATAGAAAAACTGCCACCATCATGGAAGACTTTTAAACACACCCTGAAACATAATAAGGAAAAGATGACTCTTGTTCAACTTGGGAGTCACTTCAGAATTGAAGAGGCTTTAAGGGCTTAAGAAGTTGAGAATAATTCTAAGGGTAAGAACTAAATTGGTAACTCTTCTGTAAATATGGTTGAAGATGGTGGATCTTCTAAGAATTCAAATAAAGACAAGGGTAACAAGAGAAAGTTTAAAGGAAATAACAACAACTCTTCCAACAAGAATCCTAAATTGGCATGTTGGAAGTGTGGCAAACCTGGCCATTTTAAGAAGGATTGTCGGGTTGGTAAAGGCAAGCATAATGCTGGTTCAAGTGGAACTAAGGATCTAGAAAAGCAACAATGACATATTTTAATACAAAATTATAATTTAGGACATAATTATGTGTCACTAATTTTTTAGGCATTTTATGTGCAGGATGATAATGTTGCATGGTGGATTGATTCAGGAGCAACAAGTCATGTGGGTAAAGATCTTCGTTGGTTTAAAGATTTTCGACCAATCAAAGATGGGTCTATGTTAAAGATGGGAAATGTTGCAACTTAACCAATCAAAGGACTAGAAAATGTAAAGCTTGTTTTTACTTCTAGAAAATGTGTATTATTAAATAATGTGTTGTATTGCAACTTAACCAATCAAAGGACTAGAAAATGTAAAGCTTGTTTTTACTTCTAGAAAATGTGTATTATTAAATAATGTGTTGTATATTCCCGTGATTCGAAAGAATCTCTTGTCTGGTGTTGTATTGAATAATTATGGTTACAAACAAGTGTATAAAATGACAAGTATATCTTGTCGAAACATGGTACTTTTGTTGGCTTTGGTTATTTATGTAATGGTATGTTTATGTTGAATGTAAATATTTCATTTGATAATGAGTATGCTTGTTACTAATAGTACTAGCAATAATTTGAATAAATCTGAATTATGGCATGCTATACTAGGACATGTACATTATAAAAGAATAAAGGATATGTCTAAAATGAGTCTCATACCTACTATTGATGTAAATAATGAGAAATGTAAAACATGTATGTTAACCAAGATAACCAGAAAACCTTTCAAGGACATAAACAGAATATTTGAAGTATTGGAACTGATACATAGCGATTTATGTGACTTAAGTGATAAATCGTCGTTGGGAAATAAAAGGTATGTCATTACTTTTATTGATGATGCATCTAGATATTTCTATGTTTATTTGTTGCATGCTAATGATGAAGCTCTTGATAAATTTAAAATCTATAAAGAAGAAGTAGAGCTGCATAAAAGTACTATGATTAAAAATGTGCGTACTGATAGAGGAGGTGAGTATTATGATCCAGTATACTCTCAATATATTGGTATAATACATCAAATTACAGCTCCTTATACACCACAGTAAAATGGTGTAGCAAAAAAGAAGAATAGGACTTTAAAAAAGATTGTTAATTCTATGTTATCTTATTCGGGTTTAAGTGAATGTTTTTGGGGTGAGGCTATGTTAACAACATGTTATTTATTGAATAAGATTCCTAGTAAGAGGAATACAATTATCCCCTATGAACTTTGGTATCAAGTGCCACCAAAATTGAGTTTTCTGAGAGTTTGGGGATGTAGAGCATTTGTAAGGCTCACTGAACTCAAAAGGAGAAACTTGGGTGAAAGAGGTATAAATTTTATTTTTATTGGGTATGCTGAGCATTCCTATGCACATAGGTTCTATGTATTAGAATCTAATGATTATGTATCTTTGAATACGGTTATCGAGTCAAGAGATGTTGACTTTGATGAAAATAGATTTACATCTATACCTAGACCAAAAGACATGATTCAGAATTCTTTCAGTAGGAACCCAGTTCAAACTGAAGATGTTCATGGACCTTCTTAACCAAGGAGAAGCACTAGAGCTAGAAAAACCAAATCTTTTGGATCTGATTTTCAACTTTATTTAGTTGAAGGTTCAAGAGATAAGATTGAGTCTGAGTACCAATATTGTTTTATTATTGAGGAGGATCCAAAAACAGTTAACGAAGCAATGACATCAAGGGATATGCATTTGATGTGTTAAAAATACTCCAAGCGCACAGTGGTTAATTGTAACAATCACAGATCGATCCTCAGAGACTATGAAATTTCCAAACCCCAATAAATAAATCAGGCAGACTAGACAAATAATGTTGAGATGAGAAAAGTTTTAACCTAATAAGCAAATATGATCAAATAAATATGAAAAATCTAGGAATCTGAATCCATCAATTAATCACAATTAATATCCAACTTGCCCTAAAAATCAATTCTCTTTCTTCAACAAATAAATATCAATTAACGAGACAAGCATATACTGTGAAACTTATTATCTAACAATAACCCATCAAAACTTCATGGAGCAAGCATAGGCTATGAAAAATAAATTTGGTAACAATAATATATCAAAATCACTTTGTTAATCAAACAATTAAGCACCAAGAAAAATCATGAGAATCAATCAATAAAAACAGGTAAATATTAAATGTAAGTAACTAACTTCATCTTCATCCTATGGCAAGAGAATTAGCTAGACATGATTGAAGAAGAAAACAAAGCAACTAATATAAGACATGCAAATAACGAATAACATAAAAAGTGTTTGAGAGATAAAAACTTGTTTGTATTGAAAGAGCAAAAACAATAAAAGTACTCTACTCCTACTCCTAATTATTGAAAACTAAAGTTAAAGTTAAGGTTCAAGATCCAGGTTTTAAAATACAAGAGAGGAGACCCATATATATAGCGGAAATAATGTAGGTTTTCTAAATCGATTACAAATTGAATTCTAAATATTTCCTTCTATTCATTTTTCTTCTCCAACAAGCATTCGATTTTATCTCCTTTTTCTTTGCCTCCAAGTAATGTCCACCTCTTTCCTTGTATTCTCCTTTTTCTGCTACAATTCTGATTTTAATTAATTTCCTATAAAACAAAATAAAAATAATTAATTAACTAATATAATTACAAAAATAAACATAAAATAGGTATTAAAGATGTATTAATTATGGACCTATCAAATGCCCCCATACCTATCTTTTGCTCGTCCTCGAGAAAAATCAAAAGAAAAAAAATATATTATAAAAGTCATATGCTCCTTTCCGTAGGCGTGACGGGTAATTTTAGGTTTACCAACCCGTTAAACTCGTAGACGATCTCTACCAGAGGAGTGTTGTCTCCTAAGGGCTTAAAGAAGATATACCCATAAAATCCGTGAAATATTTTAGCAAGCATCCCACTCTATCAATAACGTTCATCAGTGTCAACAAAAGAAGATTTTTAGGAAAATACATGCCTTAAAGACTCTTCTAATTATAGATAAGATGTAGGTATCTAAAATCCACTTATATCGACGCAAACGTTTGCAAAAACTCCCAAGGTGTGTCGTGAAAATGGGTCTCTGAAGAATCAATTGAATAAGTACATTTCCTCTTTTTCAACCAATATTGAACTGACCCAATCTCTATCAAAACAAGTATCTAGCCAAATTTCACAGTTTTTTTTCCAATTGACTGTACAATGTCCGTTTTCTTAGGCTTTCTCTGTTACCCATGTAGCGAGCTTTGGATCAATGACTCCCAAACCAGTTGGTCTTAGGGCACTAGGTTTCAAAATACCCCTACGGACTTAATTACTCGAGTAACAAAGGCCACAAAACAAGACTAGTTAATTACTACTTTTATTCTAGCTCGTCAAGTAATTCTCCAGTAACCAAGGGAAGTGAAAAGTCACCAAGAAAAATTTATTTCTCATACAATCGCACTTAATACCAGCACATGTACATGTATCGTCCTTTTCATATAACATTGTATTTGCCACCCACTGATCTCAAAGGAGTACTTTATGCTTTATATATTTTTTCACAAACATTTGATTCGACATTGTTTTAACATGTGGGCTCTCTCTCATGTATCGAAAACTTCCCTAGACAATCTTTCCAACAAAGACCTTGTGCAATAAGTGTCGTCTTGGACTTTTAAGAAAAAATTTGTTCGACACAAGTTTCATGAAGAAAACCTTACTCAACTACTTTCGAATTATCTCAAGGCATTATATATATATATATAATTTTATAAAAAATTGTTAACACCAACTAGCATCAAAGTACAAGAGTGGAAAACTTAGCTAAAACATCTCTATTTTTGGATTTTCTAATTTTCTAATTTTTTTGGATTCTTGAATTTTTTATAATACTACTAATTCCCTCCCCCATACCTAAGTCATGCATTGTCCTCAATATATGCAAAGAAGAGAAATGACAAAGTAAAAGGACGAGAATACTTGATAAAAGCATGATGGAGGAAGCAAAAGGAACTACTATATAACACACACACATAGTTACTCCCCCATACCTACACTGGACTATGGGAGACAATCAAGAATAACTTACTAACCAACACCACATCGAGGAAAAACTTCTTTCATCGTAGAGTAAGCACACTGTTGAAACACATTCTCAAGAACAACATTATCCACTAAAAATATACGATCTTGCAACAAGATAAAACTCATATCACTAACAAAATCCATAGACCAATTAGACGCTTCTTTAAATTGTTTAAACAGATTGATTACTTGATATTTGTGATCATGGACTAAGTCATTAGAAATAAAAGCATGATGAGTTTCATTAAAACCTACAAAGGACAGAGCAAAAGTGGATATAAATGGTTTTGAATCAAGTGGGGGTGGCTCACCTACAGAAGTCTTAACAATGGACCAAGGCTCAAACGCAATATCCTTCAATTGGGTTTCATGTTTAGAACAAATGATATTCAATTCATCTAACATCTCATCAGAAGTGAAATTTTGGTACAACTCATGAAGTTCTCTATTACTCTCATACTCTAACATAACATCATGTTCAAGAAATGACTCAATCAATCTATCCTCAAGATTCGACCAAGACACAATGTCAGCAATGAAATTAAGTCCTACAAGTTGGTCATATAGATCATTGGATTGACTTCCCACATTAAAAATATTAAGATCTAGAGTCATGTTTCCAAAAGTTAGTTTCATCGAACCATTCCTACAGTTAATCAAAGCATTGGAAGTAGCAAGAAAAGGTCTTCCTAAAATTATAGGAATTTGATTTTTGAAATTTTTGACAGGCTCGGTCTCGAGAACAACAAAATCCACGGGAAAGACAAAATCACCAACCTTAATTAACACATCCTCCACTATGCCTTTAGGAGTTTTGATAGAACGATCAGCTAACTGAAGAGTGACATTAGTCTTTTTAAGCTCACCTAAACCCAAAGTTTGATAGACACATAATGGAAGAAGGTTCACACTAGCTCCTAGATCAAGTAACGCTTTGTCAATGAAAGTATCACCTATGACACAAGAGATTGTAGGACAACCATGATCCTTATACTTCACAGGAATTTGATGCGATATGATGGAACTAATATGAGAAGTTAGGAATGCTTTCTTAGGAACATGATTGGTTCTTTTATGAGTACACAAATCTTTTAGACACTTCGCATAAGAGGGAATTTGTTGAATTACATCTAAAAGAGGAATGTTGATCTTGACTTATTTAAAGACTTCCAAAATCTTATCCAATTGAGGAGATTGTTTGTTTGAAGTAAGCCTTTGAGGAAATGGGGCTTTTGGCTTGAAGACTTTTTCAGAGATGGGTTTTGAAGGTGGTTCATCAGATTGGAAAGGTTCACTAGATTGCACTACTACTTCAGAATTCTTAGGAAACAAGGATTGGTCAAGACTAGGATTTAAGAGTAAAGGATTTGGTTCAGAAGTGAGTTTTTCTTCTTCTTGAGTATTGAGACCAGCATGATTGTTGAATTGATTACCGGACCTAAGAGAGATAATAGAATTCACATTTTCATGAGATTTTTGGTTTGGATGAAATTTAGGATTAACCTTAGGTTGACTAGGAAATCGGTTTTTTTCTCTCTCACTGATTGTGTTGGCTAACTGACTGATTTGGACCTCTAGTTTAGATATGGCTTGAGTATTGGAATTTAGTAACTGCCTATCTTGGGTCATAGTTTGCATGAAAGCCTGTTGAGATTGAGTTATATTAGCTTGGGATTTCAATAACGCCTCAATACTCTTTTCCAAGAAATTAATTTTCTTATCAGTTTCATTAAAACCAGTAGGATTCGAAGGAATTGAAACAGAAGTTGGATATGGGTCAAAGTTTTGAGCAGGAAAAGAATTAGGATTTTGAGTTGGGTATGGACTAGAAGGAGGCTTTTGAAAAGTAGTTTGAGATGGTTGGTTAAACTGATTGTACTGACCTTGGTTCCATGAGAAATTTGGGTGATTTTTCCAACCAGGGTTGTATATGGGTGAAAAGGGATCATTCATAACTCTCGCTTGAAACATGGCATTAGCTTGTTGAATTTTAGGGCAATTTTCTATCACATGATTAGATGAGTTACAGTTTGCACAGACAGACACTTGTAAAGACACGTTGTTGGTTTCTAAGGCTTCTAATCTTCTTGTGAGTGTAGCTAATTTAGCTTCAGTTGCAATAGAATTACCAACTACATGTATGCCTTTAGATAAGCTAGGTTTTTCAATTTCTTGACTTGGTTCCCTAGTTGACTCCCACAACATCGTTTTTTCAGCTAACTCTTCAAAAAATTGCCAAGCTTCTTCCTCATTTTTATCCATGAATTTACCTTGACACATTGACTCTAACAAAGAAGTGGTTGGGCTATCTAAGGCTTCATAAAGAATTTTACAAAGTCTCCATTGTTCTATACCATGTTGAGGACACTGAGACAACAGACTTTTAAATCTATCAAAATATTTCCAAAAAGACTCATTTTGTTTTTGTTGAAATTGGTTGATTTCATTCCTAAGTTTGTTGGCCTTATGGTTTGGAAAATATTTTTTTAGAAACATGCTTACAAATCCCTCCCAAGTTGAAATAGAATTAATGGGTAGACTATATAACCATTTTTTAGAATTTTCTTTAAGAGCAAAGTTGATAAGTCTCAATTTAATGGAATCATCAGTCAATTGTTGAATTTTCTGTAGGGTACAAATTTCCTCAAACTCTCGTATGAAAAGATATGGATCCTCTCCCTCTACCCCAGTAAACCTAGGTAACATACTAATGTGGTGAGATTTGATTTCAAAATTATTACCATTTATTGTTGGTAGGACTATGCATGAGGGTTGGGCGGAACGAGTGGGATAACAACGGTCTCTAAGTGGAATAGACATGACTTACAAGTAAGCAAGTAAGCACGTAGCAGACAAGAGATAGAACTAAAGACCTAAAAAAAAATATAAAAGAAAAATTCTATGTCTATGTTAACCTAGAGAAATTCTAGACCTGCTCCTAACTTTAAGATAATACTAAGAGTCACAAATCTAGAAATATTCAAACCGATTGGCCAGGCAGATGGAAGCATTGCCAAGAGGCTAACCACCTTTCTAGACACCAATCCAAATTGGCCAGGTAAGCTCTCGCTTTCCTAGACACCAAAAGTAAGAATACGTAAAGATTTGTTTCTTCTTAGGTTCTCTTCCTAACTTAGCGCGAAATCCTAGAGGCCAACGTCTACTTGATTTTATTAAGGTAAGGGGAATGCAAGATGAACGTATTAGTGATTTGTGGGCCAAGGAAAGGTTGATGAAATCCCTTACCTTATTTTGTATTGGGTGGCACCCTTAAGATTGATTATATGAATGCAACACATAAAAAAAACGAGGAAATAAACAACTATGGATGCACTATACTACGTGAATTAATCTAAATTGTACGTACCTCTTTCCTCCAGCAATCATCACAATTATAAGATGGAAAGAAATAAAATACAATAAAGAAAATCTAGATGATGTGCTCCTATGTGAGATATGAATGATGCAACAAATTGGTTTTTAACAAGACAAATAACTAACTAATAATTTTTTTTAATATTTATCTTTTTTTTAAATTTTTTTAATATTTGTGAGAAAAAATAAAATTTAGAGAGGTGATAAGGAATACCGAAAAGTGCTTTCCAAAAATTACTAAGGAGACAACGATGCCTTCTAACGATCTTCTTGTCCAAACTTTTCTCCGCTTCACAAATTCCTAAAAAAAATACAAAGAAAACAAAAAACTAATCCGAAGAATTAAATATTAAGGAGTAAAAATTACCAATAGTCCCCGGCAGCGGAGCCAAAAACTTGATGTGTTAAAAATACTGCAAGCGCACAGTGGTTAATTGTAGCAATCATAGATCGATCCTCAGAGACTATGAAATTTCCAAACCCTAATAAATAAATCAGGCAGACTAGACAAATAATGTTGAGATGAGAAAAGTTTTAACCTAATAAGCAAATATGATCAAATAAATATGAAAAACCTAGGAATCTGAATCCATCAATTAATCACAATTAATATCCAACTTGCCCTAAAAATCAATTCTCTTTCTTCAACAAATAAATATCAATTAACGAGACAAGCATATACTATGAAACTTATTATCTAGCAATAACCCATCAAAACTTCATGGAGCAAGCATAGGCTATGAAAAATAAATTCGGTAACAATAATATATCAAAATCACTTTGTTAATCAAACAATTAAGCACCAAGAAAAATCATGAGAATCAATCAATAAAAACAGGTAAATATTAAAAGTAAGTAACTAACTTCATCTTCATCCTATGGCAAGAGAATTAGCTAGACATGATTGAAGAAGAAAACAAAGCAACTAATATAAGACATGCAAATAACGAATAACATAAAAAGTGTTTGAGAGATAAAAACTTGTTTGTATTGAAAGAGCAAAAAAAATAAAAGTACTCTACTCCTACTCCTAATTATTGAAAACTAAAGTTAAAGTTAAGGTCCAAGATCCAGGTTTTAAAATACAAGAGAGGAGACCCATATATATAGGGGAAATAATGTAGGTTTTCTAAATCGATTACAAATTGAATTCTAAATATTTCCTTCTATTCCTTTTTCTTCTCCAACAAGCATTCGATTTTATCTCATTTTTCTTTGCCTCCAAGTAATTTCCACCTCTTTCCTTGTATTCTCCTTTTTCTGCTACAATTCTGATTTTAATTAATTTCCTATAAAACAAAATAAAAATAATTAATTAACTAATAAAATTACAAAAACAAACATAAAATAAGTATTAAAGATGTATTAATTATGGACTTATCAGCATTCTAGAAAGAAGCTATTCAGGATGAGATTGATTCTATCATGAATAATAATACATGGGAATTGATTGATGTACCTCATGGCTGTAAAGCATTAGGAAACAGATGGATCTTTAAAAGAAAAATGAAAGGGGACAGTATCATAGATAAATTTAAATCCAGATTGTTTATAGAAGGCTTTAGGCAAAAAAAATGGATTGATTACTTTGATACTTATGCTCCTGTTGCTAGGACTTCTACTATTAGGTTGTTGATAACACTTGCATCTATATACAACCTTGTAATTCATCAGATGGATGTGAAAACTGCATTCTTGAATGGTGAATTAGGTGAAGAGATTTATATGAAACAACAGGAAGGGTTTGTTATGCCTGGTAGTGAGAACAATGTGTGTAGGTTGAAGAAATCATTGTATGGTCTGAAAGAAGCACCAAAAGATTGGCATCAAAAATTTGATAGTGTGGTTCTGTCTAATGATTTTTTCTTAACCAAGCAGAGAAATATGTATATAGAAAGTTTGATGCTTCTGATAAAGGAGTTATAATTTGCTTATATGTGGATGATATGTTGATTTTTGGTACTGACCAAAATCTAGTGGATAAAACCAAGAAATTCTTATCATCTAACTTTGACATGAAGGACTTGGGGGAGGCAGAGGTGATTCTTGGTATAAGGATAAAGAGTGAGAACAATAGTATTTCAATTTCTGATTCTTATTATATTGAGAATATTCTGAACAGATTTAACTTTAAAGATTATTCTCTAGTTAGCACTCCTATTGCTCCTAGTCTTAAGCTCCTACCTAATAAAGGAGTTAGTTTTCCCAGAAAGATAATCTATTACAGAAGGGGGGTTGAATGTAATAGTACCTAATAATCGAATATGAACACAAGTATGTAAAAAGAACACAATTTTGTATTGAAGATAATGAATGGAATACAAAACTCTCTTAAGAAATTCTTTGTTCACAAGAGCTACTAGGTTATGAAAAATAAGACTTGAAAGTTACTTAATGTTAACCTATGTATGTGTTTATATAGACACAGTTACAATTCAATTACAAAACAAATTATGAAAAGAATAGCTTTAATAAGGCAATAGACTTGTATTAGAATTCCTTCTTCACTATCCTAATCATATTATGATTTGTCTTGCTTCTTCACAAACTATGATTGTTAAACTCTGTTGGTTTTTTATTCTCTGATTTGAACATTCTCTGTTAGAGTAAACTCTGATTAATTATTCCCTGATAGACTAAACTCTGACCGATAGTTTCCTAAACTCTGATGATGTCGGCAGTGTAAACTCTGATCTTTATTCTCTGACAGCATCAGTGTTTGTTTCCTAACAATCTCCCCCAATTTATGCTTTATGAAGTAAAACATAAATTTTACTTATGATGTTAGAAATATGAGGACAAATGCATCAGAGTTTGAATATTCATTCTTTAATCAAATTCTTCTGAATGAGAAGTCTTATTTCAGAAATTGATCCAACAACTTTTACTCAGCATTCTTTAACAAATCAACTAACTTCTCTTTTAATTCTTTCATTTACTCGGAAGAATCATCAATTTGAATTATAGCAGCCCTCAGAGCATAGATTGATGATCTTTCTAGTCTTTCATCTAAGGAAATGCAATATGCCTTCTTACCGTCTGGATTTAAAATTAGTGTAGGAATGCCTAACACCATCTTAACCCTTGCATCTCCCTTTGTCATTGCTTTCTCTATGTCATCCTCAAGAACATATCCTGGTCTGTATTCTTCAGAGTTTATCATCAATAACCTTTCAATCTTCTTCTTTTCATTTATCACTCCTTCAAGGATCTTTACCCATCTGGAAGTGACTTCATTTTCATTATTGAGAAGATACAGAACATGTTCCAGTTCTTTTGAGGCCTTGTGAATGAGATCTTCTTCAGAAATTTTCAATGTTCTTCCATCTTCCAAGAAATAGATCAGCTTTTCATTTGCTTGAGCACCATCAAAGATATCCTTCACTATGTTGACAGATATTAGTTTCTCCATATGCTTTTGAGTAAAATCTTCCTCAGGCTTGTCTTTTAATGGAAAATGATCTCGGAAAATGTTGGCTTCACCCCTGTAGACTTTGGCATGTGAATCACCAATACCACCCTTGTTTTTACAAAGTCTGGCATTGAGAGTCAAAGTTTGTGTTTTGGATCACAGAAGATCAGACCTTTTCTTTCTGATCAGAGATTGTTGTTGCTCTTCTTCTTCATCATCAAAACTAGATCTACCTGGGAGAAAAGTAGTTCCTGACATAGTGAGAGGAGTCTTTGGTTTAGCTGCAGCTTTTTGCTGAATTCTTGAAGTTGACCTTGTTTGAATTTCAGAAGTAGGTTTTGATTGAGCAGCTGGCTTAGGAGTTTCAATTGGTTTGGTTTGGACAGGCTTAGATTCAGATTTCTTTTGTTGAGTAGTTGCTTTCCTTTAAATTTGAGCTTTCTTTACATATTTTTTCTTTTTCTAGACTTGAGCATTGACAGTACCATATTTCTTCAATTCATCTTCTACAGCAACTGGATCCAATCCTGGATTTTTTTCTTCAAACAACTTTCTTGCCAGTTCTGCATCCTTTAAATTTTGCTCTTCTATCTTTTCAGGCTTCTCTTCTTCTTCAAGCCTCTTTGCTAATTCCATGTCAGCTTCCATCAGAGTTTGCTTTTTATCAAAGTTTATCTTTTTGTCAGAGTTTGTTATCATCAGAGTTTAAGAGTTTGATCAATCAAAGTTTGCTGCTTCAGAGTTTGTTTTTCATCCTTATGACTCCCTTGATCTTCATCATCATGTTTGTCAGATTTGTGTGCAGCATCCTCCTTGCATTTGTCCGTAACCTTCTCCCCCTTTCTTACATCATTACCTTTTCTAATAGTAAGAATTTCAATAATTGTGTAGCATACCCTGTATATAATTGACAGAAGTAGAGACATTATTACATTTGGCTTCCAATGCATCCTGTTTTGTTGAAACATTCTTCAATTTTAATTCCAGAGCATGTTGTGATGCTGTAATAGCAGTTTAAATAGATGCAGAAGTTTTGTTTACAGATTCCTTAAGATCACAAACTTCATTGTGAAGTCCCTTGGAAAAAACAGTGGTAGCCTTCAGGAATATCTTCATCTCTTCGGAATTGATTTCCTTATCAGCTTTATGGATCAAGTCATGAACATGTGGCCAAGAGATTTCTTCTTTTGAAAATTTCCAAGACGTCCCAGACCTTTTGTTTATGAGAGGAGAGAAGATCTTCATTAGATGGCCCTGCTTTGGAGCTGAAATCCCTCTTTGTACCTTCAACATCTAGGGCAACTTCAATTTCACCCTTGAGGGTTTCCACCATCATGTAATCAGGATAATCCATCATTAATCTTTCATGAGCATTATGTGAATTGACAAACCACCTTTTTGAATTGTACCTTTGAGTGTAGGGGATTGACAGGTCTGTGACTTCTTCATCAATAAAAATTGGCTCATTAGAGTCCGTGTCCTCCCCATCAGAGTTTATGACTTGGTCAGTGTTTGGCAAAGCATCAGAGTTTCCCGTGACAGATAAACTCTGAGTACCTTCAAAAGGAACAGAACATCCTAAATTACTCTGATTTTTTAAAGTAATCACATTACTTCTCACTTGACACATATAATAACTTTTAACAGTTAGATTTTGCTCACTAGAAGTAACTAACTTCTTTCTCAATTCTACTTCTCATTTTGCCAGATTCAGTATCTGCCTCTCATGATTAATTCTGTTTTTCGCACATTTTACCTCATTCTCACATGAAAAGCTCAAATCACATTGTCCTACAGAAATAAGAAGTGGTGGAGAAAGGAGATCTGTAGTTACATGAATAGGGGTATCATTTTCAGGACTATTGTGACGCCCCCAGATCCGGGGTCAGGAATCCAGGTCATCACGGTCCAATTTCCACAATAAATAATACTTACCTGCTTTAACAATTATAACAATACAACATGCAAGCAATGACCCCAACCCAAATACACAACTCAAGTTATAGTCTCAGGGAACGAACTTAAAATAATAACAGTTATTACAAACCAATGTAACCTCAGGATCTCACAATATTAATATAACTTCGACATGATATTACATTAGAAGTTAACAATGTTTCATCCTTTATTAATACCTTGCATATTTTTCAATAATTATTAGGATTCTAAACTGAAATCCCATCTGGCTTACACCGTTTGTAGAAGCCTTGCGCCTGACTAACTCAAGCTCGAGCCTCTCCTTTCCTTTGCATCCCTTGGACAAGTCTTACTGCAAGATTTAAAATTTACAGAAAGGATGAATGAGCCAAAGAATGCTCAGCAAGTTATTTATCAGAATATTTCAAGAAAATGTGATAGCAATAAATATCCCAACCGGATATCCAACAATAAGAATATACAACTTGCAATATGAGTGAAGATGAATAACCAGTTATATCTCAACAATGAAAAATCAGAGTTCACGATGCAAGAAGATATTCTTAGTAAGAATGCAGTTCAAGTTACTGCAATGCAACAATTTAAGTTCACAATTTTGGGAACAACAGAATCGACAATTTAGCACAATGGCCTCAACCACAGAGTACCATTTATTTGAGCATCAATAAGATGGCAGTTCAAGATACTGCGAAAGAACAACTGAAAGTTCAACAATACCCATTAACACTCTCAGTAACTAGCACTTTGGCCTTCGTTATAGTGTAGGACCAATGAAAGTTCAACAGTTCCCATTAACACTATCAATAGTGTAGGACCCATGAAAGTTCAACAGTTCCCATTAACACTATCATTAGCTTAGCACCTTGGCTTTCGTTACAGTGCAACATCAATTTCCAATTGGAAGAAGGGACTATGATTGGAGATTTTTCAACGCCCTACTGTACGCGATGATCAGTCGCATTGTACAATAGAAGAACCAGTCAGTTTCTCTACTAGTAGAAGGACGACCCCTTATCGGGATGTCACCCTAGGCAACTCATGGGCCTTTAATTACGCTGGGTCATGCGTCACTCGACCTCTTACGCAACCTTACTCCAATCCCTGATGAATAATTTAAAATTCAACAAGTCTAGAAGGAAATTTAATCCAACCTTCATGAATAGTAACAATCCGCTCTAGGATTTATTCCAATCAACCTGTATGGAAGGGAATTTAATCCAACCTTCCAGAACAACAATAAATCTTTATAAGATTTCAACATCGGATAATGAATTCACTTCCGGAATTATGTGGAAGTAATCTTGTATATATGTGGGTTGACTCTTAGTCAACTAATCCATAAGATAAATGCAATTGAATCAAGAAGATTCAAGAACACGACCGGGGAGTCGCTATATTAAAATATAATAACCTTAATAAAGAGTATTTAATTGGAACACTATGCTAGTTCCGAAAGGCTCAAGTATATATGGGAAGAATGTCAGGATTATTCATACCTTCCCTAGTGTGGGGTTGTTAGCCCAAAAATACTCGTAGAATATTTTATTGGTAATTAATAACCAATAATTAATTAAAAATCAATATTTAAAGAATTCTCGAAAGCTCCAAAATATTTTTAGAGATCATCAAAATATTTCAGTAGTGATTCGGGTACTCTGTAACCCTCGAATCTCAGTAGCTCGGGATGATTAAAAATAATAAGAGTAAAACAATTTTTAAATATTATTTCGGATAAAATCAGTTGACAATAATTGTCTTTTAAATTCCCAATATTTAAATAATATTTAATATTATTTAAAATAATTAATAGAATATAAATATAATTAAATGATCTCGTTTTGAATGCTTCGCAATATTTAAATAATATTTAATTAATATTAAATAGTATTTAAATAACCTTCAAAATGAATTTAAAATAATTCATTACCGTTGAAACACTATTCAACCCATTTTAAATAATATTTAATTAATATTTAAATATTATTTAAATAACAAAAAAAAAAAAATTATTTAAAATAATTAAGTTGATGATCCTCAGTGATCATCAAATAATCATCAATACATTTTGAATCAAAATAATTTTGATAGTTATCGACTACCATAAAAAAAAATACCCGACTCTCCCCGGTTAACCATCGAGTACCCTAAATGGTAATTCGACGCATAGAACAGATATTCAATCTGGTTACATACATACTCTAATTTTTCGAGAAGTTCAGAGTAGCAGAAGAATCAAGTTTATAAAGGAACAAAACAGTTCAGGGTGAAATGACAATGTGCATTCTCAACAACAACAATGGGCTCAGTAGTTCCAAACACAACAAAAATGTATAATCGAATAACTTATTATCAAGTCAAAGATATCAAGAATTTTGGCATCACCATGAATCAATAATATTCTGATAGGGAATAAAATGATAGAGTGGGAAACTTGCCTGGAGTTCAAGGATGCTATTCCAACTTCTCCACGTTCCGGGTACTCTATAACCATATAAGAACCCACTCTTAGTATACATATGCATGTATCAGGTTAATTCTAAACTTATATATTTTACTTCACATATTGCCCGATATTTCATTTCCTCGGGCCTACTTTAGCTATTCATAAAACCATCTTGGTAATGCTTTTTAATCATGCTCTTTACACCTACATGTAGTCATGATATTCCTTAACAACTTCCGTTACTGGACTGACTCGAGAAAAGTCCTCTAACTAGCTCGAAGTCGTCTCCCAAAATGGTTGCTTAACCTTTTCATCATGTTCATTTCACGCCAACACCCTGGTTTCTAGAATTTTTAATAAATTGGAAATTACTCCTTTTGACACGATTTCTTTTCTGAAGTCTTCTATGACTGTCAAGGAATATCCCATAAAAGTTTTAGATTTTATTAAGCTCCGTAGCTAGTCCAATCATAGCCTCAAAGTTGGACAAAAACAGGATTTCCATTTCCTGCGCTGCCGTTACTAAATCGGTCATATCTTTTGACTCGTTACTCCAAATGACGCAAAATTAGCGCGTAAATGATCTACATACTATCTACTATTCAGTCATCTCATCAAACTACTCAGACCAGTTGACAACTGTTCCCAGATTTCCTGGACAGTTACAGCAGTAAGGGTTAAGAAAAAAAATGGCGTGGTTATGTTTGTAAACTCATCGTTTTCCATTTTTATACTACTCCAATCCAACCAACAACAATCCCAAACTCCTCAAATAACATCAACAATTAACATACGACAATCTCAAACCAAGAAATCAGTCAATATTATGAAAATGTAACTAAAAATCAAATGAGAAACCAAGCTTGACATAACTCTTGTACTAAAACCACAATATCTCAATGATCGTTAATCGAAATGACACAATTCTTTCTCCATGATCATTCTGGATGTTCCTATTATTTTACATAAAAGTTTCAAGATTTATGGAGTAACCTAGCTAGGATGATCATAGCTCCAAAGTTCAAGGAAAACAGGATTTTCATTTTCTACGCTACCGTTACTAAATCGGCCATATCTTTTGGCTCGTAACTCCAAATGACGGAAAATTAGCGCTCAAACAATCTAGAGACTAACTACTATCCAACCATATCAACCATAAGCCAAGAATAGTGACCGAATGTTCCCAGATTTTTCTGGACAGTTACAACAGTAAGGGAAAGAAAAAAAAATGGGCATGGTCTCCTTTGTACATTCAACATTTGCCTCAATTTAACCTTCTCAAAATCAACTAAACAGCTTTCATACATTTTATACTACTACTTGGAAATGTACTCAAGACATCCCAAGCCCAATCACAATTAATCCATACTCCAAATGTTACCAACAATTCTCCACAAATCAGCTAACAACTCAAGCATGCTCTTACAAGCTTATTACCATTACCCATAACTTATATAACCTTAAACAATCATCAACCAAGCTAAAGGAAACCTTAAATCAAAGAAACAAAATTATGAATTTTCGTAATCACTATTCATGCTCTTAAGAAATCATGAAAATCAAGAGTTTCCATGGATAACTATGTACAAGATTCATAAATAAGCTAGGTGGGGGTTATACCTTTCTTTTAAGCCCTTAACCAAGATGAACAAGCAAGTATTGATGAAGCTTTGAATTTTCTCCTCCCTTTTCTCCTTGTATTCAGACGAGAGCTTCTCTTGGAATGGGGAAGTGCTTGCTTTGTTTGGATAAAATGACTTAAACAAGTGTTTTAATCAAGTCAAAGGGGAAGTCAATGTTGGCTACTTTTGACTTTGTTCAATAATACTAGCTCTTTTAATTACCCATGCAAGTATTCATTCTTCTTGCATTTTATAAAATTCGGCTCTTTAATTTACACAAGGTAGTGTTTTGATCTTGGTTTTTTTTTGTAACGATTCGCGACTACACGATTAACCCCTTAACTCGTTCCGAGAATTTCTAATATAATTATCCTCCACCAAAATCACTACTCACTAAATATTAGTCAATACGTACTCTTTTATAAAATTCATCCCATTTATTCAAAGGGTTCGGATGCAATTTATCGGATAACGTATCTTAAAGAAATCCTGCATATACTACGCATACCACTTAAAATACGAACCACTAAATATTCTCAAGTTGTGAATCTTGGAATTCTGACAATTCATCCATACGTTCATTTGTTCCCTAGATTAGGAATATCTTCTTCGAATATTTATTTTAAAACAAATAAATATTCCTACATCATTTCCACACAGTACAACCAGGTTAAGGTCAAAGAAAAGTTGTCATTTTCTGAATTCTGAATTAATTTACATGCACTCATTTACATCGTATATTAATAATACGACTTCATATCTTAAGTTCCTTATGACAATATATCCATAAAATCGTTTATTCATAAAATGAAAAATTTTATCCAAAAATCTTAATAACCCCAAGCATCAGAAATACGGGTTATTACAACTATTTATGATCATTCCAGCAGTTAAAATAAGAAAGGTAAAATATGAACTTATACTATCAGAGAATGCAAATTCTGAAGAAAAGTCAGAGTTTATACCTTGAGTATTTTTAGATGTTAAAAGAATCTCTATTGGCTGTGTAGAGAGTGGTTGCACCATGATTGCATCAGAGATTTCCATTAGAGTTATCTCAGAGTTTGTCTCACTTGTATCAGCAACAACAGAATCTTCATTTATGGTAGTTATTCCTACATCCAAACTTTGATTGAATGGTTCTTGTGTGGCAGGTGCCTTAACAACTTCTTCAACCCTTTGAGCTGAAGGTTCTTGTGGGTTGTACCCCTTATTCCTGCTGGCTTCATCTGCTACTTCTTCATTGGCTGCTGTTGAACTTTGATCAACAGGTTCTTGTGTGCTTGGCCCTTCAAGGACTGCTACCTCACTTTGAGAGGCAGGTTCTTGTGTGTCCTGGCCAAAAGAGACAGTCTTTTTCTTCTTTCTTGTAAACTGCTTTGAAATTAGAGAGACTGAAGATGATTGAGATTTATTTACCTCCATTTCTTTTCTAACTTCTTCAGCCAGCTCCCTCACCCTTTCATAAGATATCTCTTTAATAATTTGCTTAGGAGAATGAATAGGAGAGTCAGAGATTGTTACAGGAACATCTTCCTCTGGAATGACATATGGCCCATCTTTCAAATAATTGTGTTGTCGCTCATGTTCAGCCTCGAGCCAAAGATGAGTCAACTTCCCCAAATTTTTCCTGCAGATCGTTTTATCAATAGTATTCCCCCGTCTAATACGTTCACGGTTATAATGGGCAACATTTGTCCACCAATCAGCTTTTGACTTGACATACCGAAGAATCATGTTCTCAATTGGAACTGGTAATCCAGGTTCCTTCCAAGGAATATTTGCCTTCCAGTAACGTCATGCTTCATCAGAGTTTATCAAGACATCAGAGTTTAAAGGATTTGTTGGCTCAGAGTTTAGGATGTCTTCAGAGTTTAAAGAAAGAGAGTTTAACAAGTAATCAGAGTTTATATAAATTAGAGTTTGAATTTTCTGTTAGATTTTACCATATGCTTTAACAGAGTTTACCATAAACACTGATAACTTGTAATCAGAGATTAGATGATCCAATGATCAGAGTTTACTCCTATTTTCATCAGAGTTTACCACATACTCTGACAAAGTTTGTTATATACTCTGATTGTCTGTTGTTTTCCATCTGGAGTTGATCCACTTGTTACCATTCCTAATTCAGAAACCAATCTCATAAAAGTTGTTTCACATAGTGGCTTAGTGAATTGTCTGCTAACTGTTGATCTAAAGGAACAAAATGTATTTCAATTGTTCCTTCCATGATATGTTCCCTTATGAAGTGATATGTGATACTGATGTGCTTTGTCAGAGAATGTTGAACTGGATTTCCTGTCATTATAATAGCAGTTTGATTATCACAATAAATAGGAATTTAAAAAAGTTTAAACCATAATCTAACAGTTGATTTTTCATCCATAGGATTTATGCACAATAGCTTCCTGCAGCTCTCTATTCAGCCTCTGCTATTGATATTGAGATTGATTTCTGCTTCTTACTGAACCAAGAGACAATTCTTTCTCCTAAGAATTGACAACTGCCACTAGTGCTTTTACTATCAATTTTGCATCATGCAAAGTCAGGATCTGAATAGCCTATTAATTTAAAATCAGAGTTTCTAGGATACCATAAGCCAAGATTAATGGTGCCTTTAAGATATCTGAAAATTCTCTTGACATCAATCAAATGTGGTTCCCTTGGATTTTCTTAAAATCTAGCACATAGACAGGTTACAAACATGATGTCTGGTCTACTTGTTGTTAAATAGAGAAGTGATCCTATCATGCCTCTATATGCTATAATATCAACAGGTTCTCCAGTGTCTTGATCAAGCTTTGTTGCAGTAGCCATTGGAGTTGTAGCAGATGCAGAGTCTTGCATTTGGAATTTAGTGAGTAGATTCTTTGTGTATTTAGACTGATTTATGAAAATTCCTTCCTTAGTCTTTTTTACTTGTAATCCTAGAAAATAACTCAATTCTTTCATCATGCTCATTTGATACCTAGACTGCATTAGCTTTGAAAATCTTCTACCGAGTTTCTCATTAGTGGAACAAAATATAATATCATCAACATATATTTGAACCAATAATAACTCTTTACCTTGAGTTCTATAAAACAAAGTTTTGTCAATTATACCTCTTGTAAAGCCACTTTCTAGTCGAAATTGAGCCAGTGTATATACCAGGCTCTGGGTGTTTGTTTGAGTCCATATAAAGCTTTATCCAGTCTGTAGACATGATTTAGATATTTTGGATTGATAAAGAAAGTTGGTTGTTCAACATAAACTTCTTCTTCAAGTTCTCCATTCAAAAATACACTTTTAACATCCATCTAGTAGACCTTGAATTTCTTGTGTGCATCATAAGCAAGAAAAATTTTGATTGCTTCAAGTCTAGCTACAGGTGCAAAGGTTTCATCATAATCAATACCTTCTTGTTGAGAATAACCTTTGGCAACTACTCTTACTTTATTTCTTGTAATGATTCCATCAGAGTCTGTCTTGTTTCTAAACACCCATTTTACTCCAACAAATGATCGGTTCTTTGGCCTTGGAACTAGGGTCCAAAATTCATTTCTCTCAAACTCATTTAATTCTTCATGCATTGCAGTTACCCAATCTGCATGCTTCAAAGCATCTTCAACCTTCTTTGGTTCTGTTTGAGAAAGGAAACTATGAAATAAACATTCATTCTGAGTAGCTTTCCTTGTCTTTACTCCACTTTCTAGATCACCAATAATTAAATCAGGTGTGTGATCTTTTATCCATTTTCTTGGATGTGGAAAATTTCTTGAACTAGATGCTCCCTCATGATTTGTGCCTTCATAGAAAGATTCTTCTGTAAATGTTAATCCTCCCCCTGAAGATTTACTTCTATCAGTGTTTGATGTCTCAGAGTTTATGTACTCAGAGTTTGAATTATCAGAGATTGAGTTATCAGAGTTTGTGGTCTCAGAGTTTGATTGATCAGAGTTTAGGGTTTCAGAGTTTGTGTTTGTCAGAGTCTTGTTAGACTCTGATATTTTAATAACTGTGGTTTGTTCTCCAATGTCAGTATTTGATTGATTTTATTCCCCCTCAACATGTGCAGAATCTTCAATTTCTGTTTCAATCATTTCTGAATCAGAGTTTAAAGAATCATAGTTTATCTCACAAGAGTTTGGTTGAACATTGTTTAACTCATCAGAGTATAGTTCAATAGAGTTTATGTTCTGCAATTCATTTGCAAATCTCAAAGTTTCATGTGCATCGTCATCATGTAATCCATCTATCTTTTCTTCATCAAAAGAGACATTAATTGATTCCAAGACTGTCCTTGTCCTTAGATAAACACTTTGAATGCCCTTGAAGAAGTTTTAGAAGTTGTTGCATAACCAATAAAAATTCCTTCATCTGCCTAAAGTTCAAACTTCTTCAATTATTCAGGATGTGTTTTGAGAATAAAATACTTGCTTCCAAATATATGAAAGTATTTAACATTTGGCTTTCTTTCCTTCAAGGATTCATATGGAATCATTCCATGTTTGTTTATCAAAGAACAATTCTGAGTAATGCATGCAGTATTCACAACTTCTTCCAAAAAATAAGTAAGTAGCTTCGCTCCTTCTAACATTTTTCTGGCTGCTTCAATTATCGTTTTGTTCTTTCTTTCAACTACACCATTTTGTTGAGGTGTGCCAAGTGTTAAGAATTATTGAATAATACTTTTTGTTGAGAAGAATTCCTCCATTGCAGAATTCTTAAACTCTGTTCCATTGTCACTCATTAGATTCTTTACTTTGTGTGGTGATCCATTTTCAATCATTGCAATATGATCAAAAATTATTTCTGCAGTTTCTTCCTTCTTATGCAAAAAGTATACCCAGGTAAATCTAGTATAATCATCAACTATTTCCAGAGTATATTTCTTCTTTCCAATGGACATAATGTTGACGGGACCAAATAAATCAAGATGCAATAGATGAAAAGATTAATCAATAGAATTTTCAGTTTTGCTCTTGAAAGATGTCTTCTTTTGTTTGGCCTTTTGACATGAATCACAGAGTCCATCATGATGAAATTGAACTTTTAGAAGACCTCTAACTAGATCCTTTTTCACCAATTCATTTATGTTTCCAAAATTCAAGTGAACAACTTTTTGTGCCAATTCCAGCTTTTCAAAGATGATGTCTTTCCAACTAGGCAAGTTAAGGTACCATCAGAGTTTATATCCAATCTAGCTTCAAATAAGTTGTTATGTCTGTGACCAATAAGAAACACTTTTCCATCTTTATTTCTTTTCACTTCGCAGTGAGTTCCATGAAATTCCACAGAATAACCTCTGTCTGTCATTTGACTCACACATAGCAGATAATGTTTGAGTCCTTCAACCAGAGCTACATTTTCAATGATGACATTTCCAATAACAATATTGCCATATCCTAGTGTTCTTCCTATGTTGCCATCTCTATAAGATACTGTCGGGCCAACCTTCTTCTCAAACTCTGAAAGCAGGGATTTATTTCTAGTCATATGTGCAGAACATCCACTATCTATTAATAGGATGTTTTTCATGTTTCCCTGCAATCATTAAATGCAAATTAATTAGTAGGTTGGGGACCATAACTAGTTTGGGTCCTTTCTTTTGAAACTTGTTAACTCTTGCAGCAGAAGTATTTTTATCAGAGTTTATGTTAACAGAGTTTAGATGATCTGAGTTTATACTGTCAGAGTTTACTTCTCTTTTATAAGATTTTATCACATAAATTTGTTTAACATCATGTTTTGGAGATACATTTATTTGAGGCAATGGTTCATAATAATTATAATAAAAACTATGATATTTTTTGCATGTATAAATAGAATGCCACAAACTACCACAATGAAAACAGGGATTTTGTGGTCTATATCTAGTTTGTTTTCTTGCCTCTGAATTAGGTTTCTCAGATTCTTTCTTTTTGTTTTATTTACAGTCAATGGCAAGGTTATTAGAATTTTCACAATTAAAGCAGGTTTTTCTAGGAGCATCAGGGATATATTTATAGTTATTCTCCTTAGTAATTCCTACTTTTCCATTTCTATTTCTTTTCACCTCTTTAGATTTGTCTTTATTAGTGACTGTTTTCAACTTTTCTTTAAGTTACTTCTGAGAAAGTGTTAGGAATTAGGAGTCCAGAAGTTTACAGAGGGGGGTGAATGTATACTTCAACCTTTTTACACTCTTTTGATTTAAAGAAAACTTTGATGAACTGTTTGAAAGATTGAATCTTAAACAAGTCAAGTGTTTATCAAATCATATAACAGTAAGTAAAATAAACACAAGATGTAACTTTCAATCTAATTGTATTAAAATGAATCTTTGCTACAATCTGAAATTCAACTTGAATTTCAGTTTCTTTTTTTAAGAAGATTACAAAGTGTTAATAATCAATGTAAAGATTCAAAGATACTGTCAAATATGGTTGTGCATAGAATATATAGACAACATGTCATGTGCACATGCTCACATAAAACAGTTTAGCTAAAACTAGAAATAGACAAGACATACTTTACATTTGACTAATATCTATTTTTAGCTAACACTGTTGTGACAGTCTGCTACGTACAACCTTATATCCTCTGTCATTTGTCTTGACTATATTCATAGCTTCATTGTAGACTTGTCTCTATCTTCACAGGCTTGACTCGTCCTGCAAAGACAGAGCTGCAAATTATCTGTCTTGTTCTTCTGCAATTCTCCTTGAAAATAGCTCCTTGAAACAGTCGAGTACTCTATTGAAATTGATTTGAGAAGTCATAGTGATTGACTTCTCGATTGAGTACTAGCAGTGACTTCTCGATTAGTTATTGGATGATTGACTTCTTGAATGTTTAGACTTCTCGATCGCATACTATATTTGATGACTTCTCGACTAGACTAGACTTCTCGAAAGAACACTTGAAACTGTGACTTCTCGATTGGCTCAGCTTTACCACTTCTCGAATGATCCTTTTGCTAACTTCTTGAATTGATTTTATGGATTTCTCGAATATATATCATTTCACACTACTCGATTGGCTTCAATATCTTGAATTCTCGAATGAATGACTTCTCGATCGAATACTGAGCCAATGAGTATGTTTTGAGACTTCTCGACCAGTTACATATTTCTGACTTCTCGAATGGATGACTTCTCGAATGAGCAATTGCCTTAGTCAAATTCTTAGACTATATATTCCTTATTTCTCCAATAAGTCTTCTTTGTCCTGTTGCATGATTCAACTTGAATCTTCTAACAGACTTTAATTACAACTGAAATTACAATCTGATCAAACTTCAATCTGGAAGAATACATAGAAATGTCTAAGTCACTACCCTATTACAGAAGTCCTAAATATGTTACAGCAAGATAAATAATTACATAGACTAGCCTTGATTTGGTCCAATAATCTCCCCCAATTTGGAAAATGATAAATTTTACAAATTAATACAAGATATCAAACCTACCTTTTTTTTGATGATTTGCCTGATCATATCTTTCATTTCTTTCTTTCTCTTCCCTTGTCTTATTTTCTTCAATTGCCTCTAGAATCTGTTGTATGACCATGACTTCTTCAATCAGTATTGTATCTTTCAACATGTCAGCAGAAATTTTGAGGGTGTGCATATGATAGTCTTGAATAAACTTGAGTCTGATTTTGATTGATGCTCCATTTCTTAGCTTGAATTCAATTCTATCAGAATCATTGAATACTCTGCACTTTTCCTGTTTTCTTAATTCTTCAGACAACTTTTCTATTCTCTCCTCTTCTTTCTTTTTCTTGATAATCATTTCCTCCAAATACTCGACTTTATCAATTTTCTTCTGATATTTCTTAGCCAAGTATTCAACCATCTCCATCATTCTTAGTTTATCAATCATGCTTCTCTTGTCAAACAGACTGATCACTCTTCTAATGTCAAGAGTGGTAGCATTTGAGTTGTCATGATGAAAACCTCTTTCTTCTTCATCAACAGTTGTAACAAACATCCTCTTGTCCCTGATTTCTACTTTTACAATTCTGTTTGGTTTCCATTGTTTGATCATTCCTTTGTCAATCTCTACAATTTCTTGGATAAGCTTTACCTGAAGACCCTTATCAGGAACAATGATCTGCTTTCTCTATTTAGGACATCTAACTAGCAATGAGCTAGTAGATTTCTTGAACTCAATGTTGTAGCAGTATTGACCTTCACCTGTTGATATGGCTTCAATTTCTTGATTTTATCCTTCTCAACTTCCTTCCTTATCACTCAATGAGCAGTGATCTTGACAAACATTCTTCTTAGAGATTTGGATTTGGGGGCAATAGTAGTTTCAGAAACTGTTGGGACCACAATAGTACCCTGAAGTTTGGTAGGTGTACTAGAGTGAACACCAACATCTTGCTGCTTTGATGGCTTCTTTATTTGGTACTTCTTTTCTTTTTCAGAATCTTTTCTTTTTTTCTTGTCAATATTTTCCTTTTTCTTATCCTTTTTCTTTCCACCCTTATCACTCCTGGACTCAGGCTTCTTGTCATGATCCTTGTCCTCATCATCATTTTTCTGTTTCTTGAGCTCCTCACTTGCAAAGTCAGAAACTTGGTCACTAATAAACTTCTTCATCTTTTTTACAATCACATTATCTTCCACTTGTTTGACCTTTTTCTTTTCAATCAACTCAATCAGGTTTATGATTTGACTTTTGTTTCCTGAATTAAAATGATGAGGAATTTTGAAGTGTTCTAGTCTTTCTCCTCTTGCCATGTACATCACTCCATCTGGACTGTAGTATGTCACAGGAAGAGCATTAGGTAAGAGAGGGCCCAATATTTGATTTTTCAACTCTTCATCCTCCTGAGTTACTAATTCCACTGCTTTGTGTAGACACTCCCGCTCAGTGTAAGAAAGTCTTTGGAATTATGCAAATGAGACTTTGAAATAACCAGACTTCATCTGTACTAATGGCTCCTTAAACATCTTTCCATTTTTCTCAAATTTAACTCCCCTTACTGTAACAATAACATTGTCAAGCATCTTCTTGTAGCTCCAATGGTTTCCCTTGACTTGTTTTTTGATATAATACAGAAGGTCCAAGAAGTCTTTGTCAGCATTAGGCTTTAGAATTTCACTTCTGAGTTTTCTCATAACTACCTTTTGTCTTTCAACCTCTATTTCTTCTCTCATTTTCTTCTCCCCCTTAGGTTTGATATCTTGTTTTGGGAGAAAGGTAGAATGAATTGGCTTCATTTGAGTTGGAACTGGTTCTGGAGGAACTTGATTTGCTTGACCTAAGTTAGAGATAATATTTTGCAGAGATGTGAGTTGAGCAGATATACTTGCAAGTGTAGTGCCTTGAGTTGTAGAAGAATTAACAAACTCCTTTTTGAGATTTTGAACATCTGACATAACTTTATAAACAGTGGTGGAAAGAGAATCAACTCTAGCATTTAATTCATCATTTATTGAGGCCCTGGCAGGTTCATCCTTTGCTTTAGATTGGTAGTAGATGTTCACTTGAAGATGTGACAAAGTATGTCGAGGCACATCTTTAAGCAGCCTATCTGCATGCTTGTTCTTGTAGAGAACTTCAACCATGTTGTTGATTCTTCTTTGATTATCCAAGATGGCTATGTCACTGTTGACCATTTCTTTGAACACCTTCTCCATGGTATCTATCTTTGAATGGAGAATGGATGACTTTCTTGAATCTCCTCTTGGAACATTTTCATAAAAACCTCTAGGATGATTTGTCCTCTATTGCCTTCAAAGTGCCTTATACCTTGGCTCTGTGATCATTTATCTCAGATTGCACACCTTTGGCAAGGTAGTGATTTGATTGAAGTTGAACCTTGGCAGCTTCATGAATTGCATCATACATGGCACTTAAAGTAAAGATCTTCTCACATGATCCAAGAGAAGTGAGATACTTCTGTCCAGTTTATTCCACTATTTCCTCCATGCTGGCAGCAGATTTGCTATCCAACCAAGCATCCATATTTGCCACTTCATCTTCAGCCAAATTTGTATTTTTCTCCTTCAATTCCTCTTGATCCTTTTCATATTCAAGCATGATTGCAGCATAATCTTTGTTTGGCAGGTGAGAAGTCATAAGCTACTGAGCAATATGATAAAAACCCTACAGTTGATCTCCATATAATTACTTTAATTTCACATCAGAAAGTAACCCACTAAGAGATGATGGTCCTGGTTCCCTGTCATGTTGCATAGGTTCCAGCCATTGTGACAAGGAGTGAGAGCTAGGGCCACTTATTACAGTGGTCCCCTCAGTATCTATTTCCTCATCCAAATTCTTAGATGATTATCTAGACATTGGATGGATAGGTGAGTTCTCTTGAGGAGACAGTTTTTGAATGACTGGGAAGTGTCCAGGGGATGCCATTTGCATGGTGTGAAGGTCCCTTAGATTACCCAATGTCTGTGAAGACATTTGGCTTTCATATGCCTTATCCACCAAAGAGTATGAAGTAAAAACTCCTAAAACCTCTGTGGTTTTGATGGTGTCATCGGGATATACCTCAACATGTATTCCCTCACCATCTAAATGAGTTTCCTGAGTGTTGAGCAAGGTGTCATGCACCAGGTCACTTGAATGGGGCTCACCAGGGAAATAAAAATCCTAATGATCAACAACCTTATGTGTTTGGCTAGACACATTTGGTTTAGAAGAAATTTGAGAAGTTGAAGAGAGATTATGAGTAGAATTGAGTGTTGGCAACTCCCCCTGAGAAAATGAGAAAGTTTCAAGAGAAGATCCTACTTGAGCACAGTGTGTCTCCTTTTCTACTATTACTTCTTCATTGACAGGAGTGAGTTCCTGTAATGGTGAAGACTCTGTACAGGATGGAGTGGGCTGGCTCCCAATTTCAATAGATGCACCTTGTTGAGAAGTGCACCTAGAAGTTGGTTTAGTTCCTTGTTAATCTCTACATCCTGTTCGGAGGATGTAGAGTGGTATGTTGTGGCCTTTTTACTCTTTTTCCTCCTGGTTAAAGGTTTCACAGGTGACTCATCCAATTCATCTTCATTTTCTACTATTGCCTCTATCACTTGTTTTCTAACAATTTTCTCCTTTTTCTTCTTTACAACTACACCCTGTTGAGAGGATGTAGAGGTTGGTTTGCTAACATCTAGAGGATTCAAAGAAGGGTTAGCAATTGGGTTAAAAGTCTTTGGGTTAGGTGCATTAGATTCTTCTGCTACCTTAGGACCTCTTACTGCATCTAAATAACCATATTTAGGCTGCACAAGTGGGTACCTTCTAAAAACACTCTCCATGTGAGGTGTAATTAGAAGAGGTACATTCACTGTGATTCTCCTATCCAATGTAGCAAAAATAAATTTTGACATAGATTTGGAATAGCCGATTCTCTGTTTGTTCATCCCAGGCCATTCAGTTAAACTAGCATTTTTATAGTTGAGAATTAATTGAATAAAGCGAGGGAAGAAAATCTCATTACCTTTCTTGGGAATCCTAGTTATTAGTTCCCCAAGAACTAGTTTTCCAACATTGAGCCTTTGGTTGTAAGCCAATGAGTAGGCCAGTTTCATGGCAATGAGACTTATCTGGTCAAATCCTATTTTTCTGCAGGTGAAAACTCTTAAAATAGTGTCAAACATGAATGACCACTCCTTCCTCATGAACTTCTTGTTAATCTTTCCTAGCTTGAACTTCTCAGCTCCTTTGTCCACAGTGTCAGAATACCTAATGAACTCCAAGATGTCTAGAAGGTCATCTTAAGTTGGTTCTTCATTAAAATATTCAGTTCGAACTTTCAAGATTTTTTTGCCATCACTTTTATCAAAACTAATGTCCTCTACTTGAATTTTACATGTGACAACCACCTTCGAGCTCCCATCCTCTAAGGCTATGTTTTCCCAGTCTGCAGTTGCCCAAAACTGCTCAAGAATGTCTAGATAAAGAGTGGGGTTTGCTAACAGAGCTTCTTTCAAGTAGGAATCGATGAGAAACCTAGTTAAACATTTGTATTGGGGTTTTCCATCAGCATCTCTAGCTATAGCTAAAAAGTTGGTTTCAGGAATGACAAAAATTTCGTTTACAGGGTTGGAACTTGAGGACGCCATTGAGTAAGTGTATAGAAAGAGAGAAAAGAAGAAACAGAAGTTTTAGAGAGTAGAAAGAAAGGGTTCATAACTGTTTGAGAGAAAGAGTTTTTTTGAGTTTGCAGTTAAGCGTAGAAATGAAATGTTAGATCTACTTTGCTATTTATATGACACAGACAACTCGACTAGAATAGCAATCGATTTTAGTGATCGAGAGCTCTGAAAAAGAGTAAAGTTATTTTAGTAGAGAACTGTCAGACTTTGATCGAGAACTAAGACAATCGAGAACTCAGTCAAGCTATAGTCGAGAACTCTGATGATTCGAGACCTCTCAATAGTACTTGATCGAGAACTCTAGAAATGAGCTATTGGAGAACTCACAACATCATGATTCGAGAACTCTTAGAATATAATGATTCGAGAACTCAATACATTCGAGAACTCTTAGAATTGAACTAGTTCGAGAACTCAAAGATTTATACTTAGTCGAGAAGTTAGAAAGAATGACAACTTAATTACAAACTAAAATGATAAAATTTATTTATTTATCCTAAAATGAGAAATGTGTTTGATTGATATTCCTGAAATTTTAATTATCACACTTGTTATTTAATGATGCACAAGTATAATAATTCTTTTCCGGCTTTCTCAGAACAAAGAAATAGTTCCAAGTTAGTTTTTTTTACAAAGTAAAAATTTTAATTAAAAACATGTACAATAATATAACTGACATATTTATAAATATACATCAGTTTTGTTTCACTTAGATAAATCATTAAGGTTCATGTCTGTGAAACAATTGTTGTAACAGTTTGAGAGATATATTTATTTGGCCACTTATACTGAAGAATTTCGCATTCCAATTTCACTTACTAACCTGTTGAAGGTGGCTTCATCAAATGGTTTAGTAAATATATCAGCCAACTATTTTTGTGTAGGAACATAGAACAATTTAATCACTCAATTTTCAGCATGTTCCCTATTGAAATGGTACCTTACTTCAATATGTTTTGTCTTGGAATGATTGACTGGATTGACAATAGTTGATATGGCACTAGTGTTGTCACACATTATAGGAATTCCTTCCAACACCAGTCCATAGTCCCTTAATTGATTCCTGATCCAAAGCACTTGAGCACAATAGCTTCCAGCAGCAATATATTCAGCCTCAGCTGTGGAAGTAGAAACTGATTGTTGTTTTTTACTAAACCAAGACACCAATCTCTATCCAAGAAATTGACAGTTTCTTGAGGTGCTTTTTCTATCCACTCTGCATCCATCAAAATCAGCATCTGAATATCAACCTAGGTTGAATCCTGTTTCTTTAGGGTACCATAACCCCATGAAAGGTGTTCCTTTGAGGTATCTCAGAATTCTTTTGACAGCAATGAGATGGGATTCCTTGGGATTTTCCTGAAACCTTGCACATAGACATGTAGAGAATATAATGTCAGGTCTACTAGCTGTGATATAGAGGAGAGATCTAGTCATTCCTCTGTAGGTCTTCATGTCCACACTTTTTCCTTTCTTATCTTCATCCAGTTTTGTAGCTGTAGACATTGAAGTTTTAGCAATTGAGCAGTCTTGCATGTCAAACCTTTTGAGTAAGTCATTATTTTATTTTATTTGACTTATAAAGATGCCATCAGCCCTTTGGCTTATTTGGAGACCTAACAGTAATTGAGCTCTCTCATCATGCTTATCTCATATTCACTTTGCATAAGCTTAAAGAACCTTTGACATAATTTTTCATTTGTTGATCCAAAAATGATATCATCCACATAAATTTGAACTAGTATAACATATTCATTGTGCTTCTTGTAGAAAAGAGTTTTGTCAATAGTTCCTCTAATGAATTGATTCTCTAGAAGAAATTTTGACAGAGTATCATACCATGCTCTAGGGGCTTGTTTGAGTCCATACAATGCTTTGATAAGTCTGTAAACAAAGTCTGGAAAGTTTGGATCTTCAAATCCAGGTGGTTGTTGCACATATACTTCCTCTTCTAATTCACCATTGAAAAAAGAAATTTTAACATCCATTTGATAGACCTTAAAGTTTGAGTGTGCTACAAAGGCTAGAAAAATTCTGATTGCCTCCAATCTTGCAACAGGAGCAAAAGTCTCATCATAGTCAATGCCTTCTTCTTGTGAATACCCTTTCGCAACCAATCTTGCCTTGTTCCTTATTACTATTCCCTGTTTATCCATTTTGTTCCTATAGACCCACTTAGTGCCAATTACTAATCTATCCTTTGGAGGTAGCACTAATTCCCAAACATTGTTTCTCACAAATTAATTTATTCTTCTTGCATGGCAATTATCCAGTCTGGATCCAACATGGCTTCTTCAATCATTTTTAGTCATTTAGAGACAGAAAGCAAGCAAATAGGCATTCATTCATAATTGTTCTTCTTGTCCTCACACCTTCATCAGGATTTCCAATGATTTGATCAATTGTGTGAGCTCTATTCCATTTAGTTTTGATGAGCTCCATCTTTATCATTTGAGCACGTTTCCTCTTGATTGAAGTTGTTGCCATTTGTTGCAGATCCTTGAGAATCTCCCCCTGAGTTGATGTTAGGGTTCTGTGGAGAATTCTC
Organism: Oenanthe sinensis; assembly: GCA_028671895.1. Classification (NCBI taxonomy): domain Eukaryota; kingdom Viridiplantae; phylum Streptophyta; class Magnoliopsida; order Apiales; family Apiaceae; genus Oenanthe; species Oenanthe sinensis. Next base: position 6,584,170 of record JAPMAC010000195.1, on the reverse strand, counting down.
AAGTTGAATGTGACTGTAATCTTTATTTTCTCTTTCCTCAATTGATCCATGTGAGATGTCTACATGTGACTCTTCATGAGTATTGATAACATTTTCAGTTACAACTATTTCAGAATCCACTTCATTTTCAAATCTCAAGGTGTCACAGTTTTCACCTTCCAAATTCATAGTAGGGAATTTGAAATCATCAAATGTCACATTTGTGCTTTCCATAACCTTTTGTTATTCAATCACATATAATGTATAGACAATTTTGTCCAAAGAGTATCCCACAAAAATTCTTTCATATGTCTTGGTTTCAAACTTCCCAAGGTTGTTAACATCATCGTTGAGAACAAAGCACTTTGTTCCAAACACATACATGTATTTTACAGATGGTATTCTATTTGTCATGATGGGATAAGGAGTCTTTCCAACTGGTTTTGTGATGAGTGTTCTATTTTGAGTGTAACATGCAGTTCTAACAGCTTCAGCCCAAAAACAAGTTAGTAGATTTGCTTCTGCTAACATGGTTCTTGCGGCTTCAATGAGAGTCCTATACTTTCTCTCAACCACTCCATTTTTTTGTGGAGTTCTTGGGGCTGAGAATTGGTGAGTGATTCCTTTTTCTTTGCAGAATTCATTGAGTATAGCATTTTTGAATTCTATTCCATTGTCACTTCTTATGGATACTACAGGTGTAGGGCCTTTATCCAATCTTCTCAAATTTTAAATGATAACTTCAGGAGTTTCATCTTTTGAGTGCAAGAATTCTACCCAAGTGTATTTCGAAAAATCATCAACCATGACTAGGGAAAATCTTTTCTTAGACATGGACATGACATTTACTGGTCCAAACAAATCTATATGATTTAATTATAGTGGTTTAGTGATTGAAGTGAACTCCTTACTCTTGTGACTAGATCTCTTTATTTTCCCTTTTTGACATGCCTCACACAATCCTTCTATGCAGAATTCAAGTGTGGGCAGGTCCTTCACTAATTCTCTTTTGACTAAAAAAATAATGTTTTTGAGATTTAAGTGAGATAATCTTTTGTGCCAAAGCAAACTTTCATTTTCCGAGGCCTTGGTGTAGAAACAACAAATTTTCTCCTTGTTTGCAGAATCCAAATCTGCTACAAACAGGCTTCCCTTTCTCACTTCTTGCAGAGCAATCTCCTTGGTCTTTCTGTGTGATATGAGACACAATTCCTTGTCAAAATCCACCTTCAAATCTTTGTTGCAGAATTGAGTGATACTGAGAAGATTATGCTTCAAACCACTGACCAGGGCTACATCTTCATTGACAACATTTCCATGAATTAATTTGCCATATCCCATGGTGAAACCAATGTTGTTGTCTCCAAAGGTTACCATTGGACCAGCCTCATCTTTGAATTGTGACAACAGGGCCGTGTCACCAGTCATATGTTTTGAACATCCACTGTCAAAAATCCACATTACCTTCTTCTTACCTGTGCCCTGCAAACAAACACAAATCAAGTTTTCTTTAGTACCCAAACAAGGTTTAGTCCTTTATGCTTAGTTACATGAATGTCATTCCTGTTTTAACATTTTTAGTTGCCTGCACATGCATGTTCTCATTTTTCTTATTCTGACTTTTAGCTTGATTAGTACTTTCAGAACTATATGCATGCTTAGGTGACATGGAGTGTTTTCTATGTTTTACAGGACTAACATATTTAGGCCTAAGATTATTGATGTTCAGATTCTGACTTATGCATCCATCAACAAACTGTTTCCTGAGCCTAAAGCAGGTATTCATGATATTCATGTTATATGGCATACATGTTAGTATTGGTGTCCTAGAGACAATACTTTTAATGTTTTATTGAAAATAATTAAGGATTATGTTTTATGTGATTATTTAATTATTATTTATTATGTCTTTATTTACTGCGTTATAAATTGAAAGGATAATAAATGTTCTTGGAATATTAATACGTAATATATATCTTTAAGTATGTGACTTAAAAATGAGATTATATTAATAGTATTTTATTCCTAAAATTCCCTAGTCAAGTATTATTATTTAAGGACAATAATAATGCAATAAGACTAGTATGTTTGTTGACAGATGACCACATCTCATTGGTCATAGGTATGGTGATACTAAAGTCAAGAACATAAGTGTATGTATCAATACATGACACTGGAAAGACCCGCCGTGAGATTCTACATGTTAATAAGTGTCATAAGAAATCTCACTGTGATAATGATGTAATGATCCTCTGACTTGAAATCGTTATATTTCTATACGAGAATTAATATACTTTGATTACACTCAAAGTTACCTTTAACCGGGTAATGATAAAGGTGTACATTGGGTATGCTATGAATCGTATGAGGAATATGAATGATAGATATAGGATTTAACCCTCCAATTCGAGGAGTGATATTATTGGCCTCTTGATTGAGTGAGACTATGAAATGCATGACCCTGCTCAAATATTGATTTGTTTAAATAGTCTACTCATTGATCAAGGAAATCGAGATTAAACGTTGAAGAGGATGACACTATACATGCCTCGAGTTTGATCTATAATATAAGGTTAAAGGGATTATATTACATGGAACATTATTCACGAAAGGTTTAATTGAATCACCAATTATTATTGTTACTTGGGTAGCAATGATGTATTACTAGATGCCGCTCATTGTTTATAATTTTATTATTAGATAATAAAATTATTGCCAACGTAATAATAACCTAAAGGGTCACACACAAAGAACGTAAAAACGGAGGTTTATTTAAATTACGAATTTAAATATATTATTGTTTATTCGAATTTAATTATTAAATTAATTAAGTGGGACTTGATTAATTATATTAGAATTAGGATTTAATAAGTATTATTATTATTCGAATTTAATTATTGAATTAATTAAGTTGGACTTGATTAATTATATTAGAATTCAGATTTAATAATAATAATAACCCAAAGTCATAATGGGTTTTGGAAACCACATGGATTAGGGTTAGGCCCAAAATCTCTCTCTCCCCTATATATACATAATGATGTATAGTATTAGGGTTTAATCATCAAATTTCATTTTTAGAGAAAAACCCTAGTTGCTCAACATCAAGAGAGGCTAGAGAAAGAGAGAGAGAGAGAGAGAGGCAAACAATTCGGCTAGTACCGACTCCGGTGATCGTAGGACGATCGGGCATTCGTGTGGACTTCTTTGGAGAGCAAATCTTTGCAACAAAGGGCTGCTGTGATTCATCTTTTCTGGACCTCCATTAAACAACATACGAAAAGCTTTGTTAAGGTACAGACTTCTTCACCATAATCATCCAACGTTATACATGGATCCTGCGATTGGGATTCAATTTTTTTATTGTTTTTACGTTAATTCCGCTGCGTTTTCATGCCCGAAACCCTTCAATGGCATCAGAGCTACGTGTATAATGGGATGATTTGGTTATGTGTTTAACAGTTTTTCGATGTATGTAAACATATATATGATATGCCATGACTATATATTGATATATATGTTTTATATGATTTTGAATATATGATATTCATGTGTTGTATAATCATGGGATGATTGTGTGTATTGCTGTATGTATATGATACATGTTTGTTCTTGTTATGGAAATCGTATTCGATACGAATTCTGAAACGGCTTCGGTAGATTTTCTGAAATCTGTGTCCAGTGTCCGATTTTCGTAAACGATATGTGTTTTCTGACTGGAATCTAGTCACTGAGAAATAGTGACACCTTCAGCTTCTCGTCTGTAAGCCGTTTGACGACGTTACAGGCCCCGAAACGGCGATTTATTATTTTCTGAAATATTTTTTTCTTCTGAAATTTTGAAATTTATTATATATGATTATGTGATATGTTTATATAATCTGAGATATATTATATGTGTTATGTGATAACATGGTGGATGGTTATGGCCTAAAGACCCATAGGATAGTGGTTTTGTTTTATGGTTTTGGTTTCTAAATACGACTTGCATGTCTTTTATTCATTGTAATTGTTAATCTCGAATGTAACTCGAGTTCTTCTTGTAATTTCATTAGAATAGATTTATTTATTATTCAATGTAATTGTTCAATGGAGACTTGGAAGCAAGGAAGCTAGGAGGAAATCCAGATGATGGAGCAATGAAGAAGATAAAGACATGTAATAATGTAGTATTTGAAACCACCATAGATTGACCTTGATAATTCCATTAGCTTGGAAATATCACATAGGATGGGGCCATAACCAAACACGTTTAATTTATGCATAATACATATATGTATATGAATGCATGTGTAGATATGTATGTGTTGGAATGATGTATGTATTAGATACGACACTCATGCCATGTCTGCTTAAGAAAGATAAAATCTGTAACGATTCAAGATTTTAAAATTAACAAATGATCATGAGATTCTTGTGTTTATGAAATATGGATTTTTAAAACAAGGAATTAAATATGGATTTTTGATATCTATAACTGGGATTTTCTGACAAAAACGGATATGCGTATTCGTAAGGCTGATGGGTTTTAAGTGTGACCACTAGTATCCTCCATCTACCTGGGAAATGAACAATTTAAGATGTCAATTTGAAATATTTGGTTCAAGGAAAAATTGAGGATCTCTTTATGATGTGATCATGATCGTTATAAATTTTCTAAACCCCTTAACAAAATATTAAGTTTTACTCGGATGCTTTCCAATGAATGAACACTCATCGAATCCTAGATCGATTAGGGGAAGGACTGTCAGTGGCAGGGGACTCCTATCTATCGTGGTGAGATGCGACGAATATAAACGGTTATATTCGGCCGTTGTATCATTGGGTCTAACTTAACTGAGTCGTCATAATAAGGTGAAAATAAACGGTTATATTCAACCATTATGAACTTAGAAGCATAGAGTTTGGTTAAAAGTCTATTAGATAGATAAGATCAATCGTTGTTCACCAAACTATCCAAGAATTATATATGATATAATTGACAACTGTTGTCTACCTAAATAATCATTTTTTAAGGACTTCCAGTGGTTGACTTAGGACATGACGAAATATGGATCTTGGCTCACTAGAAAGAATTATGGGATATACTTTCCAAATTAATAGTAAGGGCTATTAATTTGATAAAAATAGTGGGAGATATATTATGAATATATCATAATCATTTGAACATAATAAATAACTCAGACAATCTAATGTTTATTTTATGCATTTTAAACATTGTAGATATTTAAATGGCAAACAATACAAATACTTTCTCCGTACGAGCAACCATTGAGAAGGACAAGCTGACAGTAACTAACTTCCTGGATTGGTATAGGAATTTGAGGATTGTCCTCAAGCAAGAGCGTAAGCTCCATGTCATTGAAATTCCTTCACCTGCTCCTCCTGCTGAGAATGCAACTCGCATTCAGCAAAATGCTTATCAGAAGCATATTGATGATGTGAATGATATTGCATGTCTCATGTTGGCAACCATGAGTGTTGAGCTTCAAAAACAACATGAGCATATGGATGCTTATGAGATGATTGAACACCTTCAAAGAATGTTTGAGGGACAAGCTCGTCAAGAAAGGTTCGACACGAGCAAAGCACTGTATGCTTGCAAACAGGGAGAGCGTGAACCTGTTGAATCACATGTTCTGAAGATGATAGGTTATATTGAGTATCTTGATACTTTGGGTTTCCCGATTGGTTTGGAAGCTCAGATTGACTTAATCTTGCAATCTTTGAACCGCAACTATACTCATTTTGTTATGAACTACAATATGAATGAGATAGACAAAACACCCACTGAATTATTGGCCATGTTACGAACTACTGAAACCAACATGAAAAGGCTGAACCTGCTGCCATGTTGATGGTAGATAACAAAGGTAAGGCTAATAGGAAAGGCAAATGGAAGGGAAAGAAGAAGATTGGATCTGCTTCTGGTCCCAAGCCAAAGGCTAATCCCAAACAGGCTTTAAAGCCTAAGGGTGTTGTTGGTCCCTGATATAGTAGAAGGGGGGGTTGAATACTATATTTGAATTTCTCTCTTAATTTCGTATTGTAAAAATATTAATTAAAATAAACACGAAATATTAATTAAGTTGAAATACAGTTCAAGTATAAGATATAAAGTTTAACTTGAAAAGTATTACAAAATTAATATAATCAAGGTGAATATAATTGATTTAAATGTTCTGGAACGATTTCGACATGAATTGTTCGAGTTTAACAATTATATTCCAAACTAAGCACAGAAATCTGTGAATATTACAATGCATACAAATTTCTGAATTTGAATGTTTGAACGACGACAGAAATGAGAAGTGATCTCCTCATATTTATAGAGGTTAGAAAAACTTAGCATTACTTTTCAGCATTACTTTTTAAACTGAGAAATAAGCCTAGAATTACCTTTGAAAAAGCAGGGCATTACATTTGAAAATTCGGTATTACCTTTTCAAATAGTAATTCGGTATTACCTTTTTAAAATAGTAATTCGGTATTACTTTTTTAAAATAGTAATTCGGTATTACCTTTTTAATTAGGTAATTCGGTATTACCTTTTTAAATAGGTAATTTGGTATTACCTTTTTACAAGACTCGGTATTACCTTTTTAAATAGCTCAGAATTACCTTTTTAATTAGGTAATTCGGTATTACCTTTTTTTTAAAAGGTAATTTGAGTTATTTCAAAAGTAATATTAACTAAATCTTTTATAGTAAATTAATTCTACTTTATTTAATTAAATAATTTATAAATTAAATTAAATTCAACTTGAATTAATTTAATTAAATAATTAAATTCCTTTTGATTAGTAGAATTAAACATATTATTTGACTTGTATAACTCTGTAGCCAGCTTCACAGTCTTTTCGTCTTTTCTTTGACTTTTATCTTGAAACCACTTTAGCTAGAATGAAGAATAAATATTTTATTGTTGACACACAAATGTACTGTCTGGTTCATTTGTGTCAAACCAATAAATAATCTCCATTCTTAACATTTAAAGATGTGGCCTTCTGCTTTTCTGTCTTCCCTCTTCTGTTCTTTTTCTTCTGGAATCTTCATGTAGTAGCCACTTTAAAATCTTCTGTATCTTCTGAATTCTTTTAAATTACTACTTTATTTAATTTTACTGACGCTTGAACAAATAAATGAACTTTTTCCAGTGTTGAGTAGTAGCTTCAACTGAGTACTTCTGATACTAGGATTCCTTGTGACTAGTTGACTGTCTTTGTCTTGATTCCAGTTTGATATTTATTATTTACTACTATTTCTTATCTGAGTTGAGTTGTCATCTAATTATTACAAATAGGCCTAGTCATATGCTTTTCAATCTCCCCCTATTTGTTGTTAAACATTTAACACACAAATTTCTAGAGGATAACTCAACTAACAACTAAGAAAGTAAATACGACATGTAAGTACTGTAAATAATAAACAAAAGTTCTGGTTTTATATTTAACAATTTTCCATATTCATACATGAAAGATAAATACAAGATAGATGTTCCTCTAGCACTGAACAAATATTACAAAGTTTCTATCTTGTTCTATCTAAGTCTTCAGTCTTCTGATGTATCAACTTCACCTTCTTCTAGATTTGAACTTTTATGAACTGGTGTCCTTGGTACTTCTTCAGATACTGATTGATCTGTTGTGGTGGATTCTCCATACAACCTTCTTTGCTCAGCTCTTGCTAACTGCCACAACACTTCCTATTTAACAGGATCTACTACCTCTTCTTCTATGTCATAAGGCTGTGTTGAATCAATTTTATGCATCTGCCTGATGTATGATTGAATTTTCTTTGATAGGCAGTAGTCTCTTATCTTTTGAGCTGCATCCAACTTAGCCTGGGACCTGAATCCCTTGGATCTCAACATTGTTTCAACTTCAATCATGTATTTAACTGTGTAGCCCTTTAGTGACTCCTCATTCAGCTTCATAATTTGATAAGGCTTATTGTTGTAGAACCTTACCTCATGAGGGTCGTTTAAGATTTGTGGACTAACAGCTCTTGCTATCTCTCGAAGTCTGTCCCTTAAAAGTTCATTTTCTTCTGAACTTCTTTTGACTTTATTCATCAATGTCCATATTACAGATAGAGATTTTTGACGAAAGAATTCCAAAGAAACTCTGAATGTGCCATTCTTGTGTGTGTATAACAGAATCTGCCAGTCATCTAGAATGTTATCCACAATCACAGTGATGTAGTCAACTTCTTCTTTGATTGCTTTCATGAAGTTATCCAGACAGTCATTTGAATTTTGCAGGCTTTCAATTAGAAATTGTAACTTGTAATCTTCAAACGGTCCTTTCTGAAGTTTGTCCATGATTTCTCTAGCGGTATCCCATTTCTTCCCTATTTTCAATCGCACATCTTCTTTCTTCTTTCTGACAACTATAGCCCACAAATTTTACTTTTGGTGGCTCTCTTCTCTTTCTGCCTGAGATCTTTCCATGACTAAAGCTTTCAGATTTTCAGTCTTTGCTTGGCTTGCCTTGATGTCTTCTTTAAGTTTCTTTATTGCCTCTTCATAGGCTGGATCAATTTCTTTTTCTTTTTGAAACAAAAAATCTTCATCAAATGCAGTTTCTTCCTCAGCTCTGCAGTAGTCAGGAATGTTTGATTCATCATGAGCACTGTCATCAATGAATTGCTCTTGAGCATAATACTGATCTTCTGGTTCTGGATCAAACGAATGAAATTGTTCTTCATCAGAATACAACTTAGTTTTTCCTTCGAGTGGATAGAAAAAGCACATCAGGAAGCTGTCAATTTCTTGGATAGAGATTGGTGTCTTGGTTTAGCAAAAAGAAACAATCAGTCTCTACTTCCATAGCTGAGGCTGAATACATTGTTGCTGGAAGCTGTTGTGCTTAAGTGTTTTAGATCAGGAATCAAATAAGGGATTATGGATAGTGTTGGAAAGAATTCCTATCATGTGTGACAACAATAGTGACATCTCAATTATTGCCAATCCAGTCAACCATTCCAAGACAAAGCATATTGATGTAAGGTACCATTTCATAAGGGAACATGCAGAAAATGAAGTGATTGAATTATTCTAAGTTCCTACACAAACACAGTTGGTAGATATATTTACTAAACCACTTGATGAAGCCACCTTCAACAAGTTGGTCAGTGAAATTGGAATGCTAAATTTTTCAGGATAAGTGGCCAAATAAATATATCTTCTCAACTGTTACAACAATTGTTTCACAGACATGAAGCTAAATGATTTATCTAAGTGAAACAAAACTGATGCATAATTATGAATATATCATTTATATTTTGTACATTTTTTGATTAAAAATATTTTTGGAAAAATTAACTTGGAACTATTAATAAAAAATAGTTCCAAGTTAATTTTTCCAACTTGGAATATTAATCAAATGGATGTTAATATTCCACTTGAAAAGAATTATTACACTTGTGCATTGTTAAATAACAAATGTGATAATTAAAATTTCAGGAATATTAATCAAACACATTTTTCATTTTAAGATGAATAAATAAATTTTATTTATCTAAGAAATGAGGTTTGTAAATTATTATTTTGTTTTCCAAGTGAAAATAGAATTATCTTTCAAAACTAGGGTCTGTGATTAAGTTGTCATCCTTTCTAACTTCTCGACTATGTATAATTCCTGAGTTCTCGGTTAATGGTAAATAGAGTTCTAGAATCATGATTTAGTGAGTTCTTGAACAGTTCATTTCTAGATTTCTCGATCTAGCATTTTTGAGAGTTCTCGAATCATCAGAGTTTTCGACTACAATTTTGTGTGAGTTCTTGATTGACTTAGTTCTCGAATCAGTAAACAAACACAATCTGAGTTCTTGACCAAAATTAAACAGTTCTCTATAAAAAGTAAATTTACTCAATATGAGTTCTCGATCACTAAAATCGATTACAATTCTAGTTGAGTTGTCTAAGTCATATAAAAAGCACAGTAGAGCTAACATTTCATTTTATACTTAATCGCAAACTCAAAGAACCCTTGCTTTCAATAGTTACATTCAAACTCTTGCTTCTATTTTCTCTAAGACCTTCATTTCTTCATTTCACTCTTTCTATACACTATTCAATGGCGTCTTCAAGTTACAACCCTACAGCCGAGGTGTATATCATCCCTGAAACTAATTTTCTATCCATAACAATGGATGTAGATGCAAAGCCTCAGTACAAATGCTTCACCAAATTTCTCATAGACTCATATCTAAAGGAAGCCCTGTTAACTAACCCTCCATTGTACTTAGATATTTTGGAGCAGTTCTGGAACACTGCAACTTGAGAGGACATTGTTTTGGAAGATAGTAGCTCAAGGCTTCTTGTAAACTGCAAGATTCAAGAAGTGGACATTAGCTTTGATGAAAATGATATAAATGTGAGCTTATATCTACCTACAGAATAGTTTGATGAAGTGCCAACAGACATTGAATTGGAAGATTTTATGGACTTCATAAGATATGCTGAGGAGATCAAGCTGGGAAAGTTGAACAAGAAAAATGTAAGAAAAGAGTGATCATTTCTATTTGACACTCTATTGAAGGTCTTCACTTGTAGGAAGACAGGTTTCGATCAAATCAACTCCATTGCTTTGAAGCTGACCTTTTCATTGGCTTATGACAGAAAGCTTAATGCCGAAAAGCTTATTATGAGGGAACTCTCAACCAGGATCCCAAAGAAAGGTAATGAGATATTCTTTCCCGCTTTATTCAATCAATTCTTAACTATAAAAACCCTGCATTGATTGATTTGCCAGGAATGAATAAAAATAGAATTGGCTACTCCAAATCCATGTCAAAATTTATTTTTACTATATTGGATAGGAGAAACACAGTGAATGTACCTCTTCGAATCACTTATCATATGAGGAGTGTATTTGACGGGTATCCTCTAGTGCAACCTACATATGGTTACCTTGAAATAGTAGGAGGTCCTAAGGCTGTAGTATAATCAAATGCACCTAACCCAAGGACTTCTAACCCAACTGTAGACCCTTCCTTGCAAACAATAGATGTTAGTGAGCCAACCTCTACATCCTCTCAATAGGGTGTAGTTTTAGAAAATGTTGAAGAATCTCAACTAGATGAGTCACTTGTGGAACCTCTCAAGAGGAGGAAGAAAAGTAAGGAGGCCACAATAGTCCACTTTGCATCCTCTCAACATGATGAAGAGGTACATAAGGGATTGAACCTACTTCTAGGTGCACTTTTTCAACAAGGTGTATCTATTGAATTTGGGAGTCAGCCCACTCCACCCTGTACAGAGTCTGCACCATCATAGGAGCACACTCTTGTTGATTCCAGGTGTGAAGTTGAAAAGGAGACACAGAAGCACATAAGAATCTCTATCAAAACTTCTCCATTTTCTCAGGGGTAGTTGCCAATACTAAATTCTTTACACTCTACTTCTCTCAGTACTCAAATTTCTTCTAAACCAAATGTGTCTAGCCAAACACATGAGGTTTATGATCATCAGAATTCCTCCTTCCCTAGTGAGCCCCATTCAAGTGACTTAGTGTATGAAACCTTGTTCACCACTTAGGAATGAATTTTAGATGGTAAGGGAATGCATGCTGAGGCATATCCTGATGACACCATCAAAGCCACAAAGGCTTCAAGAGTTTTTACTTCAGACTCTGTGGTGGCTAAGGAGTTTGTACCATCAACCTTTGATTTCATTAATGAGTCATTAGATAACCAATTGTCTTCACAGACATTGGGAAATCTAGGGGACCTCCACACCATGCAAATGGCATCCCCTGGACACTCCTCAGTCATTCAAAGACTGTCTCCTAGGGAGAAATCACCTATCCATCTAGTGTCTAGAGAATCATCTGAGAAATTGGATGAGGACATAGATACTGAGGGGACCACTGTAACAAGTGGCCCTAGCTCTAACCTCATGATATAATGGCTGAGACATGTGCAACATGACAGGGAATCAGAACCATCATCTCATGGTGGGTCACTTTCAGATGAACAACTCACAGAATTATATGGTGATTAATTGGATGGTTTTTATCATATTGCTCGACAACTTCTCACATCTCACCTACCCAATAAAGATTATGTTGCAATAATGTTGGAGTATGCTAAAGACCAAGAGGAAATCAAAGATAAAAATGCTCATATGGCTAAAGATGAAGAGGCCAATGTAGATGTTTGGTTGAACAGCAAAACCACTGTGAGCATGGAGGAGATGCTACTGTAGATGAGGCAGAATTATTTAACCTCTCTTGGATCTTGTGAGAAAACCTTCACTCCAAGTGCAATCTGTGACGCCCCCCAGATCCGGGGTCAAGAATCTAGGTTGTCACTGTCCAATTTCCACAATAATTAATACTCACCTATTTTAACAATTATAACAATCCAACATACAAGCAATGATCCCAAACCAAATACAAAACTCGAGTTATAGTCTCAGGAAACGAACTTAAAATAATAACAGTTATTATAATCCAACTGTAATAAACTCTACTAATATCACCTCAACCTGAAGTTACATTTGGAGTAAACAATGTTTCAACATTTATTAATACCTTGCATATTTTACAATAATTATTAGGATTCTAAACTGAAATCCTATCTACATTACACCGACTGTAGAAGCCTTGAACCTGACTAACTCAAGCTCGAGCCTCTCCTTTCCTTTGCATCCCCTGGACAAGTCTTACTGCAAGATATAAGGTTAACAAAAAACAAGAATGAGCCAAAGAATGCTCAGCAAGTTATTTATCTAAATATTTCAAGGAAAAGGTGATAGTCATAATTATCCCAACTAGATATTAAACAATAAAAGTATACAACTTGCAATATGAGTGAAGATGTATAACCAATTATATCTCGACAATAAAGGAATCAGAGTTCACGAGACAAGAAGATATTCATGATAAGAATGCAGTTCAAATTACTGCAATACAACAATTTAAGTTCACAATTTTGGGAACAACATAATCGATAATTTAGCACGATGGTATCAACCACAGAGTACCATTCATTTGAGCATCAATAAGAAAGCAGTTCAAGATACAGCGAAAGAACAAATGAACGTTCAACAATTCCCATTAACACTCTCAGTAACTAGCACCTTGGCTTTCGTTATAGTGTAGGAACAATCAGGTTCAACAGTTCCCATTAACATTATCCTTAACTTAGCACTTTGGCTTTCGTTATAGTGTAGGACCAATGAATGTTCAACAGTTCCCATTAACACTATTCTTAACTTAGCGCCTTGGCTTTTGTTACAGTGTTAATGTCAAATTCCAATTGGAAGAGGGGACTATGATTGGAGATTTTTCAACGCCCTACTGTACGCGATGATCAGTCGCATTGTACAATAGAAGAACCAGTCACTTTCTCTACTAGTAGAAGGACAACCCCTTATCGGGACGTCAGCCTAGGCAACTCATGGGCCTTTAATTACGATGGGTCGTGCGTCACTCGACCTCTTACGCAACCTTACTCCAATCCCTGTGAATATGTAACAACATAGCTCAGTCTGGAAGGAACAGTATATCCGAAATTTTCAGACTAACAATCATCCTCTCTAGGATTTCAATCATCAGATCATAGATTCACTTCCGAACTTTGGTGGAAGTAATCTCGTCGTGTGTGGGTTGACTCTTAGTCAACCAATTAATAAAACAAAGCACTCGAATCAAGAAGACTCAAGAACACAACCCGGGGAGTCGTTACTATATTTTATAATAACCTTAATAAAGGGTATTTAATTGGAGTTAGATATAAGTTTCAAAAGACCTAGGTATATACGGGAAGAATGTCAGGATTATTAATTCGTTCCCTAATGTGGGCTGGTTAATCCAAAAATAACTGCAGAATATTTTATTGGTAATTAAATAACCAATATTAAATTAAAAATAATATTTAAAGCATTTCCCGGAAGCTCCATTATATTTTAAAACTTCACAAAATATTTGAGAAAGGATTAGGGTTCTATACTAACCCTTAACCCTCAGTAAACTGGGATATTAGATATAATCGGAGTCAAACAATTTTTAAATATTATTTTGCTGAAAACAATTGAACAATCACTGTCTTTTAAAGATCCCCAGTATTTAAATTATATTAAAATAATCTTTAATATTATTTAAAAATAATCAAAGAATATAATTATAATTAAATAATTTTATTTTCATTGATCCACATTATTTAAATAATATTTAATTATATTAAATAATATTTAAATAATCCAAAGTGGAATTGAAAACCCATCGTTCAGACAGAAACACGGGATCTCAGACTTTTTAAATAATATTTAATTAATAATTAAATATTATTTAATAATTAAAAGAATGGTTGAAAATAATTAAATCGATGATCTTCATTAATCATCTCATAATACTCAAATAGATTTTTGAATTGAAATATTCTGGTGGTACCTACTATCGTTGAAAATACTCGGCCATCCCCGGTTAACCATCGAGTACCCTGAATGGTAACTCGACGCAAAAAGCAGATGTCCAATCTGGTTACATAAATACTCTAACTTTTCGAGAAGTTCAGAGTAGCAGAAGAATCAAGTTATAAGGTAACAAAACAGTTCAAAGTGAAATGACAATGTGCATTTTCAATAACAACAATGAGCTGAATAGTTCCGAAAGGCACCAAAACTTATTATACAGTCAAAGATTTCAAGAATCTTGCATCACCGGGAATTATCAATATTCTGATATAGAAATAAATGACAAAGTTAGAAACTTGCCTGGACTCCAAGATGCCGTCTCAAAGCTCCACTCATAATCCAGATGTTCTATCAATAGATATAAGAACTTGGATTAGTCTCTACCCAAGTTAATTACTTTAACTTTACTAATATAACCGTTTTTTATTAACTCTTGTTTTGCCCGACGTTTCACCTCCTCGGACCTACTTTAGCTATTCATAAAATCATCTTGGCAATGCTTTTTAATCATGTTCTTTACACCTACATGTAGTCATGATATTCCTTAACAACTTTCGTTACTTGACCGACTCGAGACAAGTCCTCTAACTTGCTCGAAATCGTCACCCAAAATGATTGTTTAACTTATTCCTCATGTTCATTTCACTCCAACACCCTGTTTTCTAGCATTTTTAATAAATTGGAAATTAATCCATTTGACATTAATCTTTCTCTGAGACCATCTTGGTACCACCAACAATATGACATAAAAATTTCAATTTGAGCTGAGGTTGTTAGCTAGGTGAAACAATTCTCCAAAATTCAATGTTTAAGCAATTCATAGGTTATGAACAATCTTTACTAACATAGCTATATCTCCTAGCTCGTTAATCCAATCGACTCACCGTTTGAGGCTACGCAAACTAGACTCCAATTATAACATAGACCCAAAAATACAAAGTCCAGAAATAGTGTTAAGTCATCCGAACAATTCATCCAAAATGGTGGCTCCGGAATTACCATTTCTGTGAATTATTATTACGCAACTTGCACTCTATCAATTTTAATAAATCAGATTTTACTCTTTTTAATCCAATTCTTCTTCTCAGATAATCTCATATGTCCCTACTATTTTAAATAAAAGTTTCAAGATTTATGGAGTCACCTAACTAGGGTGATCACAGCTTCAAAGTTCAAAGAAAACAGGATTTTTATTTTATGTGCTACCGTTACTAAATCGGCCATAACTTTTGGCTCGTTACTCCAAATGACGCAAAATTAGCGTTCAAACGATCTAGGGACAATATACACACTAACCATATCAACCATTTGCCCAGAACAGATAAAGTCTGCTCCCAAATTTTCTGGACAGTTACAGAAGTAAGGGGAAGAAAAAAAATAGGCCTGGTAACGTTTGTAAACTCATCATTTTCCATTTTTATTTTACTCCAAATCAACCAACAACCAATCCCAAACTCCTCATTCATCCACATACTACATCATACATCAATCCCAAATCATCCAACCAACTCAAGCTTATGAAATGAGTTTATCAAATATTAATCGAATACATGCATCCATGGCTTTTCAAGCTTAAACAATGTTACCCATAGCCTAAATAACTCTTAACAATCATCAACCAAGCTAAAGGAAACCTTAAATCAAAGAAACAAAATTATGAATTTTCGTAATCACTATTCATGCTCTTGATACTTTGGATTATATGAAGAGATTTCATGGATGGAAGATTGAAACAAGCTTGGATAAGTAATGGGTTAGTGATTACCTTCATTTTAAGCTATAGAACGCAATGAACAAGCAAGGATAGCCAATTCTTTTCCCTCCTTCTTGCTTAGGCCGATGGTTCCTCTTTGCAATGGGGGAATGAGCTCTTGCTTTTCAATTTTGTTAAAGTGTTGTGTTATGGTGTGTTTTAATCCAAGTACTTGTATTTTAGTCTTGGTTGACTAAGTCAAAGGGGCAAGCTTCTATCTTCTCTCAAACTCTGTTACAACTTTCACTCGAATTCTAAATTTATTTGTTAGACTAAAAATAATTAATAGTCCTACATTTATTATGCATGCTACCGTAAACACCGCTACGCATGTTTTCGAATACCCCGTATATTTATAATACGGTCTCATCACTCAAGTATCTTATGAAAAATAAATCAATAAAATCGTTTATTCATAAAATGAAAAATTTTATCCAAAAATTTTAATAATATCAAGTATAAAAAATATGGGTTATTACAGTCTCCCCTCCTTAAAAGAATTCTGTCCTCGGAATTTACATGCGGACAACTGAGGTTACTATCCTTACACCTCAATTTCGAATTCTCAGGTTGAGTCTTCAACCTAGCTACTCAGTTTCGTACAACAATACTTCACTTCTCAACACTTTCTTTATTCAGTCGATGGTCTTTATAAGTTCGCACTCTAACACATGCCTAACGCCCGCGCTACAATTTCCTAACATTAACGTATGATACGCACGATAGATTCAATAAAATTGGGAAAGAGTGTCACTTCATATACAGCTTATTAATATACGTGACCTTGAAAGATTTAATACTCCTCGAGCTTAAGTTCTCTCTTTTTACCGAATCTCGTTACACATTTCTACGATAATACGTTCAGCAATACGAAGTCTTTCACCTCATATACTCTCTGCCCTTTTCAGACTTGATCACCATACTCGCGTTGTCCATCTTGGGTTATCAATAATCACTTTCAATTACTACAATTTGTATCATATACCCGTCGAACCGGTTCTTGTCCCCAATTATCTATTTTTCATCGATTTTGTCCCTAACACAAGGTAGATTGACATTTTTCATCCATACTAAACTTCCTAAGGCGACATGCCTATATGTGAGTGGTAACTAACATCGTGTGAAAGCTCTATCCGTAGTAAGTGATTATCCAAAGTCCTTTTGAATCAAAGACACAAACTCTCTAAGAAGAGATAACTTTGAACTTGATTTTAATAGAGGTCTTTTCAATGAAGATCATCGAAACAAATGATCAGAGTGGTTTGTAAATCAATAAAGTCATTTTTAATGTATATGAGAAATAAGGAAGAAATTAATTTGGATATGACTGAGAACAACCATATTTGTACTCAAGATGGCCAGTCTTTAGTACTTTCTAGCTTATAACACATAATTAAGTGGTTTCCCACCAGACTTTTGTCACACAGACAAGAAGTCACACCATATGCATTGTTTATCTCAATCGGATAAAAAATAGTTAACATTTAGAAGAAAATGATTTTAAAAGGGAGAGAAAATATATTTTGGAATTTTCATTCCTTAATGAATTATGAACTCAATATACAACAATCCCTACTCATTTAGGAACCTATTGAAAAAAATCCCCAAATTTCTTATTTCCCATTTCTATTCTTTCTGAATGAATAAATCCTTAATACTCTTATGGTCTTGGTACTTTCTCCATTTCTACCCATTCGAGTGATGTTTCCACAACTTAAGTGCAACCGTTAACACTATTTCTTTCAATTCATCAGCATGATACCTTAATTCATACTTCTCTCGTTACTCAGACGCATATAAAATTATATCTACTATGTTGCATCCGCACACAATCAATCCCTTACAAGACATGTCATTATTAATTACAAGATTCACCTTTTTCCATCTGGTACTTACCACATCAGAACAATTACTCATACCTATTCTTTAATTTCCTCAAATTTCCTTCACCACTTACTATATGTCTCAAAATTTAAACTCGTTTTATCCAAATCTCACTCTTATAGAATTTGTCATCCAACCTCTTTTCTCTTATGATTTTCTAATGATATATATATTTTACCTTCGGGTTCTTCCTTCACCTTTAGACAGATCAGGATATCCTCTGAGAAAACTACAACAACTTGTCCAATTATTTCTTACAACTCCAATTAATCCTTAGAAGGTACAGGTGCATTTATTAACACAACCTACTTCATCAAAGGCTCATACTGTCCTTATCGCGTGCTAAATGCCATCCTTGGCATCCTATCTAGGTAATTCTTTAGTCGGTGATAAACTATCCTCCTTTACTTCCAGGTGCCATCTTCTAAGATGCCTCCAATGCTGAAGTTGCTCATAACACTAGGTCAATGACGAATGACATGATCTCTAACGGTGGTAACCCCAAAATATCACTAAGGGTTATATCTTCCAATTCTTTAACTACTATGTACTTCTCCTCATTGCATAGTTCCTTTTTCATATCCATTACTGGTGTCCCACAACTTAGCATCCAAAGCGTAATATACTTTTTACTCGAATCTTAATTTAAACCTTCTCAATTTATCTCTATCTTCCAATCCCAACTTTATCCAATGTCGGGAAATCTTAACTTCACTATTTTATTGTTACCATCAGTTTAAACATCCTTATTTATACAATCATCCATTCTCAACATCACATCAATTCTTCAATCTAGAAGGGACTTAAATCTATGTCAACCGGTACACTAGTCAATCTTCATACCATATTACCTTTCCCTTATTCTTCATATTTAAAACATGTTATCCCTTCTTTTAGGGCAATCATTATCATAACATCTAGACTTTATAATTATAGCTTCTTGTTGTCCATTTCATATATTCTCCCATATCAGGCTCACTGTTTAGTAAGTGAGGCCTTGATTGGCTTGGATGAACCATAATTAACTGTACGCCAACCCGCTCATATTTCTGAATCCACTGTTCTTCCCGAAGTAGAGCTCAAATTCCCTATCAAATGGTTTCTTAGAATCTCCATACATTTAGTTTCCTTTCTAGTCCTCAAATTTCTTTTCCTTTTTCAGCACTTCATTTCCACATTATATCATAGTTAGTTATTTCCAATACTATGACTCTATTCTCAATTCATTACTTTTGGGACAATCTTGACAATTCCTATAGACTTTGATTCATGATCTGACACACTTTTGTTTCAGGTCTAACACTTCAATTACATCTAAATTTCTAGATACTTAGGAAACGGTTGCATAATACAAGAAATAGCTATGGCTAAAGAATTCTTTGTTCGACAAAGTTCATAAGAATTCTTGCTGAATCAGCGACCTTATTAGGCCTCAACCAAATACCTTTCAAAAATTTAGGATCACCATATACGGATATCGTCAGGGGTTTGCAACTGTCACTTTCCAACACTAGTGTCGTGTACGATCTTTAGTATAATACTAAAAGGATAATTATACTATCCATTCTATATAGTCTCAATCGAACCGCACCTATGGGTTTATTTCTGAGTCACGGGACCTTTCCCCAAACCACTTATCTCAATCCAAACCATTTTATCATCAATGACTACTCAGACCGCTCTCTGGTCCGGAATTCCACTATTAAACGAAGTAGCTTCATACAAGTACTTATGCCATAACTCATCTATACTGGTTAACCCAACCATCATATTTGTAATGTGGCGGTCATTCCTACTCCAAGGGTTACTTTAACCAACATCCTTAATATACTCCAAAATTATATCAAGTGTGTATCTCAACTCTTTGTTGTGACTCTACATTGTATGCATACCATACATCATCTAAATTAAGGCTTTACTCTTTATTCTCAGAGAATCCCCATCAACATCCTCAATGTTACTCATATATAGATGACCTTAACCTTTAAGCCAAGCTTCTCCATATTATCTTGAAACATTTTATTTACACCTCTTCTTAATTCTAAATTTTATTAAAATTAAGCGAAGGTATTTTCTACAGAAAATTGGGCATGACCTATTCGTACGTTGGACTATGCCCGGTGTAAAAACACCTCAATTACAATCCCAACACATTCATAAATAATCTTTGTCCTTTAGTGACCCCCAAACATCAACATCTTGTCAGTCACTTACAACATAATATATATCAAAAAGGCGATAACTACGAGTCCCTATATATATATACTGAGTCTCAAGTATCTACAAGTCAGTCAAAATAATATCAACGGTCACTACCTTGGACCATCAATCACATCCACTCCATAACATTAATAAGGGTTTACTGAAATATAGACTATCTCTTCGGCTTATTGCCAACTGATGAAAGATTAGTGAGGATTTAACACACCATCAGTTCGAACACGATCACCTTAACTATTGTGCCAAGAATGAAGTGGTTCTCTTCGCTCAATAATGCTCCCCTCAGTCCTGGGGTACTAGCATACTCAGTGCTTCACTTATAGCATGTATGGGTTCCTTTATAGGTGCTCCATAATTCTCGAACTCTCATTCTCAATCATAAATCCTCTTACTCAGATGAGTCTCATCAGCTAGTGTCCGACATCTTTGTAAGGAAAGTTCTTATTATCTTTCCTAACTATCCTTATATGAGTATATTAGTTTCATAATATAAATCACTGCTACATCCGATAACCCGATTATGAACTCGATCTGAGCTCGCTCTTTATTAATCTTATCCAAACATAACTCATAACTCTCTCGTTCATGAGTACTATAACCTAGAGCTCTGATACCATCTCTGTGACGCCCCTCAGATCCGGGGTCAGGAATTTAGGTTGTCACTGTCCAATTTCCACAATAATTAATACTCACCTGCTTTAACAATTATAACAATCCAACATACAAGCAATGACCCCAAACCAAATACACAACTCGAGTTATAGTCTTAGGAAACGAACTTAAAATAATAATAGTTATTATAATCCAACTATAATAAACTCAGGATCTCATGCTACTAATATCACCTCTACCTGAAGTTACATTAGGAGTAAACAATGTTTCAACATTTATTAATACCTTGCATAATTTACAATAATTATTAGGATTCTAAACTGAAATCTTATCTACCTTATACCGATTGTAGAAGCCTTGAACCTGACTAACTCAAGCTCGAGCCTCTCCTTTCCTTTGCATCCCCTGGACAAGTCTTACTACAAGATATAAGGTTTACAAAAAACAAGAATGAGCCAAAGAATGCTCAGCAAGTTATTTATCAGAATATTTCAAGGAAAAGGTGATAGCCTTAATTATCCCAACTGGATATTCAACAATAAAAGTATACAACTTGCAATATGAGTGAAGATGTATAACCAATTGTATCTCGACAATAAAGGAATCAGAGTTCACGAGACAATAAGATATTCATGATAAGAATGCAGTTCAAATTACTGCAATACAACAATTTAAGTTCACAATTTTGGGAACAAAAGAATCGATAATTTCGCACGATGGTATCAACCACAGAGTACCATTCATTTGAGCAACAATAAGAAAGCAGTTCAAGATACAGCGAAAGAACAAATGAACGTTCAACAATTCCTATTAACACTCTCAGTAACTAGTTATAGTGTAGTACCAATGAATGTTCAACAGTTCCCATTAACACTATTCTTAACTTAGCGCCTTGGCTTTTGTTACAGTGTTAATGTCAAATTCCAATTGGAAGAGGGGACTATAATTGGAGATTTTTCAACGCCCTACTGTACGCGATGATCAGTCGCGTTGTACAATAGAAGAACCAGTCACTTTCTCTACTAGTAGAAGGACAACCCCTTATCGGGACGTCATCCTAGGCAACTCATGGGCCTTTAATTACGCTGGGTCGTGCGTCACTCGACCTCTTACACAACCTTACTCCAGTCCCTGTGAATATGTAACAACATAGCTCAGTCTGGAAGGAACAGTATATCCGAAATTTTCAGACTAACAATCATCCTCTCTAGGATTTCAATCATCAAATCATAGATTCACTTCCGAACTTTGGTGGAAGTAATCTCGTCGTGTGTGGGTTGACTCTTAGTCAACCAATCAACAAAACAAAGCACTCGAATCAAGAAGACTCAAGAACATAACCCGGGGAGTCGTTACTATATTTTATAATAACCTTAATAAAGGGTATTTAATTGGAGCTAGATATAAGTTTCAAAAGACCCAGGTATATACGGGAAGAATGTTAGGATTATTGATTCGTTCCCTAATGTGGGCTGGTTAATCCAAAAATAACTACAGAATATTTTATTGGTAATTAAATAACCAATATTAAATTAAAAATAATATTTAAAGCATTTATAAAAATAATATTTCTATAAAGTTAAAGATTTCAAGAATCTTGCATCACCAGGAATTAGCAATATTCTGATATAGAAATAAATGACAAAGTTAGAAACTTGCCTGGAGTCCAAGATGCCGTCTCAAAGCTCCACTCATAATCCAGATGTTCTATCAATAGATATAAGAACTTGGATTAGTCTCTACCCAAGTTAATTACTTTAACTTTACTAATATAACCGTTTTTTATTAACTCTTGTTTTGCCTGACGTTTCACCTCCTCGGGCCTACTTTAGCTATTCATAAAACCATCTTGGCAATACTTTTTAATCATGTTCTTTACACCTACATGTAGTCATGATATTCCTTAACAACTTTCGTTACTTGACCGACTCGAGACAAGTCCTCTAACTTGCTCGAAATCGTCACCCAAAATGATTGTTTAACTTATTCCTCATGTTCATTTCACTCCAACACCCTATTTTCTAGCATTTTTAATAAATTGAAAATTAATCCATTTGACATTAATCTTTCTCTGAGACCATCTTGGTACCACCAACAATATGACATAAAAATTTCAATTTGAGCTGAGGTTGTTAGCTAGGTGAAACAATTCTCCAAAATTCAATGTTTAAGCAATTCATAGGTTATGAACAACCTTTACTAAAATAGCTATATCTCCTAGCTCGTTAATCCAATCGACTCACCGTTTGAAGCTACGCAAACTAGACTCCAATTATAACGTAGACCCAAAAATATAAAGTCCAGAAATAATGTTAAGTCGTCCGAACAATTCATCCAAAATGGTGGCACCAGAATTACTATTTCTATGAATTATTATTACGCAACTTGCACTCTATCAATTTTAATAAATCATATTTTACTCCTTTTAATCCAATTCTTCTTCTCAGATAATCTCATATGTCCCTACTATTTTAAATAAAAGTTTCAAAATTTATGGAGTCCCCTAACTAGGGTGATCACAGCTTCAAAATTCAAGGAAAAAAAGATTTTCATTTTCTGCGCTACCGTTACTAAATCGGCCATAACTTTTGGCTCGTTAATCCAAATGGCTCAAAATTAGCGTTCAAATGATCTAGGGACAATATACAAACTAACCATATCAGCCATTTGCCCAGAACAGATAAAGTCTGCTCCCAGATTTTCTGGACAGTTACAGAAGTAAGGGGAAGAAAAAAAATAGGCCTGGTAACGTTTGTAAACTCATCATTTTCCATTTTTATTTTACTCCAAATCAACCAACAACCAATCCCAAACTCCTCATTCATCCACATACTACATCATACATCAATCCCAAATCATCAACCAACTCAAGCTTATGAAATGAGTTTATTAAATATTAATCGAATACATGCATCCATGGCTTTTCAAGCTTAAACAATGTTACCCATAGCCTAAATAACTCTTAACAATCATCAACCAAGATAAAGAAAACCTTAAATCAAAGAAATAAAATTATGAATTTTCGTAATCACTATTCATGCTCTTGATATTTTGGATTATATGAAGAGATTTCATGGATGGAAGATTGAAACAAGCTTGGATAAGTAATGGGTTAGTGATTACCTTCATTTTAAGCTATAGAACGCAATGAACAAGCAAGGATAGCCAATTCTTTTCCCTCCTTCTTGCTTAGGCCGATGGTTCCTCTTTGCAATGGGGGAATGAGCTCTTGCTTTTCAATTTTGTTAAAGTGTTGTGTTATGGTGTGTTTTAATCCAAGTACTTGTATTTTAGTCTTGGTTGACTAAGTCAAAGGGGCAAGCTTCCATCTTCTCTCAAACTCTGTTACGACTTTCACTCGAATTCCAAATTTATTTGTTAGACTAAAAATAATTATTAGTCCTACATTTATTATGCACGCTACCGTAAATACCGCTACACATATTTTCGAATACCCAGTATATTTATAATACGGTCTCATCTCTCAAGTATCTTATGAAAAATAAATCAATAAAATCGTTTATTCATAAAATAAAAAATTTTATCCAAAATTTTTAATTATATCAAGTATAAAAAATATGGGTTATTACACAATCTATGATGCCATACATGAAGATGCCAAGGTTCAACTTCAATCAAACCATTACCTTGCTAGAGGTGTGCAAGCTGAGATTCATGATCATAGAACCAAGGTAGAGGGCACACTAAAAGCAATTGAGGAAAAGATGAAACCTGGAGGTATATATGGAAACATCTCATCTAAGGTTGAGTCTGGCAAATCATCATTTCTCTACTCCAAGATGGATGCAATGAAGAAAGCTTATAAAGAAATGATTTAAAGCAATGAAATCATACTTGCCAATCAAAGGAAAATTAATAACATGGTTGAAGTGCTCTACACAAATAGACATGCAAATAGGTTGCCTGAGGATGTGCCCATTCATACCTTGTCACCACTTCAAGTGGATATTTATTATCAATCCAAGGCTAAGGATGAAGCTGCAAAGTCCAAAACAATTGATGATTTGAATGCAAAAGTTGAATCTCTCACCTCTACTATTTCTTCAGTTGTGTCAAGTGTGAGCACTCTACAAAAGGAGCTTGACACCTCTACTGTCTCTCAAGGCACTACACTTGCTCACATTTCTGCACAACTCACATCTCTGCAAAATCTTCTCCCATACTTGGGACATGCCAATCAAGCTCCTTCAGTTCAAGTGCCAACTCAAATCAAGCCGTCACTCTACATTCATTCCATCACAAGATATCAACCCTAAGGGGGAGAAAGAAATGAGGGATGAAATAGAGGCTGAGAGGCAAGAGGCAGTGATGAGAAAGCTGAGGGGATAAATTCTAAAGCCAAATGTTGATAAAGACTTCTTGGACCTTCTGAAACATATTAAAAAGAAAGTCAAAGGAAATCATTGGAGCTACAAGAAAATGTTTAACAAAGCTATTGTTACTGTAGGGGAGTCAAGTTTGAGAAAGATGGCAAAATATTCAAAGAAGTAATAGTGCTGATGGAGTCTGGCTATTTTAAAGTATCTATTGGGCTATTTCAAAATTTGTCATACACTGAACTGGATTTCCAACACAAAGCAGTGGAGTTAGTCACTCAGAAGGATGAAGAATTGAAGAATCAAATATTAGGCCTTCTTCTACCCAATGCACTCCCTGAGACATACTGCAATCCAGATGGTGTGATGTACATGTCAAGAGGAAACAAACTTGCTCACTTCAAAATTTCTCAACACCTCAATTCAAGAAATAGAAGTCAAATCATAAATCTTATTGAGCTCATTGAAAAGAAATAGGTTAAGCAATAAGAGGATATGATAATCTTAGAAAAGATTAAAAATTTTATGAATGATTAGATTTCTGACTTTGCAAATGAGGAATTGAAGAAAAAGAAGAAAGATGATGAAGAAAAGGATTAGGACAAGAATGATAAGAAGCCTGAGTCCAAGAGTGATAAGGGAGGAAAGAAAGATGACAAGAAGAAAGAAAGTGAGGACAAGAAAAAGAGAGAGGATTCTAACAAAGAAAGGAAATATGAAAGGAAGAAACCATCCAATCAGCAAGTTGGTGTTCATACTAGTACACCTACCAAAATTCAGGGTGCTAATATGGCTCCAACAATTACTGAAACTGCTATGATCCCAAAATCCAAAGAACCAAAAAGATATCTAGTCAAGGCTACTGCAAATGGAGTTATAAGGAAGGAATTGAAAAAGAATAAAATCAAAAAATTGAAGACATGTCAACAGATCAAGATCAACTCTGCTACAAGAACAAGATTCAAGAAATATTCTAGTTCATTTCTAGTTAGATATCCTAAATGGAAAAAGAAGCTCATTGTTCCTGACAAAAGTCAACAAGTTAAACCTATCCAAGAAATTGCTGAAGTTGATAAAGTAAAGATCAAACAATGGAAGGCAAATAGAATTAACAAGGTTGAGATCGGGGATAAGAGAATATTTGTCACCACTGTTGATGGGGAAGAAGAAGTCTTCCATCATGACAACTGTTAGGAATATATTCATTTGATGATGTATAAAATGCTAGAACAGGATTTAGCATAGTTTATTTGTAATAAGTCTTTCTAGTCTCTGAAATTTTATAATCAGAGTCTAGTTAGTCAACATTCTTGTACTTAGAAGATTTTCTATAGAAAGTAAAATCGGAGTCTAGATGAAGATCGGAGTCTAGGAGGTGATCAGAGTCTATAGACTATTAGAGTCTACAATCTGTCAGACTCTACACTTTATCAGAGTCTATAGTCTAGCAGAGTCTGAAGATTTCAGAGTCTATGAAGTCAAATATGAATTTGGAAGATGATCACAAAAAAGGAAAGTCTTTAATTCAAATATATTGCAGATATGTTATAGGAAGGAAGGAGAATTACAGGAGGAACTGTCAACTAATAATTAGGAATTATATCTCTATTGTAATTTGATTTTCTGTTATTAGTTGATAGGTAGCTCTCTATATAAACACTCAATGTAACCTAATTGTAATGTGTGAGAAATAGTCGAAGTTTTGTGAGAGCATAGAGATAGAGAGAGTTGTTGTGAGAAACACAGAGAAGCTGCTCGGGTTTGTGTACACATTAGGAGAGTTTATATTTTCACATCAATAATACAAACTGTATTCATTCATATCTTTGTGTTCAATATTTGTTCTAAATTCAAGTCTTTAATTCATACTGAGTTGATTTTAATCAGGCAGAAAAAGTACACAAATATTCAACCCCCCCTTCTACTTGTGCAACTGGGAAAATAATTGGTATCAGAGCCTAACGTTTAAAATCAATCAAATATGTCTGGAAAAAAGATGGCAGTTCTAAGATTCCTATGTTTAAGAGAAACGAGTACACCCACTGGAATGTTAAGATGCTGCACCATCTGGAAGCTACAGACCATAACTATCTTGAAAGAATTCATGAAGGACCCTATGTTCCCTCAAAGTTTGTGCCTCAAACGAGTGAAGAAGGTAACTTAACTGAAGAACACTTCATTGAAAAACCAAAGGCTTGAATGGACAAAAGAGGACAAAGAGAATGTCCTTAAGGAGGCAAAAGTCAAAAACTTTGTCTTTAACAGTTTGGATTCTGTTCTTACAAACTGTGTTATATCATACAATATTGCTAAGGAGATTTGGAAAAAACTTGAAGTGCACTGTCAAGTGACTAAAGATGTCAAGAGGAATGCTAGGTCTCTGCTCATTCAGGAGTATGAGTATTTTGAAGCTAAATCTAGAGAATTTATTACTGAGATGTATTATAGGTTTACAAAACTCTTGAATGAGATGGCTATGCTTGGTAAGGTTTATGATTCTGAAGATACAAACATCAAGTTTCTGAGAGCACTTCTTGAAGAGTGGGACAACAAAATAATAGCCATAAGGGAAGCTAGAGATTTGGATGACATAACTCTAAAAGAATTGTATGGCATACTCAAGACATATGATTTAGAGATGCAACAGAAAAAGAATATTAAATTTGTAGCACTTTTAATGGAGTCTGAGAAAGAACAACAGGAAGAACCCACAGAAGCTATACTCAAGGATTCAAGAAAGAAGGGTAAAGCTGTTGTGGAGTCAGAGTCTACTGATACAGACTCTGATTCTCATGAAGAGATTGATCTAAGTCAAATGATGGCTATGTTTGCTAAGAATTTCAAAAGAATGAAATTTAATAAAAGAACTGGCAAATTTAGCAAAAGGCCATCATTCATCAAGAAAGATGAAAAGGTTGATAAGAGCAGGATCACTATAACCAAACTTGATGAATCAAAGGTCAAGTGTTTCAACTGTGGAATATTGGGGCACTTTGTTAATGAATGCATAAAGTTAAAAAGTCAAGGAAAAGGGAAAACACTTCTATCAACATGAAAGGATTGGGCAGACTCAAGCTCAGAGGATGAAATTGATTATGAAAAACTAGCATTGATGGCATGATCATCAAGAAAATCAGAATCTACCAAAGAACCTTCATCTCCTAAGACTCAGGTATTAATCTTTACTCCTGAATCCTTACTTAATTTAGACTCTGATGGTATAAAGATTGTGCAAAGTGAGGTTAATAAAATAATGATAAACTGTAGGTCTCTCACTAATGAAAGTGAAATGTTAAGATAAGAAAATTTAACCTTGATAAACAGGAATAATCATTTAGAGTCTGAGTTAAAATTAATGGAACAATACAAAAAGGATTCTGAGAAATATAGCCACAAGTACACTGAGATCTTAAAAGCTTATGACTATGTTAAGAAAGAACTAGAGGAAGAAAAACTTAAGTTTAGAGTCTAGACAAACTCTGGTAGAAAAGTTCAGAAAATTCTCAATAATCAAAATGTATGTCAAACGGCTGGTCTAGGCTATGACAAGAGTCAAGGAAAAAGACCTATTGTTGAGAATGATAACATTGAAAAAGCTATCCAAATTAATAAGACTAAGGACAAGAGTACCTTTATTCCTGTTAAGTTTGTGACTCATAAAGAAAAGACTGATTTATTTAAAGAAACCACAAACTCATCTGTCAATGGTCCCCATGTTATTGATAAAAAAAGACAGATGAACCAAGGGCAAATAAGTCTAAGAAAACCATTAACATAGGGTACTTGTCTAAGTCCAAGTTAAAAGAAAGGCTAGAGAATTTATCAGAGTCTACCAAAACTAGGGGGAATAGGAAAGGTAAGGAAGACATTAATAAGGCCAATAATTATCAAAAGGATCCTAATGCTCCTAGAAAGAAGTGTTACAGATGTGGCAACCATAACCATTTAGCTCTAAACTGTAAAGCAAAAATTGAGAAGAAATCAGAGTCTATTCCTTCACAGACTTTGAAAAGTCACTACATTCCACAGAAGCCTTGTTATCACTGTGGTAGCATATTTTATTCTATTTATATGTAGAGACTATCATGATTTGTATTTGTATTACAATTTTTATGAGCTAAAATCTTCAATTGATAAAAGTTGGTATGACACTGTTAAGACTACACCAGAGTCTAAAGCAACAAAGGAGACAGGTAAAACAAAAGTGAAGAATATTAAGCCTGTTTCA
Organism: Oenanthe sinensis; assembly: GCA_028671895.1. Taxonomy (NCBI): domain Eukaryota; kingdom Viridiplantae; phylum Streptophyta; class Magnoliopsida; order Apiales; family Apiaceae; genus Oenanthe; species Oenanthe sinensis. The sequence goes on along the minus strand of JAPMAC010000195.1, from coordinate 6,554,735 downwards.
CCAAAAGTTAGTAGAAAAGGATCCAAAACTGTTTATGTCCCCAAAACATCTGACTAGTTACTTTATATATACAGGGAACTAGGGAAAAGAAAGTAACCCTAATAATGGAAAATAGATGCTCATGAAGGGTTTCGTGCATGAAAACGCAGCGGAATTAACGTAAAAATAATAAAAATTCGAAACCCCATCGCAGGATCCGTGTATAACGTATGAATGATTATGGTGAATCAAAACTGTACCTTAGAAGCTTTTCGAATTGTTGTTTAATAGGAGGTCATTGCTTGATGAATCACAACAGTCCTTTGCTTCATGAACTACTCTCTAACGGTATCCACACGAACGTCGATTCGTCCAACGATCAGCGGAGATGGTACTAGCCAAAAACAGCCACGAATTATCTCTTCTCTCTTGCTAGCCTCTCTTTTGTCTTGAGCTGCTAGGGTTTTATCTTATAAAACGAATTCACAAGTCTGAGTATTGTAAACACATCATAATGTATTTATATGAGCTAGAGATAATGGGCCAAACCCTAATCCATGAGGTTTCTTAAAAACCCATTCTGATTTTGGGTTTATTCATTAATCCGAATTCTAGTATGTTTATAATTAATCAAGTCTCACTTAATTAATTATAAATTCGAATTAATAATAATAACATTATTTAAATTCATAATTTAAATAAAGCTACGTTCAAACGTTCTTTGTATGTGACCCTTTAGGTTATTATTACGTTGACAATAATTTTATTTTCGAATAATAAAATTATAAACAATGAGCGGCATCTAGTAATACATCATTGCTATCCAAGTAATAATAATAATTAGTGATTCAATTAAACCTTTCGTGAATAATGTACAATGTAATATAATCCCTTTAACCTTATATTATAGATCAAACTCGAGGCATGTATTGGGTCATCCTCGTCAACATTTAATCCTGGTTTCCTTGATCAATGAGTAGACTATTAATCAAATCAATATTTGAGCATGGCCATGCATTTTATAGTCTCACTCAATCAAAAGGCCAATAATATCACTCCTAAAATGGGAGGGGTAAATTATATATCTATCATTCATATTTCTCATATGATTCATAGCATACCCAATGTCCACCTTTATCATTACCCGGTTAAAGATAACTTTTAGTGTAATCAAAGTATATTAATTCTCGTATAAAAATATAATGATTTCAAGTCAGAGGATCATTACATCATTATCACATTGAGAATATCTTATGACACTTAATAACATGTAGATTCTCACAATGGGTCAGTCCAGTGTCATGCATTGAGACATGCACTTATGTTCTTAACTTTAGTATCACCATACCTATGACCAATGAGATGTGGTCATCAGTCAACAAACATGCTAGTCTTATTGCATTATTATTGTCCTTAAATAATAATACTCGACTAGGGACTTTTAGGAATAAAATACTATTCATATAATCTCATTTTTAAGTCACATACTTAAATATATATATTACGTATTAATATTCCAAGGACTTTTATTATTCTTTCAATTTATGACGCAGTAAATAAAGACATAATAAATATTAATTAAATAATCACATAAAACATAATCCTTAATTGTTTTCAATAAAACATTAAAATTATTGTCTCTAGGACACCAATATTAACAATCTCTCACTTGTACTAGATCCAATCTCTCATGTATCTAATACCCATGGAACTAGTATGACCTTCGTGCTTCTGCTGCGACAAAGCCTTGGTCAGTGGATCTGCAATATTCTCATTTGTATGCACTTTACATATATGTATATCCCCTCGATTATTAATCTCTCGAAGAAGATGATATCGTCTGAGTATATGCTTTGTTCGGGAATGAGACCTTGGTTCCTTAGCCTATGAAATGGCTCCATTATTATCGCAGTATAAATCTATCGGATCTGCGACCAAAGGAACCACACCAAGTCCTGAAATAAAATTCTGAATTCAGACAGCCTCCTTGGCTGCTTCACAGGCAGCAATATACTCAGCCTCCATTGTAGAATCGACAACCGTCTCTTGCTTTGAACTTTTCCAGCTTACAGCACCTCCATTTAGACAAAATACAAAACTAGGCTGAGAAATCGAATCATCCTTGTCTGTTTAGAAACTAGCATCGGTGTAACCTTTTACAACCAGCTTTTCCTCTCCTCCATATACCAAGAATTGATCTTTAGTCCTCTTCAAGTACTTAAGAATATTCTTGACTGCCGTCTAGTGACCTTCACCTGGATTAGACTTGTATTTACTCGTCATGCTCAAAGCATACGAGACATTAGGACGAGTACATATCATTGCATACATTATGGAACCAATTGTCGACGCATATAGAACTTTACTCATACAGTCCTGATCATCCAATGACTTAGGACTGTTTTCTTTAGAGATCGATATCCCATGAGACATAGGGACAAATCCCCTTTTGGCATTTTGTATCCCAAATCGATGCAAAACTTTATCAATGTATGTACTCTGACTTAGGCCAATCATTCTTCTTGATCTATCTCTATAGATCCTGATACCTAATATATAGGTTGCATCGCCTAAGTCTTTCATTGAGAAATTTTTACCCAACCAAGTCTTAACAGCCTGTAAAGAAGGAATGTCATTGCCTATTATTAATATGTCATCAACATATAATACTAGGAATGCCACATTGCTCCCACTAACCTTCTTGTAAACACATGGTTCATCTTCATTTTGAATAAAACCAAACTCTTTGACGGTTTCATCAAAACGAATGTTCCATCTCCTCGAGGCTTGTTTCAATCCATAAATGGATCGACGCAACTTACATACCTTTCCAGCATGCTTTGGATCAACAAAACCCTCAGGCTGTGTCATGTACACATCCACATCTTCTTCAAGGCTCCCATTTAAGGAAACGGTTTTGACATCCATATGCCAGATTTCATAATCATAGTAAACAGCTATAGCAAGAAAAATCCTGATGGACTTGACCATAGCCACTAGTGAAAAAGTCTCATCATAGTCAATACCATGAATTTGCTTGAAACCTTTTGCCACCAATCGTGCCTTATAGGTCTGTACATTACCATCCATGTCGGTCTTCTTCTTGAAAACCCACTTTCACCCTATAGGTTTTACCCCTTCAGGTGGATCAACCAAAGTCCATACCTGATTGGTATACATGGATTCCATCTCAGATTCATGGCATCCAGCCATCTCTTGGATTCTAGAGTGTTCGTAGCGTCTTGGTAGGTGAGAGGCTCATCTCCGTCGATAAGCATCAGATCACCATCTTGAGTTAAGAGAAATCCATAATATCTCTCAGGCTCATGGCGAATCCTACTAGACCTACGAACAACCTGTGTTTCTTGAACAGAATTGTTATCTTGCACATTCTGCTCAGGTTCCTCCATTGGTTCATTGTTATCTTGTGGGTCTCGAATTTCATCGAGTTCTATTATCCTCCAACTGTCTTTCTTAGACAGCATTTCTCTTACAAGGAAAACTGCAGTTCGAGCAACAAACACTTTGTTCTCGGAAGGATTATAGAATGAATAACCTTTTGTTTCAAGTGGGTATCCCACAAAATTACATTTGTCTGATTTAGGTCCTAGCTTGTCAGAAGTTAAACGTTTCACAAACGCTTCACATCCCCATATTTTCATAAATGACATGCTATGACGTTTCTCAGTCCATATCTCATATGGAGTCTTCTGAACCGTTTTAGTAGGAACTCGGTTAAGTGTATAAGCAGCCGTCTCCACGGCGTAGCCCTAGAAACTAATTGGAAGATCTGCATGACTCATCATCGATCGCACCATGTCCAACAAGGTACGATTTCTCCTCTCAGAAACTCCATTCCATTGTGGTGTTCCGGGAGGAGTGAGTTGTGATACAATACCACACTCTTTTAAGAAACTCTTAAATTCATGGCTTAAGTATTCTCCCCCACGATCAGATCGTAGAGTCTTAATACTTCTGCTAGTCTGCTTTTCTACTTCAACTTTGTATTCTTTGAACTTTTCGAAAGAATCGGATTTGTTCTTCATAAGATACACATATCCATATCTACTGCAATCATCAGTAAACGTGATAAAGTAGTAAAAACCACCTCTTGCCATAGTACGCATAGGACCACATACATCACTATGTATTAGTTCTAATCGTTCAGTGGCCCTTTCACCTTGTTTAGTAAAATGAGCTTTAGTCATTTTTCCAATGAGACAGGGTTCACATGCTTCTTATGATTCAAAATCAAACTTATCCAAGTATCCATCTTGATGTAACTTGGAAATGCGCTTCTCATTTATATGGCCTAAACGACAGTGTCAAAGGTATGTTTGATTTGAGTCATTAGTCTTAAGTCATTTGTTATTCACATTATAGATGGGAGTGTCTAAATCAAGAACATATAAACCGTTAAACAAACGTGCAACCCCATAGGTAACATTATTCAAAGAAAAGGAACAACAATTGTTCTGAATTGAAAAAGCAAAACCTTTCTTGTCCAAACAAGAAACCGAAATAATGTTTCTGCAAATTGCAGGCACGTAAAAACAATTCTCAAGTTCTAAAATAAGCCCAGTGGGCAATGATAATTGGTAAGTCCCTATAGCCAAAGCAGCAACCTTTGCTCCATTGCCAACTCGTAGGTCGACCTCTCCCTTAGCCAAAGTCCTACTCCTTTGTAGTTCCTGCACATTTATACAAATGTGAGAAGCACATCCAGTATCCAATACCCATGATGTAGAAGTGGACAGATTGACTTCTATAACATAAATACCTGAATCAGAAGCTTGACCAGCCTTATTCTTCTTTAGATCCTCCAAATAAGCGTGACAGTTTCTCTTCCAATGACCTGGTTTACCACAGTAGTGACAATCACCCTTTGCAACAGCAACCTTAGGCTTTAAAGCCTGTTTGGGATTAGTCTTTGGCTTGGGAGCAGAATCAGATCCAATCTTCTTCTTTCCCTTCCATTTACCTTTCCCTTTAGCCTTACCTTTCTTGTTCACCATCAATATGGGAGCAGGTTCAGCCTTTTTCATGTTGGTTTCAGCAGTTCGCAACATAGCCAACAATTCAGTAGGTGTTTTGTCTATCTCATTCATATTGTAGTTCATAACAAAATGAGTGTATTTGTTGTTCAGAGATTGTAAGATTAAGTCAATCTAAGTTTCTCGACCAATCGGGAAACCCAAAGTATCAAGATACTCAATATAACCTATCATCTTCAGAACATGTGGTTGAACAGGTTGATTCTCTCCCTTCTTGCAAGCGTACAGTGCTTTGCTCGTGTCGAACCTTTCTTGACGAGCCTGTCCTTCAAACATCCTTTGAAGGTGTTCAATCATCTCATAAGCATCCATATGCTCATGTTGTTTTTGAAGCTCAACACTCATGGTTGCTAGCATGAGACACACCACATCAGTCGCATCATAAATATGCTTCTGATAAGCATTTTGTTGAGCGCGAGTTGCATTCTCAGCAGGAGGAGTAGGAGAAGGAATTGTAATGACGTGGAGCTTACGCTCATGCCTGAGGACAATCCTCAAATTCCTATACCAATCAAGGAAGTTAGTTCCTGTCAGTTTATCCTTCTCAAGGGTTGCTCGTACGGAGAAAGTATTTGTATTGTTTTTCATTTAAATATCTACAATGTTAAAATGCATAAATTTAGTTAGTCTGCATAATTTTAATTATGTTCAAGTGATTATCATATACATTCATAATATATATCTCCCACTATTTTATTCTAATCAATAGCCCTAACTATTAATTCGGAAAGCGTTTCATCAAATCTTTCTAGTGAGCCAAGATCCATATTTCATCCATGTTTCAAGATAGCGTTGGCTAATACACCCAAAACACGACTATTTAGGTAGACAACATTTGTCAATTATATCAAATATAACTCTTGGATAGTTTGGTGGAACAACTCTTTATACACATTTATCCAATAAATCTCACCAAACTCTATGCCTCTAAACCCACAATCCTATTGTGATGATTTAGTTAAGTTAGACCCAACGTTTAATAAAAAAAGTACAATTACTTATCACATTTTCCCATGATTGATAAGAGCACTTCACTTTGGCAAACCCACTCCTTCTTAATCTAGATCTTGATGTGTTTAAAACATTAGAAGGCATCTATATTAACTTAATATTTATTTAGGGATTCATTATTTAACGATCATGATCCCATCATAAAGAGATTCTCAATTTTTCCTTGATTAAATAATCCATTTCAATATTCGTCAATGGTTTGATTTCCAGATCGTTGGAGAAGTCACAAGCGGTCTCACTTAAAACCCAACTTTCTTACAGATTAAATTAATAATCTGTTGTTGACAAAATCTCCCCATATCAGAAAAATGAAAATTCATATTCAATACCGTGTTTCATAAATACAAGAATCTCATAATCGTTTGTTCAATTTTAATATCTTGAGTCGTTACAGATTTTATCTTGTTTAAACAAACATGGCATGGGTGTCGTATCTAATAAACACATACATGATTAATCTAATTAAAGCATGAATCATTAACTATTCTACAATAACATTCATACATCAATATGTAAAGTGCAGTATGTAAACGTGCTTGGTTATGGCCCCTTTCCTATGTGATCCTTTCGAGCTAATGAAAGGATCAAGGTCAATCTATGGTGGTAAAATATAAATACAATTACATGTCTTCATTCTTCTTGTATCCATGGGTGCTTGCTCCTCTTCTTGGATCATCCTTCAATCTTCAAGTACATTACATGGAATAATTGAATACAACCTATACTAATGTACTTACATAAGAAAACTCGAGTTACATTTGAGGTTAAGCAATTACAAGAATGAAGAAAACGACATGCAAGTCGTATTTATAAAAACAAAACCAAAACCATTAATCTAAGGGTCTCAAGGCCATAACTAGCACCATGCCCACATAACAATTACTGACATCTCAGAACACATAATCATATCATCATGCATCATATATATCAAAATCAGAAAATCATAAAAAAAATCAGAAATTAATTTCAAAACAGTAAATCGCATTTTTGAGGCCCTAAACGATGTCAAATGGCCAAAAAACACCATAAGTCACGGCGAAGCGGCGATTTTTGCTCATGGCGATTTTCCCTTTCAGAAAGAGTAAATTCGACCCATTCTAACTCCGACGAGAAACACTGTTCATCTGCAAATCTACTATTCAAAGAACCTGCATCTTATGCAGTTGCGTTTCTTACGGATTCAGAACGATTCCGATGACCTTCTCTGGACTGTATCTTGTATCACATACATACAGTTCATCACACATATCATGTCATAACAGATTATAACATTGCAGATGACATATATTCATCATAACATATTACAATTCGAATATACATGAAAAACGTAGCATGACAGTAGCATGGAAGTCATCAAACAGGCACATATGCATCAAATACAGAAAACACATAGCCAAATCATCATATTATACACGTAGCTCTGATGCCATTGAAGGGTTTCGTGCATGAAAACGTAACGGAATTAACGTAAAAAAAATAAAAATTCGAAACCCCATCGCAGGATTCGTGTATAACGTATGAACGATTATGGTAAATGAAAATTATACCTTAGAAGCTTTTCGAATTGTTGTTTAATAGGAGGTCCTTGCTTGATTAATCACAACAGACTTTTGCTTCAAGAGCTGCTCTCTAACGGTATCCATCGCACGTTTAATTCTGGTTTCCTTGATCAATGAGTAGACTATTAATCAAATCAATATTTGAGCATGGCCATGCATTTTATAGTCTCACTCAATCAAGAGGCCAATAATATCACTCCTAAAATGGGAGGGTTAAATTCGATATCTATCATTCATATTTCTCATACGATTCATAGCATACCCAATGTCCACCTTTATCATTACCCGGTTAAAGATAACTTTGAGTGTAATCAAAGTATATTAATTCTCCTATAGAAATATAATGATTTCAAGTCAGAGGATCATTACATCATTATCACATTGAGAATATCTTATGACACTTAATAACATGTAGATTCTCACAATGGGTCAGTCCAGTGCCATGCATTGAGACATGCACTTATGTTCTTGACTTTAGTATCACCATACCTATGCCCAATGAGATGTGGTCATCAGTCAACAAGCATGCTAGTCTTATTGCATTATTATTGTCCTTAAATAATAATACTCGACTAGGGACTTTTAGGAATAAAATACTATTCATATAATCTCATTTTCAAGTCACATACTTAAATATATATATTACGTATTAATATTCCAAGGACTTTTATTATTCTTTTAATTTATGACGCAGTAAATTAAGACATAATAAATATTAATTAAATAATCACATAAAACATAATCGTTAATTGTTTTCAATAAAACATTAAAAGTATTGTCTGTAGGACACCAATACTAACAGCTCAGGACACATTACTGGAAAGAAATCCCTACTTACAGATTTTGTGGAGATGGCTGGCCCAGAAGTATCATTTGGAGATGGCAACATAGGACAAACATTGGGATATGACAAGATTGTACTTGGAAATGTCATCATTGAAGAAGTAGCTCTAGTTGATGGCTTGAAACACAACTTGATTAGCATTAGTCAACTTGGAGATAAAGGTTACCATACTGGTTTTGACAACAAAGAGTGTCTTGTGACTCACAAAGAAACATGCATTTTGGTTTTTAAAGGGCACAAACATGGTAACATATCTGAAGTCAGCTTGGAGGATTGCATTCACATTGAAGTCACATGTTTATATAACAAGGACTTAACTGAAGAAAGATGGAAATGGCACAAGAAACTATAACACATTAACTTTAAAATACTTAACAAGTTGGTGAAACAGAATCTTGTGAGAGGACTACTACAAGTTGATTTTGTGCAAGATGGACATTGTGAAGCATGTCAACTTGGAAAGCAAAGAAAAACATCTTTCAAGAGCAAGACAATAAACATAATTTCTGAACCCTTTTACTTATTACATCTTAATTTGTTTGGTCCAGTAAATGTGATGTCAATTAACAAAAAGAAATATGCTCTTGTCATTATATACAATTTTACAAGATTCACATGGGTTTTCTTTCTACATTCAAAGGATGAAGCTTCACAACACATAATAGACCATATCACTTTTTCTGGAAACAAAATCAAAGAAAACAGTTAGAGTTCTAAGGAGTGACAATGGTACTGAATTAAAGAACTCAATCATGGAGGAATATTGTGCATCAAAGGGAATTACTCAATAATTTTCTGCACCAGGAACACCCCAACAAAATGGAGTTGTGGAGAGAAAGAATATAACACTCATAAAAGCTTCTAGAACAATATTGGTATAGTCTAAACTACCAGTATATTTTTGGGCTGAGACAGTAAGTACAACATGTTTCACTCAAAATTGTACATTGATTAATATGCATGGGATGACTCCATATGAGATGTTAAAGAACAAGAAGCCAGGTGTGAAACATTTTCACATATTTAGATGCAAGTGCTTTGTACTAAAAGTACATCCTGAAAATCTAAGCAAATTTGAAGCCAAGGCTGATGAAGCAATTTTTTTTGGATATGTATCAAATACAAAGGCATTCAAGGTGTTTAATCACATAACAAGAATTGTTATGGAATCTATTCGTGTTGCATTTGATGACAAAAAAATTACAGGATTGCAGGATGAATCTGAGTCTAGAACTATAGAATTTGAAAATTTGAAAAGTTCTGAGATAAATGAAGATGGTGAGGATGAAGAGATTCAAATAACTCCTGAAATAAACAGGAACCTGCAAACTCGGAAGGGGAGCCAGAAAATTCAACTCCAAATAATTCAGAGTCAAGTAATTCAGATTCTACTCAGATAGAGTCTAGACAGACAGATTTAAGTTTTTCGAAGTCTAACTCATCAGGGTCTAGATCAGGCAATTTGAATCTTTTCAGAGGCAAACAATTCAGGGGGGAGCCTCTTCATTTGAATTTCAAAGCACAACAGGAAATGCCAATGATTTAGGGGGAGCTTCATGTTCAATAATCAATCTTCCACCAGCTAGAAAATAGACAAGGGATCACACTCCTGATTTGATAATTGGTGATCCTGAGAGTGATATACAAACTAGAGCAGCCACTCAAAATGAATGTCTTTATAGTTGTTTTCTCTCAAAGAATGAACCCAAGAAATTTGAGGAAGCATTACAAGACCCTAATTGGATCATTGTAATGTAAGAGGAATTGAATGAATTTGAGAGAAATAAAGTGTAGAAACTTGTACAAAGACCTAGAGATAGATCCATTATTGGATCAAAATGGGTGTTCAGAAACCAACTTGATGAGAATGTAACTGTGATTAGAAACAAAGCAAGGCTAGTTGCAAAAAGATACTCTGAGGAGGAAGGAATTGAATATGATGTAACTTTTGCACTAGTAGCAAGATTGGAAGCTATCAGAATATTTCTTGCATTTGCAGCTCATTCAAAATTCTAGGTGTATCAAATGGATGTAAAAAGTGCCTTCTTGAAAGGAAAATTGGAAGAAGAAGTCTATGTGGAGCAACCACAAGGATTTATTGATCCAAAGTTTCATGATCATGTTTACAGGTTAGACAAGGCACTATATGGATTGAAGCAAGCACCAAGAGCATGGTATGAAAGTTTATCAAAATTTCTTCTTGAAAATGGATTCATTAGAGGTACCATTGACAAAACTCTTTTTACTAGAAAACACAAATGTGATATTTTGAATAACCAAATTTATGTTGATGATATTAAATTTGGTTCTACTAATGAAAAATTCTGTGAAAAGTTTAGCAAGTTAATGCAGTCAAATTATGAAATGAGCATGATGGGAGAATTAAAATTCTTTTGGGGACTTCAAGTCAAACAAAATGATGATGGAATTTTCATCAATCAATCAAAGTATGTAAAAGAACTATTGAAGAAGTTTGATATGCAAGACAGTGCAACTGCAAAAACTCCCATGTCAACAGCCACTAAGCTAAACTATGAATCAAAGGGTAAGAAAGTTGACAACACTAGCTATAGAGGTATGATTGGCTCATTGTTATATTTAACTGCTAGTAAACCAGATATAATGTTTTCAACATGCCTGTGTGCTAGATTTCAAGCTGACCCTGGAGAATCACATTTAGTAGTTGTGAAAAGAATTTTTAGATATCTCAAGGGTGCACAGACTCTAGGACTTTGGTATCCTAGAGAGTTTGATTTTTCACTAATTAGATATTCAGACTCTGACTATGCAGGATGCAAAGTAGATAGGAAAAGTACAACAGGTCAATACCAATTTCTTGGCAATAGTTTAATTTCTTGGTTTAACAAGAAACAACAGACAGTTTCAACCTCAACAGTTGAGGGAGCAGCTGGAAGTTGTTGTGCTCAAATTTTGTGGATGAGAAATCAGTTACTTGATTATGGACTAACATTTTCAAATATTCCTATGTATTGTGATAATACTAGTGCTATCAAAATGGCAGAGAATCTAGTCCAACATTTCAAAAAAAAGAACATTGATTTAATGTATCATTTTATTAGAGAACATATTGAAAATGGTACTGTGGCACTTCACTATGTTCCAACTGATAGACAGATTGCAAACATATTAACCAAACTACTTAATGAGTCTACTTTTCTCAGACTTGTAGGTGAGTTAGGTATGTTAAATATGTAAGTTTTCAATCATAGAAGAAGTAAGGTATGTATTTTAATTATAGTCCCTGATCTCTCAAACTATGATTTGTTATTACAAAATTTTTGAGGTATTGTATCTTGACAGAGTCTAACTCCTAGACTCTAACGAGTCTATAGACTCTGACGAACCTATAGACTCTACAAGTCTGTAGACTCTGAGAATGTCACAGCGCCTAGACTCTAAAATGGTTAACATTCGCGCCTGCAGATTCTGATTACGTTTAAACTATTCAAATGACTTGAAATAGGCGGTAACAGTTACTTTTGACTGGTGACAGGCTGTAGACTCGTGTGTATTATATGCAACTTCAACAAAATAGAATTTTTCATATAATTTACTCACTTGTTTACTTCAATTATTTTTTAAGGCAAATATACTCAAAGAGCTCTTCACGAACCCTAGCTAATTTCTTCAAGCACTTTCATCACTTTCAACTACACAATTCAAATGGCTGCTATCTCAATTGTCATGAGGGATCCTAAGGCGATTGCATTCACTTTTGGAGACTTTGAGTTCATGACCACGAATCATGCGGCATGCCTTGGACCAATCTGAGCTCAGCTACATTCTGAAAGCATTCACAGCGATTCATTTGGATTTTGTTTTTCAAGCTTATAGTTCGGCCAAGGTAGTTGATCCTTCTCAGGATCAACCAGGTAAAATCATGTTTACCTTTGGTGACTTCACTTTTGGTGTCAGTGCTGATGTGATAAATTCTATGTTTTAATTGTCTGTCAAATCTTCTTTTGATAATATTGTGTCTGATGATGAAATCAAAAGCATGTTTAAGGCAATAGGTTATTATTCTAACTTAGAAAATATGAGTAAAATAACTAGGACCTACTTAAGGAAAGAATGGTCTTTTTTCTTTGACCAAATTACTAAGTGCTTTATTGGTAAGTGTAGTGGTTTTGATGTTATAACATTTATTACTTATCAAATTGGTTACATTCTCCTGTTTGACAAGGTGATTAACATTGGTGATATGTTTCTCACTCAAATGAGTGCACAATTAAAAAATGTATAAGAGGGAAGGAAGAAAGTCTACTATCATAGATTTTTTATGCTTCTCTTAAACCACTTCATTCCTGACATATCAACCAAGCTTGCAGATGACTGTTGTATGCAGGCATATAAACAACAAAGGAGTATTTTCTCTGACATTAAGAGAATTGATGACAAGAAGAAGAGTCTATCTGCCATGACTTATCCACAGGTAATGCAGTTAAAACTCTCTAACTACAAACCTTCTCTCTATAATTCTTCATTTTTTGGTGGTGAAATGGTGCAGGAACAAGTAATGGAGAACCCCTCTGCACCTACCCAAGTAACCAAATCCCCTTCCACTAAACAATCTTCAAAACAAAAATCCAAAAAGAAACCAGGCTCTGGTGTCTCTCAACAGGCACTAGTTTTAAAGAGGAGGAGACTGGTTTAAACAAGCCTAATAGATGAGCCAAGTGATGAGGAGCTTAACCCTCTAGAGAAACAAGTTGTTGAAGGACTTTCTTTGCTAAAAGAGGGTCATGATATATTGATTCTAACTTTCAAGCCTAGTTTGTAGACTCTCAAAAGGCTACAGACTCTGATCAACCTAGGGATGCACCTCGGGATTCTTAAATTGGTTTCCTGAGAAATATTTTGCTCAGAAGTATAAGAGGTTGATGAAGGCTTATTCTGCACACACACACAAGCCTATTATTGTTACTAACCCTGTTTTGCAGGAAACAGATGCTCCCAAAGCTCCTGCAGGGCCAGACCCTGAAAGCAAGACAATTCCTGAACTAGAGTCTAATGTTGAGTCAGAGTCTAGACTGCCTTTAGACTCTGATCATGAAACATTTTGGGAAGGAATGTCATTGGATGCAGCCTTCTGTCTCATTGATGAAATCATTACTCCACATGATGAGGTACTTCTATTTCTATATCCTTTGGTAGAATCACTAGAAGATCCTCAACTATACAAGACATAGCAACAAGTCTTGGATCTTCTCACAACCTATGCAGCCCTAAGGAAGAGAATGGAGATAGAGCTACAAATGTCTGCACAAGATGTGGTCACAAATCTATATAGATGCCTCTTTAACTCTTCATTACAAGACAAAGTAGCTAGGCTCATAGAAGGTAGAACTAATGTAGTTCTCAAAGAACTTGGTGTACCAGACGCTGAACAACCAAACTCAAAGAAGCTAAAAAAGCTTAAGGTCTACAAAAGGAGTGAATCAGATTATGTTGCTGAGTTGAAAACTGAGATTGAACAACCAGGTTTTGACTATGAAGCAATTTAGGATAAAGGAATTACCTACATGACATCAATTGATTGGATTTCTACTATTCAGCCTCTTCTAAAGAAGGTGATTGATTTTCTTGTCCACAAAATAGGGAAGGTGGTCAACAAATATATCTATCGAACCTATCAAAGTAGATTGGATCAGATCAAGGGCTCGTATTATCAAAAAATTACAAGGGAACTGCATGATTTCTTTCACATGTCTTATGCCCAGGCCATCAATGTCATCCATGCAAGGACCTTTCTAAATGACAATTTGGATGCATTAACATTGGTAGAACTAAAGGAGGTAGAAGGTGTTGCAAGGAAGTTGAAGGATGAGACTAGTGCACCAGCGGTGACTAATGAGAAAGATGTCCAGTCTACCTCACCCACACAAGAACCACCTAATCAGAAGTTAGGTGATAGTGGGATAGGGGAGCATGCAGTTAGGCCCTCCTTAGCATCTGTACACTATACTGTTGGGAAACCCAATGATATGGGAGGACAGACTCTGATGGATTCTCATGAAGAAATTCCACCCTTTATTCTATCAGAATCTATCCACCTTGAGGGGGAGTCTCAAGCAATAACAATCCAAGATGGTGACACTTAGACTCTGGCTTTTAATGAAGTCATGCTGAAGCATTCAGAGTCTAGAGTAGACCCTGAGACTAGAATACTGGAGCCAATAGACTCTAGAAAGAAATAAGAAGATTGTAAGGGTTCAGAGTCTATTGATGCTCACCCCTTGGTGGAAACCCCAAGCCTTCAGACATTTAAAGGGGTACCCCTCCATCAAGGTGGTTCATGTATTGGAGTAAATTTTCCTTCTCTCACCCCCTCTTCTGTAGGATTTTTGAGTGCACCCTCTAAATTGAGTGAAAAAATAATTGAGAGATTGGCACTTGACCAAGAAAAAGGAGAGGTAGCTAAAGCTGTAGAGAGCCCAAGTGAGCATGAGAGAGTGGGTGCCCAACCCCACTGTGAAGATAAGAGATTAGGGTATCCCGAACCTAGCTTCACTTATTGGGATCAAGATTTTTCAAAAATTTGGTCCAATGAGTTGGGGCAGGGGATGGATGAAATTTCTTTTCTTCTAATAATGCAGATTGGAAAAAAGGAGGAGGCTCTAGCTACACAAAAATCATTCACACAGAGACCACAACAACATCTAGCGGATTCTCTAGCAAGGATAGCAGAAAGAGTCATGGAGGCTTTGATGGATACCACTACTATCCAAACTGAGACTGCAGGCATGAAGTCAAATGAACCTCTACTTATTATGTCTCTAAGGGCTAGGCTTCCAGAGTCTACAGACTCTGATCACTCTAAGGAGGAGTCAGGGTCTATAGTCCCTTTTGCAGTTTCAGAGTCTACACCACCACCAGAGTCTACACCTCCTATTACCAAGATTGAGCCTGTTGATGAGGATTGTACTTCTGAGGATGATGGACCAGTTAATCCATATTTTGTTTATTTTGATCAGGTGTTTCCTCAGTCTTGGGAGTCTGCATAACTCAAAGGCATAGAAGTTACAGCAACTTTTGACTGCATTTTGGCTATTCACCAGTCTGAAAGACTTAAAGCTTTTCAGAAAAAGTCTTTTGTACAAGAACATGGTCACTATCCTGGTGAAGCAGATCAAGCTATAGATGCAGATGTTCAAGTTGAGACAGAGAATGTTGCTGCCCAATTGGCTAGTGTGGTGAAGGATATATCTCATATTCTAACCAAACTTACTAGTGTTGATAATACTACTTCTCTGCTCAAGACTCAATTTGACAGAATCCATTCCCTTCAATTATTCAAAGAGGTCTCTTTCAAAGATGCTATTGCGGATATTACAACAAATAAAGCCCAGCTTCAAACCACAGTCTCTGCTCTAACTACCAAGGTTGACTCAGTGATTGTTGCACATGCCAATATCTCTACAGTACTTGAACAAATTCTATTGGCTGTCACAAGTAATGATAATGTCAAAAAGGAGGAGAAGAGAGTTGATTCCTCTAGGAGAAATAAGGATGATGTTTGTAAGGATGATAAAAAGGGAGTTAAAAGGAGGAGATTTGGTGATAGTTCTCATGGTCATAGGGTTCCTGGTGGTGTACCACTCAAACAGTCTGGAGTGGCTGTATTATCAAA
Source organism: Oenanthe sinensis (assembly GCA_028671895.1). NCBI lineage: Eukaryota > Viridiplantae > Streptophyta > Magnoliopsida > Apiales > Apiaceae > Oenanthe > Oenanthe sinensis. The sequence continues at coordinate 6,538,637 of JAPMAC010000195.1, read as the reverse complement.
ATCTCAAACACACCAGTCAGGGACTAGACATGGGAAGTCAGAGTCTAAGCCAGACTCTGATAAGCAAAGGAAAAATTCAGACTCTAATGAAGCTAAAGAACCTACTTATTGGCAATGCAGTCAATCTAATCTGCAACTGAGAGCTAAAACGAAGACAGGACTTGGAGGCTTTAGAGAATCAGACATTGATAGAACATTAACTTTAACCAGGGATCCTCAATCTTTGATAGATAGGCAGTTTGAGAAGATTACGCAAAAACACTTAAATAAAGTGTTGTCTGCTCAAATTGTTTATAATATTTTTGAAAGAAAGATGCCAGAAGGTATAAAAAAGTACAAAATGAGATGCTTGTGTACTTTATGGAAGGATGAACTGTTAGATGGATAAGTCAATCAAACTTCATCTTATTCAAACAGACCGAGGAATTGCAGTATATTAGATTTCTCTTACAAATAGTTTATGAAGTAAATAAAATCAAAGAGGTTGTCACTCACAAATGATTCAAAGAGATTGACAGGAAGTTGACTCTGCACAAATAGGAAAATTGACAGATGGGAAAATTTTCTTTAAAATATGTTGATGCTGAAGGATATGATCAAGACATGCTAGTAGAAGAAAAGCAAATCAAATTTTAAGAGGGTGTGGGTCATTACTTTAGATTTCAACCTATGAGTGGGAAAGTGGGTCATCAAATCTTGATTTATGCTTACATTTTATAAAGCATAAATATGGGGAGATTGTTAGGAATATATTCATTTAATGATGTATAAAATGCTAGAACAGGATTTAGCATAGTTTATTTGTAATAAGTCTTTCTAGTCTCTGAAATTTTATAATCAGAGTCTAGTTAGTCAACATTCTTGTACTTAGAAGATTTTCTGTAGAAAGTAAAACTAGAGTCTAGATGAAGATTAGAGTTTGGGAGGTGATCAGAGTCTATAGACTATCAGAGTACAATCGGTCAGAGTCTACACTTGATCAGAGTCTATAGTCTGGCAGAGTCTGAATATTTCAGAATCTATGAAGTCAATTTGGAAGATGGTCACAGAAAAGGGAAGTCTTCGAAGATAAAGTCAAATATATTGCAGATATGTTATAGGAAGGAAGGAGAATTACAGGAGGAAACTGTCAACTAAAAATTAGGAATTATATTTCTATTGTAATTTGATTTTCTGTTATTAGTTGATAGGCAGCTCTCTATATAAACACTCTATGTAACCTAATTGTAATGTGTGAGAAATAGTCGAAGTTTTGTGAGAGCATAGAGATAGAGAGAGTTGCTGTGAGAAACACAGAGAACCTGCTAGGGTTTCTGTACACCTTAAGAGAGTTTGTATTTTCACATCAATAATATAAACCGTATTCATTCATATCTTTGTGTTTAATCTTTATTCTAAATTCAAGTCTTTAATTCATACTGAGTTGATTTTAATCAGGCAGAAAAAGCACACAAGTATTCAACCCTTCTACTTGTGCAATTGGGAAAACAATTGGTATCAGAGCTTAACGTTTAAAATCAATCAAATATGTCTGGAAATAAATATGGCAATTCTAAGATTCTTATGTTTAAGAGAAACGAGTACACCCACTGGAAGGTTAAGATGTTGTACCATCTGGAAGCTACAGAACCTAACTATCTTGAAAGGATTCATGAAGGACCCTATGTGCCCTCAAAGCTTGTGCCTCAAATGAGTAAAGAAGGTAACGTAACTGAAGAACACTTCATTGAAAAGAAATAGAAAGAAGATGGTGGAAAAGAAGAAGAAAGAAGATGAAGAAATAGAAAGATTGTCTAAAGAACTGAGAAGACAGGGAAATTGTAGAGTATTCAAAGACCCTGATAGAGTTGAGTTCAAGCTGAGAAATGGAGTAACAACCAAAATTAGACTCAAATTTATCCTTGATTACCCTATGTAAACTCTCAAAATTGCCGCTGATATGCTAAATGGTGCAATTCTAATTGAATAAGTCATGGCCAGACAACAAATCCTCCATGCTATTGAATAGATCAACTCAAGGAAAGAGAAGGAGAAGAAAGAAAAATATGATCTATTCATGCAACAACAACAACAACAACATCAACAACAAAATAGGTAGGCTTGATATCTTGTATTAATTTGTGAAATTATCTATTCCCAAATTGGGGGAGATTGTTGGACCAAATCAAACCTACTCTATGTAATTACTTGTCTTGTAGTAACACATCTAGATATTCTATATTAGGTTAGTGATTTAGACATTTTAATGTACTATTGCAGATAGAAGTATGATCAAATAGTGATTCCAAATTGTAATTAAAGTCAAGGAATAAAGTCTGTTAGAAGATTCAAGTTGAATCATGCATCTAGACAAAGAAGACTTTCCTGAAGAATAAGGAATACAGTCTGAGAATTCTTCTAAGGCAAATATATGGTCGAGAAGTCAGAAATGTGTAATTGGTCGAGAAGTCTCAAATTACTCATTGGCTCAGTATTCGATCGAGAAGTGTTCATTCGAGAAGTCAAGGAATTAAAGCCAATCGAGTAGTGTGAAAATGCCATACATTCGAGAAGTCTATAATAAACAATTCGAGAAGTTAGCAAAAGGAGTAGTTGAGAAGTCATAAGGCTGAATCAATCGAGAAGTTTGAGTTTCAAGCAACTGATCGAGAAGTCTCGACATGTAATTGATCGAGAAGTCTAAACATGTAACAGATCGAGAAGTCTCAACATGTAACTGATCGAGAAGTCTAAACATATAACTGATCGAGAAGTCTAAACATGTAACTGATCGAGAAGTCTCAACAAATAACTGATCGAGAAGTCTCAGCATGAACCTATTCAAGAAGTCAATCACCATGACTTCTCGAAGCAAAACTGACAGAGTATTTGACTGCTTCAAGAGGCTAGTTTCAAGGAAAATTACAGAAGAACAAGACAAATAATTTACAGCTCTGTCATTACAAGGTCAGTCAAACCTGTGATGATAGAGTAAGTCTACAATGAAGCTTGGAAGATACACAAGACAAATGATAGAAGAGATAAGGCTGAAAGCAACAGACTGTCAACATAATGTGTTAGCTAAAAATAGATAGTAGTTAAATATAAAATTATTTTTGTCTATTTCTAGTTTTAGATTAATTGACTAGTGAGAGCTTGTGCCAAAAGACATGTTGTCAAAATTATCAAGTGTTCATACCTTGATCTTCTAAGAATAAGAAGCTGAAATTCATAACTGAATTTCAGATTGTAGCAAAGATCAATTCTAATACAAATTAGATTGAAAGTTAATTTCTGTGTTTACTTTATTTTCTGCATTATGTTTCTATAAACACTTAAATTACTAAAGCTACCTACATAACAAACAGTTCATCAAAATTAAAGAAACCAAACTGTAGACTTCTGTTAACTCTAATTCCTAACATAAGCGATATCTAAACTAAAATAATGAAATATTTGTCAGGGCAGTTGAAATTGTTTATTTAAATTAATAAATATTAATTTATTAATTAAATAACATTCCTCCAAATTAATAAAATCGTATGAACAATATTAATTTTTAGGGATTTTATTAAAATAAGTATTATGTTTATGTATATATAATTGATTCTTTTTTTGAAATTTAGGTTTAGTAATTACAATAATAAATAGTAATCGATTAAATGTTTATAATACTATATATTTGTAAGATTATATTCATGAATTCATAAATATAAAGAAATAGAAATATCATATTTCAATTATATATATTAACAATAAAAATATATAAAAATATACAATATTTATAAGGGTGAATATTAAAAAAAAATTAGAAGGATATGATTAGAAATAAAATATCATTAATACTATGTACATAAAAGAAATGATCTACGGATGCCAAATATGTGTGATCAACGAAAATTATATATTAAAAAACCGGGTTATAGGTCATTTATGCTAAAACTTGTAAATGAGTAAATCAGTTAATACATAATAATAACAAATAAGAAAACTAATCATGTATTATAAAACAAACATTTCTTCATTTAAAATGGGAAATGGGTAAAAAAGATAGGTTTGTAATAACCGAACCTGTTATGCATTAATGAAAATATTTAAAATTGGAAGTATCCATGGATATTTGGAGGCATAGAGTTGAATATGTGTAAATTCACAGGAAACTGCTATTTAACTATTATATATAAAGATAAAGATATAAAGTTAAGTAAATTATGTAAAACTGCATTTCTCAATATGTTGATAATGATATTTATTTAAAATAAAAATGTTGGGACGTGTATATCTTTCTTATAACGCATGCTAAATATAGTAAAAATAGTGAAAAGGGAATGGATGGGTTCACCGGTTCTGATTTTTGAATATTATTCAATTGTGACTATATATATGTGTGTGTGCGGGGATTCAAAAGAGACTCAGGCTTAGAGAGAGACCCGTTCTATCTACCATTGATATTTTTGTAATCATACGCCCTAGATTATATCAAGATCACTTAATATATATGCTATTTTTACACCAATAAGGGTAACTTTGTAAACAAAAAATGCAATATATCTTATACAGTTGATATATATTTTTCAAGATTTATTACCATATGAGTACAGATTGTTTGATGTATTGAATTACCATATTTTGACAATCAGTTATAGTAAAAAAAACATATAAGAATCTTATTTTATCAGTTAAAATAAAAAAATAAAAATGTAAACAAATGTTTATTATAAAATATTTAATTGAATACTTGGTGGAATCTTGATGGGAATCTTAAAAAATAAATTTATACACTCTGGAAAAGCGATTTAAACACCCAATGGAATCTTAAAAAATGTAAAAAAATTTAGAAAAATATTTAGTATAAATATTTTTTCCATAAAATAGTGGTCTAGCTACCTGTAATATGCTCATGTGATGGTATATTTATTTTAAATTATGATGATAGTAAAACTGCACTATTTAATATTTTTTCTTTGTATTGCAACTCTATTATAGAATATAGAATAAAATATATCAGAAAAGATTGAGAATAAAAAATGAAACTAAATCTCAGCGGTAATTGTATTAACTGGTTTTCAAATAACTAATATAAAGAATAATAGTGAGAAATGTATCCAAATTTCCGTAATTGTGGAATCTCAAAATAATAAAAATACTTTGTAGAATCTTAAAAATATAATTACTTATTTTTTATACATACCATTTATTAATACATTATAGAATTTTAAAATATTTAATCAAACCCTTTTGGAATCTTAAAATATTTAGTATAATATTCTATAATTTTTTATAGGAGTATATTATTTTATATTATATATTTTATAAATACATAATAGAATCTGGAAAAAATTATTTAAACACTTAGTGGAATCTAAAAATATGTATAAATATTTAGTGGATCTTTAAAATAAATCTAATTTTTAATATAGAATATTAAGTGTAATACATAATAAAATCTGAAAGTATTTAATTAAATACTTAGTGGAATCTCAAAAAAAACATAAACATTTTTTTTAAAACACAAAAATAAACCCTTGTTGGAATCTTAAAAATGAAACTAAATTTTTATATAGAATATTTAATGTAATACATAATAGAATTTAAAAGTGTTTAATTAAATACTTAGTGCAATCTTGAAATAATATAAACACTCGGCGTATCTTGAAATTTATTTAAAACAACGTAATAGAACACTAGAATCTTATTTTAAAAAATAAAAAACATATAAGAAAATCTTGTAATAAAAACAAAATATTTAGTGAGACCCCTCTTTAGTGGGAGAACTAAAAGTCTCAGCTAATATATTTTTTAATATAAGATTCTTTTTAGAGACGAATACTAATCTCATGTAAGATTTTCGTATGTGATCCATTATAATTTATGATATTACATTAAAAAAAATTATAATTAAATTAAGTGTTTTGTAAAGAATCTTAATCTTTCTAAGAATCTTAATTTAATTTAAGTGTTTCGTAAAGAATCTTAATGTTCTTTCTAAAATTTAATAATTTATTAATAATCTTGTATGCAAAGCACTTAAGATAATCTTATTTTAACAAATAAAAAATATATAAGTAAATCTTATATTAAAAACAAAACACCTAAGAGAATTTCATTATTGCCCAGATAATAAACTATTATAGAAAGGGTTGAATATAATAGTATCAAATTAATCGACTAAGAACACAAGTATGTAAAAGAAATACTGCTGTGTATTAATTTTGATAAACCTAATACAAAACTCTCTCAAGAAAAACAAAGGTCTTACGAGCTGCTAAGTTATGAGAATGATATAATTTGAATGAATGAATATGTAAAACCTAATTCTGTGTTTATATAGTACATAACTACAAATCCAATTACAAAATAGATAATGATAAAGATAGCTTCCATAAAGATAATAGGATTGCATCAAAACACTATCTTTATCCTAATCAATCTCTGATTTGTCTGTTTCTATCTTTGTCAAACTCTGATCATAAACTCTATCGGTTGATAATCTGTTATTGAGTATTCTTTGATACAGTAAACTCTGATTGAGTATTCTCTGATAAAGTAAACTATGTCGACAACTTCTAAACTCCGATGACGTCAGCATAAACTTTGTTCTTCAATAAACTCTATTTGTGATATTCTCTGACAACATCAGTATTTGTATTTCTAACAATCTCCCTGAATTTATGCTTTATCCAGTAAAACATAAATTCAACTTATGATGTCAGAAACCATAGAGACAAATGTACCAGAGTTTATTTTTTCCATCTTGACTTAAATTCTTCTGTAGGAAAAATCTTCAGATAAAATTTAATTAGCAATTTCTTCTCAACAATCTTCATTAGTTCAATCATCTTCTCCTTTAGTTCTCTCATCTGATCACTTGAATCATCAATCTGAAAAATTGCAGCTCTCAAGTTATGTATTGATGTTCTCTCCATTCTGTCATCCACAGGTATGCAACAAGGTTTCTTTCCATGAGGATTCAGTATCAGTGTAGGAATACCTAACACCATATTAACTTTTGCATCCCCTTTAACCATCTCTTTTTCAGTATTATCTTCAAGCATGTAACCAGGTTTGTACTCATCAGAGTTTAGCATTAACAGCCTTTTATATTTCTTCTTTTCATCAACCACTCCTTCCAAAGTCTTCACCCATCTAGCTGTAGCTTCATTTTCATCATTTAAGAGATAAAGAACATACTCAAGTTCTTTTGATGACTTATGAATTAAATCTTCTTCAGAAATCTTCATTACTCTTCCATTTTTCAACAAATATAGAAGCTTTTCTTTAGCTTGAGTACCATAAAAAATATCCTTTACTATTTGAACAACAATTAATTTATCCAAATGTTCTTGACTCAATTCCTCCCCAGGTTTGTCTTTTAAAGAAAAAGGATCTCTGAAACCATTTGCTTCACCCCTATAGACTTTAGCTTGAGAATCACCAATACCACCCTTTTTTTACCAAGTCTGGCATTGAGAGTTAAAGTTTCAGATTTAGTCTACAAAAGATCATGATTTTTCTTTCTACTCAGAGTTTGTTGTTCCTCTTCCTCATCTTCAAAGTTTGTGCCTCTTGGGAGAAATGTAGTACCAAGCATAGTAAGAGATGTTTTTGATTTAGCTGGAACTTTCTTTTGGATTGCAGGAGTTGGTTTTGTCTTCACTTCAACAGACCTTTATACTTCAACAGGCTTAGGTGCAATTGATTTTGCTTGAGTAGATTCAGTTACAATTTTCTTTGCTTGACCAAATGTCTTCTTTTGAGCTGGAGTCTTCTTCACATATCTTTTCTTCAGATTCCTTCAAACTTTGCTAATTCTGCATCAAGATTCATCAGAGTTTGTTTGTTAGTGTTTCTATCAAAGTTTGAAGGAATCTGAGTTTGTCCAGTCAGAGTTTGTCCTCCCTTATGACTCCCTTTACTCATGTCACCACTATTACCATCACCATCATTTTTCCCTGTTTTATCTGATTGTATCACAACATCCTCCTTGCATTTATCCTTTGAACCTTGTACTTTCTCCCCATTTCTGATATCATTCCCCTTTTTGATAGTTAAGATGTCCACAATGGTATGCAACATGGTCTGCATAGAAGAGACAATAGTTGCAATCTTATCAACTTTTGCTTCCAGAACATCCTGCTTAGTAGAAACATTTTTGAGCTTTAATTCCAAGGCAGGTTGAGAAGCAGAGACAGAAGTCTGAACAGAAGCACTGGTTTTACTAATAGAGTCTTTAAGATCAGAAATTTCATTATGAAGACCCTTGGTTAACAAAGTAGTGGCTTTGAGTACTGTCTTCATTTCACCAGAATTTAATTCAAAATCAGGTTTTTGAATAAGTTCATGAACATGTGACCATGAAATATCTTCATTAGAAAATTTCTAAGACATATCCCAGATTGATTGTCTGTGAGAGTTAAGAAGATCTTCATGTGATGGTTCACCCTTGCTACCAAAATCCCTCCTTATGCCTGCCTATGTTAGTTCAGATTCAATTTCTCCCTTCAATTTGTCAACAACCAGATAATCAGGATATGTCATCCGTAATCTTTCATGAGCATCAAAGGCATCAACATGTCATTTCTTGGAGTTGTATTTCTGTGTGTATGGAATGGAGAGATTAGTCACTTCTTCATCTTCAAAAATTGGCTCATCAGAGAATGCTTTTTCATTATCAGAGTTTGGCATCTCAGATTTTAGAGTGATAGATAAACTGTTAGGAATCTACATATAATTTGATGATAACTTTAAACTTAGAATCCTAGAAATTTTAATTGATGTAACTGATCAATTGATATAAAAATTATAAATATCAATTGACCAGGAAACCAGTTATCAGTTGAAATGTTTATGTGAATCAACTAATAATTTGGATTATAGCATATGTGTACTTAGTCTATTTCAATCGATAAGGTGTAAGTCAATTGATATTATTCTCATTAATTGATGTTAGAATCGATTGATATAGGTCATCAACTGATGTATAACTTAGACTGTCAAATTGTAATTATTTGAAGATAGGAAACTATACAAGTAAAGGATGATCAGTTGATATTGAAGCATCAATGGATAGAAGATCAATTGAAGAAACCAAGTCAAGCATTAAAGACCATCAACTGATGTTAAGACCCATCAACTGATATATCGATTGATAACATCTATCAATCGTTGAGTCATCTTTTATCAATCGATGAATACAAAGATCAATCGAAGAAGAATATCAGTTGATGGATAAAGAGAAGGATTTATTGATATGCTTGATAATAAATTATCAATTAAGTGAGGCAACACAAGTTGACAAGTTGAAAGATAAAAGCACACTTATGGAAGACAGTCTATGATGACTGTGAAGAATCAAGTTAAAGCTGTCTTTCCAAGTCTGAAGACTTTTCTCAAAATGGAAAAGGCAAGAGGAATGATAGATAAAAAATAATAATAGTTTAGATTAATAATTTTATACTCTTTCTAGGTATTGTAAACACACTTGTGGTATATAAACAAGTGTAGTAACATTGTTAGAACAACAATAAGTTAAACAATATTTCTTGAAACTAAATATTCAGCCTTAGAGCACTTTGTAAGAATAGTTTGTTTATTTTCTAACCTTGTAAAAATGAAGTTAGATTTTATTAACCCAGAAACATTGAGCAAAAATATACACTGATGGAAAACCCAATCCATCAGTAATTTTAAATACCTTTGTTCATTGTATTTTCAGTTTCATTCTTGTTTATACATATTCTCTAAAACACTCAAACATTAAGAACAAATATTAAAACAACAAAAATTTTGGATATTTGTATTCAACCCTCCCTTCTACAAATATTGACATTGTTCTGGGAAATAACAATTGGTATCAGAGCGTAGGCTTTCAACATACATAAAGTTTAAAGATCAAGAACAGTCAATATAGGCCAAAAGGATTCAGGTGTGAAAATTTCAATGCTAGAAAAAGATTAATATTTTGCATGGAAAGTGAAAATGAATATGCATCTACTTTCTCTTAACCCTTCCTATGTTCACTGCATAGAGAAAGATCTTCATGTCCCCATGAAGCTAGTCACAGGTGTAAATCCTGATGGAACTCCTACATTTGACAAACATGTTTCAAAACTCATCACTATGTACACAGAAGATGATGAAAAGGAAGTGCTCAAAGACAAGAAGGCCATGAACATTCTTTCAATGGTCTAGATAAAGATATGTTTGACAATGTGATAAACTGCACTTCATCAAAAGAAGTATGGGATGTTGGGTTCCGAGGCATAAAACGCAGCGGATAAACGTAAATATAACAAAAATTTCGGAACCCTAACGCAGGATCATGTATAAGAATTGACGGATTATGGTGATAAACGAATCATACCTATTAAGATCTTGAATGTAACGAACTCAACGGAGATCCTTGCTATCACGATTTGTGTCTTCCTCTCGAAAGCACCTCTATGGTATCCACACGAGCACCTTCAAGAGCGTCTCACGATCTTGATTACGGGATGGATATACTAGCCTCCTTTGATGATTTCGAATGACTGTCTTTTCTGCCTCTCTTGCTCTGCCTCTAGGGTTTTATCATATAAAAACGTGTAGCTCTTTTAACCTATCATTATCTATTTATAATGACTGGTTAAACGGGCCTAAGCAGTAAAACCTAACCCATGTAGGTATAGGATTAAATAATAAAACATGTTTCTATTATTTAATTAATAATTAAGTCATACTTAATTATTATGGGCAGAAATCCTCTTCAACTTCGAATTTATATTATTTCAATTAATTAAGTCTCACTTAATTAATATAATAAAATTCAAACAATCATCAATTAATTTAAATCTATAATTTAAATTAACTATTCCTCTAGATGCTCTATGTGTGTGACCCTATAGGCTATTATTTAATTAGCAATAATTTTATTCTCTAATAAAATTATAAACAATGAGCGGTATCTAGTAATACATCATTGCTACCCAATTAAACAATAATTAAATCGTGATTTGATAAAAAACCTTTCATGATTAATGTTTCCGTGTAATATAATCCCTTTAACCAAATATATTATAGATTAAACTCGAGGCATGTGTTTAGTCATCCTCTTCAACATTTAATCCGGGTTTACTTGATCCATGAGTAGACTATGAAAAACAAATCATTATTTGAGCACGGCCATGCATTTTATAGTCTCACTCAATCAAGAGGCCAATAATATCTCTCCTAATTATAGGAGGGTTAAATCCTTTATCTATCATTCATATTTCTCATACGACTCATGATATACCCGATGTCCACTTTTATCATCACCCGGTCAAAGGTAACTTTTAATGTAGTCAGAGTATATTAATCTTCGTATAGAAATATAATGATCTCAAGTCAGAGGATCATTACACCATTATCACTGTGAGTCTTTCTTATGACTTTATTAAACATGAAGAATCTCACTGTGGGTCTGTCCAGTACCATGTACTCCTACATGTACCTATGCATTGACTTTAGTATCCCCATACTTATAACCAATGAGATATGGTTATCTGTCAAACAACATACTAGTCTATTTATGTATTATTATTGTCCTATAATAGTAATACTCGACTAGGGACATTTAAGAATATGATATATTATATAATCTCAAATTCAAGTCATGTACTTAAACTATATAACGTGTATCATGATTCTAAGGACATTTATTATGCTAACAAATATAACGCAGTAATTAAAGTCATAATAAATACGTTTATTGAATAATCAAATGACATAAAGGTTTATTAAAGGAAACATTGTATTGCCTCTAGGGCACCTACACTATCATGGGATACTCTTCAAACTTTGTGTGAAGTAACTGAGCAAGTATGGAAAAATAAGATGCAACTCTTGATACAAAAATATGAATCATTTCATTTCAAAAGTGGAGAGTCCATCAATGACACCTATAGCAGATTCTAGAAGTTGTTAAATGGATTGAAGCTATATGGTAGGATTTATGTAGCAGAGGATACAAATCTAAAATTTCTTAGATCTCTCCCAATGGAATGGAAACCAATGACTGTCTCCATTAGACAATCTCAAGACTTCAAGGATTACGCTCTTGAGAAACTTTATGGTATTCTCAAGACATATGAGTTGGAAATCTAACAATATGAGGAGAATGAGAAGAATCAAAGAAAAGAGAAAATTGTGACCTTGATGGTCAAGGGAAATGAAGAGAAGAAAGCAAGAGGCTGTGTAGAAGGTTCTGTCATGATGTCTCGTGAGACTGATGAAGAGTCATCCAAAGTAAAAGGAAAGGGCAAGTGTGAAGAAAATGAATCATGCTCTCAGGATGATTTGGATGATATTGATGAGCACCTTGCATTTCTATCAAGGAAATTCCCAAAGCTAAAATTCAAGAGGAATCTAAATGCTCAAAGGCCTTGATCCCATTTTAGAAATAACAATCAAAACAAAAATTTGGTTGATAGATCAAAATTCAAATGCTTTAATTGTGGATTGGCTGGTCATTTTTCAAATAAGTATAGAAAGCCAAAACAAGAAAGGGAAAAGTCATATGATGGCATTGACTACAAAAAGAAATACTTTGACCTTCTTAAATAAAAAGAAAAGGCTTTTGTTATTGAAGAAAAAGACTGGGCTGCTGAGGACAGTGATTCTGAAGAATTCATCAATATAGCTTTAATGGCTAACCAAGATGAATAAGCTAGTTCATCATCAAATCAGGTATTAGCAACTAACTTTTCTGAACTTATAACAGATAAATGCAATAGTACCATTAATAAAATGTCTAATGAATTGTACAATTTGCATGTCACTCTAAAATCTCTAAACAAAGAAAATCTCAAGTTAAAGAACACCATTGATGCCTTAGCTAAGAGGAATGCTTTTCGTGAAAATGAACTTGTTTGTTTAGATATATTCAAGTAGGAAAGTAAAGATGTTAGAGATGAACTAGTAAACAGTTTGAGAAGAGAAGAATTGTTAAAAGAACAATTGGCTGGAGAAATTTAAAACATTAACAAATGGAATAGGTCTGCTAAAACTGCCAAATAAATTATTGATGTTCAGGGTTTAGATACTCTAAGAGAATCACCTAAATCAGTAGGAAAGCCATTGGTTAATACTTCAATGGATTAAATCAATCGACTGCTAATTCTTTATCGACTGATAATTGTTGGGTCCCGGAAGTATCGTAGAAGGGGGGTTGAATACGATACTCATAACAATTTAAAATTCTTTTCAGAATTTACGGAATTAAATTATTGCTTTGGCTGAGGGTTCGACTCCTTGTAATATTTGGGAGGCTGACTTACTGGCTTTCTATTTTCATGATTAAATATTTAAGATATAGAAAATTAACAAGTAAGTTAATAAGATTCAAGTTAAATACATATATTAAACTTGAACGGGTGTTACAATATTCAGTAGAATAAATTTGACATGAATTGTTCTACTTAAGGAATTAAACTCAAACCAACACAGAAAGTCTATGAATATAACTTTGCAGACAAATTACTGAATTTGAAAGTTTTTCTACATTTAAAAAATGAAGCCAATTGCCTCAGATTTATAGAGGTTGAAGCTAGCAAGACTTTTGAATAAAATTTATTTAAAAAATCAAAAGACTTTATAATTTAACCTTCAAGACTTTTTAAATAAGTTGGGCAAGACTTTTAAAACTTGGTAAGACTTAAAAATTCGGTAATACTTTTTTTCTAATGCCCAACAACACTTTTTTCACATTAAAATTCGGTTAGACTTTTTAAAAACTGCTCAGTAAGACTTTTTAAAAAGGTCTTATTGAATTAATTCAGTAAGACTTTTAAAAGGTCTTATTGAATTAATCCGTTAAGACTTTTAATTAAAGTCTTATTGGATTTCCCGGTAAGACTTTCTGAAAGTCTTGTTGAATAGATTCAGTAAGACTTTTGATAAAAATCTCGGTAAGACTTTTCTTTCACATGCTTTGGACACATGGCAGCCCCTGATTGGTTGCTTTAAAAACATAAATCACTTGCCCCTTTCAATTTGAAAAAGCAGGGGCCTATTTCGTCTTATTATAGACAGGCTCCGTAGAAATTCTTTTCGACCCGCACAGCTTATAATCTTTGATTAATAAACAATAAATTAAATTCTGAAATTATAAAAATAAATATCTAATGTTATTTAGATATTTATAAATATAATTTACTAAATAAATAAAATATTTATTAATAAAAATAAATCATTACACTCTAAGCTGTGGTCTTCTGAACATCTAGAACCGAACTCCTTTTGACTTGGAAATGATAAATCAATTCCAACCGGGGTTTTACCTTTAAGAATATATGACTCTGCATTTCTTCTGTATCAATTCTTTTTTCGTCTTATCTTCAAGTCAGTACCTTCAGGCCTGTTTTGCTATATCTACAGTTGCAATTAGAAGTACCTCTGTTACTGGAATAATCTAACTCTTTAAACTAGACAATACTTTTTTTCACCACTGCATGTACCCAGTCAAATATTGAATCTTAGATTCTGACCCTTGTACACTGCATTTTAAATAGACATTTATCCCTTTGAGCTTTCAGCTTCTGTCTTCTTCATTCTAAAATAATTTTAAATAAATGACAGTGAACTAATTAATAAATAGTTTTAAATAAAGTTTTATCAACAAAAAAGTTCTTCAACAATAACCTTTCTAACCACTTGAACTTTTTGATGACGAATTTTCACTGACATTATTGACAGCCTGTGCACTGGTCTGGTTCATGGATGACTAACTACAATGTTGATTCTCATTTCTGTTGTAGTGGTCTTTGTGTCTTGTCTTGTCATGTCTTGGCTTCTTTCTGTTTTTCCTCTATATTCAATATTTATTATTTACTTCACTTTCTTTTCTTAGTTGAGTTGTCATCTACTTATTACAAATAGGACAAGTCATATGACTTTCAATCTCCCATATTTGTTGTTAAATATTTAACACACAAATTCCTAGAGGATAACTCAACTAACAACTAAGAAAATAATACGACATTTAAGAACTGTAAATAATAAATTGGTTTGTGGATCATATAAGACATTTCCATATTTCAATTATGAAAGATAAATATAAGATAGATGTTCATCTAGACTGAACATATTTAACAAAGTTCTATCTTGACTTACCTATCATTACCGGCTTCAGAAGTATCATCTTCACCTTCTTCTAGAGTTTAACTTTTGTGACCAGGTGTCATTGGTAGATCTTCAGTGGCTGGTTTCTCTGGATCAGATTATGCATTTCCAGATTTCTTGAGTAACTGAAATGAACGATATTTGTTCCTCTAACACTGATCATATTATACAAGTAGTATTATCTTCATTTCTCAGACTCATCACTACTCTCCCTTAGGATGACATGGATGAAATCTTCTTCTTTTCTTACCATCTCTCCTCTATTTCTCCAACTTCTGTCTTCACTTCTCTCCCAAGGTGAATTCATCAATCAATTTAATAGAGGTAACAACAGACATGACATACATACATCATTAAACCATTGCAGATATAAAAAATGTAAACTATGACATGTTATGCATTTTAAAAAATTCGGTTAATCCTATATACAAGAATTTTCTAAAATCATATAGAATAGAAGAATTAATAAGTAATCACTAGTTCTTTCCAATCCAAGCATGTTGTTATATACTCCCTTTTCTTGTTCAAAAACTATTCTACCTCTATTTGGATCTTGTTGAACAATTCTCCCCTTTGGATCTCTTGTTGAACAATTCTCCCCTTTGGATCTTATGCAAACTTCTCCCCCTTAGTTGAGTAATCCTCTTCAGAAGAAATTTCCTACTCCGTAGTTGAGTAACATTATAAATCTGTAACAGGGAATTGGGAATGGGATTTGGTAACTGTGCTAGTGTGCTATTTTACTTTTTATTTCTAACAAGTGTTTTACTCATATACTCTCTAAGTGTTTCACTCATAGAATATATATTTTCACTCTTTCTCACTTGTGTTTTACACTCTTCTCACAACACTGTTTCTCTCTTAGTACGGATGACATAGTCTTTTTACCCGTAAGAAAGATCACTATAGCCCCTTTAAGAGAGGTCACTGGTGGTGCAATGGGGTTTCATAAATCCCCGTCCTCAATTGAATCTATGAAAACATTTAACTTTAAAAACTGAATTGCTTCAGAAAAAGATTCAATGAATTGATCATCTAAGATGATCTATTCCATTAGGAATCCAGATATGTTCCATCCGGGAGGGAGACAAAGATCTATAATGTAGCAAATGATCCAAGTTTCCTTCTGACGCTTGTGAAGGCATGTTGATTCAGTTAGAATCATCAATCATCATTCCTTCCTTGATATGGAAGTTTAAAATAATTGATTCTGTCAATTCATTCTTAGTGTGTGACAATTCTTACAGTGTATTTAAATATATATACATTTATGATTTGCAGTATTTGAGAGTGTCCAGATGAAGTTGACTCTTTACAAATGGCCTTGGCTGACATACCGAATTCAATAGACTCATCATGTAAAGAAGACAAACCTAGTAACAGTTTTGCCATTTGCAAATCTATACCCTTTTGGGAGGATATAAATTAGTTAGCAGTTGTCTTGGTTTCAATTTCATATTCTAACTAGAGGCAGAGCTGCTGGAACACTCATAGATACTTCTATTTTCTAGTGCACTAGAGGCACTTACTCTCTCACCCTCTTTAGTTGATAAAACTTTTCTTTTCAGGGGTTTAGTAGATGAAGTTGTATATGTTTGAGTGTTTGGTTCTATGATTTGTGCTAGAGATTGTATGTTTTCAATCCCTTGATCTTGTCCTATAGCCATTAAGGGCTCAATATATCAATTGTAAATATATTTTTATATCAATTGATTAGAGAATATATCAAGATCGAGATTACCTACTTTACCTCGAGTCGATTGTTCTTGTTCGGCAGAACACATATATAATTTTATTATTAGTGATTTTCAGATACCACAATATATATATATATATATTACTAACAACAAAAATCACAATTAATTGCAATGAAACAATAACAAATTATCAAAATATGATAATTAATAATAATTTCAAAAAGCAAGTAATTATGCTCCTAATATTTCATCATATTAAAACTATGAAACTAATAAACGATGAATTGCTTCAATTCATAATTTTAATAAGATAAAATACTCTTGCTAAATATTAAATAGTCATAGGAATGAAAATTAGCATTTAACTACATACATTATATCTAATAATTGTTACTCAAGCATATGACAATTATACTCATATCAATTATCAGTGATATATGTAAGCTCGAGAAAGTAGATGTAAAGAAATTCACAAGTCCTTTAAATATTGAAATTTAATACTTATGATTCTTAGAACAATTTCTCGCAGACAAAAATAAATTGTAAAAATAAAATGAAATAAAAATAACCCAAAAAATATGCCAATTTTATAGAAAATAAATAAAAATAAAAATATGTCAATCCTATAAGAAAAATAAAAATAAACTTATACATATATATATATATAGAAATCATGATACTAAATTTTGTCTGTACCTCTCACTGTGCAAGCTTAGCAATGTGTTCCAAGAATATATCTATTTAGGCTTACCATTAACGTGAGTGTTAGTGGTGTGATTGACTCATTACAAGGTGCTCTGGCTGACGAACAAATTTCAATGGACTCATCTTGTAAAGAGAATGATTCCAGAGACAGTTTTATTACCTTTTCATCTCTGCATCCTTTTAAGAAGTTGTAGATGAGCTTATAATTACCTCAGTTATATATTACTTTTCTTCTTTGGAGGTAAAGCTGTGGGTGAACTTCTAACATCATCCTTATTTGATGCATCAAGTGTAGTTTCTCCCTTATCAACCTCTAACTTACATGAGTTCCTTATATCTCCAGGGGTTAATGTATTGAAGTGGATGAATTGGTGTTTGGTACTATGGCTTGGGTAAGAGATTGATGGGTTTCTAACTTCTTGGCCACTAGGGGCTAACTGGAAAGAACCAATCGAGATAAAAAGATAATCACCTTAATATTCCAAAACATATTTTTCATCTCGAAGAGAAGGAAAAATATAATAAGGAATGATAATAGATTACATTGAAGCATTTTCAGTAAAAGAGTTTTGTCGGAACTAAAGATTTATCATTTAAGAGCATGATACGAAATTTTCTTTAAGATACATATCTCATAATAAAACGCGGGAAAGTTGTATTAGAGAAGAAAATTTCTATCCCTTTTAAATTTCCTATAAGGCAAACTTCCCATAATAAAATGCGAGAATTTGTACCAAAGAAGAAATTCAACTCTCTTACTAAATTATATCTTGATAAAATAACTCTTTTCCTTTATACCTTAATACGGTATGATTTGAAAACAGTTTTGCAAATCATCCTTATCAGATAGAGGACTATGATTTTCCGACTCATAATGCAATTATGATCTTCATCATTTTCGTCCACCTGATATTATACCTAACTTAAAATAGAAAAATTCATGACAATAGGGGTGGATGTATTCTTAGCAATACAGTACAAGGTTTTCAAAGCAACAACCATTGTTTAGGTACTTTGAATCAATGTGAAACATACATTGAAACATGTGTTTGAAAACAAATAATTTTTCAAATGGTTGATACCTCAAAGTAAAAACAAATTTTGAAAATAAAAATAAAATATATTTACATTATGGATGCCAATTACATAAAATTGTACAAAAATAAAATTTTAAAAATATTTCTATGTACATAAAATATTGAGAATTTTATACACACATATATATAATACTTTCACTTTCAATATTAGTTAATTTTGAAATATGCATTGATTACTTAAATCAGTAATTCTAAATAATGTCACTAATATTAAAAATGTCACAATTATTTATAATAAAACATTGAGAAATATCAGAGAAAAATATCAAAACAATTAAGCAAGATATCATTAACTGATACTCATAAAATATTTATCATACGAACAATTATGCTGCATATTATTTAAATTCATTTAAATCATGAGACTGATATGACATCAAATTGTCTGACATCATAATTTAAATCAATTAAGATAATATTTAAACTTATGCTAGAACAACTAATTACCACATATGCATATAACATTGTAAACATGATAATTAAAGTTGTAGCAATAAGCACGAGGTACTGGATTTCAGATAAATTCACAAGTCCTTTAAATATGGAAAATTTAATACTTGTGAACTCATTTAAGAATTCTTTGCAGATGAGATTTCCAACAAATATGCACATAAATAATATCTCAACTTTACTAACCAACTTAGACAAAATGAATCTATCAAGCTGTTTTAGCAAATATCTGTAGGTTATTCTATTAAGGACTACTCTCAAAATAAATGATACATGGTGCCCATGCATTTGTTCCATGAGTGGTGTAGAGATTATCCAGCAGGGTTGATAGAGTTTGACAGCTGCCTATGAATTATTTCCTTGTCTTTCTTATAACCTGCATTATCTATATCTATATAGCCAATTAGGTTAAACCTTGTATCTTTAGGGTACCTGATTCTAAGAATTGGTAATCCCTTAAGATATCTAACAATTCATATCTTAGCTATAAGATTAGATTTTCTAGTATCCACTTGGAAACTTGCACATAGGAATATTGAGAATAAAATATATGGTCTTTATGCACAGTAGACTAATATATAATATAAACATGGTATACTTGCACTAATATTACATTATGTGTGCCTTGTATTCTAGAGAGATATGCGTATAGGGACTCTAAAATTTAATCATTTTCAAGTAATTATCAGTTAGAGTGGCATACTATGTCCTTGACGATTGCTTGATCTCTTACCTCCGTCATAGAGAGCTTTGTGAAGAGAATGATATACAAATTCCAGTGGATATGAATCTTCAAAGTTCAGGAGTTGTTGTACATCAACTTGTTCAGCCCTAATAGTATCAAGTCTCGTCTCTGGTGCTTTAGTTAGATCTTGAAAGTCCCGAAGATTCTGTTTCTATCATCGTCAATACCTTCTATAGCAACCAGTTTGGCTTTGTCCCTCATAACAATGCCAAAAATCATTTAGTTTCTGAAAACCCTTACAATACCAATTACAACTTTGTCTTGTGGCATGGGTTCCAGATTCAGTAGATTCTGCCTTCGAACTGATTGAGATCATCTTGCATTGCAATCACCCAATCTAGATCAATCAGTGCTTCTTCAATCTTTTTTAGGATTCCAACTGTTTAACAATTGTTCTTTCCCGAAGAATAACCATTTACTTTGTATAGCACTTCTAGTCTTTACTCTAGTATTTGGATCACTAAGAACTAGACTCCAGGAATGAATTTGACTCCAAATCGTTTGTCTCGGCAAATATGTTCTTAATGTATTCCTTTGATCTTCATTGTGTTGAATACGACTGGTAGATCCTTCTTTTATTTGCTCTCCCTGAGTTGTTGCTAGGATGTGTTGAAGATCCTTAGCCTTATTGAGTTGATTCTGTTAAAGTTCATGAGTTGTGTAGATTCACTACCATTTCCACTACTAGGATCTGAATCATCATCATTAAAATTAATTCCTTCTACAACCTCAGTTTCATCATCAATATCTGAATATGACTCTTTTGATTTTACATCACATCCTTACTTTGAAAGCTTTCGACTTCAATGAGTAGCCGAAGAAAATTATTCTATGAGCCTCAATTTTAAACTTGTCAAGATACTCATATAAATCTTCAATGAATACCAATTTTCTCCAAACACTCGAAAGAGCTTCAGTGTTTTCTTTTGGTTGACCATTAACTCATATGATGTCTTTTCACGATCTTTGTTGAATAAAGTAGCAAACTGTGTTAATTGCTTCAGCTTCGAAGTCCCTTTACAAGTGCAAACTTCATTTAGAACTGCATTCGTGAAATTCAGTTCCAATATCTGACTTCAAAGTTCTCACAGCTTACTTTACTTCCAACTTGATCTACCTGATGTGATCAATCACCATAATAAAACGCGAGAAAGTGTATTAGAGAAAAATTCTATCCCTTATGAATTTCTTATAAGGCAAACTTCCCATAATAAAACGCGAGAATTTATACCAAAGAAGAAATTCAACTCTCTTACCAAATTCTATCTCAATAAAATGACTCTTTTCCTTTATAACCTAAGTACTGTAAGTTTTGAAAATAGTTTTGTAAAACATCCTTATCAGACAGAGGACTATGATTTTTCGACTCATAATGCAATTATGATTTACATCATTTTTGTCCACCTGATAGTGTCCCCGACTTAAAATAAAAGCATGACAATTAGGGTGAATGAATGCTTAACAATACAGTACTAGGCCTTCAAAGCAACAACCACATTTTAGGTACTATGAATCAATGTGAAAAATGCATTGAAACAAGTATTTAAAAACAAATCATTTTACAAGTGATTGGTACCTCGAAGTTAAAAATAATTTCTCCGAATAAAATAGCAGTCACAATGTTTCTGCCACTTTAAAAAAAAATTAAGAGAGAAAACGGTTTTGAAAATTTAGCATTTAGAACTAGCTTTGGAGAGATGATAAGATATTTTGAGATTTAAAGAAAGATTATCCTCAAGAAAAGTTTGATTCATATCCTAGGATTTAGAAATCAAAGTAGGGCTGTAAATCAAATGATTTTTAAAAGAGAAGTTTTGAAAAAGAATTATGATATTTTCTTCTTTAAAACTGATAGAAAAATGAATGTATCTTTGAATAAAACATTTTGAAAAAGAATCAGACAAGAAATTCTTTTTAATACATTCAAATTTAAAATTTAGTCAAAGAAAGAAAACTAAATACACTAATACTAACGGCTTTTTCAAAAACCAATTTTTACTTAGAATAAAGACTAAGCAAATCTATTAGTATCAATATATCACAATTATTTTGTAATAAAATATTAATCAATTATCACAAAGTAATAAAAGAAAATATTTATACTACGAATAATTATGCTGCAAATTTATTTTAATTTACTTAAATCATGGAACCATTATATCACTGAATTGTTTTATATCATCATAATTTAAATAAATCAAAATAAATTAAATACTTATATTGTACTAAACAAATACCAATAACATGCATATATATAAATCAAAGAGGCTTGACAATCATTCAGTAGAACAATAAGCATTAAGATATATTTTTATTATTAGTGATTTCAGATAAACAACTTGTATTGTCACTGATATTAAAATTATCACAATTAATTGCACAGAAATATTAACAAAATATCATTACTTGATATTTATCAATAATTTCAAAATGCAAGAAATTATGCTTCTAATTATTTTATCAAATCAGAATTATGAAACTAATAATCATTGAATTGCTTCAATCCATAATTTTAATAAGATAAAATAAATTCGCTAAATACTAAAATATTCATTAGATTGAATATTAGCATCTAACTTCCTACGCTATATCTAATAATTGTCACTCAAGCATATTATAATTATACTCATAACAATTATTATTGATATACGTAAGCTCGAGAAAGTAGTTGGAAAAAAATTCACAAGTCTTTTAAATATTGGCATTTAATACTTGTGATCCTAATTACAACTCCTCGCAAATAAAATCAAATTTAGAAATATTTCCTAAGTATATAAAATATTTAGAATTTTATACACATGACTTAGAAAATATTTCAGCTTTCAATATTAGTGATTTTTTAAAATATGCATTGTTTACTTAGAACATAAATTCTAAATAATGTCACTAATATCAAAAGTATCACAATTATTTGTAATACAATATTTAAAAATATCAGAGCAAAATATCAGAGCAATTAAGCAAGATATCATTGACTAATATTCATCAAATATTTAACATACAAATAATTATGCTTCTAATTTATGCTAAATAATTTAACTACCACTTATACATATTACATTGTAGGCATGATAATTAAACTAATAGCAAAAAGTATGAGGTACTGGACTTAAATATAAATTCACAAGTCCTTTAAATATGGAAAATTTAATACGTGTGAACTCATTTGAGAATTCATTGCAGATGGGATTTCCAACAAATATGCAAATCTCAAATTCACTAACCAACTTAGGTAAAATACATTCATCAAGTAGTTTAACAAATATCTGCAAGTTATTCTACTAAGGACAATCTCGAAAGAAATGATACCTGGTGTCCATACGCTTGTTCTATACGTGGTGTGAAGAGATCAACAGAGTTGCTGGAAATAATGACAGCTTCTAGGAATGACTTCCATGTCTTTCTTACAACCTGCATTATCTATATCTATATAGCCAATTAGGTTAAACCTAGTATCTTTAGGGTCCCAGATTTCAAGAATTGGTGATCCTAAGATATCTAACAATCTATAACTTAACTATAAGATAAGATTCTCTAGTATCCACTTGGAAACTTGTACATAGGCATATCGAGAATAAAATATATGGTCTTTATGCACTTGAATAAGTAATGAGCTGATCATACCTCTATAGCTTGTCACTTCAGTTCATATACCTGATTTGCCCTGATCAAGCTTAGTGGTTTGTTGGCAAGAAGTCTTGGCAGGTCTAGAATCTTCCAAATTGCACATCTCCAAAAGATCCTTGACTTACTTTAATTGTCATCATTCTTTCGAATTACTTGTAATCCAAAAAGAATTGCAACTCTTCCAACATGCTCATGTTGTACCTACTCTGCATTAACTTAGCAAATATCTCTTACCAAATTTTCATTAGTAGACCCATATATAATATAATCATGGTATACTTGCACATATATTACATTGTGTGTGTGCCTAGTATTCTAGAAATATATATGTGTATAACTACTCTAATATAAAATCATTTTCATGTAATAAGCAGTTAGAGTGTCATACCATGTCCTTGACATTTTGCTTGAATCCCTAACTCTGTTAGGTCCTCATCTTGTTAGGCCCAATTGTTAGGTCCTAAGAGGATCAAGTCTCGTCTCTGTTGCTTGCTGTTAGATCTTGAAAGTTCCGAAGATTCTGTTTCCATCATCGTCGATACCTTCTACTTTATAGTAACCTGTAGCAACTAGTTTGGCTTTGTCCCTCATAACAATGCCAATAATTATCCCGTTTCTGTGAACCCTTACTGTACCAATTTCAGTTTCGTCTTATGGTCTGGGTTCCAGCTTCAATAGTTTCTGCCTTCGAACTGATTGAGATCATCTTGCATTACAATCACCCAATCTGGATCAATCAGTGCATCTTCACTATTCCTTGGGATACCAATTATTGATTGTTGGGTCCCAGAAAATATATGTTCATCTTGATTAGCACTTCTAGCCTTTACTCAAAATCCGGTTTACTAAGAACTAGACTCTAGGAATGACTTTGACTTCAAACCCTTTTGTCTTGGCAGAAATGTTCTTGATGTATTCCTTTGATCTTCATTGTGTTGAGTACGACTAGTAGATCCTTCTTTTATTTGGCTCCCCCTAAGTTGCTGCTAGGATGTGTTGAAGATCTTTAACCTTTTTCAATGGATTCTGTTAAAGTTCACGAGTTGTGTAGTTTCACTACAAATTCCACTAATAGGATCTGAATCATTATCATTATCATTGTTTCCTTCTGCAACCTTAGATTCAACATCAGTATCTGAATTTGACTATGACGGAATGTCAAAAATCAAAGATTCAGAATAGTCATTCATTTGAATGCTTGGGAGCTTGGTGTAGTAGGTTGACACATTCAGACTTTTAATCACCTTCTGGGTTTTTTTCATCATTAATGAGTAGCCGAGGAAAATTGTTCCATGAGTCTTAACTTCAAACATGCCAAGATACTCATATAAATATTCAATAAATATCAATTTCCTCCAAACACATGAAAGATCTTCAGTGTTTGCTTCTGGTTGGCCATTAACTCATATGATGTCTTTTCACGATCTTGTTGATTAAAGCAGCATGCTGTGTTAATTGCTTCAACTTTAAAGTACCTTTATCAGTACAGACTTCATTTAAAACTAAATTTGCGAAATTCAGTTCCATTATCTGACTTCAAAGTTCTCACAACTTACTTTGATTCCAACTTGATCTACCTGATGTGATAATCACCATTTGTGACATTTTGTCTGTTGAATGCACGAACATCACCAACTTATAACTAGGGTTGTCATCAATCACCACTAAGCATATTTCTTCCATGACATAATTTGCTTTGTGTGATGTTTTCATTGACTTCCCTATGTGACGTACTTCAAAATGTCCTTCTGGATAGAATTCCAAATGAAGCAGTCCTCTCACCAATTTCATCTTTATCGGAGAATCCATTGTCTTGTTCACCAAGTGTGAGAGCTTCTTATGCCATAACTAACTCTTTACTGATGAAGCTTTCCTGAAAAGTTCACTTCACCTTTGCATACAAAATTCATGTCAGCTACGAACAAAATTCCTCACTCCTTGTTGAGTGAGTTTCCAACCTTCTTGTTTGAGATCAAGCACTTTTGCTTTTCAATGCTTTTCCAGAAAACCCTTGACAAAGAATTCCCTAGTGCCCTGTAGATAGTGCCTAAGTCCTTCCACAAGAAAGATGCTTCCACTGATGCAGTTCTTAAATCATGATAGCCATATCCCTTGTACATCCTTTGCTGTCATCTCTAAAGGTTACCATCGGGGAGGCCTTCTCAACCAACTGTGATATTAGAGATTTAATCTTAATCATATGCCTCGAACAATAAATGTCACGAAGTCACATAACTTTTACCTTTTGTTACATACTCTGCAATCACAAATGATTAAGATTCTTGATACTCAACTTTAATTGAGTCCAGATGGATTAGAGATATTATCAGAGGTAACAACAGCTTCAATATGCATAAAGCACATGGATAGAAGAACTAATAAATTAATTACTAATTTTGTCTAATTCATTTCTATTATTGTCTAACATTTTTAACTATCTCTAATTACCTAAGTCAGTTTTAGATTAAACCTCGAATCAACAAATGTTACTTACTACTTAGATAATTTTACCATCTTATAATCATCTTATCTCTAACAAGCAATACATGGTATGATATAGCATTTAAGTGTAACTATGTGAGTGAGAGCAAATCATATGAAAATAAGCACATAAATAATTCAAGAATATGCAAAATATTTGAATAAAACATTATAAGCAATATCAAATTCCACATATACTTATCAAGTCATTTATCACACTAAGAACAAATATAAAATATCTGATCTATGACCTGTTTGTCTATTTAGCAATTTTCACAACATTAGCAGAGGTATTAAATCACAGAAGATTTAACTCAAGTTCCAGCAAATGTTTTAGGAATACACTTAACCGTCTAGAACACCCTATCTAATTCTCCAGATATTCATTTTATTGTATATAAAATCAAGTATGAAATGTACTTATTTAAACTCATGAATCCTAGCATGCAATCTTATTCTTAGAAATCAATTAAGCATTTAAGTCCTAAGATGGTAACATGCTGACATGAATGTAATACATTTCAATACCTAAAACTCATACAGTTCTGAATTAGATAAACATATACTAGTTAGAATCTGTACCTGTGAAGTGCTTAGTGATTCATCTCCAATGTTGGTCATTGATGCCAGATATCCATTTGGTTCATCATTGTCACTGATAGAATCAGTTTTGCATTTAACTTCATCAACAAATACTTTCCCTTGTTGCATCCTCACTAATGCTTGAGATTCCTGCTTCAACCCAACACAGTGTCTATCATCTTTTGCTTGTACAGGCTTCTTCAAACTGTGTAGCAAACCCCTGATCTTGTCTTCCAAATATAAACCATCCCTATCTTGCAACTGCCTCTTGAACTGTTCTTGAAAATCTCCTTTACTTAATCTATAGGTAATGACCTTAGATTAAGAATTGGGATTCCGTCTGAATCTGATGTCACTGAACTTCATGTTGCCCTGCAGGCTTGACTTGCAGTCCAGTTCTCAGGTTATTCCAAAGTGTCAAATTCACATGCAACACCTTGACCACTACCTCAAGCTACAACATTTTCAATTCAGCTTCTAGGATCAATTCGTTTCTGTTAAGAGGTTTTCAACCTTGACTTCAATCAAATTTGGTTCATGGGTCACAAATACAGTGGATATGCTAACAAACTGCTTTATCAGATATTATCTTCTTCATCTCTTATTCTAGTTCATAGGCCTTCAGCATATAAATAGTTCTTCTAAAGATAATTTGGTTATATCCTTAGATTCTCAATGCTTGTAATCCTATGTTCCAGATGATCTGCAGTGTTAGCACGAACTTCCTGTAATCTCCCTGTAGAATAATCTTTAAAGCTTGTACTAAGATTCCAGGTTGTCCAGTATGTTCTCCTTCACTACTTTAACATCTAAGATTTTTCATCTAAAAATTCAACTCAAATTAACCAAAAGCTCTACCCAAATTGATCTCTTCTTTTCCAGAATCCGAATAACTAGTGGGATCCTTTGGAGTAGACCTCTGAGGAAATTAGAACCACCTATTCTTCAACCTGTTCCAGAATTAACTTCATTGGATAATCTTCAGTCAATTTGCATTTTCTTTAATACCCGGAAAAATCTTCATCTTCTAGTCCTTGAGCACCCAAATAACATGTTAGGTTCTTGTGTCGAATCCACTGGTCAATTGCTGCCTTTTGTTATAATAAATTCAAATTTTAAACTTTATTAAATTTATGAAATAAACTAATTAAAATTTATAACATAAACTAATGAAAGTTTATAGAAATTTTTTTATAAGAGTTTATAAAATAAATTTAATATATCAAAATTTATAAAATAAACTAATTAAAATTTCTAACATAAACTAATAAAAGTTTATAAAACAAATTTTATAGAAGTTTATAAAATAAATTTAATATATCAAAATTTATAAAATAAACTAATTAAAATTTCTAACATAAACTAATAAAAGTTTATAAAACAAATCTTATAAAAGTTTATAAAATAAATTTAATATATCAAAATTTATAAAATAAAATAATTAAAATTTCTAACATAAACTAATAAAAGTTTATAAAATAAATTTTATAGAAGTTTATAAAATAAATCTAATATATCAAAATTTATAAAATAAAATAATTAAAATTTATAACATAAACTAATAAAAGTTTATAAAATAAATTTTATAAAAGTTTATAAAATAAATTTTAATTAAAAGTTTATAATTAAATTTATTCAACTAGGCCTCCTCGTTCTGAGTCCAACCAGCTTCGGCACGGTGAGCTTTACTGAACTACGGATCTTGATTTGTATATCAATCAGTTTGCTCTCATAACAATTGTTAGGTCTTGAAGTATCGTAGAAGGGGGGTTGAATACTATACTCACTAAATTAAAAAATTCTTTCAAATCTTTTGCGGATAAATAATTTAGAGTTCGATTAGTGGGTTCGAGTTCATGAGGTGAAAAGTGTTTAAGAGACTGGCTTACTAATTTTCTGTGTTTATGAATAGACAATAATGTTCTAGAAAATTAGCAAAAAATTTAAACGAGACAGGTTTCGAGGAATATTATTTTCGTATATAATCCCTGAGGTTGCTAAACCCAGTTTAAAATATAACTGGCTTCCAAAGAACAGATTAGTTCTTTGTTTCTACAAAGAGATATAGCTTAATCCCTATACAGTATTTGACTATGGTTTGTACTAACGGAATCAAGCTAACAGAGAGTGTTTTATATTAGCCCCATGTATTTGTAACATAAAGAACCGGTTAGATTATAAAACTCCAGTGAAGAAGGTATAAATATGATTGTGTTTCATCTTCTTCTGTGGCTTTCATTTTGTCTCTATATCTCTATTTATGTTTGTATATTTCAACAACCAATCAAAATGAGCACGTCATTTTATTTTTATTGTGTAAACTTTTCAAATCAATGAATTGATTTGTTTCTCAATGCACTAAGTCCTTTGTTGCGCTTGAACAGGGTGAGTGGTGTGTAGGCGCCATTAAACTTTTGTTGCGCCTAAGGTTATTTGTTGCGCCTCTACTCTGTATGCCTTGTGTAGGCGTCACAAACCCCTTAGAATCTTATGCAGAAGTTTCTTTGCTCCTTTGTTGCGCCTACACTGTCAATGCCTTGTGTAGGCGCCACTAAACCCTTAATAATACTTAAGAGTTGTTTCTTGAGCCTCTTATGATATTTGTTGCGCCTACACTCTTGTTGCAGAGTTTAGGCGCCACAAAGTCTCCCTTAATCTTTGTTGTGCCTTTAACTCCACAAAACCTAAGGTAAACATTTTGTTGCGCCTACACTCTACATCCCCTGTGTAGGTGCACAAAATACTTCACTTGGCCTTGGTTGATTTTGGTGCGCCTCTCCATTGCTTCAAGTGTGCAAGAACAACCAAAATGATATTACTTCCCTTAAACATATTCTTGAGATGCTTGATGTATTTACCACTTGGTTTTCACTCTTCTGGCTTGGCTTGATCAACTGATTTTCTTCTGATTAATCAAGGTAATTCTCTTCTTGTTGTGCTGACGCTTAGTGCACTGGTCTGGTTCACAAACGACTAACACTGAATTAAATTCTCTTGATTTCTTTTCTGTTTCAGCTGAGTAACCTTGGACTGTTGCATTGCTTCAAACATTGACTGTTGATAAACACTGTAACTTCACTAGAATCTTTTCTGGTACTTAGACAACATCTCCATTATTACCACAATATTGAATACTTCATTCTCTGTTCTTCACTGACGCTTGAACATTTAAATGAACTTCTTTCAGTGAGTATAGCTCCAAGACTGCAGCTGTCTTCTTTAACATTTGTCTTTACCCTTCTAGATTTCTATGCTTCGAACACTGTCTATCTTCAATCAATGCTAATACACTGAAATCTTCTCGTTACACTTCTATACTGAATCTTTAACACTTCTGAAACCCTGAAAGTCTTCAACCATTATTCTTCACTGAGGCATGAACATATTAATGAACTTCTCTCAATGACCTGTAATAGACTTCAAAACTTCTTCTAATGTCCTGATTCACTGTATTTGCCTTGTCTTCATTTCTTCCAGATTTCTGTGTAGACGTAGTATTATTTACTTGTCCTGTTCTAGTGTTGAGTTATCACAATTACTATTCATACGGGTTCGTAATCTCACTAACAGTCTACATGCTTCTATTCTTCAAATATTTCTTGACAGAATGCCACCACCTCCTCAAATTGATGATAACAAAAAGGTGGAGAATGCTAAGAAAGATGGTGATGGCAAAGGTAGTGGTGGTGTTGGTGGTTCTGGTGTTGGTAAATCAAGTGGTAATGGTGGTACTATAATAAAGAAGGTTTCCAAAAATGGAAGTAATAGGGATAGACAATCTTCAAATCATCTAAGTCACTTAGAGATGACCTAGAACAGAAAAAGAAAGATTTGAAGAAGTTTGAAGATGAACTAGAAGGTAGAATAATTTCCAGGGAAAGAGAAACTCAATTGATGATTGAGAGGGAAAGGAAAAGAATTGAAGATCTAAAGAAGAGCACTGAATTGGTAACAAAGGCAGCAGAATCAGGAAATTTGGATGAGTTCATTGCTCATACAAGAGTGGTAAATGAAAATGCAAACAAGGCTGCCAAAGAAAGCAATTCAAATGCAGAAGCCTTTCTAATTGATCTTGAAGCCCTTGAAGAGAAGAAAAAAGGAAAAACAATAATGATTGAAGAAGAAAAAGAAAAGAAGAAGCCAGTTGGCCAGAAGCTTCTTCAAGGAGCCATTTCCTCAGGAATTTCAGATGTTGCAAGAAGAGAAAAGGAAAATGATGCTAGGCAAATGGAAATTCAATGGAATATATAAGAGCAATAGGAAGATCAACCAAGAAGAAAAAAGGAGAAAATAGGTTATGACATGAAAGAGATACCAGTGGTAAGTGAAAAAGGGTTGATAAGAGTAATAACTCACCCTGCAACCTCTAACCAAGAAGAATCAATGAGGTTGGAATATAAAAATGGAGTAAAAATCACTTACTCAATTAAGGTAATAATGAAGCAAAGATATAGTGTCCTGAAGACCATTCTACCTCTACTCAACAGAAAGTACAAACTCAATAAAACAATTGCTCAGGAAATTCAACAACAAATCACAAAGTTAAGGAGATCAAAGGCAGAAGATGAACCTGATTCACCCCTTAAGTTATGGAAGTATCAAGTCAAAAAGGTGGTGTTGGAGCCAAAATATGCCATTATTTTTACAGATGCGGAGGGCAACACAAAGTTCTTTGATATTTGTAAATATTTGAAAAAAATCACAGATGAAGAAATTCACTACCTAATGAGGCAACTTGGAGAGACTGATAGAGATGAAGCAATTCTGAGGAGTTCATTCATGAGACAACTAAAGGAAAATGTTGAGAAGAGAAAGAAGAAGTAATTGGATTATGAAGATATTAGAGGTGCTTGCAAAACTTATTCATCAAACTGGTACTTCCAAAATTCAAAGTGCTATTTAAATTTTTTGATTCTATCTGAATGAAAATGATTAAGGGTTTTGTTACCATCAAGTAGATTTATGCATGTTCATGTCACAGACACAAATAGGGGGAGATTATTAGGAATCTATATGTAATTTGATGATAACTTTAAACTTAGAATCATAGAAATTTTAATTGATATAACTGATCAATTGATATGAAAATTATAAATATCAATTGATCAGGAAACCAGTTATTAGTTGAAATTTTTGTTAGGAATATATTCATTTGATGATGTCAAAATGCTAGAATAGGATTTAGCATAGCTTATTTGTAATAAGTTTTTCTAGTCTCTGAAATTTTATAATCAGAGTCTAGTTAGTCAACATTCTTGTACTTAGAAGATTTTTTGTGGAAAGTAAAACCAGAGTCTAGATGAAGATCAGAGTCTGGGACGTGATAAGAGACTATAGACTATCGGAGTCTATAATCTGTCAGAGTCTACAACTGATTAGAGTCTATAGACTATCAGAGTCTATAGTTTGGCAGAGTCTGAAAAATTCAGAGTCTATGAAGTCAAAGCTGAATTTGGAAGATGATTACAGAAAAGGGAAGTCTTCGAAGATAAAGCCAAATATATTGCAGATATGCTATGGGAAGGAAGGAGAATTACAGAAGGAAACTGTCAACTAATAATTAGGAATCATATTCCTATTGTAATTTGATTTTCTGTTATTAGTTAATAGACAGCTCTCTATATAAACACTCTATGTAACCTAATTTGAATAGAGGAAACAAGTTGAAGTTTTTGAGAGCATAGAGATAGAGAGAATTCTTGTGAGAAACACAGAGAAGCTGCTAGGATTTGTGTACACCTTAGGAGAGTTTGTTTTTATACATCAATAAAATAAACAGTTTTTATTCATATCTTTGTGTTTAATCTTTGTTCTGTATTCAAGTCTTTAATTCTTATTGAGTTGATTTTAACCAGGTAGAAAAAGCACACAAGTATTCAACCCCCCCTCTTCTACTTGTGCATCTGGGAAAATAATTGATATCAGAGCCTAACGTTTAAAATCGATCAAAGATGTCTGGAAATAAGGATGGAAATTTTAAGATTCCTATGCTTAAGAAAAACGAGTACACCCACTAGAAGGTTAAGATGCTGCACTATCTAGAGACTACAGACCCTGACTATCTTGAAAGAATTCATGAAGGACCCTATGTGCCCTTAAAACTTATGCCTCAAATCATTGATGATGGTAAAGTAACTGAAGAACACTTCATTGAAAAGCCAAAGGCTGAATGGACAAGAGAGGACAATGAGAATGTCCTTAAAGAGGCTAACTTCAAAACCATTCTCTTTAACAGTTTGGATTATGTTCTTACAAACTGTGTTATATCATGCAAAACTGCTAAGGAGATGTGAATAAAACTTGAAGTGCACTATCAAGGGACTAAAGATGTCTAGAAGAATGCTAAGTCTTTGCTAATTCAGGAGTATGAGTATTTCGAAGCTAAATCTGGAGAATCTATTACTGAGATGTATGATTGGTTTATAAAACTCTTGAATGAGATGGCTATGCTTGGTAAGGTTTATGATTCTGAAGATACAAACATCAAGTTTCTGAGAGCACTTCCTAAAGAGTGGGACAATAAAACAACAACCATAAGGGAAGCTAGAGAATTAGATGACATAACTCTAGTAGAATGGTATGGCAGACTCAAGACATATGATTTAGAGATGCAATAGAGGAAGAATAAGAAATCTGTAAAGACAAAATCTGTGGCACTCTTAATGGAGTATGAGAAAGAACAACAGGAACAACCCATGAAAGCTAGAATCAAGGATTTAAGGAAGAAGGGTAAAGTTGTTGAGGAGTCAGAGTCTACTGACACAGACTCTGATTTTGATGAAGAGATTGATCCAAGTCAAATGATGGCTATATTTGCAAAATTTTCAAAAGAATGAAATTTAACACAAGAACTGGAAAATTTAGCAAGAGGCCATCATTCAAGAAGGAAGATGAGAAGGTTTAGAAGAGAAAGAACACTATAATCAAACTTGATAAAGAAAAGGTCAAGTGTTTCAACTGTGGAATATTGGGGCACTTCGCTAGTGAATGCAGAAAGTTAAAGAGTCAAGGAAAAGGGAAAGCACTTCTATCAACAGGAAAGGATTGGGCAGATTCAAGCTCAAAGGATGAAATTGATTATGAAAATTTAGCATTGATGGCATCCTCCTCAAGAAAATCACAATCTCTCAAAGAACCCTCATCTCCTAAAACTTAGGTATCAATCTTCACTCCTGAATCCTTACTTAATTTATACTTTGATAGTATACAAATTGTGCAAAGTGAGGTTAATAAAATAATGATAAATTGTAGATCTCTCACTAGTGAAAAGTGAAAGGATAAGAGAAGAAAATTTAACCTTGATAAATAGGAATGATCATTTAGAGTCTTAATTAAAGTTAATGGAACAATACAGGAAGGATTCTGAGAACTATAGTCACAACTTCACTGAAATTCTGAAAATTTTGGACTATGTTAAAAACTGTTAGTATTGGTGTCCTAGAGACAATACTTTTAATGTTTTATTGAAAACAATTAAGGATTATGTTTTATGTGATTATTTAATTAATATTTATTATGTCTTTATTTACTGCGTTATAAATTGAAAGAATAATAAATGTCCTTGGAATATTAATACGTAATATATATCTTTAAGTATGTGACTTAAAAATGAGATTATATGAATAGTATTTTATTCCTAAAATTCCCTAGTCAAGTATTATTATTAAAGGACAACAATAATGCAATAAGACTCGTATGTTTGTTGACAGATGACTGCATCTCATTGGTCATAGGTATGGTGATACTAAAGTCAATAACATAAGTGTATGTATACATACATGACACTGGAAAGACCTGTCGTGAGATTCTACATGTTAATAAGTGTCATAAGAAATCTTACAGTGATAATGATGTAATGATCCTCTGACTTGAAATCAATATATTTCTATACGAGAATTAATATACTTTGATTACGCTCAAAGTTACCTTTAACCGGGTAATGATAAAGGTGGACGTTGGGTATGCTATGAATCGTATGAGAAATATGAATGATAGATATAAGATTTAACCCTCCTATTTTAGGAGTGATATTATTGGCCTCTTGATTGAGTGAGACTATAAAATGCATGGCCATACTCAAATGTTGATTTGATTAATAGTCTACTCATTGATCAAGAAAACCCGGATTAAACGTTGACGAGGATGACACAATATATGCCTCGAGTTTAATCTATAATATAAGGTTAAAGGGATTATATTACATTGTACATTATTCGCGAAAGGTTTAATTGAATCACAAATTATTATTATTACTTGGGTAACAATGATGTATTACTAGATGCCGCTCATTATTTATAATTTTATTAGAAAATAAAATTATTGCCAACGTAATAATAACCTAAAGGGTCACACACAAAGAACGTTTAAACGGAGCTTTATTTAAATTATGAATTTAAATAATTTTATTATTAGTTCGAATTTATTTATTGAATTAATTAAGTGGGACTTGATTAATTAAATTAATATTCGAATTAATAAATAAACCCAAAATCAGAATGGGTTTTTGAGAAACCTCATGGATTAGGGTTTGGCCCATTATCTCTAGCTCATATAAATACATTATGATGTGTTTACAAGCCTCAGACTTGTGAATTCGTTTTATCAGATAAAACCCTAGCAGCTCAATACGAAGAGAGGCTAGCAAGTGAGAGAGATAGAGAAGAGATAATTCGTGGGTGTTCTTGGCTAGTACCATCTCCGCTGATTGTTAGACGAATCGACGTTCATGTGGATACCATTAGAGAGTAGTTCTTGAAGAAGGGGCTGTTGTGATTCACGCTTCTGGACCTCCATAATCATCCTAAGGAAAGCTTTAATAAGGTACACATCATCTTCTCCATAATCATCAGTCAATTATACACGGATCCTGCGTTTGGGATTCGCGATTTTTTGTATTTACCGTTATTCCGCTGTATTTTCATGCCCGAATCCCAACAATGGTATCAGAGCTACGTGTATAATAAGATGATTTGGTTATGTGTTTAACAGTTTTTCATTATATTCCGGTATGTATATGATCTGCCATGCATGTATGTTGATACTGCCTATGTATGAGATTTAATATGCATGTTGTCATGTTAATGTATGGTTAAAACTGTTAATTAATGTGTATCTGATTATTCATATGATTAGTACATAGATGATGATACCAGCATGTTAATGATTTGCCATGACTGTTTTAATATGCCTTATTGTGATTTGTATGTTATGCATGAGGGTCAGTTTCTATGGTGATATAAACTGGTGAACAGATTGTGTTGGACATGATTTGTTAACTGGGATATAATCAGTATGTATATGATACATGCTGCAGAAACTGTATAAGATGCAGTGGGGAAAAAGACCAACAGATATGATCTGTAGTTCAGAAATTGATGATTTCTGAATAGGACTGGTCTTCGAAAATAAAAAATTTCCAAGCTCGACCCCAGCTGGGGGCTGTCGCCCCCAGACCCCGCCCGGGGCTGCCGCCCGGACCCCACCCGGGGGCTGCCGCCCCCGGACCCTCGCAATATTTTTCATGTTCTTTTTGTGTACTTGACCATGGTGCTGGTTATGGCCTTTAGACCCCTAGATTAATGGTTTTGGTTTTATAAATACGACTTGCATGTCGTTTTTCTTCATTCTTGTAATTGTTTAACCTCGAATGTAACTCGAGTTTTCTTATATAAGTACATTAGTATAGATTGTATTCAATTATTCCATGTAATGTACTTGAAGATTGAAAGATGATTCAAGAAGAGGAGCAAGCACCCATGGATACAAGAAGAATGAAGACATGTAATTGTATTTGTATTTTACCACCATAGATTGACCTTGATCCTGTCATTAGCTCGAAAGGATCACATAGGAAAAGGGCCATAACCAAGCACGTTTACATACTGCACTTTACATATTGATGTATGAATGTCAGTGTAGAATAGTTAATGATGCATGCTTTAATTAGATTAATCATGTATGTGTGTATTAGATACAACACACATGCCATGATTGTTTAAACAAGATAAAATCTGTAACGACTCAAGATTTAAAATTGAACAAACGATCATGAGATTCTTGTGTTTATGAAACACGGTATTGAATATGAATTTTCATTTTATTGATATGGGGATATTTTGTCAACAACGGATTATTAATTTAATCTGTAAAAAAGTTGGGTTTTAAGTGAGACCGCTTGTGACTTCTCCGACGATCTGGAAATCAAACCATTGACGAATATTGAAATGGATTATTTAATCAAGGAAAAATTGAGAATCTCTTTATGATGGGATCATGATCGTTAAATAATATTAAAATCCCTAAGAAAAAATTGAGAATCTCTTTATGATGGGATCATGATCGTTAAATAATATTAAAATCCCTAAATGAATATTAAGTTAATATAGATGCCTTCCAATATTTTAAACACATTAAGATCTAGATTGAGAAGGAGTGGGTTTGCCAAAGTAAAGTGCTCTTATCAATCATGGGAAAATGTGATAAGTAATTGTACTTTGTTTATTAAATGTTGGGTCTAACTTAACTAAATCATCACAATAGGATTGTGGGTTTAGAGGCATAGAGTTTGGTGAGATTTATTGGATAAATGTGTACAAATGGTTGTTCCACCAAACTATCCAAGAGTTATATTTGATATAATTGACAAATGTTGTCTACCTAAATAGTCGTGTTTTGGTTGTATTAGCCAACGCTATCTTGAAACATGGATGAAATATGGATCTTGGCTCACTAGAAAGATTTGATGAAATGTTTTCAGAATTAATAGTTAGGGCTATTGATTTGAACAAAATAGTGGGAGATATATATTATGAATGTATATGATAATCACTTGAACATAATTAAAATTCTGCAGACTAACTAAATTTATGCATTTTAACATTGTAGATATTTAAATGACAAACAATACAAATACTTTCTCCGTACGAGCAACCTTTGAGAAGGATAAGCTGACAGGAACTAACTTCATTGATTGGTATAGGAATTTGAGGATTGTCCTCAGGCAGGAGCGAAAGATTCACGTCATTGAAATTCCTTCACCTGCTCCTCCTGCTGAGAATGCAACTCGCGATCAGTAAAATGCTTATTAAAAGCATATTGATGATGCGAATGATGTTGCATGTCTCATTCTGGCAACCATGAGTGCTGAGCTTCAAAAACAACATGAGCATATGGATGCTTATGAGATGATTGAACACCTTCAAAGAATGTTTGAGGGACAGGCTCGTCAAGAAAGGTTCGACACGAGCAAAGCACTATATGCTTGCAAACAGGGAGAGCGTGAACCTGTTCAACCACATGTTCTAGAGATGATAGGTTATATTGAGTATCTTGATACTTTGGGTTTCCCGATTGGTCCGAAAGCTCAGATTGACTTGATCTTGCAATCTTTGAACCGCAACTATACTCATTTTGTTATGAACTATAATATGAATGAGATAGATAAAACACCCACTGAATTGTTGGTCATGTTACGAACTGCTGAAACCAACATGAAAAAGGCAAAACCTACTGCCATGCTGATGGTAGATAACAAAGGTAAGGTTAATAGGAAAGGCAAATGGAAGGGAAAGAAGAAGATTGGATCTGCTTCTGGTCCCAAGCCAAAGGCTAATCCCAAACAGGCTTTAAAGCCTAAAGGTGATGTTGCAAAGGGTGATTGTCACTACTGTGGTAAACCAGGTCATTGGAAGAGAAACTGTCATGCTTATTTGGAGGATCTGAAGAAGAAGAAGGCTGGTCAAGTTTCTGATTCAGGTATTTAATTATAGAGGTCAATTTTTCTACTTCTACATCATGGGTATTGGATACTGGACGTGGTTCTCACATTTGTATAAATGTGCAGGAGCTGCAAAGGAGTAGGACTTTGGCAAAAGGAGAGGTCGACCTACGAGTTGGCAATGGAGCAAAGGTTACTGCTTTGGCTGTAGGGACTTATCATTTATCGTTTCCCACTGGGCTTATTTTAGAACTTAATAATTGTTTTTACGTGCCTGCAATTTGCAGAAACATTATTTCGGTTTCTTGTTTGGACAAGAAAGGTTTTGCTTTTTCAATTCAAAACAATTGTTGTTCCTTTTCTATGAATAATGTTACCTATGGGGTTGCACGTTTGTTTAACGGTTTATATGTTCTTGATCTAGACACTCCTATCTATAATGTGAATAACAAACGTCTTAATATTAATGACTCAAATCAAGCATATCTTTGGCACTGTCGTTTAGGCCATATAAATGAGAAGCGCATTTCCAAGTTACATAAGGATGGATACTTGGATAAGTTTGACTTTGAATCATACGAAGCATGCGAATCTTGTCTCGTTGGAAAAATGACTAAAGCTCCTTTTACTGGACAAGGTGAAAGGGCCACTGAACGATTAGAACTTATACATAGTGATGTATGTGGTCCTATGCGTACTATGGCAAGAGGTGGCTTTTACTACTTTATCACGTTTACTGATGATTTCAGTAGATATGGATATGTGTATCTTATGAAGAACAAATCCGATTCTTTTGAAAAGTTCAAAGAATACAACGCTGAAGTAGAAAAACAAATTGGCGGAAATATTAAGACTCTACGATCTGATCGTGGAGGTGAATACTTAAGCCATGAATTTAAGAGTTTATTAAAAGAGTGTGGTATTGTATCACAGCTCACTCCTCCCGGAACACCACAATGGAATGGAGTTTCTGAAAAGAGGAATCGTACTTTGTTGGACATGGTACGATCGATGATGAGTCATGCAAATCTTCCAATTAGTTTGTGGGGCTACGCCCTGGAGACGGCTGCTTATACACTTAACCGAGTTCCTACTAAAACGGTTCAGAAGACTCCATATGAGATATGGACTGAGAAATGTCATAGCATGTCATTTATGAAAATATGGGGATGTGAAGCGTTTGTGAAACGTTTAACTTCTGATAAGCTAGGACCTAAATCAGATAAATGTAATTTTGTGGGATACCCAATTGAAACAAAGGGTTATTCATTCTATAATCCTTCCGAGAACAAAGTGTTTGTTGCTCGAACTACAGTTTTCCTTGAAAGAGAAATGCTGTCTAAGAAAGACAGTGGGAGGATAATAGATCTCGATGAAATTCGAGACCCACAAGATAACAATGAACCAATGGAGGAACCTGAGCAGAATGTACAAGAAAATAATACTGCTCAGGAAACACAGGTTGTTCGTAGGTCTGGTAGGATTCGCCATAAGCCCGAGAGATATTATGGATTTCTCTTGACTCAAGATGGTGATGTGATGCTTGTGGATGAAGATGAGCCTCTCACATACCAAGACGCTATGAACACTCCAGAATCTAAGAGATGGCTGCATGGCATAAAATCTGAGATGGAATCCATGTATACTAATCAAGTTTGGACTTTGGTTGATCCACCTGAAGGGGTAAAACCTATAGGGTGTAAGTGGGTTTTCAAAAAGAAGACCGACATGGATGGTAACGTACAGACCTATAAAGCACGATTGGTGGCAAAAGGTTTCAAGTAAATTCATGGTATTGACTATGACGAAACTTTTTCACCAGTGGCTATGGTCAAGTCCATCAGGATTTTGCTTTCTATAGCTGCTTACCATGACTACGAAATCTGGCAAATGGATGTCAAAACCACTTTCTTAAATGAGAGCCTTAAAGAAGATGTGGATGTGTACATGACACAGCCTGAAGGTTTTGTTGATCCAAAGTATGCTGGAAATGTATGTAAGTTGCGTCGATCCATTTATGGATTGAAACAAGCCTCGAGGAGATGGAACATTCATTTTGATGAAACCGTCAAAGAGTTTGGGTTTATTCAAAATGAAAATAAACCATGTGTTTACAAGAAGGTTAGTGGGAGCAATGTGGCATTCCTAGTACTATATGTTGATGACATATTAATAATAGGGAATGACATTCCTTCTTTACAGGCTGTTAAGACTTGGTTGAGTAAAAATTTCTCAATGAAAGACTTTGGCAATGCGACCTATATATTAAGTATCAGGATCTATAGAGATAGATCAAGAAGAATGATTGGCCTAAGTCAGAGTACATACATTGACAAAGTTTTGCATCGATTTGGGATGCAAAATGCTAAAAGGGGATTTGTCCCGATGTCTCATGGGATATCGATCTCGAAAGAAAACAGTCCTAAATCATTGGATGATAAGGACCGTATGAGTAAAGTTTCATATGCTTCAGCAATTGGTTCTATAATGTATGCAATGATATGTACTCGTCCTGATGTCTCGTATGCTTTGAGCATGACGAGTAGATACCAGTCTAATCCAGGTGAAGGTCATTGGACGGTAGTCAAGAATATTCTTAAGTACTTGAAAAGGACTAAATATCAATTCTTGGTATACGGAGGAGAGGAAAAACTGGTTGTAAAAGGTTACACCGATGCTAGTTTCCAAACAGACAAGGATGATTCGATCTCTCAGTCTGGTTTTGTATTTTGTCTAAATGGAGGTGCTGTAAGCTGGAAAAGTTCAAAGCAAGAGACGGTTGCCGATTCTACAATGGAGGCTGAGTATATTGCTGCCTGTGAAGCAGCCAAGGAGGCTGTATGGATTCGGAATTTTATTGCAGGTCTTGGTGTGGTTCCTTCGGTCGCAGATCTGATAGATTTATACTGCGATAATAACAGAGCCATTTCGCAGGCTAAGGAACCAAGGTCTCATTCCCGAACAAAGCATATACTGAGACGATATCATCTTCTTCGAGAGATTAATAATCGAGAGGATATACATATATGTAAAGTGCATACAAATGATAACATTGCAGATCCACTGACCAAGGCTTTGTCGCAGCAGAAGCACGAAGGTCATACTAGTTCGATGGGTATTAGATACATGATAGATTGGCTCTAGTATAAGTGGGAGATTGTTAGTATTGGTGTCCTAGAGACAATACTTTTAATGTTTTATTGAAAACAATTAAGGATTATGTTTTATGTGATTATTTAATTAATATTTATTATGTCTTTATTTACTGCGTTATAAATTGAAAGAATAATAAATATCCTTGGAATATTAATACGTAATATATATCTTTAAATATGTGACTTAAAAATGAGATTATATGAATAGTATTTTATTCTTAAAATACCCTAGTCGAGTATTATTATTAAAGGACAACAATAATGCAATAAGACTAGTATATTTGTTAACAGATGACTACATCTCATTGGTCATCGGTATGGTGATACGAAAGTCAAGAACATAAGTGTTTGTATACATACATGACACTAGAAAGACCCGTCGTGAGATTCTACATGTTAATAAGTGTCATAAGAAATCTTACAGTGATAATGATGTAATGATCCTCTGACTTGAAATCATTATATTTCTATACGAGAATTAATATACTTTGCTTACGCTCAAAGTTACCTTTAACCGGGTAATGATAAAGGTTGACGTTGGGTATGCTATGAATCGTATGAGAAATATGAATGATAGATATAAGATTTAACCCTCCTATTTTAGGAGTGATATTATTGGCCTCTTGATTGAGTGAGACTATAAAATGCATGGCCATGCTCAAATGTTGATTTGATTAATAGTCTACTCATTGATCAATGAAACCCGGATTAAACGTTGATGAGGATGACACAATATATGCCTCGAGTTTAATCTATAATATATTACATTGTACATTATTCACGAAAGGTTCAATTGAATCACAAATTATTATTATTACTTGGGTAACAATGATGTATTACTAGATGCCGCTCATTGTTTATAATTTTATTAGAAAATAAAATTATTGCCAATGTAATAATAACCTAAAGGGTCACACACAAAGAACGTTTAAACGGAGCTTTATTTAAATTATGAATTTAAATAATTTTATTATTAGTTCGAATTTATTTATTGAATTAATTAAGTGGGACTTGATTAATTAAATTAATATTCGAATTAATAAATAAACCCAAAATCAGAATGGGTTTTTGAGAAACCTCATGGATTAGGGTTTGGCCCATTATCTCTAGCTCATATAAATACATTATGATGTGTTTACAAGCCTCAGACTTGTGAATTCGTTTTATCAGATAAAACCCTAGCAGCTCAATACGAATAGAGGCTAGCATGTGAGAGAGATAGAGAATAGATAATTCGTGGGTGTTCTTGGCTAATACCATCTCCGCTGATTGTTAAACGAATCGACGTTCGTGTGGATACCATTAGAGAGTAGTTCTTGAAAAAGGGGCTGCTGTGATTCACGCTTCTGGACCTCCATAATCATCCTAAGAAAAGCTTTAATAAGGTACACATCATCTTCTCCATAATCATCAGTCAATTATACACGGATCCTGCATTTGGGATTCGTAATTTTTTTGTATTTATCGTTATTCCACTGCGTTTTCATGCCCGAATCCCAACAAAAAGGAACAAGAGGAAGAGAGACTTAAGTTCAGAGTCTGGACAGACTCTGGAAGAAAAGTTCAGGAAATTCTCAATAATCAACATATGTGTCAAACTGCTGATCTAGGCTATGACAAGAGTCAAGGCAAAAGACCTATTGTTGAGAGTGATAACATTGATGAAGCTAGTCAAATTGATAAGACTAAGGACAAAAGTACCTTTATCCCTGTTAAGTTTGTGACTTCTAAATTAAAGAAGGATTTGCCTAAAGAAACCACAAACTCATCTGTTAATGTTCCCCCTGTTGTTAATAAAAAGACAGATGAAACAGGAGTAAATAAGACTAAGAAAAACATTAACATA
The DNA here is from genome assembly GCA_028671895.1 of Oenanthe sinensis. Lineage (NCBI taxonomy): Eukaryota > Viridiplantae > Streptophyta > Magnoliopsida > Apiales > Apiaceae > Oenanthe > Oenanthe sinensis. Next base: position 6,495,419 of record JAPMAC010000195.1, on the reverse strand, counting down.
GGATACTTGTCTAAGTCTAAGTTAAAAGAAATGCTAGAGAACTTATCAGAGTCTACCAAAACTAGGAGGAATAGGAATGCTAAGGAAGGAATTAACAAGGCCAATAACTATCAAAATGATCCTAATGCTCCTAGAAAGAAGTGTTACAGATGTGGTAAAAACAACCGTTTAGCTCTAGACTGTAAAGCAAAAAATGAGAAGAAATCAGAGTCTATTCCTTCACAGACTCTGAAAAGTCACTACATTCCACAGAAGCATTGGTATCACTGTGGAAGCATATTTCATTCTATTTATATGTGTAAGGACTATCATGATTTGTATTACAACTTTTATGAGCTAAAATCTTCAATTGATAAAAGTTGGTATGACACTATCAAGACTCCACCAGAGTCTAAAGAAAGAAAGGAGGCAGGTAAAAAAAAAGTGAAGAACTCTAAACCTGTTTCACCCAAAGTTAGTAAAAAAGGATCCAAAATTGTTTGGATCCCCAAAATATCTAACTATTTGTTTTATGTATGCAGGGAACTAGGGAAAAGAAAGTAACCCTAATCCTGGACAGTGGATGCTCAGGACACATGATTGGAAAGAAATCCCTGCTTACAGACTTTGTGAAAATGGCTGGCCCAGAAGTATCCTTTGGAGATGGCAACAAAGGACAAACACTGGGATATGGAAAGACTGTACTTGTAAATGTCATCATTGAAGAAGTAGCTCTAGTTGATGGCTTAAAACACAACCTAATAAGCATTAGTCAACTTGGAGATAAAGGTTACCATACTGGCTTTGACAATAAAGAGTGTATTGTAACTCACAAAGAAACAGACATTTTGGTCTTCAAAGGGCACAGACATGGTAACATATTTGAAGCCATCTTGGAGGATTATATTTACAATGAAGTCGCATGTTTATACAACAAGGCCTCAACTGAAGAAAGCTGGAAATGGCACAAGAAACTATCACACATCAACTTCAAAACACTCAACAAGTTGGTTAAACAGAATCTTGTGAGAGGATTACCACAGTTGATTTTTTGCAAGATGGACTTTGCGAAGCATGTCAACTTGGAAATCAAAAGAAAATATCCTTCAAGAGCAAGACAATAAATACAATTTCTGAACCCTTTTATTTATTACATCTTGATTTATTTGGTCTGGTAAATGTGATTTCAATTAACAAAAAGAAATATGCTCTTGTCATTGCAGATGCTTTTACAAGATTCATATAGGTTTTCTTTCTACATTCAAAGGATAAAGCTTCACAACACATAGTAGACCATGTCACTTTTCTGGAAACAAAATCAAAGAAAACAATTAGAGTTCTAAGAAGTGACAATGGTATTGAATTCAAGAATGCAACCATGGAGGAATACTATGCATCAAAAGGAATTACTCAATAATTTTCTGCACCAAGAACACCCCAACAAAATGGAGTTGTGGAGAGAAAGAATAAAACACTCATAGAAGCTGCCAGAACAATGTTGGCAGATTCTAAACTACCAGTTTATTTTTGGGCTGAGGTAGTAAGTACAACATGTTTCACTCAAAATTGTACATTGATTAATATGTATGGAATGACTCCATATGAGATGGTAAAGAACAAGAAGCCGAGTGTGAAGCATTTTCACATATTTGGATGCAAGTGTTTTGTACTAAAGGTACATCCAGAAAATCTAAGCAAATTTGAACCCAAGGCTGATGAAGTAATTTTTCTTGGATATGCATCAAACACAAAGGCATTTAGAGTATTTAATCTCAGAACCAGAATTTTTATGGAATCTATTCATGTTGCATTTAATGACAAAAATATTACAGGATTGCAGGATGAATCAGAGTCTACAACTATGGAATTTGAAAATTTGAAAAGTTATGAGATAGATGAAGATGTGAGGATGAAGGGATTCAAATAACTCCTGAAACAACACAGAATCCTGCACACTCTGAGGGGGGCCAGAAAATTCAACTCCAAATAATTTAGAGTCTAACAGTTCAGAGTCTATCTAGACAGAGTCTAGACAAACAGAATCAAGTTATTCAGAGTCTAACTCTTCAGGGTCTAGATTAGGAAATTCTGAATTCTTCTCAGAGACAAACAATTCAGGGGGAGCCTTTTCATTTGAATTTCACTCACACACAGGAAATGCCAATGATTTATGGAGAGTTTCAAGTTCAAGAATCAATCTTCCACCAGCAAGAAAATGGACAAGGGATCACACTCCTGATTTCATAATGGGGGATCCTGAGAGTGGTATACAAACTAGAGCAGCCACTCAAAATGAATGTCTTTATAGCTATTTTCTCTGAAAGAATGAACCTAATAAAATTGAGGAAGCATTATAAGACCCTGATTGGATCATTGCAATGCAAGAAAAATTGAATGAATTTGAGAGAAATAAAGTGTGAAGACTTTTACCTAGACCAAGAGATAGATCAAATATTGAAGCCAAATGGGTGTTCAGAAACAAGCTTGATGAAAATGGGGCTGTGATTATAAACAAAGCAAGGCTAGTTACAAAAGGATACTCTCAGGAGGAAGTAATTGATTATGATGAAACTTTTGCACCAGTAACAAGATTGGAAGTTATCAGGATATTTCTTGCATTTGCAACCCATTCAAAATTCAAAGTGTATCAAATGGATGTGAAAAGTGTCTTCTTGAATGGGAAATTGGAAGAAAAAGTCCATGTGGAGCAACCACCAGGATTTGTTGATCCAACATTTCCTGATCATGTTTACAGGTTAGACAAGGCACTATATGGATTGAAGCAAGAACCTAGAGCATGGTATGAAACTCTATCAAAATTTCTTCTTGAAAATGGATTCATTATAGGTACCATTGATAAAATTCTTTTTATTAGAAAACATAAAGGTGATATTTTGCTTGTCCAAATTTGTGTTGATGATATTATATTTGGTTCTACTAATGAAAAATTCTGTGAAAAGTTTAGCAAATTAATGCATTCAAATTATGAATTGAGCATGATGGGAGAATTGAACTTCTTTTTGGGACTTCAAGTCAAACAGAATGATGATGGAATCTTCATCACTCAATCAAAGCATGTGAAAGACCTATTGAAGAAGTTTGATATTTAAGATTGTACAACTGCCAAAACTCCCATGTCAACAACCACTAAGCTAGACTCTGACCCAAAGGGTAAGAAAGTTAATAACACTAGCTATAGAGGTATGATTGGCTCATTGCTTTATTTAACTGCAAGTAGACCAGATATAGTGTTTGCAATATGCTTGTGTGCTAGATTTCAGGCTGACCCAAGAGAATCACATTTGTTAGATGTAAAAAGAATTTTCAGATATCTCAAGGGTGCACAAACACTTGGACTTTGGTATCCCAGAGAGTCAGATTTTTTACTAATTGGTTATTCAGACTCTGACTATGCAGGATGAAAAATGGATAGGAAAAGCACAACAAGTCAATGCCAATTTCTTGGCAACAGGTTAATTTCTTGGTTTAGTAAGAAATAAAAAACAGTTTCAACCTTAACAACTGAGGCTGAATACATAGAAGCTGGAAGTTACTGTGCTAAAATTCTGTGGATGAGAAATTAGTTACTTGATTATGGACTAACATTCTCAAATATTCCTATGTATTGTGACAATACTAGTGCTATTAAAATTGCATAGAATCCAGTCCAACATTCCAGAACAAGGCACATTGATGTCAAGTATCATTTTATTAGAGAACATGTTGAAAATGGTACTGTAACACTTCATTATGTTTCAACTGACAGACAAATTGCAGACATATTAACCAAACCACTTGATGAATCTACCTTTCTCAGACTGGTAGGTGAACTAGGTATGTTATATATGTAAATGTTCTATCATAAAGGAAGCAAGGTATGTACTTTAATTATAGTCCCTAATTTCTCAAACTATGATTTGCTCTTACAAAATTGTTGAGGTACTGTATCTTGACAGAGTCTAACTTTTAAACTCTAACGAGTCTATAGAATCTGATGAGTCTGTAGACTCTAACGAGTCTATAAACTCTGAGAAGGTTATAAGCACCTAGACACTAAAATAGTTAACATTCGCGCATACAGACTCTGATTACGTTTTTAACTGTTCAAATGACTTGAAATAGGTGGTAACAGTTACTTTTGACTAGTAACAGGATGTGGACTCGTGTGTATTGTATGCAATTTAAACAAAATAGAAAATTCTCATACATTTTACTAACTTGTTTATTGCAAATTATTTTCTAAGGCAGAAATATTCACAGAGCTTTTCACGAACCCTAGCTAATTTCTTCAAGCATTTTCATCACTCTTAACTCAATAATTTCAATGGCTGCTATTTCTACTGTCATAAGGGGTCCCAAGGTGATTGCATTCACTTTTAGGGATTTCGAATTCATGACCATGAACCATGTTGCAGCTCTCGGAGACAAGAAAGGGGTGGACGCTGACTACTACCCAATGATGGACTTCTTGGAGCAATCTGAGCTCAACTACATTCTCAAGGCATCACCAGTCATTCACATGGATGTTGTCTCACAAGCATGGAGCTCTGCAAAGGTAGTTGATCCTTCTCAGGATCAACCAGGTAAAATCATGTTCATCTTTGGCTCCACTACTTTTGATGTGACTGCTGATGTGCTTAATTCTGTATTTAAGTTTTCTGTTAAACAACCTTTTGATGTAACTGTTTCAAATACTGATATTAAGGACATGTTTAAATCACTAGGTTATTCTTCTAGTTTGGAAAATATGAGTAAATTAACTAGGCCATATTTGAGGAAAGAATGGTCATTCTTTTTTGATCAACTTGCTAAGTGCTTTACTGGAAAATCTAGTAGTTTTGATGGTATTACTTTTATTACCTACCAAATTGGTCACGGTCTCCTATTTGACAACGTGATCAACATTGGTGATATGTTGCTCACTCAAATGGGGGCAAAATTAAACAATGTACAACAGGGGAGGAAGAAAGTCTACTATCATAGATTTCTGATGATTCTCCTCAACCACTTCATTCCTGACATGTCAAGTAGATTGATAGATGCATGTTGTGTGCAGGCCTACAAATAACAAAGAAGGATATTCTCTGACATCAAGAGAATAGATGACAAGAAGAAGAGCCAACCTGCCTGTTGAGCTTGATTAGCAGCTTCAACCAATAGCTGCGCAGCCATTTGCAATTCCTCTTCCTGCTCTGGCTCTGGCTCTGCCTGTTGAGCTTGTTCTGGATTTGCAATTTGATCTAGGATCTCACCCATATATTGAGTCCTCACAATTGGTATGTTAGGGAACTTAGCCTTATTCCCTAACATTGTGAAGAGATTTTTCTGAGGGGTGGGAGAAATCTCTATTCTGCTGTTCTGGAACAGAGCCTTATCTTCATCTGAAACAAGATCATTTATGAATAGCATTAAGAATCTTGGATAATAGCATAGTACAATTTGTTCTCTGCTCTCTGGTGTCCCCATCTTCTTGATAATTTCAGCTAACACAATTCTTCCAAAATTTATCCTCATATTGTGGGCCACAGAATACCCAATGATTTGTAGAAGAGAGGAGAGATTGTTGAAGTTCCCTTTTGTCGTAGGTGAAAAAACCTTGGCCAGTGTATCAAAGAAGTATGTCCATTCACTAACCAGCTTGGATTTGCTCATTCTTACCAAATTAATTTCCCCTTGATATTGAATGGCTTGGAAAAAATTATTTAACTCTGGAGCAGTTGGAGGGACAACAAAATCTTCAGTTGGAAACCCTAAAATTCTATTTACATCATCTTCAGTCACCATGTACTCATGCTCTCCAATGGTGAAGGAAAATTGTACTCTTTCTCTAGCTGTCCTGTAACGATCGAGATAATTAGATATATTTGAATAATATGGGGTATATGATTTATGTGTTTTAATGTGTTAAGCTATGATATGTGGTCATTTTATATGTCTGGTTGACTGCCTGTTTGACCGTATTATGCTTAAGTGTTTTAATTAAGTGATTAATTGATTTTTTATGCTTAATTGAGTAACTGTTTGTTTTTTATAAAATTATTGGTGTGTCCAATAATTATGAAATTTTATATGTAGCTTCTATGTGATTTTAGAGACTTTCTAAAAATGGTGATGTATTTAATTCTAGTCCCAGTGATTTTATATAAATCTTTTATTCCTGTTTTATTCTAGAGATATTACTCTTCTAAATTCCATATTTAATTATTGGAATGTCCAAAAATCATGAAACCTTTTCCAAAATGTTCCTTATGTATTCTAGGACTTTTGAAAAATAAAGGTTTATTTTATTTGAGCCCAAAATTATTTTGTAGATTTTTTTACTCTTATTTTCTATTTCTGTGCTAAAACTTCAAAGATTTTTATTTAATTATCTGCTCATCAGAAAAATATTTTAAAAATATGGGGAAGCTTATAAATTCATGCTCTTAATTTTAAAAATATAAAAATTATTTTTGTACTTCAATTATATAAAAATTCGAATTGTTTAATGGTTTTCTTAAGAAAAACAGCAATTGTGAAATTACTGTTTTGCCCTTGTCATTAACAAAACCACCGCCCACTTTCTTTTCTTCCCAGTTGTTCTGTATCATCGACTTGGAGGTTCCATTTTCTCTCTTTTGCGATTTCTTATTCTAGTTAGTGTGCTAAATGATTGCTAGTGTTTGCTTTGATTTTAGTTAGTAATCGAGTTGTAAATGACTATGTAATTTATTTTCTTGATTTCATGTGTATGTATGCATGCTGCTGTATGTATGTGTGTGTGTACTAGTTACATGCAATCGATTTAAGGGCTGTTGTTGAGTTTGTAGTGATTAAGTGAAGCTGTACTAGAAGCTAGGAGGGGATTGGAGCAGTTGGGAACTCAAATCGGGTCCAAGCTCCATCGCCGGCGATGAGCTCCGGCGAGCCGGTGACATAGCTTCGTTATAGCATGTTTAATGTATATATTTGTGGTGCTATTAACTGATTGTGTGGCTATTTAGCTTTGCATGCTAGAGTTTAATTTTCTGGCTATGGTTTCATATTTTCCGTTCGGGAGTTTAGCATCGATTGTTCTTGAATGGTTGTGGCCGACTGCAGTCAAGCTGTGCTATGAACTTGACTATATGGCTATCGAGACTTGCATGTTAAATTTTTGATTTTTCGGCCATAGCTTGTAAAGTGCTTATTCGGCAGTTGAAGTACATACACATATATATGATGTTGTAGTTAGTAATTGAAGCCTTATGACATGTTTATATGCTTTGATTCGTAGTCAATCCAATTTTTCAAAATGCATTGCCGACTAGAAATTCATGAAGAGATCGGTTGTTCTCGATTGTCTTGTAATTGATGGTGGATGAGCTATGCTATGAACTAGGAATAATTAGTTGGAGTCTCAACTGTTGGGTGTTAATATTTAGTTGTAAAACAGAGAAATCATTGGATGTTATGTGTGTGTAAATCGAATATGAATATATATATATATAAGTGAACTAGTATTTGATTGGCAATTGTATTAAGACTAATTGATTAATTCCTATAAGTTATTTGAGTAATGTATGAATTGTGTTAATTAATTAGTTGAGAAGTGGAGATTTTCGAATATATAATGTTTGAGTTTTCAATATGATGTGTAAATGTAGATGTGAAATTGAGACGTCCGAATGAATATGCTTATTTGCTATGACAATGTGAGTTGTACTTGGGGAGTTTATAAAAGCACTACTAGTAATATGGTTTGTAATTGGTGTTATGTATATACATAATTGCTTGTGTGCACTATTATTGGTATTAATTGGGTCGGTTGTATTCCGACAGGTAGCTCCAATTACAGGGGAAGTGCTGCCAAAATTTTCTAAAACTAAAATGATTTTTGTAAGACACTATTGGCACACCACTCCTGTGTGGGATATGCTATCAGTCAAGAATGCTATGGATGATATAATTGTCTATGTGCTACTTGCTTGCCAGTGTAGAAGTGATTAAATGGTAGAGTATGTCTACTATATATGTGTTAAAGGGTTACACTATCGAAAGGTAGAATAGTTAGACGTTAATGAAAACGTCGAAAGTTTATAAGATTCTGAAATAGTATTATTTGTGTGTAGCTACGAAGGACGTTGAGGTGAAGGACAAAGGGAAAGCTAAAGTAGAGAGTTAGTGTCTGGTGTAGGCGATCTACCTGTTCAACAGCTGTAGCATTCTGTTTAAGGCAAGTAACTACTGCCTAATCTCTTCCAACTTAAACACTGTTTTATGAACTGCATAGTGAACTGTTTTATAAACTGCTTTATGACTCTACAACTGTGTTACCTTACTTTAACTGGTTACTTAAACTGCAACCTTATACCAGTTTTGATTGCACTTTAAACTTTTCAATTCCTGAACTGCTATCGACAACCTATAACCTAGTTTTAATAATCTTAAATCAGTCACTTTGAAATATGACTTATATCCACACCATTTTTTCCTTAAGTATGTTTACTTGTACTTAAATTCTGAACTTACCCTGTTGCTATGGCCTAACTACTGTTACAATTAGATGCCTTACAACTGTTGTCAAAAACAACTGTTATACTTGTGAATTGACCCTGCAACCTGACTTTACAACTATAGCCTGGTTTTGGATTTCCCAGTTCATGATTTCAGCTTATCTTACTACAACAGAAGCTTGTTTTGAGACTTACCCTGGGATAAACTTTACCTCTGTCTAATGATCTTAAAAATGGATTTAAATATGGAATCCGACTTTCAAGAAGTCTTTTTCATCAAATGATTTGGTAATTTTAAAGAAGAAAGGTTTTGGTTATTATAGGAATTCTGATCAAAATGGTTTCTGCGGATTCCTATAGGTTGGAGGCGTAAGAGGCCGAGTGACGCCGGTCCAGCACTTTTTATGTGAAGACTATAATGAGATAGTCAATGGCTATAATGAGATAGCCCAAGGCCAATGGCAATAAGTGCCTTTATGAGTACTCTTTATGTCCAGAGGGACTTTAGTCCGTTATGGGGACTTTACGTGGCTGATCACCCGTATTGTCTGGCGTTGTGAGAAAACTTCAACCAAAATGAATTGTTTCTAAACAGTAAAGGTCCTAATGAGAGGACAGTTTTTATAAATGGTTTGAAAAGCAAGGTCCTAATGAGAGGACAGTTTTATGAAATGTTTTGAGAGAATTAATCCTAATGAAATGACAGTTTTATACAAATGGACTTTGAAATGATTAGTAATGAATAATGAAATGCCTTGTTATAACCTGTCATATACAGCTTCAACTGTCAGATATACCTTGATTTGACTTGTTTCAATTGTTATACATTACTTCCTGTTGTCCATCTAACCCTGCAGATTACTCCTATACTTGCAATTGATTATTACTTTCCAGTTTCTTATTTACCTTGCACTAGTGATTGAAATTATTTAACCCTACCAGTGGTTTTATAAAAGAAAGTTTTACGAGTAATGAATACCCTGACGAGAATTTTTAATTACAATTATGGGACAATGAGGTCCAGCAATGATTTTAAAACATGGTTTTGAGAAAAGACTTTATAAATTATATATAAGCCTGTAGAACTGTTTTTAACCTATATGGTTACTTGCTGAGCTTTTGTAGCTCATTCTTTTATTTTCTAACATCTACAGCTTCTGAGAATCATGGTCCGTATTAAGCAGACTGCCAGGAAAAATATGTCATACATGAACTATGTGAGGCTGGCTGAGATTGAACAGGTAGGATCGAGGCAGAGTTGGAAGAAAAAGACTTTGTTTAGTCTTGTACGTTTATTAGTAGATTTTGAGATGTTTCAGGAATTGTAATATTATTTTGGTTACTGTAAATGTAAATATAAATGGATGTAGTTGTGTGCTTGTTTCATACCATTACCTTGAAAGGTCCAGGCGAGTAGTCGGGGTCATATTTATGCTTATTCTTTATTATGGTGATTTAGGGTGCATGCATTTAGAGTTAGTGACTCCCCGATCTAGACCCCGGATCGGGAGGGCGTCACAGGTTGGTATCAGAGCTAAGGTTTTGGTCACTGAAACAAGCCAGGATTAAGTTAAACAAGTAGATCATTTAATAAAAGGAGAGAGAGTAATGGTAAGATAGGATTAGATAACGAAGAGTGGTATAGATGTTAGGATTTCAACTGTAGATCTAAGGTGATCTTATCCCTTTTTGCTTTGCATATTATATTATTGCAGGCTCGTGGCATTGTTTCACAACAACCACCCTCTCCTGGTTCCTCTGAATTTTCTTCGGATACTGATGATGATGCTATAGTTATATCTAGTTCTGAGAGCGAGGAGGAGGAGCTGATTCCTGAGCCCCCTGCTCAGCCTGACCTACCCTCAGGGAGTGCTGGTGTCCCTGTTCGCCGTAGAGTTTATAGGCCATCCATTACCCTAGGCCAGTTGCGAGTACCAGTGCATCCTGTCGAGTGGTGGGAGGAGCGCATTAGGGCTGTCGAGGAAGAGGGGCATAGGCAGATAGCGGCCAGAGCATTTCCAGATGATGTGGCAGAGCGGGCAGGAGAGTTGATCCGGGTGCTTAGTGAACTGCTGATTGGACTCAGGGCTGCCAGAGACAGGGATCACAGGGGTGATTAGATGTTAGGATGTTTGAGTGTTAGAAGGGACATTTGTTAGAGCCCTCTAGCACACTTGCCCAGATGTTATTTCTGTTTTCTTCTCAGTACTTTTATTTCGTGTTTGTACCTTAACTTATCCTGCACTTTGGCACTTTTAGTATCTATGTATGTTGCTTTTCAGTTCCAGTATCTTCCGATATATCTGTCATTTACTTTTTAGCACATTTGACCATAAACTGTTTCTTACCTTTACCAGTACCTTATTTATACCTGTTGTGTTAACCTGTTTTCGATAGAACCTTTTCATCCTTGTGATACAGGCAACTTATGTAGTAATGATGCTACAAGATTGATTTTTAAATAAGTGTTTTTAGTGCTCAAATGGTTTTAAAAGTATTTGAACTGTTTACATTATGGTGTAGTGTATTGCTTAATAAGTTGCTTGTTTCCCTATAGTAAATGCCGCCAAGAAAAAGAAACACCTCAAATTCGTCTCAGAACCAAAATACACAAGATCAAAATCCCATGGACCCTACAGTTGCCCAACTCATTCAGTTGCTATAACAGCAAACAGCTCTTTTAACCCAGCAACAGCAAAGACCTTCTGCACCCCCAGCAGTTACCTTTAAATCTTTTCAAGCAGTGAAACCACCTGAATTCAAAGGATCCATGAACCCAGTAGAAGCCCAGACTTGGCTTAAGGAGATGGAAAAAGCTTTTCAGTTGGTAGATGTAGACGAGGATAAGAAGACTGAGTATGCTAGTTATTTTCTTAAAGCTGAAGCCGGTTACTGGTGGGAGTCTACGAAGATGCTTCAGGGTGAAGGTGTGATTTCTTGGGATCAGTTTACAGAATTGTTTTTAGAAAAAGTACTTTCCTAGTTTCATGAAAGACCAGATGGAGATTAAATTTCTAGAACTGAAGCAAGGAGGTATGAGTGTGGCAGAGTACGAGGCCAAGTTTTCTGAGATGGCCAGGTTTGTGCCAGAATTTGTTAATACTGATGTTAAGAAGGCTAAGAGGTTTCAGCAAGGCCTAAGGCCATGGATTAGAAGTAGGGTGGCAGTTTTTGAGCTGCAAAGCTTTACTGCAATAGTTCAGAAAGCAATGATCGTGGAAGGTGAGAGTGATATGTCCCAGAAAGAGAAGGATAATAAAAAGAGAAAGTTTGGAGCTAGGGAAGACAGTCAGGGACATGGTAATTTCAGAAACAAGTTTCCTAGAAGGCCAGAAGGTCAGAAAAGTAATTTTCAGCAGATCAAGAATGGTAATGATGGAAGAGGGAGACAGAATAATAAAGCTCAAGGTTTCGACCAGCCAAAGGCCGTTAGACAGTTTGTTCCTGAGTGCAAGATTTGTGGAAGGAAGCACTCTGGAGTTTGTAATAAGCCCAATGTTACCTGCTTCAAATGCAACAGGAAAGGACATTATGCAGCGGAATGCAACAGTCAGAGTCAGAATCAAAATCAAAATTCAGGGATCAAATGCTATAAGTGTGGCAAGCTAGGTCACATGGCAAGGGAATGCAAGGAACCTACACAGCCTACCAATGTTCTAAGGATAGCTGGAACTCCGTCTCAATCTTCAGCACATCAATCTAGAGCCAGAACCTTCAACATGACTCAGAAAGAAGCTATCCAGGATGTGGATGTGATATCAGGTACACTTCCTGTTAATTCAGTCCAAGCTAGTGTATTGATTGATTCCGGAGCTACTAAGTCTTTTATATCTCAAGATTTTCTTGGTAAATTGCAATGTGAAGTCCGACCTTTGGAGCAAGCCTTAGTTATAGAAGTAGCTAACCAGGCAAAGATTCCAGTAAGCCAAGTTTGTCCTAGATGTGACATTAAAATAGGCAGTTGTCATTTTCTCGCTAACTTGATACCTTTTAAGTTAGGTGAATTTGATGTAATTCTAGGGATGGATTGGTTGTCAGAATACAAGGCTCAAATAGATTGTAGGAATAAGAAGTTAAAGGTGAAAACCCTAAAAGGAGAAGAAGTTGAATTTCGAGGTACCCGACAAGTCAAGAAGTTTTTGAATATCGTTCAGGCAAAGAGATTTCTGCGTCAAGGATGTGAGGCTTATCTAGCCTATGTTGTAGACACTGAGAAGGAGCCAGTTCAATTGGAAGATGTTCCTATAGTCAATGAATTTCCCGACGTGTTTCCAGATGAATTGCCAGGTTTACCTTCCGATAGGGAAATAGAATTCTCTATTGATTTGGCCCCAGGCACTGAGCCAGTTTCCAAAGCTCCATATAGAATGGCGCCAGTTGAGATGAAAGAGTTGGCGAGTCAAATACAAGATCTCTTGGATAAAGGAATTATAAGGCCTAGTGTGTCCCCCTGGGGAGCGCCAGTTTTGTTTGTCAAGAAGAAAGATGGAAGCATGAGATTATGCATAGATTACCGAGAATTAAACAAGCTAACCATCAAGAACAAATACCCGTTGCCGAGGATCGATGATCTTTTTGACTAGCTGAAAGGAGCCGAATGGTTCTCAAAAATTGATTTAAGGTCCGGATACCATCAACTCAAGATTAAACCTGAAGATGTATCTAAAACAGCATTCAGAACAAGGTACGGACACTATGAATTTTTAGTTATGGCTTTTGGATTGACAAATGCTCCAGCAGCGTTTATGGATCTGATGAACAGAATCTTTAAGAAGTATTTAGACAAGTTTGTGATTGTTTTCATCGACGACATCCTGATATATTCCAAGTCAGAAGAAGAGCATGCTGATCATTTAAGAATTGCTTTAGAGACTTTAAGAAAGGAAAAGCTGTATGCGAAGTTTTCAAAATGTGAATTTTGGTTGAAGGAAGTACAATTCTTAGGTCATGTTGTCAGCAGAGAAGGTATCAAAGTTGATCCGGCGAAGATAGAAGCAGTGATGAAATGGGAAAGACCAAGGACTCCAACAGAAGTCAGAAGTTTTCTGGGTTTAGCGGGATACTATCGAAGATTTGTTCAAGATTTTTCAAAAATAGCTACCCCTATGACCAAGTTGACAAGGAAGAATGAAAAGTTTGTATGGAATGAGAAGTGTGAAGAAAGTTTTGAAGAGTTAAAGCGAAGACTAGTGTCTGCCCCAGTGTTGGTGTTACCTGACGATCAAGGAAATTTTGTCATCTACAGTGACGCTTCTCACAAAGGCTTGGGATGTGTTCTGATGCAACATGGGAAAGTTATTGCATATGCTTCCAGGCAGTTAAGACCTCATGAATTGAAATATCCTACACATGATCTGGAATTAGCTTCCATTGTGTTTGCACTGAAGATTTGGAGGCACTACTTGTACGGAGAAAAGTGTGAGATTTATACTGACCACAAGAGTTTGAAATATATCTTTACTCAGAAAGAATTGAACATGAGACAGAGAAGATGGTTGGAATTGATCAAAGACTACGACTGCACGATCAACTATCATCCAGGCAAGGCGAATGTTGTGGCAGATGCTTTAAGTAGAAAGGAAAGATTGAACATAATGGTTTCATCTGAAGAATTGATCAAAGAGTTTGAGAAATTGGAAATAGAAGTATGTGGTGCTGATTCAGTGGAAGAGATGGTGTATACAATGACTTTTCAGCCAGAATTGTTAGAAAAGATCAAGAGATGTCAAGATCAGATGATGAGTCAAGATAGAGCCAAGTTAACTGGAGAAGAGTTAAGAAGTCAGAAGGACAGTGAATGAATCTTTAGGTTTTCCTCACGAATTTGGATCCCCAATGTTCAAGAGCTCAAGAATGAAATTTTGCATGATGCACATAGTTCAAGATACTCTATTCATCCAGGAAGCACAAAGATGTATAAAGACTTGAAGGAAAATTTTTGGTGGCCCAACATGAAAAGAGATGTGGCAGAGTGGATCAGTAAATGTTATACGTGCCAGAGAGTCAAAGCGGAACATCAGAGGCCCAGTGGATTGTTGCAACCACTAGAGATTCCAGAATGGAAATGGGAGAATCTTGCTATGGATTTTGTAGTAGGTCTGCCAAGGACTAAAGCTAATCATGATGCTATCTGGGTAATAATAGACAGATTGACCAAGTTAGCGCACTTTCTACCTATCAACGAAAGATTTTCACTGGACATGTTGGTTCATTTGTACCTAAAAGAGATTGTTATGCGACATGGTGTTCCTGTATCAATAGTGTCAGACAGAGACCCGAGATTCAATTCAAGATTTTGGAAGAAGTTTCAAGAGTGTTTGGGAACAAAGTTGAATATGAGTACTGCATATCATCCTCAGACAGATGGCCAGAGTGAAAGGACAATCTAAACCATTGAAGACATGTTAAGAGTTTGTGCCTTGGATTTTGAAGGAAGCTGGGACGAGCATCTACCGTTAGTGGAGTTTTCATATAACAACAGCTATCATGCCAGTATTAGGATGCCCCCGTATGAAGCTTTGTATGGAAGAAAGTGCAGATCACCAGTGTGTTGGAATGAAGTTGGTGAGCGTAAGATTTTGGGTCCAGAGTTAGTTCAACAAACTAAAGAAAAGATTGAGTTGATTCAGAAGAGATTGTTAGCTGCTCAAGATAGGCAAAAGAAGTATGCTGACCAGTCAAGGAAAGACATGAATTTTGAAGAAGGTGACCAAGTGTTGTTAAAGATTTCTCCGTGGAAAGGTGTTAGTAGATTTGGCAAGAGAGGAAAGCTTAATCCCAGATATATAGGACCTTTTGAAGTTTTAAAGCAAGTTGGGAGAGTTGCATATGAATTGGCTCTACCACCGCAGATGCAGCACATTCACAATGTTTTTCACGTGTCTATGCTAGAAAGTATAATCCTGACATGAGTCATGTGATAGAGTATGAACCCTTGGAGATTCAACCCGATTTGTCCTATGTAGAACAGCCTGTAGAGATTCAGGATCATAAGGATAAGGTTTTAAGAAATAAGTCTGTTAGGCTTGTAAAGGTTTTGTGGAGAAATCCTCGAGTGGAGGAATCTACCTTGGAACTTGAGAGTGAAATGCTCGAGAAGTATCCCTATTTGTTTGCTTAGGCTGATTCTGGGGACAGAATCTTTTTAAGGGGGGGAGAATGTAACGATCGAGATAATTAGATATATTTGAATAATATGGGGTATATGATTTATGTGTTTTAAATAGATTCCCCAGATTTTGCCTCAAAGTACTCATACTCCTGAATTAGCAAAGATCTAGCATTCTTCTTGACATCTTTAGTCCCTTCACAGTACACTTCAAGTTTTGTCCACATATCCTTAGAAGTTTTGCATGATATAAAATAGTTTGTAAGAACAGAATCCAAATTGTTAAAGAAAATATTTTTAACTTTGGCCTCCTTAAGGACATTCTCCTTGTCCTCCTTTGTCCACTCAGCTTTTAGTTTTCAACAAAGTGCTCTTCAATTATTTTTCCATCTTCAGTGGTTTATGGAACAAGCCTTGATGACACATAGGGTCCTTCATGAATCTTGTCGAGATAGTCAGGGTCTGTAGCTTCCAGATGGTACATCATCTTAACCTTCCAGTGGGTGTACTCGTTTCTTTTAAGCATAGGAATCTTAGAATTTCCATCTTTATTTCCAGACATCTTTGATCAATTTTAAACATTAGGCTCTGATACCAAATGTTTTCCCAGTTACATAAGTAGAAGGGGGGCATTGAATACTTGTGCTCTTTTTCTGCCTGATTAAAATCAACTTAATAAGAATTAAAGCTTCAAATTAATAACAAAGATTAAACACAAAGATATGAATGAATATTGTTTATATTATTGATGTGTAAATACAAACTCTCCTAAGGTGTACATAAACCCTAGCAGCTTCTCTGTATTTTCACAGTAACTCTCTCTATCTCTATGCTTCCACAAAACTTTATATCTTCAACTTCGACAATTATAATTAGGTTACATAGAGTGTTTATATAGAGAGATACCTATCAACTAATAACGTAAAACCAAATTATAATATGAATATAATTCCTAATTATTAGTTGACAGTTTCCTTCTAAAATTCTTTTTCCTTCCCATAGCATATCTGCAATATATTTATCTTTATCTTCGAAGACTTCCCATTCCTGTGATCATCTTCCAAATATAGCTTCAAATTTAGAGACTCTGAAATCTTAAACTCTGTCAGACTATAGACTCTGATAGACTATAGACTCTGATGGACTATAGACTCTGATCATTTGTAGACTCTGACAGATTGTAAACTCTGATAGTCTATAGACTCTGATCACCTCCCAAACTCTGATCTTAATCTAGACTCTGGTTTCATTTTCTACAGAGAATCTTCTAAGTACAAGAATATTGACTATCTAGACTCTAATTTTAAAATTACAGAGACTAGAAAAACTTATTACAAATAAACTATGCTAAACCATGTTCTAGTATTTTGTACATCATCAAATGAATATATTCCTAACAAACAATAACATCTTCACAGGGCTCTACAACTTGCTCGTCCTTTACCCCAAGGCCATAGACTTGTCCTTCTGTTGACTTTTCTCTATTTCTTCATCCTATTGAAGTTCTAACTCATAGGTTTTTATAATTCCATACAATTTTTCTAGAGTGTAGTTTTTGAAATCTAGATATTATTTTATGGACACAGTCATTGATTTCCATTCCTTAGTTAAGGACCTCAAGAATTTGAGATTGGTATCCTCAACAACATATACTTTTCCATATAGTTGTACCTCATTCAATAGCTTTTAAAACCTACTATATGTGTTATTTGATTAATTCACCACTCTTAAAGTGAAATGCCTCATATCTTTGAATCAAGAGATACATCTTGTTCTTTCTTACTTGCTCTACGCCTTCACATAGAGTTTGAAGAGTATCCGAGACTTCTGTAGAGGTTGTGTAATTTATGACATTGTTAAATATATCTTTCTCAAGACCATTAAACAGAATGTTCATGGCCTTTTTGTCCTTGTACACTTCCATTTCATCCTCATCTATGTATTCAGTCACAGTATTTGGAATAAGCTTATCTGGTGCTTGAGTACCATCTGTATTTCTACTAGTAACTATTTTCATAGGTACATATAGACCCTTCTCTATGCAATGAACATAAGAGGTATCAAGAGATAGCAAATGCAAGTGCATTTTGACTTTCCTGTGAAAATAATTTTTTTTCTCAAGTACTGGAATCTTCACGCCTGTGTCTTTCTGACCCATTGTTGTTGTACTTAGATCTTAAGTTTTTGTATGTTGAAACCTGTCTTTGATACCAATTTTTATTTTATATTTAAACTAACACGAATACAAACTCAATAACTTTTTAGAAAATTCTTGTGAATTAAAGAATTTGTTTTTTATGTAGTAGAGTGTTTGGAACTGAAACTGAAATGGGACATCAAAGTATACAAACTAAACAATTAAAACATGAGTATTTAAAAATTACTAGTGGGTTGGTTTTTTCCTAGTGAATTGATTTGCTTTCAATTGATCTTGGTCTAAAAACTAAGCTCCTTACAAGTACATGAAAGAACACACTAAAAGCACTTCAAAATAAATCTATCTTCTAAGGTGTTTTTCTTGCTTGTGAGTTCTTTCTATCTGCCACACTTGTTGCAATGTATTACTACATAATATATAGTATTTCACTATCTACACATCTATTTCTATCAACTGATAAGAGTACAAATTACATTTTACAATATTTTCACTAAAATAGAATGTAGCTTCTTCCAAAGTCTTCATAGATCTTGGCCTTTTATTGAAAAGTTCTTGTCCTGTTCTTTTCCTTGAAAACTGCATTTTTTGAAATACTTCACAGTCCTTATGCAAACTGTCTTCCATTGATCTAGACTCTTGCAAAGGTTCCATCAATCTTTTATTTCACCATTTTAAGAAACATTGATCAATTAATATTTGTTGTAAATCATATCCATTGATCCTTCTTTGCTCATCCATTAACAGATAGGTTATCCATTGATCAATTGATGTATCAATGGATATTTGTGTATCTATCGATTCCTTATCCATCGATTGCTTCTTCATCCATTGATTGCTTTTGATAGACACATCCGTTTATGAGGATCAATTGATTGGCATTCATTGATCAATGTTTTCCTAATTACACAAGTAGAAGAGGGGTTGAATACTTATGTGCTTTGTTTGCCTGTTTTAAAATCAAACTTAAAAGATAATAGCTTTGAATGATTAATAAAGAACAAACACAAAGATATGAATGAATACTGTTTGTATTATTGATGTATGAAATAAACTCTCCTAGGGTGTATACAAAGCCTAACAGCTTCTCTATGTCTCTCACAACAGCTCTTTCTATCTCTATATTCTCAATAACTTCGACAAATAAATTAGGTTACATAGAGTATTTATATAGAGAGCTTCCTAATGTGCTAAAAATATTAATTTTGAAATTATCGCAAGTGCACGATCTCGTTTTAGTATTTTTAAGATTCGAACCACAAGGACTAAATTAATTTCGCGATCCTTAAAATTTAACTTTGGCGAATTGGAGAATTTAATTTCAAGGTGAATTTTGTTTATACTAATACAAGAAAACAAACAAGTAAGCTAGTAAACTATATCTAAAAAAAATTAAAGATCATATTTTAACATTACTAAAATTATATCTAAAACTAAAAAAATTAAACTACTAATGGAGAGAAATCTAAGCTTAAATTAATAAAACCACAAATATCAAAGGAGAGTAGATCTAAAAAGATTAAAATAAAAGTGCTCCTTTCATTTTCTCAAGCTCAACTTGGTGGATTTTGAAAGCTATCATAACAAAAAAGAATATTAACAGTAAAAGTAAAGACTTGAGCCTTGAAAGCTCAAACATAAAAGATAAGAACAAGATGTAAATTAAAGATGAAAACAAGTAAATGTAAATGGTATGTGAATCAAACCCAATAATAGAATTGATATCTAGTTAGGAGCTCAATCACAAAATATAAAAAAGAAAAGTAGATCTAAAAAGAAAGAAGATAAGATGCAAGTAGAAAGAGAAACAAAGATCTATAATCCTGAATTAAGAACCAATAATAACAAAGTTAAAGATATAAAATCTTTAAACACACATTTAAAATAGAGATTTAAAAGGCTCATGAAAAGATAATAAAAAGTAAACCTAAGGAGTAAAGTAGAGAGATGAAGTAAACTATATCTAGAATATTAATCTAAAAGAGCTCCTTTCATTTCCCATGTATATAACTTGTGGTACTTAGAAAGATATCATAGCCATAAATTTAAAGAAGATAAGATGGAGACTAGCATAAAAGAAACTAGGACTTATAAAAGATGAAGATGGAGACTAGCATAAAAGAAAATAAAGACCTGCATTAATATGAAAAGTGTTTATAATATTTGAAAGAGCTAAAAACTAGATCTAGAAAATTAAAAGAGAGGCTACTACTAAAACTTGGGTAAAACTAAAGTTGGGAATACAAGGGGAAAAGAGGGGTATTTATAGGACAAAATTAGAGTATTGTGTAAATCATAGCCCTTCAACTCTATCCATCCACTTGTGATTTGCTTTGGCTCCAAGTATAGTTTGATGGCTTGAAAATGGCTTGATAAGTTGGCTCAAACTTACTTTTTTTCTTTCTTGCTCTTTTCTTCCATTTTCTACATTTTTTTCTTTTCTTCTTCTTATTTAATCAAATATCTACTAAATTATGAAAATGCATCAAATTAATTAATTAAAATTACTAAGGCAAATACTAAATAGGTAAAAAAATATGTAAAAATATGCACTAATCACTGCTTATCAACTAATAACAGGAAATCAAATTACAATAGGAATAATTACGTGATGAAAAGACTAAATTAAGATTAGAACTGCTAAAAATATTAATTTTGAAATTATCACAAGTGCACGATCTCATTTTAGTATTTTTAAGATTAGAACCACAAGGACTAAATTAATTTCGCAATCCTTAAAATTTATCTAGGCGAATTAGAGAATTTAATTTTAAGGTAAATTTTGTTTATATTAATAAAAGAATAAAACAAGTAAGCTAGTAAACTATATCTAAAAAAAATTAAAGATCATATTTTAACATTACTAAAATTATACCTAAAACTAAAAAAATTAAACTACTAATGGAGAGAAATCTAAGCTTAAATTATTAAACCCACTAAATATCAAAGGAGGGTGGATCTAAAAAGATTAAAATAAAAGTGCTCCTTTCATTTCCCCAAGCTCAACTTGGTGGATTTTGAAAACTATCATGACACAAAAGATTATTAAAAGTTAAAGTAAAGACTTGAGCCTTGAAAGCTCAAACATAAAAGATAAGAACAAGATGTAAATTAAAGATGAAAATAAGTAAATGTAAAAGGTATGTGAATCAAACCCAATAATAGAATTGATATCTAGTTAGGAGCTCAACCACAAAATATAAAAAAGAAAAATAGATCTAAAAAGAAAGAAAGATAAGATGCATGTAGAAAGAGAAACTAAGATCTACAATATAGAATCAAGAACCAACAATAACAAAGTTAAAGATCTAAAATCATTAAACACACATTTAAAATAGAGATTTAAAGGGCTTATGACAAGATAATAAAAAGTAAAATTAAGGAGTAAAGTAGAGAGATGAAGTAAAATAGATCTAGAATATTAATCTAAAAGGGCTCCTTTCATTTCTCAAGTATACAACTTGTGGTACTTAGAAAGATATCATAGCCATAAATTTAAAGAAGATAAGATGAAGACTAGCATAAAAGAAACTAAGACTTATAAAAGATGAAGATGGAGACTAACATAAAAGAAAATAAAGACCTGCATTAATATGAAAAGTGTTTACAATATTTGAGAGAGCTAAAAACTAGATCTAGAAAATTAAAAGAGAAGCTACTACTAAAACTAGGGTAAAACTAAAGTTGGGAATACAATGGGAGAAGAGTGGTATTTATAGGACAAAATTAGGATATTGGGTAAATCCGAACCCTTCATCTTTATCCATTCACTTGTGCTTTGCTTTGGCTCCATATATAGCTTGATGATTTGAAAATGGCTTGATGGCTTGGCTCAAACTTACTTTTTTCCTTTCTTGCTCTTTTTTCCCATTTTCTTCCTTTTTTCTTTTTTTGTTCTTATTTAATCAAATATCCACTACATTATGAAAATGCATCAAATTAATTAATTAAAATTATTAAGGCAAATACTAAATAGGTATAAAAATATACAAAAATATGCATTAATCACTGCCTATCAACTAATAACAGGAAATCAACTTACAATAGGAATAAAATTCCTAATCATTAGCTAACAGTTTCCTACTATAATTCTCCTTCCTTCCCATAACATATCTGCAATATATTTGCCTTTATCTTCGAAGACTTTCCATTCCTCTAATCACCTTCCAATTTCAACTTCAGCTTTACAGACTCTGAAATCTTCAGATTCTGACAGACTATAGACTCTGATAGTTTTTAGACTCCCATTTGCATCCAGGCTCTGGTTTCATTTTCTTTTAAAAATATTCTAAGTACAAATGACATCTATAAATAAATATTGACTATGTAGAATCTGATTATAGAAAAGTTCAGAGACTAGAAAGACTTATTACAGATGAACTATGCAAGACCCTGTTCTAATATTTTGTATATCATCAAATGAATATGTTCCTAACAATCTCCCCATATTTATGCTTCATAAAATTTAAGTATAATTCATGGTTTGATGATGTCAAAACTAAATAATAATTAATTAATTTAGAACAGTATAAAATTTACAAGGAACAAAGAATTACTTATCAGTTTATCTTCTCAAAGGATGAAAGGCATATGACTAGGCCTATTTGTAATAATTAGATGACAACTCAACACAAATAAGAAACAGAAGTAAATAATAAATATGATAACAGGAATCAAGACAATCAAAGTCAACTAGACACGAATAATCCTATAAATCAGAAGTGTTCTAATGAAGCTGTTACTTATCACCAGAAGAAGTTCATTAATATGTTCAAGCGTCGACAACAAATAAAGAAGTAGTATTTCAGAAGAGTTCAGAAGATTCCAAGTGGCTACTACAGAATGATTCCAAGAAAAGAAAATATTGAAGACAAATCGAGAAGCAAGAACAAGATAGAAGATCACAACTATTAAAGTGAAAAGGTGGAGAATATTTATTTAGTATGACACAAATGAACCAGACAATACATTTGTGTGTCAACTAATTAAATATTAAATAAATATTTATCACCTAGCTCAAGTGATTTTCATACAGAAGACAGAAGACAAAAAGATTCAAGTCAAATCTACAGTGGATGTGTAGTGAAGAAACTAAATTAATTCTACTATCAAAAGTCAATTAATTATTTAATTCACCTACTTAAATTAATTCACCTTGAATTAATTTAATTTATAAATTATTTAATTAAAAATTGGTGGAATTAATTAAGTTAAAAGAGCATTTTAATTTATCATTTAAAGAAAGTCTTGCTGCATTATTTTAGAAATTTCTACCGAATTAAATTGGTAAGACTTTTTAAAAAGTTTTACCGAATTAAATCGGTAAGACTTTTTAAGAAAATCTTACCGAATTAAATTGGTGAGACATTTTAAAAGTCTTACCGAATTAAAACGGTAAGACCTTTTAAAAAAAGTCTTACCGAGTTTTTTCATTTGTCTCGACAAGACTTTTCAAAAGTGTTACCGTGTTTCTGAAAAGTCTTATCGAGTCTTTTAAAAGTCTTACCGAGTTTTAAAAGTCTTGGCCAACTTATTTCAAAAGTTTAAAGGCTAATTTATAAAGTCTTTTGATTTTTGAAATAAGTTTTATTCAAAAGTCTTGCTATCTTTTTTCTCTATAATTATGAGAAGATTGTCTTCATTATTTCAAGATTGAAAAGATTGAAAAATATTCAAATTCAGAAATTTGTATGGATTGTAATATTCACAGATTTATGTGCAAGTTTGGAATATAATTATTAAACCTGAACACTTCATGTTGAATTCGTTCTAGATCACTTTATCAATCATATACTTTTCATCAGATTAATTTTGTAATACTTTTCAAGTCAAAACTTATATCTTCTACTTGAACCGTATTTCATTAAAATTAATATTTCGTGATTAATTAAAATAATATTTTTAAATCCAAAATTTCGTGATAATTTTAGATATTGTATTCAAACCCCCTTCTACAATATATGGGACCAACAATTAGCATCAGAGCTGGTTGATATTTTTAATATCAGATTCGAACCAAAAATTCCGCAACTCATACAGTTCTCAAAAATTAGTTTTAATTCAAAATAATTTTTTATTCGAAATAATTTTTTTTACAAAAAATAATTTTTTTAACTAAAATTATTTCAAGTCAAAAAATAAAATATTTTTTGAAACACTTAAATTTTAATCTTATTAAAGATGAGTACACAGAAAGTGATGAGCATTAAAATTCCACAGTTTTATGGAGATCACTACAATTTGTGGAAGCACAAAACGCTACTATTCATTGGGATTGTCAATCCCAAGTATGCATTAATTTTGGCCAAAGGTGTTGAACCCCCCAAACACGAGATAGATGGGGTCGTAATTCCTTACAGACAATTTCTAAAAAGTCCATCTAACTATACAGAAGAAGAAACTAAAGTTGTGTCCCTGGACAATAACCTCAAATTCATATTAATAGAATCCCTGGACTATGTCATGTACAATCACGTGGTCAATTGTAAAAATGCCAAACATATATGGGATACAATAAAGATTATCAATGAGGGGACTGAGGAAGTAAAAGAGAACAGACTGGAGATCCTGACCTCCCAGTACGAGCAGTTTAGATCCAACCCTGGTAAGGGTAACTCTGAGGTGTTTCAGAGATTGAATAAACTGATAAACGAGCTCAACATAAATGGGAAATACTATCAGAACCAGGTGGTCAACAGAAAGTTTTTACTAACCTTACCCGAGCATCTGGAACACGGGATCACAATGATCTGGGAGTCCAGGGACATGAAGGAGGTAACCCTAGAAAGACTCTACGGAGTATTAAAGACATATGAATTGGAACAGATTCAGACCAAAGAAATGTATGACAGAGGTAAGTTTCTGAGTTCCTCCAAAGCACTGATAGTGGAAGTACTAGAGGAGATGGAAGTGAAGGTTGTTGCACCTTCTAATAATTCAATGAAATATGTGGTTCCAGAAATTGGACATACTTCAGATAAACAAGAAGATGGTGAGTTCTACTCGTTGGAAGAACTAGATTAGCTAGAAGATGAATCTCTAGCTATGGTTGCTAGGAGGTTTGGCAACCTGAGATTCCGAAGAAATTCCACCTACAAAGGTAAACCAAATTTTGGAAGGTTCTAAAAAGGAGGTTCTTCAACAGCTATATCAAAGAGTGGCTACAAGACTAGCTTAGCTGATAGAAGTAAGTTTCGTTGCTTCAACTGCAATGAGCTAGGCCACTTTGCAACAAAAAGCAAGAAGCCTAAGCAAGGGAAGGAGAGAGAGTCTTATGAAGAGCTCAAGGAAAAGTATGATGTACTGGTGAAAAAGCATCAAGGCAAGTCTTATATAGCAGAGGGAAAAAGATGGGATGACTCAGAAAATGATGATAAGGAAGGGTTGGGAAATCTTGCTCTTATGGCTTCATCCGAGGGATCACTGTCTCCCAACCGACAAGGAGGAATAAATGTAAATCCCTCTTGCCCTAAAATGTTTACTTTGCTAGGTAAAGACCTAGATGGTCAAAGAGATAAGGTTAAAAAACTAATTCTCACAAATAAAGTCTTACATGATGAGAATGATGTTGTAAACATGTTAAAAACAAATATAAGAAATTGACTGAGGACATAGTTTTTCAAGTCAATAGAGTCATTTGTTAGGTTGAAGTTGAAGCCTATCTCAGAAATCAAATAGAGGAAGAGAAGAAGAAGTGTCTAGCCTATAACAATTCCTCTTATATTATAAAGAACCTAATTGACCAATAGGAGATAAATCGAAAAGTTAGAATAGACTTTGAGTACAATAAATCAATAGAAAAGCCAAGCAACATAACCCCATTCAGAAAAAGTACTGAAGAAAGGGGTATCCCATATTTTTTTAAAGACACACCTAAACCTCTTTTCATAACCCTAATAGTTGAACCAATCCTTGAGAGCTCTATCTTAATTACTTATGAAATGAAGTTAGAAGATCTCGAGGAAGAAAAGAAAATAGAGGAACATGATAAGGACATACAATGAGTTAATGTCCAAAAAGAGAAGAGTGCACCTCAGACACCAATGAAAGATGTGGGAACTTCTAAATCGTCCAATCCTGGTATAGGTGCTAAAGACTTAACGAATAATGTGAACAGACCTAATATGTTTGTTAATAATAGGAATAGTAACAACATATATCATTCTACTGAGAACTTTAAAAATTCTGATAAAGTTGAAGTAAAAAATGTTAAGACACCTACTGTTTTGAATAACATGCCTATTATTGATGTATGCCATAAACCTTGTGGTATTTTAAATTGTATGTTATGTGCTTTTAATGCTGACTGCTTATTTCAAACGCATGATTGCTAATAAAGATAACATGACACCTAGACAACACATCAATAATAAATTTTCATAATCCAAGACTGTGATTCCTTCACCTGTCAAGAAGGAAACATATATTCCTATGTCTAAACAGAAAGTTGTTAAGACTGTTTATAGGAAGGTAAGTACAGTCAAGGTGGATGATACTGTTATTCGAAAAGGATCTATTGTCAAAGCTGACAAAGGTCAATTCTTTAAGTATGCCGGGCCCAATCAATTTTGGGCTCCGAAGACGAATTAATCTGTTTGATATTTGCAGGGAGTTAAACAGGTAAACCGGGTTGTATAGATCCTGGACAGCGGATCTTCAAGGCATATGACCAGAGACAGAGCCCTACTATCAAATGTGGTTGAAAGAGCTAGCCAAATCGTCACCTTTGGAGATAACAACAAAGGAATGACTACGGGATATGGAAAGTTAAATACTAGAAATGTTATCATTGAAAACGTCTCTTTAGTGGAAGGACTTAAGCACAATCTACTCAGTGTCATTCAATTCTGTGGTAAAGGATACAAAGTAAACTTTATCAAGGAGAAGTATTTAATAGATCATTCTAAAGACGACAAACTGGCCTTATGTGGAGTAAGGAAAGGAAACTTGTACGTAGCCGATCTAAACTCAGGAACTGAAGATGAAGCAAATTGTTTTTATTCAAAGGCTTCATCAGAAGAAAGCTGGCTATAACACAACAAAATCTCACATCTAAATTTCAAAATAATGAACTCTCTAGTCAAGAGGGATTTGGTCATAGAACTGCCTCCGATAGAATTTACACAAGAAGGATTGTGCGAGGCATGTCAGAAAGGGAAGTTAAAGAAAGCAAGTCACAGAGGCACAGACACTACAAACATCACTGAACCACTTCAACTCCTACACATGGATTTATTTGGTCCAGTCAATATTATGTTTATTTCAAGGAAAAGATATGTCTTAGTGATTGTAGATGACTTCATAAAGTACACGTGGCTTTTATTCTTGAATTCTAAGGATGAAACTCCATAATTGGTGATTGATCATGTAAATCTGATTGAGTTAGATTCAAAGTTAGTGGTCCGGGCAATCAGATCAGATAATGGAATAGAATTCAAGAATCAAATTCTGAATAACTTTTGCTCAGAAAAAGGGATAATAAGACAATACTCAGCACCAACAACACCGCAACAGAATTGAGTTGTAGAAAGGAAAAATAGAACCCTGATTGAAACTGCAAGAACAATGTTAAGTGAATCAAGGTTACCTATCTACTTCTGGGCTGAAGCAGTAAACACATCATGTTATACCCATAATCGAAATCTGTTCAACAAAGATCATATGAAGACACCCTATGAATTAATGGCTGGCAAGAAACTAACACTCAAGTACTTTCATGTATTTGGAGCCAAATGTTATGTGCTGAAGGATGAAGATGAACATCGTGGCAAATTCGAGGCCAAAGCACATGAAACTATTTTTGTCGGTTATTCAAGAAGAGCATATAGGGTGTACATAATTGATCAATACAAAGTAAAAGAAAGTGTCAATGTTAATTTTGATGACACTAAACTCCCAAGTATCCAAACTGAAGATTCTTCTGAGTCATTAAAATTTGATAATTATCCAGACTTACATTCTGATGACGAAGAAGAACCTGAGGTTGCACCAGGAAATGATAATGACAATAATGATAATGATCCAGGTAATAGTGTTAGAAACAATGGTAACACTGGAGATACTATTAACACCAGTGATGGATCAACAAGTCATCCTGGTAGCAACTCAGGGGGAGATGATGGATCTACTGGCAGAACACAACATCACAATGTATATCGAGGTGAATCATCAAGATCAAACCTACCAAGGGAAAGGATATGGAGCATAGATCGTCCTTTTGAATTGATCATAGGTGATCCAGATGTTGGAGTTAGAACCAGAAGTGCAACTTCAAATGAATGTTTATTTTCAGTTTTTCTAACACAAGAAGAACCAAAGAAGATTGAAGATGCATTAACTGATCTAGATTAGGTTCTTACCATACAAGAAGAGCTCAATCAGTTCAAGAGACAAAAAGTCTGGACACTGGTACCCAGGCCAAAAGATAGATCTGTAATTGGCACAAAATGGGTATACAGGAATAAGTTTGATGGTGATGGCATTGTTACAAGGAACAAAGCCAGACTGGTGGCAAATGGTTACTCCCAGGAAGAGGGAATTGATTATAACGATAACTACGCACCAGTTGTAAGACTTGAAGCCATAAGGATATTTCTGGCATTTGCAGCACATTCCAATTTCAAAGTCTATCAAATGGACGTGAAGAGTGCATTTCTGAATGGAGAGTTAAAAGATGAAGTATATGTGGAATAGCCCCCTGGCTTTGAAAATCCAGAGTTTGCTGATTCTGTGTATTTTCTATTCAAAGCTCTTTATGGACTCAAGAAAGCATCGAGGACATAGTATGACACTCTCTCTGAGTTTTTACTTGAAAATAGTTTTATTAGAGGTTTCATAGATAAAACTCTCTTTTATAAATTGCATGATAAAGATATGATATTTGTCTAAGTTTATGTTGACGATATTATATTTGGTTCTACTAACGAAAATTTGTGCAAGAGATTTGCTAAGTTAATACAGAGTAGGTATGAAATGAGCTTAGTGCGTGAGCTGTCATTCTTCCTAGGATTGCAAGTAAAGCAAAAGGAAAATGATATTTTTATTTGCCAATCAAAGTATGTAAAGGATCTTCTGAGAAAATACATTCTAGAAGATTCTTCACCGGCAAAAATCCCAATGCCAACAGCCACCAAGCTTGACCTTGAAACTGGTAAGAAAGTTGACCTCACAAACTACGGATGTATGATAGGCTCATTACTATATCTAATTGCTAGTAGACCTGATATAATGTTTGAAACATACTTATGTGCAAGGTTTCAATCTGACCCTAGGGAATTTCATCTTATAGTTGTTAAACATATATTTAGCTATCTGAAGGGTACACCAAATCTTGGAATTTGGTACCCTAAAGTTACAGGTTTTGACTTAATAGGCTATACAAATTAAGATTATGCAGGATGTAAGATGGACAGGAAAAATACTTCTGGCAGCTGTCAGTTTCTCGGGAGTCAGTTGATCTCCTAGTATAGCAAGAAACAACTCATTATCTACCTCGACAGCCGAAGCAGAATACATTACGGTAGGTAGTTGTTGTGCACAGATCTTGTGGATAAGGAATCAGCTAAATGACTATGAACTTGCGTTGTACAAAATTCTAATTTTCTGCGACAACACAAATACAATAGCCATCTCCAACAACACTGTACAACACTCTCGAACCAAGCATATTGACATAATGTATCATTTTATCAGAGCGCATGCCATAAATGGAACCGTGGTGTTACATTTTGTACCCACAGAAGATCAAATAGCCGACATCTTCACGAAACCACTTGATGAATCCACTTTCTCAAAATTGGTTAGTGAACTAGGGATGTTAAAAAATGGCTAATTTTTGGTTGCTAGGAGTTAATTTGAGCTCATAAATATTAAATGTTAATATTTAAAGGATTTATGAGCCTTGAATTAACAAAATCCTAGGACTTATGAATATTTGGATAAATTATCTTGAGATTAATTTAATACTCTCAATAGATAATTATTTCAATTATAACATAAGTACTTATATTTATATTAAGCATTAATGAGCATTAGTATGTAAATTATTGTATGTTTTTCTAATTATTATTGCACATTAATAATTATTATTTTATTAATCAATTTATTCTTTAATTTAATTCAAATCTGAATTAATTTAATTCCTAAATTAATTAGAATAGTTAATAATATAAATATTCATTATATGTCATCAATAATTTATCTGTTTGTAAGTTATTGTCTTAAGTGGTTTATTTATAGCATGTAAATATTTAGTTGTTTAATTATTATTAATTAATCTAAATTTCGAATAAAATTTCCTTTATTTTATTTCAAATTTTGGAAAAATTGATAATATTTGTATGTATTTATTTTAGTTTTTATATATTTGTTTACTATTTATATTTATTATGTTTTTATATTTTGAATTGTTTTATTTTTAAAATCAGAAAGACTTTTTAGCTTTTTAAAAAAAACTCGGCAAGACTTTTTCAAAAGTCTTACCGAGTAAATCTGAAAAGTCTTACCGATCAAAATGTTTTTTGTTTTAATTATTTTTATTTTATTTTTATAAAACACAACAAGACTTTTTTATAAAACTCGGCAAGACTTTTCAAAAGTCTTACCGAGTCTTGAACACAAGTCTTATCGATGGATTTATTTCTACTTAAACGTTTTAGTTGAATGAAAAGTCATATTCATTCTATTTAGTCATATATACACACGATACTTATATACACATACAGTTGAACACAGTTTTTCATCAAGACTTTTAAGAAACTCTTTGTGTTCTTCGATTGTAACCTCTTTACAATTACTACGGTTGCTAATCATCGAGTTTACAAGCATTAAGTTTGCTGGTTTGGAAATAATCGATTAATTCAAGTTGTTACTCTGCCCAAATTTGCAATTTTATCAAACTGATTTGATCGACTTGGACTGAAGAACTGGCTTTGTTGTTGATTAGCTGATATAAGGACTGAGATTGTAATTATTCTGAGTGTTAAATCGATCTGAGGGTTGTTAACTGTAGTTAGGGTTTCGTTTTATTGAGTGATAATTGGATTTTGGTTGTAATTTTTGAATTAAGGACTAAGTGCTAATTATTAAAACTGCTAAAATTCTAACTATTAAAAATCTAAATTAATTAATTAAAATGGAAGCCATGTTTATAATTGCCAAGACCAATTTTATTGGGGTCTTTGATCCTGTACACTGCAAGGAGGCTAGGTTTAGGCCAAGGATCAGGTTTATGAATGAACACACTCTGGTGAAAAATGCAATTACCCTGAATACTCCTCTACAAATTGAACCTCTCAGAGTCTTATACTCCAGAACAAGAAATATTTCAAATGACAGGCTGGTTCAATTCTCATTCAGAATTGGTGAGACAAAGTACGTTATAGATGAAGTTGATGTAAATAGAGTGTTAGGGTTACTAATAGATAATTTCGAGACTCTACCCACAGTTGAAGACATAACCAACTTTTTATAGTCAATTCACTATCAAGGCACGATAGACCTGGTAAAGTTGTCAAAATCCAAGTTGGTAGGCGAATGAGATTACTTTTTCGAAACTTTAGCCAAAGTATTTGCTCCTACAATGAAAAGCAACTTCCACAACATCTCAACTCTCATGCAAGTCATTGGGTATTCTATGGCCCACAACTGAAGAATAAATTTTGGGAAGCTGATCCTGACAGAGATTATAAGAAAGATGGGCACTGATAAGAGAAAAAGACTGGATATAGATCATAAAGTATCTTGTTTTTATCCAAGGTTTCTAATGCTCTTGATGAATCATGTTTTATCAGAGGAGGACAAAACCAGATTAACAAACAGCCCAGTGGAAGAATCCCCAACAACTCAAAAGAATTTGTTCACCAGGCTCAGCAACAAGAAAAAATATGAAGGGGTAGCCATAGTAACAACATAATATATGGCAAATATTTTCAATCAAATAGCAAATCCAGGACAAGATCAACCGCATCAGCAAGAGCCAGAACAAGTGCAAGAGAAAAGTTCTGCGCAGCTCCTACTTGAAGCTACTCATCAGGCAGAACAAGAGGCACATGAACATCAGGTAATATCTTACACCCTGGCTTCTAATTTCCTACCTATAAATATATCTACTACACCTTTAAATATATTTGTAGCGGACTATGATTGTTGTCTTACACTTCTGGAATTCGGTTATGAACCTGACAACACACAGATTCAATCCCAAGCCGAGATAGAACATCAAACAGTTTCTCCTTCACCAACTTCTTTGAGTCATATCAGAAAAAGGAAGAAACCTGTTAAGAAAGTAAGAGGTAGAAGTATCACAAATGCAGACTCATCCTTATCCTCTCATTGGGATATGGACTTTAAAATGGCAATACAACAGTCTCTGGACTCACTCAATCAACCGGGTGATTCTATTGAAATTTGTAGTACAGCCACGACATCCTGTGAAGAGTCACGCACACTGCTAGCACTCACACTAGCATGACCTCTACTTGAAGAAACACAATCAGAAGTGGGCACAATAAATGAAGAAAATATTTTTGAAACAAACTTGTTAGATGCCACATTTAAAGTGGACCAAGACATTTTTGATGCAGTGCAGCATCAGGTACCTTTACAGGTATTGAGGGCACCAAGACTCTAATGAGCCACTCACTACATTGTCTAAGGTGGTGACCCCCTGGATTTCTTACATCCAGTTCCTACAGAGGAAGTTCTCTTATCCACTAGTGGATTTGAGAGGCAACCACTCTTTAGAGGGAGTTGGGGCTCCATTCACGGAGCAGCTACG
This sequence comes from Oenanthe sinensis, assembly GCA_028671895.1. NCBI lineage: Eukaryota > Viridiplantae > Streptophyta > Magnoliopsida > Apiales > Apiaceae > Oenanthe > Oenanthe sinensis. The sequence continues at coordinate 6,462,927 of JAPMAC010000195.1, read as the reverse complement.
TTAGTAGCGGAGCCACTTCAAGTTAATCTTGTTGAGAACATGCCTTCACCAGCAGCAGAAGAACATTATGAGTCTTCAAAAGATATAATATTATATACATGTACATCATCAGATTCTGGAAAGGAGCAAAACACGAGTGAAGTGAGGCAAACACCGAGCGAAACACATGCACATAGTTTAAGTGAAACAAATAATAGTGTAAGCGAGGTGAATGAACACACACACACAGTGAAATAATGTAAAAAATGGAAGCTTTCTAGAAAGAAATGAAGGTTGTTAAGGTTGAGTTAGCTAAGGAAAAAGCACAAGCAGAATCCAAGTCTGCTTCTGTAACAGAACAACTGACAATCGTGCAGAAAGTATTGAAAATGTCAAATCCTTCATTCTCCTGAAAACTCAAAATATCCAGAATGTTCAAAGTCTAATTGCTGAAGATATAAAGGAGATTAGCAACATAAACGAAAGAATTAATGATGTTGAAAGAAGCTTGAATATGAGGATTATTGAAAATGAAGAAATCTCAACAAAACGATTCAACAAGCTGGATGAGGGGATGGTACATCTAAATGAAGGAATGTAGCAGGTCTATCTGACCATGGAAAAACTAGTCAAATCTTTTAAAGCTTCTAAGGCTGTAGAGGATCCCTCAACTAAAGGGAAGAAAGGAAAGGAGAAAGTAGCTGAAGATGAAGGGGCTACTAAAGACAAAGACAAAGGCAAAGCAAAGCTGTATTCTGAAGAACAGTTTGAATCTTATGTTCCAGATATAGAAGAACAGTATTATGCTGAAGAACAATTCATGGATGGCGATGCTCATAATGAATCATTCAATCTTGACTACTGTAGAGTAGATGAAAAAGCTGCCTTTGATGAGAAATTTCTATTTCCAAAAGAGAAAGAGTCTGATCCTGCCTATTAAGAGGCCATGAGGAAATTGAAAGAAGACATCAAGATAAGCCATGCCAAAACTGATAAACTAAAAGCTCTAGTCAAGGAAAAAGCACGGGCTGAAAGGGAAACAAGTCAAGAGAAATAGAACCTTTGGACTGTTACTGTGAGAGAGAAAAAGAAAGATGTGCAGCTAAAAATAGGAAAGAAGTAGGACATAGCAAGAGAATTCATGGACAAACTACAGAAGGTTACAAACATCTTAAGTCAATCATTGAGCATTTGGAAAATTCAAATGACAACATTGATAACTTCATGAAAGTACTGAAAGAAGAAGTGGACTATATCACTGTCATAGTGGATCACATTCTTGAAGACTGGCAGATTTTAGTCTACACTTACATGAATGGTGCATTCAGAATCTCCTTAGAATTTTTCAGACAAAGAAGTTTATCAGTGATATGGACAATGTTGAATAAAGTCAAAAGAAGTTCAGAAGAAAATGAGCTTATGAGAGATAGGCTCAGAGGCTTCGCAAGAGTTGTTAGTCCTCAAACCATATATGATCCTCACGAAGTAAGATTCTTCTCTAACAAGCTATATCAGATCTTGAAGCTAGATGAGGAGTCATTGCAGGGGTATACAGTCAAATACATGATTGAAGTTGAGAAGATGCTAAGGTCGAAAGGGTTCAAATCCCAAGCCAAGCTAGATGATGTACAGAAGATCGGAAGCTACTATTTATCTAAAAAGATTCCATCATACATCAGGCAAATGAAAAGATAGATACAACTCAGCCATCTGATGTAGAAGAAGAAGCAGTAGATCCTGTTAAGCAGGAAGTGATGTTTCAGTTAGCCAAGACTGAACAGAGAAGGTTGTATGGAGAATCCACCACAACAGAACAATCAGAATCCAAAGAGGTACCAAGGACACCAGTGCATAAAGGTTCAAACCTAGAAGAAGGTGAAGTTGATACTTCTGAAGACTAAAGATTTAGATAGGTCAAGATAGAAACTATGTAATATTTGTTCAGTGCTAGAGGAACATTTATCTTGTATTTATCTTTCAAAACATGAATCTAGAAAATTGTTAAATATAATACCAGAACTTTTTATTATTTACAGTTTTTATATGTCGTATTACTTTCTTAGTTGTTAGTTGAGTTATCCTCTAAAAATTTGTGTGTTAAATGTTTAACAACAAATAGGATGAGATTGAAAGGCATATGACTAGGCCTATTTGTAATAATTAGATGACAACTCAACACAAATAAAAATAGAAGTAAATAATAAATATGATAACAGGAATCAAGATAAACAAAGTCAACTAGTCACGAAGAATCCTATAAATCAGAAATGTTCTAATGAAGGTGCTACTTATCACTGGAAGAAGTTCATTAATATGTTCAAGCGTCGGCAACAAATAAAGAAGTAGTATTTTAGAAGAGTTCAGAAGATTCAGAAGTTTCCAAATGGCTACTACAGAAAGATTCCAAGAAAAGAAAATATTGAAGACAAAGTGAGAAGCAAGAACAAGACAGAAGATCATATCTATTAAAGTTAAAAGGTGAAGAATATTTTTTAGTATGGCACAACTAATTAAATAAATATTTATTACCTAGCTCAAGTGATTTTCAGACAGAAGACAGAAAGATTCAATTCAAATTTACAGTGGATGTGCAGTGAAAAACTAAATTAATTCTACTATCAAAAGTCAATTAATTATTTAATTTATCTACTTAAATTAATTCCCCTTGAATTAATTTAATTTATAAATTATTTAATTAAAAATTGGTGGAATTAATTAAGTTAAAAGAGCATTTTAATTTATCATTTGAAGAAAGTCTTGCTGCATTATTTTAGAAATTTCTACCGAATTAAATCTGTAAGACTTTTTAAGAAAGTCTTACCGAATTAAATCGGTAAGACATTTTAAAAGTCTTACCGAATTAAAACGGTAAGACCTTTTAAAAAAAAAGTCTGACCAAGTTTTTTGATTTGTCACGGCAAGACTTTTCAAAAGTCTTACAGAGTTTTTGAAAAGTCTTACCGAGTCTTTTAAAAGTCATACCGAGTTTTAAAAGTCTTGCTCAACTTATTTCAAAATTCTTAAAGGCTAATTTATAAAGTTTTTTGATTTTTTAAATAAATTTTATTCAAAAGTCTTGCTAGCTTTTTTCTCTATAAATATGAGAAGATTGCCTTCATTATTTCAAGATTGAAAAATATTCATGTTAGGTCCAAAGTGTTGTAGAGGGGGGGGGGGGGTAAATACAACTGTTTCGAATAATGAGAGAAAATGAAAATAAATGCAGGTAATAAATGATGACATAGAATTTCAAGAATACATCTTTATATTCATTGAAGGATTTGCTACAACATTCATAAAAGCATCATAATCAGTTGAACAATAAATACAACAATTAAAGCTTGATTCAACTGATTCTCTCTCACTTTCTTTTTACAGTAAATGCTCTCTTTAAAAATACTGTAGAAAAATACAGAGATTGCTTAAAAGTCACTTTACAAATAAAATAAAGTGCTGCTTTTATAATGTCGCGTAGACTTGATCTTGTCCTTTTTGTGTACGTGGCCCAATAAGGACTTGTCAACAAAAAGTACTTTCCAACCACTCTAGATCAACCGTTCACAATAAGCCACTTGTCCCTTGAACATTAAATGCTACATATCGACCCGCATCTCGATCTCGGCCTGGACCCATCTCGATCCCGATCTGTGAAAATCTCGATCTCGATCTGTGAAAATCTCGATCTCGATCTATGAGAATCTCGATCTCGATCTATGAGAATCTCGATCTCGATCTATGAGAATCTCGATCTCGATCTCGATCTGCCGTGGATAGAGATTTGCCTTTGCAATGTTTTACTTCAATTATAAATCTCGACCTGCATCTCGATCTGCTGTGGATCGACATTTGCCTTAGCAAATATGCACTAATCCAATGTTGACCTTCTTTAGTGACTAATTGAGGATTAACCTTTATGAGCAAGTTTCCCTAGCTTCTTCAATTTCTTTTCCTCACTCAATTCAAATGAGATCTTCTATTACTGACATGAACTTGCCTCCAATGTCCTGACACTTGATGCAATGGTCTAGTTCATAAGTGACTAGTCTTGTAGGGGTTCTTGCTTCTGAATGTCAGTTCTCATTTGTTGATTAACCTTTACATTATCCAGATGTTGATATACATTACATGAAATCACTTTGGTCTTCTTGATACTTCTTTGACATTAATTTGATTCTCCATTAGATAAGTTAGGGCATGAGCAATACTGAGATTGAACTTCTTCTCACTTATGCATCCTTGATTAACCAAATTAGTTACTTGTAGTTACCAAGTATCATTACCATTTCTTCAGTTGATTGATTTCACGTGCTTCTTCAGTTTCTCTTGTTTTGCTGTTGTTTTATCTTTTCTCTAATTGAGTTACATAGTAATTAAGTGTTACAAGTTAGTACACCTATGCCTTTCAATCTCCCCCTATTTGATTGTCTAACAATGACAACCAAATTCACAATGAGGATAACTCAACTAACCAGGGACTGAAAAAGATAAAATAACATTCATAAAAGATCATGTCAACTTGCATAATGCTTGGCTTGATTAACTAGCTTCATGTCTATCACTGATACTTCAAGTGCCAAAAATGGACACCTGTTGGCTCGATCAAATGGCTTCATGCTCTTCTAGAGATTTTCTCTAAGTACTTAAGAGCACGGTCCACTCAATCTTCAATTATCCTTCTGAAGTCCTTTTAGCAGTATTACCACCGCCGAACTTCGTGAAATAATTGACGCCTAATATAAACCAGTTTCAAGACACTTAGCTAACTAACTTCTACCTTACTGAAAGGCATATGACTAGGCCTATTTGTAATAATTAGATGACAACTCAACTCAGATAAGAAATAGTAGTAAATAATAAATATCAAACTGGAATCAAGACAAAGACAGTCAACTAGTCACAAGGAATCCTAGTATCAGAAGTACTCAGTTGAAGCTACTACTCAACACTGGAAGAAGTTCATTTATTTGTTCAAGCGTCAGTAAAATTAAATAAAGTAGTAATTCAAAAGAATTCAGAAGATACAGAAGATTTTAAAGTGGCTACTACATGAAGATTCCAGAAGAAAAAGAACAGAAGAGGGAAGACAGAAAAGCAGAAAGCCACATCTTTAAATGTTAAGAATGGAGATTATTTATTGGTTTGACACAAATGAACCAGACAGTACATTTGTGTGTCAACAATAAAATATTTATTCTTCATTCTAGCTAAAGTAGTTTCAAGATAAAAGTCAAAGAAAAGACGAAAAGACTGTGAAGCTGGCTACAGAGTTATACAAGTCAAATAGTATGTTTAATTCTACTAATCAAAAGGAATTTAATTATTTAATTTATTTAATTAAATTAATTCAAGTTGAATTTAATTTAATTTATAAATTATTTAATTAAATAAAGTAGAATTAATTTACTATAAAAGATTTAGTTAATATTACTTTTGAAATAACTCAAATTGCCTATTTAAAAAGGTAATACCGAATTACCTAATTAAAAAGGTAATTCTGAGCTATTTAAAAAGGTAATACCGAGTCTTGTAAAAAGGTAATACCGAATTACCTATTTAAAAAGGTAATACCGAATTACCTAATTAAAAAGGTAATTCTGAGCTATTTAAAAAGGTAATACCGAATTACTATTTGAAAAGGTAATACCGAATTTTCAAATGTAATGCCCAGCTTTTTCAAAGGTAATTCTAGGCTTATTTCTCAGTTTAAAAAGTAATGCTGAAAAGTAATGCTAAGCTTTTCTAACCTCTATAAATATGAGGAGATCACTTCTCATTTCTGTCGTCGTTCAAACATTCAAATTCAGAAATTTATATGCATTGTAATATTCACAGATTTCTGTGCTTAGTTTGGAATATAATTGTTAAACTCGAACAATTCATGTCGAAATCGTTCCAGAACATTTAAATCAATTATATTCACCTTGATCATATTAATTTTGTAATACTTTTCAAGTTAAACTTTATATCTTATACTTGAACTGTATTTCAACTTAATTAATATTTTGTGTTTATTTTAATTAATATTTTTACAATACGAAATTAAGAGAGAAATTCAGATATAGTATTCAACCCCCCCCCTTCTACTATATCAGGGACCAACACTTACACTACACAAGAAAACAGATAATGTACTTACAATGCAGGAAAACAAGAAAACAAATTACAACGCAAAGAAACATTACAAGCATAATACATTAAAACTTCGATTTCTTGCGCTCCTCTTCCTCACGAGCTTTCTTCTTGGCTGCCTTTTCTTTCTTCATGAACTCAGGGTTGCAGACTTCATCCATTCTTTTCTTGAGAAGATTAAGTCCTTCTGCTTCCACATGATTTCTGATCTTATAATCTCGAAACAACCTCAACCACCTTTCAACCATGCTGCGAGTGGTAAGCTTCGTGGGAATGTCTTCAAATCTCAGCTTAGTGACTTTGTCAGGATACCCCTTTTCCCCTTTCTTCCTTATGACCAGCTACTTAGGGTATCCAATGACAATAGCGGTGGTGCATTGCTGTAGCCTCTGAATATCAAGTTGTTGTCTTCTCTTACAGAAGTTATCAAACGTGACCCTTAGATAATCCTGATCAAACTCGTCAATATCATCCATCTCATCAATCAATTCCCTTATGATACACAGTGTTTCATGACTGTGTTCTGCAAAGATGTCGTACTTGATTTCTATGACGGTTTCCACCTGATGCTTGTCTGTATAGATCAGCAGATCATTCTCATTCTCAGCTTTGCTTTTGATAAACTTGACATTTGCACCAGCCACTGCACCAGCTTCCTCCCTTATCTCTCCTTCTTCAGGGATGTCTAATCTTGGATCTCCGTACCTCTGCACATGCTCCTTTATTGCTTCTTCTTGCTGCTCAAATGCATAGTCTTCAGGCTCCTTCTTAACCACTGGTAGTTTGGCTTCAGGCAACTTGTATCTAACATCCTGCCTTCTTATCAACTTTTCCAAGTCCTTAGCCACCAGTTTCTTTTCCTTTGTTAGAAAACCCTTTGAGAGAACTAGCTTTGCAACTGCCTTCAGCACATTTCCGCTCGGGGTCAGTTTCGAGTCATGTAGATTTACGATCCTTAAGACCTTGTCATGGACGTATCTGATCTGGTAGGGATTTAGAATAATGTCAACCCCTCTGTCTTCGGCCATCTTCAACAGTTTCTCCTTAAACTGCACTCCAGTCTTGACAGAGGTATCTACCTTGTGAGCGAATTCTACCAGTTCACTTGCACCCCTTGCATGGAAAAAAGTTTCATCGACCATACACGGCTCGATTTTTGTTATGGGTGTCCAAGTAATCATCAGATTCCATGCTTTCTCCTTGAATATAACTTGAATAGAGGTCCATCCCTGTCTTATACAGTTTAGATAGTTCAGAAGCCCAGGGTTTAGATTTTCTAGCTTGTGGAGAAGGAAACTCAATCTTTCTGAGTCAGGAGCATAGGCTCTTGGTCCAGCTAAGGCTTCTCTAGCCTTGTCCCACTCGGGACCTTCCCTCCTTATGTCAGCCTGGACCTTAGGATCTGTGATCTTTTTCATTTCATACTCATGCTGAGTTTTCTGAGCCGCTCTCTTCTCCTTTGCCATTAGTTCCTTTTCCACTATTCCTTGAAGCACTTCTTCATTCACTCTTTCTCTGGCTTCCCTGAAAATCTCTTCTTGCATCTCCGCTTCTTTCGCTATTTCATCAATTTCTTCTTCCGGCACATGCTCGTCAGCAACCGAGTGGTCTCCTGCGCCAGATCCGCCAGGATTTAGACCTCTTTCTTGTTCCCACTCTCTTGCCCGTTGCTCGAGTCTCGACCTCCTTGCCACTAAGGCTTCTACATCCATCTCATCCTCATCAGAATCTTCAATAAAGTCTCCCATAAATGCATCGACGAGAGGTGTTTCTTTCTCAGCTCCTGCTTCTTCAACTACCATCTTCTGCTTGCCTTTGTCTTTAAGAGCCGGTTGAGTCTCCTTCACCTTTTCACCAGATTTGTTTGAGGACTCGATCACCGGACCCTTACTAGTCAGCTTTTTCAGACCCTGATCCCCCTTCTCCCCCTTAGGTGGGTTATCCTCATCAGGAGCATCATCATCATCTTTATCGTCACCACCACCACCGGGTGAAGGAGCAGGTCCAGCCCTGTTACGACCAAAGACAGCATCAAGTAGTTCATTCAACTTCATCCAGACCTGAGACATGCCATGAGTGACATCATCGACTGATCGCCCAACCTCCACCTGTACCAATCCAAGATTGTTTATCTTGTCAATCATTTGATTTTGGACGGCAATCAGGTTCTCCATGAACTGTGCTCCAACCTCCAATCTTCCAGAGTGAGAAGAGACAGCAGCAGTAACACCAGTAACTCCAGCCTCCAAAGCCTCTACCTTCTTCACTAGATCCTGCAATGTAAAGGACGGTGTTTGGCTTGGGTTAAACTGTTTACTCTCGCCGGGTTCTGTTTCACTCAAGATCCCTAAAAAGAAAGGATCTACTCTCCCTGTCTCTCCCTCGTGTTTAGAGCCTAACAGTACTAGAGCCTCATCTACTAGTCGTTGGGGACTAGCAGTGAGTTGGTCGGCGATATCGGTCAGTGAGACTGAACCTTTAGGCGCTGTGTCTACGATAGGAGATGGCGTTATGACCATGTCATCCCCTTGTTCACCAAGAACCTTTTCTGGTTCGCTGGGCTGTTTTGGAGGCGTAGACCCACCAGTCACCAGATGTCGTTGCTCTGCGAGCAACTTGTTTTCTGATTTAGATGAGGAAGAGTCATCCGTACTAGATTCGACAGACTCTTCCGCATTAAAACTTCCTGAGATCCTAGCATCAGAAGTGCTAGTCTCAGTTTGTCATTCCCCTTCCGAGAAATTGCTCAAAGAGCCCTGAGCGGACAACTCAGGGGAGGTAGGGCCAGCTCCTATTGGCTGTTGAGTTGGACCCCCTCCTTGACTCTCACCAATGAGCCTAGGCGAGTGCGAATGTGTTGGAATGTTTTGGAGAGGTGAGCCACCAGCGTGAGGTGTGGTGGCTGTGAGAGGTGAACTATCTCTAACAGGTTGTGCAGTTGCCACTGGAATAGAATCCACCTTTTTCTTCTTTGAGGGTGGCAGAGCTGCTGATGTGACTACTCTCTCTACTCCTACACTCCCTCCACTCGATTCACTCGACTCAGAGGGGCTTGCCTTCCTTTTATCACCAGTTTTAAGGCTAGCTGTAAGTTTATGAACAGAAGGGCTTGCAGCCTGGGATAGAGCCTTGGGGTTTTCAGGTCCACGGCTGTAGAAAACAGGTTGAATTGATGATTGATCAAGATTAGCAAGAATAGGTACCTGACTCAGAAGATCGTCATCCTTGTCAGCTCCAGCTTCTGCAACATTTGCCTCGGCCATGTCAACATCCATACCTGCTTCTTCCAAATTTCTAGACACTTGAGCTCCACCTTCAGCTTCGTTACCGCTACTCTCAGCTTCTACTGCAGTAAACTGAGAAGCATGCCTCCTAGCATATTCATCTTGCAGATCCTGGAAGTACGGAGTCAGGCGCAACTCAAAAAGTCTGGACTTTTGCTGGGTTTCCATGGTGGAGATACTCTTTAAGGTCATATCAAAACATGCCATCCTTTCAGAGCCTTGAAATATTCTTCTGTGCTCCTCTGAAAGAACGTCATCCAGAACCATCTGAAGGAATCTTGGCATCCAGCATTTGACTGGTCCATCTTCCGGATTCCGAGATGCATTCTTTTCCAGTGCCCACCTCTCAAGCAACTGAATCAACAAATGTTTGCCCACATTCACTCTTCTGTTATTTACCACTCCATATAAAATTACTCGACAGCTGTTGTTCATTGGCCTGTAGTCTTTGTCCTTTGGGAACATGCAGCGCTGAATGGCCTGAACTACATAATCCCACTCAGCTGGTAACATACCTGTGTGAACCTTTGTTACCTTGATAGGGCCTGTGGGAGGACGACAACCTATCTCTGTGAATAATTGCAACATTTCTTCCATAGTGGGTTCCAGAGCAAAATTTTCTGAAGGAAGCCCAAGAATCTCATTGAACTTCTGCAGACTGACATCATATTTTGCACCACTGATAGTGAAGGATAAGCCTGTTGGATTTGCTTTACCACCCTGAATCTCTAATGTTGAGTAAGCAGCTTGAAGGGCTTCGACATTCAGGATGGGAGAGGTGGTTAAGGCATGACTTATTATGGATGTGTTGTTGAGGGACTCAATCCAGAACTGATAGTGAATAAATCTACCAGTTGCTCGATCAGCAGAGAGATTAACAAAGTTGGTTTTGGGAATTGTGAAATTTGGGTTTGCCATTTTAAATTTGTGTTTGAGAAAAGAAATGTTCTGAAATGGTTTTGCAATGGAAATTTTAGAGAACAAGTTCTAAATTTAAACAAAAAAAACATACACGAACCCCACTAATTACCCCACGTAATTAGTGACACAAATTAAAACAAATTAACTTCCCCACTAATGACCACTTAACTCCCCACTAAAGATTGACGGTTGAGTTTTCGAAAATTAAAGTGAACAGCCGTTAAAAAAAATTATTTTTCCGGAAAAACACAAACACGGCGGTTAAGTTGCACTTTATGGATTAAACAGTAACACACACAACTATTCCGCTCAAGAACACAAGGTAAATAGAGAACAAGAAAGCGCAAACCAAAAAAAGCAAACTCACTCGAAGAAAAAAAAATTTGGCAGAGTTTCGTTTCAGTGATCAATGCTTTCAAGTAACAATTAGTGATTTTTGTTTAAGAAAATCACAAGAAAACTTGGTGTAATGGCAGGGAAAAGGATGCTGTGAATGTATGTATATGCGTGTTAATTTGCTTCTGCTTTTTGAACTAGTGAGAGAGAAGGTTAAGTGAAATAATGAACAGTCTATATAATGCTATATTATATCCTTGCACGCCTAAAAAGAAGTAACTGAAAAGACAAGTCACATCTCGATCTCGAGATCCGCATCTCGATCCTCATCTAGATGTCGATCTCGATTCGCATCTCGATCTACATCTCGATGTCGATCTCGATGTCGATCTCGATGTGGATAGATCGAGATGTACCTTGACAGTTTTATAAGCAATTTTCACAAGTCGTTCTCGATCTCGATCCAGAAATAGATCGAGATTTACCTTAGAAAATTTTAATGAAATTATGTGAATTAAACATTTATATGTAAAATTCACAAGATTTCACCCCAAATTTTCACACTATTTTAGAAACTTACAATTTTGAAACGACAAGGAATTTAGCAAATAAATCATGCATTACAAAATTAAGTCTAGCATTAAATCCTATCACATTATTAGACATTAATCATTTAGATACACAGATCAACACAAGATTAATTTTATGAAACTTTCTAACTTCCCTTTATGATATGCAATACATACATTTTTGAAGTTAAGTACACATTATTAATTATGAATATTCATGAACAACAATAATATGTACACAAACTGAATTATAACAGATAGGTAGCAAAACTAACAGGTGTTAAGCATCCCCAATTCACCAACCAATCTAGAAAATGTTGATTCGTCTAGAGGTTTAGTGAATATATCTGCTATTTGACGTTCAGTAGACACAAAATGCAATGCTACAGTTCCATTTTCTACATGCTCTCTAATAAAATGATACCTTATATCAATATGCTTAGTCCTTGAGTGATCCACAGGATTGTTGGTCATTGCAATAGCACTTGTGTTGTCACACATGATAGGAATCTTAGATACTTCCACACCGTAGTCCTTGAGTTGGTTCTTCATCCACAGTATCTGGGCCACACAGCTTCCAGCAGCAATATATTCTGCTTCAGCTGTCGAGGTAGATACTGTGTGTTGTTTCTTGCTTTGCCAAGACACCAACCTTATTCCAAGAAACTGACAGCTTCCTGAAGTGCTCTTCCTATCTATTCTACAACCTGTAATCTGAATCCGAATAGCCAACAAGATTAAACCCTGTATCTCTTGGGTACCAAATCCCAAGATTTGATGTTCCCTTGAGATACCTAAAAATACGCTTTACGGCTATGAGATGTGACTCTCTAGGATCCACTTGGAACCTTGCACATAAGCATGTAGAGAACATAATATCAGGTCTGCTAGCAGTTAAATATAAAAGAGAGCCGATCATACCTCGATAGCTTGAGATGTCTACAGGTTTTCCCGCTTTATCCTCGTCAAGCTTCGTGGCTGTTGCCATAGGAGTCTTAGCTTGTGATACATCTTCGAGACCATACTTCTTTAATAGATCATGAATGTACTTGGTCTGGCAGATAAATATCCCGTCCTTCTTCTAACTAACTTGAATACCGAGAAAGAACGTCAGGTCTCCCATCATGCTCATCTCATACCTTGATTGCATTAACTTTGCGAATTTAGCACACAGCTTCTCATTTGCAGACCCAAAGATAATGTCATCCACATATACTTGTACCATTATTAGATCATCTTTGCATTTCTTGTAGAAAAGCGTCTTGTCGATTACTCTTCTGGTGAAACCACTTTCTAGTAAGAAGTCTGACAGAGTTTCATACCACTTCCGCGGAGACTGCTTAAGGCCATATACTGATTTGAAGAGGCGATAAACATAATCACAGTATTTGCTGTCGACAAACCCAGGAGGTTGATCAACATACACTTCTTCATCCAGTTCACCGTTTAAGAATGCACTCTTGACATCCATCTGATAGACTTTAAAACCATGATGTGCTGCGAATGCTAAGAACATCCTTACGGCCTCTAGCCTCGCTACTGGTGCGTAGGTTTCATCATAATCAATTCCTTCTCTTTGAGTATAACCCTTAGCAACCAAGCGAGCTTTATTTCGTGTTACAAGTCCGTTTTCATCCAGCTTGTTTCTGAATACCCATTTTGTTCCAACAACAGATCTATTCTTTGGTCTAGGTACCAGCTTCCACACCTTCTGCCTTTCAAATTGATTGAGTTCTTCTTACATAGCAATCACCCAATCAGCGTCATCTAGGGCTTCTTCCACCACTTTAGGTTCCAATTGAGAAAGGAACACTGAGTATAGACATTCATTCTCAGTGGCAATTTTAGCTCTAGCTTTTCCTCTAGTAGTCACTCCGGCATCTGGATCACCAATAATTAGCTCAAACGGATGGTCCTTGCTCCAAGTACGATCCCTGGCAAATGTTCTTGATGACTCAGCTTGATCTTGTAAGTGAAGGTGACTTAGTCTAGAAGCACTTCCACTAGCTCCTTCTGAGCCAGTACTAGCTCCCCCTGAGTGAGCTGCTCCCCCTGAGTGCATACTTACTCCCCCTGAGTTAGTACCAGGTTTAATGGAAGGTGATCCCTCAGCCCTAGTGTTTTGTATTGGCAAAACACTAGACTCTTGGTTAATTACATTATTTATCATTGGATCACTACACTGCACTACAGACTCAGGAACTGTATCCACTTCATCAATATCCATATTTTCAAATCTTAGGGAAGTGGGCTCACTGTCTTCTTTTTGTATAGAAGGGAGCTTTGAGTCGTCGAATGTGACATTAAGGCTTTCAACCACCTTGCGATCATTAAGCACAAACACCCTGTACGCTGCTACTACTTCAAGAGAATATCCAATGAAAACCCCTTCATCTGCTTTGGCATCAAACTTTCCAAGTTGTGCATTGTCTCTTAACACAAAGCATTTTGCACCAAACACGTGGAAGTAGTTGATAGAAGGTTTTCTTTTATTCATCAGATAATATGGCGTCTCATTATAGTCTTTTGTAATCAGGGTTCTATTCTGTGTATAACACGCCGCGCTAACTACTTCAGCCCAAAAATACAAAGGAAGTTTTGACTCATACAGCATTGTCCTAGCTGCTTCAACCAGTGTCCTATTCTTCCTTTCTACTACCCCATTCTGCTGCGGTGTTCTTGGTGCTGAATACTGTCGTCTGATCCCTTTAGATATACAGAAATCCATTAACACTGAGTTCTTGAATTCTGTCCCATTGTCGGATCGGATAGTCTTCACAGTCAGACTTGCTACGTTTTCAATTACCAGTACATGCCTAATGATCTCATGTGGCACTTCATCTTTCGATGTCACAAACTTTACCCATGTGTATTTCGAAAAGTCATCGACAATTACCAGCGCATATCTTTCTCTTGACATTGACATAACATTAACAGGTCCAAACAAATCCATGTGAAGAAGTTGTAGGGGCTCGGTAATGCTATTCACTTGTTTATCCTTATGCGAGGCTCTTTTTGATTTTCCCATCTCACATGCTTCGCAGAGTCCATCTGGAGTAAACTCCATCTGCGGCAGCCCTCTCACCAATTCTCTCCTTACGAGATTATTCATTGCTTTAAAGTTCAGGTGAGATAATCTTTTATGCCATAGCCAACTTTCATCAGCAGAAGCCTTGCTGTAGAAACACGTGACTTCAGACTGATCAGCAGAATTCATGTCGGCTATGAACAAATTTGACTTCCTTACTCCTTTGAGAGCAAGGCTTCCATTCTTTTTGCTTCGAATCGAACAATCATGCTTCCCAAAGTTGACGTCAAAATCCCTGTCGGTGAACTGACTAACGCTGAGGAGATTATGTCGCAATCCTTCCACAAAAGACACGTCCTCAATGATAACATTTCCACAAACAATCTTGCCATATCCCCGAGTGTAACCTTTGTTGTTATCTCTAAAAGTAACTACGGAGCCGGCTCTCAACACCAAATCTGTTAGCAGGGACTTATTGCCGGTCATATGCCTCGATGCTCCACTGTCCAGCACCCATATGACTTTACTCTTTTCCTGTTCACTGCCCTCTGATTGTTCTGAAGATTTTGCCATTAAAGCGAAGTTGCATAGCTCCTGATCTTCATCTTCATCAGACTCGTCCCAACCCTTCCCTTCAGTCACAACATAAGCCCGGCTTCCCTTCTGTTGCTTGCTAACCAAGGCATCATATTTCTTTTTCAAATCAGCATAGGTTTCCTTGGGATGAACGTATTTGGGCTTCTTGCACTCTGTTGCAAAGTGTCCCAATTCATTGCAGTTAAAGCATCTGAACTTGTTCTTGTCTACTAGGTTAGGTCTGTAGCCACTACTAGATGTGCTACTTCGACCGCTGTAGTTTCCCCGGCCACTTACACTACTACCTCTGTTGCTGCTGCTGCTTCTTCGGCTGAAAGAACTACCAAATCGTCCTTTACCTTTTCTTGGCTTCCTGAAGCTGATATGAGCAAATTCTCGAGCAATACAAGCATATGACTTGTCTTCTAATTTGTCCAGCTCTTCAAGGGTATAATATTCATCCTCACTTTCTTCGGATGGATCTTCAATATCTAATATCACCCTTTCAGGATTAGCAGTTTTCAATGAGACAGCTGCAAGTGCCTTTGCAGTAGACTCTTCAGCTACAAGTCCAGATTCACTTACCGCTTTGTATTCTCCACTATTGTAGGATCTTCTTTTGTCATTTTGTTCTTGCTCCAGCTCGTAGGTCTTTAAAACACCATACAGCTTTTCGAGAGAGGTATTTTTAAAGTCTCTTGACTCTCGAATGGCAGTGATCCTGTGTTCCAGATGTTTAGGCAAATTCAAAAGAAACTTGATATTTGAATCTGCCAGTGGATAGACTTTATCTCTTATACTCAGCTCGATAAGCAATTTACTGTAACGTTTATAAACATCTGCTACACTTTCTCCTCGTTCGCATCTGAACGATTCATATTCAGAAATCAGAATGCGCTTGTGATTATCTCTAACTTCCTCGGTCCCCTCCATCACTACAGCCAGTTTATCCCACATGGCTTTAGCTGTTTTTAATCCCTTTATTTGAACATAGTACTCTGAGTTTAGGGATTCAATTATGATGTTGCGTAACGACGCATCCATACCAACCAATTCTTTATCTGCGTCTGAAAACTCCATTTCCTCTTTAGGAACAGACCGGGATGGTATTAGTATCCCTCCTTCCATTCGCTCTGGCTCAATTCTCATGGGTATGTATGGACCATTCTCTAATATTCTCAAGTATACCTTGTTTATTGATTCAAGGTAGGCTTTCATCCTTCCTGTCCATTCGTCATAATGTTGTGCATCAAACGGAGGTATCTTAAATCTGTGTACGGCGGCCATTTTAATAAAGTTTAAAATCAAGATAATACACTTTTCAAATTACAATAAATTGTATTTACTTGAAAAATTAATTATCTCACTTTAAATATTCAACACTTAATATCCAACGGATTTTGCACTTAAGATTCAAGCAAGTTAGTTCTAATCACAGGAACAGTAGCAGGGTCCACCACTTTCTCAAGTCCAAACAAAAAGTTGTCCACTTCCTAGTTGACAGAAATTCGAAAATGTCCTTTTTGTTTAGTCAATCAGTTGATTCCAGTTTTGACCACAGGAAAACCCACAAAGCTCTAAAGTACAATGTTTTGGAATTTTATACAAATATTCCTTACACCATGACTCAGAACTTTTTTGATCTATGACTTTTTCAAGAAGAAACAAATAAAAACTTTCGGCACAAACTTCAAGAAAAAAATGGATCTGGGATTTTCAAGAACCAACTCAAACAACACAATAGGATCTCTGTTAGATGTGTTTAACAGGAGCTTTGATACCAATTGTTAGGTCCAAAGTGTTGTAGAAGGGGGGGTGAATACAACTGTTTCGAATAATGAGAGAAAATGAAAATAAATGCAGGTAATAAATGATGACACAGAATTTCAAGAATACATCTTTATATTCATTGAAGGATTTGCTACAATATTCATAAAAGTATCATAATCAATTGAACAATAAATACAGCAATTAAAGTTTGATTCAACTGATTCTCTCTCACTTTCTTTTTACGGTAAATGCTCTCTTTAAAAATACTGTAGAAAAATACAGAGATTGCTTAAAAGTCACTTTACAAATAAAATAAAGTGCTACTTTTATAAAGTCGTGTAGACTTGATCTTGTCCTTTTTGTGTACGTGGCCCAATCAGGACTTGTCAATAAAAAGTACTTTCCAACCACTCTAGATCAACCGTTCACAATAAGCCACTTGTCCCTTGAACATTAAATGCTACATATCGACCCGCATCTCGATCTCGGCCTGGACCCATCTCGATCTCGATCTGTGAAAATCTCGATCTCGATCTGTGAAAATCTCGATCTCGATCTATGAGAATCTCGATCTCGATCTATGAGAATCTCGATCTCGATCTATGAGAATCTCGATCTCGATCTATGAGAATCTCGATCTCGATCTATGAGAATCTCGATCTCGATCTATGAGAATCTCTATCTCGATCTATGAGAATCTCGATCTCGATCTCGATCTGCCGTGGATAGAGATTTGCCTTTGCAATGTTTTACTTCAATTATAAATCTCGACCCGCATCTCGATCTGCTGTGGATCGACATTTGCCTTAGCAAATATGCACTCATCCAATGTTGACCTTCTTTAGTGACTAATTGAGGATTAACCTTTATGAGCAAGTTTCCCTAGCTTCTTCAATTTCTTTTCCTCACTCAATTCAAATGAGATCTTCTATTACTGACATGAACTTGCCTCCAATGTCCTGACACTTGATGCAATGGTCTAGTTCATAAGTGACTAGTCTTGTAGGGGTTCTTGCTTCTGAATGTCAGTTCTCATTTGTTGATTAACCTTTACATTATCCAGATGTTGATATACATTACATGAAATCACTTTGGTCTTCTTGATACTTCTTTGACATTAATTTGATTCTCCATTAGATAAGTTAGGGCATGAGCAATACTGAGATTGAACTTCTTCTCACTTATGCATCCTTGATTAACCAAATTAGTTACTTGTAGTTACCAAGTATCATTACCATTTCTTCAGTTGATTGATTCCATGTGCTTCTTCAGTTTCTCTTGTTTTGCTGTTGTTTTATCTTTTCTCTAATTGAGTTACATAGTAATTAAGTGTTACTCCCTCCGTCCCACCCAATTGTTATCACTTTTTTTTCACTTTCTGACACGCATTTTAAGGTGGATTTTAAGGATAGTTCCATAACTTATTTTTAAAATTTTCTTTTTTTGTATAAAAATAGGATTGTTCTATTTTTATACAAAAAAGGAAAATTTCAAAAATAAATTATGAAACTATCCTTAAAATTCATCTTAAAATGCGTGCCAGACACCCCATTTTGAAATGATAACAACTCAACGGGACGGAGGGAGTACAAGTTAGTACACCTATGCCTTTCAATTCAAATTCAGAAATTTGTATGCATTGTAATATTCACAGATTTCTGTGCAAGTTTGGAATATAATTGTTGAACCCGAACACTTCATATCGAATTCATTCTAGATCACTTTATCAATTATATACTTTTCATCAGATTAATTTTGTAATACTTTTCAAGTTAAAACTTATATCTTCTACTTGAACCGTATTTCATTAAAATTAATATTTCATGATTAATTAAAATAATATTTTTAAATCCGAAATTCCATGATAATTTTAGATATTGTATTCAACCTCCTTCTGCAATATCAGGGACCAACAAAGGCTGTGATTCTTGACAGATTACAAATCTCTTCAATTTATTCATTTTCACATTTAATTTGACAATAAGCTGCTCTAAGTTCATTTGCAGTGCATTCTTGCTCTTTCAAGTTCTTAAGCAACAGAACACTTATCTTCCCTTCCATAGGTTGAAATCCAAAGTAGTGACCCACACTTTCTTTACATTTGATTTCTTTCACTTCTAGAGGCATGTCTTGATCATTTACTTCAGTATCAACATATTTCAATGAAAATTCTTCCATTTTCTTATTTGCCTGTCTGTGTAGAGTCAACTTTCTGTTAATATCAATCATCCAGGTGTTTGTCACCTTTTCCTTACTTTAGTTCACCCTAGCCGCCGTACATAGAAGAAATTTGATATATTGTAACTCCTCATCCTTCCTAAAAAATATGAAATTTGTCTGACTTATCCATCTTATGGATCCTCCCTCCATAAACAATACTAGTATTTCATTTTATTTCAGTTCCACGCTGTCCTCCTGACAATTTTATTTCAAAAACATTGTAGGAAATTTGAGTAGACATAAATTTACTCATATGCTTCTAGGTAATCTTTGCAAATTTCCTACATGTAAGAGAATGTGGATCACTTGTTAGAGTTATAGTCTTATCAATGTCTTTGGAAGAAATACTTACAAGCCCCTTAGTATTTCTAGCTCTGAGTTGTATGTTGCTTTGACTGCATTTCCAATATCTTGGCTCCTTTACTTCCTCATTCTTTTTCTCATCAGAGTCTGAACTCTGTTTTCCCTTACCAGAGTCTGACTTAGACCCTTATTTCCCATGTCCAGTCCCTGACTGGTGTGATTTAACAAACACTTCAAACTTCTTTTGTTGCATACCACAAGGACCCCTAGGACCACGAGAACTATCACCAACTTCATCATCATCATCTCTCCTTCTTTTAACTCCACTTGTTTTATCATCCTTGCATGTATCATCCTTATCACTCCTGGAAGAATCATCAAATTTCTTCTCCCCCTTTTTAACATCATCACCACTTGTGACAACCAAAATAATTTGTTCAAGGACTGAGGAGATGTTTGCCTGAGCTGCATTCACAGAATCAACCTTGGTGGTAAGATCATTGACAGATTTTTAAAGTGTGTTCTATTTAGCTTTAAAATCAGCCAAGGAATCTTTGACAATAGCATCCTTAGAGAGTTGAAAAGAGTGCAAAGACTCAAACTTTGTCTTGAGCAGTGTTGTGGTGGTGTCATTGGTCAATTTTGTATTGATATGAGAAACATTAGTGTCCACATCAGCCAATTATTCAACCACATTTTTTCTTATTGCTATTATATCAGCAGCTACATCTCTGTTGTCTTGAAGGAGAGAAGCATCTTGTTCCTCATTAGGATAATGACCATGCTCTTGTAAAAAAGTCTTCTTTTGAAAAGCTTTAAGCCTTTCAGATCGATGGATAGCCAGTAAGCATTAAAAAGTGTCTTTATCATCAATACCCTTAGCCTGTGTTGTTTCCCAAGATTGAGGAAAAATTTGATCATAATAATTGAAAGATAGATTCACCTCCCTTAATCTTCAAAGGCAAAATCATCAGTTACAGCATCAACATGCTCCAACTTTGTTACTAGAGGTGTAGACTCTAGTGGTGGTATAGACTCTAAAACTGTAAAAGGGACTATAGACCCTGACTCCTTCTTAGAGTGATCAGACTCGATCTGTAGACTCTAGAAGTCTAGCCTGGATAGGCATGATAAGAATTGGTGCATCTGGCTTCAAATTTGTAGTCTCGGGTTGAATGTTAATTGCATCCATCAAAGCCTCCCTGACTCTGTCTGCTCTCCTTGCTAGAGAATCCACAAAATGAAGTTGTAGTCTCTATTTGAATGATTTATGAGCAGCTAGTGCCTCCTAATGCTTTCCAATCTGAAAAATCAAGGTGAAAGAATTTTCAACCATTCTCTGCCTCAACTCATTGGACCAACTTTGAAGAAATTCTTGATCCAAATAAGTGAAGCTAGGTTCAGGATACTCTAGTCTCTCATCTTCACAGTATGGTTGGACACCCACTTTCTCATTCTCACTCAGGCTCTCTACAGCCTTTTCCACCTCTCCTTTTGCCTGGACCAGTACCACCCCCTTATCATCAATTTTTCACTCATTTTTTCAATTTTGTTTGATGCACTCAAAAGTCCTACAGAAGCGGCTGTGAGGGAAATATAAGATGCTTCAATACAGATGGAGGGGAACCGTTCCAAATGTCTGAAGGACAGGGGTTTCCGCTAAGGGGTGAGCAGCAACAGACTCTAAACCCTTACTAGCTTTTTCTTTCTTTCAAGGGTCTGTTAGCTCTAATATTTCAGTATTAGGGTCTACTATAGACTCTGACTGCTTCAGTATTACTTCATTATAAGCTAGAGTCTTAGTGTCACCTTTTTGGATTGTTGTTGCATGAAACTCCCCCTAGAAGTGGAGAGACTCTGACAGAATTGATTGTGGAATTTATTCATGAGCATCCATCAAAGTCTGTCATCCCATATCATTGGGGTTCTCTTCAACATTTGGTTGAGTTGTCAAATAGGGCATATCAGTATGCTCATCTGCCCCACTATCAACCAATCTCTGACTATGTGGTTCTTGTATGGGTGAGGCAGACTGAGTACCTTTTTCACTAGTCACCACTGGTGCACTAGTCCTATCTTCAAACATCCTTCTATCACCTACCACCTCCTGTGGTTCTACCTGAGTTAATGCATCCATGTGAGTATGTAGAAAGTCCTTAAATGGATTGCATTGATGGCCTAGGTAGAAGTAAGATGAAAGAGATCTTGTAGGTCCCTTGAAATTGCATGATAATAAGTTTCCTCGAATTGATCAAATCTGTTTTGATAGGTTGGATAGATATATTTGTTGGCCACCTTACATACTTTATGGACAAGATAATCAATCACCTTCCTTGGAAGAGGCTGGATAGTGAAAATTCATTCAATGGTTATCCTGTAGATAACCCCATTATCCCAAATTACTTCATATTCAAAAATTGGTTTCTCAGTATCAGTTTCGAACACAACAACAGACTCTAATTCTCACCTTTTATGGACCTTGATCTTTTTAATTTTGGCTTTTCAGAGTCTGACACACCTAGTGCCTTGAGAACTTCAGTTGTCATGTGTTCTATGAGCCCAGCTGCTTTATTTTGTAATGAAGAATTGAAGAGGTAGCTGTAGAGATTGGTGATTGCATCCTATGCAGACAAATCTAGCTCCACCTCTATTCTCTTCCTTAAGGCCTCATAAGTTGAGAGAAGATCCAAGACATGTTGCTATGTTTTGTAGGATTCTGAATCTTTAATTGATTCCACCAAAGGATATAGGAACAGTAGAACCTCATTAGATGGAATGATAATTGAGTCAATGAGACATGAGGCTATTTTCTTTGGCATTCCTTCCCAAAATGTGTCATGATCAGAGTCTGAAGGCAGTCTAGACTCTGACTCAAAATTAGACCCTGGTTCAGGAACTCTTTGTTGTTCAGACTCTGGCTCTGCAAGAGCTTTGGGATCATCTATTTCCTGCAAAATAGGGTTAGTAACAATTACAGGCTTAAGTTGTGTGTAGAAAAAGCCTTCATCAACCACTTTTTCTTCTTGGAAAAAGATATTTCAGGAGACTCAAGTTGAGAATCCTGAGGTGTATCCCTAGGTTTGTCAGAGACTGTAACCTTTTGAGAGTCTAGAGTCTTGGCTTTTGGGCTAGACTCAGGTGCATCATGACCTTCTTTTAACAAAGAAAGTCCTTCAACAATATTCTTTTCTAGTGGGTTGAGCACCTCATCACTTTTCTTATCTATAATCCTGGTTTTAACAAATCTCCTCTTCTTTACAACCGGAGCCTTTTGAGAGACACCAAAGGTTGGTTTCTTGGATTTTGGTTTTTGAGATTGTGTGGTTGAAGGGGATTTGGCTACTTTGGTAGGTGCATGGGGCTTTCCATAACTTATTCCTGCACCATTTCACCACAAAAAAATGAAGAATTATGGATAATGGGTTTGTAGTTGGAGAGTTTTACCTGCATTGCATGAGGGTAGACCATGATAGGTAGACTCTTTTTCTTCTCATCAATTCTCTTAATATCAGATAAAATCCTCCTTTGTTGCTTGTATATCTAAACACAACAATAATCTACAAGCTTGGCAGATATATTAGGAATGAAGTGGTTCAAGAAAAGCATCAAAATTCTATGATAATAGACTTTCTTTCTTCCCTCTTACACATTGTTTAATTTAGCTCCCATTTGAGTGAGCAACATTTCACCAATGTTAATCACTTTGTCAAACAAAAGACTATGACAATTTGATAAGTGATAAAAGTTAAAGCATCAAATCCACTGCATTTTCCAGTAAAACACTTAGCAATTTGGTCAAAGAAAAAACCATTCCTTTCTTAAGTAAGGCCTAGTTAACTTACTCGTGTTATCTAAGCTACAAATGTACCCTAATGACTTAAGCATGCTCTTAATTTCAGAATTAGAGACAATATCATCAAAAGGTTATTTAATGGTAATTTAAACACAGTATTGAGAACATCAACAGTTACATCAAAAGTAGTAGAGCCAAAGTTGAACATTATTTTACCTGGTCGATCATGATAATGATCAACTACCTTTATAGAGATCCATGCTTGAGATACATCATCCATGTGAATGACTAGGGAGCCTTGAGAATGTAACTGAGCTCACTTTGCTCCAAGAAATCCATCGCAGGGTAGTAGTCCGCGTCTACACCCTTTTTGTCACCTAGTGCTGCGACAGGGCTGGTTTTCATGAACTCAAAATTGCCAAAAGTAAAGGTAATAGCCATGATGCCCCAAGATCCAGGGTCAGGGATCCAGGCCATCATGGTCTAATTACACAATAATAATACTCACATGCTTAACAATTATAATAACTAAACATAACTTCAGTGATCCCAATCCAAATACACAACTCGAGTCATAGTCTTAGGAAACGAACTTAAAATAATGACAATTATTATAAACCAAATGTAAACTCATGATGTTACATTAGAAGTAAACATTGTTTCAAGATTTATTATTACATTGCATATTTTACAATAAGTCTTAGGATTCTAAACTGAAATCCTATCTAACTTACGCCATTTATGGAATCACTGAACCTGACTAGTTCAAGCTCGTATATTCATGTTCCTTTCCGAGAGGTAGACAATTCATAGTCATCTCTTACTGCAAGATATAATGTTTACAAAAAGAAAGAATGAGCCAAAGAATGCTTAACAAGTTATTTATCAGAATATTTATATGATTTGCACCAAGGAAAAGGATGGTAACCATAATTATCCCAACCGGATGTTCAACAGTATAAATATATAACTTGCAATATAAATGAAGATGTGTAGCCAGGTATATTTAAAAAATAATTGAATCAGAGTTTTCGATGCAAGAAGGTACTCACAATAAGTATGTAATTTGAGTTATTGCGGTACAAATAATTTAAGTTCACAATTTTGGAATAACATTATCGGTAACTTAGCACGATGGCATCAACTACAGTGTTCTATTCATTTAAGAATCACTAAGAAAGCAGTTGAAGATACTACGAAAAGAACCAATAAAAGTTCAACAATTCCCATTAACACTATCGGTAAATTAGCACCTTGGCTTTCGTTATTGTGTAAGAACAGTGAAAGTTCAACAGTTCCCATTAACATTATCGGTAACTTAGTAACTTGGCTTTCATTATAGTGTAAGAACAGTGAAAGTTCAACAGTTCTCATTAACACTATCGGTAACTTAGCACCTAGGCTTTTGTTACAGTGTTAATGTCAAATTCCAATTGGAAGAAGGGACTATAATTTGGAGCATTCGCCATGCCCTATTGTACACGATGATCAGTTGTGTTATACAATAGAAAAATATGTAACTTTCTCTACTAGTAGAAGGATAATCCGCATCAGGTCATCACCCCAGGAAACACATTGGCCTTTAAATCTGTTGGACCGTGCGTCACGCGGCCTCTTAAGCTAACAACTCCAGTCCACTATTAGAAATATAATCAATAAGTCTAGAAGGGAAAAGATCGGAAGATTCGAGAGTGGCGGTAATCTTGTTTCTAAGATTTCAACATCTGATAATAGATTCACTTCCGAAATTATGTTGAAGTAATCTAGTGGGTATGTGGGTTGACTCTCAGTCAACTAAATCAATAAGATGATGGTAATTGAATCAGGTAGACTCAAGAACATGACCAAGAAGTCGCTATAAAGGAATAAAATAACTGTAGTAAAGAATGTTCAAAAGAGTGGCTACTAGACCCTAACAGTATAAGTATATATACGAGAATAGTTGAATATTTATTCCCTAATGTGGAGTTATTGACTCAAAAATAATTGTGGAATATTTGAGTAACAGTTCAGTAATTATTATTTAATGGAAAGTAATATTTAAAGAATTTTAGATAGCTCTAAAATATTTTTAAAGGTCAAATAATATTTGATTAATAATTAAGAGACCTCGAATATTCCTCGAATAATAATAAAAGGATTTAAAAAAATGATTAAAATATTTAATTAAGATTTAAAGAAGATTATTTAATATTTAAATAATTTTAAATGAACCAAAATATTTAAATAATATTTAATCAATATTAAATAATATTTAAATAATTCAAAATGAACTAAAAGTATTTAATCAATATTTAAATACTATTTAATCTCTTTAAATAATATTTAATCAACATTAAATACTATTAAAATAATGTTAAGGGATATTTAATTAATAAATAAATAATCCATATTTATTATCAATTAATATCAAAATATATTCTAAGGAAAGATTCCTGAATAATTTCGACTAAAAGTCAAAAAAGTAATAGACTATTCACAGTCAACTATCGAGTAAATAGAAGGTAACTCGATACTCGATTCATCTATCCTTATCTACTACTTTGCGCACTCTAACTTTTCAAGAAGTCCAGAGTCACGAAGGAACTAAGTAGCAAGGGGGTAAAAACAATTATGATTGATATAAAGAGTTCATACACAACAGAGCTTTATAAACAAGGACTTGTTATAAAAATTTTGATTAGTCTCTCTACCCGAGTTAGTTACTTTATCTATACTAATCATAATCATTTTCATTAACCATTAATAGGTGTTTTTTGTGATTACTAAATCTCATGATTTTGATAAGCTAGGTCCTCGATACTAATCCATGAAACCTATATCGAGTCCAAACATGACCATTACAATTTGTACTTGTTAGTTTTATTAACACTTATTTTGCCTGACATTTCACCTCCTCGGGCATAGTTTAGCTATTTGTAATATTATCTTGTCGATAATTTTTAATCAAGTTCTTTACAACATGTATTCATGATACTCCTCACCATATTTTGTTACTTGACTGACTCAAAACAAGTCATCTATCTTGTCGAAATTGTATTTCAAATTGATTACTTAACCTCCTCTCTTATATGCCTCTTATTTAATGGCCTATCTACTAGTATTTTTAGTAAATTGAAAAATCAACATTTTTACTCAAAATCTTCTCTGAGATCATTTTGAACCTTTCCTAAATCTTCCATAAAATTTCAATTGAAAATAAGAAGTTTAGCTGGGTGAAACAATGCCTCAACTTAGATGATTGCATAGTTGCGCTACCCACACTTAAACGATCATAACTCCTTAACCGTTAACTCTTTTAATGCGATTCTTTCACAAAGATAAACTAGAGAATTACTAGTTCATTACTAAATCAAACTTTTTCCAAAAACAGAGAAATATACATCTAAGAACAGGGCTCCAAAATTGTGGCTCGAGAATTGGCCTTTCTGAGAGTTACTATTACACGACTTGCACTTTATCATTTTTAATAAATCACAAAAATCAATTTTTAATATGAAGCCATCTCTGAACTCATCTTGAGTATTTTTAATATTTTTCATAAACTTTTTGATTTGAAATCAAGTGTTTAACTAAGTGAAATGTATTTTAGAATTTGAGTCAACTACGGAGTTTTACTATTTCCGCTACTTTTACTAAATAATTCATAACTTTTGACTCGTAACTCCGAATAATATGACATTAGCGCGCAAATGATCTACATACCGTCCTCTATGCAACCTCTAGAAATGGTCATGGAAAATTGGATTTCCCCGTCGGCCCCCCTGGTCAGTTCGGGCGAGAAGAAAAATGGGCATTACGTCGTTTGTAACTTCAACATTTTCCATTTCTATTCTACACCAATTCAACCCACAATCAATACCAAACTCCTCAATAAACATTACAATACTCATCCCAACATCTTTCAGTCATAAACCAAGCAAAACCTTATGAAAAATATTTTAAAATCAAATAAAAAGCACAAGTATTTCTAGGACTACCCATGCTTAAACAACCTTACCCATAACATGTATAAGACATAACAATCATCAACCAAGCCAAAGGAAAACTTAAATCAAAGAAACAAAATTTTTATTTTCAAAAACACTATTCATGTTCTTGATACTTTGGATTATATGTAGAGATTTCATGGATGAATGTTTGTAAGAATCATGATGAAGCAAGAGGGGTTTACTACCTTCGATTCGAGCCTATGTATGCCACAATCAAGCAAGAGATGAAGATTTTGTGATGATTTCTCTTCTCGAAATGGAGCTTTCTGCCCAGATTCTTCAAGGGGAGAAAATGCTGAGTTTTCTTTGATGTGTGAAACAAAATGAATGTGATTTGGGTTTAAATGTTGGTGAAATCTTTTGTGGGAGTTTGTGTGACTTCCGGCTTTGTTTTAATCACTCGTTATCGTGTTTTATTCCTCATACTATTTCATGTTTCTAAATCTTGAAATCTCATTTTGTAATCCTATTTTATGTTTTTTTAATATGAAGTTTAATAATTAAATCAATTACGGTTAATTGTTTCAAGAATTTCCAAAAATTGACTATTATCTGAAACACTATTCACCTCCATCATTTTCTAAACTCTGTTATAATTTTCAGGAGGACTTCAAATAGATTTTGTCGGACTAAATTTAATAATAAAACCCTATTTTTAATGTATATTATCCTAAATACGGGTATGACGAAGAATTTTCGAGTTATGATTCTCCAAAAACCGTCGGGATTTACATACACTTAAATATCTCGTAAATTACAATCTATTAGCATAATTGTGAACTTTGAAAAAGTAACGTGATTTACATACACTTAAATATATTGTAGGTTCATAATAAATTTACAAAATCGAGATTTGGCGATACACAATTTGACACCAAATCCCGATTATCACGCAGAATACTAAAACGACCTCGAAACTGAAATCTAATATAAAAAAAGAATTGTGTAAACATTGTTTACTCACAATGTACTCTTTATTCATAATAAAAGATTATAAGGTTCCCAAATTTTAGGAATATAACAATACACATATATTTGAATACGTCGTATATTAATATTACGACCTCAAATCTTAAATTCCTTATGGGCAATAAATCAAATAAAATTATTTATTCAATAAAATGAAAAAAATTCATCCAAAAATCTTAATAATTCTGAGTGTCAAAAATATGGATTATTACAGTCTCCCCTCCTTAAAAGAATTCTGTCCTCGGAATCTACATGCGAACAACTGAGGTCATTCTTCTCACTGAAGGGTTTCAGGTATGAAAACGCAGCGGATATAACGTAAAAAAATAATAAAATCCGAAACCCTATCGTTGGATCCATGTATAACGTTGGATGATTATGGTGAAGAACTCTGTACTTTAACGAAGCTTTCCGTATGCTGGTTAATGGAGGTCCAGAAACAGAATCACAGCAGCCCTTTGATGCAAAGATCTGCTCTCCAAAGAAGTCCATGCGAACGCCCGATCGTCCAACGATCACCGGAGTCGGTACTAGACGAATAGCTTGCCCCTCTCTCTCTCTTTTTCTAGCCTCTCAAAATTGTTGAGCAGCTAGGTTTTCTGTGAAAAATGAATTATGACTTCTAACCCTAAAACTATACATCATTATGTATATATAGGTGAAAGAGATATTTTGGGCCTAACCCTAATCCATGTGGTTTCCAAAATCCATTATGATTTTGGGTTATTATTATTATTAAATCCGAATTCTAATATAATTAATTAAGTCCCACTTAATTAATTCAATAATTAAATTCGAAATAATAATAATAAAATATCTAAATTCATAATTTAAATAAAGCTCCGTTTTGATATTCTTTGTGTATGACCCTTTAGGTTATTATTACGTTGGCAATAATTTTATTATCTAGATAATAAAATTATAAACAATGAGCGGCATCTAGTAATACATCATTGTTACCCAAGTAACAATAATAATTGGTGATTCAAATAAACTTTTCATGAATAATGTGCAATGTAATATAATCCCTTTAACCTTATATTATAGATCAAACACGAGGCATGTATAGTGTCATCCTCTTCAACGTTTAATCTTGGTTTCCTTGATCAATGAGTAGACTATTTAAACAAATCAATATTTGAGCATGGCCATGCATTTCATAGTCTCACTCAATCAAGAGGCCAAGAATATCACTCCTAAAATCGGAGGGTTAAATCCTATATCTATCATTCATATTCCGTATACGATTCATAGCATACCCAATGTCCACCTTTATCATTACCCGTTTAAAGATAACTTTGAGTGTAATCAAAGTATATTAATTCTCGTATAGAAATATAATGATTTCAAGTCAGAGGATCATTACATCATTATCACTGTGAGATTTCTTATGACACTTATTAACATGTAGAATCTCACGACGGGTCTTTCCAGTGTCATGTATTGATACATACACTTATGTTCTTGACTTTAGTATCACCATACCTATGACCAATGAGATGTGGTCATCTGTCAACAAACATACTAGTCTTATTGCATTATTATTGTCCTTAAATAATAATACTTGACTAGGAAATTTTAGGAATAAAATACTATTCATATAATCTCATTTTTAAGTCACAAACTTAAAGGTATATATTACGTATTAATATTTCAAGGACATTTATTATTCTTTCAATTTATAACGCAGTAAATAAAGACATAATAAATATTAATTAAATAATCATATAAAACATAATCCTTAATTGTTTTCAATAAAACATTAAAAGTATTGTCTCTAGGACACCAATACTAACAATCTCCCACTTGTACTAGAGTCAATATCTCATGTATCTAATACCCATGGAACTAGTATGACCTTCGTGCTTCTGCTGCGACAAAGCCTTGATCAGTGGATCTGCAATGTTATCATTTGTATGCACTTTACATATATGTATATCCCCTCGATTCTTAATCTATCAAAGAAGATGATATCTCTGAGTATATGCTTTGTTCGGGAATGAGACCTTGGTTCCTTAGCCTATGAAATGGCTCCATTATTATCGCAGTATAAATCTATCGGATCTGCGACTGAAGGAACCACACCAAGACCTGCAATAAATTTCCGAATCCAAACAGCCTCCTTGGCTGCTTCACAGGCAGCAATATACTCAACCTCCATTGTAGAATCGGCAACCGTCTCTTGCTTCGAACTTTTCCAGCTTACAGTACCTCCATTTAGACAAAACACAAATCCAGACTGAGAAATTTAATCATCTTTGTCTGTCTGGAAACTAGCGTCGGTGTAACCTTTTACAACTAGCTTATCTTCTCCTCCATATACCAAGAATTGATCTTTAGTCCTCTTCAAGTACTTAATAATATTCTTGACTGCTGTCCAGTGACCTTCACCTGGATTAGACTGGTATCTACTCGTCATGCTCAAAGCATACGAGACATCAAGATGAGTACATATCATTACATACATTATAGAACCAATTGCTGAAGCATATGGAACTTTACTCATACGGTCCTTATCACCCAATGATTTAGAACGGTTATCTTTTGAGATCGATATCCCATGAGACATCAGGATAAATCCCCTTTTAGCATCTTGCATCCCAAATCGATGCAAAACTTTATCAATGTATGTACTCTGACTTAGGCCGATCATTCTTCTTGATTTATCTCTATAGATCCTGATACCTAAAATATAGGTCGCTTCGCCTAAGTCTTTCATTGAGAAATTCTTACTCAACCAAGTCTTAACAGCTTGTAGAAAAGGAATGTCATTCCCTATTATTAATATATCACCAACATATAATACTAGGAATGCCACATTGCTCTCACTAACCTTCTTGTAAACACATGGTTCATCTTCATTTTAAATAAACCCAAACTCTTTGACAGTTTCATCAAAATAAATATTCCATCTCCTCGAGGCTTGTTTCAATCCATAAATGGATCGACGCAACTTACATACCTTTCCAGCATCCTTTGGATCAACAAAACCTTCAGGCTGTGTCATGTACACATCCACATCTTCTTCAAGGCCCCCATTGAAGAAAGCGGTTTTGACATCCATTTGCCAGATTTTATAGTCATGGTAAGCAGCTATAGTAAGAAAAATCCTAATGGACTTTACCATAGCCACTGGTGAAAAGGTTTCATCATAGTCAATGCCATGAATTTGCTTGAAACCTTTTGCCACCAATCGTGCTTTATAGGTCTGTACATTACCATCCATGTCGGTCTTCTTTTTGAAAACCCACTTGCACCCTATAGGTTTTACCCCTTCAGATGGATCAACCAAAGTCCATACTTGATTATTAAACATGGATTCCATCTTAGATTTCATGGCATCCAGCCGTCTCTTAGATTCTGGAGTGTTCATAACGTCTTAGTATGTGAGAGGCTCATATTCATCCACAAGCATCACATCACCATCTTGAGTCAAGAGAAATCCATAATATCTCTCGGGCTCATGGCGAATCCTACTAGACCTACGAATAACCTGTTTTTCTTGAGCAGTATTGTTTTCTTGTACATTTTGCTCAGGTTCCTCCATTGGTTCAACGTTATCATATGGGTCTCGAATTTCATCGAGATCTATTATCCTCCCATTGTCTTTCTTAGACAGCATTTCTCTTTCAAGGAATACTGCAGTTCGAGCAACAAACACTTTGTTCTTTGAAGGATTATAGAAAGAATAACCCTTTGTTTTAATTGGGTATCCCATAAAATTACATTTTTCTGATTTAGGTCCTAGCTTTTCAGAAGTTAGACGTTTCACAAATGCTTCATATCCCCAAATTTTCATAAATGACATGCTATGACATTTCTCAGCCCATATCTCATACGGAGTCTTCTGAACCATTTTAGTAGGAACTCGGTTAAGTTTATATGCAGCCGTCTCCAGGGCGTCTCCCCAGAAACTAATTGGAAGATCTGCATGACTCATCATCGATCGCACCATGTCCAACAAAGTACGATTCCTCCTTTCAGAAACCCCATTCCATTGTGGTATTCCGGGAGGAGTGAGTTGTGATACAATACCACACTCTTTTAATAAAATCTTAAATTCATGGCTTAAGTATTAACCTCCACGATCAGATCGTAGAGTCTTAATACTTCCGCAAGTTTGATTTTCTACTTTAGATATGTATTCTTTGAACTTTTCAAAAGAATCAGATTTGTTCTTCATAAGATACACATATCCATATCTACTTAAATCATCAGTAAACGTGATAAAGTAGTAAAAGCCTCATCTTGCCATAATACGCATAGGACAACATACATCACTATGTATAAGTTCTAATCATTCAGTGGCCCTTTCACCTTGTCCAGTAAAAGGAGCTTTAGTCATTTTTCCAATGAGACAAGGTTCGCATGCTTCGTATGATTCAAAGTCAAACTTATCCAAGTATCCATCTTTATGTAACTTGGAAATGCACTTCTCATTTATATGGCCAAAACGACAGTGCCAGAGGTATGTTTGAATTGAGTCATTTGTTTTAAGATGTTTGTTATTCACATTATAGATAAGAGTGTCTAAATCAAGAACATATAAACCGTTAAATAAATGTGCAACCCCATAGGTAACATTATTCAAAGAAAAGGAACAACTATTGTTCTGAATTGAAAATGCAAAACCTTTCTTGTCCAAACAAGAAACCGAAATAATGTTTCTACAAATTGCAGGCATGTAAAAACAGTTTTCAAGTTCTAAAATAAGCCCAGTAGGCAATGATAAATAATAAGTCTCTACAGCTAAAGCAACAACCTTTTCTCCATTGCCAATTCGTAGGTTGACCTCTCATTTAGCCAAAGTCCTACTCATTTCTAGTTCCTGCACATTTATACAAATGTGAGAACCCCATACATTATCTAATACCCATGATGTAGAAGTAGACAAATTGACATCTATAATATAAATACCAGAATCAGAAGCTTGACCAGCCTTCTTCTTCTTCATATCCTCCAAATAAGCATGATAGTTTCTCTTCCAATGACCTGGTTTACCACAGTAGTGACAATCACCCTTTGCAACAACACCCTTAGGCTTTAAAGCTTGGGATTGGCCTTTGGCTTGGGACTAGAAGCAGATCTGTTATTTGCCCTTAAGTATACTAAGTTTGGAGAAGGGGGGTTGAATACAAACTTAAGAATTATTTAAATTCTTGCGGATTTAAGTTTGTTCAACTAGAGTGTTTGAGTGTATATATATAAAACTGATTGAACTAAGAATGCAAAAACTAAAGTATTGAAAATAGAACAAATAATATTAAAAATTACTAGTGGATTGGTTATTCATTAGTATGTTTTTGATTTCAATTAATCTTGGTAAAAATACTAAGCTGCTTACAAAGTGTTTTTGCACAGTCCTTACAATCTTTTCACTGTGTTTCTTATTTTTTTTTGCTACTTTGCTACAATGAACTACTAACCACTATATAGTGGTTTTCTTCACTTCTAATTCCTATCGACAGATAATATTATAAAATTACAACTTACAATGTTTACATGAAAATAGAAATTAGCTACTTGAACAGTCTTCTTTGGACCTGTCTAGTCCTGAAAGTATCTTTGTCTTGATGCATTCCTTGAAGACTGTGTTGCCTTGAAAGTCTTCACAATCCTGACAGGACTGTCTTCCAGTGATTCAGTTTTTGCACAGTTTCCTTTCTTCTTCTCTTTAACTAAATTAAGAAACCTTAATCAACTGATAAATGCTGTTAAGCATGTTAGTTGATTTTCCTTTGCTCATCCATCGATGGATAGGATATCCATTGATCAGTTATTGAATCGATGGCTATTTGAGTTATCCATTGACTCCCTATCCATTGATGATCCCTTATCCGTTGATTGCCTTTATCTGTTGATGACTTGTATCCGTTGATAGCTTTTATCCGTTGAGTAGTGTCTTCATCCATCGACTCCAATATCAGTTGATCACTTCACTTGTGAGAATTCTGACTTAGAATATTTATAATTGATCAGCCATTCTTCACATCAGTTGAGAAGCTATAAATTGAAGTCAATAACATCAGTCGACTACTTCATAGCATCCATTGAGGCAACACCATCAATTGATAATGAAACATGAATCAAATGTTACAATCCAGTTTATCAGTTGATAAACAAGCTTCAACTGATAACTGGTTTCCTAGTCAATAGATATTTATAAGTCACATGTCCATTGACCAGTTACAATGAATTTTAAATCCCTATTGAAATTCTAAGTAATTTGTTATCATCAAAACTAATAATTCCTAACAATCTCCCCCTATTTATGAATATGTGAAATATGCATAAATTTTCTGTTGATGATAACAAAACTCCTAAACATTTTCATTCTAGCAGGAATTACAATATTAACACAAATAAATTTGAGACAGAGTGATCAAATACTAGTAAGAGATAAATTTTGACAATTTGATGTTGAGTCTGAATCTTCTACCTTCTTCTTCTTCTCGCCCTTGACTCATTCATTTTGTCTTCATTTTCCTTCATTTTTCTATACAAGGATGCCTTCAGAATCTTCTCATCCTCAACCCTGTAGTCCAGTTGGCTTGCAAGATGATTTAATTCCAGATTGTGCAGTTTGTCTATTTCCTGACAAATATCAATGCACTTTTCTCTGCATTCTCTGTCCTTGTAGATCATCATGTAGAATGGTTCATGAAGAACCTTCCTTCCTTCAGGGTTCCATATTTTGATTCTGTCATCCTTTTCTTCTTGAATAGGTGTCTCCCTTATCTTCTTCATCTTCTCAAGAATGGCTTTCCCTAGCTCTTCAGTTAAATAGTACTTTCTGTTGAGCATGGTGTAGATCTTCCTTAAGATGCCATATCCTTGATCCAAGACTTGATTGAATGTGATCCATCTTCATACTCAATGTGAAGAAGATCAACATCCCTCTTCCTTTGACCTTTTACTGCAATCATTCCTTCACTCTTGATTGGCACAAAATTCTCAGATTTGGGTTTGAACACTTCTATTTCTTTGGCTTGGCCACTCCCAGAAGCTTGACTTTCAAGCTTCACCTCTTTTGGCTTCTCCTCCTTAGCCTCTTTTTCCTCGACAACAAGTTTTCTCTTAACCCCAGAAGTTTTTTGGTTCATCTACAGGCTTGTTTGCTCTTTGTTTCATTCTTGGCCTCCTTTCACCTTCTTTTCTTCTGGCTTCTCTTATTAGCCTATCCTCCTCATCAAATTTCCTTTGCAGTTGAATAGCTAGTTCTTCTTGTGACTTTTCTTGTTGCTCCCTTTCTTTCACACCAACCATTATTGCTTTGCCCAAAAGTTTCTCACCTCCACTTGTGATAGATTTCTCTTTCTTCTTGCCATCTTCAATCAACTTTCCCTTTCCTTTTCTATCACCAGGTTGTGAACTACTTTCATCTACCCTTATTTCTACTTTCTTTACTACTTCAAGAATTTCTGGTAATAGGGCAATTGGCTCTTGTGCATCAATCTCCTTGTTTTTGCTGGCAATTGAATCAAACTGCCTTACAATATTTTGAGCCAATTCCTGCTTTGGATCCTTCCTTTGTATGACTTCCTTCGTATTCTTGATTACAGCTTCAACTTCTTTTTCCTTAAATCCTCATGTTTCTCCCCCTTTTTGTTATCAACAACCGGTTCTTGCTCTAATGACTGAGAAATGAGAGGGGTTTCCAAGAGTCTGCTCAAGAGTTTGATTTGAGTTTCTTGATTCTTCATGATGCGCTCTATGTTAACTTCCATAGCTGTCACCCTTTTCTCCAATGCCATTACCTTGTTTTTGGCTGTAAACTCAGTGTCTAGCCTTTGCTTAATTCGGGTTAACATTGTAAGGCTGAGTCTGGAGTCAATTGTGGTGTCAAAGTGCATCCTTGAACTATTAATTGCCTCCCTGATCTTCTTTAATTCATACTTAGATCCTGACATGCATTTTCTGAATTTTTAAGTTGTCCCTGTAAAAGTTGAGAATTCTTCTGTGCAAAGGATCCTCTACATTCACTTCAGCCATGGAGCTCCTGTAGTGAGAAATAATTGCCTTCTCAGTATCAGCCAAACTTGTTTCATCACTGGCCACATCCGAGTCTAGAAGTTCATCATCAAAACTGTCTTCAAAGTCTTCAGGATTCATGTGGGATACATCATCTAGTTGACTAGCTAGATGCTCCTTTCCATTCCTGAATTGTTCTTCTGTCTGCACCAATCCCAACATTTGTTCAGCTACTTGATTAGTGGCTGCTGCTAATTCTTGATAGTGTAGATCTTCATGGTGAAAGGTTGAAGCATCGAGGTTGACTTCAATCTCATCATCCACTTCCATGTGGGCATTTGTAATTCCTGCAGGGACTCCATTTCCTCCAGCTCCCCCTGACTCCAACCCCAACTCCTGGGTGAGTTCTGTTGTAACCTGCTCAGTTTTAGAAGTTGATGCTTCATGAGATGGTGAAATTGTTTTCTCTCTATTCTTTTCTCTCTCACTCTCCTCTCTCTGTTTTTGCATCAGAATCTCATCTTGGATTCTCACCTCTCCCTTACTATCATCTCCTTTTACATCACATGCTAAGGTGAAACTCTCTTTGCTCACACCCTTTCCTTTTGCCACTTTAGAAGAATTTGAGGGCCCCTCATTCACACACTCTCCTTTTTCCAAGATATGCAAACCTTGCCTCTCACACACCTCACCCACTCCACTCAATCCTAGTAGAGTATTGGCCACTTGAAGTGTTTCATTGGATGATTAATGAATTGGAAAGGTGTCAATCGATGGATAAGAAATATCCATCGATGGATGAATATTCGTTGATGGGAGCTCGTCGATGGATGTAAGGATATCCATCGATGGAAGTGAACTAGTCAATGGATGTTGGAATTTATCAGTTGATTGAATAATATCGATTGACTTGAGAGAAGTTTCAGTAGGTACCTAATCAACCAAGGTATTACCCTTATTTGGTGATACAGGTGAAAGTGTTGGCTCCACCCTGAGTTGCAAAGAGGGTGAATTTGAAACATTGAAGTTGTCAATCAATAATGCTTTTGAAGAAATAGATTTTGAGGGGGATTGAAGAGAAGAAATAGATAGAGAGTGGGGTTGTGCCTCAGGAAAATTCTGAGACACATGAAAAGAAGAAACTGAAGGCTCCACCAAATTTGCATTTGGCTTTGCAGGTGTATGTGTTCCCTGTGCAATACTTTTATCCTTCTTTCTCCTTTTGTATGGCTGTAGAACTTTGTGTCCCTCACCCCCATCTAATGGTCCTAGTTGAGACCTTTTTTCAATAGTTACACCTTGTTGAGAAGGTGCAACTAGGGATGTATTTAAATCCTTTATCACAGCCTTAATCTGTTG
The DNA here is from genome assembly GCA_028671895.1 of Oenanthe sinensis. Classification (NCBI taxonomy): domain Eukaryota; kingdom Viridiplantae; phylum Streptophyta; class Magnoliopsida; order Apiales; family Apiaceae; genus Oenanthe; species Oenanthe sinensis. The sequence goes on along the minus strand of JAPMAC010000195.1, from coordinate 6,425,728 downwards.
AGAGATTGGGCTGGTGGCTGGCTGAACACGCTCAACCTCTCCTTCCTTATTCTTCTGGATTTCTTGATGTTGGCCAGTTCCCTCACCCTTATCAACCACCTTCACACTCCCTTTAGTTGTTTTTCTTTGTCTTTTGAGAGACTACTAAGGTGGTTTGTCTAGATTTGAGTTTGGAAGGTTGTGCAACTTGGGTAGGAGGGATGGGGGCATTTCCATCTCCCTCTATTGTTGCTTAAGGCAAAGAAATTTGAATACCAGAGGGAGAAAAGGAGAAATTGAGTTTCTTTAGATATACCTGGACAAAAGGAGGATAAATGAGGCACAACTTAGGATGTAAGTTGATTCTCACAAGATCCTTGAAGACCCTTTTGTTTTGCATCCATGGCTCTAGTGTCTCCATATCTGCACTAATCTCATATTCTCCAATGGAGGCATTAATTAACAGGAAAAAAATCTAGCAAAATAAATGTTATTTTTCCTAGAGGCCTTGGTTCCTAACTTAGCAGATAATTCATTTAAGAGTAGTGTGCTAAAATTGAAGTACTTATCAAACAGGACAGAATAAGCAATTTCTTGCATACTTGTGGTAATTGCATCAAAATTACTTATTTTTCCAGAAAATACTTTAATAATAGCATCAAAGAAATAACTCCATTCTTTCCTCAAATTTTTCCTAACGACCTCACCTAAACTAGTTTCAGCATTTGCATAGTTAACAGATTCTAGCATGTCCCTGATCTCATCTTCAGTTGGTGACCTATCACAATTATTTTCAGGTAATTCTAAGCATTCAGACAAACTGGTACTTGTAATAGTATAAGAGTTACCTCTACAAGTATAAGAGATTACATTCCCATCTTGTGATACTTCTGCAGAGTTCCATAGTTCTTCAACAAACGAACAGACTATTGTTGGTGCTTCACTGAGTGCTTTGGACACTTTGCAGTCTCCTAGAAATCTCATCAATGGATGAAAATCTACGGGAGCATCATCCACAATTAGACATGCAATGAAGTTGTTTTGTTCATAGGTGAACCCAGTTGAGGAAACAATCTTCTTTTGAGGTGCCATTACTGATTCTTGAGAGATTAAAAAGAACTTGAAAACGGATGAGTGGATTTGACAAACAAAAAGAAACTTGAGAGAGAGAAACAGAGATACAACAATTAGAGATAGAAAATAAAATAGTAATTAAGAATGAAGCAATAATTATCGTTGCTATTTATATTTTCTGTGATTAAGAAGAATTGAATAGACAGTTTTAATTAAGGATATAGCCGTTGTGAGGAAAAATGAGTTAAAGTTAATTACTGTAAATGACAATCGATGGGTATGTTCATCTGTTGACAAATAAGGTAATTAATCAATGGCTATAATTTGATCAACGGATGAATAAAACTGTAGAAATTCTATTACCATCGATGGATAAAATAAAGAATTAATCATTTATCGATCGATAAATAACTACCAGGGTAATTATCTGTCGATAGATAAATATCCATTGATAGGAATAAAATTTATCTATTGATCAAATAAGAAAGAATTTATCAATCAATAAACAATTACTGAGGTAATTATTTGTCGATAGATAAATATACATCGATAGTAATATATTTTATCTGTTGATCAAATATATCCATCGATAGTTGCTAAATATCCATTGACAATTAACACAATTATCAATTGATCACTTGGTTTCAACAGATAATTGTGAACAATGGCTATAACAAAGAAAGAAAGCAAAACTTGGCATACATTTCAAGATTGAGTAAAGTTAAGCATACCTAACTCACAGACTAATCTATTAAAAGTAGATTCATCTAGAGGTTTGGTAAAAATGTCTGCAAGTTGTTGTTCACTAGGGACAAAATATAATTCAACTGTACCATTCATTACACGTTCCCTAATGAAATGATACCTTATGTCAATGTGTTTGGTTCTGGAATGTTGCACAGGATTTTCTGTTATTGCAATGACACTTGTATTATCACAGAAAATAAGAATCTTGTTCATGTTGAACCCATAGTCAAATAATTGATTCCTCATCCATAATAATTGAGCACAACAACTTCCAGCAGCAATGTACTCAGCTTTTGCAGTTGAAATTGATACTGAGTGTTGCTTTTTGCTAAACCATGACACAAGTTTGTTTCCTAGAAATTGACAGGTGCCTGTAGTACTTTTCCTGTCTATTTTGCAACCTGCATAATCTGCATCTGAGTAGCCTATTAGATTAAAACCAGAATCTCTAGGATACTAAATACCTAAATTTGATGTACCCTTGAGATATCTAAAAATTCTTTTAATAGCCACAAAATGAGATTCTCTAGGATCAGCCTGAAATCTAGCACATAAGCATGTAGAGAACATTATGTCTGACCTACTAGCAGTTAAATATAAAAGTGAGCCTACCATGCCTCTATAACTTGAAATATCCACTTTAGCTTCTTTAGTGTTTAATTCAAGTTTGGTGGCAGTGGCCGTGGGAGTTTTTGCAGAAAAACATTCACTTAAGTCAAATTTCTTTAACAAGTAATGAATATACTTTGTTTGATTTATAAAAATACCATCCTTAACTTGTTTGACTTGCAAACCAAGAAAGTATGTAAGTTCTCCCATCATGCTTATTTCATATTTATTCTGCATTAATTTGGCAAACTTTTTGCAAAGTCCCTCATTAGTTGAGCCAAAAATAATGTCATCCACATATATTTGTACAAGAATAATAGAGCCATTGACATTTCTACTGAATAGAGTTTTATCAACAATACCTCTTGTGAAGTGATTCTTAATGAGGAACTGAGATAAAGTGTCATACCAGGCCCTTGGTGCTTTCTTCAAGCCATAGAGTGCTTTGAGTAGATAGTAGACAAAGTCAGGGAAATTTGGATCTTCAAAGCCAGGAGGTTGTTCCACAAAGACTTCATCTTCTAATATTCCATTCAAAAATGCACTCTTCACATCCATCTGGTAGACTTTGAAATTAGCATGTGCAGCATAAGCTAGAAAGATTCTGATTGCTTCCAGCCTTGCAACTGGTGCAAAAGTTTCATCAAAATTAATTCCTTCTTCCTGTGAGTATCCATTTGCCACAAGCCTTGCTTTGTTTCTATTCACAGTACCAGTTTCATCCATTTTGTTTCTGAATACCCATTTTGTACCAATTACTGATCTATCTGTTGGTTTGGGCACCAACTTCCACACTTTATTTCTTTCAAATTGATTGAGTTCTTCTTGCATAGCTAAAACCCAATCAGGATCCAAGAGAGCATCTTCAACTCTTTTAGGTTCTTCTTGAGATAGGAAGCTGCTATACATACACTCATTTTGAGTAGCACTTCTTGTCTTGACACCATCTTCTGCATTTCCAATGATTAGTTCAAATGGATGGCTTTTTGTCCATTTTCTTCAAGGAGGCAAATTTTGCCTTGATGATAAAGCTTCATTATCATTAGTATTGTACTCAAATTGATTTGAATTTGTGGACTGATTCTGAAACCCTCCCCCTGAATTGGATACCCTAGATGTAGAGTGTTGATTATCCATTGAAGGATTATCAATTGATGGAATTCCGTCAACTGATAAATTATCCATTGATGTAGAAACATCAACTGATATTGGGTTTCTGAGTACTTATGATTTTACAATTTTTGCTTCTTCATCATTATATACATCATTTGATTCATTCTCAAAATGCAGTGTGTCATGATTTCCTTCATCAAACAGCCCTTGAATCTTCTTATCATCAAAAACTACATGTACAGATTCCATAACAATGTGTAGTCTAAGATTATAGACTCTATAGGCTATGCTTGATAGTGCATACCCAACAAATATAGCTTCATCAGCTTTGACTTCAAATTTTCCTAGGTTTTCACCTTGATTCTTTAACACATAGCATTTGCAACCAAAGACATGAAGAAATTCCACCTTTGGCTTTTTATTTTTCTTGATCAATTGATAAGGGGTCTTTTCTTGATCTTGATTTACTATGGAGATGTTTTGAGTGTAACATGCTGTGTTAATGGCCTCATCCCAGAAGTATGTTGGTAATTTAGCATCTTCCAACATAGTTCTAGCTGCTTCAATCAATGTCCTGTTCTTCCTTTCAACTACCCCATTTTGTTGAGGTGTTCTTGGTGCAGAGAAGGTGTGTATGATTCCTTTAGATTCATAGAACTCCTTCATTGTGGAATTTTTAAATTCTGTTCCATTGTCACTTCTTATTTTCTTTACATCCAATCCAAGACTTTTCTCAACTTCTCTTATGTGCTTGATGATGAGATGACTAGCTTCATCCTTTGAATGCAGAAAATAAGTCCATGAGAACCTTGAAAAGTCATCCACAATGACTAGAGCATACTTCTTCTTTGCAATGGAATGATATTTACAGGACCAAACAAATCCATGTGTAATAACTCAAGTGGCTTCTCAATTGATGATTCCAATTTTGACTTGAATGATGCCTTCCTTTGTTTCCCTTTCTGACAGGCATCACAAAGTCCATCCTTGACAAATTCCATTTGTGGTAAGCCTCTCACTTGATTTTTCTTGACCAACTGATTCATGGCCTTGAAATTTAAATGAGCTAATTTCCTATGCCATAGCCAACTTTCATTTGTACTTTCCTTAGAGAGAAGACAAGTCATTGAATCTGCATTTGTTGAATTGAAGTCAGTTATGTACACATTTCCTTTTCTATTCCCAGTCATAACCAGGCTTCCATCTTCCTTGTTGGAAATTATGCATGCTTCAGTTGTGAAACAAACTTTATTTCCATTATCACATAGTTGACTTATGCTTAACAAATTATGTCGTAAGCCATCAACTAATGCAACAGGTTCAATGATGACATTCTCTTTTGAAATCAAGCCATATCCCATGGTGTACCCTATGCTGTCATCTCCAAAAGTTACTCCAGGGCTAGCTTTCTCCTCAAACTTTGTGAGCATGGATTTATCTCCAGTCATGTGTTTTGAACACTCACTGTCCAAGTACCAAAGATTTCTTCTTTTTCCCTTCACAGAGTCAAAAACAATCAAGTTGATTTTGGTACTCAAGTTTCCTTGGGTCCTTTCTTATTAGTTGCTATCTTTGGCTTGTTTTCCAATTTTTGTACCTTTGGTTTAGGTGGTTTTACTTCCACTTCAACCTTAGGTGTTGGTTTCCTTACCTCAGAATTCTCAGTGCTAATATTTGGAATATTCATGCTTGCAGAATTGGAGAAATTTGGAGCATGAAAATTGTTAAGCATATTACATGGCATAGTAGGCATATCTATGTTGGCAAATGCAAGATATGGATTAAACATATAAGGCATTGATGCATATTGCGCATGAATAGCATGAGAATCAACTAAATGAGGAAAAACAGAATTATAATGCATGTTAGGTATACCATGCACATTGGTGGCTGCAGGCATATTGATCTTGCATTGCAGAGATAAGTGATTTTTGCTACCACACTTAGCACATATCTTCCTAGGAGCATACTTATCAGGTGTGTAGTTATTGTGCTTGTTTATGCCTACTTTACCATTTCTGTTTTTCTTCTGCTTCTCATTTGACCTAATATTAGGTTCTATCTTCTCTAATTTCTCCTTCAATTGATCTTTAGATAAAAATCCAATATTAGCTTTTTCAACTTTGACTTCAGATTTAGAGGAGCTACTTTCTTTGACAAATTTAACAGGTCTGTTCAGCTTAGTTTTTGAAGCAAATTGCTTAGCAGTTGATGATTCCTCAATCGATGGATAATTATCCAGTAAAATAATGTTATCAATCGATGGATGATTATCCGTTGAATTGACATTATCAATTGATGGATAATTCTTATCAGTTGATTCAGAATTAGCAATCGATTACTTCTTTTCCAAGGATTGATTTTCATCAATGGCTATTCTCTCAAGAGTTTCTGACAACATGGTGAAAGAGTTTTTTCCATGAATGTCATTCATCTTCTGGCTGGCTTTACTAGACCTGTTCCACCTGTCAATGGTTCTTAGTTCTTCTTCTAATTTTTCCTTCAAATTCTCTATTTCCTTTTTACACTCAACTAGTTCTTTTCTAGCATCTTTGTTTTCCACCTTGAGTCTATCCATTTGCACTAGCTCTCCCTCTAAATAAAATTTTCTTTCAGTGAGAGTTTCTAAGGTGATTTTTAGCCTAGTGTTCTCTTTGTTTAAGGACTTGAGAGTGACATGCAAATTATACAATTCATTTGACATTTTAGTAATTGTAATATTGTATTCATCTTTGGATAACTCAGATAGATTTGTAGAAATTACCTGATTGCTAGAAGAACTTGCTTCCCGATCATCATGATTAGCCATTAGTGCAAGGTTGATGTATTTTTCTTCTTCAGAATCATCCTCAGCAGCCCAGTCTTTTTCCTCTGTCACAAAAACTTTTTATCTTTGTTTAAGCAAATCAAAGTACTTCTTTTTATAGTCAATACCATCACTAAACTTTGACTTCTTTTCCATTTTTGGCTTTCTGCATTCATTAGAAAAATGACCAGCCAATCCACAGTTGAAACATTTGAATTGAGTCTTGTCAACAAGATTTTTTCTTTGTTGATTGTCTCTCTTGAACTAAGATCCAGGCCTTTGCATTGGATTCCTCTTGAATTTAAGTTTTGAAAATTTTCTTGATAGAAAAGCCAAATGCTCATCTATTTCGTCCATTTCATCCTTGGTGTATGATTCATCATCCTCAACTGTTTCTTTTCCTTTCCCAGTTGAAGATTCATCATATCTAACACCACTTGCACAATTGCCATGACCTTCTTTCTTCCCTTCTTTGACAGCAACATCTTTACCTGATTCTTCAACTTGCTTATCCTTGACCACCAAAGCAATGGACTTTTCTCTCTTCTGACTTTTCTCAATTTCCTCATCTTGTTGTAGTTCCAACTCATAGGTTTTCAAGATGCCATATAGCTTGTCAAGAGTATATTCTTTAAAGTCAGGAGATTGTCTTTTAGAAACAATCATTGGTTTCCATTCCTTGGGTAAGGACCTCAAAAATTTGAGGTTGGTATCTTCAACAGCATACACTCTTCCATATAGCTTCAGCTCATTCAACAGCTTTTAAAACCTGCTATATGTGTCATTGATTGCTTCACCACTCCTAAAATGAAAGGCTTCATATTTTTTAATCAAGAGTTGCATCTTATTCTTTCTTACTTGTTCAGTGCCTTCACATTGAGTTTGAAGAGTGTCCCAGATGTTACGGATCAAAAACGAGGTGTTTTTAATACGTAATTAATGCTAGGGTTTGGGGGAGCTTCGAGCTTTAATGGCTGCACTAACGTTTCGTGACTAACTCGGGTCCTCGTTAACTGCCTACGTATCTCTGTTGTGTTTAGAGAATCAAGCCAAAAACGTAGTTCTAATGTTGAGGGGTTAGGCCCTTTATATAGGCGCTTGAAGGCCTTGGAGTTAGATTAGAATTGAGAGACTTGGAGGCCAAGTCTCCTAGTGATAGGGTTGTTCAAACCTTGTAGGAATGAGAGTCCTTGTTGGACTCTTCCCACGTTTGAGTTTCTAGATCCTTCTAGGATGAAGGCCTTCAACAGACTTCTTGGGCCTTTACTAAGCCTTTATTTATTAATTACAAAATTAATTAATAACAAAGGCTTAATGGGCCTATGGCTTCAACAGAGCTTGTGGGCTGGACTTATAAATCCAGTTGATCCTAGGATTTATTTTTCTAGTTCTTTTTGAGGGCCCAAGCCTTTGGACCATAACATGTTTAATTAATGAAATAATAAATGCTATATTTATTATTTCCTCAGGGTTATTTTTGCCCATATCATTTGCCCCCCAACTTTTGGGAAAACTTTGTGAGTTTTCGTAAAAGTTTTACAAAGGGTTTTCAGTGTCTTATTGGGCTTTTAACTCATTTTAGTCAATTTTATCTCGACTTTTTGGGCTCAGGCCTTCTATTATTAATTCTTTTAGAGAATTAATAAATCGGTCCCCAACGGACTTTTATTCGTAGCTAATTTGCCAAATAAGATTATCGCATTTCTGCCCCAAATCGACTAGGATTGAGGTCGAAAATCGACCTCAAAAACCCTCGAGGTCGAATTGATGCCCTGAGGTCGATTTCGATCTCAGTTCAGGTCGAATAAGGTCTTAAAGACCTTCGAGGTCGAAACCTGTATCTGAGGTCGATTTCGACCTCGATTGGGGTCGATTTAGACTTCAACATCTCTTGAAGTCGAACTGCGTGATTGAAGTCGATTTCGACCTCGATTGAGGTCGAATTAGGCCTCCAAAACCTTGAGGTCGAAACACCCATTTGGAGTCGATTCGTCCTCGATTGAGGTCGATTTAGGCTCCAAAATGCCTTGAAGTCAAAATCTTTGAATGAGGTCGATTTCGACTTCGATTGAAGTCGATTAGGGCCTCAAAAATCCTTGAAGTCGAAACATTGTACCGAGGTCGATTTCGACTTCGATTGAGGTCGAATTAGGCCTCAAATATCCTTGAGGTCGAAATACTTGGGGGCCCTCAAGGCTTTGTAATTTTCGACTAAGAATGAAGTCGAATTTAGACCTCAAAATTCTTTGAGGCTGAAATCTCTGAGGGCCTCATGGCTTTATCTTCGTTTCGACCTCGATTGAGGACGTACTATACTTAAAATGTACATCCATGTCTATTAACAATTGAGGTCGATTGGCCTCAAGGCTTTGGCTTCACTTTGACCTTAATTGAGGTCGAATTTCATGATTTTGTATCACCCACAGGTGTTTCTGTATTTTTCCCAAATATTTTGGGGATCATATGCTGCTCACAAGTATTTTTCATAATATTCCTAATAATTTTAGAAATTTTTATGTACCCACGGGTATTTTTTGTAATTTTTTCTAATAATTTAGGAATTTTTGTGTACCCACGGGTATTTTTCCTAATATTTTAGGAATTTTTATGTACTCACAGGTATTTTTCCTAAGAATTTAAGAATTTTTTCTGTGCCCACGGGTAATTTTCCTAAAAATTTAGGAATTTTTTCTGTAGCCGCTGGTATTTTTCCTAAGAATTTAGGAATTTTTTATGTACCCACGGGTATTTTTCTTAATTATTCCTAATAATTTAGGAATTTTTTATGTACCCACGGGTATTTTTCTTAATTATTCCTAATAATTTAGGAATATTATTATTATTTTTTATATGTACCCACGGGTATTTTTCCTAAGAATTTAGGAATTATTTATGTACCCACGAGTATTTTTCTTAATTATTCCTAATAATTTAGGATTTTTTTTATATACCCACGGGTATATTTCCTAACAATTTAGGAATTATTTATGTACCCACAGGTATTTTTTCTAAAAATTCAGGAATTTTTTCTATACCCACGGGTATTTTTCCTTAGAATTTAAGAATTTTTCATGTACCCACAGGTATTTTTCTTAATTATTCCTAATAATTTAGGAATTTTTTATGTACCCACAGGTATTTTTCTTAATTATTCCTAATAATTTAGAAATTTTTTATGTACCCACGGGTATTTTTCCTAATAATTTAGGAATTTTTTTTTTGTACCCACAGGTATTTTTCTTAATTATTCCAATTAATTTAGGAATTTTTTATGTACCTACGGGTATTTTTCTTAATTATTCCTAAAAATATAGGATTTTTTTTATGTACCCACGGGTATTTTTCCTAATAATTTAGGAATTTTTTTTGTACCCACGGGTATTTTTCTTAATTATTCCTAATAATTTAGGAATTTTTATGTACCCACAGGTATTTTTCTTAATTATTCCTAATAATTTAGGAATTTTATGTACCCACGGGTATTTTTCCTAATAATTTAGGAATTTTTTATGTACCCACAGGTATTTTTCCTAAGAATTAAGGAATTTTTTATGTACCCTCGGGTATTTTTCCTAATAATTTAGGAATTATTTGTGTACCTATATGTATTTTTCCTAATAATTTATGAATTATTTACGTAACTTTCCCATCAGGGATCAACTTGTAATTTTTGCAGGGCTTGATTTGTCAATTTACAAACTTCAGGGGAGTAATCGTCAACTTTCAAACTTCAGGGGAGAAATTGTAAGTTTTCAAACTTCAGGATAGTAATCGTAAGTTGTGCCAAACTTGGGTGACCATTTAGCAAATTGGCCACCCAATTCGACTTCAGTCGAAGTCGATTTAGAAGTGGATTTTGTCTCCAGGTCGAACAAAAATTGAGGTCGTCCTTCGACCTGAAATCCAGCTCGAATATATTTTTTTTTCCTTCAAATTTTCCCAAATATCATTAATAAATAATAATATTTATTTTGGAATAATTAAATTTTGAATTTGGAGGTGTCCCACTCGGATAAAATGAGGCGTCCCACTTGGATAAATTTTATTCAAATAAAGTCCAACACGAATATTAATTATTATTATTAAATAATAATAATTTATATTTATACCCAATTAATTTTTGGATAAATATTTCGTTGATTCAGGGTGTCCTACTCGGATAAAATGGGTGTCCCACTCGGATAAATTTTATTCAAATAAAGTCCAACCCGGATTTTGTTTATATTAATACCCAATTAATTTTCAAGTACCTTTCTCTCTCCTCCGACCTCATTTGAGGTCGAATTAACAGCGGATTTTGTCTCCAGGTCGAAGCCATTTCGAGGTCGATTTTCGACCTCAATTTCAGCTCGAATTTTTTTTTTCTTCTTCAAATTTTTCCAAATATCATTAATAAATAATAATATTTATTTTGGAATAATTTGATTTCGAATTTGGAAGTGTCCCACTCGGATAAAATTTTATTCAAATAAAGTCCAACCCGGATATTATTATAATAATAATAATTTATATTCTTGTAGACCTGGATTGAGGGGTCTCATGTCTCATTTGACTGATTTGAGGGGCCTCGTGTCTCACTTGGCTGACTTGAGGGGTTTCAAACCTCACTTGTCATACTTGAAGGGTCTCAAACTTCGTCTGACTGACTTGAGGGGTTTCAAACCTCGTTTGAGCTGTAGGTCAAATAGACTTGGATTGAGGTCTAATAATCCTCAATTTCAAGCCCAGGTCGAATTTGACTAGCTTGAGGGTCTCATGCCTCATTTGAGCGACTTAAGGGGTCTCAAACCTCGCTTGACAGACTTGAAGGGTTTCAAACCTCGTCTGACTGACTTGAGGGGTTTTAGACCTCGCTTGAGCTGTAGGTCAAATAGACCTGGATTGAGGTCTAATAAACCTCAATTTCAAGCCCATGTCGAATTTGATTAGCTTGAGGGGCCTCAGGCCTCGTTAGACTTGAGTGGTCTCAAACCTCTTTTGACAGACTTGAAGGGTTTCAAACCTCGTCTGACTGACTTGAGGGGTGTCAGACCTCGTTTGAGCTGTAGGTCAAATAGACCTGGATTGAGGTCTAATAAACCTCAATTTCAAGCCCAGGTCGAATTTGGCTTCCAAGGGGCTGAATTGAGGTCGATATGTCCTTCAAGGTTTGACCTCTCATAGACCTGGACCGAGGTCAATGAGCCCTACAGGGTTCGACACTGAGATTTTTTTCGACCTCGTTTGGAGTCGAATCAGGCCTCAAAATCCTTTGAGGTCGAAATGTCTTGGGGCCTCATGGCTCTGTAATCTTCGACTTGGAATGAGGTCGATGAGCCCTACAGGGTTTGACCTCCCATCGACCTGTACCGAGGTCGATGAGCCCTACAGGGTTTGACCTCCCATCTAGTTGGAATTGTTAGTGTAGGTGCCCTAGAGGCAATACAATGTTTCCTTTAATAAACCTTTATGTCATTTGATTATTCAATAAACGTATTTATTATGACTTTAATTACTGCGATATATTTGTTAGCATAATAAATGTCCTTAGAATCATGATACACGTTATATAGTTTAAGTACATGACTTGAATTTGAGATTATATAATATATCATATTCTTAAATGTCCCTAGTCGAGTATTACTATTATAGGACAATAATAATACATAAATAGACTAGTATGTTGTTTGACAGATAACCATATCTCATTGGTTATAAGTATGGGGATACTAAAGTCAATGCATAGGTACATGTAGGAGTACATGGTACTGGACAGACCCACAGTGAGATTCTTCATGTTTAATAAAGTCATAAGAAAGACTCACAGTGATAATGGTGTAATGATCCTCTGACTTGAGATCATTATATTTCTATACGAAGATTAATATACTCTGACTACATTAAAAGTTACCTTTGACCGGGTGATGATAAAAGTGGACATCGGGTATATCATGAGTCGTATGAGAAATATGAATGATAGATAAAGGATTTAACCCTCCTATAATTAGGAGAGATATTATTGGCCTCTTGATTGAGTGAGACTATAAAATGCATGGCCGTGCTCAAATAATGATTTGTTTTTCATAGTCTACTCATGGATCAAGTAAACCCGGATTAAATGTTGAAGAGGATGACTAAACACATGCCTCGAGTTTAATCTATAATATATTTGGTTAAAGGGATTATATTACACGGAAACATTAATCATGAAAGGTTTTTTTATCAAATCACGATTTAATTATTGTTTAATTGGGTAGCAATGATGTATTACTAGATACCGCTCATTGTTTATAATTTTATTGGAGAATAAAATTATTGCTAATTAAATAATAGCCTATAGGGTCACACACATAGAGCATCTAGAGGAATAGTTAATTTAAATTATAGATTTAAATTAATTGATGATTGTTTGAATTTTATTATATTAATTAAGTGAGACTTAATTAATTGAAATAATATAAATTCGAAGTTGAAGAGGATTTCTGCCCATAATAATTAAGTATGACTTAATTATTAATTAAATAATAGAAACATGTTTTATTATTTAATCCTATACCTACATGGGTTAGGTTTTACTGCTTAGGCCCGTTTAACCAGTCATTATAAATAGATAATGATAGGTTAAAAGAGCAACACGTTTTTATATGATAAAACCCTAGAGGCAGAGCAAGAGAGGCAGCAAAGACAGTCATTCGAAATCATCAAAGGAGGCTAGTACATCCATCCCGTAATCAAGATCGTGAGACGCTCTTGAAGGTGCTCGTGTGGATACCATAGAGGTGCTTTCGAGAGGAAGACACAAATCGTGATAGCAAGGATCTCCGTTGAGTTCGTTACATTCAAGATCTTAATAGGTATGATTCGTTTATCACCATAATCCGTCAATTCTTATACATGATCCTGCGTTAGGGTTCCGAAATTTTTGTTATATTTACGTTTATCCGCTGCGTTTTATGCCTCAGAACCCAACAATGGCATCAGAGCTACGTGTATAAGGGACTGATTTGGTTACGTGTTTTATGTATTTGATGCATACATGCCTGTTTTGGTGACTGTCATGCCATGCTACTGCTTTGTCATAACTGCCATGCCACTGCTTATGCTACTGCCATGCCTGTTATGCTACTGCCATGCTACTGCCATGTATATTCGAATTGTTATTCATATGATGAGTAAATAGATGATGATACTAGCATGTTAATGATTTGTCATGACTGATTTATATGCCTGTTTGCGATTTGTATATTTTGCATGAGGGTCAGTTTGTATATGATACAAATTGGTGGAAAGATTATGTTGGACATGATCTGTTAACTGGGATATGATAAGTATGTATATGATACATGCTTCTGAAACTGTGTAAATTGCAGTGGGGAAAAAGGCCAACAGATATGATCTGTAATTCAGAAATTGATGATTTCTGAATAGGACTAGTCTTCGAAAATAAAAAATTTCCCAACTGGGGGCTGCCGCCCCCAGACCCCGCCCGGGGGCTGCTGCCCCCGAACCCCCGCCCAGGGGCTGCCGCCCCCGGACCCCCGCCCAGGGGCTGCCGCCCCCGGACCCCTGCATTATTTTTGTTGTGTACTTGAGCATGGTGCTGGTTATGGCCTTTGGACCCCTAGATTAATGGTTTTTGGTTTTGGTTTTATAAATACGACTTGCATGTCATTTTCTTCATTCTTGTAATTGTTTAACCTCGAATGTAACTCGAGTTTTCTTATGTAAGTACATTAGTATAGATTGTATTCAATTATTCCATGTAATGTACTTGAAGATTGAAGGATGATCCAAGAAGAGGAGCAAGCACCCATGGATACAAGAAGAATGAAGACATGTAATTGTATTTATATTTTACCACCATAGATTGACTTTGATCCTTTCATTAGCTCGAAAGGATCACATAGGAAAAGGGCCATAACCAAGCACGTTTACATACTGCACTTTACATATTGATGTATGAATGTAAGTGTAGAGTAGAAGATGCATGCTTTAATTAGATTAATGATGTATGCATGTATTAGATACGTCACCCATGCCATGCTTGCCATGCTAAACAAGATAAAATCTTTAACGATTTAAGATTTTAAAATTAACAAACGAACGATCATGAGATTCTTGTGTTTATGAAATATGGATTTTAAAACACGGAATTAAATATGAATTTTTGATATCTAAAACTGGGATTTTCTGTCAAAAGCGGATATGCGTATTCGTAAGGCTGATGGGTTTTAAGTGTGACCACTGGTATCCTCCATCTACCTGGGAAATGAACAATTTAAGATGTCAATTTGAAATATTTGGTTCAAGGAAAAATTGAGGATCTCTTCATGATGTGATCATGATCGTCGTAAATTTTCTAAACCCCTTAACAAAATATTAAGTTTTAATCGGATGCTTTCCAATGAATGAACACTCATCGAATCCTAGATCGATTAGGGGAAAGACTGTCAGTGGCAGGGGACTCCTATCTATCGTGGTGAGATGCGACGAATATAAACGGTTATATTCGGCCGTTGTATCATTGGGTCAAACTTAACTGAGTCGTCATAATAAGGTGAAAGTAAACGGTTATATTCAACAATTATGAACTTAGAAGCATGGAGTTTGGTTAAAAATCTATTAGATAGATAAGATCAATCGTTGCTCACCAAACTATCCAAGAATTATATATGATATAATTGACAAATGTTGTCTACCTAAATAATCATTCTTAAGGACTTCCAGTGGTTGACTTAAGACATGACGAAATATGGATCTTGGCTCACTAGAAAGAATTATGGGATATACTTTCCAAATTAATAGTAAGGGCTATTGATTTGATAAAAATAGTGGGAGATATATTATGAATGTATCATAATCATTTGAACATAATAAATAACTCAGACAATCTAATGTTTATTTTGTGCTTTTATCATTGTAGATACCGAATAATGACAAACAACACAAACACACTATCCGTACGATCTGTCCTTGAGAAGGATAAGCTGACAGGAAGAAACAACTTCCTAGACTGGCAGAGGAATTTGAGGATTGTCCTCAGGCAGGAGCGCAAGCTTCATGTCATTGATATTCCTCCGGCAGGTCCCCTTCCTGAGGGCGCTACTGTTGAGGAACGAGCGGCCCACACAAAGGATGAGAATGATGCAACTGATGTTGCATGTCTTATGTTGGCAACTATGAGTGCTGAGCTTCAAAGACAACATGTGCATATGGATGCATATACTATCAATGAGCACTTGCAAAGCATGTTTGCAAGCCAAACTCGTCAAGAAAGGTTCAACACGAGCAAGTCACTCTTTAACTGCAAACAAGGGGCAAGTGAACTAGTTGGCCCACATGTTCTGAAAATGATTGGTTACATTGAGTATCTTGATACTTTGGGTTTCCCGATTGGTCCGGAAACTGGTATTGACCTAATCTTGAATTCTTTGAACAACAAATTCACTCAGTTTGTTATGAACTACAATATGAATGAATTTGACAAAACACCTACAGAATTGTTGGCTATGTTGAGAACATATGAGACCAACATGAAGACGGCTGAACCCGCTCCCATACTGATGGTGGGCAATAAAGGTAAGGCCAAAGGGAAAGGCAAGTGGAAGGGTAAGAAGAAGACAGGTTCTGATTCTACACCCAAGCCAAAGTCAGGTCCTAAACAGGCTTTAAAGCCTAAAGGTGGGGTCGCTAAGGGTGAATGTCACTACTGTAAGAAAACTGGTCACTGGAAGAGAAACTGTTCAGTTTACTTGGAGGATCTGAAGAAGAAGAGGGCTGAGCAAGCTTCTAATTCAGGTATATATGTTATAGAAGTCAATCTGTCTATTTCTACATCTTGGGTATTGGATACCGGATGTGCTTCTCACATTTGTATAAATGTGCAGGAAATGCAGAGAAGTAGGACATTGGCTAAAGGAGAAATGGACCTACGAGTTGGCAACGGAGCAAGAGTTGCTGCTTTAGCTGTAGGAACCTATTATTTATCTTTGCCCTCTGGGCTTGTTTTAGAACTGGAAAATTGTTATTACGTGCCTGCGATTCGCAGAAACATTATTTCTGTTTCTTGTTTGGACAAGAAAGGTTTTTCGTTTACTATAAGGAACAACAGTTGCTCTTTTGTTTTGAATGATTTAACCTATGGTGTTGCGCGTTTGTTTAATGGTTTATATGTTCTTGACTTAGATACTCCTGTCTGTAATATAGAAAACAAACGACTTAAAGTTAATGACTCAAATCAAACATACCTCTGGCATTGTCGTCTAGGCCATATAAACGAGAAACGCATATCCAAATTACATAAGGATGGATACTTGGATAAGTTTGATTTTGAATCATACCAAGAATGCGAATCTTGTTTGCTTGGTAAAATGACTAAAGCCCCTTTCACTGGTAAGGGTAAAAGGGCCACTGAACGACTTGAGCTAATACATAGTGATGTATGTGGCCCAATGCGTGTAATGGCAAGAGGAGGCTACTACTACTTCATAACATTTACTGATGATTTCAGTAGATATGGATATGTATATCTTATGAAGAATAAATCTGATTCTTTTGAAAAGTTCAAAGAATACAAGGCTGAAGTAGAGAAGCAAATTGGCGGAGGCGCAAGTATTAAAGTCATACGATCTGATCGTGGAGGAGAATACTTGAGCACAGAATTTAAAGATTATTTAAAGGAGTGTGGTATTGTATCACAACTCACTCCACCAGGTACACCTCAATGGAATGGAGTTTCAGAGAGGAGGAATCGCACCTTGTTGGACATGGTGCGATCGATGATGAGTCATGCAGATCTTCCAATTAGTTTCTGGGGTTACGCTCTAGAAACAGCGGCTTTCACACTTAACCGTGTTCCTACTAAGAAGGTTCAAAAGACTCCATATGAGATATGGGAGAAGAAACGGTCAGGCATGAACTTTATGAAAGTTTGGGGATGCAAGGCGTTTGTGAAACGTCAAGTATCTGACAAGCTTGGACCTAAATCTGAAGAGTGCAATTTTGTGGGATACCCTAAAGAAACAAAGGCGTATTATTTTTATAGTCCTTCAGAGCAGAAGGTGTTTATTGCTCGAGACGCTGTTTTCATGGAAAGAGATTTTGTTTCCAAAAGAAACAGTGGGAGAACTATAGACCTCGATGAAGATCGAGAACCACAAAATAGCATTGAACCTGAAGTGGAACAGGAGCAGGATAATGATAATGCTCAACAAACACAGGTTGTTCGTAGAACTGGTAGAATTCGCCATGAGCCAGAGAGATATGGATTTCTCTTGACTCAATGTGGTGATTTGATGCTCATAGATGAAGATGAGCCTCTCACATACCAAGATGCTATGAACAGTCCAGACTCTAAGAGATGGCTAGAAGCCATGAAATCCGAGATGGATTCCATGTACGAAAACCGAGTATGGACTTTGGTTGATCCACCTGAAGGGGTAAAACCCATAGGGTGCAAATGGGTTTTCAAGAAGAAAACTGACATGGATGGAAATGTTCAGACCTATAAAGCAAGACTGGTTGCAAAAGGTTTCAGACAAATTCATGGTATTGACTATGACGAGACTTTCTCACCAGTGGCTATGGTCAAGTCCATAAGGATTTTGCTTGCTATTGCAGCATTCCATGATTATGAAATCTGGCAAATGGATGTCAAAACAGCCTTCCTTAACGGAATACTTGAAGAGGATGTGGATGTGTACATGACACAACCTGAAGGTTTTGTCGATCCAAGGAATGTTAGCAAGGTATGTAAATTACGTCGATCCATTTATGGATTGAAGCAAGCCTCTAGGAGATGGAATATCCGTTTCGATGAAACAGTCAAAGAGTATGGCTTTGTTCAAAACGAAGATGAACCTTGTGTTTACAAGAAGGTTAGTGGGAGCCATGTGGCATTCATAGTACTATATGTTGATGACATACTACTAATGGGGAATGATATACCTTCTCTCAAGGCTGTTAAGATTTGGTTAGGGAGCAACTTCTCTATGAAAGACTTAGGAGATGCATCCTACATTCTAGGAATGAGGATCTATAGGGATAGATCTAGAAGGATGATCGGTCTAAGTCAGAGTACATACATCGATAAGGTTTTGCATCGTTTTGGTATGCAAAATGCAAAAAGGGGATATGTCCCCTTGTCTCAAGGGATAACGATCTCTAAAGATCAGTGTCCGAAATCATTGGATGACAAGGACCGCATGAGTAAGGTTCCATATGCCTCAGCAATTGGATCCATCATGTATGCGATGGTATGTACTCGCCCAGATGTTTCGTATGCTTTAAGCATGACGAGCAGATACCAATCTAATCCAGGTGAAGGTCACTGGACGGCTGTCAAGAATATTCTAAAGTACTTGAAAAGGACTAAAGATTCATTCTTGGTGTATGGAGGAGAGGAAAAACTGGTTGTAAAAGGTTACACCGATGCAAGTTTTCAAACAGATAGGGATGATACTGTATCACAGTCTGGTTTTGTGTTTTGTCTAAACGGAGGTGCTGTAAGTTGGAAGAGTTCAAAACAAGAAACAGTAGCTGATTCTACAATGGAGGCTGAGTACATTGCAGCTTGTGAAGCGGCTAAGGAAGCTGTTTGGATTCGAAAATTCATTACTGATTTGGGAGTGGTTCCATCGATCGCAGATCCCATTGATCTATACTGCGATAATAATGGAGCCATTGCACAGGCTAAAGAACCTAGAGCTCACTCCCGAACCAAACACATACTCAGGAGATATCACCTCATTCGAGAGATTAATGAAAGGGGTGACATACACATATGTAAAGTGCACACAAATGATAACATTGCAGACCCACTGACCAAAGGCTTGTCGCAGAAGAAGCATGACGGTCACACTAGTTCCATGGGTATTAGATACATGGGTGATTGGCTCTAGTGCAAGTGGGAGATTGTTAGTGTAGGTGCCCTAGAGGCAATACAATGTTTCCTTTAATAAACCTTTATGTCATTTGATTATTCAATAAACGTATTTATTATGACTTTAATTACTGCGATATATTTGTTAGCATAATAAATGTCCTTAGAATCATGATACACGTTATATAGTTTAAGTACATGACTTGAATTTGAGATTATATAATATATCATATTCTTAAATGTCCCTAGTCGAGTATTACTATTATAGGACAATAATAATACATAAATAGACTAGTATGTTGTTTGACAGATAACCATATCTCATTGGTTATAAGTATGGGGATACTAAAGTCAATGCATAGGTACATGTAGGAGTACATGGTACTGGACAGACCCACAGTGAGATTCTTCATGTTTAATAAAGTCATAAGAAAGACTCACAGTGATAATGGTGTAATGATCCTCTGACTTGAGATCATTATATTTCTATACGAAGATTAATATACTCTGACTACATTAAAAGTTACCTTTGACCGGGTGATGATAAAAGTGGACATCGGGTATATCATGAGTCGTATGAGAAATATGAATGATAGATAAAGGATTTAACCCTCCTATAATTAGGAGAGATATTATTGGCCTCTTGATTGAGTGAGACTATAAAATGCATGGCCGTGCTCAAATAATGATTTGTTTTTCATAGTCTACTCATGGATCAAGTAAACCCGGATTAAATGTTGAAGAGGATGACTAAACACATGCCTCGAGTTTAATCTATAATATATTTGGTTAAAGGGATTATATTACACGGAAACATTAATCATGAAAGGTTTTTTATCAAATCACGATTTAATTATTGTTTAATTGGGTAGCAATGATGTATTACTAGATACCGCTCATTGTTTATAATTTTATTGGAGAATAAAATTATTGCTAATTAAATAATAGCCTATAGGGTCACACACATAGAGCATCTAGAGGAATAGTTAATTTAAATTATAGATTTAAATTAATTGATGATTGTTTGAATTTTATTATATTAATTAAGTGAGACTTAATTAATTGAAATAATATAAATTCGAAGTTGAAGAGGATTTCTGCCCATAATAATTAAGTATGACTTAATTATTAATTAAATAATAGAAACATGTTTTATTATTTAATCCTATACCTACATGGGTTAGGTTTTACTGCTTAGGCCCGTTTAACCAGTCATTATAAATAGATAATGATAGGTTAAAAGAGCAACACGTTTTTATATGATAAAACCCTAGAGGCAGAGCAAGAGAGGCAGCAAAGACAGTCATTCGAAATCATCAAAGGAGGCTAGTACATCCATCCCGTAATCAAGATCGTGAGACGCTCTTGAAGGTGCTCGTGTGGATACCATAGAGGTGCTTTCGAGAGGAAGACACAAATCGTGATAGCAAGGATCTCCGTTGAGTTCGTTACATTCAAGATCTTAATAGGTATGATTCGTTTATCACCATAATCCGTCAATTCTTATACATGATCCTGCGTTAGGGTTCCGAAATTTTTGTTATATTTACGTTTATCCGCTGCGTTTTATGCCTCGGAACCCAACAGGAATGAGGTCGAACTAACACTTATTTTTCCTTTCAGGTCAAAATGTCTTACTGAGATTGTTTTCGACCTCGTTTAAAGTCGACTTAGGCCTCAAAATCCTTTGAGGTCGAAATGTCTTGGGGCCTCATGCCTCTATAATCTTCGATTTGAAATCAGATCGGTGAGCCCTACAGGGTTTGACCTCCCATCGACTTGGAATGAGGTCGAACTGTGCTCCCAAGGGGCTGGTCTGTCAAGACCTCAATGTCGTGTGCCAAAGAGTATAGACGTAGCTTTTCCGTTTACTACTCGTGTTGGCCATGCATGGCTTTTATCTTTTATTCTCGTACCTTTAACCCCTTCAGTACTCGGCACTTTTATTACGTTCATGCATTCTCTTTTGCATTTTTACGTTATGTGCATTGGTACAAAGTTGTTTTCGTGTTTAATAATAACATAACAAGAGAGTTCAAGGATGCTAAATAAACTTTCATTAAAATATCTTGAAGTATATCTTCAAGTCAAAGAGGGTTCCACCCTTACATAATAACAAGTTATTTCCCACTTGGGGTAACAACTTCTTGGTTCCTAGTGGTTCCATAGAACCTTATTTCTACTTAATAATCCTTCTAAATATAACTCTTGAAGGAGTTGTCTACTACTTTCACGTATCCGCACCTTCGATCGGGAGTACTTGCCCCCCGACTCCGTCGGACCTTAACGAGGCTACATAACATCTCCTTGCCATCTTCTGGTCTCCTTTCTCCTCACCAACTCCATTCCTAGTTGGAAATTTAAGTTTGAGGTGGTAAGTTGAGGCAACAGCCTTGAACGCATGCATCCCTGTTCGTCCGAGGATCCCATTATAAGAGGACACAGCCTTGATCACGAGGAAGTTCAACACTTGAGTGGAATCATGGGGCTCCTTCCCTATAGTCACAGACAATCGAATTGTTCCCTCTACCTTAGACTCGACTCCATTGAACCTGTATACAGGAATGTCAGAGGGAGTCAGTTGAGGGTCGGTGTACCCCATTTTGAGATATGCATCATGAAATAGGATGTCTACTGAAGCTCCACTATCCACCAGGATTCGTTTCACCGAAGAGTTGCCTATCACAGGTATTATGACCAACGGGTCATCATGGGGGAAGTTCACCCCTTTCAAATCAGAATCATCAAAAGAAATTGATATCTCACTCCTTGCACTCTTTAGTGCTTCCTCCACAAGTTGTAGAACTTGCCGGGCATAAGCCTTTCTCGAGTTATTTGAAGTCCCGGCCGCTGTTGGACCTCCAGAGATCACGTTTATTACTGGGCCTCGAGGCTGTATCTTCTTATCACGGTCATCATAATCCCTTCGTTGTTCATTATAGTGTCGATTATCATTGTTGTTTCTATCATCTTCTTTGATAAATTTCTGTTTTTTCCCCTTCTGATCAAGAATTCAATCTCATCTTTCAACTGTCTACAATTATCTGTGTCATGTCCAACATCCTTGTGAAACTTGCAATACAAATTCGGATTCCTCTTCTTAGGATCAGTCCTTAGTGGCTTCGGCCATTGAAGTTCTCTATCTTTCTCAATGTCCAACAGGATCTCACTTCTTGGTGAGTTTAGCCTTGCATACTCAGTGAACCTAGGCCCTTGGCCAACCGTTCTCGAGGTATAGTCAGAGTCTTTGTTGGTTCTAGGAGACTTATCCTCAATATCATACTCATCCTCGACATCATACTGATCTTGCTTACGCTTTTTGCTACCCCACTCGTTTCTGAACGAGTTGGTAATCTTCTTCAAGCTTTCCTCAGCCTTGATATATTTTCCAGCTCTCTCTTGGAGCTCATTCATACTTTCTGGAGCCCTCTTGGCTAAAGACCTCCTGAAGTTCTCATCTGAGGTTCCTTGTTGTAGGGCTATCATAGCTACATTCTGGTCTAGATCAGGGACCTTCAAGGCCTCCTTCGTGAATCTGTTCATATAGTCCCTCAGGGATTCATTCTTTCCCTGATACATATTCATTAGTGAAGCTGAGCTCTTCTCATGAGTCTTGCTGCTGATAAACTGACCAACAAAGGCCCTGCTTAGATCTTTGAATGACCCAACAGAGTTAGGGGGTAGACGATTAAACCACCTTTGAGCCATACCACTCAGGGTTTGAGGGAACGCCCTACACTTGATGGCGTCATTGACAGGTTGCAGCAGCAGTGCATTAGAGAATGTGAGAACATGATTTGAGGGATCTCCCGTTCCATCATAGGCCTTGATTGTAGGCATCTTAAACTTCCTTGATATCTTCTCCTTCATAATATTTTCTGTGAAGGGGGGTGTGGGATCATCAGGATCTCCAAGTGGCAGTAAGTCTTGGGGGTCAGCCCTAACATGACTTGTCTTTGTTTGCCTCCTTGTCAGGGGCTCATCTAGATCTATCACAGATGCATTCCTTGCTGATCCTCCAGCCCCCTCAGCTCTCGGGCGTTGCTGCCTTGCTAGCTCCCTTTCCAGGTCTTTCCTTAGTCGTTGAGCTTCAGCCTCATGAGCTCGTATCCTCTCTTGTAGGTTTGTGGAGTTAGTGTTTTGAGGCCCTCGGGGCTGGCTACTTCTCTCTCCAAGGGGCTCCTTACTAGGTCGTCTCCTCCTAGGATTAACGTCCTCATCAGTTGTTCCATCATCAGTAGAGCAGGGTCCAGAAAAACCTTGATTCCCCCGATGTGAGCCATGTGGGGGCAGCAGCCCTTGCTCGTATGAGGGTTCATAATTAGGTGGAAGCTCATACCGAGGGTTTCTAGGCAACACCGTAGTGGAGACCTGCAATGGGAGAGGAGCAACAAAAGTAGTATTGGGGGATGGAATTACCTGGAGTGGAGGGACAGAGGCATGGATTGACATGTCAGGATTGGAAGGATGAACGACGATGCTCAGGGGTCCCGTACGACGGGTGCTTGTTTCAGGGTCCTCAACGGAGGTGGTTGGGACAACAGCTCCTTGTTCCTGAGTTGCGATAAGAGGAACGTTGGTGTCAACAGTGGTGTCAGGGATCTCTCATTCGAGGGTGCTCGCGGTACTTCGTGTTCTTGCCATGGTTGCTATTCTCTTCCCACAGACGGCGCCAAATGTTACGGATCAAAAACGAGGTGTTTTTAATACGTAATTAATGCTAGGGTTTGGGGGAGCTTCGAGCTTTAATGGCTGCACTAACATTTCGTGACTAACTCGGGTCCTCGTTAACTGCCTACGTATCTCTGTTGTGTTTAGAGAATCAAGCCAAAAACGTAGTTCTAATGTTGAGGGGTTAGGCCCTTTATATAGGCGCTTGAAGGCCTTGGAGTTAGATTAGAATTGAGAGACTTGGAGGCCAAGTCTCCTAGTGATAGGGTTGTTCAAACCTTGTAGGAATGAGAGTCCTTGTTGGACTCTTCCCACGTTTGAGTTTCTAGATCCTTCTAGGATGAAGGCCTTCAACAGACTTCTTGGGCCTTTACTGAGCCTTTATTTATTAATTACGAAATTAATTAATAACAAAGGCTTAATGGGCCTATGGCTTCAACAGAGCTTGTGGGCTGGACTTACAAATCCAGTTGATCCTAGGATTTATTTTCCTAGTTCGTTTTGAGGGCCCAAGCCTTTGGACCATAACAGGTTTAATTAATGAAATAATAAATGCTATATTTATTATTTCCTCAGGGTTATTTTTGCCCATATCACCAGACTTCCTTGGATGTTGTACAGTTGATAACATTGTCGAACATATCATTGTCAAGACCATTGAATAAAATATTCATAGCCTTTTTATCCTTATGTACTTCCTTCTCATCCTCATCTGTGTATTCACTTACAGGTTTTGGAATTAGTTTGTCTGGTGCCTGAGTACCATCTGCATTTACACATGTAACTATCTTCATAGGCACATGTGGACCTTTCTCTATGCAGTGAACATAGGAAGGATCAATGGATAGCAGATGCAAGTGTATTTTCACTTTCCAGGGAAAATACTCATCTTTCTCTACAACTGGATTCTTTACTCCTGTGTCTTTTTGACTCATACTTGATGTACTTTTAGATATTAACTTTCTGTATGTTGAAAGCTAGGCTCTGATACCAATTGTTATTTGCCCTTAAGTACACTAAGTTTGGAGAAGGGGGGGTTGAATACAAACTTAAGAATTATTTAAATTCTTGCGGATTTAAGTTTGTTCAACTAGAGTGTTTGAGTGTATATATATAAAACTGATTGAACTAAGAATGCAAAAATTAAAGTATTGAAAACAGAACAAACAATATTAAAAATTACTAGTGGATTGGTTTTCCACTAGAATGTTTTTGCTTTCAATTAATCTTGGTAAAAATACCAAGCTGTTTACAAAGTGTTTCTGCACAGTAGTCCTTACAATCTTTTCACTGTGTTTCTTCTTTTTTTTGTTGCTACTTTGCTACAATGAACTACTAACCACTATATAGTGGTTTTCTTCACTTCTAATTCATATCGACAGTTAACATTATAAAATTACAACTTACAATGTTTACATGAAAATAGAAATTAGCTACTTGAACAGTCTTCTTTGGACCTGTCTAGTCTTGAAAGTATCTTTGTCTTGATGCATTCCTTGAAGACTGTGTTGCCTTGAAAGTTTTCACAATCCTAACATGACTGTGTTCCAATGATTCAGTTTCTGCACAGTTTCCTTTCTTCTTGTCTTTAACTAAATTGGGAAACCTTAATCAACTGATAAATGCTGTTAAGCATATCAGTTGATTCTCCTTTGCTCATCCATCGATGGATAGGATATCCATTGATCAGTTATTGAATCGATAGCTATTTGAGTTATCCATCGAATCCCTATCCATTGATGATCCCTTATCCGTTGATTGCCTTTATCCGTTGATGACTTGTATCCGTTGATAGCTTTTATCCGTTGAGTAGTGTCTTCATCCATCGACTCCAATATCAGTTGATCACTTCACTTGTGAGAATTCTGACTTAGAATATTTACAATTGATCAGCCATTCTTCACATCAGTTGAGAAGCTATAAATTGAAGTCAATAACATCAGTCAACTAATTCATAGCATCCATTGAGGCAACACAATCAATTGATAATAAAACATGAATCAAATGTTACAATCCAGTTTATCAGTTGATAAACAAGCTTCAAATGATAACTGGTTTCCTAGTCAATGGATATTTATAAGTCACATATCCATCGACCAGTTATAATGAATTTTAAATCCCTATTAAAATTCTAAGTAATTTGTTATCATCAAAACTCATAATTCCTGACAAGATCCAATCTTTTTCTTTCCCTTCCATTTGCCTTTCCTATTAGCCTTACATTTGTTATCTACCATCAACATGGTAGCAGGTTCAGCCTTTTTCATGTTGGTTTCAGCAGTTCGCAACATGGCCAACAATTCAGTGGGTGTTTTGTCTATCTCATTCATATTGTAGTTCATAACAAAATGAGAATAGTTGATGTTCAAAGATTGCAATATCAAGTCAATCTGAGCTTCCGGACCAATTAGGAAACCCAAAGTATCAAGATACTCAATATAACCTATCATCTTTAGAACATGTGGTTGAACAGGTTCACGCTCTCCCTGTTTGCAAGCATACAGTGCTTTGCTCGTGTCGAACCTTTCTTGACGAGCCTGTCCCTCAAACATTCTTTGAAGGTGTTCAATCATCTCATAAGCATCCATATACTCATGTTGTTTTTGAATCTCAGCAGTCATGGTTTCCAGCATGAGACATGCAACATCATTCGCATTATCAATATGCTTCTGATAAGCATTTTACTGAACGCGAGTTGCATTCTCAGTAGGAGGAGCAGGTGAAGGAATTTCAATGACATGAAGCTTTCGCTCTTGCCTGAGGACAATCCTCAAATTCCTATACCAATCAAGGAAGTTAGTTCATGTAAGTTTGTTCTTCTCAAGTGTTGCTCTCACAGAGAAGTTATTTGTGTTATATGCCATTAAATTTCTACAATGTTTAAAATGCATATTAGTTAGTCTGCAGAAGTTTAATTATGTTCAAGTGATTATAATATACATTCATAATATATATCTCCCACTATTTTTATCAAATCAATAGCCCTAACTATTAATTCGGAAAACATTTCCTTAAATCTTTCTAGTGAGCTAAGATCCATATTTCATCCATGTTTTAAGATAACATTGGCTAATACACCCAAAACATGACTATTTAGGTAAACAATATTTGTCGATTATATCAAATATAACTCTTGGATGGTTTGGTGGAACAACCTTTTATACACATTTATCCAATAAATCTCACCAAACTCTATGCCTCTAAACCCACAATCCTATTGTGATGATTTAGTTAAGTTAGACCCAACGTCTCTATAAACTAAGTACATTTACTTATCACATTTTCCCATGATTGATAAGAGCACTTCACTTTGGCAAACCCACTCCTTCTCAATCTAGATCTTGATGTGTATTAACATTGGAAGGTATCTTTATTAACTTAATATTTATTTAGGTATTTTATTGTTTAATGATCATGATCCCATTATAAAGAGATTCTCAATTTTTCCTTGATCAAATAATTCATTTCAATATTCGTCAATGGTTTGATTTCCAAATCGTCGGAGAAATCACGAGCGGTCTCACTTAAAACCCAACTTTCTTAAGAATAATGATTCGCTTTTGACAAAATCTCCCCATATCAGAAAAAGAAAATTCATATTCAATACCGTGTTTCATAAACATAAGAATCTCACAATCATTTATTTAATTTTAAAATCTTGAATCGTTACAGATTTTATCTTTCTTAAGCAGGCATGACATGGGTATCGTATCTAACACATACATCATTCTAAGTATACATATCTACACATGCATTCATATACATATATGTATTGTGCATAAAGTAAACATGTTTGGTTATAGCCCAGCCTATGTGATATTTCCAAGCTAATGAAAATATCAAGGTCAATCTATGGTGGTTTCAAATACTATACCATTACATGTCTTTATCTTCTTCATTGTTCCATCATCTGAATTCGCCTTCTAGCTTCCTTGCTTCCAAGTCTCCATTGACAATTACGTTGAATGATAAAATAAATCTATTCTAATGATATTACTAGAAGAACTCGAGTTACATTCGAGATTAACAATTATAATGAATAAATGATATGCAAGTCGTATTTAAAACTAAAACCATAAAACAAAACCACTATCCTATGGGTCATTGGGACACAACCATCCATCATGCTCACATAACAACTAGTGACATATCAGAATGCATAATCATATCACCATGCACCATATATATCATAATCATAAAATCAAAAAAAAAATCAGATATTGATTTCAAAACAATAAATCGCATTTTTGAGGATCTAAACGATGTCAAATGGCCAAAAATACCATAGGTCACAATAAAGGGGTGATTTTTGCTCGTGGCGATTTTACCTTTCCAGAAAGAGTAAATTTGACCCATTCTGACTCCGTCAAAAAATACTATTCATCTGCAGAATCACTATTCACAGAAAACTGCATCTTATACAATTGTGTTTTTAAAAGCTTCAGAACGATTCCGATGACCTTCGTATAACTGTATCTCATATCACATACATACAGTACATCACACATATCATGTCATAACATTGCAGATCATATATAGTCATCATAACAGATTACAACTCGAGTATATATGAAAAACAAAGCATGACAGTAGCATGGCAGTCATCCAAACAGGCATACATGCATCAAATACAGAAAACACATAACTAAATCATCCCATTATACACGTAATTCTGATGCCAATGAAAGTTTTCAGGCATGAAAACACAACGGATATAACGTAAAAAAATAATAAAATCCGAAACCCTATCGCTGGATCCATGTACAACGTTGAATGATTACGGTGAAGCAGTCTGTACCTTAACGAAATTTTCCGTATACTGTTTAATGGAGGTCCAGAAACAGAATCACAGCATCCCTTTTATGCAAAGATATGCTCTCCAAAGAAGTCCACACGAACGTCCGATCGTCCAACGATCACCGGAGTCGGTACTAGCCGAATAGTTTGTCTATCTCTCTCTCTCTCTCTCTCTCTCTCTCTCTCTAGCCTCTCAAAACTATTGAGCAACTAGGTTTTCTGTGAAAAACGACTTATGACTTCTAACCCTAAAACTATACATCATTATGTATATATATGGGAAAGAGAGATTTTGGGCCTAACCCTAATCCATGTAGTTTCGAAAACCCATTATGATTTTGGGTTATCATTATTATTAAATCTGAATTCTAATATAATTAATCAAGTCCCACTTAATTAATTCAATAATTAAATTCAAAATAATAATAATAATAAAATATCTAAATTCGTAATTTAAATAAAGCTCCGTTTTGACGTTCTTTGTGTGTGACCCTTTAGGTTATTATTATGTTGGCAATAATTTTATTATCTAATAATAAAATTATAAACAATGAGCGGCATCTAGTAATACATCATTGTTACCCAAGTAACAATAATAATTGGTGATTCAATTAGACTTTCGTGAATAATGTGCAATGTAATATAATCCCTTTAACCTTATATTATAGATCAAACTCGAAGCTGTATAGTGTTAGTAATTGTGCTCTAGAGACAATACTTTTTATATTTTAAGGAAAATATTTATTATTAAGGATTATGTTTTATTGATTATTATTTATTATGTTTTATTTACTGCATAATAAATTGAAAGCATAATAAATGTCCTTGGAATTTTGATACGTATTATATATCTTTAAGTATGTGACTTAAAAATGAGATTATATGAATAGTATCTTATTCCTAAAATTCCCTAGTCGAGTATTATTATTTAAGGACAATAATAATGCACAAAGACTAGTATGTTTCTTGACAGATGACCACATCTCATTGGTCATAGGTATGGGGATACTAAAGTCAAGAACATAAGTGCATGTATCAATGCATGGCACTGGAATGACCCGCCGTGAGATTCTACATGTTAAGTAAGTGTCATAAGTAATTCTCACTGTGATAATGGTGTAATGATCCTTAGACCTGAAATCATTATATTTCTATACGAGAATTAATATACTTTGATTACATTAAAAGTTACCTTTGACCGGGTGATGATAAAAGTGGACATTGGGTATATTATGAATCGTATGAGAAATATGAATGATCTAGATGAGATTTAATCCTCCTAATTTTAGGAGTGATATTATTGGCCTCTTGTTTGAGTGAGACTATGAAATGCACGGCCGTGCTCAAATGTTGATTTGATTTTAATAGTCTACTCATCGATCAAGAAAATAAAGATTAAATTATGAAGAGGATGACACGAGACATGCCTTGAGTTTAATCTATAATATCAAGATTAAAGGGATTATATTACATGGAACATTATTCACGAAAGGCTTAATCGAATCACCGATTTATTATTATTACTTGGGTAGCAATGATGTATTACTAGATGCCGCTCATTGTTTACAATTTTAATTAGATATTAAAATTGTTGCCAACGTAATAATAACCTACAGGGTCACACACAAAGAACGCTTGAAGGAGAAATAATTTAAATTATGAATTTCAATTAAATAAGTAATTTATTTTATTTATGATATTAATTAAGTATGACTTAATTAATTATATAAATAGAATAAATGAATTACTTAAACTAATTCCAAAATTAATAATTAATTAATTAAGTGAGACTTAATTAAATAATTTAGAATTTTGGATTAGTATTAATTATAATTGGATTATAATTAGAAAACTTATTCCTCTCTCTATATAATCTCTTTATGGACTGATTTAATAAGATAGAGATTTTACAAAAACCCTAGCCGCTCT
Organism: Oenanthe sinensis; assembly: GCA_028671895.1. NCBI lineage: Eukaryota > Viridiplantae > Streptophyta > Magnoliopsida > Apiales > Apiaceae > Oenanthe > Oenanthe sinensis. Next base: position 6,395,144 of record JAPMAC010000195.1, on the reverse strand, counting down.
GAGAGAGGAGGAAGATAGAGAGAGAAAAAGTTTTCGGGTGCTAGTACACATCAATCCTTCATGAAAAGTGTTCGTGTGGATACCGTAGAGCGTAGATCGCGAGAGCGGTATATGTGGTGATTAAACAAGCTTTGGACCTCCATTAATCTTCCATTAATGAACTGTTAAAGCTTCTAAAGGTATTTATTCTTTATCTCCGAATTAAATCTTTTGTTTTCGCATGGATCCTGCGGAGGGTTTCGCTATTTTGATTTATTTTTCACGTTTATTCCGCTGCGTTTGTGTCACGAAACCCTTCAATGGCATCAGAGCTACTTGCGAAACGTTTTAATTCGGTTATGTGCTTAACAGTTTTTGATATATAAGCATGTATGCGATCTATCATGATTTTATATTGATACAATATGTATATGTTTATATATATTATGAATATATGATATTTATATGATATATAATCATGTGATGATTATGTGTGTTGATGTATGTATATGATACATGTTTGTTCTTATTATGGGAATCGTATTCGATACGAATTCTGAAACGGCTGCCGTTGATTTTCTGAAATCTGTGTCCGTTGTCCGATTTTCGCAAACGATATGTGTTTTCTGACTGGAATCGGGTCACTGAGCAATACTGACATAGTCAGATCTGCGTCTGTAAGCCATTAGATGTCGTTACAGCCTCCAAAACGGTGATTTATGATTTTCTGAAAATTATTTGATTTTCTAAAATTTTGAGTATATGTATGTATATATTATGAATATATGATATTCATGTAATGTATAATCATATGATGATTGTATGTATCTCTGTGTATGTATATATGATATATGCTTGTTCTTGTTATGAGAATTGTATATGATACGATTTCTGAAACACAGTCAGATTTGGAGAAATCTGATTGTTGTATCCGATTTTTGTAAACGATATGTGTTTTCTGACTGGAATCGGGCCAATGGACGGGTCTGTAAGGCGTTTGACGTCGTTAAGGGCCTCGAAATAGCGATTTATTGTCTTCAGAAATCTGTTTTTAATTTTTTGAAATTTCGAAATTTGTTATATATGATTATATGATATGATTATATAATATGAGATATATTATATGTGTTATATGATAGCATGGTGGACGGTTATGGCCTAAAGACCCAAGGATAGTGGTTTTGATTTATGGTTTTGGTTTCTAAATACGACTTGCATGTCGTTTATTCATTGTAATTTAATTATCTCGAATGTAACTCGAGTTCTTCTTGTAATTTCATTAGAATAGTTTTATTTTTATTATTCAATGTAATTATCAATGAAGACTTGCAAGCAAGGAGGCGATCCAAAAGGGGATGATGAAGCAATGAAGAAAGAAGACATGTAATAGATAGTATTTTTAAAACCACCATAGACTGACCTTGATATTTCCATTAGCTTGGAAATATCATATAGGATGGGGCCATAACCAAACACGTTTAATTTACGCACATTACATATATGTATATGATTGCATGTATTGGTATGTATGCGTAGATATAATTGAGATGCATGCTTAATATTGATTAATCATGTATGTATTAGATACGACACCCATGCCATGTTTGCTTAAACAAGATAAAATCTGTAACGATTCAAGATTTTAAAATTAACAAACGATCATGAGATTCTTGTGTTTATGAAATATGGATTTTTAAAACACGGAATTAAATATGGATTTTTGATATCTATAATTGGGATTTTCTGACAAAAGCGGATATGCGTATTCGTAAGGCTGATGGGTTTTAAGTGTGACCATTGGTATCCTCCATCTACCTGGGAAATGAACAATTTAAGATGTCGATTTGAAATATTTGGTTCAAGGAAAAATTGAGGATCTCTTTATGATGTGATCATGATCGTTATAAATTTTCTAAAACCCCTTAACAAAATATTAAGTTTTACTCGGATGCTTTCCAATGAATGAACACTCATCGAATCCTAGATCGATAAGGGGAATGACTGTCAGTGGCAGGGGACTCCTATCTATCGTGGTGAGATGCGACGAATATAAACGGTTATATTCGGCCGTTGTATCATTGGGTCTAACTTAACTGAGTCGTCATAATAAGTGAAAATAAACGGTTATATTCAACTATTATGAACTTAGAAGCATAGAGTTTGGTTAAAAGTCTATTAGATAGATAAGATCAATCGTTGTTCACCAAACTATCCAAGAATTATATATGATATAATTGACAACTGTTGTCTACCTAAATAATCATTTTCTAAGGACTTCCAGTGGTTGACTTAGGACATGACGAAATATGGATCTTGGCTCATTAGAAAGAATTATGGGATATACTTTCCAAATTAATAGTAAGGGCTATTAGTTTGATAAAAATAGTGGGAGGTATATGATGATATACCATAATCACTTAAACATAATTAATATTAAATTTGCAATCTAGTTTATTTTATACACTTTAATATTGTAGATATCAAATGATAAACACAAACAACTTCTCTATGCGATCAGTTCTTGAGAAGGACAAGTTGACGAGAATATATTTCCTTGACTAACATAGGAGCTTGGGGATCGTCCTCGGGCACCAGGATGTTAGTCAAATCTCTTCCCCTACTCTTAAAGTTTAGAATGTAACATGTGCAAATCATAGTGCTTATTGGAAGCAAATTGATGTTGCGACTGATGTTTCATGTCTCATGCTCGTAAATATATGTGCTGAGCTTAAGAAGCAATACGAGCATATAGATGCTTATGAAACGATTGAGCACAAGATATATTTGAAAAGGCACTATACACTTATAAGTAGGGAGAGTGAGACCCGGTTACACCACATGTTCTAAAGATTATAGGGTATAATGAATACCATTGATATTTTGGGTTTCCAGATTGGTCTGGAGACAGTTAGATTTGATCTTACAATCGTTGGACAAATATTATTCTTATTTTGTTATGAACAATAAAGTGAATAAGATTGGTAAAACACCCATTGAGTTGCTAAGCATGTTGAGAACTGCTGAAAGTAATATGATAAATGCATGAACTACTACTATATTGATGGTAAACATATAGAATGCAAAAGGGAAAGGAAAATGGAAAGGCAAGGAGAAGATTTGATCTAGTTCCGTTGTCAAACCAAAGTCCAATCCCTAAAGCAGACTCTAAAGTCTGAATGAGGTGTTGATAAAGAAGACGATTGTCACTTCTGTGGAAAGTTGGGAGACTGGAAATTAAACTGTCATACTTAATTGGAAGATCGGAAGATGATGATCAATAAGGGTCAAGCTTAAGGTATCGGGTTGGAATTGGAGTAAAGATAGTTGCTCTGGTTCGAGGAACTCGTTACTTAATTTTTGGCCTATAAGGAAAATTTAGAACTTAATAATTGTTATAGCGTGCTTGCAATTGGCAGAGACATTATTTCAGTTTCTTGTTTGGACAAGAAAGACTTTTTCATTTTATAACAATAGTTGTTTATACTATTTTGATGATGAGCCTTATAATGTTGCACATCTAATTAACAATTTATATGTTCTAAAGTGACTCAAATCAAATATTACCTTTGGCACTGTTGTTGAGGCCGTATTAATAAGAAACACATTTTCAGAATACATAAGGATGCATTCATGGATAAGTTTGATTATGAATCATACAAAAGGATGCGAATCTTGGTTTATTTGGTAAAATGACTAAAGCTCCTTTTACCGGACATGGTGAAGGGATCATTGAATGGGTATGACTTATACATAGTGATGTATGTGGTCATATGTGTACGATGACAAAAGGTAGATTTTATTAACTTCATAAAATTTACTAATTATTTTAGTAGATACGGATATATGTATCTTTTGAAGAACTAATCCGAATCATTTGAAAAGTTTAAAGACTATAAAGATGAAGTAGAAAATATCAAAGAAAAGTTTTTTTGATAGGAGAGATCACACCTTGTTGGACATGGTGCAATCAATGTTGAGTCAATGAATCTTCCAATTAGTTTCTGGGGTTAAACCCTAGAAACGGCTCCACATACACTTAACTGTGTTCCTACTAAATTGGTTCAAAAGACTCCTTATGAGATATGGACTGAGCAACGTCACAGCATGTCATTTATAAAATTTTGGGGATGTGAAGCGTTTGTGAAACGTCTAATCTCTGACAAGCTAGGACCAAAATCAAACAAATGTAATTTTGTGGAATACCTAACTGAAACAAGGGGTTATTCTTTCTATAATCCTTCCGAGAACAAAGTGTTTGTTGCTCGAACTGCTGAGAGACAGTGGGAGGATAATAGCTCTCAATGAAGTTTGAGACCCACATGATAACGTTGAACCAGTGGAGGAACCTGAGTAGAATGTACAAGAAAAATAATACTGCTCAAGAAACACAAGTGTTCGTAGATTTAGTAGGATTCGCCATGAGCCCGAGAGATAATATGGATTTCTCTTGACTCAAGATGGTGATGTGATGCTTGTGGATGAAGATGAGCCTCTCACCTACCTAGATACTATAAACACTCCAGATTCTAAGAGATGGCTGGATGCCATTAAATCTGAGATGGAATCCATGTATACTAATCAAGTATGGACTTTGGTTGATCCACCTGAAGGGGTAAAACCTATAGGGTGCAAGTGGGTTTTCAAGAAGAAGACCGACATGGATGCTAATATACAGACCTATAAGGCACGATTGGTGGCAAAAGGTTTCAAGAAAATTCATGGTATTGACTATGATGAGACCTTTTCACCAGTTGTTATGGTCATGTCCATCAGGATTTTGCTTGCTATAGCTGCTTACTATGACTATGAAATCTGGCAAATGGATGTCAAAACCGCTTTCTTAAATGAGAGCCTTGAAGAAGATATGGATGTGTACATGACACACCCTAAGGGTTTTGTTGATCTAAAGGATGCTGGAAATGTATGTAAGTTGCGTCGATCCATTTATGGATTAAAGCAGGCCTCGAGGAGATGGAACATTTGTTTTCATGAAACAGTCAAAAAGAGTTTGACTTTATTCAGAATGAAGATGAAACTTGTGTTTACAAGAAGTTTAGTGGGAGCCATGTGGCATTCCTAGTATTATATGTTGATGATATATTACTAATAGGGAATGACATTCCTTCTCTACAGACTGTGAAGACTTGGTTGAGAAATAATTTCTCAATGAAAGACTTAGGCGATGTGGCATATATATTAGGGATTGAGATCTATAGAGATAGATCAAGGTGATTGATCGGCCTAATTTAGAGTACATACATTGACAAAGTTTTGCATCGATTTCAAATGCAAAGAGACTAAAATGGATATGTCCCAATGTCTCATGGGATAGTGATCTCAAAATAAAATTTGTCCTAAATCATTGGATGATAGGGACTGCATGAGTAAAATTCCATATGCGTCAGCAATTGGTTTTATAATGTATGCAATGATATGTACTTGTCCTGATGTCTCGTATGCTTTAACCATGATGAGTAGATACCGATCTAATCCAGGTGAAGGTCACTGGACGACAGTCAAGAATATTCTTAAGTACTTAAAGAGGACTAAAGATTCATTCTTGTTATATGAAGGAGATGTGAAGCTAGTTGTAAGAGGTTTCAGTGATACTGGTTTCTAGACAGATAACGATAATTTAATGTTTCTGTCTGGCTTTGTGTTTTATTGAGATGTTGTATGCTGGAATGGTTCACAGCAAAGACAATTGTTGATTTTACAATAAAACCTGAGTATATTGATGCTTGTGAAGCAGCCAAGGAGGCTGTTTGGGCATGTACTTAGGAGATATCACCTAATTAATGAGATTAATGATCAAGGAGATATACATATATGTAAAGTGTATACTAATAATAATATTGCAGACACACTGACTAAGGCTTTGTCGCAGCAGAAGCACGAAAGTCACACTAGTTCCATGAGTATTGGATACTTGGGTAATTGGCTCTAGTGCAAGTGGGAGATTGTTAGTAATTGTGCTCTAGAGACAATACTTTTTATATTTTAAGGAAAATATTTATTATTAAGGATTATGTTTTATTGATTATTATTTATTATGTTTTATTTACTGCATAATAAATTGAAAGCATAATAAATGTCCTTGGAATTTTGATACGTATTATATATCTTTAAGTATGTGACTTAAAAATGAGATTATATGAATAGTATCTTATTCCTAAAATTCCCTAGTCGAGTATTATTATTTAAGGACAATAATAATGCACAAAGACTAGTATGTTTCTTGACAGATGACCACATCTCATTGGTCATAGGTATGGGGATACTAAAGTCAAGAACATAAGTGCATGTATCAATGCATGGCACTGGAATGACCCGCCGTGAGATTCTACATGTTAAGTAAGTGTCATAAGTAATTCTCACTGTGATAATGGTGTAATGATCCTTAGACCTGAAATCATTATATTTCTATACGAGAATTAATATACTTTGATTACATTAAAAGTTACCTTTGACCGGGTGATGATAAAAGTGGACATTGGGTATATTATGAATCGTATGAGAAATATGAATGATCTAGATGAGATTTAATCCTCCTAATTTTAGGAGTGATATTATTGGCCTCTTGTTTGAGTGAGACTATGAAATGCACGGCCGTGCTCAAATGTTGATTTGATTTTAATAGTCTACTCATCGATCAAGAAAATAAAGATTAAATTATGAAGAGGATGACACGAGACATGCCTTGAGTTTAATCTATAATATCAAGATTAAAGGGATTATATTACATGGAACATTATTCACGAAAGGCTTAATCGAATCACCGATTTATTATTATTACTTGGGTAGCAATGATGTATTACTAGATGCCGCTCATTGTTTACAATTTTAATTAGATATTAAAATTGTTGCCAACGTAATAATAACCTACAGGGTCACACACAAAGAACGCTTGAAGGAGAAATAATTTAAATTATGAATTTCAATTAAATAAGTAATTTATTTTATTTATGATATTAATTAAGTATGACTTAATTAATTATATAAATAGAATAAATGAATTACTTAAACTAATTCCAAAATTAATAATTAATTAATTAAGTGAGACTTAATTAAATAATTTAGAATTTTGGATTAGTATTAATTATAATTGGATTATAATTAGAAAACTTATTCCTCTCTCTATATAATCTCTTTATGGACTGATTTAATAAGATAGAGATTTTACAAAAACCCTAGCCGCTCTGAGAGAGGAGGAAGATAGAGAGAGAAAAAGTTTTCGGGTGCTAGTACACATCAATCCTTCATGAAAAGTGTTCGTGTGGATACCGTAGAGCGTAGATCGCGAGAGCGGTATATGTGGTGATTAAACAAGCTTTGGACCTCCATTAATCTTCCATTAATGAACTGTTAAAGCTTCTAAAGGTATTTATTCTTTATCTCCGAATTAAATCTTTTGTTTTCGCATGGATCCTGCGGAGGGTTTCGCTATTTTGATTTATTTTTCACGTTTATTCCGCTGCGTTTGTGTCACGAAACCCTTCATATAGTGTAATCCTCTTGAACGTTTAATCTTGGTTTCCTTGATCAATGAGTAGACTATTTAAACAAATCAAGATTTGAGCATGACCATGCATTTCATAGTCTCACTCAATCAAGAGGCCAATAATATCATTCCTAAAATCGGAGGGTTAAATCTTATATCTATCATTCATATTCCTCATACAATTCATAGCATACCCAATGTCTACCTTTATCATTACCCGGTTAAAAGTAACTTTGATTGTAATCAAAGTATATTAATTCTCGTATAGAAATATAATAATTTCAAGTCAGAGGATCATTACATCATTATCACAGTGAGATTTCTTATGACACTTATTAACATGTAGAATCTCATGGCGGGTCTTTCCAGTGTCATGTATTGATACATACACTTATGTTCTTGACTTTAGTATCACCATACCTATGACCAATTAGATGTGGTCATCTGTCAACAGACATACTAGTCTTATTGCATTATTATTGTCCTTAAATAATAATACTTGACTATGGAATTTTAGGAATAAAATATTATTCATATAATCTCATTTTTAAGTCACATACTTAAAGATATATATTATGTATTAATATTCCAAGTACATTTATTATTCTTTTAATTTATAACGCAGTAAATAAAGACATAATAAATATTAATTAAATAATCACATAAAAAATAATCCTTAATTATTTTCAATAAAACATTAAAAGTATTGTCTGTAGTACACCAATACTAATACTCACAACTCATTTTCTACTTCCCAAGTTGAGTCTTCAGCCTACTCGATTTTGTACAATAATATTACTAGCATTATTACTTCACTTCTCAACACCTGCTCTAATCAGTCGATGCTCTTTATAAGTTCATAGTCTAACGCTTGTATAATGTTCGTGCTATAATTTTCTAATGCTATTGTATGGAACGTGCAATGGATTCGTTAAAATTGGGAAGTAGCGCCACTTGGTAGACACCTTTCCAATATACTTTAAGACCTTAAGAGATTCAATAATACTCGAGCTTAAGTTCTCTTTCTTACCAAATCATGTTACTTCTTTCCATGATAATACTTTTAGTAGTACGAAGTCTCCCGCTTCATACTCTCTGCCTTTTCTGATTTGATCACTAACTTCGTTGTCTATCTTGAGTTATCATTAATTTCTTTCAAATACTATAACTTGTATTCTATGCCTGTCGAACCGGTTCTTATCCCCAGTTATGTATCATTCATTGATTTGCCCCTAACAGAAGGTAGATCGACATCTTTCTTCCGTACTAAACTTCGTAAAGCGGCATGCCTATATGTGAGTGGTAACTAGTGTCGTAAGAAAACTCTATATGTAGTAAGTAATTACCCCAACTCCTTTTGAAATCGAAGATACAAACTTTCTATGAAGAGACAACATTGTAGATGATTTTAATAGAGATCTTTTCAATGAATTTCATTGTAACAAAATGATCAGAGTTATTTGTAGATCAATAAATCATTTTCAATGTATATGAGAGATAAAAAAGAAAATAATTTTGGATATGACTGCGAACTATCATATTTTTACTTAAGATGACCAATCTTTAGTACTTTTTGGTTTACAACATATAATTGGGTGGTTTCCCACTAGGCTTTTATCACACAGACAAGAAGTCACACCATATGCATTGTCTATCTCAATCGGATGACAAATTGTTAATAATCAGAAGAAGGGAACGATTTTGAAAAAAAAATCTTGTGAGCTTTCATTCCTTAACGTGTATGGAACTTAAATACAAAACAAGTTAATGCTTATCTAAGAACCAATTGAAAAAATCTCAAACCTATTATTTCCAATTCTATTCTTTCTGAGTGAATATATCTTTCAAACTCGTATGGTCTTTATAAATTCTACACTTCTATCCATTTGAATGATATTTCCAAAGTTTAAGTGCAAACACTATGGCTATCAGCTCCAATTCAAGAGTAGGATACCTTAATTCATATTTCTTCAGTTACTCAGACGCATATAAAATTATTTCTACTATGTTGCTTCCGCGCACAATCAATCCTCCAAAAGACATGTCATTATTAATTACTAACTTCGCCTTTTATCATCTAGTAGTTACAACATCGGGTCAGTTATCATCTATTCTTTAGTTTCCTTAAAACTTCCTTCCCCACTTACTACATGTCTCAAATTTTTAACTCATTTTACCAAAACTCACACTTAGAGAATTTGGCATCCAATCTATTTTCTCTTAAGATTTCCAAGGCTATATACATTTTCCCTTCATATTCTTCTTTAATCTTTGGGCAGAACAAAATATTCCCTATGAAGACTACAACAACTTGTCCAATTATTTCTTAAAACTCTAATTAAATCCATAAAAGTTACAGGTGCATTCATTAATACAACTATCTCATCTAAAACTCAATATATCTATAACGCGTACTAAACGCCATCTTTGAAAATCGTCTAGGACAATGTTTAGTTGGTGATAATCGACACTCCATCTAGCTTCAAAAATTAGACTGCATTCTTTAAGTGGTCGAATAATTCATCTATCCCCAATAATGATATATTTTCTTCATTGACAATTTCTTTAACTCTTGGTAACCTAAGTTAAGTCTCATGTCGCTTTCATTTTCTCTTATTAACAAAACATGTGCATCCCATGGTGACACACAAGACCTTATACCCTCTTTTTTCTAATAATTCTTACCACTGAGCGACCAACTCTTTCATCTCAAATGGTGTCAACCGATATAGGGAGCCTTCAATGCTAACATAACTCCGGGAACAAGATCGAGAACTACTCTATGTCTCTATCAGGCGATTACCCTAGAATGATCTTTAGAAAACACTTCTTATAATTCAATAACTATGGGAATCTCCTATCTACTAGGTATTTTTTCCCATATCAATCAGTTAGGCTAAGTAAGTCTCACATCCCTGCATAACAATTTCTTTTTTTTAATCTTGGTCAAAAATTCTTAATCTCGTTCCGCCCTCGTATACATTATCGTCCTTATTGGGAAATCTTAACTTCATTTTCTTACTAACACAGTTAATATGTGCGCCATCGCTAGTCAACTAATCTATTCCTAATATTTTGACAAAATTTTCAAACTTAAAAGAAATTAGATTTACGTAAAATTAGTGCTCTAGTATCCCAATTTTATATTATGGGCACATTTGACTAAATTGTAATTCAAGTTTCGTAAATACATTTTTCTCTCTGATGGAGAGCTCTAGTTCATTATCAAATGGTTTCTTAGGATCTCCACAAATTTGGATTCCTTTCTAGTCCTCAAATTTCGTTTTCTTTCATCCCTTTCTTTTTCAGCCACTTCATTTCCACTTTCTATCATAGTTAGTTATTTCCAACAACGTAACTCTATTCTAAATTAACTACCTTTGGAACAATCTTGACAATTCCTATAGACTTTGGTTCATAATCTAACAGACTCTTGTTTCAGTTTTAAAACTTCAACTACATCTAATTCCAAATACTTTGAAAAGTATTTAAATGGTACAAAAGATAATTTATATAATAGACAGTCTCATTTAGAGAAGGACATAAGTAATCTCATTGAACAGATCAGTAGGTAGGTTTGACTATAAGCAATTATTATTCCTCTAGTTCTGAAGTAGACTCAGCTCTGGGTTATTCTCTTCCCGAGCTTCCACTTCACTACGAATCTGTATCAATTGGATATCATTGGTGGGGTTCCTAGTGGTAAAACCATTGACTAAATTAAAATCCTTGAATTTATAATAAAAGATTCGTTTAAACTCTTTGTTTTAAGCTCACTGACTTCCTACTAAACTTTTAGGGTTGAAAAAATCTCACATTTTCATAATGGTTGAAGTCATTCTAAATCTATTTATAAATAATCAAGTCTGAAGATTTTGACTTCTTTTAAATCACCATTTAAAATTCATTTATTGTCTCATTGGTTATAGTGAAGACTGGTTTCATTTCAAGGTGCCATATTCATGTTATAGTAAGAAATAGATAGTTTATATGGTAAGGTGAAGCAATCAACTAGGTATAAGAATATGTCGTTGACCATCATATACGTCTATCGTCTCTTGCTTCCAATAGTCATCTTCTAAAACCTGTGACGTACACGATATTTAGTATAATGCTAAAATGATGAATATTCTATCAATTATATGTAATCTCAATCAAGACGAACTTATGGACCTATAATTGGGTTATGGGACTTTTTCTCGAACCTCCTATCACAACTCAAACTATTTTATCATCAATGACTACTCGGACCGCTCTCTAGTCTAGAATTCCACTTTTAAAAGAAGGAGTTTTGTATAAGCACTTATGCAATAGCTCATCTATACTGGTTAACCTAACCATTATATTTACAATGTGGCGGTCATCTCTACCCCAAGGACTTACTTTAATCCAAAATCCTTAATATACTAAAAAACAACATCAAGTGTGTTGTGACTCTACATTATATGCATACCATACATCATCTAAATTGATGCTTTACTTTTTATTCTCAGAGAATCCTCAACAAAATCCTCGTATTCCTCATCATCAAACAAACATCAATAATATCCTTAGATCCATCATACTTCTCGTTAGTCTTGCAAATACCGGGTCATTGCCTATTTGGGAATAATTCCTCGAATCCGGCATAAAAATTATAACCTAAAAAGGTTCTCCACAATCTTGATATTACTAACTTAAGGTAATTGTCACGGTTCTATCTTATTCATTAGCACTATATTCGGTAGTCCAATAAGGAACTCTACATGAGTTCTTACGTCTTCCTATTATATATATAACTCTTAACTCTCTCGTATCTAAGTACTATGACTCAGAGCTCTGATACCATTTCTGTGGTGCCCCAAGATCCGGGGTCAGGGATCCAGGCCATCACAATCCTAGCACATAGGCATGTTGCAAATATAATATCTGGCCTATTAATAGTTAAATATAATAATGAATCAATCATACCTCTGTAGCTAGTATTGTTAACTTTCTTACCCTTTGGGTCAGAGTCTAGCTTAGTGGTTGTTGACATGGGAGTCTTAGCAGTTGCACAATCTTGCATATCAAATTTCTTCAATAGTTCTTTGACATACTTTGATTGACTAATGAAAATTCCATCATCAGTCTGTTTGACTTGAAGTCCCAAAAAAAAGTTTAATTCTCCCATCATGCTCATCTCATATTTAGACTGCCTTAGCTTGCTAAACTTTTCTTACAGTTTTTGATTAGTAGAACCAAACATAATATCATCATCATAAATTTGGACAAGCAGTATATCACCTTTATGTTTTCTAATAAAAAGATTTTTATCAATGGTACCTCTAATGAAACCATTTTCAAGAAGAAATTTTGATAGAGTGTTATACCATGCTCTAGGTGCTTGCTTCAATGCATAAAGTGCCTTGTCTAACCTGTAAACATGATCATGAAATTTTGGATCAACAAAACCTGGTGGTTGCTCCACATAGACTTCTTTTTCCAATTTTCCACTCAGGAAGGCACTTTTTACATCCATCTAATAGACTTTGAATTTTGAATGAGCTGTAAATGCAAGAAACATTCTGATGGCTTCCAGTCTTTCTACTGGTGCAAAGGTTTCATCATAGTCAATTCTTTCATCTTGAGAGTATCCTTTTACAACTAGTCTTGCTTTGTTTCTTATCACAGTGCCATTCTCAAGTTTGTTTCTGAACACCCCTTTTTCACCAACAATTGATCTATTTCTAGGTCTTCGTACAAGTTTCCACACTTTTTTCTCTCAAATTCATTCAATTCTTATTGCATTGCAATAATCCAATCAAGGACTTGCAAAGCTTCCTCAATTTTCTTTAGTTCATTCTTTTATAGAAAACAACTGTACATGAATTCATTTTGAGTGGCTTTTCTTGTTTGAACACCACTCTCAGGATCACTAATTATCAAATTATGAGTGTGATCCCTTGCCCATTTTCTAGCTGATGGAAAATTGGTTCTGGAACTTGAAGCTCCCCCTAAATAATTGGAATTTCCTGTTTGTGATTAGAATTCAAATGAAAAGGCTCCCCCTGAGTTATTTGATCCTGCAAAAGATTCAAAGTTGCTTAAATCAAACCCTGATGGACTACACTCTGAAGAACTAGACTATGTCTATCCAGACTCTGACTAACTAGTCCCTAAATTGTTAGACTCTGAGTTTATTGGAGTTGAATTTTCTGGCTCCCCCTCAGAGTGTGCAGGTTCTTGTTTTGATTCAAGAGTGATTTGAGAATCTTCATTCTCATCATCTTCATCTATCTCAGAACTTTTAAAATTTTCAAACTTCAGTTTTGTAGACTAGTTCATCATGCAGACCTGTAATCTATTTTTTATCAAATACAACATGAATTGATTCCATAATTCTGGTTCTGAGATTGAAGAGTCTGAATGCCTTTGTGTTTGGGGCATATCCAAGGAATATAGCTTCATTAGCCTTATCTTCAAAATTTTTTATACTTTTAGGATGTACTTTTAGTACAAAGCATTTGCACCAAAAAATATGAAAGTGTTTCACATTTGGCTTCTTGTCCTTCACCATTTCATAAGGCTCATGCATATTTATCAATGTACAGTTTTGAGTGAAACATGTTGCATTGACTACCTCAGCCAAAAAATACACTGGCAATTTAGACTCTGCCAACATTGTCTTGGCTGCCTCTACGAGTGATCTATTCTTTCTCTCAACAACTTCATTTTGTTAAGGTGTTCCTGGTGCATAAAATTGTTGAGTACTTCCCTTCAATGCACAGTATTCCTCCATGACTACATTCTTGAATTCAGTACCATTATCACTCCTTAGTATTCTTACAATCTTCTTTGATTTTGTTTCCAGAAAGGTGACATGGTCTATTATGTGTTGTAAAGCTTCATCCTTTGAGTGCAAAAAGAAAAACCATGTGAATCTTGTAAAATTATCTACAATGACAAGAACATATTTCTTTTTGTTAATTGACATCACATTTACTAGACCAAAATAAATCAAAATGTAATAGATAAAAGGATTCAGAAATGGTGTTTATTGTTTTGCTCTTGAAAGATGTTTTCCTTTGTTTTCCAAGTTGACATGCTTCACAAAGTCGATCTTGAACAAAATCAACTTATGGTAATCCTCTCACAATACTCTGTTTCACCAACTTGTTGAGTGTTTTGAAGTCGATGTGTGACAGTTTCTTGTGTTATTTCCAGATTTCTTCAGTTGAGGCCTTTCTATATAAACATGTGACCTCATTGTGAGTGCAATCCTCCAAATGGCTTCATATATGTTACCATGTATGTGCCCTTTGAAAATTAAAATGCCTGTTTCTTTGTGAGTCACAAGACACTCTTTGTTGTCAAATCCAGTATGGTAACCTTTATCTCCAAGTTGACTAATGTTGATCATGTTATGTTTCAAGCCTTCATCTAGAGCTACTTCATCAATGATGACATTTTCAAGTACAATTTTTCCATATCCCAGTGTTTGTCCTTTATTGCCATCTCCAAAGGATACTTCTGGGCCAACCATCTCCACAAAGTCTATAAGCAGGGATTTCTTTCCAGTAATGTGTCCTGAACATCCACAGTCCAGGATTAGGGTTACTTTCTTTACCCTGTTCCCTGCATACAAATAGAAACTAGTTCGATGTTTTGAGGACCCAAACTATTTTAGATCATTTCTTACTAACTTTGGGTGAAACATACTTAATATTCTGCACTTTTTTTTTACCTGTCTCTTTGTTGCCTTAGACTCTGGTGGAGTCTTGACAGTGTCATACCAACTTTTGTCTATTGAAGATTTTAGCTCATAAAATTTGTAATACAAATCATGATAGTCCCTACACATATAGATAGAATGAAATATACTACCACAGTGATAACAAGGTTGTTACCCAGATAATGAACTATTATAGAAGGGGGGTTGAATATAATAGTACCAAACAATGGATTATGAACACAAGTATATAAAAGAAATATTACTTTGTATTAATTTTGAACTTAATACAAAACTCTCTTAAGAAAAACAAAGTTCTTAAGAGCTGCTAGGTTATGAGAAAGATTATAATTTGAACGATACATCGATGTTAACCTAATCTTGTGTTTATATAGTACACAACTACCTATCTAATTACAGCAAAGATAATGATCAATAAATATAAATATACGATTTCCATCATTATCTTCCTAAAAGATAGCTTCCATAAAGGCAATAGACTTTTACTCGAACACTTCCTTCTTTATCTCCAGTCGTCTCCTGATTTGTCGAACCAAACTCTGACCAACATAAACTCTGTCGGTTAACAAACTCTGATTGACTAAACTCTGTTGACCACTTCTAGTCTTTGATTTCATCAGCTAAACTATGATCAGCTTTAGTAAACTCTGATTCAAAATTCTCTGATCTCATAAGTTCTTCATATCTAACAATCTCCCCCAATTTATGCTTTATGCAGTAAAACATAAATTTGAACTTATGATGTCAGAAACTTCTAAGACAAATGTATCAGAATTTATCCAACCTCCCTTTTTATACCCAACTATAGGAAAAGGTTTCCGGATAGAAAGTCATCAAGTAACTTCTTTTCAGCTGCCTACAACAATTTCATCAGTTGAGATTTTACTTCCTTTAGCTGCTCACCAGAGTCATCAATTTGATACACAGCAGCCCTTAAGTTGTAGATTGGTGACCTCTCTATTCTTTCTTCCATAACAATGCAACAAGCTTTTTGACCACCTGGATTCAGAACAAGAGTAGGAATACCAACTATCATTTTGATTTTTTCATCTCATTTGCTCATTTCCTTTTCAGTTTCATCCTCAAGCATGTACTTTGGCTTGTACTCTTCATTAGAGTTTATCATTATCAGTTTTTCAGTCTTTCTTTTGCTAGCGATTGCACCTTCCAGAATTTTCACCCATTTAGCTATAGTCTCATTCTCATCATTTAACAAATAAGAACATATTCAAGTTCCTTTGATGACTTATGAGCCAGATCTTATTCATCCAATTTCAAGACTCTTCCATCTTCTAGAAAATACAAAAACTTTTCCTTAGGGACATTACCATCAAAAGCATCCTTAACCAAATGAATAGCAATGAGATTGTCCAAGTGATCTTGAGTCAGCTCTTCTTTAGGTTTGTCCTTCAGAGAATAAGGATCTCTGAAAGTATTTGCTTTTCTTCTATAGAGCTTGGCTTGTGAACTTCCAATTCCTCTCTTATCTTTTCCAATTCTAGAATCCAGAGTCAGAGTTTCAGACCTTGTCCATAATACGTCAGAAGATTTCTTCCTGACCAGAGTTTGTTGTTCCTCTTCCTCATCTTAAAAACTAGTGCCTCTTGGAAGAAATGTAGTTCCCTGCATAATTAGTGGAGCTTTCAGTTTTGATAAAGTTTTCTGTTGAACAATTTGAGATGACTTTGATGACTGAGCCTCTGCAACATCTGCACTCATCCCTTTATTAGATCTTGTTTCAAGCCTTGATTGAATTTTGACAGGTGTAAATACAGCAGGTTTCTTCTTGATCAGAGTTTTCTTTGGAATATGAACTTTCTTTTTCTTTTACTAGACTTGAGCATTGTAAATACCAACAATCATCTTATTCATTTCTTCCATTACAGCAACTGGATCCAATCCTGGATGTTCTTCTTCAAAGAGCTTCTTTGTCAGTTCTGCATCTTTCTTGTTCCTCTCTTCAATATTTTCAGGCTTCTCTTCCTCTACAAGGCTCTTAGCCAATTCTTCATCCCTTTTAATTTTTTCATTATCATCTATAGGATCAAGCTCCATTAGAGTTTGCTGACTGTCTTGAAATTTTCCAGATCCTGAGGGAATCAGAGTTTGATTAGTCGGAGTTTGAGTTTGAGTTTGTATACTCTTTCCACCCTTATGATTTCCTTGACTTTTATCAGCTAAGCCATCACCACCACTTCAGGTTTTTCATCAGAGTTTGAGACAGTATCCACTTTGCATTTGTCCTTAGCTACTTTTCCTCCTTTCTGACATCAGAAGAAATATTCAGTATGTATATAATTGTCGCAACATAGTCTGGATAGAGGTCCAACATTAGCAATTTTGTTAACTTTCATTTCCAAGGCTTCCTGCATAGTGGAAATAACTTTAATTTTAGCGTACATGGATATTTGATATTTGGAAACAATACCCTGAACAGAAGAACCTTGCTTATCAACATGCTCATGAAGATTATGAACTTTACTGTGAAGACCTTTAGTCAACACAGTGGTTGCCTTGAGAACAACCTTCATTTCATCAGAATTTATCTCAGAGTCTACTTTCTGGATCAGAGCATGAACATGTGGCCAAGATATGTCTTAATCTTTCCGGGTCATGTCCGAGATGGATTCCCTTTTAGATTTCAAAATATATGTACCAGATGGTTCACTACTGATGTTGCTCCTCCTTACACCTTTTGCAATAATGGCAGGTTCAATCTCACCATTCAACTTCTCAACAACATAATAATCAAGATATTTCATCATCAATCTGTCATGAGCATCAAAAGCATCTAGAGGCCATCTTTTGGAGTTGTATCGGTGACTGTAAGGAATAGAAATATCAGTGACTTCTTCATCCTCAAAGACAGGAGTGGAATCGTCAGAGTTTGAATCTTCAATATCTGCAATAACATCAGAGTTTGGTAACTCAGACTTTAGAGATTGAGGGACCAGTTGAGCAACAGAGCCTGTTTCATTTATACTCTGAGTACCTATACAAGGAACACAACACCCCTAAAACACTCTTTTCTTTTAAAGTAATCTCATTACTTCTCACATCACACATCTCATGACTTTTGAGAGTCAGAGTTTGCTCAGTAGAACTAAATAACTTTTATCTCATATCTAACTCTCCTTTTGCCAGAACCGGTGTCTGCCTCTTATTTTCCATTCTATTTTTCACACATTTTACCTCAGTCTCACAAGAAAGGCTCAAATCACAATGACCTACAGAAATAAGAGGTGGCTGAGAAGGGAGATCTGTGATCACAGGGATAGAGGGTTCTTTTTCAGGACTATCCATGGTCATTCCAACAGTAAAAGATGGGAATATAAAGTCTGAACTTATGCTATCAGAGTATGTAAATTCTGAAGAAAAGTCAGAGTTTATACCTTGAACATTTGTAGAGTCTGATAAAGTGTCCATTAGCTTTGTAGATAATGGTTGAACCAGTATTGCATTTAATAGTGCCAAAAGATTAACAACAGAGCTTGATTTCTCAATAGTTGCAGCATGTGATTCAGAGTTTAACTGCATCTCCATATTTTGGTCTGCAATCACAAAGTTGGTGATTGGTGTGTGAACAGAGTCTATTCAGTAGCTGCTTCATCACTTTGAGGCAAAGGTTCTTATGTCCTAGACTCTGCCAGAGTTTGGCCTTCAACATCAGCAACAACAAGATATTCAGTCAGAGTTTGATTGCATTCATCCAAACATTGATTGAATGATTCTTGTGTGGTTGAGGCCTTAACAACTTTTTCAACACTTTGAGTTGAAGGTTCTTGTGGGTTGTACCCCTGATCCAAATTGGCTTCATTTGTTGGTAAAGTGGCTTCTGTTGAATGTTGAACAACAGGTTCTTATGTGTTTTTCCTTTCAGAGACTGCTACTTTACATTGAGAAGTAGTTTCTTGTGTGTCTAGGCCAAAGGAAACCTTCCTCTTTTGCCTTCTTGAGAAAAGTTTGATAGTTTCAGAGTTTGGAGATGGTTGAGATTTTTGAGCATCCATTTCTTTTTTTACTTCTTTAGCTAACTCTATCACTCTCTCATATGAGATCTCCTTGATTATAGGTGGATGAGACTTGATAGGAGATTCAGAGATTATAACTGGTATAGTAGAAAATGTTGGATCAGCTTGAGTACTAGGATTGTCATCATCATTTTTATCCCAGCCTTTCTCATCAACAACTTCACTGTCAGCCCCTGTTCCCTTTTGATCTTTACTTGGTACCTCATTCGAAGTACCCTCCAAGGTGATTACAGGACTGGTAAAAGGATTAACATTAAGTAGTGTACCATCCATTTCAGCCATTTCATCATTTTCTTCTCTATTGGCATTTTCATCATCACCATCAACCTCAATTCCACCAATGTTACTATTTATTTGGTTAGGTAATGAAGATTCATCGGACTTCATAACAACATCAGATTTTAGTGGATCAGAGTCTAAGGCTTTAACTAGAGATAAATATTCTGAGACTTTTGCTTTAACCAG
The DNA here is from genome assembly GCA_028671895.1 of Oenanthe sinensis. Taxonomy (NCBI): domain Eukaryota; kingdom Viridiplantae; phylum Streptophyta; class Magnoliopsida; order Apiales; family Apiaceae; genus Oenanthe; species Oenanthe sinensis. The sequence continues at coordinate 6,375,457 of JAPMAC010000195.1, read as the reverse complement.
TTTTCTCCTCTTCTTTGCAGGCTCTGAGACAGGATTAACATGAATTGTCTTCATGCAAGAAGTAGGAACAACATCTGAGGAAAGTTTGACAAATTTATTGATAGGAAATACCATGCCTTCAGCACTGTCATCAGAGTCTATTTGCTCATCAATTAATTTTCTTTTTCTGGGAGGAGACTAGGACACTGATTTTCCCTTCCTTTTGAGGCCGGAGCCCTGTGCTTGAGAGGTGTGTTTTGCAACTTAAGTCTTTTGGGAGACAATAGAGGTTGACAGAGTTTGTGTATCAGTGTTTGGAGGGTGACTTGGGCTAAAACCAAAATGGGCTAAACTCTGATTCTCAGTCACAGAAAGAAAATCCACTACATATATGGTAGGCAGTCTCTAATTCAAAAGAAACCTGACCCATACAGGATAAAACAATTGAGGCATTGCACCCTAATTTTCTTTCTTGGCATCTTTCCTTGTCAAGTTAGCAAATAATATCTTATTCATTGTAAAAACAGGCAGAGCCTGATCATCTTCAAAACCAACATCAGGCAACATATAACTAAAAATTAATTATAAAAACCTAGCATAATAAATAGTAGGTCTATCTTCCTTAACTTTAAGTTTAATTGCTATCAGCCTAATCAATGCACAAGGAAAATTAAAAGAGAGATTGTGGCTCAGAAAATATCCAATTTGCTGAGAGATTTGGGGGATGGCATCAAAGTTTGTGCATTTAGCAGTGAACACCCTAGTGATGCAGTCAAAGAAGAAGCTCTATTCTTTATGGAGATTGGGCCTGGTTAGACTGCCTAGTTTAGATCGACTACCCACGTAGCCAATATCTTTGAATAAGTCCCTAATAATGAAATCATCAACTAGATCATCATATCTAGCCACTGCAAGAAGGCGTAAAGCCTGACGCACCACCTCGAGAGTTATAGAATGGAGACAATTGCAGTTGAATGTAATGATGGGGTCCTCATCATCACCAACATCATTGAATGTTGCAATCGACCAAATCTTGGTCAATGTTTGAGTGGAAATTTCCCTGGGTTCTTGAAGAGCATACCCAATGCTGCTTTGATATAGAAAATCTTGAACAACATGAAACGCCTCAAGTGCTTCTGATTTATTCAAGAGAGCAGTGTAGTTAGTGGTTGCAAACATAAAATTCTCAAAGATGATTCCCTTGTTGGAACCCATTGATATAGTTTAATGAAGTTTTAGAGATTAGGGTTTTGTAAGACGAGATAGAGAGAAAAGAGGAAGCAGATTAGAATAATAATTCAAAGTAAGAAGAATACTAATGAATTAACACTTCCATCTCGATTTGACTTTGAACTCTTAGTGGGACACGTGGAAAAATCTGACAGGATGAGTAATGAGTAATGGAATTCTCAAAATACAGCATATATGTGTGTATCTGTGTATAAAAATGAAACTGTTGGTGAGATTACGTAGTTGTCTGAATAGTAATCGTGATAACTCAACACTAGAACAGGACAAGTAAATAATACTACGCCTACACAGAAATCAGGAAGAAATGAAAATGAGGCAAATACAATGAATCAAGATATTAGAAGAAGTTTTGAAGTCTACTACAGGTCACTAAGAGAAGTTCATTAAGATGTTTTTGCCTTATTGAAGAATAATGGTTGAAGAATTTTAGGGTTTCAGAAGTGTTAAAGATTCAGTATATAAGTGCCACTAGAAGATTTCAGTGTAAAGGAATTGATTGAAGATAGACAGTGTTTGAAGCATAGGAATCCAGAAGAATTGAAGACAGGGTAAAGACAAAGGTTAAAAAGATAGCTACAGTCTTGAAGTTATACTCACTGAAGGAAGTTCATTTATATGTTCAAGTGTCAGTGAAGAATAGATAATGAAGTATTCAAGATTGTAGTAATAATGAAGACGTTGTCTAAGTACCAGAAAAAATTCTAGTGAAAGTACAGTGTTTATTGACAGTCAATATTCGAAACAATAAAGAACTGTTGCATTCCTGTCATTTGATTTTAATGAGAATATGAAGATCAAGATCAGTGTTAGTCATTTGTGAACCAGACCAATGTACTAAGTGTCAACACAAAGAATTTGGTTAACATGTTCATTCTACAAGAAGAATTGACAGGAAGCCAAGTGAAGCCAAGTATGTAAAGATTGAATAGAAGTTGAAAATACTACAATTCATTATATAAGGTGGAGAATTCGAAACTTAGTTATACTAGGTGAAGAAATTCGACACATTGATAAGGGAGGTAATTTGACACATAGCTTTCCATATGCCAAAAAGAAGCCAAGTCATGTATATAAGGAGAAAAACTCGACACATGGCTATGCATGGAAGAAAAAATCGACACATAGCTTGTAGTATGCCAAAAAGAATCTAAGTCAATTCTACATGGAAGAAAAATTGACACATGCTTACACAAGTGAGTAGAATTCGACACATAGGTTCTTAGAATGATGAAAAATATTCTAAGGCATATACTAGTGAAGAAAAGTCGACACATGCTCATACAAGGGACAAGAAATTGACACATAAGTTCTTGGCATGATGAGAATTTCTCTAAGGCATGTTACATGGAAAGGAATTCGACACATGTCTAGAATTTGACTTATACATGTCTTGAGGGATTGAAATAATTCTAAGGCATGTTAGAGTGTAACAAAATCGACACATGTGAAATAAGTCAACTCTAGTCAACATACAAGGCAATATTATTTGACACATTGACCCTCTATGAAACATGGATTATTTTCTAAGTACTAATACATGGAAATAATATTCGACACATAAAAAATATCCACGGGATTCTCAAAGTCAACCCTAGTCAACATATAGGGAGAAGTTGTTGACACTTAGAAAACTGTTCAATTATTGTAAAGCCTACACTATATAAATAAATGAATCTAATTCATTTAATATATGTATGAGAGAATACACACAGACACAAAGAGATACAGAGAGAGATAGAAGATGGAGAAGAAGAGATACAAAGCTATACGCATATCTTCTTCACTCTAGTTTTATAATCTAGTTGGTTCATTATGTTGTAAATATATAGGACTATTATAAAACACTATCTGTAAGATTGATTTCCTTTTTGTACATTCATAGATCTATACTTTGTAATAGGAATCAATCAGATCTCATTGTTGTAGCGAAGAACTAATTTGTTCTTCGGAAACCGGTTCATTAAAACCGGGTGTAGCACCCCTCTGGATTTATATACGAAAGATATATTCCCCAAAACTTGTCTCGTTTAATTACTTGCTAATTTTCTAGAACTTTATTATTTATTCATAAAAAAAGAAAATTAGTAAGCCTGCCTCCTAAACACTACAAGGACTCGAACCACTAACCGAACACTAAATTATTTATCTGTAAAAGATTCGACAGAATTTTTTAATTTAATGAGTAATGTATCCAACCCCCTTCTACAATACTTCTGAGACCCAATAATTGGTATCAGTACCTGCTGATTGATATACAAATCAAGTTCTGCAACTCAGTGAAGCTCAGATTATCGAAGCTATTTGGACTACACAAGTTTAGAAGACTTTATAAATAAATTTATTTTATGAATTTAAATTTTAGTAATTTTATTATATATATTTTTTTAAATAATTTTATTTTATAAATTTAATTTAAATGAGTTTATTATTTAAACTTGAATAAGTTTATTTCACACACTTAATTTAAATAAATTTATTTTATAAATTTATTTTAAAATAAATCTATGATTTAAACTTAAGTAAATTTATTTGTATAACTTAAATATATTTTTTTCTATTTTATATTTACAGCATTTCAGCGTCACTCACACCATTTGCAGTCTACTTCAAGTTTACATCTCAATTTAATTTTTATTTTAGATTTATTTATTTTCTCAGAAAATTTAGAATTCTTAAAAATTAAATTTTTTTTTAAGTATTAATTTATGATATTTTAATCTTTAAAAAAATTCGAAATTCTTGAAAATTAATTTGTTATAAATTTTTATTTTTGATTAATTTATTTTCAAAGAAAATTAAAAACTCTCTATGTGCTAAGGATATAACCATCAGGGATCGGGGATCTAAGGATATAACCACATTATCTTTAGAGGAACTATCTATGTGCTGAAGGCCTATGAACTAGAACAAGAGCTGAAGAAGATAATATTTGATAAAACAGGTTGTTAGCATATTCACTGTATTTGTGACCCAAGAACCAATTTTGATTGAAGTCAAGGTTGAGAACCTCTGAACAGAAACGAAATTAAGTTTTGAAATTGAAGATGTTGTAGCTCAAGATAGTAGTCAGTGTACTATGATTATTAAGTTTTGAAATGTATTATATTCATGTTAGCATGTTAGCATCTTAGGACTTAAATGCTTAATTGATTGCTAAGAATGAGATTTGCATGCTAGGATTCATGAGTTTAAATAAGTACATTTCATACTTGATTTTATATGCAATAAAATGAATATCTAGAATTAGATAGGGTGTTCCCTAAACGTTTGCTCGAACTTGATTTAAATCTTCTGTGATTTAATACTTCTGCTAATGTTGTGAAAATTACTAAATTGACAAACATGTCATAGATCAGATATTTTATATTTGTTCTTATTGTGGAAAATGACTTGATAAGTGTTTGTAGAATTTGATATTGCTCATAATGTCATATTCAAATATTCTACATATTCTTGAAATTGTTTAAGTGCTTATTTTCACATAATTTGCTCCCACTCATGTAGTTGTACTTAAATGTCATATAATTTCATGTATTTCTTGTTAAAGAGTAGAATACTAAAAGATGGTAGAATTATCTAAGTAGTCAGTAATATTTGTAGATTCGAAGCTTAATCTAAAACTGACTTAGGTAATTAGAGATAGTTAAAAATGTTAGACAACAACATCAATGGATTATGAAGTATTAGTAATCAATTTGTTAGTTCTTTTATTCTATGTACTTTTAAGAAAATTATTGAATATCTATAAATCTGCTTTACATCTGTTACACTTGTGTAGAATGATTAAAGTAGTTAGTACTAAATTTTCTAATATGCATATTGAAGTTGGTGTTACCACTGTTGAAAGTAATATCTCTAACCCATCTAGACTTAGTTGAAGTTGAGTACTAAGAAGCTTAATCATATGTGATTGTAGAGTATGTAACAAAATACAAAAGTTATATGATTTCGTGAAATTTATTGTTCGAGGCATATGATTAAGATTGAAGCTCTAATATCACATTCGGTTGAGAAAACCTGCCCAATGGTAACCTTTGGAGATGACAACAATGGATGTACAAGGGATTTGACTATAATCATTTTTGGAATTGTCATCAATGGAAGCATCTTTCTTGTCGAAGGACTTAAGCACTATCTATAGGGAACTTGGGAATTCTTTGTCAAGGGTTTTATGGAAAAAATTGAAAAGGAAAAGTGTTTGATATCAAACAAGAAGGTTGAAAAATCACTCAACTGAGAGTGAGGAAATTTATTTGTAGCTAACATGAATTCTATATGAAAATGTGAAGTGAACTTTTCAGTAAAGCTTCATCAGTAAAGAGTTAGTTATGACATATGAAGCTCTCACACTTGATATTCGAGATAATTGATTCTTTGTTAAAGAAGAAATTGGTGAGAGGACTACTTCATTTGGAATTCTATCTAGAAGGACATTTTGAAGTATGTCAGAGAGGAAAGTCAATAAAAACATCACACAGAAGCAAGTTATGTCACGAAAGAAATATGCTTAGTGGTAGTTGATGACAACCCTAATTACAATTTGGTGATGTTCGTGCATTCAACAAATACTGTATCATAGATGGGGATTGATCATATCGTGAAGATCAAGTTGGAAGCAAATTAAGCTTTGAGAACTTTGAAGTCATATATTGGAAATGAATTTCACGAATGAAGTTCTAAATGATGTCTACACTTATAAAGGGACTTTGAAGCTGAAGCAATTGATACAGCATGCTACTTTAATCAACAAAGATCGTGAAAAGACATCGAATGAGTTAATGTCTAACCAGAAGCAAACACTGAAGCTCTTTCTTGTGTTTGGAGGAAATTGATATTTATTGAAGATTTAGATGAGTATCTTGGAAAGTTTGAAGTTAAGGCTCATGAAACAATTCTTCTCGGCTACTCATTGAAGTCGAAGGATTTCATGGCATATGTGATGTAAAACCAGAAGGTGATTGAAAGTACGAGTGTATCGTCCAACTACACAAGCTCTCAAGCATTAAAATGAAAGACTATTCTGAATCTTTGAAATTTGACATCCCGTCAGAGTCAAATTTAGATATTGATGTTGAAACTGAGGTTGCAGATGGAATCAATGATAGTGATGATGATTCAAATCCTATTAGTGGAAATAATAGTGAATCTACGCAACTCATGAACTTTAACAGAATCTACTTAATAAGGTGAATGATCTTCAACAAATCATAGCAACAACTCAGGGAGAGAAAACAAAATTAGGATCTACTAGTCGTACTCAACATAATGAAGATCAAAGGAATACATTAAGCACATATCTGCCAAGATAAAGGGTTTGAAGTTAAAGTCATTCCCGGAGTCTAGTTTTTAGTGATCCAGATTTCGGAGTAAAGGCTAGAAGTGCTATACAAAGTAAATGGTTATTCTTTGGGAAAGAACAATTGTTAACAGTTGATAGCCCAAAGAAAAGTGAAGATGCACTGATTGATCCAGATTGGGTGATTATAATGCAAGATGATCTCAATCAGTTCGAAGGCATAATCTATTGAAGTTGGAACCCAGACAACAAGACAAAGTTGAAATTGGTACAGTAAGGGTTTGCAGAAACTGGATAATTATTGGCATTGTTATGAAGGACAAAGTCAAACTGGTTTCTACATGTTAATATCAAGTAAAAGGTATCGACGATGATGGAAACAGAATCTTTGGGACTTTCAAGATCTAACTACAAGCACTAGTGATGAGACTTGATCCTATTAGGGATGAACAAGTTGATGACCTAACCATATGATATTCCTAGAACATGTTGATCATTCAAGCATGAATATCTATCAGATGAATGTGAACAAAGCACTCCTGAATGGTGAGTTAGAATTTGAAGTTGATGTACAAAATTTCCTGGACTTTGAAGTTGCAGATACATTAGAATTTGTATATCATTCTCTTCACAAGTTCTCCATGAATGGAGTTATGGATTTAAGCAAATCGTCAAAGACAAGGTATGAAACTCTAACTACTAATTACTTGAAAATTATTTTATACTAAAATAGTTATACACATATATCTCTCTAGAATAAAAAACACACACCATGTAATATATGTTCAAGTATACCATAATTATATTATATGTGGGTCTACTAAAAAAACTTGTGCAAGAGATATTTTGCTAAGTAAATGCATAGTAGGTACAAGATGAGCATGTTGGAAGAGTTGCAATTCTTTTGTATTACAATTAATTCAAAAGAATGATGGAAATTAAAGTAAGTCAATGATCTTTTGAAGATGCGCAATTTGGAAGATTCTAGACCTGCCAAGACTTCTTGCCAACAAACCACTAAGCTTGATCAGGGAAAATCAGGTATATGAACTGAAGCAACAAGCTATAGAGGTATGGTCAGCTCATTACTTATTCAAGTGCATAAAGACCATATATTTTATTTTCGATATGCCTATGTGCAAGTTTCCAAGTAGATACTAGAGAATCTTATTTTATAGCTAAGTTATGAATTGTTAGATATCTTAGGGGATCACCAATTCTTAGAATCAGGTACCCTGAAGATAATAGGTTTAACCTAATTGGCTATATAAATATAGATAATGTAGGTTGTAAGAAAGACAGGAAAGTAATTCCTAGAAGCTGTCAATTTCGTGGAAGAAGTTGATTTCTTTCTGAAATGAGAAGAAGAACTCAATACACAGTTGCAGAAAAGGCGGAAATTAAAGCAACCTGTGAATGTGATGCTCTGATCTTTTGGACAAGAAAACTTCTTCAACTCCAACGACTCTGCTGGATATTCTCTAAACCACATATGGAACAAGCTCATGGATACCAGGTATCATTTTTTTCGAGATTGTCCTTAGTAGAATAACTTGCAGATCTTTGCTAAATAACTTGATGACTTCATTTTATTTAAGTTGGTTAGTGAACTTGGGATATTATTTATTTGCATATATGTTAGAAATCTCATCTGCAAGGAATTCTTAAATGAGTTCACAAGTATTAAATCGTCTATATTTAAAGGACTTGTGAATTTATTTTAAATTCAGTACCTCGTGCTTTTTTGTATTAGTTTAATTAACATTCTTACAATGTTATATGCATATGTGGTAGTTAAATGATTGAGTATAAGTTAGCAACATAATTATTTGTATGTTAAATATTTGATGAATATTAGTCAATGATATCTTGCTTAATTGCTCTGATATTTTTAAATATTTTATTACAAATAATTATGATACTTTTGGTATTAGTGATGTTATTTAGAATTTATGTTCTAAGTAATTAATGCATATTTCAAAACTCACTATTATTGGAAGACAAAGTAATTTCTAAGTCATGTGTATAAAATTCTCAATGTTTTATATACTTAGAAAATATTTCTAAAATATGATTTTATTTATGGAGTTACAAATAGGATCACAAGTATTAAATGTCAATATTTAAAGGACTTGTGAATTTCTTTTCAACTATTTCCTCGAGCTTACGTATATCATTAATAATTGTTATGAGTATAATTGTAATATGCTAGAGTGACAATTATTAGATATAGAGTAGGAAGTTAGATGCTAATAATCAATCCTATAAATATTTTAGTATTTAGCGAATTTATTTTATCTTATTAAAATTATGGATTTAAGCAATTCAATGTTTATTAGTTTCATAGTTTTGATTTGATAAAATATTATAAGCATAATTTCTTCCATTTTGAAATCATTGATAAATATCAAGTAATGATATTTTGTTAATGTTTCCGTGTAATTAATTGTGATATTTTTAATAATAGTGAAAATACATGTTGGTTATCTGAAATCACTAATAATAAAAATATGTCTAAATGCTTATTATTCTACTGAATGATTGTCATGTTTATTTGATTTATATATGCATGTGTGTGGTAACTATTTAGTATTGCATGAGTATTACTATTAGTTTTCTTTCTTTGACTGAATTTTAAACCTGAATGTATTGAAAAGAATTTCTTGTCTATTTCTTTTACAAAATGTTTTATCCTACAATACATTCACTTTCTATCAGTTTTAGAGAAGAAAACTTCAAAAAAAAATTCGAAACTTTTCTTTTGAAAATCTTTTGATTCACATCCCAACTTTAATTTCTAAAATCTAGGGTGTGAATCAATCATTCTTGAAGATAATTTTTCTCCAATCTCAAAATCTTTTATCCTCTCTCAAAAGCTGTTTTCAAAAGTTTTATCTTTCAAAGCATTTTCTCTCTTAATTTTTCCTTTTAAAGTGGCAGAAACTTTGTGACTGCTATTTTATTTGGAGAAATTGTTTTTACTTCGAGGTACCAATCATTTATAAAATGATTTTTTTAAACACTTGTTTCAGTGTATGTTTTACATTGATTTATAGTACCTAAACAGTGGTTGTTGCTTTGAGGGGCTTGTATTGTATTGTTAAGCATACATCCACCCTTATTATCATGTATTTTCATTTTAAGACGGGGATATTAACAGGCGGCCAAAAATTATATAAATCATAATTACATTATGAGTCGGAAAATTATTGTCTTCTATCTGATAAGGATGTTTTACAAAACTATTTTCAAAACTTACAGTACTTAGGTTTTAAAGGAAATGAGTCATTTTATTGAGATATAATTTTGTAAGAGAGTTGAATTTCTTTTTTAGTGTAAATTTCCGCATTTTATTATGGGAAGTTTTCCTTATAAGAAAATCATAAGGGATAAAAACTTTCTTCTTTGATACAATTTCCCGCATTTTATTTTGGGATAAGTTTCTTAAAGAGAATTTCGTATCATGCTCTTAAATGATAAAACTTTAGATCCGACAAAACTCTTTTACTAAAAGTGCTTTAATGCAAACGTTTACCATTTCCTCGTATACTTTTCATTCTCTTCCAGATTACAAATATGTTTAGGAATGTTAAGCTGATTATCTTTTTATCTTGATTGATTCTATCCGGTTAGCCCCCAATGGCTTTAGAAGCTGACCAAGAGGTTGAAAACCCATCAATCTCTTACCCAGGTCATAGTACCAAATACGAATTCATCCACTTCCATATATTAACCCTTGGAGATATAAGGAACTCATGTAAGTTAGAGGTTGATAAGGGAGAAACTACACTTGATGCAGCAAATAAGGATGAATTCGAAAGTGCACCCACAGCTCTACCTCCGGAGAAGAAAAGTAGTATATAACTGAGGTAACTGTAAGCTCATCTGCATCTTCTCAAAAGGATGCAGAGATGAAAAGGTAATAAAACTGTCTTTGGAATCATTCTCTCAACAGGGTGAGTCCATTGACATTCGCTCGTCAGCCAGAGCATCTTGTAATGAGTTAAGCACACCACTGGCACTCACGCTGATGGTAAGCCTAAATAGAAAAATTTTAGGAACACATTGCAAGGCATTCACAGTGACAGGTATAGGCATTCATAGGAGATACTGATTCTAATTTGCCATACATTACATTGTCCAAGGTATTAAATTCAAATAGAAGTTAATCATCTGTATCCTAAAAGGGAGATATCTTATTCAGATTTATCTGGGCTTGAGAGGTAACTGCTTGGCAAGAATTCTTCAGATGAGTCAAATATGGTATTTTATCCAAACTTCCTGTCACCAGGTTACGAGGGAAACGTAGGCTCTAAATTGTCATTCATTACATTGCCTACTACGTCGCCCCTCCTGGAAGGAACATTTCCAGATCCTGAAAAGGAATGTCCACCTCCTATTTACGGAGAAAGTGTGAGGCAACCCCTTGATAGAACAAGGCAGGATTCCCTAACATATTTTAAAATCTTGGGATAACCCATCTCAAAGAGGTGAGGCTCCACTAGACAGTGATTTAGAAAAAGTTATTGAGTCTAGTGTTGAGACAATGCTTATGCACGATAGATCAAGAACACCTCTACCAGGCAATTCTCCACTTGATAGTGATTCAGTTCATTTTGAAGAATCAGGTGATGAGAATATAAATGAATTGACAGATTTCAATTGCAAGCACATAAGGCTATATTTGGAATGTAGAGTAAAAGTGAGATAGAGAAACACTTAGGTGAAAGTGAGGGAGAGATACACTTGAGTGAGAGATAGAGAGAGAAAGAGTGAAACACTTCAAAGTGCTCGATATTTAAGTATAAACACTAACAGAACGTAGTAGAAATGAGGAAACTATAGACCAAACACTTACCCTTGCTACTTGTTTCTTCTGAAAGGAAAGCTAATATGTTTTCCCAATCAATGACAAACGAGAACCTTCTTTGGAAGACAAGCCATGAGAAATTTATGGTCCAGTAGAAGATTCCTCAACTAAGAGGGATAATTTAGTAGACAAGAAAAAGGAAAAAGTCTTATCTTAATATCCTTAGGGGAGAAGTTAATATCCTTTGGGGGATAATTTAAACAAGAAAAAGAAAAAAATCTTATCTTCTTATCCTTATGGGAAACAACAGAATATGGGAGAATCAAGAAACCGTATCTTATACCTGAAAAGAGTTGTCAGTAAAGGGTTCCTCATCCTAGTGGGATGTACAGAAAATAATTGACACTTTTATTGTTCATCTAAAGGGGAGAAGAAGAAGAAGAATAAGAAGAAGAAAAAAGAAGAAGAATCACATTCTTAAGGGGAGAACATTACTTGAGCTATGTTCTATGTTATTTTGAAGATGTTCCCAAGAACTTTAATTCTTATGAACCTTGTTCATGATAAGTTTTTTAAGTTCAAACTATGAAGGATTTTGAAATAAAGAAAGCTCAGACATAGAAGAAATGAAGATGATACTACATCAATATCAGTTCATTGCTAGAGGAACAAACATCTTTCATTTCAGTTACTCAAGAATTCTGGAAATGCAGAATCTGATCCAGAAAAATGAGTGACATTATTTACAAGTCTCGGACGATTATTTTTTCTAGTTGTTGGTTGAGTTATCCTCTCTATGAGATTTGTTTGCCAAGTTTAACAATCAAATATGGAGAGATTGTTGGTGAGATTGTGAAGCTGTATGACTAGTAATCGTGATAACTCAACACTAGAACAAGACAAGTAAATAATAATACGCATACACAGAAATCAGGAAGAAATGAAGATGAGGCAAATACAGTGAATCAAGACATTAGAAGAAGTTTTGAAGTCTATTACAGGTCACTAAGAGAAATTCATTAAGATGTTCATACCTCAGTGAAGAATAATGGTTGAAAACTTTCAGGGTTTCAGAAGTGTTAAAGATTCGGTATAGAAGTGCCACTAGAATATTTCAGTATAAAGGCATTGATTGAATATAGACAGTGTTCGAAGCATATGAATCTAGAAGAATTGAAGAAAGGGTAAAGACAAAGGTTAAAGAAGAAGCATATGAATCTAGAAAAATTGACACATGCTTACATAAGGGAGTAGAATTCGACACATAGGTTCTTTGAATGATGAAAAATATTCTAAGGCATATACTAGTGAAGAAAAGTCGATACATGCTCATACAAGGGACAAGAAATCGACACATAAGTTCTTGGCATGATGAGAATTTCTCTAAGGAATGTTACATGGAAAGGAATTCGACACATGTCTAGAATTCGACACATACATGTTTTAAGGGATTGAAATAATTCTAAGGCATGCTAGAGTGTAACAAATTCGACTCATGTGAAACAAGTCAACTCTAGTCAACGTATAAGGCAATATTATTCGACACATTGACTCTCTATGAAACATGGATTATTTTCTAAGTACTAATACATGGCAACAATATTCGACACTTTGAAAATATCCACGAGATTCTCAAAATCAACTTAAGTCAACATACAGGGATAAGTTGTCGACACTTAGAAAGCTGTTCAATTATTGTAAAGCCACCACTATATAAACAAATGAATCTAATTCATTTGATATATGTGTGAGAGAATACACACAGACACAAAGAGATACGGAGAGAGATAGAGGTCGAAGAAGAAGAGATACAAAGCTATACACATACCTTCTCCACCAAAGTTTTATAATATAACCGGTTCATTATATTTTAAATATATAGGGCTATTATGAAAAACTCTCTGTAATATTGATTTCCTTTTTGTACATTGATAGATTTATACTTTGTAATAGGAATCAGTCAGATCTCTTTGTTGTAGCGAAGAACTAATTTGTTCTTCGGAAACCGGTTCATTAAAATCGGGTGTAGTACCCCTCTGGGTTTATATACGAAAAATATATTCCCCGAAACTTGTCTCATTTAATTACTTGCTAATTTTCTAGAACCTTATTGTTTATTCATAAAAATAGAAAATTATTAAGCCAACCTCCTAAACACTACAAGGACTCGAACCACTAATAGAACTCTAAATTATTTATCCCAAAAGATTGGAAAGAATTTTTTAATTTAGTGAATATCGTATTCAACCTCCTTTCTACGATACTTTCGGGACCCAACAGAAATGTTTTCGTGAAAGACACGCAGAGGCAGTGTGTTAGGAATTATGAGTTTTGATGATAACAAATTACTTAGAATTACAATAGGGATTTAAAATTTCATTGTAACTAATCGATGGATATGACTTATAAATATCCATTGACTAGGAAACCAGTTATCAGTTGAAGCTTGTTTATCAACTGATAAACTGGATTGTAGCATTTGATTCATATTTCATTATCAATTGATTGTATTGCCTCGATGGATGCTGTGAAGTAGTCGAATGATGTTATTGACTTCAATTTATAGCTTCTCAACTGATGTGAAGAATGGCTGATCAATTGTAAATATTCTAAGTCAGAATTCTCACAAGTGAAGTGATCAACTGATATTGGAGTCGATGGATGAAGACACTACTCAATGGATAAAAGCTATCAACGGATACAAGTCATCAAAGGATAAAGGACCATCAATGGATAGGGAGTCGATGGATAACTCAATTATCCATCGACACATCAACTGATCAACAGATATCCTATCCATCGATGGATAAATAAAGAAAAATCAACTGATAAGCTTAACAACATTTATCAGTTGATTAAGGTTTCCCAATTTAGTTGAAGACAAGAGGTATAGGAACTGTGCAGAAACTAAATCAATGGAAGACAGTCCTGTCAGGATTGTGAAGACTTTCAAGGCAACACAGTCTTCAAGGAATGCATCAAGACAAAGATACTTTCAGGACTAGACAGGTCAAAAAGAAGACTGTGCAAGTAACTAATTTCTATTTTCATGTAAACATTATAAATTGTAATTTTATAATGCTATTTGTCGATATGAATTAGTAGTGAAGAAAACTACTATATAGTAGTTAGTAGTTCACAGTAGCAAATGGTGAAAAAAAAATATCAAGAACTCAAGAAGAGCACAGTAGAAATATAGGCAGTATTTTGTAGTGCTTTTCTAAGTTCAAAAATTCACTTTGTAAGCAGCTTAGTATTTTTACCAAGATTAATTGAAAGCAAAAACATACTAGTGGAAAACCAATCCACTAGTAATTTTTAATATTGTTTTGTTTTGTTTTCAATATTTTACCTATTAAGTTCTTAGTTCCATTAGTTTTCTATATACACTAAAACACTTTCTTTGAACAAACAAAAATCCTCAAGAATTTAATTTAATTCTTAAGTTTGTATTCAACCCCCCCCCCTTCTCCAAACTTAATATACTTAAGGGCAAATAATAATTTGTATCAGAGCATAGCTTTCAACATACAGAAAGTTAAGATCTAAAAGTACATCAAATATGAGTAAAAAAGACACAGGAGTAAAGATTCCAGTTCTAGAGAAAGATGAGTATTTTCCCTGGAAAGTGAAAATGCACTTGCATCTGCTATCCATTGATCCTTCCTATGTTCACTGCATAGAGAAAGGTCCACATGTGCCTATGAAAATAATTACAAGTGTAAATGCAGATGGTACTCAGGCATCAGACAAACTCATTCCTAAACCTGTGAGTGAATATACAGATGTAGATGAGAAGGAAGTACACAAGAATAAAAAGGCTATGAACATTTTGTTTAATGGTCTTGACAAGGATATGTTTGACAATGTTATCAATTGTACAACCTCCAAAGAAGTCTGGGATACTCTTCAAACCCTCTGTGAAGGCACTGAGCAAGTAAGAAAGAACAAGATGCAACTCTTGATTCAAAAATATGAGGCCTTTCACTTCAAGAGTGGTGAAGCAATCAATGATACATATAGTAGGTTTCAAAAGCTGTTGAATGAGCTTAAACTATATGGAAGAGTATATGCTGTTGAGGACACCAACCTCAAATTCTTGAGGTCCTTACCTAAGGAATGGAAATCAATGACTGTTTCTATAAGACAATCTCCTGACTTTAAAGAATATACTCTTGATAAGTTGTATGGCATCTTGAAAACCTATGAGCTGGAACTACAGCAAGATGAGGAAATTGAGAAAAGTCAGAAGAGAGAAAAGTCCATTGCTTTGTTGGTCAAGGATAAGCAAGTTGCAGAATTAGGTGAAGATGCTGTTGTCAAAGAAGGGAAGAAAGAAGATCATGGCAATTGTGCAAATGGTGTTAGATATGATGAATCTTCAACTGGGAAAGGAAAAGAAACAGTTGAGGATGATGAGTTATACACCAAGGATGAAATGGATGAAATAGATGAGCATTTGGCTTTTCTATCAAGAAAATTTTCAAAACTTAAATTTAAGAGGAATCATATGCAAAGGTTGGTAGTATTTCTTATGTGCATGTTAATATTTTACATAGACAAGTTTGATCCAAAAGCAAAGAAATATATATTTATTGGTTGTGGCTCAGATGATATGATGACCAGTTCTGAGATAAATTGCTGAAAAAGGTCGTTAGAAGCAAATTTTGTTTTACAAAGAAACAATATGAGAAAGAGAATGTAGTCTTTAAAGATATTATGAAAGAAAAACTTTCAATAACAGGAATTTAGGTAATGTTAATGAGAATATTCAATTTACGTCACAAGCAGAGGTAAGAAGATCTAGTAAAATTATGAGGTCACCACAAAAATTTTCACTATTTCTTTTTCTTGGAATAGTTTTCTTAAGTAATATATGTTCATTACTTATATAACTACGTCACATATGAGCTTTCTTGATATTTCTGTGAATAGATGTGAATAATATTAGTATCTATGCAAGAAAAGACAGTACCTTACCATGTACAACTCAATTTATTGGTATTTTGTTGGTTGATTTTGAAACAACTTCACTCAAGTCTGATGATATTTGGGTATAAGAAAGGAATGGCAAACGACGTTAATAAATTTAAAAGTATGATATCTCAATATTTTTTATATATAATATTCTTACGATTTAGATAATGTATTAATTATAAAAAAACTAATTTAAAAAATTAAAAAAAAAAGTAGATTTATCATGCATTCCCATCTTTAACTTTTTTGTTAATATAATCCAGGCCAAAATTTAATTTTTAATTATGTTTTTTTAAACTTTCTTGTAAACCCCAGAATCGAATAAAACTCCCTTTTATTTAAAAGATTAAGTAAATCCATTAATATATATTGACTGGTCAAACTTTTGAGATATATATACAAGATACTTTTTCAACCACTTTTGTGATATCCTCCTAAAAAAATCTATATTAATTACATATATAAATAATTTACATAAGAGTTTTCTTGGTCTCCACAAGAATGGATGTGAATAATATAAGTAATCGTGCTGGAAAACGCATTGCCTTACCATGTGTAGCTCAGTTTGTTCGTATTTTGTTGGTTGATTATGACACAACTTCACCCACATCATTTGCATCTCAATGTCGGCAACAACTCTATGAAGGTAATATTTTTTTTGTGTGTATATTGTAAAATATGTTTCTATGTATACTCTTCCTTTCAGATACATAATGATTTTGATCAAACCCTATTTTAAAGTGTATAATTTTATGAAATCTTTATTGTTTTATGTTTTCTTTAGTTATATTATCTTATAATACATTAATACTTAATAAATACTAATAGAAACTCATGTTAATGATCTTATTTCTTTATGTTAATAAACTTAATTCATTTTCGAGATCGCGTGTGTATGTGATGTGTCTATAGTAGACCTGGAAATCAGGTCATCAGATCGGTTTTGGATATGATATATTTGGAGTACTGTACGGATCGGATTGGGTTTGAATCTGATTGGATCTAGTTCAGATTAAAATCGGATGAATTTCGTATTAAATTCAATCCAGATCATTTCAGATTTTTATTATTTCAGATTAGAAAATACAATATAAATTAAATTTAGATTAATTTTTATTTAAAGTAAAACTAAAATAAAAGTTAATAAGTAAATTGTCGAAATAAGACCTTATTTATTATCGTTCTCCTTCTATTTTTTTATTTGAGATAATTTAAAAGATTATCTTATTATTAAATATATTGATTGTAATATAAAATAATATAAGTTTTTAAAACATTAATTGTATAACCATTTTAATTTTTTGATATAAAATTATTTTTAAAATCAATTTTGCAATCAATATAGATTAATTTATTGACTACAAATTGGGTTAATACATATGCCCCATTTAGCTTATCATCAATTTTAGTAATAAGTACTTATTTCTAGAAAAAGCATATAAATGTATACTTTTTTAAAAAAAATAAACACTTATTTTCCAGATCTAAAGAAAGTTAAACACCCCCATCCACTTTGTCTTATGACCCATTAAATATAACAACTATTACGTTAAAATTCAAATCATCTCTTTTCTGATTCATTATAATTCGTATTTATATCGCATATGTCTCGTACTTCGACACATATTTGGTTTTGATGTTTTTGTATTCAGTTTTAATTGGCTCCAAGTGATTTTTGGATATAGTATTTCAAATTATATTCGATTAAATTTTCAAGTGGGGTAATTTCCAGTTCAGATTAAATAGGTTTTGAGAGTATTATAAAATTATATAATTCAGATATAAATTCGGTCTCGATTTTATGTATTTTGGTTCTATTCTTAAGATCTAGACCAATTTTTTCAGGTCTAGAATATACTTATAAATACCACCTACCAAGATCTAGCTTGGTGATAAATTTCTCTAGATAATAGTGTATTGTATTTTTTACTTCTAATTTCTATTTAGCAAAACTTATACTAGAAAGTTATAGTAAACACAATTTTCCTATATTAATAACTAATTTTTATACTAAAAAATTATAGTGAACACCATTTTCTTAAATATTATAATAGTATGTTATATTTTTATTTTTATACATGTAGCTCAATCTCAAAAATGAAGATTACAAGAAATCAAAAGATATATATTTGTATAGTCACATAGAATTGTACTTTAACTAAAAACATACATTATCTTACCAATCAATTAATGAACTTTTGAAACACTTTGTTTGCAAGATTTTTAGGCTAAATCTCTTGGAAGAGGAAAAAACCCTTTCATTTAAAACTAATTCTTGATTTTGTTTCAGTGACCACAACAGAATCAGCAACTATGGCATTATCATTGTTTCAAGCGCAAAAAAATTATTATAATATAATAATTGCTGATATTCACATGATAGAGATGAAAATTACTGAATTTCTACAGAAAATTAATGGTGAAGGCATGATTATTCCAATTATTGGTAAGACCATAGATTTACTATTACAAATGACAATCACATGTTACATTTGATCTCTTTTCAATTTTCATATATCTGTCAAAATTTATTAACTGATATACATGCAGTGATTGCTAAAGATTCAGAAATGGATTTCGTGAAGGAGGCTCTAGCTAGTGGGGCGTGTTACGTTTTCTCAAAGACACCCACCCATCATGATATTATAACTTTGTGGCAACATATCCCTCGAGTAACAGGAAAACTTCCTGGTTTGATTAACAAGAATGATGGAAATCATAGTGATGGTGACAATATTTTTGGTGCTGCAAGAAATCAAAATCAAAATAACATAAAGATGAAAATGATCAATACTGATGGAAAAAATATAAAAAGAAAAAATAATAACTTTGCAGGAAACCCTAATTTTGAAGATAAAACTATTAAGGATGGTGGCTACAATTCTAAGAAGCCGCGTTTGACTTGGACATCTGATCTTCATAAGAAGTTTTTGCGTGCTGTTAATATTCTTGGTGAAAAAGGTAATTAGTGGTTGTATTGTTATTTTTTAGGGTTTATTTAAATACCATTTTTGTATAATATTAATAATATCAATTAATCTATTTTTGGAAGCAGGAGCGCAGCCGAAGGCAATTTTAAAACTGATGAATGAGCCTGACCTGACACATCACCATGTTTCTAGTCATTTAAAGGTATATATTTAATTTAACTTTAATTGACTGATTTTAAAATAAATTAACTTATTTAATAAACTAATACAAATTATATTGTTCTATTTACGTATGTTTAACTGACTCATAGGCCAAACCTAGTATCAATATCATTGTTCAAGTGTTTGTTACATGCTTAATACTTGTACATTAATAATTGATATATTGTTAAGGTACTAGTTTCAACTTATATGTTTTAATAAATGGAGTATGTTTCCTTGGTCCTTATATATTATGATAATCAATTACCCTTTTTTTAGTTACATGTTTAATAAGTAATGAAATTACAAAGAATGTACACATGTTTAATACCGCTTTATTATATTTACAGTATGACACGATTATAAAAGAAAGACTAGTACAACAACTATTTCTTGTATCCATACATAATAATCTTAATAGTTGTACAAGTACCTTGGTTTACAACATATATATAAAGATATTGCACCTCATGCTTATATACAGTAGTTAATAATTAATACTTACATTTATTATGTGTTCTAACTTAATTACATCATATTGTATACTGAAAAATTTCTATCTTTACTGTAGAAATACCGACAACATAATAAGCAGCTTTTGGATTTACAGAGAAATGGCAGTCAAGTTATGCCAACTGTGTTCACTATTTCACCATTGAGCAATGGTTGCCAAACTCTGAATCAAGAACCATCACATGATTTTGGAAATGCTGGCAATATGGAGAACATGAACAATGACAACTTCGGAAAAGGAACTAGTGGTTCCAATTAACACTTAGATGAAATGTCTACTGATGATATTGATCAAATGATACAGGAGCTGGAGGACTCTGAATTTAACATTTGGGATTTGACTAATTAAGGTGTTAATGGTGGTTGCGAATATTTAGAAGTCAAGTGAGTTTTTTTTATCATAACTCGGAGCCTTTTATATGGTTTTGAAATACTAATTAGTCAGGTATTACGTACTTGATTCATAGAAGGTTTTATCCTTATTATTTTTTTGAACTTGTCTAAATCTTAAGGACATGACCTTACCCTATTCTTAAAACCTAAGACAAGGAGTGGTTGGAAATGTAAAATGATCAAGTGGAACACCTCTGATTGATGAATGCACATTTTGATTTTATCTACACAGACTTTTTATTTATAAAGTTTGGTTTCTTCTTCTGTATTTTTATGTTAAAGTTGGTCATTGGTCTTTATCCGTAGAATTATTTTGATCGAAATTATAAAAGGAAAGATTATTTTTCAGTAGATTCATTACTATATACTAGTATTTTAATATTAATATTCTAATATCCACAAAAAATTAAAATAATATTATTTTTTTTATTTGGACATATTCATCTATAAATATATAAATTATATGGATCTTTTTTTGAAGTTCACTACATTAAAAGTTTTGTAGTGCATCTTAAAGAATATATTTGAATGTGTTTTTAATTATTAAACCATACATACGTAAATTTCTTGCCCAAATCATACTGTATAAAAAAATTATGTTATTTCTTTTTTTTATAAACAAATTCATGTTATTTCAAATAAGAGAATGTTACTATAGAAAAATAAGAAATAAAAAATAAAAACCATATTAGTTCTCTATTCGGCCCTGACATTTCTTTCTGCCTTTCCACCTCTTTTGATTGCTGAGTTCAAACCAATGTTTGTGTCATCGGTTTTTTTTATCTCTTTGGCCTCTTTGTCTTTAATTTTAATGCCAAAAAAAATATGAAATAATAGTTAGAAAATGGTACTAATAGTATTGACGCATTCCATTTGAAAATAATTGTTCTATTTGAATTTTGAGTTATTAAATTGACTAAATAGTACACATATTATATACTTAGAATTTTTTTAAAATTATAGAGTTTGCATTTGGAATTCTTGCTAGAGTTTGTGTTTGAACTGATTTCAATTGCAGTTAGCCTACTTCCATCATAGACAAGAACCTCATTGAGCAATTAAGGATTAACTTCGTTGTTGATGGTTTATTTGATAAATATTTTAACTTGTTTTGGTTAACTTTTCTCTTATATTGTTATACTTGTTTAAATTTGGATGGTTGGATGCAATGACATCCATGACTATTTATGATTCCATAAACCCTATTTTGTATTAGTAATGATCATTGAATCTGAATTTGATCTTTTCTACATGTTTTGTTACCTGTATTTCTACATGTTGCTTTATTACTTGAATTTCCTGTAGATTTGAGGTTAGCCCTTTTTATTTATTTTATGTATCTTAATTAGCTAAAAACAATATTGTGCTACCAATAGAAACAATTTATATATATAATAAGTCGAGAACAGATCTCAATAATAGAATGATAAATGTGTGTTTATCTATTATTTATTTAGTGACCATATATATTATCTATCGAACATTGCTAATGGTCGTCCTTTCAGTGTCTTTCCGACTAGGTATTACGACCTAGGGGCTACCCTCAAGCACTAAGATCAAAACACTATGGCTAAAAGGGCTACGGCCGTATGGCATTGCTCCTGTAACTAAACCCTTTAGCTCCCACGAGTTTTCCAGCCTAAAAAATAGGCTTAGACCCACAGGTGTCGAAGCCAACAAAGAGGAGAAAAGATATCTCATCCCCGATAAAAATATAAAAGGAAAATAAAATACCAAAACAAGGACGGAGAAAAATATATTCTATAATTATAAAATATATCATTCTACAGAATATCATATTATGCTTCTAGAACATATATGGTCTTCAATTAAAAAGTATTCTCCAAATGTTCTAATTCTTATAAAATTTAGGGTATTTTTAAAATTTAATCATTGCATACATAAAAAGTAATGCCGCAAACAAATTTATGGCTTGTAACAAAATTCACATTTCATTTGGATTACAAGTCATTACTTTCTGCTTCACCACTGCCATCTTTTCTCAAAAGAGGATACAAACCAGGGTAGATGGAAAGGCAGATCCTATAGTTGTGAAGATGGATACCAATAATTTTTTTCGATATATTGTACAAATTTATATTACTTTTCAAACTAGTGTCCTTGTTCTTTATGCATTTAAGCTTCCACCAATGTTACATTCAAATTTTATTACTCTTCCATACTCGCCTTTTATCTGCTTTATAAAATAGGATTTGTGGATTTAATAAGATAAATAAAAGAGATCATATAATATAATTATTTTCTTAGTTTTAATACCTATAAAAAAGTGCTTCGATTGTAAGTACATTGGAATCCTCTGGCATTTATGCTGAACCATAAACATATCTGAAACCCTGAACATCTTCGAACTTTATCCTTTACTGAAGTCTAAACATATGAATGAACTTCCTCCAGCAGTCTATAATAGACTCCAAGATTCCATCTAATATTTTGATTCTTTGTATTTGCCGTATATTCTATCTTCTCGATTCCTGTACTTGAGCTCTGCAATTCATTGCTTGACTAACTTGCAGATTTGGATCACTAGAATCTTTCTGGTACTTTGACAACTGCTTCACTCCTTCCACATCCTTGAATACTTCAACCTTTATTCTTCACTGAGGCATGAACATATTAATGAACTTCTTCCAGTGAGCTAATGCTTCAAGTCTGTAGATTTCTTCTTTATCCTTTGTCTTTACCAAGTCTTCATGTCTTCCTGATTCCGGTGATAACTTCATATTATTTACACGTCCTGTTCTTGTGTTGAGTTATAACCCTATGTTACATATAGGTCTATACATACAGCCTTTCAATCTCCCCCTATTTGTTTGGTAGAGATTAACAAGCAAAACCCTAGAGGATAACTCAACTAACTACAAGAAAATATTAATGCTCTAGACTTGTAAATAATACTACTTGGGTTCTGGATCATATAATACATTTCCAGATTTCTATAAAGTAAAGAGAAATAGAAAATGATTGTTCCTTTAGCACTGAACGCATCTTCAATAGATATCATCTTCATTCCTCTGTGTTTGAGCTTTTCTCTGCTTCAAAATCCTTCATATCTTGACCTACAAAGAAATTATCATAAACTGAGCTTCATAAGAATCAAAATTCCTGGGAACATCTTCAACAAAATATAGAACATTGCTCAAATAATGTTCTCCCCCTGAGAATATAATTCTTCTTCTTTATCCAACAAGACACAAGTATAATAATGACGAACATATGAACAAAACAAACTCAGGAGTCCATCAGCGAACACATCCTACCAGTAATGCCAATATCCATCCACTCGAGATGCACCAACAAAAGTTGTAACAAGGACTGGAAGAAATACAATACAAAGTTTTGCCAAATTTTCCCTATGATATAATATGCTTTAAGTTTTCCAACCAAGTATAAAGAGAGAAATCTCAATTCTGCAAAGGACCCTGTATAATATCATATTAATTTTTCAGATTCATGATTTAATAGTAGCCTATGATAGAACAACACTACAACAATAATGATCATATATAAAAGTACTAAAATAATATATTACAAAATTATTACTAGGTCTTGTTAGGACAAATTTTAGGTCATGTTTACAAGGAGTTTTGGTAGTTGGAAGTACTATTTATCGTATGAAAGCTCAAATGCACTATAATATAGGTATTTTAATAGAAAGAACTCCATTCCAATTTAAATTATCAAAATTAGCTCTAAAACTCCTATAATGTTTAAATGCGTGCTTCAAGTAAGTTTAAATAATAACAAATTTCCGATGACTGAGATGCATTAGAAGAGTTAATTTGTACTACTAAGAAACAGATCATCTACATCAATATTGCAGTTTGGATACCAAAAATTGGATGTAGTTTAGCACATAGGGTGTTTAATATACTTTAACTCGAAAACTTAACTTAATGTGCTTGTTTCAGTTGGTCATTACTTCTAGCATCACGATATAATAACTTATATATGGAAATATTGTACACTTTATGTATTATAAAGCAAGAAGTGTGGTTACGTAAATCATGAACACTTGGGAAACTCTTATGTCCTTCCTTTATCTCATTTGTTTTACCATGACATACAACATTGCCAAAGTGGTCATAAAACTTAAAATATGATTAGTAAATGATATAAAAATAAGCTACAAAGTACATAAAACTAGACTACATTGTAATGTATTTGAAGGGAACATAGTAATAACTTCTTTAAGACCTAGAAAGGTGTCTTTTGACATATATCTCAAACGTATAATGAAGGAAGCAAGTAAACCAAAGTTACAATCACTTGGACTAGTATATTATACCATCTTACAAGTGAATAAGATGGTGTATTTTTCATTGGGCATCTTCACTCAATATATCTTCAATACTTCAAAATCAAATTTGAAATGTAAAGTCATTTTTATCTATTTTAAAATAAATAAGATGACCAAGTCTGTTAGGTCCCAAATAATCATAAAAGGGGGGTTGAATATGATGTTGGTAGTTTTTAACTTTAATTGCGGATTATGATTTTTGTTTATTTAGTTCTTGAGATCTAGAGTAGAGTAAGAAAACAACACAAACAATTTGGGGAAATATAGGTATATTAATAAATTCCTGAGGTGCTACACTCTAGTCAAATGGTTAGTTTCAATGGTTTACAATCAATACATGAACAAGATACAGTTTGGTGTTTATGAGGTTCTTCAATGGAGCTCCCGTAAGTTGTTAATGGTATTGAAGACAATGCACACACTGATATCTTCTGTTGTAAAATCCATATATAGTGTAGTCTTTAAAATCAATTGAATTGATTTTAATCGAACTGAACTACTGAGGGGTGTTTGTACTGTTCATTGCCTATATAGGTGCCCATGAGAACCTTGGGGGCGTCTACACTCTTGTTCCCTTGATGTGGCACCCTTAAGGATTTCTATGACAAAATACACTAAGCTTCTTCTTGAAGACGCCTTAAGAGTGTGATGCATGTATAGGCGTCGTTTACCAATTCTTAAACTTAGAATAGCTTCAATTCAAGTCTTAGGGGCGCTAGTACATGGTTTACTATGTGTGGGCACCCTTAAGATGCTCCAACACATAGAAATTACTCCTAGAACTTATAAGGGGCACCTATACTCTTGAATGTCCTTTGGGGGCCCTTTTACCACTTTGCCAAATAAAAAGACATTTCTTCTTTTTGCTTGACTTGACTTGACTTCTTGACTTTTACTTTCAATTAAGCTTGACATGACTTCATAAATTCTTTTTGATTCTTTCACTACTTTTATTTCTTCGTCTGTCATTGATTCAACTTGCAGCTATTTAATTCCTTGGCTTTGTAAAGACAATTATATCCTTGTGTTGAGACCTAGTGCACTGGTCTAGTTCATAGACAATTAGCACAAAATTGAATTCTCTTCACTTACATTTACTCATCAATCAACATATCCTCAGCTATTCTTTTGGTTCTATTCACTGAAATTCTGATACTCATACTTGAACCACTACACTCTCTTGACTCTGAAAATCTTCTAATCATTTATTCGTCATTGAGGCTTGAACATGTTAATGAACTACTTTCATTGATGTTTTTGAAGACTTCAATCCCTAATTTCCTGTAATGATCCTTATATGTATCATGTTTGCATATCCTTGTTGATTCCTATGTTTCATATTAATATTATTTATATGTCTTTTTCTTGTGTTGAGTTATCGTTACCTCTATTACATACTATGTTATATTATGCTTTATAATCTCCCCCTATTTCATTGTTAGAGTTCGATAAGCAAATCCTTTAAGAGGATAACTCAATTGACAATACAAGAAAAATTAAAGTACAAAAAGACTGAAAATAACATTAATTACATTCTGGATTGAATTGATACATTTCTAGATTTCTCAAATTTAAACAAGTATAAAGCTTCGTATTCTTCTAGTCTTAAAATATATTCTAATGTCCTCTACGTTGCTGACTTATGGCTTTGTTCTTCTTTTGCTTAATTTCCTGATGGTGTTTTCTGAGCTCTTCCATTTTTGCTTCAAGTCTTGATTTCACTAAATCTCTGGCTTCAAATTCTAATGTGTTTGTAGGAGGTGGATCTTCTAGTTTCTTGAGCATTTCTTTGAGGTGGGTAGTAATATTGATTGAAGCAACTCCTTCAAACTCTAGAGATGTTTTCTTGGAAAATATGAATACATTGATCCTTTTTGGGAATCCCTGGACTCATTCAGTGTCGTTTTATTTCTCTATCATCTCCCTTTCCCTCAGAACTTGAATGGAATCACCTAAGGCATATTTTTCCTCTTTTACATCTATCTTTCTTTAACCTCTTTTCCTCTTTTTGAAACTAAAACACATCTTTCCATCTTCATGTTTGATCAAGGGTTTTGAATCTTCAACTATTTCAACTCCTTCTGTGCCATCTGATTTTCTCATAATCACTGGCCTTAGATAGACTTTATCTGTTTTTCTGCGATAAGACTTTGAAATGCCTATGGCTCGGTTTAATTTGAAAGCATATATCATCTTAGGTACCACTAGATCTTGATAGGTTTTATTCTCTTTGGATCTGAGTTATGCCTCTACATGCTTCATGAATTCCAAGTAGCTTCGATCTAAGCAGTGTTTCTACGAGAGGGTTTGTAATATTTTACTATGAGAGGGTCTTCAAATGCTTCAACACTAATGTTTCTGATTTTCTCTTTAATGAAGCTTTTCATCAGTTCATTCACCTTATGACCCCCTTTTATAACTTTCCTCATTAGCAAAAATAACTCCACTATGTTCATCTTTTCGAATCTTTTAGTTGATAGAATCTTCGATCCAAATGTAGTGAAATTGATGTATATCATCCACCCATTTTTCTGAGCACTAACTGAGACGTTTGCCACTTCATCACTTTGTTTCTCACAAAATGTGTGTATGTTTGGAAATAATTGTCTCAACTCTCATATTTTTTCAAGGACATGATGATCTTGTCTTTTGTCTAGACTCAGCTCCTTTTTCTTGAACAGAGATCTAGTTTCATCCCATTCTGGTCCTTCTTTTCTGAGGATGTCTTTCTCTCTTTCCTTTTTTTCTTTTGCCCTTCTGACTCTTATCAACTTTCTTTTCAGCAACTCTTGATCTTCTTTAAATTTTTTTGTTAAGATCTCATCAACACCACTGAATAAACAATCATTGTTAAATGCAAATTCATCAGCAAATTCGTCTTCTTCATGTATACCCTAAGCTTTAGCTTCTAGTTCCTTGACACTGGAAACATAAGGTTCATCTATTTCTCCTTCTTCTAAGATTCTAGCTTCAGACCTGAAGAAAAAATTATAATCCCCCTGAGTTATATATTCCAATATCATGTCATCTGCAACCACTTTTACTTGTGTTTCTTACTTCCCCTCAGTTGGGATATCCTCATGAGTAGAGGTTGTCTGAACTTCCAGATAAGATGATTTTTCAGCCAACAGTTGCTCGATTAGTTCTTTAATTTCTCGAATCTCAATCTGTTGTTGAACTTACAATGCCAAGATTTTGTCAATAGTATTCTTCATATCTGTAAATTAGGCCTCCAGATTCAGAATTTTTTGGCTTTGTGCATGTGTGTGCTTAAAGTGAGTGATGTTTATAGGGTTATTAGGTGTCTAACGACATTCTGTAACTATTTGGTCTTGGCCCTCAACATTCATTCTCGGCTGATTGGGTTCAGGTGCAATAAGATCACTCAAGCTCACTGTGACTGTTTCGCTCCTCTCGGGGTGAGCTTCCAATTGAACATCGCGTATCTAGAGAATTCTTCTCACCTAGTTCATCAGCATTAACCAAATCATCACCAAATGGGGAAATACCTCGAAGAGGATTTTATGATCTTTCGTGCGAATGCATTATCTCATCACCAGACTCAGTAGTCATAACTACATCATTGTCTAGTGGAGCTATATCTCTATGAGATAGGTCATCCCAAGAAATTATATTCTTATGAGATCCCCACCTTGATCTATTAAGGGGTCACCATATTTGATTCTGTTGTGATTGGAAAATTAAAACTAGTGGTTCCCTCAATAGCCCATGAAGGCATGACCGATACAGGATCAACCTGTGAAGGTTCCTCTACCAAAGTAGCTGCTCCTTGAATTGAGCCCGCCTCGTTCTATTGAGGGGTTGTGTGACAATCCGGGTCAAATCCTGAGTCTTTTTCAAAAATCGGGTCAAGTCTCGACTTCTGAATCTGAAATAAGCACAAGTAAACTTGCCCAAATACAACAACTTGGGTAATCCATAAGCTCACCACAGGCCCGCAAAAGATCATGATTTATTGGTGTACTTAGTAGTAGTATTCTTTCTTATATACTGAACAAATTATCCCAATATACAAGATGTGGGATTGGGGTGTTACAAACTCCCCCACTTAAATTCCTGACGTCCTCGTCAGGCCGAACAGATAGCCCATAGGCCCAGATTGTACGTCTCTAGCCATTGTGGGATAATAATGGCTGGCTTCGTGTCCCCACCTCCGGACCTCTGTCTATTATGGGATAATACCACCAGTCTTTGTGTCCCCACCTCTTCCAACTTGATGAATCAAGCTTTCGACAGTTGGCTCTGATACCATATATGTGACAACCCGGGTCAAATCTAGAGTCTTTTTTGAGAATCAAGTCAATTCTCAAGTTCTGAATCCGAAATAAGCACATAGTAAACTGCCCCAAATACAACAACTTAGGTAATCCACAAACCCACCACAGGCCCCCAAAAGGTCATAATTTATTGGTGTACTTAGTAGTAGTACTCCTTATATACTGAACAAATTATCCCAATCTACTTGATGTGGGATTGAGGTGTTACAGGTTGCCTCTCACATATTCCATGACTGGAAGGATTAACTTCCTTTTCAGGAACTGGAGGTGTTAAGTTTTGGGAGGTCACCACATTTGATTCTAAAGACAATGCCAAATGAGAATCAGTGATGCCTCACGAAGCGGTGAAGGTATGACCTGCATAGGATCTACCGATGCAGGTTCTGCTACTGATGTAGCTAATTCCATCAATTCTTCTTCTAAAATCGAGCCTTATAGGATTAGATCTATATTAGCTTACAGTTTCTTTTGCAGTTGAAGGTCGGAAAGAATTGGAAAAATCAGGCTTAAGTTTGCAGATGCCTTAGGTTCAATAAATATTTTCCTTCTTTTCTGGAAGTCAGAGCTGCAAGGGTTATTTTGAAAACATCTTGACAAGGTCGAAAAGCTCTTATAGATCTAATAAAAAGCTTTCTTTTAATGGGCAAATGAGTGGATAATGGTGTTTGATGTTCTACGACGGTGGTTAGAATCGGATGTTGGCCAGATTCCTCGTTTGACCTTAAATCCACTATGGGCTGATTTATGTGTGTTTCCATGTGCGGCTCAGAGTCCAAGAGTGTGACAAATTCAGCATCTAGAAAGGTAGAGAGATTAAAGTTCATAATGCTACCTTCTTCAGCATTATCCACTAGTGGTCCAGGGATATACACTTGTTCAGCCTCATTTTCAGGAATTATTTCTTGTTCATCTTCAGCTTGATCAGCTTGTTCTCTATTTCCATCTTGAGAATTTTTGAGTGAATCAGTTTCTTGTTCTACTACAACATCATTTTTCTCACCTTGTTCCTCTCTATGTTCAACCTGTGCATCTGTAACAACTTATGGAATAGACGCAAAAAATTCTCGAATAGGGTTAGTTATAGGGGCAGGAGAAACATTATTTGGATAGTGATTGTCATTTACTAGTAGCATGGATACCCTCAACTAAAGAATTGGTTGGTCAACCAATATACTATTCTGAAAACCCATGAGTTGTGCTTCTGGTTCAATGTCATTTGCAGAAATCTTGGATAGAGGTAGTAATGCTCTTTTTCTGACTTTTAATTAAATAGAATCTCATTCATTATCAGATGACCGTAGTTTAGTCTTAGTCCATTTTTTTATATCACATATCCAATGATTTAAGTGAGCTTGGGAAGACCATGCAATCCTTCAACTTTGGGAGCAAATGAATGAGAGATGATTGTAGAGAACATATTTTTAGGCAGATGCAACTTGTAAAGCTTCTTGGGAACATTGTTGTTTTCATCTCTGGTGCATTGCATCCACGTCAAGAAGTTCATCAAATTTTGCATTGGCAGGTTCATCTTCAAAATTGTCAATGAGAAGATGTAGTGCTACATTTAGATCATCTTCAGTAATCTTTACACTCTTCCCCAGACTATTAAATTTAAAAACCAGATGACCCTTCCTCGAAGCATTAGTTGCAGTGGTGTGAACCTATCTAACTAGATCAAAATTTAATTGCACATTAGTGGTTAGTGCATAACTGACAATCGATGCTTTGTTTAAAAAATGAATCCACTTAGCAAATATTTTTGACCTACTCAAATCATTTTCTAAAATGGACAGATAATTGGTCTTTGTAATCTCAAAGTTAACAACCATTTTTATTAAATAAATAAAATGAATGCAAAATTTTTAAATTAAAAGATTAAATTAAAGTCAAAATTTTTGAAAAGGGGTCGACACAACTTACACAACCAAACGAATCACACACTTTAAGAAATAAAATTTCTTGAATCTTAGTGAGATTGTAAAGCATAATGTAACATACAATGTAATCGAGGAACTGTAATTCAACTAAAATTAAAGGACTGGTAAATAATATTATTATAATCACAGGAATCTACAATGAAGATCAGGCTACCACATGTATTAAGATATTTGATAGAATATTGAAGATCATTGAAAGAAGTTCATTACTATGTTCAAGCATTAGTGAAGAATAAGTGATTTAGTATTTCAAAAAGTATTAAAGATCAAGCAGTCAGTGCGAAAAGATTTCAGTGAAGACCAGTAGCAATAAAGGAATACAAAAATCATGTCAATTGATTTAACTGAGAATATGAAGATTAATATAGTGTTAGTTACTTGTGAACCAGACCAGTGCACTAAGTGTCAACACAAAGGATTTGGTTAACATGTTCATTGTCCAAGAAGAATTGACAGGAAGCCAAGTGAAGCCAAGTATATAAGGATCAAATAGAAGATGAAAATACTCTAAGTCATTATACTAGGTGAAGAGATTCGACACATATACAATGGAGTTATATTAGACACATGCTTTCAAGATGCCAAAAAGAATCTAAGTCATGTATATTAAGTGAAAGAAATGGACACATAGCCTAAAAGAAACTAATTCTATTACCCTTATGTGATAAAATCGACACATGCTCAATATTGAGACTAGAAATCGACACATGGGTCTTGGCTTCATGGAAATGATTTTAAGGCATGAGGAGGAGATAAAATTGACACATAATTCATGCACCAAGAGAAATCGACACATGTTGTAAAAGTCAACTTGCAAGGCTATAAAAATCGACACATTGACCCTCTATGAGACATGGATTATTTTGTAAGTACTAATACATGAAAACAATATTCGACACTTAGAAAATATTCACGGGATTCTCAAAGTCAACTCAAGTCAATATACAGGGGAGAATTAGTCGACACATAAAATTGTATTTCACTTTATTGTAACCATGAGTACTCAAAACTTAGTAGCATCAAAATCCCAGCCTTTGACAAAAATGAATACATTCTATGGAAGAAGAAGATGTCCACTTTCATCAAATCAGCTAATTCTCAAAACATGGGGATTTTGGAAAATGGACCATACGTTCCTCAGAAGCTTACACCAGAAACATTCTCAGATGACGGAGAACAGATTCCTCAAGGATTTACCTCAAAGGAGCCTTCAGAGTACACTAACACTGACAAAGAAAGAGTAGCATGGGATAATAATCTTCAATGTATCATAATGGATTCACTGGACACTACAATGCTGAATCAAGTGATCAACTGCACTAGTGCCAAACAAATGTGGGATACTGTTGATTTGCTAATGGAAGGTACTGCTGATGTGAAGGAAAACAAACTGGATATTCTTACATCCCAGTATGAGGCATTCAAGTCACTACCCGGAGAAAGTATCACTCAAGTCTTTGAGAGATATAATAAATTATTGAATGACTTGTCTCTACATAGAAAGGCCTACTCACGTAGGGAGATCAACAGGAAATTCATGTTGACACTACCAGCGCACCTTGAACACAAAATCTCTGCAATAAGAGAAAGAAGTGACATAAATGACATGTCCATTGAAACTCTATATGGAAAGCTCAAGACTCATGAAAAGGAGAAGGAGCAAAGACAAATCATTTATGGTTCAGGGACAATGGATAGCAAGAATACAACTTTCTTGAAGACTACAATACTTGTAGCTAAAGATTTTGCTAGTACAGAGACTGTTAGCGGGCTTTTTGGTCCACTATATACGTTCCATTTCGGCTTAAATTGATCGCTTTTGCCCAAGTATGTAGTGTCTTTTGATGTGTTTTGTGTCTTTGGTGTGCAGATTGCCGTTCGAAGCAGCTGTGAGGAATAATTGCATAAATTGGTGGTTTATGAGCTGGGATTTCAAATGAGGACAATCACGGCTTGAGTTGAATCCAAGAGAGGGCAAGAAAAGTCGTTAAAAGAGCAAACGGGCAAGAAACTCAACTGCTGGTCAGAAGCTGCAGGCGCGCCCGCGCTTCAACAGGAAAATTCAAGGGCGCCCTCTCTTCATCAAGCGCGCCCGCGCCCCACTCGAAGCTGAATTATTTCTTCTACAGTTTGGATAGCTTTTAAGGCCCAGGCCCATGGATTTTGGGTTTTTATGTAACCTAGTATAAAAACATCAGGGATTATTATTATCAGTATCGGATCGTATCATAGAATAGTAGTACTTTGTGAGCCACCAAGGGAGAATTAGGTCATCAACATTCTTGGGTGATTTAGTTCGAACTATTTTCTTTTGTAATTGTCTACACGTGGATGATCGGTTGTTTCTTTTACTCTTCAATTAATATTAGTAGTTTATTTATAATTGGTTGTCTATCATGTTTTCAATTGAACCCATGATGGTGGCTAACCCAATTATGGGCTAATCGTTGTCATGGGATTTTAATGGATTTTTCTATCAATTCTAGATATTGATTGTTTTTATGCCAAAGTGTGTGATTGTTATGGATATCCTAGTATGGTTAAGCTTATTCATTGTAAATGCGTCGCGAATATTTATGATTGTTTTTTAAATCCTCGTGAATGCGAAAATGGATCTAGGGTTTAGAACATGCTATGCTAGCATAGGTTTTTGCATGTTGAGAGCATGTTATAATTTGTGGTGTAATTCTACCCGTCTTGCACTGACTTTGTGATTTTATGGATACTTGTGCTTAAGCCATTATGTTTTCAATTTCTATAGACATATAGGGACTAAGCATAGTGGTTGACAATTTGACTTCTATCAATTGTGGATGTTCATTAGGATGGTATGCGTACAACGAAAGTTGGCGTTTATCAGTTTTGAGGGTCTGATCAGTTATAATCACTTTCACATGCTAGGTTGAAAAGGCATAAGATTCTAGATGAGATAGTTAATGAAGTTAAAATCCCATGTTTGTTTCATATAAGTAATTCGTTAAGTTTTAATCATTAGTGTAATCAAACACCAAATTGTTCATTTTCTTAGCAGTGAAACATAACTATATTCTGGTGTATAAGTGAACTAAACGTAAGCAAGTCGAGTCTCTGTGGGAACGTATCCTACTTATTACTGTATTACTTGTGACCACGTTCTCTTGCGTGAATAAAGTGCGAACAAGTTTTTTGCGCCGCTGCCGGGGACTCGGTTCATTGTTTTGGTTAGTTAATGTGCTTATCATTAGTGGTCGTTAGATATCACTGACTGGGAATTGTTACTAATCATTCTTTTTTGTTATGTGATTTCAGATAATTGATCGTGTATGCGTACTCGTTCTCAATCGAGTAAGGAAAAACTGGAAAAACACTTAGACGAAGAGAGGGGAATTGCAGTTCCAGAAATTGAGCCAGAATTAGTGATGGGGGATCCAGTGAAAGCTCTACGGGATTATTCCCAGCCGAAGATCAATGACATTCAGTCAAGCATTGTTAGGCCGGCTATTGCGGCTAATAATTTCAAAATCAAGCCGGGCACGATTCAAATGGTTCAGAATTCTGTGCAGTTTGGGGGTTCACCTGCTGAGGACCCTAATATGCATATCAGAGACTTCATCGAGATCTGTGATACCTTCAAAACTAACGGGGTTTCTGAAGATGCTATAAAGCTGAGGTTGTTTCCATTCTCTCTACGAGGCAAGGCAAAGAGCTGGTTGCACTCGCTGCCAGCAGGTTCTATAACTACTTGGGAGGATCTCGCATAAAAGTTTCTGACTAAATTCTTTCCTATGGCTAAGACGGCAGCCATGAGGAACGCTCTTACATAGTTCAATCAACATTCTGGAGAAACGTTGTGTGAAGCTTGGGAAAGGTATAAAGAAAAGCTTCGAAAGTGTCCCCATCATGGGATGCCAGATTGGATGGTCATTAACGGTTTCTATAATGGGTTGAATCATTCACGACCTATGCTTGATGTAGCATCGGGAGGAGCTCTTTGGGCCAAAAGCTATGAAGAAGCTTATGACTTGATTGAAATGATGACTACTAACGAGTATCAGAATCCTACTCAGCGGTTGCCACAGAGTAAAACTGCAGGTGTTTTTGAAGTGGACGCTGCCATGGCTATAACAGCTAAACTACAGGTTTTATCTATGAAGGTGGATGCATTGTCCAAGGCAGGGATTCAGCAAGTCGCTATGGTTTGTGACTTGTGTGCAGGTGCTCATAAGATAACTCAGTGTGCTATTTCTAGCGATTCGGCGCATTTTGTCAGCAACTTTCAGAGGCCTACACAACCGGCACCTAATACATATCACCCCAACAACATGAACCATCCTAACTTCAGTTGGAGCAACAATCAGAATACCATACCGCAACCATCGCAAGGTCAGCAATTCGGACCAAGGCCTTTCAACAATTCTGGTCTTCAACAATCCTATGCACCAAGGCAATCATACAACCCTCCTGGTTTCCATCAACCACCTCAAGGAGGACAAGGGCATTTGAATGAAAAGTCAGAGATGGAGGAATTGAGAATGATGTATAAAAGTCAAGCTGTAACTCTGAAAATGTTGGAAAACCAAATTGGTCAACTAGCAAGTGCTCTTCTAAACAGACCTCAGGAACAGTTACCAAGTGACACAGAGGCTAATCCAGGCAAGAAAGAAAGCAAGGAATAGATACACGTTATTACATTGCGTTCTGGGAAGGTTACAAATAATCAAGAGGTCGAAATTCCACAAAACGAAGAACGTCTGCATTCTGGGCAGGATGTGGAGAGCGGGCGTGCTTCCTCAGGCGCGGGCGCGCCTCCCCTCACTGCCGAGATGGAAAATTCTGCAGAAAATGTTGTGCAGGAGGAGCCGATCAAGAAAAAAATGAGTAATTCAAAGGAGAAAAGCAGTGCAGAGAACGAGAGTGATAACAAGGAAGTATTTCCTCCTCCACCATTCCCTAAAAGGCTTCAGAAGCAGAAATCGGACAAATAATTTGCTAAATTCTTGGAAGTTTTCAAGAAACTACACATCAACTTACCGTTTGCTGAAGCGCTGGAACAAATGCCAAGCTACGCCAAATTCATGAAAGGCATTCTGTCAAGGAAACTGAAGCTAGAGGAGTTAAACACCGTTGCTTTGACGGAAGAGTGTAGTGCAGTATTGCAGCAGAAGTTGCCACCGAAGTTGAAGGATCCTGGTAGTTTCACTATACCATGCATAATTGGGAATTTGTCGTTCGACAAATGTTTGTGCGATTTGGGAGCAAGCATCAACCTCATGCCATACTCTGTATTCTTACAACTAGGCCTTCCTGAGCCAAAGCCGACCAACATGTCACTGCAGTTGGCGGATCGTTCAATCACTTATCTGCGAGGAATTGTCGAAGATGTTTTGGTGAAAGTCGACAAACTAATCTTTCCAACAGATTTTGTCATCCTTGATTTTGAAGAAGACAAGAAGATCCCTATCATTCTTGGTAGACCATTCTTGGCAACGGGAAAGACGTTGTTTGACGTGTAGAAGGGAGAACTCACCATGAGGGTGCACGATCAGAATGTCACATTCAATATGTTCAAGGCAATGCAATTACCAGCGGAAGAAGAACAATGCTTTAAAGTAGACGTAGTAGAATCTGCTGTGCAAGCAAAAATTGAACACTTGCTCATGACTGATACGCTGGAAAAGGCTTTAAGTAGGGATTCTACATGTGAAGAGGATGAGGTTGAAGAACAAGTACAGTTTCTGAATGTTTCCCCTTGGCAACGAAAGTTTGAGAGACCCGTGGAATCTTTGGGTTTATCTGAGTTGAGAGAATCACATCAGCGGTTGAAACACCGAAACTAGAGCTCAAACCATTACCTGATCACTTAAGGTATGCTTCTCTTGGGGAATCATCTACTTTGCCTGTGATTATTGCTGCTAACCTTACAGGTCCTGAAGAAGAAAAGTTGTTGAGGGTTCTCAGGGAATTCAAATCAGCCATTGGGTGGACTATTGCAGACATCAAGGGAATCAGCCCTGCCTATTGCCAGCATTAGATTCCGCTGGAGGAAAGAAGTAAGCCAACAGTGGAACATCAGAGATGGCTAAATCCACTCATGAAGGAAGTAGTGAAGAAGGAAATTATCAAGTGGTTGGACGCAGGGATTATCTATCCTATTTCTGACAGTGCTTGGGTGAGTCCAGTTCAATGTGTGCCGAAGAAAGGAGGCATGACTGTAGTAACTAATGAGAAGAATGAACCCATTCCTACACGGACAGTTAATGGTTGGAGAATTTGCATGGACTACCGGAAGTTGAATAAAGCTACTAGAAAAGATCATTTTCCTCTTCCTTTCATTGATCAGATGCTAGACCGACTCACCGGCCATGAGTACTATTGCCTTCTGGATGGATATTCGGGATACAATCAGATCTGTATTGCTCTAGAGGATCAGGAGAAGATGACATTTACATGTCCGTTTGGTACCTTCGCTTTTCGAAGAGTTTCTTTTGGGTTATGCGGTGCACCGGGCACTTTTCAGAGGTGCATGATGGCAATTTTTTCAAACATGATTGGTAAGACAGTGGAAGTCTTCATGGACGACTTTTCAGTATTTGGTTCTTCTTTCGACGAGTGTCTACACAATCTTGGCGTGGTTTTGAAAAGATGCGTGGAGACTAATCTGGTCCTCAACTAAGAAAAGTGCCATTCATGGTACAAGAGGGAACTATTCTTGGACACAAGGTGTCACATCGAGGCCTGGAAGTGGATAAGGCCAAAATAGAGACCATTGAAAACCTTCAACCTCCCAATTCGGTGAGAGGAATTCGTAGTTTCCTCGGTCACGCAGGTTTCTACAGAAGATTCATCAAAGACTTCTCCAAAATTTCCAAACCTTTGTGTAAGCTATTGGAAAAGGATATTCCCTTCAATTTTGATGATGATTGTTTGACAGCTTTTGAGACATTGAAGAAGAAGTTGATTTCAGCACCAGTGATCATTGCTCCAGATTGGACTGAACCATTTGCTATGATGTGTGATGCTAGTGATTTTGCAGTGGGGACTGTTCTTGGCCAAAAGAAAGATAAGATTTTTCATGTTATCTACTATGCGAGCAAGACACTCAATGATGCGCAATTGAATTACACAACCACGGAGAAGGAGCTGTTAGCCATTGTATATGGCTTTGAAAAATTCAGATCATACTTGCTTGGTACGAAAGTGACGGTGTATACTGACCACGCAACTATTAGATATCTGCTCTCCAAAAAGGATTCTAAACCCCGTTTGATTCGATGGGTTCTTCTGTTACAAGAATTCGACGTGGAGGTCAAAGATAGAAAGGGGACAGAAAATCAAGTAGCTGATCACCTCTCACGGTTGGAAGATCTTGGTAAATCATCACAGACAGTACTCTTATCAATGAATCCTTTCCGGATGAACAGCTGTTTGGAATACAAGAAGAAGAACCATGGTATGCTGATATTGTGAATTATCTTGTGAGTCAAATTGTTCCACCCGAGTTGTCTTCAGCCCAAAGGAAGAAATTCTTGCATGATGTCAAGTGGTTTCGTTGGGACGAACCATATCTGTTTAAACAAGGGGCTGATCAGGTTATCAGAAGGTGTGTACCATATAGTGAGACAAAAGCTATTCTGAGGGATTATCATGCCACAGCCTATGGAGGCCATTATGGAGGTGAAAAAACAGCGATTCGTATTCTGCAGGCAGGATTTCATTGGCCCTCACTCTTCAAGGATGCTCATCAGTTTGTCACCAGGTGTGATCGTTGCCAGCGAGTAGGCAACATTTCGAGAAGGGATGAGATGTCCCTTAATGTGATGCTAGAGGTGGAAATTTTTTATGTGTGGGGAATCGACTTCATGGGCCCATTCATTTCATCATGCAATAACCAATACATCTTGTTAGCTGTGGATTACGTCTCCAAATGGGTTGAGGTCAAGGCACTCCCAACTAATGATGCCAATGTAGTGCTCAACTTCCTTCACAAGAACATTTTCACCAGATTTGGGACTCCAAGAGTTATTATTAGTGATGAGAGTTCTCACTTTTGCAATAGGAAGTTCACTAATCTGATGGCAAGTTTCAACATCAACCATCGGGTGGCGACAACATACCACCCTCAAACCAATGGCCAAGCTGAAGTATCAAACCGTGAGATAAAACACATTCTGGAAAAGGTGGTAAGTCCTTCTCGTAAGGATTGGTCATTAAAACTGGATGAAGCCGTGTGGGTTTATCGAACCGCGTTCAAAACACCTCTGGGTATGTCACCATATTAACTTGTCTATGGGAAGGCTTGTCATCTGCCAGCAGAGCTGGAACACAAGGCTTATTGGGCATTGCAGAAGTTGAATTTTGATTGTAAAGCCGCGGGGGAAAAACGGATGGTACAGATCAATGAGATGGATGAGTTTCGTCTCCAGGCTTATGAGAATAACAAGCTCTACAAGGAGAAAGTGAAAAAATGGCATGATCGTCGGTTGATAACAAAGGTGTTTGTTCCTGGTCAGTCAGTTTTATTATTTAACTCTCGTCTACGATTGTTTCCAGGAAAACTTAAGTCAAGGTGGTCAGGACCTTTTATTGTGAAGACTGTGTTTCCACACGGGGCTGTGGAAATTTTTGAAAAGACACCAGATCAAGCATTTAAAGTCAATAGTCAAAGATTGAAGCCTTATGTGGGAGAAAGAATAATTTGCGAAGCTGAAATCGCAATTCTGTCGACCTTGGAATGAAGACCGGCCATCCCGTCCGGCTAAATGACGCTAACGACAGCGCTCGTAGGAGGCAACCTACGGTTTGAATGGCTTTAAAAAAAAAAAATTAACAGAAGCCCCAAGAGCGGCGCTCCAAGAGGCGCGGACGCGCCTGGTGCCGCTGTTAAAAAGAAAAAAATAGTAAAAAAAATGCCATAAATCTTTCCCAAACCCTATTTTAGCCCATTTAGTTCCTTTTTAAAGCCTTTTAACATACCCTAACCCTAATTCTCACATTCCAAACTCCCAAACCCTTTTTCTTGTCCTTTAAATCTTATTCTACCAAGCCCTCTACATCTCACCTATACACACACCTATACACACATCAAATCAACACATGGCACCCAAGAGAGCTAGGCGAGCAGGTACTTTCATTAATTCTTCTTTGAGTGGGGGAGTCCTTCCTCAGTTCAATTCACCGGAGGCTCAAGCTGAATTTGCGCGTTTAATGACCAAATCTGTGGTCAAGGAGAGGGGCTTTACCCCGGGTGTTCTTGATGGGGCTTTGCTTGCAATGATTGATGAGCGCAGTTGGGAAACCGTGTGTCAGGCTGCGGAGGCGATACCATTGAGTATCGTTAGGGATTTTTATGCTAATGCCAAATAGGAGAAAAATGGGTATTCTACAGTCCGGGGGTATGTGGTGGACTATACTTATGCCGCTATTACCAAGGTTTTGCAATTGCCGGCACCGCAGGAAGGTGAGGAAGATTTTGGGTTGAAAACCCGTGGGGAGGTTGACATTGAGGCCATTCTGCGAGATATGACCGTTCCAGGCACTAATTCGAAGCGCATGGAGGGCTCCACTGAGCCGGTTACCTTCTCAACTATGGCATTGAACCCGTATGCTAAGGCCTGGAACCTGTTTCTGTGTGCTAATATTGTGCCATCGTCGCATACTCATGAGGTGATAGTGGATCGGGCCATTTTGTTGTGGGGAATTCTAAGCGGGAAATACATCGACCTTGGCTCCCTTATCTAAAGGCACATGATCAGATTTTTGCAGGGAAGTACCACTGGAGCGATCCCTTATGGCTCCGTAGTTGTTCGTCTGTGTGTTGATGTGGGTATTCACTGGCCGGCGGAGGAACAGTTGCAGCTACCTGCTAGTACCATTGATACGGCGGCGATAGCCCGGCTGCCTGAATGGGACGGTGGTATACCGCATGCCAGAGGTTTGGGGTATATTGTGGGTGATGAGGTGCCACCTAGACAGCAGAGGGAGGCTAGGGCTGGGTCTTCTAGGGCACAGCGTGAGGTGGCTAGTGCTGGCATGGGTGAGGCTCATTTTAGACATTTGGCACGGCGGATGGACGTCGTTGATGACAGGCAGAGCCGATTTGCTGCTGACCTGACTCAGGCTCTTGGTGCAGCTTTCCTAGCTACTGGTGTACAGGTAGATTGGCCTGTTTATGGAGCTGGCACCGTGTATCCGCCACCTGATTCACCCGAGGAGGGTGACTCTGCTGGCGATTAAGGTATATCTGCACACTTTCTTTGTTTCTTGCCTTCAATGGGGTCATTGACTATTTTAAAGTTTGGGGGTGGGAAATAGAGATTGTAGTTAGTTACATATAGGACATGTAGTTGTAGTGTTTTCATGCATTTTGTTTTAATTGTCCATATAGAGCATTTTGTTTGCAATTTTTTGTTCTGTTTACCATGTGAGTCCATTTTAGTTGCATCTCATAGCATGCATATTTCATGATCCCGTAGGACGAGCTAAGTATGATTGTTAAATCGAGGTCAAATTGTATGTGGTATTGATGAGGAGAGGGATGATTTACAGTCCTTATGAAATTGAGTTGCATGTTTCAGAAGCACATCTTTGCACAGTCTCATCGGTTGCTTTTGGGCTAGGTTGAGTCATGACTGTGTAGTTGTTTTAGATTTAATCGCCTGTTTATATCTAGAATGTTTGTTATTCCCTTGATAATGTAAGGACGCTAAAGTATAAGTTTGGGGAAAACCAGGGATTCATGCTAATTGTTAATAGTTGTCGAGAATGGCTAGGCGTCAAATGGCTAGTAGCCGACTCATATTTTTATGAGTAGTCTAGGGTTGGAAGTGAGAATTCTCATTCCAGATTTTATTTATAAAAAAAGAAAAAAAAAGAGTCGTGTGAATAAATTCAAGGCAAAATTAACCAGGGTGAGCTCTTTAATACTCGAGCAATTAAGTTCGCGGGAACTTTGCGCCTAGTGGCCTAAGGCTTTTTATAGTTTGGGACTCACTGACCTAACGCTCGCTATATGGGTATTGTTGTATAAGCCTTTAGGGGTCTCATCCATTGCACAGTTAAGTAAGTCTATGTATTGAGTTATGTGTCGTAGTGGTTGTTAGCAATAAAGTATGGTTCCTTGTCTAACTCAAATGAATTACGGAGGTGTTTGCATTTTATGGAGTGTTTATCGCTCATTCTGTTTATAAACATGTGATTGTCTTGGCGAAAAATATGTATGATTTTAGTCTAGCGTAAGAGTATATTTGATGAGCATCGCACACACCCACGCTTCTGTTCATGTAGCATCGGTATTCGGGGGCTTGGTCGAGCTCTGTTCAGATGTATTGCATCTCTTTGAGGTTCTGGCTTGTCAATTGGTTTTGGTGAGTTTGAGGGGTCATGGCATTTTCATAGTAGTGGCATTCATGCATTGCATTGCATTAGGTTGTTTAGAGTCCGTTTATGCTTGGGGACAAGCATCGGTTTAAGTTTGGGGATGTGTTAGCGAACTTTTTGGTCCACTATATACGTTCCATTTCGGCTTAAATTGATCGCTTTTGTCCAAGTATGTAGTGTCTTTTGATGTGTTTTGTGTCTTTGGTGTGCAGATTGCCGTTCGAAGCAGCTGTGATGAATAATTGCATAAATTGGTGGTTTATGAGCTGGGATTTCAAATGAGGACGATCACGGCTTGAGTTGAGTCCAAGAGAGGGCAAGACAAGTCTTTAAAAGAGCAAACGGGCAAGACACTCAACTACTGGACAGAAGCTGCAGGCGCGCCCGCGCCTCACCAAGCGCGCCCGCGCTTCAACAGGAAAATTCAAGGGCGCCCTCTCTTCATCAAGCGCGCCCGCGTCCCACTCGAAGCTGAATTATTTCTTCTGCAGTTTGGATAGCTTTTAAGGCCCAGGCCCATGGATTTTGGTTTTTTATGTAACCTAGTATAAAAACATCAGGGATTATTATTATCAGTATCGGATCGTATCATAGAATAGTAGTACTTTGTGAGCCACCAAGGGAGAATTAGGTCATCAACATTCTTGGGTGATTTAGTTCGAACTATTTTCTTTTGTAATTGTCTACACGTGGATGATCAGTTGTTTCTTTTACTCTTGCAATTAATATTAGTAGTTTATTTATAATTAGTTGTCTATCATGTTTTCAATTGAACCCATGATGGTGGCTAGCCCAATTATGGGCTAATCGTTGTCATGGGATTTTAATGGATTTTTCTATTAATTCTAGATATTGATTGTTTTTATGCCAAAGTGTGTGATTGTTATGGATATCCTAGTATGGTTAAGCTTATTCATTGTAAATGCGTCGCGAACATTTATTATTGTTTGTTAAATCCTCGTGAATGCGAAAGTGGATCTAGGGTTTAGAACATGCCATGCTAGCATAGGTTTTTGCATGTTGAGAGCATGTATTAATTTGTGGTGTAATTCTAACCGTCTTGCACTGACTATGTGATTTTATGGATACTTGTGCTTAAGCCATTATGTTTTCAATTTCTATAGACATATAGGGACTAAGCATAGTGGTTGACTATTTGACTTCTATCAATTGTGGATGTTCATTAGGATGGTATGCGTACAACGAAAGTTGGCGTTTATCAGTTTTGAGGGTCTGATCAGTTATCATCACTTTCACATGCTAGGTTGAAAAGGCATAAGATTCTAGATGAAATAGTTAATGAAGTTAAAATCCCATGTTTGTTTCATATAAGTAATTCGTTAAG
Organism: Oenanthe sinensis; assembly: GCA_028671895.1. NCBI lineage: Eukaryota > Viridiplantae > Streptophyta > Magnoliopsida > Apiales > Apiaceae > Oenanthe > Oenanthe sinensis. Next base: position 6,331,854 of record JAPMAC010000195.1, on the reverse strand, counting down.
TTTTAATCATTAGTGTAATCAAACACCAAATTGTTCATTTTCTTAGCAGTGAAACATAACTATATTCTGGTGTATAAGTGAACTAAACGTAAGCAAGTCGAGTCTCTGTGGGAACGTATCCTACTTATTACTGTATTACTTGTGACCACGTTCTCTTGCGTGAATAAAGTGCGAACAAGTTTTTTGCGCCGCTGCCGGGGACTCGGTTCATTGTTTTGGTTAGTTAATGTGCTTATCATTAGTGGTCGTTAGATATCACTGACTGGGAATTGTTACTAATCATTCTTTTTTGTTCTGTGATTTCAGATAATTGATCGTGTATGCGTACTCGTTCTCAATCGAGTAAGGAAAAACTGGAAAAACACTTAGACGAAGAGAGGGGAATTGCAGTTCCAGAAATTGAGCCAGAATTAGTGATTACTTGTGACCACGTTCTCTTGCGTGAATAAAGTGCGAACAGAGACCAACACAAAAAAGCCTGTAATTGAGTAATAAAAGATTCTAGATGCTGAAGTTACAGAAAAGGCTCAAACAGGTGATGAAGATGACTTCTATACAATAGAAGAACTTGAACAGTTAGAAAACAAAACAATGACCTATATGGCAGGGAAGTTCAAGAAGCACAGGTTTATGAGGAACCCTAGGTACAAGTTCAAGAGTAACTGAAGTTATAGTGGTTCCAACAACAGAAACAATAACCGAGGTTGTTCATCTTCAGGGTCTTTTAGCAACGGCGGTTACAAAAATTAAATGGTATACCGTAGCAAGTTTAAGTGTTACAACTGCAATGAAACTTGACATTTTGCTACAGAATATCGAAAGCCTAAGCAAGGAAAAGAAAGAAAAGAGTCGTATGATAAACTGAAACAAAAGTATGATGCACCGGTAAAGAAGCATCAGGGCAGAACTTATATAGCCGAGGAAAAAATATGGGATGATTCTGATAATGATGAAGAAGAGACATATGAAAATGTTGCACTTTTGGTAGACTCTTCAAAGGCATCACCTCAGTCATCAAAGGTATCATTTCTTTCCATAGTTAAAATGTCTAATTTTGATTAAAAGAAAACTGTAGAAGATCTTAGTCTGGAAATGTTTAATATACATACAAGCATGTTAGCATTTGAAGAAGAAAATGTTAAACTAGTTCTAAGAAATAAAATGCTAGAGGCTAGAAATGAAGAACTAGAACTTGCATGTGTTAACTTAGGAGATCTTAGACAGAAGGTAGAATATCTACAGAATAGAGACAAATGCAACCAAGAAGTAGAAACTGCATGTAAGAATAAAATTTCTGAGTTAGAGTTAAAACTTCAAGCATATAAGAAATCTGTAACAATTGAAGAACCTAAGAAATAGATTAAAACTGAAATAGGCAACAAGAATGAAAAGAAGAAAGCTAACAGAAATGCAAGATATGTATTAATAAGAAAAATGAGTATGCCTATTCTCCCAATGCTACTAGGAAAGTTTGTAATAATTGTAATTCTACTGGACATCTTACGCATGCATGCAAAATGATTAAAGTAGTAAACACTAAAATTCCTAGTATGCCTGCCATGTCTATCCCTTATCAACCATGCGGTAAAGTAGGATGTATGCCATGTACTTTCAACATCATGTCTGCATACATAAACTTGATGAATGCATCATCTATTACTTGCATTAATATAAATGTAAACATGAATAGAAAGCATGTTAGGGCAAAGACTTCTAGTCCTCCTAAGTCTAGGAAGGAAGCCCTTGTTCCTAAGCCTAAAGACATACCTGTTAAGGCTAAACCAAAGGGGATGGACACAGTCGATGAGAAAGACAAGGACAAGGAAATTTCTGCAGCTAAAACTGTTAAATCATCTAAGCCTCTTGGACCCAATCAAATTTGGGTGCCAAAGAAGAAGTAATCAATCTGTAGTTGCAGGGTACAACAAAGAACAAGTGTGTAATGTGGATTCTCGACAACCGCTGTTCTAGGCATATGACTAATGATAAAGCCCTAATATCAGATGTGATTGAGAAAGCTGGCCCAATAGTGACCTTTGGAGATAACAGCAAGGGATTTACAATGGGATATGGCATTTTGGAAATTGGCAATGTTATCATTGAAAATATCTCTCTTGTAAATGGATTAAAGCACAACCTCCTAAGTATCAGTCAGTTCACTAAGAAAGGCTACAAAGTAACTTTCAAATAGGAAAAGTGTGCAATCCAAAGCAGGAAAGATACGAAGCTTTCTCTTCAAGGAGTGAAAAAGGGGAATCTTTTTGTGGCTAACTTATTCTCTGCAGGTAAAGGTGAAGTTCAATATTTTTACAATAAAGCTTCAACAGAGGATAATTGGTTATGGCATAAGAAACTATCAAACCTGAACTTCAAGGTAATAAAATTTTTAGTTAAGAGGGAATTGGTTAGAGATTTAGCTGAGATGGAATTCTGTCAAGAAGGTTTATATGAAACATGTGAAAAGGGAAAGTCAAAGAAATCATCTCACCGAAGCAAAGACTCATCAGACATTACTGAACCACTGCAACTTCTGCATATGGATTTATTTGGTCAAGTCAATGTCATGTCTATGTCAAGGAAAAGATATGCACTAGTAATTGTTGATGACTATTCCAAGTACACGTGGGTTTTGTTTCTAGCCTCAAAAGATGAAGCCCCTCAGACAATTATTGATAACATAAAGAAGATAGAGTTAGAAGTTGATTTTCCTGTTAGGAAAATAAGGTCTGTCAATAGAACAAAATTCAGAAATATAACCCTGAATGACTTTTGTATTGAGAAAGGAATTTCAAGACAATATTCAGCGCCCAGAACTCCACAACAAAATGGAGTAATAGAAATGAGAACAAAACTTTAGTTGAAGTAGCAAGAACAATGTTGAATGAAGCTAAGTTACCTCTATACTTTTGGTCTGAAGTAGTCAACAGAACTTGATATACTCAGAATCGTACCCTGATTAACAAAGATCATGAAAAGACTCCATATGAATTGATGGCAAACAAGAAACCAACACTGAAGTACTTTCATTTGTTTGGAGCAAAGTGCTTTATACTGAAACATGATAAGCATCTTGGAAAGTTTGAATTCAAAGCTCATGAAGGCATATTTCTTGGCTACTCTCTGGAATCTAAAGCATACATGGTTTATGTGATTGAACACAAGAAGGTCATTGAAAGAATGAATGTAAATTTCGATGATCTCAAGCTCCCAAGTTTATAAAGAATAGATGACACTGAAACTCTGCCGTTTAAAATTTTGAACTCAGATGAAGGTGAAATGGAACCTGAAGCTGCAATAAAAATACAAGTATCAAATGAGAATATCAACAATGATGATTCTGACCCTAGTAGTGGAAATAGTGGAAGATTAACAAAAACTACTAGTAGTGGCAGAGAATCTCATTCTCAACCCAGCAGCAACTCAAGGGAAACAACTGAAGGATCTATAAATACAAGTCAACACAATAATGACAATCATGCTGAATCATCTAGAGAAAATTTGCCCAGACATAGGGTGTGGAGTAGAGATCACCCCTTTGAGTTAATTCTTGGAGAATGAATGTTTATTCTCTGGTTTCTTGTCTTAATTAGAGCCAAATAAACTTGAAGAAGTACTGGAAGATCCAGATTGGGTTATTGTAATGCATGAAGAACTCAATCAATTCAAAAGATAGAAAGTCTGGAAGCTGGTATCTAGGCCAAAGAACAAGTCTATAATTGGCACAAAATGGGAATTCAGAAATAAACTGGATGCAGATGGCATTGTTACAAGGAACAAAGCTAGACTGGTTTCTAAAGGTTATTCCCAAGAAGAAGGAAAAGATTATGATGAAACATATGCACCAATAGCAAGGCTTGAAGCTATCAGGATGTTTCTGGCATTCACAGCACATTCCAATTTCAAAGTATATCAAATGGATGTGAAGAGTGCATTCCTGAATGGAGAGCTAGAGGATGAAGTATATGTGGAACAACCCCCATGGTTTGAAGATCCAGAATTTGCTGATTTTGTATACCTTATCTTCAAAGCACTCTATGGCCTAAAGCAAGCACCCTCGTACATGGTAAGACACTCTATCAGTATTCTTACTTGAAAATGGTTTCACTAGAGGTGTCATAGATAAGACTCTGTTTCATAAAATGCATAAAAATGACATGCTATTAGTGCAAGTATATGTGGATGACATTATATTTGGTTCTACTAACGATAAGTTGTGTAATAGATTTGCGAAGTTAATGTAGAGTAGGTATGAAATGAGCATGATGGGTGAGTTGAACTACTTCCTTGGACTCCAAGTAAGCCAAAGGAAAGATGAAATCTTCATTTGTCAGACCAAGTACATCAGATATCTTTTGAAAAAGTATGGTTTTGAAGATGCATCTCCAGCTAAAATCCCAATGACAATTGCCACTAAGCTTGATAAAGATGAACCTGGAAAGAGGGTAGATATCACAAGCTACAGAGGTATGATCGACTCGTTACTTTACTTAACTGCAAGTAGACCAGATATTATGTTTGTTACATGCTTGTATGCTAGGTTTCAGGCTGACCCTAAGGACTCACATATTATAGCTGTTAAACGTATTTTTAGGTATCTTAAGGGAAGTCAGAACCTTGAAATTTGGTACCCTAAAAATATAGGTTTTGACCATGTCAACTATACAGATTCTGATTATGAAGATTGTAGGATTGATCAAAAGAGTACATCAGGGAGTTGTCAATTTTTTGGTAGAATATTGGTGTCATGGTATAGCAAGAAGCATCACTCAGTTGCAATGTCAATAGCTAAAGCTGAATATGTTGCTACTGGTAGTTATTGTGCTAAAATCTTATGGATAAGGAATCAACTTCAAGACTATGGAATGTTGCTGAGCTAAATTCCTATATTCTGTGACAACACAAGCACCATAGCAATCACAAAGAATCCTGTTCAACACTCGAGAACCTAATATCAGGTATCATTTCATTAGAGAGCATGTCATGAATAGTACTGTAGAGTTACACTTTGTACCTACAAAACAGCAAATTACAGACATTTTCACTAAACCACTGGATGAAGTCACCTTCACTAGACTGGTTTGTGAACTTGGGATGTTAAATATTTAGATCTTATCTGTAATTTGGTGTTAATAAGTTCACAGATATTGAATTTTCAATATTGAAAGGATTTGTGAATTTATTTGAACATCCAGAAAATAACATTTTAATTGACAATTGATTAATTGCCCTGATTATATCTTGATATATTTATTTGATAATTAATTAAGTGTGAATTAAAATTATTTAAATAATTATATATATTTTAATAGATTTTGAGTAGTTATTTAATTTTATTTATGTTAATTTATTTAAGTTATGGACTACGGCAATTAAAGGATTTATTTGCTCCATAAATTAAATTTATTAATATAAATATGAAGCATAATTATTTAAATATTTTATTTGATTAATATCTGTCAATGATATTTTAATTAAATATTTTATGATAATAATTGTGATATTATCAATTTAGTAATATTTTATTTAGAATTTATTCTAAATAAGATTTTAGTATATTTATTCAATTATTTCCAATTGATAATATAGTGTATTTTGTACATGTACAAAATATACAAGTTTGTTTAAATCGACACATAATTTTTATTAATTAATAAAATTATATTCTATGAATTGACTTTGTCAACCAACTGTATAGTTTATCGACACATGTATAGCATGTATAGTACTTAGAATATTTTAGTTGTGTCGAATTTTTATCTACGGGGTTATCGACATATGTTTGTTTTTCCTTAGATTATTTTTGCACATGTGTCAAGTTGAGGAACCCAGGTGTTGACTTAGTCAACACATAGAGAGTATTATCGACACTTGACTTGACTTAGTCTATTTTCCCCTTGTGGCGATTATAGCTTGTATGAGGTAGTTTACTTAGAACTTATTTTAAAAATAAGTAAATAATCTGTGTCGAGTTTTGGCATGTATAGAGAGCAGTTTGGTAAAACACCTATGTGTCGAATTCTTTATGCTGTGTTGCCCATAATTAATTGTCGATATGTGCAATGTTGTACCTGTTATATATTTCACAATTAGAAAATTTTGATTTCATTTTTTTACTGTGCTTAAAATTAGATACATACAAATATATACATACGCATTCTGCTGTCAAACCCCATTGACAAATTGTTCGACACACAAGCTCAAGATTAGTTTTACTCACACAAATTCATATTTGAGACCAGTTTTGTGTTCCATTTTCATTGATCTATAACATATCAAAAAATCACATTATTTAGCTTAGGTTTTGAAAAACCCATTTTCTCGAGTAAACACTTCAATTTTTTCAGATCTAGTTAATTTTAGATGATTAAAAATCATATTTACGTAGAAAATTACCCCAATTACATCCTATAATTTTCTTATATTTTTTTGAGGTGATTTGATTTTGAGTTAATTTTAACTCGAATTAAAATTAATATTAAAATATTAATTATTAAAATTGGTATTACAAAATATTTGTCTTAATTAAACAATAAATTATCTATTCATTTTTAATTAATTAAAAATGGTTGGAAGATTTATCGTACATAAAAAAAATATTGCACTCACACTAGAACCGGAGTCGGTTGTTGAACCCTATAGCAATTGGATTCGGTTTCTGCGTGAACATTCTAATGTACGACACGCTTTAACTGCAAGCCCAGAATTAAAACTTAATGCACTGCTTGTATGTTATCACACAGTTGTCGATACATCAGATGCTAATAATTTGGCTTTTACATTTTCCTTAGAAAATAGAGATATTCAGGTAACGGATCAGGATTTGAACCATATCTTACAGTTTAACACTGAAAACTTTGATCCATTACCTGATGATGCTGAGCGTGCCAACTTCTTCAATTCCATTACAGACAATGGACCACTGAACCTCACAGTGATGTACAAGCACAATTTTCCACGTGAATGGAACTTTTTCTTTCATATAGTGAACCATGTTTTTGCCAAAAAGAAGGGCGGATAGAGAGGTATTCCTAAAATGACTCAATATATTGGGTATGTCATCTCTATCAACATCAATTTATCTATGGTAAACTAATAATAAAAACCATTCTTCAAGCGATGGGATCTGAGGTAAAAAGAAACATCAACAGAGTCAATATTGAATGTTATTACCCTCGATTCCTACAACTAGTGCTCAATGATCTACTCACTCAAAATGAAATGCATGCTTTCTCTATAAGTCATTTTGAATCTTGCACTGAAAGATGTGGTAGCATCATTTCTAAACTAGTAAACCGGGATGATTACCCAAATGGGAATGTAGCACGACTAACAGAATATATGGAAAATGATATGCTTCTTGTCGCAGGTGAATAGCAAGAAGATGTCCCTGAACAAGAAAATCCAATGGATGAGGACCCTGAAGCTGAAGCTGAGCCTGAAGGTGAAGCTGAAGAAGAAGAGGAAGAGGCCCCAATGGAAAATGAGCCATTAGCAATTGATACAGAAATGGCTAATGAAGATGAAATTGAGGATAATGCAGGATCTTATCACCCTGGCACTCTAAGGGTAAGTCTTGACGCATGTAATCTTCCTAAATTTGATCTTTCACTAGTACTTAGTGAAGATTGTCTTGCTTTATTAGATGTATCATAGCCATCTCTGGACTCACACACACCAATGCCCCCAGTGGCAATAAAAAATGACAATGAGCCTAAAGATTAACATGTTCTAACCCCTGTCATAAAACAACAAACACCTATCCCAACTCCTTCAGTTATTATTATTGAAACCCTAAGTGAGGATGAGGGAGTCAGTGCCAAAACCCTAACTCACCTGAGCTTTCAAATGTACAAAGGATGGATCAATTAAATGCACAAGTCCGTTTTTCTTTGTTTAGAAATGGAAAAGAACATGAATTGATGGTTAACCAAGCTACTTCAGTAGTAGAGCCTTCATAGATAGATCATGTGTTGGACAGGCCTTCACAGGCTTCGAAAAGGCATCACGAACTCTTATTTGCCACGCCTTACATTGTTCGAGGTGGTGAACCTCCTAGATTAAACATCTCTTGCTCCGTTATCGGAGGTTCTCCCATCCAATTCTTGAATAGTGAGAGGCAACTCCTCCATAGAGGGAGCGAGGGTTCCATTCAAGGAACAACTACACAAGTAGTGAAGCCTAGTCAGGTAGATCCTAAGTAGGACATGCTTTCACAGGCTTTAGCTGGCACCACGGACTCTCAACTGCTAAATATTACAATGTCCAAGGTGGTGACCACACTAAAACCTACACTTCCAGTTCCTGAAATAGGAAGTCTCCCTACTATTCGTGGTCAAAAGGAAAAGAAACCCTTCCATAAAAGGAAGTGTGGATCCCAGAAATCTATTTCTAGGGACAACCAATCTCATAGAGATATGGCTCCACTCGGTGATGAAGTAGGAACTGAGCCTTGTGATGAGATAGTGCGTCATCATGAAATAGTTCCAAATCCTCATAGAGGTATTTCTCCACTTGGTCATGATTCTTCGAAAGAACCAGGTGTGAGGAATTCCCCAGATTCACAACAAACTCGGCACACACAAGTTACAAATCATAGAATTATCAATCTAGAAGCACAAGTTGGAATTTTGAAACACTCAATGTCCAAAATTGTGAAAGGTCAAGAAAAACTATAGTAGGATAACAAAAAAATCAAAAATTTACTCAAGTAACTATTAGTACAGAGATCAAATACCTTGCCTCTTCAATCTACCCCAGCTCTAGAGGATAACCCAACTAAGGGGGAGATCGTAGAATGATAGGTACAAGAAAAAGTTGTATCTGATAAAGGGAAGGAAATTGTTGGCTATTCGTCTGATCAACAAAAAGAATTTATTGATGCATATGCTGAGGGGGAGGAACCAGAAGAATGAGAGATTCCAAATGATTATCCGTTTAATGAGATGGACTCGTATGTCAATGAAGTTGCATATCCAAGAATATTCTCTAACTATATTGATAAGTAAAAAATCTAGAAAGTCAAAGAGGATGACTACAAGACATATGAAGACTTCCATTCAATTCATGAGAAAATAAGACAATCAAACTGGGTATCATATTAGAAGAAGAAGAAGAAGCTTTTTAGCTCAAAAACAGGAAGAAAGTGGGAGACAACAAGAGCTAACTTAAGAAGGCTTGACATTGGTGCTTCTAACAACAATGATGAAGAAGTTCTCAGGTTGTTCCAAATCTTCAAGCAAAGAAACAAAAGAATGAGCAACTACTATTTTGAGTTGAAAAATGAAATATCTTATCTGGTAGTTTCTCTAGCACCAAGATCAGAAGTTGGAGATTAACCCTATCTTTCAAAAACTATGGGTTAAAGACAATATCAAGTGAATTTCAGAAGAAGAGGTCCTTGACTGAGTTGTTTGCACTAAAGCAGAAGATCAGAATCTATGAATCCTCAGAGAATGAATTGATGGAAGAAATGATTGAAAAGATAATGGAAAAAGTAGAGCCAGAAATTCAACAGGATCCGTATCAAGTTAGATATTTCAAAGATAGATTTCTTCAAATATTGAGACTGGATCATGAAGCATTACCGTAATACTCACTTAAACGATTGAAGTTTGTTGAGGGATTTCTAAGAGGAAAAGGGTTCAAAAATTATAACAAGTGGAAAGCAGTACAAAGAATATTTGCTTACAGGTTAAACATCTCCGAAGCTCTAGGAAGAGATATTGAGAACGTGAAAAGATTTGATCCATCAAAAGGTCCTCAACCTAGAGAACCTTTCAGAGCTGATCTGGGTGATGAACACATGTTTGATCTATCTAAAGAAGTGCCAGAAGAAGAAGCGGCAGAACCAAGTTTTGATTCTACAAAAATAAGAAAACCAATGGTCATCACCAATCCACTAAGAGTGATTTACTCAATCAGAAATGAAAGTGAAAGAGAAAGAGAAATGAGTACAATCAGAAATGAAAATTCTAAAGTGATTGGAAGAATTTTGGAAAAACTCAGGAACTTTAAAAATCCCGAAGACAAGATCGTGCTATGAGAAGTAGAAGAAGCCTACTTGGACAAAGTGTTACAAGAAGATCAAATGATTACAAATCGGGTGGATGTTAATCCAAATAGAGTTATAGTGCAACGGTGGGCTCAACAACTAAGCTTCAAATTCAGTGAATTGAAAAGATTCAGGAGTATGCCACTACTACAACTCATCATTGATCAACTACAATATCCAAGGCCAAGAAATCTTCTAGAATGGGAGGCTCACGACATTGTCAGAAGGAGAATAGAAAATGTTCAAGAATGAAAAAACAAATAGAAATATTAGTTCAGGCTAGAAGAACAAACACATTCTTGTAACTTAGCTGTAATGAAATCTAGAATTGTAATATTTAATCCAGAATGCAATTAATTTTATTTACAGTCTTTCCGCACTTTACTTTTTCTTGTATTGTTAGTTGATTTTTCTTCTTTTCTTTAGAATTTGCTTATCAAACTCTAACAATCAAATAGGGGGAGAATGTAAAGCATACATACAATATAATCGAGGAACTGTAACTCAGCTAAAAGTAAAGGACTGGTAAATAATTTTATTATAATCATAGAAATATACAATGAAGATCATACTACTACATGTATTAAGATATTTGATAAAATATTGAAGATCACTAAAATAAGTTCATTACTATATTCAAGAGTTAGTGAAGAATAAGTGATTCAGTGTTTCAGAAAGTATTAAAGATCAAGCAGTCAGTGCCAAAAGATTTCAGTGAAGACTAGAAACAATAAAAGAATACAACAATCATGTCAATTGATTTAATTGAGAATATGAAGATCAATATAGTGTTAGTCACTTATGAATCAGACCAGTGCACTAAGTGTCAACACAAAGGATTTGGTTAACATGTTCATTGTACAAGAAGAATTGACAGGAAGCCAAGTGAAGCCAAATATATAAGGATTAAGTAGATGTTAAAAATACTCCAAGTCATTATACTAGGTGAAGAGATTCGACACATATCAATACAAGGGAGTTATATTCGACACATGCGTCCAAGATTCCAAAAAGAATCTAAGTAATATATACTAGGTGAAAGAAATCGACACATAGCCTAAAAGAAACTAAGTCTAGTACCCTTGTGTGATTAAATCGACGCATGCTCAATATTGAGACTAGAAATCAACAAATGGGTCATGGCTTCATGGAAATGATTATAAGGCATGAAGGAGGAGATAAAATTAACACATGTCATGCACCAAGAGAAATCGATACATGTTGTCAAAGTCAACTTATAAGGCTATAAAAATCGACACATTGACCCTCTATGAGACATGGATTATTTTGTAAGTACTAATACATGGAAACAATATTCAACACTTAGAAAATATCCATGGGATTTTCAAAGTCAACTCAAGTTAATATACATGGGAGAATTAGTCGACACATAAAATTGTATTTCACTTTATTGTAAACTCTACATATAAACAAAATGTATTTTCATTTTGAATATAATCAGAACACAACACAGACAAATAGATACAACTTGGAGAGATAGAGAGAATATACATAGCCATTAAAGCTCGTATTTATTTCTTGGTATGAGATTCATTGTAGCTCATACATCTGTGTAAGTGTGTAGCACCTTAGGTTTATATAATACAAAGTATATTCCTAAAGATTATTCTTGTTGTTCAGAATCATAACTGCTATATTTATTGCTCACCAAGAACAGATCTATAAACACGAACCAAATAAAAAAACTACCAATATCGTATTTAACCCCCCCTTCTACGATAGTTCGTACCTAACAAAGTTTAATGTATAACGAACTACAAGAAATTTCTAACAAGGATATGATTTAAGTTTGAATTTTAAGCAAACTATTTCAAACCTAAACCTAAACTGCAAGATTATTCGAAATAGTGAATTTGGAAACCTCTACCAAACAATTCGAAGTTACAGTCTAAAGAAAGCTAAGGTTATGGGTGATTTAAATCAGGTCTGGGTGTTAGGTCCCGAAGTATCGTAGAAGGGTGGGTTAGATATGATACTAAAAATAATTTAAATTGTTTTCAGAATTTGTGAATAAATAAATTATTGCTACAGAGTGGGTTTAACTATTTGTAGTGTTTAGGAGGGTGGCTTACTAATTTTCTGTATTTATGAATAAACATATAAGTTCTAGAAAATTATTAAGTAAATTATCGAGGCAAAGTTCGGGGAATATATCTTTCGTATATAAACTCAAAGGGGTACTATACCCGGTTTTAAATGTACCGATTTCCGAAGAACAAATTAGTTTTTCGCTACAACAAAGAGATATGACTGATTCCTATTACAATGTTTGACTATGTGTTTATACAAAAGGAAATAAATTTGACAGAGAGTGTTTTATAATAGCCCTATATATTTTCAACACAATGAACCGGTTACATTATAAAACTATGGTGAATAAGGTATGTGTATGGCTTTGTATCTCTTCTTATCCGACTTCTGTTTTCTCTCTCTATCTCTCTGTATGGTTGTATTTCTGAACTCCTTACAAATGAGCAAGTCATTTTATTTATATAGTGTAGACTTTAACAAAGGGAATTACTGGGGGCACTTCAAATAATAGTTTGAATCTTAGGGGCGCCTGTAAGCTATAAACAGCCTAAGGGGCACTTTTTAGTATTGATCATCTTATGGGCGCTTTAGAGTATTGATCATCTTATAGGTGCTTTAGAGTATTGATCATCTTATGGGCGCTTTTGAGTATTAATCATCTTATGGGAACTTTTAAGTATTGATCATCTTATGAGAGCTTTTGAGTATTGATCATCCTTATGGGCGCCTTTGAGTCTTGATAAGCCTTATGGGCCCTTTTGAGTCTTGATAAGTCTTATGGGCGCTTTTGAGTCTTGATATTCCTTATGGGCGCCTTTGAGTCTTGATAAGCCTCATGGGCGCCTTTGATTCTTGATAAACCTTATGGGCGCCTTTGAGTCTTTATAAGTCTTATGGGCGCCTTTGAGTATTGATTAACCTTAGGGGCGCCTGAGGCCCTAGATCAAAACTAGTAATCAATTTGACTTGTTTTGACTTTAGCTTGTCCTTGAATTTTGACTTGACTTCAAAAATAACTTTAAATTAATCTCTGTAATTATTTCTTTGTATGTCATCAATTTCTCTTGTAGTTAATGATTCCTTGGTTAAGAAAAGTCAATTCTTTTCTTGTTGTGTAGACGCCTAGTGCACTGGTTTGGTTCACAGATGACTAATACTGAATAAAATATTCTTCACTTGCATTTAATATCAGATAACATTTCCTCAGCTGTTCCTTTGTTTCGAGCACTGTCTATCAATAAATATTGTACTTTCATTGAAATTTTTTGTAGTACTTTAGACAACGTCTTCATTACTACCACAACCTTGAACACTTCATTATATGTTCTTCACTGATGCTTGAACATATAAATGAACTTCTTTCAGTGAGTAAAACTTCAAGACTGCATATGTCTTCTTTAACCTTTGTCATTACCCTGTCTTCAACTCTTCTAGATTCCTATGCTTCGAACACTGTCTATCTTCAATCAATGCTAATACACTAAAATTTTCTAGTTGCACTTTATACTAAATCTTCAACACTTCTGAAACTTTGAAAGTCTTTACATATTATTCTTCAGTGAGGTAAGAACATATTAATGAACTTTTTATAGTGACCTAAAGTAGATTCAAAACTTCTTCTAATGTCTTGATTCACTGTATTTGCCTTATCTTCATTTCTTCTTGATTTCCGTGTAGATGTAGTATTATTTACCTGTCTTGTTCTAGTATTGAGTTATCACGATTACTATTCATACAGCTTCGCAATCTCAACAAACATCTCCCCATATTTGATTGTTAAAAACTTAGCAAACAAATCTCATAGAGAAGATAACTCAAATAACTAGAAAAATTAATGGTTTGGGACTTGTAAATAATGTTACTGGTTTTTCTGGATCAGATTCTACATTTGTAGATTTCTTGAGTAATTGAAATGAAAGATGTTTGTTCCTCTAGTACTGAACTGATATTTAAGTAGTATCATCTTCATCTCTATTTGTTTGAGCTCTCTCTTCTTCGAAATTCAAAGAACTTATCAAAGAAAGAACTTTATAAGAATCAGTATTCCTAGGAACAACTTTAATAGAACATTGAACATTGCTCAAATAATGTTCTCCCCCTGATAATGTGATTCTTCTTCTTTTTCTTCTTCTCCCTTTAGAAGAACAATGGAAGTGAAAATCCTTTTCTATATATCCCACATGGATGATGTGACACCCCCAGATCCGGGGTCAGGTATCCTGGCCATCATGGTCCAATTCCAACAATAAATTACTCACCTGCTTAACAATTATATCACAACATATCCTGGTGACCCTAATTCAAGTACACAACTCGAGCCATAGTCTCAGAAAATGAACTTAAAATAATAACAGTTATTATAATCCAACTGTAAACTCAGGATCTTATACTAATAACATAAACTCTACCTGAAGTTACATTAGAAGTAAACATTGTTTCAACATTTATTACTACATTGCATATTTTACAATAAATCTTAGAATTCTAAACTGAAATCCTATGTAGCTTACACCACCTGTAGAAGCCTTGAACCTGAATAACTAAAGCTCGAGCCTCTCCTTTACTTTGCATATCATGGACATGTCTTACTGCAAGATTTAAAGTTTACAAAAACAAGAATGAGCCAAAGAATGCTCAGCAAGATATATATTAGAATATTTTGTAATTTGCACCAAAAAGGGTTGGTAACCAAAATCATCCCAACCGGATGTTCAACAATATCAATAGATAACTTGAAATATATATCAGCAGAAAGTTTAGCAAGTAATATCTCGACAATAAATGAATCAGAGTTCATGATGTAAGAAGGTACTCAAAATAAGTATGCAGTTCGAGTTATTGCGGTACAACAATTTAAGTTCAAAATTTTGGAAAGACACTATCGGTAACTTAGCACGATGGCATCAGCTACAGTGTTATATTCATTTAAAAATCACTAAGAAAGCAGTTCAAGATACTGCGAATAGAATTAATAAAAGTTCAACAGTTCTCATTAACACTATCGGTAACTTAGCACCTTGGCTTTCATTATAGTGTAGGACCAATGAAAGTTCAACAGTTCCCATTAACACTATCGGTAACTTAGCACATTGGCTTTCGTTATGGTGTAGGACCAGTGAAAGTTCGACAGTTCCCATTAACACTATCGGTAACTTAGCACATGGGCTTTTATTACAGTGTAATGTCAAATTCCAATTGGAAGAAATGAGACTATACTGGAGCACAACCACAATACACGATGATCAGTCGTAGAGTACCGTGAAATTTTCTACCAGTAGACGGATGATCCTAACCGGTCATCACCCAAGGCAACACATGGGTCTTAAAATATTTATCCACTGGGCCGGTGTCAATCGACCTCCTACGCTAACCGGGCGACATCAAAGGCCCAAAAAAAATTTCCGATGGGTCGGTGTCAATCGACCTCTTACGCTAACCGGGCGACATCAAAGGACCAAAAAAAATTTACCGCTAGGTCGATGTCAATCGACCTCTTACGCTAACCGGGCGACATCAAAGGCCCAAAATTTTTCTCCAGTCCCGTGAAGAATCCTATCCATATCTGGAACGGAAATTAATTCAGATTCCCCAAGCATAGCGCTTGTTGATAGGTCCGATTTGGAAATATGATAATTTTTTTGGAAGGAAATTGAATTCAAATTCTAGAATGCCTCAATTCTCTTTTAAGATCTCAACACCAGATGTTTGATTAATATCAACAAGTTTGGAAGATAATTTAATCCAACCTTCCAGAATGACAACAATCTTCTGTAAGATTTCAACATCAGATAATGGTTTCACTTCCGGAATTATGTGGAAGTAATCTCGTATATACGTGGGTTGACTCTCAGTCAACTAATCAATAAGATAAATCAATTGAATCAAGAAGACTCAAGAATACGATCGGGGAGTCGCTATATTAAAATATAATAACCTTAATGAAGAGTATTGAATTAGAACCATATATAAGTCCCTAAAGACCCCAGTATATATGGGAAGAATATCAGGATTATTCATTCCTTCCCTAGTGTGGGGTTGTTAGCCCATAATATTCGCAGAATATTTTATTGGTAATTAAATAATCTATATTTAATTAAAAATAATATTTAAAAATTTTCTCGAAAGCTCCAAAATATTTTTAGAGATCATCAAAATATTTTAGTAGGGATTCGGGTACTCTGCTAACCCTCGAATCTCAGTAGCTCGGGATGATTAAAAATAATCAGAGTAAAACAATTTTTAAATATTGTTTCAGATAAAACCAGTTGACAATAATTGTCTTTTAAAATTCCTAATATTTAAATAATATTGAAATAATATTTAATATTATTTAAAATAAATAATAGAATATAAATAAAATTAAATGATCTCAATTTGAATGTTTCTTAATATTTAAATAATATTAAATAGTATTTAAATAACCTTCAAAATGAATTTAAAATAATTCATTAATGTTGAAACACTATTCAACCCTTTATAAATAATATTTAAATATTATTTAAATAATTTAAATAATTAATTAAAATAATTAAGTTGATGATCCTCAGTGATAATCAAATAATCCTCAATACATTTTGAATCAAAATAATTTTGATAGTTATCGACTACCGTCGAGAAAATACCCGACTCTCCCCGGTTAACCATCGACTATCCTGAAAGGTAACTCGACGCACAAAGGAGATGTCCAATCTGGTTACATGCATACTCTAACTTTTCGAGAAGTTCAGAGTAGCAGAAGAATCAAGTTATAAAGGAACAAAACAGTTCAAGGTGAAAAGGCAATGTACATTTTCAACAACAACAATGAGCTGAGTAGTTCAAAACACAACAAAACTTTATAATCGAAGAACTTATTATAAAGTCAAAGATTTCAAGGACTCAAGATACTTGCATATACAGGAATCAAAATATTCTGTAATAGAATTTGAAAATAGAGCTAGGAATCTTGCCTGATGTCCATGATGCATATCCATGATTCCATTTGTAATCCAGAAGTTCTATCAATAGATATAAGAACTTTGATTAGTCCATCTACTCGAGTTAACTAATTAACTCTACTAATCATAACCACTTTTTATTAAGTATTAACATTGGGTTCACGATTATTAAACCTCGTGATTTTGATAATCTAGGACCTCGATACTAATCCACAAACCTACATCGAGTCCAATTATGGTCATTACAATTTGCACTTGGTAGTTTTATTAACTCTTATTTTACCCGACATTTCACCTCCTCGAGCCTATTTTAGCTATTCATAAAACTATCTTGTCAATGATTTTTAATCAAGTTCTATACACCGACATGTAGTCATGATACCCCTCAACAACTTCCGTCACTTGACATCTAACTTGTTCGAATTCGACTCCCAAAATGGTTGTTTAACCTTTTTCTTATGTTCATTTCACTCCAACACTCTGTTTTCTAGTATTTTTAATAAATTGGAAATTTCTCCTTTTGACACAATTTCTTTTCTGAGGTCTTCTATGACTGTCAAGGAATCTCCGAATGATGCAAAATTAGCGCGTAAACGATCTAGAGACTGTCTACTATCCATTCATCTCATCAAACTGTCCAGACCAGATGAAAATTGTTCCCAGATTTTTCTGGACAGTTTCTGCAGAAAGCTCAAGGAAAAAAATGGCATGGTTACGTTTGTAAACTCATCGTTTTCCATTTCTATTCTACTTCAATTCAACCAACAAGAAATCTCAAACTCCTCATTCATCCACATACTACATCATACATCAATCCCAAATCATCCAACCAACTCAAGCTTATGAAATGAGTTTATCAAATATTAACCGAACACATGCATCCATGGCTTTTCAAGCTTAAACAATGTTGCCCATAGCCTAAATAACTCTTAACAATCATCAACCAAGCTAAAGGAAACCTTAAATCAAAGAAACAAAATTATGAATTTTCGTAATCACTATTCATGCTCTTGATACTTTGGATTATATGAAGAGATTTCATGGATGGAAGATTGAAACAAACTTGGATAAGTAATGGGTTAGTGATTACCTTCATTTTAAGCTATAGAACGCAATGAACAAGCAAGGATAGCCAATTCTTTTCCCTCCTTCTTGCTTAGGCCGATGGTTCCTCTTTGAAATGGGAGAATGAGCTCTTGCTTTTCAATTTTATTAAAGTGTTGTGTTATGGTGTGTTTTAATCCAAGTACTTGTGTTTTAGTCTTGGTTGACTAAGTCAAAGGGGCAAGCTTCCATCTTATCTCAAACTCGGTTACGACTTTCACTCGAATTCCAAATTTATTTTGTTGGACTAAAAATAATTATTAGTCCTATATTTATTACGTATGCTACCGTAACACCGATACACATATTTTTGAATACCCCGTATATTAATAATACGGCCTCACATCTTAAATACCTTATCAAAAATAAATCAATAAAATCATTTATTCATAAAAAAAATTATCCAAAAATCTTCATAATACCAAACGTCAAAAATTCGGGTTATTACAGATGAGGAATTGTCCACTGAAAACTCCTTTCAAGTATATGATACCGTTTCCTGATTCTCCCATAAGGATCAGAAAAATTGTCTTTTTCTTGTCTAAATTCTGCCCTTAAGGATATTAATTTTCCCCCTAAGGATACGAAGATACGACGTTCTCCTTTTTCTTGTCTACTAAATTCTCCCCCTTAGTTGAGAAATCCTCTATTGGACCATCTTTTGAATGGCTTGTCTTCCAACGATGGTTCTCGTTAGTCATTCATTAGGAAAATAAAGTAGTTTTTCTTTCAGAAGTAGCACGTAGCAAGGGTAAGTGTTTGGTCTATGGTTTCCTCACTTCTACTACGTTCCATTTGTGTTTACACTTTAGTGTCGAGTACTTTTGAAGTGTTTCACTCTTTCTCTCCCTATCTCTCACTCAAGTGTATATATCCCTCAGTTTTACGCTGCATTCCAAATATAGCCTTCTGTACCTGCAAGTGAAATCAGTCAATTCATTTAAATTCCCAACACCTGATTCATCATAATGAAATAAATCACTATCAAATGGAGAATTGTCTTATAGAGTTGTTTTTGATTTATCATGCATAAGCACTGTCTCGGTACCAGACTCAATAGCTTTTACTAAATCATTGTCTAGTGGAGCCTCACCTCTTTGAGATGGATTATCCCAATATATTAAATCTGTTAGGGAATCCCTCCTTGTTTTATCAAGGGGTTGCCTCACACCTTCTCCGTCAATGGGAGGTGGACTTCCCTTTTCAGGGTCTAGAAATTTTCCTTCTTGGAGGGTCATCAAGTTGGATTCTGTAATGAATGGCAATTGAGAACCCGTGATTCCCTTAATAGGCTATGAAGGCATGTCCCACACAGGATCTACCTGTGAAGGCTCTGTTGTCTCAACAACTTCATCTACCGTAATAAATGGTAAATAAAGAGGTTAATGGATGTTGCCTGTACCTCTCACTGTGCACTAGGTCACTATGCACTAGAATTTATCTATTTAGGATTACTATCAGCGTAAAAGCTAGTGGTGTGCTTGACTCATTACAAGGTGCTCTGGTTGATGAATGAATTTTAATGGACTCATCCGCTTGAGAGAATGATTTCTGAGACAGTTTTATTGCCTTTTCATTTCTGCATCCTTTTGAGAAGATACAGATGAGCTTACAATTACCTCAGTTTATATACTGCTTTTTTTCTCATGAGGTAGAGGTTTGGGTGCACTTTCGACTTCATCCTTAGTTGTTGCATCAAGTGCAGTTTCTCCCTAATCAACCTCTAACTTATAGAGTTTCCTTATATCTTTAGGGGTTAATATATGGAAGTGGATTAATTAGTGTTTGGTACTATGGCATGGGTAAGAGATTGATGGGTTTTCAACCTCTTCGCTAGCTTCTAAAGCCATTGGGGCTAAACGGATAGAGTCAATAAAAAGATAATCATCTTAACATTCCCAGACTTATTTTTCATCTCAAAGAGAGGGGGAAATATGAGTAGGAATGGCAATATATTTCATTAAAGAGCTTTTCAGCAAAAGAGTTTTGTCGGATCTAAAGATTTATCATTTAAGATCATGATAAGAAATTTTCTTTAAGATATATATCCCATAATAAAATGCGGAAAAGTGTATTAGAAAAGAAAGTTTCTATCCCTTATGAATTTCTTATGAGGCAAACTTCCCATAATAAAATGTGAGAATTTACATCAAAGAAGAAATACAACTCTCTTACCAAATTATGTCTTGATAAAATGACTCTTTTCAATTAAACCATAGCACTGTAGTTTTAAAAATAGTTTTGCAAAACATCCTTATTAAATAGAGTACAATGATTTTCTGACTCATAATGAAATTATGATTTACATCATTTTCGTCCATCTGATAGTATCCCTAATTTAAAATAAATACATGACAATGAGGGTGGATGTATGTTTAACAATACAGTACAAGGCCTTCAAAGTAACAACCACTGTTTTGGTATTTCGAATCAATGTGAAACATACATTGAAACAAGTGTTTGAAAATAAATCATTTTATCAATGGTTGATACATCGAAGTAAAAACAATTTCTCTGAATAAACTAGCATTCACAATAGTGGTTTTAATCACAAAGTTTGTGCCACTTTAAAAGGAAAAATTAAGAGAGAAAAAGTTTTGAAAGACAAAACTTTTAAAACTAGCTTTTGAGAGAGGATAAAAGATTTTGAGATTGGAGAAAATTATCCTTAAAAAAAATGATTCACATCCTAGGTTTTTAGAAATCAAAGCAGGGGTATAAATCAAAATATTTTAAAAAGAGAAATTTTGAAAAAGAATTTTGAAGTTTTCTTCTCTAAAACTGATAGAAAGTTAATGTATTGCAGGATAAAACATTTTGGAAAAGAAATAGACAAGAATTTCTTTTAAATACATTCAGGTTTAAAACATTCAGTCAAAGAAAAAAACTAATAATAATACTCATGCAATACTAAACAGTTTCCACATGTATGCATATATAAATCAAATAACACATGACAATTATTCAGTAGAACAATAATCATTTAGACATATTTTTATTATTAGTGATTTTCAGATAAACAACATATATAATCACTAGTATTAAAAGTATCACAATCAATTGCAAGGAAACATTAACAAAATATCATTACTTGATATTTATCAATAATTTCAAACAACAAGAAATTATGCTTCTAATATTTTCTCAATTCAAAATTATGAAACTAATAAACATTGAATTACTTCAATTCACAATTTTAATAAGATAAAACAATTTCGCTAAATACTAAATATTCATAAAATTGAATATTATCATATAACTTCCTACGCTATATCTAATAATTGTCACATAAGCATATTGTAATTATACTCACAACAATTATTATTGGTATACGTAAGCTCGAAGAAATAGTTGAAAAGAAATTCATAAGTCATTTAAATATTGACATTTAATATTCATGATTCTTATAACAATTTCTCGTAAATAAAATTAAAATTTAGAAATATTTTCTAAGTATATAAAATATTGAGAATTTTATACACATAACTTAGAAAATACTTTAACTTTCAATATTAGTGAGTTTTAAAATATGCATTGTTTACTTAGAACAGAAATTCTAAATAACATCACTAATACCAAAAGTATTACAATTATTTGTAACAAATATTAAAAGTATCAGAGCAAAATATCAGAGCAATTAAGCAAGATATCATTGACTAATACTCATCAAATATTTACCATACAAATAATTATGTTGTTGACTTATGCTAGAAAATTTAACTACCACATATGCATAGAACATTTTAAGCATGATAATTAAACTAGTAGCAATAAGCCCGAGGTACTGGATTACAAATAAATTCACAAATCCTTTAAATATGGAAATTTAATACTTGTGAACTCATTTAAAAATTCCTTGCAGATGGGATTTTCAACAAATATGCACATAAACAATATCCCAAGTTCACTAACCAACTTAGATAAAATAAATCCATCAAGTTATTTAACAAAGATCTGCAAGTTATTCAACTAAGGACAATATCTAGCAGAGTTGTTGGAGTTGAAGTAGTTTCCTTATCCAGAAGATCAGAGCATAACATTCACTGGCTGCTTTAAATTTTGCCTTTGCTGCAGCTATGTGTGTTGAATGCTTCCTCTTATTCAAACAAGAAATCAACTTCTTCCATGAAATTGACAGCTTCTAGGAATGACTTCCCTGTCTTTCTTGCAACCTGCATTATCTATATTTATAGAGCCAATTGGTTTAAACCTAGTACCTTTAGGTTACCTGATTCTATGAATTGGTAATCCCTTAAGATATCTACCAATTCATATCTTAGCTATAAGATAAGATTCTCTAGTATCCATATGAAAACTTGCACATAGGCTTATTGAGAATAATATATATGGTCTTTATGCACTTATATAAGTAATGAGTTGATCATACCTCTATGGCTTGTCATTTCAGTTCATATACCTGATTTGCCTTGATCAATCTTAGTGGTTTGTTGGTATAAAGTCTTGGCAGGTCTAGAATCCTCCAAATTGTACATCTTCAAAAGATCCCTGAATTACTTTAATTGTCATCATTATTTTGAATTACTTTTAATCTTAAAAGAATTGTAACTCTTCCAACATGCTCATCTTGTACCTACTCTGCATTAACTTAGCAAAATATTTTTTGCACAAGATTTCGTTAGTATATAATATACTCATGGTATACTAGCACTTATATTACATTATGTGTGTGCCTTGTATTCTTGATAGATATGTGTATAACGAATCTACCAAAATCATTTTCAAGTAATTGTCAGTTAGAGTGCCATACCATATCCTTGACGATTTCTTAATTTTTACCTCTGTCATAGAGAACTTGTGAAGAGAATAATATACAAATTCCAATGGATATGCAACTTCAAAGTCTAGGAGTTATTGTACATCAACTTTGAATTCTAACTCACCATTCAGAAGTGCACTTGTTCACATTTACCTGATAGATTTTCATGCTTGAATGTTCAACATGTGCTAGAAATATCCTGTTATTAGGTCATCATCTTGTTAGGCCCTAAAAGGGTTAAGTCTCGTCACTGGTGCTTATTGCTAGATCCTGAAAGTCCTGAAGATTTTGTTTCCATCATCATCGATACCTTCTACTTGATAGTAAGCTATAGCAACCAGTCTAGCTTTGTCCCTTGTAACAATGCCAATAATAATCCAGTTTCTAAAAACCCTTACAATACCAAATACCGTCTTGTCTTGTGGTCTGTCTTCCAGTTTCAGTAAATTATGCCTTTGAACTTATTGAGATCATCTTGCATTGCAATCACCCAATCTGGATCAATCAGTGATTCTTCACCATTCTTTAGGATACCAAATGTCAGGTCCCAAAAAATATATGTTCATTTTGATAAGCATTTCTAGCCTTTAATCAATAATTAGGTTTACTAAGAACTAGACTCCAGGAATAACTTTGACTTCAAACCTTTTGTCCCCCTCAGTTATTGCTAGGATGTATTGAAGATCCTTCACCTTATTTAGTGGATTCTGTTAAAGTCCATGAGTTATGTAGATTCAGTACCATTTCCACTAATGGCATATGAATCATCATCATTATCATTGTTTCCTTCTGCAACCTCAGTTTCATCATCAATATCAGAATTTGACTCTAACAAGATGTCAAACTTCAAAGATTCAGAATAGTCATTCATTTAAATGCTTCAGAACTTGGTATAGTAGGACGATACATTCAGACTTTCAATCACCTTCTGGTTTTCATCACATACATGTCATAAGCTTTTGACTCCAATGAGTAGCCTATTAAATTGTTCCATGAGCCTTAGCATCAATCATGCCAAGATACTCATCTAAGTCTTCAATAAATATCAATTTTATCCAAATACATGAAAGAGTTTCAGTGTTTGCTTCTAGTTTGCCATTAACTCATATGATGTCTTTTCATGATCTTTGTTGATTAAAGCAGCATGCTGTGTTAATTGCTTCATCTTCAAAGTACCTTTATAAGTGCAGAATTCATATAAATCTTCATTCGCGAAATTCAGTTCCATTATCTTGTTAGTAACTGTGCTCTAGAGACAATACTTTTTATATTTTAAGGAAAATATTTATTATTAAGGATTATATTTTATTGATTATTATTTATTTATTATGTTTTATTTACTGCGTAATAAATTGAAAGAAAAATAAATGCCCTTGGAATTTTGATACGTATTATATATCTTTAAGTATGTGACTTAAAAATAAGATTATATGAATAGTATCTTATTTCTAAAATTTCCTAGTCGAGTATTATTCTTTAAGGACAATAATAATGCACAAAGACTAGTATGTTTCTTGACAGATGATCACATCTCATTGGTCATAGGTATGGTGATACTAAAGTCAAGAATATAAGTGCATGTCTCAATGCATGACACTGGAATGACCCGTCGTGAGATTCTACATGTTAAATAAGTGTCATAAGTAATTCTCACTGTGATAATGGTGTAATGATCCTTAGACCTGAAATCATTATATTTATATACGAGAATTAATATACTTTGATTACATTAAAAGTTACCTTTGACCGGGTGATGATAAAAGTGGACATTGGGTATATTATGAATCGTATGAGAAATATGAATGATCTAGATGAGATTTAATCCTCCTAATTTTAAGAGTGATATTATTGGCCTCTTGTTTGAGTGAGACTATGAAATGCACGGCCGTGCTCAAATGTTGATTTGATTTTAATAGTCTACTCATCAATCAAGAAAATAAATATTAAATTATGAAGAGGATGACACGAGACATGCCTTGAGTTTAATCTATAATATCAAGATTAAAGGGATTATATTACATGGAACATTATATACATGGTCACACACAAAGAACGCTTGAAGGAGAAATAATTTAAATTATGAATTTAAATTAAATAAGTAATTTATTTTATTTATGATATTATATTACATGGAACATTATTCACGAAAGGCTTAATCGAATCACCGATTTATTATTATTACTTGGATAGCAATGATGTATTACTAGATGCCGCTCATTGTTTACAATTTTAATTAGATATTAAAATTGTTGCCAACGTAATAATAACCTACAGGGTCACACACAAAGAACGCTTGAAGGAGAAATAATTTAAATTAAATAAGTAATTTATTTTATTTATGATATTAATTAAGTATAACTTAATTAATTATATAAATAGAATAAATGAATTACTTAAACTAATTCCAAAATTAATAATTAAATAATTAAGTGAGACTTAATTAAATAATTTAGAATTTTGGATTAGTATTAATTATAATTGGATTATAATTAGAAAACTTATTCCTCTCTCTATATAATCTCTTTATGGGCTGATTTAATAAAATAGAGATTTTACAAAACCCTAGCCGCTCTGAGAGAGGAGGAAGATAGAGAGAGAAGAAGTTTTCGGGTGCTAGTACACATCAATCCTTCATGAAAAGTGTTCGTGTGGATACCGTAGAGCGTAGATCGCGAGAGCGGGATACGTGGTGATTAAACAAGCTTTGGACCTCCATTAATCTTCCATTAATGAACTGTTAAAGCTTCTAAAGGTATTTATTCGCTATTTTGATTTATTTTTCGCGTTTATTCCGCTGCGTTTGTGTCACGAAACCCTTCAACCTCAACAAAATGGTGTAGTTGAAAGGAAGAACAAAACTCTAAATGAAGCTGCCAGAACAATGCTAGAAGGAGCAAAACTATATACTTATTTTTGGATAGAAGTTGTGAATACTGCATGCATTACTCAGAATTGCACCTTGATAAATAAACATGGAATGACTCCATATGAAACTTTGAAGGGAAGAAAGCCAAATGTTAACTATTTTCACATCTTTGGAAGCAAGTGTTTTATTCTCAAAACACACCCTAAACAATTAAAGAAATTTGAACTCAAAGCAGATGAAAGAATATTTGTTGGTTATGCTACAACCTCTAAAACCTCTTCAAGGGCATTTAAAGTGTTTAATTTAAGGACAAGGGCAGTCATGGAATCAATTAATGTCTCTTTTGATGAAGGAAAAATATCTGGATTACATGATAAAGATGCCAGAAAACTCTGAGATTTGAGAATGAATTGCAGAACACAAACTCTGTTGAACCAAATTCTGATGAGCTAAACTCTATTGAGCTAAACTCTGATGAGTTAAACACTTATGAAACAAACTCTGGTGAGTTAAACCCTTACTCAGAATTAATTGAAATAGAAATTGAATATTCTGCAAATATGGAGGGGGAGCAACATCAATCAATTACTGATATCGTAGAATAAACCACAGCTATTGAAATATCAGAGTCTGACCAAACTCTGACCAACACAAACTCTGAAACCCTAAACTATGATCAATCAAACTCTAAAACCACAAACTCTGAATAAATATACTCTGAGACATTAAACACTGCTGGAAGCACAACTTCAGGGGGAGGATCAACATTTACAAAAGAATCATTCTATGAAGGCACAAATCATGGGGAAACACCTAGTTCAAGAAATCTTCCACATCCAAGAAAATGGACCAAAGATCACACACCTGACTTGATTATTGGTGATCTAGAAAGTGGATTACAGACAAGAAAATCTACTCAGAATGAATGTTTATTTCATAGTTTTCTTTCTCAAACCGAACCAAACAAGGTTGAAGATGATTTGAAGGATGCATATTGGGTTACTGCAATGCAGGAAGAATTAAATGAGTTTGAAATAAATGTAGTTTGGACTCTAGTTCCAAGGCCAAAGAATAGATCAATTATTGGCACAAAGTGGATTTTTAGAAACAAGATAGACTATGATGGAATCATTACATGGAACAAAGCAAGACTAGTTGCCAAAGGTTACTCTCAACAGGAAGGTATTGATTATGATGAAACCTTTGCACCTGTAACTAGACTTGAAGGAATCAGAATTTTTCTTGCTTATGCTACACACAAGAAATTCAAGGTCTACCAGATGGATATTAAAAGTGTATTTTTAAATGGAGAACTTGAATAAGAGGTTTATGTTGAACAACCACCTGCCTTTGTAAATCCAAAATATCCAAATCATGTCTACAGACTGGATAAAGCTTTATATGGACTCAAACAAGCACCTAGAGATTGGTATGAAACTCTGGCTCAATTTTTACTTGAAAGTGGTTTTACAAGATGTACAATTGATAAAACCTTGTTTTATAGAACTCAATGTAAGGATTTATTATTGGTTTAAATATATATTGATGATATTATATTTGGTTCCACTAATGAGAAACTCTGTAAAAGATTTTCAAAGCTAATGCAGTCCAAGTATCAAATGAGCATGATGGGAGAATTGAGTTATTTTCTAGGGTTACAAGTGAAACAGATTGATGAAGGTATTTTCATAAATCAGTCTAAATACACAAAGAATCTACTCACTAAATTTCAAATGCAAGACTATGCATCTGCATCAACTCCAATGGCTACTGCAATCAAGCTTGATCAAGACACTGGAGAACCTGTTGATATTACAACATATAGAGGCATGATTGGATCTCTACTCTATTTGACTGCAAGTAGACCATACATTATGTTTGCAACCTGTCTATGTGCTAGATTTCAGGCAAATCCAAGGGAACCTCATTTGATTGATGTTAAGCGAATTTTTAGGTATCTCAAAGGCACCATTAATCTTGGCTTATGGTATCCAAGAGAGTCTGATTTTAAATTAATAAGTTATTCAGATGATGACTTTGCAGGATGTAAAATTGACAGGAAAAGAACATATAGCAGTTGTCAATTTTTAGGTGGAAGAATTATATCATGGTTCAGTAAGAAACAGAAATCTATCTCAACATCAATAGCAGAGGCTGAATATAGGCTGAATATATAGCTGCAGGAAGCTATTGTGCACAAATCTTAAGGATGAGAAATCAATTGTTAGATTATGGCTTGAAATTTTCAAAAATTCCTATTTATTGTGATAATCAAAGTGCTATTGCAATGACAGGAAATCTAGTTCAACATTCTCTAACAAAGCACATCATTATCATATATCACTTCATAAGGGAACATGTCATGGATGGAACAATTGAAATGCATTTTGTTCCTTCAGATCAACAGTTAGCAGACTTATTGACCAAGCCCCTGTGTGAAGCAATTTTACAAGATTGGTTTGTGAATTAGGAATAGTGACAAGTAGATCAACTCTAGATGAGAAATAGTAGACAATTAGAGTATATGATAAACTCTGTTAGAGTGTGTGGTAATCTCTGATAAGAATAAAGTAAACTCTGAACATTGGAACCTCTAATCTCTGATCACAAGTTATCAGTTTTTATGATAAACTCTGTTATCAGTTATCAGAGAATATGGTAAACTTTGATTCAAATTTCATATGTTAAACTTTGTTTACATTAAACTCTGATTGCTCTGAACTCTGATTTCAGTCTACATGTTAAACTTTGTTCACTTTAAACTCTGTTTACTTAAAACTCTGGTTGATCTAAACTCTTATTACATGCTAAACTCTGAGATTTTATTTATGACATCATATTTCATTTTGTGACATCATAATTATTATTATCTGATTGGACTAATCATAAGGCGTGTGTTGCTCATGAAAATCGATTCATATATATACACAGATACACACACTTGCTGTATTTTGAGAATTGTACTACTCATTACTCTTCTAATTATTTCATGCCACGTGTCCCACTAAATTCTATATGCAAATGAGAGGGAATAGTTTAATTCTTATTTTCACTTTAAATTATTCAATTTAATCTAATATTCCTACCTTTCTTTATCATTTTCTGTAAACCCTAATTTCTTCAAACTATATTTCTCTGTATTTCAATGGCATCCAAAGGACTTTCATTCAAAAACTATACATTTGCTGCAACTAACTACATCTCCTTGTTGTCAAAGACTGATATTCTACAAGATTTTCATGTGGTTCAGGATTTTCTACAGAACAACTATATTGGGTATGCTCTTTAGGAACCCAATCACTTCTCTACTCAATCTCTGATAAAAGTCTGGTCAACGACCAAGTTTAACAATGCTGGTGATGAAGAAGAACCAATAATAACATTCAAATGCAATGGCACTCATTCAGTAACTCCTGTTGTGGTGTGATAAGCCCTTCATCTCCCTGAAATGGCTGTGTATAATGACTTTGTTGGTGATGAGAAAATCAAGGCATTCTTTAAAGAAATAGGCTATGGAGGTAGTCTATTAAAGCTAGAGAGTCTGACAAGGCCTCATTTGAAAAGAGAGTGGAGCTTCTTCTTTGATTGCAATACATGGCTTTCACTGCCAAATGCACCAACTTTGATGCTATTCCACAGCTTGCACAACAAATTGGGTATTCTCTGACCCATAATTTACAGTTTAACTTTCCTTGTTTAATTATTAGGCAGTTAGCTAGCAAAATTGATGATGATGCTCATACTGTATATTTTGCTAGATTTTTACAATTGATTTTTAGCTTTTTACTGCCTGATGTAAATTTTGAGAATGATTAGAGTTTAGCTAGTTTTAGCATGAATAAGAGAATGTTTGCTGATTTAGCTAGGAAAGATACAAAGAAAGAATCTGCAGGTAAACTCTGTAAGTTATTTTATCCCACATGGGTCAGGCTTCTCTTAAATCAGAGAATGCCTACCATGTATGGGAGGGATATATTATATGTGGCTATGAATCAGAGTTTAACACCCTTTGATTCTAACCAAAGCCACCCACCAAACACTGATCAACAAACACAAGTGCCAACCTCTATAGTCTCCCAAAAGACTATAATTGTAAAATAGACCACTAAACACCAAGGCACTAGCAAAAGGAAGGGAAAATCAATAAAGGAATCTTCTCTAAAGAAAAGGAAATTAAAAGATGAAAATACAGATTCTGATGATAGCAATGAAGGACTGGTTTTTCCAGAAAAGAAGGTTGTAAAGGAGGCTTCAGAAATTCCTCTTGCTCCTTACATGAAGCCATTCACAGTAAATCAAATGCCTGAGATGAAAAAGAAGAAAAGAAGATTAGTCAAAGTTGTAATCTCTGATGCTTTAATCTCTGATCCAGTAATCTGTGATCAACCTCTATCCTTAAACACTGATGAAGTTAGAAACTCTGATAATTTGATAAACTCTGAGCCAATATTATCTAAGAATCTGATAAAATCTGAAGACTTGATAAACTCTGACGAGTTGGCAAAACCTGAGTTGGCTGGTGTTAATGAAACTATTGGTAATGTAACTGCAAGTGAAGCAACTGCAGTTCTAATATTTGATTCTCCTGTTCAATCTCCCAAACAAATTATCAAGGAGATATTGTTAAACAGAATGAGTGTTGCAGAAGGAGGGGTTGAATGCAACTTACTAAATTTATCACTTTTTCTAACAACAAACAAAAGCAAAGATATTAAGTTACAAGGCAAACAACAAGTAAGCTAGAGACACACAGTGTTTTACTTCAAAAATTAATTTTATTAATTTTTGTTGCTATAACTGACTGGAAAAGGTTTCCAGCTTCAATAGACACAATAACAAGAGATTGCTAGTGTTTCTATGCTTGAGAAAAGTTAAGCTCAGTTGTGTGTGTTAGGGAAAGTGTTTGTGAGATGTGTGTATTTAAACTACAACACATATCTCACACTTTTCCTTGTTTTCTAGACAATACTCGAAATAGTAATCTCACTTTTTCTTCATGAGTCTTGTCTTCATTCCAAATGTAGAAAATGGTACTCTGTGAGGATTTGACATTCTTGACACCATGAGCACGCTTCACCTTTTTGCTTACTTTTTCTCAAGTTGTAATTGTAGACTTGACAGACTAGGTAGAAATGCAAGATTAATCTGTGAATGACTTTACCTAGTCTGCTACTTGAAATAGACTGTCAGCTTCTAGAAAAGTTACTGTCAACCTTCAGCTTCACTTTGGTGACAGCATCTTTGTTACCGCATACTTTACTGTCAGGATCACCAGTCTTCTAAAACATACTGTCATCCAAAGGTACTGTCAACTATTCTGCCAAACATGATGTCGATCATCCCGCCAAACATGCTGTCAACTTTCCCCGCCAAAGCTACTATTAGGAAACTTGCTGTCTTGAATCTTCAATCTCCGCCAAGTTTACTGTCAAGGGATAGTTGTTGTCAATAAAACTTGTTGTCATAGAATCTTCATTCTCCGCCAAGTTTACTGTCAAAGAATAGTTATTGTCGTCTGTTTCCGAAAGTTGTTGTCACTTGAATATGCTGTCGTAGGCTCCAGAATGTAGAATATTACTGTAAGAAATTCGATCTATGTTGTGCATGAATACTTTATGAACTTATACCTCATGGATCATTTATTTCATTTACACATGACAATAACTATTGATACTTACTGTCACCTACTTGACTATTTGAACATCTTATTATAAGTGACATTCTAAACATACTGTCAAACTATATATGACAATATGTTTTACTTAGTTAATTACTAATTAATCTAAGTAAATATCAGTTGATTACATTGTTGGTACCACAATCCCTAACAATCTCCCCCAATTTGTTTTTATGATGAAGACAGACAAATTTAAAGAAAACTGTAGATGTTATCTCAACTAATAAAAATAGAAGTGTTTGTACAAGAAATAAAAGAAATTACAAGTACACTCATATCTCAAGTTTAGCTCCTCTAGACTGAGCAAATCTTCAATTTTGACTTGAGCTGCATCACTACTTCTTATCTGCTGTCATCCTTCCATAGAGTCCCTCAAGAGATTTCAGTTCCCTCTTCTCTTCTTCTGTCTTGGCATGATCCGCAACACAATCTAAGACTAGTTTCACCATTTTGTGAGAAAGATTCCTCATCTCCTTGTAGGTATAGTAGTTCTCAGTTGGTCCCTTGGATATGCATAAGTACTTCATCCCAAACATGTCCTTGACAAATCTTTCCTTTGTAGAAGAGTAGATTTGTTTCACCCTGAGTTTGTGAATAGACTCATCTTCTTCTTCTCTGGACTCAATGATCTCCCAAACAATTTTGCTTAGATCTCTTTTAAACTCCAGGAATGAGCCTGTGATCATTCTGAATATCTTCCTTAAGTTCTCATTATTGAGCACCCTGAAGTTGACAGCCTCCACTTCAATGCTATCAACAATGATTCTCAGGGGCCCAAACAGGAGTAGAGAAACATAGTTGGATCTTTTAGAGAATTGATCATTCAGCAATGCATGCTTCATGTCAATCTTAGCCTCCTTGATTCTCTTAGAAATTCGCTCTACTCTCTTCTTTGCAGCTTCAACTTCTTCTTCAAATTTCTTTCTTTTTTCCTTTTCCTCCTTCCTCTTAGAGTCACATATCTCCAGTGCTCTATTCTTCAAATCAAAAACCTCAAAATTAGTGATATTGAGTAGTTGCTTCTTGATAAGCTCAATGATATGAGGGTCATTCACAGCCAACTTCTTTAATTCCTCAAATGTGATTTCTTCAGCAGAACACCAGTATTGTAGAAGATAATTCTGTCTGGATTTCTGAGAAGACATTTATGTGTCCTCTCATATTCAAACTTCTTCTCAATCTCCCTCTTCTTTTTGACTTGAATAATCCTCATAACACTTGACATATATCTACTCTCTTCAGGATAAGGATATCCCTCCAACTACTTCACTAACTTTTCAAGTAAATCCAGATTCTTGTCCTGTAGAGACTCTATGCTCCAAAATTCTTTGATTCCATCTTCTCCCTCAAACATCACTCCATCTGAGTAGACAACTGTTTCAGGTTCTTCAACATCATTGAAATCCAAAGGATGAGGCTTGAAAAAGTCAATCAAATCCATGAGCTTCTTTATCAACAGACTTCTCACCAACTATGTCCTCATGTCTGATCCTTGAGTTAAAAGCAGCATTCTTCTGACCAGAAAGTAGTTCACTTCTTTCATCTCATAACTCAACTCTTCAACTACTCCATTTGAATACAAAAAAATTATCTTGTTTAGAGTATTCATCCCAGACCACTCAACTTTCACATTAACCAAGGATTCTACTTTTGATTCTACTATGTTGTTGATAGTTGGTCTTCTAACATCCAGGAAATCATCATGTAGAATTTCAGACATAAACTTCCACCCTTTCCTGCTAGGCCTCCTGCTAGAATGAGGCTTAGGGCTTTCTGCCCTTGCTTTCATGTACTTCTTAGAAAATGATACTTTCATTGACAGTAACTTTTGAGAGGTTACTGTCAAGTCAAGTTCGACAACAGGTTTTGTGATAGTAATTTTCTCCTTATTACTCCTGACAGCATCTTTTTCATCCATTTCAAAACCAAGTACTACTGTCTTCATCACTTTCCCTTCAATACCATCTCTGTACTCCTTCTCATTCTTGTCCTCATTTATCTCCACCTTATTTCCAGCTCCAGATGACCCTTCACCAGTATTGTGTTGGCTGGAACTACCTGCACCTCCATTAGGCTTTTCACTATCATTTTCATCCTTCTTTTCCAGAGTTTTCTTATCACTCCTCTTCAGTCTTAACTCTTCAAGTCTTCCTAATTCTCCTTCCAACACTCTCAACACTTCATCCATTTCTTCATTTCTTGGAATTTGCTTGAAGTAGTCAAAAGCTTCTTTCACAGACCTTGGCCTACACATGCCCACCCTCTCCAAGTTCATAGATTTGTACTTTCTATCTGTGGAGCTACTAAATTCGATTCCCAAGGGATCCTGAGTTACTTCTAACATCTTTTCAACTATCAGCTTCTGCAGAGTCCTTTTCAGATTTTCATTTAGCCATGACTTATCTATTTTGATCTTGAGTTTGATTGCTTCTATAATTGTAATTTCCTGCCTACTCAGATAAGCCATGCTTACACTCCAACTGAGACCTCCTTCAGTTCTGACAGAGATTACCCATTTGTTACTCCTAGACATCAACACAGCTGCTCCCACTATTGACTATCTCATTGAATCAGAAAATTTCTTGGGGTCTCTGTTAGATAAGGCTCTTAGATCATTTATTCTTTTGTTGAACTTTACATCTTCAAACACTCTGCTGTTTTCATTGTTATCAACCATCAGGATTGAAGCTTGTTCATCGTCAAGATCTTCTCTTTCTTCTAAAATGAAATCATCACTACCATCTTGAAAGAGCCTTTCCTTCCCTTTTCCAGCTACATTCACCACTGAATCTTTCTTCACAACTCCCTCTATTATCACCACTCCTTTCTCCTTTGGTCTCTCCACCTTATTACCTCAAAGCTTTATAGCAATCTTAGCAGCCACACTAGACAGCAATGCTAGTTGACTCTCCCCCTAAGATGCAGCTTGAATTGTCTCCTTAATTGCCACCTTATTACTCCTTTCTTCATCTGCAAACACTTCAGCCTTACCACTTTTTTCCCCCTTAGTTGAGGTAGCAACTGCAGGGATTGAAAATTTAGCTTGAAACTCCTGAAGCTCGTCAAAGATGGCCTTAAACTCTTTATCCATTGTCTGCTCCAAACTGGTCATTCTGTTCACCAGCTTCACCTGATTCCTGCCCATTGTGTCCAGGTTCTTTAACAATTTAGTAACCTTGTGTGAAAGGGATTTCAACCTTTCATCAGCTTGTTTAGAGGATTTGGATGTTGTGGTGGTTCTCACACTCTCTGGTTTTTTATGAGTGATCTCAGCACTCCTCACCAACTCACTCTTCAAGCCTAATGCCTTTGATTTTTGGGCTCCCACGTCTTGTTTTTTATTTTGGCCTTGCTCAGGGCCCTTTCCTTTTGCCTGGGATTTTCTCAGCCCCTCATTTTTATGCTCACCTCTCTTTTCTTTTATCTCTCTTTTTCTTTTCACACCCTCACTCATCCTAGGTGCAAAAGACTAAGAAGGTACATCTTGCACAAGAGTTGTAGATTTTACCTTGAGTAGGGAAGAGATAAGAGTAGAATCATCATCACTGAGTTGTTGAGAGGATGCAGCCACTAGAGAGTTATTGTTTAGAATTGAAATGTTGACAGCATCTTTGGAAGCTTCTGTTGAGAAGTTACTGTCATGAGGATTGACATCAACTTTGTCATTAACAGCTACAGAGGCTGTGACATCAATCTCTTCTACCCTTTGAGTAGAAGGTTCTTGTAGATTGCTATGATCAGTATTATCCAACTATTGAAATAGTGCATCAACATTTTGATCTTCAATGTTGGCAAAGTGTGATGCACTACAGTTGAATGAACTGTGTTTCACATGTTCTAGCCCTATATTGTGAATACACTACACCATAAGTGCTCATAGGCAATGCTTTTAGAAAGCGTTGCACTGAAAACGTTGCGGTAACTCTGAATTTTTTGCTGTTTTGCAACACTGCTAAAATAGTATTGCATTAGATAAAACATCGTGTTGCATATTACTCACGGTGTTGCAGTGAATGCAACACTAACGAATGGTGTTGCATTAGCTAATTTTTTTTAATAATTAGTGATGTGGCAGTGGGGGCCCCACCACGGCTGACGTGGCAGTGGGACCCATGCTGACGTGGCTGGCAGGGCCCACCAGTGGGCCACCACTATTGACGTGGCAGTGGGACCCACGCTGACGTGGCAGTGGGGCCCATGTTGACGTGGCAGTGTAGGGCCCACCACTGCTGACGTGGCAGTGGGACCCACGCTGACATGGCAGTTGTGGGGCCCACATATGCTGACGTTCCCATGATGACGTGGCATGTGGTCCCCATCACAAGCGTTGCATTTAATATGGTAGCGTTGCATTTGGTTGTTTAGTGTTGCTTTTGTATTTTCTAGTTTTTATATAATAATTAATATAACCTGATTGCTGAATCAATATTTTAAAATTTATTTTCGACGATCCAACCATACAGATGTTAATATCTGACTATTTTAGTGGTGCTAAATTTTTTTAAAAAAATTTTAGTTTTATTCTATGTGATTTTATACTAGTCAAACCGGTCAAACTAGATTTTCCCTATAACTAGTGTTGTGCTGAATGCTGAATCTATTTTTTTAACTTTCTTTTTCGACGATCCAACCGTACAGATATTAATATCTGACTATTTTAGTGGCGCCTATTTTTTTTTTAAAAAAATCAGTTTTATTCTATGTGATTTTATACTAGTCAAACCGGTCAAACTAGATTTTCCCTATAACTAGTGTAGTACTGAATGCTGAATCTATTTTTTAAATTTCTTTTTCGACGATCCAACCATACAGATATTAATATCTGACTATTTTAGTGGCGCCTATTTTTTTTAAAAAAATCTGTTTTATTCTATGTGATTTTACCCGAGGCAAACCGGTCAAACTAGACTTTCTCTATAACTAGTGTTGTGCTGAATGCTGAATCTATTTTTTTAAATTTCTTTTTCGACGATCCAACCGAACGGATGTTAATATCTGACTATTTTAGTGGCGCCATTTTTTTTTTAAATCAGTTTTATTCTATGTGATTTTATACTAGTCAAACCGGTCAAACTAACTTTCTCTGTAACTAGTGTTGTGCTGAATGCTAAATCTATTTTTTTTATAAAAAAAATTCAACGATCCAATCGTATAGATGTTAATATCTGACTATTTTAGTGGTGCCAATTTTTTTTTAAAAAAATTCAGTTTTATTCTATGTGATTTTATACTAGTCAAACCGGTCAAACTAGACTTTCTCTATAACTAGTGTTGTGCTGAATGCTGAATCTATTTTTTTAAATTTCTTTTTCGACGATCCAACCGTACGGATGTTAATATCTGACTATTTTAGTGGTGTGAAATTGTTTTTAAAAAAATCCATATTTATTCGGTGTGATTTTATAGTAGTCAAAGCGATCAAACTATGTTTTCCCTTCAACTAGTCTTGTGACGAATGCTGATTCTATTTTTTTAAAAAATATTTCGACAATCTAACCGTACGGATGTTAATATCTAACTATTTTAGAGGTGTAAAAATATTTTTAATAAAATCCAGATTTATTCGGTATGATTTTATAGTAGTCAAAGCGGTCAAACTATGTCTTACTTTTACTAGTCTTGTGACGAATGCCGATTCTATTTTTTTAAAATTATTTATTTTGCTATATTAATAGATAATTATTATACATTAAAAATAATAATTTTTGAGAAAATTAAATATTTTTCTAACTAATAATTTAAAATAATTTTTAAATGAATATATTATAATATTAACATCGGATATTCCCTCGGGAACATCCGATATAATCTTTATATATTACAAAAGTTGAAAAAAAATAGAAAGCAGTGAAAAGTTTGTGAGCGGCAAAAATGAGCGCCTCTTACTTTACCAAAACAAAGTTCAATTATTTCATCTACTTTATCAAAACACGATCTTTTAGCTTTGAACTACGTCGATTGCTAGCTTTGAGTTTAGGGCTTAATCTGAGATTCGAGTTTTGGGGCTACTTCAGTATTCGATTTATAACAATATATTTATATACAACCAAGAATATATGTATGTAACTAATCGTTTTGGGATTCATTGGTTAAGGATTCTCTTCAATTCATTTGTGGTTAATCTTTAATTAATTAGGGGTCTGCTTGGCTGTAAGTTAGGGTTTTTTGTTCGATTTGAACATATATATGTATATATGTATATATCTTTGTGCCTGTTTGTATATATTTGAGTATCTGTTTAGGGTTTAACTTTCTCTTTCGATTTGTGGATTGTGTTGCTTAATTAGGTTGTAATTGATTAATTAATTAATTGCTTTTTAAGTGGTTCTGTGTATAATTTCGGGTTAATTGTAATAAATTTGTTGATTATTGGTTTTTGTAGTCTGTTAATTTCAGTATGATATATATAATATACTTTGCTTCTCTAGTATTTCAACTGGATTTGTTGCTGTTAAGATTCTTTTCACTCGTGAAAAATGTGTTTTGGAACTCTCACTAGAAGAAGCCCGTCAATTAGGTAGCTTCACCAATCTTTTCCTATCCGTATCAGCTGTATGTTGTTATTTTTTAGATATTCTATTTAGCTAATTTTCACTGATATATGCACTAAGAGCTCTTCTTGTTTCATTAGAACAAAAGCTTATTTACACTCTTATTAGGGAAAATAAGAAAATGATGGACATGTCATTTAGGGTGATTGAAAGGGAGAGACAACGTTTGCAGAATCAGGAAAAGAAACTTAATGTCGAGATTAAAAAAAGTGCAAAAGGAAGATGGTATTCTCTATTCTCTTCCAATTATAATTTACTATTATATCTTAGTTAATGTAACATAACTTGGATGTCTGAAGGCTCCTCATGTCTTATATTTTTGTAATGCTCGTTATGCACTACATTTTGTGTTGATACATGATATGTTCTTGTCATTTAAGTATCTTAATTTAGCTAAATTTGACTGATTTTTGTCTGTCAAATTTAACCGTTTTTCTAGTTGTGAGAGAGGAAAACAGAACTCGCCAAATTTGAGTGTTTAGATAGTCGGAAACCACTTGAAGAAGCAGCTTGGGATATTGTAAGTTTTTGTGATGTATCACTTACTTATGTGTGTGTGTGTGTGTGTGTGTATATGGAATGATATAGATTGCTTATGTCATTTAGGACGATGTTGCTGCATGTTTCGAGTACAATGAAGATCTTGCAGAAGCTTTGGATGGAAAACAAAAGTCCCATATATCTCTCCTGATGAACACATTTAAGTGTTATAGAACCAATTAGTGTTGTTGGTTTGATTACTCCATGGTACGTGATGTCGTAATAGTACGTACTAATTGTCATATATTTTCTCCTATTTTATTTTATGCTTTGTTTGCACTCTGCTGTGTTCTTTTTATACCAAAGAGAATTTAACACAGTCACAAACACACTCTGTTCTCATTGCGTGAAGTTGTTAGAGAATTGGTAGATAATAACTAATGGTGCACTGTTAATAAACATGAATAATTGAAGAACTCCCACTTTTTATCAGTAATTTAAGGTGTATCATCAACTTATGTACATGCATACATATTATTCTCTCCAATTGGAGTATGCAACTTGTATTTGGATGATACACCTGCTATGTTGGAGTGATACATTCGAACTGTAATATTTTTCTTTTAACAAAAAATAAAATAAATTATATATGATTTTTTTGGGATTTGTGGCCTTTTACCTTGCTCTAAGAATATAGTATATGTATGTAATTATAGGCTTGTAAGATTGGTCTACCATTTTTATAGCCTCATTTTTCTCAATTCACTGGTTTTCAATCTTGTCCTGTATTTGCGTCAAAGCTTGTCTTAGTTGTTTTTGTACATTATAAAACCCGTATGTTTTTGTACATTAGTTGTCTTGATTTTCCTGTCATTAGCTTCTACAATTCATGCCAATATTGGAGAATTTGATGATTTCCTTAAACACCGAGCTGAGCAGGCTAAGCTATTAGCAGCAAAATCGTTTAATCCCATTCCCGAAGAAGTTGCTAATAGTTTGAACAAGCAAGTTGGCGAGTAAGTAGCTAGTTTAATCATCAAGCATATTTATGATGATCAGTACCTAGCTATACTGGATTCTGAATGAGCTCACGAGACATTAATTTACAAGTGTCTGTCTGTTTTTGTCCTAATTGCTAATACATCTTAAATGCATTATTTGGCAACTCATTGGAATACATTTTGTTGGCACTCCAATATTATTCACTTTGCAAAACATTTTGTCTTTGATAATAAGTTTAGTTTTTGTTCATGCATGTTTGTAGTTTGTTACGTTCCAATGCCACAAGGAGGCATCTTTCAAGAACGGAATGCATGGCAACAAACCCTATTGACAGATGCTGGAGGTGTCATGGGAATTGGCATATGAACCGAAAGAGGCTTGCCGACTGTGGTAAGGGCTTTGGCCGTAATACCATTGGTGGCAGAGATGGCAAGTTCTATGTTGTAACTGATGCATCTGACTGTGATGTTAAGACTCCAAAACCAGGAACTCTGCGACATGCTGTTATTTAAGAGGAGCCGTTATGGATCATATTTTTGAAATCAATGGTCATTACTCTCCAACAAGAGCTAATTATGACAAGTAACAAGACAATTGATGGTAGAGGTGTGAATGTTCACATTGCTTATGGTGCCGAACTTACCCTTCAGTTTATTCAAAACGTGATAGTTCATGGCATTTGAATTTAGAGGATAATGGATAAGCAATCTAACAGGTAAGGGATAATTGGTTCATATTGATGGTATATAAACCATCTTTCCAGGCCTGAGCTTTATTTAATGATGAAAATTTTGTGCATTATTATGTTAATGGTTTACGGAACTAATAAAATTTTATGCTTCTATCTCAAGAACCCTAAATAAATTTCATAAAATGCATTTAATTTTTACATGTAAATGCTTGTCATTAATTTCAATAGAAATTACCCTATGTTGATGGCTACATGGAAGGTAGCTCCTGCTTTGGCAGCTGTATCTGTCCTGCTATACTTAAGCCCTCTGAATTGACGTCCGTGTAAGTGCTTTATCTAGTATATACTTCTTTGCTTTTTACATATCGGAAGCTATATATATCTTGTACATAATCATTGTATATTCATTTTCAGTACCTGTTTGGAGTTGGGGGGAAGTATGTAAAAATGTTGGGCTTCCTCCTGGCATTCTTAATATTGTTAATGGCTTAGGCTCGGAAGTTGGAGCTCTGTTGGCGACTCATCCTAATGTCGACAAGGTACTGTTTTCTTTTGTCGTTCTAGTATATACTTTTGTTTATGCTCATTTTCTATGCTTTTTTTAGATCTTAAAGCTTTTGTAGTTTGAAATGTTTTGTTTATGTACAGATTGCATTTACCGGAAGTATTGCTACATGAAATAAGATCATGACTGCTGCAGCACAACAAGTAAAAGTATGTCAACGGATCACAATAATGTTTTAAATCGATCAAAGGTGTCTTCGTATTCGTATTGAATTGTTTTTTCTTTCCACACCCTGTGACATGAAGGGTTTCGGGCATGAAAACGCAACGGAATTAATGTAAAAACAATAAAAAAATCGAAACCCAATCGCAGGATCCATGTATAACGTTGGATGTTTATGGTGAAGAAGTATGTACCTTAACAAAGCTTTCGTATGCTGTTTAATGGAGGTCCAGAAAGATGAATAATAGCAGTCCTTTGTTGCAAAGATTTGCTCTCTAAAGAAGTTCACACGAACACCCGATCGTCCTACGAGCACCGGAGTCGGTACTAGCCGAATTGTTTGTCTCTCTCTCTCTCTCTTTCTCTAGCCTCTCTTGATGTTGAGCAGCTAGGATTTTTTTTATAAAACGAAATCTGATGATTAAACCCTAATATTATACATCATTATGTATATATATAGGGGATAGAGAGATTTTGAGCCTAACCCTAATCCATGTGGTTTCCAAAACCCATTATGACTTTGGGTTATTATTATTATTAAATCTGAATTCTAATATAATTAATCAAGTCCCACTTAATTAATTCAATAATTAAATTCGAATAATAATAATACTTATTAAATTCGAATTCTAATATAATTAATCAAGTCCCACTTAATTAATTCAACAATTAAATTTGAATAAATAATATATTTAAATTCGTAATTTAAATAAACCTCCGTTTTGACGTTCTTTGTGTGTGACCCTTTAGGTTATTATTACGTTGGCAATAATTTTATTATCTAATAATAAAATTATAAACAATGAGCGGCATCTAGTAATACATCATTGCTACCCAAGTAACAATAATAATTGGTGATTCAATTAAACCTTTCGTGAATAATGTTCCATGTAATATAATCCCTTTAACCTTGTATTATAGATCAAACTCGAGGCATGTATAGTGTCATCATCTTCAACGTTTAATCTCGGTTTCCTTGATCAATGAGTAGACTATTTAAACAAATCAATATTTGAGCATGGCCATGCATTTCATAGTCTCACTCAATCAAGAGGCCAATAATATCACTCCTAGAATTGGAGGGTTAAATCCTATATCTATCATTCATATTCCTCATACGATTCATAGCATACCCAATGTCCACCTTTATCATTACCCGGTTAAAGGTAACTTTGAGTGTAATCAAAGTATATTAATTCTCGTATAGAAATATAATAATTTCAAGTCAGAGGATCATTACATCATTATCACTGTGAGATTTCTTATGACACTTATTAACATGTAGAATCTCACGGCGGGTCTTTCCAGTGTCATGTATTGATACATACACTTATGTTCTTGACTTTAGTATCACCATACTTATGACCAATGAGATATGGTCATCTGTCAACAAACATACTAGTCTTATTGCATTGTTATTGTCCTTAAATAATAATACTTGATTAGGGAATTTTAGGAATAAAATACTATTCATATAATCTCATTTTTAAGTCACATACTTAAAGATATATATTACGTATTAATATTCCAAGGACATTTATTATTCTATCAATTTATGACGCAGTAAATAAAGACATAATAAATATTAATTAAATAATCACATAAAACATAATCCTTAATTGTTTTCAATAAAACATTAAAAGTATTGTCTCTAGGACACCAATACTAACAATCTCCCACTTGTACTAGAGCCAATCTCTCATGTATCTAATACCCATGGAACTAGTATGATCTTCGTGCTTCTGCTGCGACAAAGCCTTAGTCAGTGGGTCTGCATTATTCTTATTAGTATGCACTTTACATATATGTATATCTCCTTCATCATTTATCTCATTAATTTGGTGATATCTCCTAAGTACATCCCCAAACAATCTCCTTGGCTGCTTCATAAGCATCAATATACTCAGGCTCTATTGTAGATCAACAACTGTCTCTGCTGTGAACAATTCCAGCATACAATATCTCCATTTAGACAAAACACAAATCCAGACTGAGAAATCGAATCATCCTTGTCTGTCTAGAAACTAGTGTCGGTGTAACCTTTTACTACCAGCTTATCTTCTCCTCCATATACCAAGAATTAATCTTTAGTCCTATTCAAGTACTTAAAAATATTCTTGACTGCTGTCCAGTGACCTTCACCTGGATTAGACTAGTATCTACTCTGACTTAGGCCGATCATTCTTCTTGATCTATCTCTATAGATCTTGATACCTAAAATATAGGTCGTTTCGCCTAAGTCTTTCATTGAGAAATTCTTACTCAACCAAGTCTTAACAGCTTGTAAAGAAGGAATGTCATTCCCTATTATTAATATATCATCAACATATAATTATAGGAATGTCACATTGCTTCCACTTACCTTCTTGTAAACACATGGTTCATCTTCATTTTGAATAAACCCAAACTCCTTGACAGTTTCATCAAAACGAATGTTCCATCTCCTTGAGGCTTGTTTCAATCCATAAATGGATCGACGCAACTTACATACCTTTACAGCATTCTTTGGATCAACAAAACCTTCAGGCTGTGTCATATACACATCCATATCTTCTTCAAGGCTCCCATTTAAGAAAGCGGTTTTGACATCCATCTGTCAGATTTCATAATCATAGTAAGCAGCTATAGCAAGCAAAATCCTGATGGACTTGACCATAGCTACTAGTGAAAAAGTCTCATCATAGTCAATACCATGAATTTGCTTAAAACCTTTTGCCACCAATCGTGCCTTATAGATCTGTACATTACCATCTATGCTGGTCTTCTTCTTGAAAACCCACTTGCACCCTATAGGTTTTACCCCTTTAGGTGGGTCAACCAAAGTCCATACTTGATTAGTATACATGGATTCCATCTCAGATTTCATGGCATCCAGCCATCTCTTGGATTCTGGAGTGTTCATAGCATCTTAGTAGGTGAGAGGCTCATCTTCGTCGATAAGCATCACATCACCATCTTGAGTTAAGAGAAATCCATAATATCTCTCAGGCTCATGGCGAATCCTACTAGACCTACAAATAACCTGTGTTTCTTGAGCAGTGTTGTGGTCTTGTACATCCTGCTCAAGTTCCTCCATTGGTTCAATGTTATCTTGTGGGCCTCGAACTTCATCGAGATCTATTATCCTCCCACTGTTTTTCTTCAAAAGCATTTCTCTTTCAAGAAAAACTGTAGTTCGAGCAACAAACACTTTGTTCTCGGAAGGATTATAGAATAAATAACCCTTTGTTTCAATTGGGTATCCCACAAAATTATATTTGTCTGATTTAGGTCCTAGCTTGTCAGAAGTTAAACGTTTCATAAACGCTTCACATCCCCATATTTTCATAAATGACATGTTATGACGTTTCTTAGTCCATATCTCATATGGAGTCTTCTGAATCATTTTAGTAGGAACTCGGTTAAGTGTATAAGCAGCCGTCTCTAGAGCGTAACCCCAGAAACTAATTGGAAGATCTGCATGACTCATCATCGATTGCACCATGTCCAACAAGGTGCGATTTCTCCTTTCTGAAACTCCATTCCATTGAGGTGTACCTGGCGGAGTGAGTTGTGATACAATACCACACTCCTTTAAATAATCTTTAAATTATGTGCTCAA
Organism: Oenanthe sinensis; assembly: GCA_028671895.1. NCBI lineage: Eukaryota > Viridiplantae > Streptophyta > Magnoliopsida > Apiales > Apiaceae > Oenanthe > Oenanthe sinensis. Next base: position 6,287,338 of record JAPMAC010000195.1, on the reverse strand, counting down.
GTATTCTCCTCCACGATCAGATCGTAAGATTTTAATATTTGCACCTCCGCCAATTTTCTTCTCTACTTCAGCCTTGTATTCTTTGAACTTTTCAAAAGAATCGGATTTTTTCTTCATAAGATATACATATCCATATCTACTGAAATCATCAGTAAATGTTATGAAGTAGTAGTAGCCTCCTCTAGCCATCACACAGATTGGGCCACATACATCACTATGTATTAGCTCCAGACGTTCAGTGGCCCTTTGACCCTTATCAGTGAAAGGGGCTTTAGTCATTTTACCAAGAAAACAAGATTCGCATTCTTGGTATGATTCAAAATCAAACTTATCCAAGTATCCATCCTTATGTAATTTGGATATGCGTTTCTCATTTATATGGCCTAGACGACAATTCCAGAGGTATGTTTGATTTGAGTCATTAACTTTAAGTCGTTTGTTTTCTATATTATAGACAGGATTATCTAAGTCAAGAACATATAAACCATTAAACAAACGCGCAACACCATAGGTTAAATCATTCAAAGAAAAAGAGCAACTGTTGTTCTTTATTGTAAACAAAAAACCTTTCTTGTCCAAACAAGAAACATAAATAATATTTCTGTGAATCGCAGGCACGTAAAAACAATTCTCCAGTTCTAAAACTAGCCCTGAGGGCAAAGATAAATAATAGGTTCCTATAGCTAAAGCAATAACTTTTGCTCCATTGCCAACTCGTATGTCCACTTCTCCTTTAGCCAATGTCCTACTTCTCTGTAGTTCATGTACAGTTATACAAATGTGAGAACCACATCCAGTATCCAATACCCATGATGTAGAAGTTGACAAATTGACCTCTATAACATAAATACCTGAATCAGAAGCTTGACCAGCCTTCTTTTTCTTCAGATTCTTCAAATAAGCATGACAGTTTCTCTTCTAATGACCTGGTTTACCGTAGTAGTGACAATCACCCTTTGCAACAACACCCTTAGGCTTTAAAGCCTGTTTGGGATTAGCCTTTGGCTTGGGACCAGAAGCAGATCCAATCTTCTTCTTTCCCTTCCATTTGTCTTTCCTATTAGCCTTACCTTTGTTATCTACCATCAACATGGCAGCAGGTTCAGCCTTTTCATGTTAGTTTCAGTAGTTCGTAACATGGCCAACAATTCAGTGGGTGTTTGTCTATCTCATTCATATTGTAATTTATAACAAAATGAGTATAGTTGCGGTTCAAAGATTGCAAGATTAAGTCAATCTGAGCTTCCAAACCAATCGGGAAACCCAAAGTATCAAGATACTCAATATAACCTATCATCTTCAGAACATGTGGTTGAACAGGTTCACGCTCTCCCTGTTTGCAAGCATACAGTGCTTTGCTCGTGTCAAACCTTTCTTGACGAGCTTGTCCCTCAAACATTCTTTGAAGGTGTTCAATCATCTCATAAGCATCCATATGCTCATGTTGTTTTTGAAGCTCAACACTCATGGTTGCTAGCATGAGACATGCAATATCATTCACATCATCAATATGCTTCTGATAAGCATTTTGCTGAACGCGAGTTGCATTCTCAACAAGAGGAGCAGGTGAAGGAATTTCAATGACATGGAGCTTACGCTCTTGCCTGAGGACAATCCTCAAATTCCTATACCAATCCAAGAAGTTAGTTCATGTCATCTTGTCCTTCTCAAGGGTTGTTCGTACGGAGAAAGTATTTGTATTGTTTGCCATTTAAATATCTACAATGTTTAAAATGCATAAAATAAACATTAGATTGTCTGAGTTATTTATTATGTTCAAATGATTATGATATATTCATAATATATCTCCCACTATTTTTATCAAATTAATAGCCCTTACTATTAATTTGGAAAGTATATCCCATAATTCTTTCTAGTGAGCCAAGATCCATATTTCATCATGTCCTAAGTCAACCACCGGAAGTCCTTAAAAAATGTTTATTTAGGTAGACAACAGTTGTCAATTATATCATATATAATTCTTGGATAGTTTGGTGAACAACGATTGATCTTATCTATCTAATAGACTTTTAACCAAACTCTATGCTTCTAAGTTCATAATGGTTGAATATAACCGTTTATTTTCACCTTATTATGACGACTCAGTTAAGTTAGACCCAATGATACAACGGCCGAATATAACCGTTTATATTTGTCGCATCTCACCACGATAGATAGGAGTCCCCTGCCACTGACAGTCTTTCCCCTAATCGATCTAGGATTCAATGAGTGTTCATTCATTGAAAAGCATCCGAGTAAAACTTAATATTTTGTTAAGGGGTTTAGAAAATTTACGACGATCATGATCACATCATGAAGAGATCCTCAATTTTTCCTTGAACCAAATATTTCAAATTGACATCTTAAATTGTTCATTTCCCAGGTAGATGGAGGATACCAGTGGTCACACTTAAAACCCATCAGCCTTACGAATACGCATATCCGTTTTTGTCAGAAAATCCCAGTTATAGATATCAAAAATCCATATTTAATTCCGTGTTTTAAAATCCATATTTCATAAACACAAGAATCTCATGATCGTTTGTTAATTTTAAAATCTTAAATCATTACAGATTTTATCTTGTTTAGCATGACAAGCATGGTATGGGTGACGTATCTAATACATGCATACATCATTAATCTAATTAAAGCATGCATCTTCTACTCTACACATACATTCATACATCAATATGTAATGTGCGTAAATTAAACGTGTTTGATTATGGCCCCATCCTATGTGATATTTCCAAGCTAATGAAATTATCAATGTCAATCTATGGTGGTTTCAAATACTACACTATTACATGTCTTTATTATTTTCATTGCTCCATCATCTAGATTGCCTCCTAGCTTCCTTGCTTCCAAGTCTCCATTGAAAAATAACATTGAATAATAAATAAATCTATTCTAATGAAATTACAAGAAGAACTTGAGTTACATTCGAGATTAACAATTACAATGAATAAACGACATGCAAGTCATATTTAGAAACCAAAACCATAAAATAAAACCACTATCCTATGGGTCTTTAGGCCAAAACCATCCACCATGTTATCACATAACACATGTAATATATCTCAGATTATATAAACATATCATATAATCATATATAATAAATTTCAAAATTTCAGAAAATCAAATAAATTTCAGAAAATAATAAATCGCCGTTTCGGGGCCTGTAACATCGTCAAACGGCTTACAAACGCGAAGCTGACAACGTCAGTATTGCTCAGTGACACGATTCCAGTCAGAAAACACATATCATTTGCAAAAATCGGACACTGGACACAGATTTTGAAAAATCTACCGAAGCCGTTTCAAAATTCGTATCGAATACGATTTTCATAATAAGAACAAACATGTATCATATACATACAGCAATACACACAATCATCCCATGATTATACAACACATGAATATCATATATTCAAAATCATATAAAATATATATATCAATATATAGTCATGGCATATCATATATATGTTTACATACATCGAAAAACTGTTAAACACATAACCAAATCATCCCATTATACACGTAGCTCTGATACCATTGAAGGGTTTCGGGCATGAAAACGCAACGGAATTAATGTAAAAATAATAAAAAAATCGAAACCCAATCGCAGGATCCATGTATAACGTTGGATGATTATGGTGAAGAAGTATGTACCTTAACAAAGCTTTCGTATGCTGTTTAATGGAGGTCCAGAAAGATGAATAACAGCAGTCCTTTGTTGCAAAGATTTGCTCTCTAAAGAAGTCCACATGAACGCCCGAACGTCCTACGATCACCGGAGTCGGTACTAGCCGAATTGTTTGCCTCTCTTTCTCTCTTTCTCTAGCCTCTCTTGATGTTGAGCAGCTAGGGTTTTTTCTCTAAAACGAAATCTGATGATTAAACCTTAATATTATACATCATTATGTATATATATATATATATATATATATATATATATATATATATATATATATATATATATGGGATAGAGAGATTTTGAGCCTAACCCTAATCCATGTGGTTTCCAAAACCCATTATGACTTTGGGTTATTATTATTATTAAATTTGAATTCTAATATAATTAATCAAGTCCCACTTAATTAATTCAATAATTAAATTCGAATAATAATAATACTTATTAAATCCGAATTCTAATATAATTAATCAAGTCTCACTTAATTAATTCAACAATTAAATTTGAATAAATAATATATTTAAATTCGTAATTTAAATAAACCTCCGTTTTGACGTTCTTTGTGTGTGACCCTTTAGGTTATTATTACGTTGGCAATAATTTTATTATCTAATAATAAAATTATAAACAATGAGCGACATCTAGTAATACATCATTGCTACCCAAGTAATAATAATAATTGGTGATTCAATTAAACCTTTCGTGAATAATGTTCCATGTAATATAATCCCTTTAACATTGTATTATAGATCAAACTCGAGGCATGTATAGTGTCATCATCTTCAACGTTTAATCTCGGTTTCCTTGATCAATGAGTAGACTATTTAAACAAATCAATATTTGAGCATGGCCATGCATTTCATAGTCTCACTCAATCAAGAGGCCAATAATATCACTCTTAGAATTGGAGGGTTAAATCCTATATCTATCATTCATATTCCTCATACGATTCATAGCATACCCAATGTCCACCTTTATCATTACCCGGTTAAAGGTAACTTTGAGTGTAATCAAAGTATATTAATTCTCGTATAGAAATATAATGATTTCAAGTCAGAGGATCATTACATCATTATCACTGTGATATTTCTTATGACACTTATTAACATGTAGAATCTCACGGTGGGTCTTTCCAGTGTCATGTATTGATACATACACTTATGTTCTTGACTTTAGTATCACCATACTTATGACCAATGAGATGTGGTCATCTGTCAACAAACATACTAGTCTTATTGCATTATTATTGTCCTTAAATAATAATACTTGACTAGGGAATTTTAGGAATAAAATACTATTCATATAATCTCATTTTTAAGTCACATACTTAAAGATATATATTACGTATTAATATTCCAATGACATTTATTATTCTATCAATTTATGACGCAGTAAATAAAGACATAATAAATATTAATTAAATAATCACATAAAACATAATCCTTAATTGTTTTCAATAAAACATTAAAAGTATTGTCTCTAGGACACCAATACTAACATGACACTCGAGCTTGGCGGCAAAAGTCCAATAATTGTATTTGAGGATGTCGACTTAGATAAAAGTCTTTTGTTGAAAGTTTTAGATTTGATGGATTATGCACTTTTGGTGAACTTTAGATTTGTTATTAGAATTTGGTGAATTTGGTAATGGAATTGATGTATGAAGAAAACAGCAATTTCAAAAAATTTAACTAAAGTGTTGCATTTTTGTTTTTATAGTGTTGCATTTTTATTTTTATGGTGTTGTATTATAAGTTAACAGTGTTACTGAATATAATAGTTTAGTGTTGCATTCGTAAAATTTAGTGTTGCTAAAAAGTTAATAGTAGTATTGCATTATGCACCAGAAAATTGTTGCATATGTCATTTGGGACCCACTACTGACGTGGCACTGGTGGGACCCACGACTGACATGGCACTAGTGGGACCCACAGTTGACGTGGCATTGTGGGCCCTACTACTGACATGACATTGGTGGGCCCCACTGTTGACGTGGCACTGGTGAGACCCACTGCTGACGTGGCACTGGTAAGACCTACTACTAACGTGGCAAAATGGACCCCATTGCTGACGTGACATGTGGACCCCACTGCTGACGTGGCACTGGTGGGCCCCACTGCTGACCTGACCCACATTTGTTTTAGCTTCACATTTAAAACAACACTAAATTTTGTTGCATTTATGCCATGGTGGTGTTGCATTATGACCAATATGCAATACTTTCAGCGGTGTTGCATTACACAACAAAAGCGTTGCATTAGAGGTCAAAGGCAATGGCCGCAGATGCAACACTCAAAAAGTGTTGCCTTTTTCGATTTCAGGCCTAAGGCAACACCATTTGGCACATAAGGCAACATCAGAGAGCATTGCATATGTGCACTTATGGTGTAGTGATATCTTCAAGTGTGGGCTCAGGTTGAGTGAGTTCAACCTGTTGTGCAGACTCTTTACAGGGTGCCATAGGAGACTGACCAAGTTTAATAGATGCCTCCTTTTGAGATGGGACATCTAGAGATGTGTTTTTGTCCCTTTTAAGAGATGTGCCCTTTTGTGAGGACACACACTAGCTGACAGATGTTGATACCCTTGCCTTCTTTCTCCTAGGCTCACCAGGGCCCTCTATGGGTTCTATGGTCTTACTACCACCCTTATTTGCTGCATCTAGTGCAGTTTCACCACCTACCTTTGGAAAGGCTTATATCCTAGGTTGAGTGGTTCTCATCCTTTTAGAGACCTGGTCCTTTTGAGAAGAACCAGACCCTTGATTTATAGATTTGGTGACTCTAGAAGGCCGGACTCCTTCAAATGGTTTAGAGTGTGGGTTAGGAGTGGAGAGGTCAACACCATTCTCATCACTCAAGGAAAATACATGGTAGTCCTCAATAATTTTTAAATTTAAACTTTTAATTGTTGCAAGTATGAAATCAGTTATGAACAGACTCAATTCAGTGTTAAGGGGTTTACAGGTTAATAAAGAATGAGTATTTTTCTTTAGAGTTGGGGACTTCATGCATTGAACACTATCTAAATCAATTATGCCTACAACAGAATTAATTATAAGCATAAAAAATCTAGGATAGTATATTACCGGTTGTCTGGCTTCTTTCTTTCCCAGCACCAGCTTGAACAGAGGCATCAGGAGCTTTCTAACATCTATTCTGTAATTGTGCACTATCCTCTTGATGTATACTGGCACTTCATTCCAGCCACTTGTTTTGCTCGACATGGACCTAGAGATAGCATCAAAAATCATGCTCCATTCTTTGTTGAGATACTTTCTGTCCATGCCTCCCGAAGGATACCATTCATCTTTGTTTGCGCTTAATTTGGGTCCAACATACCCAATCATCCTGAAGAACTTGGTAAGTTGTTCTTCATTAGCAGGCTCCTCAAAAAGCAAGCCTTCAGTCTCTTCCACATGAAGAGCTTCATTTATGTGAAAGGAATCAATGGTGTAAGAGGTGCCATTGATTTGAAAAGAGATAGAGCTTGCATCTTGCTCCCCCTCACATACAGCAGAGGTCCAGAATTGAGAGAGTCTAGGGATTTCGAGATGTGGACTTGCAGTTAGGACATAGGTGAGGTATGAGTTGTTCATGAAGCCAACAAAAGGTTTGAAGGTTTCACCAGCTTCACCAACTGAAGCCATGGTGGTGAAGTTGGTTTGAGCTAGGGTGCACAGAATTTGTGATCCAGACATGGTTGATTGATGTTAGGGTTGAGAAAGAACGAAAGATTTAAGTGTTTGAAAGACGGTTTAGAATAAGAAGTTGTAGAGAAAATGGAGAATTTGAAGGGTGTAAGAGAGTGGAGAAGTTATGAGAGAAATAAAGTAAAGTGAAGAGTGAGAGAAATTTTAGCTGTGAATTTATATGATGTGAAAAAGGTACTGTTAAGAAAGAATTTTGAACGATTTTAAGTGACAGTTGTCTTCAAGTTCCATTCCTCGACAGTAACTTCTGCGCTAAAATGAAAAACACTCTTGACAGTAATATTAGTAAATAATAATAAAAGAATAAATCTAATGTTAATTATTGACAGTATGTTATGCGGGTTTTTGAAAAACTATGCTGTCAAGAGATACTGATAGTAAGTTTCATAATCTGACAGTATGTTTCACTCCTGCATACTATGCTGTCATTATTTCTCATTCCTTTGACAGTAAGTTTTAATCCCATGAAACATACTGTCAAGTTCTCTCAGCCATTTGACAGTAAGTTCCACAAGGTTCGACAGTAAGTTTTAATCCCACAGACTTTACTGTCAAGACTCATTAACCATGTGACAGTAGGTTTTCACAGATTTTTGACAGTAACTTATCATTATGTGACAGTATGAATAAAACATACAGTCAAGTAACTTGATAGAATCTTTTATTGATCACATAGAAGTTAAGTTACTTAAAAATAAATTAGTTAACCTCTCAGTTAAATATCATCATGTCTTTCCACTGTGACAAAAATCAAAACACCTTTATAGGCCATTAATTCACAGTGAAATTTAGTTAACTAAAATTTTATCAACTGAACAGAATTACATTAACAGGTTAAATTTAACATACCCAATTCACTCACTAGCCTGTTGAAAGTCTTTTCATCCAATGGTTTGGTGAAAATATCTGCAAGTTGCTTCTCTGTGGGCACATAGATTAGCTTGATTGTGCCTTCATCCACATGCTCTCTAATAAAGTGATGCCTGATGTCAATATGCTTAGTTTTGGAATGTTGAACAGGATTCTTAGAAATTGCTATGGCACTAGTGTTGTCACGGAAGATAGGAATTCCGTGCAAAGTCAACCCATAATCCAATAGATGATTCATCATCCAAAGTAACTGAGCACAGCAACTACCAGCTGCAATATATTCAGCCTCTGCAGTTGAATTTGAAACTGAATGCTGCTTCTTGCTAAACCATGATACCAATCTTTCTCCCAAAAACTGACAGCTTCCTATTGTACTTTTTATGTCTATTCTGCATCCTGCATAGTCTGAGTATGAGTATCCAACCAAGTCAAAACCAGATTCTTTAGGATACCAAAAGCCAAGATTTTGAGTGCCTTTCACATATCTCAGAATTCTTTTTACTGCCATTAGATGTGACTCCTTTGGATCAGACTGAAACCTTGCACACAAACCTGTAGCATACATAATGTCAAGTCTACTAGCTGTTAGATAGAGAAGAGAGCCAATCATGCCTCTGTACATTTTGTTGTCCACTTTCTTTCCTCTTGGATCCTTGTCAAGTTGGGTTGCTGTTGAGATTGGAGTTTTTGCAGGAGATGAGTCTTCCATATCAAATCTTTTTAAAAGATCTTTAACATATTTAGTCTGGTAAATAAATATTCCATCTTCTTTTTGATAGATTTGAAGTCCAAGAAAAAATACTAATTCACCCATCATGCTCATATCATACTTATTTTGCATCAACTTTAAGAATTTCTTGCATAAGTCTTCATTTGTTGATCCAAAGATAATGTCATCCACATACACCTGAACTAGAATGATATTCTTTCCATGTTTTTTGTAGAAAAGAGTTTTATCCACAATCCCTCTTGTAAAGCTGTTATCAAGAAGAAACTTGGAAAGAGTATCATACCAAGCTCTTGGTGCTTATTTTAGTCCATACAATGCTTCGAGCAGTCTGTACACAAAGTTTCCCATTTTTGGATCTTCAAAGCCTAGGGGTTGTTCAACATACACTTCTTCTTCTAACTCTCCATTAAGAAAAGCACTCTTGACATCCATTTGAAATACCTTGAAGTTGTTGTATGCAACAAAAGCCAAAAATATTCTAATTGCCTCTAGTCTAGCAACAGGAGCAAATGTTTCTTCATAATCAATCCCTTCTTGTTGATAGTAACCTTTTACCACCAGCCTTGCTTTGTTTCTTGTGACAGTACCACACTCATCCATCTTGTTTCTATAAACCCACTTAGTGCCTATTATGGATTTGTTCTTTGGTCTAGGCACTAATTCCCAATCACAGCTTCTTTCAAATTGATTAACCTCTTCTTGCATGGTATTAATCCAATCTGGATTAGCCAAGGCTTCTTCAAGAGTTTTAGGTTCTTTTGAGAAAAGAAACAAGAATACATACATTCATTGGCCACATTTCTTCTTGTTTTGACTCCAGTTCCTGGATCACCAATGATTAAATCATTAGTGTGATCCCTGCTCCATTTAGTTCCTCTTTGAGAATCACTAGAGTCTTCAACATTTTGATGATTGACAGTATCTTTTGTTCTTGCACTGTTGACAACATCAATTTCCTAAAGTCCACTGTTCATTGGAACATTCCCAGAAAAATCAGTTGTTTGGGCAGTTCCTTCATTTTCTCTAGACAGATTGGGAACCATTGTTGGACCCAAAATTGTGTGATCAATTCTTGGTGAATCCTCTTCAATCTCTTCTAAATAGCCTTGATTTTCAAAGGCTAAAGATTCTGTCTCTTGACTTCCTTCAATTCCAGGAAATTTAGTTTCATCAAAAGTGACATTTACACTCTCCTCCACAGTCTTGTGATCTATGATATAGACTTTGTATGCAGTCCTGTCAATTCCGTATCCCATGAAAATTCCTTCAAGTGCTTTTGTATCAAACTTTCCTTTGATCTCAGTTGAATCTTTCATGAAGTAGCACTTGCTTCCAAAGACATGGAAATAATTGACAGTTGGTTTCCTTCCTATGAGTAATTCATAGGGTTTCTTTCCATAGGCCTTCTTGACTACAGCCCTGTTTTGAGTATAACAAGCTGTATTGATTGCTTCACCCTAGAAATAGGTGAGGAGTTTTGCTTCACTCAACATTGTTCTTGCAGCCTCAATGAGAGTTCTGTTTTTCCTTTCAACAACACCATTTTGTTGAGGTGTCCTTAGTGTAGAGAATTGTTGAGTGATTTCATTGTCTTTGCAAAAATCATTCATGACACTATTTTTGAACTCAGTGCCATTATCACTTCTTAAAATTTGCACTTTGAACTTTGGATTTTTGTCAAGGACTCTAACCAAGTCAATAATCTCTTGTGCAACTTCATCTTTAGATGTTAGAAATCTCACCCATGTATATCTTGAAAAATCAACAATTACTAGAGCATATCTTTTTCTAGCAAGTGATTGCACATTCACAGGACCAAATAACTCCATATGAATTAGTTGAAATGCCTCATTTATTGAACCACTAGGAGTGCTGTTATGAGAAGTTCTCTTTAGCTTTCCTTTCTGGCAATCCTCACACAATCCTTCTTGACAGAATTGAAGTTGAGGCAGTCCTTTCACCAACTCTCTCTTCATCAGATGATTCATTACTTTGAAATTTAAATGAGAGAGCTTATTATGTTAGTAATTGTGCTCTAGAGACAATACTTTTATATTTTAAGGAAAATATTTATTATTAATTATTATGTTTTTATTGATTATTATTTATTGATTATATTTTATTTACTGCGTAATAAATTGAAAGCATAATAAATGTCCTTGGAATTTTGATATGTATTATATATCTTTAAGTATGTGACTTAAAAATGAGATTATATGAATGGTATTTTATTCCTAAAATTCCCTAGTCGAGTATTATTATTTAAGGACAATAATAATGTACAAAGACTAGTATGTTTCTTGACAGATGACCACATCTCATTGGTCATAGGTTTGGTGATACTAAAGTCAAGAACATAAGTGCATGTCTCAATGCATGGCACTGAAATGACCCGCCGTGGGATTCTACATGTTAAATAAGTGTCATAAGTAATTCTCACCGTGATAATGGTGTAATGATCCTTAGACCTGAAATCATTATATTTCTATACGAGAATTAATATACTTTGATTACATTAAAAGTTACCTTTGACCGGGTGATGATAAAAGTGGACATTGGGTATATTATGAATCGTATGAGAAATATGAATGATCTAGATGGGATTTAATCCTCCTAATTTTAGGAGTGATATTATTGGCCTCTTGTTTGAGTGAGACTATGAAATGCACGGCCGTGCTCAAATATTGATTTGATTTTAATAGTCTACTCATCGATCAAGAAAATAAAGATTAAATTATGAAGAGGATGACACGAGACATGCCTTGAGTTTAATCTATAATATCAAGATTAAAGGGATTATATTACATGGAACATTATTCACGAAAGGCTTAATCGAATCACCGATTTATTATTATTACTTGGGTAACAATGATGTATTACTAGATGCCGCTCATTGTTTACAATTTTAATTAGATATTAAAATTGTTGCCAACGTAATAATAACCTACAGGGTCATACACAAAGAACGCTTGAAGGAGAAATAATTTAAATTATGAATTTAAATTAAATAAGTAATTTATTTTATTTATGATATTAATTAAGTATGACTTAATTAATTATATAAATAGAATAAATGAATTATTTAAACTAATTCTAAAATTAATAATTAATTAATTAAGTGAGACTTAATTAAATAATTTAGAATTTTGGATTAGTATTAATAATAATTGGATTATAATTAGAAAACTTATTCATCTCTCTATATAATATCTTTATGGGCTGATTTAATAAGTGAAACATATTTCTACTAAAACCCTAGCCGTTTTGAGAAAAGAGGAAGATAAAGAGAGAGAAGGAGTTTTTGGGTGCTAGTACACATCAATCATGTTTCACTTATTAAATCAGCCCATAAAGAAGGATTATGTCTCACAAGAACATTTAGAGTTGAAAGAGGAGATGTCAAGATCGAAAGAGTTGACACATAAAAAGACATGTACTAATCGCCCCACCATTTAGAGTAAACACATACCGAACATCAATCATGTCTCACAAGAATACCAAACATATATTGTGGCGGTTTCATTTGATTAGGGAGATCATTGAAAGAGGAGATGTCAAGATCGAAAGAGTTAACACACATAACAACATAGCAGACCCGTTCACGAAGCCGCTGTCTCAGTTAAATTTTGATCGTCATAAGGAGCGGATGGGTATTAGATACCAGAGTGATTAGCTTTAGGTCAAGTGGGAGATTGAAAGTGTTTGACCTAAAACCAATCATGTATGATGAGTTAGGAAAAACTTTCTGCTACTCTTATTTGATTTCATTTGATAATAATAAAGTATTTATGTTACGGGCTTAATCTATTTGAATTTTATTAAATAAGATGTTCCATAATTTAGAGCAAAGCTTCTAGAATTATAATGAGATTATAATAATGAGATCTAGAAGATAATAACTTTAGACTTAAACAGTTCCTGATCATAGGATAACTAATTGGAAATTGGTAAATCCGTAAAGATCAGTACATACTATGCTAGCTCTCTTAGGAGGATGTCTGTTCTCATAGACATTTGTGTGGTGACACTATAGCTAGTATGTAGGTGCTTATTAAGGAATAAGTTCACTGAACATGACTCGATAAATAGAACAACTAATGGAGTTTACTCACGTGTTGATAGTTGTTTATTAAGTAAATAGTTGTACAAGTATCCTTAGACTTGAAATCGTTAGAGTAATCTCGTACACAATGATTTATGCTTTGGTTTAGTCCTTAGTCTCTAGGACATTCATTAGGTCCATTCTGGGCATAGTGATTTGTGTATGGAGATAGTTAACGGATTAATAAAGGATCTGCCCCTTCCAGTAAAGGAAGTGAATATTTTATGTTATTCTTAGATATGCAAGTTCAGGAATCTCTGGCCAGAGTGAATGAAATTAGAAAGAGTTTCTAATTTACATTAAAAGGAATTTTGCATTATGAATAAGAAATCATATGATTAAATTAGATAGGCTTGACACGAGTTTCATGTCTTGTATTTAATCGGGATATTGAAGGATAGAAGGAATTAATTGTACGGTAACTAATTACTGACAGGTTCTAAGCATTCTAAACAATGATTTCGTATTATCTGGATAGTCGTGATATGTTGAGAAGCATCACTCACGATGTAGAATAAATATAATTAATCAGATTAATTATATTTAATGAATTAATAAAATTCATATAAATAATAAATAAAATGTTTATTATTATTTATTTCTACTACCGGCTTAATATTGAACCTAAAAAGTCACACCATAAAAGAGATTAAATTATAGATGAATGAATAATTAATAATAGCTAGTCATTATTTATTTATGAAATAAATGATTACTTAGAAAATTTTATAAATTAATTAAATGAGATTTAATTGATTATAAATTATTTAAGATAAGAACTTAATATTATTAATTAAATATTTAATTAAAGTAATTAAATATGAAGAGAGAATAATTTTCTAAAAGAATTTAGAAAAAGGAATTAATGATTAAAATAGTTTTAATCATTAACTAATTAATTAATAAGATTAATTAATTAAAAAGGGAATTAATAATAAGATATTTATAGAAAATATCTCAGCTGTGATATTTGCCTATAAATATAGGATTATAAGCCCTAATACAAAAAACCCTAATATTTGTGAGAAATATTTTAAAAGAGAGGCAACCCTAATTTCCTCTCTAGCCTCCTCCTTCATCTTTTAGTTTGATTCTTGGTGGATATCTTTAGAGCACTCCACACTTGAGGGGTGATTGCAAGGATTGAAGAACAAGATCTTCTCTAGCTGTTGCCGGAAAGCAATCGAGGTATTCTTCAATTTATAAAATAGTTTTTGTATCTATATGTATGTATACATAGGAATATATGCAAATAAATGTTATTCAATTAATTAACAATTTATATGTTCTAAAATGACTCAAATCAAATATTACCTTTGGCACTGTTGTTGAGGCCATATTAATGAAAAACGCATTTCTAGAATACATAAGGATGCATTCATGGATAAGTGTGCTAGTACACATCAATCCTTCATGAAAAGTGTTCGTGTGGAAACCGTAGAGCGTAGATCGCGAGAGCGGGATACGTGGTGATTAAACAAGCTTTGGACCTCCATTAATCTTCCATTAATGAACTGTTAAAGCTTCTAAAGGTATTTATTCTTTATCTCCGAATTAAATCTTTTGTTTTCGCATGGATCTTGCGGAGGGTTTCACTATTTTGATTTATTTTTCGTATTTATTCCGCTACAATACCCATGCCATGTTTGCTTAAGAAAGATAAAATCTGTAACGATTCAAGATTTTAAAATTGAACAAACGATCATGAGATTCTTGTGTTTATGAAACACGGTATTGAATATGAATTTTCTTTTTCTGATATGGGGAGATTTTGTCAAAAATGGATTATTAGTTTAATTCATAAGGAAGTTGGGTTTTAAGTGAGACCGCTTGTGACTTCTCCGATGACTTGGAAATCAATCCATTGACGAATATTGATCAAGGAAAAATTGAGAATCTCTTTATGATGGGATCATAATCGTTAAAATAAACAATAAAAATCCCTAAATATATATTAAGTTAATCAAATGCCTTCCAATGTTTAATACTCGTCAAGATCTAGATTGAGAAGGAGTGGGTTTGCCAAAGCAAGGTGCTTTTATCAATCATGGGAAGACGTGATAAGTAAGTGTACTTAGTTTGTTGAAACATTGAGTCTAACTTAACTAAATCATCACAATAAGATTGTGGGTTTAGAGACATAGAGTTTGGTGAGATTTATTGGATAAATGTTTACAAAGGGTTGTTCCACCAAACTTTCCAAGAGTTATATTTGATATAATCGACAAATGTTGTCTACCTAAATAGTCATGTTTTGAGTGTATTAGCCAACGCTATCTTAAAACATGTATGAAATATGGATCTTGGCTCACTAGAAAGATTTAAAGAAATATTTTCCGAATTAATAGTTAGGGCTATTAGTTTGATAAAAATAGTAGGAGGTATATGGTGATATACCATAATCACTTAAACATAATTAATATTAAATTTGCAATCTAGTTTATTTTATACACTTTAATATTGTAGATATCAAATGATATACACAAACAACTTCTCTATGCGATCAGTTCTTGAGAAGGACAAGTTGATGAGAATATATTTCCTTGACTGACATAGGAGCTTGAGGATCGTCCTCGGACACCACGATGTTAGTCAAATCTCTTCCCCTGCTCTTAAAGTTGAGAATGTAACATGTGCAAATCATAGTGCTTATTAGAAGCAAATTGATGTTGCGACTGATGTTTCATGTCTCATGCTCACAAATATGTGTGCTGAGCTTAAGAAGAAACACGAGCATATAGATGCTTATGAGACGATTGAGCACAAGATATATTTGAAAATAAAAGGGCACTATACACTTACAAGTATGGAGAGTGAGAACCGGTTACACCACATGTTGTAAATATTATAGGGTATAATGAGTACCTTTGATATTTTGGGTTTCCAGATTGGTCTAGAGACCTAGTTAGATTTGATCTTACAATCTCTGGACAAATATTATTCTTAGTTTGTTATGAACAATAAAATGAATAAGATTGGTAAAACACCCATTGAGTTGCTAAGCATGTTAAGAACTACTGAAAGTAATATGATAAATGCATGAACTACTACTATATTGATGGTAAACATAGGGAATGCAAAAGGGAAAGGAAAATGGAAAGGCAAGGAGAAGATTTAATCTAGTTTCGTTGTCAAACCAAAGTCCAATCCCAAAAGCAGAATCTAAAGTCTGAATGAGATGTTGATAAAGAAGACGATTGTGAAAGTGTTTGACCTAAAACCAATCATTTATGATGAGTTAGAAAAAACTTTCTGCTACTCTTATTTGATTTCATTTTATAATAATAAAGTATTTATGTTACGGGATTAATCTATTTGAAGTATATTAAATAAGATATTCCATAATTTAGAGCAAAACTTCTAGAATTATAATGAGATTGTAATAATGAGATCTAGAAGATAATAGCTTTAGACTTAAACAGTTCCTGATCATAGGATAACTAATTGGAAATTGGTAAATCCGTAAAGATCAGTACATACTATGCTACCTCTCTTAGGAGGATGTCTGTTCTCATAGACATTTGTGTGGTGACACTATAGCTAGTATGTAGGTTCTTATTAAGGAATAAGTTCACTGAACATGACTCGATAAGTAGAACAACTAATGGAGTTTACTCACGTGTCGATAGTTGTTTATTAAGTAAATAGTTGTACAAGTATCCTTAGACTTGAAATCGTTAGAGTAATCTCGTACACAATGATTTATGCTTTGGTTTAGTCCTTAGTCTCTAGGACATTCATTAGGTCCATTCTGGGCATAGTGATTTGTGTATGGAGATAGTTAACGGATCAATAAAGGATCTGCCCCTTCCAGTAAAGGAAGTGAATATTCTATGTTATTCTTAGATATGTAAGTTCAGGAATCTCTGGCCAGAGTGAATGAAATTAGAAAGAGTTTCTAATTTGCATTAAAAGGAACTTTGCATTATGAATAAAAAATCATATGATTAAATTAGATAGGCTTGACACGAGTTCCATGCCTTGTATTTAATTGGGATATTGAAGGGTAGAAGGAATTAATTGTACGGCAACTAATTACTGACAGGTTCTAAGCATTCTAAGCAATGATTTCGTATTATCTGGATAGTCGCGATATGTTGAGAAGCATCACTCACGATGTAGAATAAATATAATTAATCAGATTAATTATATTTAATGAATTAATGGAATTCATATAAATAATAAATAAAATGTTTATTATTATTTATTTCTACTACCGGCTTAATATTGAACCTAAAGAGTCACACCATAAAAGAGATTAAATTATAGATGAATGAATAATTAATAATAGCTAGTCATTATTTATTTATGAAATAAATAATTACTTAGCAAATTTTATAAATTAATTAAATGAGATTTAATTGATTATAAATTATTTAAGATAAGATCTTAATATTATTAATTAAATATTTAATTAAAGTAATTAAATATGAAGAGAGAATAATTTTCTAAAAGAGTTTAGAAAAAGGAATTAATGATTAAAATAGTTTTAATCATTAACTAATTAATTAATAAGATTAATTAATTAAAAAGGGAATTAATAATAAGATATTAATAGAAAATATCTCAGCTGAGATATTTGCCTATAAATATATGATTATAAACCCTAATACAAAAAACCCTAATATTTGTGAGAAATATTTTAAAAGGGAGGCAACCCTAATTTCCTCTCTAATCTCCTCCTTCATCTTTTAGTTTGATTCTTAGTGGATATCTGTAGAGCACTCCACACTTGGGGGGTGATTGTAAGGATTGAAGAACAAGATCTTCTCTAGCTGTTGCCGGAAAGCAGTCGAGGTATTCTTCAATTTATAAAATAGTTTTTGTATCTATATGTATGTATATATATGAATATATGCAAATAAATGTTATTCAATGCTTTCATTGGTGCATAAATTCCTTCAATGGTATCAGTGCATAGGTTGTATGCATATAGATTCGTGGTCAAGTTTCAGAATTTTATGAGCATGTATGTATTTATTATGATTTATACAAGCAATATCATGTTTTAATTATGATTAATATGATACTGTTTGTCAAAATTGTTTTGATAATTTTTCTGGGTTTTATAAGTGTTGTAGATCGTCCAGTTAATTTTTCATAATTTTCTGATGCGTAGAATATTTATTATGAATCTTGAAAGCAATAATAATGATTTAATTATGATTAATTCCTTACTGTTCCTCAAATTTATTTTATATTTTTCATGTCTTCTACAAGTGAAAGGCATATGTCAAGGCCTATTTGTAATTAGTAGATGACAACTCAACTCATGTAAGAAATTAAAGTAAGTAATAAATACTGAGGATGGAATCAAATCGAAGAATGTCAACTAGACACAAAGAATCAACTTGTCAGAAGAATTATAATGAAGTTGCTACTCTACACCGGAAGAAGTTCATTTATATGTTCAAGCGTCGGAGAAAAATAGAGAAGCAGTTGTTCAGAAGATTCAGAAGATTCTAAGTGGCTACTACAGAAGATTCCAGAAGAAGAATGAAGACAGTGAAGCAGAAGAAGAACAGAAGACCACAGCTTAATGTTAAAGATGAAGAATATTTATTATAGTATGACATAAATGAACCAGACAGTACATTTGTGTGTCAACTAAAATAATAAATATTCATCATCTAGCTCAAGTGGTTTTATGACAAAAGACACAACGAAGACTGAAAGACTTCAAGACTGATAGCACGGTAATACAAGACGAAATAGTATTTTAATTCTACTATCAAATGTTAATTGATTATTTAATTTATCTAATTAAATTAATTCAAGTTGAATTTAATTTAATTTGTAAATTAACTAATTAATTTAAGTAGAATTAATTTATTATAAAAGATATGACTTAATATGACTTTTAATATAATTCAAATGACTAATAAATAAGTCATACCGACTGTTTATTAATAAGTCATACCGAATTATATTAATAAAATTCATACCGACTGAATAAAGAGAAAGTCATACCGAAGCTGTTAAAGAAAAGTCATACCGGAGCAGCCGACTGATAAGTAATACCGAGCTTTAAAAAGAAAAGTCATACCGAGCTTCAGGCAGAAAGGTCATACAGGAGATAAGTCATACCGAATTTCTGTTGATCAAAAGGTCATACCGAGTGATTTTTTATTATATTAAAAAGTCATACCGACTTTTTAATTAATAAAATAAGTCATGCCGACCATTCAGAAGTCATACCCAGTTTTTATAAGTCATACAAGTGTTAAAATAAGTCATACAGACTTATTTTCTTGAAATTAAGTCATACTGAAAAAGGTCATAGCAGCCTTTTTCAATCTCTATAAATATGATATGAGTGCTTCACTTTTCAGTGGTAAAAGAGTTAGAAAAACAGCTCAAATTCAGTAATTTGTCTGCATTGTAATATTCACAGATTTCTGTGCTGAGTTTGGAATATAATTGTTAAACACGAACAGTTCATGTCAAATTTGTTCTAAATCATCTTATCAATTATATATCAGTTTTCTAAATATTAATTTTGTAATACTAATCAAGTTAAAATTATATCTTTCACTTGAACAGTATTTCATTATAATTAATATTTCGCGAGCAATTAAAATAATATTTTTAATTCAAATATTCCGCGATTAATTTTAGATATTGTATTCAACCCTCCCTTCTACAATATCAGAGACCAACAATTGGCATCAGAGCTAGTTGATATTTTTTCATATCAGATCCAAATCAAATTCCGCGAACTCATACAGATTTTAAAAATTATTTTAAATTCGAAATAATTTTTTAATCGAAATAATTTTTTTCCGAAAAATTATTTTTGATCAAAAATTAAAATATTTTTTGAAACAATTAATTTTTAATCTTATTTAAAGATGAGTACTCAAAGAGTTAGTAGCATTAAAATTTCACAATTTGATAAAGACAATTATAATCTGTGGAAGAGAAAGATGACCTTGTTTCTTCGAGCTGCAAATCCTAAGTACAAGGATATTTTAAAAACTGGTGTTGCTGTTCCAATAAATATCTTTCCTGAGCATATGGAAGATGGTGTACTCATTCCGCACAGACAATTTGAAAAAGATATTTCTGAGTACACTGAGACAGAAAAGGAACTGGATACATTGGACACCAGTCTGCAGTTAATTTTAGTGGAATCTCTTGATCCCGGAATGTACAATCATGTTGTTAATTGTAAAAATGCCAAACACATCTGGGAAACGATAGAGATACTAAATGAAGGAACAGAAGAAGTAAGGGAGAACAGATTGGAAATCTTAACGTCTCAATATGAGCATTTTAGATGAAATCCTAGAGAAGGTATCTCTGAAGTTTTTGAGAGATACAACAAGCTGATAAATGATCTAAATCTCAATGGCAAACAATATACGAAGAAGGAGATCAGTAGGAAGTTTTTGCTGACAATGCCAGTACACCTAGAACATAGGATAACAGCCATCAGAGAGTCAAGGGACATGTATGAAATTTCTTTGGAAAGACTTTATGGCATTCTGAAGACCTATGAGCTAGAGCAGATTCAACAGAAAGAAATATATGGTACATGCAAGGTGGTCAGCAAGTCTACAGCTCTTGTAGCAGAAGAACCAGAGTACAGAAAAGCTAAGACTGAATCTTCTTCAGTCAACATCATTGATCAGGGTATTGTTGCAGAAGTTAGTGCAACTCTAGTGAATTCAACTGATAGTGAATTCTACTCAATGGAAGAACTCGATCAACTTGAGGATGAATCTCTGGCTCTGATTGCTAGAAAATTTGGAAATACAAGATTCAGGAGGAACCCTAGTTTCAAATTCAAGCCTATGGCAAACAGATTTCAGACAGGTGGTTCTTCTAGCTCATCCAACACAAAAGGTAGATACAAGACAGGGATGGTAGACAGAAGCAAGATCCGTTGCTTCAACTGCAATGAAATGGGACACTTTGCTACTGATTGTAGAAAGCCCAAGCAGGAAAGAAAGAAGGATTCATATGACGAGCTCAAACAGAAATATGACGCTCTACTGAAGAAGCATCAGGGAAAATCATACTTAGCAGCAGGAAAAAGCTGGGATGATTCCGACAATGATGAAGAAGATCAAATGGGAAATCTTGCTCTAATGGCCTCTTCTTCTGAAGGATCACAATCTCCACCTAGACAAGGAATTGAGGTAAACCCTACCTGTCCTAAAATGTTTAAATTGCTAGGTGAGAATTTAACTGATGCTAGAGATCGAATAAAAGTTTTAATTCTCGAAAACAAAGTTTTATCAGAAGAGAATTATGAATTGAAAAAGCTGAAACTTTTTAATGTTAAATTAACTGAAGATGTTGCATTTCAAGTTAATAGAGTCAACTGCTATGTTGAGATTGAAGCTTTTTTAAAGAATAAAATTGAAGAAGAAAAGCAAAGGTGTCTCGCTTATAAAAATTCCTCTTATATTGTAAAGAACCTAGTTGACCAACAGGAAATAAACCGAAAAGTTGGAATAGGTTTCGAGTACAATAAATCTGTAGGAAAGCCAAGCAACATTACCCCGTTCAAGCAAAGCGCTGAAGAAAGGGGTATTCCTCATGTTGTTAAAAACACACCCAAACCTCTTTTCATAACACCTATTGTTGAACCTATCCTTGAGAGCTCTATACAGATAGCTTATGAGATGCAGTTAGAGGATCTTGAGGAAGAGAAGAAAAGAGAAGAACAGACTAGGGACATAAAAGGAGTAAATGTCCAGAAAGCGAAATATGTACCTAAAAGACCAATAGAAAATGTGAACTCTGCTAGTTCATCCACTCCTGGTTTAGGTGCTAAGAACTTAAAGAATGATTTGAACAGACCTAACAATAAGTTTGTTAGAAGTAGGGATAGTAACAACAGATGCCATTCTATTGAAAACTTTAAATCTGCTGAAAAAGTTAAAGTATAAATTGTTAAAACTCCTACTGCTGTGAATAACATGCCTGCTATTGATGTATGCCATAAACCTTGTGGTATGTTAAATTGTATGTTATGTGCTTTTAAGGCTATGACTGCTTATTTCAAACGCATGACTGCTAATAAAAAGAACATGACACCTAGACAATACATCAATAATAAATTTGCTAAATCCAAGACTGCTATTCCTTCACCTGTCAAGAAGGAAAAATATATTCCTAAGTCTAAACAAAAAGTTGTTAAGACTGTTTATAGGAAAGTAAGTACAGTCAAGGAGGATGCGGCTGTTGTTCAAAAAGGATCTGTTGTCAAAGCTGACAAAGGTCAATTCTTTAAGTATGCCGGGCCCAATCAATTTTGGGCTCCGAAGACGAATTAATCCGTTTGATATGTGCAGGGAGTTAAACAGGAAAACCGGGTTGTATGGATCCTAGACAGCGGATCGTCAAGGCATATGACCGGAGATAGAGCCCTGCTATCAGACGTGGTTGAAAGAGCTGGCCCAATCATCACCTTTGGAGATAACAGCAAAGGAATGACTACGGGATATGGCAAGTTAAATACTGGGAATGTTATCATTGAAAACGTCTCTTTGGTGGAAGGACTTAAGCACAATCTACTCAGCGTCAGTCAATTCTGTGATAGAGGTTACAAAGTAAACTTTATCAAGGAGAAGTGCTTAATAGCTCATTCTAAAGAAGACAGACTAGCCTTGCGTGGAGTAAGGAAAGGAAACTTGTACGTAGATGATTTCAATTCAGGAACTGAAGATGAAGCAAACTATTTTTATTCAAAAGCTTCAACAGAAGAAAGTTGGCTATGGCACAAGAAGCTCTCACACCTGAATTTCAAAACAATGAACTCTCTAGTCAAGAGGGATTTGGTGAGAGGACTGCCTCCGATGGAATTTACACAAGAAGGATTGTGTGAGGCATGTCAGAAAGGGAAGTCAAAAAGAGCAACTCACAAAGGCACATACACTACAAATATTACTGAACCACTGCAGCTGCTTCATATGGATTTATTTGGTCCAGTAAATATCATGTCTATGTCAAGGAAAAAATATGCCTTTGTGATTGTAGATGACTTCACAAAGTACACATGGGTTTTATTCTTGAACTCTAAGGATGAAACTCCACAGTTGGTGATTGATCATGTAAAGTTGATTGAGTTAGATTTAAAGCTACCTGTCCGGGCAATCAGATCAGATAATGGAACAGAATTCAAGAATGAAATTCTGAATAGCTTCTGCTCAGACAAAGGGATAACAAGACAATTCTCAGCGCCAAGAACTCCGCAACAGAATGGAGTAGTAGAAAGGAAGAATCGAACCTTGATTGAAGCTGCAAGAACAATGTTAAGTGAATCAAGGTTGCCTATCTACTTCTGGGCTGAAGCAGTAAACACAGCTTGTTATACCCAGAATCGAACTTTAATCAACAAGGATCATATGAAGACACCCTACGAATTAATGGCTGGAAAGAAACCAACACTCAAATACTTTCATGTATTTGGAGCCAAATGTTTTGTGCTAAAAGATGGAGATGAACATCGTGGCAAATTTGAGGCCAAGGCACATGAAGCAATTTTTATCGGCTACTCAAAAAGAGCATATAGGGTGTACATAACTGATCAGCACCAAGTAAAAGAAAGTGTCAACGTATCATTTGACGACACTAAACTCCCAAGCATCCAAAATGAAGATCCTTCTGAGTCATTAAAATTTGACAATTATCCAGACTCAGATTCGGATAATGAAGAAGAGCCTGAGGTTGCAGCAGGAAATGATGATGACAACAATGATGGTAATGATCCAGGTAATAGTGGTGGAAACAATGGAAACACTGGAGATACTACTAATACCAGTGGTGGATCAACAAGTCATCCAGGCAGCAACTCAGGGGGAGATAAAGGATCAACTGGCACAACACAACATCACAATGAATATAGAGGCGAAACATCAAGATCAAACCTACCAAGGGAAAGGATATGGAGCAAAGATCATCCCTTTGAATTGATCATAGGTGATCCAGATGTTGGTGTTAGAACCAGAAGTGCAACTTCAAATGAATGTTTATTCTCGGTTTTTCTATCTCAAGAAGAACCAAAGAAAATTGAAGATGCTCTAACTGATCCAGATTGGGTTCTTGCCATGCACGAAGAACTCAATCAGTTCAAAAGGCAAGAAGTATGGACACTGGTACCCAGGCCTAAAGATAGATCTGTTATTGGCACGAAATGGGTATACAGGAACAAGTTAGACGGTGATGGCATTGTTACAAGGAACAAGGCCAGACAGGTTGCAAAGGGTTACTCCCAGGAAGAGGGAATTGATTATGATGAGACCTACGCACCAGTTGCAAGACTTGAAGCCATCAGGATATTTCTGGCATTCACAGCACATTCTAATTTTAAAGTCAAATGGATGTGAAGAGTGCATTTCTGAATGGAAAGTTAGAAGATGAAGTATATGTCGAACAGCCTCCTGGCTTTGAAAATCCAGAGTTTGCTGATTTTGTATATTTCTTATTCAAAACCCTCTATGGACTCAAGCAAGCACCGAGGACATGGTATGACACTCTCTCTCAGTTTTTACTTGAAAATGGTTTTACTAGAGGTGTCATAGATAAAACTCTCTTTTATAAATTACATGATAAAGATATGATATTTGTCCAAGTTTATGTTGACGATATTATATTTGGTTCTACTAATGAAAATTTGTGCAAGAGATTTGTTAAGTTAATGCAGAGTAGGTATGAAATGAGCATGATGGGTGAGCTTTCATTCTTCCTTGGATAGCAAGTGAAGCAAAAGGAAGATGGGATTTTTATTTGCCAATCAAAGTACGTAAGGGATCTTCTAAGGAAATACAATCTAGAAGATTCTACACGGGTAAAAACCCCTATGCCAACAGCCACCAAGCTTGACAAAGATGAAACTGGTAAGAAAGTTGACATCACAAGCTATAGAGGTATGATAGGTTCATTATTATATCTAACTGCTAGTAGACCCGATATAATGTTTGCAACATGCTTATGTGCAAGGTTTCAATCTGATCCTAGAGAATCTCATCTTATAGCTGTTAAAAGAATTTTTAGATATCTGAAGGGTACACCGAATCTTGGAATTTGGTACCCTAAAGGTACAGGTTTTGAACTAATAGGCTATACAGATTCAGATTATGCAGGATGCAGGATGGACAGGAAAAGTACATCTGGAAGTTGTCAGTTTCTAGGACAACGGTTGATTTCTTGGTACAGCAAGAAACAACACTCAGTATCTACCTCGACAGTCGAAGCAGAATATATTGCGGCAGGTAGTTGTTGTGCACAAATCTTGTGGATAAGGAATCAGCTGAATGATTATGGACTTGCGCTATCTAAAATTCCAATACTTTGCGACAACACAAGTGCCATAGCTATTTCCAATAATCCTGTACAACATTCAAGAACCAAGCACATAGACATAAGGTATCATTTCATCCGAGAGCATGTCATGAACGGAACTGTGGTATTACATTTTGTACCCACAGAAGATCAAATTGCCGACATCTTCACGAAACCACTTGATGAATCCACTTTCTCTAAGTTGGTTAGTGAGTTAGGGATGTTAAACATGAACTAATTATTGCATGTTGTTTTAAATTGCATATTTATTTTCAAGCACTGTAAATACACTGTATATATTTCTTAAAAATTATCAAAAACAAAAAAACAAATTGAAAAAGAAAACTCAAAAAGATTTTCCTTTTTTTTTGTACAGTTTTTTTTCATTGCCATCTCTACTGTAAATAAATTTTATATTATGTTTGTTTTCCAACAATTAGTATATATTGTTTATTATTTCCAACAATTGCTCTCAACAATTGGTATATTTAAGTATGTATAGTTTTATTTGTTTTACAACTTGACATCTTTATTTTTATTATTTTTATGTTTATTTCTATATAAATATGTGCTGATTATTCTCAAGTCTCTTTTGAGAAGTATGAAAGATCTATGAGCATTGATAATCCAATCGATTCCAAAAGTGAGATCCTAATCATTGGCATCAATCTCTAACCAAGATCTTAGAATCAAACACACAAACACTATCACTTCCATCTCTCTAACCATTAAACAGAATACCTAATTGTTCAGAATGAGGGAGTCAATGCCTTGATTGCATTTGATAAGGTTGATGATGTGAGTGAACCAACAGCTCTGTCTCCAGAAAGGTGATTCATATATAAACTGAGACATCTGTTAGCTCATCTGTGTTCTCTCAAAAGGATACAGACTTGGAAAAGGCAAAACTGTTACTAGGTTCATTCTCTCAACAGAGTGAGTCTATTGAATTCGGCCTGTCAGCCAAGGCCACTTGCAAAGAGTTAATTTCATCTGACATTTTTCAAGAAACCACAAAATTTATCTTATATTTTAGGGACCAACAATGTAAGGACTTACTTGGGACCAAAAAGGGACCAAGAAGGAGCAGTTGAAATGTCACAGGAAGGATGAATTGACGGTATCAATTATTCTAAACTTCCATATCAAGGAAGGAAGAATGATTGATGATTCTGACTGAATCAACATGCCTTCACAGGCGTCAGGAGAAAACTTGGATTATTTGCTACATTATTGATCCTTGTCTCCCTCCCCAGATGGAACATATCTGGATTCCTAACGGAATAGATCATCTTAGATGATCAGCAACTCACTGAATCTATTCCTGAAGCAATTTAGTTTATAAAAATCAAATATTTTAATAGATTCAATTGAGGACGGGGATTTACGAAACCCCATTGCACCACCAGTGACCTCTCTTGAAGGGGCTATGCTGATCTTTCTTGCAGGTACAAAAGACTGAGTCATCCGTACTGAGAGAGATATAGTGATGTGAGAAAAGAGTGAAACACAAGTAAGGAAGAGTGAAAATATATATATATATATATATATATATATATATATATATTCTATGAGTGAAACACTTAGAAAGTATATGAGTGAAACACTTGTGAGGAACACAAAGTAAAATCACACACTAGCACACTTACCGAATCCCTTTCCCTATTCCCTGTTACAGATTTCTAATGTTATTCAACCAAGGTGGAAATTTCTTCAGAAAAGGACCAATAATTGTTACCTACCAACAATTGGGGGAGAATTATTAAGAGGATTACTCAACTAAGGGGGAGAATTATTAAGAGGATTACTCCAAAATGTTAAAGTGTTCAACTAAGGGGGAGTAGATAAAAAGGGGAGAAGTAAACAAAGGCTTTTTCCAGAAGAGGATTACTCAATTGTTGAACAAGAAAAAGGGGTATATATCAACATGCTTGGATTCTATTCCATTTGATTTTAGAAGATTCTTGTAAATATGATTAACTGGATTTTCTAAAATGCATAACATGTCATAGTTTGCATTTTTTATATCTGCGATGGTTTAATGCTGTATGTATGCCATGTTTGTTACCTCTATTAAAATGGTTGGATAATTCAAGTAAAGGGAAATTGAATTCACCTTGGAAGAGAAGGGAAGACAGGAGTTGGAGAAACAGAGGAAAAGTGGTAAGAAGAGAACATACATCATCTCTGTCATCCTAAGGGGGAGTAGTGATGAGTCTGAGAAATGAAGATAATACTACTTGTATATTATGTTCAGTGCTAGAGGAACAAACATCTTTCATTTCAGTTAACTCAAGAAATCTGGAAATGTATTATATGATCCAGAGAACAATTTATTTACTTACAGTTCTTAAATGTCATATTAGTTTCTTAGTTGTTAGTTGAGTTATCCTCTAGGAATTAGTGTGTTAAATGTTTAACAACAAATAGGGGGAGATTGAAAGGCATATGTCAAGGCCTATTTATAATTAGTAGATGACAACTCAACTCATGTAAGAAATTAAAGTAAGTAATAAATACTGAGGATGGAATCAAATCGAAGAATGTCAACTAGACACAAAGAATCAACTTGTCAGAAGAATTATAATGAAGTTGCTACTCTACACCGGAAGAAGTTCATTTATATGTTCAAGCGTCGGAGAAAAATAGAGAAGCAGTTGTTCAGAAGATTCAGAAGATTCTAAGTGGCTACTACAGAAGATTCCAGAAGAAGAATGAAGACAATGAAGCAGAAGAAGAACAGAAGACCACAGCTTAATGTTAAAGATGAAGAATATTTATTATAGTATGACATAAATGAACTAGACAGTACATTTGTGTGTCAACTAAAATAATAAATATTCATCATCTAGCTCAAGTGGTTTTATGACAAAAGACACAACGAAGACTGAAAGACTTCAAGACTGATAACACGGTAATACAAGACGAAATAGTATTTTAATTCTACTATCAAATGTTAATTGATTATTTAATTTATCTAATTAAATTAATTCAAGTTGAATTTAATTTAATTTGTAAATTAACTAATTAATTTAAGTAGAATTAATTTATTATAAAAGATATGACTTAATATGAATTTTAATATAATTCAAATGACTAATAAATAAGTCATACCTACTGTTTATTAATAAGTCATACCGAATTATATTAATAAAAGTCATACCGACTGAATAAAGCGAAAGTCATACCGAAGCTGTTAAAGAAAAGTCATACCGGAGCAGCCGACTGATAAGTCATACCGAGCTTTAAAAAGAAAAGTCATACCGAGCTTCAGGCAGAAAGGTCATACAGGAGATAAGTCATACCGAATTTCTGTTAATCAAAAGGTCATACAGAGTGATTTTTTATTATATTAAAAAGTCATACCGACTTTTTAATTAATAAAATAAGTCATACCGACCATTCAGAAGTCATACCCAGTTTTTATAAGTCATACAAGTGTTAAAATAAGTCATACAGACTTATTTTCTTGAAATTAAGTCATACTGGAAAAGGTCATAGCAGCCTTTTTCAATCTCTATAAATATGAGATGAGTGCTTCACTTTTCAGTGGTAAAAGAGTTAGAAAAACAGCTCAAATTCAGTAATTTGTCTGCATTGTAATATTCACAGATTTCTGTGCTGAGTTTGGAATATAATTGTTAAACACGAACAGTTCATGTCAAATTTGTTCTAGATCATCTTATCAATTATATATCATTTTTCTAAATATTAATTTTGTAATACTAATCAAGTTAAAATTATATCTTTCACTTGAACAGTATTTCATTATAATTAATATTTCGCGAGCAATTAAAATAATATTTTTAATTCAAATATTCCGTGATTAATTTTAGATATTGTATTCAACCCCCCCTTCTACAATATCAGGGACCAACAACAAGTGTTGTAGATCGTCCAGGTATTTTTAGAATATTTTTCTGAGTAATAGATTATTTATTATGGATTTTTAAAATTGTTTTTAAATAATTCGTAATTAAATAATAATATCTGGGAAAAAAAGGTGTAACGCATTCTACGCATGCGTTACAAGCTAAAAAAGGGTTTTTGACTTGTAACGCATACCCGAGATGCGTAACAGGGTGTCTTGCACGCGCCTGACGCGCGTGCGCGTATGAGGATGCGTTAGAATTTCTCAAGGCGCGTGCGGGCGCGTGGGAGCTCATAATGGGGCGTGTAATATACCGTTGGATTCGTTTTTCCGAGACGGTTCTAATGGTATATTATAATTATTTTTCTGAAATTGTTTCGGACTGTTTAGAGTTTCTAAAAGTGTTTTAAAACAAGTTTTAACTGTTTTAAGTTGCTTTTAAATACACCATGTGATACATAGAGATGTATAATGCTTATATGTTGTAATATATGATTTAACATGCCTACCTTATATTTATTCGTGATTATATATATATATATGTGATATATGATTAAATTATCATGAGATGATAGATTTAGGTGAACTTAATTAACATAAGACGTATGTTAGACAATCTAGAATAGTGAAATTGTTTCATGACCTTAATTTCATATTATGAATACAATCATGAGATTTTTGTGTTTATGAAACACGTGAATGAATATGAATTTTCAACTTAAGTGAAAGGATGATTCTGTCAAACAACAGATGTTCTATCTTTAAGAAAGGGGGTTATTAAGAGACGCCTCTTGACAATGCTCCACCCCTGGCCTGGGATGACTCCAAGTATCAATAGTTGATTTGAAATATGTAATACAATCTAAAAGAATCTCTTTATAATATGATTATGATTGTAACATAATATAATCCCCTAAAATATAAAGAATATCAAGTAGTAATTGGCCATTAAACACAAAGAGCTTGTGTTGGTCATAACCTTCCAACATAATAGAAAGTATTTCTTGTTTTTGAAACTCTGTCGTTTCGTGCTACAGCTGAGGGCGTTGTTTCTGAAAGAAGAGATACTTGTCTATAACATGAGATGTGTATGATGAATTGAAATCTTATGGTCGTTACGTGCTACAACCGTGGACTATTTGAAACTAGTTTAATTATACGAGATGTTGGGATTGACTTGACTTAGAATATTGAGTTTGTCGTGCCACAGCCGTGACTCAAATATTCAAGAGGCTAAAGTAAGATTAGGGAATAACATGAGATGTAGCTGACAAGAGTTGTCTGCCTATTGAACATTACATGGCGTTTCGTGCTACAGCCGAGGTTGTGTGATGGAATGTAGGATCCCTATCCCACAAGCATTATGAATGCTTAATTTCAATAAGGGATATAGAAATTAGATAGAATAGTGGGAGGCACTTATGAATAAAGACCCGATTCATACGGTGTTTTAGATAATGAAATAGAGTATTTGCTAAATGTTGTTATGTGTTTATTATTTGCAGATTTACTATATACATAATGTCTTCTGCACTATCACTCCGTTGCATGCTCGATGCACACAAATTAACTGGTCCCAACTATGCTGATTGGCTTCGAAACCTGAGAATTGTTCTCAGGATTGAGAAGAAGGAATATGTACTAGACTCACCTAAACCTGCTGAACCTGCTCAGGATACACATAATGATGAACATATTGTGTATCGTAATTGGATAGATGATGCAAGAGTTGCACAGTGTGTTATGCTGGGATCCATGAATGATGAGCTCCAAAAGCAACACAAGCATAGGGACTCTCACTCTATCCTTATGCATCTATAAGATTTGTATGATGTGGCAGGAAGGACATCTCGATATGAGATATCGAAGGAGCTGTTCCGTTATAGGATGACTGAGGGATCATCTGTGAATGTTCATGTGCTCAAGATGATCAATTTGATTGAGCGTCTTGGACAACTTGGATTTGTCATGGATGGGGAGCTGAATCAAGATCTGGTCTTGCAATCACTTCCAGATTCATTCTCGCAGTTCGTTGTGAACTTTCACATGAACAAGTTGGATGTCAGCTTGCCTGAACTCCATAACATGCTGAAAACTGCTGAGTCGAATTTT
Source organism: Oenanthe sinensis (assembly GCA_028671895.1). Lineage (NCBI taxonomy): Eukaryota > Viridiplantae > Streptophyta > Magnoliopsida > Apiales > Apiaceae > Oenanthe > Oenanthe sinensis. The sequence continues at coordinate 6,255,956 of JAPMAC010000195.1, read as the reverse complement.
CCCACAAAGAAGAGTTCTGTTCTTCTAATTGGTGAAGGCTCTAACCCTAAGAAGAGGAAGATGAGCCCTCCTAAGAAGAAGAAGAAGGTAGGTGAGAAAAGGCCAGTTCTTCCAAAAGCTGAAGATCCCAAAAGCAAAGCTGTTTGTTTTCACTGCAACAAAGTGGGGTACTGGAAGAGAAACTGTAAGGCTTACCTTGCAGAATTGAAGAAGAAGAAGGGTGGTGAGACTACCGCTTCTGCTTCAGTTATGTTCATGATCGGACTAAATATGTCACTTAATCAAACTTCTACTTGGGTATTAGATACCGCCTGTGGTTCTCACATTTGCAATTCGTTGCAGGGACTAAAGAGAAGTAAGACTCTTGAAGAAGATGAGGTTATCCTACGTATGGGCAATGGAGCAAGAGTTGTTGCTGTAGCTGTAGGATCGTTTGATTTACTTATGCCTACGGGCAAGACTATTATTTTGGATAATTGTTATTTTGTTCCCTCAATTGTGAGGAATATTATTTATATTCCCATGTTAGACTTGGATGATTTTTCGTTTGTTATTGAGAATAATAAATGTTCAATTTTTAGAAATAATGTTCTTTATGGTGTTGGTATTTTAAATAATGGTTTGTATGTATGTGACGTAGAACATAGTTTACTTCAAATTGAACATAGTAATAAAAGAAAAGGAGATGATGAAAATCCCACCTACTCGTGGCACTGCAGACTTGGTCATATTAGTGAAAATAGACTTAAGACATTGCATAAGGAAGGGTTACTTGAACCTTTTGATTTTGAATCATATCCTACATGCGAGTCTTGTCTATTAGGCAAAATGACCAAATCTCCATTTAGTGGACATGGAGAAAGAGTTACGGAGTTGCTTGGATTGGTACATACAGATGTGTGTGGGCCGATGTCCGCGCAATCCATGGGTGGATTTTCATACTTCATTACTTTTACAGATGATCGATCTAGATTTGGATATGTGTATTTGATGAAATACAAATCCGAAGCCTTTGAAAAGTTCAAAGAATATAAGTATGAAGTAGAGAAACAAAGCAAGTATAGTATTAAAACCCTTCGATCAGATCGATGAGGTGAATACTTAAGTGGCGAGTTTCTAAATTATCTCAAAGAAAATGGTATAGTCTCTCAATGGACTCCTTCGGCCACTCCCCAGTTGAATGGAGTATCTGAAAGGAGAAATCGAACTTTGTTGGACATGATTCGATCCATGATGAGCTATACAGATCTTCCAGTATCACTTTGGGGATATGCATTGGAAACATCAGCATATATATTGAACAATGTGCCTTCCAAATCTGTTCCTCAAACTCCGTATGAGATATGGAAAAAAAGGAAACCGAGTCTTAAGCACGTTAAGATTTGGGGATGTCGGGCTTATGTCAAGAAAGTTGACCCCGATAAGCTAGAATCTCGATCCGTGAAATGTAGGTTTGTAGGATATCCTAAAGAGACTTTAGGGTATTACTTTTACACCGAACAAAGGGTATTTGTCTCCCGACATGCTACCTTCCTGGAAAAATAGTTTATCCTTGAAGGGAATAGTGAGAGCAAGATTGAACTTGATAAAGTTCATGAAGAACAAACTACTACGGTTCAAGAGGAAACATCTGTTCATATTGAACAACCTTCCGTAGAACAGCCCATCCGTAGATCACAAAGGGTGTCTCGCCAACCTGAGAGGTATTATGGCCTTGTTATTGAGAATGACAATGAATTGGCGGTAATTGATGGAGACGACCCTATGACCTTCAACGAGGCTGTGAGTAGGGTTGACTCAGAGAAATGGCAGAGTGCCATGAAATCCGAAATGGACTCCATGTATGCCAATCAAGTATGGACTTTGGTAGAGGCACCCAAGGATATGAAGCCTATAGGGTGCAAGTGGGTATACAAGAGAAAGATTAGAGCAAATGGCCAGGTAGAGACCTACAAGGCCAGGCTCGTGGCAAAAGGATTCAAACAAAGACAAGGGATTGACTTTGATGAAACTTTTTCGCCTGTAGCCTTGCTCAAATCAATTCGGATTTTGCTTGCTATTGTAGCTTACTATGACTATGAGATCTGGCAAATGGATGTAAAGACAGCCTTCCTCAATGGGGAACTTGAAGAAAAAGTATATATGACACAACCAGAGGGTTTTATTTCCAAAGGAAATGAACATCTAGTATGTAAGCTACTACGAACCATATATGGGTTATGGCAAGCTTTTCGAAGATGGAACATCCGTTTTGATGAGACAATCAAAGAGTTTGATTTTATCAAAAACATAGATGAACCATGTGTCTACAAGAAGGTTAGTGGGAGCGCAGTAACATTTCTTATTTGTATGTAGATGACATACTCTTAATAGGAAATGACATACCAATGCTGCAATCAGTAAAAATGTGGCTATCAAAGAACTTCACCATGAAGGACTTGGGAGAAGCGTCCTACATTCTTGGTATGAAGATCTATAGAGATAGATCAAGAAGAATGATAGGTCTAACCCAAGGTACGTACATCGATAAGGTGCTTAAAAGGTTATGTATGGGTTTCTTTATGTGTCGGCAATAGGATCTATCATGTACGTGATGTTATGTACTAGACCTAATGCTTCTCACTCAATTAGTGTGACTAGCAGATATCAGTCAAATCCAGGTGAAGACCACTAGAAAGCAGTGAAGAACATCCTTAAGTACTTGAGAATGACTAAGGATATTTTTCTTATTTTTGGCGGGTCTGAGTTGAAAATAGAGGGTTACACTGACTCTAGTTTTCAGTCAGAGTGTGATGATAGTACATCCATGTCAGGGTATGTGTTTACTCTAAATGGTGGGGCGATTAGTTGGAGAAGTCGTAAGCAATCTACGACGGCTGACTCCACTGCAGAAGCAGAGTATATAGCTGCAAGTGAGGCGGTAAAGGAAGCTATTTGGATGAAGAAATTTGTTTCTGAGTTGGGAGTAGTTTCTGGCATAGAGGGGCCTATTGTGTTATATTGTGACAATAACGCTGCAATAGCTCAAGCCAAGGAACCGAGGTCTCACAAGAATACCAAACATATATTGCGGCGGTTTCATTTGATTAGGGAGATCATTGAAAGAGGAGATGTCAAGATCGAAAGAGTTGACACACATAACAACATAGCAGACCCGTTCACGAAGCCGTTGTCTCAGTTAAATTTTGATCGTCATAAGGAGCGGATGGGTATTAGATACCAGAGTGATTGGCTTTAGGCCAAGTGGGAGATTGAAAGTGTTTGACCTAAAACCAATCATGTATAATGAGTTAGGAAAAACTTTCTGCTACTCTTATTTGATTTCATTTGATAATAATAAAGTATTTATGTTACGGCTTAATCTATTTGAAGTGTATTAAATAAGATGTTTCATAATTTAGAGCAAAGCTTCTAGAATTATAATGAGATTGTAATAATCAGATCTAGAAGATAATAGCTTTAGATTTAAATAGTTCCTGATCATAGGATAACTAATTGGAAATTGGTAAATCCGTAAAGATCAGTACATACTATGTTAGCTCTCTTAGGAGGATGTCTGTTCTCATAGACATTTGTGTGGTGACACTATAGCTAGTATGTAGGTGCTTATTAAGGAATAAGTTCACTGAACATGACTCGATAAGTAGAACAACTAATGGAGTTTACTCACGTGTCGATAGTTGTTTATTAAGTAAATAGTTGTACAAGTATCCTTAGACTTGAAATCGTTAGAGTAATCTCGTACACAATGATTTATGCTTTGGTTTAGTCCTTAGTCTCTAGGACATTCATTAGGTCCATTCTGGGCATAGTGATTTGTGTATGAAGATAGTTAACGGATCAATAAAGGATCTGCCCCTTCCAGTAAAGGAAGTGAATATCCTATGTTATTCTTAGATATGCAAGTTCAGGAATCTCTAGCCAGAGTGAATGAAATTAGAAAGAGTTTTTAATTTGCATTAAAAAGGAATTTTGCATTGTGAATAAGAAATCATATGATTAAATTAGATAGGCTTGACACGAGTTCCATGCCTTGTATTTAATCGGGATATTGAAGGATAGAAGGAATTAATTGTACAGTAACTAATTACTGACAGATTCTAAGCATTCTAAGCAATAATTTCGTATTATCTGGATAGTCGCGATATATTGAGAAGCATCACTCACGATGTAGAATAAATATAATTAATCAGATTAATTCTATTTAATGAATTAATAAAATTCATATAAATAATAAATAAAATGTTTATTATTATTTATTTCTACTACCGGCTTAATATTGAACCTAAAAAGTCACACCATAAAAGAGATTAAATTATAGATGAATGAATAATTAATAATAGTTAGTCATTATTTATTTATGAAATAAATAATTATTTAGCAAATTTTATAAATTAATTAAATGAGATTTAATTAATTATAAATATTTAAGATAAGATCTTAATATTATTAATTAAATATTTAATTAAAGTAATTAAATATGAAGAGAGAATAATTTTCTAAAAGAGTTTAGAAAAAGGAATTAATGATTAAAATAGTTTTAATCATTAACTAATTAATTTATAAGATTAATTAATTAAAAAGGGAATTAATAATAAGATATTTATAGAAAATATCTCAGCTGAGATATTTGCCTATAAATATAGGATTATAAACCCTAATACAAAAAACCCTAATATTTGTGAGAAATATTTTAAAAGAGAGGCAACCCTAATTTCCTCTCTAGCCTCCTCCTTCATCTTTTAGTTTGATTCTTGGTGGATATCTTTAGAGCACTCCACACTTGAGGGGTGATTGCAAGGATTGAAGAACAAGATCTTCTCTAGCTGTTGCCGGAAAGCAATCGAGGTATTCTTCAATTTATAAAATAGGTTTTGTATCTATATGTATGTATACATAGGAATATATGCAAATAAATGTTATTCAATGCTTCCGCTGGTGCATAAATTCCTTCATATTGTCGCTTCTGTGGAAAATTGGGAGACTGGAAATTAAACTGTCATTCTTATTTGGAAGATCTGAAAAAGTGATCAATAAGGGTCAAGCTTCAGGTATCGGGTTGGAATTGGAGTAAAAGTAGTTGCTCTGGTTAGAGGAACTCGTTACTTAACTTTTAGCCTATAAGGAAAATTTAGAACTTGGTAATTGTTATAACGTGCTTGAAATTGGCAAAGACATTATTTCAGTTTCTTGTTTGGACAAGAAAGGCTTTTTCATTTTAATTAAATAATAATAGTTGTTTATTCTATTTTGATGATGAGGCTTATAATGTTGCACAATTAATTAACAATTTATATGTTCTAAAATGACTCAAATCAAATATTACCTTTGGCACTGTTGTTGAGGCCATATTAATGAAAAACACATTTCTAGAATACATAAGGATGCATTCATGGATAAGTGTGCTAGTACACATCAATCCTTCATGAAAAGTGTTCGTGTGGATACCGTAGAGCGTAGATCGCGAGAGCGGGATACGTGGTGATTAAACAAGCTTTGGACCTCCATTAATCTTCCATTAATGAACTGTTAAAGATTCTAAAGGTATTTATTCTTTATATCCGAATTAAATCTTTTGTTTTTGCATGGATCTTGCGGAGGGTTTCGCTATTTTGATTTATTTTTCGCGTTTATTCCGCTGCATTTGTGCCTCGAAACCCTTCATCTTATTGAAGGGTTTCGAGCATGAAAACGCAGCAGAATTAACGTAAAAACAATTAAAAAATCGAAACCCAATCGCAGGATCCATGTATAATGTTGGATGATTATGGTGAAGAAGTATGTACCTTAACAAAGCTTTCGTATGCTGTTTAATGGAGGTCCAGAAAGATGAATCACAGCAGTCCTTTGTTGCAAAGATTTGCTCTCTAAAGAAGTCCACACGAACGCCCGATCGTCCTACGATCACCGGAGTCGGTACTAGCCGAATTGTTTGACTCTCTCTCTCTTTCTCTAGCCTCTCTTGATGTTGAGCAGTAGGGTTTTTCTCTAAAATGAAATTTTTATGATTTAAACCCTAATACTATACATCATTATGTATATATAGGGGAGAGAGAGATTTTGGGCCTAACCCTAATCCATGTGGTTTCCAAAACCCATTATGACTTTGGGTTATTATTATTATTAAATCTGAATTCTAATATAATTAATCAAGTCCCACTTAATTAATTCAATAATTAAATTCGAATAATAATAATACTTATTAAATCCGAATTCTAATATAATTAATCAAGTCCCACTTAATTAATTTAATAATTAAATTCGAATAAATAATAATATATTTAAATTCATAATTTAAATAAACCTCTGTTTTGACGTTATTTGTGTGTGACCCTTTAGGTTATTATTACATTGGCAATAATTTTATTATCTAATAATAAAATTATAAACAATGAGCGGCATCTAGTAATACATCATTGTTACCCAAGTAACAATAATAATTGGTGATTCAATTAAACCTTTCGTGAATAATGTGCAATGTAATATAATCCATTTAACCTTATATTATAGATAAAACTCGAGGCATGTATAGTGTCATCCTCTTCAATGTTTAATCTTGGTTTCCTTGATCAATGAGTAGACTATTTAAACAAATCAATATTTGAGCATGGCCATGCATTTCATAGTCTCACTCAATCAAGAGGCCAATAATATCACTCCTAGAATTGGAGGGTTAAATCCTATATCTATCATTCATATTCCCCATACGATTCATAGCATACCCAATGTCCACCTTTATCATTACCCGGTTAAAGGTAACTTTGAGTGTAATCAAAGTATATTAATTCTCGTATAGAAATATAATGATTTCAAGTCAGAGGATCATTACATCATTATCACTGTGAGATTTCTTATGACACTTATTAACATGTAGAATCTCACGGCGGGTCTTTCCAGTGTCATGTATTGATACATACACTTATGTTCTTGACTTTAGTATCACCATACCTATGACCAATGAGATGTGGTCATCCGTCAATAAACATACTAGTCTTATTGCATTATTATTGTCCTTAAATAATAATACTTGACTAGGGAATTTTAGGAATAAAATACTATTCATATAATCTCATTTTTAAGTCACATACTTAAAGATATATATTACGTATTAATATTCCAAGGACATTTATTATCCTTTCAATTTATAACGCAGTAAATAAAGACATAATAAATAATAATTAAATAATCACATAAAACATAATCCTTAATTGTTTTCAATAAAACATTAAAAGTATTGTCTCTAGGACACCAATACTAACACTTATGCCATAACCAACTTTCATATGGAGAGCCTTACTATAAAAATAGTAGACTTTATCTTTCCTTACAGAGTCCAGGTCAGCTATGTAGAGGCTTCGTTTCCTTACTCCTTGAAGAGCTTATTCTCATGTCTTCTTGTTGACAATGGAGCATCTGTCTTGATCAAAACCAACCTTGTCATTTACTAGACACTCAATAAATTATGCTTCAAACCATTTACTAGAGCAATTTTCTTAATCTTCAGATTTCCAACCTCTAGTATGCCATATCCCAATTTGAAACCAATGTTGTTGTCACCAAAGGTTACATAAGGGCCAACCATTTCTTTGAACTGTGATAGCAGGGCTTTATCACCTGTCATGTGTCCTGAGCATCCATTGTCAATGATCCACATGATTCTTTTATTTTTCATGTTGCCCTGCAAAGCAAAATATTTCAAGTTGCTTTTGGTACCCAACTTTCATTGGGTCCATTTGGTTTAGCTTGATCACAGTATGAAGTTGGATTTCTTGAATTATCTTCTCTTGCTTTTAGCAAGACTCCTGTAGCTAACCATTCTGATTTGATTACTGGTTTGGTATCTTTTCTCTTGGGTTGCTTGTTCATCCTAACCTTAGGTGGACTTGGAGTCTTTGCCTTTTCAGTTTTAACATTCTTATGCAGACATTCTTGATTATTAACAAAAGGCATGTTAAATCAAATGCTCATCAAGTTCATTTTACAAGATATACAATCAAAATCACCACAGTGAGTTACTTGTCTGTTCTTTAAAGGCATACTGTGTAAGTTTCCATTACTAGAGGTAGCATTCTTAACATTAGACTTGTCCTTGTTGCAGACATGAGTTAGATGACTAGAAGACCCACAATTGTTACACAACTTTCTAGGAGCATTACGAATGTAATCATAATTGTTCTTTTTGTTTATTCCTAATTTTCCAATTTTGTTCTTCTTGGTCTTCATGATAGTATGTTTAGAAGTTACTATCATGTTGTTGTTGACAGTAGGTTTAGGTCGAGTTGTCTTGACAGTAAGTTTGGATCTTACAGTCTTGACAACATCTTCTAAACTTACTGTCGAGCCAGTGTTGACAGTATCTTTTAAACAAAGGTTACTGTCAGGATCAATACTAACTGTCTTGGGGATTTTGACAGTATCTTTTTCCTTAAGGGACTTATTGACAGCTCCTTTGTCCCCATCATTTATCTCTTCTTTGATTATTAATGCTACCTCATCAAATTCAAACTCAGCCTTTTTGAACAATGGATTCTTCACTTTCTTTAACATAGAAGGTTTGACAGTATGTTTGGTTTCTTCTTCAACAACATGTTTCTTTCCATTTTTCTTCTCATAGTTAAAACCTATACCTACCTTTTGATTTTCAGTGTTATCATCATGATAAGATTTTAACAAGGAAGAGGAAATCTTGTAGGCCTTAATTTTTAATTCATTCTCAGAAATCTGTTTCCTAAGGAATTCCTCAATCTGAGAAGCACAAACAATTTTTTTCTTAAGAATTTCATTTTCTTGTTGGAGAGACTCAAAAGCATTTTGTTTTAGTTAAAGTTCATGGTTTTTAAGTTTTAATGACTCATTAGCATTGGATAATCTAGCTATCTCCTCATTTGCAGCTAACATGCTTGTATGAATATTAAAAATCTCTAAACTTAGACTTTCAATAGTTTTCTTATACTGGGATGTAGTCATATCAACAATAGTAAAAAAGGGTACCTGACTTGAAGAAGTGGATGAACCTTCTCCAGAACTTGCCATGAGAGCAAGATTTCCATATTCTTATTCTTCCTCTTTATCTGAGTCTTCCCAGCATTTTCCTTCAGCCATAAAATCTCTTCCCTATTACTTTTTCAGCAAGGCTTCATACTTTACTTTGAGTTCTTCATAGTCACTGTCATTTCTTCTAACTTGTTTTGGCTTTTTGCACTCTTTTGCAAAATGCCCCATTTCACTGCAGTTGTAACACCTTATTTTGGATCTGTCCACCATGCCTATCTTGTATCCACCTTTGCCACTCCCTCCAGGTTTTGAGATGCTTGGCTTGTTGAACCTGGAGCCTTGTCCTCTTGGTTTGAAGGCTTTGTTCTTCTTGAATCTCAAGTTGGAGAACTTTCTTGCCATGTAGGCCATTGTTTTATTCTCCATGTCTAATTCTTCCAAAGTATAGAACTCATCTTCTTTACCATCTTTGAGTTCCAGAGTCAAACCTTCATCTTCATCTGTGATTTCTTCAATTCTTATTTGTTGTTGATGTTGTGATTCTTTGAGTTGCATCAGCTGTGGATCCTGAGCCACTAGAGCATTAGAAGTGTTGGTCATCTTTCCTCTTTCACCAGCTTAGATAGCTCTCTTTTGCAGCAACTCTAGCTCATAGGTTTTAAGAATGCCATACAGAGTTTCAAGAGAAACTTTTGATAAATCCCTTCCTTTTCTTATGGCAGAAACCTTGTGCTCTAGGTGGTCAGGAAGTGTCAACATGAATTTCATGTTTATCTCCTTTTTGTCATAAAACTTTCCATGCAGCTGCAACTCATTAATCAGCCTATTAAATCTCTCAAACATATCATTCAACCCTTCACTTGGTTTAGCCATAAAGGCTTCATACTAAGACACCAGAATCTGTCTTTGATTCTCTTTTACTTCTTCTGTCCCTTCACTGAGTATCTCAATGGTTTCCCATATTTTCTTTGCACTGGTGCAATTGAATATGTTGTTGTACATGACATTGTCAAGTGCCTCAATGATAATAAATTGTAAATAATCATCAAGGGATACTTTTTCCTTCTCAGTGTCAGTGTACTCTGAAACCTTTTTACGAACCCAGTAGGCTGGTATAGTTTCACCATCTACTGTGGTTTCAGGTACATAAGTTTGAGGGACAAAGGGACCATTCTCCAGAATTCCAGGATAGAGTGGGTTGGCTGTCTTTATGAACAACATCATCTTTCTTTTCCAGAGATTGTAATGATCTTTGTCAAAGGTGGGTATTTTAATACTGCTTACTTTCTGTGCACTCGTTTTTAGATCTTTTCAGGTTATGTATGTCTAATCTTTTACTCTGATACCAGTTGTTAAACAGAATGAGTGTTGCAGAAGGTGGGTTAAATGCAACTTAATAAATTTACCACTTTTTGCTAACAACAAACAAAAGCAAAGATATTAAGTTACAAGGCAAACAACAAGTAAGCTAGGGACACACAGTGTTTTACTTCAAAAATTAATTTTATTAATTTTTGTTGCTACAACTGACTGGAAAAGGTTTTCAGCTTCAATAGACACAATAACAAGAGATTCTTAGTGTTTCTATGCTTGAGAAAAGTGAAGCTCATTTGTGTGTGTTAGGGAAAGTGTTTGTGAGATGTGTATATTTAAACTACAACACATATCTCACTTACAGGTACATTTTCCCTTGTTTACTGGACAATACTTGAAATAGTAATCTCACTTTTTCTTCATGAGTCTTGTCTTCATTCCAAATGTAGATAAAGGTACTCTATGAGGATTTGATATTATCTCTCTGGCTCATGGCGAATTCTACCAGTTCTACGAACAACCTGTGTTTGTTGAGCATTATCATTATCCTTCTCATGTTCCACTTCAGGTTCAATGCTATTTTGTGGTTCTCGATCTTCATCGAGGTCTATAGTTCTCCCACTGTTTCTTTTGGAAACAAAATCTCTTTCCATGAAAACAGCATCTCGAGCAATAAACACTTTCTGCTCAGAAGGACTATAAAAATAATACGCCTTTGTTTCTTTAGGGTATCCCACAAAATTGCACTCTTCAGATTTAGGTCCAAGCTTGTCAGATACTTGACGTTTCACAAACGCCTTGCATCCCCAAACTTTCATAAAACTCATGCCTGACCGTTTCTTCTCCCATATCTCATATGGAGTCTTTGAACCTTCTTAGTAGGAACACGGTTAAGTGTAAAGCCGCTGTTTCTAGAGCATAACCCCAGAAACTAATTGGAAGATCTGCATGACTCATCATCGATCGTACCATGTCCAACAAGGTGCGATTTCTCCTCTCTGTAACTCCATTCCATTGAGGTGTACCTGGCGGAGTGAGTTGTGATACAATACCACACTCCTTTAAATAATCTTTAAATATAGTGCTCAAGTATTCTCCTCCACGATCAGATCGTAAGATTTTAATACTTGCACCTCCGCCAATTTGCTTTTCTACTTCAGCCTTGTATTCTTTGAACTTTTCAAAAGAATCGGATTTATTCTTCATAAGATATACATACCCATATCTACTGAAATCATCAGCAAATGTTATGAAGTAGTAGTAGCCTCCTCTAGCCATCACACGCATTGGGCCACATACATCACTATGTATTAGCTCCAGACGTTCAGTGGCCCTATGACCCTTACCAGTGAAAGGGGCTTTAGTCATTTTACCAAGCAAACAAGATTCGCATTCTTGGTATGATTCAAAATCAAAATTATCCAAGTATCCATCCTTATGTAATTTGGATATGCGTTTCTCATTTATATGGCCTAGACGACAATGCCAGAGGTATGTTTGATTTGAGTCATTAACTTTAAGTCGTTTGTTTTCTATATTACAGACAGAATTATCTAAGTCAAGAACATATAAACCATTAAACAAACGCGCAACACCATAGGTTAAATCATTCAAAGCAAAAGAGCAACTGTTGTCCTTTATTGTAAACGAAAAACCTTTCTTGTCCAAACAAGAAACAGAAATAATGTTTCTGCGAATCGCAGGCACGTAATAACAATTATCCAGTTCTAAAACTAGCCCAGAGGGCAAAGATAAATAATAGGTTCCTACAGCTAAAGCAACAACTCTTGCTCCGTTGCCAACTCGTAGGTCCATTTCTCCTTTAGCCAATGTCCTACTTCTCTGCATTTCCTGCACATTTATACAAATGTGAGAAGCACATCCGGTATCCAATACCCAAGATGTAGAAATAGACAGATTGACTTCTATAACATATATACCTGAATTAGAAGCTTGCTCAGCCCTCTTCTTCTTCAGATCCTCCAAGTAAACTGAACAGTTTCTCTTCCAGTGACCAGTTTTCTTACAGTAGTGACATTCACCCTTAGTGACCCCACCTTTAGGCTTTAAAGCCTATTTAGGACCTGACTTTGGCTTGGGTGTAGAATCAGAACCTGTCTTTTTCTTACCCTTCCACTTGCCTTTCCCTTTGGCCTTACCTTTATTGCCCACCATCAGTATGGGAGCAGGTTCAGCCGTCTTCATGTTGGTCTCATATGTTCTCAACATAGCCAACAATTCAGTAGGTGTTTTGTCAAATTCATTCATATTGTAGTTCATAACAAACTGAGTGAATTTGTTGTTCAAAGAATTCAAGATTAGGTCAATACCAGTTTCCGGACCAATCGGGAAACCCAAAGTATCAAGATACTCAATGTAACCAATCATCTTCAGAACATGTGGGCCAACTGGTTCACTTGCCCCTTGTTTGCAATTAAAGAGTGACTTACTCGTGTTGAACCTTTCTTGACCAGTTTGGCTTGCAAACATGCTTTGCAAGTGCTCATAGATAGTATATGCATCCATATGCACATGTTGTCTTTGAAGCTCAGCACTCATAGTTGCCAACATAAGACATGCAACATCAGTTGCATCATTCTCATCCTTTGTATGGGCAGCTCGTTCCTCAACAATAGCGCCCTCAGGAAGGGGACCTGCCGGAGGAATATCAATGACATGAAGCTTGCACTCCTGCCTGAGGACAATCCTCAAATTCCTCTGCCAGTCTAGGAAGTTGTTTCCTCCTGTCAGCTTATCCTTCTCAAGGACAGATCGTACGGATAGTGTGTTTGTGTTGTTTGTCATTATTTGGTATCTACAATGATAAAAGCACAATATTAAACATTAGATTGTCTGAGTTATTTATTATGTTCAAATGATTATGATACATTCATAATATATCTCCCACTATTTTTTCAAATTAATAACCCTTACTATTAATTTGGAAAGTATATCCCATAATTCTTTCTAGTGAGCCAAGATCCATATTTCGTCATGTCTTAAGTCAACCACTGGAAGTCCTTAAGAATGATTATTTAGGTAGACAACATTTGTCAATTATATCATATATAATTCTTGGATAGTTTGGTGAGCAACGATTGATCTTATCTATCTAATAGATTTTTAACCAAACTCTATGCTTCTAAGTTCATAATGGTTGAATATAACCGTTTACTTTCACCTTATTATGACGACTCAGTTAAGTTTGACCCAATGATACAACGGTCGAATATAACCGTTTATATTCGTCGCATCTCACCACGATAGATAGGAGTCCCCTGCCACTGACAGTCTTTCCCCTAATCGATCTAGGATTCGATGAGTGTTCATTCATTGGAAAGCATCCGATTAAAACTTAATATTTTGTTAAGGGGTTTAGAAAATTGACGACGATCATGATCACATCATGAAGAGATCCTCAATTTTTCCTTGAACTAAATATTTCAAATTGACATCTTAAATTGTTCATTTCCCAGGTAGATGGAGGATACCAGTGGTCACACTTAAAACCCATCAGCCTTACGAATACGCATATCCGTTTTTGTCAGAAAATCCCAATTATAGACATCAAAATCCATATTCAATTCCGTGTTTTAAAAATCCATATTTCATAAACACAAGAATCTCATGATCGTTTGTTAATTTTAAAATCTTAAATCGTTACAGATTTTATCTTGTTTAGCATGGCAAGCATGGCATGGGTGACGTATCTAATACATGCATACATCATTAATCTAATTAAAGCATGCATCTTCTACTCTACACATACATTCATACATCAATATGTAAAGTGCAGTATGTAAACGTGCTTGGTTATGGCCCCTTTCCTATGTGATCCTTTCGAGCTAATGAAAGGATCAAAGTCAATCTATGGTGGTGAAATATAAATACAATTACATGTCTTCATTCTTCTTGTATCCATGGGTGCTTGCTCCTCTTCTTGGATCATCCTTCAATCTTCAAGTACATTACATGGAATAATTGAATACAACCTATACTAATGTACTTACATAAGAAAACTCGAGTTACATTCGAGGTTAAACAATTACAAGAATGAAGAAAATGACATGCAAGTCGTATTTATAAAACCAAAACCAAAACCATTAATCTAGGGGTCTAAGGGCCATAACCAGCACCATGCTCAAGTACACAAAATAAAATATTGCGGGGGTCAGGTGGCGGTGGCCCCTGGGCGGGGGTTCGGGGGCGGCAGCCCCCGGGCGGGGTCTGGGGGCGGCAGCCCCCAGTTGGGAAATTTTTTATTTTCGAAGACCAGTCCTATTCAGAAATCATCAATTTCTGAACTACAGATCATATCTGTTAGCCTTTTTCCCCACTGCAATTTATACAGTTTCAGAAGCATGTATCATATACATACTTATCATATCCCAGTTAACAGATCATGTCCAACATAATCTGTCCACCAGTTTGTATCATATACAAACTGACCCTCATGCATAATATACAAATCGCAATAAGGCATATAAATTAGTCATGACAAATCATTAACATGCTAGTATCAGAATCTATATACTCATCATATGAATAACAATTCGAATATACATGGCAGTACCAAGGCATGGCAGTCACCAAAACAGGCATGTATGCATCAAATACATAAAACACGTAACCAAATCAGTCCCTTATACACGTAGCTCTGATGCCATTGTTGGGTTTCGAGGCATAAAACGCAGCGGATTAAACGTAAATATAATAAAAATTTCGGAACCCTAACGCAGGATCAAGTATAATCATGGACTGATTATTGTGAAACGGAATCATACCTTTGTTTGGTCTTGACTACTACGAACTCAACGGAGATCCTAGCTTTCACGACTTGTGTCTTTCTCTTGAAAACACCTCTATGGTATCCACACGAGCACCTTCAAGAACGTCTCACGATCTTGATTATGGAACGGATGTACTAGCCTCCTCTAGATGATTTCGAAACTGCCTTTGATGTGCTTGCTGCTGCTGCTGCCTCTATAGGGTTTTTCTTATCAAAACGTTAACCCTTATTAACCCTACATTATCTATTTATAATGGTTGGTTAATAGGCCCATAATAGCAACCCATAACAGCAAAGCCTAACCCATGTAGGTTTAGGATTAAATAATAAAACCGAATTTTATTATTTAATTAATAACTAAGTCACACTTAATTATTAATGGCAGAATTCAAATTCGAATTTATATTATTTCAATTAATTAAGTCTCACTTAATTAATATAATAAAATTCAAATAATCATCAATTAATTTAAATCTATAATTTAAATTAATTATTCCTTAAAGTACTCTATGTGTGTGACCCTATAGGCTATTATTTAATTAGCAATAATTTTATTCTCCAATAAAATTATAAACAATGAGCGGTATCTAGTAATACATCATTGCTACCCAATTAAATAATAATAAAATCGTGATTCGATAAAACCTTTCGTGATTAATGTTTCTGTGTAATATAATCCCTTTAACCATATATATTATAGATTAAACTCGAGGCATGTATTTAGTCATCCTCTTCAACATTTAATCCGGGTTTACTTGATCCATAAGTAGACTATGAAAACAAATCATTATTTGAGCACGGCCATGCATTTTATAGTCTCACTCAATCAAG
The DNA here is from genome assembly GCA_028671895.1 of Oenanthe sinensis. Classification (NCBI taxonomy): domain Eukaryota; kingdom Viridiplantae; phylum Streptophyta; class Magnoliopsida; order Apiales; family Apiaceae; genus Oenanthe; species Oenanthe sinensis. The sequence continues at coordinate 6,240,028 of JAPMAC010000195.1, read as the reverse complement.
AGGCCAATAATATCTCTCCTAATTATAGGAGGGTTAAATCCTTTATCTATCATTCATATTTCTCATACAACTCATGATATACCCGATGTCCACTTTTATCATTACCCGGTCAAAGGTAACTTTTAATGTAGTCAAAGTATATTAATCCTCGTATAGAAATATAATGATCTCAAGTCAGAGGATCATTACACCATTATCACTGTGAGTCTTTCTTATGACTTTATTAAACATGAAGAATCTCACTGTGGGTCTGTCCAGTACCATGTACTCCTGCATGTACCTATGTGTTGACTTTAGTATCCCCATACTTATAACCAATGAGATGTGGTTATCTGTCAAACAACATACTAGTCTATTTATGTATTATTATTGTCCTATAATAATAATACTCGACTAGGGACATTTAAGAATATGATATATTATATAATCTCAAGTTCAAGTCATTTACTAAATTATACAATGTGTATCATGATTCTAAGGACATTTATTATGCTAACAAATATATTGCAGTAATTAAAGTCATAATAAATACGTTTATTGAATAATCAAATGACATAAATGTTTATCAAAAGAAACATTGTATTGCCTCTAGGGCACCTACACCAACAATCTCCCACTTGCACTAGAGCCAATCACTCATGTATCTAATACCCATGGAACTAGTGTGACCGTCATGCTTCGTCTGCGATAAGCCTTTAGTTAGTGGGTCTGCAATGTTATCATTTGTGTGCACTTTACATATGTGTATGTCACCCCTTTCATTAATCTCTCGAATGAGGTGATATCTCCTGAGTATATGTTGAAGGGTTTCGTGACACAAACGCAGCGGAATAAACGTGAAAAATAAATCAAAATAACGAAACCCTCCGCAGGATCCATGCGAAAACAAAAGATTTAATTCGGAGATAAAGAATAAATACCTTTAGAAGCTTTAACAGTTCATTAATGGAAGATTAATGGAGGTCCAAAGCTTGTTTAATCACCACGTATCACGCTCTCGCGATCTACGCTCTACGGTATCCACACGAACACTTTTCATGAAGGATTGATGTGTACTAGCACCCGAAAACTTCTTCTCTCTCTATCTTCCTCCTTTCTCAGAGCGGCTAGGGTTTTTGTAAAATCTCTATCTTATTAAATCAGCCCATAAAGAGATTATATAGAGAGAGGAATAAGTTTTCTAATTATTATCCAATTATAATTAATACTAATCCAAAATTCTAAATTATTTAATTAAGTCTCACTTAATTAATTAATTATTAATTTTGGAATTAGTTTAAGTAATTCATTTATTCTATTTATATAATTAATTAAGTCATACTTAATTAATATCATAAATAAAATAAACTACTTATTTAATTTAAATTATTTCTCCTTCAAGCGTTCTTTGTGTGTGACCCTGTAGGTTATTATTACGTTGGCAACAATTTTAATATCTAATTAAAATTGTAAACAATGAGCGGCATATTGTAATACATCATTGCTACCCAAGTAATAATAATAAATCGGTGATTCGATGAAAATTGGTGATAAATCAGAAGGAGTCAAGACAAGGAAAAGTCAAGCAAACATTTGTGCTTTTGCAGCCTTTCTAGCTCAACAGGAACCAAAGAATGTTAAGGAAGCATTAGAAGATGAAAATTGGATCATGGCAATGCAAGAGGAATTAAATCAATTTGAAAGATGTGATGTTTGGGAACTTGTAGAGCCACCTAAGGATGCTTCAATCATTGGTACTAAATGGGTGTTCAAAAACAAGGTTGATGAATATGGCACTATAACTCGCAACAAAGCAAGACTAGTTGCACAAGGGTATAATCAACAAGAAGGAATCGACTTTGATCAAACTTATGCTCCAGTTGCAAGATTGGAATCTATAAGGATACTACTCTCATTTGCATGCTTCAAGAAAATCAAGCTACATCAAATGGACGTCAAGAGTGCTTTCTTAAATGGATTTATCAAAGAAGAAGTTTATGTCAAGCAACCTCTTGGATTCGAGAATGAGAAATATCCTAATCATGTTTTCAAATTGAAGAAAGCATTGTATGGATTAAGGCAAGCACCTCGTTCTTGGTACGAAAGGTTAAGTAAATTCTTAATCAAGAATGGTTTTATTCGAGGTAAACTTGATCCCACATTATTTACTATGCTTAAAGGTAAAGATATCTTAGTTGTTCAAATATATATGGATGATATAATTTTTGGTGCTACTAACGATTCTATGTGTAAGTGGTTTTCTAAGTGCATGAGTAGTGAGTTTGACATGAGTATGATGGGAGAGCTCAAATATTTCTTGGGTCTTCAAATCAAGCAAACTCCTGATGGAATTTATGTGCATCAATCCAAGTATATCAAGAATCTACTCAAAAAGTTTGGATATAAAAATCTCAAGTCGAAATCAACTCCTATGAGTGTTGTCAGCAAGCTGACAGCAGATGAGCAAGGTAAAGATGTTGATATTCAGATTATAGAGGTATGATTGGTAGTTTATTATATCTTACAGCCTCTAGATCTGATATAATGTATAGTGTATGTGTTTGTGCAAGATTTCAGGCTAAACCAAAGGAGTCCCATTTGAATGCCGTTAAGAGAATATTCAAATATTTATGTGGAACTATCAATCTTGGTTTATTTTATCCTATAACAAATACATTTGATCTTGTTGGGTATAGTGATGCAGATTATGTAGGTTGTCAAACTGATAGAAAAAGTACAAGTGGTGTTTGTGCATTTCTTGGACAAAGTCTTGTGTCTTGGCTTAGCAAAAAGTAAACTTCGGTTGCATTATCTACGACTGAAGGAGAGTATTTAGCAGCTGGTAGTTGTTGCTCTCAAGTGCTATGGATGAGACAAACACTCAGAGATTTTGGAATAAAATGTGGACAAACAACAATCTATTGTTACAACACCAACACTATAAATTTGTCAGAAAATCCAGTGAATCATTCAAGAATAAAGCATATTGATGTTCGACACCATTTCTTGAGAGATAATGTTGCAAAAGGTAAAGTCAAGCTGATTTTTGTGTCTACAGAAGAACAACTAGATGACATCTTTACAAAGCCCTTAGCAGAAGAAAGGTTTAATGTGCTAAGAAGAGAATTGGGCATGTGTGATGTTCAGTCAGCAAGCTGATAGGCTAAAAAGGGTACTATCAGCTTACTGTTAAAAATTAGTATAATTTTAAATCTTTTGCATGCCTGGTTTGTTACGTGTTTAAATGATTTATTTGTTAATATTCTATGTGCCCGTTACATGGTATTTATGAATTAACTCTAGAATTATGCGCTTTAAATGTGGTTAAGATATCCATGATATTAATTAGATATAATTTGAATTTCAAACTTGTATCTGATAAGTATAAATAGGTAACTTTTGATAGATTTTGTTACTAGATTTGTTTTATAATTATCAGATATGAATATTGTTCGGGGGTTGGGATTATTTTATTTTTATCCTAAAAACTCTCCCCTTACAATTATTAAAAGGACTTTAAAAGAGTATTTGTTAAGGAGTCCGTTCAGTTCTCGTACCATATCTATCCAGTCTAGGGTTTTATCTCTAATCTTCCATAAATACTCACTCGTCGTTATCGCTTCAATCAGTGCTCGATTAGTGATGAGGAAGAAGACTAGAGCCTCTGCTAAAGGTGCTGGTGCTGGTGCGCGGATGTCTGCAATTGACGACTCTTCGATGTCGAAGACAAAACGAAAGCTACATCTTCGTGACGAGACAGAGTCGGATTTGGATTTGAAAGCAGTTACAATTGATAGTGATGATGAGCAATCTGATGTACAACGCTCGGATATGGGTGGTGATTCAGGGTCAAAGAAGATGAAAATCACGCCTAGGGTTCGTAATGAGTGTTTGGAAAGATACACAAATCAGGCTATTGCTTCAAGGAAACTTGTTTTGGGAAAACCTCTTTCGGGTAAACTCTTTAAAAAATGCGGTATTATCAAAATCTTTACTGATGTTGGTCTTAAATCTTTTCTTTGTGATTTACCAAAAATAGCATATCCTGAGCTTATTCGAGAATTTTATGCTAATCTTCACCTTGATAAGATGAATAACTTTGTGTCGTTTGTTCGTGACACAAAAATAAATCTTCCAAAACCCGTATTGAATGTTATTTTAAATATTGGCTTGTTATCTGATGTTTCAATCCATACTCTTCGTGGTTCTCAATCTATTGATGAGTTTACTCCTGTTGATTAACTTAAGTTGTTGTTAGTTGATTCAAATGTATCTGAGTTTTTCACTCCTTCAACTGCCATGGTTACACCATTGGCTCATGCTATGTTTCGTATTTGTATCTCAAATATCTGTCCTAGATTAGGATCAAAATCTAAACTTTCTTGTCAAGATGTGGTTGTCATTGCTATGATATTAGATGGAAATGTGTTTGATTTATCTGATCTGGTTCTAAAGAATATGCATGCTGCTGTTAATGCCAATGTGTCTACGGCTCTGCCATATGGGTTCTTGTTGACTATAGTTTTTGATTGGTATGGTGTAAAGCTTGATGATGTTGAGTCGGTGGGTGCAAAAGAATTTTTGGATTCTAAGTGTTTGACACAGTCAGGGTTAAAACTTGATAAGGATGGTGTCTTGATGTATGTGGAATCTACTCCTACTCCTCCTGTGATTGGTTCTGAATACACTTCAGAAGTCATGTTTACTGAGATTGTCAAAGATTTAAAAGCTGGACAGGAAAAGATCATTAATCTCTTAGAAGATATGGTGAAGTATCAAAGGTCTTTGCAAACAGGGTGGGTTCAACATGGTTTCACTCCTTCAACTTCCAATCCTGATACACAGAGGTCTGCAGATATTGATGATCTGGTGGATGCTGCTCATGACTTGATTCAGAAATCTAATCAGCCTCAGGAAGCTCAGACCAAGACCAGTTCTGATGTTGATGTTCTTTCTCCTACGGATACTTAATTTTAGCTCTTTTAATGATTAAGGGGGAGAAGATTTTAGGAAGGTATTTTGCTGGATGTTTTAATTTCTATTTGGTTTACTTTTGTGGATGTTAATTGCCTTATCTGGTTAGGCTTTGGATAATATTTGTGCTATTTTATCTGATTATGTGAGAAGTTGCATATATTGTAAATTAGTTGAAATATATCTATGTTATCAGTTTACAGGATTGCAGGTATTTAGGGGTAGTTTATATTCTTCCTAAAATGTTTGTGTAATCATCAAAAAGGGGGAGATTGATAACCTTATAGTTTTGATGATAACACTAGTAGCAAGCTGATAGCTTGTATTTGACGTTGTTAGCATGCTTATATGTTTATACTGCAGAAGTACTAACATTGTTTTGCAGAATTCAGAATAATGAATTATCAGTAAGCTAACAAGTGACAGGTCAAGATTAATAGCAAGCTGATAAGTACAAGATTGATTCTAACAGCAAGCTAACAGTCTCCGCCCAGATTCTGTTGAAGATAAAGCAAAGTGCGGATTTCAAGGAGAATTTGTAGGGATCACTTTGTGAGAACTCTAATCTATATATATGACTGATATATTATTAGAGCTCATCAAAATCTTTATCTTTTTAATAGGAAGAGTTTTTAAATCGTTTTGACAATTTCAAACTCCTATTATTAAGATGTTCAAACGTATTTTTGAAGATATATATTCTTAAACAATTTATCATTTACATATCTTCAAACTACCGTAGTTATAGGTGTTTAACAGTCAAATAGTTTCAACAACCAAACGTGAGAATTGAATTCAAGAACGTTGTGGAAGTTTGAATTATTTGAACGTTATATACTTGTATATATATGGTATCGGTGTATTGAATAAAAAAAAGAAGAAAAAAAAGGAAGCTTCACAGAGATATCCATATGATTCATACACCAAGCTTTTCAGAAGAAACACAACCGAGTTTTATTGCAAATCTTTTATTTTGAGCTCTAATCTTATATACACTTATATATCTATTTGAGTTCATAGTTTGAGTTGTGATTTACTTATTCATACTTGTATCGTTCAAGGTGTAATTGTTATTACTGAATAGTGAGCTTGGATAACAGGGTTCAGGGAGATAGTTTGCTAGAGAAGGGTGTACTTGGATAGTACAGGTCTTAGAGAGCATTTGTTTCAGGGAACAGGGGTTATCAGCAAGCTACTATCAGTGATAGGGAAAGAGGGTGATATATTATTGATCTTGTAATCGTCATATTTTTTAAGTGATTAATAATATATTATCTTACCAGGTTGGTAAGGGACCAGGACGTAGACCAGTAGAGATAGGGGTCGAACCTGGCTAAAATTCTTGTGTGTGCTTTACTTGCTGGTATCTATTTTCTGCTTTGCATTATCACTGTCAGCGTGCTGACAATATATAATCTACCTTAACTGCAAGCTGCTAGTCAGTTTCTGACATATTCCGTAATTCATAAAAATTGGGTATAATTAGCCATAACACCTATTCACCCCCCTCTAGGTGTGTAATTTCACAATGGAGGAATCTGATGTATTTTATAGACTTGGGGCAAATCTATTAGAAGAAGGAGAAATTGATAAACCCTATGTTCCAACGGTTGGGTCCCGAAGTATCGTAGAAAGGGGGTTGAATACGATACTCACTAAATTAAAAAAATTCTTTCGAAACTTTTGCGGATAAATAATTTAGAGTTTGGTTAGTGGGTTCGAGTTCATGAGGTGAATAGTGTTTAGGAGGTTCGCTTACTAATTTTCTATGTTTATGAATAAATAATAATGTTCTAGAAAATTAGCAAGTAATTTAAACGAGACAGGTTTCGGGGAATATATCTTTCGTATAGAATCCCTGAGGTTGCTACACCCAGTTAAATATATAACTGACTTCCAAAGATCAGATTAGTTATTTGCTTCTACAAAGAGATATAGCTTAATTCCTATACAATATTTGACTAGTGTTTGTACTAACGGAATCAAGCTAATAGAGAGTGTTTTACAACAGCCCAATGTATTTGAACATAATGAATCAGCTAGATTATAAAACTCTAGTGAAGAAGGTATGCGAATGGCTTTGTGACTTCTTCTTCTCCGGCTTAAAATATCTCTCTGTATGGTTATGTTTCTCAACTGATCAACCAACCCAAAATGAACACGTCATTTTGTTTATTATAGTGTAGACTTTTCAAATCAATTAAAATTGATTTGATTCTCAATGCTTCAAGTCCTTTATTGTGCTTGTACATGGATGAGTGGTATGTAGGTGTTCTTGTTGCACCTTGATTAGTTTGTTGCGCCTACACTCTAGTTGCAGTGTGTAGGCACCATAAAATGCCTCTAAGTACTTTTATTGCACTTGCACTCTCAATCCCTTGTGCAAGCGCCACCAAATGCTTGTCTGTACATTTCCTTGTGCCTGAGATGTTTGTTGCGCCAACATAGATTCCCATTCTTTTTTGAGGTCCCATTTTTGTTCTTTGTGGTGGAGCAATGGGAACATATATAGCACTATCAAAAATATAAAAATGGAAAATATCAAGTATTTGACCAAGAACTAATTGATGGGAGGGATCTTTATGATTAGCAGATGGTCTAACTCTTATTAGGTTCATGGCATGAAGTATAGCATGACCCCAAACAGATGTAGGTAACTTAGTCTTTAATAGCAAAGGATGAGCAATGAGTTGAAGTCTCATAATTAAAGATTCAACCAAACCATTTTGTTTATGCACATGAGCCATAGGATGTTCAATGGAGATTCCTACCGATATACAGTAATCATTGAAAGTTGAAGATTTAAATTTGGCATCATTATCTAGACGAATTGATTTAATGGGATGATCAAGGAATTGAGTTCACAATTTGATTATTTGGGCAAGTAATTTTGCAAAAGCTATATTTCAGGTTAAAAGTAGGAAAACATGGGACCATCTAGTTGAAACATCAATTAAAACCATGAATTATCTAAAAGGTCTGGAAGATGAATGAATGGGGTAACAAATATCTCCTTGAATTCTTTCGAAGAGATTTGAAGACTTGGTTTGAAGTTTTATTGGAAATGGTTGGACAATCAGTTTTCCCAAGAAAGATGCTAAACAACGAAGTTCGTTACGTGGTTTGTCCTTTTGATATCTAAAGAGATGACCATTATAATTTTCTATAATACGACGCATCATAGTCATCCATCGATAATCAAGTCTTTCATGTCAAAGGGTAAAAGATTTTGGGTCTATGATTATAGGAATGATATTTATATGGGATTCAATGGTTTTAGTCTTTGTAATGTTTAATCTAGAATAAACCAAGGGTAAATTTTTTAAGATCTTCTTATAGCCAGAGCTACTTGAAGTGATGAGAATATATTCCTTTTTATTTATACTAGTAGTCTCAACATGAAAACCATTAAGAGGAATATCCTTAAAACTCATAAGGATGCTAGTTGATTTGCTAGAATACAGAGCCTTTTGTTTATGAATTTTCATTTCATTTGGTAGAATAAAACTAGCCTTCCAAAACCTTTTATTATGTTTGATGTACCTGATATCGTCCAAACTTGTGAGTTAATATTAGTCAATTCCGAAAAATATTTCGGATATTGTAGAATTGTGTGAGAGGCACGCAGTCAATAATACATATATATCTTTCATACTTACACTATATATATAAAAGTAAACAAAATTTTCATTAAAACAAAATACATACTAAAACATAAATATAGAAAATATTACATATAAAGCACATACATGAAAATTAGTTATCTAGATCATAATTTAGCACTCGTGTTTGTTATATTTAAAGTTTCATCATTTCCTATTGCATCATTAACAAAATTCTAGCTATAATTAGTAAAGTTGGTCTCCACCATTTTTTCTTTAACCTTTTTAGATGATTGATACAATTCAACAAGAAGTTTTGGCATTCGACAAGTGCAATCCCAATACCCTTCATCCCCACATCTATGAGAAACATCTCTAGCATCAATTTCTTGTGGGACCTTTCTTTTATTTGGCCCTTCTGGTTGGCAGAGTTGTTGTAGCCATCACGCTGCCACTTCAGATGACCAGAATTATATTGATTTTGAAACCGACCACAGAAATTTCCTTGTCCATGGTTCCGTCCATAACCTCATCTTCCTTTATGCCATTTTCCTCGTTCATTCTCCTAGAATGATGTGTTATGTATTTCAGGTAACTGGGCAGAACCTGTAGGACGTGTTTGATAATTTTTTAACAGCAACTAATTGTTCTTTTCAGCCAAGAGAAGGAGAACTACCAATTCGCTATACTTTTGAAAATTGTGTTCTCTGTACTATTGCGCTAGGATCATAGTGTTGGGATGAAAAGTTGAGAGAGTCTTTTCAATCATCTCAGTATTAAGAATTTTCTCACCACATAAAATTAGTTTTATACTTGTTTTGAATAACATGGAATTATATTCTGTAACAGATTTAAAATCTTTAACCTTAGATTAATACAGTCATACCAGGCTGATGGTAAATAGATAAGTTTTTTTTTGCTAATTTAAAGTATTTTATATATTGAAACCAGAACAAGGGTGGCCTCTAGTGAGACCACCCTTCTCCCATGGGGAGTGAAAGTCATAGAGAAGAGCCTCTTAAACATAGTTAATCTGGTTGCTTATACACAAGAAAGAAACAAGCAGAATCATCATCCGAAACTACAGACCAAAAGCGAATAAGACATGACAAGTTAACATTATTTCATAGGTTTACCAATTGTGCCAAACTTAAGATCTTGTTGGACATCTTTGTGGACATCATTTTCTTCATGTATAGCTGCTTCCAATCTTGTACTATCATGTTCATCCAGGACTCCCCTTCTCTGCTCTGCAACTTGCATTCCATTCTTTTTGACCAAATGATCTTCTCAAGCTTTGTGTGCTATTTCTTTTGCAGCATTGTCCTCACCCTTGGTCTAAAGAGTACTTGCCTTAAAATTCAAGCTATAACAAGAGGAGTCATAAGTAGGGAAAGGGTATAAAACACTGGCATTCCTCCTCTTGATCAACCTGCATTATGGAGGAGTCTGAAGATGTAGACATTGATGGTTCATCTCTATAATTAATAGAATCTGAGGAGATAGCCTTGGAGGCATGGGGCTAAGCTGACCAAACACAAGTGCAAGAAACCGAGTCATGTGTAGGAGACAGACAATTTTGACAAATTTTGGTACCTTGGTACTGGACTCCAACCTACACATAGGATTCCAGTAATTTGACCCAACCATAGGAAGGCCTTGGACTTTCAGTAGCAACATCAATCATAATGAAGGCTTGAGTTTGGGGTTCATGGTGAGTAGTACTATGGAAAGTGTCTGAAGACATAGTTATAGGATTGCCTAGATCTTTACTTCGAAAACAATGACCCTGAAATGTGAACAGTACATTATGAAATGTGACCCATATAGGAATAAAGGCAGAGGGGGAGCATCCATAGACAAATCTTTAGACCATAATTTGAGGTCAAACAAACAACCATTAATATCAAGTGGGCTATACTTGAAGGCTTTAAATATAGCATTTCATTCTTGAACTTAAATACTAAGTAATCAACATAATGTTGATACACATTTTTAAAACCAGTTAACTCATAAACACGAAGAGCATAATTTTTAACATCATCAAATTCAAACTCTACATCATGAGCAAACTCACAACAGCAGTTTTGCAAAATAAAGATGCATGATTCAAAAAGTCAAGAGGCGGAGAAACACATACAAATCCATGAGCTCTTGTTATCACAATAGAGTTCCGATTAGTAGTGAATAGCTCATGTGAACTAAACATAAATGAAGAGATCTTACCTTTTGTGTTAGAATCCTTTGCAATATGGCTTGGAGGACCTTGGTTGTGAGCGTCATGTTGTAGAGATCAGCTTGTCTCTAGAGAGGAGGACTCAACACTCATTTGTACTAGTGGAGTAAGGTGAGTCTTGTTAAGAGAAATGGCCATGGGGAACTTAGATCGTGTCATGAAGAGATGTTGTGAGTCTAGATCTTGTAAGAAGGATGTGGTAAAGATATTGTGAAGAGTCAATTGAAGTGAATGTGAGTAGACAGAGTCAAGAACGAAAATAACTAAACCCGAAGGTCGAGAGTGAGGGAAGAAAACCAAGAAACCCATGAGGTAGGAAAGAAAGGTCCGGGAAGGTGAAATGGCGGTGGGGGGGAAATGGAAAAGTAAGAGAGAGAAAAATGAAGGGGAGAGGAGAGAAAAGAGAGAAAAAAATTTCGATCGACTTTCATTCAATTTATAATAGACAAGTTTTTGATGATCAAATCTATTTTTGAGATTATTCCAAAGAATGATCCGACTTTTGATTGTTAGTTATTCTGATTTAAAATTTTCATGAATATAATGTCTAAGAAATATAATAGCTTTCATATTTTGTTCAATAGTTGGGGGTTTTCCGAACTCAATAGTATCTTCTAACCCGTTAACCCTAAATGTAATTACGCATCAAGTACTCATGATAGATAATTATCTCTAGAAATATCCAGTGCAACAAACTCTAATTTTGCAAGTTTTGTCATTCTAGTAAATATTTAAATCATAATTTAATACACAAAAATTACGATGGCATTTAACCCAATATTTATAATATGATTTAATACACAAAAGTTATGACGGCATGGCCGATCATAAAACTTTTGAATAATATTTGATGGCAAAGTTGTCTTTATAATAATACTTGACTGCATAGCCATCTTTATAATATTAATATATAATATAATGGCATGTTTGGGAACCAGGGTTTCTGTTATTTCTTAGAACAATGTCAATATTTGTAGAAGGGGGAGTTGAATACAAATATTAAAACTTTTTACTTCTTTTAATATTTGTTCTCGATGTTTGAGAGTTTGAGAGAATATGTTTGAACAAATAATAACTGAAAATTATACTGAACAAAGAGATTTAAAAATTACTAATGGATTTGTTTTTCCATCAGTTTATATTTTTGCTCAATGTTCTTATGTTAAAAGAAACCTAGCTGCTTTCTTACAAGGCTAGATAAATAAATCAACTGCTCTTACAATGTGCTCTAAAGCTTGAATAGTTGATTAAGAAATATTGTTTAACTTGTCTTCTTCCCTCTTCTTTCTAACAATCCTACTACACTTGTTTATATACTACAAGTGTATTTTTACAATTCCTATTCTAGGATTGTTTCTGTCTACCTCTCTTTTTTCTTTTTCCTTTTTAGGAAAACAGGATTGAAAGACAGCTACAGATTGAGTTTTCACAGCCATCCTAGGCTGTCTTCCATAGGTGTGCTTTTGTTCTATAGATCTACAAGAGATAGTCTTTCTGTGTTATCACAATCAATTGATAACTTGTTGTTAAGCATATCAATTGATTCATCCTTTAATCCATCAACTGTTGTTCTTATTCGATTGATCTTTATATCCATTGATTGATAATGAATGACTTATCGATTGATAGATGTTATCAATCGATATATCAATCGATGGGTCTTCACATCAGTTGATAGTCTTTCAATACTTGACTTAGATTCTTCGATTGATCTCTCATCCATCGATGCTTCAATATCAATCGATCATCCTTCACTTGTGCAATTTTCTGTCTTCAAATAATTACAATTTGACAGTTTAATTTACACATCAATTGATGATCAATATCAATCGACTCTAACATCAATTGATAAGAATAATATCGATTGATTTACACCTTATCGATTAAAATAGACTAAGTACACTTATGCTACAGTCCAAATTATCAGTTGATTCATATAAACATTTCAATTGATAAATGGTTTTTTGATCAATTGATATTTATAATTTTCATATCAATTGATCAGTTACATCAAATAGAATTTCTATGATTCTAAGATTAATGTTATCATTAAATTACATGTAGATTCCTAACAATCTCCCCATATTTGTGTCTGTGATATGAACATGCATAAATCTACTTGATGATAACAAAACCCTTAATAATTTTCATTCAGATAGAATCAAGAAATTTAAATAGCACTTTTTAATTTTGGAAGTACCAGATTGATAGATAACTCCTGCAAGCAGCTTCAATGTCTTCATGATTCAATTAGCTTATCTTCATTCTCTTCTCAGCATTTTTCTTTAGTTGCATCATGAAAGAACTTCTTAAAATTGCTTCATCCCTGTCAGTTTCTCCAAGTTGCCTCATAAGGTAATGTATTTCTTCATAATAACCTGTATTTTTTTTAAACTTGATATTAATAAGAATTTTGGATAAAATTTTTCACTTTATGAATAAACGATTTTATGGATTTATTTTTCATAAGGTACTTGAGATATGAGGCCGTATTATTAATATACAAGATATTCAAAAATATGTATATCAGTGTTAGGGTAGAATACGTAACAAATATAGGACTTATAATTAGTTTTAGTCCAACAAAATAAATTTGGAATCCGAGTGAAAGTCGTAATAGAGTTTGAGAGACGGTGTAAGTGAATAGTGTTTATCCAGAGAATTGTTTCGTAAAATTTTGAAATAATTAAAGTGTACTAATTTAATAATAATGATTCATAAGAGAATTATAAAATGAGAATTTGATATTTTAAAACTTAAGTTTGTCGGAAGAATAAAGTACGAATATGAGAGATTAAAACGTTATCGGGAAATTACGCGACTACTGCACGAACCTTATTAAATATCAAGCTCCCCCCACACTTCCCAAAAACAAGAAAAAAATCAGATTTTCCCCATCTCTTGAAGAAAAACCGAAGTGAAGAAAAAAGAGAAGAAGATGGAAGAAGAAGATGGAGTGCTTTCTTGCTCATTTCTCCAACAATTCTTGCGCTTAATAGCTTAAATCGAAGGTAGTAAACTCATCTTGCTTGTTCTTGAATCTTATATCATTCCATCCATCCAATCTCTTGTAATGATCAATATTCTCAAGAACATGAATAGTGATTCCGAAAATAAACATTTATTTTCTTTAATTCTTGAGTTCCTATTGCTTGGTTGATGATTGTTATAGCTTATACATGTTATGAGTATCATTATTTAAGCATGGTAGTCCTAGAAACACTTGAGCTTTTCATTTGATTTTGAATTAATTTTCATAAGCTTGACTCATTTTACGGCTTAAAGTTATAGTTTTTGATGGTTGATGTTGAATAAGGAGTTTGGGATTGCTTTTTGGTTGAATTGAAGTAGAATAGAAATGGGAAAAGATGACTTTATAACGGTAGCGCAGAAAATGGAAATTATGTTTGCGTCCAACTTTGAGGCTATGATTGGACTTTGTACGGAGCTTAATAAAATCAGAAACTTTTATTTAAAATACTAGAGTAATCTGGAATTATCTAGAAAAAAAATTCGGATTAAAAGGAGTAAAATCCGATTTACTAAAATTGTTAGAGTCAAGTAGGTGCAAGTAAGAAAACTTAAGTAATAAGCTTACCATGTGCCTATATTTGAGGCAATGTCTGACTTAGCTAGATTTCTGGGATGGATGTGAAACTTTTATGGGAGGTTATTGGTAGTACAAAGATGATCTCAGAAAAGAAATCATGTCAAAATGATTAATTTCCAATTTATCAAATATGCTAGAAAACACGGTGTTAAGTGATATGAACATAAGAAAAAGGTTAAACAACTGGTTTGGGAGTCGAATTTGAGCAAGTTAGAGGACTTGTCTCGAGTCGATCAAGAAACGTAAGTTGTTACGGAACATCATGACTATACGTAGGTGTAAAGAACTTGATTAAAATTCATTGACAAGAAAGTTTTACGAGTAGCTAAAGTAGACCCGATGAGATGAAATGTCGGTCAAAATAAGTTTTAATAAAACTACCTAGTACAAATTTTAATGGCCATATTTGGACTTGACATATGTTGTGGATTGTTGTGAATATTTTGAGATTGATTTGAGGTTGTATTTGAGGTATTTTTACACCGGACATAGTACAACTTACGAATTGGTCATTCCTAATTTGATGCAGAAAATACATTCACTTAAGTTTAATAAACTTTAGAATTAAGAAGATGTGTAAATGAAATGTTTTAGGGTAAAAAAGAGAAGCATGACTTAAATAATATGGACATTTATATATGAGTTAATATTGAGGATTTAGAGGGATTAATGCCATAATAAAATGTACATACATGATAACTTAAGAGATATGAAAGTCTACAATGTGATATTATTGAATCATAGTTGTAATAAGAAGTTGTGAGTTTCCCAAAGGGGGATTTGTTCATTTGGTTTGATTTTGGGTTTAATAAATAATGTGTATTTGAGTTGTGTTTGCTTGGGATATGAGACCAAACTGATATATATCTTGTTATGTTAGAACATAGTCAAGTTGGAGTAATGAGACATCATGTGACGAGAGATTAATTTTTTGACACTTGATATTAGTAAGAATTTTGGATAAAATTTTTCATTTTATGAATAAACGATTTTATGGATTTATTTTTCATAAGGTACTTGAGATATGAGGCCGTATTATTAATATACGGGATATTCGAAAATATGTATATCGGTGTTTAGGGTAGAATACGTAACAAATATAGGACTTATAATTAGTTTTAGTCCAACAAAATAAATTTGGAATCCAGGTGAAAGTCGTAATAGAGTTTGAGAGACGGTGTAAGTGAATAGTGTTTATCCGGAGAATTGTTTCATAAATTCTTGAAACAATTAAAGTGTACTAATTTAATAATAATGATTTATTAGAGAATTATAAAATGAGAATTTGATATTTTAAAACTTAAGTTTGTCGGATGAATAAAGTACGAAAACGAGAGATTAAAACGTTGTCGGGAAATTACGCGACTACCGCACGAACCTTATTAAATATCAAGCACCCCCCACACTTCCCAAAAACAAGAAAAAAAAATCAGATTTTCCCCATCTCTTGAAGAAAAACCGAAGTGAAGAAAAAAGAGAAGAAGAAGGAAGAAGATGGAGTGCTTTCTTGCTCATTTCTCCACCAATTCTTGCGCTTAATAGCTTAAATCGAAGGTAGTAAACTCATCTTGCTTGTTCTTGAATCTTATATCATTCCATCCATCTAATCTCTTGCAATGATCAAAATTCTCAAGAACATGAATAGTGATTCTGAAAATAAACATTTATTTTCTTTGATTCTTGAGTTCCTATTGCTTGGTTGATGATTGTTATAGCTTATACATGTTATGGGTAGCATTGTTTAAGCATGGGTAGTCCTAGAAACACTTGAGCTTTTCATTTGATTTTGAATTAATTTTCATAAGCTTGACTCATTTTATGGCTTAAAGTTTTAGTTGTTGATGATTGATGTTGAATGAGGAGTTTGGGATTGTTTGTTGGTTGAATTGAAGTAGAATAGAAATGGGAAACGATGACTTTACAAACGTCACCATGCCAAAAAAAATCTGCAGAAACTGTCCAAAATATTCTGGGAAAATTCATTCACTGTTCATGGCTTATGACTGATATGGTTAGATAGTAAATAGTCTCTACATCGTTTACGCGCTAATTTTGCATCATTTAGAGTTACGAGTCAAAAATTATGGCAGATTTATTAACGGTAGCGCAGAAAATAGAAATTCTGTTTTCGTCCAACTTTGAGGCTATGATTACACTATCTACGGAGCTTAATAAAATCTGAAACTTTTATTTAAAATACTAGAGTCATCTGGAATTATCCAAAAAAAGAATTCGGATTAAAAGGAGTAAAATCCGATTCACTAAAATTGTTAGAGTCAAGTAGGTGCAATTAAGGAAACTTAAGTAATAAGCTTACCATGTGCCTATATTTGAGGCAATGTCTGACTTAGCTAGATTTCTGGGATGGATGTGAAACTTTTATGGGAGGTTGTTGGTAGTACAAAAATGATCTCAGAAAAGAAATCATGTCATAATGATTAATTTCCAATTTATCAAATATGTTAGAAAACACGGTGTTAAGTGATATGAACATAAGAAAAATGTTAAACAACTGGTTTGGGAGTCGAATTTGAGCAAGTTAGAGGACTTGTCTCGAGTCGATCAAGAAACGAAAGTTATTACGGAACATCATGACTATACGTAGGTGCAAAGAACTTGATTAAAATTCATTGACAAGATAGTTTTACGAGTAGCTAAAGTAGACCCGATGAGATGAATTGTCGGCCAAAATAAGTTTTAATAAAACTACCTAGTACAAATTTTAATGGCCATATTTGGACTTGACATATGTTGTGGATTGTTGTGAATATTTTGAGATTGATTTGATGTATTTTTACACCGGACATAGTACAACTTACGAATAGGTCATGCCCAATTTCCTGCAGAAAATACATTCACTTAAGTTTAATAAACTTTAGAATTAAGAAGACGTGTAAATGAAATGTTTCAGGGTAAAAAAGAGAAGCATGACTTAAATAATATGGCCATTTATATATGAGTTAATATTGAGGATTTAGAGGGATTAATGCCATAATAAAATGTACATACATGATAACTTAAGAGATATGAAAGTCTACAATGTGATACTATTGAGTCATAGTTGTAATAAGAAGTTGTGAGTTTCCCAAAGGGGGATTTGTTCGTTTGGTTTGATTTTGGGTTTAATAAATAATGTGTATTTGAGTTGTGTTTGCTTGGGATATGAGACCAAGCTGATATATATCTTGTTATGTTAAAACATAATCAAGTTGGAGTAATGAGACATCATGTGACGAGAGAAGATATAGACCTACTGTGATTGAAGGAGAATTAATTAGAATTTCTGCTTCATTGCTAAGGACCAAAGGCAAGTTTTCGAACCTTTTTACATTTTGGTGGATACTACTTCAATAAAAGGTTCTGTTTTGTTTTGGAATATATTTTATTACAAACATACATATATGTATGTACTGTTCACTATTCATTACCTTGTGATTACTTATCAACTCTGAATCCTATAAAGTTAGAGTGTGTATAAGTAGAGAATGAAAAGTTTTCTAAGAGTTGAGTTTCCGAGTTTGTTTTTAAAGTTTTGACCGTGAGTTAGTGTGTGAGTTTCTGACAGTTTTTGTCAACAGAGTCTCGAGGACTTTTCTTTGAGAAACTATTTAGAGTATTCAATTGGATCTAAAATCTTCTATAAATGATTTAGCTATCTAACAATCATTCTGAGAACTTTGGTGATTTTAAAACAACTCATTGGTCGTGTGATTTTGAAAACTTCTTGTGTGAGAAATATTTGATCAAAAAGAGATTATTTGACTATAAGTCAACATGTGCATATATGATTACTTCCTCATAATTCTGGGAATTAATCAATCATCTGGTGTTGAAATATGAATAGAGAATGAGATGTGCTTTTGGACTGAATTCAATTTCCTTTCAAATAAATTATTCAATTGGACTGGAGTACTAGAGAAAGTTGACGTGCTTGCACGGCACATTATGTGTACAAAGAGTAAGAGCTGCCAGGTGGGTATGCCATCAAGTATACTATGGCCCGAATGCGGTCAGGGTGACGTCAGAGAAAAGGCGGATCATCCACTACTAGTAGAAGAGTAGAAAAACAGAGATGTCCCTCGGAGAGGCAATTGTGGGCGACTGATCACCGACCTACCTTGTCACTATAATTACTCCAATGAAAGTCCATTCTTCCCAATTGGGATTTGACATTAACACTGTATTGAAAGCCTAGGTGCTAAGTTACCGATAGTGTTAATGAGAATCGTTAAACTTTCACTGTTCTTACACTATAACGAATGCCAAGGTGCTAAGTTATCAATAGTGTTAATGGGAACTGTTGAACTTTAACTATTCTTACACTATAACGAAAGCTGAGGTGCTAAGTTACCGACAGTGTTAATGAGAACTGTTGAACTTTCACTATTCTTACACTATAACGAAAGCTAAGGTGTTAAGTTACCAATAGTGTTAATGGGAACTGTTGAACCTTTAATGTTCTTTTCTCGATATCTTGAACTTCTTTCTTAGTGATTCTTAAATGAATAGTAACACTGTAACTAATGCCATTGTGGTAAGTTACTGATAGTGTTGACGAGAGCTTGAGAACTTTTGTGGTATGCTTAGCAATATCTAGAATTGCTTACTTTTCAAACTTGTGGTGCATTATAAATTTTTGTTTCTTAAACTCTCTTTTATATTAAGTTAAAATTTCATAAATTCTTTTAACTACTATTAAAATTGAAGAAGAAGGCAAGATGCCATGATGAAGAGGATTTGGTTCAGAGTATCTAGATCTGGTGTAAGAATTATTTATAAGTTGATATGTAATAGATATTATCTTGTACATAAAATTATTGGTAGCTGGTATACTTCTTATCGAAGTTATACTAGTTTTATAAGATTTGTGTAATTAGGGATGGGTTATAGTAATTGGTAGTAAATGGAAAATTGTTTCAAAAATCTAATCTTGAGGAACTTTATGGATGGGGTCACAAGTGTGATTTGACTTGTTGAGAAATGTAATAATTGATGTCTGACTTGGGATTCTTGTTTCTAGCCCTATAACCTAAAAGATTCTTGAGAGTTGGGGGTCACAGATGTATTTTTCAGTTGTTGTATGTCTACAGGTGAAATTATAATTGTTAAACAGGTCGTGTTATATTGAGAATTTCCGCAGTGACGACCAGATCCATGACCCCGGATTTGGGAGCGTTACATGTAGATTCCTTACAATCTCCCCCTATTTGTGTTTGTGATATGAACATGCATAAATCTACTTGATGATAACAAAACCCCTAATAATTTTTATTCAGATAGAATCAAGAAATTTAAATAGCACTTTTTAATTTTGGCAGTACCAGATTGATAGATAACTCCTGCAAGCATCTTCAAGTCTTCATTGTCTTCATGATTCAATTAGCTTCTCTTCCTTCTCTTCTCAGCATTTTCCTTTAGTTGCCTCATGAAAGAACTCCTCAGAATTGCTTCATCCCTGTCAGTTTTCCAAGTTGCCTCATAAGGTAATGTATTTCTTCATATGTGATTTTGTCCAGATATTTACAGATATCAAAGAACTTTATGTTGCCTTACACATCTCTAAAAATCATTGCATACTTTTGCTCCAAAACCACCTTTTTGACTTGTGACTTCCATAGCTTGAGAGGTGAATCAGGTTCATCTTCTGCCTTGGATCTCCTTAGCTTTGAAATTTGTTGTTGAATATCCTGAGCAATTGTTGTGTTGAGTTTGTAATTTATGTTGAGTAGAGGAAGGATAGTCTTTAAAACATTGTAGCTCTGCTTCATTATCACTTTCAATGAATAAGTGATCATCACTCTATTTTCATACTCCAATCTCATAGATTCTTCTTGATTAGAGGTAGTAGGGTGAGTCCTTACTCCAATTAGCCCCTTTTCATTGATCACTGGTATTCCTTTTATATCATATCCTTCAATTGTAACCTCCTTCTTGATTTCTCTTTGTTGACCTTGGAGGTTTTTCGGAACCACTATTTCTTGAATAGAACTTGACTTTTCTTGGTCATAGCTATTTTTCTCTTTTTCCTTAGTGGTTGCTCCATTAATTGATCTTCCATGTTCCATTCCATTTCCATTTGCCTTGTTATTTCCTCATTCCCCTTTTTTCTTCTTGCAACATCTGACAGTCCTGATGAAATGGCTCTTTGAAGAAGCTTCTATACAACTGGT
Source organism: Oenanthe sinensis (assembly GCA_028671895.1). NCBI lineage: Eukaryota > Viridiplantae > Streptophyta > Magnoliopsida > Apiales > Apiaceae > Oenanthe > Oenanthe sinensis. Next base: position 6,219,457 of record JAPMAC010000195.1, on the reverse strand, counting down.
TGTTTCCTTCTCTTTTCTTCTTCAATCATTATGGACTTGCCCTTCCACTTCTCTTCAAGGGCTTCAAGATCAACTGTTTATTAAGGCTTCAGCATCTGATTTACTTTATTTGGCAGCTTTTTGTGCATCTTCATTCACTTTTCTTGTTTGAGCAATGAACTCATTTGTTAGGCCCCGGAAGTATCGTAGAAGGGGGGGTTGAATACGATACTCATTAAATCAAAAAATTCTTTCGAATCTTTTGCGGATAAATAATTTAGAGTTCGGTTAGTGGGCTCGTGTTCTTGAGGTGAATAGTGTTTACGGAGCTGCTTACTAATTTTCTGTGTTTAAGATTAATCAGTTCAGTTCTAGAAAATTAGTAGTAAAATAAACAACACAAGATTCGGGGAATATATCATTTGATAAATATAAACTCTGAGGTTGCTACACCCGGCCAACAAATCCGGTTCGAAGAACAAGTTCTTCGCTGCTTAACAAAAATATAACTCTCAATTTCCTATACAAGTATTTCTAGATCAGTACAAAGGAAATTAAGATCGTAGAGAGTGATATATAGTGGCCCTGAACATTTTCCGTTATGGGACCGGCCACTAATACATCTCCGGTGAAGAGGTGTAGATTTTTCTGGTGTTCTCTCCTCTCCGGCTTCGCCTTCTCTCTCTGGATATTTTTGTTGTGTTGTAGAAGACTTCTCCAAATGAATGGCTCTGCTTCAATATATGTGTAGACTTTTTCAACCAAGGATACGTGGCTCATTTAGGACCAAGTAAACTAGTTGCTGCTTCACTTCTTTTTCTTCATAAGTATCGGGAACAATTTACTGATTAATTGTTTAAGTATCGATGAGTCTGTAGAATAACCATCGGAGACTTAAAACAATTCCTGAAATAAAATCAATTACTTCAAACATTAGTAACCATCGGCAAGTGGGTTGGTGGGTTTGAAGTCTTTCCTGATAGTTAATAACTATCGGCATATAAGACAAAATATGCCCTTTTCATTTCACCAATTCTTTGTTCATTTGTTTATCTCACCCGATGGTTAATAACCATAGATGAATAAGACAAAAATACTTGTTAACCATTGGTGAATGAGACGAAATAGCTTGACCAAGTTGATTTCTGGATACAGCTTCTGTAGTCTCTTTACTTAGCCAATTTCGAACCTGTTAAGCCCTTAATATAATTTCTTCCAGTGCAACCAAGTCAAATAAATATTTCCTTGTTAATTCGACCTTGATTTATTCTGGGCTTAGTCACATACCACTTCACTTGTTACTAATTTAATCATACATCCAATTCTTCTGAATCAATGATGCAATTCTTAATCTCTTTTGTGTTGACATTTGGTGCAACTGGTCTGGTTCACAAATGACTAACACAATCTTGATCTTCACATCTTCTTTACAATACAATTGACTTTGTTCCTTGATGATTAGAAGTGCTTCGATTGTAAGTACATTGGAATCCTCTGGCACTTATGCTGAGCCACAAACATATCTGAAACCTTGAACATCTTCGAACTTTATCCTTCACTGAAGTCTGAACATATGAATGAACTTCCTCCAGCAATCTATAGTAGACTCCAAGATTCCATCTAATATTTTGATTCTTTGTATTTGCCGTATATTCTATCTTTTTGATTCCTGTACTTGAGCTCTGCAATTCATTGCTTGACTGATTTGCAGATTTGGATCACTAGAATCTTTCTGATACTCTGACAAATGCTTCACTGCATCCACATCCTTGAATACTTCAACCTTTATTCTTCACTGAGGCATGAACATATTAATGAACTTCTTCCGTTGAGCTAATGCTTCAAGTCTGTAGATTTCTTCTTTATCCTTTGTCTTTACCAAGTCTACATATCTTCCTGATTCCGGTGATAACTTCATATTATTTACACGTCTTGTTCTTGTGTTGAGTTATAACCCTATGTTACATATAGGTCTATACATACAGCCTTTCAATCTCCCACTATTTTTTTGGTAGAGATCAACAAGCAAATCCCTAGAGGATAACTCAACTAACTACAAGAAAATATTAATGCTCTAGACTTGTAAATAATACTACTTGGGTTCTGGATCATATAATACATTTCCAGATTTCTATAAAGTAAAGAGAAATAGAAAATGAGTGTTCCTTTAGCACTGAACGCATCTTCAATAGATATCATCTTCATTCCTCTGTGTTTGAGCTTTTCTCTGCTTCAAAATCCTTCATAGCTTGACCTACAAAGAACTTATCATAAACTGAGCTTCATAAGAATCAAAAATTCGTGGGAACATCTTCAATAAAATATAGAACATTGCTCAAATAATGTTCTCCCCCTGAGAATATGATTCTCCATCTTTTTCTTCTTCTCCCTTTAGATAATCAATGGAAATGTCAATTCTTTTCTGTACATCCCACTTGGATGAGGAATCCTCTACTGATAACTCCTTTCAAGTATAGGATACAGTTTCTTGATTCTCCCATATTATGTTGTTTCCCATAAGGATTAGAAGATAAGATTTTCTTCTTTTTCTTGTCTAAATTGTCCCCCTATGGATATTAATTTCTCCCAAGGATACGAACCCCCTTTCCTAAGGATCATCCCTTAAAGATCCAGGATATGAACCCCTTTAGAATATTAACTTTTCCCAAGTAAAAAGATAAAACTTGATTAACTTTTCCTTTTTCTTTACTATAACTTCTCCCCTTAGTTGAGGAATCCTCCAATGGCCCACTTTTGAATGGTTTGTCTTCCAAAGAAGGTTCTCGTCTGTCGTTGATCAGGAAAAATATAGTAACTTTTCTTTCAGAAGTAGCAAGTAGCAAGGGTAAGTGTTTGGCTTATGGTTTCCTCACTTCTACTACGTTCTGTTGGTGTTTACACTTTAGTATCGAGCATTTTAAGTGTTTCACTCTTTCTCTCCATATCTCTCACTCAAGTGTATCTCTCCCTCACTTTCACTTAAGTGTTTCTCTCTCTCACTTTCACTCTGCATTCATAATATAGCCTTCTGTACCTGCAAGTGAAATCCGTCAATTCATTATTCTCATCACCTGATTCATCAGAATGAACTGAATCACTATCAAGTGGAGAATTGCCTCGTAGAGGTGTTCTTGATCTATCATGCATAAGCACTGTCTCAGCACTAGACTCAATAGCATTTGCTAAATCACTGTCTAGTGGAGTTTCACCTCTTTCAGATGGGTTATCCCAAGATATTAATATCTATTAGGGAATCCTGCCTTCTTCTATCAAGGAGTTGCCTCACACCTTCTCCGTAAACGGGAGGTGGACATTCCTTTTCAGGATCTGGAAATGTTTCTTCCAGGAGGGGCGACGTAGTAGACAATGTAATGAATGGCAAATTAGAGTCTACGTTTCCCTCGTAACCCAATGATGGGAATTTGTGTAAAATACCCTACTTGACTCATCCGAAGAATTGTCAAGCAGTTGCCTCTCAAGTCCAGATAAATCTGAACAAGAAATCTCCCTTTCGGGATGCAGAAGATTAACTTCTGTTTGAGGTAGATACATTGGACAATGTACTGTATGGCTAACTAGAGTCCGTATCTCCTCTGAATGCCTATACCTCTCACTGTGCACGCCTTGTAATGTGTTCCTAGAATTTATCTATTTAGGCTTACCATCAGCGTGATTGCTAGTGGTGTGTTTGACACAATACAAGGTGCTCTGGCTGACGAGCGAATTTTAATAGACTCACCCTATTGAGAGAATGATTCCAGAGACAGTTTTATTGCCTTTTCAGCTCTGTATCCTTTCGAGAAGATACAGATGAGCTTACAGATACCTCAGTTATATATTTCTTTACTTCTCTGGAGGTAGAGCTGTGGCTGCACTTCCGACTTCATCCTTATTTGCTGCATCAAGTGCAGTTTCTCCCTTATTAACCTCTAATTAACATAAGTTCCTTATATCTCCAAGGGTTAATATATGGAAGTGGATGAATCAGTGTTTGGTACTAAGGCCTGGGTAAGAGATTGATGGGTTTTCAACCTCTTGGCCAGCTTCTATAGCCTCTGGGGGCTAAACGGATAGAATCAATTAAATAAGATAAAGAAATAATCACTTTAACATTCCAAAACATATTTTTCATCTCAAGGAGAAAGAAAAATATAAGAAGGAATGGTAATGGATTTCTTTAAAGAACTTTTAGTAAAAGAGTTTTGTCGGTTCTAAAGATTTATCATTTAAGAACATGAAACCAATAGATATTTTCTTTAAGATACTTATCCCGTAATAAAACGCGGGAATGTGTATCAGAGAAAAAGTCTATCCCTTATGAATTTCTTATAAAGCAAACTTCCCATAATAAAACGCGGGAATTTACTCCAAAGAAGAAATTCAACTCTCTTACCAAATTGTATCTCAATAAAATGACTCTTTTCCATTAAAACCTAAGCACTGTATGTTTTGAAAACAATTTTGCAAAACATCTTTATCAGATAGAAGACAATGATTTTCCGACTCATAATGCAATTATGATTTACATCATTTTCGTCCACCTGATAGTATCCCCGACTTAAAATAAAAACATGACAATTGGGATGAATGAATGCTTAACAATACAGCACTAGGCCTTCAAAGCAACAACCACTGTTTTGGTACTATGAATCAATGTGAAACATACATTGAAACAAGTGTTTAAAAACAAGTCATTTTACAAGTGATTGGTACCTCGAAGTTAGAAATAATTTCTCCAAATAAAATAGCAGTCACAAAGTTTCTACCACTTTAAAAAGAAAAATTAAGAGAGAAAACGGTTGTGAAAATATAGCATTTAATACCAGTTTTTTTGAGAGAGGATAAAATATTTTGAGATTGAAGAAAAATTATCCTCAAGAAAAGTTTGATTCACACCCTAGGATTTAGAAATCAAAGTAGGGCTGTAAATCAAAAGATTTTTAAAAGAGAAGTTTTGAAAAAGAATTCTGAAGTTTTCTTATCTAAAACTAATAGAAAGATGAATGTATCTTTGAATTAAATATTTTGAAAAAGAAATAGACAAAAATTTCTTTTAAATACATTCAGGAATCAGTCAAAGAAAGAAAACTAAATATATTAATACTAACGGCTTTTTCAAAAACCAATATTTACTTAGAATAACGACTAAGCAAATCCATTAGTATCAATATATCACAATTATTTTGTAATAAAATATTATTCAATTATTACTGAGTAATAAAAGATAATAATTATACTATAAATAATTATGCTTCGAATTTATTTTAATTTACTTAAATCATGGAACGGATATTTCACTGAATTGTTTTATATCATCATGATTTAAATAGATCAAAATAAATTAAATACTTATGCTATACTAAGCAATTGTCAATCACATGCATATATATCAAATAAACATGACAATCATTCAGTAGAACAATAAGCATTTAGACCTATTTTTATTATTAGTGATTTCAGATAAATAACTTGTTTTATCACTAATATTAAAAATATCACAATTAATTGCAAGCTGATACCAATTATTCGATATTTATCAATAATTTCAAGATGCAAGAAATTGTGCTTCTTATATTTTATCAAATCAAAATTATGAAACTGATAATCATTGAATTGCTTCAATCCATAATTTTAGTAAGATAAAATAAATTCGCTAAATACTAAAATATTCATAAGATTGAATATTAGCATCTAACTTCCTACACTATATCTAATAATTGTCACTCTAGCATATTACAATTATACTCATAACAATTATTATTGATATATGTAAGCTCGAGAAAATAGTTAAATAGAAATTCACAAGTCCTTTAAATATAGACATTTAACACTTGTGTTCCTAATAGCAACTTCTCGCAACAAAAATCAAATTTAGAAATATTTCCTAAGTATATAAAATATTGAGAATTTTATACACTTAACTTAGAAAGTACTCTGTCTTCCAATATTAGTGAGTTTTGAAATATGCATTATTTACTTAGAACATAAATTCTAAATACTGTCACTAATATCAAAAGTATCACAATTATTTATAATAAAATATTTAAAAGTATCAGAGCAAAATATCAGAACAATTAAGCAAGATATCATTGACTAATACTCATCAAATATTTAACACACAAATAATTATGCTTCTAACTTATGCTAAATAATTTAACTACCACTTATATATATTACATTGTAAGCATGATAATTAAACTAATAGCCAAAAAGTATGAGGTACTGGATTTAAAATAAATTCACAAGTCCTTTAAATATGGAAAATTTAATACTTGTGAACTCATTTGAGAATTTCTTGCAGATGAGATTTTCAATAAATATGCACATAAATAATATCCCAGGTTCACTAACCACCTTAGATAAAATAACTTCATCAAGTTATTTAGCAAAGATCTGCAAGTTATTCTACTAAGGACAATCTCGAAAGAAATGATACCTGGTGTCCATGAGCTTGTTCCTTAAGTGGTGTGGAGAGATCAATAGAGTTGTTGGAATAAATTGACAGCTTCTAGGAATGACTTCCCTGTCTTTCTTACAACCTGCATCATCTATATCTATATAGCCAATTAGGTTAAACCTATTATCTTCAGGGTCCCAGATTCCAAGAATTGGTGATCCCCTAAGATATCTAACAATTCATAACTTAGCTATAAGATAAGATTCTCTAGTATCCACTTGGAAACTTGCACATAGGCATATCGAGAAAATATATATGGTCTTTAAGCACTTGAATAAGTATTCAACTGATCATACCTCTATAGCTTGTCACTTCAGTTCATATACCTGATTTGCCCTGATCAAGCTCAGTGGTTTGTTGGCAAGAAGTCTTGGCAGGACTAGAATCTTCCAAATTGCGCATCTTCAAAAGATCCTTGACTTACTTTAATTGCCATCATTCTTTCGAATTACTTATAATCCAAAAAGAATTGCAACTCTTCCAACATTCTCATGTTGTACCTATTCTGCATTAACTTAGCAAATATATCTTGCCAAATTTTCATTAGTAGACCCACATATAATATAATCATGATATTCTTGCACATATATTACATTGTGTGTGCTTTGTAATCTAGAGAGATATATGTGTGTATGACTACTCTAATATAAAATCATTTTCAAGTAATTAGTAGTTAGAGTGTCATACCATGTCCTTGAGAATTTGCTTGAATCCCTAACTCTGTTAGATCCTCATCTTGTTAGGCCCAATTCTTAGGTCCTAAAAGGATCAAGTCTCGTCACTGGTGCTTACTGTTTGATCTTGAAAGTCCCGAAGATTTTGTTTCTATCATCATCGATACCTTCTACTTTATAGTAACCTGTGGCAACCAGTTTGGCTTTGTCCCTCATAACAATGCCAGTAGTCATCCAGTTTCTGTGAACCCTTACTGTACCAATTTCAGCTTCGACTTTAGGTCTGGGTTCCAGCTTCAGTAGATTCTGCCTTCGAACTGATTGAGATCACCTTGCATTTGCAATCACCCAATCTGGATCAATCAGTGCATCTTCACTATTCTTTGGGATACCAATTATTGATTGTTGGGTCCCGAAAAATATATGTTCATTTTGATTAGCACTTCTAGCCTTTACTCAATAATCCGATTTACTAAGAAATAGACTCCAGGATTGACTTTGACTTCAAACCCTTTTGTCTTGGCAGATATGTTCTTGATGTATTCCTTTGATCTTCATTGTGTTGAGTACGACTAGTAGATCCTTCTTTTATTTTGCTCCCCCTAAGTTGCTGCTAGGATGTGTTGAAAATCCTTCACCTTCTTCAGTGGATTCTGTTAAAGTCCACGAGTTGTGTAGTTTCACTACCAATTCCATTAATAGGATCTAAATCAACATCATTATCACTGATTCCTTCTGCAACCTCAGTTTAATCATCAGTATCTGAATTTGACTCTGACAGAATGTCAAACTTCAAAGATTCAGAATAGTCTTTCATTTGAATGCTCGGGAGCTTGGTGTAGTAGGTCGATACATTCAGACTTTTAATCACCTTCTGGTTTTCCATCATCAATGAGTAGCCGAGGAAAATTGTTCCTTGAGTCTTAACTTCTTGTCAAGATACTCATATAAGTCTTCAGTAAATATCAATTTCCTCCAAACATAAATGTTTGCTTCTGGTTGGTCATTAACTCATATGATGTCTTTTTACGATCTTGTTGATTAAAGCAGCATGTTGTGTCAATTACTTCAGCTTCAAAGTATCCTTTTCAGTGCAGAATTCATTTAGAACTTTATTCGCGAAATTCAGTTCCATTATCTGACTTCAAAGTTCTTACTATTGGGATAATCGAATCATGATGCTGCGTTTTATGATATGAAAACGAACGAGTTTGAATAGAAAATTAACCTTAATCGCTACGGCGCAAGCGATTCAAATCCACGTCTTCTACTGTATTCCCGTATTCACCTTGAGCGAAGTGTGGCCTTCGATCCTCCCAAGGTTGCCTCCCTTCTAACTTTGAGATCTTGGAACCCTAGTTCTTGGTTGCCTCCTTGAACGGCTGCTCACAAAAACCCTAGTATTTTCCACTCATAGCTAGAAGAGAATAAGATGAATATATAGGCTACAGTAGGGATCCTGGATAATTAGGTCGGGCCTTCCAATGACATTCTGGGTCAAGCCCAATGTCATTAAATATTAATTCAATCCACTAAAGAATTAATATTTGCACTACCTCTCCTAATGCCGTAATTTAATTATTTAATTCGACTCCAATATTATTTGCTTATTAAATTCCCCATGTTTAAGATATCGAATGTCCATTAATTAAATTAATTTCTGATAATTAATTTAATCAATATCTTTTATCCTTGATCATCCACTCAACCTTATAATTATGCAAGAACAAATCTGCCTGCAGGACTAAAGCATAATTATCTTTATGGGCTTTCAAGAGGACATCATCACCCGAATATTTTCGGACACGGTTTCCTTTTATAGTCAATATCCCACTCTGTATGCAATGTCATTGTCCAAAACATAATATTGTGATTAACAAAAAATCACATCACATATGAATCAAAACATGTGCATTGCATACAAGTGTCAATCACTGTATCCGGATTAAGAACCTAAGCAATAATAATATTATAGAATCTTAGTTCTTCTTTATTATCAGAATAGAAGACCAATTCTAATATTTTAATCCCGTTCAATATACACAAAGCATACAAGTATTATTCAATAATCAAGATAGATTATTTCCAAATAATACTTCAGTCATTCCAGTGGTTTGTTTAACTCCACTTAAACTGTGAACATTTATTATATTATATATAGACACTGACAATCTAATCTTCTGTTATCCCATTTGATACTAGATTATCCACAATATATAATATATAAACAGTGTTAAAATACGCATTCAAGATTCTCAATAAAAAAAAAAGACAATGTCATATACTTCAAACGAATAGTTCAGTATATTCCCTAACAATCTCCCACTTATACTCAAGCTATTCTTTGAGTATATCAGTGTTATATTACAAGCAATCCACTACCAATTAAATAACTATTATGTGACCATACATCTGACTCCTATCGCCTCCACATGCTGCTCAAAAGCCTTAGCTGGTAAGCTCTTTGTGAAAGGATCTGCCCGGTTGTCCTTTGATGCTATATCAGTCACAATAATATCTCCTCGCTTAACGAATTGTCGTATAAGGTGATACTTACGCTCGATGTGTTTTGCTGCCTTATGGTCTCGCGGTTCCTTTGCATTTGCCACAGCACCAGTGTTATCACAATACACTGTCAAGCTCCTAGGCAAATTAGGTACCACATCTTTGTCCAAAAGAAAGTTTCTGAACCATATTGCCTCTTTGGCTGCCTCCGAAGCTGCCACATATTCGGCTTCCATGGTAGAGTCAGCAACGCATTTCTGCTTTACACTCCTCCATATTACAGCTCCACCTCCTAAGGTAAACACATATCCCGAGGTTGATTTCCTCTTATCTCTATCTGCTTGGAAATCTGAATCGGTATATCCTAGAGGTAACAAATCTGAGGCCTTGTAAATTAGCATATACTCCTTAGTCCTTCTCAGGTACTTGAGTATAGCCTTTACTGCACTCCAATGTTCCTGTCCTGGGTTTGACTGATATCTGCTAACCATGCCCACGGCAAAACAAATATCAGGTCTCGTACATAACATTGCATACATTAAGCTTCCGCATGCCGAAGCATAGGGAACCACTTTCATGCTCTCTATCGCCTCTGGTGTCTTAGGACACTGTTTCTTTGATAGAGCAACTCCATGTTTATAAGGTAGGTTACCCTTCTTGGAGTCCTGCATGTTAAAACGAGCCAATACCTCATCAATATAGGGCTCTTGGGATAAAGCCAACATCTTTTTCTTGCGATCCCTTATAACTTTGATCCCAAGGATGTATGCCGCTTCACCTACGTCCTTCATTTCGAACTGTTTGAACAACCATGCCTTTACCGCTGATAACATCCCTACATTGTTTCCAATGAGTAAAATATCATCTACGTATAGCACTAGAAAAGTCACTGAACTACCCTCACATTTCTTATACACACACGACTCGCTTGGACATTGATCAAATCCGTATGTCTGGATTACCTGATCAAAGCGAATATTCCAATACCTAGAAGCTTGTTTAAGTCCATAAATGGACTTCTTAAGCTTACATACCAGATGCTCTTGGCCTTCCTTAATGAATCCTTCTGGTTGTTGCATATAGATGATCTCATCATCAAGACTCCCATTTAGGAAAGCTGTCTTGACATCCATTTGCCAAATCTCATAATCGAGATGAGCTGCTATAGATAAAAGAATCTGGATCGACTTTAGCATGACTACTGGCGAAAAGGTTTCCTCATAATCGATCCCTTCTTTCTGAGTATACCCTTTCGCAACAAGTCTTACCTTCCAAGCTTTTACCTTTTTGTCAGATTCTCTTTTTCTCTTGTAGATCCACTTACATCCAATGGGTTGTACACCTTTGGGTGGTCCCACGAGCTCCCAGACTTGATTTGAATACATAGATTCCATCTCAGATTTCATTGCTTTTTGCCATAGATCTGCATCTTTGTCTTGCAGTGCTTCCTCGTATGTCATGGGATCCTCATCATGTTCCTCAGAGACCAAGTCCGAAGACTCTCCCAATAACATGAATCTGCTGGGTTTACGAATAACCCTCCCACTACGACGAGACACCGTTGTGGTATTAGTGATAGGTTGTGTGTTCTCTTGTGGCTGTTCTACTTGTACTATTGGCACTTGTTCATTATTTGTCTCTCCCACTAGTTCCTCTAAAACGACACTGCTCATGGGTTTATGGTTCATCATATAGTCCTCCTCTAGGAATCTAGCATTGGTACTAACAATGACATCCCGATCCTTAGGACTATAAAATAAATATCCTTTCGTTCCCATGGGATAGCCTACAAAAAGCCTTACTTCTGTACGAGATTCTAACTTAGTCACGTTCTTGTTCAACACATGTGCTGGACAACCCCATATCCGAATATGTCTTAGACTAGGTTTTGAACCAGTCCACAATTCTTTTGGAGTCTTAGGAACTGACTTAGAAGGAACTAAATTCAAAAGATAAGCTGTTATTTCTAAAGCATGTCCCCAAAACGACTTGGGTAATTCTGAATAACTCATCATCGATCTAACACTCTCCAAAAGAGTACGATTCCTTCTCTCCGCTACACCATTCTGTTGGGGTGTTCCAGGTGCAGTCAACTGAGACATGATCCCATTCTTTGATAAATAATCCCTAAATTCTCCAAGCAAGTATTCGCCACCACGATCTGATCGTAGTGACTTGATACATTTTCCATGTCGCTTTTCCGTTACAGTTTTGTACTCCTTGAACTTGTCAAAGCACTCTGATTTACGGCGCAACAAATAAATGTATCCATATCTAGAATAATCATCAATAAAAGTGACAAAATATTCATAACCACCTCTTGCTTGAATATTCATGGGTCCACATAAATCAGTATGAACCAATTCTAACACTTCTTTGGCTCTATTCCCCTTTGCCTTAAAAGGCCTAGTGGTCATTTTACCTTCCAAACAGGATTCACAGACTGGAAATGGCTCCACTGCCAATGAGCCTAAAGGCCCATCTACTACCAGTCTTTGAATCCTCCTCAAGTTAATATGACCTAATCTTAAGTGCCAAAGATATGTTTGGTTCAAAGAAGAAGGTTCCTTTCTTTTAGTAGTGATAGAAGATGTGTTATTTAATACCCTATGTTGTAGTTGCAGTGCAGGTTGATTAGGAGTGATTATGTATAAATTGTCTTGCAATGTACCAGAACATATAACTAGTTTATTCCTCATAATTGAAACATTATGATCCAAACAAACATTATAACCATCCAAAGCAAGTTTAGAAACCGAAATTAAATTCCTTCTAAACGAAAGTACATAAAGACAATTGTTCAAAACCAAATTCCTATCATCACCAAAAGATAAATTAACATCTCCCACTGCAACTACTGCTACTTTCGTAGCATCTCCCATGAACACATATATCTCGCCATCTCTAAGCATTCTGGATTGCTGGAACCCCTGCATAGAATTACAAACATGATCAGTGGCTCCTGTATCTACACACCAAGTGCTCGTAGATATAGCCGCTATATATGTTTCTGTAACTAGAGAAAGAGACATACCAGTATTGTTTTTCTTCTTAGGAAGAGGACAATCCTGTTTCCAGTGACCCGACTGCTTGCACCTGAAGCACTTGCCCTTGGGCTTTTTCACAGCACCACCTTGAACTCCCACAGCTTTCACAACTTTCTGTGTCTGAGCCTTTTTCTTCTTCTTGGCTTTCGGCTTAGAAGAAGAAGGTTTCTCAGCCACATTGACTTGAACACTCTGCTGAAAAAGTCCTTCAGCTGCCTGAAGTTCTGTCAGATGTTCTGCAAGACTATACATTCTTTTGTTCATGGTGTAATTCAAGCGGAACTGCTCAAAACTTTTGGGTAAACTCATAAGGATGATATCGATCTGGGTTTCCCCATCAACCTCAGCACCAAGGATCTCCATCTCATTCAGATGTGACATCATCCTGAGAACATGATCCCTTACAGGTGTCCCTTCAGCCATCTGAGTGTTCATTAAAGCTTTCATTGCTACTTGCCTTGCAGCCCTATTCTGATCTCCAAAAAGTTCTTTGAGATTAAAGAGCATATCTGAAGCAGTGGCCATAGCCTGATGCTGATGCTGAAAACACCTGACATTGCTGCCAGAATGTAACATCGCGACATCTCATCAGCCTTAATCCACTTCTTATAATACTCCTTCTCAACTTCAGAAGCATTCTCAGCAGGCTCCTCTGGCTTGGGTTCATTAATGCAAAATTTGTACTCCTCAGCAGTCAACACAATGTCCAAATTACGTTTCCATTCAATATAGTTAGGTCCAGTAAGTTTGTTATCCTTAAGTATGGTAAAAAGTGGATTAAAGCCCATTATATCCTGAGAATCATACATATAACACATAATTAGAGGGTGTTTTAAAAAAATTGGTTCCTCTAACAATTATTTAAAATTAAAACACCAACACTTAAACACCATAGGTTTCCGGTATGCCACGTTGGGTGACTTATATACCACCTAAATTTATTTAAATGTTACTTCGGTCCTACTACTAAATAATTAGTCACGTTAGGGTGATCTATATTATTTTTCATAGCTAAGTGTATACCATTATTAAATCTTAAATTAATAATAATAATACCAGATGCGCCTTTTGACTATGATAAATTCTTGCCCCCAACAATAAGATACTACTAAAATTACAAATCTAAAGAGTATTCAGACTGACTGGCCAGGCCGGTGGAAGCATTGCCAAGAGGCTAACCACTTTTCTAGACACCAATCTAAATGGCCAGGTAAGCTGCACGCTTTCCTAGACACCAACGCAAGAATACTCAAAGATGTGTTATTTTAGATTCTCTTCCTAGTTGAGCGTGAAAGCTATCAAAAAATAGGGTATCCTTTTATTATTTGAATTCTATGAAACTTAGTACGCCACGTTGGGTGACATATGTACCTTCCAATATTCATAATTAATTTTAGAAGTTTGTTCTAGTAATTTCCATAACACTCTAGACACCATAAATTACATGCCACGATGGGTGACGTATACATAATTTATATTCGACTTAGTGTTAAATTACATACAAACAATAATGGAGACCATGGGATTTAATACCAAATTAATTCCCTCTCCCACTTAGTATTTTACTATGAGGATTTTATCTAGATGCATCATCCTATGTTATTTTTTCGCAGTCCACATGTATCATAATAACAATACATACAACACATAACATAGCAACATACTCATCATGATTAAAGCATAATAAAACAGCCCTATGTCCATGTCGTTCTAGCATGCGAAGGGTTAGTATCACATGGCATAACAAACAAACATGGAACACATAGTAGTAATAATCAAGATCAGCAAACATTATGTAAAACATAATAAAATACATCCACTATTATGGCCCCGAAGAATAATCTTCAAAATCATCCATCGATAAATTTTCGAAAATTTCAGCCGCCTGTTTGACTGCCTAAACGAGCTCAGAATGGCTTGAAAAATCTGGAGGTCTCGTTCTGCCGTTTCCGAAAAGGTATTATTCGCCCCAATCGGATATCGTATGCAAAATCTGTAGCCAGAACAGCGAAGCAGCCACGAAAACAGCATATAGCAGCGGAAGAACTCTGTTTCTCGCATCTTCGTTGATCAAACAATTACATACGACAAATACAACAGAAAAATCTATTCTATTACATCAGATCATAATCTAAATTGAATACAATTCGAATTACAAGATTACAATCAAAATAGAAATCAAAATTTAAAACTAATCATGATCCACCCTCATGATTTAATTTACAACCACGATAAACCACGTGGGATCCAAAAACATAATTACAACCATGGCCATAATAGTGGATAACAACCTGCATCAAAAAACAATACAAACCCACCACTATATACATACATAATTACGACATGGACATCATATCATATAACGCAGAACCCTAGAACCTGGCTCTTGATGCCAATTGTTGGGACAATCGAATCATGATGCTGCGTTTTATGATATGAAAACGAACGAGTTTGAATAGAAAATTAACCTTAATCGCTACGGCGCAAGCGATTCAAATCCACGTCTTCTACTGTATTCCCGTATTCACCTTGAGCGAAGTGTGGCCTTCGATCCTCCCAAGGTTGCCTCCCTTCTAACTTTGAGATCTTGGAACCCTAGTTCTTGGTTGCCTCCTTGAACGGCTGCTCACAAAAACCCTAGTATTTTCCACTCATAGCTAGAAGAGAATAAGATGAATATATAGGCTACAGTAGGGATCCTGGATAATTAGGTCGGGCCTTCCAATGACATTCTGGGTCAAGCCCAATGTCATTAAATATTAATTCAATCCACTAAAGAATTAATATTTGCACTACCTCTCCTAATGCCGTAATTTAATTATTTAATTCGGCTCCAATATTATTTGCTTATTAAATTCCCCATGTTTAAGATATCGAATGTCCATTAATTAAATTAATTTCTGATAATTAATTTAATCAATATCTTTTATCCTTGATCATCCACTCAACCTTATAATTATGCAAGAACAAATCTGCCTGCAGGACTAAAGCATAATTATCTTTATGGGCTTTCAAGAGGACATCATCACCCGAATATTTTCGGACACAGTTTCCTTTTATAGTCAATATCCCACTCTGTATGCAATGTCATTGTCCAAAACATAATATTGTGATTAACAAAAAATCACATCACATATGAATCAAAACATGTGCATTGCATACAAGTGTCAATCACTGTATCCGGATTAAGAACCTAAGCAATAATAATATTATAGAATCTTAGTTCTTCTTTATTATCAGAATAGAAGAACAATTCTAATATTTTAATCCCGTTCAATATACACAAAGCATACAAGTATTATTCAATAATCAAGATAGATTATTTCCAAATAATACTTCAGTCATTCCAGTGGTTTGTTTAACTCCACTTAAACTGTGAACATTTATTATATTATATATAAACACTGACAATCTAATCTTCTGTTATCCCATTTGATACTAGATTATCCACAATATATAATATACAAACAGTGTTAAAATACGCATTCAAGATTCTCAATAAAAAAAAGACAATGTCATATACTTCAAACGAATAGTTCAGTATATTCCCTAACACTTACAGCTTACTTTGCTTCCAACTTGATCTTCCTGATGTGATCAATTACCATCTGTGATATTTTGTCTGTTGAATGCACGAACATCACCAACTTGTAACTAGGGTTGTCATCAATCACCACTAAGCATATTTCTTCCATGACATAATTTGCTCCAGTGTGATGTTTTCATTGACTTCCCTATGTGACATACTTCAAAATGTCCTTCTGGATTGAATTCCATATGAAGCAATCCTCTCACCAATTTCATCTTTATCGGAGAATCCATTGTCTTGATTAACAAGTGTGAGAGCTTCCTATGCCATAGCTAACTCTTTACTGATGAAGCTTTACTAAAAAGTTTGCTTCAAATTTGCATACAAATTCCATGTCAGCTACGAATAAACTTCTCACTCTTAATTGAGTGAGCTTCCAACCTTCTTGTTTGAGATCAAACACTTTTCCTTTTCAATGCTTTTCCAGAAAACCCTTAACAAAGAATTTCCTAGTGCCCTGTAGATAGTGCTTAAGTCCTTCCACAAGAAAGATGCTTCCACTGATGACAGTTCTTAAATCATGATAGCTATATCCCTTGTACATCCTTTACTGTCATCTCCAAAGGTTACCATCGGGGAGGCCTTCTCAACCAACTGTGATATTAGAGCTTTAATCTTAATCATATGCCTCGAACATTAAATGTCACGATGTCACATAACTTTTGCCTTTAATTACATACTCTGCAATCACAAATGATTAAGCTTCGTGGTACTCAATTTTAATTGAGTCCAGATGGGTTAGAGATATTATCAGAGATAACAAAAGCTTCAATATGCATAAAATCACATGGATAGAAGAACTAACAAATTAATTACTAATTCTGTCTAGTCCATTTCTGTCGTTGCCTAACATTTTTAACTATCTTTAATTACCTAAGTCAGTTTTAGATTAAACCTTGAATCTACAAATGTTACTGATAACTTAGATAATTCTACCATCTTATCCCTAACAGGTAATACATGAAATGATATGACATTTAAGTGCAACTATGTGAGTGCGAGCAAATCATGTGAAAATAAGCACATAAACAATTTTAAGAATATGTAGAATATTTGAATAAAACATTATAAGCAATATCAAATTTCACATATACTTATCAAGTCATTTATCACAATAAGAGCAAATATAAAATATCTGATCTATGACCTGTTTGTCTATTTAGCAATTTTCACAACATTAGCAGAGGTATTAAATCACAGAAGATTTAACTCAAGTTCAAACAAATGTTTTAGGGATACACTTAACAGTCTAGCAACTATCTAATTCTTGATATTCATTTTACTGCATAGAAAATCAAGTATGAAATGTACTCACTAAACTCATATAACTAAGCATGAAATCTAATTTTTAGCAATCAATTAAGCATTTAAGTTCTAAGATGCTAACATGCTGACACGAGTCTAATACATTTCAAAACATAATAATCATACAATTATGAATTAGATAAAGATATACTAGTTAGTAAGTGTACCTGTGAAGTGCTTAGTGATTCATCTCTAGTGTTGGTCATTGATGCCAGATATTCATTTGGTTCATCACTGTCATTGATAGAATCATCCTTGCATTTAACTTCATCAACAAATGCTTTCCCTTGCTGCATCCTCACTAATGCCTAATTCCTACTACAACCCAACATAGTCTCTGTCATCATTTGCTTGTACAGGCTTCTTCAAACTATGTAGCAAAACCTCGATCTTGTCTTTCTATTTCAAACCATCCCTGTCTTGCAACCGCCTCTTGAACTGTACTTGAAAATCTCCTTCATGGAATCTATAGGTAAGCACCTTAGATTTAGAATTGGGATTTCTTCTGAATCTGATGTCACTGAACTTTCTGTTACCCTACAGGCTTGACTTGCAGTCCAGTTCTCAAGTTATTCCAAAACTTTATATTATTTACACGTCTTGTTCTTGTGTTGAGTTATAACCCTATGTTACATATAGGTCTATACATACAGCCTTTCATCATTCAAGTCTCCTTTCTCTACTGCCTTTGTCACCAATTAAGTGCTTTTCTTTAAATCTTCAATTTGTTTCCTTTCCCTCTCAATCATTGATTGAGTTTCTCTATCCCTAGAAATTCTTCTAGCTTCTAGATCATCTTCAAACTTCTTGATTTCTTTCTTTTTCTGTTCTAATTCATCTTTGGGAGAATTAGATGACTTAGATCTCTTTGAAGACTGATTATCCCTATTACTCCTGTATTTGAATCTTTTTGTTGCATAACCACCAATGCCACTTGTCTTGTCCATGCCAGAACCACCTACACCACCACTACCACTGCCTTTGCCATCACCATTATCATCATCATCCTTCTTCTATATATTCTCTCCCCCTTTTTGTTAGTATCAATTGGAGGAGGAGGTGACATTCTGTCAAGAAACTTTTGAAGAATGGAAGCATGAAGACTTTGACCTACAATTATAGCATCCATTTTATTTTCTAGAGATCCCACTCTAGTTTTCAAAGTTGCAAAGTTCTTTGATTCCTTGAAAATCTTTTCTTTGATGTGATTCAAGGTGTTGAATTGTAGCTTTTCATCCAATCTCCTGTCCAAAGCATCCTTGTTGGTAGTGATAGAGTCCTTGATAATCTCCAGTTCCCTCTTCACTCCCATCACTATGATCTTTTGAATTTTCAGTGACTCTCTCATATAGTGAGCAACTCATCCTTTGATTAGGATCTTCAATTTCTCCTTCCACCATTTCCCTCCTATATTGAGAAAGAATCTCAGTTTCAGCAGCTTCTAAGGAACCATCAATTGTGCTCATCCATGGCTCCTCATCAGAATCTTCTTCTAGCTCTTCAGGTGCCATATAACATGTGTCTGTTATATTGGCAATGCTCTCCTTTAGATTCCTGGTCCTTTTTTCTGTATAATCAATTCCCAAAAGTTATTCTGCATCCATGTTACTTGAAGCAGCCAACCCTTGATATTGTTGATCAGGATGGATGAAATTCTGTGGATCCAATTCACCAGCATCAACTTCCTCTTCAGTGTCCTTAGCAATTCCACTCCTACTAGCTTCTGCATTTGATACTCCCCCTTTCTCATTGACTCCCACCTCTTCTGCCATCAACTCATTTTCCATCTCCTGTGCAAATAGAAGAATTGTTTTATCTCTCTATTTTGTATCAGGATATCATCCTGGAATCTCACCTCTCCCTCACTCATTTTATGTGCACCTTCTAAGGTGGGGCCCTTAAGTGTATCACTCTCATTTTTGGAAGAATTAGGAATGTCCTCACTCACTCCCTCTCTTTTTGCCAGGCTGCAATCCTGCCTCTCATTCAACTAACTCATTCCTAAGAGTGTTTGTGCAACATCAATTGATTGAGCATCAATTGATGTAAAGATATTAACAGTTGAGGTGTTTGGGATATCCATCGATTGATGCATACCCATCGATTGATCTTGGGTATCGATCGATGGCTTATCAGTCAATGGCTATATATCAATTGATGAAGGAACATCAATTGATGGAGTAGAAACAGTTGAGAAAATGATTTGAGAAGAGATATTTTTAATAATATGATAAATGGAATCCTAAATATCTTGAGAAGAAGATTCAGGAGAGAGTGTTGGCTTCTCCTTGAAAAATAAAGAAGGAGAATCTGAAAATGTTTGATAATCTATCAGAACATTTTCTGAAGAAATTTGTTGAGATGGATAAGTAAAAATAGAAGGGATTGGAATTGAGAGAGAATGGGGTTGCATCTCATCATTTATATGAGATGCATCAATCTGACTTTGAGAAGGCTCCACCACAGTTTCCTGTGATTTTGCAGTGTGTGATTCCCCATGTGCAAAGATGACTTTCTTCTTTCTCCTTTGATATGGTGTAATTGTTTTGGCCTGTGTGTCCCTAAATTGGTTATGTGCCCCTGGTTGTGGGCTATTTTCAATATTATCATCCTTTTGAGAGGATGGCAATAGGGATGTGGTATTTTCTATATTAACATCCACAGTCTTTTGGGAGACTGTGGAGTGGCTTGGTTGAGGTTGCTCACCCTCACTCTCCTTATCCTTCTGGATTCTTTGATGTTCCCCGGTTCCCTCACCACCTACATCTCCTTCTAGTCTATCTACCACAACAGTTGTTTTTCTTTTCATGGATTTTTCAACAAAAGGTTTTTAGGAACCTGTTGAGGTTGTCCTTTTAGATTTGGACTTAGAAACTGGATGTGTGGCTTGGGTAGGAGGGTTGGGGTCATTACTAACACCATCCATAGCCATAGAAGGAAAATAAGATTGGGGATTGGAAGAAGTTAAAAGTAGAGATAAAAACCTGAACAAAAGGAAGACAGATCAATTCCACATTGCTGTGAAGATTGATCCTTACCAAGTCTTTAAAGACCCTTTTGTTTTGAGTCCAGCAATCCAAAACTTCTTTACTCCTGTCAATCCCAATATTCTTGACAAAGTGGTTAATAACAATCATAATAAATCTAGCATAATAAATATGATTAGATCTATTTACTTTATTTCCCAATTTGGCAGACATTTCATTGAGTAACAGGCTTCCTAAATTATGATATCTATCATATAAAATGTTATACCCTACTTGTTGCATACTTGTTGTTATTGCATCAAAATTACTAGCCTTACCAGAAAAATACTTTATTATTGCATCAAAGAAATATGACCATTCCTTTCTTAGATTCTTTCTAGCTATACTTCTTAGACTAGCATCAGGAGCAGTGTAATTGATTTCTCTAAGCATGCTTCTAACCTCTGTGTTAGTGGGTGAATTTTCTGTATTATTTGCAGGAAGATTTAAACACTCACCCAAGACTATAGTGGTTATAATATACCTCTGTCCTTTTCAATCAAAGGAGATTGAAGAAAAATCATCTGTTACCTCTGCAGTTGTCCAGAACTCTTCAACTAGATTGCACACTATCTTTGGTGCTTTTGTGAAGGCCTTTGAGATCCTTGAACTTCTTAGGAATTCCAATAGAGGATGGAATTCTGTTGGGGCTTCCTCCACCATAGTGCAAGCAACAAAGTTGTTGAGTTCATAGTAGAATCCAGATTGTGAGACTTTCTTTGATGATGCCATAGGTGTGTTTGAAGATGAGATGAGAATTAACTGGCAAACTTATTAGTAATTATACAGAAACAACAATTAGATAGTAGAGATTATGGATATTAGCAAGAGATAGATACAGAGAGAGAGTTCAAAGATTGAGAAAGAGAAAGAGAGAAAGAAAATTCGTTAGTAAAAATTGCAAGTAAGAATGAACAAATATTTTCATCTCACTATTTATATTTACTGATTTCTCAATCAATTTCTTACTCAAAATAGAAATTAATCGACCGTTAAAAAATGAAAAGTAAAAGTTACCAATTTTAGCAATCGACTTTTATACATACAGGAATGTATGAATTAATCAATTGATAAAATGAGTAATCAACGGCTAGATTTTTGTACAGATCGATTGATGACATGGACCCCTTTAAATTCCAGGTCATCGATTGGTAAAGCTTGTTCATCGACAGGTACACTTATCCATCGATAAATAAATATATCATCAATTGATATATTTATCTGTCGATAGCTACAGATATCCATCGATAAGTAAATAAATCATTAATTGATATATTTATCCGTCGATAGCTATAAATATCCATCAATAAGTAAATATATCATCAATCGATATATTTATTTATCAATAGCTACAAATATCCATCGATAAGAACAATGTTTATCAATTGATTAATGAAGAATCATTAAATTAACACAGTCAATGGCTAAAATTGATATAAATATATAACTTGTCAGACATTTAAAAGATTTAAATATAATTATGCATACCCAAATCACAGACCAATCTATTGAAGGTAGATTTATCTAATGGTTTGGTAAAAATGTCTGCAAGTTATCTTTCACTAGGGATAAAATATAATTCAACTGTACCATTCATTACATGTTCCCAAATGAAGTGATACCTTATGTCAATGTGCTTGGTTCTGGAATGTTGCACAGGATTTTCTGTTATAGCAATGACACTTGTATTATCACAGAAAATAGGAATCTTGTTCATGTTGAACTCATAGTCAAGTAGTTGATTACTCATCCATAATATTTGTGCACAACAACTTCCAGCTGCAATGTATTCAGCCTCTGCAGTAGATGTAGACACTGAATTCTCCTAGAAATTGACAGGAGTCTGTAGTACTTTTTCTGTCAATTCTGCAACCTGCATAGTCTACATCTGAATAACCAATTAGATCAAATCCAGAATCTTTAGGATACTAAATTCCAAGATTTGGAGTTCCCTTGAGATATCTGAATATTTTTTTTATTGCAATCAAATGAGATTCTCTAGGTTTAGCCTGAAATCTAGCACAAAGACATGTAGCAAACATTATGTCTGGCCTACTTGCAGTTAAATAAAGTAATGAGCCAACCATGCCTCTATAACTTGAAATGTCCATTATAGCTTCTTTAGTATTCAGTTCAAGTTTAGTTGCAGTGGCCATGAGAGTTTTTGCAGAAGAACATTCACTTAAATCAAATCTTTTTAATAAATTAGAAATATATTTGGTTTAATTTATGAAAATACCATTTTTGACTTGTTTGACTTGCAAACCAAGAAAATAGGTAAGTTCTCCCATCATGCTCATTTCATATTTACTTTGCATCAACTTAGCGTACTTTTGACAAAGTTTTTCATTAGTTGAGCCAAAAATAACGTCATCTACATAGATTTGAACAAGAATCATAGAGCCACTAACATTTCTATGAAAGAGAGTTTTATCAACAGTACCTCTTGTGAAGTGACTCTCAATAAAAAATTTAGATAGAGTTTTATACCAGGCTCAACATTCATTTTGAGTTGCACTTCTTGTTTTGACTCCATCATTTGCATCTCCAATAATTAATTCAAAAGGATGGCTTCTTGTCCATTTTCTTTGAGATGGTAAATTTGTCCTTGAAGATGATGTTTCATGATTATTGAAGATCTATGAAATTTAGATATGATTCACTATTCGAGAACCCTCCCCCTAAGATGGACACTCTACTTGAAGATTGTTGAGCAGAGTTGTTATCCATCGAATGATTATCAATTGATGTATTATCAGTCAATTGATGATTGTCAACTGATAAGTTATCTGTTGATGCATTGACATCAATTGATGGGAGGATTCTAGGTACTTGATTTCTTGAAATTTCCACATCATCAACGCTATCTTCAATATTGCTTGTTGTTTCATTTTCAAAATGCAATAGGTCATGAAATCCTTCATCAAACAACCCTTGAATTTTCTGGTCATCAAAGACTACATGCATAGATTCCATAACAATGTATAATCTAAGGTTGTAGACTCTGTATGCTTTGGTTGTTATTCCATATCCAACAAATATAGCTTTATCAGCCTTGGCTTCAAATTTTCCTAGATTTTTACCTTGATTTCTCAGTACAAAGCATTTGCAGCCAAATACATGAAGAAAGTTAATTGTTGGCTTCTTGTCCTTCTTCATCAACTGATATGGAGTTTTGCCTTGAATTTGATTGACCATGTATATATTCTGAATGTAGCAAGCAGTATTAATTGCTTCTGCCCAAAAGTATGTAGGTAGTTTTGCTTCTTCTAACATAGTTCTAGCAGCTTCAATCAAGGTCCTATTTTTCCTTTCAACTACTCCATTTTGTTGTGGAGTTCTTGGTACAGAGAAATGATGAGTGATACCTTTTTCTTCACAAAATTCTTTCATTATTGCATTCTTGAATTAAGTACCATTATCACTTCTATTTTTCTTGACCTTCCATTCAGTGCCATTGTCAACATTCTTCACATGATTGATAATTAATTTACTTGCCTCATCTTTAGAGTGTAAGAAATATACCCATGAAAATCTTGTGAAGTCATCCACAATGATTAAGGCATATTTCTTTTTAGCAATTGACATGATGTTGACCGGACCAAATAAATCCATGTGCAATAATTTCAAAGGCTTATCAATTGATGATTCAGACTTTGACTTAAATGATGCTTTTCTTTGTTTTCCCTTTTGACAGGCATCACAAAGTCCATCCTTGGTGAATTTCATATGTGGAATGCCTCTAACGAGATTCTTTCTGACCAATAGATTCATGGATTTGAAATTCAAATGAGCTAGTTTCTTGTGCCAAATCCCACTTTCATCTGTATTGGCTTTGCTCAGTAGGCATGTCATTGAATTTGCCTTTATAGAGTGAAAATCAGCCACATAGACATTTCCTTTTCTTTCTCCAGTTAAGAGAATTTCTCCATATTCCTTGTTGGCTATGATGCATGATCCAGTTGTAAACCACACACCATTACCATTATCACATAATTGGCTAATACTTAGGAGGTTGTGCTTCAATCCATCAACTAGTGCTACAGGTTCAATGATAACATTTTCTTTTGTAATTGAGCCATATCCCAGGGTAAAACCTTTGTTGTTATCTCCAAAAGTAACTCTTGGGCCAGCCTTTTCCACAAACCTTGTGAGCAGGGACAAATCTCCAGTCATGTGCCTTGAACATCCACTATCCAAATACCAGAGATTTTTTTTCCTGTTTTCCTGCACACACATAAAACAATCAAGTTTTTTTTGGTACCCAAGTTGCCTTGGGTCCTCTCTTATTAGTTGCAGTCTGAGCCCCAGTTGCCAACTTTGGTTCCTTTTGTTTTGGTGGGTTTAAATTCACTTTAACTTTGGGAGTTGGCTTTTAGGGCTTTGACACCTTAGAACTCATGGTAGAATTTGCATACATTTGATTTTCTACAATAGGCGTGTTTCATGGCGTACCAGGCATGTTCATATTTGGATATGCAAAGAAAGGATTATACATGTATGGAACTTGTGCGTAAGGCATATGAACATTAGATGCAACTAAATTAGAAGACATGGCATTCATAAGCATAGGATTCATAAACATGGCATTAGCAGTCATAGCATGTACATTTGAATCATTCGAAGATATAGATTTCTTTTCATTCTTGCATTGCATAGACAAATGATTTACACTGCCACATTTAGCAAATACCTTTCTAGGAGCATATATGTTAGGAGTGTAGTTGTTGTGCTTATTAATGCCTACTTTACCATTCCTATTCTTTTTCTTTTTCTCAGACTTAGGTTGAGTAATTTCCACAGGTGCTCTCTTTTCTAATTTCTCTTTTAATTGTTTCTTGGATAAGCTACCTATGTTGATCTTCTCAGCTTCAGTCTCAACTTGATTTTAGGTTTCCTTAACTAACTTGATAGGAGTGCTAAATTTGTTCTTTTTATTAGTCATTGATGATTTACTTGTCGATGAATGTTTAACAGTCGATTGATCTTTATCCATTAAAGTATCAGTCAATGTCCTGCCTATTGATTCGGGGAGTTCTTCTAGAGTATCTACACCCTGAACATCAATAATTTATTTGGCAGTTTTAGCAGACCTATTTCATTTGTTAATGGTTTCAATTTCTTCATCCAATTGTTCTTTTAACAATTCTTCTCTTTTCAAACTATTCACTAGTTCATCTCTAGCATCCTTACTCTCCTGTTTAAATCTATCTAAACAAACAAGTTCATTTTTAAGAAAAATATTCCTCTCAGTTAAGACATCGATGGTGTTCTTCAACTTGAGATTTTCTTTATTTAGAGATTTTAGAGTGACATGCAAATTGTACAATTCATTAATAGTACTATTGCATTCATCAGTTGTAAGCATAGAAAAGTTTGTAGCTAGTACTTGATTTGATGATGAACTAGTTGGAGGGTTTCGAGCATGAAAACGCAGCGGAATTAACGTAAAAACAATAAAAATCGAAACCCAATCGCAGGATCCATGTATAACGTTGGATGATTTTGGTGAAGAAGTCTGTACCTTAACAAAGATTTCTGTATGCTGTTTAATGGAGCTCCAGAAAAGATGAATCACAGCAGCCCTTTGTTGCAAAGATCTGCTCTCCAAAGAAGTCCACACGAACGCCCGATCATCCTACGATCAACGGAGGCGATACTAGCCGAATTGTTTGCCTCCCTCTCTCTCTCTCTCTCTCTCTCTCTCTCTCTCTCTCTTTCTCTAGCCTCTCTTGATGTTGAGCTGCTAGGGTTTTTCTCTAAAAACGAAATCTGATGATTAAACCCTAATAGTATACATCATTATGTATATATAGGGGAGAACAAGATTTTGGGCCTAACCCTAATCCATGTGGTTTCCAAAACTCATTATGACTTTGGGTTATTATTATTATTAAATTTGAATTCTAATATAATTAATCAAGTCCCACTTAAGTAATTCAATAATTAAATTCAAAATAATAATATATTTATATTATTATTAAATCCAAATTCTAATATAATTAATCAAGTCCCACTTAATTAATTCAATAATTAAATTCGAATAAACAATAATATATTTAAATTCGTAATTTAAACAAATCTCCATTTTGACATTCTTTGTGTGTGACCCTTTAGGTTATTATTACGTTGGCAATAATTTTATTATCTAATAATAAAATTATAAACAATGAGCGGCATCTAGTAATACATCATTGTTATCCAAGTAATAATAATAATTGGTGATTCAATTAAACTTTTCGTGAATAATGTTCCATGTAATATAATCCATTTAACCTTATATTATAGATCAAACTTGAGGCATGTATAGTGTCATCCTCTTCAACGTTTAATCTCAGTTTATTTGATCAATGAGTAGACTATTTAAATAAATCAATATTTGAGCATGGCCATGCATTTCATAGTCTCATTCAATCAAGAGGCCAATAATATCACTCTTAGAATTGGAGGGTTAAATCCTATATCTATCATTCATATTTCTCATACGATTCATAGCATACTCAATGTTCACCTTTATCATTACCCGGTTAAAGGTAACTTTGAGTGTAATCAAAAGTATATTAATTCTCGTATAGAAATATAATGATTTCAAGTCTGAGGATCATTATATCATTATCACAATGAGATTTCTTATGACACTTATTAACATGTAGAATCTCACGGCAGGTCTTTCCAATGTCATGTATTAATACATACACTTATGTTCTTGACTTTAGTATCACCATACCTATGACCAATGAGATGTAGTCATCTGTCAACAAACATACTAGTCTTATTGCATTATTACTGTCCTTAAATAATAATACTTGACTAGAGAATTTTAGGAATAAAATATTATTCATATAATCTCATTTTTAAGTCACATACTTAAAGATATATATTACGTATTAATATTCCAAGGACATTTATTATTCTTTCAATTTATAACGTAGTAAATAAAGACATAATAAATATTAATTAAATAATCACATAAAACATTATCCTTAATTGTTTTCAATAAAACATTAAAAGTATTATCTCTAGGACACCAATACAAACATTAGCTTCTTCATCTTCATGTTTGGTCATTAGTGCTAGATTGATGAATTCCTCAGAATCACTATCTTCAGCAGCCCAGTCCTTCTCCTCAGCGACAAAAGCCTTTTCTTTCTGTTTCAAAAGGTTAAAGTATTTCTTTTTATATTCAATACCATCATAAGACTTTTCTTTTCTTATTTTGGCTTCATGCACTCATTTGAGAAATGACCAGCTAATCCACAGTTAAAACATTTGAATTTAGATCTATCAACCAAATTTTTGTTTTGATTGTTACTTCTAAACTGGGATCCAGGCCTTTGAGCATTTGGATTCCTCTTGAATTTTAGCTTTGAAAACTTCCTTGACAGAAATGCAAGGTGCTCATCAATCTCATCTAAACCATCCTGGGAGAATGTTTCATTTTCTTCACACTTGTGCTTTCATCTTTTGAATGAATCTTCAACAGCATCACCAGTCATCATGAAAGACTCTTCTACAGAGACACTTTCATTCTTCTCTTTATTTCCTTTGACTATCAAAGCCACAGTTTTCTCCTTTCTTTAATTCTTCTCAATCTCCTCATCTTGTTGGATTTCCAACTCATATGTCTTGAGAATACCATAAAGTTTCTCAAGAGTATAATCCTTGAAGTCCTGAGATTGTCTAATGGAAACAGTCATTGGTTTCCATTCTTTTGGAAGAGATCTAAGAAATTTTATATTTGTATCCTCAGTTGTATAAACCCTGCCATATAGCTTCAGGCCATTTAGCAACTTTTAAAATCTGCTATAGGTGTCATTGATAGATTTTCCACTCATGAAATGAAATGATTCATACTTTTGAATCAAGAGTTGCATCTTGTTTTTCCTTACTTGTTCAGTTCCTACACACAGAGTTTGAAGAGTGTCCCATACCTCTTTTGATGAAGTACAATTTATCACATTGTCAAACATATCTTTATCTAGACCATTAAACAGAATGTTCATGGCCTTCTTGTCTTTGAGTACTTCTTTTTCATCCTCTTCTGTGAACTCAGAGATGAGTTTAGGAATATGTTTGTCAAGTGCAGGAGTTCCATCAGGGTTTACACCTGTGACTAGCTTCATGGGAATATGATGACCTTTCTCTATGCAATGAACATAGGAATGGTCGAGAGAAAGAAGATGCAGATGCATTTTTACCTTCCATGGAAAGTATTCATCATTTTCTAATACTGGAATCTTTACACCTGAATCTTTTTTGCCCATATTGATTGTTCTTGATCTTTAAACTTTATGTATGTTGAAAGTCTGCTCTGATACCAATTGTTATTCCTTAGAACAATTACAATATTTGTAGAAGAGAGGGTTGAATACAAATATTAAAACTTTTTACTTCTTTTAATATTGGTTCTTGATGTTTGTGAGTTTGAGAGAATATGTTTGAACAAATAATAACTGAAAATTAAATTGAACAAAGAGATTTAAAAATTACTGATGGATTGGTTTTTCCATCAGTTTATATTTTTTCTCAATGTTCCTAGGTTAAAAGAAACCTATCTGCTTTATTACAAGGTTATAAAAATAAATCAACAGCTCTTACAATGTGCTCTAAAGCTTGAACAGTTGATTAAGAAATATTGTCTGACTTGTCTTCTTTTCTCTTCTTTTTAACAATGTTACTACACTTGTTTATATACTACAAGTGTGTTTTTACAATTCCTATTCTAGGATTGTTTCTATCTACCTCTCTTTTTCCTTTTTCCTTTTTAGGAGAACAGGCTTGAAAGACAGCTATAGATTGAGTCTTCACAGCCATCCTAGGCTGTATTCCATAGGTGTGCTTTTTGTAAGAATCCGAATTTTTGTAAACTCCAAATTATGAATGAATAGTAACTTGGAAGTTTTACGAAAAGCATGTTAGCCCACACCATAAATATTTATGTTAAGTATTGTCGTAATCCGGAAGAAGCCGGAGACAGATTATTTTGAAATGACGATATAAATATTTCGATATTTATATTTTGATATTCTTTTGATAAAAGAATTAAATGAGGATAATAAATATTATTTTAATATTTATTTAATTAAGGAATATTATTTGGAATATTCATTTGGAGGAGATAACAAATATTATTTTAATATTTATTTAATTAATGAATATTATTTAGAATATTCATTAATTGATGAGTATTTATTAATTATAATTAATAAATATTATTTAAATATTTATTAATTAATTTAAAAATTCATTTACAGATTATTTAGGTCTTTAATAATTATTCGAAGCTTTCGATAATTATTTTAAATACTTTCCGACCTTCAGAAAATGATTTAAAGATAGTGAGAGCTCCCTAATATTTTAATTTAATTATTTTATTTTATTCTTTTAATAAGAATAAAATACGTTCAGAATTATAAAAAATAGGGAACTCGGTATAGGAAGTAAATACCTATTTACTTCTCGAAAGTAGTCAAGTTTGGAACCAGTTTCCATAGTAGCAAGAGCTTTTCAACTTATCAAAAGCAGAGAGGTTTCCGGCAAACTCCCGAGTCATGGTTTTCAAAATGAATTCAGTCCTTGAGAAAGGAGATTATATGATGAAGGTCAACTTGCCTGTGTGGCAAGGCGGCGACATCAATTAATATGACAGTATATGCTCATAGCTATGAGGGTCTATCAACAAGTACGATATACTTGGGGAACTAGGATTACTTCCGGTTCCAAGTTAGATAGACAAATATATTAACAAGTATTATATACTTGGGGAGCTTAGATTAATGATCCAGTTCCAGACTGATAGATTGATTCAGCGGACTTGGAGATACCGTAAGAGGCCGAGTGACGCACGGTCCAGCACTTTGACCCGTATGCGGTCAAGGGTGATTACCCATTAATAGTAGCGAGTACCGTTGCTGATGAAGGCTGCCACGTGCTACGACTAATCATCGTGGATGTGTGGTAGCGGGCGTGTTGAGGCTCCAGTTACAGTCCCTCCTTCCAATTGGAATTGTGCTACACACCGTAATGAAAGCCTGGGAGCTGAGTTATGGATGGTGTTGTTAGCGGTAAAACATCCTGAAAGATTCATCTTACTTATCATGTTTTAATGAAATTTATTTTTAACTTCAGTTGTTTGTTCATAATTCTTTTACAAATAACTTACAGCATGTTTTCAGAACGTAATTGACAAAGGAGAAAGCTTACAGATTTACAGCATGTTTTCAGAAGTATATTGTTTATTGCTGAGTTATATTGCTCACCCTTGCTTTCTTTATATATCATAACATAACAGGACAACAGGATGCCGCGAATACGACGCACCGCCAGGAAACACATGGGAAATGCCCGCGCATTCCGTAGGTTCTTCTCCAACCTACCCTAAGTAGGGAGTAGGAGTAGAAGTAGGATAGGGCCGGGGTACAGTTGTCGATGGTACGTGTTCACACTTTATTCACGCAAAATCAGACCAAACTGCAAAATCAGTAACTTGAACTCGGCTGTGGCGCGGGGGCGCTTGAAAGGGCGCGGGCGCGCCTGCTTAAAGGAGCGCGGGCGCGCTTGTTGAAGGGAGGGCGCGCCTGCTGCTTCTGCCCTGCAGTTGAATTCCTTGAAACGTTGCTCCTTTAGCGACTCGTCTTGCCTTCTTTCGATCTCAACTCAAGCCTTGATCTTCCTCCTTTTAATTCCTAGCTCATATACCACCAATGTATGCAATTATTCATCAAACCTGCCCTGCCCGGTAATATGCACACCAAAGACACAAAACACATCAAAAGACACTAAATACTTGGGCACTAGCTATCAATTTAAGCCAAATTGGAACGTATATAGTGGACAAAAAGTCCACTAACACACCCCCAAACTTAAACCGATGCTTGTCCCCAAGCATAAACAGACTCTAAACAATCTAAGGCAATGCAATGCATGAATGCAACTACTATGAAAATGCAAGGACCCCCTCGAACTCACCAAAACCAATCGATAAGCCAAGCCTCAAAGAGATGCAATACATCCAAATAGAGCTCGACCAAGCCCCCGTATACCAGTACTACATGAACAGAAACGTGGGTGTGTGCGATGCTCATCAAATATACTCTGACACTAGATCAAAATCATACCTATTTTTCGCCAAGACAATCACCTGTTTATAAACAGAATGAGTGGTAAACACTCCATAACATACAAACACCTCCGTCATTCATTTGAGTTAGACAGGGAATCACACTTTATTGTTAATCCACCACTACGACACATAACACACTACATAGGCTTATTTAACCGTGCAATGGATGAGACCCCTAAAGGCTTATACAATAATACCCATGTAGCGAGCGTTAGGTTAATGGATCCCGGACTATAAAAAGCCTTAGGTCACTAGGCACAAAGTCCCCTCGAACTTAATTGCCCGAGTATTAAAGAGCTCACCCTGGTTAATTTTGCCTCGAATTATTCACATGACTTTTTTTTTTAACAGAATCTGGAATGAGAATTCTCAATTCCAACCCTAGACTACTCATAAAAATATGAGCCGGCTACTAGCCATTTGACGCCTAGCCATACTTGACAATTACTAACAATTAGGATGAATCTCTGTTTTCTCCCAAACTTATACTTTGGTATTCTTACATTATCAAGGGAATAACAAACATTCTAGATATAAACATGCGATTAAATCTAAAACAACTAAACATGCATGACTCAACCTAGCCCAAAAGCAACCGATGAGACTGTGTAAAGAAAGTGCTTCTGAAACATGCAATTCAATTTCATAGGGACTGTAAATCATCCCTCCGTTCATCAATACTACACTCAATTTGACATTGACTTAACAATCAGAATTAGCTCGTCCTAAGGGATCATGAAATATGCATGCTATGAAATGCAACTACGATGGATTCACATGGTAAATGAACGGAAAATAGCAAACAAAATGCTCTATATGAATAATTAAAACAAAATGCATGACAAATACTACCACTACATGCCCTATATGCATCTAACTACAATCTCCATTTCCCACCCCCAAACTTAAAATATTCAATGTCCCCATTGAAGGCAAGAAACAAAGAAAGTGCGTAGATATACCTCAATCTTCAGCAGAGTCACCCTCCTCGGGTGAATCCGGTGGTGGATACACGGTGCCAGCTCCATAAACAGGCCAATCGACCTGTACACCAGTAGCCAGAAAGGCTGCACCGAGAGCCTGAGTCAGGTCAGCAGCAAACCGGCTCTATCTATCATCAACTGCGTCCATCCGCCGTGCCAACCTCCTAAAATGAGCCTCACCCATACCAGCACTAGCCACAGCTCGCGGTGGCCTAGACGATCCAGCCCTAGCCTCCCTCTGCTGTCTAGGTGGCACGTCACCACCCACAATATACCCTAAGCCTCTGGGATGCGGGACACCACCGTCCCATTCAGGCAGCCGAGCTATCGCCGCCGTGTCAATGGCACTCGCAGGAAGTTGCAACTGTTCCTCCGCTGGCCAGTGAATACCCACATCAACACACAGACGAACAACCACTGAGCCATACGGGATCGCTCCAGTGGTACTGCCTTGCAAAAATCGGATCATGTGCCTGTGGATAAGGGAGCCTAGGTCGATGTATCGCCCGCTGAGAATACCCCACAACAAAATAGCCCGATCCACGGTCACCTCATGAGTGTGCGACGACGGCACAATGTTAGCACACAGAAACAGGTTCCAGGCCTTAGCATACGGGTTCAAAGCCATGGCGGAGAAGGTAACCGGCTCAGTAGAGCCCGCCCTGCGCTTCCAAGTAGTGCCAAGAACTGTCCTATTCCGCAGAATGGCCTCAAGGTCAACCTCCCTACGGGTCTTCACCCAAAATCTGCCACACCCTCCTGCGGTGCTGGCAAATTCAAAACCCTGGTGATAGCGGCAGGAGTATAATCCACTACATACCCTCGAACTGCAGAATACCCATTCTTCTCTTGCTTGGCATTAGCATAGAACTCCCTAACGATATTCAATGGTATCGCCTCTGCAGCCTCACACACGGTCTCCCAACCGCTCTCACTAATCATCGCGATCAGAGACCCATCAAGAACACCCGGAATAAATCCCCTTTCCTTGACTACAGATTTGGTCATCAAGCGTGTAAACTCAATTTAGGCCTCCGGTGAATTGAATTGGGGCACAACTCCCCCACTCGAAGAAGAACTTGATGTTCCTGAGCGCCTAGATCTCTTGGGTGCCATTGGTTGAGTTGTAGATGTGGGAAGAGATGAGATGTGGTGCGTGTATAGTTGTGTGTATATGTGCGAATGAAAGATGTGAAGTAACTAAGTGGCTAGGGTTAGGGTATGCCAAGGCTATTTAAACAATTGAGAGTGGCTGGGCTTGTGTGAAACACTAAATAAAAGAGAAATATTTTCTGTTTTTACTATTTTTTCTGTTTTTTTTACTATATTTTTTTTCTTTTTCTGGAACAGCCGCACAGGCGCGCCCGCGCCTCTAGGAGCGCGCCCGCCCCTGGTGCTACTGTCCAATTTTCTGATTTTTTTGTATTTTTACGTTTTTTGTTTTTTGTTTTTTTTTTTAAGAATAAAAATTACCATTCAAGCCGTAGGTTGCCTCCCACGAGCGCTGTCGTTAACGTCATTTAGCCGGACATTACTTCAGGTCCTCAATCCGAGGTAGACAGAATCGCGATTTCAGCTTCGCGATTTACTTGTTCTCCCAAATAAGGCTTCAATCTCTGACCATTGACTTTAAACGCTTGATCTGGGGTCTTTTCATAAATCTCCACAGCTCCGTGTGGAAACACAGTCTTCACAACAAAAGGTCCTGACCACCTTGACTTAAGTTTTCCTGGAAATAATCGCAGACGAGAGTTAAATAATAAAACTAATTGACCAGGAACAAATACCTTTGTTGTCAACCGACGATCATGCCATCTTTTCATTTTTTCCTTGTAGAGCTTGTTATTCTCATAAGCTTGTAGACGAAACTCATCCATCTCATTGATTTGCACCATCCGCTTTTCCCCTGCGGCTTTACAATCGAAATTCAGCTTCTGCAATGCCCAATAAGCCTTGTGTTCCAGTTCTGCTGGCAGATGACAAGCTTTTCCATAGACAAGTTGATATGGTGACATACCCAAGGGTGTTTTGAACGCAGTTCGGTAAGCCCACATAGCTTCATCCAGTTTTAAAGACCAATCTTTACGAGAAGGACTTACCACTTTTTCCAGAATGCGTTTGATCTCACGGTTTGATACTTCAGCTTGGCCATTGGTTTGAGGGTGGTACGCTGTAGCCACCCGATGGTTGATGTTGAATCTTGCCATCAAATTAGTGAACTTCCGATTACAAAAGTGAGAACCCTCATAGCTAATAATGACCCTTGGAGTCCCAAATCTGGTGAAAATATTCTTGTGAAGGAAGTTGAGCACTACATTGGCATCATTAGTTGGAAGTGCCTTGACCTCAACCCATTTGGAGACGTAATCCACAGCTAGCAAGATGTATTGGTTATTGCATGATGAAATGAATGGGCCCATGAAGTCGATCCCCCACACATCAAAAATTTCTACCTCTAACATTACATTAAGGGGCATCTCATCCCTTTTTGAAATGTTGCCTACTCGCTGGCAACGATCACACCTGGTTACAAACTGATGAGCGTCCTTGAAGAGTGATGGCCAATAAAATCCTGCCTGCAGAATACGAGTCGCTGTCTTTTCACCTCCATAATGGCCTCCATAAGCTGTGGCATGATAATCCCTCAGAATATTGTCTGTCTCACTATATGGTACACACCTCCTGATAACCTGGTCAGCCCCTTGTTTAAACAGATATGGCTCGTCCCAACGAAACCACTTGACGTCGTGCATGAATTTCTTCCTTTGAGCTGGCGACAACTCAGGTGGAACAATTTGACTTACCAGATAATTCACAATATCAGCATACCATGGTTCTTCTTCTTGTATTCCAAACAGCTGTTCATCTGGAAATGATTCATTGATGAGGGTACTGTCTTGAGATGATTTACCAAGATCTTCCAATCATGAGAGGTGATCAGCTACTTGATTTTCTGTCCCTTTTCTATCTTTGATCTCAACATCGAATTCTTGTAGTAGAAGAACCCATCGAATCAAACGGGGTTTAGAATCCTTCTTGGAGAGCAGATATCTAATAGCTGCGTGGTCAGTATACACCGTCACTTTCGTACCAAGCAAGTATGATCTGAATTTTTCAAAGCCATATACAATGGCTAACAGCTCCTTCTCCGTGGTTGTGTAATTCAATTGCGCATCATTGAGTGTCTTGCTTGCATAGTAGATAACATGAAAAATCTTATCTTTCTTTTGGCCAAGAACAGCCCCCACTGCAAAATCGCTAGCATCACACATCATAGCAAAAGGTTCATTCCAATCTGGGGCGATGATCACAGGTGCTGAAATCAAATTCCTCTTCAATGTCTCAAAAGCTGTCATACAATCATCATCGAATTTGAAGGGAATATCCTTCTCCAATAGCTTACACAAAGGTTTGGAAATTTTGGAGAAATCCTTGATGAATCTTCTGTAGAAACCTGCATGACCGAGGAAACTACGAATTCCTCTCACTGAATTGGGCGGTGGAAGATTTTCAATGGTCTCTATTTTTGCTTTATCCACTTCCAGACCTCGACGTGACACCTTGTGTCCAAGAATAGTTCCTTCTTGTACCATAAAATGGCACTTCTCCCAGTTGAGAACCAGATTAGTTTCCACGCATCTTTTCAGAACCATGCTAAGATTGTGTAGATATTCGTCAAAAGAAAACCCAAATACTGAAAAATCATCCATGAATACTTCCACTGTCTTACCAATCATGTCTGAAAAAATTGCCATCATGCACCTCTGAAAAGTGCCAGGTGCACCACATAACCCAAAAGAAACCCTTCGAAAAGCTAAGGTACCATGGCCGGCGAGTCGGTCTAGCATCTGATCAATGAAAGGAAGAGGAAAGTGATCCTTCCTAGTAGCTTTGTTCAGCTTCCTGTAGTCCATGCAGATTCTCCAGCCAGTGACTGTCCGTGTAGGAATGAGCTCGTTCTTTTCGTTAGTTACCACCGTCATGCCTCCTTTCTTTGGCACACATTGAACTGGACTCACCCAGGCACTGTCAGAAATAGGATAGATAATCCCTGCATCCAACCACTTGATAATTTCCTTCTTCACTACTTCTTTCATGAGTGGATTAAGACTTCTCTGATGTTCCACTGTTGGCTTACTTCCTTCTTCCAGCGGAATCTTATGCTGGCAATAGGCAGGGCTGATTCCTTTTATGTCTGCAATAGTCCAACAAATGGCTTATTTGAATTCCCTGAGAACCCTTAACAGCTTTTCTTCTTCAGGACCTGTAAGGTTAGCAGCAATAATCACAGGTAAAGTAGATGATTCCCCAAGAGAAGCATACCTTAAATGATCAGGCAATGGTTTGAGCTCTAGCTTCGGTGCTTCCTCGATAGATGGTTTCAACCGCTGATGTGATTCTCTCAATTCAGATAAACCCAACGATTCTGGTTTTTCAAACTTTTATTGCCAAGGAGAAGCATTCAGAGA
This sequence comes from Oenanthe sinensis, assembly GCA_028671895.1. Lineage (NCBI taxonomy): Eukaryota > Viridiplantae > Streptophyta > Magnoliopsida > Apiales > Apiaceae > Oenanthe > Oenanthe sinensis. The sequence continues at coordinate 6,182,301 of JAPMAC010000195.1, read as the reverse complement.
CTGTACCTGTTCTTCAACCTCATCCTCTTCAATTGTAAAGTCCCTACTTAAAGCCTTTTCCAGTGTATCATTCATAAGCATGTGTTCAATTTTTACTTGCACAGCAGATTCCACTACATCTACTTTAAAGCATTGATCTTCTTCTGTTGGAAATTGCATTGCTTTGAACACATTGAATGTGACATTCTGATCGTGCACTCTCATGGTGAGTTCTCCCTTCTGTACGTCAATCAATGTCTTTCCCGTTGCCAAGAATGGTCTACCAAGAATGATAGGGATCTTCTTGTCTTCTTCAAAATCAAGGATTACAAAATCTGATGGAAAGATTAGTTTGTCGACTTTTACCAAAACATCTTCGACAATTCCTCGCGGATAAGTGATTGAACGATCCGCCAATAGCAGTGACATGTTGGTCGGCTTTGGCTTAGGAAGGCCAAGTTGTAAGAATATAGAGTATGGCATGAGGTTGATGCTCGCTCCCAAATCGCACAAACATTTGTCGAACGACAAATTCCCAATTATGCATGGTATAGTGAAACTACCAGGATCCTTCAACTTTGGTGGTAACTTCTGCTGCAATACTGCACTACACTCTTCCGTCAAGGCAACAGTGTTTAACTCTTCTAGCTTCAGTTTCCTAGATAGAATGCCTTTCATGAATTTGGCGTAGCTTGGCATTTGTTCCAGCGCTTCAGCAAAAGGTAAGTTGATGTGTATTTTCTTAAAAACTTCCAAGAATTTAGCAAACTGTTTATCCGATTTCTACTTCTGAAGCCTTTTAGGGAATGGTGGAGGAGGAAATACTTCCTTGTGATCACTGTCTTTCTCTGAACTGCTTTTCTCCTCTGCATCATTCATTTTTTTCTTGATCGGCTCGTCCTGCGCAACTTTTTCTGCAGAAATTCCCCTTCCGGCAGTAAGGTGAGGCGCGCCCGCGCCTGAGGAAGCGCGCCCGCTCTCTACCTCCTGCCCAGAATGCTGACGTTCTTCATTTTGTGGAATTTCGACCTCCTGATTGTTCATAACCCTTCCAGAACGCAATGTAATAGCGTGTATTTGTTCCTTGCTTTCTTTCTTGCCTGGGTTAGCCTCTGTGTCACTTGGTAATTATCCGTGAGGTCTATTTAGAAGAGCATTTGCTAGTTGACCAATTTGATTTTCCAACGTTTTCAGTGTCACAGCTTGACTCTTATACATCATTCTCAGTTCCTCCATCTCTGACTTTTCATTTGAATGCCCTTGTCCTCCTTGAGGTTGTTGATGGAAACCAGGAGGGTTGTATGATTGTCTTGGTGCATAAGATTGTTGAGGAACAGAATTGTTGAAAGGCCTTGTTCTGAATTGCTGACCCTGCGATGGTTGCGGCATGGCATTCTGATTGTTGCTCCAACTGAAGTTAGGATGATTCCTGTTGTTGGGGTGATATGTATTAGGTACCGGTTGTGTAGGCTTCTGAAAGTTGCCGACAAAATACGCTGAATCGCTAGAACTAGCACACTGAGTTGTATCATGAGCACCTGCACACAGATCACAAACCATAGCGACTTGCTGAATTCCTGCCTTGGACAATGCGTCCACCTTTATAGATAAAGCCTATAGTTGAGCTGTTATAGCTGTGGCAGCGTCCACTTCAAAAACACCTGCAGTTTTACTCTGCGGCAATCGCTGAGTAGGATTCTGATACTCGTTGGCAGCCATCATTTCAATCAAGTCATAAGCTTCTTCATAGCTCTTGGCCCAAAGAGCTCCTCCAGATGCTGCATCAAGCATAGGTCGTGAATGATTCAATCCATTATAGAAACCGTTAATGACCATCCAATCTGGCATCCCATGATGGGGACACTTTCGAAGCATCTCTTTATACCTTTCCCAAGCTTCACACAACGTTTCTCCAGAATGTTGATTGAACTGTGTAAGAGCATTCCTCATGGCTGCCGTCTTAGCCATAGGAAAGAATTTAGTCAGAAACTTTTGTGCGAGATCCTCCCAAGTAGTTATAGAACCTGCTGGAAGCGAATGCAACCAGCTCTTTGCCTTGTCTCGTAGAGAGAATGGAAACAGCCTCAGTTTTATAGCATCTTCAGAAACCCCGTTGGTTTTGAAGGTATCACAGATCTCGATGAAGTCTCTGATATGCATATTAGGGTCCTCAGCAGGTGAACCCCCAAACTGCACAGAATTCTGAACCATTTGAATTGTGCCCAGTTTGATTTCGAAATTATTAGCTGCAATAGTCGGCCTAACAATGCTTGACTGAATGTCATTGATCTTCGGTTGAGAGTAATCCTTAAGAGCTTTCACTGGATCCCCCATCACTATTTCTGGCTCAATTTCCGGAACTGCAATTCCCCTCTCTTCGTCTAAGAGTTCTTCCAGTTTTTCCTTACTCGCTTGAGAACGCGTACGCATACACGATCAATTACCTGAATTCACGTAGCAAACAAGAACGATTAGTAACAAATCTCAGTCAGTGATATCTAACGACCACTGATGATAAACACATTAACTAAACAAAACAATGAACCGAGTCTCCGGCAGCGGCGCCAAAAACTTGTTCACACTTTATTCACGCAAGAGAACGTGGTCACAAGTAATACAGTAATAAGTAGGATTCGTTCCCACAAAGACTCGACTTTCTTACGTTTAGTTCACTTATACACCAGAGTATGATTAAGTTTCACTGCTAAGAAAATAACAATTGGAGTTTTGATTACACTACTAATTAAACTTAACGAATTACTTATATGAAATAAACATGGGATTTTAACTTCATAATCTATTTCATCTAGAATCTTATGCCTTTTAAACCTAGCATATGAAAGTAATGATAACTGATCAGACCCTCTAAACTGATAAACGCCAACTTTCGTTGTACGCATACCATCCTAATGAACATCCACAATTGATAGAAGTCAAATAGTCAACCACTACGATTAGTCCCTATATGTCTATAGAGATTGAAAACATAATGACTTAAGTACAAGCATCCATAAAATCACATAGTCAGTGCAAGACGGTTAGAATTACACCACAAATTAATACATGCTCTTAACATGCAAAAACCTATGCTAGCATGGCATGTTCTAAATCCTAGATCCACTTTCGCATTCACGAGGGTTCAATAAACAATCATAAATGTTCGCGATGCATTTACAATGAATAAGCTTAACCATACTAGGATATCCAAAACAATCACACACTTTGGCATAAAAACAATCAATATCTAGAATCGATAGAATAATGCATTAAAACCCCATGATAACGTTCAGCCCATAATTAGACTAGCCGACATCATGGGTTCAATTGAAAACATAGTAAAATAAACAATTATGCATAAACTACTGATATTAATTGCAAGAGTAAAAGAAACAACCGATAATCCACGTGATGAAAATTATAAAAGAAAATAGCTTGACGGCTCACAAAGTACTTTGCCCTCTTGTCCGATAATAAAAACCTACTTGCTTACTTAATTGCTTGATAAAAAAATATATAATCATCCTTATGTCTTTATACTAGGTTACATAAAAACAATGATCCATGGGCTTGCTTCTTTCTGGGCCTCGAAATCTGACCAAACTGCAAAATCAGTAACTTGAACTCGGTTGTGGCGCGGGGGCGCTTGAAAGGGCGCGGGCGCGCCTGCTTAAAGGAGCGCGGGCGCGCTTGTTGAAGGGAGGGTGCGTCTGCTGCTTCTGCCCTGCAGTTGAATTCCTTGAAACGTTGCTCCTTTAGCGACTCGTCTTGCCTTCTTTCGATCTCAACTCAAGCCTTGATCTTCCTCCTTTTAATTCCTAGCTCATATACTACCAATGTATGCAATTATTCATCAAACCTGCCCTGCCCGGTAATCTGCACACCAAAGACACAAAACACATCAAAAGACACTAAATACTTGGGCACTAGCTATCAATTTAAGCCAAATTGGAACGTATATAGTGGACAAAAAGTCCACTAACAGTACGCCTTATCTATAAGTATGATCTATGTAAGCTACTTAACATAAATATGCATTAGCATTCAGTACTGTTTCAAGTAGAAACCGCATTGCCTTCATAGGTCAAGGAACTTGCTTTTGGGATTGTAATATTACTCTGATGGATTTATGTATTATATGTGTATTCGTTTTGAGACTATAATCAGTAGGGTGTGTATGTGAACTGTGGGGTCACCACAGGTCAAAGATTATCATTAAGGATTAAGTTAAATGTATTAACAACAGGAAAAGGGACCGTGGCGTCCCAGATCTTTGACCCCGGGTCTGGGAGTTCCACAGAAATTGTATCAGAGCGAAAGGTTATAACTCTCAGAACGATAGGAAGCTAAGAACAATAAATCTCATAATATTAATAAGAAACTCTTATCGAGTTCACCGTCGGGCTACTGGATGTAATGCTAGCATTAAAACCTGCAAGGGAACTTTCAACCTCAGTTAGTAACATCACTTCTTGTACGCATAGGTACCTGATGCCCAAGAGACAGAGGATCATGAGGTGCATCACGACGCAGCATTACTAGGCTTAGGAGGTGACCTTGCAGCCATTCCGGAGGAGAATCCGAAGGAGGATCCAGAGGAGCATCCAGAGGAGGATCCGGAGGAGCATCCAGAGGAGGAACCGATGGAGGACCCGAGTGAGGGACCACAGGATGCAGACTATGTGTTTCCTACCCCACCCACTGAGACGGAGGGGAACCCTATGGATGATGGTGTTGTCTAGAGGGACATCGAGATGTACCCACTTCCAGTTGTGAGATCTCCTACACCACCCATGCGTCCACTTAGTCCTTTCAGTTCAGAGGACGAGTACGAGGAGCTTACGCCTGTCTGGGCCGAGCTTTTCACAGATATGCCAGCGGACCAAGACACTCCCCCCCCCCCCCCCCCCCCCCGTTTTTAGGAGTACCAGCAGTCATCCATGAGTACATGATGGGTCAGCTTACTATAGAGATTGCTTTGGCAGATGGTCGCGTTGATGAGCTAAGGCGTCAACTGGCCGCTGAGCGTGAGCTTAGGGTTGCTCAATAGGGAGGCTTGATGCCTACCACCCCCAGCAGATGAGGACAGCGGTTACTAGGATTGAGATGAGGGCCCATGATCGTATGCGGAGCCTACCTACCAGGAGAGACGGGACAGTGATCTTGCGAGAGGCAGATGCTATTTGGGCCGATGCTATGATGCAGGTCTAGGACTTGACCCGCCCCACTGGGTAGCCCGAGAGGAGGCTAATGACTTTTGGTAAAAATGCATGTGGCACTAGCATTTTGAGGATTCGGTGATGCAGTAGTGTCGTTGTTTCTGGCCACTTGTTAGGCATTTTGATCATCTATATTATGTTTAGTTCCAGACTCGTATTTCCTGTTGTTGACTATGACATTCAGTGGTTGCGACCAAGGATCGCCGTTTGTATATATTTGCAATACTTTCAGTTCCGTATATTTATCCTTAAGCATTGTCACATATACTCTATTGTAAAATATTACCGCAAATTGGTTAGTGTATTGAGCAGGATTATGAAACCTACATTGGTGATTAATGGTTACTAAGGATTATGATCTAAGTTATTCTAACAAAAAATTTCTTAATAAATGTCAGAACAATGCCTCCTAGACGCGTAGGAACGAGAGCACACCCAGCCGAGTCCGTGGCTCAGGTTAGCAATAACCAAGAAGAGGAAAATCGAAACCCCCAGAGGAAGAGGAAAATGATATAGGTAACAATGAATTGGATGACCAAGATTATGAAGAAGAGGAATATGAGAATACCCAAGTGGAAGAAGAGCACGAGGGGGGTCAGATGGAGCAGTCCGTGAGGTAGCTCAGGCAGAACTTGAATCACCAACCCCCACATCCTAGATAATCAGTGGCGAATGCTTTTAAAGCCTTTAAGTCACTAAAACCACCAGAGTTCCGAGGGATGACATATCCAGACGAGGCAAGAGCCTGGCTGAAGGAAATGGAGAAATCATTCAAGATAATGGATACTCAGGAGGCCCAAAAGACTATCTTTGCCACTTATCTCCTCAAGGGAGAGGCTAACTTTTGGTGGGAAGCCAAGAAAAACTTGGAAGCAGATGCCGTCATTACTTGGGCAAGATTCAGTGAGCTATTCTTGGAAAAGTATTTCCCTAGGTTCATGGAAACTCAAATGGAGCTAAAATTTCTGGAGCTAAAACAGGAAAACTTGATAGTGGCGGAGTATGAAGCCAAGTTTACAGAACTGTCAAGGTTTGTGCCAGACTTCATGAACACAGAAGCTAAGCGAGCTAGAAGGTTTCAACAAGGGCTGAAGCAGTGGATTCAGAACAGGGTAGCAGTATTTGAGATTACCGATTATGCCATACTAGTACAGAAGGCCTCGATCATGGAGGCAGGAAATGAGCAGATATCTAAGAGCAAGGAAATGAAGAAGAGGAAGTTTGAAAGCCGCGGGGGAAGTTTCACGAGCGGAGGTTTTCCAAGCAAGGTCAACCGAGGGGCAGTATCGCAACCAGCGAGGAGCACAGGCTTCAGAAATTTTGGGAGTGGCAGTACTGTCCAGAATAGCCGACCAGCCGGGGTATCTCACTTCAGCCAATCCCGACCACCAACACCAGAATGTAAGAGTTGTGGAAGGAAGCACCTTGGCACTTGTCTCAAGGGGTCAACAGATTGTTTCAAATATGGGCGAGCAGGACACTATGCTAGTAACTACCCCCAGAGTGGGTTGAAGTGCTTCCAGTGTGGAATGGCGGGGCACATGAAAAAGAATTGCAAGGCACCAGCACCCACATTGTCCAGGATGAGCGGGACAGCTTCCAACAGGCCCCCAACAGCAAGGACCTTCAATATGACAGTGAAGAATGCCATGCGAGACGCGGACGTTATATCAGGTACCCTTCTCCTTAATACTGTCAGCGTAAATGTTTTATTTGATTCTGGAGTTACTAGGTCCTTTGTGCCTAAGGATTTGGCATGCAAGTTAAAGCTTAAAGCAAAACCTTTGAGAGAATTGTTGCAAGTAGAGATAGCCAACCGGGAAGTAATTCCAGTTAGTCAGGTACACTCAAACTGTAATTTAGAGATAGATGGGCAAACTTTTGGGGTAGATCTAATCCCTTTTCAGCTAGGAGAGTTTGATGTCATTTTGGGAATGGACTGGTTGTCAAGTAGCGGTGCGCAGATTGACTGTGAAAAGAAGAAGATCAGATTGAAAGTGCTAGGAGGGAAGGAGGTCGTGTTCAAGGGACAACAACAAGTCCGAAAATTTTTAAACATAGCCCAGACCAAGAGATTGTTACGAAAAGGGTGTGAGGCTTACCTAGCCCACGTGGTAGACACCATTCAAGAGAAGCCTAAACTTAGAGACCTTCTAGTGGTGGCCGAATTTGAGGATGTATTCCCCGAGGATCTTCCAGGACTACCACCCGACCAGAAAATAGAGTTTGCAATCAAACTAGCCCCAGGAACGACACCAGTTTCAAAGACCCCGTATCGTTTAACCCCAGTAGAAATGAAGGAACTAGTCACCCAACTACAAGAATTATTAGAACTAGGAATGATAAGGCCGAGCGTGTCACCATGGGGTGCGCCGGTATTATTCATAAAGAAGAAAGACGACAGCATGCGACTATGCATAGACTACCGAGAGCTGAACAAGCTAATGATCAAGAACAAGTATCCCCTACCAAGGATTGACGACCTGTTCGACCAATTGAAAGATGCGGTGTATTTTTCCATGATTGACCTCAGGACGGGGTATTATCAACTAAAGATTAAGCCCGAGGACATACCAAAGACAGTATTTCGCACCAGATATGGGCACTACGAGTTTTTGGTAATGTCGTTTGGATTAACCAATGCCCCAGCAGCTTTCATGGATTTGATGAACCTTGTTTTCAAGAAATACTTGGACAAGTTCGTCATTGTTTTCGTCGATGATATTTTGATCTATTCAAAGACTGAAGAAGAACACACCAAACATCTGAGAATAGTTCTGGAGATCTTAAGAGAGGAAAGGTTGTTTGCCAAATTCTCGAAATGTGAATTTTGGCTCAGAGAAGTCCAATTTTTGGGACATGTAGTAAGAAGCGAAGGGATACTAGTCGACCCACCAACCCAGATTTCTGACCCCGTGTAACACCCCCTTCCCAAAATGAGACGAGGGGTTACTTCCAAATCACAAACCTGTATATAGAGTACTAAAATCCACCTTATAATAAAATAATAGGTCCAATGTTGTCTTCCAAAATAATAATAAAACCTCCAAAATAATTTAAAATGATAAATACGAATAAATTCAAAATCCCTAATAATGAAAATGACTAAAAAGAAATGTGAGAAGTTCAAATGTCCTAATAAATATAAATAAGGGAGCTCTCCATCACACAACCCAAGATCCCCCTCTAAGTACCTGCCAGAAGAAAGAATACGGCATGAGCCAAATGCCCAGTACAGATTGGAATACAGTTTTATAAAACAGAAAGAAGATATATATTTTGACAGTTATAAATAAACATTAATTTTTAAAACAAGGCTGAAGCAACGATGAGTTAGGATATTTCATACCGATACAAAACAGATAACAGATACACACATCATAGGGTACCTAATGCGTGCAACAAACCGGACAACGTGTACGGCATATACAACGTCACCGTCAAATATCAAATCACAAATCAAATCAAATCTGGGTGCACCCATGTATCCTCAAATAAATATCAAAATGCGCAATGCTCGCCACCTGAGCTATCAGAAGGATACGCCGTGACTAATCACACTGCCACGGAAGTGTCATGCCACAGGTGCCGCAATGACATGGCTGTAGTACCCCTACAGCTGGTTAACTCGGTATACCCTATATCACTCTAAGGGTTCAAATAAAATAATTTTCACAATTTTAAAACCACCTGAACAGATATTTCAAATATTCTTTGCAGATATTTAACATATATAATTTTCGAAAATCGCAGAAACAGATGTTTAAATATTTCGAAACAAATTTTAAAATAATTTTTGGAGAATCAAAACAGTTAAATTGAGTAATAACGAAAGGATCAGATTTATTAACAGAACGAACCAAATATAAATAATCCTAAAAAGAGTAGCACTGAATAGAAAGAGGACGAAATCCGTACCTTGAAAGTAACGATCACAAACACTAATGATATCCACGAATAACCAACTAAACACCCGGCTCTCAATCTATACAAAATATAATATTAGCATTCGAAATAGACCGACACTTATTTATTTATAAAATAATTATTCTTATTAATAAAGTGATTATAAACAACATCTCATATATATTATTTAGTACTTTGACAATACAAACTATAACACATGCACTGCTAGGCAAATACATAGTCTTAATTTTTTTTTATAATTAAAAGAAAACCAATTCATAATTAAGTCGCAAGTGATACAAAATAATTGGTCAAAACAAGAGTTTAATATAAAACTAATATATGTTAAAATAATGGCCTCAACATTAATGGCTACAAAACATGGGTATACACCCTGATTCACAGGCCATGAAAATCAATGAACATGATATACTAGTTTAACATAATTAATTATAAACTTAAATACACGATGATGTACTATGTGTATGCGAAAATCAAAACTTAGATTTTTGGATCCTCTACTAATACAGTAAGCAACATAACCCTCAATAATATTATAAGTAAAGTTTTATGCCAAGATAAAATCATATACAGGATCGAAATATGTCATAATATAAAATATATAAAAAGTAGTACCTCTTATATTTATTAAAGCACGAAGACGGTCTCTCCTGTTAAGTTCTCGTCCTCTTTTCCACCGTTTCCTTCTTCTATCAATCGTTCGGCTCTCAAATACAGTCTTCACACAACTTTTGATTTTAGGGTTCTAATATACTAAGTATTTGTTTCAAGTCGTGCGTCTTGTATATATATAGATTTTATCATTATTATCCTCTTTCTATTCTAATTATTAATCTAATCATAATTCCTATTTCTAATCAAATTTTATTAAAAACAAATTCTATTATAAGTCAAATATTATTAAAATAAATATTATTAAATAATCTCACTAATTCTAATCTAATTGTAATTAATAAAAATATTAACTAAATAAATAATACGGATATTACATATATACCCCCTTAAAAAGGATTCCGTCCCCGGAATCTAACGAAACTAAAACTCATACCTAAATCAAATAAGTGCGGATATTTCTCACGAATAGATTCTTCTAACTCCCAAGTAGCCTCTCTCTCAGAATGGTTCTTTCACAAAACTTTAACAAATGGAATAGTTTTCTTCCTCATAATTCATTCCTCTCGAGCTAAAATAGTTTCAGCTTCTTCCTCACAAGAAAGATCTTCCCTAATCTTATGTAACAGATATTGAACTACGTGTAACGGATGATACTTGTAGCCTCTTAGAACAGACACATGAAACACATTATGCACATGGGATAATTGTGGTGGCAATGCTACTCTATAAACAACTTCCCCTACTCTCTCTATAACATCAAAAGGACCAACATATCTTGGACTAAGCTTTCCTTTCATACCAAAACGTTTAACACCCTTCCAAGGAGACACCTTCAAAAACACATGATCACCAGGCTCAAATCCACCAAATTTCCTCTTTTGATCTGCATAGCTCTTTTGACGCGATTGAGCTTCTTTTAAGTTTTCTTTAGCCTGTTCCACCTTCTCGTTAGTTATCCGAACCAACTCTGGCCCTTCAATGACACTCTCTCCAACCTCATTCCAACAAGTCGGTGCTCTACATTTTCTACCATACAACGCCTCAAATGGTGGCATGCTAATGCTCGCTTGCCAACTATTATTGTATGCAAACTCCACAAGGTACAGATACTTGTCCCAATCACCAAACCACTCCAAAGCACAAGCCCTCAACATATCCTCCAGCGTCTGAATAGTCCTCTCTGATTGTCCATCAGTTTGTGGGTGAAAAGCCGTACTATAATTAAGCCTCGTACCCCAAGCCTGTTGAAATCCCTTCCAAAAACGTGAAGTGAACCTCGTATCCCTGTCTGAAACTATCGACACAGGCACACCATGTAGTCTAACAATATCCCGTTGAAATATCTCTGCCAAATCATGAATAGGAGTAGTCTCTCTAATAGGTAAGAAATGAGCTGATTTTGTAAGTCTATCAACTACCACCCAAATAACATCATTCTTCCTAAAGGTCCTCGGTAAACCGGTCACAAAATCCACGGTAATGTTTTCAATAGTGATGCATGACCTCGATATTATGTAATATCCGTATTATTTATTTAGTTAATATTTTTATTAATTACAATTAGATTAGAATTAGTGAGATTATTTAATAATATTTATTTTAATAATATTTGACTTATAATAGAATTTGTTTTTAATAAAATTTGATTAGAAATAGGAATTATGATTAGATTAATAATTAGAATAGAAAGAGGATAATAATGATAAAATCTATATATATACAAGACGCACGACTTGAAACAAATACTTAGTATATTAGAACCCTAAAATCAAAAGTTGTGTGAAGACTGTATTTGAGAGCCGAACGATTGATAGAAGAAGGAAACGGTGGAAAAGAGGACGAGAACTTAACAGGAGAGACCGTCTTCGTGCTTTAATAAATATAAGAGGTACTACTTTTTATATATTTTATATTATGACATATTTCGATCCTGTATATGATTTTATCTTGGCATAAAACTTTACTTATAATATTATTGAGGGTTATGTTGCTTACTGTATTAGTAGAGGATCCAAAAATCTAAGTTTTGATTTTCGCATACACATAGTACATCATCGTGTATTTAAGTTTATAATTAATTATGTTAAACTAGTATATCATGTTCATTGATTTTCATGGCCTGTGAATCAGGGTGTATACCCATGTTTTGTAGCCATTAATGTTGAGGCCATTATTTTAACATATATTAGTTTTATATTAAACTCTTGTTTTGACCAATTATTTTGTATCACTTGCGACTTAATTATGAATTGGTTTTCTTTTAATTATAAAAAAAAATTAAGACTATGTATTTGCCTAGCAGTGCATGTGTTATAGTTTGTATTGTCAAAGTACTAAATAATATATATGAGATGTTGTTTATAATCACTTTATTAATAAGAATAATTATTTTATAAATAAATAAGTGTCGGTCTATTTCGAATGCTAATATTATATTTTGTATAGATTGAGAGCCGGGTGTTTAGTTGGTTATTCGTGGATATCATTAGTGTTTGTGATCGTTACTTTCAAGGTACGGATTTCGTCCTCTTTCTATTCAGTGCTACTCTTTTTAGGATTATTTATATTTGGTTCGTTCTGTTAATAAATCTGATCCTTTCGTTATTACTCAATTTAACTGTTTTGATTCTCCAAAAATTATTTTAAAATTTGTTTCGAAATATTTAAACATCTGTTTCTGCGATTTTCGAAAATTATATATGTTAAATATCTGCAAAGAATATTTGAAATATCTGTTCAGGTGGTTTTAAAATTGTGAAAATTATTTTATTTGAACCCTTAGAGTGATATAGGGTATACCGAGTTAACCAGCTGTAGGGGTACTACAGCCATGTCATTGCGGCACCTGTGGCATGACACTTCCGTGGCAGTGTGATTAGTCACGGCGTATCCTTCTGATAGCTCAGGTGGCGAGCATTGCGCATTTTGATATTTATTTGAGGATACGTGGGTGCACCCAGATTTGATTTGATTTGTGATTTGATATTTGACGGTGACGTTGTATATGCCGTACACGTTGTCCGGTTTGTTGCACGCATTAGGTACCCTATGATGTGTGTATCTGTTATCTGTTTTGTATCGGTATGAAATATCCTAACTCATCGTTGCTTCAGCCTTGTTTTAAAAATTAATGTTTATTTATAACTGTCAAAATATATATCTTCTTTCTGTTTTATAAAACTGTATTCCAATCTGTACTGGGCATTTGGCTCATGCCGTATTCTTTCTTCTGGCAGGTACTTAGAGGGGGATCTTGGGTTGTGTGATGGAGAGCTCCCTTATTTATATTTATTAGGACATTTGAACTTCTCACATTTCTTTTTAGTCATTTTCATTATTAGGGATTTTGAATTTATTCGTATTTATCATTTTAAATTATTTTGGAGGTTTTATTATTATTTTGGAAGACAACATTGGACCTATTATTTTATTATAAGGTGGATTTTAGTACTCTATATACAGGTTTGTGATTTGGAAGTAACCCCTCGTCTCATTTTGGGAAGGGGGTGTTACAGAGATGGTATCAGAGCCTAGGTTCTTTCTTGTAGAAAACCTATTTAGGTTTGACCTGTGAGTTTGGGTAGCTATTAGGATGGGTATTCTATTTTGAGACTTCATGTAGTTGCGTTCATTTCAACATTATGTCACAATTTTTTTTTATAAAATACTTCAGCTTGCCTCTTTCTGCGACTTCATTCATATCTGTATTTGATATTGTGAATCCTTTTTAGACTTGGAGTGTTCACATTATTTGAATATGTTTTGACTCATTTTGTTACTTCTTTCTCATCTCTTCATAATCTTTCCTTCTAGTCTTCGTAAATGGATCCTTTTATGTGCCTTCGTGATAATTATCAATAGTGTTTAGAATCTGTAGAATATACTTATCTAGGCAAACTTATTACCGATAGTGATGCATGACCTCGATATTAAATATTTACGGATTTATTGATATAACATTTTGGAGTAATTGATTGAAAAGGAAAGCGAATGATCTATGAAGATGCAAGTATGTTAGTAACTGTAGATCAAGATTTTTAAATAAAAGGTGTATTTAGAATTATTTTGGCTTTATGAGTAAGAGAACTCTTTGTTAAGGATTGTGTGGTTTTTAGATTTCAACTAGGGATGAATGATCTATATATTAAGGATTATTGATTATTAATAAGTTAAAGGTAAAGAGGTATTAGGTTTTCTACCATGACAGGGCGTGAATCAGATATTTAGAATTTGGAAGGTGGTGTCAAAATGTGAATGCGATTAGATGAAAATATTTTAGGATGATAATGGATTGAAAATGAAGATGGGGATATTTTAAACTACACGACAAGGTTTGTTAAGTTGGAGTATAAAAAAAAGTAGTGAATGGATTTTATGATTTTGTGATTATAGGATTGAGAAAACTAGTAAGAGATGAAAAGATGTGTTATGTCATAAACCATGCATGTGTTAACTTTGAATACGTCATTAGAGATTAAGTTATTTAAAAGTATCGTATAGGATAACACCATTAGAGTTACAGGATTCAACAGAGCATTTGCAAGACTTGTTGGATAAGGGATTTATCAGGTCGAATGTATCTCCATGGGGTGCTCTAGTATTATTTGTGAAGAAGAAGGACGAAACTACGAGATTGTATATTGACAAGAGCGAATTTAATAAGGTGACTATAAAAACATGTCTCATTTGCCACGCATTGATGACTTGTTCGATCAGTTGCAAGTGACGAAGTATTTTTCGAAGATAGATTTGAGATCGGGTTACCACCAGTTATGAGTGAGATATGAGGATATTCTGAAGAAAACATTTTGCACTCGATATGGTCATTATGAGTTTCTTGTTATGTCCTTTGGGTTGACAAATGTACTAGCAGTGTTTACGGATTTGATGAATTGGGTCATTCATGATTACTTGGATAAGTTCATTGTGGTTTTTATTGACGATATTTTGATATACTCTAGGAGTTGGGAAGAACATGAGGAGCATTTGCGCATTGTACTTGAAATCTTAAGGAAAAAGAAATTGTTTGCAAAAAATTTGAAGTGTGAATTTTAGTTGGAGCAGGTTGCATTTTTTTGGGGCATATTGTGTCTGACAAGGGGATTGAGTTAGATCCTGCAAAAGTCGAGGCTATGACAAATTGGCCGAGACCTAACACTGTGACAGAGGTGAGGAGTTTCTTGGCTTTGGCAGGCTACTATAGGTGCTTTGTGGAAGGTTTCTCATCTATAACTTTGTCATTAACTCAACTAATGAGGAAGGGTGTTAAGTTCGAGTGGAATGATGATCGTGGACAGAGTTTTCAAGAGTTAAAGAAGAGGTTGGTGTTACCCCCTATACTTGTTTTACCATCAGGGAGTAGAGGATATCAAGTTTATAGTGATGCTTCTAAGAGAGGATTGAGGTGTGTTCTTTTGCAGCATGGGAAGGTGATTTCGTACGCCTCTAGGCAGCTTAAATCTTACGAGGTAAATTATCCTACCCATGACTTGGAATTAGCAGCAGTGATCTTTGCCTTAAAAATTTGGAGGTATTATATGTATGGAGAAACTTTTGACATATTCACTGATCACAAGAGTCTCAAATATATTTTTATACAAAAAGAGTTAAACATGAGGCAGAGGAGGTGACTGAACTTATTAAGGATTATGATGCTAAAATTCAGTACCATCCGGGAAAGGCGAATGTAGTGGCATACACTCTTAGTAGGAAGGACTTGGGAAGTGTTGCGTCTCTTATTACTCAGCAGCACCTTATTTCAGATATGGAGCGTTTGGGTGTGGAGTTGTATATTGGAGAATCAGTTGCAAACCTAGCAAGTTTGAAGGTGGAATCAAATCTAGTCTCAAGGGTTAAGGAAGCTCAGAAAAATGATACAGGGTTAGAAGCTATTAGATCGAATGTGGCAGATGGTAAGCAAACGAAGTTTCATGTTGATGATCATGATGTGGTATGGTTGGGTAGTAGATTATGTGTACCTGTAGACGTAGTGATTTGTGAAGCAATTTTGACCGAGGCTCATAATTCTTCATTTTCTATTCGTCCAGGTTCTACTAAGATGTATAGAGATTTGAAGAAGCACTTTTGGTGGAGTGGAATGAAACGGGACATAGCAGAGTTCGTGGGGGAATGTCTTACATGTCAACAAGTGAAGATTGAACACCAGAGATCTAGTGGACTGTTACAGCAGTTAGATATCCCGGTTTGGAAGTGAGAAAACATTACCGTGGATTTTGTGACCGGTTTACCGAGGACCTTTAGGAAGAATGATGTTATTTGGGTGGTAGTTGATAGACTTACAAAATCAGCTCATTTCTTACCTATTAGAGAGACTACTCCTATTCATGATTTGGCAGAGATATTTCAACGGGATATTGTTAGACTACATGGTGTGCCTGTGTCGATAGTTTCAGACAGGGATACGAGGTTCACTTCACGTTTTTGGAAGGGATTTCAACAGGCTTGGGGTACGAGGCTTAATTATAGTACGGCTTTTCACCCACAAACTGATGGACAATCAGAGAGGACTATTCAGACGCTGGAGGATATGTTGAGGGCTTGTGCTTTGGAGTGGTTTGGTGATTGGGACAAGTATCTGTACCTTGTGGAGTTTGCATACAATAATAGTTGGCAAGCGAGCATTAGCATGCCACCATTTGAGGCGTTGTATGGTAGAAAATGTAGAGCACCGACTTGTTGGAATGAGGTTGGAGAGAGTGTCATTGAAGGGCCAGAGTTGGTTCGGATAACTAACGAGAAGGTGGAACAGGCTAAAGAAAACTTAAAAGAAGCTCAATCGCGTCAAAAGAGCTATGCAGATCAAAAGAGGAAATTTGGTGGATTTGAGCCTGGTGATCATGTGTTTTTGAAGGTGTCTCCTTGGAAGGGTGTTAAACGTTTTGGTATGAAAGGAAAGCTTAGTCCAAGATATGTTGGTCCTTTTGATGTTATAGAGAGAGTAGGGGAAGTTGTTTATAGAGTAGCATTGCCACCACAATTATCCCATGTGCATAATGTGTTTCATGTGTCTGTTCTAAGAGGCTACAAGTATCATCCGTTACACGTAGTTCAATATCTGTTACATAAGATTAGGGAAGATCTTTCTTGTGAGGAAGAAGCTGAAACTATTTTAGCTCGAGAGGAATGAATTATGAGGAAGAAAACTATTCCATTTGTTAAAGTTTTGTGAAAGAACCATTCTGAGAGAGAGGCTACTTGGGAGTTAGAAGAATCTATTCGTGAGAAATATCCGCACTTATTTGATTTAGGTATGAGTTTTAGTTTCGTTAGATTCCGGGGACGGAATCCTTTTTAAGGGGGTATATATGTAATATCCGTATTATTTATTTAGTTAATATTTTTATTAATTACAATTAGATTAGAATTAGTGAGATTATTTAATAATATTTATTTTAATAATATTTGACTTATAATAGAATTTGTTTTTAATAAAATTTGATTAGAAATAGGAATTATGATTAGATTAATAATTAGAATAGAAAGAGGATAATAATGATAAAATCTATATATATACAAGACGCACGACTTGAAACAAATACTTAGTATATTAGAACCCTAAAATCAAAAGTTGTGTGAAGACTGTATTTGAGAGCCGAACGATTGATAGAAGAAGGAAACGGTGGAAAAGAGGACGAGAACTTAACAGGAGAGACCGTCTTCGTGCTTTAATAAATATAAGAGGTACTACTTTTTATATATTTTATATTATGACATATTTCGATCCTGTATATGATTTTATCTTGGCATAAAACTTTACTTATAATATTATTGAGGGTTATGTTGCTTACTGTATTAGTAGAGGATCCAAAAATCTAAGTTTTGATTTTCGCATACACATAGTACATCATCGTGTATTTAAGTTTATAATTAATTATGTTAAACTAGTATATCATGTTCATTGATTTTCATGGCCTGTGAATCAGGGTGTATACCCATGTTTTGTAGCCATTAATGTTGAGGCCATTATTTTAACATATATTAGTTTTATATTAAACTCTTGTTTTGACCAATTATTTTGTATCACTTGCGACTTAATTATGAATTGGTTTTCTTTTAATTATAAAAAAAAATTAAGACTATGTATTTGCCTAGCAGTGCATGTGTTATAGTTTGTATTGTCAAAGTACTAAATAATATATATGAGATGTTGTTTATAATCACTTTATTAATAAGAATAATTATTTTATAAATAAATAAGTGTCGGTCTATTTCGAATGCTAATATTATATTTTGTATAGATTGAGAGCCGGGTGTTTAGTTGGTTATTCGTGGATATCATTAGTGTTTGTGATCGTTACTTTCAAGGTACGGATTTCGTCCTCTTTCTATTCAGTGCTACTCTTTTTAGGATTATTTATATTTGGTTCGTTCTGTTAATAAATCTGATCCTTTCGTTATTACTCAATTTAACTGTTTTGATTCTCCAAAAATTATTTTAAAATTTGTTTCGAAATATTTAAACATCTGTTTCTGCGATTTTCGAAAATTATATATGTTAAATATCTGCAAAGAATATTTGAAATATCTGTTCAGGTGGTTTTAAAATTGTGAAAATTATTTTATTTGAACCCTTAGAGTGATATAGGGTATACCGAGTTAACCAGCTGTAGGGGTACTACAGCCATGTCATTGCGGCACCTGTGGCATGACACTTCCGTGGCAGTGTGATTAGTCACGGCGTATCCTTCTGATAGCTCAGGTGGCGAGCATTGCGCATTTTGATATTTATTTGAGGATACGTGGGTGCACCCAGATTTGATTTGATTTGTGATTTGATATTTGACGGTGACGTTGTATATGCCGTACACGTTGTCCGGTTTGTTGCACGCATTAGGTACCCTATGATGTGTGTATCTGTTATCTGTTTTGTATCGGTATGAAATATCCTAACTCATCGTTGCTTCAGCCTTGTTTTAAAAATTAATGTTTATTTATAACTGTCAAAATATATATCTTCTTTCTGTTTTATAAAACTGTATTCCAATCTGTACTGGGCATTTGGCTCATGCCGTATTCTTTCTTCTGGCAGGTACTTAGAGGGGGATCTTGGGTTGTGTGATGGAGAGCTCCCTTATTTATATTTATTAGGACATTTGAACTTCTCACATTTCTTTTTAGTCATTTTCATTATTAGGGATTTTGAATTTATTCGTATTTATCATTTTAAATTATTTTGGAGGTTTTATTATTATTTTGGAAGACAACATTGGACCTATTATTTTATTATAAGGTGGATTTTAGTACTCTATATACAGGTTTGTGATTTGGAAGTAACCCCTCGTCTCATTTTGGGAAGGGGGTGTTACACCCCGGTTCTGGGGGCGCCACACTTTTGTTCTGTGGATCTACAATAGATAGTCTTTCTGTGTTGTCACAATCAACTGATAACTTGTTGTTAAACATATCAATTGATTCATCCTTTAATCCATCAATTGATGTTCTTCTTCGATTGATCTTTATATTCATCGATTGATAAGGAATGACTTATCGATTGATAAATGTTATCAATCGATATATCAATCGATGGGTCTTCACATCAGTTGATGGTCTTCAATACTGGACTTGGCTTCTTCGATTGATCTCTCATCCATCGATGTTTCAATATCAATCGATCATCCTTCACTTGTGCAATTTCCTTTCTTCAAATAATTACAATTGGCAGTTTAATTTATACATCAATTGATGATCTATATCAATCGACTCTAACATCAATTGATGATCTATATATCAATTGATTTACACCTTATCGATTGAAATAGACTAAGTACACCTATGCTACAGTCCAAATTATCAGTTGATTCATATAAACATTTCAACTAATAAATGGTTTCCTGATCAATTGATATTTATAATTTTCATATAATAATTGATCAGTTACATCAAATAGAATTTCTGTGATTCTAAGATTAATGTTATCATCGAATTAGATGTAGATTCCTAACAGTTTCATTTGAAATTCTTGATTTGATCAAATTACATGTTTGGGTAATCATAAAATTTTGGATTTAGATTTCATTTGAATTCCATACTAGTACAAATGTGAGAATTTGAAATGATAACTCAAATCATGTCATTTGAAATCTATCATTTGAAATGAAATCAAAATTTCAAAACACAATCTAAATAAATTAATAAATAACGAAATAAAAATAAAATATTTATTAAATAACTTTCTGTTGGATAGAGACTCGAATCGATAATATGTAAAGCATAATGTAACGTAATATGAAATAGTGATAATGATAACTCAACTAAGAAACAAGGACAGTCAAATTATACTAATATGCAGAACAGGAATCCAGAAGGACATGTAAACAGGAAACATACATACATCATTGCAGAGCATTCAAGATTAAAAGGGTTACTGAACGTCAGTGAGAGAAGTTCATTAATATGTTCAGGCCTGAACAACAAATAAGAGTTCAGAAGATTTCATACTAAAGACAATGTAACGATTTAAGTATAAATGTCAAAGGGTTTCAGTGATCAGAAGCAATGCAACAGTCCAAGGTTAATCAGCTGAAACATAACAGAAGTCAAGGGAATTTAATTCAGTTTTAGTCGTTTGTGAACCAGACCAGTGCACTAAGCGTCAGCACAACAAGAAAAGAATTGTCTTGAGTAATTAGAAAAAAATCAGTTGATCAAGCCAAAAGAGTGAAAACCAAGTAGTAAATACTTCAAGAATTCAAGATATTGTTCAAGGAAAGTATTACTACATTTGGTGGTTCCTAAACTCTTGAAACCATGTATGAAGCGTAACAAAATGTTTTCAATGGTGTTTAGTAGAGTTAAGGCACAATAAACCTCTAAGGCAAGATTTGATGGCGCCTACACACTGCATCTAGAGTGTAGGCGTAACAAACCAAGTTCAAAGCACAAGGAAAGATTGTGGGAAGGTTTGTGGCGCCTACATAAGGCAATGGGAGTGCAGGCGCAACAAAATCAATTCAAGGCACAACAAAACACTGTTGAGGTTTTGGTGGCGCCTACATAGTATAGATGGTGTACAGGCGCAACATAAAGTAATATTGGCGCAAGGAAACTTGTTAATATTCTAAGTCACTTAGTGGTGCCTATGTAGTGCAATAAGAGTAGAGGCGCAACAACAAGAGATGTCTTGGCGCAACAAATATCTATAGGCGCAACAAAGGATTTAGTGACGCCTACACACTGCAGTCACTCTTCAAGGCGCAACAAAGGACTTGCATTGTTGGATAATCAATTTATTTGATTTCCAAAAGTTTACACAAATATATATATAGGTTTAATTCGAAGGCATCAATGTGCATCTTCTTCAGTAAACTCAACAAACTTACGGGAGCTCCATTAAAGCCAAGCATTAAATACACACATGTATTGTTGTTGTAATATAGATTGAACTCACAGAAGCTAATCTCTATATTAGAAGTGTAGCATCTCAGGGATTTAATAATATATCTTTATTTTCCCGAATCGTTGTGTTTCATTTATTATCATTTAAATATCTCAAGAACACAAACACTTAATCCGTAATTAAACGAAAATCTATCAACATCATATTCAACCTCCCCTTCTATAATGATGTAGAACCTAACGTAATATGTTATAAATTATTAATCAATAACAATAATACTATAAGAGAAATAATAAAACAAACTTTGTTATGATTCTATATATCTCAAGGTTTTGTGTGTTCCTCAAATATGTGTACAAAACCTCTAGTACAACGCTTCTTAAGAGAGTAATATATAATATATATCTCAAGGCTATTTGTTATATTAAAAATTGACAATCAATGCATAAGAGGAGTATCATTTTTAGACTTGTAGATAAATTTTGAGGAATTCTTAAGAAACTATCCACCAGTTCACAATGGTAAGCTATAGCGTTTTTTGAAAGGAATCACTTGATAAAATATAGTATTTCCTCACACCGTTAATTTTAATTTTATTTAATTTTTCGAATATTAAATTGATCAATTTTAACCTATGAATCAAATATATTATATAATTAATATAATTTCTTTAAAAATATCATTAAAAACTTTAATTAATCTATTTTATGTACCAATTTCTAACTTTATAAGATGATAAATGAATAATTTTTATTTAATGATCAAATTTAGATTAACTTGACTTTTGAAAATCAAATAAGACAAAAATTATAAGAGTATAGCTTATGCTTGTCAAATCCAAACTGGATTTTAGAAGGCTACTCACGTACACCTCTCCTCGACTCAACATATGATTCCGCTGAAACATGTAACTTTTGGAAAAAAAAATTCCCAATTTTTTTTCACAATTGCATTTCACTAATCATATTATCACCATACTACAACATTTACTCTAATGTTAGCATGGTCTTAAAATATACAAACTTGTCATGGTATCTCATTAACGAAATCTAAAATCCTATAGGTGCAGCTTCATCCCCGAATTTAAGATCTGAGGTTTGTAATCAACTAAATCAAATGATCGCCTCCGATGGGAGGAGAATAGGAATCAAAAGTCACCATTCCAGGGCGGATTGGTAAGATATTGTCCATTACCTGTTGTATGGTACAAGCTTCACTAGCTTCGCCAGATCATAAGATTTGAAATCTTTCCCATAACATAAACTAAGATCAAGAGCCGTTTTACCATCCTGGAACACGGAGTCAACAAGTTAACGTACTAAGATTATCGCAGAACAACATAGCACATTTTAATAATATTGACAATAATAATAATAATAATAATAATAATAATAGATTATAAGAAAGTAGTCGATGATCAGATTAAATAACTGATATAAGAAAACTGAAAATAATTGTCAAAAGATTAAAGCTTCCTAAATCAATATGTTTAAAGCTCTAACTTGCAACTGAACACATATTTCACAATAGGTCACGGATGATACCTCATTATCCATTATATAAATCTCCTTCGAACAATAAAAGTAAAATACTACACTAATATATTTATATATGCTTACTTTATTTGTCATGTTCTTGTCAGCTCCATTGACCAATAAAAGTTTGGCTATATCTCTATTTCTACTTTGTATTGCAACATGCAATGGTGTCCATCCTTCCTGGAAGACCACATATTAACAAAATAATAATTGTAATCTTATTATAAATAGTAGGGATATACCATATGTTTTAGCCAAAAATTGATGGGTTAATAACTAAGTTCTTTTATTGTAAAATTGTATATAAAGCGTGTTTAGCAGCTTGGACGAGTAGAGATAAGAATAAAAAGCTATTCGACGACTAGAAAATAAAATAGAGGCAAGACAATTTTGGTGACGCGGAAAACCCTAGGAAAGGGATAAAAACCGCGGGTGGGGGTGTACCTAGCCAAGAATATCCACTAGAATGCTGCTTAAGATCGATTACAAGTGTTTTGAATGAACAAAAATACATAAAAGTACTACTCGTCGACTATGCAGCTGCTGCCCGTCGGGTGGGTGTATTGTGTGTATAGTAATGTGATAGATTTCAATCTCCTCCCCTTGCTTATCTCTTCAAGGATGTATTTATAATCTGATTTGGATGCTTTCCACGATCCTATTTTCATGCTAGAAGCTGCTGATCACGCTCCTTGATTGTAGGGATTGATCCCATGTATTTGAGTTATAGTTGAAGTAGGAATCTTATCCTTTCCTTGATTTTCTGCCCGTCGGGTGTTTCAGCCTTACCCGTCAAGACTTGGTCCACTCGTCGGCTGTTACTTTCCCCTATTTTTTAGGACTTACAATGAATTACTAATTTAATGTAAAATAATATTTGCAATATTATTTTAAACAACTGATATTGCACTAATTAATAAATATTTATCAAATATGGCAATCAATTTACTCGTCGGACTGCAAACAGCCTTTACCCGTCGTGTTCTTCATATGCTCGTCCATAGGACCTTCACTCGTCAATACTAACCTGGATATGTGAAAATTTGGTTATAACAATAGTCCCCAATCTCATTGGGGTAAGAGTCCCAATTACCCAATGAGATTGCTCTTGGGAATTGCATTTGTCTTCCACTACTTCCCTTGCATGCAAAACAATTATACATACACATCATATATGTATTTCATATATATCCAAACACTCCCTTCCTCTTCTACTTAAACTCCCCACCGATTAGGGCTTCAATCGCACTCTACCAATACAAACGGCCTTCGATTTTCCTTTGCTACCAAATACTTCATCATACAATGGCGAAAAAAGGCAGCAAGAGTAGTAACAAGTTTGTACAAGCTGCTGCGATAGTGAAACCTAGGTGGACGGCGACTGGCATTCTTGATTCCAAGAGTACCAATTCCAGTTCCATGACATCTGATAGTATCGTCGATACTACCCTGTTGTTCAAATTGGACTCTCACGTAGTGCTTATCGTTCCCGACGAAGGGATATTCTCCGATTTCCATGCCCCCGGGTGGATTTGTTTCTACAATTACCCATTTGAAATTGGTATGACTTTCCCATTCACAAAGCTTGTTACTGATTTTATAAGAACTCTGGACGTTTCCCCATCTCAAGTGATGCCCTCGGCGTGGAGAATTCTGGCTTCCTTGGATGTAATCGAAGACAAAAATCGACTTGGAATTGATCTCTCAGTTGTCACATACGCATACCAGGCGAAAAAGTTTAATGGAGGCCTTTACGGGCTAGTTGGTCGTAAGAAGAGAAACCCCCTGATCTTGAATTTGGACTACGTACACGATCGCGGCTGGAAGAACAATTTCTTTTATGTCGAGAAAGCGTTACTTGGGAATCAGGCTGTCTACCTTCGTGAAGAATGGAACAGAAATGGTAATTATTACTATCTTGTCGGTTTATGTCGTGTTTTTATTTTAATTCAGCCCTGATTTTTGTTGTGATGCCACGTGTTTGATATATTTCCCCTTACAGCCGTACTCATGCATTGTCGTTCATTCCTTGTCGTATTACTGAATCAAGGTCACAACGTTCTTTGCATTGCACAATTTTATATATGCCTCCTGTTGTCTACTTCATTATTATGGTTTGAAGGGGCTTGCGTCCTTTGAACTTGACATCACTTGTTGACTGTTTTTCTCCATGTTGAAACATTTATTGTTTTGGTTGCTCCTACCTTCAGATTGTAGTGCTGAATCGGCTATCGATGATGTTAAGGCTGCCAAGATAGTTGGTGAAATCTTGGCATTGCCTTTGGACCACAGAGTTTGGCCTAATTGCATGGATCGTCCAATTCGACATTCCGCCCCTGTCGATGCTGCAGCATTTGCCAGCAAATTGCTCCTTAAATCTGCTGCTGGAAAGGAATTTGGAGGGTCTGAGTCCCAATCCAGGGCTACCAGGAGCACTGCTGTTACGAAAGACAAAGGCAAAGGAATTGTTATCACACCTCTTGACACTCAAATTGACACTATATCGTCTGATTCAACTGGCACTCCTGAAGCTGAGAGGATGGTCAATTCTGGCCGTCAATTCATCAAAGGTACATTTCAGTTGTGACTAGTATTGCTCCTTATTTTCATCATGTGGACTCTTTTTCCAATTCATGATGCAGAGTACAAGCCTCCTGTTATCCGTGCTCTTGAGATGTCAGGGAAGGAGTTGTTTCTGAAGCGCGCACGTGAGTCGGGGAGTGAGACTCCCAAGAGTTCTCGCAAGATGTCCAGTGCCTCGAGTCCCCAGTCGAAGAAAGCTAAGGTGGTAGTTCCACCACCTCCTCCTGCTGTGATGGACGCCACACCAGAGATTGTCCTCGACGACTGGCAATGGCCTGATCTCCACAGGTACAGTGTCAATGCTGAACCCAGATCCTTAGTCAATATACTGGCTCCCCTTCTGTTGCCTGAGACGGTTAGTGGTCATGGTTCTAGAACCGTCGACCAAGTAATGGTCGAAGCTGTTGGGCATTCTTTCCATGTAAGTTTTTATTCAATCCTTGTACTTTGTGCTTGTTTCTCTTTGGCTCCATTACTGATGAACGTATTGTGATCTTCCTTTTTGGTCTTATTGCAGGCATTTCAAGCCATGCTGCTGTCACATGCTTCTTATCGCAAGTTTTCTAATGAATTGGCTGAGTTGAAATTGGAACATTCCAGTTGTGAGGAGAAAATCCGTGTGCTGCAGGAGCAAGTGTTCTTGGCTCACAAAGAGACGAACGAGATGCGCAATGAGCTCACCATTTTCGCTGCTAAAGTTGAAGAAACCGAAGGTGCCTTTCTGCAGGAGACCAAGGACACGCTTACTCAAGGTATCATGAAGTCTCGTGTTGAAACTATGCTAGAGTTCCGTCGTGGAGAGTGGGATGACAAAGATACTGACGAGGCTGTCAGGATTTATAATGAAGCGTATCCGGACGACCCTGTCAATCCTGGTGACGACGGAGGTAATGCAGCAGTTGGTGGTTCTTCCGTGATTGCAAGGAATGTTCAAGAAGACAATGAGAGTGAAAAGGAGTAATTGATTATTTACTCTCGTCATTTTTCTTTCGTCTAGTAGTTTTAATTCTGAATTCTGTCAAGTTTTTCCCTTTTGACGTTGATTTCGTGTTGCTGGTTTTGGATATTAGTCCCTGTTTCGTCTTTCATGGCGGGGGATTGTTGGACTTTTTATTCGTAATTCTACGTAATTCTAGAGATTTCTTAGTAGACATTTCGCATGCCATGATGTTTTTGTGAATCCATCTGTTATATGTCTCTTAGTGTTTTGTTGTATTGTACACATTTATGAATGTTGCATTCGTTAAGTAGAATAGACATACAAAATCTGTTGACGGGTGCGTAATAGCAATGTGTTTATCGTGTCCGTCGGCCTGATTGTTTAGTTTGTGGATGAGTCCTTGTAAAACTCACAAATGTATAATAGGGAATGACCCAAGTAGTTAGAATACCACGTATATGCATTTGGTGAAGTGTTCACAATTTTAGACATGTGATTATAAAATCTTATATTCGTCAAGCTGTTTACTCGTCGATTTGTTACGTTGGTCGTCGATATTATTTTTCTTACGTAAGTGCATGCACGATGTTAAGTAGCTAAGAGGCCTTCCCCTCTTGAAACTGACTTATTTATTCGTAGTGTTTGGTTTTGATGTGGAGAATACAGAAAACTATTACTTAAAAGTAATTGATTTTGTTTCTCTATTTGTTGATTTCGTACTTAAAGGGCAGGGCCTTTGGAATTTACTTGTCATGGGTGATCAACCCAATTTTGATAATGTTGGGATACTATGCCCCTAGTTATCATGTATATTTTTGTAACGTGTGCACATCATGAGGGCAACTTTTGTATTGACGAGTAATCAAATATCTATACTATATTCTAAAGCATGGATTAAATATCAAAATACATAAATTAAGCATCCTTGCATGTGGGATTAACATTCATTCACGAATAAATATCAAACATGCCACAGAATCAAACATATTATAGAAAGTATGGCAAATCATGCATTTCATACAAGCAAAGACGAAACCAAAGGAACAATTCAAAATAGGAATCAAGTAGCAAGGCAATCTAGTTGTCAAGCATTCTACGTGTCCTAGCGACTTATTTTATGAAAAAGCAAACTAAGATATAAGGACCTGAGATGAAATTATAAATGATATGTCTTCAGATGACGAGCATTCCAGCTTCTTGGAATTTGTACTCCCTCCAACGTCGACAGCCTATACGCTCCTCGTCCGACGACTGCATCTATCAGGTACGGTCCTTCCCATGCGTCAGCAAATTTGCCTGCGTCCGTGTTCATTGTGTTTTGGAAGACCTTTCTAAGAACAAGATCCCCTTCTTGAAACTTCCTTATGTGGACGTTTTTATTGTAGGCATTTGCCACCCTTTGCTGATAGGAAGCCATGCGTATTTTAGCCATATCTCGGAGTTCGTCGACCGTATCCAAGTCATGGAGGAGTTCATTTTTGTTGCTCTCAACTGTTGCTAGTCCGTAACGAGCCGTCGGACTCATAACTTCTGTTGGCAATACTGATTCAGTTCCATACACCAATGCAAACGGAGTTTGACCCGTCGAAATCTTTGGAGTTGTTCTGTCAGCCCATAGAGTCCATGGTAACTCTTCTGCCCATCGTCCTTTGTGAGTAGTAAGTCTTCTTTTTAGGTTGTTAATAATTATTTTGTTGCTCGACTCAGCTTGACCATTGGCCTGTGAATACCTTGGTGTCGACTTTGTCAATGTTATGTTCCATTGACGACAGAAGGATTCCGTCTTTTCACTTATAAATTGTGAGCCATTATCGCAAACAATTTCAGATGGTACGCCAAACTTGCACAAAATATTACGTTTGATAAAAGATATTACCTCCTTTGACTTAACTTGTCGGAATGCTTCTGCCTCTATCCACTTAGAGAAATAATCTGTCATGACCAACATGAATACTTTCTGACCTGGTGCTGGTGGCATCTTTCCCACGATGTCCATCCCCCATTTCATAAATGGCCACGATGGGATCGACGGGTGCAAGTACTCTGACGGTTGGTG
Organism: Oenanthe sinensis; assembly: GCA_028671895.1. NCBI lineage: Eukaryota > Viridiplantae > Streptophyta > Magnoliopsida > Apiales > Apiaceae > Oenanthe > Oenanthe sinensis. The sequence goes on along the minus strand of JAPMAC010000195.1, from coordinate 6,154,091 downwards.
CAGGACGGGAGCATGCCTTTGACAAGCGTCACACCTTTTGACATAATCAATAGCATCTTGTCTGACAGTTGGCCAATAATAACCCATACGTAGTACTTTGTATGATAATCCTCTGCCTCCGGAATGATTTCCGCAATCTCCTTCGTGTATATCTTTCAACACCCGTCGGGCTTCGTCGTATTCCAAACATCGTTGTAGTAGACCCGTAGCAGAAGTTTTGAATAGAACCCCATCTATTAGCAGAAACCTTGACGCTTTCATCTTGAGTTGTTTTGCTTCCTTGTCATTGCTTGGTCGAGTATCATTCGACAAGTATTCTTTTATTTCAGTAGTCCAACTTGTCAGTCGGACAAGCTGATCGTCAGTCAAGTCTGCTAGAGTCATTACATCTTTCAACTCTTCATGTCTTTCCGTGGTTGGCTTCAGGACGTGTAAAATGGGTATGGTCGTCAAATTCCCCCGTTGAAATACGGCACCTAGTCCTGCCAGGGCGTCAGCCTGCGTGTTTGTTTCCCTTGGGACTTGACAAATGCTAAACTTCGCAAAACCTGTTTGTAACTCCTTGACGATTCCTAGATACGCTGACATCTTCGGGTCCCTAGCCTCATAAGACCCATTTACGTGATTAACAACTAAGAGGGAATCGCAACATACCTCAATATGGCTTATCTTCAATTCTTTTGCCGTCGCCAAACCAATAATCAATGCCTCATATTCCGCCTCGTTATTAGTGGCTTTGAAGTCACAACATATTGAATGCGCTATGATATCCCCCTGTGGTGATTTTAGCACTAGTCCCAGACCTGTGCCGTTGACATTTGATGCCCCGTCGGTATACAGTGTCCATGGCTCAGTCCTTATTTCTGACACCATTAATTGTAACTCGTCATTGGCCTTCATCAATTGACTTGGGCTAAAATCTGCCACAAAATCGGCTAGTGCTTGCGATTTAATAGCCGTGCGAGGTTCATAGACTATGTCATACATGCTTAGTCTGACGGACCATTTAGCCATTCTACCCGTCAGTTCTGGCCTTCTCAATACTGTTTTCAACGGATAATTTGTCCTGACGCATATTTTGTGGGCTTCAAAATAATGTCGTAGTTTAATTGATGTGACTGCTAGAGCTAACACCAATTTCTCTAGTGACGAGTACCTTGTCTCAGCATCGACCAAACTTTTGCTTACGTAGTATATTGGAGACTGCATATTGTTCTCTTCTCTTACTAAAACTCCGCTGACCGTTTGCTCCGTGACTGACAGGTATACAAACAACATCTCTCCAGGTACTGGTTTTGACAACAGCGGGGCTGTCGTCAAGTATCGTTTTAATTCCTTGAATGCTTCTTCATGTTTGTCCGTCCAGCAGAATCCTTTGTTTTTCCTCAGGACGTCATAAAATAATCTGCACCTGTCGGACGACCTTGAGATAAATCTGTTTAATGCGGCCACCCGTCAAGTCAGTTTTTGCACTTCCTTAATAGATGTTGGTGATGTCAATTCGAATATTGCTTTTATTTGCTCCGGGCTGGCTTCTATCCCTCGTCTTGTCACCATATGCCCTAAAAACTTTCCTGACATTACCGCAAAGTTGCACTTTGACGGATTGAGCTTCATGTTATAAGCTCGCAGAATGTCGAAGGTTATCGTTAAGTCTCTTACATGATCCGACGCATACTTCGACTTCACCACCATATCATCAATGTATACTTCCATCGTCTTGCCTATTTGTTCCTGGAACATTTTGTTTACTAGGCGTTGGAAGGTTGCACCGGCATTCCTTAGGCCAAAAGGCATTGCCAAATAGCAGTATATCCCCCTGTCAGTCACAAAGGCTGTCTTCTCAGCATCCGACGGGTGCATTTTAATCTGATTAAACCCACTCGATGCATCCAAGAATGTTAACAATTCGTGCCCAGCTGTTGCGTCGACCATTGCATCTATGTGTGGCAACGGATATGGGTCCTTTAGACATGCCTTATTTAAATCAGTGTAGTCGACACATACTCTCCACTTCCCGTTCTTTTTTTGAACAATTACTACATTAGCCAACCATTCTGGGTAGTCAACTTCTCGAATCATGCCAGCCTTCAAGAGTCTGCTGACCTCGTCATTGATAATTTGATTCCTATCGGGTGCAAATTTTCTTCTCTTTTGTTGGACGGGCACGTAATTTGGGTCGACATTGAGTTTGTGGGTGATGACTTCTTCACTAATGCCCGTTATGTCGTCATGTTCCCACGCAAAAGCATCTAAGCGTTCTGTCAAGAATTCAACCAAATTGGCTTCTACTTCCGAAGACACGTCCTGTCCGACTAGCACTTTCTTTTCTCCCGTCGACAGGTTCACTTCCGTCAGTTTTTCTGTGTCCATACTCGTAACTTGAGGAATGTCTTTTCCCTGATTTTGAATAGTTGGTTTCAAGCATGTCTTGTAACATTGTTTTGCTTGAACTTGATCTCCTCGAATCTGTTGGACTCCCTAAGGTGTAGGGAATTTTATTACTTGGTGATATGTTGACGGGATAGCTTTCAAGTCGTGTATCCATGGCCTTCCAAGGATTACGTTATAAGTCGATTGGCAATCGATAATGAGAAATTTCTGCAATAAATTCACTCCTTGAGCATACGTGGGCAATGAAATTTCGCCAACCGTCCTCTTAGTCTCACCACTGAACCCGACGAGTACAGTACATTTCTTCGTCATGTCATGTTCTTGCAAGCCCATCTCTCGTAATGCATCTAACATCATAATATTCACTGCACTTCCATTGTCTACCAAGATTCTCTTGACGAGACAATTTCCGACGGGCAGTGAGATGACTAAACTGTCGTGTTGTGGCTCCGTCACGTGCTCTCTGTCTGACTCGTCGAAGTGAATTGTGGGTAATTTTCTTTCCACAATGTCTGCCCGCATGACTCTTATCCCAGGCTCTCTAGCAGCTCTTTTTGCCTGTGAATATGTAGCTCCACATACTTCCGATCCTCCAGCTATGTAGTTGACAACTTTGTGATGTGGTGGTGGCGGAGGTTGTCTTGGCGGCGATGATTCTCTCACCCTACCTTTTCCCGTCATGTATTCTGTCAAGTAACCTTTCTTGACGAGTACTTGAATTTCTCTTCTTAGTGCCACACAATCATACGCTCTATGACCATAGTCACCATGGAAGTCGCACCACAGCTTCGACTCAGGGTTCGCTTTAGGCTTGTTTGACTTCGACGGCCAATTGACCGCATTTCCCAATTTGTTGAATTCTCTCACCAAAGCTGACGGGCTGATACTGAATCCATAACTGTCAAATGTTGGCGGAAGGTTTGGGTCTTTTCTCCAATCCATTCGTCCTTGCACAGCACTGACGCGTGCATCTTCACGATTAATTCTTGAATAAGGCCTGTGATCCCGTGCCTTCGTCGTGATAATTTTTCTATTAGGTCGATAATAGTTGTCCTCGTCATCTTTCCTATCTTCTTCTAACCTAACTTGGGCCATAGCTTTGGCCTGTACGTCGTCCATGGTCCTGCACGGGTATTTTGTCAACTCGTCGTACAATGGTGTGTCCCTTACTAGTCCTCGACGGAAAGCCTCAATAGCCGTCGGTATATCACAATTCGTTATTGTCACCTTCTCCTTGTTGAATCTGGATAGGTATTCTCTCAAGGGCTCTCTATATCTCTGAACAATTCTGTATAAGTCACTTGTTGTCTTCTCAAATCGCCTGCTACTAGCAAACTGTAGGTTGAATGCGTCGACGAGGTCTGCAAATGAGGATATGGTTCCGTTTGGTAGTCCGACGAACCACTGAAGGGCAGGTCCTGTGAGTGTCGAACCAAATCCCTTACACATACAAGGTTCCCTCAATTCTTTGGTAATTGGCACTGTAAACATTCGTTGTTTATACTGCGCAATGTGTTCTTGTGGGTCAGCCTCACCATCATACAGCTTCATATGTGGTATGTTAAATCGTTTCGGAATCTCCACCAAGGCAATATCATCAGAAAAAGGTGAATCCGCATAGCTCGTTGGCGTGGCTTTTTCCAACGGTTTTGGTACACCTGGTATTCGTTGTATCATTTCTCTCATCTCTTTCAATTCCAGCTTCATAGCATCTGTTGTGTAACTTTCTGATCGTGAACTTCTGTGTCTCGATCTTCTATTCGATCTTTCTTCCTCGATGTCATGCCTGACCGTTGCTTCCTTCTGCCGCTGAGATGTTGTGTCAGCGTTATTATCCATAGCTCCATTCCCAGTCCTGTTAGTGCACAACACGAGCACTTCATCATCCTCCTTTCGAACTTCATCATGATCCTCATCGTCGTATCGCAATCTCCTTACCACACTTGCCACCGTTTGCTTTGAAGCTGCCGTTGCACTTGATTTTACCATACTCAGTACAGCCTTGAGGTTCTCATTTTCACTACGCAGTGTCTCCACATCAGTTTGTAGCTTCTTCATGATTACAAGCACGTCATCATTCGTAGGCCGTTCCTCATTTTCGTTTCGCTCAGGATCCGTAGCCATAGTCGTAGAAATTGTATAGAACTCTTAGCTAATTTCCCACAGACGGCGCCAAACTGTTTTAGCCAAAAATTGATGGGTTAATAACTAAGTTCTTTTATTGTAAAATTGTATATAAAGCGTGTTTAGCAGCTTGGACGAGTAGAGATAAGAATAAAAAGCTATTCGACGACTAGAAAATAAAATAGAGGCAAGACAATTTTGGTGACGCGGAAAACCCTAGGAAAGGGATAAAAACCGCGGGTGGGGGTGTACCCAGCCAAGAATATCCACTAGAATGCTGCTTAAGATCGATTACAAGTGTTTTGAATGAACAAAAATACATAAAAGTACTACTCGTCGACTATACAGCTGCTGCCCGTCGGGTGGGTGTATTGTGTGTATAGTAATGTGATAGATTTCAATCTCCTCCCCTTGCTTATCTCTTCAAGGATGTATTTATAATCTGATTTGGATGCTTTCCACGATCCTATTTTCATGCTAGAAGCTGCTGATCACGCTCCTTGATTGTAGGGATTGATCACATGTATTTGAGTTATAGTTGAAGTAGGAATCTTATCCTTTCCTTGATTTTCTGCCCGTCGGGTGTTTCAGCCTTACCCGTCGAGACTTGGTCCACTCGTCGGCTGTTACTTTCCCCTATTTTTTAGGACTTACAATGAATTACTAATTTAATGTAAAATAATATTTGCAATATTATTTTAAACAACTGATATTGCACTAATTAATAAATATTTATCAAATATGGCAATCAATTTACTCGTCGGACTGCAAACAGCCTTTACCCGTCGTGTTCTTCATATGCTCGTCCATAGGACCTTCACTCGTCAATACTAACCTGGATATGTGAAAATTTGGTTATAACACCATACTCATATTATCGGTTACATTCACATCAACCCTGTGTTTGATCAGCAACTTCACAGTTTGCACGGCACCTACTTGAACTGCATAATGAAGTGGGGTGGCACCATCCTATTAAGAGAGTACATATGTAAGCTCTTTAACATTTGTGAAACCAAAGGTAAACTATAATTTGTAATATGGGGAAGGTGTCCCACCAAATCTTTGGCATGAAGATTTGCACCCTTTCTTAAAAGATGGCTAATTACTGCCTCCTTTTTACCTAGTATTGCTTGATGAAGAGCTGTCAAACCATCCTGCATCACCCAATTATTTATATTTTAATTTGCAAAACAAAAGAAAAAAAAAGAAGGGAAACTACAGGAGTAATTTATAGCATAACAATTGACAGAGTTCACCTTATCAACAAGGTCAATACCAAGCCCATCTTTTAGAAGCCAGTCCATGTAAGGTATTTGCCCTGCTAGAGCAACTGTGTGTAGAGGGTTCCACTTTGACTGAAAAAAGGGCACACTGTTAAGCTCGGAGCTTTTCATAAGTTGGATGTGCATCTTAGCTTCTGAGCTACAATAGCAAGTAAACTTCTTCATCTCTTTGAAAAGTCCATAGGACACCAACAACACAAATATTAAAGTATTTACATAACAGAAAAGAGTACTGCCATTACACTGGTAATTATCTAAAATCTTACACTTGATATCTTCTTCAAGTCAGGATTCTTATTATGCTGCAAAATTGCTATCTCCCCTGGTTCCAAAAGCTGTTCAACCTCTGGAATATTATAGATTCAATATATTAATTGTACTATAGTTTTCAGAAGCCAAAGAGCCTACTTTTAAGCAATAGTATACAAGACGTTATACGTAAATCACTGTCTAAAGGTGCAAATCTCCCACAGGAAGCATTAATATTAGGCAAATGATTATGGAAAAATGGCATTTACTAATCTGAAAACATAAAGTTCCCTTGATCATTAAGTGTGAAGTTCATAACTGCTATAGTTTTAAAATGTACAAAAGAGAGTGATTTACAATCCAATCATACTCATGCATGGTCAATGGCCAATTAATGACCAGAATATAATCATTACTCTGAACTATATATCATATATCAAGGAGTCCCATAAGATGCAATTAGCAGTTATCTAACATACTTAGGCAGCAGATATATGACACCTGAAGTCATAAAGTAATTATACAAGTCAATGCAATATCAACGACTCTAGGAAATCTGCTTCTGAGTTGTTTAGTTATTATTGATAGTTTTGACATGTGGCTTCTAAGCTATACATGTACCTAGTGCTGTTGGGAAGACAAATATTGCATGCCCATCAACTCCCGGTTCATCTAGCCATACTAGTGATCTATTATCTAAAGCACATATTGTGCGATTAAAAATGAATCAGAGCTAATCAAAACAATGAGACAGAAGAGAAGTAGCAACGACATACAAAAAGGATCCAATTAATTACGACAAATTACTATCATAGCTCATAATAGCATGGAGGAAAGAGATGGTGAAACATTAAACTTACTCCTCAGAGAACATAATGCACAGGACTTTAACATCTCTTGTTGGGAGTGGAGTTCAAGTATGTCAGAATACTAGTGATATAGAATGACATTAGCAAGATTTTTTTTAAACACGATGGAAACCAACATATAACATAAAGTGATAAACCTTTGATGAGACCATCCTCGTAGTTGCTCGCTGACAATTCAGCAATTCTATCAGGAATTTGAACAGCACCCTTATCTTCTTCCCAGTCACTCTCAAAATTTAAATCATTTTCTTCGGCTTCAGCTTCCTCGTCTTCGTCTTCACTGTCACTAACTTGATTAGGATCCTCCCAGAGTTCATTTAGATTCCCCGAAGATGCAGTATGGACCAAAACCCCCTTACCCTTTGCAGCAACAGAAAAACTATTAACTGGTCCACTTAACCGTACTCTTGCACATCTCGATATATAGAAGAAATTCACTACACAGCAATTAGTTTCACGGTCACCTTTAACATCAACAATAGCTCGGGCTCGAGAAAATAAACTCGTCGTAACTAATGTTGCAGCCATCTTATTTGCAACTAAACCTTGAAAAATCTGAAACAAGAAGAATAGCTCATCAGCGCACATACACAGAAATATAAGGTCACACTCAAACGAGAACAGTTTTAGCATGAGAACAATTATTCTGAACAACCATATATAAGAAAAGGCATAACATGTGCAGAACAATTATTCTCACGCTAAAATTGTCCTCTTTATATAAAATATGACACGAGGGAATGATTTAATCACTGTTAACTACTACAATTATATATAAGATGTTATGTATTGCAATGCGGTGACTCGTCAATGTTTGATTTAGGTGAGGCATTATATCGAACAGCTTGTGTTCATGTTGATTTAAAATTATATTATACAGTAAAAGATTGCAATGTAAAGGATACCTGAATTGAATTGAGTATCAGAGCCTATCCATCAACTTGTAAAATAAATAAATATTCTTCTTGACGTCGAAATTGAAATATAGACTAGTGGCCAAGAATAGTGGGTTTAACAAAGAGTTTACAAAACTTTGACACCTTTTGATTTTTTTAAAACCCAAATTAAGACAATTCTATCCATTAAAATACTTTTAATTTTTTTTTTCTAAACAGAGACCGTAAATCATATGATCAATCGCATCCGAATACAATAACCGGATCATGAATTTTTTTTCATTCAAGAAAATTTATTATCTAATGGACAGGTCAAGTACGATGATCGCGGATATTTAGATAATAAAATTTTAATTTTTGATAAGAAAACACTCGTAGCGCCAATATCTCATCTTCTTGTGTACCTGAGAAATAAATTGATACATAAGTCTCAATAATATGATCAACCTATTACTATAAAATAAGATAAATTAATATGATGAAAGTAACATTTTTAAATAAATTATCAGAGTTAAAATTTAAAAAATAACAATAAAGTTTTCTAGAAAATTAAAAAATAAAAAAAATCTAAACCAAAAGATGAGTTTCTAGTTAGATACTAATCCACTATTAATCAACAAATGCACACTAAAACTACAAATATTTCCTTATTTCTGATTAAAACAAGTGAAATAGTAAAGTAAAATCTAACCATGGGTAGGGGTGAGAATTCGGTTCGGTTAACCGATAACCGAACCGATTAACCGAAAAAAATATGGTTCGATTAACCAGTTTATAAAAATCGGTTCGGTTTTCGGTATTGTTTTTTTCGAATTTCTGTTATTCGGTAATGTTGGAAAATGTGGATAGAAGCCCCACATTGTCAAGTCATTTTGAGCCTAAGTTTGAATGCTTCTTGATTACGTGCGCGCAACAAGTTATGGTTGGAGTACGTTTGTCTTCGAGAGAGCTGTCCAACACATATTTAAGTATTCAAAATGATCAAGGAATGGATGAGATATGATTATTCAAAATTGGTACCAAATTTAAGATATTTAAGCCACTTGTCCCTTGAACATTAAATGTTACATTTCTACCCGCATCTCGATCTTCGCCTGGACCCATCTCAATCTCGATCTGGGAGAATCTCGATCTCGATCTATGAAGATCTCGATCTCGATCTGGGAGAATCTCGAACTCGATCTATGAAGATCTCGATCTCGATCTGGGAGAATCTCGATCTCGATCTATCGTCTGGATCGAGATTTGCCTTTGCAGTGTTTTACTTCACTTGTAAATCTCGACCTGCATCTCGATCTGCTGTGGATCGACATTTGCCTTAGCAAATATGCACACATCCAATGTTGACCTTCTTTAGTGACTAATTGAGAATTAACCTTTATGAGCAAGTTTCCTTAGCTTCTTCAATTTCTTTTCCTCACTCAATTCAAATGAGATCTTCTATTACTGACATGAACTTACCTCCAATGTCCTGACACTTGATGCAATGGTCTGGTTCATAAGTGACTAGTCTTGTAGGGGTTCTTGCTTCTGAATGTCAGTTCTCATTTGTTGATTAACCTTTACATTATCCAGATGTTGATATACATTACATGAAATCACTTTGGTCTTCTTGATACTTCTTTGACATTAATTTGATTCTCCATTTGATAAGTTAGGGCATGAGCAATACTCAGATTGAACTTCTTCTCACTTATGCATCCTTGATTAACCAAATTAGTTACTTGTAGTTACCAAGTATCATTGCCATTTCTTCAGTTGATTGATTCCATGTGCTTCTTCAGTTTCTCTTGTTTTGCTGTTGTTTTATCTTTTACTTAGTTGAGTTACATAGTAATTAAGTGTTACAAGTTAGTACACCTATGCCTTTCAGGGTCTGTCCAGTACCATGTACTCCTGCATGTACCTATGTGTTGACTTTAGTATCCCCATACTTATAACCAATGAGATGTGGTTATCTGTCAAACAACATACTAGTCTATTTATGTATTATTATTGTCCTATAATAATAATACTCGACTAGGGACATTTAAGAATATGATATATTATATAATCTCAAGTTCAAGTCATTTACTAAATTATACAATGTGTATCATGATTCTAAGAACATTTATTATGCTAACAAATATATCGCAGTAATTAAAATCATAATAAATACGTTTATTGAATAATCAAATGACATAAATGTTTATCAAAAGAAACATTGTATTGCCTCTAGGGCACCTACACCAACAATCTCCCACTTGCACTAGAGCCAATCACCCATGTATCTAATACCCATGGAACTAGTGTGACCGTCGTGCTTCGTCTGCGATAAGCCTTTAGTCAGTGGGTCTGCAATGTTATCATTTGTGTGCACTTTACATATGTGTATGTCACCCCTTTCATTAATCTCTCGAATGAGGTGATATCTCCTGAGTATATGTTTGGTTCGGGAGTGAGCTCTAGGTTCTTTAGCCTGTGCAATGGCTCCATTATTATCGCAGTATAGATCAATGGGATCTGCGATCGATGGAACCACTCCCAAATTAGTAATGAATTTTCGAATCCAAACAGCTTCCTTAGCCACTTCACAAGCTGCAATGTACTCAGCCTCCATTGTAGAATCAGCTACTGTTTCTTGTTTTGAACTCTTCCAGCTTACAGCACCTCCGTTTAGACAAAACACAAAACCAGACTGTGATATAGTATCATCCCTGTCTGTTTGGAAACTTGCATCGGTGTAACCTTTTACAACCAGTTTCTCCTCTCCTCCATACACCAAGAATGAATCTTTAGTCCTTTTCAAGTACTTTAGAATATTCTTGACAGCCGTCGAGTGACCTTCACCTGGATTAGATTGGTATCTGCTCGTCATGCTTAAAGCATACGAAACATCTGGGCGAGTACATACCATCGCATACATGATGGATCCAATTGCTGAGGCATATGGAACCTTACCCATGCGGTCCTTGTCATCCAATGATTTCGGACACTGATCTTTAGAGATCGTTATCCCTTGAGACACGGGGACATATCCCCTTTTTGCATTTTGCATACCAAAACGATGCAAAACCTTATCGATGTATGTACTCTGACTTAGACCGATCATCCTTCTAGATCTATCCCTATAGATCCTCATTCCTAGAATGTAGGATGCTTCACCTAAGTCTTTCATAGAGAAGTTGCTCCCTAACCAAATCTTAACAGCCTTGAGAGAAGGTATGTCATTCCCCATTAGTAGTATGTCATCAACATACAGTACTATGAATGCCACATGGCTCCCACTAACCTTCTTGTAAACACAAGGTTCATCTTCGTTTTGAACAAAGCCATACTCTTTGACTGTTTCATCAAAACGGATGTTCCATCTCCTAGAGGCTTGCTTCAATCCATAAATGGATCGACGTAATTTACATACTTTGCTAACATTCCTTGGATCGACAAAACCTTCAGGTTATGTCATGTACACATCCACATCCACTTCAAGGCTTTCATTAAGGAAGGCTGTTTTGACATCCATTTGCCAGATTTCATAATCATGGAATGCTGCAATAGCAAGCAAAATCCTTATGGACTTGACCATAGCCACTGGTGAGAAAGTTTCATCATAGTCAATACCATGAATTTGTTTGAAACCTTTTGCAACAAGCCTTGCTTTATAGGTCTGAACATTTCCATCCATGTCAGTTTTCTTCTTAAAAACCCATTTGCACCCTATGGGTTTTACCCCTTCAGGTGGATCAACCAAAGTCCATACTCAGTTTTCGTATATGGAATCCATCTCGGATTTCATGGCTTCTAGCCATCTCTTAGATTCTGGACTGTTCATAGCATCTTGGTATGTGAGAGGCTCATCTTCATCTGTGAGCATCAAATCACCACATTGAGTCAAAAGAAATCCATATCTCTCTGGCTCATGGCGAATTCTACCAGTTCTACGAACAACCTGTGTTTGTTGAGCATTATCATTATCCTGCTCATGTTCCACTTCAGGTTCAATGCTATTTTGTGGTTCTCGATCTTCGTCGAGGTCTATAGTTCTCCCACTGTTTCTTTTGGAAACAAAATCTCTTTCCATGAAAACAGCATCTCGAGCAATAAACACTTTCTGCTCAGAAGGACTATAAAAATAATACGCCTTTGTTTCTTTAGGGTATCCCACAAAATTGCACTCTTCAGATTTAGGTCCAAGCTTGTCAGATACTTGACGTTTCACAAACGCCTTGCATCCCCAAACTTTCATAAAACTCATGCCTGACCATTTTTTCTCCCATATCTCATATGGAGTCTTTTGAACCTTCTTAGTAGGAACACGGTTAAGTGTGAAAGCCGCTGTTTCTAGAGCATAACCCCAGAAACTAATTGGAAGATCTGCATGACTCATCATCGATCGTACCATGTCCAACAAGGTGCGATTTCTCCTCTCTGAAACTCCATTCCATTGAGGTGTACCTGGCGGAGTGAGTTGTGATACAATACCACACTCCTTTAAATAATCTTTAAATTCAGTGCTCAAGTATTCTCCTCCACGATCAGATCGTAAGATTTTAATACTTGCACCTCCGCCAATTTGCTTTTCTACTTCAGCCTTGTATTCTTTGAACTTTTCAAAAGAATCGGATTTATTCTTCATAAGATATACATACCCATATCTACTGAAATCATCAGTAAATGTTATGAAGTAGTAGTAGCCTCCTCTAGCCATCACACGCATTGGGCCACATACATCACTACGTATTAGCTCCAAACGTTCAGTGGCCCTTTGACCCTTACCAGTGAAAGGGGCTTTAGTCATTTTACCAAGCAAACAAGATTCGCATTCTTGGTATGATTCAAAATCAAACTTATCCAAGTATCCATCCTTATGTAATTTGGATATGCGTTTCTCATTTATATGGCCTAGACGACAATGCCAGAGGTATGTTTGATTTGAGTCATTAACATTAAGTCGTTTGTTTTCTATATTACAGACAGGATTATCTAAGTCAAGAACATATAAACCATTAAACAAACGCGCAACACCATAGGTTAAATCATTCAAAGCAAAAGAGCAACTGTTGTCCTTTATTGTAAACGAAAAACCTTTCTTGTCCAAACAAGAAACAGAAATAATGTTTCTGCGAATCGCAGGCACGTAATAACAATTATCCAGTTCTAAAACTAGCCCAGAGAGAAAAGATAAATAATAGGTTCCTACAGCTAAAGCAGCAACTCTTGCTCCGTTGCCAACTCGTAGGTCCATTTCTCCTTTAGCCAATGTCCTACTTCTCTGCATTTCCTGCACATTTATACAAATGTGAGAAGCACATCCAGTATCCAATACCCAAGATGTAGAAATAGACAGATTGACTTCTATAACATATATACCTGAATTAGAAGCTTGCTCAGCCCTCTTCTTCTTCAGATCCTCCAAGTAAACTGAACAGTTTCTCTTCCAGTGACCAGTTTTCTTACAGTAGTGACATTCACCCTTAGCGACCCCACCTTTAGGCTTTAAAGCCTGTTTAAGACCTGACTTTGGCTTGGGTGTAGAATCAGAACCTGTCTTCTTCTTACCCTTCCACTTGCCTTTCCCTTTGGCCTTACCTTTATTGCCCACCATCAGTATGGGAGCAGGTTCAGCCATCTTCATGTTGGTCTCATATGTTCTCAACATAGCCAACAATTCAGTAGGTGTTTTGTCAAATTCATTCATATTGTAGTTCATAACAAACTGAGTGAATTTGTTGTTCAAAGAATTCAAGATTAGGTCAATACCAGTTTCCGGACCAATCGGGAAACCCAAAGTATCAAGATACTCAATGTAACCAATCATCTTCAGAACATGTGGGCCAACTGGTTCACTTGCCCCTTGTTTGCAATTAAAGAGTGACTTACTCGTGTTGAACCTTTCTTGACGAGTTTGGCTTGCAAACATGCTTTGCAAGTGCTCATAGATAGTATATGCATCCATATGCACATGTTGTCTTTGAAGCTCAGCACTCATAGTTGCCAACATAAGACATGCAACATCAGTTGCATCATTCTCATCCTTTGTATGGGCCGCTCGTTCCTCAACAGTAGCGCCCTCAGGAAGGGGACCTGCCGGAGGAATATCAATGACATGAAGCTTGCGCTCCTGCCTGAGGACAATCCTCAAATTTCTCTGCCAGTCTAGGAAGTTGTTTCCTCCTGTCAGCTTATCCTTCTCAAGGACAGATCGTACGGATAGTGTGTTTGTGTTGTTTGTCATTATTTGGTATCTACAATGATAAAAGCACAAAATTAAACATTAGATTGTCTGAGTTATTTATTATGTTCAAATGATTATGATACATTCATAATATATCTCCCACTATTTTTATCAAATTAATAGCCCTTACTATTAATTTGGAAAGTATATCCCATAATTCTTTCTAGTGAGCCAAGATCCATATTTCGTCATGTCTTAAGTCAACCACTGGAAGTCCTTAAGAATGATTATTTAGGTAGACAACATTTGTCAATTATATCATATATAATTCTTGGATAGTTTGGTGAGCAACGATTGATCTTATCTATCTAATAGATTTTTAACCAAACTCTATGCTTCTAAGTTCATAATGGTTGAATATAACCGTTTACTTTCACCTTATTATGACAACTCAGTTAAGTTTGACCCAATGATACAACGGCCGAATATAACCGTTTATATTCGTCGCATCTCACCACGATAGATAGGAGTCCCCTGCCACTGACAGTCTTTCCCCTAATCGATCTAGGATTCGATGAGTGTTCATTCATTGGAAAGCATCCGATTAAAACTTAATATTTTGTTAAGGGGTTTAGAAAATTTACGACGATCATGATCACATCATGAAGAGATCCTCAATTTTTCCTTCAACTAAATATTTCAAATTGACATCTTAAATTGTTCATTTCCCAGGTAGATGGAGGATACCAGTGGTCACACTTAAAACCCATCAGCCTTACGAATACGCATATCCGTTTTTGTCAGAAAATCCCAATTATAGACATCAAAATCCATATTTAATTCCGTGTTTTAAAAATCCATATTTCATAAACACAAGAATCTCATGATCGTTTGTTAATTTTAAAATCTTAAATCGTTACAGATTTTATCTTGTTTAGCATGGCAAGCATGGCATGGGTGACGTATCTAATACATGCATACATCATTAATCTAATTAAAGCATGCATCTTCTACTCTACACATACATTCATACATCAATATGTAAAGTGCAGTATGTAAACGTGCTTGGTTATGGCCCCTTTCCTATGTGATCCTTTCGAGCTAATGAAAGGATCAAAGTCAATCTATGGTGGTGAAATATAAATACAATTACATGTCTTCATTCTTCTTGTATCCATGGGTGCTTGCTCCTCTTCTTGGATCATCCTTCAATCTTCAAGTACATTACATGGAATAATTGAATACAACCTATACTAATGTACTTACATAAGAAAACTCGAGTTACATTCGAGGTTAAACAATTACAAGAATGAAGAAAACGACATGCAAGTCGTATTTATAAAACCAAAACCAAAACCATTAATCTAGGGGTCTAAGGGCCATAACCAGCACCATGCTCAAGTACACAAAATAAAATATTGCGGGGGTCCGGGGGCGGCAGCCCCTGGGCGGGGGTTCGGGCGGGGTCTGGGGGCGGCAGCCCCCAGCTGGGGTCGAGCTACAGATCATATCTGTTGGCCTTTTTCCCCACTGCAATTTATACAGTTTCAGAAGCATGTATCATATACATACTTATCATATCCCAGTTAACAGATCATGTCCAACATAATCTGTCCACCAGTTTGTATCATATACAAACTGACCCTCATGCATAATATACAAATCGCAATAAGGCATATAAATCAGTCATGACAAATCATTAACATGCTAGTATCAGAATCTATATACTCATCATATGAATAACAATTCGAATATACATGGCAGTACCAAGGCATGACAGTCACCAAAACAGGCATGTATGCATCAAATACATAAAACACGTAACCAAATCAGTCCCTTATACACGTAGCTCTGATGCCATTGTTGGGTTCCGAGGCATAAAACGCAGCGGATTAAACGTAAATATAACAAAAATTTCGGAACCCTAACGCAGGATCATGTATAATCATGGACTGATTATTGTGAAACGGAATCATACCTTTGTTTGGTCTTGACTACTACGAACTCAACGGAGATCCTAGCTTTCACGACTTGTGTCTTCCTCTTGAAAACACCTCTATGGTATCCACACGAGCACCTTCAAGAACGTCTCACGATCTTGATTATGGAACGGATGTACTAGCCTCCTCTAGATGATTTCGAAACTGCCTTTGATGTGCTTGCGGCTGCTGCTGCCTCTATAGGGTTTTTCTTATCAAAACGTTAACCCTTATTAACCCTACATTATCTATTTATAATGGTTGGTTAATAGGCCCACAATAGCAACCCATAACAGCAAAGCCTAACCCATGTAGGTTTAGGATAAAATAATAAAACCGAATTTTATTATTTAATTAATAACTAAGTCACACTTAATTATTAATGGCAGAATTCAAATTCGAATTTATATTATTTCAATTAATTAAGTCTCACTTAATTAATATAATAAAATTCAAATAATCATCAATTAATTTAAATCTATAATTTAAATTAATTATTCCTTAAAGTACTCTATGTGTGTGACCCTATAGGCTATTATTCAATTAGCAATAATTTTATTCTCCAATAAAATTATAAACAATGAGCGGTATCTAGTAATACATCATTGCTACCCAATTAAATAATAATTAAATCGTGATTCGATAAAACCTTTCGTGATTAATGTTTCCGTGTAATATAATCCCTTTAACCATATATATTATAGATTAAACTCGAGGCATGTATTTAGTCATCCTCTTCAACATTTAATCCGGGTTTACTTGATCCATGAGTAGACTATGAAAACAAATCATTATTTGAGCACGGCCATGCATTTTATAGTCTCACTCAATCAAGAGGCCAATAATATCTCTCCTAATTATAGGAGGGTTAAATCCTTTATCTATCATTCATATTTCTCATACAACTCATGATATACCCGATGTCCACTTTTATCATTACCCGGTCAAAGGTAACTTTTAATGTAGTCAAAGTATATTAATCCTCGTATAGAAATATAATGATCTCAAGTCAGAGGATCATTACACCATTATCACTGTGAGTCTTTCTTATGACTTTATTAAACATGAAGAATCTCACTGTGGGTCTGTCCAGTACCATGTACTCCTGCATGTACCTATGTGTTGACTTTAGTATCCCCATACTTATAACCAATGAGATGTGGTTATCTGTCAAACAACATACTAGTCTATTTATGTATTATTATTGTCCTATAATAATAATACTCGACTAGGGACATTTAAGAATATGATATATTATATAATCTCAAGTTCAAGTCATTTACTAAATTATACAATGTGTATCATGATTCTAAGGACATTTATTATGCTAACAAATATATCGCAGTAATTAAAGTCATAATAAATACGTTTATTGAATAATCAAATGACATAAATGTTTATCAAAAGAAACATTGTATTGCCTCTAGGGCACCTACACCAACACTGTCTACCAGTAAGGTCGGTATGCTTATTCGAGCGGAGGTTCAAGGAGCATTCTCTACCTATAGTATGCTATATCTGATCGAAGAAACTATCACCAAGTTAAATTCCGTGTCTGTCTGTCTAATGTGTGCTACTGAAACATCAATCTCATCCATGTGGGGGATTGTTGGAAAATGTGGGTAGAAGCCCCACATTGTCAAGTTATTTTGAGCCTAAGTTTGAATGCTTCTTGATTGTGTGCGCACAACAAGTTATGGTTGGAGTACGTTCGTCTTCGAGAGAGCTTTCTAATGCATATTTAAGTATTCAAAATGATCAAGGAATGGATGAGATATGATTATCCAAAGTTGGTACCTTGAAAGTGAAAATCCAGAAATGAGAACTTGAATCCCACATTGAATTGGAAAAGTGTTTTCCATGCCTTTATATAGTAGAACACTTATGTAGTGTTTAAGAGGTGTTAGTATGGTATTGCTCCACCACCCACGTGCGCGCAGGGGGGGTGCAAATCATGGGATTTCAAGGGCAAATTCGTGGCTTCGCAAGCCTTTGGGCTTTCGGCGTGGGCGACCTGCGGACACGAATGCAGCAAAATTTGGGGTGAATAAATACGGACTAGTTTTGCTAAAAGTAGTTGTCTAAGTACAAAGTTACTGTCAGAGTCTTGCCTTGACAGTAAGTTTGGAACTTGTTGTCAGGACAGGCCTTGAGACTAAGTTTCAAGGTTACTGTCGTAAACTGAAAATTGTTGTCAGGACAGTGCCTTGACAGTAAGTTTGAAACTTGCTGTCAGGACAGTGCCTTGACAGTAAGTATCAAAGTTGCTGTCAGGCAGGAAAGATACTGTCGTTTTTTTTTACAGTAAACTCAGATTAAACTTACTGTCACATTTCCACTAGGCTATTGTTGGAGATTACGAAGCTGTATAAATAGAAATCGTGATAACTCAACACTAGAACAGGACAAGTAAATAATACTACGCTTACACAGAAATCAGGAAGAATTGAAGACATGGCAAATACAGTGAATCAAGACATTAGAAGAAGTTTTGGAGTCTACTACAGGTCACTGAAAGAAGTTCATTTATATGTTCATGCCTCAGTGAAGAATAATGGTTGAAGACTTTCAGGGTTTCAGAAGTGTTGAAGATTCAGTATAGAAGTGCCACTAGAAGATTTCAGTGTAAAGGCATTGATTGAAGATAGACAGTGTTCGAAGCATAGGAATCTAGAAGGATTGAAGACATGGTAAAGACAAAGGTTAAAGAAGACAGCTGCAGTCTTGAAGTTATACTCACTGAAAGAAGTTCATTTATATGTTCAAGCGTCAGTGAAGAACAGAGAATGAAGTATTCAAGATTGTGGTAATAATGGAGACGTTGTCTAAGTACCAGAAAAGATTCCAGTGAAAGTACAGTGTTTATTGACAGTCAGTGTTCGAAGCAATGAAGTTGCTGCAAACTTAACAATGCAAATAAAGCAATAATACGAAGACCTGGATCGAAGTTAGTCGTCTGTGAACCAGACCAGTTGCACTAGGCGTCAGCAGTTTGTGAAAGGAATCTGAGTATTAACTATAGAAGAATTGTTAAGGTGAAGAACGTACTTGAAAATAACGGTTATTTATTAAGGTACGAAAAGTGATTTGTAGAGGCTACAGCCAAACAGCTAAATAGCTAACAGCTAAACAGCTAAATAGCTCAAAGGGTGCAGGGTGCAAAGTGTCACAACCTTGGTATGAAAAGTGAAAGTTTCTGAACTACAGTCGAAGAACGGAAACAACTCAGGGTACAGGGTGTAATGTGGCAAGACTTTGATACAAGAAATGGAAGTTGGCAAACTTAAGTCAAGGAGTGAATAGATGGTCAAAGTGCAGTGACCAAACTACACTTTGACCATGGTAATGAAACTCACGCGCACAAAACCTTCAGCGCAACATACTCATTTGACTTAACCAAATTGAAGCTTCATTCTATGTGGCGCCTCCCCTGTGCTTCCCCTGTAGTGGCGCCACTTGCAATTAATAAATATATTGATTGAAGTTTTAAGTGGCGCCTCCCCTGTATATCAGCTGTGTAAGCGCAACTCAGCCCTTAGCCAATCAAATTCAAGCAGCTACTTTATTTGATTTAAAGTCTACACCAATCAAAAAGAGGAGTCGTCTTCTCCAACAACACAAAAATGTAGAGAGCCACTGCCATGGCCGGAGCAAGAGTTTAATTTATACACATCCATACCTTGCTCCTGGTCAGATATTAGGACCCGGTTCTTTAACGAAAAATGCTCAGGGCTCCTAGACATCACTCCCTACGGACTCAGTTTTTCCTTGTACTAATTTAGATTTATTTGTATAGGAACTGGGCCTTATATTTTTGTGTTAGTAGCAAAGAATTAATTTATTCTTTGGAAGCCAGTTAATTTTAACTGGGTGTAGCAAAACCCTCTGGGATTAATACGTGAGTAATATTCCCGGAAACCTGTCTTATTTATTTACCTGCTAATTTTCTTGAACCTAATTGATTTATCCGAACTCACAGAAAATTAGTAGGCAGCTCACCTAAACACTACAAATGGCCAAACCCACTCTGAAGCAATAATTTATTTATCCGCAAATTCCGAAAAGAATTTAAATTATTGTGAATATCGTATTCAACCCCCCTTCTACGATATTTCGGGA
The DNA here is from genome assembly GCA_028671895.1 of Oenanthe sinensis. Classification (NCBI taxonomy): domain Eukaryota; kingdom Viridiplantae; phylum Streptophyta; class Magnoliopsida; order Apiales; family Apiaceae; genus Oenanthe; species Oenanthe sinensis. Next base: position 6,134,021 of record JAPMAC010000195.1, on the reverse strand, counting down.
CCTAACAATTGGTATCAGAGCACGCTGATTGATATACAAATCAGGATCCTTAGCTCAGTGAAGCTCACCGTGCCAAAGCTGCTTGAACTCAAAAGGAGGCCTTGTTAAATAAGTTTAATTATAAACTGTTAATAAGTTTATTTTATAAACTTTTATAAAATTTGTTTTATAAACTTTTATTAGTTTATATTATAAATTTTAATTAGTTTATTTTATGAACTTAATATTAAATTTGTTTTATAAACTTTTATAAAATTTGTTTTATAAACTTTCATTAGTTTATATTATAAATTTTAATTAGTTTATTTTATGAACTTAATATTAAATTTATCTTATAAACTTTTATAAAATTTGTTTTATAAACTTTTATTATTTTATGTTATAAATTTTAATTAGTTTATTTTATAAATTTTAAAAACTAAGTTTATAATTTAAATTTATTAAACTCAAATCTTGGTCCATTTTTGTTTCGGCAGTAAGTTGTTTGAAGTGATTAAAGGACCACATGGACTACACGCGCAGGAATTTGGCCAGGTCACTTAATAATTCGACAGGAGTTAGTAAGTCACGCGCCTTTGACAATTTGCATGTGATCAACACATCAACACATTTTAGAAAATCACGCGCTAGTTGGTTGTGATCAGAAGCTTGACTTGATTTATTTCGAGTGTTGAGTTGCGCTCGTACAGGGCTCTCCCTGTGCGAGGCGCCACTTGATTTTCGAGTATGAAGGCACGCGCGGCAAATTTCACAGTACATGTTGTGTTGCGCTTATACAGGGTAATTCCTTGTATAGGCGCCACACAATGTCCAGGCGCCACTCACCCAAAATATCAGTTTGGTACCTCAAGTTTTGTACTGTTTAATTTTTATTTTAGATCTATTTATTTTTCCAGAAAATTTAAAATTCTTGAAAACTAAAATTTCTCTTAAATGTTAATTTACGATATTTTAATTTTTAAGAAAATTCGAAATTCTTGAAAATTAATTTATTGTATATTTTTATTTTTGATTAATTTATTTTCTAAGAAAATTAAAAATTCTGTAAATCTAAATTTTTCTTAAATATTAATTCGAGGGTGCTTAAAGGGTTTGTAGTTGAAGATTTTTCCGGGCATTGAAGACAACAAAAATTGACTGAAGATTATCCAATGAAGCTTATTCTGGAACAGGTTGAAGAAATAGTGGTATTAATTTCCTCAGAGGTTTACTCCATAGGATCCCACTAATATTTTGGAAGCTGCAAAAGAAAAAATTAATTTGGGTACAGTTTTTGGTTAATTTGAGTTGTATTTTTGGATGAAAAATCTTAGGGGTTGAAGTAGTGAAGGAGAACAGACTGGACAACCTGGAATATCAGTACAAGCCTTAAAGACTATTCTACAGGGAGATTATAGGAAGTTCGTGCTAACACTGCAGATCATCTGGAACACAGGATACAGCCAACAGGGATTTAAGGATACAACCACATTGTTTGTAAAAGACCTGTATGTGCTGAAGGCCTATGAACTAGAACAAGAGCTGAAGAAGATAATATTTGGTAAAGCAGGTTGTTAGCATATCCACTGTATTTGTAACCCAGGAACCAAATTTGATTGACGTCAAGGTTGAGAACCTCTGAACAGAATCGAATTGATCCAAGAAGCTGAATTGAAGATGTTGTAGCTCAAGGTAGTGGTCAAGGTGTTATAAGTGAATCTTACACTTTGGAATAACTTGAGAACTGGACTGCAAGTCAAGCCTGCAGGGCAACAGGAAGTTCAGTGACATCAGATTCAGACGGAATCCTAATTCTAAATCTAAGGTCCTTACCTATAGATTCCGTGAAGGAGATTTTCAAGATCAGTTCAAGAGGCGGTTGCAAGACATGGATGGTTGATTATAAAAGACAAGATCAGGGGTTTGCTACACAGTTTGAAGAAGCATGTACAAGCAAAAGATGACAGACACTATGTTGGGTTGAAGCAGGAATCTAAGGCATTAGTGAGGATGCAGCAAGGGAAAGCATTTGTTGATGAAGTTAAATGCAAGGTTGATTTTATCAGTGACAGTGATGAACCAAATGGACATCTGGCATCAATGACCAACACTAGAGATGAATCACTAAGCACTTCACAGGTACACTTTCTAACTAGTATACGTTTATCTAATTCAGAACTGTATGTTTATTAAGTTTTAGAATGTATTATATTCATGACAGCATGTTAGCATCTTAGGACTTAAATGCTTAATTGATTGCTAAGATTAAGATTGCATGCTAGGATTCATGAGTTTAATTAGTACATTTCATACTTAATTTTATTTGCAGTAAAATGATTATCTAGAATTAGATAGGGTGTTCTAGACGATTAAGTGTATCCCTGAACATTTGCTGGAACTTGAGTTAAATCTTATGTGATTTAATACCTCTGCTAATGTTGTGAAAATTGCTAATAGACAATCAGGTCATAGATCATATATTTAATATTTGTTCTAAAATGACTTGTTAAGTGTATGTAGAATTTGATATTGCTTATAATGTTTTATTCAAATATTCTGCATATTCTTAAATTGTTTATGTGCTTATTTTCATATGATTTGCTCCCACTCACATAGTTTCACTTAAATGTCATATTAGATCATGTATTGTTTGTTAGGGATAAAATGGTTAAAAGATGGTAGAATTATCTAAGTAGTCAGTAATACATGTAGATTCGAAGCTTAATCTAAAACTGACTTAGGTAATTAGATATAGTTAAAAATGTTAGACAACAACAGAAATGGATTAGACAGAATTAGTAATTAATTTGTTAGTTCTTCTATCCATGTACTTTTATGCATATTGAAGCTGTTGTTACCTACGATAATATCTCTAACCCATCTGGACTCAATTAAAATTGAGTACCAAGAAGCTTAATCATTTGTGATTGCAGAGTATGTAACTAAAGGCAAAAGTTATGTGACTTCGTGACATTTACTGTTCGAGGCATATGATTAAGATTAAAGCTCTAATATCACAATTGGTTGAGAAGGCCTCCCCGATGGTAACCTTTGGAGATGACAGCAAAGGATGTACAAGGGATATGGCCATCAAGTGTTAAGAACTGTCATCACAGGAAGCATCTTTCTTGTGGAAGGAGTTAAGCACTTTTTAAAGGGCACTAGGGAATTCTTCGTCAAGGGTTTTCTGGAAAAGTGTTTGATCTCAAGCAAGAAGGTTGGAAGCTCACTCAACTGAGAGTGAGGAAGATTGTTCATAGCTGACATGAAATTTGGATGCAAAGGTGAAGTCAACTTTTTAGTAAAGCTTCATCAATGAAGAGTTAGCTATGGCAAAGGAAGCTCTCACACTTGTCAGTCTACAAGGCAATGGATTCTTTGTTAAAAGATGAAATTGGTGAGAGGACTGCTTCATTTGGAATTCTATTCAGAAGGACATTTTGAAGTGTGTCACATAGGGAAGTCAATGAAAACATCACACTGAAGGAAAGTCATATGTTTAGTGGTGATTGAAATTGGTAACCCTAATTACAAATTGGTGATGTTCGGGCATTCAACAGACAAATTGTCACAAATGGTGATTGATCTAATAAGGAAGATCAAGTTGAAAACAATTGGTAAGCTGTGAGAACTTTGAAGTCAGATATTGGAACTGCATTTCGCGAGTGAAGTTCTAAATGAAGTCTGCACTGAAAAGGTATTTGGAAGCTGAAGCAATTAACACAGCATGCTGCTTTAATCAACAAGATCATGAAAAGACATCATTTGAGTTAATGGCCAACCAGAAGCAAACACTGAAGCTCTTTCGTGTGTTTGGAGGGAATTGATTTTTAATGAAGATTCATTTGAGTATCTTGACAAGAAGTTAAGGCTCATGGAACAATTCTCATCGACTACTCAGAAGTGATTAAAAGTCTGAATGTGATGAACAACTACACCAAGCTCCCAGGCATTCAAGTAAACGACAATTCTGAATCTTTGACAAATTCAGATACTGATGTAGAAGCTGAGGTTGCAGAAGGAATCAATGACAACGATGATGATTCAGATCCTGTTAGTGGAAATCCGCTGTATAAGGTGAAGGATCTTCAACACATCCGAGCAACAACTCAGGGGGAGAAAACAGAAGAAGGATCTACTAGTCATACTCAACAATGAAGATCAAAGGATTTCATTAAGAACATTTCTGCCAAGACAAAAGGTTTGAAGTCGAATTCTATCCTGGAGTCTCGTTCTTAGTGATCCGGATTCTTGTGTAGAGGCTAGAAGTGCTAATCGAAGTGATCATATATTTTTCGGGACCAAGTTGGGAAAGAGAAATTGTCAACTTACAATTGGTATCAACAATTGGTATCACCCATCATCTGGAATCCCAAAGAATACTGAAGATGCACAGATTGATCCAGATTGAGTGATTGCAATGCAAGATGATCTCAATCAGTTCGAAGGCAGAAACCACTAAAGCTGGAACCCAGACCACTAAAGTCGAAGCTGAAACTGGTACAGTAAGGGTTCATAGAAACTGGATGACTATTGGCATTGTTATGAGGGACAAAGCCAAACTGGTTGCTACAGGAATTTAAAGCAGAAGGTATCGACGATGATGGAAACAGAATCTTCGGGACTTTTAAGATCAAGCAGTAAGCACCAGTGACGAGACTTGATCCTTTGGGACTCATCAATGGGGACTTAACAATTTTCAGGGACCCAACGATTAGGACCTAACATCTAGCACATGTGGAACATTCAAGCATGAAGATCTATCAGATGAATGTGAACAAGTGCACTCCTGAATGGTGAGCTGGAAGATGAAGTTGTAGATCCATTATAATTTGTATATCATTCTCTTCTCAGGCCTTGCTATGACGGAGGTAAGGATTCAAGCAAAACGTCAAGGACATGGTATGACTCTCTAACTGTTAATTACTTAAAAATGATTTTACATTAGAGTTGTTATACATATCTCTCTCTAGAAATGCAAGGCACACACAATGACAAATATATGTGCAAGTATACCTTAATTCTCGATATGCCTATGTGCAAGTTTCCAAGTGGATACTAGAGAATCTTATCTTATAGCTAAGTTATGAATTGCTAGATATCTTAGGGGATCACCATTTCCTGGAATCTAGGACCCTTAAGATAATAGGTTTAACCTAATTGGCTATATAGATATAGATAATGCAGGTTGTACGAAAGACAGGGAAGTCATTCCTAGAAGCTGTCAATTACCAGCAACACTGTTGAACTCTTCACACCACTAGAGGAACAAGCGCATGGACACCAGGTATCATTTCTTTTGAGGTGTTCTTAGTCAAATAACTTACAGATATTTGCTAAATAACTTGATGAATTTATTTTATCTAAGTTGGTTAGTAAACTTGGGATATTATTAATATGCATATTTATTGAAAATCCCATCTGTAAGGAATTCTCAAATGAGTTCACAAGTATTACTTTTTCCCTATCCAAAGGACTTGTGAACTTATTTGAAATCCAAATCCTCATACTTTTTGCTATTAGTTTAATTATCATGCTTACATTGTCATATGCATAAGTGGTAGTTAAATTACTTAGCATAAGTTAGAAGCATAATTATTTGTATGTTTTAAATATTTACTGAGTATTAGTCAATGATATCTTGCTTAATTGCTTTGATATTTTGCTCTGATATTCTTAAATATTTTATTACAAATAATTGTGATACTTTTGATATTAGTGAAGGTATTTAGAATTTCTGTTCTAAATAATTAATGCATATTTCAAAACTCACTAATATTGGAAGATGAAATATTTTCTAAGTCATGTGTATAAAATTTTCAATGTTTTATATACTTAGAAAATATTTCTAAAAATAAGTTTGTTTGCGAGGAGTTGCTATTAGAATCACAAGTATTATTTGTTCCCTATTCAAAGGACTTGTGAATTTCTTTTCAACTAATACCTCGGGCTTACGTATGTCAATTAATAATTGTTATGAGCATGCTTACAATGTGCAAAGTGACAATTATTAGATATGGCGTAGGAAGTTAAATGCTAATATTCAATCCAATGAATATTTTAGTATTTAGTGAATTTATTTTATCTTATTGAAATTATGAATTGAAGCAATTCAATGTTTATTAGTTTCATAATTTTGATTTGATAAAATAACAGAAGCACAATTTCTTGCATCTTGAAATTATTGATAAATATCAAATAATTGGTATCAGCGTGCAATTAATTGTGATATTTTTAATATTAGTGATAATACAAGTTGTTTATCTGAAATCACTAATAGTAAAAATATATATGCTTATTGTTCTACTGAATAATTGTCATATATAGTTTATATAAATGCATGTGATTGACAATTGCTTAGTACAACATAAGTATTTAATTTATTTTGGTTTATTTAAATCATGATGATATAAAACAATTCAGTGAAATATCTGTTCCATGATTTAAGTAAATTAAAATAAATTCGAAGCATAATTATTTGTAGTACAAGTATTATCTTTTATTACTCTGTGATAATTGAATAATATTTTATTACAAAATAATTGTGATATATTGATACTAATGGATTTACTTAGTTTTTATCCTTAGCAACAATTGGTATTAATATATTTAGTTTTCTTTCTTTGACTGGTTTACGATCCTGAATGTATTTAAAAAGAAATTTTTGTCTATTTCTTTTTCAAAATGTTTTATTCAAAGATACATTCATTTGTCTATCAGTTTTAGTTAAGAAAACTTAAGAATTCTTTTTCAAAACTTCTCTTTTGAAAAACTTTTCTTAAGGATAATCTTTCTTTTATCTCGAAATTTTATCCTCTCCCAAAAGCTTGTTTTAAATGTTTTATCTAACAAAGCTTTTTCTCTCTTTTTGAAAATGTGTTTTAACTTCAAGGTATCAATCACTTGTAAAATTATTTGTTTTCAAATACTTGTTTCAATGTATGTTTCACATTGATTCACAGTACCAAAACAGTGATTGTTGCTTTGAAGGCCTAGTGCTGTGTTGTTACGCATCCATCCAACCCCAATTGTCATGTTTTTATTTAAAGTCGGGGATATTATCAGGCAGACGAAAATGATGTAAATCATAATTGCATTATGAGTCGGAAAATCATTGTCTTCTATCTAATAAGGATGTTTTGCAAAACTGTTTTCAAAATATACAGTGCTTAGGTTTAATGGAAAAGAGTCATTTTATTGAGATATAATTTGGTAGAAGAGTTGAGTTTCTTATTTGTTGTAAACTCCCGCGTTTTATTATGGGAAGTTTGCCTTATAAGAAATTCATAAGGGATAGACTTTTTCTCTGATACTCCCGCGTTTTATTATGGGATAAGTATTTTAAAGAAAATTTCTATTGATGTCATGCTCTTAAATGTCAAATCTTTAGAACCGACAAAACTCTTTTATTAAAAGTGCTTTAATGCAATCAATTACCATTCCTTCATATATTTTTCTTTCTCATTGAGATGAAAAATATGTTTTGGAATGTTAATTGATTATTTCGTTTTATCTTATTTAAATGATTTTATCCGTTTAGCCCCCAGTGGCTACAGAAGCTGGCCAGGAGGTTGAAAACCCATCAATCTCTTACCCAGGCCTTAATACCAAACACTGATTCATCCACTTCCATATATTAACCCTTGGAGTTATAAGGAACTTATGTTACTTAGAGGTTGATAAGGGAGAAACTGCACTTGATGCAGCAAATAAGGATGAAGTCGGAAGTGCACCCACAGCTCTACCTCCAGCGAAGTAAAGAAGTATATAACTGAGGTATCTGTAAGCTCATCTGTATCTTCTCAAAAGGATGCAGAGCTGAAAAGGTAATAAAACTGTCTCTGGAATCATTCTCTCAACAGGGTGAGTCCATTGAAATTCGCTCGTCAGCCAGAGCATCTTGTAATGAGTCAAGCACACCACCGGCACTCACGCTGATGGTAAGCCTAAACAGATATATACTAGGAACCTTATATAGTTTTTGGGACCTAACAATCCTAACAGTTATACTAGGGGCCTAACAATTGGACACATTGCAAGGCGTGCACAGTGTGAGGTGTAGGCATGTTAACAAAACACCCGTCATTGGGTTAAGAGGGAAACGTAGACTCTAAATTGCCATTCATTACATTGTCTACTATGTCGCCCCTCCTGGAAGGAACATTTCCAGATCCTGAAAAGGAATGTCCACCTCCCATTTACGGAGAAGGTGTGAAGCAACTCCTTGATAGAACAAGGCAGGATTCCCAAAAAGATTTTAAAATCTTGGGATAACCCATCTCAAAGAGGTGAGGCTCCACTAGACAGTGATTTAGCTATTGCTATTGAGTCTGGTGTGAGACAGTGCTTATGCATGACAGATCAAAAACACCTCAATGAGGCAATTCTCCACTTGATAGTGATTCAGTTTACTCTGATGAATTAGGTGTTGGGAATTTGTATGAATTGACGGATTTCACTTGCAGGTACAGAAGGCTAAATTTGGAATGCAGAGTGAAAGTGAGAGAGAGAAACACTTGAGTGAAAGTGAGGGAGAGATACACTTGAGTGAGAGATAGGGAGAGAAAGAGTGAAACACTTCTAAGTGCTTGACACTTAAGTGTAAACACCAACAGAACGTAGTAGAAGTGAGGAAACCACAAGCCAAACACTTACCCTTGCTACTTGCTACTTCTGAAAGAAAAGTTACTATATTTTTTCCCGATCAACGTCAGACGAGAACCTTCTTTGGAAGACAAACCATTCAAAAGTGGACCTATCAATATCGTGCTATCTTTAAAAATGGGCCATTGGAGGATTCCTCAACTAAGGGGGAGAATTTATAGGGAAAAAAAGGTGAAGTTAATAAGTCTTATCTTCATATCCTTCAGAAGAGTTAAGAGTTAATCTCCTAAAGGGGTTCATATCCTGGACTCTTAAGGTAAGTTCCTGGATCCTGGAAGATCAATCCTGGAGATCCTTGGGAAAAGGGGTTCGTATCCTTGGGAGAAGTTAATAGCCTTAGGGGGAGATTTTAGACACGAAGAAGAAAATCTTATCTTCTGATCCTGAGGGGAAACAACAGATATATGGGAGAATCAAGAAGCTGTAATTCTATACTTGGAAGAACAGAAATGACTATTCCATTTATTTTCTAAAGGGAGATGAAGAATAAGAAGGAGAATCACATTCATAGGGGGAGAACATCATTTGAGCTATGTTCAGTATTGATTGAAGACATACCCAGGAATAATGATTCTTATGAAGCTCTGTTCGTGATAAGTTCTTTAAGTTCAAACTATGAAGGATTTTGAAGTAGAGAAAGCTCAAACAGACAGAAATGAAGATGCTACTACATGAATATCAGTTCAGTGCTAGAGGAACATACATCATTCATTTCAGTTACTCAAGAATTCTGGAAATGCATTATCTGATCCAGAAAAACCAGTAGCATTATTTACAAGTCTCGGGCGATTATTTTTTCTAGTTTTTAGTTGAGTTATCCTCCCTAGGTGATTTGTTTGCTAAGGTTTAACAATCAAATAGGGGGAGATTGTTGGAGATTACGAAGCTGTATAAATAGAAATCGTGATAACTCAACACTAGAACAGGACAAGTAAATAATACTACGCTTACACAGAAATCAGGAAGAATTGAAGACATGGCAAATACAGTGAATCAAGACATTAGAAGAAGTTTTGGAGTCTACTACAGGTCACTGAAAGAAGTTCATTTATATGTTCATGCCTCAGTGAAGAATAATGGTTGAAGACTTTCAGGGTTTCAGAAGTGTTGAAGATTCAGTATAGAAGTGCCACTAGAAGATTTCAGTGTAAAGGCATTGATTGAAGATAGACAGTGTTCGAAGCATAGGAATCTAGAAGGATTGAAGACATGGTAAAGACAAAGGTTAAAGAAGACAGCTGCAGTCTTGAAGTTATACTCACTGAAAGAAGTTCATTTATATGTTCAAGCGTCAGTGAAGAACAGAGAATGAAGTATTCAAGATTGTGGTAATAATGGAGACGTTGTCTAAGTACCAGAAAAGATTCCAGTGAAAGTACAGTGTTTATTGACAGTCAATGTTCGAAGCAATGAAGTTGCTGCAAACTTAACAATGCAAATAAAGCAATAATACGAAGACCTGGATCGAAGTTAGTCGTCTGTGAACCAGACCAGTTGCACTAGGCGTCAGCAGTTTGTGAAAGGAATCTGAGTATTAACTATAGAAGAATTGTTAAGGTGAAGAACGTACTTGAAAATAACGGTTATTTATTAAGGTACGAAAAGTGATTTGTAGAGGCTACAGCCAAACAGCTAAATAGCTAACAGCTAAACAGCTAAATAGCTCAAAGGGTGCAGGGTGCAAAGTGTCACAACCTTGGTATGAAAAGTGAAAGTTTCTGAACTACAGTCGAAGAACGGAAACAACTCAGGGTACAGGGTGTAATGTGGCAAGACTTTGATACAAGAAATGGAAGTTGGCAAACTTAAGTCAAGGAGTGAATAGATGGTCAAAGTGCAGTGACCAAACTACACTTTGACCATGGTAATGAAACTCACGCGCACAAAACCTTCAGCGCAACATACTCATTTGACTTAACCAAATTGAAGCTTCATTCTATGTGGCGCCTCCCCTGTGCTTCCCCTGTAGTGGCGCCACTTGCAATTAATAAATATATTGATTGAAGTTTTAAGTGGCGCCTCCCCTGTATATCAGCTGTGTAAGCGCCACTCAGCCCTTAGCCAATCAAATTCAAGCAGCTACTTTATTTGATTTAAAGTCTACACCAATCAAAAAGAGGAGTCGTCTTCTCCAACAACACAAAAATGTAGAGAGCCACTGCCATGGCCGGAGCAAGAGTTTAATTTATACACATCCATACCTTGCTCCTGGTCAGATATTAGGACCCGGTTCTTTAACGAAAAATGCTCAGGGCTCCTAGACATCACTCCCTACGGACTCAGTTTTTCCTTGTACTAATTTAGATTTATTTGTATAGGAACTGGGCCTTATATTTTTGTGTTAGTAGCAAAGAATTAATTTATTCTTTGGAAGCCAGTTAATTTTAACTGGGTGTAGCAAAACCCTCTGGGATTAATACGTGAGTAATATTCCCGGAAACCTGTCTTATTTATTTACCTGCTAATTTTCTTGAACCTAATTGATTTATCCGAACTCACAGAAAATTAGTAGGCAGCTCACCTAAACACTACAAATGGCCAAACCCACTCTGAAGCAATAATTTATTTATCCGCAAATTCCGAAAAGAATTTAAATTATTGTGAATATCGTATTCAACCCCCCTTCTACGATATTTCGGGACCTAACAGCTATAGTTCGTTATTTTGTTAATTCAAAATTGATTACGAATTTAATTTTGACAACCGATTGCATTTATTATTTAACGCGTAAATGCGTGGTAATTAAAGAAATTGTGTAGCGCACAAGTTTTTCCCCAGTCTATATATTCATCTTATTCGGTCTTAGGTCATAATCGGAAAAAAGTCAGTCTTCTGTCCTAAACCCAAAACACAGTCGTCCTCTTCCTGGTGATAGTTTTCTTGCTATGTTCAAGCTTGCTGAAGGTGTTGTTCTTCGTTTTATCCTGAGAGGCTATCGACTCAAACATACGGTGAGAGGCGAAATAGCTTTAAGGAGACAGTTCCGCACTGGACTCGAGACATCCTCCGTTACTTACCTTCTCTTTAACAATTTGTTTATTGTCATACACTATTCTGTTGCTTGCACACACAATCACTCGTGATTTATTATTGTGTTTTTGATAGATTGTTTCACAGGTAATTCAGTTATTAACCGCAGTTAACAGAATAACCGAAGTTATTAATTGATTTAATATTACATTATGTATAATATATAATATATTAATATAGATACAATCATATATATATATATATATATATATATATACATCTAACAAAGTAAGTTAATCAAAAACTGTAGCATGATATATTTTATACCAAGTTCTGTAAGGTACCAAGCTCTATGACTACCAACTGTACCAAACTCTGTACCAACTGCAATCAGTTATAATCTTTGTTCAGTCCATGGCGAAAATTCCATGGCATTTTTATAATGTGTCTACATATGGAGATAGCTTATTAGCTTATATTTGTATGGTTTGGAGGCAGCAACTATATATGCATTACAGGATTGATCATATTGTTGGCGTCAGCAATTTGGTTGTTGACTTGTTGCCAAACTAAATTGGTAAAGCTCGATCAACATTCGTTTTTAGTGTATTTGTGATTCATTTAACTCTTTAGTTTTTTCAAATTTTTTTTTTATCTTTTTGAGTAAATTTCGGTTTATAAATCTTGTTTTCGGTTATAACCGAAATAATAATTTCGGTTTCAGTTATAAACCGGATTAAGTCCGGTTTGATATTTGGCAGAAGTTTTGTGAGTAATTCGGTTTTCGGTTAACCCAAAAAAAATTCCATTTTGATTTCGGTTAACCAAATGCTCACCCCTACCAAGGGGATCACTTTGGTTAAATATTAACTCAATAAACAATATATAATAGAATACAAATTTTATTTAAAGCTAATAAATCTAATTTTAATAGTTTACAACCAATATTGCATTTACTACTAATAAATAAATTTTAAAAACTAGTCATTCAAAAACAAAAATCAAAAAACAAAGGGTCATTTGTTAAATCTGAACAATTAAGATTATGAACGAATGATAAATCTGAATGCTGGATAAATGATACTGATTGATAAATATTTTTTTAAATTTTCAGAATGATGATAATTACCTAATTATTTTATTCCTTTAAATTATTGATAATATTTTACTAAAATGTTTATATGTAAATAACTAATATAAATAATAATGTATATCATTTAATTTGAATTGTATAAATATTACATATTTAATGCAATTACCATTACTTTGAAAAGTAAACAAATAATTTTAAAACTATCAGAAAGGAAAATAATTTATATATTACACTATTTTTATTTTATTAATTAAACATACATATTGTTGTATAGTGACTAGAATCAATCTATAATAAAAATATAATTTAATTTAGAAAAAGAATAATAATATGAATCTAAAACTGTGAAGACAAATTGAAAATATTTAGATAAATAAAATTCGCAAAGTGGATAATAAGTAATTTGCAAAGCGAACACGCTAGTATGTATTATTTGAACCATTATGATAAAAAAAATAGTAATAGCAGTCGTCCAGCTGAAATTTAGCACTCGTCTAGATGAATATGATACAAATCTAACAATCTAAATATGAATCACCGAGTCATTCAGTCCATTCACCTGTAACAAATGATCTAAATATTGTTAATAAGTTACCATAAATGAAATTAAAAGCAAAAAAATAATATAAAAACTGACAAATCAATTCCATACATTGTACAAATCCGCCATCAATCATGGTCAAAACTACTCCTGAAGAGTACAAAACAAACAACCATGTATGACCCACAATGAATAATACTATTTATGGTACAGTAACGGTAAAGATAGAGAGAATCAAAATATAAAACTAATATACATTTAAAACTAAGAATAATGCTAGGGGTACAAATGATGTACAAAAATAATTCTCAAATGTCACATGACAGATTGTGATTGATTGTAATTCTATTCAATATAATGGATCTCAATGTATTGACACAAATCTCACCAATTAAAATTTTCCAAATCGACATATCACCTATTCCACATCATTGGGGACCAATTTTTTTACCCCAATTTTGTACTAGTAGCATTACTCTAAAACGAATACAAACTTTTATCTCCCCTCTCCCCGTTCTTTTCTTCAAACCTTAATTTCAAATACACTCTCGTGTTTTAGTTTAAATCACATTTTTTTATATAAAAAATTGTTCCACTTTTCAAATCTGAAATTTTAACATTTCTAAATCTTTAGTTCTGTTTCCGTATATTTTAGATTTGATCCATATCCTATGTATATGTTTTCACATCTTTTAAATCTGAATTTTGAACGATTTTAGTATCATTTATGATGACTTTTGTACTTATACGGGCCATGACCATTTTTTATGGTGTTTTGACCATATCTCTGGTAGCTATATGTCATTTATGACGATTTTGTGTGATATTAGATGACTTTAATTATGAATTGAAAATTTTATATTATAATTTATACTATATATTTTTGTTACACATTCATCGACTTATTTATCTTTATTGGTTGGTTTTTCTTTTTCAGATTTAATTGGATGGGTTGTTGCGTGTAGATGGAAGCATAATTTTGATTCTCACTTGGATGGGAAGAAGGGTAAAGAAAATGTGGATGAAGACATAAACTTGGATCTAATGGCGGAAGTAGTAGGAGTGATGTATATGGACGAAAATACCTTGTGAAGCAGAGTAGGAAGTTGGCCGGTTTCATGTGTCATATGGACAAGTATAGATGTTAAACAACAAAGAGAGTTTTAAGTTGATTTTCAATAGGCATAATAGTCTCGTTGTAATTATATGTTTTTTTTCTTGTTTTTAGTTGTATTTAGTAGGGCACTCTTTTTCCCCTTTTGAGTTTTTTCTTATAGAATTTTGCTCATGTGGGGTTTTTAATGAGGCCCTTCTTCTAGTGATGTTTTATTTTCGCCTTAAGGTGTTATTGTCTAAATGTCCAGAGGCAACATGCGTGCCTTTTGGTTAGATGGTAAACTTGGTGAATGAAATAAACTCATTTTTAGGTCATTGTAATTCGTTACAATTCATTAATGAAAAGTTATTTTTGTATAAAAAAAAACTAATACAAACTTTCCATATTTAGTTTACTCATTCATGGCCTAAAAATATTATTATATCAAAATCAAATCCCAACATATATCAACACTCGCATATAGATACACATATAGTCACACCCATATATCAAAATAAGAACACAACAATAATTCAAATAGTTAATCAAATATTCAAAGCGTCAAAACAAGAATAACATAAAATTAAACAACTACCCAAAAGATAAACCAACTAGACAAAAGAATCACCAAATTCGAATACTTAAAAACCTTCTTCGACATGTAAAGAATTGGCCTCAAATTCAAAAACCCAAAACAATAAATCTTACATGAATCGAATATATTATCTCAACCAACAAAATCACTGTAGTATAATCCAAACTAGGTTTATAAATGTCAAAATTTATTCAAATTAACAAATTAAATATAAAATTCAGGAAAAACACATATACATGGATACATTATAAATACAATACATATAGAGGAAAAGTATAGATGCATCAACATACAACCTCTGTCTAGATTGAGATTGGAAAAGTATAGATACAGAAACATGCATATCTCTCTAGATTGAGATAGAATGAAGAAGATAAGAACTTACGATTCACGGTTAGATATTATAGGTTTTTTAACGGTTTTGATCTCGGAACCGACACAATAAACAAACGAGAGAACCCTTTATTGATTAGATATAATAACTTCTAAGATTACATTTTCAATACCGCAACAAGTTTTTGATGGCATCACGTATGGCAGAAAGAGGAAGAGATTGTTGTGACATACCCAATCTAATATAGTATTGATATTGAATATGTTCTTGTTAGACAATTTTGTGGGTGTAGATTTGTGGGAGGGAGAGGGAGGGAGAGAGAAGGATGAATTCAAAGGACTTTAGCTAAGCAGACACCACAATAGTCTAAAATAGCCAGCAAAATACTTTTAAATATTTATTTTACTTTTTGTGAATCGGAATTATTCGTCGAAAACACCGAACAATGATTAATAGGATAATCAGAATAATCAATTGGATCATTAATCGAGATTAATTTAATATTATTTTTATATAATTACTTTTTATATATTATATAGACTTAAATAATTATTTAATAAATTTTATAAAATTTTAAAATAAGAAAAAACAAACTTACAATTAAAGTAATTGAATATATTATAAAATAATTTTTATATATTTTTTAAATTTTGATCAATTATAATTTTTGACCAATTTATCTAATTTTTGACTAATTTATCTTGTTTGATCAAATCATACCTATTATACTTAATTGTATGTACTTGTCATGTTGTAACATACTTAGTACTTCATGTATATGATGGTGACTTAGTTCTTTATCTTATATATTTGCAGATATAAGGTTGTTTCTACTGTAACTCCATTGTAAATAGATGGCCACAAAAATAAATGTACTAGTAGAAGATTCAAGTGAAAGTGAATCATGAATAAGAGGAATGAAGACCTCATCAAATAAGAAGTTAAATATAGAATTGGTTCTAAGGCAAATGTTCAACAGAGAAGTCAGCCTGTTCGAGAAGTCAAGTATGAAGCTGGTAGAGAAGTCTTAAAAATTAGTATTTGTTAACTAATCAAGAAGTCAAGATTCATAACCAATCGAAAAGTCGACAAATAAACCATTCAAGAAGTCCAGGAACTAACATGTCGAGAAGTTAGCAATTGAGGCAATCAAAAAGTCTAAGAAATGAGGCTAATCGAACAGTCAGTGGTAATAAATCATTCGAGAAGTCTAGTATAATCGAGAAGTGATCAAAGCTCAATTCCTATTTCTTACTTTGCTTTTCTTGTGTTTTTGTTGTTCAACTTCTATAAATGTTACATGAACTACTAATGTATATATAACAGTTCATTTTCTACATCTATTTTCTATCAACTGATAAAAGTACAAATTACATTTTACAATGTTTGCACTACAATAGAATGTATCTTCTTTCACAGTCTTCATAAGTCTTTGCCTTATTCTGAAAAAGTCTTTGTCATGTTCTTCTCCTTGAAGACTGTGTTTCTTGAAAGGCTTCACAGTCTTGACAAAACTGTCTTCCATTGATCAGTCTTCTACTGTAACGATTGAGGTAATTAAATCTATTTGAATAATATGGAGTATATGATTTATGTGTTTTAATGTGTTAAGATATGATATGTGGTCATTTGATATGTCCAGTTGACTGTCTGTTTGACTGTATTATGCTTAAGTGATTTAATTCAGTGATTAACTGATTTTTCATGCTTAATTGAGTAACTGTTTGATTTTTATAAAATTATTGGTGTGTCCAATAATTATGAAATTTTATATGTAGCTTCTATGTGATTTTAGAGACTTTCTAAAAATGGTGATGTATTTAATTCTAGTCCCAGTGAGTTTATATAAATCTTTCATTCCTGTTTTATTCTAGAGATATTACTCTTCTAAATTCCATATTTAATTATTGGAATGTCCAAAAATCATGAAACCTTTTTCAAAATGTTTCTTATATATTCTGAGACTTTTGAAAAATAAAAGTTTATTTTATTCGAGCCCAAAATTATTTTTATGATTTTTCTACTCTTCTTTTCTATTTCTGTTCTAAAACTTCAAAGATTTTTAATTAATTCGTTATGCATCAGAAAAATATTTCAAAAATATGGGGAGGCTTCTAAATTCATGATCTTTATTTTAAAAATATAAAAGTTATTTTTGTACTCTGTTTCTATCAAAATTCGAATTATAAATTGTTTTTATTCAGAAAATAGCATATGTGAAATTACGGTTTTGCCCTTGTCTTTGTTTGGTAAAAGCCACCGCCCACTAACTATTTCACTTACTCTGCATCAGCTGTGCTTAGGTCTAGTTCTTGTCTCCATGGCGATTTTCTTGATGCTCTTCGATTTATCTATATATTACTAATGTTCTAGTGATGCCATGTTAATGATTTCTTGTACTACTTGCAATCTTCGAAGCTAGCTATGTTGGTGTATGTATGTGCGTATGCCGTGTATATATATATATCGGGGTTTGAGTTTTGAGTTGCATGCAAAGGGAATTGATAGCATAATCTTGTTCCTAGATGCTAGTTGAGTTGTAAAATGCAAAGATCGGTAGAATTCGTTGAAGGAAACTCGAAAACGAGTACCTCCGGATTTTGCCCCACCGGCGGTGAGCCTCCGGCGAGCTGGTGGCAGGCTGTGATGGATGACCTGAGCCTAAAACCCGTAAACAATGTTTTACATATTTGTTATGTTGCTAAATCGTTTGAATGGCAGTTGCATGTTGAGATTGTAATTTCCGGCCGTAGCTTTGATTTTTCCGATTGATGTTATGTTCATGTTAACAAACTAGTAGCTGTGCTCGATGGTAATGACTTCGTATAGCTTCATTTTGGACTGTTAACAGCTGATTATAATGCTATAAATTCGATTACTCGGTTGTTTAAATTTGAATAGTAGAGTTATGATTTTCCGGCTATGGCTGCATGTTATAGTTCGAGAATTAAGCTTTGGTAGTGATTAATGGAAATGCTAGTGACCGCATTATTATGGTTAAGCAAGTGCTATGTGTTGATTATTATAATTAGTTCGAGAATTGTGGATTATTTGAATAAGTTACTATTCGAATGATTGTATAAATATTATAATTAAGTTGGGTGTTAATATTTAGTTACAAAAGGGAGAAATCATTAGATGTTATGTGTGTGTAAATTGAATATGAAAATATTTACAATTAATTTGTTCGGCCAAATTGCTAATTTCCATGCTTAGTTAGTAAACAAATTATTTGTGTAGTTTGTATGTGATAATTCGTATGAGCTATGAGGAATTGTAAATATATTGCTTGGAGTTCTTAATTGATTAATTTCGAATATTGTGATGTTTGTTTAGTTGAAATTAACTATATATGCACATATGCTAGTACATGGAGTACAATTGAGTTAAGTGAATGATTAATTGATGTGATTTATTCGAGTGCTATATGTGTATATGAAAACTTGCTTGTCTAGTTAAACGAGTTTAGAAATGTTAATTATGAGATTTATACGAGCATTTCTGTGAAAGGTATGGAATGGATATTATAAAGGGCTAATCATATATGATTGAACGGTTGTTTGTGTCGGTTGTATTCCGACGGATAGTTCCAATTACAGAGGAAGTGCTGTCAAAATTTCTAGAAACTAAAATGATTTTTGTAAAACACAATTGGCACACCACTTCTGTATAGGAAATGCTATCAGTCAGGAATATTGTAGATGATCTAATTGTCTATGTGATACTTGTTTGCCAGTATAGAAGTGATTATAGTAGAATATGTCTACTATGAGTTATATATGTGTGTTAAGGGTTATAATTAACGAAAGGGTAGAGTAGTTAGACGTTAATGAGAACGTCGAGAGTATATAAGATACTGAAATAGTATTATTTTTGTGTAGCTACGAAGGATATTGAGGTGAAGGACAAAGGGAAAGCTAAAGTAGAGAGTTAGTATCTGGTGTAGGCGATCTACCTGTTCCACAGCTGTAGCATTCTATTTGAGGCAAGTAACTACTGCCTAAACTCTTTCAACTGAAACACTGTTTTGTAAACTGCTTTATGACCCTGCAATTGTATTATCTTATCTCAACTGTATTACCTTGTTTCAACTGTTTTAAACTATATCATGTCCTACTTTATTTGCTTTATTTAAACTGCAACCTTATATCGGATTCAATTACACTTTAAACTTTTCAATCCCTGAACTGTTATCGACAACTTATAAACTAGTTTTTCAAATCTTAAACCAGTGATCTTGAACTGTGACTTAGGCTGATACCATTTTCCTTAACTACGTTTCCTTAAACTTTAATCCTGAACTTACCATTTTGCTATTGCCTAATCACTGTCATGAGTAAATGTCTTGCAACTGTTTTTTTTTCAAAACACTTTACTATACCTGTGAATTGACCCTGCAACCTAACTGTACAACTATAGCTTGGTTTTGAATTCCCAATTCATGATTCCAGCTTACCTTACTATAACAGAAACTTGTTTTGAGAATCATCCTGGAATAAATTTTACCTCTGTTCAATGATCTTAAAAATGGATTTAAATATGGAATCCGACTTTCAAGAAGTCTTTTTCATCAAATGATTTGGTAACTTTAAAAAGAAAGGTTTTGATTATTATAGGAATTCCGATCAAAATGGTTTCTGCGGATTCCTATAGGTTGGAGGCGTAAGAGGCCGAGTGACGCCGGTCCAGCACTTTTTATGTGTAGACTATAATGAGATAGTCAATGGCTATAATGAGATAGCCCAAGGCCAATGGCAATAAGTGCCTTTATGAGTACTCCTTATGTCCAGAGGGACTTTTAGTCCGTTATGGGGACTTTACGTGGCTGATCACCCGTATTGTCTGGCGTTGTGAGAAAACTTCAACCAAAATGATTGTTTTAAACAGAAAAGGTCCTAATGAGAGGACAGTTTTATAAATGATTTGAAAAGTAAAAGGTCCTAATGAGAGGACAATTTTATAGATGATTTCAAAAGCAAGGTCCTAATGAGAGGACAGTTTTAAAAATGTTTTGAAAGAATCAGTCCTAATGAAAGGACAGTTTTATACAAACGGACTTTGAAATGATTAGTAATGAATAATGAAATGCCCTGTTATAGCATGCCTTTTTCAGCTTAGACTGTCAGTCATATCTTGACTTCATCTTGTTTCAATTGTTATACATTATTTTCCTGTTATCCATCTAACCCTGCAGATTACTCTTATACTTCCACCTGGTTATTATTTTCCAGCTTCTTGTTTATTCTGTACCAGTTATTGAAATTGTTTAACCCTGCCAGCAGTTTTATAAAAGAAAGTTTTGCGAGAAATGATTCCCCTGACTAGTATGTTAATTACAAATTTGGGACAATGAGGTCCAGAAATGATTTAAAGCATGGTTTTGAGAAAAGTCTTTTAAATTATATGTAAGCCTGTAGAACTGTTTTTTAACCAGTATGGTTACTTGCTGAGCTTTTGTAGCTCATCCTTTTATTTTCTAACATCTACAGCTTTTGAGAATCATGGTCCGTATTAAGCAGACTGCCCGGAAGAACATGTCTTACATGAACTTTGCTAGGCTGGCTGAGAGGGAACAGGTAGGATCGAGGCCGAGTTGGAAGGAAAAGACTTTGTATAGTCTTGTACTTTTATTAGTAGATCTTGAGATGTTTCAGGAGTTGTAATATTATTTCGTTGTTGTAAATTTAAATATAAATGAATGTAGTAGTGTGCTTGTTTCATACCATTACCTTGAAAGGTCCAGGCGAGTAGTCGGGGTCATATTTATGCGTATTTCCTATTACTGTTATTTAGGGTGCATGCATATAGAGTGTCAGTGACGCCCCGATCTAGACCCCGGGTCGGGAGGGCGCCACAGGTTGGTATCAGAGCTAAGGTTTTGGTCACTGAAACAAGCCAGGACTAAGTTAAACAAGTAGATCATTTAATAACAGAAGATAGAGTAATGGTAAGATAGGATTAGATATCGAAGAGTGGTTTAGATATTAGGATTTTAACTGTAGATTTAAGGTGATCTTATCCCTTTTGCTTTACATATTATATTATTGCAGGCTCGTGGTATTGTTTCACAACCACCACCCTCTCCTAGTTCCTCTGATTCTTCTTCTTCGGATTCTGACGATGATGTTATAGTCATATCCAGTTCTGAGAGCGAGGAGGAGTTGATTCCTGAGCCCGTTGCTCAGCCTGACCTACCCTCAGGGAGTGCTTGTGCCCCTATTCGCCGTAGAGTTTATAGGCCAGCTATTACCCGAGGCCAGCTGAGAGTTCCCGAGCATCCTGTCGAGTGGTGGGAGGATCGCATTAGAGCTGTTGAGGAGGAGGGACGTAGGCAGATTGCGGCTAGGGCATTTCCAGATGATATGGCGGAGCGGGCAGGAGAGTTAACCCGTGTGCTTAGTAGACTGCTGATTGGACTCAGGGCAGCCAGAGACAGGGATCACAGGGGTGATTAGATGTCAGGATGTTTGAGTGTTAGAAGGGACATTTGTTAGAGCCCTCTAGCACCCTTGCCAGATGTTATTTCTGTTTTCTTCCTAGTACTTTTATTCGTGTTTGTACTTTAACTATCTTGCACTTTGGTACTTTCCGTATCTATGTATGTTTGCTTTCCAGTTCCAGTAACTTTCGATATATCTGTCATTTAATTTTTCGCACATTTGACCATAAACTGTTTCTTACCTTTACCAGTACCTTATTTATACCTGTTGTGCTAACCTGTTTTCGATAGAACCTTTATATCCTTGTTGTACAGGCAACTTATGTAGTAATGATGCTACAAGATTGATTTCTAAAATAGAGTTTTAATGCTCAAATGGTTTTAAAAGTATTTGAACTGTTTACAATATGATGTAGTGTATTGCTTAATAAGTTGCTTGTTTCCCTATAGTAAATGCCGCCAAGAAAAAGAAACACTTCAAATTCGTCTCAGAACCAAAATACTCAAGATCAAAATCCTATGGACCCTACAGTTGCCCAACTCATTCAGCTGCTACAACAGCAGACAGCTCTTTTAACTCAGCAACAGCAAAGACCTTCTGCACCCCCAGCAGTTACTTTTAAATCTTTTCAAGCCGTGAAACCACCTGAATTTAAAGGATCCACAAACCCAGTAGAAGCCCAGACTTGGCTTAAGGAAATGGAAAAAGCTTTTCAGTTAGTAGACGTAGATGAAGATAAGAAGACTGAGTATGCTAGTTACTTTCTTAAAGCTGAAGCCGGTTACTGGTGGGAGTCTACGATGATGCTTCAGGGGGAAGGTGTAATTTCTTGGGATCGGTTTACAGAATTGTTTTTAGAAAAGTACTTTCCTAGTTTCATGAAGGACCAGATGGAAATTAAATTTTTAGAATTGAAGCAAGGAGGTATGAGTGTAGCAGAGTACGAGGCCAAGTTTTCTGAGATGGCCAGATTTGTGCCAGAATTTGTCAACACTGACGTCAAAAAGGCCAAGAGGTTTCAGCAAGGCCTAAGACCATGGATTAGAAGTAGGGTAGCAGTTTTTGAGTTGCAAAGCTTTACTGCAATAGTTCAAAAAGCAATGATCGTGGAAGGAGAAAGTGACATGTCCCAGAAAGAGAAAGATAACAGAAAAAGAAAGTTTGGTGCTAGGGAAGACAGTCAGGGACAAGGCAATTTTAGAAATAAGTTTCATAGAAGGCCAGAAGGTCAGAGAAGTGATTCCCAGCAGATCAAGAATGATAATGATGGAAAAGGAAGACAAAACAATAAAGCTCAAGGTTTTAACCAGCCGAAGGCCATCAGACAGTTTGTTCCTGAATGCAAAATTTGTGGAAGGAAGCACTCTGGAGTTTGTAATAAGCCCAATATCACCTGCTTCAAATGCAACAGGAAAGGACATTATGCAGCGGAATGCAACAGTCAGAGTCAGAATCAAAATCAAAAGTCAGGGATCAAATGCTATAAGTGTGGCAAGCTAGGTCACATGGCAAGGGAATGTAAGGAACCTACACAGCCTACCAATGTTCTTCGAATAGCTGGAACTCCGTCTCAATCTTCAGCACATCAATCTAGAGCCAGAACCTTTAACATGACTCAGAAAGAAGCTATTCAGGACGTAGATGTGATATCAGGTACACTTCCTGTTAACTCAGTGCAAGCTAGTGTATTGATTGATTCAGGAGCTACTAAGTCTTTTGTGTCTCAAGATTTTCTTGGTAAATTGCAATGTGAAGTCCGACCTTTGGATCAAGCCTTAGTTATAGAAGTAGCTAATCAGGCAACGATTCCAGTAAGCCAAGTTTGTCCTAGTTGTGACATTGAAATAGGCAGTTGTCATTTTCTTGCTAACTTAATACCTTTTAAGTTAGGTGAATTTGATGTAATTCTAGGGATGGATTGGTTGTCAGAATACAAGGCTCAAATAGATTGTAGGAATAAGAGGTTAAAGTTGAAAACCTTAGAAGGAGAAGAAGTTGAATTCCGAGGTACCCGTCAAGTTAAGAAGTTTTTGAATATTGCTCAGGCAAAGAGATTTCTGCGTCAAGGATGTGAGGCTTACCTAGCCTATGTTGTAGACACTGAGAAGAAGTCAGTTCAGTTAGAAGATGTTCCTATCGTCAACGAATTTCCCGACGTATTTCCAGATGAATTACCAGGCTTACCTTCCGATAGGGAAATAGAATTCTCCATTGATTTAGCTCCAGGCACTGAGCCAGTTTCCAAAGCTCCGTATAGAATGGCACCAGTTGAGATGAAAGAATTGGCGAGTCAAATACAAGATCTCTTGGATAAAGGAATTATAAGGCCTAGTGTGTCCCCTTGGGGAGCACCAGTGTTGTTTGTTAAGAAGAAAGATGGAAGCATGAGGTTGTGCATAGATTACCGAGAATTAAACAAGCTAACTATCAAGAATAAGTACCCGTTGCCGAGGATCGATGATCTTTTCGACCAGCTGAAAGGAGCCGAATGGTTCTCAAAAATTGATTTAAGGTCCGGATACCATCAACTCAAAATCAAACCTGAAGATGTATCTAAAACAGCATTCAGAACAAGGTACGGACACTATGAATTTTTAGTTATGGCTTTTGGATTGACAAATGCCCCAGCAGCATTTATGGATCTAATGAACAGAGTCTTTAAGAAATATTTAGACAAGTTTGTGATTGTTTTCATCGACGACATCCTGATATATTCTAAGTCAGAAGAAGAGCATGCAAATCATTTGAGAATTGCTTTAGAGACTTTAAGGAAGGAGAAGTTGTATGCGAAGTTTTCAAAATGTGAATTTTGGTTGAAGGAGGTACAATTCTTAGGTCATGTTGTTAGCAGAGAAGGCATCAAAGTTGATCCGGCAAAGATAGAAGCAGTGATGAAATGGGAAAGACCAAAGACTCCAACAGAAGTCAGAAGTTTTCTGGGTTTAGCAGGGTACTATCGAAGATTTGTTCAAGATTTCTCTAAGATAGCTACCCCTGTGACCAAATTGACAAGGAAGAATGAAAAGTTTGTATGGAACGAGAAGTGTGAAGAAAGTTTTGAAGAGTTAAAACGAAGACTAGTGTCTGCCCCAGTTTTGGTGTTACCAGATGATCAAGGAAATTTTGTCATCTACAGTGACGCTTCACTCAAAGGTTTGGGATGTGTTCTGATGCAACATGGGAAAGTTATTGCATATGCTTCCAGGCAGTTAAGACCTCACGAATTGAAGTATCCTACACATGATCTGGAATTAGCTGCCATCGTATTTGCTTTGAAGATTTGGAGGCACTACTTGTACGGAGAAAAGTGTGAGATTTTTACTGACCATAAGAGTTTGAAGTATATCTTCACTCAGAAAGAATTGAATATGAGACAGAGAAGATGGTTGGAATTGATCAAGGACTATGACTGCACAATCAACTACCATCCAGACAAGGCGAATGTCGTAGCAGATGCTTTAAGTAGAAAAGAAAGATTGAATATAATGGTTTCGTCTGAAGAATTGATCAAAGAGTTTGAGAAATTGGAAATAGAGGTATGTGATTCGGATTCAGTGGAAGAAATGGTGTATACAATGACTTTTCAGCCAGAATTGTTAGAAAAGATCAAGAGATGTCAAGAACAGATGATGAGTCAAGACAGAACCAAGTTGACGGGAGAAGAGTTAAAAAGTCAGAAGGACGATAAAGGAATCTTTAGGTTTTCCTCACGAATTTGGATCCCCAATGTTCAAGAGCTCAAGAATGAAATTTTGCATGATGCACATAGTTCAAGATACTCTATTCATCCAGGAAGCACAAAGATGTATAAGGACTTGAAGGAAAATTTTTGGTGGCCCAACATGAAAAGAAATGTGGCAGAATGGATCAGTAAATGTTATACATGCCAGAGAGTCAAAGCTGAACACCAGAGGCCCAGCGGATTGTTGCAACCACTAGAGATTCCAGAATGGAAATGGGAGAATCTTGCTATGGATTTTGTAGTAGGTTTACCAAGGACTAAAGCTAATCATGATGCTATCTGGGTAATAATAGACAGATTGACCAAGTCAGCGCACTTTCTACCGATCAACGAAAGATTTTCACTGGACAGGTTGGTTCATTTGTATCTGAAAGAGATTGTGATGCGACATGGTGTTCCTGTATCAATAGTGTCAGACAGAGACCCGAGATTCAATTCAAGATTTTGGAAGAAATTTCAAGAATGTTTGGGAACAAAGCTGAATATGAGTACTGCATATCATCCTCAGACAGATGGACAGAGTGAAAGGACAATCCAAACCATTGAAGATATGTTAAGAGTTTGTGCCTTAGATTTTGAAGGAAGTTGGGACGAGCATCTACCGTTGGTGGAGTTTTCATATAATAACAGCTATCATGCTAGTATTGGGATGCCCCCGTATGAAGCTTTATATGGAAGAAAATGCAGGTCACCAGTGTGTTGGAATGAAGTCGGTGAGCGTAAAATTTTGGGTCCAGAGTTGGTTCAGCAAACTAAAGAAAAGATTGAATTGATTCAGAAGAGATTGTTAGCTGCTCAGGATAGGCAAAAGAAGTATGCTGACCAGTCAAGGAAAGATATGAATTTTGAAGAAGGTGACCAAGTGTTGTTAAAGATTTCTCCGTGGAAAGGTATGAGTAGATTTGGCAAGAGAGGAAAGCTTAATCCACGATATATAGGACCTTTTGAAGTTCTGAAGCAAGTTGGGAAAGTTGCATATGAATTGGCTCTACCACCGCAGATGCAGCACATTCACAATGTTTTTCACGTGTCTATGCTTCGAAAGTATAATCCTGATATGAGCCATGTGATAGAATATGAACCCTTGGAGATTCAACCTGACTTGTCCTATGTAGAACAGCCTGTAGAAATTCAGGATCGTAAGGATAAAGTTTTAAGGAATAAGTCTGTTAAGCTTGTAAAGGTTTTGTGGAGAAACCCTCGAGTTGAGGAATCCACCTGGGAACTTGAGAGTGAAATGCTCGAGAAGTATCCCTATTTGTTTACTTAGGCTGATTCTAGGGACAGAATCTTTTTAAGGGGGGGAGAATGTAACGATTGAGGTAATTAAATCTATTTGAATAATATGGAGTATATGATTTATGTGTTTTAATGTGTTAAGATATGATATGTGGTCATTTGATATGTCCAGTTGACTGTCTGTTTGACTGTATTATGCTTAAGTGATTTAATTCAGTGATTAACTGATTTTTCATGCTTAATTGAGTAACTGTTTGATTTTTATAAAATTATTGGTGTGTCCAATAATTATGAAATTTTATATGTAGCTTCTATGTGATTTTAGAGACTTTCTAAAAATGGTGATGTATTTAATTCTAGTCCCAGTGAGTTTATATAAATCTTTCATTCCTGTTTTATTCTAGAGATATTACTCTTCTAAATTCCATATTTAATTATTGGAATGTCCAAAAATCATGAAACCTTTTTCAAAATGTTTCTTATATATTCTGAGACTTTTGAAAAATAAAAGTTTATTTTATTCGAGCCCAAAATTATTTTTATGATTTTTCTACTCTTCTTTTCTATTTCTGTTCTAAAACTTCAAAGATTTTTAATTAATTCGTTATGCATCAGAAAAATATTTCAAAAATATGGGGAGGCTTCTAAATTCATGATCTTTATTTTAAAAATATAAAAGTTATTTTTGTACTCTGTTTCTATCAAAATTCGAATTATAAATTGTTTTTATTCAGAAAATAGCATATGTGAAATTACGGTTTTGCCCTTGTCTTTGTTTGGTAAAAGCCACCGCCCACTAACTATTTCACTTACTCTGCATCAGCTGTGCTTAGGTCTAGTTCTTGTCTCCATGGCGATTTTCTTGATGCTCTTCGATTTATCTATATATTACTAATGTTCTAGTGATGCCATGTTAATGATTTCTTGTACTACTTGCAATCTTCGAAGCTAGCTATGTTGGTGTATGTATGTGCGTATGCCGTGTATATATATATATCGGGGTTTGAGTTTTGAGTTGCATGCAAAGGGAATTGATAGCATAATCTTGTTCCTAGATGCTAGTTGAGTTGTAAAATGCAAAGATCGGTAGAATTCGTTGAAGGAAACTCGAAAACGAGTACCTCCGGATTTTGCCCCACCGGCGGTGAGCCTCCGGCGAGCTGGTGGCAGGCTGTGATGGATGACCTGAGCCTAAAACCCGTAAACAATGTTTTACATATTTGTTATGTTGCTAAATCGTTTGAATGGCAGTTGCATGTTGAGATTGTAATTTCCGGCCGTAGCTTTGATTTTTCCGATTGATGTTATGTTCATGTTAACAAACTAGTAGCTGTGCTCGATGGTAATGACTTCGTATAGCTTCATTTTGGACTGTTAACAGCTGATTATAATGCTATAAATTCGATTACTCGGTTGTTTAAATTTGAATAGTAGAGTTATGATTTTCCGGCTATGGCTGCATGTTATAGTTCGAGAATTAAGCTTTGGTAGTGATTAATGGAAATGCTAGTGACCGCATTATTATGGTTAAGCAAGTGCTATGTGTTGATTATTATAATTAGTTCGAGAATTGTGGATTATTTGAATAAGTTACTATTCGAATGATTGTATAAATATTATAATTAAGTTGGGTGTTAATATTTAGTTACAAAAGGGAGAAATCATTAGATGTTATGTGTGTGTAAATTGAATATGAAAATATTTACAATTAATTTGTTCGGCCAAATTGCTAATTTCCATGCTTAGTTAGTAAACAAATTATTTGTGTAGTTTGTATGTGATAATTCGTATGAGCTATGAGGAATTGTAAATATATTGCTTGGAGTTCTTAATTGATTAATTTCGAATATTGTGATGTTTGTTTAGTTGAAATTAACTATATATGCACATATGCTAGTACATGGAGTACAATTGAGTTAAGTGAATGATTAATTGATGTGATTTATTCGAGTGCTATATGTGTATATGAAAACTTGCTTGTCTAGTTAAACGAGTTTAGAAATGTTAATTATGAGATTTATACGAGCATTTCTGTGAAAGGTATGGAATGGATATTATAAAGGGCTAATCATATATGATTGAACGGTTGTTTGTGTCGGTTGTATTCCGACGGATAGTTCCAATTACAGAGGAAGTGCTGTCAAAATTTCTAGAAACTAAAATGATTTTTGTAAAACACAATTGGCACACCACTTCTGTATAGGAAATGCTATCAGTCAGGAATATTGTAGATGATCTAATTGTCTATGTGATACTTGTTTGCCAGTATAGAAGTGATTATAGTAGAATATGTCTACTATGAGTTATATATGTGTGTTAAGGGTTATAATTAACGAAAGGGTAGAGTAGTTAGACGTTAATGAGAACGTCGAGAGTATATAAGATACTGAAATAGTATTATTTTTGTGTAGCTACGAAGGATATTGAGGTGAAGGACAAAGGGAAAGCTAAAGTAGAGAGTTAGTATCTGGTGTAGGCGATCTACCTGTTCCACAGCTGTAGCATTCTATTTGAGGCAAGTAACTACTGCCTAAACTCTTTCAACTGAAACACTGTTTTGTAAACTGCTTTATGACCCTGCAATTGTATTATCTTATCTCAACTGTATTACCTTGTTTCAACTGTTTTAAACTATATCATGTCCTACTTTATTTGCTTTATTTAAACTGCAACCTTATATCGGATTCAATTACACTTTAAACTTTTCAATCCCTGAACTGTTATCGACAACTTATAAACTAGTTTTTCAAATCTTAAACCAGTGATCTTGAACTGTGACTTAGGCTGATACCATTTTCCTTAACTACGTTTCCTTAAACTTTAATCCTGAACTTACCATTTTGCTATTGCCTAATCACTGTCATGAGTAAATGTCTTGCAACTGTTTTTTTTTCAAAACACTTTACTATACCTGTGAATTGACCCTGCAACCTAACTGTACAACTATAGCTTGGTTTTGAATTCCCAATTCATGATTCCAGCTTACCTTACTATAACAGAAACTTGTTTTGAGAATCATCCTGGAATAAATTTTACCTCTGTTCAATGATCTTAAAAATGGATTTAAATATGGAATCCGACTTTCAAGAAGTCTTTTTCATCAAATGATTTGGTAACTTTAAAAAGAAAGGTTTTGATTATTATAGGAATTCCGATCAAAATGGTTTCTGCGGATTCCTATAGGTTGGAGGCGTAAGAGGCCGAGTGACGCCGGTCCAGCACTTTTTATGTGTAGACTATAATGAGATAGTCAATGGCTATAATGAGATAGCCCAAGGCCAATGGCAATAAGTGCCTTTATGAGTACTCCTTATGTCCAGAGGGACTTTTAGTCCGTTATGGGGACTTTACGTGGCTGATCACCCGTATTGTCTGGCGTTGTGAGAAAACTTCAACCAAAATGATTGTTTTAAACAGAAAAGGTCCTAATGAGAGGACAGTTTTATAAATGATTTGAAAAGTAAAAGGTCCTAATGAGAGGACAATTTTATAGATGATTTCAAAAGCAAGGTCCTAATGAGAGGACAGTTTTAAAAATGTTTTGAAAGAATCAGTCCTAATGAAAGGACAGTTTTATACAAACGGACTTTGAAATGATTAGTAATGAATAATGAAATGCCCTGTTATAGCATGCCTTTTTCAGCTTAGACTGTCAGTCATATCTTGACTTCATCTTGTTTCAATTGTTATACATTATTTTCCTGTTATCCATCTAACCCTGCAGATTACTCTTATACTTCCACCTGGTTATTATTTTCCAGCTTCTTGTTTATTCTGTACCAGTTATTGAAATTGTTTAACCCTGCCAGCAGTTTTATAAAAGAAAGTTTTGCGAGAAATGATTCCCCTGACTAGTATGTTAATTACAAATTTGGGACAATGAGGTCCAGAAATGATTTAAAGCATGGTTTTGAGAAAAGTCTTTTAAATTATATGTAAGCCTGTAGAACTGTTTTTTAACCAGTATGGTTACTTGCTGAGCTTTTGTAGCTCATCCTTTTATTTTCTAACATCTACAGCTTTTGAGAATCATGGTCCGTATTAAGCAGACTGCCCGGAAGAACATGTCTTACATGAACTTTGCTAGGCTGGCTGAGAGGGAACAGGTAGGATCGAGGCCGAGTTGGAAGGAAAAGACTTTGTATAGTCTTGTACTTTTATTAGTAGATCTTGAGATGTTTCAGGAGTTGTAATATTATTTCGTTGTTGTAAATTTAAATATAAATGAATGTAGTAGTGTGCTTGTTTCATACCATTACCTTGAAAGGTCCAGGCGAGTAGTCGGGGTCATATTTATGCGTATTTCCTATTACTGTTATTTAGGGTGCATGCATATAGAGTGTCAGTGACGCCCCGATCTAGACCCCGGGTCGGGAGGGCGCCACATCTACAAAGATTCCATTTTGTTTATCTTTAACCATTATGGAAAACTTTGATCAATTGACAACTACTATAAATCTTATCAATCGATCCTTCTTTACATGTCCATCGACAGATAGGTTATCCATTGACCAATTGATGTATCATCCATAGATAGATATCCATTGACTCATTTATCTGTTGATCACTTTATGTATGAAAATTCTGACTTAGAATATTTATACTTTATCAGCCATCCTTCATATCCGTTGAAGAGCTATTACAATCAGTTGATTTATATAGTGCATTCATCGACTTATTACAATTAATTGATAACAAAAAGACTAGATCAATTGCTACAGTTTAATTTATCATTTGTTTAACAAATACTTTAATTGATAAACGGTTCCTGTTATTTTCATAATTTACGGATAAATAAAATATTGCTTCAAAGCGGGTTTGGCTATTTGTAGTGTTTAGGAGAGATGCTTACTAATTTTTGTGTGTCCGGATAAATCAATTTGGTTCAAGAAAATTAGAAAGAAAATAAACGGGATAAGATTCGGGGAATATATCTTTTATATATATACCCAGAGGTTGATATACCTAGTTAAAAATATAACTGGTTCCCAAAGAACAAATTAGTTCTTCGCTACTACAAAGAGATATAACTGATTCCTATTACAATGTTTGACTATGTATTTGTACAAAAGGAAATCAATCTCATAGGGAGTGTTTTATATTAGACCTATAAATATGCAACATAATGAACCAGCTAGATTATAAAACTCCGGTGAAGAAGGTATGTGTTTAGCTTGGTTGGCTCTTCTTCTCCGGATTCTATTTTCTCTTTGTATCTCTCTTTATGGTTGTATATTTCAACACACTTCAAAATGAGCACGTCATTTTGTTTATATGGTGTATTCTTTTGAAATCAAGTTAATTGAATTCACTTCACAAGCTAAGTCCTTTTGTTGCTCCTTGTAGAGTGAATGTAGTGTATAGGCGCCACCAAATTCTTTGCTGCGCCAATGAGTGATTTTGTTGCGCCTACACTCCATAAGCCTTGTAGTGGAGCCACAAAACTCTTTGTTGCGCCTTTAACTCTTTTGTTGTGCCTCTAACTCTTTTGTTACGCCTCATAGAGTTCTTACCTTGTGTAAGAGCCATGAAACTCTTTTTTGCGCCAATTATAACTTTGTTGCACCTAAGGGGAAGTTTTGTTGCGCCTACACTCTTTGTGCCTTGTAGTGGAGCCACCAAAGTACTTAGAAACTTATTCATAAGTTTCCTTGCGCCTATAACAACTTTGTTGCGCCTTGAAGTGGTTTTGTTGCGCCTCATACACTATGAGCCTTGTATAGGAACCACTAAAGTACTTAGAAACTTATTCATAAGTTTATTTGTGCCAAGTAACTATTTTGTTGCGCCTAAGGTGCTTTGTTGCGCCTACTACATTGCTTGCAGTGTATAAGAGCCACCAAATGTAGTAACATTTGCCTTAAACAATTTCTTGAAATGCTTGAAGTATATACCACTTAGTTTTCACTCTTTGGCTTGATCAACTGATTTTCTTCTGATGAATCAATATAATTCTTTTATTTTTGTGCTGACGCTTAGTGCACTGGTTTAGTTCACAAACGACTAATACTGAATCAAATTATCTTGACTTCTATTCTTTTCCAGTTGATTAAACTTTTGGCTTTTGCATTGCTTCAAACACTGACTATTACAAAGCACTGTACTTTCTATGGAATCTTTTCTGGTACTTCGACAGCGTCTTCATTACTACCACAATCTTGAATACTTCATTCTCTATTCTTCACTGACACTTGAACATATAAATGAACTTCTTTCAGTGAGTATAACTTCAAGACTATAATTGTCTTCTTTAACCTTTGACTTTACCCTATCTTCAATTCTTCTAGATTCATATGCTTTGAACACTGTTTATCTTCAATCAATGCTAATACACTGAAATCTTATTGTAGCACTTTTATACTGAATCTTCAATATTTCTGAAACCCTGAGAGTCTTTACACATTATTATTCACTGAGACTTGAACATATGAATGAACTTCTTTCAGTGTCCTATAGTAGACTTCAAAACTTTTTCTAATGTCTTGATTCACTGTATTTGCCTTATCTTCATTTCTTCCTGATTTCTGTGTAGACGTAGTATTATTTACTTGTCATGTTCTAGTGTTGAGTTATCACAACTTTTGTTCATACAGTTTCGCAATCTCACTAATAATTTCCCCTTATTTGATTATTAAACTTAACAAACAAATCTCATAGAGAGGATAACTCAACTAACAACTAGAAAAAGTAATGGTCTGGGACTTATAAATAATGCTACTGGTTTTTCTGGATCAGATTCTGCATTTCCAGATTTTTTGTATAACTGAAATAAAAGATGTTTTTTCCTCTAGCACTGAACTAATATTCAAGTAGTATCATCTTCATTTCTATTTGTTTTAGCTCTCTTTGCTTCAAAATCCTTCATAGTTTGAACTTGAAGAACTTATCATGAACAGAGTTTCAAAAGAATCAAAATTCCAGGAAACATCTTCAATAGATATCAAACAGGAATCAAGACAAAGACAGTCAACTAGTCACGAAGAATCCTGGTATCAAAAGTACTCAGTTGAAGCTACTACTCAACACTGGAAGAAGTTCATTTATTTGTTCAAGCGTCTGTAAAATAAATTGATAATAATCAAGTAGTAATTCAAAATAATTCAGAAGATACAGAAGATTTTAAAGTGGCTATTACATGAAGATTCCAGAAGAAAAAGAATAGAAGAGGGAAGACATAAAAGCAGAAGGCCACATCTTTAAATATTAAGAATGGAGAATATTTATTAGTATGACACAAATGAACCAGACAGTAGATTTGTGTGTCAACAATAAAATATTTATTCTTCATTTTAGCTCAAGTAGTTTCAAGATAGAAGTCAAAGAAGAGACAAGAAAACTGTGAAGCTCCAGAGTTATACAAGTCAGATAGTATTTTAATTCTACTATCAAAAGGAATTTAATTATTTAATTTATTTAATTAAATTAATTAAAGTTGAATTTAATTTAATTTATAAATTAATTAAATAAATAAAGTAGAATTAATTTACTATAAAAGATTAAGTTAATATTACTTTTAATATAATTCAAATTACCTTTTGAAAAGGTAATACCGAATTATTCTGAAAAGGTAATACCAAAATTACATTTTTAAAAGCTAATACCGAAATTATCTTTTTAAAATAAGTAATACCGAATAGCTTCTAAAAGGTAATACCGAGATTTTCTATAAAAAGTAATTCTGTATTACTTTATCAAAAAGTAATACCGAGTCTTTTAATTAAAAGAAAAAATCCTATATTACTTTTGAAAAGGTAATACCGAGTTTAAAAAGTAATGCCCAACAATTTCAAGTGTAATATTAGGCTTATTTCTCAAGATTAAAAGGTAATGCTGAAAAGTAATGCTAAGCTTTTCTAACCTCTATAAATATGAGGAGATCACTTATCATTTATGTTGTTGTTCAAACATTCAAATTCAGAAATTTGTATGCATTGTAATATT
The DNA here is from genome assembly GCA_028671895.1 of Oenanthe sinensis. Classification (NCBI taxonomy): domain Eukaryota; kingdom Viridiplantae; phylum Streptophyta; class Magnoliopsida; order Apiales; family Apiaceae; genus Oenanthe; species Oenanthe sinensis. The sequence goes on along the minus strand of JAPMAC010000195.1, from coordinate 6,099,387 downwards.
CACAGATTTATGTGCTTAGTTTGGAATATAATTGTTAAACTCGAACAATTCATGTCAAAATCGTTCTAAGCTTTTAAATAGTTATATAATCTTTCTACTTATTAATTTTGTAATATTTTTCAAGTTAAAATTATATCTTCTACTTGAACAGTATTTCATTACAATTAATATTTTGTGTGAATTTAAAATAATATTTTTAAATCCAATATTCCGCGATAATTAATAGATATTGTATTCAACCCCCCCCTTCTACAATATCAGGGACCAACAATTGGTATCAAAGCTGGTTGATATTTTTATTATCAGATCTAAACCAAAAATTCAGCAACTCATACAGACTTCAAAAATTATATTTTAATTCGAAATAATTTTTTATTCGAAATATTTTTTTAAAAAATTATTTCTGATCAAAAATTATTTTCAGTCAAAAATTAAAATATTTTTTGAAACACTTAATTTTTTAATCTTATTAAAGATGAGTACCCAGAAAGTGACTAGTATCAAAATTCCACAGTTTGACAGAGAACACTATAATTTGTGGAAACATAAAATGCTACTATTTATCGGGATAGCAAATCCCAAGTACGCATCAGTCATGGCCAAAGGTGTTGAACCCCCTATGTCAGTTATTCTCGAACATCAGGTAGATGGGGTAGTAATCCCCCACAGACAATTTCTGAAGAGTCCGACAGACTTTACAGATGAGGAAGAAGAAGCTGTGTCCCTTGATAATAACCTGAAGCTCATATTAATTGAATCCCTAGACTACGTCATGTACAATCAAGTAGTTAATTACAAAAATGCAAAACAGATCTGGGAAACAATTGATATTATCAATGAGGGAATTGAAGAAGTAAAAGAGAATAGACTGGAGATCCTGACCACCCAATATGAGCAGTTTAGATCCAACCCTGGTGAGGGTATCTCTGAGGTGTTTCAGAGACTAAACAACTGATAAACGAGCTCAATATGAATGGAAAGTTTTATCAAAATCAGGAGGTGAACAGGAAGTTTTTGCTGACCTTACCAGAACATCTGGAACACAGGATCACAGCTATCCGGGAATCTAGGGACATGAAGGAGGTAACCCTAGAAAGACTCTACGGAGTTTTAAAGACTTATGAGCTGGAACATATCCAAATCAGAGAGATGTACGGGAGAGGTAAGGTACTGAGTTCCTCCAAGGTATTAATGGTAGAAGCACTAGAGAAAGTAGAAGTGAAGGCAGTTGACCTACTAACAGTTCAACGGAGTATGTGGTTCCAGAAATTGGACATACTTCTAACAAACAAGAAGATGGTGAGTTCTACTCGATAGAAGAACTATATCAGCTAGAAGATGAATCTCTAACTATGGCTGCCAGGTGGTTTGGCAACATGAGATTCCGAAGAAACTCCTCATACAGAGTAAAGCCTAATTTTGAAGATTCCAAAAAGGAGGTTCTTCGACAGCAGTATCAAAAAGCGGCTACAAGACCGGCTTAGTTGATAGAAGCAAGTTTCGTTGCTTCAACTGTAATGAGCTAGGCCACTTTGCAACTGGGTGCAAGAAGCCGAAGCAAGGGAAAAAGAGAGAGTCTTACGAAGAGCTCAAGGAGAAGTATGATGCGCTCGTGAAAAAGCATCAAGGAAAGTCCTATCTAGCAGAGGGTAGAAGCTGGGATGACTCAGATAATGATGATGAGGAAGAGCTGGGAAATCTTGCTCTTATGGCTTCATCCGAGGAATCACTATCTCCCACACGTCAAGGAGGAATAGAGGTAAATCCTTCATTCTCTAAAATGTTTGCATTGCTAGGTAAAGAACTAGATGGCGAAAGAGATAAGGTTAAGAAACTCAGACTCAAAGTCAAAGAGTTAGTTGATGAGACTGAAGTTCTTAAATAGTTAAAAAGAAATCATGACAAGTTGACTATTAAGTTGACTGAAGACTTAGCTGTTCAAGTCAGTAAAGTCAGTTGTCATGTTATAGTAGAAACCAATCTCATAAACTAGATAGAAGAAGAAAAGAAGAAGTGTCTTGCATATAAGAATTCCTCATATATTGTAAAGAACCTAGTTGACCAACAAGAAATAAGTCGTAAAGTTGGAATAGGCTTCGAGTACAATAAATCTGTAGAAAAGCCAAGCAACATAACCCACTTCAGGAAAAGTGCTGCAGAAAAGGGTATCCCACATGTTGTTAAAGACACACTGAAACCTCTCTTCATAACACCGATAGCTGAACCAGTCCTTGAGAGATCCATACTGATTGCATATGAAATGCAGTTAGAGGATCTCGAGGAAGAGAAGAAGAGAGGATAACATGTTAAGGACATAAAAGAGTTAATGTCCAGAAAGAGAAGTGTGCACCGGAGACACTTGTGAAAGATGAGGGAACTTCTAAGTCGCCCAATCCTGGTATAGGTGCTAAAGACTTAAAGAATAAAATGAATAGACCTAACACGTTTGTTAACAGTAGGAACAGTAACAATAAATTTCATTCTACTGAGAACTTCAAAACTGCTGAAATAATTGAAGAAGAATCTGTTAATCCCCCTACTGTATTGAATAACATGCCTACTATTGATGCTTTCCATAAACCTTGTGGAATAATGAATTATATGTTATGTGCTTTTAATGCTATGACTGCTTACTTTAAACGCATGATAGCTAAGAAAGACAACATGACACCTAGATAGCACATCAATAATAAATTCGCTAAATCCAAGACTGCGACTCCTTCACCTGAGAAAAAGGAATCATATATTCTTAAGTCTAAACAGAAAGTTGTTAAGACTGTTTATAAGAAGGTAGGAACAATCAAGGAAGATAATGATGTTATTCGAAAAGGATCTGTTGTCAAAGCAAACAAAGGTCAATTCTTTAAGTATGCCGGGCCCAATCAATTTTGGGCTCCGAAGAAAAATTAATCTGTTTGATAATTGCAGGGAGTTAAACAGGTAAACCGAGTTATATGGATCCTGGACAGCGGATCTTCAAGGCATATGACCGGAGATAGAGCCCTGCTATCAGACGTGGTTGAAAGAACTGACCCAATCGTCACCTTTGGAGATAACAACAAAGGAATGACTACGGGATATGACAAGTTAAATACTGGAAATGTTATCATTGAAAACGTTTCTTTAGTGGAAGGACTTAAGCACAATCTACTCTGTGTCAGTCAATTTTGTAATAAAGGGTACAAAGTAAACTTTGCCAAGGAGAAATGATTAATAGCTCATTCTAAAGATGACAAACTAGACTTGCGTGGAGTAAGGAAAGGAAACTTGTACGTAGCCGATCTCAACTGAGGAATTGAAGATGAAGCAAACTGTTTCTACTCAAAGGCTTCATCAGAAGAAAAATGGCTATGGCATAAGAAACTCTCACATCTAAACTTCAAAACAATGAACTCTTTAGTCAAGAAGGATTTAGTGAGAGGACTACCTCCGATGGAATTTACACAAGAAGGCTTGTGTGAGGCATGTCAGAAAGGGAAGTCAAAGAAAGTAACTCACAGAGGCACAGACACTTCAAACATCACTGAAACACTTCAACTCATTCACATGGATTTATTTGGTCTAGTAATTATTCTGTCTATGTCAAGGAAGAAATACGCCTTAGTGATTGTGGACGACTTCACAAAATATACGTGGGTTGAATTCTTGAACTCTAAGGATGAAACTCCACACTTGGTGATTGATCATGTAAAGCTGATTGAGTTAGATTCAAAGTTAGTTATCCGAGCAATCAGATCAGATAATGGAACAGAATTCAGAAATGAAGTTCTGAATAACTTCTTCTCAGACAAGGGGATAACAAGGCAATATTCAGTGCCAAGAACTCCGCAACAAAATGGAGTTGTAGAAAGGAAAAATAGAACCCTAATTGAAGCTGAAAGGACAATGCTAAGTGAATCAAGGTTACCCATCTACTTCTGGGCTGAAGCAGTTAATACAACTTGTTATACTCAGAATCGAACTCTGATCAAAAAAGATCATATGAAAACTCCCTATGAATTAATGGCTAGCAAGAAACCAACTCTCAAGTACTTTCATGTATTTGGAGCCAAATGTTTTGTGCTAAAAGATGGAGATGAACATCATGGCAAGTTTGAGGCCAAGGCACATGAAGCTATTTTTTTCGGATATTCAAGAAGAGAATATAGGGTGTACATAATTGATCAGCACCAAGTAAAAGAAAGTGTCAATGTTACTTTTGATGACACTAAACTCCCAAGTATCCAAACTGAAGATTCTTCTGAGTCATTAAAATTTGATAATTATCCAGACTCACATTCTGATGACGAAGAAGAACCTGAGGTTGCAACAGGAAATGATGATGACAATAATAATAATGATCCAGGTAATAGTGGTGGAAACAATGGTAACACTGGAGATACTACTAATACCAGTGGTGGATCAACAAGTCACCCGGGCAGCAACTCAAGGGGAGATGAAGGATCAACTGGTAGAACACAACATCACAATGAATTTCGAGGTGAATCATCAAGATCAAACCTACCCAGGGAAAGGATATGGAGCAGAGATCATCCTTTTGAATTGATCATAGGTGATCCAGATGTTGGAGTTAGAACCAGAAGTGCAACTTCAAATGAATGTCTATTTTCAGTTTTTCTATCTCAAGAAGAACCAAAGAAAATTGAAGATGCTCTAACTGATCCAGATTGGGTTCTTGCCATGCAAGAAGAACTCAATCAGTTCGAGAGACAAGAAGTCTGGACACTGGTACTCAGGCCTAAAGATAGATCTGTTATTGGCATGAAATGGGTATATAGGAACAAGTTAGACGGTGATGGCATTGTTACGAGGAACAAAGCCAGACTGGTTGCAAAGGGTTACTCTCAGGAAGAAGGAATTAATTATGACGAGACCTACGCACCAGTTGCGAGACTTGAAGCCATCAGGATATTTCTGGCATTCGCAGCACATTCCAATTTTAAAGTCTATCAAATGGATGTGAAGAGTGCATTTCTGAATGGAGAGCTAGAAGAGGAAGTATATGTGGAACAGCCCCTAGCTTTGAAAATCCAGAGTTTGCTGATTTTGTGTATTTTCTATTCAAAGCTCTCTATGGGCTCAAGCAAGCACCGAGGACATGGTATGACACTCTGTCTGTATTTTTACTTGAAAATGGTTTTAATAGAGGTGTCATAGATAAAACTCTCTTTTATAAATTGCATGAAAAAAGATATAATATTTGTCCAAGTTTATGTTGACGATATTATATTTGGTTCTACTAACGAAAACTTGTGCAAAAGATTTGCTAAGTTAATGCAGAGCAGGTATGAAATAAGCATGATGGATGAGCTGTCATTCTTCCTAGGATTGCAAGTAAAGCAAAAGGAAGAAGAGATTTTTATTTGCCAATCAAAGTACGTAAGGGCTCTTCTGAGAAAATACAATCTAGAAGATTCTTCACGGCAAAAACCCCAATGCCAACAACCACCAAGCTTGACAAAGATGAAACTGGTAAGAAAGTTGACATCACAAGCTACAGACGTATGATAGGCTCATTATTGTATCTAACTGCTAGTAGACCCGATATAATATTTGCAACATGCTTATGTGCAAGGTTTCAATCTGACCCAAAGGAATCTCATCTTATAACCGTTAAACGGATTTTTAGATATCTGAAGGGTACACCAAATCTTGGAATTTGGTACCCTAAAGATACAGGTTTTGAACTAATAGGCTATACAGATTCAGATTATGCAGGGTGCAGGATGGATAGGAAAAGTACATCTGGAAGCTGTCAGTTTCTAGGAAGACGGTTGATCTCCTGGTATAGCAAGAAACAACACTCAGTGTCAACCTCGACAGCCGAAGCATAATATATTGTGGCAGGTAGCTGTTGTGCACAAATCTTATGGATAAGAAATCAGCTAAATGACTATGGACTAGCGTTGAACAAAATTCCAATTTTCTGCAACAACACAAGTGTTATAGCTATTTTCAACAATCCTGTACAATATTCACGAACCAAGCATATTGACATAAGGTATCACTTTAACCGAGAGCATGTCATGAACGGAACTGTTGTGTTACATTTTGTACCCACAGAAGATCAACTAGCTGACATCTTCACGAAACCACTTGATGAATCCACCTTATCTAAGTTGGTTAGTGAACTAGTGAAAGGGGAGATAGGAGTGAAGGGAAGTAACTCACTGCACTTTCATGTGTACTAGAAATGCTAAATGTAATCTCTATGTAACGGTTGATGATAACTCAACAATAGAACAGGACATGTAATAATATGCAGGTGCACAGAAATCTTGGATCACAGAGTTCAGTTAAGACAAAGTATCAAAGGATCATCTACAGACTTGAAGCTCACTGGAAGAAGTTCATTAACATGTTCAGGCCTCAGTGGAGAATAAAAGATGTTGACATCTATTCAAGGATGTGGAAGCTACAAAAGATTGTCTTAGTCTATGAAGATTTTAGTGCATTTCAATCGAAGCTACAAGTAAGGTTTGCAAAGAAGAATGTGGAATCATGTTCAGAATCAAGAGCCCCTATCAAGACTAGTCACTTATGAACCAGACCGTTGCATAAAGTATCAGGACATTGGAGGCAAGCTCTCGTCGGTTAATATGGTTTTAATCATTCTAAAGTTGTTGGTTTTCTTGAGTCAAGTGGAGGATCAACAAAGGTGGTAAATCAGTGTTGGAGAAATGCCAGCCTAATGGATAAGGGACAGACGGCACAACCTGATTGGATCTTACTAAAGCTTCACAGATTAGAAGGCCAAATACTTGGACGTGGTGGAGTCACGTATACGGGGTCAAGTATTTGGATAAGGAAGTCTACACAAATTGAAGAGTGGAATGGAAATATTTAATTTAATTAAATAAAGTATTTATTTAATTATTTATATATTTTATAAATAAAGACACTCTTTATTTATATTATATATATTTATTTAAATATTACTTTTACATTAAATATTTCCAAAGGCATACTTGGCACATGACTTTGAAGATGAGATTTGAGTGGACAAGAGTAAAAGGTGGAAAAGTAAAAAGCAACATTTTTTTTAATATACTAAAAGAAACCAAGTCCTCATCTTCATTTTACAACATATGCAGTAGTATTCAGCAGAGAAAAAATGGGGAGAGAGAGAAAATTATTTTCTCTCTCCCCCATGGCCATACTCCATATCTTGAATATTATGGGGCCATGAATTTCTTTGTGTCACCACTCATCTATTCTTCTATTGTAAACATTGCTAAATCTTGTTTAGAAGATAGGTTTGATTTTTGTCTCCTAGATCTAGAATTTGTAATATTTTTAGAGGAGCAAAAAATCACTTCTTTGTTGTGTTCTTGAGCTTATGTTCTTGAACTTGTATGTAGCATCTACCCCACTTCAATGAATATAAAGTTATATTCTTGGATCTTGTTGTGTTGTGTGGTTTGGATGATTTACCGTTCATTATCTTGGTTATTTTAATGGTGTTCTTGAGGTTGAAGAAGATGATGAACAGTACCCGGGTTTGAACCAAAGTAATTTTTATGTTGTCCCAAAAATAATTAATAGTCATATTTTTAATTTGGGAATCGTATTCACCCCCCCTCTACGATCTCCGGGACCCAACAATTGGTATCAGAGCTACTCGATTGACATACAAATCGATTGGATCTATTTTTATTTTTGAGATTAAAGAGGGTACGATTGGTTCACTGGGCATCCAGAATTTTTTTTGAAGCCCGGAATTTTTCTAAGTACTTAATGTTCTAGATAGAACCTAAGTAGAAATTCTGGAGTTAGAAATATTTTCTAAGTCAGAAGTTCTACTTAATGTTCTAGATAGAACCTAAGTAGAACATTTCTATGTAGAATATTCTACTTAATGTTCTAGATAGAACCTAAGTAGAACATTTCTATGTAGAATATTCTACTTAATGTTCTAGATAGAACCTAAGTAGAACATTTCTATGTAGAATATTCTACTTAATGTTCTAGATAGAACCTAAGTAGAAATTCTGGAGTTAGAAATATTTTCTAAGTCAGAAGTTCTACTTAATGTTCTAGATAGAACCTAAGTAGAACATTTCTATGTAGAATATTCTACTTAATGTTCTAGATAGAACCTAAGTAGAAATTCTGGAGTTGGAAATATTTTCTAAGTCAGAAGTTCTACTTAATGTTCTAGATAGAGTCTATGTAGAACATTCCTATATAGAAGTTCTACTTGGTGTTCGAGATAGAGTCTATGTAGAACATTCCTATGTAGAAGTTCTACTTGATGTTCGAGATAGAGTCTATGTAGAACATTCCTATGTAGAAGTTCTACTTAGAGGGCTGTTTCAACATGACACATGGCTACATAGTTTAACTTTTATTTAAAACAAAAATTGTTTTTCTCTCAAATTGTTTTTAGTTTAATAATTAATTTAATAATTAAATTTGAATTTAATTATATAAAATATTTTGAAAATAATTTTTAAATTTAAATAATTTATTTTTCAAGTTTATCTTACATCTTGGAAAATATTTTATTTTCTTTTAAATTTTGGAGTCAAATATTTTTTATTTTTAATATTCTTAGTTAAGAATTTTATTAATTTGAAAACTAAAATTAATCTTAAAATCCAATTTAATTTCTTTTGAGTTTAATATTCTTAAAAGAATTTTGAGAATTATTTTTGAGATTTAATAATTTATTTTTCATAAAACTTTAATTATAAATTTTATAAAACTCTTTGGAAAATATTTTTGGATTGAAATAATTTATTTTCATGAACATTTTAAATGTTTTGAGAATTTAGTATTTCTATTTCAAAATTATGTTTTCGAGTTGTTTTATTTTAATTATAATTTAAGCTTGGAAGTTTTAATTATAGATCTCATAAAACTTTTTAGAAAATCATTTTGGTTGAAATAATTTATTTTCAAGAATATCTAAGATGACTTGAAAATTTATTATTTTTATATCAAACTTATATTTTCAATCTGTTTTATTTTAATTATAATTGAAACTGTTTTGGATTATAAATTCTATAAAATTCTTTGGAAATTAATTTTGATTTGAAATAATTTCTTTTTCAGGATTATTTAATATACCTTGAAAATTTTGTTATCTCTATATCAAAACTTTCTTTTCGAATTTTATTTTATTTATAATTTGAAATTGAGAAATTTATTATTATTTATCAAAAATGCATTTTCAATTTATTTTGATTATTTAAATTCCTAAAAAATTAAATACTTCTGTTTGAACAAAATGTTTTATTAAACGAAACAACAGGAGTTGATTCTTCGTTTGTTGAGGACAAACGAACTGACTGAAGAACATTCTAATGGAGTTGAGACCTGATCTTACCATTGGAGATGTATTTCTACATCGGTCTACTCAGTGGATCATTTGGTTATTGAAAGGGGATTAGTTCATTTAGGGAAGAGTCTTCGATTAGTGGTTTTCGAATCAATATCTGAAGAATTTGGGATTTTGAAAAGGAATTCAGTTTAACGGTCAAAGAACCAAAACAACAATTGAAGATTTGGTTAAATGACATCAGTGGCAGAAATACACAAGGTTTGATTATCACTGACATATGATAATCAAGGGGTTATTGCTACACATACAAAGAAGAGTGATCTTTTCAAGCAGAACATGAGACATTCTATGTCGGGGTCTTTAAGCAGAACAATCAGGTATCAGTTTGGGTTGAAGCAGGAACATCATTGGTTATTGAGGTCAAATGCAAGGATACTTCCATGAGTGTTAGTAGAATGGAAATTGATTTGGATCAATTGATTATCACTCGAGATGGAATGTTAAGCATCGCACAGGTATACTTTCTAACTAGTTTATACTTGTTTGATTTAATTATAGAGTATTAAGTGCTGAACTGCATTATATTATAAGTTTGATGTAATGCATGTCTCACCTTGATTTCTATATAAATTAGATAACTTATGCTAGTTTGTTAGTGTTGCTTGTTTATCAGTATTTGACTTCATGATTAGATCTTATGTGGTTTAATGCTTGCTTTACGATAATTGATCATGTTAGCATATAGAGTCTTAGGTATTTGTAGGGGTACATTTACCGGAAAGAGTATTTGTTGCATGCTAAGTGCCTTGATGTTTACATTGCCTTGATCAGTCAGATAAGAATGAGCATGTTGAACTTGAATGCTTTGTTGTTAACTATGTTTAGAAATATCTCTAACCCTTGGACTCAATCAAATTGAGGACCACGTGTCTTAATCATTTGTGAATGCAGAGTATCTTTCAACATGTAGAAGTTATATATCTTTGACATTTTCATGTTCGAGGCATGTAACTACTTTTGCTTTGGTATTCAAATGGTTAAGCAAGGTTACCTATTTTTCTTGAATGATTGAAGCACAATATTAAGGAAGACCTAGGGAATTCTTTGTGAAGGGTTTCCTAATATCAGTTCGAGGATGAACAATATTGATCGGGGTCAAGAGAAATAGAAGCTCACTCTACTGGAAGTGAGGTTATTGCTGACACGATATGTAATGTTTATGATGAAGTCAACTATTCGTTGAAGTTTATCAGAATGGAGTTAGCTGCAACAACAAGTGATGCTCTCACACTTGGTTTATCAACTAATACTTGGTTTATCAAGATAACGGATTCGACGGTAAAGATGAAGTTGGTGAGAAAGGACTACTTCTAATGAAATTCTTTTAAGAAGGACATTAGTGAAGAATGTCAGTTGAAGGGAAGTCAAGTCAAAGGCTACCCTGTTTAGTTTTGGTGTTTGTTCATGCATTCGATAGATGAAGCATCTCAGTGATTAATCACATTCAAAGGATTAGGCAGATTGCTGTAAGAACACTTTGAGGGCAGGTAATTGAATTTGTTGACGAACGAAGTTCTATGTTATGTCTGCACTGAAAGGAGTATTCTAGAGTAAAGTTCAGTTTCCGGACTTCATGACCAAATGGAGGAGTTAATAGGGAAATCCAGACCTTGAGTGGAATTACAAGGATAATGGATAGAGTTAAGGTTTCCTATTCACTACGGCTGAATCAGTTGACACAGCAAGTCTAATCAGCAAATGTAAAGAGAATACATCAAGTAAGATTAATCATGCCTGAAGTCACATGGTGTGATGGAAGGCTATCTTATTTGGAGTTAAGAGCTTACACAGAGTCTGTGATTGATTTAAGATGATCTAGATGCAGTGAACATCATCATCAAGCTCCCTAGCATTCGTTTGATTTTAGCTTTGAATTTCTAAAGGTTGACATCCTGTTTAGGGCTCAAGATCAGATGACACCAGATGAAGAAAAGCTGCAAGCAGCATCACAGGGGAACATCAGTAAGTTGGATCAACTAGTCGTGTTTGATGTTCAAAGGCTAGCAGTGCTCATTGAGTAAGAGTTGAGATTCTTAGGAGCACTGAGTGATCCAGATTGAGTGATTGCATATTAGAAAGGAAATTGTCAATTTAAAAATAATGCAAGATGATCTCAATCATATTTGAAGAAGACTACTCTACCCATTGAAAATCTAAGGAAACATTAAGGACACATCTGTCATGACAAAGGGTTTTGTGTAACAAAATTTCCTAGAGTCAGTTCTTGATGAATCTGGGTAGTAGAGTAGTGATTGGTAGTGCCGTGCATGTATAAGAGTATTTCATTAGTTTTTCTGAGTGAATTCAATGAAGATTGAAGATGCACTAACTAATCAAGATTGAGTAGGGTTCGAATCAAGGAACTAACTCAATTGAACTAGAGGCAGATACACTTAGCACAAGGAATCAATCCACATGAAGACTTGGTATTGATACAGAAGCTGAAAGGTAGTTCGGAGTTTTTGAAGGTTCTACTCTGCTAGTGTCAGGACTACTGGTTTCTAGAGTGCTGAGTTTAGTGAAGCTGCTGCCAAGACCAATATCTACAAAGAAATATTTGGGTGTTGAAGGTAATGCAGTTTCCGTCTGGATGAGCGTGGTATTGTTTCGAGGAACAATGTTAACTGGTAGCTGAAAAGTTATTCCTGTCCAAATAGAGTAAACATTCGATCTCGAAAGGAGTAAACGTTCGATCTCTCGGGCAAAGAGGAGTAATTGTTCATTCAACGATCATACACCAGTAAAAGCTCTATTGACTAAGGTATGTCACTCTAGTCTAATATTGATTTATTTAAACATAATGTTTATAGAGAGTGTTCATGCTATTTAGATGTCTACGATCTCTAGGAACTGATTAATGGTTGGCGTGTGACCACTCGGGACTCAATATTATCATTATGAGATTACCTATGATCACCCGGGACCTAGGGACCTAACATTGTAGCATCTCTTTGTATAGTCAATTTATATCCAGGATCTCGTACTTTGTGCTGTCATATGTTATTCATGCTATATGTATCAAATGTTTCAGCATAAGTATTTGTATATATTAATTAGTTGTAATTTTATTTACTTCTAATTATTTAATGCTAATATTAATGAAACCACTTAATATATAGTTTAAGTGATGTAATTCATGTCTTTTGCAAAATCCATTAATATTAGTTGTCATTCTTTTTATATTAGTGATGTCACTTAGAATTTCTGCACTAAGTGATAAAAAGATTATTTCAAAAACACTGATATTGAAAGTAATTTACTACATCGCGAGGGGTTGTCAAAGATCATAAATTTTAGCATTAATATTTAAAGGTATTTGATCCTTGATGCAACTAGTACCTCGAGCTTACATACATTATGATTGTCATGAGTATTTTCAATATGCTTAAGTGATAATTATTGATATGTAGTGTAAGAAGTTAAATGCTGTCATTCAGTCAATGTATGTTCAGTGTTTAGCGGATGCTTATGTTTTATGCTTTAGAATTACCATGATCTATATTGCAAAATGTGGTTGTTTCAAGCGACAAATGGTAATTGTCTAGCATAATGTAAGTATCTTATGTGCTTGATTATTTTGTAGTAAGATGCATTTTATTACAAAATGATTGAATGATGTTAGTACTTTTGAATGTATTGTCACTCATATCTTTGATAATTCATTAGTATTAACATATGTTTTTCATTGTTTAGAACTTGAATGCATAAAGAAATTTCTTGTCTATTTCTTGTGAAAAAAGTTTTATCTAAACATGCATTCATTTGCCAGGGAATGAAAAGCCACTAAAAGTTTTCTTTGAAAGAGAACATTTCTTGAGGATTATCTTTCAATTTCAAAATCATATATCCTCTCTCTCTCTAAATGTTTTGTAATGAAAACTGTTTTCTCTTCACGATTTGTTTAAATAAAGTTACTTGATAACTTGTAACTTAAGTTGCATGGTATCAGGCTATTTTATTTGAGTAAATTATTTTGATCTTAAAGTATCAACCATTGGTAAAACGTTTTTCAAAACTCTTGTTAATGTCTATTTCACATTGACCTGTAGTATTAAAACAATGGTTGTTTGCTTTGGGATTAGTGCCTTAGACTGTATGACTAAAGCATTCATTCGATTTTTTTTAATTTATGTTTTAAGTCGGAGATAATTTCAGATAAGAATGAATTGCAAAACAATTTCTGAAAACATACAGTGAGCAAGATGAAATAGATTTGAGTTATTAATCAAAATGTTTTGGTTAAAAGAGTTGAATTTCAATTGGATATTTGTCTAAGAGAAATTCAAAAGAACACTTTTATCAATCTGTTAAACTTTTTTTTTAAAATTGTGAGTTTATGAAATTTGGCTTAATATTTTTTTACCTATTCTTTATTAATTCCCACATTTTAGCTCTGGTGCATTGTTTCTTGAGGACACATTGCTCCGATGCTATATTTCTGAGAAGGAATAGAGAATAAGTTTAATCATACTCTACCAAATTTTATATAGCTCTGATCAACTCTATCTATTTAGCCGAAATGGCTTGGCCTTAGTGGCTATAGGGGAAGGTCAAGAAGTTGAATAATCCATCAATTTCTAACCAAGGCCTTAGTACCAAACACTATCATTCTAATTCAAACTTTCAACCCTTGGTGATATAAGGAACTTATATAGATTAGCGGTTGTTAAGGGAGAAACTGCACTTGATGCAGCAAATAAGGATGAAGTCGGAAGTGCACCCACAGCTCTACCTCTCGAGAAGGAAAGAAGTATACAAATTGAGGTATCTGTAGCTCATCTGTATTCTCTCAAAAGGATGCAGAGCTGAAAAGGCAATTCAACCGTTTCTGAATGAACTCTCTCAACAGGGTGATTTCATTGAAAATTTGCTCGTCAGCCAGAGCACCTTGTAATGAGTCAAGCACAGCAAAAGCATTCACGCTGATGGTAATCCTAAAGTTTTTTCTTCTAAGGGATGTTATAGGACCTAACAGTTCTCTAGCCTCTCTTGGGACTTACAATTGTGAGGACACATTGCAAGAAGTGCACATTGTGAGATATAGGTAAAACCCCTAAACTTCTTTGTTTACCATTCATGGTGAATGAAGTTGTTAAGCCACCTTCACAGGCGTTTGAGGGAAACTTGGATTTCTTGCCATATATTAGAATCCTTGTCAACCCTCCTAGGAGGAACAGTCCTAGTTCCCTAACGGGATTTCACATCCGCAGAGCAATCTGTTGATGTTGAGAGGCAATCACTAACAGTTTTCCATGACTGAAAATAGTGAGTTAATTCATCTTCACAGGTGATTGAGAGAGATGTTTGTACACGTCTACTCTCCCAGGAATTCAAGTTCTGGAATACATGGATCGCTCACAACTTAAAGGCATATCACCGTCAACGATCCAGTGCATGGATTTGCATATGGGGAGTCGGTTGATGCTTAGATAGCTGCTAGTACGCATACCACATTCAACGATCCAGTGCATGGATTTGCATATGGGGAGATTGTTGATGCTGAAAGTAGCTGAGCAACAACTCGTAGACTATGATTCAGTTGGTTTACCAATTTGATGAGTCTTTTGAGGATCAGGGTGTTGGGATTTCAGTCACTCCTGGAATGGAGGAGATTCCAATTTCAGAAGGGTTATTCCCCGACGACGAGCCACGTGTGCATGGATTTGCTCATGGTGAGTTGGGTGACGGCCTAACTGAAACCCTGTCTGAAATTCCATCTCAGAACCTAGATCTTTAGTGATCGACAACATGCTACAGTCAACGATCCATAATATCTTGGTGAGACTAGCATGGATTTACTTGCAGGTACAAATTGCTATAAATGGAATGAGTGCAAGTAAGGGAGAGAAACACTTGAGTGAAGTGAGGGAGTGATACACTTGAGTGAGAGAAATAGGGAGAGAAATGAGTGGAACACTTACGCTTGAAAGTGTAAACACCAACAGAACGTAGTAGAAGTGAGGAAACCATAGACCAAACACTAACCTTGCTACTATGCTTGAATCCTGTTACTGAATTTTCCAGCTCTGGAATGTTGAAAAGATTCTTTTCTGGAAGACAAGCTGAAGAAGAGTCTAGCTGAAGCTTAGTGGGAATGTCCAAACTATTACCTTTGGGTCTATTAATTCATGTTGTTCTCAATCTCAAAGGGGGAGACATTAATTTTTAGGCCTAAGGAGGATTTTATGTTCAGTTGGAGGAGAGTTTCTTATTCGATTGGATGTAGATGATACTTTTATTATTTTAACGGATATTCTCAACTAAGGGGGAGAATTTGGTGATACAAGAAACGAGATCTACAAGAAACGAGATCTGTCAATCCTATCTTGTGGAGATTACTTAGAGGATATCTAAAGACACAAGGGTGGATTGGAGCTTGCATGAACTAAGGGGAGAATTAGATAAAATTGAACCTTAGTGATGCAGAGGGAGTTTCTTAGTAATTGGTTGGAGCCTAATTCCTAAAGGTGTTATAGATTTAACTGATTTTTCGTCTGAAGTGGAGAAGTTACTTTTTGTCAATTGGGAAGAAGTTACTTGTTGTACTAAGGGGGAGAAGTTATGGAGAATATTAACATTTTGGTTTGCAATGCTATATCTTATTCTGAAAAGATATCTAAGGGATTTTGCTCTATTTGTTTGAAGATCTGTCCTTGGAACATTCTTAGGAGAGGTTCGGCAGAAGAATTCTTTCTAGCACGATCAATGAATGAAAATGAAGATTTCTTTGAAGAGTATCAACTCAGGGGGAGTTTTTGCTAAGTAGAAGTTTTCTGGGTAAAGAAGAATGTGAAGGAGATTTTCAAGGGGCATCTGAGGAGTGTCCAAGTGTGTTCTATTTCTTGTTTCAGTGATAGATGAAGTCAGTGGAATAGTGCAGGGAAGAAAGAAAAATATGTTTCCTGGAAATAGAACATCCTGAAGAAAAAGCGGAAATGACTCTCATTCCAAGAGAGAACAACCTTAAGGGGAGAATGAGTTGACCTCTTATGGGGAACATAGAGAGCTGTATGTTCTAGTTCGAATTGCAAGATGAACAAGAATGATTGTTCAGAAGTCTTTACTAATGATTTGTTTCTTTATTGAAAGAACCCCATCTTTGAAGAACATTGAAGTGGAGAAAGCTAAAGGAAAATGAAATTCAGAAATTCATCATTCATTTTCAGCAACTCAGGAAATCTGGATTTAACTGATTATATCCTTCCAGAACCTTTTGTATATTATTTTCATGTCCAATACTTTAATTGTTTCTTGTATGTTAGTTGAGTTATCCTCTAGTAGTTAATTTTATTTAATTGCTTTTGGGGGAGATTGTAAAGGGAAATAGTATTTGATTGCTATTACATATCAACCAAATAGGGGGAGATTGAAAGGGGAGATAGGAGTGAAGGGAAGTAACTCACTGCACTTTCATGTGTACTAGAAATGCTAAATGTAATCTCTATGTAACGGTTGATGATAACTCAACAATAGAACAAGACATGTAATAATATGCAGGTGCACAGAAATCTTGGATCACAGAGTTCAGTTAAGACAAAGTATCAAAGGATCATCTACAGACTTGAAGCTCACTGGAAGAAGTTCATTAACATGTTCAGGCCTCAGTGGAGAATAAAAGATGTTGACATCTATTCAAGGATGTGGAAGCTACAAAAGATTGTCTTAGTCTATGAAGATTTTAGTGCATTTCAATCGAAGCTACAAGTAAGGTTTGCAAAGAAGAATGTGGAATCATGTTCAGAATCAAGAGCCCCTATCAAGACTAGTCACTTATGAACCAGACCGTTGCATAAAGTGTCAGGACATTGGAGGCAAGCTCTCGTCGGTTAATATGGTTTTAATCATTCTAAAGTTGTTGGTTTTCTTGAGTCAAGTGGAGGATCAACAAAGGTGGTAAATCAGTGTTAGAGAAATGTCAGCCTAATGGATAAGGGACAGACGGCACAACCTGATTGGATCTTACTAAAGCTTCACAGATTAGAAGGCCAAATACTTGGACGTGGTGGAGTAACGTATACGGGGTCAAGTATTTGGATAAGGAAGTCTACACAAATTGAAGAGTGGAATGGAAATATTTAATTTAATTAAATAAAGTATTTATTTAATTATTTATATATTTTATAAATAAAGACACTCTTTATTTATATTATATATATTTATTTAAATATTACTTTTATATTAAATATTTCCAAAGGCATACTTGGCACATGACTTTGAAGATGAGATTTGAGTGGACAAGAGTAAAAGGTGGAAAAGTAAAAAGCAACATTTTTTTTAATATACTAAAAGAAACCAAGTCCTCATCTTCATTTTACAACATATGCAGTAGTATTCGGCAGAGAAAAAATGGGGAGAGAGAGAAAATTATTTTCTCTCTCCCCCATGGCCATACTCCATATCTTGAATATTATGGGGCCATGAATTTCTTTGTGTCACCACTCATCTATTCTTCTATTGTAAACATTGCTAAATCTTGTTTAGAAGATAGGTTTGATTTTTGTCTCCTAGATCTAGAATTTGTAATATTTTTAGAGGAGCAAAAAATCACTTCTTTGTTGTGTTCTTGAGCTTATGTTCTTGAACTTGTATGTAGCATCTACCCCACTTCAATGAATATAAAGTTATATTCTTGGATCTTGTTGTGTTGTGTGGTTTGGATGATTTACCGTTCATTATCTTGGTTATTTTAATGGTGTTCTTGAGGTTGAAGAAGATGATGAACAGTACCCGGGTTTGAACCAAAGTAATTTTTATGTTGTCCCAAAAATAATTAATAGTCATATTTTTAATTTGGGAATCGTATTCACCCCCCCTCTACGATCTCCGGGACCCAACAACTAGGGATGTTAAATAATGGCTAATTTTTGATTGCTAGGAATTAATTAAGCTCATAAATATTAAATGTTAATATTTAAAGAATTTATGAGACTTGAATTAATAAAATCCTAGGGCTTATGAATTTTTGGAAAATTATCTTAAGACTAAATTAATATTCTTAAAAGATAATTATTTCAATTATAGCAAAAGTAACTTTGTTTAAATTAAGTTTTTTTATTTTATTTTACAAATTATTATTGCACATATATATAAATGAGTATGTTATTAATTAACCAATTAATTTACTCATTAAATTAATTCAAATTTGATTTAATTTAATTCCTAAATTAATTAGAACAATTAATAATGTAAATATTTACTATATGTCTTTAATAATTAATAAGCTTATAAATATTTATTATTATTTTTAATTAAATCTAAAAATCGAATAAAATTTTTAATATTTTATTTCGAATTTAGAATTAATTAATACTGATATATGTTTTTTTAAAAAAGAAGCTCGGCATTACTTTTTATATAAAAGCACGGCATTACTTTTTAAAAGTAATACCGAGTCATATTAAAAGGTAATACCGAGACTTATAAAAAAAAATACCGACCCTTTGGTTTTAATAAAAAAAATAAGTAATGCTGACTTTTAAAAATAAAAACAAACACATACACACACTCTTATATATACACACACGATCAGACAGTCTGAGCATTACCCTTTTTTTTAAAACTCTCGTTTTTTTTGTTTACAACTGCTAATCAATTGCTAGTGTCGATTTCAAGCTTGATTGCATGCTAGTTTGTGCAAAATCGACTTGTTTCAAGCTGAAATACTGCCCGTTTTTTTCCAAAACCGAGTTGACTCGGTGTTTAGTATTCAAGGACTGACTTTGGACTTAAATCAAGTGTTATAGACTGATTTGGTGTTGTTTGGTATTGAAAATCAAATAGGGATTTGGTTGGGTGTATTTTTTTCTTCGAATTAGTGGTTAAGTTGATTAATCTGGTATAATTACAAGTTGGGTAATTTTATTATTTTTTTTCTTCTTGAAAAATTGTATTAAAATATTAAAAGCATTGAAAATGGCTGGTAATTGCGAAATAGTCAAGACTAATTTTATAGGTTATTTTAACCCAGTGAATTGTTCAATCGAGAGGTTTCGACCGTGGATCGTATTTTTAAATGAACACTCACTTATTAGTACAACCATTACCCTTAATACCCCTCTAGTAGTTGATGCACTAAGGGTCTTGTACTCGACTGCTACGAACAGAACAATTAGAGAAAGAGTACAATTTTCCTTCACCATTGGAGAACATGAGTACATGGTGACTGAAGATGATGTAAATAGAATTTTAGGGTTTCTAACTGAAGATTTTATTGACCCTCCAACTGCTCCAGAGTTAATTAATTTTTTCTAAGCCATTTTATGTCAAGGGAAAATTAATTTGGTAAAGATGAACAAATCCAAGCTGGTTAGTGAATGGACCTACTTCTTTGATACACTAGCCAAGGTATTTTCCCCTACGACAAAAGGGAACTTCAACAATCTCTCCTCTCTTCTACAAATCATTGGGTATTCTGTGGCCCACAATATGATGATAAATTTTGGAAAAATTGTGTTAGCTGAAATTATCAAGAAGATGGGGACACCAGAGAGCAGGGAACAAATTGTATTGTGCTATTATCCAAGATTCTTAATGCTATTCATAAATGATCTTGTTTCAGATGAGGATAAGGCTCTATTCCAGAACAGCAGATTAGAGATTTCTCCTACCCCTCAGAAAAATCTCTTCACAATGTTAGGGAATAAGGCTAAATTCCCTGACATACCAATTGTGAGGACTCAATATATGGGTGAGATCCTAGATCAGATTGCAAATCCAGAACAGGCTCAACAGGTTCAACCAGAGCCAGAGCAGGAAGAGCAAATACAAGTGGTTGCGCAGCTATTGGTTGAAGCTGCTAGTCAAGCACAACATGAAGTATATGAACAACAGGTATTATCTCATACCCTGGGTTCTAGTTACCTTCCTATAAATATATATATTCCACTTGTAGATTTATTTGTGGCAGACTATGATTGTGTTCTTACACTCCAGGATTTCGGCTATGAACCTGAAAACACACAGGTTCTGTCCCAAGCTGAATTAGAGCCTCAAACAGTTTCTCCTTCGACCTCCTTTTTGGTACAAGTCAAAAAAAGGAACATGTCAGAATCATTAGGGGTCTTGGTGCTGATGAGAGTGAACCTGCAGCTCTATCTCCTTATTCTAAAAAATCTAGGTTTGAACCTGAGACAACTGCAGCCTCAACCTATTCCGATCAATGGAATATGAAGTTTGACATGGCCATCCAAAATTCTCTAGATACACTTTCTCAACCAGGTGATCTAATTCATTGCTCGACTACAACATCAGATAGTGAAGCCAATACACTGCTAGCAATCACACTAGCAGGACCTTCACTTGAAGAAACACAAACACAGGATGGCACATTTGTTGAAGAAAATGTTTTTAATAAAAACTCGTCGGATGCCACCTATGTTGTGGACCATGACATTTTCTATAACGCCCCCAAATCCAGGGTCATGGATTTGGTCGTCACTACGGAAATTCTCAATGTAAAATCATCCATTTAACGATTATAATTTCACCTGTAGACATTCAATAACTGAAAAAAATACATATGCGACCCCAACTCTCAAGAATCTTTTAGGTTATAGGGCTAGAAACAAGAATCCAAAGTCATACATCAACTATTACATTTCTCAATAAAATCAAATCACACTTGTGACCCCATCCATAAAGTTCCTCAAAATTAGATTTTTGAAACAATTTTCCAATTACCACAAATGACTATAACCAATATCCGTTTACACAAATCTTATAAAACTAGTATAACTTCGATAAGAAGTATACTAGCTACCAATAATGTTCTATACAAAATTCTCTGAATCAAATCATCTTCGTAATGGCATCCTGCCTCCTTCTTCAGAACTATGCGGATAAGTCCCGCCAATCTACCTTTTTCTGAAAGGTTAATATTTGAAACAAGCAAGTATGAGCGAAAGAAATGCTCAGCAAGTTTATTAATAGAGAACAATATGATATTTTCAACATAAGGGGTTTTCAGCTTCGACATATACATAATACTGAAAGAAACATTTGTAACAACAAATTTCTAACATGAGGAGGTTTACTGAATTCTAGAAATGATTCACCTCAATAACTTTAAAACAATTTTGATATTTATTCATAGCAAATCTCATAGAGAGGAGCAAGTACGACAACTTCAGAATTGAACAATTTAGAAGTTCGTAATAAATCAGAGTTCACGATGCAAGAAGGTGCTCAAAATAAGTATGCAGTTCGAGTTACTGCAAAAGGAATCAACAAAAGTTTAACAATTCTCATTAACACTATCGGTAATTTAGCACCTTGGCTTTCGTTATAGTGTAGGACCAACGAAAGTTCAACAGTTCCCATTAACACTATCGATAACTTAGCACCTTGGCTTTCGTTATAGTGTAGGACCAGTGAAAGTTCAACAGTTCCCATTAACACTATCGATAACTTAGCACATAGGCTTTTATTACAGTGTTAATGTCAAATTCCAATTGGAAGAAATGAGATTATATTGGAGATTTTTCAACGCCCTACTGTACGCGATGATCAATCGCATTGTACAATAGAAGAACCAGTCACTTTCTCTACTAGTAGAAGGACAACCCCTTATCGGGACGTCACCCTAGGCAACTCATGAGCCTTTAATTCCGTTGGGTCATGCGTCACTCGACCTATTACACAACCTTACTCCAGTCCTTGGTGAATATGTAACAACATAGCTCAGTCTGGAAGGAACAGTATATCCGAAATTTCCAGACTAACAATCATCCTCTCTAGGATTTCAATCATCAGATCATAGATTCACATCCGAACTTTGGTGGAAGGAAAATGAATTCAAGTTCTAGAATGCCCCAATTCTTTTTCAAGATCTCAACACTAGTTGTTTGATTAACTTCCAGAATTATGGGGAAGTAATCTCGTATGTGCAGGTTGACCTTCGGTCAACTAATCCCCATTGGGTAAAGTGTTTTTCGACTAAGAAGTTTCAACAATCAATAATTCAAGATTCCAACAATTTTGTAAAACGAGGTTCACAAGCTCGATACAATTTTATAATAATTCGTGAAATCGAATCCAAAGTTGAATCAGTTATCGACAGGATAATTTAGAATATAACCTTTGAATACATAAAGGTTAAGAACATAAAGTTTGCAAGGTACGAGTTTGAGAACGAAATACTTGCATAAACATGCTTCACAATATTCTCATATAGAATAAAAGTACGGAGTTAGAAAACTTGCCTTTGGTCCATAGCAACGGGCAGACATTCCAATTAAGTCTCTTTTTCTCACAATATGGAATATATTTTCTCTCGTTACTAGATGTCATAATACTCCAACTCGATAATATTCTAACAGAACAAAATATATATCAGCTCGGTCTCATATCCCAAGCAAACACAACTCAAATATACATTTAGTTATTAAAACCCAAAATCAACCAACTAAATAAATCCTCATTGGGAAACCAAGCACTTTTATTATAGACTTGCTTTACCACTTATATCTCCAAAATGTCCTTTTTTTAAACTATTCTCCCATATTATCTGACTATAGACCTTCACATTCTTTAAATTATGCATGTCTATTTCATTACGGGTTTAAAACCATATAATCACTCAATATTCAACTAAGCTGACTTAAGTCTTCAATCGTTACTGTTTATCTCTTTCAAATCTCACCAACTATTGACTTCACTTCCTTTAGTGAATCAACCTAACAACTTTATTATCTTTATGTCTTCATCTTAATCAAACCCTTAGGGTCACCTATTTTACACTTAAACCTTTCATTTCCAAAATTTGTTAATTCTAGACGCTTATTAGGCATATGTGAATGTCTTTTCTACAGAAAATTGGGCATGACCCATTTGTAAATCGGACTACCCACCTGTTTTCAAACCAAGCCAATCAACAATTCATACTACTATAAAGTCAACTCATTTTAAAACCAATTCCTTCACCATACTATAGTCAATTCTGGTTTTAATCATAATATTTTAAAAACCAAGTCCAACCCGCCCTAACCGACGGTGACAAACTACTATTTTATAAAAATCTGGAATGACCAAGTAGGTCCAATAATTTTATAATATATAACTTTATACATTTCTTGACTCCAACACATTAACTAAAACTTAAAACATATTACTCTGTCATAAGAATTTTTTTTGAAATAACCTTTTTGTAAAATGGCATATCCCGGGGTCACAGCCCCTCAATACCAATCACAAAATAATACAATTTCAACAATTAACCCAAATTCTAGTATTTTTAATCAATTGAGTTTTAATCCGATTAACTCGAATCTTTCTCTGAAGTCATCCTTGGCATCCCTAGTTTATTAGACAAAAGTTTCAGATTTAATGGGATGGCCTAGCTAGTGTGATCATAGCCTCCAAGTTAGGTAAAAACAGTTTTTCAAGATTATGCGCTACCGTTACTAATTAATTCATATCTTTTCGCTCGTAACTCTGATTAACGCAAAATTAGCACGTAAATGATCTAGAGACTATCTACTATCTAACCGTATCATCCATATGCTTAGAACAGAAAACAAATCTTTCCAGATTTTTCTGGACTGTTTCTGCAGAAAAAATTGGCGTGGTGACGTTTGTAAACTCATCGTTTTCCATTTATATTCTACACCAAATCAACTTCAATCAATCTCAAACTCCTCAAACAACATTATAAACTAATTAACTTCTCAAAACTAATCTAAAACAGTTTTTATACTAGAACAAAACTCATTCAAATGACAACAAGAACAATTGGTTTATCATGCTTGAAAACTACCACCAATTGCCTGAATATACTACAACAAACATCCATAACTCTTCCAATTAAAGTTCAACAATTACTAAATTTTGCAAACTTCTAGTAAAGAGATTTATGAACAACTTTCATCATTTGATAAACAAGAGATAAAGTCCATAACCCCTTCAAAATCACTCCCCAAAACTGGACAGTAAATCTGGAAATTAAAAATGCTCCTGGGCATACTTTACTCAAACATTTTTCATAAATCGAAAAATAAACATTATACTACCAAATTTCTACAGCCTCTTCCTGGATATCAAACCAATCTTGTATAAAAATTTCATATCCAAAACATTTCATTTAGGCCAAAAACAAACTAACCAAACTCACAAACCGAACACAATAATTTCTGGGTTGCACGGCCTTTCCTAAAACTCGCATAACTTTTTACTCGTTCAATGAAATTACTTGAAACCTTTGAGGGTGTAAACTAGACTCCAAGTAGAATGTAAACCCAGCAAACCACTACCCAGTAATGGTCATGAGTAGACAGAACATATCCTCAAAAATAGGACAGCTACACGAAAACTGGGAAATCAACTCTACTGCGCACCACTTACTCTATCGTTTTTAATAAATCCAAAAATGTTCCATAAATTACCAAATTTTACAGACCTCTTCCTTAGCCACCTATACACCTTAAATAAAAATTTCAGTTCGAATTAAAGAGTTTACCTAGGTGAAATATTGCTCCAGGTTTCAGTGTTTAGTCAAATTCGGAGGTTATGTACAAACTACACTAAAACTGCCATAACTCCTAGCTCGTAAATCCGATCAACGCAAAATTAGCGCCCAAATAAACTAGAAATCATAAGCAACAACTTTCA
This sequence comes from Oenanthe sinensis, assembly GCA_028671895.1. NCBI lineage: Eukaryota > Viridiplantae > Streptophyta > Magnoliopsida > Apiales > Apiaceae > Oenanthe > Oenanthe sinensis. The sequence continues at coordinate 6,074,438 of JAPMAC010000195.1, read as the reverse complement.
TTAAGACTTCAACTGAAGAAAAAGAATCAACTAGTCCAAATCAGTGCTTCAAAAACAGGGCAGTTGCTAGTGTAGGAGAAATTATAGTTATAAGGAAAGAGTTTATACCTCTTTAGTCAAACCCACCAAGAATCAAGCAACCAATCATTCTCTCCCTCCTCTTTTCTTCTTTAATCAGCTGAAATGGAAGTGGAGAGTAGCTTGCTTACATCCTTTCTCCTCTTCCTCTCTTTTTCTCTTCTTCTCTCTTTTCTCTCTTCTCTCTTTCTCTCTTCTTTTCAATCGGTGAAATGAAGAAAATGGAAAGGGGCGGCTAATTTTTGTGGATAAAAATGGGTGGAGTGGTGGTTTATAAGCCCCACAAATAAAATTCTAGCTTTACTCCTTATTTTTGCTACTGCACTCGGTTAAATCATATTTTGAGCTAAACATTCTAATTTGTAAAAATTAAATTTCTTACATAATTAAATACTAGAATATATTTAAAGATTTATGGAAAAAAAATTAGAATTAAATCTAATTTTTCCAAATTGATATGCATTTTACAAATCATTAAATCTTTTAATGATTTTGAGAATAAAACTCATTTTAAAAATAAATAAGAATGAGAATAAAATATTCCTAGAATGAAATCATATTTATAAATATGTAATCACATTCTTAAAAATGTCTCAAAACTTTTATAAGCGAGAATCAAAATTAATTGATTTCCCCCTTGATTTGAATTTTATATATATATATATATATATATATATATATATATATATATATATATATATATATTTTATCCAACCACCATTTAATAAAATTAAAATCTCCATCTCTACAAATTTTTATAAATCCTCAAATACTTACATAAATATTTTTCACCATTTAAAAAAATAAACTATTCACCTGAATAAAATATTGACTCGAGATATCAACTCGATCATTAAAATTTTAAACAAACCCAATTCCTCTGAATCGGGAATTAACTAAATAAATAATGTTGGAAATCCATCCAACTAGAATAAAACAACAAAACAAAAAAATCCTCCAATATTTCAGAAAATCAATAATTATTTAAATAATAATAGAAATTAAATTCTGAAAAATTTGGGTTGTTATATTTTCGATGCAGTGAAGCATCAGATACCCTCCGAGGTACTAAGGGGCACCACAGACTCTCAAGAGCCTATCATTACATCATCTAAGGTGGTGACTCCGCTGGATTTCTTTCATCCAGTTCTCTTACGAGAAGGTCTCGAATCCACTAGTGGGTTTGAGAGGCAAACACTCTTTAGAGGGAGTTGGGGCTCCATTCACGGAGCAGCTACGTCAGTAGCGGAGCCACTTCAAGTAAATCTTGTTGAGGACGCACCTTCACAAGCATCAGAAAAGCATTTCGACTCTTCAAAAGCTATTGTTTTATTTACAGGTACAGCATATAAATCTGGAAAGGAGCTAAACACTAGTGATGTGAGGCAAACACAAAGTGAAACACATACACAGAGTGATAGTGAGTTAAACAGGAGTGCAAGTGAGATGAGTGCACACACACACAGTGAACTACTATCTAAAATGGAAGCTCTCTAGAAGGAAATGCAGATTGTCCAAGCTGAGTTGATAAAAGTTAAAGCACAAGCAGAAGAAAATTCTACATCTGCCTCTGTAACACAGCAGTTGACAATAGTGCGAAAAGATGTTGATGATGTCTAATCCTCCATTCTTCTAAAAATTCAAGATATCCAGAATGTACAGAGTCTTATTGCTGAAGATAGGAAAGAAGTGAGCAAATTATGTAAGACATAATGTAACATGCAATGTAATCGAGGATCTATAACTCAACTAAAAGTAAAGGACTGATTAAATAATGTTATTAATGTAATCACAGGAATCTACAATGAAGATCAGGTAGCTACATGTATCAGGGTATTTGATGAAATAGTGAAGAACACTGACAGAAGTTCATTTAAATGTTCAAGCGTTAGTGAAAGAATAAGTCACTTATTGTTTCAGCAGGTATTAAGATTCAAGTAGTTAGTGCCAGAAGATTTCAGTGAAAACAAGAAGCAATAAAGGAATACAACATTCATGTCAATTGGTTTGATTGAGAACATGAAGATCAATACAGTGTTAGTCACTTGTGAACCAGACCAGTGCATTAAGTGTCAACACAAAGAAATTGATTAACATGTTCATTGTAAAATAAGAATTGACAGAAGCCAAGTAAGCAAGGTTTTTCTAAGTCATTGTACAAGGTGAAGAAAATCGACACCTAGTGATACAAGGTGAAGAAAATTGACACCTTGATTATCAATGTGAAAAAAATCGACATCAAGGCAATACATGGTGAAGAAACTCGACAACTAGCAAGCAATGACTAAAAGAAATTAAGTGCCACTTCTATGTATCAAGAAATCGACACATAGGAATGAGGCACTTAAAAATCGACACCTAGCCATGAAGAGAAGGAAAATCGACACCTAGGGTATACATGAGAACAATATTCGACACCTAGGTGGTTGAAGAGGCAAGGCATACATGGTTAAGGAAAATCGACACCTAGCTCTACATGGGAGAAGAAATTCGACACCCAACTGTTTTATGACTAAGGAAATTCGACACATAGAGAATTTTCTAAGGACAAGCACATGGAGGCAATATTCGACACCTAGAAATGTGCACGGGTTTCTTAAAGTCAAATCAAGTCAACATATACAGGGATAAGAATTCGATACTCAATTGTACTTTATTGAAAAGTCTACATATAAATAAAATGTAATTTTTTTTGTAAGTAATCATATACACAACCCAAAAACAATTAGATACAGCTGAGAAAGAGACATAGAGAATACTCAGAGCCATTAAAGACTGTATTTATTGTTGTTGTAAGATTCATCAGAAGCTCATACATCTGTGTGAGAAGTGTAGCACCCTGGGTATATATAATATAAAGTATATTCCTAAAGATTGTCTTGTTGCTGTGTGTTTCTTTACTGTCATATTTATTACTCAACAAGAACGTATCTATGAACATGAACTATTTGGAAAAACTACCACATCATATTCAACCCCCCTTCTATGATGATTTGTGACCTAACAAATTACATGAAAAAATTGATGATGTTGAGAAAAGTTTAACCCTCACAATCATTGAAAATGAAAAGATCTCTACTCAACGATTCAGTAAACTGGATGATGGCATGACACATTTGAATGAAGGAATGAAGCAAGTCTATCTGACTATGCAGAAATTGATGATATCTTTTGAAGCCTCTAAAACTCAAGAGGATCCCTCAACTAAGGGGGAGAAAACAAAGGAGAAATTAGCTAGAGATGAAGGCGCTACTACTCAAGATAAAGGGAAAGCTAAGCTGTATTCTGATGAAAAACAATTTCAGTCGTTTGATCCAGAACCAGAAGAACAGTATTATGCTCAAGAGCAATTCATTGATGACAGTGCTCATGATGAATCAAACATTCCTGACCACTGTAGAGCTGATGAAGAAACTGCTTTTGATGAGGAATTTCTGTTTCCAAAAGAGAAGGAAATTGATCCTGCCTATGAAGAGGCCATAAAGAAATTAAAAGAGGACTTCAAAGTAAGCAATACTAGAACAGAAATTTTGAAAGCTCTAGTCAAAGAAAAAACTCAGACAGAAAGGAAAGAAAGCCAAGAAAAGAAAAATTTGTGGGTTATAGCTGTCAGAAAGAAGAAAGAAGATGTGCGATTGAAAATAGGGAAGAAATGGGATACCGCCAGAGAAATCATGGACAAACTTCAGAAAAGACCATTTGAAGATTAAAAGTTACAATTTCTAATTGAAATCCTGCAAGATTCAAATGACTGTCTGGATAACTTCATGAAAGCAATCAAAGAAGAAGTTGACTACATCACTGTGATTATGGATAACATTCTAGATGACTGGCAGATTCTGTTGTACACACACCAGAATGGCACATTCAGGGTCTCAATTGAATTCTTTCGTCAAAGATCTCTATCTGTAATTTGGACGTTAATGAACAAAGTCAGAAGAAGTTCAGAAGAAAATGAAATTTTAAGAGACAGACTTCGAGACATAGCAAGAGTTGTCAGTCCCCAAATCTTAAATGACCCTCATGAGGTAAGGTTCTACAACAACAGGCTTTATCAGATTATGAAGCTGGATGAGGAGTCACTAAAGGGTTTCACAGTGAAATACATGATTGAAGTTGAAACTATGTTGAGATCCAAGGGATTCAGGTTCCAGGCTAAGTTAGATGCAGCTCAAAAGATCAGAAACTACTGCTTATCAAAAAATATTCAATCATATATCAGGCAGATGCATAGAATTGATTCAACTCATCCCTATGATGTGGGAGAAGAAGTCAAGAGTCAAACTGATCTAGAAGTGGAGTGGGAATCACAACGAGCTGTTATATAATAGAAGAAAGTATGGAGAATCCACTCAAACAGAGGTCGAAGAGGTACCAAGGACACCTGCTCACAGAAGTTCTAATTTAGAAGAAGGTGAAGTTGATACTGCTGAAGACTGAAGTCCTAGATAGGTCAATATAGAAACAATGTTATATTTGTTCGGTGCTAGAGGAACAACTATCTTGTACTTATCTTTTATGTATGAATCTGGAAAATTGTTAAATATAAAACCAGAACTTTTGTTTATTATTTACAGTACTTACATGTCGTATTTACTTTCTTAGTTGTTAGTTGAGTTATCCTCTAGAAATTTGTGTGTTAAATGTTTAACAATAAATAGGGGGAGATTGAAAGGCATATGCATAGGCCTATTTGTAATAATTAGATGACAACTCAACTAAGATAAGAAATGATAGTAAATAATAAATATCAAACAGGAATCATGACAAAGACAGTCAACTAGTCACGAGGAATCCTAGTATCAGAAGTACTCAGTTGAAGCTACTACTCAACATTGGAAGAAGTTCATTTATTTTTTCAAGCGTCAGTAAAATAAATTGATAATAATCAAGTAGTAATTCAAAAGAATTCAGAAGATACAGAAGATTTTAAAGTGGCTATTACATGAAGATTCCAGAAGAAAAAGAACAGAAGAGGGAAGACATAAAAGCAGAAGGCCACATCTTTAAATGTTAAGAATGGAGAATATTTATTAGTATGACACAAATGAACCAGACAGTAGATTTTTGTGTCAATAATAAAATATTTATTCTTCATTTTAGCTCAAGTGGTTTCAAGATAGAAGTCAAAGAATAGACGAGAAGACTGTGAAGCTGACTCCAGAGTTATAAAAGTCAGATAGTATTTTAATTCTACTATCAAAAGGAATTTAATTATTTAATTTATTTAATTAAATTAATTGAAGTTGAATTTAATTTAATTTATAAATTATTTAATTAAATAAAGTAGAATTAATTTACTATAAAAGATTAAGTTAATATTACTTTTAATATAATTCAAATTACCTTTTGAAAAGGTAATACCGAATTATTCTGAAAAGGTAATACCAAAATTACCTTTTTAAAAGCTAATACCGAAATTATCTTTTTAAAATAAGTAATACCGAATAGCTTCTAAAAGGTAATACCGAGATTTTCTATAAAAAGTAATTATGTATTACTTTATCAAAAAGTAATACCGAGTCTTTTAATTAAAAGAAAAAATCATGTATTACTTTTGAAAAGGTAATACCGAGGTTAAAAAGTAATGCCCAACAATTTCAAGTGTAATATTAGACTTATTTCTCAAGATTAAAAGGTAATGCTGAAAAGTAATGCTAAGCTTTTCTAACCTCTATAAATATGAGGAGATCACTTATCATTTATGTTGTTGTTCAAACATTCAAATTCAGAAATTTGTATGCATTGTAATATTCACAGATTTCTGTGCTTAGTTTGGAATATAATTGTTAAACTCGAACAATTCATGTCAAAATCGTTCTAAGCTTTTAAACAGTTATATAATCTTTCTACTTATTAATTTTGTAATATTTTTCAAGTTAAAATTATATCTTCTACTTGAACAGTATTTCATTACAATTAATATTTCGTGTGAATTTAAAATAATATTTTTAAATTCAATATTCCGCGATAATTAAGAGATATTATATTCAACCCCCCCTTCTACAATATCAGGGACCAAAAACTCGTTTCAAGTAGAGGATACAGTTTATTGATTCTCCCATAAGGATCAGAATAATCTTCATTTTCTTGTCTAAATTCTCCCCCTAAAGATACGAAGATAAGACTTGCTCCTTTTTCTTGTCTAGTAAATTCTCCCCCTTAGTTGAGGAATCCTCCAACGGACCATCTTTTGAATGGCTTGTCATCCAATGAAGGTTCTCATTTGGCATTGATTAGAAACACATAATAGCTTTTCTTTTAAAAGTAGCATGTAATAAGGGTAAGTGTTTGGTCTATGGTTTCATCACTTCTACTATGTTTTCGTTTGTGTTTACACTTCACTGTCGAGCACTTGGAAGTGTTTCACTCTATTGGTGAGATTACGAAGCTGTATGAATAGTAATCGTGATAACTCAACACTAGAACATGACATGTAAATAATACTATGCCAACACAGAAATCATGAAGAAATGAAGACAAGGCATATACAGTGAATCAAGACATTAGAAGAAATTTTGAAGTCTACTACAGCTCATTGAGAGTAATACATTAATATGTTCATGCCTCAGTGAAGAATAATGGTTGAAAACTTTCAGGGCTTCAGAAGTGTTGAAAATTCAGTATAGAAGTGCCACTAGAAGATTTCAGTGTAAAGGCATTGATTGAAGATAGACATTGTTCGAAGCAGAGGAATCTAGAAGGATTGAAGAAAAGATAAAGACAAAGATTAAAGAAGACAACTGCAGTCTTGAAGCTATACTCACTGAAAGAAGATCAGTTATATGTTTAAGCGTCAGTGAAGAACAGAAAATGATGTATTCAAGATTGTGGTAATAATGGAGATGTTGTCTAAGTATCAAAAAAGATTCCAGTGAAGTTACAGTGTTTATTGACAGTCAGTGTTCAAAGCAATGAAGTTGCTGCAAACTTAACAATGTACGTAAGGCTATAATACGAAGACATGAATCAAAGTTAGTTGTTTGTGAACCAGACCAGTTGCACTAAGCATCAGAAGTTTGAGAAAGGAATTTGAGTATTATCTATAGAAGAATTGTTAAGTTGAAGAACGTACTTGAAAAGAACGGTTATTTATTAAGGTATGAAAAAATGATTTGTAGAGGCTACTGCCAAACAGCTAAAAAGCTCAAAGGGTGCAGGGTGCAAAGTGTCATAACCTTGGTACGAAAAGTCAAATTTTCTGAACTACAGTCGAAGAACGGAAACAGCTTAGGGTACAGGGTGTAATGTGACAAGACTTTGGTACAAGAAATGGAAGTTGAGGAACTTCAGTCAAGGAATGAATAGAGGGTCAAAGTGCAGTGACTAAACCGCACTTTGACCATGTAAATAAACCAAGCGCAACAAAAATGTGAAGCGCAACAAACATTCATGTTGATTCTAATTCCTTTTAGTGGCGCCACTATAAGGCTTGCCTAATACATGCGCAACAAAAGATGGCAGCAAATTTATTCTAAGTACTAAGGCGTAACAAAACTTTATATATATTTTGGTGGTGCCTATACAAGTATATGGGTGTGGAGGCATAATAAAGAGCTTCCCTAGGCCCAACAAAATATTAACAGGCGTAACAAAATATTTCTTGGCCTCACTTAACTCCCAATCAATCAAATTACAGCAGCTTACTTTATTGATTTAAAAGACTACATAGACAAGAAAAAGGCAAGCTACTCATTCAAGAGTCGTCTTCTTCAACACAAAAAAGTAGAGAGCTACTGCCATGGCCAGAGCAAGAAGAAACAATTTATACACACTCATACCTTACTTCCGGTCAGATATTAGGACTCAGTTCTTTAATAAAAAATACTCAGGGCTCTTAGATATCACTCCCTACGGACTCAGTTTTTCCTTGTACTAATTTAGATATATTTATATAGGAACTGAGCCTTATATTTTTATATTAGTAGCAAAGAACTAATTTGTTCTTTGGAAACTAGTTATATTTTTAACTGGGTGTAGCACCCATTTGGGTTTATATACGAAAGATATATTCCCGAAAACTTGCCTCATTTATTTATTTGCTAATTTTCTAGAACTTTAATGTTTATTCATAAATACAGAAAATTAGTAAGAAGCTCCACTAAACACTATAAATGGCCAAACCCACTCTGAAGCAATAATTTATTGGCTTAAATATAATTTAAACTCTGTGTTATTAACAATATACAATTCAAACCCTCTTTTAATATATTTAGTAAATTTAACCCTACGTTTTTTAACTATTTACAATTGAAACCTTTTTTAAAATAATTAGTAAATTTAACCCTATGTTTTTTAACTATGTACAATTGAAACCTTTTTTAAAATAAATAGTAAATTTAACCCCACGTTTTAAAATATTTAGTAAATTTAACCTTGACTTTTTAATTTCAGAATAAAATAAATTTTACAACAAAATTTTGAATAAATATTCGTCAGATGCACTATTGTCAATTTTTTTTGTATAGATATTATCTAAGCATAATAGATATTTGCAATTATTAGGGTTTTTTCTTATAAAATGGATATTTAGATATTCTTTTCTATATTAATATATCTATATGTATAGTATATTATATATGTTCAATAAAATTTTAATACGTGTTTATATTATTTCATCTTGACATCACACTTCTCACTCAATATATTCATGAATGTTCATCACCGAATTTAATTTATTTTCAAAAATACTCTTCGGTGAATATATTCTCGAAAATACTTTTTCGATATAAAATTTATTTTATTCCTAAATTAAAAAGTCAAGGTTAAATTTACTAAATGTTTTAAAACGTAAAGTTAAATTTACTATTTATTTTAAAAAAGGTTTCAATTGTACATAGTTAAAAAATATAGGGTTAAATTTACTAATTATTTTAAAATTTTAGTAATTATTTTAAAAAAGGTTTCAATTGTAAATAGTTAAAAAACGTAGGGTTAAATTTACTAAATATATTAAAAGAGGGTTTGAATTGTATATTGTTAATAACATAGGGTTTAAACTGTAAATAAGCCTAATTTATTTATCCAGAAATTCTGAAAAGAATTTAAATTATTGTGAGTATTGTATTCAACCCCCCTTGTACGATACTTCGTGACCCAACAATTGGTATCAGAGCTGACTGATTGATATATAAATCAAAATCTGTAATTCAGTGAAGCTGAGGGTGTCGAAGTTGTCTCGACTCAGAATGAGGAGGCATTGTTAAATAAGTTTAATTATAAACTTTTAATAAGTTTATTTTATAAACTTTTATAAAATTTGTTTTATAAACCCTTATTAGTTTATATTAAAAATTTTAATTAGTTTATTTTATAAACATAATATTAAATTTATTTTATAAAATTTTATAAAATTTATTTTATAAACTTTTATTAGTTTATTTTATGAATTTTAATTTGTTTATTTTATAAACTTAATATTAAATTTTTTTTATAAACTCTTATTAGTGTATATTATAAATTTTAATTAGTTTATTTTATAAACTTAATATTAAATTCATTTTATAAACTTTTATAAAAAAAATTTATAAACTCTTATTAGTTTATATTATAAATTTTAATTAGTTTATTTTATAAACTTAATATTAAATTTATTTTATAAACTTTTATAAAATTTGTTTTGTAAACTTTTATTAGTTTATATTATAAATTTAAATAAAGTTTCTAATTTATATTTGTTAAACGTTTTTTTAGGTCCATTTTTACGTGACTTGTTCATGGTTACACGCACAGACTCATGCACGCGCCAGCAGTAAGATGTAAGTGTGTGTTGTCCATTTGGTCAGGTGACTTAAAAAACAGGCTTAGCCCCTCAAGTTGCGCTTCTCTTCTTGCTATATTGTATGAAGCACCACCAAAGAAAAAAGAAAAAGGGAGTTGGCACCGCTGATACAAGTTTTTGTTACGCCTGCACAGAAGAAGTAGTGTACATGCGCCACCAAATCCAAAATGCAGTTTGGTACCCCAACTTTTGTACCCTTTAATTTTTATTTTAGATTTATTTATTTTTTCAGAAAATTTAAAATTCTTGAAAATAAATTTTTTTTCTTAAATATTAATTTACGATATTTTAATTTTTAAGAAAATTCAAAATTCTTGAAAATTCATTTGTTGTATATTTTTATTTTTGATTAATTTATTTTCTAAGAAAATTAAAAATTCTGTAAATTTAATTTTTTCTTAAATATTAATTCGAGTGTGTTCAAAGGGTTTGTAGTTGAAGATTTTTCCGGGTATTGAAGATAACTAAAATTGACTGAAGATTATCTAATGAAGTTAATTCTGGAACAGGTTGAAGAAGAGGTGGTACTAATTTTCTCAGAGGTCTACTCCATAGGATCCCACTATTTTTTAGATGCTGGAAAAGAAGAGATTAATTTGAGTACAGTTTTTGATTAATTTGAGTTCAATTTTTGGATGAAAATGATTAAAGTAGTGAAGGAGAACAGACTGGACTACCTGGTATCTCAGTTAAAGCCTTAAAGATTATTCTATAGGGAGATTACAAGAAGTTCGTGCTAACATTGCAGATCATCTGGAACACATGACTACAGCTAACAGGGATCTAAGGATATAACCACATTTTTATTCCTCTAGAACAATGTCAATATTTGTAGAAGGGGGGTTGAATACAAATATTAAAACTTTTTGCTTGTTCTAATATTTGTTCTTGATGTTTGAGAATTAGTGAAAATATGTTCGAACAATTTAAGACTAAAAAAAAATAAACTGAACAAAGAGATTTAAAATTACTGATGGATTGGTTTTTCCATCAGTGCATATTTTTGCTTAATGTTCCTAGGTTAAAAGAAACCTAGCTGCGTTTTTACAAGATTAGAAAACAAATCAACTGTTCTTACAAAAATGTGCTCTCAAGCTGGAACAGTTGATTTAGAAATATTGTCTAACTTGTCTGTCTTCTAATAATGCTGCTACACTTGTTTATATATCACAAATGTACTTTTACAATTCCTATTTTAGGATTGTTTCTACCTGCCTTTCTTTTTACATTTTTCTATCTTTGAAAAAGGTTTGAATAGACAGCTTCTGATTGAGTCTTCACAGTCATTCTAGACTGTCTTCCATAGGTGTAGTTTTGTTCTCTGGATCTTCAACAGATATCATTTCTGTGTTGTCACACTCAATTGATAATTTTCTGTGAAGCATATCAATTGATCCATCCTTTAATCCATCAACTGATGTTCTTCTTCGATTGATAAAAGATGGCTTATCGATTGATAGATGTTATCAATCGATATACCAATCGATGGGTCTTCACATCAGTTGATGGTCTTCAATGCTTGACTTGACTTCTTCGATTGATCCCTCATCCATCGATGCTTCAATATCAATTGATCATCCTTCACTTGTGTAATTTCCTGTCTTCACATAATTACAATTTAACAGTTTAATTCACACATCAATTGATGATCTATATCAATCGACTCCAACATCAATTGATGAATAAAATATCAATTGATTTACACCTTATCGATTGAAATAGACTAAGTACACCTATGCTACAATCCAAATTATCAGTTGATTCATATAAACACTTCAACTGATAAATGGTTTCCTGATCAATTGATATTTATAACTTTTATATCAATTGATCAGTTACATCAAACTAAATTTCTATGATTCTAAGATTAATGTTATCATCAAATCACATGTAGATTCCTAACAATCTCCCCCTATTTATATCTGTGTTATTTACAGGCATAAATCTACTTGATGATAACAAAAACCCTTAAAAATTTACATTTAGATAAAATCAAGAAATTTAATTGGCACATTAGTTTTGGAAGTACCATATTGATAGATAACTCCTGCAAGCAGCTTCAATGTCTTCATAATTTACTTATTTCCTCTTCCTTCTCTTCTCTGCATTTTCCTTTAGTTGCCTCATGAAAGAACTTCTCAAGATTGCTTCATCCATGTCAGTTTCTCCAAGTTGCCTCATAAGATAGTGTATTTCTTCATCTGTGATTTTGTCCAGATATTTGCAGATATCAAAGAACTTTGTGTTGCCCTCTATATCTGTAAAAATCATAACATACTTTGGCTCCAACACTACATTTTTGACTTGTGACTTCCATAGCTTCAGAGGTGAATCAGGTTCAGCTTCTGCCTTGGATTTCCTTAACCTTGAAATTTGCTGTTGAATTTCCTGAGCAATTGTCATGTTGAGTTTGTACTTTCTGTTGAGTAAAGGAAGAATAGTCTTTAAAACATTGTAGCTTTGATTCATTATCACCTTTAATGAGTAGAGGATTTTTACTCCATTTTCATACTCCAACCTCATTAATTCTTCATGGTTAGAGGTTGCAGGGTGAGTCCTTACTCCAATTAATCCCTTTTCATTGATTACTGGTATTCCCTTCAAATTGTATCCTTCAATTGTGACCTCCTCCTTGATTTCTTCTTATTGACCCTAGAGGTTTTCCTGAACCAATATTTCTTAAGTAGACCCTGGCCTTTTCTTGGCCATTGAAACTTTTATCTTTTTCCTCAGTGGTTGGTCTATTAATTGTTCCTCCATTTTCCATTCCAATTCCATTTGCCTTGCTATTTCCTCATTTTCTTTTTCTCTCTTTTCAGCATCTGACAATCCTGTTGAAATGGCTCCTTGAAGAAGCTTCTGGCCAACTGGCTCTTTTCTCTTCTTCTCTTCTTCAATCATTATGGCTTTTCCCTTTTTCTTCTCTTTAAGGGCTTCTTGATCAACTGACAAAAAGGCTTCAGCATCTGAATTGCTTTCCTTGGCAGCCTTTTGTGCATCTTCATTTATTTTTCTAGTTTGAGCAATGAACTCATCCAAGTCTCCTTTTTCTACTGCCTTTGTTACTAACTCAGTGCTTCTCCTTAGATCTTCAATTCTTTTCTTTTCACTCTCAATCATTGATTGAGTTTCTTTCTCCCTAAAAATTCTCCTAGCTTCAAGATCATCCTCAAACTTCTTGAATTCTTTCTTTTTCTGTTCTAAATTATCTTTTGGAGAATTAGATGACTTAGATCTCTTTGAAGATTGATTTTCCCTATTACTTCTGCTTTTATCTCTTTTGTGTGCAGAACCACCTATGCCACTTGTCTTATCCATACCAGAACCACCAATGCCACCACTCCCAATGCCTTTGCCATCACCATCCTTCTTCTTTGTATTCTCCCCCTTTTTGTTATCATCAATTGAAGGGGGGTGGTGGAATTCTGTCAAGAATCTTTTGAAGAATGGAAGCATGTAAATTTTGACCTCTGATAATATCATCCATCTTCTTTTCTAGAGACCCTACTCTTGTCTCAAAAGATGCAAAATTTTTGGATTCCTTGAAAAGCTTGTCTTTGATGCTATTCATGGTGTTGAATGGTAGATTTTCATCCAATCTCCTGTCTATTGTATCCTTGTTAGTTGAGATAGAGTCCTTGATGATCTCTAGTTCCCTCCTTACTCCTGTTACTGTCATCTTTTGAATTTTCATTGATTCTCTCATACAGTGAGCAATTCTCCTTTGAGTAGGATCTTCAATTTCTCCTTCCACCATTGCTCTTCTATATTGAGAGAGAATTTCAGTCTCAGCAGTTTGTAAGGAACCATCAATAGTGCTCATCCATGGCTCCTCATCAGAATCACTCTCCAACTCTTTAGGTGTCAGATAACAATTGTCTATTGTATTGGCAATGCTTTCCTTCAGATTCCTGGTCCTTTGATCTGTATGTTCAATTCCTAAAAGTTATTCTGCAGTCCTGTTACTTGAAGAAGCCAACCCTTTATATTGTGGATCAGGATGAATGAAATTCTTTGGATCCAATTCACCAGCATCTATTTCGTCTTCCAAGTCCTTAACAACTCCACTCCCACTAGCTTCTGCATTAGAGGCTCCCCCTATCTGCTTTACTCCTTCTCCTTCTTCTTCTCCCATCAGATCAATTTCCAATTCTTGTGCAAATTTAAAAATTGTTTTATCACTCTCACTCATCTCTCGATTTTGCATCAGGATCTCATCCTGGAATCTCACCTCTCCCTCACTCATTTCTTGTGCACCTACTAAGGTGGGGCCCTCAAGTGTTTCACTCTCATTCCAGGAAGAAATAGGAATGTTTTTACTCACTTCCTCTCCTTTTTCCAGGTTACAATCCTGCCTCTCCTCAACTCACTCAATCCTAAGAGTGTTTGGGCAACATCAATTGATTGAGCATCAATTGATGTATTTACATTATCAGTTGAAGTGGTGGTTGGGGAATCCATCGAATGATGCATACCCATTGATTGATCTTGAGAGTCGATCGATGGCTTATTAGTCGATGGCTGAATATCAATTGATGAAGGAACATCAATTGATGGAGAAGAAACAGTTGAATTAATTTGAAAAGTGATGTTTGAAATGATATGGGAAATAGAATCCTGAAAATCCTGGGAAGAAGAATCAGGAGAGAGTGTTGGCTTCTCCTTGAAAAAAAAAGAAGGAGAATCTGAAAATGTTCGATAATCTATCAGAACATTTTCTGAAGAAGTTTGAGATGGGGAAAGAAAAATAGAAGAGATTGGAATAGAAAGAGAATGAGGCTGCATCTCATCATTTATATGAGTTGCATCAAACAGACTTTGAGAAGGCTCCACCACAGTTTCCTGTGATTTTGCAATGTGTGATTCCCCAAGTGCAAAGGTGACTTTCTTTTCTCTCCTTTTGTATGGTGTTAGTGTTTTGATCTTTGTGTCCCCAACTTGGTTATGTGCCCCTGGTTGTGGGCTATTTTCAATACTGTCATCCTTTTGAGAGGATGCCAATAGAGATGTGGTGTTTTCCATATTTACATCCACAGTCTTTTGGGAGACTGTGGAGTGGCTTGGTTGAGGTTGCACACTCTCACTCTCCTTATCCTTCTGGGTTCTTTTATGTTCCCCAGTTCCCTCACCACCTAGATCCTCCTCTAATCTATCTACCAAAACAGTTATTTTTCTTTTCTTTGTTTTTATAACAGCAGGTTTTTGGGAACCTGTTGAGGTTGGTTTCTTAGATTTGGATTTAGAGATTGGTTGTGTGACTTGGGTAGGAGGGTTGGGGTCATTACTACCAGCCTCCATAGTCACAGAAGGCAAAGAAAAATTAGGTTGAGAAGAGTTTAAAGTAGAGATAAATACCTGAATAAAAGGAGGATAGATCAATTCCACATTGCTGTGGAGATTGATCCTGACCAAGTCTTTAAAGACCCTTTTGTTTTGAGTCCAGCAATCCAAAATTTATGTACTCCTGTCAATCTCAATATCCTTGACAAGGTGGTTAATAATAATCATAATAAATCTAGCATAATAAATATGATTAGATCTATTTACTTTATTCCCCAATTTGGCAGATATTTCATCGAGTAACAGGCTTCCTAAATTATGATATCTATCATATAAAATACTATACCCTACTTGTTGCATACTTGTTGTTATTGCATCAAAATTACTAACCTTACCAGAAAAACACTTTATAATAGCATCAAAGAAATATGACCATTCTTTTCTTAAATTCTTTCTAACAATACTACCTAAACTAGCATCAGGAGTAGAGTAATTGATTTCTCTAAGCATGTTTCTTATTTCTGTGTTAGTGGGTGCATCTAATGTATTATTTGCAGGAATATTTAGGCACTCACTCAAGACCACAGTGGTTAGAATATACCTTTGTCCTTTGCAATCAAAGGAGATTGAAAAAAAATTATCTGCTACTTCTGCTGTTGTCCAGAACTCTTCAACTAGATTGCACACTATTTTTGGTGCTTCTGAGAGGGCCTTTGAAATCTTTGAACTCCTGAGAAATTCCATCAGTGGATGAAATTCTGTTGGGGCTTCCTCCACCATAGTGCAGGCAACGAAGTTGTTGAGCTCATAGTAGAATCCAGATTGTGAGACTTTCTTTGATGATGTCATTAGTGTTTTTGAAGATTTAGAAGAAAATTAACTTGAAGGATTGTTAGTAGATGTACAGAAACAACAATTAAACAGTAACAATTAGGGTTCTTAGCAAGAGAAAGAGAAAGAGTCAGTAAAATAGATAGTAAAAATATAAGTGAGAATTAAAAGAAGTTTTAATCTCACTATTTATATTTACTGATTTCTTAATCAATTTCTTCCTCAAAATAGAACTTAATGACCGTTGGATGAATATTAAAAAGTAAATGTTACCAATTTTGGCAATCGATTGTTATAGATACAGGCATGTTTGTATTATTCAATTGATAAAATAAGTAACCAACGGCTAGATTTTGTACAGATCGATTGATGACATGGACCTATCAAATTTCAGGTCATCGATTGATAATAATAATCTTATCCATCGACAGGTACATTTATCCATAAATATATCATCAATTGATATATTTATTTGTCGATAGTTCCAAATATCCATCGATAAACAAATATATCATTAATTGATATATTTATCTGTCGACAGCTTCAGTAATATCCATTGATAAATAAAATGTTTATCAGTTGATTATTGAAGAATCAATAATTTAACATAATCAATGGTTACAAATTATATTAATATATAACTTGTCAGACATTTTAAAAGATTAAATATAATTAAGCATACCTAAATCACAGACCAATCAATTGAAGGTAGATTCATCTAGTGGTTTGGTAAAAATGTTTGCAAGTTGTCTTTCACTAGGGACAAAATGTAATTCAACTGTACCATTCATTACATGTTCCCTGATGAAGTGATACCTTATGTCAATATACTTGGTTCTGGAATGTTGCACAAGATTTTCTGTTATAGCAATGACACTTGTATTATCACAGAAAATAGGAATCTTATCCAAGTTGAACCCATAGTCAAGTAGTTGATTCCTCATCCATAAAATTTGTGCACAGCAACTTCCAGCTGCAATGTATTCAGCCTCTGCAGTAGATGTAGACACGGAGTTCTACTTCTTGCTAAACCATGAAACAAACTTATTTCCTAGAAATTGGCAGGAGCCTGTTGTGCTTTTTCTGTCAATTCCGCAACCTGCATAGTCTGCATCTGAATAGCCAATTAGATCAAATCCAGAATCTCTAGGATACCAAATTCCAAGATTTGGAGTTCCTTTGAGATATCTGAATATTCTTTTTATTGCAATCAAATGAGATTCTCTAGGATCAGCTTGAAACCTAGCACAAAGACATGTAGCAAACATTATATCTGGCCTACTTGCAGTTAAATAAAGTAATGAGCCAACCATGCCTCTATAACTTGAAATGTCTACTATAGCTTCCTTAGTGTTTAATTCAAGTTTAGTTGCAGTGGCCATGAGAGTTTTTGCAGAAGAACATTCATTTAAATCAAATCTCTTTAATAGATCAGAAATATATTTGGTTTGATTTATAAAAATACCATCTTTGACTTGTTTGATTTGCAAACCAAGAAAGTAGGTAAGTTCTCCCATCATGCTCATTTCATATTTACTCTGCATTAACTTAGCAAACTTTTTACAAAGTTTTTCATTAGTTGAGCCAAAAATAATGTCATCTACATAGATTTGAACAAGAATCATAGAGCCATTTACATTTCTATGAAAGAGAGTTTTATCAACAGTACCTCTTGTGAAGTGATTCTCAATCAAGAATTTAGACAAAGTGTCATACCAGGCTCTAGGTGCTTGTTTTAATCCAAAAAGTGCCTTGAGAAGATAGTATACAAATCCAGGATGAACAGGATCCATAAAACTAGGAGGTTGATCTACATATACTTCTTCTTCTAGTTTTCCATTGAGAAAAGCACTTTTTACATCCATCTGATACACTTTGAAATTAGCATGAGCAGCAAATGCTAGAAAGATTCTGATTGCTTCCAATCTTGCAACTGGTGCAAATGTCTCATCAAAATCTATGCCTTCTTCTTGTGAATAGCCCTTTGCCACTAATCTTGCTTTATTTCTTGTCACTGTACCAGATTCATCCATTTTGTTTCTGAACACCCATTTTGTACCAATGATAGACTTGTTCTTTGGTTTGGGCACCAGCTTCCATACCTTGTTTCTTTCAAACTGATTCAACTCCTCTTGCATAGCAATTATCCAATCAGGATCATTCAAGGCTTCTTCAATCCTTTTTGGTTCTTCTTGAGACAGGAAGCTACTATACAAGCATTCATTTTGAGTTGTACTTCTAGTTTTGACACCATCATTTATATCTCCAATTATTAATTCAAAGGGATGGCTTTTTGTCAATTTCCTTTGAGATGGTAAATTTGTCCTTGAAGATGCTTCTTCATGATCATTGGAAGTGTTATGATCACTGTGATGTGATTGACTATTTGAGAACCCTCCCCCTGAGATGGACACTCTATTTAAGGATTGTTGAGCAGAGTTGTTATCCATCGAATGATTATCAATTGATGTATTATCAGTCGATTGATGATTGTCAACTGATAAGTTATCTGTTGATGCAATGACATCAATTGATGGGAGGATTCTAGGAACTTGATTTCTTGTAATTTCCACATCATCATCACTTTCTTCAATATTACTTGCGGATTCATTTTCAAAATGCAATAGATCATGAAATCCTTCATCAAACAACCCTTGAATTTTCTTGTCATCAAAGACTACATGCATAGATTCCAAAACAATGTGTAATCTAAGATTGTAGACTCTGTATGCTTTGGTTGTTATTCCATATCCAACAAATATAGCTTCATCAGCTTTGGCTTTAAATTTTCCTAGATTTTCACCTTGATTTCTCAATACAAAGCATTTGCAGCCAAAGACATGAAGAAAATTAACTATTGGCTTCTTGTCTTTCTTTATCAATTGATATGGTGTTTTGCCTTGAAGTCTATTGACCATGGAAATATTTTGAATGTAACAAGCAGTATTAATTGCTTCTGCCCAGAAGTATGTAGGAAGTTTTTCTTCTTCTAACATAGTTCTAGCAGCTTCAATCAAGGTCCTATTTTTCTTTTCAACTACTCTGTTTTGTTGTGGAGTTCTTGGAGCAGAGAAATGATGAGTGATACCTTTTTCTTCACAGAATTCTTTCATTGATACATTCTTGAATTCAGTACCATTATCACTTCTAAATTTCTTGACCTTCCATTCAGTGCTGTTGTCAACATTCTTCACATGATTGATAATTAATTTGCTTGCCTCATCCTTAGAGTGTAAGAAATATACCCATGAGAATCTTGTGAAATTATCCACAATTACTAAGGCATATTTCTTTTTGGCAATTGACATTATGTTGACTGGACCAAATAAATCCATGTGCAATAATTCCAAAGGCTTATCAATTGATGATTCAGACTTTGACTTGAATGATGCCTTTCTTTGTTTTCCCTTTTGACAGGCATCACACAGTCCATCCTTGGTGAATTCCATCTGTGGAATGCCTCTAACCAAATTCTTTCTAACCAATTGATTCATGGCCTTAAAATTCAAATGGGCTAGCTTCTTGTGCCAAGTCCAACTTTCATCTGTATTGGCTTTGCTAAGTAGACATGTCATTGAATTTGCCTTTACAGAGAGAAAATCAGCCACATAGACATTTCCTTTCCTTTCTCCTGATAAGAGAATATCACCAGATTCTTTGTTGGCTATGATGCATGATCCAGTTGTAAACCATACACCATTACCATTATCACACAGTTGACTAATACTGAGCAGATTGTGCTTCAATCTATCAACTAGTGCTACAGGTTCAATGATAACATTTTCTTTTGCAATTGAGCCATATCCCAGAGTAAAACCTTTGATGTTATCTCCAAAAATAACTCCTGGGCCAGCCTTTTCCACAAACTTTGTGAGCAGAGAAAAATCTCCAGTCATGTGTCTTGAACATCCACTATCCAAATACCAGAGATTTTTCTTCCTATTTCCCTGCACACATACAAAACAATCAAGTTGTTTTTGGTACCCAAGTTGCCTTGGGTCCTCTTTTATTAGTTGCAGCCTGAGCCCCTGTTATCAACTTAGGTTCCTTTTGTTTTGGTGGGTTTAAATCCACTTTAACTTTTGGGGCTTTGACACCTTGGAACTGTTGGTGTAGGTGCCCTAGAGGCAATACAATGTTTATTTTGATAAACCTTTATGTCAATTGATTATTCAATAAACATATTTATTATGACTTTAATTACTGCGATATATTTGTTAGCATAATAAATGTCCTTAGAATCATGATACACATTGTATAGTTTAGTACATGACTTGAACTTGAGATTATATAATATATCATATTCTTAAATGTCCCTAGTCGAGTATTATTATTATAGGACAATAATAATACATAAATAGACTAGTATGTTGTTTGACTGATAACCACATCTCATTGGTTATAAGTATGGGGATACTAAAGTCAATACATAGGTACATGTAGGAGTACATGATACTGGACAGACCCACAGTGAGATTCTTCATGTTTAATAAAGTCATAAGAAAGACTCACAGTGATAATGGTGTAATGATCCTTTGACTTGAGATCATTATATTTCTATACGAGGATTAATATACTTTGACTACATTAAAAGTTACCTTTGACCGGGTGATGATAAAAGTGGACATCGGGTATATCATGAGTCGTATGAGAAATATAAATGATAGATAAAGGATTTAACCCTCCTATAATTAGGAGATATATTATTGGCCTCTTGATTGAGTGAGACTATAAAATACATGGCCGTGCTCAAATAATGATTTGTTTTCATAGTCTACTCATGGATCAAGTAAACCCGGATTAAATGTTGAAGAGGATGACTAAATACATGCCTCGAGTTTAATCTATAATATATATGGTTAAAGGGATTATATTACACGGAAACATTAATCACGAAAGGTTTTATCGAATCACAATTTAATTATTATTTAATTGGGTAGCAATGATGTATTACTAGATACCGCTCATTGTTTATAATTTTATTGGAGAATAAAATTATTGCTAATTAAATAATAGCCTATAGGGTCACACACATAGAGTACTTAAAGGAATAATTAATTTAAATTATAGATTTAAATTAATTGATGATTATTTGAATTTTATTATATTAATTAAGTGAGACTTAATTAATTGAAATAATATAAATTCGAATTTGAATTCTGCCATTAATAATTAAGTGTGACTTAGTTATTAATTAAATAATAAAATTCGGTTTTATTATTTAATCCTAAACCTACATGGGTTAGGCTTTGCTGTTATGGGTTGCTATTATGGGCCTATTAACCAACCATTATAAATAGATAATGTAGGGTTAATAGGTAGGAAGTTTTTAAGAAAAACGAACCCTAGCAGCAGCAAAGGCAGAGAGAAAAGGCAGAGGCAGAATTCGAAATCATCAAAGGAGGCTAGTACATCCATTCCGTAATCAAGATCGTGAGACGTTCTTGAAGGTGCTCGTGTGGATACCATAGAGGTGCTTTCGAGAGGAAGACACAAGTCGTGAAAGCTAGGATCTCCGTTCAGTTCGTGTAAGTCAAGACCAGACAAAGGTATGATTCCGTTTCACCATAATATGTCAATCTTATACATGATCCTGCGTTAGGGTTCCGAAATTTTCGTTATATTTACGTTTAATCCGCTGCGTTTTATGTCTCGGAACCCAACAATGGCATCAGAGCGACGTGTATAAGGGACTGATTTGGTTACGTGTTTTATGTATTTGATGCATACATGCCTGTTTTGGTGACTGCCATGCCATGCTACTGCTTTGTCATAATCTGTTATGCGACTGCCATGCCTGTTATGAGACTGCTATGCTTCTGCCAATATGTAACTGTCAGAGAATGTATATTCAGTGTCTGATCAGAGTTTGTGAAATTGGGGTTGGGTCAGAGTTTAACAAACTCTGATGGACTCGCTCAGAGTTTAATAAACTCTGATGGTCTGATCAGAGTTTAGCAGTAAACTCTGATGGACTGTGTCAGAGTTTAACAAACTCTGATGGACTCGCTCAGAGTTTAATAAACTCTGATGGTCAGGTCAGAGTATAGAGCATGGTCAGAGTTTAACAAACTCCGATGGTCTCTGATCAGAGTTTAGCAGTAAACTCTGATGGACTGTGCTGATCAGAGTTTAGCAGTAAACTCTGATGGACTGTGCTGATCAGAGTTTAGCAGTAAACTCTGATGGACTGTATAAATTGCAGTGGGGAAAAAGGCCAACAGATATGATCTGTAGCTCGACCCCAGCTGGGGGCTGCCGCCCCTAGACCCCGCCCGGGGGCTGCCGACCCCGCCCGGGGGCTGCCGACCCCGCCCGGGGGCTGCCACCCCCGAACCCCCGCCCAGGGGCTGCCGCCCCCGGACCCCCGTAATATTTTATTTTGTGTACTTGAGCATGGTGCTGGTTATGGCCCTTAGACCCCTAGATTAATGGTTTTGGTTTTGGTTTTATAAATACGACTTGCATGTCGTTTTCTTCATTCTTGTAATTGTTTAACCTCGAATATAACTCGAGTTTTCTTATGTACATTAGTATAGGTTGTATTCAATTATTCCATGTAATGTATTTGAAGATTGAAGGATGATCCAAGAGAGGAGCAAGCACCCATGGATACAAGAAGAATGAAGACATGTAATTGTATTTATATTTCACCACCATAGATTGACTTTGATCCTTTCATTAGCTCGAAAGGATCACATAGGAAAGGGGCCATAACCAAGCACGTTTACATACTGCACTTTACATATTGATGTATGAATGTATGTGTAGAGTAGAAGATGCATGCTTTAATTAGATTAATGATGTATGCATGTATTAGATACGTCACCCATGCCATGCTTGCCATGCTAAACAAGATAAAATCTGTAACGATTTAAGATTTTAAAATTAACAAACGATCATGAGATTCTTGTGTTTATGAAATATGGATTTTTAAAACACGGAATTGAATATGGATTTTGATATCTATAATTGGGATTTTCTGACAAAAACGGATATGCGTATTCGTAAGGCTGATGGGTTTTAAGTGTGACCACTGGTATCCTCCATCTACCTGGGAAATGAACAATTTAAGATGTTAATTTGAAATATTTAGTTCAAGGAAAAATTGAGGATCTCTTCATGATGTGATCATGATCATCGTAAATTTTCTAAACCCCTTAACAAAATATTAAGTTTTAATCGGATGCTTTCCAATGAATGAACACTCATCGAATCCTAGATCGATTAGGGGAAAGACTGTCAGTGACAGGGGACTCCTATCTATCGTGGTGAGATGCGACGAATATAAGCGGTTATATTCGGCCGTTGTATCATTGGGTCAAACTTAACTGAGTCGTCATAATAAGGTGAAAGTAAACGGTTATATTCAACCATTATGAACTTAGAAGCATAGAGTTTGGTTAAAAATCTATTAGATAGATAAGATCAATCGTTGCTCACCAAACTATCCAAGAATTATATATGATATAATTGACAAATGTTGTCTACCTAAATAATCATTCTTAAGGACTTCCAGTGGTTGACTTAAGACATGACGAAATATGGATCTTGGCTCACTAGAAAGAATTATGGGATATACTTTCCAAATTAATAGTAAGGGCTATTAATTTGATAAAAATAGTGGGAGATATATTATGAATGTATCATAATCATTTGAACATAATAAATAACTCAGACAATCTAATGTTTATTTTGTGCTATTATCATTGTAGATACCAAGTAATGACAAACAACACAAACACACTATCCGTACGATCTGTCCTTGAGAAGGATAAGCTGACAGGAGGAAACAACTTCCTAGACTGGCAGAGGAATTTGAGGATTGTCCTCAGGCAGGAGCGCAAGCTTCATGTCATTGATATTCCTCCGGCAGGTCCCCTTCCTGAGGGCGCTACTGTTGAGGAACGAGCGGCCCATACAAAGGATAAGAATGATGCAACTGATGTTGCATGTCTTATGTTGGCAACTATGAGTGCTGAGCTTCAAAGACAGCATGTGCATATGGATGCATATACTATCTATGAGCACTTGCAAAGCATGTTTGCAAGCCAAACTCGTCAAGAAAGGTTCAACACGAGCAAGTCACTTTTTAATTGCAAACAAGGGGCAAGTGAACCAGTTGGCCCACATGTTCTGAAGATGATTGGTTACATTGAGTATCTTGATACTTTGGGTTTCCCGATTATTCAGGAAATTGGTATTGACCTAATCATGAATTTTTTGAACAACAAATTCACCCAGTTTATCATAAACTACAACATGAATGAATTTGACAAAACACCTACTGAATTGTTGGCTATGTTGAGAACATATGAGACCAACATGAAGACGGCTGAACCTGCTCCCATACTGATGGTGGGCAATAAAGGTAAGGCCAAAGGGAAAGGCAAGTGGAAGGGTAAGAAGAAGACAGGTTCTGATTCTACACCCAAGCCAAAGTCAGGTCCCAAACAGGCTTTAAAGCCTAAAGGTGGGGTCGCTAAGGGTGAATGTCACTACTGTAAGAAAACTGGTCACTGGAAGAGAAACTGTTCAGTTTACTTGGAGGATCTGAAGAAGAAGAGGGCTGAGCAAGCTTCTAATTCAGGTATATATGTTATAGAAGTCAATCTGTCTATTTCTACATCTTGGGTATTGGATACCGGATGTGCTTCTCACATTTGTATAAATGTGCAGGAAATGCAGAGAAGTAGGACATTGGCTAAAGGAGAAATGGACCTACGAGTTGGCAACGGAGCAAGAGTTGCTGCTTTAGCTGTAGGAACCTATTATTTATCTTTGCCCTCTGGGCTAGTTTTAGAACTGGATAATTGTTATTACGTGCCTGCGATTCGCAGAAACATTATTTCTGTTTCTTGTTTGGACAAGAAAGGTTTTTCGTTTACAATAAAGGACAACAGTTGCTCTTTTGCTTTGAATGATTTAACCTATGGTGTTGCGCGTTTGTTTAATGGTTTATATGTTCTTGACTTAGATAATCCTGTCTGTAATATAGAAAACAAATGACTTAAAGTTAATGACTCAAATCAAACATACCTCTGGCATTGTCGTCTAGGCCATATAAATGAGAAACGCATATCCAAATTACATAAGGGTGGATACTTGGATAAGTTTGATTTTGAATCATACCAAGAATGCGAATCTTGTTTGCTTGGTAAAATGACTAAAGTCCCTTTCACTGGTAAGGGTCAAAGGGCCACTGAACGTCTGGAGCTAATACATAGTGATGTATGTGGCCCAATGCGTGTGATGGCTAGAGGAGGCTACTACTACTTCATAACATTTACTGATGATTTCAGTAGATATGGGTATCTTATGAAGAATAAATCCGATTCTTTTGAAAAGTTTAAAGAATACAAGGCTGAAGTAGAAAAGCAAATTGGCGGAGGTGCAAGTATTAAAATCTTACGATCTGATCGTGGAGGAGAATACTTGAGCACTGAATTTAAAGATTATTTAAAGGAGTGTGGTATTGTATCACAACTCACTCCGCCAGGAACACCTCAATGGAATGGAGTTTCAGAGAGGAGAAATCGCACCTTGTTGGACATGGTGCGATCGATGATGAGTCATGCAGATCTTCCAATTAGTTTCTGGGGTTACGCTCTAGAAACAGCGGCTTTCACACTTAACCGTGTTCCTACTAAGAAGGTTCAAAAGACTCCATATGAGATATGGGAGAAGAAACGGTCAGGCATGAGCTTTATGAAAGTTTGGGGATGCAAGACGTTTGTGAAACGTCAAGTATCTGACAAGCTTGGACCTAAATCTGAAGAGCGCAATTTTGTGGGATACCCTAAAGAAACAAAGGCGTATTATTTTTATAGTCCTTCTGAGCAGAAAGTGTTTATTGCTCGAGATGCTGCTTTCATGGAAAGAGATTTTGTTTCCAAAAGAAACAGTGGGAGAACTATAGACCTCGATGAAGATCGAGAACCACAAAATAGCATTGAACCTGAAGTGGAACATGAGCAGGATAATGATAATGCTCAACAAACACAGGTTGTTCGTAGAACTGGTAGAATTCGCCATGAGCCAGAGAGATATGGATTTCTCTTGACTCAATGTGGTGATTTGATGCTCATAGATGAAGATGAGCCTCTCACATACCAAGATGCTATGAACAGTCCAGACTCTAGGAGATGGAATATCCGTTTTGATGAAACAGTCAAAGAGTATGGCTTTGTTCAAAACGAAGATAAACCTTGTGTTTACAAGAAGGTTAGTGGGAGCCATGTGGCATTCATAGTACTATATGTTGATGACATACTATTAATGGGGAATGGCATACCTTCTCTCAAGGCTGTTAAGATTTGGTTAGGGAGAAACTTCTCTATGAAAGACTTAGGAGAAGCATCCTACATTCTAGGAATGAGGATCTATAGGGATAGATCTAGAAGGATGATCGGTCTAAGTCAGAGTACATACATCGATAAGGTTTTGCATCGTTTTGGTATGCAAAATGCAAAAAGGGGATATGTCCCCGTGTCTCAAGGGATAACGATCTCTAAAGATCAGTGTCCGAAATCATTGGATGACAAGGACCGCATGAGTAAGGTTCCATATGCCTCAGCAATTGGATCCATCATGTATGCGATGGTATGTACTCGCCTAGATGTTTCGTATGCTTTAGCATGACGAGCAGATACCAATCTAATCCAGGTGAAGGTCACTGAACGGCTGTCAAGAATATTCTAAAGTACTTGAAAAGGACTAAAGATTCATTCTTGGTGTATGGAGGAGAGGGAAAACTGGTTGTAAAAGGTTACACCGATGCAAGTTTTCAAACAGACAGGGATGATACTGTATCACAGTCTGGTTTTGTGTTTTGTCTAAACGGAGGTGCTGTAAGTTGGAAGAGTTCAAAAAAAGAAACAGTAGCTGATTCTACAATGGAGGCTGAGTACATTGCAGCTTGTGAAGCGGCTAAGGAAGCTGTTTGGATTCGAAAATTCATTACTGATTTGGGAGTGGTTCCATCGATCGCAGATCCCATTGATCTATACTGCGATAATAATGGAGCCATTGCACAGGCTAAAGAACCTAGAGCTCACTCCCGAACCAAACACATACTCAGGAGATATCACCTCATTCGAGAGATTAATGAAAGGGGTGACATACACATATGTAAAGTGCACACAAATGATAACATTGCAGACCCACTGACCAAAGGCTTGTCGCAGAAGAAGCACGACGGTCACACTAGTTCCATGGGTATTAGATACATGGGTGATTGGCTCTAGTGCAAGTGGGAGATTGTTGGTGTAGGTGCCCTAGAGGCAATACAATATTTATTTTGATAAACCTTTATGTCAATTGATTATTCAATAAACATATTTATTATGACATTAATTACTGCGATATATTTGTTAGCATAATAAATGTCCTTAGAATCATGATACACATTGTATAGTTTAGTACATGACTTGAACTTGAGATTATATAATATATCATATTCTTAAATGTCCCTAGTCGAGTATTATTATTATAGGACAATAATAATACATAAATAGACTAGTATGTTGTTTGACTGATAACCACATCTCATTGGTTATAAGTATGGGGATACTAAAGTCAATACATAGGTACATGTAGGAGTACATGATACTGGACAGACCCACAATGAGATTCTTCATGTTTAATAAAGTCATAAGAAAGACTCACAGTGATAATGGTGTAATGATCCTTTGACTTGAGATCATTATATTTCTATACGAGGATTAATATACTTTGACTACATTAAAAGTTACCTTTGACCGGGTGATGATAAAAGTGGACATC
Source organism: Oenanthe sinensis (assembly GCA_028671895.1). Lineage (NCBI taxonomy): Eukaryota > Viridiplantae > Streptophyta > Magnoliopsida > Apiales > Apiaceae > Oenanthe > Oenanthe sinensis. Next base: position 6,046,684 of record JAPMAC010000195.1, on the reverse strand, counting down.
GGGTATATCATGAGTCGTATGGGAAATATGAATGATAGATAAAGGATTTAACCCTCCTATAATTAGGAGAGATATTATTGGCCTCTTGATTGAGTGAGACTATAAAATGCATGGCCGTGCTCAAATAATGATTTGTTTTCATAGTCTACTCATGGATCAAGTAAACCCGGATTAAATGTTGAAGAGGATGACTAAATACATGCCTCGAGTTTAATCTATAATATATATGGTTAAAGGGATTATATTACACGGAAACATTAATCACGAAAGGTTTTATCGAATCACGATTTAATTATTATTTAATTGGGTAGCAATGATGTATTACTAGATACCGCTCATTGTTTATAATTTTATTGGAGAATAAAATTATTGCTAATTAAATAATAGCCTATAGGGTCACACACATAGAGTACTTAAAGGAATAATTAATTTAAATTATAGATTTAAATTAATTGATGATTATTTGAATTTTATTATATTAATTAAGTGAGACTTAATTAATTGAAATAATATAAATTCGAATTTGAATTCTGCCATTAATAATTAAGTGTGACTTAGTTATTAATTAAATAATAAAATTCGGTTTTATTATTTAATCCTAAACCTACATGGGTTAGGCTTTGCTGTTATGGGTTGCTATTATGGGCCTATTAACCAACCATTATAAATAGATAATGTAGGGTTAATAGGTAGGAAGTTTTTAAGAAAAACGAACCCTAGCAGCAGCAAAGGCAGAGAGAAAAGGCAGAGGCAGAATTCGAAATCATCAAAGGAGGCTAGTACATCCATTCCGTAATCAAGATCGTGAGACGTTCTTGAAGGTGCTCGTGTGGATACCATAGAGGTGCTTTCGAGAGGAAGACACAAGTCGTGAAAGCTAGGATCTCCGTTAAGTTCGTGTAAGTCAAGACCAGACAAAGGTATGATTCCGTTTCACCATAATATGTCAATCTTATACATGATCCTGCGTTAGGGTTCCGAAATTTTCGTTATATTTACGTTTAATCCGCTGCGTTTTATGCCTCGGAACCCAACAGGAACTCATGGCTGAATTTCCATGAATTTCATCATTTATATTAGGCATGTTCCATGGCATACCAGGCATGTTCATATTAGGATATGCAAAGAAGGGATTATACATGTATGGAACTTATGCATAAGGCATATGAACATTAAGTGCAACCAAATTTGAAGACATAACATGTGCATTTAAATCATTTGAAGACATATTCTTCTTTTCATTCTTGCATTGCATGGACAAATGATTTAAACTAGCACACTTAGCACAAACCTTTCTAGGTGCATACATATCTGGAGTGTAATTGTTGTGCTTATTTTTGCCTACTTTCTCATTCCTATTCTTCTTCTTTTTCTCAGACTTAGGTTGAGTAGATTCCACATGAGCTATCTTTTCTATTTTTGCTTTTAATTGATTCTTAGATAAGCTACCTATGTTGATCTTCTCAGTCTCAGCCTCAACTTGATTTTTGGTTTCCTTAACAAACTTAATAGGAGTGCTAAATTTGTTCTTCTTATTAGCCATTGATGATTCACTTGTCGATGGATGCTTATCAATTGATTCAGAATCAATCGATTGATAATCCTTATCAGTTGATGAAGGATTAGCATTCGATTGATCTTTATCCATTGAAGTATCAGCCAATGTCTTGCCTATTGATTTGGGGAGTTCTCCTAGGTTATCTACACCCTGAACATCAATAATATGTTTGGCAGTTTTAGCAGACCTATTCAATTTGCTAATGGTTTCAATTTCCTCAGCCAATTGTTCTTTCAACAATTCTTCTCTTTTCAAACTATTTACTAGTTCATTCCTAGCATCCTTTCTTTCCTGTTTAAATCTATCTAAACAGACAAGGTCATTTTCAAGAAAAATATTCCTCTCAGTTAAGGCATCAATGATGTTCTTTAACTTGAGGTTTTCTTTGTTTAGAGATTTTAGAGTGACATGCAAATTGTACAATTCATTGGACATTTCATTAATAGTACTATTGCATTCATCAGCTGAAAGCTCAGAAAAGTTTGTAGCTAGTACCTGATTAGATGCTGAACTAGCTTCTTCATCCTCATGGTTGGCCATTAGAGCTAGATTGATATATTCTTCAGAATCACTATCTTCAGCAGCCCAGTCCTTCTCTTCGGTGACAAAAGCCTTTTCTTTCTATTTTAAAAGGTCAAAGTATTTCTTTTTATAATCAATACCCTCATATGACTTTGCCTTTTCTTGCTTTGGCTTCCTGCACTCACTTGAGAAATGACCAGCCAATCCACAGTTAAAACATTTGAACTTAGATCTATCAACCAAATTTTTATTTTGATTGTTGCTTCTGAACTGGGATCCAGGCCTTTGAGCATTTGGATTCCTCTTGAATTTTAGCTTTGAGAACTTTCTTGACAAAAATGCAAGGTGCTCATCAATCTCATCCAAATCATCCTGTGAGCATGTTTCATTTTCTTCACACTTGTTCTTTCATTTTCCCTTGGATGATTCTTTATTAACATTATTAGCCATCATCATGACTTCTTCTACACAACCAGTTTCTTTCTTCTCTTTCTTATCTTCATTCCCTTTGACCATCAAAGCCACAGTTTTCTCATTTCTTTGATTTTTTTCAATCTCTTCATCTTGTTGAATCTCCAGTTCATATGTCTTGAGAATACCATATAGTTTCTCTAGAGTATAATCTTTGAAGTCTTGAGATTGCCTAATGGAGACAGTCATTGCCTTCCATTCCTTTGGAAGAGATCTGAGAAATTTAAGATTTGTATCTTCTGTTGCATAAACCCTACCATATAGCTTTAGACCATTCAACAACTTTTGGAATCTGCTATAGGTATCATTGATGGCTTCACCACTCTTAAAATGAAATGATTCATATTTTTGAATTAAGAGTTGCATCTTGTTTTTCCTTACTTGTTCAGTTCCTTCACACAGGGTTTGAAGAGTGTCCCATACTTCTTTTGATGAAGTACAGTTTATCACATTATCAAACATATCTTTATCTAGACCATTAAACAGAATGTTCATGGTCTTTTTGTCTTTTAGTACTTCTTTTTCATCCTCATTTGTGAACTCAGAAATGAGTTTTGGAACATGTCTATCAACTGTTGGAGTTCCATCTGGATTTACTCCGGTAACTAGCTTCATGGGAATGTGAGGACCTTTCTCTATGCAGTGAACATAAAAAGGGTCTAGAGAAAGAAGATGCAGATGCATTTTTACCTTCCATGGAAAGTATTCATCCTTTTCCAACATTGGGATCTTTACACCTGAATCCTTTTGGCCCATATTGAAAGTTCTTGATCTTTAAACTTTCTGTATGTTGAAAGCCTGCTTTGATACCAATTGTTATTCCTCTAGAACAATGTCAATATTTGTAGAAGGGGGGTTAAATACAAATATTAAAATTTTTGTTTGTTCTAATATTTGTTCTTGATGTTTGAGAATTAGTGAAAATATATTTGAACAATTTAAGACTAAAAAAAAAATTGAACAAAGAGATTTAAAATTACTGATGGATTGGTTTTTCCATCAATGCATATTTTTGCTCAATGTTCATAGGTTAAAAGAAACCTAGCTGCGTTTTTACAAGATTAGAAAACAAATCAACTGTTCTTACAAAAATGTGCTCTCAAGCTGGAACAGTTGATTTAGAAATATTGTCTAACTTGTCTGTCTTCTAATAATGTTGCTACACTTGTTTATATATCACAAGTGTACTTTTACAATTCCTATTTTAGGATTGTTTATACATGCCTTTCTTTTTACATTTTTCTATCTTTGAAAAAGGTTTGAATAGACAACTTCTGATTGAGTCTTCACAGTCATTCTAGACTGTCTTCCATAGGTGTGCTTTTGTTTTCTGGATCTTCAACAGATATCCTTTATGTGTTGTCACACTCAATTGATAATTTGCTGTGAAGAATATCAATTGATACATCCTTTAATCCATCAACTGATGTTCTTCTTCGATTGACAAAAGATGGCTTATCGATTGATAGATGTTATCAATCGATATACCAATCGATGGGTCTTCACATCAGTTGATGGTCTTCAATGCTTGACTTGGCTTCTTCGATTGATCCCTCATACATCGATGTTTCAATATCAATTGATCATCCTTCACTTGTGTACTTTCTTGTCTTCACATAATTACAATTTAACAGTTTAATTCACACATCAATTGATGATCTATATCAATCGATTCCAACATCAATTGATGAATAAAATATCAATTGATTTACACCTTATCGATTGAAATAGACTAAGTACACCTATGCTACAATCCAAATTATCAGTTGATTCATATAAACACTTCAACTGATAAATGGTTTCCTGATCAATTGATATTTATAACTTTTATATCAATTGATCAGTTACATAAAACTAAATTTCTATGATTCTAAGATTAATGTTATCATCAAATCACATGTAGATTCCTAACACACATTATCTACAGAAGAACTGTATGTGTTGAAGGCCTATGGACTAGAACAAGAGATAAATAAGATAATATTTAGTAAAATAGGTTGTTAGCATATCCACTGTTTTTGTGACCCAGGAACCAAATTTGATTGAAGTCAAGGTTTAGAACCTCTGAACATAAACGAATTGATCCTAGAAGCTGAATTGAAGATGTAGCAGCTCGAGGTAGTGGTCAAGGTGTTGTATGAATTTGACACTTTGGATATCTTGAGAACTGGACTGCAAATCAAGCCTGCAGGGCAACAGGAAGTTCAGTGACATCATATTCAGACGGAATCCCAATTCTAAATCTAAGGTCCTTACCTATAGATTCCATGAAGGAGATTTTCAAGAACATTTCAAGAGGCGGTTATAAGATAGGGATGGTTTATATTTGAAAGACAAGATCAGGGATTTGCTACACAATTTGAAGAAGCAAGTTCAAGCAAAAGATGACAGACACTATGTTGGGTTGTAGTAGGAATCTCGAGCATTAGTGAGGATGCAGCAAGTGAAAGCATTTGTTGGTGAAGTTAAATGCAAGGCTGATTCTATCAGTGGCAATGATGAACCAAATGGATATCTGGCATCAATGACCAACACTGGAGATGAATCACTAAGCACTTCACAGGTACACATTCTAACTAGTATACGTTTATCTAATTCAGAACTGCATGATTATTAAGTTTTGAAATGTATTATATTCATGTCAGCATGTTAGCATCTTAGCATCTTAAGACTTAAATGCTTAATTGATTGCTAAGAATAAGATTGCATACTAGGATTCATGAGTTTAATTAGTACATTTCATAGTTGCTTTTCGATGCATTAAAATGAATAACTGGAGAATTAGATAGTGTGTTCTAGACGGTTAGGTGTATCCCTAAACATTTGCTGGAACTTGATTTAAATCTTCTATGATTTAATACCTCTGCTAATGTTATGAAAATTACTAAATAGACAAATAGGTAATATATTAGATATTTTATATTTTTATTACTTGAAATAATTATGTGCTTATTTTCATATGATTTTCTCCCACTCACATAGTTGCACTTAAATGTCATATCATATCATGTATTGCTTGTTAAGGAGAATAAGATCAAAAGATGGAAGAATTATCTAAGTAGTCAGTAACAGTTGTAGATTAAAAACTTAATCTAAATCTGACTTAGGTAATTAGAGATAGTTAAAAATGTTAGACAACAACAGAAATGGATTAGGAAGAATTAGTAATCAATTTGTTAGTTCTTCTATCCATGTGCTTTTAGAAAATTATTGAATATCTGTAAATCTACTTTATATTTGTTACACTTGTGTAGAATGAGTAAAATAGATAGTACTGAATTTTCAAATATGCATAACATGCCTGAATTGCATAATTCTTATCTAATACATTGAAGCTGAATATTTACCATGTGTTCTTAATTCCATGCTTGTTTAGTTAAATTTGAAAATGCATATCTTAGGGCTTGCATAATCTTAGACAAAACATGTATAAGAATCACAATAGGGTAAAGATTGCTAGTCCACCTTAAGTTAGGTTAGAATCACTAGTCTCATAGCCTTAAGACTACGTTGTCAAGACTGCTGTAAATAAGAAGTGATCAGTCAAAGATAAGTTTGTGCATGTTAAGGTTGAAGCTGTTGTTACCACTATTGAAAGTAATATCTTTAATCCATCTGGACTCAATTAAAGTTGAGTACCAAGAAGGTTAATCATTTGTGATTGCAGAGTATGTAACAAGAGGAAACGTTATATAATTTCGTGACATTTATTGCATGAGGCATATGATTAAGATTGAAGCTCTAACATCACAGTTGGTTGAGAAAACCTATCCAACGGTAACCTTTGGAGATGATAACAAAGGATGTACAAGGGATTTGGCTATAATGATTTTTGGAATTGTCATCAGTAGAAGCATCTTTCTTGTCAACAGACTTATGCACTATCTACAGGGCACTAGGAAATTTTTTGTCAAGGGTTTTCTGGAAAAGCATTGAAAAGGAAAAGGGTTTGATTTCAAACAAGAAGGTTGGAAGCTCACTCAACTGAGAGTGAGGAAATTTGTTCGTAGCTGACATAGAAATTGTATGAAAAGGTGAATTGAACTTTCTTAGTAAAGCTTCATCAATAAAGAGTTAGCTTTGACATATGAAGCTCTCACACTTAGTGAACAAGACAATAGATTCTTTGATAAAGAAGAAATTGGTGAAAGGACTGCTTCATTTGGAATTCTATCTAGAAGGACATTTTTAAGTATTATATATAGGGAAGTCAATGAAAACATCACACTAAAGCAAATTATGTCATAAAAGAAATATGCTTAGTGGTGGTTGATGATAACCCTAATTACTAGTTTGTGATGTTCGTGCATTCAACAGATAATATATCACAGACGGTGATTGATCACATCAGGTAGATCAAGTTGGAAGCAAAGTAAGTTGTGAGAACTTTGAAGTCAGATATTGAAACTGAATTTCGCGAATGAAGTTCTAAATGAAGTCTGCACTTATAAAGGTATTTTGAAGATGAAGCAATTAACACAGCATGCTTCTTTAATCAACAACAAGATCATGGAAAAACATCATATGAGTTAATGGCCAACCAGAAGAAAACACTGAACCTCATTCGTGTGTTTGGAGGAAATTGATATTTACTGAAGATTGAAATGAGTATCTTGGCAAAAGTTAAGGCTCATGGAACCATTTCCTCGTCTACTCATTGAAGTTGAAAGCTTTCAAGGGCTAAATGATGTAAAACCAGAAGGTGATTGAAAGTCTGAATGTATCGTCCAACTACACCAAGCTCCCAAGCATTCAAATGAATGAATATTCTGAATATTTGAAGTTTGACATCTTGTCAGAGTCAAATTCAGATACTAATATTGAAACTAAGGTTGCAGAAGGAATCAATGGTAATAATGATGATTCAGATCCTATTAGTGGAAATAGTAGTGAAACTACATAACTCGTGAACTTTAACAGAATCCACTAAAAAAGGTAAAGGATCTTCAACACATCCTAGCAGCAACTTAGGGAGAGTAAATAAAAGAAGGATCTACTAGTCGCACTTAACACAATGAAGATCAAAAGAATACATTAAGAACATATCTGTCAAGACAAAAGGTTTAAAGTCAAAGTCATTCCTAGAGTCTAGTTCTTAGTAAACCGAATTATTGAGTAAAGGCTCGAAGTGCTAATCAAAATGAACATATATTTTTCGGGACATAACATCTGAAATTCCAAAAAATACTGAAGATGCACTGATTGACCAGATTGGGTGATTGTAATGCAAGATGATCTCAATCAGTTCGAAGGCAGAATCTATTAAAGCTGGAACCCAGACCACAAGACGAAGCTGAAATTGGTATAGTAAGAGTTTACAGAGACTACATAATTATTGACATTGCTATGAGGGACAAAGCCAAACTGGTTGCTACAGGTTACTATCAAGTAGAAGGTATCGATGATGATGGAAACATAATTTTCGAGACTTTCAAGATCAAACAATAAGCACCAGTGACAAGACTTGATGCTATTAGGGCTGAACAAGTTGATGACCTAACAATTGGACATCCCTAGCACCTGTTGAGCATTCAAGCATGAATATCTATCAAATGAATGTTAACAAGTGCACTCCTAAATGGTGAGTTAGAAGTTAAAGTTGATGTACAACATTTCCTGGACTTTGAAGTTGCATATACATAGGAATTTGTATATCATTCTCTTCCCAAGCTCTCTATGAATGGAGTTAGAGATTCAAACAAAATGTCAAGGACATGATATGACACTCTAACTGCTAATTACTTGAAAATGATTTTATATTAGAGTAGTTATACACATATATCTCTCTAGAATACAAGGCACACACAATGTAATATATGTGCAAGTATACCATGAGTATATTATATGTTTGTCTACTAATGAAAATTTGGCAAGAGATATTTGCTAAGTAAATGCAGAGTAAGTACAACATGAGCATGTTGGAAGAGTTGCAATTCGTTTTGAATTATAAGTAGTTCAAAAGAACGATGGCAATTAAAGTAAGTCAAGGATCTTTTGAAGATGCACAATTTGGAAGATTCTAGACCTGCCAAGACTTCTTACCGACAGGCCATTAAGCTTGATCAGGGCAGATCAGGTATATGAACTGAAGTGACAAGCTATAGAGGTATGATCAGCTCATTACTTATTCAAGTGCATATAGACCATATATTTTATTCTCGATATGCCTATTTGCAAGTTTCCAAGTGGATACTAGAGAATCTTATCTTATAGTTATGTTATGAATTGTTAGATATCTTAGTAGATCACCAATTCTCAGAATCAGGTACCCTAAAGATACTAGATTTAACCTAATTGACTATATAGATATTGATGATGCAGGTTGTAAGAAAGACAGGGAAGTAATTCCTAGAAGCTGTCAATTTCGTGGAAGAAGTTGATTTCTTGCTGAAATGAGAAGAAACACTCAATACACAGTTGCAGCAAAGGCGGAAATTAAAGCAACCTGTGAATGCGATGCTCTGATCTTCTGGACAAGGAAACTTCTTCAACTCCAACAACTCTATTAATCTCTCCACATCACTTAAGGAACAATCTCATGGACACCAGGTATCATTTCTTTCGAGAGTCGTCATTAGTAGAATAACTTGCATATTTTTTGCAAAATAACTTGATGAATTTATTTTGTCTAAGTTGGCTAGTAAATTTGGGATATTATTTATGTGCATATTTTTTGAAAATCCCATATGCAAGGAATTCTTAAATGAGTTCAAAAGTATTAAATTTTCCATATTTAAAGGACTCGTGAATTTATTTGAAATCCAGTACCTCGTACTTTTTGCTATTAGTTTAATTATCATGCTTACAATTATTTGTATGTTAAATGATTTAGCATAAGTTAGCAGCCTAATTATTTGTATGTTAAATATTTATTGAATATTAGTCAATAATGTCTTGCTTAATTGTTTTGATATTTTTCAATATTTTATTACAAATAATTGTGGTACTTCTGGTATTAGTGATGTTATTTAAAATTTATGTTCTAAATAATTAATGTATGTTTCAAAACTCACTAATATTGGAAGACGGAGTATTTTCTAAGTCATGTGTATAAAATTCTCAATGTTTTATATGCTTAGAAAATATTTCTGAAATATGATTTTATTTGCGAGGAGTTGTAATTAAGATCACAAGTATTAAATGCCTATATTTAAAGGACTTGTGAATTTCGTTTCAACTATTTCCTCGAGCTTACGTATATCATTAATAATTGTTATGAGTATAATTACAATATGCTTGAGTGATGATTATTAGATATAGCGTAGGAAGTTAGATGCTAATATTCAACCTAATGAATATTTTAGTATTTAGCGAATTTATTTTATCTTATGAAAATTATGGATTGAAGCAATTAAATGTTTATTAGTTTCATAATTTTGATTTGATAAAATATAAGAAGCATAATTTCTTGCATTTTGAAATTATTAATAAATATCAAGTAATGATATTTTGTTAATATTTTCGTGTAATTAATTATGATATTTTTAATATTAGTGATAATATTTGTTGCTTATCTGAAAATCACTAATAATAAAAATATGTCTAAATGCTTATTGTTCTATTGAATAATTGCCACATGTTTATTTGATTTATATATGCATGCATGTGGTAACTGTTTAGTATTGAATGAGTATTACTTTTATTTTTCCTTTCTTGGACTGAATATTTTAAACCTGAATTTATTTATAATAAATTATTGTCTATTTCTTTATCAAAATGTTTAATTCAAAGATACATTCATTTTTTCTATCAGTTTTAGAGAAGAAAACATCAAAATTCTTTTTCAAAACTTCTCTTTTAAAAATCTTTTGATTTATAGCCCTACTTTGATTTCCAAATCCTAGGGTGTGAATCAAACTTTTCTTGTGGATAATCTTTCTTTAAATCTAAAAATCTTTTATTCTCTCCCAAAAGCTAGTTTTAAAAGTATTATCTTACAAAACTTTTTCTCTCATAATTTTTCCTTTTAAAGTAGCAGAAACTTTATGACTGCTATTTTATTCGGAGAAATTATTTTTAACTTCGAGGTACCAATCACTTATAAAATAATTTGATTTCAAACACTTGTTTCAATGTATGTTTCACATTGATTCATAGTACCTAAACAGTGGTTGTTATTTTGAAGGTCTTGTACTGTATTGTTAAGCATACATCCAACCACAATTGTCATGTTTTTATTTTAAGTCAGGGATACTATCAGGTGGATGAAAATGATGTAAATCATAATTGCATTATGAGTCGGAAAATCATAGTCTTCTATCTGATATGGATGTTTTGAAAAACTATTTTCAAAACTTACAGTACTTAGGTTTTAAAGGAAAAGAATCATTTTATTGAGATATAATTTGGTAAGAGAGTTGAATTTCTTCTTTGATGTAAATTATCGCATTTTATTATGGGAAGTTTACCTTATAAGAAATTCACAAGGGATAGAAACTTTCTTCTTTGATACACTTTCCTGCATTTTTTTATGGGATATGTATTTTAAAGAAAATTTCGTATCATGCTCTTAAATGATAAATTTTTAGATCTGACAAAACTCTTTTACTAAAGTGCTTTATTACAATCCATTATCATTCCTTATTATATTTTTCCTTCTTTTTAAGATGAAAAATATGTTTTGGAATGTTAAGGTGATTATATTTTTATCTTGATTGATTCTATCCTTTTAGCCCCTAGTGGCTTTAGAAGCTGGCCAAGATGTTGAAAACCCATCAATCTCTTACCCAGGCCTTAATATCAAACACTGATTCATCCACTTCCATATATTAACCCTTGGAGATATAAGGAACTCATGTTAGTTAGAGGTTGATAAGGGAGAAACTACACTTGATGCAACAAATAAGGATGAAGTCGGAAGTGCACCCACAGCTCTACCTCTAGAGAAGAAAAGTAGTATATAAAATGAGGTAACTGTAACCTCATCTGTATCTTCTCTAAAGGATGCAGAGCTGAAAAGGAAATTAAAATGTCTCTGGAATCATTCTCTCAACAGGGTGAGTCCATTGAAATTCACTTGTCAGCCAGAGCATTTTGTAATGAGTTAAGCACACCACCGGCATTCACGCTAATGGTAAGCCTAAACAGATAAATTCTAGGAACACATTGCAAGGCATGCACAGTGAGAGGTATAGGCATTCAGAGGAGATTTGGACTCTAATTTTCCATACATTACATTATCCAAGGTATCTAACTCAAACAGAAGTTAATCTTCAGCATCCTAAAAGGGAGATCTCTTGTTCACATTTATCTGGGCTTGAGAGGTAACTGCTTGGCAAGAATTCTTAGGATGAGTCAAGTAGGGTATTTTACACAAAATTCCCGTCACAGGGTTACGAGGGAAACGTAGACTCTAAATTTCCATTCATTAAATTGCCTACTACGTCGCCCCTCATGGAAGGAACATTTCCAGATCCTGAAAAGGAATGTCCACATCTCGTTTATGGAGAAGGTGTAAGGAAACTCCTTGATAGAACAAGGCAGGATTCCCTAAAAGATTTAAAATCTTGGGATAACCCATCTCAAAGAGGTGAGGCTCCACTAGACAATGATTTACCAAATGTTATTGAGTCTGGTGCTGAGATAGTGCTTATGCATGATAGATCAAGAACACCTCTACGAGGAAATTTTCCACTTGATATTGATTCAGTTTATATTGATGAATCAGGTGATGAGAATATAAATGAATTGACGGATTTCACTTGCAGGTAGAGAAGGCTATATTTGAGATGCAGACTGAAAGTGAGGGAAAGAAACACTTAAGTGAAAGTGAGGGAGAGATACACTTGAGAGAGAGATAGTGAAGAAAGAGTGAAATAGTTCAAAGTGCTTGACACTTAAGTGTAAACACTAACAGAACGTAGTAGAAGTGAGGAAACCATAGACCAAACACTTACCCTTGCTACTTACTACTTCTGAAAGAAAAGATACTATGTTTTCCCAATCAATGATAGAAGAGAACCTTCTTTGGAAGACAAGCCATTTGAAAGATCATGGGCCATTGGAAGGTTTCTCAAATAAAGGGGAAAATTTAGTATGAAAAAGGAAAAAATGAGAAGGTCTTAGTCTTATATTCATATCCTTAGGGGGAGAATTTAGAAAAGAAAAAGAAAATCTTATCTTCTGATCCTCATAGGAAACAACAGAATATGGGAGAATCAAGAAACTGTATCCTATACTTGAAAGGAGTTGGGTAGAGGATTCCTCATCCAAGTGGGATGTTCGGAAAAGAATTGCCACTTCCATTGATCATCTAAAGAGAAGAAGAAGATAGAGAACAAGAATCACATTCTTAGGGGGAGAACATTACTTGAGTTATGTTCTATGTTCTATTCAAGACGTTCCCAGGAATTTTAATTCTTATGATTCTCTGTTCATGATAAGTTCTTTAAGTTCAACTATGAAGGATTTTGAAGCAGAGAAAACTCAAACACAGACAGAAATGAAGATGATACTATATGAATATCAATTCAGTGCTAGAGGAATAAACATCTTTCATTTCAGTTACTCAAGAATTCTGATAATGCAGAATCTGATCTAGAAAAACCAGTAGCATTATTTACAAGTCCCGGACGATTACTTTTTTTAGCTGTTAGTTGAGTTATCCTCTCTATGAGAATTATTTGCTAAGTTTAACAATCAAATATGGGGAGATTGTTGGTGAGATTACGAAGCTGTATGAATAGTAATCGTGATAACTCAACACTAGAACATGACAAGTAAATAATACTACGCCTACACAGAAATCAGGAAGAAATGAAGACAAGGCAGATACAGTGAATCAAGACATTAGAAGAAGTTTTGAAGTCTACTACAGGTCATTGAGAGAAGTACATTAATATGTTCATGCCTTAGTAAAGAATAATGGTTGAAGACTTTCAGGGTTTCAGAAGTGTTGAAGATTCAGTATAGAAGTGCCACTAGAAGATTTCAGTGTAAAGGCATTGATTGAAGATAGACAGTGTTCGAAGCGTAGGAATCTAGAAGGACTGAAGACAAGGTAAAGACAAAGATTAAAGAAGACAACGGCAGTCTTGAAGCTATACTCACTTAAAGAAGATCAGTTATATGTGCATGCATCAGTGAAGAACACATAATGATGTATTCAAAATTTTGGTAATAATGTAAACGTTGTCTAAGTACCAGAAAAGATTCCAGTGAAGTTATAGTGTTTATTGACAGTCAGTTTTAGAAGGAATGAAGTTGCTTCAAACTTAACAATATACGTAATACTATAATACGAAGACCTGGATCAAAGTTAGTCGTCTATGAACCAGACCAGTTGCACTAGGCGTCAGTAGTTTGTGAAAGGAATCTGAGTATTGTCTATAGAAGAATTGTTAAGTTGAAGAATGTACTTGAAAAGAACGATTATTTATTAAGGTACGAAAAGTGATTTGTAGGGGCTATAACCAAACAGCTAAACAACTCAAAGGGTGCAGGGTGCAAAGTGCACAACCTTGGTATGAAAAGTGAAATTTTCTTAACTATAGTGGAAGAACGGAAATAGCTCAGGGTACATGGTGTAATGTGACAAGACTTTGGTACAAGAAATGGAAGTTGGGGAACTTCAGTCAAGGAATGAATAGAGGGTGACTAAACCGCACTTTGACCATGTAAATAAATCAAGCGCAACAAAAATGTGAAGCGCAACAAACATTCATGTTGATTCTAATGACTTTTAGTGACGCCACTACAAGGCTTGCCTAGTACAGACGCAACAAAAGATGGCAGTAAATTTATTCTAAGTACTTAGGCCCAACAAAACTCAATATATATTTTGATGGTACCTATACAAAGATATAGGTGTAGAGGCGCAATAAAAAGCTCCCCTAGGCGCAAGAAAATATTAACTGACGTAACAAAATATTTCTTGGCCCCACTTAACTCCCAGTCAATCAAATTACAGTAGCTTACTTTATTGATTTAAAAGACTACACGGATAAGAAAAAGGCAAGCTACTCATTCAAGAGTCGTCTTCTTCAACACAAAAATGCAGAGAGCTACTGCTATGGTCGGAGCAAGAAGACACAATTTATACACACCCATACCTTGCTTCCGGTTAGATTTCAAGACCCGGTTCTTTAATGAAAAATTCTTAGGGCTCCTAGATATCACTCCCTACGGACTCGGTTTTTCTTTGTACTAATTTAGATATATTTGCATAGGAACTGAGCCTTATATTTTTGTGTTAGTAGCAAAGAACTAATTTATTCTTTGGAAACTAGTTATATTTTTAACTGGGTGTAGCACCCCTCTAGATTTATATATGGAAGGTATATTCCTGGAAACTCATCTCATTTATTTACTTGCTAATTTTCTAGAACTGTAATGTTTATTCATAAATACAGAAACTTAGTAAGCAGCTCCCCTAAACACTACAAATGGTCAAACCCACTCTGAAGTATTAATTTATTTATTCGCAAATTCCAAAAAGAATTTAAATTATTATGAGTATCGTATTCAACCCCACTTCTACGATACTTCGGGACCCAACACACTCTTTTTCTCCATATCTCTCACTCAAGTGTATCTCTCCCTTACTTGCACTCAAGTATTTTTCTCCCTCATTTTCACTCCGCATTTCGTATATAGCCTTCTGTACCTGCAAGTGAAATCTGTCAATTTATGTCTATTCTCATCACCTGATTCTTCAGAATAAACTGAATCACTATTAGGTGGAGATTTGCCTCGTAGAGGTATTCTTGATTTATCATGCATATGCATTGTCTCAGCACCAGACTCAATAGATTTTGCTAAATCACTGTCAAGTGGAGCCTCACCTCTTTTAGATTGGTTATCCCTAGATATAAAATCTGAAGGGTTTCGGGCATGAAAACGCAGCGGAATTAACGTAAAATAATAATAAAAAATTGAAACCCAATCGCAGGATCCATGTATAACGTTGGATGATTATGGTGAAGAAGTATGTACCTTAACAAAGCTTTCGTATGCTGTTTAATGGAGGTCCAGAAAGATGAATCACAGCAGTCCTTTGTTGTAAAGATTTGCTCTCTAAAGAAGTCCACACGAACGCCCGATCGTCCTACGATCACCGGAGTCGGTACTAGCCGAATTGTTTGCCTCTCTCTCTCTCTCTCTTTCTCTAGCCTCTCTTCATGTTGAGCAGCTAGGGTTTTTCTCTAAAACGAAATTTAATCATTAAACCCTAATATTATACATCATTATGTATATATAGGGGAGAGACAGATTTTGGGCCTAACCCTAATTCATGTGGTTTGCAAAACCCATTATGACTTTGGGTTATTATTATTATTAAATCTGAATTCTAATATAATTAATCAAGTCCCACTTAATTATTTCAATAATTAAAAATAATAATAATAATACTTATTAAATCCAAATTCTAATATAATTAATCAAGTCCCACTTAATTAATTCAATAATTAAATTCGATTAAACAATACTATATTTAAATTCGTAATTTAAATAAACCTCCGTTTTGACGTTCTTTGTGTGTGACCCTTTAGGTTATTATTACGTTGACAATAATTTTATTATCTAATAATAAAATTATAAACAATGAGCGGCATCTAGTAATACATCATTGCTACCCAAGTAACAATAATAATTGGTGATTCAATTACACCTTTCGTGAATAATGTTCCATGTAATATAATCCCTTTAACCTTATATTATAGATCAAACTCGAGGCATGTATAGTGTCATCCTCTTCAACATTTAATCTCGGTTTCCTTGATCAATGAGTAGACTATTCAAACAAATCAATATTTGAGCATGGCCATGCATTTCATAGTCTCACTTAATCAAGAGGCCAATAATATCACTCCTAGAATTGGAGGGTTAAATCCTATATCTATCATTCATATTCCTCATACGATTCATAGCATACCCAATGTACACCTTTATCATTACCCGGTTAAAGGTAACTTTGAGTGTAATCAAAGTATATTAATTCTCGTATAGAAATATAATAATTTCAAGTCAGAGGATCATTACATCATTATCACAGTGAGATTTCTTATGACACTTATTAACAGTAGAATCTCACGGCGGGTCTTTCTAGTGTCATGTATTGATACATACACTTATGTTCTTGACTTTAGTATCACCATACCTATGACCAATGAGATGTGGTCATCCGTCAACAAACATACTAGTCTTATTGCATTATTATTGTCCTTAAATAATAATACTTGACTAGGGAATTTTAGGAATAAAATATTATTCATATAATCTCATTTTTAAGTCACATACTTAAAGATATATATTACGTATTAATATTCCAAGGACATTTATTATCCTTTCAATTTATAACGCAGTAAATAAAGACATAATAAATAATAATTAAATAATCACATAAAACATAATCCTTAATTGTTTTCAATAAAACATTAAAAGTATTGTCTCTAGGACACCAATACTAACAATCTCCCACTTGTACTAGAGCCAATCTCTCATGTATCTAATACCCATGGAACTAGTATGACCTTCGTGCTTCTGCTGCGACAAAGCCTTAGTCAGTGGATCTGCAATGTTATCATTTGTATGCACTTTACATATATATATATATATATCCCCTCGATTATTAATCTTATTAATTAGGTGATATCTCCTAAGTACATCCCCACACAGCCTCCTTGGCTGCTTCGCAAGTATCAATATACTCAGGCTCTATTGTAGAATCAACAACTGTCTCAGCTGTGAACCATTCCAGCATACAACATCTCCATTTAGACAAAACACAAATCCAGACTTAGAAATCGAATCATCCTTGTCTGTCTAGAAACTAGCGTCGGTGTAACCTTTTACTACCAGCTTATCTTCTCCTCCATATACCAAGAATTAATCTTTAGTCCTCTTCAAGTACTTAAGAATATTCTTGACTGTTGTCCAGTGACTTTCACCTGGATTAGACTAGTATCTACTCTGACTTAGGCCGATCATTCTTCTTGATCTATCTCTATAGATCTTGATACCTAAAATATAGGTCGCTTCGCCTAAGTCTTTCATTGAGAAATTCTTACTCAACCAAGTCTTAAAAGCCTGTAAAGAAGGAATGTCATTCCCTATTATTAATATATCATCAACATATAATTATAGGAATGCCACATTGCTCCCACTTACCTTCCTGTAAATACATGGTTCATCTTCATTTTGAATAAACCCAAACTCTTTGACAGTTTCATCAAAACGAATGTTCCATCTCCTTGAGGCTTGTTTCAATCCATAAATGGATCGACGCAGCTTACATACCTTTACAACATTCTTTGGATCAACAAAACCTTCAGGCTGTTTCATATACACATCCATATCTTCTTCAAGGCTCCCATTTAAGAAAGCGGTTTTGACATCCATCTGCTAGATTTCATAATCATAGTAAGCAGCTATAGCAAGAAAAATCCTGATGGATTTGACCATAGCCACTGGTAAAAAAGTCTCATCATAGTCAATACCATGAATTTGCTTGAAATCTTTTACCACCAATCGTGCCTTATAGGTCTGTACATTACCATCCATGTCGGTCTTCTTCTTGAAAACCCACTTGCACCCTATAGGTTTTACCCCTTTAGGTGGATTAACCAAAGTCCATACTTGATTAGTATACATGGATTCCATCTCAGATTTCATGGCATCCAGCCATCTCTTGGATTCTGGAGTGTTCATAGCATCTTAGTAGGTGAGAGGCTCATCTTCGTCGATAAGCATCACATCACCATCTTGAGTTAAGAGAAATCCATAATATCTCTCAGGCTCATGGTGAATCCTACTAGACCTACGAATAACCTGTGTTTCTTGAGCAGTGTTGTGGTCTTGTACATCCTGCTCAAGTTCCTCCATTGGTTCAATGTTATCTTATGGGCCTCGAACTTCATCGAGATCTGTTATTCTCCCACTGTTTTTCTTCGAAAGCATTTCTCTTTCAAGAAAAACTGTAGTTCGAGCAACAAACACTTTGTTCTCGGAAGGATTATAGAATGAATAACCCTTTGTTTCAATTGGGTATCCCATAAAATTATATTTGTCTGATTTAGGTCCTAGCTTGTCAGAAGTTAAACGTTTCACAAACGCTTCACATCCCCATATTTTCATAAATGACATGCTATGATGTTTTTTTAAGTCCATATCTCATATGGAGTCTTCTGAACCGTTTTAGTAGAAACTCGGTTAAGTGTATAAGCAGCCGTCTCCAGGGCGTAGCCCCATAAACTAATTGGAAGATCTGTATGACTCATCATCGATCGTACCATGTCCAACAAAGTACGATTCCTCCTTTCAGAAACTCCATTCCATTGTGGTGTTCCGGGAGGAGTGAGTTGTGATACAATACCACACTCTTTTAATAAACTCTTAAATTCATGGCTTAAGTATTCACCTCCACGATCAGATCGTAGAGTCTTAATACTTCCGCCAGTTTGCTTTTCTACTTCAGCTTTGTTTCTTTGAACTTTTCAAAAGAATCGGATTTGTTCTTCATAAGATACACATATCTACTGAAATTATCAGTAAACGTGATAAAGTAGTAAAAGCCACCTCTTGTCATAGTACGCATAGGACCACATACATCACTATGTATAAGTTCTAATCGTTCAGTGGCCCTTTCACCTTGTCCAGTAAAAGGAGATTTAGTCATTTTTCCAATGAGACAAAGTTCGCATGCTTCGTATGATTCAAAGTCAAACTTATCCAAGTATCCATCCTTATGTAACTTGGAAATGCACTTCTCATTTATATGGCCTAAACGACAGTGCCAGAGGTATGTTTAATTTGAGTCATTTATTTTAAGACGTTTGTTATTCACATTATAGATAGGAGTGTCTAAATCAAGAACATATAAACTGTTAAATAAACGTGCAACCTCATAGGTAACATTATTCAAAGAAAAGGAACAACTATTGTTCTGAATTAAAATGCAAAACCTTTCTTGTCTAAACAAGAAACCGAAATAATGTTTCTGCAAATTGCAGGCACGTAAAAACAGTTCTCAAGTTCTAAAATAAGCCCAGTGGGCAATGATAAATAATAAGTCCCTACAGCTAAAACAACAACCTTTGCTCCATTGCCAACTCGTAGGTCGACCTCTCCTTTAGCCAAAGTCCTACTCCTTTGTAGTTCATGTACATTTATACAAATGTGAGAACCACATCCAGTATCCAATACCCATGATGTAGAAGTTGACAAATTGACCTCTATAACATAAATACCTGAATCAGAAGCTTGACCAGCCTTCTTCTTCTTCAGATCCTCCAAATAAGCATGACAGTTTCTCTTCCAATGACCTGGTTTACCATAGTAGTGACAATCACCCTTTGCAACAACACCCTTAGGCTTTAAAGCCTGTTTGGGATTAGCCTTTGGCTTGGGACCAGAAGCAGATCCAATCTTCTTCTTTCCCTTCCATTTGCCTTTCCTATTAGCCTTACCTTTGTTATCTACCATCAACATGGCAGCAGGTTCAGCCTTTTCATGTTGATTTCAGTAGTTCGTAACATGGCCAACAATTCAGTGGGTGTTTTGTCTATCTCATTCATATTGTAGTTCATAACAAAATGAGTATAGTTGCGGTTCAAAGATTGCAAGATTAAGTCAATCTGAGCTTCCAAACCAATCGGGAAACCCAAAGTATCAAGATACTCAATATAACCTATCATCTTCAGAACATGTGGTTCAACAGGTTCACGCTCTCCCTGTTTGCAAGCATACAGTGCTTTGCTCGTGTTGAACCTTTCTTGACGAGCTTGTCCCTCAAACATTCTTTGAAGGTGTTCAATCATCTTATAAGCATCCATATGCTCATGTTGTTTTTGAAGCTCAACACTCATGGTTGCCAGCATGAGACATGCAATATCATTCACATCAGCAATATGCTTCTGATAAGCATTTTGCTGAACGCGAGTTGCATTCTCAGCAGGAGGAGCAGGTGAAGGAATTTCAATGACATGGAGCTTACGCTCTTGCCTGAGGACAATCCTCAAATTCCTATACCAATCCAGGAAGTTAGTTCATGTTAGCTTGTCCTTCTCAAGGGTTGCTCATACGGAGAAAGTATTTGTATTGTTTGCCATTTGAATATCTACAATGTTTAAAATGCATATAATAAACATTAGATTATCTGAGTTATTTATTATGTTCAAATGATTATGATATATTCATAATATATCTCCCACTATTTTTATCAAATTAATAGCCCTTACTATTAATTTGGAAAGTATATCCCATAATTCTTTCTAGTGAGCCAAGATCCATATTTCGTTATGTCCCAAGTCAACCACTGGAAGTCCTTAAAAAATGATTATTTAGGTAGACAACAGTTGTCAATTATATCATATATAATTCTTGGATAGTTTGGTGAACAACGATTGATCTTATCTATCTAATAGACTTTTAACCAAACTCTATGCTTCTAAGTTCATAATGGTTGAATATAACCGTTTATTTTCACCTTATTATGACGACTCAGTTAAGTTAGACCCAATGATACAACGGCCGAATATAACCGTTTATATTCGTCGCATCTCACCACGATAGATAGGATTCCCCTGCCACTGACAGTCCTTCCCCTAATCGATCTAGGATTCGATGAGTGTTCATTCATTGGAAACCATCCGAGTAAAACTTAATATTTTGTTAAGGGGTTTAGAAAATTTATAACGATCATGATCACATCATAAAGAGATCCTCAATTTTTCCTTGAACCAAATATTTCAAATTGACATCTTAAATTGTTCATTTCCCAGGTAGATGGAGGATACCAGTTGTCACACTTAAAACCCATCAGCCTTACGAATACGCATATCCGTTTTTGTCAGAAAATCCCAGTTATAGATATCAAAAATCAATATTTAATTCTGTGTTTTAAAAATCCATATTTCATAAACACAAGAATCTCATGATCGTTTGTTAATTTTAAAATCTTGAATCGTTACAGATTTTATCTTTCTTAAGCAGACATGGCATGGGTGTCGTATCTAATACATACATCATTCTAACACATACATATCTACACATGCATTCATATACATATATGTATTGTGCATAAATTAAACATGTTTGGTTATGACCCCATCCTATGTGATATTTCCAAGCTAATGGAATTATCAAGGTCAATCTATGGTGCTTTCAAATACTACACTATTACATGTCTTTATCTTCTTCATTGCTCCATCATCTGGATTGCCTCCTAACTTCCTTGCTTCCAAGTCTCCATTGAACAATTACATTGAATAATAAATAAATCTATTCTAATGAAATTATAAGAAGAACTCGAGTTACATTCGAGATTAACAATTACAATGAATAAACGACATGCAAGTCGTATTTAGAAACCAAAACCATAAAACAAAACCACTATCCTATGGGTCTTTAGGCCATAACCATCCACCATGTTATCACATAACACATGTAATATATCTCAGATTATATAAACATATCATATAATCATATATAATAAATTTCAAAATTTCAGAAAATTAAATAAATTTTAGAAAATAATAAATCGCCGTTTCGGGGCCTGTAACGTCGTCAAACGGCTTACAGACGCGAAGCTGAAAAAGTCAGTATTGCTCAGTGACACGATTCCAGTCAGAAAACACATATCATTTGCGAAAATCGGACATTGGACACAGATTTCAGAAAATCTACCGAAGCCGTTTCAGAATTCGTATCGAATACGATTTCCATAACAAGAATAAACATGTATCATATACATACAGCAATACACACAATCATCCCATGATTATACAACACATGAATATCATATATTCAAAATCATATAAAACATATATATCAATATATAGTCATGACATATCATATATATGTTTACATACATCGAAAAACTATTAAACACATAACCAAATCATCCCATTATACACGTAGCTCTGATACCATTGAAGGGTTTCGGGCATGAAAACGCAGCGGAATTAATGTAAAATAATAATAAAAAATTGAAACCCAATCGCAGGATCCATGTATAATGTTGGATGATTATGGTGAAGAAGTATGTACCTTAACAAAGCTTTCGTATGCTGTTTAATGGAGGTCCAGAAAGATGAATCACAGCAGTCCTTTGTTGTAAAAATTTGCTCTCTAAAGAAGTCCACACGAACGCCCGATCGTCCTACGATCACCGGAGTCGGTACTAGCCGAATTGTTTGCCTCTCTCTCTCTCTCTTTCTCTAGCCTCTCTTCATGTTGAGCAGCTAGGGTTTTTCTCTAAAAAGAAATTTGATCATTAAACCCTAATATTATACATCATTATGTATATATAGGGGAGAGAGAGATTTTGGGCCTAACCCTAATCCATGTGGTTTCCAAAACCCATTATGACTTTGGGTTATTATTATTATTAAATCTGAATTCTAATATAATTAATCAAGTCCCACTTAATTAATTCAATAATTAAATTCGAATAATAATAATAATACTTATTAAATCCGAATTCTAATATAATTAATCAAGTCCCACTTAATTAATTCAATAATTAAATTCGAATAAACAATAATATATTTAAATTCGTAATTTAAATAAACCTCCGTTTTGACGTTCTTTGTGTGTGACCCTTTAGGTTATTATTACGTTGACAATAATTTTATTATCTAATAATAATATTATAAACAATGAGCGGCATCTAGTAATACATCATTGCTACCCAAGTAACAATAATAATTGGTGATTCAATTAAACCTTTCGTGAATAATGTTCCATGTAATATAATCCCTTTAACCTTATATTATAGATCAAACTCGAGGCATGTATAGTGTCATCCTCTTCAACGTTTAATCTCGGTTTCCTTGATCAATGAGTTGACTATTTAAACAAATCAATATTTGAGCATGACCATGCATTTCATAGTCTCACTCAATCAAGAGGCCAATAATATCACTCCTAGAATTAGAGGGTTAAATCCTATATCTATCATTCATATTCCTTATATAATTCATAGCATACCCAATGTACACCTTTATCATTACCCGGTTAAAGGTAACTTTGAGTGTAATCAAAGTATATTAATTCTCGTATAGAAATATAATAATTTCAAGTCAGAGGATCATTACATCATTATCACAGTGAGATTTCTTATGACACTTATTAACATGTAGAATCTCACGGCGGGTCTTTCCAGTGTCATGTATTGATTCATACACTTATGTTCTTGACTTTAGTATCACCATACCTATGACCAATGAGATGTGGTCATCCGTCAACAAACATACTAGTCTTATTGCATTATTATTGTCCTTAAATAATAATACTTGACTAGGGAATTTTAGGAATAAAATACTATTCATATAATCTCATTTTTAAGTAACATACTTAAAGATATATATTACGTATTAATATTCCAAGGACATTTATTATCCTTTCAATTTATAACGCAGTAAATAAAGACATAATAAATAATAATTAAATAATCACATAAAACATAATCCTTAATTGTTTTCAATAAAACATTAAAAGTATTGTCTCTAGGACACCAATAGTAACAAAATCTGTTAGGGAATCCCGCCTTGTTCTATCAAGGAGTTGCCTCACACCTTCTCCATAAATGGGAGGTGGATAATCCTTTTCAGGATCTGAAAATGTTCCTTCCAGGAGGGGCGACGTAGTAGGCAATGTAATGAATGGCAAATCAGAGCTTATGTTTCCTTCGTAACCCGATGATGGGAGTTTTATTTGAAATACCCTACCCGAATCATCCGAAGAATTCTTGCCAAGTAGTTGCCTCACCTCGCTAGAAAAATCTGAACGAGGGACTTCCCTTACGAGATCCAGAGATATTACTTCTGGTGAGGTAGATACCTTGGAAAATGTAATGAATGACTAATTAAAGTCTGTATCTCCTCTTGATGTCTGTGAAGACATGCGCATTTCTGCAATCTCAACAACTTCATCTACGGTAATAAATGGTAAATAAAGAAGTTGTGGGGTGAAGTATGTACCTCTTATGCACTCCTTGCAATGTGTTCCTAAAATTTATCTGTTTAGGATTACCATCAGTGTAAAAACTAGTGGTGTGCTTGACTCATTACAAGGTGCTATGGATGACGAGCGAATTTCAATGGACTTACCTTGTTGAGAGAATAATTCCAGAGATAGTTTTATTGCCTTTTCAGCTCTGCATTCTTTTGAGAAGATGCAGATGAACTCACAGATACCTCAGTTTATATATTACTTTTCTTCTCTGTAGGTAGAGCTATAGGTGCACTTCTGACTTTATCCTTATTTGCTGCATCAAGTGTAGTTTCTTCCTTATCAACCTCTAACTTACAAAGTTTCCTTATATCTCCAGGGGTTAATATATGGAAGTGAATGAATTAGTGTTTGGTACTATGGCCTGGTTAAGAGATTGATGGGTTTTCAACCTCTTGGCCAGCTTCTAAAGCCATTGGGAGTTAAACGGATAGAGTCAATAAAAAAGATAATCAACTTAACATTCCTAAACTTATTTTTCATCTCAAAGAGAAGGAAAAATATGAGCAGGAATGGTAATAGATTGCTTTAAATTACTTTTAGTAAAAGAGTTTTGTCAGAACTAAAGATTTACCATTTAAGAGCAATATACAAAATTTTCTTTAAGATACATATCCCTAATAAAACGCGGGAAAGTGTATCAAAGAAGAAAGTTTTTATCCCTTATGAATTTCTTACAAGGCAAACTTCACATAATAAAATGTGAAAATTTACACCAAAGAAGAAATTCAACTCTTTTACCAAATTATATCTCAATAAAATGACTCATTTCCTTTAAACATTAGTACAGTACATTTTGAAAACAGTGTTGCAAAACATCCTTATCAGATAGAAGAAAATGATTTTTCGACTCATAATGCAATTATCATCATTTTTATCCATCTAATAGTATCCCTGATTTAAAATAAATACATGACAATGAGGGTGGATATATGCTTAGCAATACAGTACAATGCCTTCAAAGCAACAATTATTGTTTGTTAGTATTGGTGTCCTAGAGACAATACTTTTAATGTTTTATTGAAAACAATTATGTTATGTGATTATTTATTTAATATTTATTATATCTTTATTTACTGCATCATAAATTGAAAGAATAATAAATGTCATTGGAATATTAATACATAATATATGTCTTTAAGTATGTGACTTAAAAATGAGATTATATGAATAATATTTTATTCCTAAATTTCCCTAGTAAAATATTATTATTTAAGGACAATAATAATGCAATAAGACTAGTATGTTTGTTGACAAATGACCACATCTCATTGATCATAGGTATGGCGATACTAAAGTCAAGAACATAAGTGTATGTATCAATACATGACACTGGAAAGACCCGCCGTGAGATTCTGCATGTTAATAAGTGTCATAAGAAATCTCAAAGTGATAATGATGTAATGATCCTCTGACTTGAAATCATTATATTTCTATACGAGAATTAATATACTTTGATTACACTCAAAGTTACCTTTAACCGGGTAATGATAAAGGTGGACATTGGGTATGCTATGAATCGTATGAGGAATATGAATGATAGATATAGGATTTAACCCTCCAATTCTAGGAGTGATATTATTGGCCTCTTGATTGAGTGAGACTATGAAATGCATGGTCATGCTCAAATATTGATTTGTTTAAATAGTCTACTTATTGACCAAGGAAATCAAGATTAAACGTTTAAGAGGATTACACTATACATGCCTCGAGTTTGATCTATAATATAAGGTTAAAGGAATTATATTACATGGAACATTATTCACGAAAGGTTTAATTGAATCACCAATTATTATTGTTACTTGGGTAACAATGATGTATTACTAGATGCCACTCATTGTTTATAATTTTATTATTAGATATTAAAATTATTGCCAACATAATAATAACTTAAAGGGTCACACACAAAGAACGTCAAAATGGAGGTTTATTTAATAATAAAATTATTATTAATTTAATTATTATTAATTAAATAATAACATAAAGGGTCACACACAAAGAATTTAGACATATTATTATTATTAATTCGAATTTAATTATTGAATTAATTCAGTGGGACTTGATTAATTATATTAGAATTCAGATTTAATAAGAATTATTATTAATTCAAATTTAATCATTGAATTAATTAAGTGGGACTTGATGAATTATATTAGAATTCGTATTTAATAAGAATTATTATTAATTCGAAATTATTCATTGAATTAATTAAGTGGGACTTGATGAATTATATTATAATTCGGATATAATAATAATAATAACCCAAAATCATAATGGGTTTTGGAAACCACATGGATTAGGTTTAGGCCCAAAATCTCTCTCCCCCTATATATACCTAATGATGTATAGTATTAGGGTTAATAATTGGATTTCATTTTTAGAGAAAAACCCTAGCTGCTCAATATCAAGAGAGGTTAGAGAGAGAGAGAGACAAACAATTCGGCTAGTACGGACTCCGGTGATCGTAGGACGATCGGGCGTTCGTGTGAACTTCTTTGGAGAGCAGATCTTTGCAACAAAAAGGGTTGTTGTGATTCATCTTTTCTTGACCTCCATTAAACAGCGTACGGAAAAGTTTGTTAATGTACAGACTTCTTCACCATAATCATCCAAAGTTATACATGGATCCTGCGATAGGGTTTCATTTTTTTATTGTTTTACGTTATATCCACTGCATTTTCATACCCGAAACCCTTCAATGGCATCAGAGTTACGTGTATAATGAGATGATTTGGTTATGTGTTTAACAGTTTTTCGATGTATGTAAACATATATATGATATGCCATGACTATATGTTAATATATATATGTTTTATATGATTTTGAATATATGATATTCATGTGTTGCATAATCATGGGATGATTGTGTGTATTGTTGTATGTATATGATATATGTTTGTTCTTGTTATGGGAATCGTATTTGATACGAATTCTAAAACGATTTCGGTAGATTTTCTGAAATCTGTGTCCAGTGTCCGATTTTCGCAAATGATATATGTTTTATGACTGGAATCATGTCACTGAGCAATACTGATATAATCAGCCTCGCGTTTGTAAGCCGTTTGACGAAGTTAAAGTCCCCGAAACGGTGATTTATTATTTTCTGAAATTTATTTGATTTTTTAAAATTTTCAAATTTATTACATATGATTATATGATATGTTTATATAAACTGAGATATATTACATGTGTTATGTGATAACATGGTGGATGGTTATGGCTTAAATACCCATAAGATAGTGGTTTTGTTTTATGATTTTGGTTTCTAAATACGACTTGCATGTCGTTTATTCATTGTAATTGTTAATCTCGAATGTAACTCGAGTTCTTCTTATAATTCCTTTAGAATAGATTTATTTATTATTCAATGTAATTGTTCAATGAAGACTTGGAAGCAAGGAAGCTAGGAGGTAATCCAGATGATGGAGCAATGAAGAAGATAAAGACATGTAATAGTGTAGTATTTGAAACCTCCATAGATTGACCTTGATAATTCCATTAGTTTGGAAATATCACATAGGATAGGTCCATAACCAAACACGTTTAATTTACGCACAATACATATATGTATATGAATGCATGTGTAGATATATATGTATTGGAATGATGTATGTATTTTATACGACACACATGCCATGCCTGCTTAAGAAAGATAAAATCTATAACGATTCAAGATTTTAAAATTAAAAAAATGATCATGAGATTCTTGTATTTATGAAACACGGTATTGAATACGAATTTTCTTTTTCTGATATGGGGAGATTTTGTCAAAAGCGAATTATTATTCGTAAGAAAGTTGGGTTTTAAGTGAGACCGCTTGTGACTTCTCCGACGATCTGGAAATCGAACCATTGACGAATACTGAAATGGATTATTTGATCAAGGAAAAATTGAGAATCTCTTTATGATGGGATCATGATTGTTCATATTAACATTAAAATCCCTAAATACATATTAAGTTAATCGGATGCCTTCCAATGTTTAATACTCGTCAAGATCTAGATTGAGAAGGAGTGGGTTTGCCAAAACAAGGCGCTTTTATCAATCATGGGAAGACGTGATAAGTAAGTGACTTAGTTTGTTGAAACATTGGATCTAACTTAACTAAATCATCACAATAGGATTGTGGGTTTAGAGACATAGAGTTTGGTGAGATTTATTGGATAAATGTGTTCAAAGTGTTGTTCCACCAAACTATCCAAGAGTTATATTTGATATAATCGACTAATGTTGTCTACCTAAATAGTCGTGTTTTAGGTGTATTATCCAACACTATATTAAAACATGGATGAAATATGGATCTTGCCTCACTAGAAATATTTAATGAAATGCTTTTCAAATTAATTATTAGGGCTATTGATTTGATAAAAATAGTGGGAGATATATATTATAAATGTATATGATAATCACTTGAACATAATTAAACTTCTGCAACTAACTAATATTCATTTTAAATATTGTAGATATTTAATGGCAAATAACACAAATAACTTCTCTGTGAGAGCAACCCTTGAGAAGGACAAGCTGACAAGAACTAACTTCCTTGATTGGTATAGGAATTTGAGGATTGTCCTCAGGCAGGAGCAAAAGCTTCACGTCATTGAAATTCCTTCATCTGCTCCTCCTGCTGAGAATGCAACTCGTGTTCAGCAAAATGCTTATCAGAAGAATATTGATGATGCGAATGATGTTGCATGTCTCATGCTGGAAACCATGAGTGTTGAGCTTCAAAAACAACATGAGCATATGGATGCTTATGAGATGATTGAACACCTTCAGAGAATGTTTGAGGGATAGGCTCGTCAAGAAAGGTTTGATACGAGCAAAGCACTGTATGCTTGTAAACAGGGAGAGCGTGAACCTGTTCAACCACATGTTCCAAAGATGATATGTTATATTGAGTATCTTGATACTTTGGGTTTCTCGATTGGTCCAGAAGCTCAGATTGACTTGATCTTGCAATCTTCGAACAACAACTATACTCATTTTGTTATGAACTACAATATGAATGAGATAGACAAAACACCCACTGAATTGTTGGTCATGTTACGAACTGCTGAAACCAGTATGAAAAAGGTTGAACCTGCTACCATGCTGATGGTAGACAACAAATGTAGGGCTAAAAGGAAAGGCAAATGGAAGGGAAAGAAGAAGATTAGATCTGCTTCTGGTCCCAAACCAAAGATCAATCCCAAACAGGCTTTAAAGCCTAAGGGTGCTGTTGCAAAGGGTGATTGACACTACTGTGGTAAACCAGGTCATTGGACGAGAAACTGTCATGATTATTTAGAGGATCTGAAGAAGAAGAAGGTTGGTCAAGCTTCTGATTCAGGTATTTATGTTATAAAGGTCAATTTGTCTACTTCTACATCATGGGTATTGGATACTGGATGTGGTTATCACATTTATATAAATGTGAAGGAGCTGCAAAGGAGTAGGACTTTGGCAAAGGGAGAGGTCGACCTACGAGTTGGCAATGGAGCAAAGGTTACTACCTTAGCTGTAGGGACTTATTATTTAACGTTGCCCACTAGGCTTATTTTAGAACTTGATAACTATTTTTACGTGCGTGCAATTTGTAGAAACATTATTTCGGTTTCTTGTTTGGACAATAAAGGTTTTGCATTTTCAATTCAGAACAATAGTTGTTCCTTTTCTTTGAATAATGTTACCTATGGGGTTGCACATTTATTTAACGGTTTATATGTTCTTGATTTAAACACTCATATCTATAATGTGAATAAAAAATATTTTAAAACTAATGACTCAAATCAAACATACCTCTGGCACTATCGTTTAGGCCATATAAATGAGAAGCGCATTTCCAAGTTATAAGAGGATGGATACTTGGAAAAGTTTGACTTTGAATCATACGAAGAATGCGAATTGTCTCATTGGAAAAATGACTAAAGCTCCTTTTACTGGACAAGGTGAAAGGGCCACTTAACGATTAGAACTTATACATAGTGATGTATGTGGTCCTATGCGTACTATGGCAAGAGGTGGCTTTTACTACTTTATCACGTTTACTGATGATTTTAGTAGATATTGATATGTGTATCTTATGAAGAACAAATCCGATTCTTTTGAAGAGTTCAAAGAATACAAAGCTGAAGTAGAAAAGTAAATTGGCGGAAGTATTAAGACTCTGCGATCTGATCGTGGAGGTGAATACTTAAGCCATAAATTTAAGAGTTAATTAAAAGTGTGTGGTATTGTATCACAACTCACTCCTCCCGGAACACCACAATGGAATGGAGTTTCTGAAAAGAGGAATCGTACTTTATTGGACATGGTACGATCGATGATGAGTCATGCAGATCTTCCAATTAGTTTCTGGGGCTACGCCCTGCAGACGGCTGCTTATACACTTAACCGAGTTCCTACTAAAACGGTTCAGAAGACTCCATATGAGATATGGACTGAGAAATGTCATAGCATGTCATTAATGAAAATTTGGGGATGTGAGGCGTTTGTGAAACGTCTAACTTCTGACAAGCTAGGACCTAAATCAGAACAATGTAATTTTTTGGGATACCCAATTGAAACAAAGGGTTATTCTTTCTATAATCCTTTAGAGAATAAAGAGTTTATTGCTCGAACTACAGTGTTCCTTGAAAGAGAAATGTTGTCTAAGAAAGACAGTGGGAGGATAATAGATCTCGATGAAATTCAAGACCCACATGATAACATTGAACCAAAGTTATACATGGATCCTGTTATAGGGTTTCGTTTTTTTATTGTTTTACCTTATATCCGCTGCATTTTCAAGCCCGAAACCCTTTATTGTTTTGGTACTATGAATTAATATGGAACATACATTAAAACAAGTATTTTAAAATAAATCATTTTATAAATGGTTGGTACCTCGAAGTAAAAACAATTTTTTCGAATAAAATAGTAGTCACAATAGTGGGTTTAATCACAAAGTTTCTACCACTTTAAAAGGAAAAATTAAAGAAAGAAAAAGTTTTGAAAGATAAAACTTTTAAAACCAACTTTTGGGAGGATAAAAGATTTGAGATTTAGAGAAAGATTATCTTCAAGAAAAGTTGATTCACATCCAAGGTTTTAGAAAGCAAAGTAGTGCTGTAAATCAAAAGATTTTCAACAAATAAGTTTTGAAAAACAATTTTGAAGTTTTCTTCTCTAAAACTAATAGAAAAATGAATGTATTTTAGGATAAATTTTTTATAAGAAATAGACAAGAAATTCTTTTCAATACATTCAGATTTAAAATTTAGTTACAGAAAAAAAACTAAATATACTAATAGTAATACTCATGCAATACTAAACAGTTACCACACACATGCATACATATAAATTGAAATATGTCAATTATTCAGTAGAACAATAAGCATTAAGACATATTTTTGTTATTAGTGATTTGCAGATAAATAACATGTATTATCACAAATATTAAAAATATTACAATTAAATTGTTTTCCCAGTTACACAAGTAGAAGGGGGGTTGAATACTTGTGTTCTTTTTCTACCTGTTTAAAATCAACTCAATATGAATTAAAGCTTTGAATTAATAAGAAAGATCAAACACAAAGATATGAATGAATATTGTTTATATTATTGACGAGTAAATACAAACTCTCCTAGGGTGTACACAAACCTTAGCAGTTTCTCTGTGTTTTATCTATCTCTATGCTCTCACAAAAGTTTGACTTGGACAACTTGACTTCATATAATTAGGTTACATAGAGTCTTTATATAGAGATCAGTCTATCAACTAATAACAGAAAATCAAATTACAATAGGAATAGAAATCCTAATTATTAGTTGACGGTTTCCTTCTGCAATATAATTGTCTTTATCTTCGAAGACTTTCCATTCTTGTGATCATCTTCCAAATTTAGCTTTAACTTTATAGACTCTGAAATCTTCAGACTCTGACAAACTATAGACTCTGATAGTCTATAGACCCTGATTACCTTCTAGACTCTGATCTTTATCTAGACTCTGGTTTCACTTTCTACAAAAAATCTTGTAAGTACAAGTGACAAGAATGTTGACTATCTAGACTCTGATTATAAAAGTTTAGAGACTAGAAAGACTTATTACAAATAGACTATGCTAGACCCTGTTCTAGTATTTTGTACATCATCAAATGAATATATTCCTAACAATCACCCCCTATTTATGCTTTATAAAATGTAAGCATAAATCAAGGTTTGAAGATGTCAAAACTAAATAATGAAACAATTAATCTAGAATAGTATAAAAATTTATAAGGAAAAAGAATTACATCTCACTTGATCTTTTAAATGGCTGAATTGTTCTTCAGAAAAGACTTCAGCTTATTCTCCTCCACAATAGCAAGAGCTTCACCAACATACTTCTTCAATTTCTTCATTTCTTTATTAGAACATTTAATTTGATAATAAGCTGCTCTTAGATCATTTGCACTACATTCTTGTTCTTTTAAATCTTTCAACATCAGAACACTAACTTTCTCACTCATAGATTGAAACCCAAAGTAGTGACCCACACCTTCTTGGAATTTGATTTATTTTTCTTTTAATGGCATGTCTTGATCATTCCCTTCAGCATCAACATATTTTAAAGAAAATTTGCCTATCTGTCTATTTGCTTGTCTGAGCAGAGTCAGCTTCCTGTCAATCTCCATAAACCATTTGTGTGTGACAGCCTCTTTGCTTATATTCACTTCATAAGCAATTTGCAAGAGAAATCT
This sequence comes from Oenanthe sinensis, assembly GCA_028671895.1. Lineage (NCBI taxonomy): Eukaryota > Viridiplantae > Streptophyta > Magnoliopsida > Apiales > Apiaceae > Oenanthe > Oenanthe sinensis. The sequence continues at coordinate 6,013,478 of JAPMAC010000195.1, read as the reverse complement.
AATATACTATAATTCATTAGTCTGTTTGAAGAAGATGAAGTTTGATTGACTAATCCATCTAACAGATCCTCATTCTAAAAAGTATACAAGCATCTCATTTTGCTCCTTTTCTGTACCTCCCTGACCTTCTGACACCATTCTTTCAAAAATATTATAGACAATTTGAGCAGATACCACTTTGTTTAAGTGTTTTTGTGTAATCTTCTCAAACTGCCAATCTGTCAAGGATTAAGGATCCCTGGTTAGAGTAGTTATTCTATCAATATCAGATTCTTTAAAAACTCCAAGTCCTATCTTCTTTTTAGCTCTTAGTGCAGATTTGATTGACTGCATTGCCAGGATGTAGGTTTTTGAATTTCATCTGGGTCTGATCCCTTTCTTTGCTTATCAAAATCTGGCTTAGACTCTGATTTCCCATGTCCAGTCCCTGACGTGTGTGATTGAGTTTTTGCTAATACAGCCACTCTAGACTACTTTTGTTGCACACCACTATCACTAGCTTCATCATCATCATCACCATATCTCCTCCTTTTAACTCCCTTTTGTTTAGCTTCCTTGCATACATCATCCTTACTTCTCCTGAAGGAATCACCAACTTTCTTCTCCCCCTTTTTCACATCATCACTACCTATGACAGTCAAAAGAATCTGTTCAAGGACTGAGGAGATGTTGGCATGTGCTGCAATGACTGAATCAGTCTTGGTGGTTAGATCAAAGACTATTATTTGGAGTTTGGCTTGACTGGCAGTGGTATCAGCAATAACATCTTCGAAAGTGTCTTTTTTGGATAATTGAAGAGAATGAATTCTGTCAAATTGAGTTTTGAGCAGAGAAGTAGTATTATCAACACCAGTAAGCTTTGTTTGAATGTTAGAGATGTCCTTGACCACACCAGCCAATTAGGCAGTGACATTCCCTGTCTCAACCTTAATATATGCATCTATAGCTTTGTCTTCTTCAATGAAGGAGGCATCAGCATCCTAATCAGGATAATGACCATGTTCTTACAAAAAGGACTTCTTTTGAAAAGCCATAAGTCTCTCAGACTGGTGGATGGCCAAGATACACTCAAAAGTAGCTTTATCATCAATGCCTTTAAGTTTTACTGATTCATAAGATTGAGGAAAAATCTGATCAAAATATATAAAAGATGCATTAACTTTCTCATCATCTTCAGAAGTGCAATCATCATTCATATCAGCATCAACAGGCTTAATCTTTATAACTAGAGGTGTAGACTCTGGTAGTTGAGTAGACTCTGAAACTGCATAAGGGACTATAGACCCTAACTCTTCCTTAGAGTGATCAGACTCTGTAGACTCTGGAAGCCTAGCCTGGATAGGCATAATAAGAATTGGTGCATCTGACTTCAATTCTGCAGTCTCACGTTTAATGTTAGTTGTATCCACCAAAGCCTCTATGACTCTGTTTGCTCTCCTTGCTAGAGAATCCACTAAATATTGTTGTGGTCTCTGTGTGAATGACATTTGAGCAGCTAGAGCCTTCTCCTTCTTGCCAATCTGCAAGATCAAGAAAAATGAATTTTCATCCATCCTCTACTTCAACTCATTAGACCAACTTTTGGGAAATTCTTGATCCCAATAAATAAAGATAGGTTCAAGATACCCTAGTCTCTCATTCTCATAATGGCATTAGATACCCACTTTCTCAATCTCACTCTAGCTAGTAACAGACTCTAAGTAGCAATAGACTCTATGTACTAACAGACTCTAGCTTCCAGTTTCTTTCTAGAGTCTGTTGGCTCTAGTATTCCAGTCTCAGGGTCTACTCTAGACTCTGACTGCTTCAGTATGACTTCATTAGAAGCCAGAGTCTGAGTATCACCATTTTTGACTATCAATGCATGAGACTGCCCTTCAAGGTGGATAGACTCTGATAGAATAGATTGTAGAATTTTTTCATGAGAATCCATCAGAGTCTGTCCTCCCATATTACTGGGGTTCTCATCAGCATATTGTTGAGTTGTCAAGGAGATCCTAATAGCATGCTCTCCTGCCCCACTATCACCCATCCTCTGACTAGGTGGTTCTTGTGTGGGTGAGGCAAATTGAGCACATATTGCACTAGTCACCATTGGTGCACTAGTCCCATCCTCCAACTTCCTTTTAGCACCTGCTACCTCCAATGGGTCCACCACAGTTAATGCATCCAAGTTGTCATTGAGAAAGGTCCTGGCATGGATTGCATTGATGGCCTGGGCATAAGTCATGTGAAAGGAATCATGTAGTTCCTTTGTAATTTTCTGATAACAAGAGCCCTTGATTTGATCCAATCTACTCTTATAGGTTGGATATATATATTTTTTGGTCACATTCCCTACATTGTGGACATGATAATCAACCACCTTCCTTGGAAGAGGCTGGATAATAGAAATCCAATCAATAGTTGTCCTGTAGGTAATCCCTTTATCACAAATTGCTTCATAGTCAAAAAATGGTTGTTCAACCTCAATTTCCAACTCAACAACATACTCTGATTCTCTCCTTTTATGGACCTTAACCTTTTTAGGCTTCTTTGATTTTGGTTTTTCAGGGTCTGGCACACCAAGTGCTTTAAGAACTGCATTAGTCCTACCTTCTATGAGCCCTGCAGCTTGAGTTTGTAGTGAAGGGTGGAAGAGGTAGTTGTATAGATTTGTTACTGGCTCTTGTGCATAAAGATGTAGTTCCTCCTTCATCCTCTTCCTTAGGGCCTCATAAGAAGAAAGAAGATCCAAGACATGTTGTTGTTTCATGAAGGAATCTGAATCTTCAAGTGATTCCACCAAAGGATATAAGAAGATAAGCACCTCATCAGTTGGAGTAATGATTGAATCAATAAGACATGAGGTTGCTTCCTTTGGCATTCCTTTCCAAAATGTCTCATGATCAGAGTCTGAAGGCAGTCTAGACTCTGACTCAACATTAGACTCTGGTTCAGGAAATTTTAGTATTTCAGAGTCTGGCTCGGCAGGAGCCTTGGGAGAATTTATTTCTTGCAAAACAGGGTTAGTAACAATTACAAGCTTGTGTATGTGTGTAGAATAAGCCTTCCTCAACTTCTTGTACTTCTTAGCAAAAGATTTCTCAAGAGACTCAAGTTGAGAATCCTGAGGTGCATCCCTAGGTTTTTCATAGACCGTAGCCTGTAGAGAGTCTACAAACTTGGCTTTTAAGCTAGAATCAGGTGCATCATGACCTTCTTTTAGTAGAGAAAGCCCTTCAACAACCTATTTCTCTAAGGGGTTGAGCTCATCATCACTTTGCTCATCTATAAGCTTGGTTTATATCAATCTGCATCTCTTTACAACTGGTGTCTTTTGAGAGACACCAGAGGTTGGTTTCTTTTTGGATTTTGAATTTGGAGATTTGGTTATTGAAGGTGATTTGGCTACTTGGATAGGTCCAGGGGGACTCTTCATCACTTGTTTCTGCACCATTTCACCACTAAAGAATGAATAATTATAGATGGAAGGTTTGTAGTTAGAGAGTTTTACCTGCATTACCTCTGGATATGTCATGGCAGGTAGACTCTTTTTCTTGTCATCAATTCTCTTGATGTCAGAACAAATTCTTCTCTGTTACTTGTAAGCTTGCATACAACAATCATTTTAAAGCTTGGTAGATATGTTAGGAATGAAGTGATTAAGGAGAAGCATAAGGACTCTATGATAATAGACCTTCTTCCTCCCCTCCTACACATTATTCAATTTTTCTCTCATTTGAGTGAGCAACATATCACCAATGTTGATCACTTTATCAAATAGGAGACTGTGACCAATCTGATAAGTGATAAAAGTTAAGGCATCAAATCCACTGCATTTACCAGTAAAACACTTAGCAATTTGATCAAAAAACAAAGACCACGATTTTCTCAAAAAAGGCCTAGTTATTTTACTCATATTGTCTAAACTACTAGAATAACCTAGTGATTTAAACATGCTCTTAATATCTTCATCAGAAACAGTATCATCGAAAGGTGTTTTAACAGGAAGTTTAAACACAGAGTTAAGAACATCAACAGTTACATCAAATGTTAAGTCACCAAAGGTAAACATAATCTTACCTAGTTGATCCTGAGTAGGATCAATTACCTTTGCAGAGCTCCATGCCTACGATAATGCATCCATATGAATGAAAGGAGATGCCTTGAGAATGTAACTGAGCTTACTCTGCTCCAAGAAATCCATCACAGGTTAGTAGTAAGTGTGTACCCCTTTCTTGTCTCTTAGGGCTACCACGTGATTAGTTGTCATGAACTCAAAGTCCCCAAATGTGAATGCAACCGCCTTGGGTCCCCTCATGATGGTAGATACAGCAGCCATTGAAGTAATTGAAGTGAAAGTGATGAAAATTCATGAGAAAATAACTTAGGGTTCTTAAAAAAGCTTTGAGCATATTTTTGCCTTAGAAAATAATTCATAATAAACATGTGAGTAAATTGTATGTAAAAATTATATTTTGTTCGGAGTGCATACCATATACACGAGTCTACAGCCTGTAACTAGTAAAAAGTAACTGTTACCGCCTATTTCAAGTCATTTAAATGAATTAAACGTAATCAGAGTCTGTAGGTGCGAATTCTAACTTTTTCAGAGTCTAAGTGTCTAAACCTTCAGAGTCTATACACCCGTCAGAGTCTAGAAGTTAGACTCTGTTAAGATAAAGTAACTCAAAAAAATTTCAATAAAAAATTATAGTTTGATAAATCAGGGACTACAATTAAAGTACATACCTTGCTTCTTGTTATGATTGATCACTTACATATTTAACATACTTAATTCACCTACCAGTCTGAGAAAGGTAGACTCATCAAGTATTTTTGTTAAAATGTCTACAATCTGTCTAACAGTTTGAACATAATGAAGTGCCACAGTACCATTTTCAACATGTTCTCTAATAAAATGATACCTGACATCAATGTACTTTGTTCTGGAATGTTGGACTTGATTCTCTGCAATTTTAATAGCACTAGTGTTATTACAATACATAGGAATATTTGAGAATGTTAGTCCATAATCAAGTAATTGATTTCTCATTCACAGAATTTGTGCACAACAATTTTCAGCTGCTATATATTCAGCCTCAACTGTTAAGATTGATACAGTCTGTTATATCTTGCTAAACCAAGAAACTAATCTGTTGCCAAGAAATTGGCATTGACCTGTTGTGCTTTTTCTGTCCACTTTGCATCCTGCATATTCAGAGTCTGATAACCAATTAGTGAAAAATCTGACTCTTTAGGATACCAAAGTCCAAGAGTTTGTTCACCCTTGATATATCTGAAAATTCTTATCACAGCTAACAAATGTGATTCTTTAGGGTCAGCCTGAAATATAGCACACAGGCATGTTGCATACATTATATCTGGTCTACTAGTAGTTAAATATAACAATGAGCCAATCATACCTTGATAGATAGTGTTGCCAACTTTTTTACCCTTTGGGTCAGAGTCTAGTTTAGTGGCTGTTGACATGGGAGTTTTGGCAGTTGCACAGTCTTGCATATCAAAGTTCTTCAATAGTTCTTTCACATACTTTGATTGATTGATGAAAATTCCATCATCATTTTGTTTGACTTGAAGTCCCAAAAAGAATTTTAACTCTACCATCATGCTCATTTCATAATTTGACTGCATTAATTTGCTAAACTTTTCACAGAGTTTGTCATTAGTAGAACTAAATATAATATCATCAACATAAATTTGGACAAGAAAAATATCACCTTTATATTTTCTAATAAAGAGAGTTTTGTCAATGGTATCTCTACTGAATCATTTTTTCAAGAAGAAATTTTGATAGAGTTTCATACCATGCTCTATATGTTTGCTTCAATCCATATAGTGCCTTGTCTAAGCTATAAACATGATCAGGAAACTTTGGATCAATAAATTCTGGTGGTTACTCCACATAGACTTCTTCTTCCAATTTTCCATTCAAGAAGGAACTATTCACATCCATCTGATACACCTTGAATTTTGAATGAGCTACAAATGCAAAAAACATTCTGACAGCTTCCAATTTTGCAACTGGCGCAAAAGTTTCATCATAGTCAATTCCTTCCTCCTGATAGTATCCTTTTATAACTAGCATTTCTTTGTTTCCAATCATAGTTCCATTCTCATCAAGTTTGTTTTTGAATACCCATTTTGCACCAATCATTGATCTATTTCTAAACACCCATTTTGCACTAATCAAATTCATTTAATTCCTCTTGCATTGCAATAATCCAGTTAGGGTCTTGCAAAGCTTCCTCAATTTTCTTGGTTCATTCTTTGAGAGAAAACATCTATAAAGACATTCATTTTGAGTGGCTGTTCTAATTTTTACACCACTCTCAGGATTACCAATTATCAAATCAGGAGTGTGATCCCTTACTCATTTTCTAGCTGGTGGGAGATTGGTTCTTGAACTTGAAGCTCCCCCTAAATTAGTGGCATATCCTGTATATGAGTGAAATTCAAATGAAAAGGTTCCCCTGAATTACTTGACCCTAAAAAGGATTCAAACTTGCCTGATCTAGACCTTGATCAGTTAAACTCTGAAAAACTTGATTATGTCTGTCTAGACTTTGTCTGGGTAAACCCTGAACTGTTAGACTCTGAGCTATATGGAGTTGAATTTTCTGGCTCCCCCTGAGAGTGTGCAGGTTCCTATGTTGTTTTAGGAGTTATTTGAGACTCTTCATCCTCATCATCTTCATTTATCTCAGAACTTTTCAAAATTTTAAATTCTAGTATTGTAGACTCTGATTCATCTTGCAATCCTGTAATCTTTTTGTCATCAAATGCAACATGAATAGATTTCATAACAATTTTGGTTCGGAGATTAAACACTCTGAATGTCTTTGTGTTTGGTGCATATCCAAGAAAGATTGCTTCATCAGCCTTGGATTCAAATTTGCTTAGATTTTTAGGATGTACTTTCAGTACAAAGCACTTGCATCCAAATATGTTAAAGTGTTTCACACTTGGCTTCTTGTTCTTTACCATTTCGTAGGGAGTCTTTCCATGCATATTAATCAATGTATAGTTTTGAGTGAAACATGTTGTACTGACTGTTTCAGCCCAAAAATATACTGGTAGTTTAGACTCTGCCAACATTATCCCGGCAGCTTCTATGAGTGTTCTATTCTTTCTCTCCACAATTCCATTTTGTTGGGGTGTTCCTGGTGTAGAAAATTGTTGAGTAATTTCCTTTGATGCACAGTATTCCTCCATGATTGAATTCTTGAATTTAGTACCATTGTCAGTCCTTAGAACTCTAACTCTCTTCTTTGATTTTATTTCCAGAAAAGTGATATGATCTATTATGTGTTGTGGAGGTTCATCCTTTGAATGCAGAAAGAAAACCCATGTGAATCTTGTAAAATCATCTACAATGACAAGAGCATATTTCTTTTTGTTAATTGACATCACATTTACCAGACCAAATAAATCAAAGTGTAATAGATAAAAGGGTTCAGAAATTGTGTTTATTGTCTTGCTCTTGAAAGATGTTTTCCTTTATTTTCCAAGTTGATATGCTTCACAAAGTCCATCTTGCACAAAGTCAACATGTGGTAGTCCTCTCACAAGATTCTGTTTCACCAACTTGTTGAGTGTTTTAAAGTTAATGTGTGATAGTTTCTTGTGTCATTTCCAGCTTTCTTTAGTTGAGGCCTTGCTATATAGACATGTGACTTCATTGCGAATGCAATCCTCCAAGCTAGCTTCATATATGTTGCCGTGTATATGCCCTTTGAAAACAAAAATGCATGTTTCTTTGTGAGTCACAAGTCACTCTTTGTTGTCAAAGCCAGTATGGTAACATTTATCTCCAAGATGACTTGTGCTTGTTAAATTGTGTTTCAAGCCATCAACTAGAGCTACTTCATCAATGATGACATTCCCAAGTATAATATTGCCATATCCTAGTATTTATCCTTTGTTGCCATCTCCAAAGGATACTTCTGGGCTAGCTTTTTCCACAAAGTCTATAAGCAAGGATTTCTTTCCACTCATGTGTCCTAAATATCCACTGTCCAGGATTAGGGTTACTTTCTTTACCCTTATTCCCTACATACATAAAGCAAGTTGTTAGGAATATATTCATTTGATGATGTACAAAATACTAGAACAGGGTCTAACATGGTTTATATGTAATAAGTCTTTCTAGTCTCTGAAATGTATAATCAGAGTCTAGATAGTCAACATTCAAGTTATTTGTACTTAGAAGAATTTCTGAAAGAAAAAGAAACCAGAGTCTGCATGAAGATCAGAGTCTGGAAGGTGATCGGAGTCTATAGACTATTAGAGTCTATGATCTATTAGAGTCTACATTTATCAGAGTCTGAAGATCATCAGAGTCTGAAGGTTTCAGAGTCTATACAGCTAAAGTTAAATTTGGAAAAGGATCACGGGAATGGAAAGTCTTCGAAGATCAAGATAAATATATTGTAGATATGCTATGGGAAGGAAAGAGAATTGCAGAAGGAAACTATCAACTAATAATTAGGAATTCTATTCCTATTGTAATTTATCTTTCTATTATTAGTTTGATAGGCAGCTCTCTATATAAACACTATGTAACCTAATTGTAAGGGTGTGTAATTCGAAGCATAATTGTCTGAGTGAAATTTTGTGAGAGCATAGAGATAGAGAGATATAGAGAGAGTTGCTATGATAATCACAGAGAAGCTGCTAGGGTTTGTGTACACCCTATGAGAGTTTTGTATTTAATCATCAATAATACAAACAGTACTTATTCATATCTTTGTGATTGATCTTTGTTCTTAATTCATATCGAGTTGGTTTTAAATCAAGCATAAAAGTAACACAAGTATTCAACCCCCCCTTCTACTTGTGCAACTGGGAAAATAATTGGTATCAGAGCCTAACGTTTAAAATCGATCAAAGATGTCTGGAAACAAAGATGGCAATTCTAAGATTCATATGCTTAAAAGAAATGAGTTTACCCACTGGAAGGTTAAGATGCTGCACCATCTGGAAGCAACAGACCCTGACTATCTTGAAAGAATTCATGAAGGACCCTATGTGCCCTTAAAGCTAGTACCTCAAATCAATGAAGAAGGAAAAGTAACTGAAGAACACTTCATTGAAAAACCAAAGGCTGAATGGACAAAAAAGGACAAAGAGAATGTTCTTAAGGCGGCAAAGGTCAAAAACATACTCTTTAACAGTTTGGATTCTATTCTTACAAACTGTGTTATATCATGTCAAACTGCTAAGGAGATATGGACAAAACTTGAAGTACACTGTCAAAGAACTAAGGATGTCAAGAAAAATGCAAGGTCTTTGCTAATTCAAGAGTATGAGTATTTTGAAGCAAAATCTGGAGAATCTATTACTGAGATGTATGATAGGTTTACTAAAGTCTTGAATGAGATGGCTATGCTTGGTAAGGTTTATGATTCTGAAGATACCAAGACCAAGTTTTTGAGAGCACTTCCTGAAGAGTGGGACAATAAGACTACAAAAGAATTTTTAGATATCTCAAGGGGGCACAAACTCTTGGACTTTGGTATCCTAGAGAGTCAGATTTTTCATTAATTGGTTATTCAGATTCTGACTATGCAGGATGCAAAGTAGACAGGAAAAGCACAACAGGTCAGTGCCAGTTTCTTGGCAACAGATTAATTTCTTGGTTTAGTAAGAAACAACAGACTGTATCAACCTCCACAGCTGAGGCTGAATACATTGCAGCTGGGAGTTGCTGTGCTCAAATTCTGTGGATAAGAAATCAATTACTTGATTATGGACTAACATTCTCAAATATTCCTATGTATTGTAATAATACCAGTGCTATTAAAATTGCAGAGAACCCAGTCCAACATTCCAGAACAAAGCACATTGATGTCATGTATCATTTTATAAGAGAGCATGTTGAAAATGGTACTGTGACACTTCACTATGTTCCAACTGACAAACAGATTGCAGACATTTTGACAAAATCACTTGATGAATCTACCTTTCTAGACTGGTAGGTGAATTAGGTATGTTAAACATGTAAGTGATTACAAATTACAAGTAACAAGGTATGTACTTTAATTATAATTCTGGTTGTAACACATTATAATTAATTATGTTTGCAAAATTTTTATTGGTACTTTATCTTGACAGAGTTTAGTTTTTAGACTCTGACGAGTCTGTAGACTCTGACTAGTCTGTAGACTCTAAAAGTCTGTAGACTCTGAAAAACAATTATCTTCTAGACTCCGAAACGGTTCAAGTTCGCGCCTGCTGTGTCTAAATTGTTCAAATGACTTGAAATAGGCGGTAATAGTTGTTTTTGACTGGAGATAGAATGTAGACTCATGTGTATTGTATGCAACTTGAACAAACTAGAATATTTTCATACATTTTACTCACTTGTTTATTACAATTAATTTCTAAGGAAGAACTATTCATAGATCATTTTACGAACCCTAGTAACTTTCTTCAAGCGTATTCATCACTTTCAATTAATAACAACTTCAATGGCTGCTATCTCAACTGTCATGAGGGGACTCAATGCCATTTCTTTCACATTTGGGGATTTCGAGTTCATGACCACAAATCATGTTGCCGCCCTTGGAGAAAAGAAAGGGGTAGACGCTGACTACTACCCTGTGATGGATTTCTTGGAGCAATCCGAGCTTCACTACATTCTCAAGGCATCACCAGTCATTCACATGGATGCTGTGTCACAAGCTTGGAGCTCTGCAAAGGTAGTTGATCCTTCTCAGGATCAACCAGGAAAAATAATGTTTACCTTTGGTGATTTTACATTTGATGTCACTGCCAATGTTATTAATTCTGTGTTTAAATTACCTGTTAAACAATCTTTGGATGAAACTGTTTCTGATGCTGAAATTAAAGAAATGTTTAAATCACTAGGTTATTCTGGTAGTTTAGAAAACATGAGTAAGTTAACTAGGCCTTATTTGAGAAAAGAATGGTCATTTTTCTTTGATCAAATTGCTAAGTGTTTTATTGGTAAGTGTAGTGAATTTGATGCTATTACTGCTATTACTTATCAAATTGGTCACAGTCTCCTATTTGATAGAGTAATCAACATTGGTGATATGTTGCTCACTCAAATGGGAGCAAAATTAAACAATGTGCTTGAGGGGAGGAAAAAAGTCTACTATCATAGATTTCTTATGATTCTCCTCAATCACTTCATTCCTGACATGTCAACCAAGTTGGCAGATGATTGTTGTGTGCAGGCATATAAACAACAAATGAGGATATTCTCTGACATTAAGAGAATTGATGACAAAAAGAAGAGTATACCTGCCATGCACTATCCACATGTAATGCAGGTAAAACTCTCCATCTATAAACCATTTATCTATAATACTTCTTTTTTTAGTGGTGACATGGTGCAGGATCAAGTAATGGAGAATCCCCCTGCACCTACCCCAGTCACCCAATCCCCTTCAATTACACAATCTTCCAAACCAAAATCCAAAAAGAAACTAACCTCTGGTGTCTCTCAACAGGCACCAGTTGTAAAGAGGAGAAAATTGATTCAAACTAGGCTTATAGATGAGCACAGTGATGAGGAGCTCAACCCTCTAGAGAAACAAGTTGTTGAAGGACTTTCATTGTTAAATGAAGGTCATGATACACTTGATTCTACCCTTCAAGACAAGTCTGTAGTCTCTGAAAAGGCTACAGACTCTGACTAACCTAGGCATGCACCTCAGGATGTTCAAACTACATCTCCTGAGAAATCTTTTGGTCAAAAATACAAGAGGTTAAGGAAGGCTTATTCTGCACACACACACAAGCCTACTACTATTACTAATCCTGTTTTGCAGGAAACAGATGCTCCCAAGGCTCCTGCAGGGCCAGACTTTGAAAGCAAGAAATTACCTGAACCAGAGTCTAATGTTGAGTCAGAGTCTAGACTGCCTTTAGACTCTGATCATGAGACATTTTAGGAAGGAATGCCATTGGATGCAGCCTCAAGTCTGATTGATGAGATCATTACTCCAAGTGATGAGGCACTGCAATTCTTATATCCTTTGGTGGAATCAGTTGAAGATCCAGAGCAACATCATACTAAATCTCAAGTCTTGGATTTTCTTTCAACCTATGAAGCCCTAAGGAAGAGAATGGAACAGGAGCTACAAATGTCTGCACAGGATGTGGTCAAATCTCTATACAGCTACCTATTCAACTCTTCATTCCAAGAAAAAGCAGCTGGGCTCATAGAAGGCAGGACAACTGAAGTTCTCAAAGCACTAGGTGTGCCAAACTCTGAACAACAAATCATAAAGAAGCCTAAAAAGCTTAGGATCTACAAAAAGAGAGAATCAGAGTCTGTTGCTGAGTTGGAGACTGAGATTGAGCAACCAGTTTTTGACTATGAAGCAATTTGGGATCAAGGGATTACCTACAGGACAGCTATTGATTGGATTTCTACTATTCAGCCATTTCCAAGAAAGGTGGTTGATTTTCTTGTCCAAAATGTAGGTAAGGTGGCCAACAAATACATCTATCCGACCTATGAAAGTAGATTGGATCAACTCAAGGGCTCACATTATCACAAGATTGCAAGAGAACTGCATGATTCCTTTCACTTGACTTTTGCCCAGGCCATCAATGCACTCCATGCCAGGATCTTTCTCAATGGACACCTGGATGCATTAACTTTGGTAGAACCAAAGGAGGTAGCAGGTGATGCAAGGCAGTTGGAGGTTAGGACTAGTGCACCAGTGGTGACTAGTGATAAAGATGCTCAGTCTGCCTCACTCACACAAGAACCACCTAGTCAGAGGTTGGGTGATAGTGGGGCAGGGGAGTATGCTGTAAGGCCCTCCTTGGCAACTCACCAAAGAGCTGATGAGAACCCTAGTGATATGGGAGGACAGACTCTGATGGATTCTCATGAAGAAATTTTCCAATCTATTCTATCAGAGTCTATCCACCTTGAGGGGGAGTCTCATGCACAAACAGTCAAAGATGGTGACACTCAGACTCTGACTTCTAATGAAGTCATACTAAAGCAGTCAGAGTCTAGAGTAGACCCTGAGACTGGAATACTGGAGCCAACAGACTCTGAAAAGAAAGAAGATGACTGTAAGGGTTCAAAATCTGTTGATGCTCACCCCTTGGTGGAAACCCCTAGCCTTCAGACATATGAAGGGGTTCCCCTCCATCAAGGTGGTTCAGGTATTGAAGCACATTTATTATCTCTCAACCCCTCTTCTGTAGGATTATTGAGTGCACCCTCCAAAATGAGTGAAAAAATATCTGAGAGGCTGGCACTGGTCGAGGCAAAATGAGAGGTAGAAAAGCCTGTAGAGAGCCTGAGTGAGATTGAAAAAGTGGATGCCCAACCCCACTGTGAAACTGAGAGATTAGGGTATCCTGAACCTAGCTTTAATTTTTGGGATCAAGATTTTCCAAAGAGTTGGTCCAATGAGTTGGAGCAGGGGATTGATGACAAGTCACTTTGTTTGATTGTGCAGATTGGTAAACAGGAGGAGGCTCTTGCTGCTCAGAAGTCAGTTACACAGAGGCCACAACTTCATCTGGTGGATTCTCTAGCAAGGAGAGCAGATAGAGTCATGAAGGCTTTGGTGGATAACCTGTCATTTTAACTGAGGCTGCAACATTGAAGTCGGAAGAACCACTTTTCATCATGCCTATAAGGGCTAGACTTCCAGAGTCTACATTCTCTGATAACTCTCAGGAGGAGTCAGGGTCTATAGTCCCGGTTGCAGTTTCGGAGTCTACACCACCAGAGTCTACACCTCCAATTCCAAAGCTTGAGCCTGTTGCTGAGGAGTGCACTTTTGAAGATGATGATCAAGTTCAACCTTCTTTTGTCTATTTTGATCAAGTCTTTCCTCAGTCTTGGGAGTCTGCACAGAAAAGAGGCTTCATTGCTAAAGATTCTTTTGCATGTGTTCTGGCTATTCATCAGTATGAGAGGCTGAAAGCTTTTCAGAAAAAATCTTATCTCCAGGAACATGGTCACTACCATGGTGAAGAGGATCAAGCTCTGGATAGGGATGTTAAAACTGAGATAGAGAATGTTGCTACACAATTGGCTAATGTGGTCAACGACATCTCTCATATTCAAACCAAATTTACTGGTGTTGACAATACTACTTCTCTGCTTAGTACCAAATTTGATAGAATTCACTCAATTCAATTATCAAAAGAGGTCGCTTTCAAGGATGCTCTTGCTACTATCACCTCTACACAAGCTTCTCTCCAATCAACAGTCTCTGATTTAACCACCAAGGTTGATTCTGTCATTGCAGCACAGGCCAATATCTCCACAGTTCTTGAACAAATTTTATTGGCTGTTACTAGTTCTGATAATGTCAAAAAGGGGGAGAAGAGAGGTGAATCTTTCTCCAGGAGAAATAAGGATGATTCATGCAGAGATGAAAAAAGGGGAGTTAAAAGGAGGAGAGATGGTGATGATGGAGATAGTTCTCATGGTCCTAGGGGTCCTGGTGATGTATCACTCAAGCATTCTGGAGTGGCTGTATTATCAACATCTCAACCACATCAGTCAGGGACTGGACATGGGAAATCAGAGTCTAAGTCAGACTCTAATAAACAAAGAAAGAAAACAGACTCTGATGTAACTCAAGAACTTTCATACTGGAAGTGTAGTCAATCAAATCTGCAACTTAAAGCTAAAAAGAAGACAGGTCTTGGAGGATTTGAAGAATCTGACATTCACAGAACATCTACTCTAACCAGGGATCCTCAATCCTTGAAAGATAGGCAGTTTGAGAAGATCACATAGAAGCATTTAAACAAGGTGGTGTCTGCTCAAATTGTTTATAATGTTTATGAAAGAAAGATGCAAGAAGGACAGGGAGACACACAAAAGGTGAAGAATGAGATGCTGGTTTATTTTTTAGAAGGTGGATCAGTTAGATGGATCAGTCAATCAAACTTCATATTTTTCAAACAGGCTGAGGCATTGCAGTATATTAGATTTCTCCTTCAAATTGCCTATGAAGTTAACAAGAGCAAAGAGGCTGTCACACACAAATGGTTCAAGGAGATTGATAGAAAGCTGACATTGCATAGACAGGCAAATCGACAAATGGGCAAATTTTCTTTAAAATATGTTGATACTGAGGGAAATGATCAAGTCATGCCATTGAAAGAGAAATAAATTAAATTTCAAGAAGGTATGGGTCATTACTTTGGGTTTCAGCCATGAGTGGGAAAGTTAGTGTTCTAATGTTGAAGGACTTGAAAGATCAAGAAAGCAGTGCAAATGATCTGAGAGCAGCTTACTATCAAATCAAATGTTCAAGTGAAGAAATGAAGAAATTTGTTGGTGAAGCTCTTGCAATTGTGGAGGATAATATGCTCAATTCATTTTTGAAGAATAATCCAGTCTTTGAGAGGATTAAATAAGAAGTATTTCTTTTTCCTTTATAATTCTTTTATACTGTTCTAGATTAATTGTTTATTCTTTAGTTTTGACATCATCAAGCCTTGATTTATGCTTACATTTTATAAAGCATAAATAGGGGGAGATTTTTAGGAATATATTCATTTGATGATGTACAAAATACTAGAACAGGGTCTAGCATGGTTTATCTGTAATAAGTCTTTCTTGTCTCTGAAATGTATAATCAGAGTCTAGATAGTCAACATTCAAGTTATTTGTACTTAGAAGAATTTCTGAAAGAAAAAGAAACCAGAGTCTGCATGAAGATCAGAGTCTGGAAGGTGATCGGAGTCTATAGACTATCAGAGTCTATGATCTATCAGAGTCTACATTTATCAGAGTCTGAAGATCATCAGAGTCTAAAGGTTTCAGAGTCTATATAGCTAAAGTTAAATTTGGAAGAGGATCACGGGAATGGAAATTCTTCGAAGATCAAGATAAATATATTGCAGATATGCTATGGGAAGGAAAGAGAATTGCAGAAGGAAACTATCAACTAATAATTAGGAATTCTATTCCTATTGTAATTTATCTTTCTGTTATTAGTTTGATAGGCAGCTCTCTATATAAACACTATGTAACTTAATTGTAAGGGTGTGTAATTCGAAGCATAATTGTCTGAGTAAAATTTTGTGAGAGCATAGAGATAGAGAGATATAGATAGAGTTGCTGTGATAATCACAGAGAAGCTGCTAGGGTTTGTGTACACCCTAGGAGAGTTTTGTATTTAATCATCAATAATACAAACATTACTTATTCATATCTTTGTATTTGATCTTTGTTCTTAATTCATATCGAGTTGGTTTTAAATCAGGCATAAAAGTAACCCAAGTATTCAACCCCCCCTTTTACTTGTGCAACTGGGAAAACACAACTAGTTAGATATTTTGAGGACTCAAATATTTTCGGATCCTTTCTTATTAACCTTAGGTGAAATAGGCCTAGTATTCTTGACTTATGTTTTACCTGTTTCATTTATTTCCTTAGACTCTGGTGGAGCTTGACAGTGCATACCAACTTTTATCAATTGAAGATTTTAGCTAATAAAAATTGTAATACAATTCATGATAGTCCCTACACATATAAATAGAATGAAATATGCTTCCACAGCGATAACAGGGCTTCTGTGGAATGTAGTGACTTTTCAAAGTCTGTGAAGGAATAGACTCTGATTTCTTCTCAATTTTTATTTTACAGTCTAGAGCTAAATGGTTGCGGTTGCCACATCTGTAACACTTCTCTCTAGGAGCATTAGAATCATTTTGATAATTATTGGCCTTATTAATGCATTCCTTAGCATTCCTATTTTTCCTAGTCTTTGTAGACGCTGATAAGTTCTCTAGCCTTTCCTTTAACATAGAATTAGACAGGTACCCTATGTTAATGTTTTTCTTAGATTTATTTGCTCTTGATTCATCTGCCTTTCTGTCAACAACAGGGGGATCATTGACATATGATTTTGTGGTTTCTTTAGGTACATCAGTCTTTCCTTCCAAAGTCACAAAATTAACGGAGTGAAGATACTTTTGTCCTTAGTCTTATTAATTTGGCTAGCTTCTCCATTGTTATTATTCTCAATAATAGGTCTTTTTCCTTCACTCTTGTCATAGCCTAGACCAGCAGTTTGACACACATTTTGATTATTGAGAATTTCCTGAACTTTTCTACCAGAGTCTGTTCATACTCTGAACATAAGTCTATCTTCCTCTAGTTCTTTCTTAACAAAGTCATAAGCTTTCAAGACTTTAGTGTAGTTGTGCCTGCATTTCTCAGAACCCTTTTTGTATTCTTCCATTAACACTAACTCACACTTTAAATGGTTTTTCCTACTTGTCAAGGTTAAATTTTCTTCTATTAACCTGTCATTTTCATTAGTGAGAGACCTGCAGTTTATCATTATATTCTTAATCTCTTTTTTCACAATTTTTATACCATCAGAGTCTAAATTAAGTAAGATTCAGGAGAGAAGATTGATACTTGAGTTTTAGAAGATAAAGGTTCTTTGGGAGATTCTAATTTTCCTGAGGAGACAGTCATCAATGCTAGATTTTCATAATCAATTTCATCCTCTGAGCATAAATCTGCCCAATCCTTTCCTATTGAGAGAAGTGCATTTCTTTTGCCTTGACTTTTTGCTTTTCTGAATTTACTAGCAAAGTGCCTCAGTATTCCACAGTTGAAACATTCGACCTTTTCTTTGTCAATCTTGATAATTGTGCTTTTTCCCTTCTCAATCTTTTTATCTTCTTTCTTAAATGATGGCCTCTTGCTAAATTTACCAATTCTTTTGTTGAATTTTATTCTATTGAAATTCTTAGCAAACATAGCCATCATTTGACTTAGATCAATCTCTTCATCTGAATCAAAGTCTGTGTCAGTAGACTTTGACTCAACAACAGTTTTACCTTTCTTCTTTGAATCCTTGATTCTTGCTTCTATGGGTTCTTCATGTTGTTCTTTCTCAGACTCCATTAAAAGTGCCACAGATTTTGCCTTCACAGACTTCTTATTATTTCTCTGTTGCATCTCTAAATCATATGTCTTGAGTCTTCCATACAATTATTCTAAAGTTATTTTTTCAAAATCTCTAGCTTCCCATATTGTTGTTATTTTGTTGTCTCACTCTTCAGGAAGGGCTATCAGAAACTTGGTATTTGTGTCTTCAGGGTCATACACTTTACCAAGTATAGCCATCTCATTCAGTAGTTTGTTAAACCTATCATACATCTCAGTGATAATTTCTCCAATTTTTGCCTCAAAATACTTATACTCCTGAATTAGCAGAGACCTAGCATTATTCTTGACATCTTTAGTCCCTTCACAGTGCACTTCAAGTTTTGTCCACATCTCCTTAACAGTTTTCCATGATATAGCACAATTTGTAATAACATAATTCACACTGTTAAAGAGAATGCTTTTAACTTTTGCCTCCTTAAGGACATTCTCTTTTTCCTCCTTTGTCCACTCAGCCTATGGTTTTTCAATAAGGTGTTCTTCAATTATTTTACCTTCTTCAGTGGTTTGAGGAATAAGGCTTGAGGGCATATAGGGTCCTTCATGAACCCTGTCAAGATAGTCAGGGTCTGTAGCATCCAGATGGTGCAGCATCTTAACCTTCCAATGGGTGTATTCATTTCTCTTAAACATAAGAATCTTAGAATTTCCATCTTTGTTTCCAAACATTTTTGATCGATTTTAAACGTTAGGCTCTAATACCAATTGTTTTCCCAGTTACACAAGTAGAAGGGGGGTTGAATGCTTGTGTTCTTATTCTGCCTAATTAAAATCAACTCAATATGAATTAAAGCTTTGAATTAAGAACAAAGATCAAACACAATGATATAAATGAATACTGTTTATATTATTGATGAGTAAATACAAACTCTCTCGGGGTGTACGCAAACCCTAGCAGCTTCTTTGTCTTTCTCACAGCAACTCTATCTATCTCTATGCTCTCACAAAAGTTTGACTTAGACAACTTGACTTCATAAAATTAGGTTACATAGAGTGTTTATATAGAGAGATGCCTATCAACTAACAGAAAATCAAATTACAATTGGAATAGAATTCCTAATTATTAGTTGACAATTTCCTTCTGAAATTCTATTTCCTTCCCATAGCATATTTGCAATATAATTATCTTTATCTTCGAAGACTTTCCATTCCTGTAATCATCTTCCAAATTTAGCTTCAACTTTATAGACTCTTCTACAGACTTTGACAGACTATAAAATCTAATAGTCTATAGACCCTGATCACCTTCCAGACTCCGATCTTCATCCAACCTCTTGTTTCACTTTTTATAGAAAATCTTCTAAGTACAAGTGACACGAATGTTGACTATATAGACTCTGATTATAAAAGTTCATAGACTAGAAAGACTTATTATAAATAGACTATGCTAGACCTTGTTCTAGTATTTTGTACATCACCAAATGAATATACTCCTAACATAAATGTAATGAAACATTAACAAAATATCATTACTTGATATTTATCAATAATTTCAAAATGTAAATAATTATGCTTCTAATATTTTACCAAATTAAAATTATGAAACCAGTAAACATTGAATTGCTTCAATTTATAATTTTAATAAGATAAAATAATTTCACTAAATACTAAATATTCATAAGATTTAATACTAGCATATAACTTCCGACGCTATATTTAATAATTGTCACACTAGCATATTGCAATTACACTCTTAACAATTATTAGTGATATACGTAAGCTTGAGGATATAGTTGAAAAGAAATTCACAAGCCTTTTAAATATTGACATTTAATACTTTGATCCTAATTACATCTCTTCACAAATAAAATCATATTTTAGAAATATTTTCTAAGTATACAAAACATTGAGAATTTTATACACATGCCTTAAAAAATACATCAGCTTTTAATATTAGTGAATTTTGAAATATGCATTAATTACTTAGAATAAAAATTCTATATAATACCACTAATACCAAAAGTGTCACAATTACTTGTAACAAAATATTTAAAAGTATCAGAGTAAAATATCAGAGCAATTAAGCAATATATCATTGACTAATACTCATCAAATATTTAACATACAAATAATTATGCTACTAACTTATGCTAGAAAATTTAACTACCACATATGCATAAACATTATAATCATGATAATTAAACTATTAGTAATATGCACGAGGTACTGGATTTCAAAAAAATTCACAAGTCCTTTAAATATAGACGATTTAATACTTGTGAACTCATTTAAAAATTCCTTGCAGATGAGATTTTCAACAAATATGCACATAAATAATATCCCAAGTTCACTAACCAACTTAGATAACAATTTATTGGGAAACTGTTGAGATGGTTTTCTTATATTTGTGTTTTGAAGGTTGTGCAACTTGGGTAGGAGGGATGAGGGCATTCCAAACTCCCTCCATTGTTGCAGAAAGAAAAGAAAGTGGAACCTCAAAGGGAGTAAAAGAAATATCTTTGGATTTAAGAAATACCTGAACAAAGGGAGGATAAATGAGGCACAAGTTAGGATGTAAGTTGATTGTCACTAAATCCTTGAAGACCTTTTTATTTTGAGTTGATGGCTCCATTGTCTCCATGGTATCTATGAACTCAAATTCTCCAATTGCGTGTTTCATGAAAAGCATAATGAATCTAGCAAAGTAAATATTATTTTTTCTAGATGCTTTATTTCCTAATTTAGCAATTAACTCATTTAGGAGCAGGGTGCTAAGACCAAAGTACTTATTAAATAGGATACTATAAGCAATTTGTTGCATACTAGTAGTAGTAATAGCATCAAAATTGCTTATTTTTCCAGAAAATACTTTGATAATAGCATTAAAGAAATAGCTCTATTCTTTTCTCAAATTCTTCCTAACTATCTCTCATACACTAGGTTCAGACACATCATAATTGACATCAACTAACATATTTTTAATTTCAGCATCTTTAGGCATGGCATCATAGTTATCATCAGGAATATCAAGACATTTAGAGATAACTACACTAGTTAAAGTATATTGTTTACCTCTACAGGTGCAGGAGATTTCCTTACCATCTTCTAAAACTTCTGCAGATTTCCAGAATTCTTCTGCAAGTTCAAGACAATAACTGGTGATTCACTCAAAGCCTTTGACAACTTGCATTCCTTGAGAAACTTCATCAAAGGATGAAAGTCTATAGGTGCATCTTCAACCGTCATACAAGTAATGAAGTTGTTTTGCCCATAGACAAAGATTGTAGATGATGTGTGATCTTCCTTTGTAGTGGCATTACTGTAGTTGTAAAGAGATTGAAAGAAAGAACTAGGAAGAAATGAGTCAATTGCCTTGGGGTTCTTAGAGAGGAAATAGCAAGAATAATTATTAAGTAAAATAGAAGGTGATAAATTATGAGAATTGAAACTGCTATTTATATTCTTCAAGAATAAAATGACTTGAAAATTAGTCACTTCAATTATTTTTACTATTTTACTGAAAAGAAATGACCGTTGAAAACAAATTAGATAAACATACCCTAAATAGCAATTGACTTTATATAAATGTATATGTATTTGTCGATGGATAAAATAAGGCATCAATGACTAATTTTGTAAAGTTATCAATGAATGTCTATAAACGATAGAAATTCGAATACCATCAATGGGTAATCACATTCATTGATACTAAATAATTTATCAATCGATAAATAATTACTAGAGTAATTATCTATCGATAGATGAATATCCATCGATAGATATATATTTTATCAGTTGATTAAAATATATCCATTGATGGCTGAAAATAACCATTAATAATAAATATATTTATAATTGATCACATAGATTTAACAGATAAATATAAGCAATGGCTGCATTACAATTTGACAGTTTTGCTAAAATTTAGGTAAAATTTTACTAATCTGGTAAAAGTATATTCATCTAGAGGTTTGGTAAAAATGTCTGTAAGTTGTTTTTCACTAGGGACAAAATGTAATTTAACTGTATCAATAATTACATATTCCCTAATGAAATGGTAACTTATGTCAATGTGTTTGGTTCTAGAATGTTGCACAGGATTTTCAGTTATTGCAATGGTACTTGTGTTATCACAGAAAAAAGGATCTTGTTCATGTTGAATCCATAGTCAAATAGTTGATTCCTCATCCATAATATTTGTGAACAACAACTTTCAGCAGCAATGTACTCAGCTTCTGCAGTTGAAGTTGATACTGAGTGTTGCTTCTTACTAAACCATGGCACAAGTTTATTTCCTAGAAATTGATAAGTGCCTGTTGTACTCTTTCTGTCTATTTTGCAACTTGCATAATCTGCATCTGAGTAACCTATTAGATCAAAACCAGAATCTTTAGGAAACTAAATACCTAAATTTGGCGTACCCTTGAGATATCTAAAAATTCTCTTAATTGCCACTAAATGAGATTCTCTATGATCAGTCTGAAATCTAGCACACAAATATGTAGAGAACATTATTGTTAGGTCCAAAAGTATTGTAGAGGGGGGTGAATACAATTGTTTTGAATAATGAGAGAAAATGAAATAAATGCAGGTAATAAATGATGACACAGAATTTCAAGAATATATCTTTATATTCATTGAAGAATTTGCTACAACATTCATAAAAGCATCATAATCAGTTGAACAATAAATACAGCAATTAAGGCTTGATTCAACTGATTCTCTCTCACTTTCTTTTTACAGTAAATGCTCTCTTTTTAAAATATACTGTAGAAAATACAGAGATTGCTAAAAAGTCTCCTTACAAATAAAACAAAGTGCTGCTTTTATAATGTCGTGTAGACTTGATCTTGTCCTTTTTTGTGTACGTGGCCTAATCAGGACTCGTCAACAAAAAGTACTTTCCAACCACTCTGGATCAACCGTTCACAATAAGCCACTTGTCCCTTGAACATTAAATGCTACATATCGACCCGCATCTCGATCTAGGCCTGGACCCATCTCGATCTCGATCTTGGTTGACAATCTCGATCTCGATCTCGATCTGTGAAAATCTCGATCTCGATATGTGAAAATTTCGATCTCGATCTGTGAAAATCTCGATCTCGATCTATGAGAATCTCGATCTCTATCTCGATCTGCCGTGGATAGAGATTTGCCTTGTAATGTTTTACTTCAATTATAAATCTCGACCCGCATCTCGATCTGCTATGGATCGACATTTGCCTTAGCAAATATGCACTCATCCAATGTTGACCTTCTTTAGTGACTAATTGTGGATTAACCTTTATGAACAAGTTTTCCTAGCTTCTTCAATTTCTTTTCCTCACTCAATTCAAATGAGATCTTCTACTACTGACATGAACTTGCCTCCAATGTCCTGACACTTGATGCAATGGTCTGGTTCATAAGTGACTAGTCTTGTAGGGGTTCTTGCTTCTGAATGTCAGTTCTCATTTGTTGATTAACCTTTACATTATCCAGATGTTGATATACATTACATGAAATCACTTTGGTCTTCTTGATACTTCTTTGACATTAATTTGATTCTCCATTAGATAAGTTAGGGCATGAGCAATACTGAAATTGAACTTCTTCTCACTTATGCATCCTTGATTAACCAAATTAGTTACTTGTAGTTACCAAGTATCATTACCATTTCTTCAGTTGATTGATTCCATGTGCTTCTTTAGTTTCTCTTGTTTTTGCTGTTGTTTTATCTTTTACCTAGTTGAGTTACATAGTAATTAAGTGTTACAAGTTAGTACACCTATGCCTTTCAATCTCCCCCTATTTGATTGTCTAACAATGAAAACCAAATTCACAATGAGGATAACTCAACTAACCAGGGACTGAAAAAGATAAACTAACATTCATAAACGATCATGTCAACTTGCATAATGCTTGGCTTGATTAACTAGCTTCATGTCTATCACTGATACTTCAAGTGCCAAAATTGGACACCTGTTGGCTCGATCAAATGGCTTCATGCTCTTCTAGAGAGTTTCTCTAAGTACTTAAGAGCACGGTCCACTCAATCTTCAATTATCCTTCTGAAGTCCTTTTAGCAGTATTACCACCGCCGAACTTCGCGAAATAATTGACGCCTAATATAAACCAGTTTCAAGACACTTAGCTAACTAACTTCTACCTTACACTACACAAGAAAACAAATAATGTACTTACAATGCAGGAAAACAAGAAAACAAATTACAACGCAAAGAAACATTACAAGCTTAATACATTAAAATCTCGATTTCTTGCGCTCCTCTTCCTCACGAGCTTTCTTCTTGGCTGCCTTTTCTTTCTTCATGAACTCAGGGTTGCAGACTTCATCCATTCTTTTCTTGAGAAGATTAAGTCCTTCTGCTTCCACATGATTTCTGATCTTATAATCTCGAAACAACCTCAACCACCTCTCAACCATGCTACGAGTGGTAAGCTTCGTGGGAATGTCTTCAAACCTCAGCTTAGTTACTTTGTCAGGATACCCCTTTTCCCCTTTCTTCCTTATGACCAGCTGCTTAGGGTATCCAATGACAATAGCGGTGGTGCATTGCTGTAACCTCTGAATATCAAGCTGTTGTCTTCTCTTACAGAAGTTCTTAAACGTGACCCTTAGATAGTCCTGATCAAACTCATCAACATCATCCATCTCATCAATCAATTCCCTTATGATACACAGTGTTTCATGACTGTGTTCTGCAAAGATGTCGTACTTGAGCTCAATAACGGTTTCCACCTGATGCTTGTCTGTATAGATCAGCAGGTCATTCTCATTCTCAGCTTTGCTTTTGACAAACTTCACGTTTGCACCAACCACTGCACTAGCTTCCTCCCTTATTTCTCCTTCTTCAGGAATGTCTAATCTTGGATCTCCGTATCTCTGTACATGCTCCTTTATTGCCTCTTCTTGCTGCTCGAATGCATAGTCTTCAGGCTCCTTCTTAACCACTAGTAGTTTGGCTTCAGGCAACTTGTATCTAACATCTTGCCTTCTAATCAACTTCTCCAAGTCCTTAGCCACCAGCTTCTTTTCCTTTGTTAGAAAACCCTTTGTGAGGACTAGCTTTGCAACTGCCTTCAGTACATTTTCGCTTGGGGTCAATTTCGAGTCATGTAGATTTACGATCCTCAAGACCTTGTCATGGACGTATCTGATTTGATAGGGATTTAGAATAATGTCAACCCCTCTGTCTTCAGCCATCTTCAATAGTTTCTCTTTAAACAGCACTCCAGTCTTGACAGAGGTGTCTACCTTGTGAGCATATTCTACCAGTTCACTAGCACCCCTTGCATGGAAGAATGCTTCATCAACCATACACGGCTCGATTCTTGTTATGGGTGCCCAACTAATCATCAGACTCCATACTTTCTCCTTGAATATAACTTGAACAGAGGTGCATCCCTGTCTTATACAGTTTAGATAGTTCAGAAGCCCAGGGTTTAGATTTTCTAGCTTGTGGAGAAGGAAACTCAATCTTTCTGAGTCAGGAGCATAGGCTCTTGGTTCAGCTAAGGCTTCTCTAGCCTTGTCCCACTCAGGACCTTCCCTCCTTATGTCAGCCTGGACCTTAGGATCTGTGATCTTTTTCATTTCATACTCATGATGAGTTTTCTGAGCCGCTCTCTTCTCCTTTGCCATTAGTTCCTTTTCCACTATTCCTTGAAGCACTTCTTCATTCACTCTTTCTCTGGCTTCCCTGAAAATCTCTTCTTGCATCTCCGCTTCTTTCGCTACTTCATCAATTTCTTCTTCCGGCACATGCTCGTCAGCAACCGAGTGGTCTCCTGCATCACCTGCAACTCCTGCGCCAGATCCGCCAGGATTTAGACCTCTTTCTTGTTCCCACTCTCTTGCCCGTTGCTCGAGTCTCGACCTCCTTGCCACTAAGGCTTCTACATCCATCTCATCCTCATCAGAATCTTCAATAAAGTCTCCCATAAATACATCGACGAGAGGTGTTTCTTTCTCAGCTCCTGCTTCTTCAACTACCATCTTCTGCTTGCCTTTGTCTTTAAGAGCCGGTTGAGCCTCCTCCACCTTTTCACCAGATTTGTTTGAGGACTCGATCACCGGACCCTTACTAGTCAGCTTTTTCAGACCCTGATCCTCCTTCTCCCCCTTAGGTGGGTTATCCTCATCAGGAGCATCATCATCATTTTTATCGTCATCACCACTACCGGTTGAAGGACCAGGTCCAGCCCTGTTGCGTCCAAAGACAGCATCAAGTAGTTCATTCAGCTTCGTCCAGACCTGAGACATGCCATGAGTGACATCATCGACTGACCGCCCAACCTCCACTTGTACCAATCCAAGATTGTTTATCTTGTCAATCATTTGATTTTGGACGGCAATCAAGTTCTCCATGAACTGTGCTCCAACCTCCAATCTTCCAGAGTGAGAAGAGACAACAGCAGTAACACCAGCAACTCCAGCCTCCAAAGCCTCCACCTTCTTCACTAGATCCTGCAATTTAGGGGACGGTGTTTGGCTTGGGTTAAACTGTTTACTCTCGCCGGGTTCTGTTTCACTCAAGATCCCTAAAGAGAAGGGATCTACTCTCCCTGTCTCTCTCTCGTGTTTAGAGCCTAACAGAACTAGAGCCTCATCCACTAGTCGCTGAGGACTAACGGTGAGTTGGTCGGCGATATAGGTCAGTGAGACTGAACCTTTAAACGCTGTGTCTACGTTAGGAGATGGCGTTATGACCATGTCATCCCCTTGTTCACCAAGAACCTTTTCTGGTTCGCTGTGCTGTTCTGGAGGCGTAGACCCACCAGTCACCAGATGTCTTTGCTCTGCGAGCAACTTGTTTTCTGATTTAGATGAGGAAGAGTCATCCGTACTGGATTCGACAGACTCTTCCACATATATACTTCCTGAGATTCTAGCATCAGAAGAGCTAGTCTCAGTTTGCCATTCCCCTTCCGAAAAATTGCTCAAAGAGCCCTGAGCGGACAACTCAGGGGAGGTAGGGCTAGCTCCTATTGGCTGTTGAGCTGGACCCCCTCCTTGACTCTCACCAACATGCCTAGGCGAGTGCGAATGTGTTGGAATATTTAGGAGAGGTGAGCCACCAGCGTGAGGTGTGGTGGCTGTGAGAGGTGAACTATCCCTAACAGGTTTCGTAGTTGCCACTGGGATAGAATCCATCTTTAGCTTCTTTGAGAGTGGCAGAGCTGCTGATTTTACTACTCTCTCAACTCCTACACTCCCTCCACTCGATTCACTCGACTTAGATGGGCTTGCCTTCCTTTTATCACCAGTTTTAGGGCTGGCTGAATGTTTATGAACAGAAGGGCTTGCAGCCTGGGATAGAGCCTGGGGGTTTTCAGACCCACAGCTGTAGAAAACAGGGGTTGGTTGAATTGAAATTTGATCAAGATCAGCAAGAATAGGTACCTGACTCAGAAGATCTTCATCCTTGTCAGCTCTAGCTTCTGCAACATTTGCTTTAGCCATGTCAACATCCATACTTGCTTCTCCCAAATTTCCAGACACTTGATCTCCATCACCAGCTTCGTTGCCACTACCTTCCGCTTCTACTGCGGTAAACTGAGAAGCATGCCTCCTAGCATACTCATCTTGCAGATCCTGGAAGTACGGAGTCAGGCGCAACTCAAAAAGTCTGGACTTTTGATGGGTTTCCATGGTGGAGATACTCTTTAAGGTCATATCAAAACATGCCATCCTTTCAGAGCCTTGAAATATTCTTCTGTGCTCCTCTGAAAGAACGTCATCCAGAACCATCTGAAGAAATCTTGGCATCCAACATTTGACTGGTCCATCTTCCGGATTCCGAGATACATTCTTTTCCAGTGCCCACCTCTCAAGCAACTGAATCAACAGATGTTTGCCCACATTTACTCTTCTGTTATTTGCCACTCCATATAGAATTACTCGACAGCTGTTGTTCATTGGCCTGTAGTCTTTGTCCTTTGGGAACATGCAGCGTTGAATGGCCTGAACTACATAATCCCACTCAGCTGGTAACATACCTGTGTGAACCTTTGTTACCTTGATAGGACCCGTGGGAGGACGACAACCTATCTCTGTGAATAATTGCAACATTTCTTTCATAGTGGGTTCCGTAGCAAAATTTTCTGAAGGAAGCCCAAGAATCTCATTGAACTTCTGCAGACTGACCTCATATTTTGCCCCACTGATAGTGAAGGATAAGCCTGTTGGATTTGCTTTACCACCCCGAATCTCTAATGTTGAGTAAGCAGCTTGAAGGGCTTCAACATTCAGGATGGGAGAGGTGGTTAAGGCATGACTTATTATGGATGTGTTGTTGAGGGACTCAATCCAGAACTGGTAGTGAATGAATCTACCGGTTGCTCGATCAGCAGAGAGATTAACAAAGTTGGTTTTGGGAATTGTGAAATTTGAGTTGGCCATTTGAGATTTGTGTTTGAGAAGAGAAATGTTTTGTAAAGATTTTGCAATGGAAATTTTAGAGAACAAGTTCTAAATTTAAACAAAACAAAAACAAAAAAACGTACACGAACCCCACTAATTACCCACGTAATAAAACTCCCCACTAATGACCACTTAACTCCCCACTAATGATCACTTAACTCCCACTAATGATTGACGGTTTAGCTTTAGGAAATTAAAGTGAACAGTCGTTTTGTTTTGAAAAATGCGAGTATCTCGGAAAAACACAAAACAGGGCGGTTACTTGGTACTTTATGGATTGATCAGTAACACACACAACTATACCACTTGAGAACAGAAAAAATGAAAAACAAAATTTTGGCAAAGTTTTGTTTTACTGATTAATGTTTTCAAGTAATAGTTAGTGATTTTTGTTTAAGAAAATCACAAGAAAAACTTGGTGTTATGGCAGGGAAGAGGATGCTGTGAATGTATGTATATGCGTGTGTATTTGCTTCAGTTTTTTTGAACTAGTGAGAGAGAGAAGGTTAATAGAAATAATGAACAGACTATATAATGCTATATTATATACTTGCACGCCTAAAAAGAAAGTAACTGAAGAGACAAGTCACATCTCGATCTCGAGATCCGCATCTCGATCTATATCTCAAAGTCGATCTTGATGTCGATCTTGTTGTCGATCTCGATCCGCATCTCGATCTACATCTTGATGTCGATCTTGATGTCGATCTCGATCCGCATCTCGATCTACATCTTGATGTCGATCTCGATCCGCATCTCAATCTACATCTCGATGTCGATCTCGATGTGGATAGATCGAGATGTACCTTGACAGTTTTTAAACAATTTTCGCAAGTCAATCTCGATCTCGATCCAGAACCAGATCGAGATTTGCCTTAGAAACTTACAATTTTGAAATGACAGGGAATTTAGCAAATAAATCATGCATTACAAAATTAAGTCTAGCATTAAATCCTATCACATTATTAGACATTAATCATATGGATACACGGATCATCATAAGATTAATGTCATGAAACTTTCTAACTTCCCCTTATGACATGCAATACATATATTTTTGAAGTTAAGTACACATTATTAATTATGAATATTCATGAACAACAATAATATGTACACAAACTGAATTATAACAGATAGGTAGCAAAACTAACAGGTGTTAAGCATCCCCAATTCACCAACCAATCTAGAAAATGTTGATTCGTCTAGAGGTTTAGTGAATATATCTGCTATTTGACGTTCAGTAGACACAAAATGCAACGCTACAGTTCCATTTTCTACATGCTCTCTAATAAAATGATACCTTATATCAATATGCTTAGTCCTAGAGTGATCCACAGGATTGTTGGTCATTGCAATAGCACTTGTGTTGTCACACATGATAGGAATCTTAGATACTTCCACACCGTAGTCCTTGAGTTGGTTCTTCATCCACAGTATCTGGGCCACACAGCTTCCAGCAGCAATATATTCTGCTTCAGCTGTCGAGGTAGATACTGTGTGTTGTTTCTTGCTTTGCCAAGACACCAACCTTCTTCCAAGAAACTGACAGCTTCCTGAAGTGCTCTTCCTATCTATTCTACAACCTGCGAAATCTGAATCCGAATAGCCAACAAGATTAAACCCTGTATCTCTTGGGTACCAAATCCCAAGATTTGATGTTCCCTTGAGATACCTAAAAATACGCTTTACGGCTATGAGATGTGACTCTCTAGGATCCGCTTAGAACCTTTCACATAAGCATGTAGAGAACATAATATCAGGTCTGCTAGCAGTTAAATACAAAAGAGAGCCGATCATACCTTGATAGCTTGAGATGTCTACAGGTTTTCCCGCTTTATCCTCGTCAAGCTTCGTGGCTGTTGCCATAGGAGTCTTAGCTTGTGATACATCTTCGAGACCATACTTCTTTAATAGATCATGAATGTACTTGGTCTGGCAGATAAATATCCCGTCCTTCTTCTGACTAACTTGAATACCGAGAAAGAACGTCAGCTCTCCCATCATGCTCATCTCATACTTTGATTGCATTAACTTTGCGAATTTAGCACACAGCTTCTCATTTGCAGACCCAAAGATAATGTCATCCACATATACTTGCATCATGATTAGATCATCTTTGCATTTCTTGTAGAAAAGCGTCTTGTCGATTACTCCTCTGGTGAAACCACTTTCTGAAAGGCAGAGTGTCTAAACTTGTAATACTATAACTTATGTAACTCAACTAAAAGAAAAGATACTTAACCAGAAGACAATCAAGAACATGAAGTCACAAAGAAATCAATGTTAACCATGAAGATAAGGTAATTGATAAATTTCAATTTGTTAACTATGATCAAACAAAGAAGAAATCATTGAAAGAAGTTCAAGACAAAGTTGTTCATGCCTCAGTGATTTGTAACATAAAGATTCAAGATCATAACTATCAGTATCAACAAGGCTAATTGATTTCAAGTGAACAAGAAGAAAAGCAATGATTGGAAAGCCACATTACTAATTGAAAATGGTAATCTATTCAAAAAGCAGAGACACTATCAAGACTAGTCACTTATGAATCAGACCATTGCATCAAGTGTCAGGACATTGATAGTATGTTTATGTCAGTAATTGAGATCCAAGTTCAAGAGCTTGTTGAAGAATTTGGAAGACATAAAGAAATCACAAGTTCAAGATGCTGCATTGAAGTTTCAAGTTAAAGCCCAGAATTTTTCTAAGTACAAAATATTCGAGATAGAATATTCGAGATGGCCAAGTAGAACATTCCTATGTAGAATATTCGAGATAGAATATTCGAGATGGCCAAGTAGAACATTCCTATGTAGAATATTCGAGATAGAATATTCGAGATGGCCAGGTAGAAGTTCTCAAATAGATGTTCTACATGGAGGGCAGTTTCAACATGACACGTGGCATCATCTAATTGGCAGATTTCCAAGCTTTCAAGATAAGATAAGATTTATGTGGATATCATTGGGCCACGTATATTTTAATCTTTGAAGACTACAAGACATAGATTACAAGTAGTATAAATAGAAGTACTTGTGTATTTTTTTTAAGAGAGCAATATTTTTCTAGATAAACACTTGTAAAAGAGAGAGAGAGTATTCACAGAGCTTAGTATCATTTACTACCCTCTTTACTTCTAGTGTACTGTGTAATGAATGTTGTAGCAATCCTTTCAAGTTATATATAAGACATATATTCCTTGAATCATTGTGTTCATTTATTACATAGTATTTATTACTTCATTAATTCGAAAAGTTGTATTCACCCCCCCTCTACAACACATTTAGACCTAACAATTGGTATCAGAGCTTCATGTTTAATATACAAAACATAGATCCTTGTGTTTGGTAGAAGATTAGTGAGTCTTCATCTATAGATCTACTTTTCAAGTTCTTCTCGAAAAGTGTGCTCAAATTTGTTTGGCAGAGAAAACTCACTCTAAAAATTATTTAAATACTCCAGAAGTAATTATTTAGCTTGGGAGGACTTTAGATAATTTTTGTGAATTATTCTGGGTACTTTGATTTTTGGTGTTCTTCAAGGAGACATTACTGTTCTTGATAAAGAAGATAAACCCAGCAACTTTTGATTACTTTTTCAAGAGACATAAAGTTAAAAAGGTGTTATTGGCTTTTGATTTGACATAAATCTCACAACAAAAATGTTACAGAAGATATTCAGTACCTAGCACGTGGGTTAGGTGAGTTAGGTGAGAAAAGCTACAAAAGTCAAAAAGTGTGAAAAGTAATATTGTTTATTCAATATTAAAAGTGACCTGCAGAAAATTTCTTCCAAGGACAAAAGTTCTACTTGGAATATTCTACTTGAATATTCTACTTGAATATTCTACTTGAATATTCTACTTGGAATATTCTACTTGGATAGAAGTTCTACTTAGAGAAATTCGACTTGGGCAGTTCTACATAGATATTCTACTTAGCCTAGTCTTTGGTACTTAGAATTTTTTTTGTGTCCAGAATTTGAACCTTGATTTATTTTAAGATAATTTAATTTTCTTTTAATTACTACTCAAGTAATAAGAAAAATTTATTATCTTTACTTTAAATCAGCATTAAGATGGCACCTAAAAACAATTTCAAGATTCCAATGTTCGACCGAGATCATTATGAAGAATGGGTGTTGAGAATGAAACTTTGCCTTGAGTCCGTCAATCCTGAATATCTGGAAGTCCTCGATAAAGGTAAATTTGTACCAATGGTTGTTGTTCCTGAGCATATGGAAGGAGATGTGGTAGTACCACAACGGTCTGAGCCTAAGAAGGCAGTAGACTTTTCAGATGCTGATAAGGAGCAGATATCTTTCGACACATCCGTTCGACAAACACTGATGGAATCCCTAGATCATGAGATGTTTAACGTAGTTAAAGGACTAACTACAGCAAAGAAGATTTGGGATAAGCTAGAGGTCGTCATGGAAGGTACCTCTGAGGTCAGAAGCAACAAAACACTTATACTCAAGATGGAGTATGACACTTTCAGGATAAGAAAAGGTGAAAGTATAACTGATGTCTATCTAAGATTCAGTCAGTTGGTTTTGGATTTGAATCTGAGAGGTGTAACTCTCCCCGTGGTTGAAATCAACACGAGATATCTGAGGAACCAGCCAAAAAGCATTGAACATAGAGTCTACGCTGTTAGAGAAACCAGAGATTTACACACAACTACTCTGGAAGAATACTATGGAATTCTAAAGACCTATGAGCTGGAAACACTTCAAGATCAAGCATGGGATAATGATTCAAGAGGAAAAGAAGTTGCATCAGGGTTAGTTGCTGATGAGGTAGAGTCTAAAAAGGCAATGGTTGCAGAAAAGCCTAGGTCATCACCTGCATCACCTCAAGTTGAAAATGATGATGAGTGCACATCAAATAGTGATGACGACTACTTCACCCAAGAAGAGCTGGACAACATGGATGACAGTGTCGTGGCATACATGGCAAGGAAGTTCAGCAATATCAGATTCAGAAAGAGTAACCGACCGCAAAGTAAATCTTCATCTTATTATCGGGTTACTAGGGGTGGTGGTAGTTCACAAGGCTACAAAGGAAAAGGCAAGAGTACCAGCTACAAATCTCCTTTAGATTTCAAAATGAAGTTCAAATGTTATAACTGTGGTGAAGCTGGACACTTTGCTACAGATTGCAAGAAGCCTAAACAGACATATCCAAAAGAAACTTATGAAGCCCTCAAAAGCAAGTATGAGGCCCTGGTGAAGGAAAGACATGGAAAAAGAGCTTTAGTTGTCACAGAAGGCAGAGTGTGGGATGATTTAGATGAGGAAGAAGTTACTCATACAGCAAACTTTGCCCTCATGGCTGAAACGTCAGATGAACCAAAGGTACCAGTTCTAACCCTTAAGGAAGAAATGTCTCTAGATGATTATAAGGTGCAGAACGGGGCTCTTAGCGAAGAGATCTATATGCTGTGCAAAAGCCTAAATACTTCTCAAAAAGAACAGAAAACAATTGTTGCCAAATGCAGAATGCTTGAGGCAAAAGTGGAAGAATTAGAGGCCGTTTGCACTATAGATACTTCCCTAAGAGACTCTATTAAAACTTTGGAACACAAGCTCAACCTTAAAGATGAAATAGAAGCATGTCTTAGGAATAAACTAGCTGAGTTAGAAACAAAATGCGAAGCTTATAAACTAGCAGCTAGTAAAGTGAATGTTGATAGTAGCACATTTAAGAAGATAACTGGTGTTGGTGTAGGACTTGACTATTCTAACTTATCAAAGAAAGAAGGGAAAAGGCCTGTAGACACCAGTCCCAGTGAGATTAAAAAAGAAGTACCTACAATTCTCAAATCTGTTATTAAACCAATATTCAAACACTTTACTCCTCGAGAAGAAGAAGAGACTGATTTACTAGTTAGATATGAAATCGAGATGGAAGATCGGAAGAAAGAACAACCTTTAACTCCTACTAAATCAGTTAAAATCAAATCCCCTAGAGAAGAATCTAGACCAGGATTAGGAGCCAAGGCTGTTAAACAACAGGTTAAGAAAGAAAAGGTTGAAAAAGAGGTTAAGGTAGAAAGAATAAAGAAAGCATGTTATCATTGTAAATCCACTGAACATCTTTCTTATGCATGTAAATCTAACATGAATATTCCTGTTGCACATGCCATGCCTGTACCACACACAATGATTAACATGCATCAAAATCATGTACAATGTGGTCAACCTAACTGTATGCCATGCACTTTTAATGTCATGCAAACCTTCGTGAACTTGATGAATGCAACTAGTCAAACATGTTTAAATACTGCTACTAGTTCTAATGTCAAGAAGAAGAATGTAAGAGCTAAGACTGCAAGTCCTCCTAAAGTTAGGAGTGACAAGCCTTCTCCTAAGACTAACAAATCTGTTAAGTCTGACAAGGGAAAAGATAAAGTCGAAAGCTCTAAGAATGTTAAAGAAAGTGCATCTCCTGTTGTTAAAACTGATAATTCTCGATCTTATAGAAAAGCCGGGCCCAATCAATCTTGGGTTCCGAAGAATGTCTAATCAATCTGACATTGCAGGGCATTAAGCAGAAAAGAAATAAAGTCTTATGGGTGCTAGATAGTGGAGCATCAAGGCATATGACAGGAAACAAGTCCCTGCTTACAGAGTTGGTTATGAAAGCTGGCCCTTATGTTACCTTTGGAGATGACAGCAAAGGAGTGACAAAGGGATATGGCAAACTGAAGACTGGCAATGTCATCATTGAAGATATTTCCTATGTTGAGGGATTGAAGCACAATCTGTTGAGCATAAGTCAATTATGTGACAAAGGTTATGAAATTGTCTTCAATAAGAAAGGTGTATCAATAACTCACATCAAGGAAGGTTCGTTAGCTTTGAAAGGAGTTCGAAAGGCAGATCTTTTTGTTGCAGACATGGATTCGGCAAATCAGAATGAAGTTACCTGTTTCTACAGCAAAGCTTCAGATGATGAAAGCTGGTTATGGCACAAAAAGCTATCTCACTTAAACTTCAAAACGATGAATGCTCTCGCGAGGCGAGAATTAGTGAGAGATCTACCACAGATGGAGTTTGCTCCTAAAAGACTCTGTGAAGCTTGTGAAATGGGAAAGTCAAAGCGAGCATCACATAAAAGTAAAGAAATTTCTAGTATCACTGAGCCTTTACAACTTCTTCATATGGATTTGTTTGGCCCAGTGAATGTCCTATCCTTATCTAGGAAAAGATATGCTTTGGTAATCGTGGATGACTTCTCCAAGTATACATGGGTATTGTTCGCAATGACGAAAGACGAAGTACCTTTCCTAATCATTGATCACATCACTCAAATTGAGAATGTTTCAACACTTACTGTAAAGACGATTAGAACAGACAACGGTACTGAATTTTAGAATGCAGTGCTGAATGACTTCTGTGTATCTAAGGGAATACGTCGTCAGTACTCAGCCCCGAGAACTCCACAGCAAAATGGAGTAGTTGAAAGGAAGAACAGAACTTTGGTTGAAGCAGCAAGAACATTGTTGTATGATTCAAAACTTCCTCTTTACTTTTGGGCCGAAGCAGTGAGTACAGTGTGTTACACTTAGAATAGAACCCTGATCATAAAAGATAAAGAAAAGACACCATGTGAACTAATGAATAACAGAAGACCTACAATCAAATACTTTCATGTCTTTGGAGCTAAATGCTATGTGCTTATAGATAATGAAAATCTAGGCAAATTTGCAGCAAAAGCTCGTGAAGGAATCTTTGTTGGTTATTCTACAGATGTGGTGGCAGCTTATCGGGTATTCTTAGTGAATGATCGAAAAGTGACTGAAAGCTACAACGTCAGATTCGACGATACCAAACTCCCATCAATATCTAAAGATTCTAGTGAACCAGAGTCCCTTAAATTTCAGAATCTGGACTTAGATGAAACTGAAGATGAACCTGAGTTGGTTGTCATTTCAAATGTTCCAAGTGTTCGTGAAGAAACATCTGAGCTTAATGAACAATCGAATCCTACAAGATCAGAAGAAACTTCTTCCGCACGATTCGGCAACAACTCAGGGGGAGTAAATAGCAGCTCAAGGACAAGTGTTCAAGGCTCAAGACGAGATGACACTAGTTCTGTAGGAGCTGGCACTAACTCAGGGGGAGTTAGTGGAAATACCACAAGTAGTCAACACAACAACTCAGAAAGTCAAGCTGAATCATCAAGACAATTTCCAAGAGAACGAGTATGGAGTAGAGACCATCCGTTTGAATTAATAATTGGTGATCCAGATACTGGTGTGACTACTAGAAGAACTGCAAGAGCTGACATGGCTAATATTTGCTTATATTCTGGGTTCTTATCCAAGCTTGAACCTAAAGAAATAGAAGAAGCTCTTGGTGATGCTGATTGGGTAATTGCAATGCAAGAAGAGCTCAATCAGTTTGAAAGGCAGAAAGTTTGGAAGCTGGTACCCCGACCGAAGAACAGATCAGTAATTGGAACTAAGTGGGTATTCAGAAATAAACTGGATGAAGACGGACTTGTAACACGAAACAAGGCTCGTTTGGTAGCGAAGGGTTATTCTCAAAAAGAAGGTATTGATTATGATGAGACCTACGCTCCAGTTGCAAGACTTGAGGCAGTCAGGATGTTCTTGGCCTTTGCAACACACAAGAACTTTAAGGTTTTTCAGATGGATGTGAAAAGTGCCTTCCTGAATGGAGAGCTAGAAGAAGAAGTATATCTGGAACAGCCACCTGGCTTTGTTGATCCAGAACTTGTAGATTTTGTGTACCTTCTCTTCAAAGCTGTCTATGGCCTCAAACAATCCCCAAGACGATGGTATGAAACCCTATCCTTGTTCTTAATTGTAAGTGGTTTTACTAGGGGAGTAATTGATAAAACATTGTTCTATAAAAATGTAAAAAGTGATTTAATACTTGTTCAAGTCTATGTGGACGATATTATTTTTGGGTCATCTAATGAGCGCTTGTGCGAGAAATTTGCCAAGTTAATGCAGGATAAGTATGAGATGAGCATGATGGGAGAGCTGTCCTTCTTCCTTGGATTACAGATCAGTCAAAGAAAAGATGGAATCTTTATCTGTCAGTCCAAGTACATCAAAGATTTACTCAAGAAGTATAATCTAGAAGATGCATCAACAGCTAAGACTCCCATGGCAACAGCCACGAAGCTTGATGAAGACAAATCAGGTAAACTAGTTGACATCACAAGCTATCGAGGTATGATTGGCTCACTCCTCTATTTAACTGCAAGTAGACCCGATATTATGTTCGCAACTTGTTTGTGTGCAAGGTTCCAAGTGGATCCTAGAGAATCACATCTCATAGCCGTCAAACGAATCTTTAGGTATCTCAAGGGAACATCAAATCTAGGGATTTGGTACCCAAGAGATACAGGTTTTAATCTAATTGGCTATTCGGATTCAGACTATGCAGGTTGCAGGATTGATAGAAAAAGCACATCTGGTGCATGTCAATTTCTTGGCAGAAGATTGGTGTCCTGGCAAAGCAAAAAGCAACACACAGTATCTACTTCTACTGCTGAAGCTGAGTACATTGCTGCTGGAAGCTGTGTAGCTCAAATACTGTGGATGAGGAACCAATTGAAAGATTATGGCATGGAGCACAAAAAGATTCCAATCATGTGTGACAACACAAGT